>OY728134.1:1018584553-1023584553 GCA_963277665.1 Viscum album | reverse complement strand
CCCTCAATTTTACACTTGTTTGTGATTGATGACCTCAATCACTCCCTATAAATATTTACATTTTCCCTCAAATTATGTGTCTCTAATTTCCACCAATGTTCTCCTAATTTAGATCATAATTTGGTGGTGAATTTTTCATTTCCATTTCCATCTTATTAAGACTAAATTTTATTAATCCGGTTTCTGATGTGGGTTTTCCACAAAGGTATTTTTATATTTTTAACCTTTTATTTTCGAGGAAAAATTTCAAATTGGGAGGACACAATTTATTGAAGGAATGGAGAATGTAACACCCCAAGATTTGATAGTACGTTATTTCTTCAAATTAATTCAACAACTTTCACTCCATGCAACACCGAGTTTGAGCAAAAAACGACTTACCAAACTAGCTATTCAAAAAGAGGTTATGAATAATATTAACTAAATTTTTAATTTTATAAACTACATATAATTTTAGAATCCATATTATGTATTTTTTAGACATAATATAAGAACAAATTCATTTTTTTAGATAAAAGAAGTATTTTTCAAAATATGCAATTTTAACACCATTTAATGGAGAACCCTTTTTAAAACCAATAATTGACACTTTTATATATTAAATTAAATTAAATTAAATTCTTCTTTTGAATTGGGATGAAAAAATGTATTTTGGATAAATTTTTGGTACTTTTTTTATAACATTCATATTTTGATGAATAGTGAAAAATACTAAATTTTAATTGAAAACAACTTTTTTAATAGTAAACATTTATAGTGTTAAATTATGCATTTTAATGGTTTCTAAGTATAATAATATTATATTTTTATCATTTAATAAAATTTAGGTCATTATAAGTAATTTCACATTTAAATTTGACATAAACACAAGTCAATCTTTTGATAGTTTTTACTTCTTAAAAACCTGCTTTTTGGTTTTGACAATGAGAATTAATTTTAAATTAATTAATTCTAATTTTATGTTTTAAATTTGTTAAAATATAATTCATTTTTGAATTTGGAATATCCAAATTATCTTAGGGAGAATTTTTGGTATTTTTATGAAAACTTTCAATTTTTGATGAATAGTGAAAAACACTACGTTATTGTTTAAAAACCAACTTTTTATTCAAATAATTATTTATTTTATTTATTTTAAGTCAATATAGATACATAATACCTATATTAGTTCATTTTTATTCATTGGAGTCATTTATATGATAAAATTAGACGTATAAACTTTTATTGAACTTTTTTATCGTCTTTTACCCACCTTCTAAGAGCATTTGAAAATTTGCATAAAACTTTATTTTACCACTTCTGTGAGTTGAATTTCAAAAATCCGAGAGACATGTTTTACATCAATAAGTAAAATGTGGTTCAATAAGATGAAAATAATTTTTGTTAAATAGTAACTTTTGACTTCTATTTACCACAGTTAAAAGTAAATAGGATAATTAAAGGTAAAAATGATATTATAATTACACTAACACATGTCATAATTCTATTGGATAAGTGTAATTCGAAAAAAAATAACCTTAAAAATAAAATATGATCCTTTTTTTTCAGTTGGATTAGATTAGGAAATTTATTATTATTTTATTTAAAGAAGAGTTAAAAGTGTTAAATTCAAAGTTTAATAACAAAACTATTTTTAATATAGGGTTATACATAATATAAATTCGACTATAAATATTTATTAGAAAGATAAAAATATTTCCTACATAATGGTATTTTATTTATAATTTTCAGGCTTTAAATAATTAAATTTATTTATGACATAATGATGATTTAATAATTACCTTATTAATGAATGAGTAAAATAATTGATATTATAAATATCTAAATAAATGTAATTTGAGACTTTTGATGAATTAAACTAATTTTATAGGTTAATATGACATGTTAGGGTTTATTAAATAATTTTTTTTGAAGTAAACATGCTGTTATGATTTTCACAAAACCAAATACTAAATAGTGTCAAAATTGACATAAATGAGTTTTTAAAACATATACTATATGTAACAACCTGATATTTTATGATAAGCATTATTTTTAATTTATTTTATGTCATGTGTTTTATTCTACAACAAGATTATCTTTTTCTATATGCAACACCATGTTAGCTTGCAGTATACGCAACACTATTCTTAGATTGCGTTACACACAATTTCAAGTTCGTTTCATAATAGTCATTCTACGCAACATTGAGTATATATATATATATTCAATGTATAAATAAAATATAGTTTGATGTTGTTATATGAAACAACAAAGGAGTCTTGCACAACACACAACCCTAACTTGGCTTTCATTACATGCAATCACGACCTTCCTCGATAGCGTGTGTTGTACGCAATACCGGGTTTTACTGAACAACGGTGTATTATTATAATATTATTATGAACTATCCATTATGAATAGTATTAACTAAATTTTGACTTTTATAACATTATTATTCATCTTACACATTTTCTATAACATGGTATAAGAACAAAATAAAATTTTCAGGTAAAATAAGTATTTTTCAAAAAATGCAGTTTTGCCGCCTTTTGATGGCGCACCCACTTTAAATCTAGTTTTTGACATGTTTATAAGTTAAATTTGAAAAAAATAAAATTCTTCTTTTGAATCAGGATATAAAAATTTACATTGGATAAAGTTTTGATATTTTTCTGATAACTTTCATATTTTAATGAATAGTAAAAACACGCTATATTTTAATTAAAAACAACTTTTTTCATCGTAATAAATTATGTCGTTAAATTATAATATTGAATGGTTTTAAAGTATAAATAGAATATATTTTTACCATTTAATATAATTTATTTCATTATCATTGATTTTACATTGAATTCGTAGGTTAAATCAATTCAATATTTTGCAATGTTTTAATCAAAAACCCGTTTTCATTCGACAACGGGATTAATTTTAATTTAATTTCTGCAACTTATGTGTATTGAATTTGAAAAAAATGGATTCCATATTTGGAATCAGTGGGTCCAAATTTTTTTAATAGGCTACTTTTTATTTTTGTGAATTATGAATAGTAACTACGGTAAATTTTATTTACCATAGTTAAAGGTAAATCGGGTAATTAAGGGTAAATATAATATTATGAAATTACCCTAACACATGAAAAAATTCTATTGGATGGCTAAAAGTATACCCATATCACCTAAGGGTCGGATTAGATTCATTTTATGGACTTTTTACCATGAAAATAATTTAATTATTATTAAAACAAAAGAAAGTGACAACATGTCACTCTCTTAAATCTTATAAGTATAATAATTTTAATTTAGTGATAAACGTCATACAAAATCGAACATTATTAGTCTCTAGAAATATAATAAAATTATATACATCATGATAATTTATTTAGAATTTTTAGGGATTAAATAATTGTCATTAATGGTGATACATTAATGATGCAAAAATTATTTATTAAGTGAAAAATCAGTAATATAGTTTTTATTGAAATAATAATACCCATTAAAAGGCCCACAAACCTGGCCAAAACATATTGGTAGTGTATATCTCCACCTTAATCATCCAATGACCTAATATATAACCGTTTGGAGTCTTATTAAAGTGATTATGACACTTATATTAGTTTATTTTAAATAATGCCAAAATTGTCACCTTTGAAATTTAATAAATATAAAAATTTAAATATTATGATTTTAAGATGATAAATTAGAGTAACAGTATTATTGTGAAAGGTAATAGATTTATATTCATCATAGGATTTTATTTTTAATTTTTATGCAACAAATAAGTATATTAAATAATTATACAAAAATGTTGTAGTAATTATTTTATTAAGAGATAAACCAAATAAATGGTTTTAAAAATAATAAAATAAATATTATATGAACTATTTAATGTTCTAAACTAATTTTATAGATACATATGACCTTTTATTAATATATTAAAGCTTTTATTTAGAACATATCTTATGTATATATTTTATTTAAATTCAAATAAATGAATAGTGTCAAAATTGACACTATTGTTATTTTATAAAATTAACATATTATTAAATTGTTTAAAAATCACAAAAATATTTACAAATTATAAATTTATATTTATATAGTCTCCAATGTCATATATTATCCAATTATGGAAAATTAACAACACATAAGTGATTACTTATAACTATTTAAAATTTAGAATTTTATTACCACAAATAAACATAAATAGATTAAATAAGGATAAATCAAAATGATAAGGTTTAAAATAAGATCAAAACATGTCTAAATTTTATTGGATGATGATATTACAACCCTATCTCATCTAATATTAGAATTGAGTCATTTTTTGAGGTTTTTATGTGGGGTTTGAATTTATATTAAACTAATATTTTTTAAGATTTCCAAAGGTTCCCATCCCCTCCCTTATAAAAGGGCACCTCCTCCCTCTCTTCCCCACACAAATTTTAGCCTTCAAGCTCGGCCAACCCCTGCCAAATTCTCTTCTACACTTCCCTAAAAACATCCTAGAGGTCTTGGTCTTCTTCAAAGACCACTTTTAGTACCCTAAGAGGAGGTATCAAAGAGGCGCTTCAAAGAAGAGGAAGTTCAGATCCATATGAAGCATCTCAGACCTAAGGTAAGAGATAATTATTCCAATCTCATTCTTATCCGAGATTGTTTACTCGTAAGTATTTAATGGGGGTTATGTTTATTATCCATGTCTATAATCTCTAAAAATGTTTTCATAAAATGTTTACTTTACTTCCATGTATGTTTAAGACATTTTTACCATTTTCTTACTTTTACCACATCGTATGGAAGAAATCTTTCTTTTGTTTACCATACGAGGTATTTTTTGACTTTTCTGAAAAAAGTATGAGTAAATTGTTATTTTTTTACTTATACGGCATGAAAAGATTTTTACGGTTTCATAACGCCTCATTTTCATGAAGCTTCCTCTACAAGATTTTATGATTATTTTCAACAAATCATTTCCCTTTAAAATTGAATGGAATTTTGTGAAAATAAAATTATTTTGAAGAAGAAAGTATATTTTCCTCAAGAATTCATTTCAAGTGTTTTATCAAAACCATTTTCCATCTAAGATGAAATTATTTCATATGTGTATGTTTCAAGTATAATGTCTCTATGATTTACATGATTTCACTTTTATTATGATGAAATATACATTTGTTTTATATGGATTATGTGATAATTATATGATGTTTATGAAACCCATTTTATTCTTTGGGTTATGATTAATGTTTTAAGTTTATGTTGTGGCGCAAGTAATAATGATTTCATTATGAGATGGTTGGGACCTATATCTCTCTCCAATGCATTGGGTAAAGATTTATATCTCATGAGATAGACATGGCTGGAATGGTAAGTTAATCCGGTTCAGTGTAACAGGACTGAAACGAGGAGTGAACTCGATTCAGAAAGGGACCTTGTCCACTAACATGGTCATGGAAGTAATGCCTTGGCTACTATGGAAATCATTACATGTGCTTAATGGATGCCACAATTACATTCTTTATTCCTATGCTATTTTATCATGATTGA
The DNA here is from genome assembly GCA_963277665.1 of Viscum album. Classification (NCBI taxonomy): domain Eukaryota; kingdom Viridiplantae; phylum Streptophyta; class Magnoliopsida; order Santalales; family Viscaceae; genus Viscum; species Viscum album. The sequence goes on along the minus strand of OY728134.1, from coordinate 1,023,579,031 downwards.
TGATCCATTATGATCTATGCCTTATGTACTGCCATGTATTATGTCATTTCTCAAGATTTTGATGTTTAAATATTATGTTCATGTTTTTAAGTTCAAATGTATATGGTATGTTTTATTTTATCCATGCTTACCCTTACTGAGCATTTGAGTTCTCCCTTTTTATGTTTTATTTTCCCCTAGGATTAGAAGAAAGGTTTTAGGTAAGGAAACAAAAAGTGGAAGATCTTTATGGGAGATGTTGAAGATCTTTCACCACGATTAGAAGATTACGATCCAAGTTTCCAAAGACACTAAACTATTACGGTCCTTGTGTGTTTGTTTTTGTTCTGTATTATTTATTCCACAAAAAGTAATGTAATATCTATGTACGTCAAGCTTCGGGTCTCTACAGTTGGTATCAGAGGAAATGTTTAGTCAACCTTTGGAAACTAGGATGTGAAAACGTTAGTGAGATCCCTAGAGATATTTCTAAGGTATGTCTAGGGATATACCTAAGGATAAGTATACGTATAGGAAATAGTCCTAGAACTACGGTAACGATCATAGAATTTAACCTAAGATGTTAGATATTGAGGGTACTCCCCATTTACTATGTTGTTTTCCCTAGCATGATTTATGCCTCTCACACTATTCTTTTTGGGTTTTAGAAAATGACTGGAAACAAGAAGATTCACGATAATGGAGGATATGACGGACAATGGAATGATATTCTTCATGAGCAACCAAATGAAATAGGATTTGGAAGTCCAAACATCGTTATTATGCCTAATCAAAAATCTCATAATATAATCAATAATATCATATTTGGTAAGTTTCCCGACTTAGATAATAAGATAAAGATGGAGTTTCATGATGATCATAGAGGAAGTAAAGTTCAATTTCCCTCATGTAAATCATGTGGGAAGAGGCATCAGGGAGATTGTTTCAAAGGAACTGGAAGATTATTTGGGTGTGGAAAAGAAGGACACAAAGCCTGTAAGTGCAAAGGAAAAGGTTCAGTTAACACCATGGACAAGGATAATGGTATTGCTACGACATCAATAATGATTAGATGTTTTAAATTTGGAATGTATGGGAATTATGAAAACCAATGCCCTAAGGGAAAATCTCATGAAGAGAATCAGCATGGTCATACAGGTCATATTTATGTGGATGATGATGAAGAGACTACAAATGAATTATGAGATGAAATAAATGACGAAGCTCTGCTAGTGGTTTAAGAAGTTAGTGGAATGATTATATGTTTATAAAGAATAATGTATGGTACTATGGAATAAAGAATCATCTAAGGATTGTTACACTATTGTTTTTCCTAAAGTATATGAAAGTATATGTTGAATGGTACCGGTAACCATGGAAGGTTATTCAGATATTTTTGGAAAGTAGATGATATGCACATAATGAAGGGATAAGAAGATAATGAGATGTTTGATTGTATTCATGAGATCATGACTGATATAAGGACTAAATGATATTATGGTTTGATTATATAGTTTTTTTGGGATTTTTGTATGTGGAAAGAGTTAACTTTTGACAGTATTCATGTTTTCACTAAGGTTCTATAGTAATTTATGTTTCAAGAGAATACATGACTAAGGTATTCATGTGTTTGGAATGCAACCAATAAGATATATCTTATGATATATATAGGATAAATGCTTGTATTCACATTATTGGTAGACAACCTTTCTAGTAATTGTTTTCTTTATACTATGATCTTGGACCAAATTATTTTAGATAATCCTAATGATTGGAATGGATTATGTTGGACATAAGTTAGTATTGTTTAAGGATAGAACTTTTTTTTGATATTATTGATGGGATGTTATAGTAATGTAGTTTTAGAAAAAGGACAACTTGCAGGATGGGCGACAGCCCATCGCGTCGGACAAGGTTGTGGAAATCGAACCCACAACTGAAGTGCGACAGGCCTTTATCACCTACCACTGGCCTACAGGAAGTCCCTGGTTAGTAGAAACTAGTTTTTTTTTATTAAGCGGTATGCTATATGAATTATAAGTTCCTTTTTGGAACCATATACGATTAATCTAACTATAATATGGACTTATAACTTTTGCTAACATTTTGTTTGAAACAGATGGAATGACCCATCATTCTATCACATGATCTGTTAAAACTTCATGAATAACAAATTCAACTTCATTTATTTAAGAGATGAAGTGGAAATTGTTCAAAAAACGAACAACAGTGAGATTGTACCAAAATCAAGCAAGTATTTCTTCTAATTCAAATTCTTTAACTTTTGGGAAATGATCTTGAAAACCAAAAATGTTGTCATAGTTCCCTTATATCCGATGAATCATATGGTAACTTAGATCATCACAAATATATGTCTTTGTGATTGTTGGCTTTTTCATAGACATGTTCTCTACCACTCTCCATCAGAACATGATGGTTAGATTTCTCTTCCATATCCATATTTTCACCTATGTTCTCCTACGTGGAAACCCAGTGATGAGTTAATTTGGGTAACCGTTATGTTTCATACTTTAGTTTTGAAAGTTAAGTTTTGGTATTTCATTTTATGATGTGGTTTTTAATTAAATAAACTTTCAAGTAGAAAACCATGCATAACCCCGACGAATTTTGAGGGCGAAATTCATTTTAAGGGGGGTGGAATGTAACAACCCGATATTTTATGATAAGTATTATTTTTAATTTATTTGATGTCATGTGTTTTATGCTACAACAAGATTATCTTGCGCTATACACAAAACCGTATCAGCTTGCAGTATACGCAACACTATTCTTAGATTGTGTTACACACAATTTCAAGTTCGTTTGATAATAGTCATTCCACGCAACATTGAGTGTATATATATATATATTCAATGTATAAATGAAATATGGTTGGATTCTGTTATATGAAACAAAAAAGGAGTCTTGCACAACACTCAACCCTAACTTGGCTTTCATTACATTCAATCGCGACCTTCCTCGATAGCGTGTGTTGTATGCAATACCGGGTTTTACTGAACAACGGTATATTATTATAATATTATTATGAACTAGCTGTTATGAATAGTATTAACTAAATTTTGAATTTTATAACATTATTATTCATCTTACAAATTTTCTAGAACATGGTATAAGAACAAAATAATTTTTTTCAGGTAAAATAAGTATTTTTCAAAAAATGCAGTTTTACCGCCTTTTGATGGCGCACCCACTTTAAATCTAGTTGTTGACATGTTTATAAGTTAAATTTGACAAAATAAAATTTTTCTTTTGAATCAGGATATAAAAATTTACATTGGATAAAGTTTTGATATTTTTATGATAACTTTCATATGTTAATGAATAGTAAAAACACGCTATATTTTAATTAAAAACAACTTTTTTCATCATAATAACTTATGTGGTTAAATTATAATATTGAATGGTTTTAAAGTATAAATAGAATATATTTTTACCATTTAATATAGTGTATTTCATTATCATTGATGTTACATTGAATTCGTAGGTTAAATCAATTCAATCTTTTGCAATGTTTTAATCAAAAACCCGTTTTCATTCGACAACGCGATTAATTTTAATTTAATTTCTGCAACTTCTGTGTATTGAATTTGAAAAAAGTGGATTCCATATTTGGAATCAGTGGGTCCAAATTATTTTAATAGGCTACTTTTTATTTTTTGGAATTATGAATAGTAACTATGGTAAATTTTATTTACCATAGTTAAAGGTAAATCGGGTAATTAAGGGTAAATATAATATTATAAAATTAACCTAACACTTGAAAAAATTCTATTAGATGGATAAATTTATACCCATATCACATAAGGGTCAGATTAGATTCATTTTATGGACTTTCGACCATGAAAATAATTTAATTATTATTAAAACAAAAGAAAGTGACAACATGTCACTCTCTTAAATCTTATACGTATAATGATTTTAATTTAGTGATAAACATCATAAAACTTCGAAACTTAATAGTCTCCAAAAATATAATAAAATTATCCACATCATGATAATTTATTTAGAATTTTTAGGGATTAAATAAATGTCATTAATGGTGATACATTAATGATGCAGAAATTATTTATTAAGTGAAAAATCAGTAATATAGTTTTTATTGAAATAATAATACCCATTAAAAGGCCCAAAAACCTGACCAAAACATATTGATAGTGTATATATACACCTTAATAATCCAATTACCTAATATATAACCGTTTGGAGTCTTAAAAAGTGATTATGACACTTATATTAGTTTATTTTAAATGATGCCAAAGTTTTCACCTTCATAATTTAATGAATATAACAATTTAAATATTGTGATTTTAAGATGATAAATTCGAGTAAAAGTATTATTGTGAAAGGTAATAGATTTATCTTCATCATAGGATTTTAGTATTAATTTTTATGCAACAAATAAGTATATTAAATAATTATACAAAAATGTTGTAGTAATTATTTTATTAAGAGATAAATGAAATAAATGGTTTTAAAAATAATAAAATAAATATTATATGAACTATTTAATGTTATCCAGTAATTTTCTAGATACATATTACCTTTTATGAATCTATTAAAGCTTTTCTTTTGAACATATATTCTGTATATATTTTATTTAAATTCAAATAAATGAATAGTGTAAAAATTGACACTATTGTTATTTTATAAAAATAACATATTATTAAATTGTTTAAAAATCACAAAAATATTTAAAAATTATAAATTTAAATTTATATAGTCTCCAATGTCATATATTATCCAATTATGGAAAATTAACAACACATAAGTGATTATTTATAACCATTTAAAATTTATAATTTTATTACCACAAATAAACTTAAATAGATTAAATAAGGATAAATCAAAATGATAAGGTTTAAAATAAGATCAAAAAATGTCTAAATTTTATTGGTTGATGATATTACAACCCTATCTCATATAATCTTATAATTGAGTCATTTTTGGAGGTTTTTATGTGGGGTTTGAATTTATATTAAACTAATATTTTTTAATATTTCCAAAGGTGCCCCTCCCCTCCCTTATAAAAGGGCACCTACTCCCTCTCTTCCTCACACAAATTTGAGCCTTCAAGATCGGCCAACCCCTGCCAAATTATCTTCTCCACTTCCCTAGAAACATCTTATAGGTCTTGGTCTTCTTCAAAGACCACTTGTAGTGCCCTAAGAGGAGGTCTCAATGAGGCGCTTCAAAGAAGAGGAGGTTCAGATCCATATGAAGCATATCAGACCTAAGGTAAGGGATAATTATTCCAATATCATTCTTATCTGAGATTTTTTACTTGTAAGTATTTACTGGGGTTTATGTTTATTATCCATGTCCACATGCTCTCAAAATGTTTTCATAAAATGTTTACTTTACTTCCATGTATGTTTAAGACATTTTTACCCTTTTCTTACTTTTACCACATTGTATGGAAGGGATATTTCTTTTGTTTACCATATGAGGTACTTTTTGACTTTTCTGACAAAAGTATGAGGAAATTGTTATTTTTTTACTTATATAGCATGAAAGGATTTTTACGGTTTCATAACGCCTCATTTTCATGAAGCTTCCTCTACAAGATTTTGTGATTATTTTCAACAAAATCCTTTCCTTTTAAAATTGAATTTCATTTTGTGAAAAGAAAATTATTTTGAAGAAGAAAGGATATTTTCCTCAAGAATTCATTTCAAGTTTTTTATCAAAACCATTTTCCATCTAAGATGAAATTATTTCATATGTGTATGTTTCAAGTATAATGTCTCTATGATTTATATGCTTTAACTTTTCTTATGATGAAATATATATTTGTTTTATATGGATTATGTGATGATGATATGATGTTTATGAAACCCATTTTATTCATTGGGTTATGATGAATGTTTTAAGTTTATGTTTTGGCACAAGTAAGAATGATTTAATTATGAGATGGGTGGGACCTATATCTCCCTCCAATGCATTGGGTAAAGATTTATATCTCATGAGATAGACATGGCTGGAACTGTAATTTAATCTGGTTCAGTGTTACAGGACTGAAACAAGGAGTGAACTCGATTCAGAAAGGGACCTTGTCCACTAAGATGGTCATGGCAGTAATGCCTTGGCTACTATAGAAATCACTACATGTGCTTAATGGATGCAACAATTACATGATTTATTCCTATGATATTTTATCATGATTGATGATCCATTATGATCTATGCCTTACATAATGCCATGTTTTATGTCATTGCTCAAGATTTTGATGTTTAAATATTATGTTCATGTTTTTAAGTTCAAATTTATATGGTATGTTTTATTTTATCCATGCTTACCCTTACTGAGCATTTGAGCTCACCCTTTTTATGTTTTATTTTCCCCCAGGAGTAGAAGAAAGGTTTTAGGTAAGGAAACAAAAAGTGGAAGATCTTTATGGGAGATGTTGAAGATCTTTCACCACGAATAAAAGATTATGTTCTAAGTTTCCAAAGACACTAAACTATTACGGTCCTTGTGTGTTTGTTTTTGTTGTGTATTATGTATTCCGAAAAAGTAATGTAATATCTATGTACACCAAGCTTCAGGTCTCTACACTATATTATTTGTTGATATAATCTTCCTAAAAATCTAAGGTTCAGCCAAAGGGATTAAATAATATTATATATGTCATTAATGAACCACTTGAGGTTCTCTTGAAACTTTAGAGTATGTTTATTAACCATATAGTTTAAGAATACAAGAAGACATGGTAAAAGTTAAACTATTTAACTAATAGTTAAATCTAAAAGATAAGGTTAATATGGTGACCTAAACTTGTCTAAAACCTATTTATTGAGAGGATTTAGATCCATAACCACCTTATCTTTGAACTAAATCAATTTTTATCCATTATAAACCGAAAATGATTTTATAATAAAATAATATTTAAAACCTTTCCTAAGGTACCCCTCTCCCCTCTTATAAACGAGCACTTCCCCTTCTCTCAAAATTACACCTCCAAATACATTTGGATCGGCCAAACCCTACCCAAATATCCTACCAACTTCTCTCAATTAATCCTATAGTCCTCAATTTGATCATAAATCCAACCTAAGTATCCCTTTTGAACAACTCAAAAGGAAACACCTGAAGAAGACGTAATAATTTCACCACCTTCTTTCAAGTTCTTTTCTTATTCCACTTCCTCTTTATTTGTTGTTTCAATACCAAAATAATAACTCCAACACCTCCTACATACTGTTATGTTATTATAAATATGATACTACCATATTCATTATTCTATCCATCCTATAAATTACAAAGTCACCATACGTTCGTACGTACGACTTACCGTCTCCACGTCGTGGTGTAGTTTGTTATTAAAAAACTTCATTATTTGAATGGGTATAATAATGAGTATAAATTCTGTAAACAATAAATATAACATGTTAGTGATTATGTATATATGATATACCATCCAATTATATACTATTTCACCATCAAAAGAATGATATTGTCGCTCGTGCGTATGTACGACTTACCGTCTCCACGACCCGATGAGATGTCATTCCCCATCGTAACCATTCAAGAATAATTTTTATTTTATGATTAAAAATAATGTTTAAAGAATTTATATCATTCTGGATATGAATAAGATACATTCTATCCATAACAAACATGACTTGCGTAACAAATCATATAAAGGAAAACAAACTAGTTAACACCCGAAATGATGATACTACTCAAATATCATTAAAAAGAAATATTAGAAGATCATATATGATATCATATTAATGTATATGGTTCTTTTATAATTTAATAACAATTATTTTACAATTATACATTAGGTTAACCTACCATCGACCAAGGGAAAGTACAAGGTAAGGGTTAAATTTCACAATCTCTTTATTATCCAGGGTTGTTTATACGTAAGTATCTACTGGGACCTCTTTATCATCCACGTCCATTTTTTCTTAAAAATGTATTTCAAAACATTTTTACTATTTACTAGACTACGGGTTAAAGTCATTTATACACTTATTTTAACTTATATGTTTGGAAAATAATCTTTCCTTCGTTTTCCAAACAAGGCACTTTATGACCTTTTTGACAAAATTAAGGTAAGAATGTCTTTTTTAACTTATACGACAGGTGTGGCTATTTTCTACCATTATAACACCTTCAAAGATTCCCTTACAAGCTTATAAGAATATTTTCAAAATAAATGTTTTCTTATATAATTATTTGACTTTTAAATAACTTCAAAATAGAAAGAGGTATTTATTTCCAATATTTTTCATTTCATCTACATCAACATCCTTTGATGGGTTTTAAACTTGTTTGAAGTTGATTTATTATGATAAAAATATTCCATATTTTATTGAAGGTTTTGTGATATGTTTGACTATGGATGTGTTATTTTTATGCCATTCCTGGTTTATGGATAAAGTATTGTCATTTCATATGCTAGTTTTAATACGAGTGTTTATGTTATGTTTAAACCTTTTCACATGAGGAATTCATTGGACTTAGAAAGTGATGGGTGGATCCCGCTATATCTCCTCGATGAATTGGTAGGTCTCATGATACAAACTAGTTTCTTGGCACAGGGCCTTGAAAAAATCTTATTTGTTGTCTTGGCATGAGGCCTTGACTATGTGGTTATGATTTTCGGCATTATGAATTCCATCATTATAAAATTGGCTATTGATATTGCATGTGATCATTCGACTAGTAGAATATCAACGTGACTTAGCTAAAGGAATTATTTGATTTTTATTTTACATATTATGCTGAAGTTTACGTTTAAAATGCTTATGTTTTTGTCTTATACATTGCCTTAAATTTTTATTCTTATTTATGAAAGTTTCCGTTATATTGTTATCCTTACTGAGCATCCGAGATCAACCCTTTCAATGTTTTATTTTTTATAGGATGCAAATAATTATATTATGACTGACCTACATGGATATTCTAAGGGATATGAATGTTGTTAATGGAGACAATGTTGTTTTTGTTTTTTATTTTTCAATGTAATGTAAAACTTATGTATGTATCTAGTACTTCCAAGGCTACTAAACAGATCGGTATTTTGGGATTTGATATTTTGTGATCATGAAAATGTTATATAATAATGCACCAAATCTGGGTAACTGGGGTCAGGGAGTTACAAAACAGATTATGGAGTGTACTTGAATTAGGGTAAGAATTCGAGAAGTTCCCTTTAATCAGGCTTTCTTATCGGGAATAATTGAGAATATAACCTTTTTAAAGCACGTATTTCCATATAAAATAAGGATTAAATGATTTAGATGAATGATTTTTGAAAAAATAAATATAATTTAGAATAATTCTATAAAAATAAATAAGTGTTCTATTTGGGTAAAAAGAGAGAAAGCGTAACCCAAAGGAAAAATGGAGGTTCGGAATGTAATTCCTTACCTTATGTCCGAAAGTGTTCTACAACTGATCTTAATGTCATGGATAATTAAATTAAATCCACTAATTAATTAATTAAGAACCTTTTATACAAGTATTTTATTTCATATAACTTTAAGAAGTCCATTCATGGCCTTTTTGACGACTTATAAGATACAATTCTATCGTTCGAGAGTGTTTGTTTCCTTGATTTTCATGAACAATTTACTTGTATACTTGTATGAAAGATCATATAAAATGGGAATAGATATCTAGAATTTAAGTTATATTTTATTAATGAACATTCATAATATTAAATGCTTATATAAGTCATTTTTTTTTATTTTTTGGCGAGGATGAATCATTAGATAAGAAGTTGGTGATAATCATTTAGATTATTTTAGTGTTTTTTGAGAATCACGAACTAGTTTTATTTTATTAATTAATATAATGTATATATAATGGTTCTATAAAATAAACTAGGCCTTAATATATATATATATATATATTATAATTTTTTTTAACAAAAAAAATGGTTTTATTACTATCCTTGAAGGCAGTAATGGAAATTAAAAACTCATCATCATTGAATGCGATAAATTAACACATCACAAACGATGTTTTCTTTTTTAGAACTAAAAGGGGGAGGATAAATAAATGATGATGGATTATTCCATTCGCATAAAAAAATTAAATTATATGTAAGTTACTGGAGTTATTATACCATTTTAATTATGATAGGTTAAGAGATAATAAGAAAAGAAAAGAACTTGAAAAGAAATTAAAAGAAAAAGAGAGAGGATTTAACCTCTTGAATCCTACTTATTGAGAATCTCTTTTGGGGGACTGGTCTTGGTATTTTCTTTATTCCAAAAGATCATAGACGCGGGGGAATGTATTGGGAAGATATATGATAAAAATATGGACAAGTATAAAAGATTAAGAGGTGTGAGGAGAATATGTGGTGAGGGGTGGTATTTATAGGGGAGGAGGGGGGTGTTTTCTTCTTATTTAATTCATTAGTTTATTATTTTGGATCAGGACTATGAATAGTTTGATAATTATCACTAAATATGTTAAAATAATGAAGTATAGTTTTATATTTTTGGATTAAATTATATATATATATCATCTATGACTCCATAATTCATGTATTTATATTTTATCATCAATTATCATATTTCACTATTCACAAAAATTCAACTATTTTAGAAAAATATCAAAAATTAACCCTGAATTTTTTTAAAAATATAGAATCAAAAAATGAACTCCATTTTATGAAAAAAAATCATAATTTTCTAAATTTATTTTTTAATTAAAATCTTCATTTACTTAGAAAATACCAATTTTAAAATTCTTACTGCTTTTATGACACCTTGAAAAGTTAATTAAGGTATCATAAAATTATCCTTTAATCATAAGAAACAAAAATATTAATTTATGAATATATTTTATGAAAATATATTTACTTTTATATCATTATATCGATTATAATATTGTAATTATATATTTATCAATTACAAAATTATACAAACACTTAATTTATCATTTTTAAAACATTTTTGTACTTATACTAAGATTTAAATATATAATATTTTCACTTATAAGATACCCAAATTTTATTTATAATTTCATAGGTGGGGTTTCTATTCTATTGTTTATATTACTATTCCAAATGGTAATGTCACTATTACAAAGGTCAAGTTAATATATTATTAGTATTGGTTCCTTAACTTTTAGAAATACCTTTCATTTCATTCAATATTCATTTATAAAGTTTGTATTGTGTTCTATATGTGATTTTTGGGGATTTATACTATATGGAATAATTATAATAAGATAATTTCCATTGATAGAATTATGGGTTGTTACACTATCCTTATAATCTATATTGCCGAAAGACCATCACCTCACCAGCAGTAATTTTCAAGAGTGGTTCAGATGCCTTCAAGTTGTGTTGCACCATGAACAAAGATCTTATATGATGGAATCCTCACTTCATGATTCACCTACCATGGAGGCGAGTGATGAAGAGTTATTTTTCTATGGAAAACATTCGAGTGATTCGGTTTATGTTCAACATTTTATGCTATCATATATGTCCAATGAACTCATAAAGTATCATGAAAAAATGGATGCTTATAGCATGCCTGAGAATATGTATGGTCTATACTAGGAGAGGGAAAGACAATAATGGTTTGAGATATCCTAGGAACTATTTTAGAGAAAACATGGGAAGGGATCACCAACTGGGCCTCAAATAGTCAAACTCATTCTATACTTTGAGTGCCTAGATGTTCTAGGGTTAAAACTCCTTGGTGAACTATGCACCAATCTCATACTTTCATCACTCCCTCAAATATTCTCCATCTTTTTTTTAAATTTAATATGAATTCAATGAGAATTTTCTCCTAGATCTTATTACTCTTATTCACCAAGTAGATAAGGAGATAAATCCTAAAAATCCTTCTATCCTTATGGTGGACAAGAAAAAAGGAAAAATGAAGATAAATAAGCCCAAATCTTTTTTTTCAACTCTTTTATAAGTAGAGGAATATCAAGGGGAAATCAAGGGAGTCAGATTCTATATATTTTTCATGTGGGAAGATGGTCCAATGGAAGAAAAGATATACCCAACCAAAGAAACAAGGGGAATCTTTAGGTGTGTTAACTATCTATTAAAACTTATCTATTTCTACAAATGGTTTATTAGATATAGATTGTGGTGCTCACATATGTATTCAAATATAGGATCCAAGTAGATTAAGAAATATTTAATTAAGGGAGGTTGATCTATCAGTATCCAATAGAGAAAATATTTCAACTATAGCTATTGGGGACTACCAGCTCACATTGCCGACTAAAATGATCTTGGTTTTAAAAGGTTGGTTTTATGTACCATAAACTACCAAATACATTGTTTTGGTATCCATACTTGATAAAGAGGGAATTATTTTCATGTTTAGGAATACATGTTTCTTATTTTATAAATATGGAATTTGTTATGGTAAGGAACATCTAAATAATGGAATTTATGTGTTAGATTACACTAAACATGTAATAGAAATCAATAACAAAAATATATCACATAAATCATACCACACTCAATGATGGAATCATCAACTATGTCATGTAAATGAAAAATATTTGATTAAATTTAAAAAATATGTATATTTTTATTCTTTTGAACTAAAATTACTTTTTGTACGTCACACATGTTTACAAGTAAAAATGTCCAAAGTCCTATTTAGTAGAAAATGTGAAAGGGACAAAGAGATTCTTGAATTAGTTTATATTTATATATATATACCATTTCTTATTATAGGAAAGGGTTGGGAATCATACTTCATAACTTTTACTGATAATTTTATTGGATATGGATATGCCTACTTGATGACGTATAAGTCAGATTACTTTGATAAATTCATGGAATATAAGAATAAAGTTGAGAACCATCTTGGTAAGAAGATTAAGAAAATCTACTTAGAATGTGGTGGAAAATATCTTCATCAAGATTTCATTTATTATTTACTATAGTATGAGATTTTATCTCAACTCACTCCTCTTTATACATCTCATTTAATAGTGTAAGTGAAAGGGTGAACCATACCTTCTTAGACATAGTGAAATCATTAATGAGTTATATGAATATTCCCTTATCCTTTTGGGGATATGAGTTATAGATAATATAAAAAATACTAAACCAAGTACCGACTAAATCGATAAATGGTATTCTGTATGATCTTTGGAGTGGAAGAAAATCCATGTTGTTGAATTTACATGTGTAGGGTGGTGGATTGTTTGTTATGGTCTATTCAGGTAACAAACTTCCCCCCCAGGGAACAAAGTGTACCATTATAGGATACAACAAAGAAAAAAGATATTGTTACCTGTAATACTCCTCATAAAAAAGGTAATAGTGGTAAGAAATTCCATATTACTTGAGAGGGATCACATCTCTAAAATATCTAGTGGGAACGATATATAATTTGATGATGTTGAGGCTCAAGGTACACAAGAGTTGTCATAGAAAGAGATTCCAAAAATCCTCATGGAAGAAGAATCTATTCAAGAGACACATGTACTACATAGGATTACAAGTGTGGTTCTAGAAACATAGAGATATGGTTTTATAGTGATCGAGGATGGAAACTCATTATTAGTTGATAATAATTATCCTCTAATCTACAAGGAATAAGTAAGCGGCGCAAATGTTCCCAAGTGGTAATAAGCTATGAATTCTGAAATTGATTCCATATAACAAAAAAATATGTTTTGGTAGATCCTCTAGGGGATGTAAATACTATTGGTTGTAAATGGGTATTCAAGAAGAAACTGGACATGGATGGGAAAATTAATACCTATAAAGAATGGCTGGTTTTAAAAGGGCTTTCAAAACATTAGGGCATTGACTACGATGAAAACTTTTTACCAATTAGTATGATAAAATCCAGCATAATTATACTTTCCATTGGAGTCTTACATGATTATAATATTTGGAAAATGGATTTAAAAATAAACTTCCTTAACGGGAATCTTTAGAAATATTTCGATTTAAAACAACTTGAAGCATTTGTGACTCGAAAGGATGCCAACAAAGTATGAAAATTCAAAAAAATCCATTTATGGATTAAATAACACATCCAAGTCATGGAAAATTTGATTAGATTAAACCATAATAGAATTTGGTTTCATAAAGAAAGAATGTGTGTCTTGTGTCTATAAACAATTTAGTGGGAGTGCTGTCATTTTCATAATAGTATATATTGAAGACATATTACTTATTGGAAATGAAATATCATTTTTACAGTTTTTTAAGGTCTTGTTGAATAAATGATTCTCCATGAAGGAATTAGGTGTGGAAACACTTATTCTTGGTGTAACGCCCCATTTAGTCAAAAAGTTTAAAATATAGTATTTAAAAAGGGTTCACTATTAAAGTTGATAAAAGTGCAATACTGAAAATGAATTTGTTCTTGCATTATATCTAAGAAACTCATAATATGGATTCTAAAATTATAAGGATTATATAAACATTAAAATTTATCTAATACTATTCATAACCTCTTTTGAACGGCTTGTTTGGTAAGTCATGGTGTGCTTGAACATGGTGTTTCATGTAGTGAAAGTTATTGAATTATTTTGAAGAAATAACACACTATGAAATCTTGGGGTGTTACATTCTCCCCTCCTTCAATAAATTGCGTCCTCGCAATTTGAAATTGTTCTTCGAAAATAAAAGGTTGAAAATAGATAATATATTTGTGGGAAAACCCACATCGGAAATTGGGTTACTAAAATTTAGTCTTAATATGAGAAAAAGAGAAATCAAAGGGTCACCACCAAATTATGATCTCGATTAGGAGAACATTGGTGGCAACTAGAGACATATAATTGGAGGAAAAATGTAAATATTTATAGGTGGTGATTGAGGTCATCAATCACAAACAAGGGTAAAATTGAGGTCCTTATAATCATCAATCTATGATGATTTGAAATACCATCGGTTCAACAAAACATAGGGTATTAGGATAACACATTTTTGACGTTTCAAAATATCTTAGTTGAAATCCCACATCGAAAAATGAATTAATGAGGCCTCTATTTAAAATAAAGAGTCGAAAGTATGAAGATTACCGAAAATAACACATACTAGGGTTCCATGAAGGAAAATATGGATATGGAGGAGAAATCTAACCATCAATTATCTGATGGAGAGTGGTAGAGAACATGGCTATGAAAAGGCCAAAAATCCCAAAGCCATAAATTTGTGATGATTTAAGGTACCATCTAGGACAACATTTTTGTTCTATGTTTCTTTTATTAATGTTGGGGAATTTATTTATGAGATTGGCTAAGAACATTATGAGATATACTTAAATTTTAAGTAGATTTTCATTCTTTAATAAATTTCCACCACTAACTCAATTTTTTTTTTAAACGATGAGTATTCAAGAAGACTTGGTCACACTGGAAGAGCTAGAATAAACTTCTATAGAATCACATGATCCATGCAGGATAAACCATATATTAATCAAAACCAAAATGGTTAGTTAATGATCTAATGATCCCCCTAAAGGATATTCATTGAGATAAATATGCACTAATCTTAATTTCTAAAATTAAACCAACAATACCCCAAAGTTAAATAGATACCATTCAATAACCAATTGTCCTTAAAATCCTTTAATATAATCCAAACTAATATTGAAACCCAAAACATAGAAGAATTTGATTATGTAGTCTCCCATGTTACATTGTATCTCCAAATTACATCAAATACTCTTAAAGTCATATACTTAAATGTAATCAACATCATCACATATTCTCTGTTATAGGTTAATCATTTCCATAAATAACCCAAATCACTATAAATCAACAATAAAAATGTAGATAAAAATCCACCATTACTCTACAAATGAAACCTCATTGTATTCTATTTTCCTTGGGAATATAGTGTTCCTAACAAAATGAACATCTTCCAAAATAACATTTATCACTTAATCACCAAATCATTTTCCTATACCAAGGGTATTCATTTGATAAGACATAAGAACCCAAATCATCTTATTATTGATCAATAAAATCATTTAACAAAAAAAAATAGTCACACTAACCAGGGACTTCACGTAGTCCAGTGGTAGGCGATAAATCCCAATCGCACTTTGGTTGTGGGTTCGATTCCCACGGCTTTGTCCGACGCGATGGGTTGTCACACGGTCTACGTGTTGTCCTTTTTCAAAACTATATTTTATAATATTACCAAAATGAGATAAATTCCTAAAAATAACATAATTTAACCACAAATGTTATATCATACTTTGCATTTTCATCCCAAATTATAATAACTTATCATTTTCTCAAACCCCAATGATCATATAAAACCAAATGGTTATTTATACCTATATCCACAAGAGAAGAGACAATTCTTCCTCAAATATCATTCTCACATGGCAAACTGCGGGGTTACAAATACAAGAGAAAATTATTCCAATGTAAACCCATCAACAAGTAGTGATAATTTTTCTCCAACCATTTATTTCCACATAGCTTCTTCTTTGACCAAGAAAATATCCTATAGAATAGGACATTCACTCAGGTAATGGCCAGGTCCCCTACATTTACGGCAAATGACTGTAAATGGACTCTTGGGACCATTTTTATCTTCTTCCATAGTACTCTTCATTTTTCTTCGGCAATTCTTCACTTTATGTCCTTCCTTCCCGCACGTAAAACATTTCGTTGTCCCATTGAGACACTTTCCTGGGTGTCTCTTTCCACAATTCCTGCATGATGAAAATTGAGGTTTCTTTTCTCCATGGTCTCCATTGCTGGAGATCTTATCATTTATCACCTTTCTCTTCATTGTTGAGTCTGGGAGTTGGTTAATATATATGTTGTTGATCATATTTTTGGAAAACTGATTTGGCATAAAGACGATATCTTTTACGCCTATCAACATTCCATTTTGTTGCTCATTGCCACCACTGTTCCCAACTTGTACATCATTCTCAAAGTCACTATGACTTCCTTGGAATCCAGCCATTGACTAAAACCAGAAAGCATTGTGTGAGTAATAGTAGTCGTAAAATCATTTAGAGATTAAAATGTCACCATATTCTCAATTTGAAACATATTAGGATTAACCAAGGTCATTTACTCTCATCTTATGTATATATTACTTAAATCGGTTTGTAAAGAAAATGTAAATTATCCTAAGCATATCCCCCGGGAGTGTCGTAACCAAGAGTGCAGCAAGGCCCGTTGTCGTGCACCAGTTCCCGTTCGAGTCTAGCTCAAAGCGGTGTTTTCGGGTTTTACCCCTAGGTACATCTGTGCCAGAGCCGCCTCTACCTGCTCGTATCCAGACAGGGATGTATTGCTCGGAAAACTCACAAAATCTCTACAATACCAAAATTCTAGGAAGTTCTTTTATACTAATCCTCAAAGTTCATCTTAGGTCTACGTTCTCTAATCAGAGTTTATCTAAATCTAGCTAACAAGGTTTGTACTAAACTTCCTCTGATACCAACTGTAACGCCCCATTTAGTCAAAAAGTTTAAAATATAGTATTTAAAAAGGGTTCACTATTAAAGTTGATAAAAGTGCAATACTGAAAATGAATTTGTTCTTGCATTATATCTAAGAAACTCATAATATGGATTCTAAAATTATAAGGATTATATAAACATTAAAATTTATCTAATACTATTCATAACCTCTTTTGGACGGCTTGTTTGGTAAGTCATGGTGTGCTTGAACATGGTGTTTCATGTAGTGAAAGTTATTGAATTATTTTGAAGAAATAACACACTATGAAATCTTGGGGTGTTACACTTGGGATTGATATTCACTATTATATATCCAAGAGGTTGCTGGAACTATTTCAAAGTACATGTATTGACAAGATACTAAAGATGTTTAGTATGGATCAATCCAAGAGGAGATTGTTGATAGTGTCACATGAAATTCAACTTTCTAGGAAAATGTGTTCTCAAAAACATGAGGAAATACAAATAATAATAATAATAATTCCATACAAATCATTGATTGGGTCAGTCATGTATGCTATTATAGGTATTGGGATAGATGTTTCTTACACATTAAGTGTGTTAGGGAGATATCAAGTAGACCTGGGTGATCTCCATTGGATGGTATTCAAGAATATCCTTAAGTACCTGATGAATACTAAGGATATGTTCCTAATCTATGGAGGATATGAGGAACTAGTCCTTAGAGGACATGCATATGATATTTTCCAAGTAGATTAAGATGATATGAAATCAAAAATATGACACATCTTAATCTATTTGTGATTTCATATCATATCTTAAGGTATTTTTCCTAGTGGGGTGATGTTTAAGTGAGAAATATTTACAAAGAAGACAACATGGAATACCCCTGGATTAAAGCATTGACTCAACAAAAACAATATTATCATGTAAGGTCTAGCATACTAAAAGTCATAAGCAGTTGGATCTAGTCCAAATGGGAGTTTTTTGAAGTTGTTTTCCTAAGACCAACTATTTGTATTTTGATTACATATATATTATATGATTTGAATATTAATAAAATATCTTATTAAATTTTTTTCATTATTATATATTAAATTAATTTAATAATGTCCTAGAGTATCCATCACATTTATAAGGTCATAATAGTTCCCCATTATGATGAGGTCCTTGAAATTCAATGATGATATTCTTAAATATAGTTCTACAGTTGGATAATACTATATGATGGGACACATAGAATATTAATGTTAGGTGTGAGTAATTATAAGAATATGATGCTTCTTCTCATAAAGTTTACACATGGTAATCTCCAAAATATAATATTATGAGAATACGCTCTCTAGTAGGAATTCAACATGTTTTGGCTTCAATAGATATTCCAATCTGAGAGCATGTGTAATGGAACTTATACTTTAAGATTATAATTGGTACATTTCATGACTCACACACTTAGATTTACAGATAAAAAATGTTATTCCATATGTTGGTGGGAATTAGGGTTCATTGGGTGCATCACAAATGACATATTATTAGTGGATAAGACAATGAAGGATTTGTCCCTTCTATCTTCATAGAAGTTGACATATCATCCCTCTGATTAGAATAGAATAGTTGCTTTAAATTATATTTACAGGGTTTAATGATGTGTTTATTTTAGATATTCAAAGAATTAAATATCGAGCATATAGGATGGGGACACGAATATGAAACCTTCTTGATGAGATATTTTGATAAATGGATTTTATTACATAGTGAGTGTTTATATGTAGTTGTCATAATTATGACATTAAGTTATTTCTCTTAAGGGTTTGACCCATTTCTAGATAGTAATCCTGGGCTTAGGAAATCACACCCAATTCCAAAAAGAAATAACACTAGAGGGTCATGCAATTAGTGTTTCTACTGATCTTGATTAAATTATATTTGAATTTAATTAATGGAATAAATATTATTCTCAAGACTAGTGAATAATTTTATTCACATTTCATCAATCACAATTATTTATTGATGAAAAAAATATTTAATCAAAATATTTATTTCGGTGTTCAATAAATTCTAGAGGAGTTATAATGGACCAAGAACGTGTCCGGTGACAAATATTAATTTACAATCAGGTTAAAAAATATTTTCTATTGCACAAGTTAACACACAACATAAAATAATAATAATAATAATAATATTTTTCACATGGGTTTTAATAAATATTATTATGTTATTCAAGGGAATATATGCAATTAAATAATATTTTAACCTAAACCCCACCTCGTTAAATAGATGGTTACGTCTATTTTGTAGGGTAAATTGAGATATACACAATTGTTGTGCACAACTAATTCTCTCTGAAATTACCTTTTCTCTCACCCCTCAAGAAACAGATATGAAAGAGTGATTAATTAAATATTTAAGGTTGGGTGATCACCACGAATTATGCAAGACAATTTATTTTCAACCCTATCACCCAGAAATAAATTGGCACTGCTCAGAGATCAAAGCAGCACATTTGGATCACTACTAGATGGATTTGACACTTTTATCCTTACAACACAATAAAGGTATTCTGGAAAAGTGTTTTTAGATGATCAACATATACATCAAAGAAAGGATATTAAAAATAGACATATCTTTTCTTTAGATATAAATAAATTAATTGTAATTTTAACTTGTAAGATCCTCTCTGGGTTCTAGGTTTTGTTTATTTAATATCTTATTATAAATATTTCATTGGTCATGGAGTTCACATCACTAAAAATATTATGAATAATCCATCTGATCAAACAAATATTTTTGATTTATCACCCTACCCGGTGCTTCCGCTGTGCCCAAAACATTTAGTAGGTATACATAGATGAAACCACATTATGAGATATAAAATAAATGGACATAAGTAGTATGAGTATTCCTTATGAATCTCAATTGTCCAAGATTTAGATGAAGGTTGTTTCTTTATAGTTTTCCCTAGACCATACCCAATCCAAACTCTAATAAGTGTAGTTTGAGGAAATATTATGTATTAGAATGTTAATATCATATAAATAAGTACAATATTCCTTTTTAGTATAATCAACACCTATAATATCCACTAGATATTATCTTACCCTTAGGTATTTTGTGAATATCTTGATAGGTTTTTTAAGTAGAAATTAAGATGATATAAACTTGTAATTACTAATGTAATGATTTATTTATTGTTGGAATCACCTGTTTTGATAATCCCAAATCATGTTTAAATATTGATCATAATATATTAAGTCAGTCATTAATATTTTCAATCTACATATACAATTATCTTATTCTCAACAATGTATATTATTAAGACTCATGGCTTTACTGCATCAGCTTACAATCCATATTTATATAAATATAAGTTCACTGTTAAAGGCTACTGGTAATATCTTTCTATTCAAAGTCACCATTATATCTTACTATCACCTTAAGTCACTGATGCTAGAATATCACTGTTGAATATTTACAGTCACTGTTGGAAGCTACAGGTACATGATTATTGTTACAAACCTACTGATGATCTACTTATCAAAGATCACAGACAAAGAGTTACTGTCACAAGGTCACTGCTGTAACAAGGCTTCTGTTAGAGGTTCACTATGAGACTCTTTCTCAGGTCTTCTGTTAAGAACCTCACTGTTCAAGCTTACAGTTGGACAAGCTTAGTATAAGGCTACTACTGGACAACTCCTACTGTCGAGATAGTTGACTGTTGCTCAAAGTCTACTGATAACCAGATACTGTTGTAGAGAGTAAAAGCTGCCATTACAAGACATCCACTAACAAAAAGTCCACCGTTACAAGCCTACAGTTGAAGAACCAACCATTGGAGCACACAGATGAATAGTATATCGATGAAGTCCACAGTTGTAGAGATTAAATTCTACCGAGTGACATGAATCTTCTACCAGTCTAATGATATTCCATTCTTTTCTTTACCAATTTTTTATTAATACTATTATAACGGTCAGGTCTAGACAAATTAATACATCTGAAATTATTTAATGATACTTTTAGGTATATCAGGAAACAATACGATGTACGAGGAAGACCACACGTGGTCGAATTTTTTTTCTTGTCGGCCCCTACTGAACCAAATGAGATAAAGCTGAACCGGAAAAGAGTACATAGACAAGAGAGATACATTCAGAGAATAAGATAGAATATATACATAAATAAGAAAAGTGGTGTGGATATATTGAATATACACAGACCACTCATAAGAGAGACTCATACACAATCTGAAGAAGAGCCTTCAAGAACTCATTCAGAAAGCATAGAGCTTCACAAAGATCTATTGAAAGAACCTTTTCAAGCTCAGTGGTGTGCTGCAAGGAGATTCAATCCCAAGAAGCTGATCATCTTTACATCTGGATGTTTGAATGTTTCGACACTCTGTTTTGGAGGCAACTTGCAGAGAAGGACCAAAACTTCATTTCATTCATTCCAACAAGTCCAGAGCTAATCTGCCAACACAATAGACCATTCTAAAATTATCCATACTATCGTTGGCTCTACTATGTTTTAATACATTACATTTGTGAGCAGTGTGTATATGTTACACACACCGACTCTTGTGATTGAAATGATGGATATTGAAAATCCACATACCAAACTATATTTAAATTTTTTTCCCACGTATAACTATGTAAGAAGCCTGGTGTGGCTTGGTAGTTTATTTCTTTCCCATGTAGAACTGTGGTAGAGGTTGAAAAACCTGTATAGTTTGTGAAAGCTGTTGTAAAGCCCAATAGAGGCTGTGTATCACTTTTTAATATAACTACTTGGTGGAAGGTGATCACCAGGTGGAGAGTACTAGGTCTTAACTTAAGACTGAACCTCTTGTTTAAATTTTTTCTGGTCATCTTTGCTTTACTCTGTCTAACATTTATCCGTTGTGTTTATGTTTTCAAAGACAGAAATCTGTTTTTACATTAACTTTGATAGTTAGTTCTGGTTAGTGTGTACATTTTATTTGTTTAGTAAACTTGTTTCAAAAGTTGAATTACTTCTAATACTGATTCAACTAAAGAGTAATCAACCTTTGAGAAACCTGTTGAACAATAACTCACTTATATCTCTACTGACTTAATTGACTGGGCTGTTCAAATTTGGGAGATTTTAATCCTAAAATTTTTAACAGAAATTTTAATTGGAACTCAATTCACCCCCCTCTTGAGTATCCACTCCGACCAAAATTTGGTATCAGATGAATTATTATTATTTATAAAAGCTTTTCAAACCCTCTATTTTTCAAACCGTGATTTTAGTTTTACTTAAAGATCTTAACTTTTTGTTAGTTCTAAATTTTCTCTCTTTAATATATTTTCTAAAATCTAGTTATGGAAAATAGACTAGAAGGTGCTGCTACTAACAGGACAAATTTCTTTAGTGGTGTGAATTATGCTCAATGGAAAATTAAAATGAAAATTCATTTGGAAAGTATTGGTTTTGAAATTTGGTCTTCTATAGAATCAGAATATGAAATTACCAAAACTACTAGATCTACCTGGGATGATGCTACTAAGTCTGACTATAATAATAACTGTAAATCTATGAATGCAAGAAAAAAGGAAACATCAAGGCTAACTGTCCAAATTTAAAACTCAAAAATAAATATGACTATAAGGACAAGAAATACAAGAAAGACATGGAAGAAACCTGGAGTGCTTCGGAAGACAACACAAGTGAATTATAAGCTACTTATTCTGAAAAGAATCATTCCAACATGTGCTTCATGACTAACATATCTGAGGTACCTGTTTCCCCTATTCTAAATGATTATTATTCTGAAAATAACAGTGACTCAGATAATGATGAAAATATGTCTAAGGGTGAAATTTTTGAATATTTCAATGTACTGTAAGATACCTACAATGAACTAAAAGATAAATACAAATATTTTAAGAAACAACATGCCTTGACTAGTAATATTAAAACAGATCTAAGTGTAGAAAAAGAAAAGAATGCTCAACTATTGAAATAGAATACCCTGCTCAAATTATCTAATGAAAAATTAAGAAAGGATATTGAGAAGTTCACTGCTGGTAGGGATACCTTGACACAATTTCTAGGAAGACATATTGCTCCAAAATATAAAACTAGTCTAGGATATCAACCTGGACAGAGACAAATTATCAAAACCAAATTTATTCCAAAATCTGGACAGTTCACTACTAATTCTGGACAATATTTTGAGAAACAATTTTCTAAAGGACCGAAAAAAGTATTTATGTCTCAGAATATGTTTTTTGATTTCATAAATTATATAAAGAAAATATGGGTTCCCAAAGTTTTATTGGCTAACCTTTCTGGACCCAAGAAGATCTGGGTACCAAAATTATCCCATGTTTAATCTATTTTGCAGGGAAGTTGTTTAAAAAGTTCTTGTAACACTCTATGGTATTTGGACAGTGGATGTTCAAGACATATGATAGGAGGCTATTCTTTATTTAAGAGTCTAATTAAATTTGATGGTGGGCATGTCACCTTTGGTGACAATGCAAGAGGAAAAATCACCGGCTTAGGCCAGATTGGTAACCCTGATACAATATTAATTTCTAAAGTACTTTTTTTTGATGGATTAAAGGATAATTTACTTAGCATATCTCAGTTATGTGATGATGGGATTAATGTTAAATTTTAGAATTATTCATGCAATGTTTTTAATTCAAAAAATGATTTAGTTTTCACTGCATGTAGAAATGAGAATGTATATGCTATTGATTTAAACTCTTTAGCCAAAATTTTTTTTTCTTGTTTAAATGCTTTTCATAAAGAATCTTGGTTGTGGCATAGAAGATTAGAACACTGTAACGTGCACTCACTTATGAAGTTATCTAAGAAATGTTTAGTTAGAGACTTACCTAAATTAGAGTTCCCAATTGATAAAGTGTGTAATCCCTATCAAAAGGGAAAACAACACAAAGTTTCTTTCAAACCAAAGAAATAAGTTTCAACTTCTCAACCACTTGAGTTGGTTCACATGGAATTGTTTGGACCATCAAGAGTTTCAAGTTTAAATGGGAAGAACTATGTTTATGTTCTTGTAGATGACTTTTCTAGGTATACTTGGGTATACTTTCTAGCTCACAAAAGTGAAGCCTGTTCCTACTTTGTCAAATATTCCAAGTCTGCAGAAAACCCTAGTGGACTTAAGATTAAAACCCTAAGAAGTGATCATGGTCATGAGTTTGAGAATCATGAGTTTAAATCCTACTACTCGCATAATGGGTATAGTCACAAATTTTCTTCCCTTAGGACACCCCAACAAAATGGATTTGTAGAAATAATAAATAGGACCCTTCAAGAAATTACAAGGACTATGCTTAATGAGTATGACTTACCTATTTATTTTTGGGTTGAAGTTATAAATACAGCTTGTTAAATTATTAATAGAGTTTTAATTAGACCTATTCTAAAAAGGACCCCTTATGAACTTTGGAATAATAGGAAGCCTAAGGTTAATTACTTTATAGTTTTTGTTTGAAAAGTATTTATTCTTAATACTAAATACAATCTTGACAAATTTTCTCCCAAAAGTGATGGAGGAATTTTCCTGGGTTATTCTATTTCAAGTAAATCCTATAGAGTGTTCAATAAAAAAACCAAATGTGTGGAAGAATTAGATCATATAAAATTCGATGAGACTTATCCACATGAGTCTAAAGCCTCTCTTGAAAATCTTGAGGGATATTTATCAAATTTTAACTTTAATGATAATGACAGTGAATCCCCTGTAAAAGTATCCAGTTCTGGAAATTTTCCAGAATTTGCACCTTCTGATTTTGAACCAATAGACAAAAATGAAGAATCTAGTTCAACTATTCCAAGAGGTATTAGGAATCTCAAGAATCATCCTCTAGATTCTCTTATAGGCGATTTAAATAGAGGAACACAAACTAGAGCTTCTCTAAGAAACCAGGTTGAACATCAAGCTTTTCTTTCACAGCATGAACCCAAAAATATTAATAATGCAATCAATGATGAATTTTGGGTAATGACTATGCAAGAAGAACTAAATCAGTTCGAAAGAAACAAAGTTTGGGAATTAGTGGAAAGACCTAAGGACACCTTAACCACAGGCACTAAATGGGTGTTTAGAAACAAAGTAGATGACTCTGGGAATATAGTTAGAAATAAATCTAGGCTAGTTGTACAAGGATATAGTCAAGAAGAAGGAATAGACTATGAGGAGACCTTTTCACCTGTATCTAGACTAGAAGCCATTAGGATACTACTTGCCTATGTAGCTCATCTGAATTTCAAACTTTATCAAATAGATGTTAAAAGTTCTTTTCTAAATGGATACATAGTTGAGGATGTGTTTGTTGAACAAAACCCTTGTTTTACAAATCCCCATGTTTCCAATCATGTTTTCAAACTATCTAAAGCTTTGTATGGTTTAAAATAAGATCCAAGAGAATGGTATGATAGGCTCAGCGCTTTTCTTATTTCAAAAGGTTTTACCAAAGGGATATCTGATCCTACTATTTTCATTAAATAGATTTCTAAATATGTTTTGATAGTAAAAATTTATGTGGATGATATTATTTTTGGATCTTCTAAAAATTCATTATGTGTTTATTTTAAAAAATAATGCAAAATGAGTTTGAAATGAGTTTAATGGGAGAACTCAAATTTTTCCTTGGATTTCAAATCTTTCAAAATAAAAATGGCATTGTTTTGAATCAAATTAAATATATTAAGGATCTTTTAAAACGTTTTTCTTTGGATGGTAGTAAAGGTAGTGACACACCTATGAGTACAACCTGTAAGTTGGATACAGATGAAGCTGGAGAACCAGTGGATCAAACCAACTACATAGGTATGATAAGAAGTCTACTCTATCTTACAACTAGTAGACCTGACATCATGTTTAGTTTATGCATGTGTTCTCTCTTTCAAGCCAATCCAAAAGAGTCTCATTTAACTGATGTTAATTGAATTTTTAAATATCTCAAACATACTCCCAACATAGGATTAATCTATCCAAAAGGACAATCATTTGATTTGTTGAGTTATTCTGATGCTGATTTTTCTGGTTGCAAGTTAAATAGAAAAAGAACCTCTGGGACATGTCACATTTTAGGCAAGTTGCTAGTATATTGGTGTAGCAAGACACAGAATTCTGTTGCATTATCTACTGCCGAAGTTGAGTACATAGCTGCTGGTAGTTGTTGTGCTCAAATTTTGTGGATGAAACATACTTTACTGGACTATGGGTATCAATTCAAACATGTCCCTATAAAGTGTGACAATATAAGTACTATTAACATTTCCAAAAATATAATATATCATTCTAGCACAAAGCATATTGATGTGAGACATCACTTTTTGAGGGATCATTATCAAAAGGGTGATATCACTCTTGAATTCATTGGCACTGAACAACAATTGGCTGATATATTCACAAAGCCTTTGAATTCTGAGAGGTTAAATTACATCAAACATGAGTTAGGTATGATTAATTTCAGCATAGGAGACCTCACTGGTAGACCTCATAGTTAGACTTCACAGCCGGACCTCACAGTTAGACATCACAGTCGAACCTCACAGTTAGACTTCATAGTCGAACCTCATAGTTAGAATTCACAGTCGAACCTCATAGTTAGACTTCACAGTCGAACCTCATAGTTAGACCTCACAGTCAAACCTCTCAGTGATACCTCACAGTTAGAGCTCACAGTAGGACCTTAATGTTATACCTCACTGTTGCACCACACCGGTGTACCTCACTGATACATCTCACTGTTGGATACCTCGACGTTTGTTTTTATTTTTGCGGGAATTCAAATCATTTTTATTCCTTGTTATTATATCTATTTTATTTTGTTTTAATCCCTAAATGATAAAATTAAAGGCAACGAACATATTTCAATCCACCTTCCTCTCCCAATCTTGAACCTTGCTCTCGAAATTCCTAAACCCTAACCCTTAACCTGAGCCCTCGAACCTCTCTCAATCTCTATGTCCAGAACCAAGCGACCCCCGACCGTTAATGAGGATGCGCCAAGGCCTAAGAGAACTCGAGCCGAATCCATTGGCACCAGTAACACCCCGTTGGGACCTGTAAACCCGTATCTGACCAAGAGACAAATCTTTGCTAAGAAGAAATTAAGTGAAGAATGGCTGCTGTTGAGAAATTCATTAGTACTGAAAGTACTAGATTCCCAAGGATGGACCGAATGCTTTGCCAAAAAAATGGACCTTACTACCCGAAGCTTGTGAAGAATTCTATGAATATATGACGTTCGAAGAGGAAGAGGATGTGTATAAGCTAATGTCCAGAGTCAATGGCAATGAAGTTAGATTCTCATCTGCTGAGTGGGCTGCCTATTTGAGAGTTCCTCATGAAGGAATATATGACTACTACTCTAGATTAGCTCCTCCAGATAGTACTATTTTTGAATATGAGACAGCTCTGGAAGAACTAACAGAAGATGGAAAATCAAGAAGGATCATTGCAGCTGAGATGAATGGAAAAGACATGCTCTTATTCAAATTCATTCAGCATGTTCTTAGTCCGAGGAGAGGGGACTTTTCAGTACTGAAGTACCAGGACATATTCTTGATGTACTTACTGAAGCATGGAAAGAAGATTAACCTATGTAGATTACTGATGGCACAATTGGAGGATATGACCAAGGAAAGCTCAACATCCAATTCCCTATTCCATGCCAAGCTTATTTCAATTATGCTAAAGGTAAAAGGTGGGGTTGGAAATTAAGAAGAGATGATAGTGGCAAATAACAATGTCTGTATCTCCAAGGTGATTTGTAAGTTCATGAAAATTAGCTGGAATCCCTGGAAGAGGACATGGGTGAATGATGAGGGAAAGGTGTATGAAAAGTTTGACCTTACTACTCATCCAACTAGGCCAAAATACAAAAGAGATCTAGGCCTGAAGCCTGATGATCCAGAACCAGTTTATTCTGATGAGGAGGAGGCTGATGGAGCTATGGACCCTCAAAGAGAGAACAACCCCATTGATGATGGGAGTGATCCTGATTTACCTCATAGTCTAGTAAGGATAGTATCTTTTGGAGTAGCTAACCCTCTAAAAGAACTACCAAGGAGAGAGACTGTTCTGAAGGATAGTGATACTGAGACCACTGAAGAAGAAGAGGAAGCATATCAGAATGTTGTCAAGGACACCTCTGAAGATGATGCAGCTACTGAGTTAGATCATTTTTCTCATGAAGAAAAGGAGGCTATTGCTGAAGCAGATGATGAGGAAAATGAAAAAGAAGAGCTTAGTTTGAGCCCACTGATTGATAATACAGAAAATATAGTGTCTGATCAGTAAGAAGAAGTGGAATATACTGCCATTGATGTGGGAGTCATTGATGACTCAGAAAAGTATAGGAATAACCCTACTATTGAACTATCAGAGAAAATGGTTGTTGCATCTACTGAAGTTGCAGAGGAGGTTGTGGAGTTACCTAGAGAAAAACAGTTAGAAAAGATTCCTCAGGAGAATTGTCTAAGTGAGGGAGAGCATCTTGGTTCAGTTTCTGTGTTGTATGACATCGAAGGTTGGTCATCAGATCCAGGATATATGGAACTTGGACTCAATTATGGAGACTCTGATTAGGAAGACCAACCCCAAAGGGATTCTGTTATCCTACCTGTTGTGGCTGACAATTTGGCAACCAAGGAGGACCTTGAGTCCTTAAAGGCTAAAATGAAAGAAGCACTGAGAGAATCAGTGGTAGATTTGAAGAAGAGAATGGTTGGAGAGATGAGGAGTGTGGAGCAATCCCTGGAGCTATCTCTAGGATTTGATGTGTCTAGTCCAGTGAAGGAAATGATGGATGAAGTTAAAGTATTCCATACTCAAATTAAGAGTTGGACAGGAGTTGTGGTTGCTCTAAGACAATCGATTGCTTCATTGACTGCCATGAACAGTTCTCAAACCCAAGTGAATGCTGAGATTATATATATAAAAGAAGTAGTCAAGAAGTTTGTGGAAGTATTTGAGGCTTTTAAGACATTATTCAAAGAACATTTAAATAGTCAAGATGCACTTGTTCAGAATGTGATTAGTAACTTGACTCAGTCTTTCAAAGAGATAGTAGCCTTCTCAGTAAAACCCCTTCCCTCATCCAGTTCCTCTGTGAACATTGACCAGATCAGAACTGTGATCCAGGAAGCGTTTTCTAAGGCCAGTACCAATGGAACCTCTGATTCTCAGATACTTGCTACCACTAGGGAAGTCAGCAGTTTTATTCGTGACCACTTGCGGGAAGATACTGCTTCTCAAGAGGCCATTAAGAACAAGTTTGATGCTTACTTTGAGAAAGTATATACCAAGCATCAAATGACCAACCAATTAAAGCTCTTAATAGAGAATATGAAGCTTCCTCCAGTGACTCAGGCATTCGGGGAGCAGGTCAGCAAGCTGAGAGAATTTACCCCTGCTTTGGATAAGTTTTTGGAGAATAAAGATGATTTCTTATCTACTATGGAAAGAGGAGGAATCATTATTATGGATTTCAGAAACCTTCTTCTTCCCTTTCTCCATGTGGACTGCACCCCTATCATTATCCTTCCTGCCTTACCTACATCTCAAACCAGTGGTTCTTATTCCATCATGTCTCCGGCTAAATCTCTCAGAAGCCTTACTCCACTGATCCCTCAACAATCTACCCACTACAGACCCACAAGAGCTTCTGTTACTGCCCCTCCAGTCATTCCTACAACCATTCCTAAACCTGCTGATCCACCAGCTCCTTCTCCATCTTCTTCTTCCAAAGGGAAAGACCCCTTACCTACGGATGCTATGGATTGAGTCTGTTTATGTCTGTTGATTGGGACTCTATATTCTTTTTGGTCATGTAATGTACTGTGTTATTAATATAATCCTTCTCGGTTTTATCTCATTTGTATTTCTTTTTGCTAATCACAAAGGGGGAGAAACAATATGCTTACTTTGCTAATTGAGAAACTAATATGAAAATACTGTGCTTATTAATATCTGATATTTGACAAGTTTTTGTTCTTAGTATTACTAACCGTGTTATATATGGCATCTATATTTAATAAACACTGACATAATTTGTGATTATCAAAAAGGGGGATATTGTTGGACTCACCTATTTTGATAATCCCAAATCATGTTTAAATATTGATCATAATATATTAAGTCAGTCATAAATCTTTTCAATCTACATATACAATTATCTTATTCTCAACAATGTATATTCTTAAGACTCATGACATTGTTGCATCAGCTTACAGTCCATATTTATCTAAATATAAGATCACTGTTAAAGGTTACTGGTAAGAGCCTTCTGTTCAAATTCACCATTATAACTTACTATCACCTTAAGTCACTGATGCTAGAAGATCACTGTTGAATATTTACAGTCACTGTTGGAAGATACCGGTACACAATTACTGTTACAAACCTACTAATGATCTACTTATAAAAGCTTACAGACAAAGAGTTACTGTCACAAGGTCACTGCTGTAACAAGGCTTCTGTTAGAGGTTCACTGTTAGACTCTTTCTCAAGTCTTCTGTTAAGAACCTCACTGTTCAAGCTTACAGTTGGACAAGCTTACTAGAAGTC
The DNA here is from genome assembly GCA_963277665.1 of Viscum album. Taxonomy (NCBI): domain Eukaryota; kingdom Viridiplantae; phylum Streptophyta; class Magnoliopsida; order Santalales; family Viscaceae; genus Viscum; species Viscum album. The sequence goes on along the minus strand of OY728134.1, from coordinate 1,023,548,080 downwards.
TATTACTGGACAACTCCTATTGTCGAGATAGTCGACTATTGCTCAAAGTCTACAGATAAGGAGCTACTGTTGTAGAGATTAAAAGCTACCATTACAAGACATCCACTAACACAAAGTCCACCATTACGAGCCTACAATTGAAGAACCTACCGTTGGATCTCATAGCTGAATAGTCTACCGATGAAGTCCACAGTTGTAGAGATTAAAGTCTACTGAGTGACATGCATCTGCTACTAGTCTAATGATATTCCATTCTTTTCTTTTCCATTTTTTTATTAATACTATTATAATAGTCATGTCTAGACAAATTAATACATCTGACATTATTTAATGATACTTGTAGGTATATCAAGAAATAGTATGATGTACGAGGAAGACCACACGTGGTTGAAACTTTTTTCCTGTCGGCCCCTGCTAAACCAAATGAGATAAAGCTGAACCAGAAAATATTATATAGACAAGAGAGAGACATTCAAAGTAGAAGATGGAATATATATAGAAATAAGAAAGTGGTGTGGATATATTGAATATAAATAGAACACTCATAAGAGAGACTCATACAAAATCTGTATAAGAGCTTTCAAGCACTCATTCGAAAAGCATAGAGCTTCACAAAGATCTATTGATAGAACCTTTTAAAGCTTAGTGGTGTGCTGAAAGGTGCTTAAATCCCAAGAAGCTGATCATCTTTACATCTGGAAGTTTGAATGTTGCGACACTCTGTTTTGGAAGAAACTTGCAGAGAAGGACCAAAACTTCATTTAATTCATTCCAATGAGTCCAGAGCTGATCTTCTAACACAATAGACCATTATAAACTTATCCCTACTATCTCTGGCTCAACTTTGTTTTAATACTTTACATTTGTGAGCAGTGTGTATATGTTACACACACTGACTCTTATGCTTGAACTGAGGGATACTGAAAATCCCCATACTAAACTATCTTTACATTTCTTTCCCACGTATAACTGTGGAAGAAGCCTGGTGTGGCTTGGTAGTTTATTTCGTTCCCACGTAGAACTGTGGTAGAGGTTGCAAAACCTAGACAGTTGTTGTAAAGCCCGATACAGGCTGTGTATCACTTTTTAATATAAATTCTTGGTGGCAGGTGATCAACAAGTGGAGAGGACTAGGTCTTGACTTAAGACTGAACCTCTTGTTTAAATTTGTTTTGTTCAGCTTTTCTTTACTATGTCTAACATTTATCCACTGTGTTTATCTTTTCAAAGATAGAAATCTATTTTCACATTAACTCTGATAGTTAATTCTGGTTAGTGTGTACAATTGATTTGTTTAGTAAACTTGTTTCAAAAGTTTAATTAATTCTCATACTGATTCAATTGAGGAGTAATCAACCTTTGAGAAACCTGTTGAACAATAACTCACTTATATCTCTAATGCCTTAATTGACTGGGCTATTTAAATTTTGTGGATTTTAATCCTAAAAGTTTTTAACAGAAGTTTTAATTGGAACTCAATTCGCCCCACCTCTTGAGTATCCACTCCGACCAACATTTATATATCATATGATTTTTTTAAATTTCTCATCTATAATTTTATAGTAAAATAAAGCTCATTTTAATACTAATTCATTGATAAAATTCAATTAGTATCTCTATATAACTAATAAAATCATTTTATACATAGAAATATATATTTTTAAAAAGTTTCCTTTTTAACATTCTATGAAGTTTTTATTCTAAAAAACTAAATATTTATTGGTTATAAAATAAGTTTTTGATATTAATAATATAATAACAAATTTTTTTTTATAAATAGATTAGAAATAATAACAATAATAGTTAATATTTGGAAAATTAATTTTTCTACAAGATTAGTTTTTTCTATGTCTTATGTTAAAATTTAAAAGTTTATTTTATCATATTTTGAAATTTAATTAGATTAAAAAGAGTCCAAATTTAGAATTATCATGTTTAATTTTAGTAATATGGGTCATATTATATTTTTGGTACAAAAATAATTACCATGGTTAGTTTTTAATGAAGGTTAAAAGGGTAATAATGTGTGGTTTGTGTTGTACTACTTGAAATTGAAAAAAACCTTCTAAAATAACTTTTTAGGATTTAAATTTATACCTACATGTCTCACCAATATTTTCTAACCTATATAACTTAACTCCAATTCAATTTCATCCTCAACCCTTACCTAACATTCATTTCCAAGGAAAAGTTCCTCTTTTTTACCTATAAAAGGAGCTCACTTTCACCAACTTCAAGATAAAATTAACCTTATAAATACTCTTTAAAATCTACCCATTTTAATTCTCTTATAATCTGATTAATTTTTTATGTCCGTTTTTCCTTGATGAATCCCTAAATCCACATTTTCTAAGATTCCCTTTAAGAGAAGGTTCAATTTATCAACATGAGTACTATACACTCATTAAACCTTTGTTTTATCTATATTCCTCAGCCAAAAATATTATAACCATTATAATTTAATTACATACTTATAATTATTATATATAAATTTTATTATATTAATGGAACAACCATTATCTACCTTCCTCCCATCTTTTTAGAAAAATGAAAACATCGTTTATGCGTACGTGAAGACTACCGCCTCTATGAGAAACATGTTTTATTTTTCATCATTAACATAATTGGATGGTTATATAAGTGCATTTAATAAATAAATATTATATTCAAAAAATTTTTATGATTCTTAAAATATAAACTATTTTATACCTTTCTTCCATTCTATGTAAAATTGAAATGTCGTCTGTGTGTACGTGCAGACCACCACCACCATGGAACGATGCATTTCATTTTTCATCACCATATTAATTGGATGTTTCTAAAAATGTATTTAATGAATTTGAATTATTTTTATAACATGATTAAGTTTATTTAAATTTATATTAACATTGAAATCATTATGAATATACCAAATGTTTTTCGTAAAAAATTACCCAATTAAGCTCGCCACTGATTCTGTCTTCATGAATCATGAAAACATTATCATGGAATGAAATTAGAAATTTATAAGTCAGTATAAATCATATATCATAGTAACTTATATAATATAGGAATTAAAAAATTTTGTTTCAAATAATGGGGATCAACATCGATATTTTAAACCATGCTTGAAATAATCAAAATTGCCAATATCCAATAATGAAAATAAACTAAAATAACTAATAAATATATAATAAATGATTATAAGTGAATATTTTATAAGGTAATAGATATGAATAATGTTATTAAATTAATTATTAGATATGTTATGTTGATTATCTAGGAATTTAAAGTGCCATCATGGAGGTCCAGAGCAAAGGTAAAAGTTTCCTCATCTAAATTTTTCTTCATTGTGATATGATTCATATTCACCACTTATTCTCTTTTTATTATTATTATAATTCCCATGTATGTATTTTTATAATAATTTTAATGACTTTTAATGGATTTAAAAATCTATCTTAGGTTCTACCTTGCATGGGTTTTTTATTTGGATGATAATAAAGTTGTAAGGGGTTTTCTTGGCTAAGCTTCTTTTGTCGAGTCATTATTAGACTTCTTTGACTATGGTCTTACAATGATTGTTTATTATATCATATTATGATTTTATAATACCTTTAATAATTTTATAATTAATTATAGTAGCAAATAAAAAAATTTCTTTGGTTTATTCCATTCTTATTAGGATTTAATGATGTTAAGAATAATTCCCGTCCTATCCGAAATAAGATCTTTCTCTTACTTGTCTAAATTTTATCTTCCATCCAATGTTATAATTTCTTATTTTGAAATATAAATATGAATTATTTTTGATGAACTTATAATTTATCTTTAAATATTTACAAATGATGTATGTATCACTATTTTTACAATATGGGTTTCAATGAAGGCATTTTTAATATATTGAAATGGGGTTTTCCTTTCCCGATCATACATTTTATCTTCAACTCCACAATTCCTCTTGAAACGTTTTAAATTTTTAATGATACATTATTGAAATTTCATTCCACATATTTTTTGGAAAAGGTATTTATTTTAATTATTCAAAAATTATATTTTCGAAAGTGACTCAAAACTTATTCTCATTACGTCAATGTTGATAAATGTTTTTGAATTACTCTTTACCATTTTGATTCCATTCTCCATTATAACTATAAAAGATCTAACAAAAATGTAGTTTTGTTTTATGAATCACCCTCGTAATTACTTTATGAAAAAATCCTTTTGGAATATTTAAGTTTTGTTTTCAACCTATCTACTTTTTATAAAATATATTAGTGATATGAAACCAATTTTATTTCCATATATTTTTATGATATTACGAATGATTGATATATTATAGAAAATATATGTTTAGATGATGATATGTGGGTTCTTATATAGACCTTAAATTCATCTATTTAAGATTAACATCTCTGAAGATAATGATGTTTTTTCATGGACAAGATCATGTCTAGAATTGTTTACAAGATTGTGCATGCACATGATTTATTTTATCTCTGTTCACAAGTTTATGCATGGACTTGATTACATTTATATTTGTTAAAAATATTGTATATGGAGATGATTGAGTTTATATTTTTTCCAAATATTGTGTGTGGATATGATTTCATCAAGTTTTATTCGATAGATTTTATATGGACATTATCTCATTTAGATTTTTTCATAGGATTGTGTATATAAATTATTCCATATTTCTTTATTCACTATATTATGTGTGGACAAGATTGTATTACACTTTGTTTACAATGATAAGTTATTATTTATTAGAATTTTAAGGCCATGACTCAAGATTATTGTATCTTATTTCCAAACACTTAATACATGTTATGTTTTTGATCATTTTGAGGTTATATGTTATATTTTTATGCCTTATGAAAAATATTATTTTCCAATAAGAAATATTTATCATGTTTTCACTTGTGATTAAGATATAGCGCTTTTATGATTCATATATTGGTTTTAAAACCTTGAAGATTTTCCTAGATCACCCCTTATCGTGTTTTATATTAGCCAGGATATGAAGATGAGTATAACATATGATGTAATATATCGAGTTTCTAGAGCATGTAAAAATCCCCAACCTGTATAAAATTTTGGATGTTGGTGGTCAGACCAAATATTTTCTTGATATTCATAACTAAATTATGAGAGTTACCTTGACTCAAGACCTTTTTTGAGATGGTCTTTAACCCTTAGAAAGTACCTAGAGGTTTCTATTAGGTTTTAGGTGCATTGGAGGCCGAACACCAAAATTTATGTGGTGCAAATACTAGGGTACATAGTTTGGAAAAACCATGCAGAACCCATGTGAATCCTTCTGGACCTCCCTTATCTTTGTGCATGGTTTGTCAAACTGTGCGGTAGGGAGAGCACGACTATGAAACCAGGCCTTCATTTTTTAGTTGAGGCCACACATGGTTTGCACATGGTTTGGAAAATCATGTGGGCCAACCATGTGTAGTTTGTAACTAGATAGTGGGTTCTGCATGATTGGTGCATGTTTAGCCAAATCGTATGGCCAAACCATGCATCCCATTAAAAAGTGAGAAATTACCTTTTTTCCCTCCTCTATTTCTTTATTTCTTCCCTTTCCTCCTTTATTTCTTGCCTGTAACACCTCTAGGACATGGGGAGATCCTCCTTATTTATCCCTTAGGATTTAAGTGACTCTCTTCATCCTAGATCCATTATTCATGCTGCCAGTCTCATTGGAACTACATCGGGAATTCGTCTAAAATGACAATTTCTTCTAAAAAACATCGAGTTAGAGTATCATACAAAGAAAAATGAGAATTATTTCACCATCAATACAAATATAATAAAATTGAAACAAATATATTATCATACCAGATATTAAAGATACATCATATGTCATAAATGAACAAACCAAAAAGGTCCATCCAACACAATGTATAAAAAGGTCAATACAAACAACTTAAGACTAAAAATATGGAACTTGAAGCACTCCCATGGGTCCATATCCATGTGACTATAAGTAACCTCCATCCCAACCCTCTAGAAGGAAACATGATCCCAGAGATCCATCCTATATATAACACTCCTCAATTTACTAGTATCGTACATGACTAAGGATACAAATGTCCAAAATAAAAAGTATGGTATGAGAACTAAACCTCATTAGGATACCACCAGAGAATCCATATAATATCTATCCACATGCATTCATTTGTTCTTTTAAAAAACAGATTTTAAAAAATTTAAAAAGATATCAATTTCCATACAAAATAATCCTTTGATTTTATTTTAAAAAATATGCTATATTAAAATAAACAAATCAATATGACATAACATTTATCCATGGAGAATAAGTGGATGAATTAAATAATTTTTAAGAATCAATATTCATGTCAATTGAGCAAGTGGGAATATCCAATAAACAAGAAAGAAATGTATTCTCAAAGAAAAAAGGGAAAATCACAACACGAGGGCGGACAAAACTCACATTAAAAAAACCTATAGTCAACATAAGTTACTCTTAATGTCCCGGAACCATGGTCCCTTGAAAAGAATATCCACTACAAACCCATAATATATTGGGAAACTCTCATAGTGATAAATAACTCAACTAGGGGTTTCATATTTCTAGTTTTCCCCTGTACCTTAAGGTATTCTTGATATGATAATACATTTTTATTTTATTCAATAAACAAAGTTAAATTTTCATAAAACGTTTTCCAAAGAAAATTTCATTTAATTTTTTTACAGGTAGGGGAGAATCCCCCTTTTTATTAAACCAAGCAAATACCGCTTTTTTCCTATGCATAGGGATGCCATTACATGGCCTTGATGGGGCAACAAATTCTATTTCATTTTCAAGCCCATATTTTCATAGAACATTTTATATTGTGATATCATATAGGTTTCATGATTGATAAATCATTTTCTTTTGAAAAAAACAAGTGAATAATTTTATCAAACACACCATGTATATTTAAACGATTTTCATCAAAACCCCCTTTTTATAAATCATTTCCATATCCCTCAAAGTTAAAACTTACCTATCATTGATTTAAAATAATAATTTTCAAAAATTAAAACTAAAGGGAATCAAAATAATACAATACATGATAAGGGATAGAATATATGATAGATACACCTACCTAAAGAATGATGAAAACCCTGTTTCCCTCTAGATCAATGATGGGAGAATAAGATATAAGATTTTGAAGAGCCTAGATCTATCTAAAACAACATCAAATATCTATGTCCATGCTAAATTAAATAAACTATTCTCATAAGGCATCAAGCATATGGAGAGGAGGAGAAAATGAATTGTAAAGAATCCACTTACCGAATTACACCCAACAAAGATTTAAAATTACAATTTGTATGTAAAACTATCAACAGAAAGGGGGATAGAAAAAAAACCATCACAAACGAGCCTATAAACCAAGAGAAATTGAATTAGGGTCAAGTGAGTAAGATTAAATGGATTAATTAAATTTTTTAGGATAAAATGATATTTTATCCTTACAAATTCGCATGCCCAACAACGTGATCTTCTAACCAGTGGTCCATCAGCTGGTTTTTGATGATCCACTAGCTAGAAGATGTGTACGGGTTGAGGGAATGTACCTCAAGGCCTCTACTATCTAGCTGGTGGGAGTACACTTGTTGGTTGGTGGTCTATATAAAACTATAGATGTTTTATCCACCTCCAACAACTAACCGATGGCCTCATGCTACCACCAAAAAACCAAAGATATCCCCTCATATACGAACACCTCAAAAACCAAAATTAAAAGAATTAGAGAGGCTCCATACCCAATTCTTTATACCAGGGTGTGACAATTATCCCCACTATAAAATATTTAATTCTTATAAAAGGCTTGAAAGCGCGGCCGATTGTCGCCTATCGACCGTTCAAGGTTCCGGTGCTCTGCTAATGTGTATAGCAGCACTCGGGTCGAATCCTCGGCGATGGTACAATTTTTATAGTTGATTGTTTTTGAATTGTGTTTTGATTTGGGGGTTTGTTTGCAGAGTTTTAATTGAAATGATTGATTGATTAATATTGATTTAACAATTTGATAAATATTGGGGTGAGTTCATCATTAGGTAGTTAAGCTTGTGATATCCTTGAGCTTTGCTTTATATTGCATTAAATTAACACCCATGTCACAAGTTGACATTGATTGGAATTCCCAAGTGTTAAGGCTTTAATACAAGCCTTGACTTAACTCAGGGTTCTAATATTAATCATATCTTGTTTATGGTAGCATATTTATGGTTCCAATAATCCATGTAAACCACATGATAAACAAAACAAGTCATTAATCCATGACATGCTAAGTCCAACATACGCAATGTTAATTCAAAGAATACACATGGAGCAAAAGCTCTCCATCGCTTAACATACCTAAATTATAACTCACCCCAATGAGATATTTACTCAGACATTAGGAAGGTTATTAATCTGGTAGGGATGTTTATAGTATTAGGGTATGAGAAGAAGAGGAAGAAGAATTGAACAAGAAAAGAGTGGTGTGCCGAACACACACACGAACTACAAAGAACGTGAATGAAACACGTGTTTTGATTGAATAAGAAATCACTTAAAGGAAATGGGTTTAAGATTGATTTTTACCAATTAAGAAACTATTAATATTAAACTATAGAATGTGTATGATAATTAGAAGTGATGAAGGAGAAACTTGCATTAAAACTCAAAAGAAATTACAAGTACACTAAAACAATTACAAAGGAAAGAGCATGAAATACATGGAAAGAAATGAAGGAGGAAAGGTTTCTCAAGTAAAAACTTGAGTATGGAAGATCCTCCCAAGCCCTTGGCAATTACTTGGCCGTGCCAATATATCCTCCTAAGTTCCAAAGTGCCAACCTCTTGCAAGGAGAAGAGGGGAGTGTATTTATAGCCAAAGGTAGTGGACTGTTTTCATTCCCAAACTGCCCCTCATGTTAAACCGCCAATTTGACCTTTCATACAGATGAATATCGAGAGATATCTTTATTAAATTTTGTAGATATGGATGTGTACGAGTCACCCTAAAAATTTGGCTGTCATTGGACTTTTGTGGCCAAAGTTATGTCCAGATTACTAAACACTTTTCTACTGTCCAATTTGTTAGAGAAAGTTTCCATGGCCTAAATGTGAATGCATTTATGGCTATGGATATACCTTCAAATCCGAACCATTTCTTCTGGAAAGTTGATCCTACATATCTTATCTTTCACACCACAAAATATGATCTTTTTTGGACAAGTGGATTAGTTGAAAAGTCAATAATGGTGGGATGATTTAAAATCCATGACAGAATGGTGGGCTTGATTTCAATGGATCCATTGGGCCCCAAAATGGTAGAGTTGGGCCTTTAAATTTTAATCCATGACTCCTTAGGAAATTTCAGAGCTTGAAAAATAATATCCACTCATTTGGGCTGGGAAATTGAGCCCAGTAATGAAATCTTCAAGGCTAGTCCAGAAATTAGGCAGATCCGGTGGGTCATCTTGTGTGGTCCATATGGCCCTTCAAATGGCCGAATTAGCCAATTCTCCAGTTCAGTGATTTGTAGGAAATTGAATTTAGAACCCCACAAGACACGAATCATACAATTTGGATTATTAGGGTGAGAGTTATAGTTAAAATACTAAACAGACATGAATATGTATTATTCGAAACAATACTCCAAAATAATATTTAATATTAAAGCACGTGTATTTCACATAAGTTATGCTCATTTAATTTAAAATCAGTATAGGGAGTATATAAAATGATATTAATAAATTAATAAAATCAACTCCCCCACACTTAATATTGTGCATGTTCTCATGTGCAACAAACACAAAAGAAAATCAAAACAAAACCATATTCATTAACCAACAAATATTAAAGTTTTGTTTTCACCAATCAGGGGAGGTTTAGACTATTTCACTCATCCATATTGAATTCCATCACAAATTTGGTTCACAATAATGCATCAGAAACAATTCAATTTTTCATGTTCAAGGTTTGAATTGGAAAATGTAGGCACTCAAAACTTACTCCTCTCAAGATGATAAAAATGTATTTTAGGAGGTTCACTCATTCACCAACAAAAAGTGAAAATCAAGAGTTTGTAAGAGCTCTCAGCTTCCATTCCCAAATATAATGTGTACAAGAATCAAGAGGTCTTTTAAGGGGTTTTTCAGTGGCTATGGGACGGTAGGTATATAATGTCCAAAGGAAAAGAGGGGTTAAAAACACCAACATGGAAAAATCAATGCACATTTTTTTTGAAATTTGATTTGAAAGGAAATAGAAACACATATTTACAAGGGAATGAATGTGTGATGAATGAAAAGTGAGGGAGATAGAAAATACAACAGGGTGAGATGATGGAATATGTACAACATGGAAGACTTCCAATAATGACACAATACAAGATGATTCAAGTGTTCTTTTTTTTCTCTTTTTGCTTTTTTTTTTCGAAAGTTGTGCTTGAAACAAGTCTCACAGTCATCTACCAACCCATGCTTGATCTCCTCATGGAACAAATTTTAGTATTTATAACACGAACAAAGGTTGATGATGAATGATGTTTGACCCACCCAAGACACAACCCATTCCTTTTTTTTTATTTTTTTTTCATTTTTTTTATAGATTTTTTTTTTCAATTTTTTGGACACTTTTCAATGACTTTTGTACAAATGACAATTACACATATACACCCCAAATCTCACAGAATTACAACCTCTTCCACACACTTTAATGGATGCTTTCCCTCAAGCATATGATGACACATTGGAAATCAATGAAAGTACGCCCAAAAATGAAGTCCATTCCCCCCACACTTAAATAAAAATCCATGAAGATGTTGGGTGGGACAAGGTATTAGGCTTGTAATGTGGCTATCAAAAGAAAGGTTTTCATAGGCTCAAAGGGGCTTTCAAAAGTAGGATCAATGTAAGGGTAACGAGAGGCTATTTGGCTATTATGATTCTCATGTGGCATAGAAAATGCCTCTATCATATTAATGCACACAAAAGATGGAAATTCAGATCGAAGGTCCACAAACTCAAGAGTCACAATCAGTGGTGAAGACACACAATGAAAAAGATGTCCATATATGACCTTGGCATGAAGGCTAATTTTATTCCTCACGGTAGGGGAGAATCATTTTCCACCAAAAATTGTTCATTCAAAATGTTTGTTATTGACACAAAATTGTTTACCCAAGTTTGAGATAAAACTTCAATATATTTGAGTTTAAAACAAGCCTTTTGACTCCCTAAAATGGTTGGACAGAATTTTAATATTGGATGATGAGTAATTATGACACCCCTTTTTTTTAATTTTCATTTTTTTAATTATTTTTTTTAATTTTTTTAATTTTTAATGACACATCCACACAAAAGAGAAAATAGAAAAAAGGTTGTGGAAGAATGTTGTAAAAAAATGAGAGGGAGAGAGGAAGAAGAAGAAATAGAGAGAAGAAGAGAGGGAAGATAGATTGAGATAGAGAGAGTTAAAGGGAAAGAGGTTCCCCCTGGTTTGGATTTGGTGGGTCTCCGTTTCCATCTAGTGGTGGGTCAATGGAAGTCGATGTGGAACCTAAAGTGAATGGCCTCTCATGGTGATGCTTTAACCGGTGTCCATTTACCGTGAATGTTCTTTTTGAATAAGGGTCTTGGACTTGCACTGCACCAAATGGGTAAACATTAGTAATAATAAAAGGTCCATCCCAACGAGAATTGAGCTTACCTGGGTGAAGTCGAAATCGAGAATTGAAGAGCATTACCTTTTCACCTTCATGAAATACCTTTCTAAGAATGTTCTTGTCATGGAGTGACTTTGCCTTTTCTTTGTAGAGAATGGAGTTCTCATACGAATCAAGTCGAAGCTCCTCCAATTCAGTCAACTACAACAATCTTTCTTCACCAGATTTTTCACAATCAAAATTACAAGTTTTGACAGCCCAAAATGACTTATGTTGGATTTCAACTGGTAAATGACAGGCTTTACCAAAAACTAGCCTAAATAGAGACATCCCAATGGGTGTCTTATAGGCTGTTTGATAGGCCCAAAGTGCTTCACCAAGTCAATCGATCCAGTCTTTTCTTGTGGGCTTAACAATTCTTTCAAGCACTCTTTTCACTTCTCTATTAGAAAGTTCAGCCATTCCATTTGTTTGAGGGTGATATGCAGTGGATGTTTTATGTACAACCCCATTCTTTTTCAAAAGTGACTCCATGGTTCTGTTACAGAAATGAGTTCCTAAGTCACTTATCAAAGCACGTGGTGTTCCGAATAGATGGAAGATATGGGTTTTGAGGAACTCACTCACAGTTTGAGCATCATCTTTCCTAGTGGGTTTGGCCTCAACCCACCTAGAAACATAGTCAATAGCAAGGAGAATGTAGGATAATCCATTGGAAGGGGGAAAAGGTCCCATGAAATCGATGCCCCAAACATCGAAAAGCTCACAGAAGATTAATGGCTTTTGAGGCATTTCGTTTCTTTTGGAAATTGTGCCAAACTTTTGGCACGTGGGACATGATTGACAGAACTCATGTGAGTCCTTGAAGAGTGAAGGCCAAAAGAATCCAGAATCTAGGACCTTTCGAGCAGTCCTTTGTGGTCCAAAGTGGACACCTCCAGGCATTGAGTGGCAGAATTCCATGATGGAGGATTGTTCAGTTTCATCAACACATCTCCTAATTACCATGTCAGCCCCAGTTTTCCAAAGTTTATTATCTTCCCAAAAATAATGCTTTGAATCACTTTTCATCTTTTTTTTTGATCTTTTGAAAAATATTCAGGGAAAACACTAGAAACCAAGTAATTGACAATTGGGGCATACCATGGTAACTTTGGAGTGAGAGATGAGAGGTGTTCAGTTGGAAATTCAGGATCAATTATTTCAGAATTAGAAGAATTAGAAATTCTACTCAGGTGGTCAGCCACATGGTTTTCTTTTCCAGGTTTATCTTTTATCACAAGGTCAAACTCTTCGAGCATTAAAATCCATCTTATTAGACTTGGTTTGGAATCACTTTTCTTAAGTAAGAACTTTAATGCTGATTGGTCTATGAAGATGATGATTTTGGCACCTAAGAGATAGGGACAAAGTTTATCCAAGGAAAAAACCACAGCTAAAAGTTCTTTTTCAGTCACAGTGTAGTGTGATTGAGTTTCATCCAATGTTTTTGAGGCATAAAAGATGACATGAGGAATGTTTTCTCTTCTTTGACCAAGAACATCCCCAATGGCCCTATCAGAAGCATCACACATCAATTCAAATGGTAAGGACCAATCTAGGGGTTGGATTATTGGAGAAGATGTGAGAGAAGATTTGAGTTCAATGAAGGCTCTCTTGCAAGCCTCATCAAAATTGAATGTGACATCATTTTGAAGTAAACGAGTGAGTGGGAGGGAAATATTGCTGAAGTTCTGAATGAATCGCTGATAGAAACCAGCATGACCAAGGAAGGACCAAATGTCTCGAACTGATTTGGGTTCAGGAAGTGATTGGATCACCTCAATTTTGGCTGGATCAACTTGGACACCGTCTTGAGAAATTATGTGCCCTAGAACAATCCCATTTGAAACCATGAAGTGACATTTTTCAAAATTCAGCACAAGGTTGCACTTGACACACTTTTGAAGGACCAAAGAGAGTGAATGTAAGCAAGATTCAAATGACTCGCCATAAATGGTAAAGTCATCCATGAAGACCTCCATGCAATTCTCAATGAATTCAGAAAAGATACTCATCATACACCGCTGGAATGTTGCAGGAGCATTACAAAGGCCAAAAGGCATTCGACTATAGGCATAGGTTCCAAAGGGGCAAGTGAATTTGGTCTTTTCTTGGTCTTAAGGTGCGATTGGAATTTGGAAGTAGCCCGTGTAACCATCAAGAAAGCAATAGTGCGACTTTCCGGCCAATCTCTCAAGCATTTGGTCAAGGAAAGGAAGTGGGTAGTGATCTTTTCGTGTTTCAGCATTCAATTTGAGATAATCGATGCACACACGCGATTTTTTTTTCACTCGAGTTGTGACCACTTCTCCATGTTCATTTGTGACAACTGTTATCCCGCCCTTCTTAGGAACAACTTGAATTGGACTAACCCATTCACTATCAGAAATTGGGTAGATAATACCAGCTTGAAGAAGCTTGGTAATCTCTTCCCTAACTACCTCAAGTATGAGTGGATTGAGTCTTCTTTGAGGTTGCCTAATTGGTTTGGATGATTCCTCTAGATGGATGTGATGCATGCAAAGGGAAGGGTTGATTCCTGGAATATCCTCTAGGGTCCAACCTAAGGAATTTTTGTTTTCCTCTAACACTTGAACAAGTTGGGATTCCTCAGTTTCAAAAAGTGAAGCAGAGATAATGACAGGGTAGGAGGGATCATGGAAAAGGAATGCATACTTGAGGTGTGAAGGAAGTGGTTTTAGATCAGTTTCAACCTTGATTTGAGAGCTAGACAAGTTAGAAGCAGGAGAATGGATTCCAGATGGGTTTGGGTCATTTTCCTCAACATTGTCCAAGGTGGATCAGTAGAGATCAGAGTTGATGTGGGATTCAAGGGAGTTTTCAAGTTCACTTTGATTGATGGAGTCTAAGAAAGAAAGGTCAACATCAACTTCTCCATTTATAACTTGGTTAATCATTGAGCAGATTTCACAGTCTCCACTATCATTAGAATATGATGAGCATGAAGAAATGGAGGTGAGTTGATTCTTAGAAGTGTCATCAGATGCATGAATAGATAATGCAGAGTGATTCTCTGATTGGTATCGCATGGCTTGAAAAATGTTGAACTTGACCACTTGGTCACCAAATTCCATGGATAAGATTCCTGAATGGACATCGATCTTGGTTCTAGCAGTCATGAGGAATGGTCTTCCTATAATTAGGGGAGATCGAGAAGAGGTCATCTCACCTTCCATGTCAAGGACATAGAAATCAGCTGGGAAGATAAGATCATTGACCCGAACAAGAACATCCTCAATTATCCCCTCAGGACTGGTAGTGCTTCGATTAGCTAATTGAATGACAACACCCGTTGGGTGCAAGGGACCTAGACCAAGGTTGGAGAAAATGGATTTGGGCATGACATTTATTGAGGCTGCAAGGTCTATGAGTGCATCATCAAAGTTGGAACTCCCTATTTGACATGAAACCGTGAAGGTCCCTGGATCTTTGCACTTCATGGGAATGGACTGTTGGGTTGAAACATTTTCAATGTTTCTAAGTTGCCTCTTATGGGTGCACAATTCCTTAAGAAACTTGGCATACTTAGGGATTTTTTTGATGGAATCTAAGAGGGGGATGTTCACTTCAACACTTCTAAACATGTCAAGCATTTCAGGATCAGGTTCAAAGGACTTCTTAGGCTTGGAGATGGCTTGAGGAAAAGGAATTGGGTTCCTTAGAGGAATGGAAGGAGGTGAAGGAGTGGATTCAAGTTCCTTTTCCAACTTTTTGTTATGTTCATTTTCTAGATCAACATCGAAAGGGGAGGTAGAGGAATCAGCATGGGGAATAGCAATTTGCTTTCCCAATCTAAGTGCAATTGCACTTACATTACCCTTAGGGTTGGGTAATGGTTGAGCTGGGAGTTGGGATGAATTGGATGGTTGTTGCTAGATAAAGTGGGATGAAAGTTGACCTATTTGGGTTTCAATGTTCTTGAGGCTAGAACGGGTGAAGGAAGAAAGATCCTCTACAACAATTTCCCATGGTTTTTTAGAAGAAGAGGCTTGTCCCAAATTGGGTTGTCCTTGATTTTGGTTCTTGGGAAAGCGATTGTATTGTGTGGGGAATTGGGAAGGATCATTAGGATAGTGGAATCCAGGAGGAGGATTGTTCCTTTGGGGTTGAGGAACAAAAGGATAAGGTTGATGGATGTTACCACCACTTTGAACATATTAGAACTGGTTTGTATTTTGATGAGGGAACTGAGGAGGATGAGAAATGGGATTACCATACCTCAGAGGTGGGTTAAAGGTAGAAGAGAAGGGCTCCGAATGGGGTTGGTTGAAGTTTCTAACAAACTGACCTGATTGTTGAGGGTTGAAGTTTCGCTGAGCATATGCCGCATTGAGCTCCATTGGAATAGATGAATCAGATGGATCATCTTGAAGTTGTGGACATGTGTCAGTCAGATGAGTTGGTGAGTTGCAGATTCCACAGTTCTTGACAGGCCCAGTGAAAAGAGATTGTTGAGGAGAGGAGTTTGGGGATTTGGAAGCCACAACTAGTTAACGTACAAGACCTGTAAGTTCACTCATCCACTCAGTAATTTTTTTGGCCTCTATGGATTGATTCTCTTGGGCTTGTTTCAATTGATCATGTGCTCGAGTATGGAATTGCTGCATGTTTACAGCCATGTTGCTTATGAGTTCTCGTGCAGCTGCAGGAGTTTTGTCAACAAGAGCACCACCACTTGCGGCATCAATGAGAGTTCGCTCCATAGCAAATAACCCCTCATAGAAGTATTGGATCAGGAGTTGGTCAGGGATTTGATGGTGTGGACAAGTTGCCACAAGCTTTTTGAACCTCTCCCAATACTCATGGAGTGATACATTAGGGAATTGACGGATTCCGCTTATTTCCTTTCGGATAGAAGCTGTTCGGGAAGCGGGAAAGAACTTCTCAAGGAAAAGTCTCTTCATGTCAACCCATGAGTTTATGGAACCAGGTGGGAGGTAGTAGAGCCAAGACTTGGCAGAATCCGCTAGGGAAAAGGGGAAAGCTCTAAGCTTGATTTGTTCTTCAGAAACCCCTTGAGGTTTCATGGTTGAGCAGACCACTTGGAACTCTTTGAGGTGAAGATGAGGACCCTCACCAGCTAGCCCATGGAAATGAGGAAGAAGATGAATCAAACCCAATTTTAGTTCTAAATCAGCCTCGATGTTTGGATATTGAATACCAAGAGGTTTGTAATTCATATCGGGGGCAGCGAGTTCTTTAAGGGTCTGTTCCCTAGGATTACCCATCTTTAAATCAATTGGTCTAGGAATGAGTGGTCCTTGGTTGTTTTGATTGTCCCTAAGGTTCCTCCTAATTCGGCGAATAGTTCGCTCAATCTCAGGATCAAAAAAATCTGAGGGATTGTTTGGGAGGCTACGGGGTATCAAGAGCATAGTAAGACATGAAGATGATGGAGGATTTTTCTCTGTGTAATATTTTTTTTTGATATTTTTTTTGTGGGTTATTTGATTTTTTTGGTCTTTTTTTTTCAAAAATCAGAAACTATCAACTAAAATTATGCACCATCCCCGACAACAATGCCATTTGAAAGCGCGGCCGATTGTCGCCTATCAACCTTTCAAGGTTCTGGTGCTCTGCTAATGTGTATAGCAGCACTCGGGTCGAATCTTTGGCGATGGTACAATTTTTATAGTTGATTGTTTTTGAATTGTGTTTTGATTTGGGGGTTTGTTTGCAGAGTTTTAATTGAAATGATTGATTTATTAATATTGATTTAACAATTTGATAAATATTGGGGTGAGTTCATCATTAGGTAGTTAAGCTTGTGATATCCTTGAGCTTTGCTTTATATTTCATTAAATTAACACCCATGTCACAATTTGATATTGATTGGAATTCCCAAGTGTTAAGGCTTTAATCCAAGCCTTGACTTAACTCAGGGTTCTAATCTTAATCATATCTTGTTTATGGTAGCATATTTATGGTTCCAATAATCCATGGAAACCACATGTTAAACAAAACAAGTCATTAATCCATGACATGCTAAGTCCAACATACGCAATGTTAATTCAAAGAATACATATCGAGAAAAAGCTCTCCATCGCTTAACATACCTAAATTATAACTCACCCCAATGAGAGATTTACTCATCCATTAGGATGGTTATTAATCTGGTAGGGATGTTTATAGTATTAGGGTATGAGAAGAAGAGGAAGAAGAATTGAACAAGAAAAGAGTGGTGTGCCGAACACACACACGAACTACAGAGAACGTGAATGAAACACGTGTTTTGATTAAATAAGAAATCACTTAAAGGAAATGGTTTTAAGATTGATTTTTAACAATTAAGAAACTATTAATATTAAACTACAGAAGGTGTATGATAATTAGAAGTTATGAAGGAGAAACTTTCATTAAAACTCAAAAGAAATTACAAGTACACTAAAACAATTACAAAGGAAAGAGCGTGAAATACATGGAAAGAAATGAAAAAGGAAAGGTTTCTCAAGTAAAAACTTGAGTATGGAAGATCCTCCAAATACCTTGGCAATGACTTGGTCATGCCAATATATCCTCCTAGGTGCCAAAGTTCCAACCTCTTTCAATGAGAAGAGGGGAGTGTATTTATAGCCAAAGGTAGTGGACTGTTTTCATTCCCAAACTGCCCCTCAAGTTGGACCGCCAATTTTAACTTTCAGAAAGCTGAATCTCCAGAGATATCCTTCTTACATATTGTAGATATGGATGTGGAATAGTCACCCTCAAAATTTGGCTGTCATTGGACTTTTTTGGCCAACTTTATGTCTGGATTACTAAAACCTTTTCTACTGTCCAATTTTTTCCAGAAAGTTTCCATGGCCTAAATGTGAATGTATTTATGGCTATGGAGATGCCTAAAATCAGAACCATTTATTCTGGAAAGTTTATCCTCCATATCGTATCTTTCACACTACAAAATATGAGCTTATTTGGATAAGTGGATTTGTTGAAAAGTCAAGAATGGTGGGCTGATTTAAAATCCCGGACAGAATGGTGGGCTTGATTTCAATGGATCCATTGGGCCCCAAAATGGTAGAGTTGGGCCTTTAAATTTTAATCCATGACTCCTTAGGAAATTCCCGAGCTTGAAAAAGAATATCCACTCATTTGGGATGGGAAATTGAGCCCAGTAATGAAATCTTCAAGGCTGGTCCAGAAATTAGGCAGATCCGGTGGGTCATCTTGTGTGGTCCATATGGCCCTTCAAATGGCCGAATTAGCCAATTCTCCAGTTGAGTGATTTGTAGGAAATTGAATTTAAAAACCTACAAGACAAGGATCACACAATTTGGATTAGTAGGGTGAGAGTTATATTTAACATACTAAACAGACATGAATCTATATTATTCGAAACAATACTCCAAAATAATATTTAATATTAAAGCACGAGTATTTCAGATAAGTTATGCTCATTTAATTGAAAATCAGTAGAGGGAGTATATAAAATGATATTAATAAATGAATAACATCAAGGCTCAATATCAAAATCCCAAAAAGGATAAGGCCATTTCTACATCATCAAGGCCTTATGATCCCATGTATTATTACTATGCCTATCACACTGCCATATCAATAAAACAAATGGGACCATATTTCCACACAATATCTTATCCCATCAGTTCATAATCTGTATAGTCCTTTTAATCACTGAGGTGTTAGGTTAAATATCCACATCCTCTCACTCGATGACATAGTAAAAAACTATCTACTACTTATTCAGTTATGAAACATGCAACACATAAGGGTTATAAGTCAAATGATTAAGTAATTCAAAAAAATAATCCACTTACCTGAGTTTCTCTAAATTATAAAACGGTCCAACATAATGAGGTACTTACTTACCCTACTTCCCTAAAATTTTATGTCTCAACCAAGCCAAAACTATGAGGAAAACTAGATAACTCAACTTCAACTCAAACATATGATGATGGTAATTGAATTAATATTTATGGTGTCTCTTAGTTGTTGTTATCCTCTTCCTAATCAATTTCATGATATGTTTCATCACATGGATGATGCTTGGTCTAACCACTGACTGTTCTCCAAACACCTCCCAACAAAGGTGCGATTTGGAAGGTTGAATATAAAAAACTTCAAATGGAACCATCCTGATCAAATACTGGTAGCTATTTCTATAGGAAAATCCAC
This sequence comes from Viscum album, assembly GCA_963277665.1. NCBI lineage: Eukaryota > Viridiplantae > Streptophyta > Magnoliopsida > Santalales > Viscaceae > Viscum > Viscum album. The sequence continues at coordinate 1,023,528,227 of OY728134.1, read as the reverse complement.
TAAGGGATGATATTTTATCCAAGATCCATTGAAGTCAAGAACACACGCTCCGAGAAAGTCTTCAAGAATCTAGATGGATAATTAAGACTGGCCATCCATTTATGGATGTTATTCCATGATCAACGTCAATTATGAACCCATGGATACTTAACATTTACTCTAAAAGCTGGATGAAAAGTGAGGGAAAATATCCAAAATGATATATGATGGCACACCATGATGTTTAATAATATCATGTACATACAAGTGCCTAAGATCCTCTACCTTCATCGACTCCTTTATTAGTGGGAACTGCACTGATTTCATGAGTAGATCAATAAAAATCCAAATCACATCATTATAAATAGGAATCTAAGGTATACCAATAAAAATTTCCATGGATATCTCATCCCATTTTCATTACAGAATGTGAAATGGTTGTATAAAACCAATAGGACACTGATGTTCTACATTGATTTTTTAATACGTAAGGCACCAAGACACAAAATCCATAATCGATAATATCATTCCCAACCACTAGTAAGGATATATTAGGTCATGATACATCCTAGGAGATCGAGGATACATGAACCAATTAGATCAGTGTCTATAATCCATCAATTATTCACTCAAAGTCATCAAAACTATCATGCTTCCTTGTAAGTGAAACACAACATCGGGAGAATGAGACCACTCACCCGATGTCTCCACACAACAAAGATTCTTATTAATGTATTAAAACTCCACGTCTTCCACTTTCCCAAGTAAAATATGATCATACATAAGTGATCCAATTTGAGGACAATTAAGTAATACCTATTCATCATCCCCTATCCATCTATGTGTATCTCAGTAAACAATCCAATCAAGTACAACTCTTCTGCTAATTACTTCACTACATGGGTTGATATGTTTTTCTCAAAGAATCTACAACTATGTTTCCATTTTTGAGGGTGTATGTAATATAAAAATAAAAGTTCCTAATTTACACCAACAAGAATATTTATCTCAAGTTTATATACTCATGAGTGAAATATACTTTAGAATCTTATGGTTTGAATACACTATAAACCTCTCCCCAAAGTGGTAGTCATTCCAAGTCTTAAGATCGTGCATCACTATCACCAAATAAAGATCATGAATGTGATAGTTCTTCTCATGAAGGAATAGATGAAGAGATACATAAGATATTAAAAATCTCCCCTACATCATACCACCACCCAAACACAACCTTAGGATTTTTAGTAAACATCATAACTAACACCTAGATCAAGAATAATCAAGACTAGAGACAAAGTAAATCTCAATTTGAACTCATCAAAAGATCATTTCACTAATTTATACAAAAAAAATTCACACCCTTAATAGTTAAATTTTCCATAGTAAATTCAATCTTGGAGAAGACACAAAAAAAAAATAGCCTGCAGTAACTAGATAAACCCATGAAACTTTAGATATCAAACACATTTTCTTTTGTTTCTACCACTATATCACTACTTGAATCTGTTTGGGATTCATTGAGACACCTTTATTATAAATCACATGGATCGTAAATTTCACCTCTTGAATGTAGAACTAAAATTTGGAAACTTTCCATATAGATAACGATCCTTCAAGATTCCAAGGATGATATTCAAATTCTAAACACGATCCTTCTTCAATTTGAATTATACATGGATATCTTACACACAAAAAAATGAATTAATCCAAAATATGATGAAAGATTTTTTTCATTAAAGACATAAACACCATATGTGTGTATGTAAGGCCAAAATACATGACAAGATACTCATAATAACCATATCATCTCCTAAACATTGTTTAATAAATATATTCATTTCAGACCCTTAGCTGATGGTACCCTAATCTCAGATCAACAATTTAAAACCACCACACTCCCTTTAGCTGATCGAAAAGGTCATAAATCATAGGATAGAGATATTTGTTCTTAACTATCACCCGGTTGAGATTCTAGTAATCAATACAAAGTTGGAGACTCCCATCTACCTTCATTGAAATGGGAATCGGTGATTCCAAAGGTGTATAACTAGGATGAATAAACCCGTTATACTTGATATACTAAAGCTAACACTTTAATTGTCTCAATTCATTGGGTAAGATACGGTATGAAGGTAAGGAAATGGGACTCATCCCAATAAGTATGCCTATAAAAAAAATCAACTTCTCTCTGGGCAGATAACCCCCAAGAAATCATCTAAAAAATATTTGGGATAATCAATCACCATTGTGGGAAGAGGGGTTCTAGGAAATGGAACAAAAACCTCAAAAAGCATCATTGACAACTGGAATGAGATCATATCAGTAAATTGAGCTACAAGACCTGATCTCCCAGACCATGGATCCCACTCACCCTGAAAGACATAGGTGACTCCATCAGAATAAAGAAACTATACTCGACAACGATAGAAGTTGATATGAGATTTATTGATAATCACCCAATATATATTAAAGATAACATAAAATATTTAAAGATCAAGAACTATAAAATTCCATTTGGTTTCATGGTTGGAAATCACCACCCAACACTCGGGACATTTTAAACCCTACTTTGAATTATTTCCCAAATGAGTGGAAAGATTCAACATGAAAGGAATAAGCTCTAATAAAAACCCCACCACATCAACACATTTAAATTAGATAAAGGAATGAGTTTAACCATTAAGAAAAATCCATAACTAAAGAAGATATTTAAGGGGATATACCATAATTCCATATTTATTTATGCTATATTTATGGGTTGTATATAGGCTTCTATAAAAATTATGATTTTCATGAATTAGGTATATTATTTCATGTGTACTATATTTCCATACCATTTTCCCATGTAAACTATCATTAAATTAAATTGTTTTATATATATATAAAATTCACATGGAGAAAATTCATATGATTCATTAAGCAACCATGGAATTAAAACATAAGTTATAAATGTATGAATTAATTCATACACCACCAAGGAGAGTCCTTAGGTTCTATATGAATCCTATTTCCATATAATGGAGGTGTATAGTTTAAGATCCTCATTCTTGGAGAAAATTACCTAAAAATAAAAGATCTTTCATTTACATCCTTTCAGTATAGTGGTACTAGAACACTATGGAGAAAAGGTGAATACCATCTGAACATCAATTGATTCAAAACATCCCGTGGATACACTATAGTTTTGGGATTATTTTTACACTCATTTAAATTAATCAAACCATATTATGATGATGAATATATAGATATTCTCTCTAGTGTATGGTACACTCATTTACAACAAAATTTCTTCATTTCAGTTTTATAGCAGGTTTTATATTTCTTACAAGGATATCCATGACAAAGGGTTTATGTTTCTTCTGCATGTTCTGATAATTTTTATTAGACTCTAACAAAACCCTTTAATGGTATCAAATGGAACCATGCTTTATATTTATGAAACCCTAAATGGAAATGAGAAATAAAACCAAAAACAATGTATTATTTTAATATTATGGAAATTCACTTTTCAAAATGGTTTACCCTTACACAGAAGAGCTATGTAATGGTAAATGAGGTGTTACCTATACATATATGGGTCCCATAAAGATAACCAAGTCTTTACCCTTATGAAAATCAATTTCATAAGGGTAACCTGAGTGATACCTAAACATGAGTGGCCATGTAAAGCTAAATCACGAATTACCTTTATGGGAACAGGTTCACTCTAGGTTAAACATTGACTAACCTTATAAAAAATAATTTTACTTAAGGATCATATAGATCTTGACTTATACAGAGTGTTACACATAAGATAAATCCCCTTGCTCATGTAAGGGTAAGCTTTGTGTAAAGGTTGTTGTGTAATGGTATTTTTGGTTTTAAAAGGGTTATATAAAGGTAACCATCCACTTACCCTTATGCTAAATGCCACTATGTAAAGGTTACCAATTTTTTACCAATATGAAGGGACTCATGTAAAGGTCTTAATTTTATTATCCCTATGTGAAGTGGATAATTTGAGTTTTACCATTACGTGAAGGGTTCACATAAGTGTAAGAGGCCGATGCCCTTTCATGGTATGCACTACATATGGGTGAAGCCTATTTATCCTTACATAGACTACCTGTGTAAGATTAGAAGGAGATTACCCTTATTCCAAATATGGATTCTATATAAGGGTAAATAAAAAAGATGTTAATTTTTTTAATTTATTAAATTATTTTAATGGGTTATAAAATTTTTATATATCATTAAAAAATGTATTTTGGGATATTTTTGTTTATAATTTTTTTAAGTTAATTAATTACCAATTTTTTACAATTAATTAAATTTTTATGAAACATTTTATTTTCAAATATTAAAATTAATATTTAAAATAACTTTTATAAAATTATATGTAATAACTTATGATCTATAAAAAAATGTTTTTTATAAATCATACGTGATAATTTATAATGGATTATACATTATGAAATAATTCTATAATATAAAATGTTTATATTTTAATTATTAATTGTTCATAATTAATTATTTTGAATTGTTTAAAATAAAAGGTGAACTTATTTAGATATTATTTAAACCACATCAAAAGTGTTTTAATGATTAAATTAATAAAGGTTTAAATAATGATTAAGTATATAATAGTTAGACTATGTAAAATGCTTAAAAAATATAAATTAAATTATAAATAGTTTTTAATTAATATAATATCAAAATTTTAAAATTGAAATACCATATAATGATGAATATGAAATAGTTGATATTGGTATTAATATAAAGCGTTTATATTCAAAATTTTGAAATGAATATTAAACTTTTATTCAAAATTATTGAATTTCCATAATGTTAAAGTTGAAATTAATAAAAGGGTTTATAATTAGATTTTATTTAGGAATTGTTCATAAATATTTATCTCATATTTAAATATTTGAACTATTTATTTATTTAAAGGTTTTTCACTACTATATTCATGCTTAGTAATTTTTTTAATAAATGTGAATATTGTGAATGATTTAATTTAAAATATTAAATTTCTTATAGGGTAGATCCTTTCATTATATGCTTGGATTGAATCTAGAATGAATTTAGTTTTTCATCTACCTTGACCTCAGTTTTAAATTGAATTCATTAGCTTAAAATTTGTTGTTGAATAATGTTTCTTTATTTTAGGTGTTAGAGTTATGATGAATTGGATTCTCTATTGTCTAATGTATCCTCTGGTACATGGACTTGGGTTCAGAATACCTACTTACTTGGAGGACTATGCATTGTCAAGGAAAGTGAATGGTGTTAACTATCTATCACTCTAGGATTTCTCATGGAGATATTTTTAATTTCATATAATTATATGAGTTTACATAAAGTGCTTATATACCTTATTTATATGAAAAATTTGGATATGTATTAATATATTTGGATTCCATTTCTGGGTGAGTAACAAAAACTTCTAGGTTTTGAAAATGGTTACACATCAATATGATTTGAACATATTTATTTCATAGAGGGAATAATATTTAAAAGCTGATTTACTAGAATCATGCACACATAAAAGGTAATAATATGAGATATTATGGTGGGATTAAAATCCCCTTCAAATACTAAGTGTGATATTCCTTCCAAAGAAACACTTGTCAATACCTCGATCACCCAACTTGGTAGTTTTGTTCTATAACTGGGTGACCCTAGAATATCTTGTGTAAGACAAGAAAGTTATAAGTGACTCCAGGTTGTCTTGTTGCGTAGTTTCATTCCATAGACAAGTACCCCTATATTTTCATTGGTTAGATATTTTTGGTATTTTATTTTGGAAACACTTATTTGGGAATCCATAATAGTTAGGATACTATAAGAATAGATCTAAGTTGATCCATATGATAGATTAGAAAATGGGTTTTCCACTCTGCTATCCAATAATCATATATGATATGATTGGGATGATGACCTACCTAAATAATTAAGTGGTGATATTAAAGAACTATAAGAATCATTTATTATTTAAATATGGATCCATTTCTACTAATAGATATGATGAATTTTATAGTGGTCATCATTTTAATGGGAACCCATTTAATAAAAGTGATTATTAAATGGTTAATAATAAATTATAGACTTATGATAAATTATGATATTGTAGATAATATCATCATCATCATCATTATCATCAAGCTAAGAATTGTGATCAATCCATGATAAATATAATTTTAGTGTAAGCTACTCCTTAGACTGTTAACTTAAGAAAGGTTCTTAAGAAAGATTAATAATTTTAAAGAATATCTTAAGAAATAATTCCAAATGTTTTAATAGTTCCTTCTTGAGTAAGTGGTAAATTTATTCAACAAGTGAATATAGATTCTTATGGAAGCATAGAGTGATTAATTTATGGTTTTACAGGCATTTTTTAATAATAAATTGTTTTGGTTAGGGAATTTATCCTATTATCATCTTTAAAAATGTTTCGACAATATGATTGAATTTAATAACTTTCTACTCAATATTAAAAAAAAGTTGAGAATGAATGAAATTGGAATATGATGCTTGAGTTTTGGTACTGTATGGATAGTAGAATTAAGTAAAATTCAGAAACCAAAAGAATAAAAGTTAGCTGAAAAGTTCAAAAAAAATTCTTCAAGAATTTAATAAAGGTTATTAAATCCTTAGGTTCTTAGGAAGGATGAAAAATAATTCTATATTATGGGATTATCTAGAATACTTGAAGGAGTTTTTAAAACACCATGTAATTTTCTATGCTAAAAATTAATGTTATAGAAATTAATTATTTTTTTTTGAAAGGTATATGATACCAGATATAAAATTTAATAATATTGTAAATATATAAGTGTTCAAAATAAAAGGTATAATTATTTGATCTTGTAATTTACATTCAAAAAGTAAAAAGTTGCTACATTTTAATGGAAATGATTTTATTAAGATCAAATTAATCTAAATAAAATATGTGTATCTTCATCTTATTTCCCTTATGTGATAAGAGATTTTTTTAAATTAAAAAAGTTGTTATGAACAAACATGAGATGATTAATTATATGCACATTTATTTGGATTCATAAATTTATATAACATGTTTTGAAAATAAGATATAGATAAAATCATTTTATCCAGTATAAAGTTTTTACATAGATTGATGTTAAAATATAAGGGAATGTGTTCCGACTACCTATCATTGGTATATTTTAAATAATTATTATTGTTTTTTTTAAAAATGTTCAAAAAACATATAATACTATCTACAAAATGGAAATAGTGGTTTATTTGTAAAATATTCCTAATAAAATTAAATAAATATAATTTCATAACACAAAAGGATTTGTGTATCATAGAAATATATTCTAAAAATAATATAATGTCTATGAGGATAGTGATAGAATGTTTAAACTTAAACAAGTTCAAAGTTTACAAATAATTAATTTCACCAACCTATGTTCACAGTGAATTTTAATTAATATGCTCAAAGAGTTAGGATGTATTAATAAAAAATAATTTAAGTAGTAAAATTATTTTAAGGAAAAGTTTGATTGAATATGGTTCCATGGATGATGATGATGAACTTTGGGAGAGCTTTAATTATACAATAGAAGTTAACATCCTAAAATTTATGTTCTTAATTTAGGAAGTTTGATTTTTTTCAAAAGCTAAACACTTAGGAATATGATTCATAAATCTCACAATTAATTAAATTGGATTAATTCATAGATATTTTTGAATTAAGAGTTTAGTGGGAGGGTTTTATTATATGGTCACTTAGAAATGTGAAATATATTATATATGATATAATGTTTTAACAAAACCAAAAAAGTGGATGTCCTGATGGTTTTACATATATTATATGATAAACTGGTTCTTATGTTGGGTTTATTAAATATTCTTAAGGAGTTTAATAATTTTAAAATTTATCATATTAAAATGAAACCTCCACTTTATTATTATTTCATGTTGGATACATAAATGAAAATATATATATACATTTTGTAAAGTGAAATGAAAATTGAACTCTCAAATTATAACTTTGAACTTATCCCTAACTTATATTCTTAATGGAGTATTATAAGATAAAATGAAATGTGAAGGATAATGTGATTAAGTTCTTGTATAGAGATGCAAAATATGATCATGAGGCACAAAACAAAGAATAAAATTCTTTGTGCGATTTGGATGACCTACTAACTATACCACATGGATTGTCATATAGAGATGTTTTTCGTATACTATGGGTTGATGGATCATCTTTGATTCCCCATTACCTATGTTCAGAGAGATATTTATAATGAGAACCTTCATACTTTGATACCCTACTTACGTAAGTCTGTATGTTGACTTAGAAAATATGAGGGTGGTTGGGTATGTTTCTGATCATATTCTCATATGATGAGTATGAAATTAGGACCCTAGATTGAGATAGACTATGGGAGTGTACATCCACACCTATATATATATATATATATATATATATATATATATAAGGTACATGTGATGTGATTATCCAGAGGGATGAATGACATGTGATATATTCATCGATTAGTTTAGTATACACTTTGAAAATTCAGAAAAAATGATTTGGCTATACGGGATTGACATGTTACATGTCCCATGATCACTCGATGTTCTAAAAAAGTGAAAATATGAGAATGTATGTTTTCATATGATGCAGAATGGTAAACACCAGTATTGAGATACATGTGTTTGATGGTGATCACACAAGGTCCCTTTATAGTTTGAGTATAAATGATTCCTTTCTATAGTCCACTATTTGACCACATATATGGATCCAAATATTTGTATTTGTTTCCAATTCTATAATGGCCCAGGGGGTCACAAATTGTGGTTGACTGAATGGGGACTAAGTTTGAATCAGAGAGATACTTAAAATTATTTTAGAGTTAATCCATAAATTGTTTTATATGGATATTCATAAGGTATTGCATATGATGTGATACAAGATAAATATAATTATAGCTTTCATAAATTGTTTTGGAAGATATCTGAAAATAATTTATATATGGTTTCACAAGTTATTATATATGATAGAATATAAGATAAAATGGAATAAAGTCATTTAAGATTTAGTGAAAGTGGGAGATTGAAAAAGATAAAACCTAAATGTAAAGACCAAAAAATTCCATGTAAATGTTTTTTTAAATATATGGAATTTTTAAGAGTCTGTGAAAATTGATGACGCATGATTATGAGGCCTGGTGTGCCCAAAATGAATTTATAAACTTTTTTTCGGGTACGTTTAGTAAATGTGCAGGTAGGTTTTTGTAACTTTTGAACTAGTGCTTGGAATTGAAATCTGAGGACACCATTGAACTCGCAGTGCCGATATTCACTTAATGAGACTTTCACGTCGACCGTAGTATATTGAGGGTGAAAGTTAATTTTTGTGCTTTTCATGAAAGAGTAAAATAGAATAAAAATGTTTAATATTTTTATTTTTTCTTGAAACCTCCTTTTGAGTAATGGAGGTGGGGACCACCTAGGCTAGGAAACCCCCATTTTGAATTCAATGGTGTGGACCACCCTACCCTTGAACTCCCCCTTTAATGGAAGATAACTCTTGTACTTCCTCCACCTAAATTGTTCCACCTTCCATTATTTAATTATGCCAACATCAATAATTAATGGACAAATCTAATTAAATTAATAGAATATAATTTAATAAGTTGGATATTTTTTCTTTTGTGGAATTGGGGGAAGTGTTTTAAAAAAGGTTAGAGTTGAGAGAACTTTGGAAGAAATCATTCTCCAATGAAGAACTCATTTCCAACAAAGAACGTGCTGTCTAATGAATAATGCGCTCTCCAACGAAGAATGAGGAACCGACCTCGAGCCCAGATTGAAAGCACTGTGCAGAGGAAACGAACACCAACGTTCATGAATGACCAAAAACCAACATCCGTCCTTCCCTCCTCATCGTCTTCAATGAACCTTTGAGGTAGGGTTTGTTTTTTTGAATACCCCCTTACCTGTTCTTGACAATATTCTTGATTCAAGAATTATCGAGTTCTTGCTACCACCCTAATGCGAAGGGTGTGGGCCAAATGAACATGGCTAGACCTCTCCGCAACCTTTTTGGTTTTTGACGTGTTCTTTAAGGTGGAGGATGATGGTGACAGGTGCTGATGATTGGCACCAGCGAGACTTGGGGGCAACGGACGGCACCACGACCAGCAGCGATGAAGGCGACCGCACCTCCGGGAAAGGGCCACGACTCTTCAGCCACGACAAAGCAATGGCAGAAGCCAGTGGAGGCCGGTCACATGAAGGGACGGCGGCACATGTCCTTGCCGCCTGGAATGTAGGATCCGCGGCCTTGTGTTGCGGCGATGAAGGAAGGGCGGCCGACCACCGGTGGAGGCGCGGTGTGCGACTGCGCCACACAGAGGAAGGCTGGACAACCAGTTAGCCATGACACCGTGAGCCACCGTGGGCTGCCACACCGTGAGGCACTACGGGCCGCCGCACCATGGGCCACCCAGCGGGCTGGGTCGGGCCGGGTCAGTCCAACTGGACCCGGGCCAGTTTTGACTCTATAAGTTATTTTGGCCATATATTGAGATACGGGCGTCCGTTTAATGAACCATCTGTGGCGTCAGGAATCTTGGAGCGAGACAGTACTTTCGGTATACCCAAATTGAGATTTGGATAAATTTGGGGTACAGTCGGGTTGGATCGAGCACGAATCCAACTGGTCCCTCAGGACTAAAAGGCTAATAACTTACATACCGGGCATCCATTTGACACACCATCTGTTACGTTGAAACCCCTATGAGGTGGCGGTCCTTTATGATACTTCTTCTTGGGACTTCGTTGAAGTTGGAGTATCGAACAGTGGCTTGATTAGTGGACCCTCTCGGAGACAAGCTAGCTTAGTCTGGGAACCCAGTAGCTAGCTGTAACATGAGAAATGGATCCTATGTGGATCTATGATTTGGGATCCTTCATGGGTATGTGAATGAGGGTCCCACATGGATCCTCTCTAGGAATTCATGCGGGACTACTCTAGGATCCTATGTGGGTCTGTGCTGTACTAGGATCCTGTGTGGGTCTAATTATGTACTAGGATCCTCTGTGGGTCTGATGATGATTTAGGATCCTACATGGGTCTGCCTCTTAATAGAGTAAGATGATTCAATAGTTACATCTAATCATCTCTAATACTGTACCTAAGTTATACCTAGTATGAGCTGAGTTCTTACCTTCATGGTGATACCTTTTTGGTATTCTTCTATGTGGCATACCTTTGTAGTACATACCTTAGTGGTATTCCTTCCTTTGTGGAACAATTGAGCTTTGGGTTAATGATATGGGCCTTGTGTTTACTCATGATTGAGATTGGTTTACCTGATAACTTAGGTATATGTATGGGCATATCCCTAAGTAGGGTTTTCAGTTGTTTTCATGCTTTGTTGTTATCCTTTGTGGATTTTGTGAGACCTTGAGGGTCTTGGGGTCCTTATTGAGTATCATTATACTCACCCCTACACGGGCTACACCCGCACCTTGTTGTGTTTGGTGAAGATGATGGACAATGCTGACTGAGGACGTGGGTACTAGGACTAGAGGTAGCTCAGAGGTGGACCTTAGATGAGGCGCACCACAGAGACGACTATTTGAGAGCTTTACCTACCCTACAGGTAGGATCCTTGGTGGGTGTTCCCAGGAGATATTTCAGTTTACTTGTACATTTTTTTTATTGTACTTCCAGTTGGGCTTGTATTCTGTGCCCTTTTACTTACTGTACGCACCCCTTTTTCTATACAGTATGCTAGTGTTCGTATCTTACTGTGTTCTTGAATTTGTGTGTTTACAGGTTATAAAGGCAATGCCTTCCCCGTTTTAGGGAATACGCCTTTTGGTGCTAGTCACCGACCCCTGGCCTATTGAAGGTGGGCTTGGGGTAGTCACGGCACGGGCCCTGGGGGACGGGTCGTGAAAAATTGGTATCAGAGGATTCAGTTCTACCATAGAACATTGGACTCTAGTATTTTAACACCAATAGTGTTAAGTGTTATGAGTGTGGTTATCAGTTTAGGGAATACAGTGTTGGTGCGACGACCGATGTATCCATACACTAGGACCCTGACTTCTGGTTTCCAACTCAATACATGAAAAAACTGATTGCGTGTGTGTTTTCAAGAGTTTTATTTGTGATCTCTTGAGTCAGATCACCAGGTATAACTTATTGACCATGGAACACCTATTTCTTTTCAGGATTCCTCCATGCAGACAGCCAGCTCGGGTTCCAGGTATAGTACGCACTGATAGCCCACCGAGCGACGGGGCCTTGGTGCAAAGCCCTATTCTAGTAGAGGCACCAGCAGAGGCAACCGCGGTACCATTACTGGTTGGGAGACCGATTCCACCATCCCCAGCAGCAGAGAGTGCATGCCTCTTGATCATGTTTCACGAGCTCTAGCGCCAGAGGCCACCCAGGTTCAGGGGAGAGACGGACCCACAGGTGGCTGAGGATTGTCTAGAGGCCGTGATGAGAGTCTTCTGACTGGTAGGGACACCAGATGATCTCATATTGATCCTTGCCTCTAGTATTCTATATGAAGCAACATGAAGATGGTGGAGCTTGATTCTCCAGGTTCACGACGAGATGACGCTTCTCTGGGTAGACTTCGAGAGCTTGTTTCAGGCAGAGTTTGTCCCAGTGACTCTTCGCACAATAAGAATACAAGAGATTCTTCATCTGTAGTAGGGCAGCATGATTCTGGCTCAGTACTTAGTGAGATACACTGACCTCTCATGCTACTCCTCTGATATGTTACCAGACCCATTATTTGGGGCCCAGACCTTCGAGTAGGGACTCAGGTGGGAGAGCAGGGCTTCAATTATTTCTCTCAGCATCCCGACGCAGGCGGGGGTGTTAGAGAGTGCCCTCTTAGTGGAGAGTTGTTTTGCTAAGAAGTCACCAACAGTGAGACCCACCACTGTTCATCATGTAGTAGAGTCTTCTGCAGTTGGTAGCAGACAGATGTCACAGAGGTCCAAGAGTACCAGACCTACAAGTGGATAACCGTAGGATTCAGGGTCGGTTGTGCAGGGCACCAGAGACATTGCCAGTCATGCGAGGAGAATCCAGTGTTTCACATATGGTGGGCATGGACACATGAATCGTGACTATCCAACCCACCATATAGAGGATCAACAGACAGTCGAAGGACCGCCCAGGCAGAGACAGAGGTTTGACCGAGGAGGTCCTCATGGAGCAGGAGGACGTGGCATAGGAGCGAGCCGTGCAGCTGGCGGTGGGCGACGATTCGAGATGTTACCGCCATCACCCCCAGGTGGTCCACCCCAACCACATGGAGTAGGTGGATAGGGGAGAGCTCAGATCTAGGAAATTGGGGCCTATGACCATGGCTCTTCGAAGATGATATGAGGTATAATATATGTCTACCACACCTTAGTTGTAGTACTTATAGACACAATTTCTAGTCATTATTTCATAGCCACGACCCTCGTTCGAAGCACGAAGATTCCGAAAGAACCATTGGCTCCATCCTTATGGATAGAGACTCTTAAAGGAGAATATTCAATGATTACACACTGGTTAAGATAGTGTGAGATTACTCTAGGAGGTGAGAGCTTCGGCTGGGATCTTCTAGTAGCAGTGTCGAGGCCTTACGACGTCATCTTGGGTATGGAATGGTTATCTAGAGTCCATGCTCAGATTGACTATATTAGGCACAAAGTGTAGTGTGTTAACATGGATGGGACTAGGTTTACCTTCACCGGTGATAAGGGAGCCTTTTCATCATAGGATGGACTTACCCAGAGGAGAGTGCAGCTGATCACTCATCAGTTGGCTAGCCTTACCCTCAGAGCAGTTGATGTGGACAGTCCGAGCTATCATGTAGTGGTGGACTAGTACGCGGATTTCTTCCCTGATGATGTTCCGATTCTACCTCCTCAAAGAGAGGTGGACTTTTACATTGACTTATACCCTGGGACGACACCGATATCCACACCAACGTATCCGATGGCTCCCGCGGAGCTTTGTGAGCTGCAGGTATAGCAGGAGGACTTACAGGGAAAAGGGTTCATCCAACCTAGTGTTTCTCCTTGGATAGCCCCTATATTTTACTCCAAGAAAGGTGTATGGGAGCTTGAGAAATTGTGTTGAATATTGGAGCCTGAACCAGGTGACTATGAAGAACATTTACCCACTCCTGAGGATTGACGACCTCTTTGATTAGCTGAAGGGAGAACGGTGTTTCTCGAAGATAGACCTCAGATCAGGCTATCACCAGCTCAGAGTACGGGAAGTGGATGTGCAGAAGAGAGCCTTCAGATGTCAGTATGACCATTATGAGTTTTTGGTCATTCCATTCAGTGTGACCAACGGTCCAACAGTGTTCATGGGACTCATGAACATGATATTTAATCCATACCTTGATCGCTTTGTAGTAGTCTTCATCGACGACATTTTGATCTACTCAGCTACTAAAGATGAGGATGCCTATCATTTGCAGATAGTTTTGGACACACTCTTAGAGAACCGGATTTATGTTAAGCTCTTTATGTGCCAGTTTTGGATCCGAGAGGTTTAATTTTTGGGACATATCATCTCATAGGATGGAGTTGCGGTGGATCCAGCAAAGATTGATAGGGTACTTGCTTGGGAGCCACCCAGGAGTGTAACAGAGATATGTAGTTTTTTGCGTTTGTTCGGATACTACCAGAGGTTTGTTCCAGATTTATATAGAGTTGTCGCACCTTTATCAACATTGAAAAAGAAGGGGAAAACCTTCATGTGGTCGGAGAGACGCCAGTAGAGTTTTCATGGGCTGAGGTAGAGGCTGACTAGTGCCCCCATCTTGAGGCTTCCGGAGGAGGGTGTTTGGTACGTAGTCTACTGTGACGCATTAGAGACCGGACTCACATGTTTCCTGATGTAGGAGTAAGAAGTTAGCGCATATGGTTCTCTTCATCTGAGACAACATGAGAAGAACTATGATACCCTTGACCTGGAGTTAGCAACATTGGTCTTCACCTTGAAGATGTGGTGACATTACTTGACGTGCAAGAATTTTATAGTCTACTCGGATCACAAGAGTCTTAGTTATATCTTCTCTCAGAAGGACTTGAATATGAGACAACGACATTGGCTTGAGTTCCTCCAGGACTATGACTTCGAGATAGTCTATACTTCTTGTAAGGGGAACGTTGTAGCAGATGCACTCAGCAGGAGGTCTGGTATACAACTATTAGGTGAGGCGACAGGGTAGCTGGATGATTTGAAGATATCCTTTGTGGATCAAGATAGAGAATCTCTTCTTCAGTCTCTTACAGTCACTCCCCCACTCCTTCAACGAGTCAGGAAGGCGTAATGTGGGGACACTGACTTCGAGGCTCAATGTGCCTAGATATCCATAGGGCAGGAACCTGATGGATTTTCTAAAGGTGGGGATCATGTTATCCTCTTTAGAGGATATACCATGGTAACCGTGTCACTTCGGGAGGAAGTGTTGAAGGAGTTACACACATCCCCTCTAGAGGTATATCCAGGAGTGGCAAAGATGTAACAGGATCTCCGATGACATCACTGGTGTTCGGGAATAAGGAAATCAGTAGTAGGGTTTGTCTCTTGGTGCCTTAATTATCAGCAAGTTAAGACGAAGAACCAGGTACCAGTAGGCTTAGTTCAACATTTATAGGTCCCTAAGTGGAAGTGGGATGAGATATCCATGGAATTCATGACAAGAGTTCCACGTTCATCCAGGGGCCATGATTCGATCTGGGTGATCGTAGACTGACTCACCAAGTCAGCCCACTTTCTACCGATCAGAGAGTAGGGTTTAGTAGAGAGCTTGGGACACCTCTATGTGCAGGAGATTGTGTGGATACATGGAGTAACCTTTATGATTGTCTCCGATCGTGATACATGTTTCACTTCCTGTTTATGGATGGGGTTGCAAGAGGCTTTTGGGATGCAACTTCATTTGAGCACCACCTTCCATCCTCATACAGATGGCTAGACTGAGCGAGCCATTCATACCCTCGAGGACATGTTGCATTCTTGAATCCTCTACTTCATTCGTAGCTGGGAGGATCACTTTCCCTTGGTGTAGTTTTCATACAACAAAAAGCTATCACTCCACCATTGAGATGGCACCTTTCGAGGTGTTGTACGACCAACCTTGCAATTCGCCTCTGTGCGGGACTGACCCAGGTGAGTCAACATTCATGGGACTAGAGATGGTATAGGCTACCACAGAGAAGGTACAGATCATCTAGGAGCAGATGAAGACTACACAGAGCAGGCATAAGTCTTATGCTGACAGGAGACTTAGACGACTGGAGTTCAGGGATGGCGACCATGTCTTTCTACGGGTCTCACCTCGATGAGGTTTGTGGATATTTGGTCAGGGAAACAAGTTATCTCCAAGGTTCATCAGACCCTTTTAGGTCTTCAGAAGAGTTTTCAAGGTGGCTTACCACTTAGATCTTCCACCTCAGTTGCACTAGGTGCATGATGTTTTCCACGTATCATAGCTGAGGAGATACGTGCACGACCCATCTCACGTCATTGACCACGGTGAACTGGACATCGACTATGGGGAAACGTTTACAAAGTTTCTAGTAGAGATTGAGGATCGACAAGAGCGGGTCCTTTGTGGGCGGTTGATACATTTGGTGCATCTGCGTAGGCAGCACAAGAACCTCCAAGAGCACATGGGAGTGGGAGGCTCAGATTCTTGCTCAGTACCCCCACTTGTTTGCCTAGTTTTTGGGATATGGATTTCGGGGACACAAATCCCCAATGTGGGGAGAATGTAAAGACCCATAAATTCCATTTTTTATTTAAATATATGGTATTTTTACGAGTCCGTGAAAATTGATGGTGCCTGATTCTGAGGCCCTATGTGTCCAGAATGAATTTCTGAACTTTTTTTTCGGGTATGTTCAATAAACGTGAGAGCATGTTTTTGTAACTTTTGAACCGGTGCTCGGAAATGAAATCTGAGGACACCATTGAACTCTCAATGCCAGTATTTTCTTAAGGAGACCTTCACCTCGACCGCATAGATCGAGGGTTAAAGTTAATTTTTGTGCTTTTCATGAAAGAATAAAATAAAATAAAAATGCTCAAATTTTTTATTTTTTTATTGAAACCTTATTTTGAGTTATGGAGGTGGGGACCACCCGAGATAGGAAACACCCATTTTGAATTCAATGGTGGGGACCACCTGACCCTTGAACTCCCCCTTTAATGGGAGATAACTCTTGGACTTCTTCTGCCTTAATTGCACCACCTTCCATTATTTAATTTTGATAACATCAATAATTAATGGCCAACTCTAATTAAATTAATAGAATATAATTTAATAAGTTGGATATTCTTTTATTTGCTGGAATTGGGGGAAGTGTTGGCAAAAAGGTGAGAGTTGAGAGAACTTTGGAGGAACTCATTATCCAATGAAGAACTCATTCTCCAATGAAGAACTCATTCTCCAACGAATAAAGTGCTCTCCAATGAAGAAAATGCACTCCAATGAAGAACAAGGAACTGACCCAGGCCTAGATTGGAAGCACCATGCAGAAGCAGAGAACGCCGATGTTCTTTAACAACAACGAACCGACATCCATCCTTCCCTCCTCACCGACATCAACGAAACTTCGAGGTAGGGTTTGTTTTTTTGAATACCCCTTTACCCGTTTTTGACGTTCTTCATGATTCAAGAATTATTGAGCCGCTTTCTACCGACTTAACGTGGAGGGTGCAGGGCAAAAAAACATGGCACGAACTCTCCGCAACCTTTGTGGTTTTGGAAATGTTCTTCGTGGTAGAGGAGGATGGCGACCAATGCTAGCAATTGGCACCGGTGGGACTCGGGGGTGACAGCCGACACCACAGCCGGCCGCGACGAAGGCTGCGGCATGACCGCACTGTCGGAAAAGGGCTGCGTCCAGTCAGCCGCATGAAGGGGATGGTGGCGAGCGTCTGCGTCACCCGACATGCAGGAGCTATGGCCTTGTGTCATGGTGGCGAAGGAAGGGAGGCCGACCCCACGAGCCACCACAGGACACCGCACCGCGAGGTGACGTCGACCGCCGCACCGCAGGATACCGCACCCTGGGCCGCCGCATTTCGGGCCACTACACTGCGAGCCACCGCGGGCTGTCGCACCATGGGCCGCCGCACTGCGGGCTGCCGCACCGTAGGCCACCCAACGGGCCGGGCTAGAAACCTTGGAGCGAGATGATCCTTTTGAGCTACGTGCATCCGTTTGAAAAACCGTCTACAGTGAAAAAAACATTGGATTGAGAGGATACTTTTGGTATACCCCACATTAGATTTGGATAATGTTGGGGTACAGTCAGGTTGGATCGATCAGGAATCCAATCGGGCCCTCGGGACTAAAAGGTCAATAACTTAGAGACTGGGTGTCCATTTGACACACCGTCTATTGTGTTGAGACCCCTATGACGTGGCGGTACTTTGTGTTACTTTTTCGTGGGACTTCGTGGTAGTTGGATTATCGACAGGTGGCTTTAGGAGCGGACTATCCTAGAGACAAGAGAGCTTAGTGCGGGAACCCTGTAGCTGGATGTAACATGAGAAAGGGATACTATGTGGGTCTATGCTTTGGGATCCTTTGTGGGTCTATGAATGAGGGTCCCACATAGATACGCTCTAGGAATTCATGTGGGACTACTCTAGGATCCTGTGTGAGTCTGTGTTGTACTAGGATCATGTGTGGTTTTGATGATGTACTAGGATCATGTGTGGGTCTGATGATGATTTAGGATCCTACGTGGGTCTGCCTCTTAATGGAGTAAGATGATTCAGTAGTTACATATAATCATCTCTACTACTGTACCTAATTTATACCTAGTATGACATGAGTCCTTACCTTCACGGTGATACCTTTTTTGTATTCTTTTATGTAGCATACCTTTGTGGTACATACCTTCGTGGTATTCCTTCCTTTATGGAATAGTTGAGCTTTGGGATAATGAGTTGGGCCTTGTGTTTCCTCATGATTGAGATGAGTTTACTTGATAAATTTGGTATATTTATGGGTATATACCTAGGTAGGGTTGTCAGCTTTTTCATGCTTTGTGGTTATCCTTTGTGGATTATGTGAGACCTTGAGGGTCTCAGGGTACCTACTGAGTATCGTTATACTCACCCCTGCACGGGCTACGCCCAAACCTTGTTGTATTTGGTGCAGACGACGAACAACACTGACTAAGGACGTGGGTACCAGGACTGGAGGTAGCTCAGAGGTGGAACTTAGATGAGGCGTACGGCAGAGATGACCGTTTGAGAGTTGTACCTACCCTTCAGGCAGGATCCTTGGCAGGTGTTTATAGGAGCTGTTTCAGTTTACTTGTACTTTTTGTTTTCTTGTACTTCCAGTTGGGATTTCATTCTATCCCCTTTTACTTACTGTACACACTTCTTTTTATATACAGTCTTCTAGTGTTCGTATCTTTCTATGTGCTTGGCTGTGTGTATTTATAGGTTATAAAGGAAATGCCTTCTCGTTTTAGGGAATACACCTTTTGGTGCTAGTCTCCAGCCCCTGTCTTATGGAAGGCGATCTTGGGGTAGTCACGGTATGATCCCTGGAGGATTGTACATGACACTAAATATATATTTATATATGATATATTTATGGGTTGTATATCAGTTTTCATGAAAATTATGATTTTATTGCATTGGGTATATTATTTTGTGTGTATTGGACACCAGAAACATTATCCCACATAAGATATCATTAAATGAAATAATTTCAAATTTATTTGAAAAAAAAACTAGAGTAAATATATACGATGCATGAACCATCCATGAAATTAATACATGCATTATAAATGAATGAATCAATGAATACACCACCCAAGAGTGTCCTTGGGTTCTATATAAACTCCACTGCCATATGATAGTGGTGTGTAGATTGAGATCCTCATGCTTCGATGAAACTCCATGAAACCCAAATCTCTATCATTGTCCTCCTTTTTGTATACTGGTACTAGAATACTATATAGAAAAGGTGAATTACATCTGAATATTAGATGATTCAGATCGACCCATGGATACAGAATTAAGGTGGGATTTTTTTTCTACACAGTGATCTTCCTCACACAATATGAAGATAATGAAGATATTGCAGATGATCCCCAGTGTATATTATACTCATTTTCTATAGTATTGTTTCATTTTGATTTTATCACACGTTCCATATTTCTTATATGAAGATCCTCAGACAAGGGTTTATATTACTTTTTCACATTCTGATAATTTTTATTATACTCTAACAAAACCCTTTATATGTAATAAACATCATACATCTCATGATAGTCGGTCATATCTCTAAATCCTTTGGTGAAAATTATGTTGCATATAGAAATTCATCCTCATACTTTTCTTTCTTCACAAACTAAGAATCACTTTTATCACAAGATTGATATCCCACCCATTTTTCTGTGTTATTTCTAAACTGATAGACCCTGGTGAAGTTATATCCAACTATATATCCCTATGATGATATCTCACATAAAAAATTAAGATGATTAGATTTTACACATGTGTGGAACACCCTAGGTGCTTATAAACAATCAGGTTTGAGGTTTCCCTTTCTTTTACACCACCTAAATTTTACTTGAAATCTATTTCACACTCCATCCACTACCTTGGTGATGGTCACCCCACTTCCTCTCCTAGCTAGAAAATGAACTTTGACCACCACCACTATCACTAGTTCTCTGAAGAGTCATTTCATCCCAGCTATATCTATCTCCACCATAGTTTCCTTTTCTATGACCTCAATGAATGAGGGTAGGCACATAAGAATCAACATAGACTAAATATCAGACCTCAACCCCATATAAAACATCTTCATCTTGTGATAGTCATTGGAAATAGTATTTGGAGACAAGTGCACCAAATCTGAAATTCTAATATCATACTCTATGATAGAACAATCTCCATTCTCCAAAGAAATGAACTCCCATTCCTTTACTGATCTCAGTGTCTCAAGATAGAACTGTTGATTGAAGGATTTATTGAAAGTGGTCCAGGTGATATCTTAATTCAAATTGTATTGAAAAATAGATTCCCAATACTTCATTCCCAACCCTTAAATCATATAATTGAAAAAACAAACCTTGGAGTCTTCTGTAATTTTAGGAAGTGGAAAATCCTTCCAATCCTCTTGATATATTCTTCTAATTCTTAGGGTCCCTTGTCACCATGAAATATTTGTGTATTATACTTAGTGAATTCCATAGCATGATCTACCCTTTGTTCCACTTCAAAATTGTCGAATTAAAACATAGACTAGATCATTCTAACTATAATCTCCACCAAGGCTGAGTAGACTAGAGGATTAATCTGCTGGGCTTTGTCCATAATTTCTTCCCTATTATTCAGATACATTCTTCTTATAGGATCCATACTATATCAAAAAATAAGGCCTTTAACAGCATTATAATATGGCATTTTCAACAAAAAAGTACTAAAAAATTGGAGTTCCCTTAAAATCTCTAGTCCATTATTATCCCTCGAAAAGTGATGATAAAGGGACCCTTTATTTGTGATAAAAAACCCTCATAAAGGTCCACTTTATTGGTACTTTTTTGACATGGATAAAGGCCCCTCTTTATGAGAACTTTTATTTTTCACTAATAAAGGTATACTTTATCTGTTCTAAAAATAGCACAGATAGGGGGGGTCCTTTATTAGTGCAGTTACTAGCACCAATAAAGGGGAATACTGTTATAGTGTGTCATTATAATTATAGAACACTACAATGGAGATAACAAGGAGAAGATATAGAATTCAATAGAAAAAATTTGATAACAAAAATAAAAGAAAAAACACTATATTATAGATATTTCAAACATTTGTTTGTAAAATTACAGTATTAAGTATAGTTTATCATAGACATTCAAAAACACAAATGTTACTTTTTCTTTGGCCCAGACCCCCAATCATGCTATTGGTTTCTAAACAAACCACCCCAACTAAAGAAAAAGAATACACCTGTATAGTAAAATAATTATTATGTTAGTAATAATACAATGAAATCAATTAAACACAAAGTGTTAATTTTAAACTAAAAACATATACTTTGAGTCATACTGGGCACCACTTGTATTTAATTGAGTTGTAGTTGATTCTTACACATCAAACCATTTTTCTGTTGTTCTCAAAAGTAGATTCTCCATAATTTTATAACATTTATGGTTATAGAAAAGCTTACTATATATGTGACCCAATTATAGAGAACTTTATTTATTTAGAAAAGCCTTCAACTATCACCCTATTTCTTGTTTATCTTCAAGCATTATCTCTTTGAAAATCAACTAAATAAGTATTAGATAAAAATGATAATGAAATTAATTATGTAATAGAATATAAAATTATATGAAAACAATATAATCTTGTATACTTAGTTTTTCATATGTGATGAAAGTTTTAAAGTAAAATGGAACTTATATATTGAAAACACACACTTCGATTCATACCGACCACATCACATATTAGATTGACATGCAATAAATGTATACATGTAACAAATAAATTATGGATCATTTTAATAATGTTTGAAAAAAATTTGAGCTCATTTTCTTAGTTTTGGATAGTAAAGTGTGTTTAAAACTAAAATAACACCTTTATATTGAATAAATAATTTGAGTAATATTGATCAAATCATGTGTCAGATTGATGTTCGGTCAATTATTACACATCAAAAATAAATTATATACTATTTTTCTAAAGTTTGAAAACAATATGAGCTTTTTTTCTTAGTTTTCACAATTTGATGTATGTTTTAAACTAAAATGGAACTTTTGTATTGAAAGTAAACACTTATAATTATACTGACCAAATCGTGTGTCATATTGTTGTATGGTCAATTAACACACTTTAAAAATGAATTATGGATCATGTTTCTAAATTTTAAAAAATATCCAATATTATTTTCTTGCTTTTGGTGACATGGAAAAAATTTCAAACAAAAATGACACTTTTATATTGAGAACATACATTTTGAGTCATACCGACCACATAGGGTTTAAAATTTACATTCTATAAATCCTACACATTACAAATAAATTTTAGATCACTGTATTAAAGTCTGAAAACAATCTATGTGAATTTTCTTAGTTTTTTCTTTGTGATGCATTTTCAACTAAAATGAAACTTGTATTGAAGACACATAATTTGAGTCATACTAATCACATAATGTGTCAGATTGTAACATGGTCAATTACTACACATGAAAAATTAATTATGGATAAATTTTCTAATGTTTGAAAAAAATATGTGCTCATATTATTTTTTTGACTACAAGACTTTAATTTTAAACTAAAGTGGCGCTTTTATATTGAAAACACATAATTAGAGTCATACCGAGCACATAAAGTGTTGAATTGATGTTTGATGGTTTCCTACATGTCAAAAAATGTACTATGGATATTTTTTCTAATGTTTGAAAACAATATGTGATCATTTTGTTTGTTTTGAATATTTAATGTTTATTTTAAAATAAAATGACATTATTGTGTTGAAAACTTGAACTTAAAGTTATACAGACCAGACAGTGTGTCATATTGATGTACAATCAATTACTACATGTAAAAAATAATTTTTTTATCATTTTACTAATGTTTTAAAAGAATATGATCAAATTTTCTTAGTTTTGATCACGTGACATGCATTTTAAAATAAAACGACACTTTTATATTAAAAATATGCATTTCGAGTCATACCAAACACATCAGGTGTCAGATTGATGTTAGGTTGATCCCTATATGTCAAAAATGAATTATGGTACAAATAAATAAAATTTGAAAATAATCTAAGCTCGTTTAATTATATTTGGTGATGCGACACATGTTTTAAACTAAAATGACACTTTGTATTAAAAACATGCATTTTCAGTCATAATAACCACATTGGGTGTCATATTGATATGTGGTTGATTACTAAATGTCAAAAATGAATTATGTATTGTATTCATAGATCTTGAAAACAATATGATCTCATTTTTTTTAGTTTTTTCTATGTTATGTATTTTGAACTAAACTGAATTTTTATATTGAAAACATGTACTTCAAGTCATACAGAACACATCATGTGTCAAATTTGTGTGAGGTCAATTCCTAAACATGAAAAAATGAATTAAAAACCACTTTCATAAATTTTAAAAATAATCTGAGATCATTTTCTTAATTTTGGATTTATGATGTGTGTTTTAAAATAGAATGAATCTTTTATATTGAAAACACGTATTTAGAGTCATACTGACCACATCGGGTGTAGGATTGATGTGCGCTTTATTGGTACACATCAAAAATAAATTACGTATTTTTTTTTCAAATGTTTGAAAATAATATGAGATATTTTTCTTAGTTTTGGATATTTTATACATGTTTTAAACTAAAATGACATTTATGTATTGAAAGCATGCACTTTGAGTCATATCAACCACAACCTGTGTACGATTGATGAGATGCCAATTACTACATATCAAAAATGAATTATGGATCATTTTTTAAATTTTGAAAACAATATGAGATTTTTTTCTTGGTTTTGGAGATGTGACATGTGTATTAAACTAAAATGACACTTTTCTATTGAAAACATGTACTTCGAGTCATATTGACCATATCATGTGTTGGATTGGAATGAGATCACTTCCTACATGTGAAAAATGAATTATGGGTCATTTGACTAAATTTTGAAAACAATTTTAGATTTTCTATCTGGTTTTTTTATATGACATGTTTTCTAAAGTACGATGACATTTTTATATCAAAAACAAATATTTAGAGTCATACCGACCACATCAGGTGTTGTGTTGATATGAAGTCAATTCTTACATTTCAAAAATGGATTTTGGATCATTATACTAAAATATGAAAAACAATCCGAGTTTGTTTTCTTAGTTTTGGATATGTGATACATGTTTTAAGCTAAAATGACACTTTTTTATTAAACATATGCACTATGAGTCATAACAACCACACCATTTATCAGATTTATTTGTTGTCAATTCATATATGTCAAAAATGAATTTTGGATCATTTTACTAATGTTTGAAAAAAATATGAGAAATTTTTCTTTGTTTTGGATATGTGATACATGTTTTAAACTAAAATGACACTTTTATATTGATAAAACACACTTTGATTCATACCGACCACATCGTGTGCCAGATTGATTTACAGTCGATTCATATACATTAAAAATTATTTATGGATTGTTTTATTAAATTTTAAAAACAATCCAAGGCCATTTTCTTGGTTTTGGTGATGTGATAAATGTTTTAAACTAAAATTGATATTTTATGTTGAAAACATGAACTTCAAGTCATAATGATCACATCAGGTGTTAGATTGATGTATGGTCAATTCCTACACATAAAAAATGAATTATTAATCATTTTTAAAAAGTTTGAACAAAATTATTGATTATTTTCTTGGTTTTGGTGATGTGAAATATGTTTTAAACTAAAATGAAACTTTAATATAAAAAACACGTAATTTGAGTCATACCAACCACATTGTGTGTCATATTGGAATGATGTCAATTTCTACATGTGATAAATGAATTATGGATTATTTTACAAAACTTTGAAGACAATTTGATCTAGTTTTCTTAGTTTTGTCTAAGTGATGTTCATTTTAAACAAATATGAAAATTTTATATTGAAAACATATACTTATAGACATATCGACCACATTGGGTGTTAGATTGATGTGTGTTCAATTCCTACACATAAGAATTGAATTATTGATCATTTTTCTAAAGTTTAAAAACAATCTAAGCATGATTTATTAATTTTGGCTATGTGATACATTTTTTAAACTAAAATGAAACTTATTTATTGAAACCATGCAGTTAGAGTCATACCGAGAACATCATATATCAAATTGATATGTGGTCAATTACTACACATCAAAAATGACTTAAGGATCACTATCCTAAAGTATCAAAACAATATGAATTTTTGATTGTCTTTATGCGTGTGAGGTGTGTTTTGAACTAATGTGTAAATTTTAAAAAACAATTACCAAAAAGAAATGATTTATAAATTAATTAAAAAAAGTAGATAAAATAATGATGAAATTAATTAATAAGTAGTAGAAAGTAAACACTTCATGATTTCTATATATATTCTGACACCATGTATTCTTCCCATTTGTTTCTAAAAAAATCAATTTCCTCCATTATACGTCTCCTTAAAAATAAAATAAAAAATAATATATAATAATTATGATATTAATGCTTCACATCCCAAGTGTATTAATAAGATTGTATCCTGTACTAGATCAAAAACATAATAGCTAATAACCTAAATTTGATGTAAGTAAACATTATGACACCATGCACTCTTCCCAATCATCACCAAACTAATATAATTCTTCTTTTTAGTATAAAGATTATTAGAAATCTTGGTAGTACTGAGAAAATGTTTACAAACAAATGATTAAGAAATATTTTTAATGAAATTGTAATTATCTTGGGAAATCACATTTTTGGGGATGCTAGTATTTTTATGGTATATGATATCTTTCATAAATTTACAAATATGATATCCAAAATTGTTATTTTTATCTTACTTAAAACACTGTAGAAACATTTAACTAAGTTAGAAATGTTTTTAAATATATTTTTATAGTTAAAGTTTTATATATATACCTTAAAGTATTTGTATTTGAAGAAATCCATAGGCTTATTATGTTTGGTCACTGACCTCATACCATGATTTAGCCTATATTTAGAGATATCCCTATCATAAAATACTTCTTGTTAAAACCCAAAATGAAATATATAATTTGAATTTTATGTATAAAATGTTGATTTTAGTGCATTAGATATTCACAATACACATCATTTGTGGATGTTTTGAGCAAAATCCATGCGTTAGATCCAGAGATCCTCCGTTCTATCAGTAATTATCTAGGCCGTTTTCTCTATGCGGATCGGAAGACTGATTCAATGGTACATCCAATTGTTGCGCGTATCTGCGTTGAAATGGAGATCTCTCGTCCCCCACCGGATAAGGTCTGGATTGTGATTGAGGAGCAATACAGGAATGTGCAAAACATATTTTATGAATCCTAGTCCATGTTCTGTTCATTCTGTCATAGACAGGGACACCAGGTTGAGGAGTGTCGCAAAAGGGCTTCGGCGACTGTGTTTGACACGCCTTTGCTGATCAAGAGTGACCCAGTTCAAGTTGAGGTCAGGGGAACTGGTTCTAGCATTGCCTCTGAGCCTGTGGTGGGCAAGCTGAAGTCAAAGGAGGGCACTCAGGATACCCGTGGTCTTGTGGAGGCTATTAGGGGTGTTCAGGTGCAGGGGTCTCCTGGCCAACCTGGGGTGGAGGTTATCAGTCCCCCCATTGCTTTGGCAGGGGATCCTTCTGGCTTGGGGTAGGCGGGGTCTGCAGATACAGGTCTGAAGGAGGATTCAATGGTTATGGAGCCTCAGGTAAGGGCCATGTTTCAAGGTCTCAAGAAGGATTTGGGTGTCTTCCAGGTGTCTAACAACTTGGGGAAAGAGGGTCAGGGTCTTGTGGATGGAGCTTTGGTGAGGTCTTCTCTTCCCACAGGGGTAGCTGCTAGTCTTGAGGCCACCGGCAGTTCAGGCAGAGGCTGGGTGGACCAGAATCCCCAGCCTCAATTTATGGGCAGGGGTATCGAGCAAACTGCTCTTCAGGAGGGTTCAAGGGAGGGGGAAACTTGTGTCTTGGGGAAGGCCCAGACCAACCGGGGTGATCCAAGGGGTTCGGGTTCTGCCTATTTCTCAGGGGCTACCTCTCAAGTCCGGACCCCAGTAGTCTTGATCAACAGGTTTGGAATGTTGGCTGAGGAGGAATCCAAAGTTGAATCACCTACCTTGGCTGAGGAGGATGAGGACAACAGGAGAAACCCTGATGTTTTACTTTTGGAAGGATGGATCTTTGGGAAGGCTTATCCAGAGTGTGAGGAGGGTGGAGGGGAAGATGAACCTACTGTGACCACCAGAAGCTTATCAGAAGCAGAAACCGATTCTAGGAGTAACAGGAGTAAGAGAAGAAGAAGGGGTAGGAAGGATTTTTTCTCTTTACCTCCTTCTATGCAGTCACGGTCATCAAAGAAGCTAATTTTGGAGAAGTTGTACAAGGAGAGCCGGTGTAGCCCAAACTCACCTGGACAGCATGATCTCTCCTCGAATTGGGTTTTATGTTCGGGTGATGTGGTGACCAAGCAGGTGTTATTTCTCAATGCCTCAGAAGAGGAGGCAACCAAGTTGATGGGACGAAGTATTGAAGTGGTTCTAAATGAAGAACAATATTGTTGGGTCGACAAGCAGGATACTATTTTGGTCGGAGGTTTCAATAAGGGGTTGATTAGTCTCGAGGAGTATTTGCAGGTATGGAATAAACTATCCTCTTCCCTTTAAGACCTGGTAAGGGGGGATCCCCTGTTGCAGTTATCTAAGTTATCCTGGAAGTTATTTAGAGACACCGTTTCTCGTAGAGTTCAACTGATTTTCAATTACTCTTTTTTACTTATTTCATAGCTTTACTGTGTTGAGTTACTGGCTTGGTTGTGTGAGGAACTGTTGGAGGGTCAGCTTGACCAGTCGGGCCAGAGCATGCTGTTTTCCCCTCTACGGGTCCTTTGGGATGTGGTGGATATAGAGGGGTGGCTTGCCAATGGGAGGGACCATGCTTGCATGGGATCGTCGAGTGGCCTTATTTGGGGTTAACGGTAGCTGCTTATGCTTGGAAGAGGTTTTTTCTGATTTTATGTTTGTTGCTGTTTGGTAAGTGTTGTAACATTTGGTTTCTCACTTTTAACTTAAAAGTGACTTTTAATAAAAAATAATTTTCAGTCAGTAAATTATCAGAAGTTGTTTGCTTCACATTTATGAGAAAGATTAATAAAAAAATTGATCACCCCAGGAGAGGTATGTGGTTGAGGGGAATGATTATCCTTAGATAGAGTGAGTTTAATTTTTCTCTTCACATGCTTATCGTTGTTTCACTAACGGTTTGATTTGATCCTATCAAATATATTGATACGCCAAACTACCCCCAATAATTATATCTTTAAAAGAATATATTTGTGCCTGCATTCCATTCATCATCTGATATGAATCTTCTTTTAGATTTATCTTCTCTAAATATGTTTGACGTGACACTCCAAAACCTGCACCTCTATGATTACCATATTGTTCTGATATCTTCAATGCTATTGAAATTAATTTTTCTTCAAGTACAGTCATTACTATTTCTTGTGTCTAAACCATATAAAAAAATGAACGTAAATAGATATTTTTATGTAATACTATTATAAAGTATAAAAAATTACTATTATGTCATACTTACACATATTTCACATAATTCATGTGTGTTTCCATCAACTAGTTTACCCAATTTATTTATGAGCAAATCCTTCCATAACACATGACATGGGATGGAAGTGGCTTAATATTTTGATTCATCAACTGGAATATAAATAAAGGAACGTATATTATTTCATATCAAGTAAATATTTTAGGGTATATTTAAAATTAATACCATTCCCTTCTCTTATAAATCATACCACATCCTTTAATTTTGATAAGTGTATATTCGTTTTTATGCACAATGTTTTTTTTTCAGCACTCCTTTTCTATTTCATTGATTAAATTTTTTGTATAAATTGAATAAAATCAATAATTTAAAATAATTTATTATCTAATATAATGAACCAAACATTATTTATCATTACGATGATTGATTAAAGTATTCCAAATTTTCTACTTTATAATGTTTTCATAAATAGCTGGTGGGTGGTGATTTACTTTCCCCTTAGCATCCTGGAGATAAATCTTGTTAATAAGTGTCTAGAAGCCTCTATGGTATTTTCTAGTGTCAATTAAGAAATATTTATTTTAGAAATAATCTAAAATAAATGAACTATATAAAGGATAATGAAAATTAAATCAATGATTAATTTTATACTCCTTTGGTAAAATAGAGAAAGTATATCATAACAATACCTTAACGTCTTCCCAATGGGGTTCCTTCATTACAGGCTGAACATGGCACCAAAAACCAATATCAATTGGAACATTAATTCTCGTTGTAGTCCCAACATAACTAATAAACATTGAATTATTTGGGTTAATAGGTTGGTTGTGTTGATTCCATCCAACCTCAATTTTTATACCCCTGCTTCTTACATTGATAATTTTAGTCAACACAATTATGCTACATCATTATTGTTTTCTCATAAACATGTTTTTGATCATCTAATAATTCTATAGTTTCAACCTAAACCATTTATTCTTCCTCGAGATTGGTAACACCACCATTTAAATAATTCTTTGTCTACATGAGTAGTCAGATATTTAATTTATATTATGTTAATATAGTTGAAAATACATAATTTTATGAGGAAACCCATAATATAGTAAAAAAACTTAAACATATTAATTGAACTCTATTTCTTTTCTTTAAAGGTCGAAGGGATTTGTATCCTCTATTAAGAACCCATATCCCCTCTTTGTTCTCCCCTTTAATATACAAGATGTTTTCTATATTGGGACTTTTTTGAAAGGATTGTGATCACCCAATGAAAGGGTTATCCTTGATTTAATTTCCCTTTGACCCTAAAGTTGCTTTAGTCACCAACAAGACAATTGAAAAATTATTGTTATTGGATATAAGACCTAAAATACATGCACTACTTGTGATTCCATTATGAATAGATCATCCTTATACCCTTCAACACTGAAATTAACATTCACAAATCCCATTTAATCAACTTTTACTACACTCCTATTTTCAACCCATTTATAATAGAAAAGAGACACTTGAAATGTTTTTTAATCCAAATCATATATCCGTTAAATGATACAAAAATATGACATATTTTCATAAATTATATTTATATCCTTATAACTAGACATGCACATAAAAACCACCAAAAACATAAATCTAGTATTTTTCATCATACCAAGTTCATAATATTATTTTTTATAGGATGTATAACCATTAATTACCGAACTAGTGCAAGATATAACATTTGAATATGGCCCCCTATCTATCCATTTAAGTTTTTCAACAATTTAATTAGTATTTTTAGATAACTCCTTATAAATATGATCTCATAACCATCATATAAATTTTTATTTATGTATATTTGATACCCATACTTCAGACCTCGATGGATTCAACTGTCAAAGAATTCATTTCTGGGCTATAACATATGGATCAAAATCTTCACTATTATGTAAAATGTAAAGGTGATCTTCTTCCTACTCAGTGATGGTATATGTGACAAAATCTCTTCCAAAAATAATTTTCCCATAAGGTGTATACTATGATGAAACTTTGGGAGATTGATTCTATTAACATATGATAGGTAATCGATATAGAATTCAGAAACTTCTACAATAATATATCATTCTTCAATACAACATTCTGTACAACTTCAATCATTTTCATACAATTTCAAAATCTTCATATACCATTTAATGGGGTACATCCATTTTTAATGGATAGAACAACATAATTGAACCTCCCTAACCAAGTGAAAAATTAGGTGGACCATCATATCAAAGAATGATAGTGGTAAGAATATATCTGATTCACATAAAATGATTTCAACCTCCTAATTAATAATTAGAAACTTCATCGGGTTTATAACTTTACTGCATATGGATTTGAAAAAGAAGCAGAATCTAGTTAATGTATGTTGTACATTTTTAAGTAGAATTCAATGTCAAGAAGTAGGCATAAAATATTTCATCAAAACATGATATTCGTTTGATTTTAGTCCCTGTAACTTTAAATTAGTCATGAATGACATTCTTGATATTTTATGAATACCCCTCTATAACTTTTACACCATTAAGAAAAATGAAAAATTGTAATTTTTCTTTTCTGGATAGAGTGTAAGATTATGGAGTACGAAAAGTACACCTTTTACCATTCACTAGTGATAAGTCTTCCCTTATCCCCATGTCAATCATGTATAACCCATCCTAGATTCCATATTTTGTTTTTCTAGGAACTTTTAATAATGTTCCTATAAAACTATCATATACATTTTTTTTCTACATGTAGTACATCAATAAAATGTCTGACGTATAAACAATAGTAGTTCATAAATTCATAGAAAATTGACATCTTTTGAAACATGATTTACTAAGGTTTTTAAAAAATGATTTACAAAAAACAATGTCAATATTATTTACTTCATCAAACAGTTGATAAAATATTAGCGGAGATGATGTTGTACCTTTTTTATTATTCCCATTTAATATTATCATCCAAGATCAGCATTTATTTCATCGAAGTAAAGATTTATGATGTACTAAAAATATGGTCTTCCAATATTTTTTCAAATGAACCAAGTGTGAACATTCTTCATAAATGGGACACCCCAATATTCTTTTAATGATAAAGCCTGAAAAAATTCAATAAGAAAAAAAGGCATTTATTGTCTCGTACAACATGGACCTCAATGTGAAATCTTTAATTATATGATAATCATATATTGTAACACTTGTGTTCTACATAAATTTTAGATCTTCGATAAATGGATATAAATACACATCAATATGATTACTAGGTTTTTTGGTCCAAATATATTTAGAGACAACATAATGTATTTTCAATTCAAGTATAATCATGGTGGAAAGTTATAATTTACCAATATAACTAGCCATGTACTATGAGTACTACCCTATGTACTAAAATGAGTTATTCCATCTATTGATAACACAAGACAAATATTTCTCAGCTCATTTATAAATTCAAGATACTCAAAATAAAATTTATTTAATTGAGGGGAGTCTTCTAGATGAGGTAGTTTCCTATTTTTACTTATTGTATCCGCATTCCATTTGAATTGTCTCATGATATCCTGACATCCATATAGTTGTCTAAACCATGTAATGATAGGAAAGTACCATACATCTTTTGAAGGACATGAATCATATTTATTGTATCGATTCATTCCACACATAGGGAATTTTATGAGTGATTTATTGTCCTTGAGAAACAATATGAAGTCATTTAGACATGTATGTATTTTTTAGAGATCATTCCCATTGAATATAGAATTATTTTATCATTATATTTTCGACATGGAAGTATATTTTCTTCTGGTAGAATATCATTCAAGAGACCATGTAGTTCAATAAATCTGGTGTCTCTCTATCCACTGATAGATTTCAAATTATACAACTTAAATATAGGTGAAAATGTTCTGTATTTAGTACAACTCGTATACAATGGTCTCTTAGAATAGCTATTTAACTTCTCAAAAAACATTAGACAATCATGAAGGTCATCTTCAATTTACATTTTAATTTATTCTATATGACCTCCATCATCATTTACATGGGTATTCATATCAAATGATCTATAAGCTATAGTATCATCCCAATTTCTGTGAACATTCAGTTTTCCCCATGTTTAGTCCAACATTTATAGCTCTGAACTACTACATGAAAAATAAAATGCTCTTCCAACTATTCCAGAGAAATTAGTCTTGAATAAAAATAATGTAAACATGGAAAAAGGATTTGAAAAGGGTAATATGCATTGTTTATTGAAAAATTGATGAACTATTTTACTTTATCTTCATAATATTTTGTTATATAATTAACAAACTTCCATTTTCGATTCATATGTATCTTACTAGGTTTATAAAATATTAATTTTGGGAAAAAAATAAATTAATACACATAAGATATTCATAATGAAAGGAGAAAGTTATAGATAATTCTAATAAGGGGAACCCAACATTTGAATGTTTTTAGTGATGATTCATAACAAGGTAAAGTCATACATAAGGATAACATGAAAAGAAACAACATGGTGTAAACATGTGGCTATTGGTACAGGTTCTCGATTTGATGTTGTATGGGAAAAAAGGTGGTAATTCTAGGATGGTTTCTGAAACCTTTCTAGGTGGGAGTCCAATAAGAGGGAGGTATTGATGATTGTTCATTTATTCAATTGGTACGTGGTGGGACAGGTGGTGTTTCATTGATAGTATGAGTGGAGATTTAAAGGAGTGAGAATGATATCTTGAACATCACTAGCTAGTGTCCAAAGGTCAGATATGATTAATTCAAATATCCAAAAAACTAGTGGGTAATTGAAATCATGCGGTACATTTGACCACTAATACGTATTAGTTAACCCTTGATCCTTCTTTCTATTAATTATGACATTTTACTAATGATAGGTATCCACCTCAAGAATAAATATTTCATTTATTATTTATTGCCATTTTCCATTTTTGATACACTTTACATCATAAATCAAGGGCTTTAAAATCATAATTTCTCATATAATTAAAAAATATCTCATTAACAATGTTAATAAAATGGATTTATTAAACAACTAAATCACTTAATGACATATATGAATATAATCATTACCAATAAATGCGTTGGAAAAAAAAATTATTTATTATTGGATGGAAGACTTACCTTTGAAATTACTATTCTTTTTTTCCATTTAATCATGACCTTGATTTCTAAATTTGTGTAAACATATCTTTCCTCGGAACACACAACGTCATGTAATCACCATATTTTGACAAAGGGTCAGGGGGCTGGAAATTTCATAAAATGAATGGATGAAACATTTTCAGATGAAAAAAGTGAAGCTAGATTCCATGTTACTCTCTTTTTTTGTAGATTATTATAGACAATGTATTATAAGGATACCAAAAAATATATTTGTAAATGATTTTTTTTATTTTTGGTGCATTATTAAATTCAGGTTACTGTTGAACTCATATTACTCAATATTTAATATTTAATATGTGGATTATATTTTATAAAAAATTTACTTAATATGTTATATCACAAACCATTTCATATGTATGTGAGATACAATATTTAAGAAGTACATTTTAATGGATAATAACCAATAAAAATGGTATTAGAAACTAAGCACAACACTAGAAAGGGATCATAACTGGGTGTTGAATCATGAAGGACTTTGAAGAATAATTGCCTTTTGTTGGCCAATCTCCCTCTGGTCTGTCTTACAAAAAAATCCATTCAACAGAAATTTCAGACATTGATGGCAGCGAGTTGGTCGTGAAGGGAGAGGGGAAGGCTTGATGTGTCAGTTGGCTGATGGACTGCAAGATGGAAAAAAGGTGGTCACCAGAGGGCTACTTTATGATGGTGGGTGGTCGGCCCAGGCTGAAGACAACAATAACGGCAAGGTAGTTGACATAAAAGAAGAAACAAAGGACATAAAAATATTACATGGTTTTTTCTAGGTATGTGTGAGAGATGTGATCAAACACACTGATAAACGAGAGAGGAGTATAAATAAAAACATACCTTATATTTGAGAGAATTAATTCGTTTGAGAGAAGGTTGAGAGGGGAGGGGGTGGCAGATCTAAACTTCCATGAGAGCTTAAATGATGCAAGAAAAATATGTTCGATTAGGGTTTTATTTAAAATATGGGGAAGAGTTTTATCAGATCTTTTAAAAAAGCAATGATAAAGAGGGGTTTTATCAGTGCGAAAATAATAAGCGATGATAAAATACATCTTTACACACAATTTTTTAGCACTGATAAAATATATCTTTATCAGCACCAACAAAGCACTGATAAATAACTATATAATTAATTTAATAATATAATTAATATAATTTAAAAAATTAAATATATATAATTATAAATAAAAAAATGTATATAATTATTAATATATTAAAATAATTTTAAATATGTATTTAAAAATATAATTATAGAGATATATATATTAATAATTATAATTATAAATAAATATATTTCTAAATAAATTTATAAATATTTTCATATAATTTTAAATATATTTGTATAATTATATAATTATATATAATTATATAAATAAATATAAATATAAAGATAAATATTGAAAATATATACAATATTTAAATATATTGATTATAATTTTATAATTCTTTAAATATATAATTATTTATTTATGATTATATTAATACTTTTCTAAAAAAATATATATTTATTTAAAATTATAAATATATAATTTTATAAATATAGTAAATATACATTTATAAATATAAATTTTATAAATATTTATTGACAAATATATTTTTGATATTATTAATGAATATATAATCTTAAATGCATGAATGTTAAAAATGACTGAAATTGAATAATTAAAAATGAGTTGACTTAAAGAATATTAAAAACAGATAAGTTTTATTAATTATAAAAATTATTAAACAAATAAAATATTGACATATATTGAATTGACGATGAATACATATTGAAAATATTAAAATATAGTAAACAAATATGTATAAATAAATATTTAAAAATGATTAAATACAAAAAAAATAATAAAATAAAAAATCAATAAATAATACTAATTGAATTTTTTTTAAAAATAAATAAATTCAATTCAATAATTAAAAAAATAATCTATTAAATATATTATGTTACTAAATGAAATTATAAAATTAATATTAAAATTTGAATAAATTACATAAATTTTAGGTTTGTGTGTTTCTATATAAGATTTCATTAATTATGTAAATATTTGTGTGTGTGAAATTAAATATATATATATAACACATGTTTGATATATGTTAAATTTAATAATGATATTATACAATATTTAATGTGTGTTAATGAAATAAATAATAATAAAATGAATAATTTTTAAAAAATGAATAATTATTATTAATTACATAGATTATTTAAAAACAATCAAAATGATTTTTTATATACAATAAAATAAATATAAATACATATTAATTATATAAGTTATAACCATTTAAAAAAAATTAAATGTTAATGAAAAAACATGTATAAATAAATGTTAGATAATGGAGAAAATTAGAAAAACATTGAAAAATGGAAAAATAAAAATGAATAAATTACAAGAAATATTAAATATATTGATGAATAATTTTGTTAAAAAAATTAAGAAACGAATAAATTGAAAAAATATTAAATTTATAAATATTTAAAATCTATAAATTATAAAAAAAGTTACGAGGGAGTTTAAATTATCTGTTGAAAAATAATATTTATTGAATTCATGTAAAAAATGAATGAAATTTAATTATATATATATGTATAATTAAATAATTAATATACTATTTATTATTAATAAAAATGAATACATTTATTAAATACTCAGTAAACTAATTAAATAATTAGTATACTCTTTATAACTATATATATATATATTAAAAATATTTTTAAAGTAATTTTATTCATTTTTATTAATTTTATAAGTATATTAATTAATTAGATATATATATATATAATTAATAATATATATATATATGTGTGTTAAATTTAATAAATTAAATTATAAAAAATTTGAGGGTTGTCCCAGTGAAGCCTGTGAACCTGAATGAATATATATTTAAATAAAAATGAATATATATTAACTATGTAAATTACAATTGTATTAAAAAAATTTTATTAAAAAAATTAAATGATAAAAACTGTTATTAAAAAATTTATTAATGAAATTTTTATTAATAAAAATGAATAGATTTAATATAAATACATAGTAGTAAATAGTATATTAATTATTTAATTAGTATATTAAGTATTTTATAAATGTATTCATTTTTATTAATTGTAGACAATGTATTAATTATTTTGTTATATATATGATTAATAAAATATTTATTACTATATATATATATAATTTAATAAGTTTAATTATAAATCGTATATTAATTATTTAATTTAAAATCAATAAATCTCAAAATATATTAAAAATTATATGAATGAAACATTTACTTATAAAAATGAATAAATTTAATATATATATTTCAATAATTAATATACTATTTATAATTAAATTTATTAAATTTTATAGATATATAGTAATAAATAAGATATTAATTATATACATAATTAAATAATTATTATGCTAAAAAATGGGCTAATTGCTAAACTAATGAAGGGAACTTGTGAATGTTGCTACCTAGGTGGGTAGCAAGGTGAACCTCTGCCAGTTGGAAATGATAAGAGAGGATGATAGAACCCAAAGAGGTGTGTTCCTGGGGGTGGGAAGGTGGCCATCGTGTGAAGGAACAGTATGTGTTGCCCGTGTTATGCAAGTGTAATAGGTGCCGAACCCCGTAGCTAGCTCGAACTAATAACACACACATGATTGCTTATAAAGTGGAGCGAAGGCGCATGATATTTCTGATGAGGGATGCACATTGTGTGGGAAAATACTTTATCAATGTTTATTTTAGAAATGATAAATGATAGTCTTTATCAGTGCTAAATAAAATTGATGATAAATATTTCCCTTCACCAGTTCTTAAAAAAAGTACAGATAAAGGGTGCCACTTATCAATGCTTAAAAAAAGAAATGATAACGGTTTCTCTTTATCAGCGCTTTTATTTAGCATTGATAAAGACCACACTTTATCAACACTTATTTTAGTGTTGATAAAGGGGGACTTTATCAGTGTTTTTATTTAGCGTTGATAAAGGTTACTGCTAAGTATTACACATTCTGTAGTAATGAAAAAAGAGGATGGAAACCATTTTCAATGGAATTTTATTCCTTTATTATAAGTTGAATTCAGAAAACTGAATCCCCAAAAGGTTAAAACTACAAACAAGTTTGGTAGGTAATCCCAAACATCCCATGTTTATTCGAGGCTTATCGTGAAAACAAGTTGTGCAAGAAGACTCCCACACTACCCCTCGAGTTATGAAAATCCTATCTCCTGTTTATCAAAAAGCCCCAAACTCAATAGGGAAATATAAAATAATGATCACATGATTTAACGATAACTGTAACACCCCAAGATTTTATGAGATATATTATTTTTAATTTCTTTGACCTTCTATTATACACTACACCAAGATTAGCTTGTAATATACATAGCACCGCATTAGCTTTCAGTATATCCAACATTATTCTTGGCTTGCATTACACACAATCGCGACCTGCCTCGATAGCGTGTGTAGTACGCAATACCAGGTTTCACTAAACAACAATATATTGTTATAATATTATTATGGACTAGCTGTTATGAATACTATTAACTACATTTTGAAATTTATAACATTATTATTTATCCTACACATTTTTGAGAATATGGTATGAGAACAAAATAAATTTTTCGTGTAAAATATGTATTTTTCAAAAATTATAGTTTTCCCGCCTTTTGATGGTGCACCCACCTTAAATCTTGTTTTTGACATGTATATAAGTTCAATTTTACAAAATAAAATTCTTCTTTTGAATCAGAATATAAAAATTTACTTTGGATAAATTTTTCATATTATTCTGATAACTTTTATATTTTAATGAATAGTAAAAACACGCTATATTTTAATTAAAAAAAACTTTTTTCATCGCAATAATTTATATGGTTAGATTATATTTTTAATTGGGTTTAAAGTGTAATTAGAATATATTTTTACCATTTAATCCAATGTTGTTCATTGGAATTAATTTCAATTTGAAATTGGATATAAACAAGTATCAATCTTTTGATAGTTTTTGTTTCTTAAAAACACGCTATTTGTTTTGATAACGGGAATTAATTTTAAAATTAATTAATTCCAATTCTATGTTTTGAATTTGGAAAAATATACATCAATTTTGAATTTGGAATATCAAATAATTCTTAGGCTGAATTTTTGGTATTTTTCTGAAAAACGTCAATTTTCGATGAATAGTGAAACCACTTAGTGGTAGTTAAAAAAACTGACTTTTTAATTTAAATGAAATTTTACCACTTCTGTGAATTGAATTTCGAAAATCCGAGAGACATGGATAATATCAAGGGCTAAAATTTGGTTCAATGAGATGAAAATAATTTTTGATGAATAGTAACTTTTTACTTTTATTTACCATAGTTAAAAGTAAATAGGTTAATTAAGGGTAAAAATGATATTAATATTACCCTAACACATGTACTAATTCTATTGGATAAGTATAATTCGACCAAAAACAACCTTAGGAATAAAATATGACCATTTAGGTCCACTTGGATTCGATTAGGACATTTATTATTAATTTATTTAAAGAAGGGTTAAAATAGTTAAAATCAAAGTTTAATAACTAAATCATTTTTAATATAGGGTTATACATAAGATAAATTCGACTATAAATATTCATTAGAAAGATAAAACGATTTCATACCAAATGGTATTTTATTTATAATTTTTATACATTAAATAATTTATGTTATTTATGACACAATGGTGATGCAGTCATTACCTAAATAATGAAATATTAAAATAATTGATATTATAAATACCCAAATAAATGTAATTTGAGACTTTTTATGAATTAAACTAATTTTATAGGTTATTATGACATGTTAGTATTGATTTAATTAACTTTTTTCTAACTAATCATTCTGTTATGATTTTCACAAAAATCAATTACCAAATAGTGTCAAAATTGATATAAAATAGTTTTTAAAACAAATATTATATTATTAATTGTTATTTTATTCCTAAAAATCTAAGGATCAGACAAATTACATAGATAAGGTTATATATATTAATAATAAACAACTTGGGGTTCGTT
The DNA here is from genome assembly GCA_963277665.1 of Viscum album. Taxonomy (NCBI): domain Eukaryota; kingdom Viridiplantae; phylum Streptophyta; class Magnoliopsida; order Santalales; family Viscaceae; genus Viscum; species Viscum album. Next base: position 1,023,487,730 of record OY728134.1, on the reverse strand, counting down.
TGGCTTGTTATAGTATGTCACGACCCGTCCTCGGGGCTCGTGCCGTGACTACCCCAAGCCCGCCTTCTATAGGCCAGGGGCTGGCGACTAGCACCAAGGCGTAAATCCTGGTAAAGAGGGAAGGCATTGCCTTTGAAAAGTAAACAAACACCACAGAGCAAGCAAGAAAAAGTAAACACTAAGTAAAAACTGGGTACAACAGTATGTGCGAAAATGTAAGTGGGCCAAAATACAAACCCAAACTGAAAGTAAAGTATAACTGGAAAGGGGAAAACAAAAACTAAAAGTAAAGCCGCAACGTCGAGCCGTCCACTGGAAGCCTCACATAAAGGGTGAGTACAGATAGCCTCCACATCTCCTTGGGTCCAACCTTCCGCTCCGAGTACGTCCCGCCTAGTGGTCCACCTCCGGGTACCGTCCTGCTCCACAAGCCTCAACCACGATCAGCGCTGTCTTTCGTCTGCAACCAACACAACGTAGTGCGGGCATAGCCCGTTCATGGGTGAGTATAAGCTACTCAGTAGGGACCCCGAGACCCCCGAATGTCTCCCAGAATCCACAAAGGATAATCCACAAAGGAAAGATACAATCACGAAGTAAAATTCGACACTGCTTAGGTATATGCCCATACATATACCTAAGTCATCAAGTCTCATTCGACTCCAACATCCGAGCTCCAGTACAACCCTGTCCACACAAGAAGGAAAAACGTAAATCCACACAGGATAGCACAACACAATCCACATAGGAAAGAAAAACACGATTCATCTCACATAGGTATACTTTTTTGTAAGAAGATAGAGATGATCAGATATTGTCACTAATTCATCTAAGTAGTGGGACCCACAAAGGATCGATAGGTACTAACCCCCGCAATGATCCACAAAGGATCTGACCCATAAAGGATTGATAGGTAACTAACCCCCGCAATGACCCACAAAGGATCTGACCCACAAAGGATCAATAGGTAACTAACCCCCGCAATGACCCACAAAGGATCTGACCCACAAAGGATTGATAGGTAACTAACCCCCGCAAAGACCCACACAGGATCGGACCCACACAGGATCTGTAGGCACTGGCCCACACAGGACCGCTGAGCGCTGACCCACACAGGATCGGACCCACATAGGATCAGTAGCACTGATCCACGTAGGATCGCTGAGTGCTGTAGTCGTCACCGTTGAATCCACTGAGGATCTCTGTACAGTCGTCGTCGTCGCAGTCGCAACCAGCTCTAGGGTTCCCGCACACAGCAAGCTCGTTCGGGAGGGTCCGCTCCACGAGCCGAGAGACTGATACATCAACTGACACAAATTCTGGATTTGATGTATCCAAAAGTTCCGTATCGTCAGCAGGAACTCAACGTCATAGACGGCGCATCAATCGGAGGCCCGGTCTGAGGGTTATTGGCTTTTTCGCCCGAGGGGCCTAGTTTGTTTTTAAGGAAAAACCAACCCAACCGTACTCCAACTATGTCCAAACCTCGAGCGTAGTAAGCCAAAAGTTCTGTCTCAATAAGAGGAATCCATCAAAGTCGACGACACGTCAATCGGACGTTCGGAGCTCAAGATATGAGTGTTTCCGCTCCGAGGGTTCGGTTTGATTCGTGTACGAACCAACCTGGCCGAACCCAAAGTTTTCCGAAACCTTGAGTGCAATATACCGAAACGATCATATCGATCCAAAGATCACATCGCAACAGATGGTGCATCGATCAGAGGCCCATAGCTAAAGTTATGTGCAACAGACTGAAATGGTTCGGTAATAGGGGGTTCGGGCCCGGGCCGATACCCCCAGGGTCGGCCCAAACTGGGTCGACCCGAACCGGGTCTGGGTCCGGCCCGGCCTGGGCGGCTCGGCCCGGCGCGCTGGCGGTGGCCGGGTGGCAAGGCGATCGGCTCAGACGTTACGGCCGAGCGTTGTGGGCGGGGGGCGCGCTGCCCCCGCGTGAGGAAACCGCGACCCCTTGATGGGGCCGCTCACGCCGGCCAGCCGGGGGTCTCGGACCCCCGGTTCTTCCTCAGTCCGGTTGGCCCGCTCCGGCCTTCCGGCTTCTGCCGCCACGGGACCGACAAGGCCGGTCCCTTGGCTCCGATACCGGCAGCCTGGACCCGGCCGCCGGTTCCCCTGCTCCGCCGCGGCCTGGAACCGGTCGTGGCCTTCGTCCGTCCGGCGCGACGCTACGGCGCTACGCCCCTCCACCGTGGCCCCGCTCCGGCCGCAGTTCTTCTGAGGTCCTTTGGAACGGCGCGGCGGCACCACGTCTTTTGATCATCTTCTACGGTGCGGCGCGACGGTGCCACAAATTTATTGTTTCCAACGGCGCGGTGCGACGGTGCTGTGCTTCTCTGCTCTCCCTTTTACAAAAATTCCGCGCGATGCTTTGGCACTGCGTCGCCTTGCTCGCCGCATCAATATCAACAAACAAAGAGGGGGGGAGTGTCGGCCATGTTCGTGCGGTCCGACCTCCTCCCGTTATCACGATAATAGGTTGTTCAAGGAAGGGAAGATAACGACGGAAGAAAAATCACAAAAATAGAAACACATAAAACCCCGACCTCAACGTTGTTGTCGAACGAGCGTTCGTCATGGAATTAACCATCATGGAAGAAGAGGGTCATCGCGGAAGGAGAGGATTTCCGCGGAAAGAACATCGCTGGCATTAGGTGATCTCCGAGGAAGGCGTATCTCACCGTCGTTCGCCGTCGGAGACTGATGTTCTTCGTTGGCAGTGGTGTGTTCTTCACGTTCTTCGTCGAAGAATGAAGAATCTTCTATTTTTTTCCCAAAGGTTTAACACAACACAAACCCCAAAAATAATAAAATAAGTCCAACACTTATTTTATTATCAACCTAAGATTTTGAAATTCAAAAGTTAAAAAAAGGAACAATTAATTCTTTGAATTAATTGTAACGATTTAACCGCCACAATTAATGAGGCGTTACTTTCCAGAAAAACGCAAGGTTTGACTTTCATTAAAAGGGGGGTTGCAGGTGCGTTACTTAGGAGGGAAGAAACGGTGGGGCTCGTGCAGGACCCACCTCACAAATATCCTACCAATTCGGTAGGATATTGTGGGTCCCACCTTATCTGCTTAACTTAGGTTAAGCGGCTTTAAGTAAAATAAAATAAATTGTCGCACCACTTTTATTTTATTTCTTAACTTAACCCCAAAAATTAAAAACCACACCCAAGAAAACGCAACTCCGGAAAAGGTGTTCCTAAGAAAATAACGGCGTTGTGATTCCATCGGTGCCCTCAGAATTCGATTCCGAGCACCAGTTCAAAAGTTAGGAAACCCCGCTCGTTCGTTCACTGAATGTACCCAAGCTAAACTTCGGAAAATGATTCCGAGCACACCGGGCCTCGAAACCAGGTGCTGTCAGAAACCGCGTTCTTGTAAAATTCCAAAGAAAATTAAGAAAAAAATTTCCTTGAATTTTTCAGGTCTTTACATCACTCCCACCTCAGGGATTTACGTCCCCGTAAAGATACATCATAAACTAGGGAAACAAATGTGGGTATTGAGCACGCATCTGAGCCTCCCACTCCCAAGTGCTCTCCTGGAGGTTCTCGTGCTGCCATCTGATGTGAATTAGAGGAATCGACCGTCCACATAGGACCCGCTCCTGTCAATCCTCAATCTCCACCGGGACCTCCACAAAAGTCACCTCATTATCAACATCCATCTCCCCATGGTCAATGATATGAGTCAGGTCGTGCACGTATCCTCTCAGCTGAGATACATGGAAGATGTCATGCACCCGGTGCAACTGAGGTGGTAGATCCAGGAGATAAGCCACCTCACCAATCCTGCTGAGGACCTGGAACGGTCCGATGAAGCGAGGAGATAACTTACCACCTCGGCCAAATCTCTGTAATCCACGACGAGTTGAGACCCGCAAGAAGACGTGGTTGCCATCCTCGAACTCAAGTGGCCTCCGCCTCCTGTCATCATAAGACTTCTGCCAGCTCTGAGCTGTCCTCATTCGCTCCTGGATGACTTGGACCTTCTCTGTCGTGGCCTGGACCATCGCCGGTCCCACAAGTGCTAACTCCCCTGGGTCTGTCCAGCACAAAGGAGATCTTCAAGGTCAGCCATACAATGCCTTGTATGGTGCTATCCTGATGGTGGAGTGGTAGCTGTTGTTGTACGCGAAATCCACCAAGGGTAGGTGGTCCTCCCAACTACGACCAAAGTCGAGGACACATGTGCGGAGCATGTCCTCGAGAGTCTAAATGGTCCTATCCATCTGACCATCTGTCTGAGGGTGGAAGGCGGTGCTCAGACGTAGCTGCGTCCCAAACGCCTCCTGCAACCCCTTCCAAAGCTGGGAAGTAAAGCGAGAATCTCGATTGGAGACGATAGATGATGGCACACCGTGAAGCCGTACAATCTCCTGAACGTAGAGACGTCCCAAGATCTCCACTGAGCCCTGCTCTCTGATGGGTAAGAAGTCAGCCGACTTGGTGAGTCAGTCGACAATCACCCAAATGGAGTCATGACCTCTGGAAGTGCGTGGTAGTCCAGTCATGAAGTCCATAGATATTCCGTCCCACTTCCACTCCGGGACCTCGAAGGGTTGTACCAAGACTACTGGTACCTGATGCTCTGGCTTCACCTGCTGGAAGGTGAGGCATCAAGAAACGAACTCTGCCACAACCTTCTTCATGCCCGACCACCAGTGCTGTCGTCTGAGATCCGGGTACATCTTTTCCACTCTAGGATGTACCGCCAGGGGAGAAGTGTGAAACTCTCTCAGCACCTCCTCCTGTAAATCAACTGGTACCAAGTTACGTCCTCTGAAAAGGGCATTGTGCTCTCCTCCTATAGAGAATCCATCAGGTACCTGTCCTGAGGATATCTGCGCACACTGCATCTCACAATCAGCGTCCCCATGCTGTGCCTCTCTGACCCACTGCAGTAGTGGTGGAGTGACTGTGAGAGACTGGAGGAAGGATGCTCCATCCCTATCCACAAAGGATTTCTGCAAAGCGGCTAGCTGCTCTGTCACCTCCCCAAGTATCTGAATGCCCTTCCTCCCGCTGAGTGCATCGGCTACCACGTTCCCCTTTCCAGGAGTATAGACTATCTCAAAGTCGTAGTTCTGGAGGAACTCGAGACACTGCCGCTATCTCAGGTTTAGGTCCTTCTAGGAGAAGATGTACCTGAGACTCTGATGGTCATAAAAGACTCTAAAGCACTCGCCCATTAGATAGTGCCTCCAAGTCTTCAGAGCAAAGACCACTGCTGCAAACTCTAGGTCATGGGTAAGAGCAAAGACCACTACTGCTAACTCCAGGCCATGGGTAGCGTAGTTCTGCTCATGCGGCCTCAACTGAAGTGATCCATAGGTGATCACTACCCACTCCTACATCAGGACACATCTGAGTCCGGTCCCTGATGCATCGCAGTATACTACGTACCCTACTCCCTCCTCTGGAAACCTCAAGATACGTGCGCTGGTCAATCTCTGTCTCAGCTCCTGGAAGCTCTGCTTACATCTGTCTGACCACACAAAGGGTTTCCCCTTCTTCGTAAGAGCTGAGAGTGGTGCCACAACTCTGGAGAAGTCTGGCACAAATCTTCGATAGTATCCAGCTATTTCCAAGAAACTCCAAACCTCTGTCACACTCCTAGGTGGCTCCCAAGCTAGCACTTCCCCGATCTTCGCAGGATCCACCGCAACTCCCACCTCAGAGATGACGTTTCCCAAGAAGTGGACCTCACGTATCCATAACTAACACTTTGAGAGCCTTCCATAAATTTGGTGCTCTAGGAGTGTGTCTAGTACAACCCGCAAGTGGTAAGCGTGATCCTCCTCAGTCGTCGAGTATATCAAAATGTCGTCGATGAAGACCACGACAAATCGATCGAGGTACGGCTGAAAGATCCTGTTAACGAGGCCCATGAACATGGCTGGAGCATTGGTTACGCCGAATGGAATCACCAAGAATTCATAGTGGCCATACTGACATTTGAAGGCCGTCTTTTGCACGTCCTCGTCCTGAACTCTGAGCTGATGATAGCCTGACCTGAGGTCTATCTTTGAGAACCACTGTGCTACCTTGAGCTGATCGAAGAGGTCATCAATCCTCGGTAGAGGATACTTGTTCCTCACTGTCACCTGGTTCAGGCGACGATAGTCAACACAAAGTCGCAAGCTCCCGTCCGCCTTCTTGGTGAACATATCGGGGAAGCCCGGGGTGAAACACTGGGTCGGATGAATCCCTTGCCCTGCAAGTCCTCCAACTGTACCCAGAGATCTCGAAGCTCGGCGGGAGCCATACAATATGCTGGGGTGGATATCGGGGCTGTCCCGTGGTACAAATCAATATAAAATTCTACCTCTCTGCGTGGAGGTAGTCCTGGAACTTCGTCTGGAAAAACGTCTGCATACTGATCCACCACTGCAGGAAAACTAAGAATCTGCACGTCAACTGCTCCTAGGATGAGGATAACCAACTGATGAGTGATGGGCTATCCTATCCTCCGTGGAAGTCCATACTGTGCTGAGAAGGATCCCTTCTCACCGGTGAAGGTGAACCTGCTCCCCTCGGTGCATACACATCGCACCTTGAACCTAATACAGTAAATCTGAGCATGGACTGTAGATAACCAATCCATGCCCAAGATGACTTCGTAAGGCCTTGACGCCACTACAAAAAGATCCCAGCCGAAGCTCTCACCTCCTAGAGTAATCTCACACTGCCGGCACCCGTGTGTAATCGTCGAGTCTGCTCCCGTAGGAGTCTCTAGCCGTAAGGATCGAGCCAACGGATCTGTCGGAATCTCCGAGCTTCGAACAAGGGCAGCAGCTATGAAAGAGTGACTCACTCTTGTGTCTATAAGAATTTCAAAAAGGGTGGAATATATAGAGATAGTACCTCAAATCATCTCAGGCGCGCCGTGGTCGTAGGCCTCCGCTCCCTGGAGCTGTTCCTGTCTCTGCCTTCCAGCTCCCTGTGGTCGGGGTGGACCTCCTGGTGGTGGTGGTGGTAGAGCCTCAATGCGTCGACCACCACCTGCTGCTCGGCCATATCCTCTTCCTCGTCCGCTTGCTCCCTGAGGACCGCCATGGTCGACCCTCTGCCTCTGCCTGGGTGGGCCCTCAACCGTCTTCTGCTCCTCAGCATGGCGGGTCGGGCAGTCACGAGCCATGTGGCCCTGCCCGCCGCAAGTGTAGCACTACCTGCCTCTCGAAATACTGGCTCCGTGCTGTGTGCCCCGCACTGCTGAGATAGTGTCCTGAGGTCGTCTGCCTGAGGTTTTGGTCTTCCTGGACCCCTGAGTCATCCACCGACTTCTTACTGCAGAAGACTCTGCTACCTGCCGCCCTACAGTAGGTCTCGGTGCTGAAGAAGGCTCAGCAAGGAAGATCTCAATCAAAAGGGCTCGCTCCAGTACTCCTACCTGAGTCGGAATGCTGAGGGAGATTAGTGATGCCCTGATCTCATGCCTTAATCCCTGCTTAAAGGTCCAGGCCTAGAAGAAAGGGTCCCGTACCATGTCTGTCGAGTAGCGTGAGCGATCGGTAAATCTCGCCGAGTACTGGGCGACCGTCATGCTGCCATGTCGCAGCTGTAAAAGCTCATGGATGCGCACCGCACAGAGGGTGGCTGGGATGAACTATGAGCGAACGAGGCTCTCAATGTCCGTCCAGAGGAGAGATGCCTCATCATGTACCTGGAGCATCAAACTCCACCACCTGCCTACTGCCGTGTGTAGTAGGCTCGCTGCGAGGATCACCATGAGGTCTGCTGGTGTCCTCACTAACCTAAAAACTCATACCACTGCCTCCATCTAATCCTCGGATACCTGGGGGTCTGTCTCCCTGTGGAACCTGGGTAGTAACTGGCGCTGAAACTCGTGCAGTGCAGTAAGGCGACATGCATTGTCAGCGGATGGGGCTGGAAGCATCGGTGTCTCGGCGGGTAAAGGTACCTCCAGTGCCTCAGCTGTCAAAGGGCCCTGTACCGAGGCCTCGTCGCTCGGTGGGATGTCGTTGCGTACAACTCTTGGAACCCTAGGTGGCTGCCGTCGTGGGGACATCCTGAAAATAAACAGGTTCGCCACAGTCAAACAGTATACTTAGTGAGCTGACATAAAGTAATCACAAAGAAAACTTGAAACACACATGCAATCAATGTTTTCGTGCATTAAGTCAGAAATCAGAAGTTAGGGTCCTGGTGTATGGATACATCGGCCGCCGCACCAACACTAGACTCCCAGGACTGATAAACACACTCAATACTCTTAACACTATTGCTTCACATAGAAAAGATCAGAGTCCTGAGTTCTACGGTAGAACCAAAATCCTATGATACCAATTTGTCACGACCCGTCCTCGGGGCCCGTGCCGTGATTACCCCAATCCTGCCTTCCATAGGCCAGGGGCTGGCGACTAGCACCAAGGCATAAATCCTGGTAAAGAGGGAAGGCATTGCCTTTGAAAAGAAAACAAACACCATAGAGCAAGCAAGTAGAGGTAAACACTAAGTAAAAATCGGGTACAAAAGTATGTGCGGAAAAGTAAGTGGGACAGAATACAAACCCAAAATGAAAGTGAAGTACAACTGGAAAGGGGAAAACAACAACTAAAAGTAAAGCCGCAACGTCCATCCGTCCACTGGAAGCCCCACCTGAAGGGTGAGTACAGATAACCTCCACAGCTCCTCGGGTCCAGCCGTCTGCTCCGAGTATGTCCCGCCTAGTGGTCCACCTCCGGGTACCGTCCTGCTCCACACGCCTCAACCACGATCAGCGCTGTCCATCGTCTACAACCAACACAATGTAGTACGGGCATAGCCCGTGCAGGGGTGAGTATAAGCTACTCAGTAGGGACCCTGAGACCCCCGAAGGTCTCCCAGAATCCACAAAGGATAATCCAAAAAGGAAAGATACAATCACAAAGTAAAATTTGACACTGATTAGGTATATTCCCATACATATACCTAAGTCATCAATTCTCGTTCGGCTCCAACATCCGAGATCAAGTATAACCCAGTCCACAAAAGAAAGAAAAACGTAAATCCACAGAGGATAATACAACAAAATCCACATAGGAAAAAAAAGGATTCAGCTCACACAGGTATAATTCTTCGTAAGACGATAAAGATGATCAGATATTGCCACTGATTCATCTAAGCCATCAGACCCACAAAAGATTGATAGGTACTAACCCCCGCAATGACCCAAAAGGATTTGACCCACAAAGGATCGATAGGTAACTAACCCCCGCAATGGACCACAAAGGATCTGACCCACAAAAGATCGATAGGTAACTAACCCCTGCAATGACCCACAAAGGATCTGACCCACAAAGGATCGATAGGTAACTAAACCCCGCAAAGACCCCCACAGGATCGGACCCACACAGGATCTGTAGGCGCTGGCCCACACAGGACCACTGAGCGCTGACCCACATAGGATTGGAACCACACAGGATCGGTAGCACTGATCCACATAGGATCGCTAAGTGCTGTAGTCGTCGCCGTTGAATCCCCTGAGGATCACTATATAGTCGTCGTCGTCGCAGTCGCAGCCAGCTCTAGGGTTCCCGCACACAGCAAGCTCATTCAGGAGGGTCCGCTCCACGAGACGAGGGGCTGATACATCAACTGACACAATTTCCGGAGTTGATGTTTCCAAAAGTTCCATATCGTCAGCAGGAACTCAACGTCGCAGACAGTGCGTCAATCAGGCGCCCGGTCTGAGGGTTATTGGCCTTTTCGTCACAGGGGCCCGGTTGGTTTTTAAGGAAAAACCAACCCGACCGTACTCCAAATACGTCCAAACCTCGAGCGGAGTAAGCTAAAAGTTCCTTCTCACTAAGAGGAATCCATAAAAGTTGACAGCACGTCAATCGGACATCCGGAGCTCAAGATATTAGCATTTCCGCTCCGACGGCACGGTTGGTTTCGTGTACGAACCAACCCGGACGAATCCAAAGTTTTCCGAAACCTTGAGTGTGATATACTGAAACGACCGTCTCGATCCAAAGATCGCATCGCAACTAACGATGCATTGATTGGAGGCCCGTATCTCAAGTTATGGGCAGCAGACTGAAAAGGTTCGGTAATAGGGGTTCGGGCCCTGTCCGACCCGGCCCGATACCCCCAGGGTCGGCCCGAACCGGGTCTGGTCTGGCCCACTTGGGCGCAGCGCGGCGTGGCCCTGCCCGGCCTGGGCGCGGCCCGGCCCGGCCTGGGCGGCTCGGCCTGACCCGACGACTCGGCCCGGCGCGCTGGGCGCGTTGGCGCTGGCCGGGTGGCCAGGCGACCGACTCGACCATTTCGGCCCAGCGTTGTGGGCGGGGGGCGAGCTGCCCCCGTGTGAGGAAACTGAGGCCCCTTGATGGGGCCGCTCACGCCGGCCAGCCGGGGGTCTCGGACCCCCGGTTCTTCCTCGGTCGGTCGGCCCGCTCCGGCCGGCCGACTTCTGCCGCCACGAGACCGGTAAGGCCGGTCCCCTTGCATCGATGCCGGCGGCCCGGAACCGGCCACGACCTTCGTCTGTCTGGCATGGCGTGACGGCGCCGCGCCCCTCCGCTGCGGCCCCGCTCCGGCCGCGGTGCTTCTGAGGTCCTCCGGTGCTGCGTGACGACGCCACGTATTTTGATCATCTTCTACGGCGCGACGCGACGATGCCACTGATTTATTGTTTCCAACGGCACGATGGGATGGATCCGTGCTTCTCCACTCTCCCTTTTACAAAAATTCCGTGCGGTGCTTTGGCACTGCGTCGCCTTGCTCGCCGCATCAATATCAACAACCAAAGAGGGGAGGAGTGTCGGCTGTGTTTGTGTGGTCCGACCTCCTCCCGTTATCACGATAACAGGCGGTTCAAGGAAGGGAAGATAACGACGGAAGAAAAATCACAAAAATAGAAACACATAAAACCCCCACCTCAACGTCGTCATCGAACGAGCGTTCGTCGCGGAATTAACCGTCGCAAAAAAAGAGGGTCATCGCGGAAGGAGAGGATTGCCGCAGAAGGAACGTCGCTGGCGTTAGGTGATCTCCGAGGAAGTCATCTCTCACCGTCGTCCGTCGTTGGAGATTGGCATTCTTCGTTTGTGGTGGTGCGTTCTTCGCGTTCTTCATCGAAGAACAAAGAATATTCTCTTTTTCTACCAAAGGTTTAACACAACAGAAACCCCAACAATAATAAAATAAGTCCAACACTTATTTTATTATCAATCTAAGATTTTTAAATTCAAAAGATAAAAAAACAAAAAATTAATTCAAAAAATTAATTGTAATGATTTAACCACCCAAATTAATGAGGCGTTACTTAACCAGAAAAACGCAAGGTTTGACTTTTATTAAAAGGGGGGTTGCAGGTGTGTTACTTAGGAGGGAAGAAATGATGGGGATCGTGTGGGACCCACCTCACAAATATCCTACCAAGTGGGTAGGATATTGTGGGTACCACCTTATCCGCTTAACTTAGGTTAAGCGGCTTTAAGTGAAATAAAATAAATTGTCGCACCACTTTTATTTTATTTCTTAACTTAACCCCAAAAATTAAAAACCACACTCGAGAAAACGCAACTCCGAAAAAGGCGTTTCTTAGCATATACCGGCGCTGCAATTCCATCGGTGCCCTCAGAATTCGATTCCGAGCACCGGTTCAAAAGTTTGAAAACCCCGCTCGTTCGTTCACTGAACGTACCCGAGCTAAACTTCGGAAAATGATTCCGGGCACACCGGGCCTCGGAATCAGGTGCCGTCAGAAATTGAATTCTTTTAAAATTCCAAGGATCATTAAGAAAAAAATTTCCTTGAATTTTACGTGTCTTTACATAGTAAGTTTATTAACCTTATAGTGTAAGAAAACAAGAAGACACGGTAAAAGTAAAATTATTTAACTTGACGTTAAATCTAAATTATAAGGTTAAAATAGAAACATAAACTTGTCTAAATTCTATTGGATGAGATTATTTAGACCCATACCCTCATTAGCTTCGAAATAAATCAATTTGGAGCTATTAAAAACCGAATATGACTTTATAATAAAATAATATTTTTAGTTTTTCCAAAGGTGCCCCTCTCCTCCCTTATAAAAGGGTACCTCCTCCCTCTCTTTCTCACACCCTTTTGATCCTTGTTGCTCGGCCAAAACCTACCCATTTCTATTCTCCACTTCCCTAGAAACATTTTGGAGGTTCTGGTCTTCTCAAAAGACCAACTCTACTTCCATAAGAGGAAGCTTAGAGGAGGTGCGTCGAAGAAGAGGTAATCTCTTCTTCCGATTCTCTCATGTTTCTTTCTTCTTCAACTTATTCTTCTTTGGTTGTTTAATTATAAATTAATAACATCAGTATTACTTATATACGGATATGTTATTATAAATATGAAACAACCCTATTTTACTTTCTATCCATCCTACGGAAAATGAAATCACCGCGCGTGCGTACGTATGGAATACCATCTCCACGCCGTGGTGTAATATGTTTTCGACCACCACCTTACTTGGATGGGTATAATGGTGTAAATAAATAACTAAATATGATTATTTTACTGTGATATTGATTCTGAAATATTATACATACACTTCTATACAATTCCATGATCATGGGAATGGTATCATCATTCGTGTGTACGTACGGACTACCGTCTCCACGATGCGATGAGATTCATTCTCCATGTTAACCATTCATGAATGATTTTAAAATATATATAATAAGTAATCATTAAATATATGACATAATAATGATACTGGATTTATATATATATATATATGTATGTCATCTACTTAATTCCATTCAATTCAATAAGGAAACGAAAACAGCATTCATGCGTACGTATGACCTACCGTCTCCATGAATGGTGTATTTCATTACATTTATCGATCTATCATATATATATGTATATACTGAATATATATTATATATAAATAATGTTTTACATTCTAGAATTAAGTAAATCAGGATATAAGTAACTATATCAAGAACAACAGGTCCATACATGTACGATAAATAAAACGATTTTACCCAAAACGCGGCTTTAACATGGAATTTACAAAAGAACGGATAATATAAAGTCATAAGTGAACCATTTATGACATAATAACAATGAATATGATTCTGTAATAAGTATATGACATTATTTAAATCATTATACAGGAGGTTCGGATACGTACGAAGCATATCAGACCTAAGGTAAGGGATAATTATTCCAATCTCATTCTTATCTGAGATTGTTTATTCGTAAGTATTTACTGGGGTTATGTTTATTATCCATGTCCATTTGTTCTAAAAATGTTTTCATAAATTTTTTACTTTTCTTCCATGTATGTTTAAAGTCATTCTTACCCCTTTTTTACTTTTACCACATCGTATGGAAGGAATCTTTCTTTTGTTTACCATACGAGGTACTTTTTGACTTTCCAACAAAAGTACGAGAAGAATGTTATTTTTAACTTATACGGCATGAATAGATTTTTACAGTTTCATAATGCCTCATTTTCATGAATCTTAATCTACAAGATTTCATGAAAGGATATTTTCCACAAGAATTCATTTCAAGTGTTTTATACAAACCATTTTCCATCTAAGATGAAATTATTTCATATGTGTATGTTTCAATTATAATGTATCTATGATTTACATGGTTTCACTTTTCTTATGATGAAATATCCATTTGTTTTATATGGATTATGTGATGATGGGATAATGTTTATGAAACCTATTTTATTCTTTGGGTTATGATGAATGTTTTAAGTTTATTTTGTGGCACAAGAAATAATGATTTCATTATGAGATGGGTGAGACCTATATCTCCCTCCAATTCATTGGGTAAAGATTTATATTTCATGAGATAGACATGGCTGTAACGGTAAGTTACTCCGATTCTGTAATACAGGACTGGAACGAGGAGTGAACTCGATTCAGAAAGGGACTTTTTACACTAAGATGGTCTTGGCAGCAATGCCTTGGATACTATGGTAATCATATCATGTTCTTAATGGTTTCCACAATCACATGTTTTATTCCCATGATATTTTATCATGATTAATGTTTCTTTATGATCTATGCCTTACGTACTGCCATGTTTTATGTCATTGATCAAGATTTTGATGTTTAAATATTATGTTCATGTTTTGAAGTTCAAATGTATATGGTTTGTTTTATTTTATCCATGCTTACCCTTACTGAGCATTTGAGATCACCCTTTATATTTTTTCTTTTCCCTAGGATATAAAGAAAGTTTTTAGGTAAGAAAACAAAAGGGGAAGATCTTTATGGGAGATGTTGAAGATCTTTCACCATGATTAGAAGATTACGTTACAAGTTTCCAAAGACACTAAACTATTACGGTCCTTGTGTGTCTGTTTTTGTTATGTAATAAGTATTCTACAAAAGTAATGTAATGTCCATGTATGTCAAGATTTGGGTCTCTACAGTTGGTATCAGAGGGAAAGGAGGTAGGAATGAATCAGATCCTTGGGAACTCTCACATGTGAGCGTTGGAAGAAGCATGGCTCTCCGCCCAAGGGCTTCATGAGGAAATGGCTGCCACTGGGGATGGTGGTGTGTCCCACCCAAGGGGTGTAGCCGCCCATGGAGTGCCCTGATAGGTATCAATTATTGTCCACTGAAAGTAATTCCAAACCATTATATTTGGTATCAGAGGAAAGGTTTAGTCAACCATTGGAAACTAGGATGCGAAAACTTTAGTGAGATCCCTAGAGATATTTCTAAGGTATGTCTTGGAATTTCCCTAAGGCTTAGTATAACTATAGGTTACAATCCTAGATTTATGTTGATGATAATGAATAACCTAGGGTGAACCTAAGGTATCATGGATTAAATAATGTGTGATAAGTTAGACATCCCTTAAGTGACTTTTAATGATTATGTGGTTCCTCGTTATTTTAACTATTTCTTACACTATGGGTTCTGGTTTTAGTCAATGGAAGGAACGACAAGGAATTCAGTAACATTGATTCCAATGGACAAATTGGTTACTGTGATCAACATAATTGTGTAATGCTTAGAGAGAAAGATATTGTGATTATGCCGAATCATTCATCAAGATATATGATTAACAAGGTGAACTTTGGTGGTATTCCTAAGTCATCAAATAAGAGGAAGATGGAATTTTATACATGTTCGCATGCTGGGGAGCATAGACAAAGGAATATTGATATTTCTAAAGAAGGGAATAAGAACCTTGAGGAATACCTAAAATGGAGGGGAAGATGTTATCTTTGTGGAGAAAAGGGTCATAGAGTGACACACTGTTATAGAGTTCAATGTTTTATTTGTGGAGAACACGGGCATTACCCAACTCAATGCCCAGACCTAAGAGGTTACTTTTAAATCAAGGAAGGAATTATTGGATGAAAATCATTGAAGAGGATGGATTGAAGTGTTTATGTA
The DNA here is from genome assembly GCA_963277665.1 of Viscum album. Taxonomy (NCBI): domain Eukaryota; kingdom Viridiplantae; phylum Streptophyta; class Magnoliopsida; order Santalales; family Viscaceae; genus Viscum; species Viscum album. The sequence goes on along the minus strand of OY728134.1, from coordinate 1,023,472,337 downwards.
TTGGTATTCAAGAATAATGTGGTTGAGGTGCTCTTATGGTATATTGGAATATTTTTGTATTAGCCTATTGTGGTTTTCAATAATTTTATGGTACCGGTAACCATGAAAAGTGATTCAAATACTCTGGAAAGAAGATGATATGTGCATAATGAAGGGATAAGGAGAAAATGAAATGTTTGAAAGTATTCATGACCTCATGACTGATATAAGGAAAAAGTTATATCATGGTTTGAGTATATAGAATTTTTGGATTTTTTTATCTTTTGACAACATTCATGTTTTCACTAAGATTCAATGGGAATTCATTTTTTTTCAAGAGAATACATGATTAAGGCCTTCGAATGTTTGGAATGTGACCAACAAGACATATATTATGATATATGGGGATCAACGATGGTATTAACATACCTGTTATATGAACTCTCTGGTAATCATTTTTACTAAAATATGAGATTGGACAACAGTATTTTGGATAAACATAAATATTGGAATGAATTAAGTTAGACATAAGATAGTATTGTTTAAGGATAGAAATGTTTTTTACATTATTGATGGAATGTTATAATAGTGTAGTTTAAGAAAAGGGACAACATACAGAACGGGCGACAACCCGTCACGTTGGACAAGGCTGTGGGAATCAAACCCACAACCTAAGTGCGACAAGCCTTTATCGCCTACCACTGGACTACAGGAAGTCACTAGTTAGTAGAAACTGGATTTACTATATTAAGCAGTATGATATATGAAGTATTAGTCTATTTTAGGAACCATATACGATTAATCGCAGCATAGATGGACTTATGTATATTTAATAACTTGTGATAGAGGCAGATGGAATTTACTATCATTCTATCACATGATCTGCTAAAACTTCATGAAAGACAAATTAAACTTCATTTCTTAAAGAGATGAAGTGGAAATTGTTCAAGGCACGAACACCGTTGAGATTTTACCAAAATAAAGTAAGTATTTATTCTAATTAAAATTCTTCCACTTTAGGGAAATGATCTTGAAAACAAAAAATGTGTCCTAGTTACCTTATATCTGATGAATCAGATGGTACCCTATATCATCCCAAATTTATGGCTTTGTGATTGTTGGATTTTTCATATCCATGTTCTCTACCACTCTCCATCAGAATATGATGGTTAGATTTCTCTTCCATATCTATATTTTCACCTACGTTCTCCTATATGGAAACCCAATGATGAGTTACTTTGGGTAATCGTTACATTTCATACTTTAGTTTTTAAAATTAAGTTTTAGTATTCCTTTTTACGATGTGGGTTTCTATGAATAGTAAATGATTTATAACCCCGACAAATTTCAAGGACGAAATTCATTTTAAGGGGGGTAGAATGTAACACCCTGAGATTTTATGAGATATATTATTTTTAATTTCTTTGATATTCTATTATACACTACACTAAGATTATCTTGTACTATACACAACACTACATTAGCTTTCAGTATATGAAACACTATTCTTGGCTTCCATTACATGCAATCGCGACCTACCTCGATAGCGTGTGTAGTACGCAATACCGGGTTTCACTAAACAATGATATATTGTAATAATATTATTATGGACTAGCCATTATTAATAGTATTAACTACATTTTGAATTTTATAACATTATTATTCATCTTACACATTTTCTAGAATATGGTATGAGAACAAAATAAATTTTTCGTGTACAATATGTATTTTTTAAAAATTACAATTTTCTCGCCTTTCGATGGCGCACCCACCTTAAATCTTGTTTTGAAATGTCTATAAGATCAATTTTACAAACTAAAATTTTTCTTTTGAATCTATATATAAAAAATTACTTTGGATAAATATTTCTTATTATTCTGATAACTTTCATATTTTAATGAATAGTAAAAACACGCTATATTTTAATTAAAAACAACTTTTCTCATCGCAATAATTTATATGGTTAGATTATATTTTTAATTTGTTTTAAAGTGTAATTAGAATATATTTTTACCATTTAATCCAATGTTGTTCATTATAATTAATTTCACTTTGAAATTGGATATAAACAAGTATCAATCTTTTGATAATTTTTGTTTCTTAAAAACACGCTATTTGTTTTGATAACGAGAATTAATTTTAAAACTAATTAATGAAACTTATATGTTTTGAATTTGGAAAAATAGACATAAATTTTGAATTTGGAATATCAAATAATGCTTAGGCTGAATTTTTGTATTTTTCTGAAAAACTTCAATTTTCGATGAATAGTGAAACCACTTAGTGGTAGTTAAAAAAACTGAATTTTTCATTTAAATAAAATTTTACCACTTATATGAATTGAATTTCTAAAATCCGAGAGACACGGTTAATATCAAGGACTAAAATGTGGTTCAATGAGATGAAAATAATTTTTGGTGAATAGTAACTTTTTACTTTTATTTACCACAGTTAAAAGTAAATAGGGTAATTAAGGGTAAAAATGATATTAATATTACCCTAACACATGTCCTAATTCTATTGGATAAGTATAATTCGACCAAAAACAACCTTAGTAATAACATATGACCATTTATGTTCACTTGGATTAGATTAGGACACTTATTATTAATTTATTTAAAGAAGGGTTAAAATAGTTAAAATCAAAGTTTAAAAAATAATTCATTTTAATATAGGGTTATACATAAGATAAATTCGACTATAAATATTCATTAGAAAGATAAAACGATTTCCTACCTAATGGTATTTTATTTATAATTTTTAGACATTAAATAATTTAAGTTATTTATGACACAATAGTGATGCAGTAATTACCTAAATAATACAATATTAAAATAAATGATATTATAAAAACCCAAATAAATGTAATTTGAGAGTTTTTATAATTTCCACTAATTTTAGAGGTCATTATGACAAGTTAGTATTGATTTAATTAACGTTTTTTGAACTAATTATTCTGTTATGATTTCAAAAAAATCAATTACCAAATAGTGTCAAAATTGACATAAAATAGTTTTTAAAACAAATATTATATTATTAATTGTTATTTTATTCCTAAAAATATATGGTTTTGAAACATTACTTAGATAAGGTAATATAAATTAATAATAAACAACTTGGGGTTCGTTTGGCTTGTTATAGTAAGTTTATTAACATTATAGTGTAAGAAAACAAGAAGACACGGTAAAAGTAAAATTATTTAACATAAAGTTAAATCTAAATGATAAGGTTAAAATAGAAACCTAAATATGTCTAAATTCTATTTTATGAGATTTTTTCGACCCATACCCACATTATCTTTGAAATAAATTAATTTAGAGCTATTAAAAACTAAATATGACTTTATAATAAAATAATATTTTTAGTTTTTCCAAAGGTGCCCCTCTCCTCCCTTATAAAAGGTCACCTCCTCCCTCTCTTCCTCACACCCTTTTTAGCCTTGTTGCTCGGCCAAAAACTTCCCATTTATCTTCTCTACTTCCCTAGAAACATTCTGGATGTTCTTGTCTTCTCAAAAGACCAACTCTACTTCCATAAGAGGAAGCTTAAAGGAGGTGCGTCGAAGAAGAGGTAATCTCTTCTTCCGATTCTCTCATGTTTATTTCTTCTTCAACTTCTTCTTATTTGGTTGTTTCATTATAAATTAATAACATCAGAATTACTTATATACCGATATTTTATTATAAATATGAAACAAACCTATTTTATTTTTTATCCATCCTACAGAAAATGAAATCACCGCGCGTGCGTACGTACGGAATACCGTCTCCACGCTGTGGTGTAATCTGTTTTCAACCACCACCTTACTTAGATGGGTATAATGGTGTAAATAAATAACTATATATGATTATTGTAATGAGATATTGATTCTTAAATATTATACATACACTTCAATACAATTCCACGATCATGGGAATGGTATCATCGCTCGTTTGTACGTACGGACTACCGTTTGGACGACACGATGAGATTCATTCTCCATGTTAACCATTCATGAATGATTATAAATTATATATAATAAGTAATCATGAAATATATGAAATAATAATGATACTGGATTTATGTATATATATATATTCATGTCATCTACTTAATTCCATTCAATTCAATAAGGAAACAAAAACAACGTTCACGCGTACGTACGACCTACCGTCTCCATGAACGGTGTATTTCATTACATTTATCGATCTATCATATATATATATATATGTATATACTGAATATATATTATATATAAATTATGTTTTACATTCTGGAATTAAGTAAATCATTATATAAGTAATAATATCAAGAAAAACAAGTCCATACACGTATGATGAATAAAACGATTTTACCCAAAACGTTGTTTTAACATGGAATTTACAAAAGAACGGGTAATATAAAGGCATAAGTGAACCATTTATGACATCATAACAATGAATATGATTCTGTAATAAGTCAATGACATTATTTAAATCATTATACAGGAGGTTTGGATTTGTACGAAGCATATCAGACCTAAGTTAAGGGATAATTATTCCAATCTCATTCTTATTTGAGATTTTTTATTCGTAAGTATTTACTGGGGTTATGTTTATTATCCATGTCCATTTGTTCTCAAAATGTTTTCATAAAATTTTTAATTTTCTTCCATGTATCTTTAAAGTCATTCTTACCCTTTTTTGACTTTTACCACATCGTATGGAAGGAATCTTTCTTTTGTTTACCATACGAGGTACTTTTTGACTTTCCAGCAAAAGTACGAGAAGAATGTCATTTTTAACCTATACGGCATGAGCAGATTTTTTACGGTTTCATAACGCCTCATTTTCATGAAGCTTACTCTAAAATATTTCATGACTATTTTAAACAAAATAATTTTCTTTTAAAATTTCATGGAATTTTGTGAAAATAAAATTATTTTGATGAAGAAAGGATATTTTACTCAAGAATTCATTTCAAGTGTTTTATCAAAACCATTTTCCATCTAAGATGACATTATTTAATATGTGTACATTTCAAGTATAATGTCTCTATGATTTACATGGTTTCACTTTTCTTATGATGAAATATCCATTTGTTTTATATGGATTATGTGATGATGGGATAATGTTTATGAAACCCATTTTATTCTTTTGGTTATGATGAGTGTTTTAAGTTTATTTTGTGGCACAAGAAAGAATGATTTCATTATGAGATGGGTGGGACCTATATTTCCCTCCAATGAAATGGGTAAAGATTTATATCTCATGAGATAGACATAGCTAGAATGGTAAGTTAATCCGGTTCAGTAATACAGGACTGGAACGAGGAGTGGACTCGATTCAGAAAGGGACTTTGTCCACTAAGATGGTCTTGGCAGAAATGCCTTGGCTACTATGGAAATAATATCATGTGCTTAATTGTTTCCACAATCACATGTTTTATTCCCATGCTATTTTATCATGATTAATGTTTATTTATGATCTATGCCTTACGTACTGCCGTGTTTTATGTCATTGCTCAAGATTTTGATGTTTAAATATTATGTTCATGTTTTGAAGTTCAAATGTATATGGTTTGTTTTATTTTATCCATGCTTACCCTTACTGAGAATTTGAGCTCACCCTTTATATGTTTTCTTTTCCCCAGGATATAAATATAGTTTTTAGGTAAGAAAACAAAAGGGGAATATCTTTATGGGATATGTTGAAGATCTTTCACCACGATTAGAAGATTACCTTCCATGTTTCCAAAGACACTAAACTATTACGGTCCTTGTGTGTCTGGTTTTGTTATGTACTAAGTATTCCGAAAAAGTAATGTAATGTCCATGTAAGTCAAGATTCAGGTCTCTACAATAATCTATCCCTTTCATACCAATTTGTAATAGACTAACTCTGTTCAATCTAAAATATCACCCGAATAGGCTCACCACAAGGCCCAAAGCACATTCTCGACTGCCACAGGCTGACTATAAGCACCAGGGTATCATAAAATTAAGCATGAGAATGATTTAAATGTCAAAAGACATATGATAAAATTTAAACAAATAGATTACCATGGTAGATATCAAAGATATATCATATACCATAAACAACCAAACCAAAAATGCACATCCAATAGACTTGATAATAAAGTATTGATAAATAACTAAAGGCCAAGAAAATAGAACTTGAATCATTCCCATTGGCCCATCCCCATGTAACCATTAATTACCACTATCCCAACCCATTGTAAAGAAACTTAATCTAAGATATCCATCCTATATATGATTCTATTCCCTTTACCTATACCATGTAATACTAAGTATATAAATCCCCAAAGGAAAAAAAGGTTTCACACACTAAAGTTCAGTAGGATACCACTAGAGAATCCATCCAATTTATATCCACATGCATCAGTTAGTTCTCATATAAAAAATATTTTGAAACATTCCAAAATTTATCAATTTCTATATAAAATCACCCTATGGTTTTCTTTTAAGGAATAAGATATATTCAAATAAAAAAAGAAATTTGAAATAAAATTTATCTATAAGGCATAATAATATGAATTAAAAAAATTTCATGCATCAATATACATATCACATGAGAAAATGGGCATATCCAATAAACGAGCCTCAAATGTATTCTTAAGGAATCCAGGTTAAATCAAAACATAATGGTGTAAACAACTCATAAGAATAAGACCACTAGCTAGCATAAGTGACTCCTAATATATAGGAACCTTAGTACCCCATAAAGGATACCCATGAGTAGCCAATGACATCATGGGAACCTCCCCTATTGATAGATAATCTAGTATGTATCGTATTAGTAGAGTTTTATCCCATATCCCAAGTTATTACTGTGTGATAATATGTTTACATTCCATTAAAGAAACCAATTTCATGTTTAAAAAAAACACAAGGAAAATCCATTTCATTTCCATGTCCATATTTACATAAAACATTTTTAGAGTGATATCATTATGCTTTCATTCTTGATAATTATTCCCATTTTAAAACCACCTTTGAGGCACTTTATAAAACACATAACGTGTATTAAAATGGTTCCCATTACCATCACCATTTCAACCTCAAGAACCTAGGTCTAATGAAAACAATGCCAATTCTCCACATATATACTAGATCCACCTATCTAAAATCATAAGGCATGAAGTGAAAATATAAAAAGAGAAGAAAATGAATTGGAAAGGATCCACTTACTGTATTACACCCATCATATATCCAAGCTTCTAACCAGAATGAATAGCCGTCAATTGAAAGGGGGCTAGATCCAAAAACTATCACCATTGAGCCTCTAAACCGAGAGAAATTGAATTACAATCATGGGAGGGGGATTATAACTGTTAAGTAATTATTTTATGATAAAATGACATTTTTACCTTACTAATTTTCATGCCCAATGACATCACCATCTGGCCATTGGTCCACACCAGCTAGCTAGCGGGAGTCTTCCCTCTAGCTGATGGCCTTTACAGACCTGCATAGGGGTTTTCCACCTCCATCGACAAGCAAATGGGATCCTGTTTCCACCAAAAATCCAAATACCACATCCATGCATATGAACACCTCGAAAACTAAAATGAAAATAATGATAGAGGCTCCATACCTGATTATGAATACTGGGGTGTGACATTGGAGATCTTATTTAAAAGGTCTGTAGGGGTGTGGTAAACTGGATAAGTTAGTATAAAAATTATAATTAGTAGATTATAACAACTTTTAAGATATAAAATTAAATTTTTAAATTTTGTATTAGGATAAGGATGATACTTATCCACCCCAATTATAATTATTGATTGATTATAGTAGAAAATCATGGTATCAAATGATCCTGAACATCTTAAATATTTAGTCACCCCCATCAAGGGACAACCCTGTAAAAATATTGTGTGTAGTTATCTACTTTATTTTTCTACAATTCATATGGTATGTGTGTGGTAGGTATACAAAAATATACACTCTATTTTCTTAATAGATAATAGGGGTTTGGATATTGAGAATGGATAATGTTTTAAGGGAGAAGGAAATTATTGAAATTGGTTACCATGATTCACCCCTTCACCTCCCAGGTGATTTCACGTTCCATTGGGCATATCACGATTAAAGGTATACCATCCCTAGTGGTGAAACATTCACTAACACATAAGAAATTACTAACTCCACCTACTCATCTTATAACCTCAAATAGAATCTCAATTAAACTATAGTGCGAGATTCACATCTCACTATGGTGTACACATCAGTCGAGGGGTAATTGAACCTTATAAAGGGACCACATCTTGTAGTGTGTAACATTCATCTACCAATGTGGTTATTTATTCTATAAGTAGAGGAACCTCACCCAATGGTCAATGTGTTATTGTTCCATTGTGTGTTCATGACCACATTTTTGTTTGGTTTTGGGAATACTTTTCAATAGAGGGAAGTCATTAGTATGAGAAAAAAATACATTGACCAATGAATTAATGTTAATAGTATGAGAGGTCATATCATACCATGAAGGTTATTATTTACTAATTTTAGACTCTATCATAAATTTAATATATATCCATTAAATGTTTCCTAAAAAAATATGGGTAACCTTGTTCGTAAAACTAATTGATCAACACCATGAATCAATATAGAAATATGTATATTTAAAATGTTATCCATATGTATATATGAGAGGTTCTCCATAATTCCTCTCATTGGCTGGTTATGTTGTAGTTTAAAACCGTACTTCTATTCACTCTGAAATATATCACTCTCTAGGGTTACAATAGGCATGAAGGAGTTGGTATTGTTCCCATAAAAAGGTCTACTAACATTTCCCTGGAAAGGGAATCAAAACCAATGAATTTTAGTGACTTTTAATGAAACATGATGTAACTTATGACAAGGACCATTGTGGTTCCTCTAAAGTTCATGAAACCATGACTAATGAAATTCCATTTAAGTCCATGCTTCTAAGACTATTGTTGTTCCTTTTAATTTTGTAAACCCATAACTACTTGAAGTGAATTTTAAGATCATGCGTCCATGAATAAATAAAACTAAATAAAGAATCTTTTATGATATTGCATCTTGTAACACATAAGTGCCTTTTAAGGTTATGCGTGAAAGGCCATAGAAGCATATTTTTTTAGGTTGTATTGTCATTACTATCATTCCATGTAGTTTAAGGCCATATGAATAATACAAATTCAAAAAACGTTTAAAGTCTTGTTGAATAGAATACTAGGTGAAATATACCTATTAATGGTTTTTATGGGGATTAAACATGGATGTACATTATTTACTTTGACCTAAAAATTATTCAAGTGAAAGTATATTTGGTCTTACATTGGGTTAGAGGCCCAATAATTCTCTTAGGTTATTGATTAAACTAGGGTGCCTAAATAAATGATAAATCAATAAATCGATGGAAATGTTTCTATTTTAGAATAAATAACTTAAGAGAGATGAGAGGGTAGATCTAGATAATCTTACACTATTCCTCCCAAAACGAAAGTCCTTATTATCATAGTAATACATGATTGAGTATATCCTAAGAGTCATATTGGTCAGTGAGGAAAATTAGAAGAGACATATTAGAGTATGTATAATTTACATTATTAAAGGAATATATGATAAAAGGAAAGGATGACAATGTTTATAACCCTATTATTTAATTTAGGATGCTATAGAGGAGGCCAAAGTGGGTGAGGCTCTTTAAAGGTTCGGACATGAAAATACATTGTTAATGAAATCTTTTGGGTAAACAATTTGACCCATGTGATTAACTTAGGTGAATGGGTCATCCAATTACGCTTTGTATAGGGTGGATATGGACTTACAAGATATTACAATTTATATATTATGATGTATGTACATTGGATGTTTGGTGTGACCCATGGTAGGTTACTTGGGTGAAGGCATAACCAATTTGGTGATTTAGGGGATTAGGCACCCAATTGGGTGAGTTGAGTGCATCAGTGACCTGTTAGATGAACTAGGTGGGATCCAAATACAAATATCTAGTCTTTATATTGATTTTTACATGATGTATAAGAGTAATCCTAGATAGAATACTTAAGTGAATCGGTGCATAGTTATAACCTCTGGGGGATGGGTGTGGGTTTATTTAGAGATAGATTTGGTTATGTGAGGTCGTTAACTATTTAAGTAGAATACCTATTTGGAGAAAAATCCTTTTCCTAGGTCTTAGTTATGAAATGGGTGAAGTGGTATATTAAATGATCATAATAATTAACGAATACAAATACCCTTTAATCTCATTATTTCCCCCATTGGTTTTGATATGAAAATCACTATATGTGAAGCTTAGATATCCTGGGTGTAAAAACAAGTCAATTATTGCACTAAAATGTTTCTAGGATTTATATTCCAACAATTTATGTTAAACTAGGATGGGGGGTCCTTATATATGAAAGGGGAGATGGAAACATAGGTAACTACTTTAGGAACCCATTTACTTTGATAAGAGGGTGTGTAGTGTAGGAAAACAATGAGTAAAGAGTGCGATGTGGGTGTAAGAAGAATAGGGAACACGATAGGGGCACTAGAAAGAAGGGTGCATGATATAAAAATTTTGAACTGGGAAAGGCACAGGGGGAACCCATTTATTATTTATCCTTTTGGGATCATATTTTAATTCCTCTATATACTTTATGAAGTTATTCCATTAATGAAATTTGAGAACCAATAATTACCTACCCCCATAATTATATCTGATTAAAATGAATAGGATAAAATGTTGAGGTAAATATGACTTGGGTACGAAATAAGTTGGTTATATGTGACCAGTTTGAAGAGTTTGGAACATGTAAGTGTAAATGGGGTTTCACACATATGTCTAGATGGGTACACATTCCCTACTTGGCCTCAATCTATCATGTGGGGAATTGGGTGTATATGGTATCCTTTTATAAATAGTAATATAATGGATCTTTAAACTACCTTAAGGACCTAGTAAAATCTAAGAGAAATCTCCCCCACATTTTCCCCATGTTTAACACTCAATACTAATAAATCTTGATTCCTTATCACTTAGAAATGTGTGTTGGTGACCGGTCATGAGAAACAAGGCCTGAGCTTACTCGGTGTATGATATTGATCATGAGCTACTGAGACACACATAAATAGGTTTTATCACATGGGAGAAAACTAATATGGAATGAGACCTTGGAACATGATACAAGGTGTTCACTATTGGGTGCAATATGATCTTGGTAAAAATTTCATCTTTTTGAAAATTATTCCCATTCAATTTTCATCCCATTTCATGTTCCTGATCCCAAAATTAATTTTAATCACCAATATTGCATTTATTTTCCTAATAATTTTTTCAAATTTTGGTTATACGGAATATTTTAGGTCTATGAAAAATGTTCTTGATGTGGAGGCTTCTATACACACCGACCAACAAATCAATGATTTTAACAAGGATTTTACCAATAGTGCAAACTATATTTTTTAGATATTTCATAGATTTTCTTGAAAAATTAACAGAAGTATCCAATGTCAAAATTAATTCATTTTTATAGACATGGACCATGATTTACATGGTTATACCCTGATTGGATTTTTATTCTATATTCTTGTCTCCCTCACTATACGAACTAGGAAGCAGTTAACATATCATTGAAAGGTCAAAAAATCAAGGAGAGAATTTTTTATCTATATTACCTTATATGGAGTGTGAAATAAACTCTATATAATCATTAGTATAATATAGATCCTTAAGAATATTTCAATTATTTCATTAAACTCTAAGTAGTCATCGTCCAACTCCAAGGATGGAATAACAAATGTGACTTATGCCCATGGGGTGTGTTCAATCTCAAATATATATGGGGATACTAGGACATTTGGGTGCCACAAACATATGTAAATAAGAATTAAAAATTAATACATAATATTCTAAGAAATAAGATTCCAAATACCAACATATTCCATTTATCACACAGAGATCTAGAGATAAGACTCTGGGATGTTTACAAGATCTCCAGGGAACAAATACTTAGAGTGATGTATGATAAGTTCCCCCCAAATATTGTATAGAGAAATTATGTAAAAACACCCCCATTAGATTATAAAATATTATGGGAATCCATAAATTCTATATGTAAAGATCCCCATCTATTGAAAGATATTAACTTCAGTACCTGTATAAATATATTCTTGTGTAAACATGGTGAGGGTCCCAAATATTGACACCCAACGACATGCCTCATAATGAAAAACAAGAAAAACATATAAATTTATGGGATTAAAATAGAATTAAGACAATATAAAAGATGGAGATACCATTTCAACTTCAGAATAGATGCCTAGAATCACCTTTTATGATTTCTTATAATTCATCTTAGGAAGTACATGTTATTGATTCAGGACTTGAACAAGGGGGTGAGGCCAAGTGGAACTGTGATGGAAGATAGGTTGTAAGGGGGAAAGACTATTAGATTACTAATTCTAGTGATAGATAATATTTATCAGTTCCTACTAAAAATATATATTATAAAATATCTATTCCATATTTTAGATTCATCCTAGGTGCTGTGGGGGTGGGTAGCGGTGCACAAAAATTCTTATAAACTCAATAGTCCTGTTGAGATTTTGATGTTTAGGTTCATGCCATTCATTGAGGTAGTATTGGGAATTAATCCCTTATCAATGAATTATGATAAGGATATAGAAACCTGAGTCTCATAAAATTATCATTAAATTATTTTTAATATAAAATTATATAAAACACAACCTATAAATCCATATTCATAGTGTCTTTGGAAGATTAGATACATAATACATAAAACTAAACATAAGATACACCATCATTATTTAAAACTCTATAACATGATCCTAAATCCCATTTATATTATTATACTACATATGATACCCCATATAAATACATAAATAAAATGGGTGAACTATAAAACCCTATAAATGATTAAATAGAGTAAAGCATGGAGAATAAATAATACAGACGAGACAAGATGCATATCATGATATTAGAAAAGATAAGATCATATAAAATCACATGATAGAATAGCATAAAGATAATGATGTCATATGATCATGGAATTATAGTATTATTAAAACAACATTAAAATTGACATCATAAGAATAAGTCAAGGTTCACTACCAAGACAACATAACATAGTGCGCTAGGATAACTGCACATGCACCATACATGGTATCTCACGAGATAAAAAAATTACTCAATGAATTATAGGGTAATAAAATTTTGGTCCAACATGTCACATCAAAATATGTACATTCATATATATCCCAAAAAGTAAAATCTTACATAAGTAATAACTATAAGAAAAACCCATGGATAGGAAATGCATAACATAATATTTCCTCAAAGCCTAACTATAGGACATATCCTAATGATTCCCAATAGAAGAAGGAATTAAATCATTTTTGATGTTCATATCTAAGTAAACACAATTTTTCATAAATATGGAGTTTATATATTTAAAAAATCAAAATAAAAGAGTGGATAAGTAGGTATAAAATTTAACCCCATAAACATTTCTTTATGAATTTAGAAATGGAGTTTTAATAAAGATAAAAGAATATTGTTTTCCTTAAAAGTAGAATTGAACTATAACATGTTTTACTAAAAATAGATATTATATTTATAAATTATTTAAGATACAAACTTTAAAATATCAACACTTGAAAATGAATAATGAATAGGAAAGTTCCCTTTAGATGAGTTTTCTTTCGAGAGAAGATTGAGAAGGGAGCATTAAAACATGTATAATCAACCAAAAATAAAATGTAAATTAAAATTTGGTATATATATATGGGAAATATATATAATATAAAATAAGTAAATGGGAATAATATAGAGGTAAATTTAGTTATATAGAGATATCATAACCCAAAATAAAAGAGGGTGGTTTAGAAATTCCCAAACCTTAGGCCTCGACTCATTTGGTATGTGTGCCAAAATTACTAAATAATTAAAGTTAGTTTATTAAATTCTTGATTAATAACCTTTTTTTATACATTTTATTTTTTAGTGTTCATTTATTATCATATTCCATTCATTTATTATATAGTTTTTTCTTACATCATCCACTTGAGGATGTTTAGTCCATTTCTCCAAGACTTCTTCAGTATGGTGAACATTGTCAAAGGTATTATCAAATAGTTTCATAATATCTATAATTATGGAGTTATATGTTATTTATAAATATTATAGAACAAAATATATAAATTTAATTAGGTTCTATAAATGATAATCATATTAAGAAATTTGTCTCGATATGCTCATTTTTGGTGGTTAAATTTACTTTGACTATTTATTATTAATATCGATAACATAATACCCAATTTTATCTTTTAAAAAATTTAATAAATTTCAAAAATAATTTTTTTTTCATTAAATACATTTCCAAATCTATATATTTAAAGTGGTAATGTAAAATTAAACACATATCCATGGAGGTGGTGAACCAGCCACAATATGGGTATGGCCCTTCCTGCTCTTTTTTTGTGGGTTATATTTTTTCCCACACAAGGGTGGAATAGTAACGCTTTTGGGAATCATGACTATAGAAAATTAAAAAATAACTCTATACCCATTTTTTAGGAAAATTGTGGCTACAACACTTGAAAAAACACTCTATAGCCATGATTTTATACAAACTATGGCTATAGCCCCTGGAAAAAACTCTATAGCCACAGTTTTACAAAAACCGTGGCTATAGCTTTAGGAAAAATACTCTATAGCCACAGTTTTACACAAAACGTGGATATATCCCTAAAAAAACCACTATGTAGCCAGAATTTCATAGAATCGTGGTTATAGCTGTCGAAAAAAACTCTCTAGCCACGATTTCACTAAACTGTGGCTATAGGTCCATGGCTATAACCCAGTTTTATAGTAGTTAATTACATATTCCTTGGATATCAACCTATAAAATGGTCCTTAAGGATTATTACATTGGCCTTTTGGTGAGACAAGAACCTTTAGAAAATGGGAAAGCGACTTGGGGAGATATTTATATAGATATTGTTAGAGATAAGGGGATTATAATGCGTAAGTAAATTGGGTGTTTAAGGGTCATGTTTATAAGGGGAGGAGAGGGGTGTTTTTCAACAAAATATTACAATAAAACATTATATATTCAAATAATGTCATATCTCATGACTCAATAGTAAGGGGAATGTGAATGAATAATACATTTTTCAATAAAATATTCATCTAAACTCTAGAAACCATAAAAATATATTCATATATATTGTTACAAAATATGGTACTTTCACATTAATTATATGATATTTTACTATTCATCTATGTATTTTACCTTTTATGAGAAATAAAAAAATATAACCCTAAATTTTTTTTGATGTGTTTATTCCAAAAAAGTATCCATTTTATCAAAATTAAATTTTAAATATGAAAAATTTAATTTTTAAAATAATACTCTTAATTATTGAAAAATACCATTTTTATGACATGTCAAAATTTTTTACCCTGAGATAAATTACATATGATTTTATAACATTATGTTATCATTTTTATCTAAAATTTATTATTTTATATAACCATTTTATTAAAAATAAATTTTATTTAACATTTTTATATTTATCATAAAAATATATTTTCTTTAAATTAAAACATAAATGCTGAACTAAAAATACATTTTGGATTTATTTATGAAAAACATTTATTTTATCATATTTCACACTTATTTAATTTTAAATAATTTTAATTTTACTAATATACCTAAATATGAAATCCATTTTATCAAAGTTATCTTCTAATTAATCTCATTAAAAAAACCAATGTTGAAGTAAACACGATTTCATTTCTTGAAAAATTTATACATTAATACTACCTACCCCCTAAATATATATCCCCCTTTCATAACAACAAAATATATAAGGGTAAGGTGTGCAGTGATGTTAATTTTATTGGGTGGTTCATCCAACATTTACCAGGTTGTTATTTTTACTAACTTTAACTTCCCTCATAGACGACTCTACTTGAGCCACAATTATTGATGTTTTTCATGGGATTGGTTAAGAGAGAACCCAAATGAAACTCCATACTTGCCAATCTATAATTAATGAACTTCATAAGGGGTTCTCCTTCTGGTCTAGGATATAGATTCTCCCTTCAATATCAATTAGTTATCATAATCAACCTTAATATACATGATTTATAACAGTCACTTTATAACAACTACATCACCAATTGTTATAATTCCTAATAATTATAATACCAAATTTTCATCTTATGGACATATTTTCTATTACTATAAATTCATCTAAATCAATCCCAAAAACAATACTTCTCCTTTATAGTTATTTTAAAAAGTTTATTTTATGGGTTATAAAATTTTTATTTTAGAGTATTATTATTAAATTTGTGATGTTTATTATGGAATTTGAGATAGGATATCTCAATATTATACACTTATTATTTATTTTTGTCAATATTTCATTATGATGTATTACAGTCTTAATAAATTTGTATCATCAATGTTTGTAATAAAAATTTCTTATTAATTACTAGAATATTATAAATTATTGTTTGTTTTTATTATATGGTGCATGAATTTTATACTATACAACATTACTAATTATTACACATATTCTTATTAAAATAAAAAATTCAACATATAAAAGTATGGGTTATTATGTTCTTCCCCCCTTTATAAATTTTACCATTGAAATTTCATTTCATACTCTAAGGTGAAAACAAATGAGGGTACTTAAAATTCATTTCTTATTCAAGTTCCCATGTTAAATCTTTAAACGTATGGTTTCACTAATGTAATTTGACAAGAAAAGTTTCTTGTTATGTAGAAATTTGTCTCTATGGCCCAAGATGTTCACTAACTTCTCCTCATAAGTGAGGTCATTCTTTATATATAAAACCTCTAGATTAAACATAAGCAAGGTATCTATTATGTACATCCTCAATAAGGATACATGGAACACATAATACACTTGATACAAGTTTTATGGGAGTTACAATCGATAATAAATTTCTATTATGTGATCAAGAATCTCAAAGTGTCCAACGTATCTAGGACTTAGGTTTATCTTCATCCAAAAACTCATTACACTATTATATGGATATATATTAATGAACTCTTTTTCTATAACCTCAAACTCTAGGTCTGATCAATGATTGTAATCATAACTCTTTTTTCAACTTTTTGATAATATCATGTGTTTCTAAATAGCCTTTACCTTATCTTCCATATCATTAACTAGTTTGGGTTTCAATATATTACATTCTCCTACTACATCTCAACATGTTGTATCTCTATATTTCATTCAATTGAGGGATTCATAAGGATAGACATGGATACTTGAGTGAAATAAATTTTTTTATGAGAAATAAACCAAAGAATGATGCTTGTCATATCCACCTCTGAAGTTTATATAAAAATATCTTAGTATATCATAATGTTTCTTGATAGTTTGTTGATATTGGACATCAGCCTATAGGTGATGGGTCATACTATATCTCAACTATCTATTGAATTAATTTTGAATAATTTTATTGAAATTCGAGGTAAAGCTCAAATCTCAATTAGATACAATAGATAATGGTGTTTTTTGAAGCCTCACCACTTCTCTAATGTGTAACAATGTGAGTTTATTGATTGAGAATTCCTCTCAAATGTAAACGAAGTGAGAAGTATTTATAAGATGTTCTACCATAAGCCATATAATATTATTTTTATTGGAAGAATTTTTAAGACTTGTGATAAAATCCATTATGAGTCCCTCCCATTTCCATATAAGTATTGGTAATGGTTTTATAATCCATTTGGACTTTTTTCCTTTCAACCTTCACTTGTTGACATACCAAGAACTTTGATGTATTTTATAAAATATCATTGTTCATATTATCCCACACTTAGTTCTATTATATATATTTATACATATTTGTGCTTTTTGGGTGCGTAGATAGTGTTGATATTTGATCGTCATTATATAATTCCTTTTTTATATCAATCTCTAATAGAACCCATCATCATGTCACAAATATCCCAACTCCTTTTTCATCAATGTTGGCTTCTATGGATTTCAAATTTCTTATAGAATCCACCTTATTATTTATTTCAATATCATCCTTTTGATATTTATTAATTTTCTAAAAAATGGATGGTTGATAAATCATTTGATTAAGGTAGGAAGATGTTTCTTCCTTTATTATTTCCATGTACATCCCTTAGATGTCTAATTAGATTGGATCTTTCATAAACCTTCTAATGTATAATTTTATAGGATTATTTATACTTATATAATCTACCACTTTATTTTCCTTCTCAAGAATGTAATTGATTAAGTAGTTATAATATTTGATCAGCTCTAACCATCTTGATTAGTGCATGTTTAGAACCTTTTGTGTGAATATATATTTCAGGATCTTATTATCTATATATATGTCAAACTTCTCCCCATGTATTTAATGCCTACTAATATTTAATGTGAATACTAGCGAATCTAGATCAAGATCATGCATCAGATAATTTTTCAAAGGAACCATCAACTTCCATTAGTCATAGGTTATCAATTTTTCATTCTATATAAGTACACAACCTATGAATTTCATTGATTCATCACTATAGATCTCTAACCCATCCGCATTTTTAGGTAATGTGAGTACATGTGTAAGAAATTATCCTCTTATTAAACTCCTTGAATATCTATTCACATTCATCAGTTTAGGAAAACTTTACTCACTTATGAGTTATATTGGATATAGAGTTTTAATATCTTGAGAATTTCATAAAAAATAATCTATAATACCCAAGTTATCTAATGATACTAAAAAACTCTATTAAAAATGATGTTATTGTATATTCCTCAATTTCCTTTATCTTTAAATGATCCACAAATATCCCCTTACTTGTGAAAATATTCCCCAAGAATGATACTTTTTCAATCCAAAACTCACATTTAATGACATATACTTCCTCAATGTCTTTAGAAAAGTACTCAAATGATCCTTATATTCCTTTTTATTTTTATAGTATTTAAGAATATAATCTATATAAATCCATATAAAGTTGTTCAGGTAATATCTAAATATATTATTCATTAAGTCCATGAAAATTACCAAAACATTTTTGAGTCTAAAGGGAATTAATATGAACTCATATTGATCAGAACTTGTATGAAAGATAGTCTTAGTAATATCCTTCTCCTCCAACTTGAATTTTTGATATCCTTAATGAAGTTCCACTTTAGATAAGTATTAGGCCCCATGTAACTGATATAAAAAGTCATAAATCCATGGAGGGGGATAATTTTTATTTATCATGATTTTTGTGTTTGTTAATGGTAATCAATTACTAGATACATTTACCCATACTTATTCTTGAAAAAGGAGGATTGGAGCACCCCATAGTGAATCAATTGAGTGTATAAATCCCCTTTCTATATTTTCTTATAGCTGCTTCTTATTTTATTCTTGATCTATAGGGTCCATTCTATAGGGAGTGTTGGATATGAGCTGATATCCAAGAATAAGTTCAATTGATAAACTAACCTTATGACTAGGAAGAAGACCACAAAACCATTTATGGAAAAAATCTATATATTACTTTATAATAGTAATTTCTTAAAGGGTGATCCACTGAATTTTCTTAGTCATTTTAGCTATATATTCTTTCTCATATGGAAATAATATCCATGATTGAAAAGCATTTTCCAAAACAGATTCATCCTCCTCCTTAACATTTTATAGAAGTGGAGGATGATTTTAGATATGTAAAGTGATTTCCTTATTCTAGAAGTTTATATTGTCTCTATATAAAAATTACCAATCCGTGCATCATATAACATAAACTTACACTAAAGTGGGTATGAAAATGTTTTATGGAAATTCATCTCAAATAAGTTAATTGAGGAAGAGTTATATACTCGTGATATAAAAATTTAACCAATTGGTGTTTCAATAATAACACACATTCCATGTCTTGAGGTTGTGTTTGAATAGTTCTAATAAAACTATACTATATAAAAGAATGAATAGAACCATAATAAAATAACAAATTCACTATTTTTGAACAAATAAAAAGTATACTTGTCACCACTTCATTGTCCCGATCCACCTTAGTAGTGATGATAGAAAAATATCACCCATGACCACTTAGACATAGGTTTTTATAGTCAACTCCATTTTAAAGACCTTGGTTTAGAGAACTGAATTTTATATTGCCCATATTCCTTTTCGTTGAAACATTATACCATATATAGAGGGTTGACTGAAACCTTCTTTTCTACCATCATATCGATTATCTTCCATATCTCCCATTGAAATTTATTAAATTTATGTTCCTCATCCCTATAATTGAAACATCACTTTTTACCATTTCATAAGTTTTCCATATGCTTCTTCCCACAATAATGAAATATGGGTAATTGTATTTTCTTCCCTCTATGATATTTATTTGACGATCCTCCAGAATTAAACTTGATTCTATGCTTTTTTTATCTCTATCCTCATGAGACAATTGAGAACTTATAATCTCCATGTCAACTTCAAGGGAATATAAAACTATTTCATTGTATCTATTAAAGACTCAAATTGATAAGGATTTTTAGAAAAATAGTTTTATTACACCAAAGAAGCAGTCAAACTTTCTTAAAGGTTCAATGATAAAGTAGAAGTTTTATTGTGAAAGATTTATGATGTTTTACATATAATTCTTGATTTATTCATCCTCCCTTTCCATGATAAAAATAAAATCAATCTCCTTTTAAAGATAAATAGTGAGGGGAAAATATATATTGAAAAATAAATTCTTGAATCCCTCTCATTTCATTGATTTCATCTCTTCCTTGGGATTTATATTATTGATCAGGGACCAACACTGATCAACTTCTCCAACTAAAAAATAAATGGTTAGTATGAAATTCTCTTGATCAGGGACCATCACTAATTTGATATTTGACTTAGGCTTCATATTATTGATTAGGGACCACCACTGATCAACTTCTCCCTAAAATAAATAAATAGATAGTATAAAATTCTCTGGATTAGATCAGTAGAGAATAAATAATATATTTTTAATGGAATCAAATCCAATTTTTCATGATTAAGTTACCATAAGACCCATTAAATGTGGGAGTCATTTTTGTACAAATGACTTAACCAAAACTTATTCTCCCTTAAGAGAAAGAGGGCGTTCAAAATGGTTAAAGTTAATATTTATAACTTGAGTTAGTTTTCTATGTACCATGATATGGTTTTTAACTATATTTCCCATAATATTAGGAATATAATTATATTAATCATTATATTTCCTGTCAGACAGGTTATTGGAATAATTCCTCCAATTTCAATCTATTAACTAAAATAATGGAATGTTATAGATGGGAATACTTAAACTAATAATTGTAAAAAATGAAAACTATGAAATTAGAATAAATAACTCATAAATTATAAATATACACTAACATATGAATATCTACGTTTCAATCTAGGTTATTCATGGCCATTTCCTTATTAGGTTCTCTAACATAATTAATAATATATTACACATTCAATTTCAATGACAACATATTAAAATAGTTCTTAATATCTCAAAAAAGAATTTAAATTGAATAAAGTATATCACTAGGAGTGTCAAACTAGTATGTATTTTATCCCAATTTTTGTGCTTCGAGTGAAGAGCGATTTAATACCCAACAAACCTTTTTCATGGCTATTTTCTCTAGGTGCATCTGATCTAGATCTTACAACCACTTAGAGTATCCAAATAAGGATCTAATTTTTATGAAACCATACAATATTTACTTTACTAAAATATTAAGATGTTTTCTTATACTTAGAAAATATCTAGGGTATTTACTAAGGTTTTCTCATCCTTATCCCCCCAAAAAAACAAGACATTTATCTAATAAAAATTATACTAAAAAGAGTCTCATACACATTTTATTACAATATTTTTAATATAAAATTTCATAAAACACAACCCATAAGTCCATAAGTATAGTTGATTTGGAATGTTATATTAAAAATACATCAACATAAACATAAACTACATCATCATTATTTAAAACTCCATAATGTGTTCCTGAATCCCATTGATATTCTAATATTGTATATGGTACCTTAGTGAAATACATAAAGAAAAGGTGAATTTCATGATGTTATAAAAGTGAAGGATCATATATAATCACGTGGGGATATAATATAAAGTGTATGGTATAATATGATCATGTAATAATAGTAATTTTGAAATGATATAAAACATGATATCATAATTATAAGTTAATACCCACTACTAAGATAACTAAACATAGAGTGTTAGGCTAACTGATCATGCACCATACATGGTATTTCATGATATTAAAACATTACCAAAGGCATTGGAATGATATATAATTCTGTTCCCACCTATCACATCATAATATGTACACACATATGCGTTCCACATAAGGAAATCATATAAAAGGCATAACCATAAGAAAACCCCATGGAAAGGAAATGGGATATATAATCTTATCTCAAACGATAAAAAATGATATATCCTAATTATTACAAAGGGAAAAATTAATTAAATCATTCATAATGTTCATATTTGAGTAAAACCTATTTTACAAGAATATGGATCTTAAGTAATTCAAAATTCAAAATAAAGGAGTGGAGATGTAGGTATAACCCCCGCCCCCCTCAAAGATTTCATTAAGAATAGTAAAAAGAAGATTTAAAGAAGATAAGTGCATATTATTTTAATTAAAAATAGAATCAAACAAAAATATATTTTCCAAAAAATATATATTATTTTTAGAAATCATGGAATGTAACATGCAGTAAAATATTGACACATGAGAAGGAATAATGAAAATGAAAGTTCCCATTAAATATGTGTGCTTTATAGAGAAGATTGATAAGGGAGCATAAGAAAATTTATAACCCAAAAGAATAATGGTAGTGTAAAATATCTATATATTCAAGGGACATATATATATAATATAGGATAAGTAAATTAAATCAATTGAGAGAGTGAGGTAGAGAGGGGGAAATCATAACCAAAAAAGAAAAGAGGGTGGTTCAGAAATTCCATTACCTTAGGTCTCAAATAACTTGGCACAAGTTCCAAAATCCATGAATAATGAAATTAAGTTTATTAAATACATTTTAAGAACATCTTTCATCTACATTTTTATTAATTTATAATTATTATCATATTTCATTCATTTATTATATAGTTTTTTCATACGTCGACCACTTGAGATTGTTTGGCCAATTTCTCTATGAATTCCTTAGTATAATAATCACATAAAAAGCTGTTGTGAAATAGTTTCATAATATCCAAAATTTAATAGGTATATTTTCTTTATTATACCATTATAAAAAAATTTATACAGTTCATTGGGTTGTCCAAAATATATTAAAATTATAAAAGGTGTCTGAGTATGATCATTTTAGATTGTTAAATTTCATATGGCCATTTATAGTAAATATTATTAATAAAATTCCCATTTTTTTCTTTCAAAAATATAAATAATCTCATTAATATAACTTCTATTCATTAAATACCCTTTTAAATATATCCTTGTATCACTTTAATGTAAAATGAAACACATCATTCACGTAGGTGGTAAACAAGCCATAATATTTGTGATGATTTAATTTTTGAATTAAAGTATGTGTGAAAGAGATTTGGATAATTTATATTCCATTGATATAATAACATGTAAATATACATATGATACTGAGATCATTATATCATTATGGTTTTAATAGATTTATGGTTGTTATAAGAAGAAGGAAACATTAAATAATTCAGTTAAGATAATGAGGTCTGCCTTGGATATCCTCCTTTAGACAAATCCTTAAGATTTCTTAGATTGGAATTTTTGTGAGACCAAAACTTCTGGGACAAGGGAAGAAATTTTTGTGAAGATATTTTTATGGATTTTGGATTTGATAAGGGGAATATAATTTTTGGAGAAATTATGTGGTAATTATAAGGCAAGTAAAGGGGTTTTTAGGAATAAATTTTTATATCTTCAAATAGTGACCCATCCTAGAACTCAACAGTAAGGGGCATTTGATGGAATTGTGAAGGGGATAGTAAAATATTTTTCTAACTTCTATAAACCTAAAAAATTCAATCATATATAATATTAAATAATATGATACTTATATAGTATTTTACTATTCATATCCATATTTTAATTTTCTAAAAATTAAAAAATCTCACCCTCACCAAATTTCATCATGCTGATTCCAAAAATTAAATTAATTTTATTAAAATAATTTTCTAAATATGAGAAGTTTATTTTTATTAAATAATTATCTTATTTATTAAAAATTTCTGATTTTAATCACATGATCAAATTTACGACCCTTAGAGAAATTACTTATGATTTTAGAAAATTATCCTATCTTTTATATAAAAAATATTTTTTAAGAAACCATTTTATTTAATATTTTTATATTTATCAAAAAAATTTATTTTCATGAAAGTAAGACATATTTCTAACCAAAAAAACATTTAGGATTTCTCTATGTCCAACATTTATTTTATCATAATTGACACATTAAGTTATTATAAATTCCTTTTATTCTTATTAAGTTACCCAAATATGAAATAAATTTTATCAAATTCATCTTCGGATTATGCACATTAAAAAATTTGTATTAGAGTAAAAAAAATTCTTTTCTAAAATAATTTATAGTTTAACACAAACTGGCTCCTAAATACATAACCCCTTATCAAACCTGAATAGGTCTAAAGGGTATGATGTGAAATGGTGATAGTTTCATGGGTTGGTTCAACCAACATTGATATGGGGTTTATTTCTACTAACTTTGATTTCTGTCATTGATAATTTCACTTGATATTAAATCATTGAAGTTCTACATGGGCTTGATCATGGGACAACCCCTATGATGTTACCTCCTTCCAAATATTTTATAAATGAAATTTATAAGGGATTCTCTTTCAAGTAGAGACAACAGATTCTTCCTTATACATCAATTATATCTCATTATTAACCTTTATATACTGTAATTTAAAATGTTACTTTTTAACGGATACATCCCCAATGATCAAAATTACCAATAGTCATAATTCCCAATGGTCATAATTCCAAATATACATAATAATCAACCGTCATAATGCACATCAGTCATATTATTTCAATATTTTCTCTTTCTATAAATTCATCCAAATCAATTCCCTATACAATACTTCTCATTTTTATTTCATTTAATATGTCAATTATGTGGATTTTATTATTTTTTATTTATATTATTACTAATATAATTTTGATGATTATTAGAAAATATGAGCAAGGATACATCTAAATTATACTTTCATTATTATTTTTGAATATTCCATTATTAGTGTTGGGTAAAAATCCATCAAGGTAACATTGCAGTATTTTTGGGTTGATTGTGTTTATTGACAAAGCATGTTTCCATGGTGAATTTTCATGTTCCAGAGATATTGTCAACAATCAATGTTAAAAAATAACCATGAAAAAGGAATGGATTATCTAGAGGCGTTACAAAAGTGGAGTACAAGGTGGTGCCGTTTCCCAGTGTTTGAAAAATTTTTGGGGTAAAAAATTTGGAGGTTGGTGAGCATAGTGAAAATAGGATTTCCTTGAAGATCTTATTTTAATATGGAAAAGTCATGAGTTTCACGATTATAGGCTTTATGGATTGAATTTCGCGAAGATAAGAAGAATGTTGATGATGTTCTTCGTGATTACGTCAAGCTTCACAAATGACAGAGGTTGAAGCGCATCGTGGCGGTGAAGGGCTTTGAGAGGGAGATTCGTGATGAAGGTGTGAAGTGATTGAAGGTGATACTCTGTGATTACGTCAAGCTCCGCAATTGGATAATTTCCGTGGTGCTTCACAATATTTAGAAAATTTCAGCAGAAACTTTGGATCTTCGCGATTTGTGATGACGTGGTGCTGACTCCACGTGGAAGGATCGAGGGTTGGTGGAATATCCTATAAATAGAGGAAGACCCCCTTGAGAGAATTAGAGAGATTTTTCAAAGAAAATATTTTTCTCTCGGTTCGTGAAGGTGGTTTGCGAAGGTAGTGTTTTTCCCGAAAGAGAGGTGCTTCACGGAGGCTAATCTAACTCCGTGAAAGGAAGTGCGCTTCGCGAGGCCATGTTCTCTAAGGAGTGTGCTTCGGGAAGTGGAAGGAGCTCCGTGACGGCCTAAGCATTGCGAAGGCTTGAGCTTCATGAAAGTGCTTCATGAGAGTGCTTCTTGAAAAGGCTGGATCTTTGCGAAGGCTAGTTTGAGCTTCGCAAAATTGGGAGCCTCGCGAAGTAGGGTGCTTTGCGAAGGTATTTTCTAAAGGAATTGCTCAGTGTTCAGTGGGAAAGGGGTATTCATCAGTGGATGAACTTTGAACTTTAATAGAGAATCTATTAATAGTTGTGGATGCATTCTTTCATGAAGATTAAGAGACCTACAAGTCTATAAACTCTAAGTGGATCTTCTGAAAAAGTAGTGAGCTCACTTCATTTGTGAGAGTAGTGAGTTCTCAAATTGTGAGTGGTTGTAGACCAGGAGGGACAGTGAGTCTGCTTCAAACTTGTAAATAGCAGTGCGATTATAGTTGAATTGGTACATAGGCACACTTCCGATGTATGATCCTTGGACATGTCCCAGTGAGGGTGAACCAAGTAAAAATCATTGTGTCTTGTGCATGCTTTAAAGTTTTTTCATACTCTGCATCGGGAAGGATAGAGAAGAGGGTTTTTTCTAATAGAAAAACAGGATCAAAAGGGGCAGTTGTTTTAATATGTCATACCCTGATTCACCCACCTCTCAAAGTATCTATCCTAGTGGAACTAACAATTGGTATAAGAGGGAAAAGATAATATAAGTGTTTCTCTCTCAAATGGAGGTCACTAATCATAAAGGGATTATGATCTTCAATGGGAACAATTTCCAGCTATAGAAGAATCAGATGCAACACTACTTCCGATCATTAGGAATGGATGTGTTCAGAGTAGAAATGCATGGTATAATAGCTGATATTAATAGTGGTGCATTATCAAAAGATGAGCGTAGAGAGTTGGATGCTGATGCCAAAGGAATCAATGCCTTAGGGGGAGCCCTATCCAATCCTATCTACACAAAGGTGATGTCATGAAAAACGTCACATGCCATGTAGGAAAAGCTATTGAATATATATGAAGGGGATAAAAAGGTTAGAGAGGCAAATCCGTAAGTGTTGTGGAACACGTATGAAGATCTAAGAATGAACCCGAATGAGTCTGTTGATGCATTCTTCGACAGGGTAAATATTGTAGTGGAAGACAGGTGAGGTCTTGGAGAAGTTATTGAATACATAAAGATTATGAAGCGCATCTTGAGTAAACTTCCACCTTCGTTTAATCCGAAAGTTTAAATTTTGGAAGATAAAGACCCGAAAGAGATGACGTTGGATAAGCTGCACAACACCCTTGTTGCATATGAAATGGGAAATGATGATAATGATTCTGTAGAAAAGGAGAAATCCAAAGAGTTGGAATTCAAGGCAATGAAAAGTTTCACCATTGAAGACTCTCAGGAAGAAGAAGAGACAAATGAGGTGATGTCCTTCCTCTCCTCAAACCTTCAAAGAGGAAAAGGAAAGTTTTAAGGGAAGTTTCCACTTACTTGTTTTCGATGTGGAAAGGTTGGACATCTTGCGACAAGGTGCCCCAAAAAATTCCAAGAGGATGATGATGTTGATGAAATTGAAATTCCCAAAAAGAAGTCTCCAACCTATGGGAAAGGAAAAAAACAATACAAGAGAAATTTCTTTAAGAAAAAGAACCTTCTTTAAATAGAATATGACAGTTCAGACGACTCTGAGGTTGAGGAGGTTGAAGAGATAGAGAACTGAAAAGACCGAGGAGAAAATGCTATGGTGGCAGTTGTCGATAGTTCTTAGAATAAGACTGAAATTGAAGATGATGAAGAAGAAGAAGAGGTTGAGGGATGATTAGATATTCAAGTAGAGTTAGAGGATTCTCTTGAAGAGATAGATGCTTGGAGAGCCAAAACAAAGAAATCCAACAAAGTTGTTCATGACACCAAACTCTATATACAGCAACAAGAAGAAGAGAAGTCTGAGTTGATTGAAGAAATCGAGAAAATCAAGTCATCAACACTAGAGGACTAAGAATCAGTTAGTGAGTATAAAATAAAAATTGAATAATAGAAAATTGATATCGATAGCTTGAATAACACAAGGAAATATCAAATCAAGCATATTTAATAACTTAAAGGAGAAGTTTTCGGTCTGTGGAAAAAGGTTAAAGATCAAGAAAAACTCTTGAATCCTACTGGGTCATCAGGAAAGCAGATCACTCAGAAAACCAAGAAGCTAAAAGTGGAGAATAGTGGTTCAGCAGAAAAGAAGAATCAACTTTGTTCAGATGCTAAGACTGATGGGGGGATTGATCAAAAACAGAAAGCTATGAAAGTTGATGTCAGACCGCAAGCAACCCATCTGAGACTGAAGGTGGATTTAGGCACAAGGCAGAATCAGAATATTCATAGATATCAAAGGGAAACTAGCAGTTGATAAGTAACATGAAGGAATTCACCTTATATTAGATGTTATTGTTGTTGAAAAATGGGACATTTACAGTATGTGTGTTCCATAGCCAAGAGATATCGAAGGGCACAAGAAAAAAGGTGGCATTCAAATAGAGAAAGGTTATATAGAAAATATTTCGAAGGGAACTATTTTTGGTGCAGAGGATTTGGGAACATGGCTATGTACTGCACTTCAACCATACAGAGGAATGTGCCAAAGCAGAACTGAAATGTTCGAATGTAGCAGATCAATGAACCAATAGGTGATTTGAAAATGAAAAATAGATTTTCACCTTTTAAAGATGAAGTAGGTCCATCATACTCTAAGAAAGATCATAATTCACAATCTATATCAGGTATGATGGAAAAAGCATGGACCAAGAAGAAAAAGGATGAGAAGGAAGTGGTGGTAGAAATTTCTCTTAAAGAATCGGATCGCTCTGGTGTGTGGATCCTTGATAGCAGTTGCACATCTCACATGACAGGTAATAAGGATCTCGTTACATGCGTAAAATATAACAAATAAAGAGTTGTCATGTTTGGAAATGATGAAGGCTGGAAATTAATTGGCTCAGGAAAGGCCATGTTTGGGGGCAAAGAAATGAGACGTGCTGATGTCTTAGTAGTAGAAGGCCTCAGTCACAATTTTCTCAGCGTCAATCAACTGTGTGACTCTGGAAATTATATCAGGTTTACTAAGAATATGTGTATCGTCAAAGGAAGAGATAGGGAAGTGGTTCTATTGGGAAAGAGAACAAAGGGAAATCAGTACCTGGTAAGTGGAGAAGAAGATATGTGCTTTCTATCCAGAGAGGAAGAAAACAAGTTGTGGAATAAACGACTTGGTCATCTATGTCAGCCATCCATGGAAGATCTGGTAAAGTGTGATGCAGCAAGATACCTACACAAGCTATCACGTGATCGTACTCACACGTGCGATGCATGCCAACAAGGGAATCTCATTAGAAATATATATAAGGCAAAAGAAAATAAGTCAAGAAGAGTGCTCGAATTGATGCACAAAGATGTTTTTGGGCCTATCACACCAAGAGAAATTAATGGAAAGAAGTACTACGTTCTTTTCATTGATGACTATAGCAGAATGACATGGGTATTTGTTATTTCCCATAAGTCTGATGTGTTCAGCTGCTTAAAATAGTACCGAAGGGAGTTTGAAAGGATGATTGGACAGAAAATTCTGAACTTTCGTACTAACAATGGTATGGAATTCACAAATAGCCAAGTGGATGACTATCTTGAGAAACACAGGATAAGGCATCAATTTTATTCAGTAAGAACTCCCCAACATAATGGAGTGGTTGAAAGGGGTAATCAGATCATCAACAACATGTCCAGAACAATGTTCATTGAAAAAGACCCACTAGAGAAATTTTGGAAAGAAGCAGTTTTGACATCGGTCTACATTTATAACAGGGATTTATTGTGTATGAAGGAAGGAAAGACTCCGTACGAGATGTGTTAAGGAAATAAGCAAAGAGTTAAATACTTTTGAATATTTGGAAGTAAGTGTTTTATCCTCAACAAGGAAAAACATAGGAAATATGAGTCATGAGGAGATGAGGGGATATTCCTTGGATACTTAGGAAAAAGAAAGGCATATAAATGATTTAACAAAAGGTTGGGAAAAGTAGTTGAGTGAAATGATGTCACTGTAGTAGAGAATGAAGAGATCATTCAACAGCGTGGTGAACAATTTCCCGATGAGAGTGATGAGGAAGAAAGAAATGCAGGGTAAGAAGAAGTGGATGATGTTGATTCAGAAGAAGATATTGATGATGAGAATGAGAAAGTAAAATCTGTATCTACACAAAATCCTAGAATTAGAGTTGAAATTGACAGGCAGAATATCATTGGTGACCAGTCAGCTCTAGTTCAGACAAGAAGAATGAAGTAACTACAACATACATCTTTCCTATCTCAGGTTGAGCCAAAATGTTTTTTTGATACAGTTGAAGATGAAAATTGGATTCAAGAAATGAATAAAGAGCTAGATCAGATTGAGAAGAATCAGACATGGGAGATTGTTTCGAGACCAGCAGATAAGAATGTCATCGGGACTAAATTGGTCTATCGCAACAAGATGAATGAAAATGGCATAGTGATTTGGAACAAAGCATGACTAGTGTGCAATGGATACTCCTAGATAGAGGGAATAAATGTTGATGAGATATTTTCACCGGTTGCAAGTCAAGAGAAAATCATGCTACTTCTAGCCATTGTAGTGCGACGAAAGTTCAAAGTTTTCTAGATGGACTTCAAATATGAATTTTTGAATGGGGTTCTGGAGGAAGAGGTTTATATTGACCGGCCATATGGTTTTCACATTCATGAGGATGAGAACAAGGTTTGCAGACTGAAGAAGGTGTTGTATGGGCTGAAACAAGTACCAAGAACATGGCACTCAAGGCTCGATCAGTACTTGAAGAAGCTTGGATTCTAGCGTGGGGGAGTTGATTAAAATATCTATTTCAACAACAACAGTAATCAAAGGATGACGATCTTGGTTTATGTAGATGACATAATATTTGGCGGATTAGATGAAGCTTAGTGCAAACAGTTTTCCAAATTCATTAAAAGTGAGTTCTAAATGTCAATTATTGGAGAGCTAACATTTTTCCTTGGTCTACAGGTGACACAAGGCAGGAACAGAACATTTATTTCACCGTCCAAATATGCCAAGGATGTTTTGAAAAGATATGGAATGGAAAATTCCAAGGAGATGAATACTCCGGTAGCTACCCAGATGAAATTATCCAAAGATGAGGGTGACAAGGTAGTTAATATCACAGAATACAGGCAAATAATTGGAATTTTTCTATACTTGACTGCAACAAGGCCTGAAATTGTATTCACCACATTACAAGAAGTGATATATCAGAGTAATCCCAAGTAAATCCACATTCTTGTAGTGAAAAGAATACTTCGGTATATCAAGGGCACAGTGGAATTCAGCTTGATCTATAGTGATAAATCTCAGTCATAATTATTGGGATATACTGATGCAGATTGGGCCGGTTCAACGGATGATAAGAAGTCAACGTCAGGAGGTTCATTCTATCTTGGTGGACTATGTATTGCTTGGCTGAGAAAGAAACAAGATTGCATCTCATTGAGTACCGCAGAAGGTGAGTATATTTCAGCCACTCAAGCATGCACACAATTATTATGGATGAAGCAGCAACTTGATGATATGGGAGTTGAAGTGAAGTCTTCTATCAGAATCCAGTGCGATAATTCATGTGCTATAAATCTCAGAAAAAATCCTATCAATCACTCAAGGAAAAAGAACATTGAGATAAGGTATCATTTTATCAAGGAAAAGGTTGAGCAGGGAATCGTGAAGTTAGAGTATGTGCCTATAGAACTCCAGGTTGCAGACATTATGATGAAGGCCTTACCCAAGGATTCTTTTGAGAGGCATCAACTATCTTTGGGATTCCAATCGACTCCCCGCACTTGAAAAAGTGTGGCTGTGGAACCCCCCTCTCCCCGAGGTATGATTTGTTTTTCCCTAATGTTCTAATATGAGTTTTTACCCTGTTACAGACCGTAAAGGAGTGCCCTTTGGGTTCGTTGACAAAGGGGGAGATAGTGTGGCTATTTGAGAAATCATGAATGATATGGGGAGAAGATGATAGGTGGAGCAACGAGATAGGGGGAGAGCATTGAGATAGAGGGAGAGTATCAAATCTGACGATGCTAGAAGTGATCGATCAAAGAATAGATATCACGACTGCTGAGGATCATGATAAAAGTAGAATAGTAATGTTGGAATGGTGAGAGAATGTTTCCAGCTATCACCAATTGGTATCAGCGTGGTTCGAAAATTGGTATCAATTTTGAAATTGGTATTAGTTTGGAATCGACAATTGGTGTCTGACATGAAGTGATTCATTGATGAACTTTTCATACTACTCTTGTTTCTCACACTAAGCATTGATCATGGGGACTTAGAGTACGTGTCAAGTGATTCCCTGAACACTATCAAAATTGCAAGAGGCCAATGGTGGTAGTAGCTAGAAGGAGCTTTAGAGAGGTATAAAAGTGCAGAAAATTATTCTGAGAAGCATTGTAAACAAACCCAAAGGGGGAGATTGTTGGGTAAAAATCCCTCAAGGTAACATTGCAGTATTTTTGGGTTGATTGTGTTTGTTGACAAATAATGTTTCCATGGTGAATTGTCAAGTTCTAGAGATATTTTCGACAATAAATATTGACAAAGAACCAGGACAAAGGAATGAACGATCTGGAGGCGGTACAAAAGAGAAGTACTAGGTGGTGTCGTTTCCTAGTGTTTGCCAAATTTTTGGGGTCCAAAATTTGGAGGTTGGTGAGCATCTCAAAAATAGTATTTCCTTGAATATCTTATTTTAATATGGAAAAGTCATGAGTTTCATGAAGATAAGATTTATGGATTGAATTTCATGAAGACAAGAAGAATGTTGATGGTGTTCTTTGAGATTACGTCAAGCTTCGTGAATGACAGAAGTTGAAGCGCATCGCGGCAGTGAAGGGATTTGCGAGGGAGCTTCGCAGCGAAGGCGTGAAGGGATTGACGGTGATGCTCCATGATTACGTCAAGTTCCATGATCAAAAAATTTCTGTGGTGCTTCGTGATATTTAGAGAATTTCAGCAGAAAAATTGGAGCTTCATGATTTGTGATGACGTGGTGTTGACTTCGCGTGGAAGGATCGAGGGTCAGTGAAATCGCCTATAAATAGAGGTCGATCCTCTCAAGAGAAGTAGAGAGAGTTTTTGAAGAAAATATTTTGCTCTCGGTTTGTGAAGGTTTATCGCGAAGGTAGTGTTCTTTGCGAAAGAGAGGTGCTTCGCAGCGGCTAATCTAGCTCCGCGAAAGGAAGTGAACTTTGAAAGGTCGTGTTCTCTAAGGAGTGTACTTCGCGAAGAGCCAGGAGCTCTATGATTACCTAAGAATTGTGAAATATTGAGCTTCGTGAGAGTGCTTCATGAGAGTGCTTCATGAAAAGGTAGGAGCTTCTCGATGGCTAGTTTGAGCTTTGCAAAATTGGGAGCCTCGTATAGTAGGGTGCTTTGCAAAGGTATTTTCTAGAAGAATTGCTCAGTGTTCAGGGGAAAAAGTGTATTCATTAGTGGATGAACTTTGAACATTAATAGAGCATCTATCAACAGTTTAGGATTCATTCTTTCATGAAAATGAAGAGACCTACATGTCTATAAACTGTGAGTGGATCTTCTGAAGAAGCAGTGAGATCACTTCAGTTGAGAGAGCAGTGTGTTCTCAAATTGTGAGTGGTTCTAGACCAGAAGGGACAGTGAGTCTTCTTTGAACTTGTAAATAGAATTGTGCTTATAGTGGAATTGGTACATCGGCACACTGCCGGTGTATTCTCCTTAGACGTAGCCCAGTGAGGGTGAACCAAGTAAAAATCACTATGTCCTGTGCATGCTTTAAATTTTGTTCATACTCTGAATCGGGAAGGAGGGAGAAGAGGGTTTTTTATAACAGAAAAACAAGATCAAAAGGGGTAGTTTTTTAATATGTCATACCCTGATTCACCCCCCCTCTCAGGGTATCTAGCCTATTTGACCTAACAACTAGCTATAGTATTCTTAATGAATTTCTATATTTAATATCATTTGTAATAAATCATGATTATTCATTACTATAATGTTGTAAATTATTGTTGATTTTTTAATGTACTACATGTGTTCATACTATTCTAAATTAATATTTATGAAAATATGCTTATTTGAATGGAAAATTCTATATAAAAAATTTTGGGTTATTAAAAAGCTTATCAAGGCTTTGATAATGTATTTAGAGTCTAATTTATTTCCCTACTAAGAACTCTCGATAAGTATTCTTATAGATGATGGTCGTGCTTGGTTTGAAAATTCGTTATATATACTAGCTCCAAGAGATAGTATATAGCTTGAATTAGTGGAATATGACATCATTTTTAAATCATGTACATTATATAAGTTTTCACATCAAATTTGATGTCTTCAATGACAAGTGTCTGCACTACCTATGAATGAAATAATGGAACAACACCCCATGGTGGCATGGAAATTATTGTTGACGATGACTCAAGAAAACACCTATAATGAAATTAGACTACCCCTTCAAATGTCAACATCAAAATTGTACCAAGGTATGCACATGTGTGGGTGTCTTCATATCCTTGTGAAATGTTGGCCTGAAAAGATTTTATGGTCAGTGGGGACATAGATTCAAAAAAGGGGGAAAGGAACCAGGAATTAAAAAATAAGGGAAACATAGATGAATCATTTAATGATCTTGATAAAATAAACCCATAGGATTCTCTATATATCACAATAAATGAACTAATATAGCAAGATATTGTATTGAAGAAATCAAGATGAAGGCTATGAAATGACGCCTAAAATGAATACCAGAGGATGAATAAACAATTGATGATGTAGGATCCTAAAACCTCTTCTTGAATGGTAATATAGCCTATAATATTGTTCCCAAATTTTTTATATATCAAATCTTTTAATGTTTTAGATAATCTCAACCGTTGCCGATAGAGCTAATGACCCATGGGCTGCACTTCATGGTAGTGTATTAATCCCACAAATTGGGAATTATAAAATAGATTCTGATATAAACCTTGAAAATAATCATGTGGATTTTGGTTTATAGATCAGGGATCTATAAATTATAATACATTCCATTATTAATAGAGTCCTAATCACAAGGTTCATATGAGATATGTTGGATTACAACAACATTAAAGGGGAGATCAACTAATTAGTTAATGAAGGGTGGAATGATCTTTTGAACCCTAAATATATATATAAAAGATTTTATAAGAAGATTTTATTTAATGTTAAACCAATAATGATATAACCAAATTAATTCTTCTTATAGAGGGAGGAGGCGGTGCAAGCACCAACAATGTCTTATCAAGATACAAAGGGAGGTTCTTCAACAGGAAGTGTACTAGGGTCAGTGATTTCAGTGGAAGAGAAGTCATCACTAGGTTATATAATGATGTTGGAGGATGTGGTAAATGATCTAATTTATGCCTTATTAGTTCTAGGATTATTTTATTAAGACTTGAGATTGGAAATCCTTCCATATCTAATTAGGATTCAACAAAGAGATGATAAACTGTCTATACTAATTTATATTGGTGAAAGTGGTTAGACTTCAACCATTATTATTACTTTATATTTAGAAATTTGTATCAAATACATTTAATTATAGAGTCTCAGTTATCATAAAGGGTACCTTATGAGGAAATCCTAGATAATGAGGCAGTGGAACTAGTTCTACTAAGTTATGAATGTTGGTATTAATTTTTTAACCAAAGTGTGAAAGTAAGAAAAATTAATTTTTTTACATCATATTAACATTACAACCATATGTCTAGAATGTTAAAACTGAGTAATCAACTTAATAATCTTATTCAATTTAAATAAGTATGAAAAATGAAATATATACCTAACTTGATTTTTAGACATGGGTGTATTACACTCATTATAGATGACCATTTCTTGAAGGAATAGAATGTAGAACCCTCATGATCATCTAGAAGAGATTAAAAAAATTATTGGTATATCTATGTTTGATCTCTAGGTACTATCTCAGAGAATCAAAGGGAATTTTGACATCCTCTCAATCATGGAATCACTGTTTGTTCGATCTATGAGGGAGTTCTTAGATCCAGGATCTCAAATATCTTTGTTATCACTCTATAACCTGGGATATAAGATAGATATGATCTCAAACTCATGTGGAGAATAATTTCCTCAAATTTGGGAATATTTTAGTTTTTATAGGTATATTAACCTTATTAAAAATTTAACTTTGTCCCTTTAATAAGTTTAACCTTCAAAATCTTCCCCATAATACCACTAATGACCTAGAAAACATGTGAAAAATTTTATAAATATTTTATCAATTACCTATAACATAAACAATTATGTTACATTATAAAATATTATTCATTAAATTAAATAAACCCTCTTATAAATATATATCAAACCTTGAATAAGGAGTATTCATTCATAAAAATATTTCTTTCATTAACCTAATCACTTGTGAATAATTTTGGTTAATGAATCCAATACTTATAATCCTAATTTAACATAATATTTAATTTATTTATTTCTTTTGATCATTCAAACTTACACATTATTCGAACCACGTCATTGGGCCCACCATGCCTTAAACTCAAATTCATTATAATTTGACAAAATTCTGAATACACTTTATGTGTGGACCTCTAAGACCTTATATAGATAATAATGAGTGTCACTCATAGACCAAGAGTGGCATCATGTAACACATTAAGGACCATAAGGAGAAAAGGTTTAATCATAGAATTTACAACCTCTTATGAACATGTACCATGAGATATAATTTCTTTATCTCATGATATATCATAAAGAAGGATTTATACTTTATATCATCATCATTTAATTATTTAATTATTCATTTAATGACCATGCTAGATATAATTAACTAAGATTGAGATATCTCTTTATATAAAGAAGTGAAAAATATTGTCTTGATCACTTAATTAATTCCATACCACCAATAATTCACCTGATTCAAGCTATATCATTGAAAACATAAATGTTTTGGTTTTCATCTTGCATAAAAGTACACTATCAAATGATGCATGTTGATAATTATCTCAAGTCAAGAGACTAATAATCATGCTCATATATAAGAACATCCAATAACATTGGATAGTTCTAACTGAATCTATGTAGTTATCCTATATTTATTATATATTTTCCATCTATAATGTATGTGATGAAAATATAATATCTAGTACATTAAATGCCATATGTGATAGATCCATCAAAAGAGAAAATAGAGTTCTACTCACCATCTTAATCCAATACTATATATTATATATGTGTTTCTAGAGAGATTTATACCTCATGACATAGGAAACATTTCCCTATTGAATTATTTCAACTTGTATTTTTCAATTCGTTATTAGTATATATTGATGTTCTCAGTCAGGATCCAAGTATCACTGAGAGGGGGAGGGGGGGAATCAATGATATATGTTTCTTTTTATGATTACTTCTTTTTAAAACAACCTTTGCCTCCTGTTAAAGAGTTTCTTCCCTACTAAAAACGTAAAACCACATGAACACAAGATTTACAAGGTTCACTACTCAACAAGAGTAGCTACGTCCTTGGTATGGTACGAAAATAATATTGTACCACACAATCCACTATAAATCAATCATTTTATGTGGAATACAACAAGTAGGATATACCCTTACAATCATGTAGCACTTGGAAAACAATCCGCAAGTGTTTGTACACCCTCTTAGCACAAATTGAGATTTACAGTATTTCAGTGCTTCTTTACAATTGAACATGTGTATTCTTTGAAGTACAAATATTCACTTTCTTACCCAAAAGCAGATAAGTACTACCTTACGCACAACCAAATACTTCCGAAGACCACAACTTTTTCACGCAGCCTTTAGGGTACCTTGCACACAATTCAAATGTCTTGCACGTAATAATTTCTATTTGGCGTAGAAATTTGTTTTGCGCAACTTCCCTTTTTCGTGGAACTTTCCATTTTTTGCGCAACATTCCTCTTTTTGTGCAAAACATTTTATTTTCGCACAACTCACTTAGTATATTATTTTATGCACTTCATAGCTCAATATTTATCTAAGTGTTGAGCCTCATAAAATGAGATTGGGTCACTTCATATATATAGGCATTTTCAACCCAGCGCAAAAAACACTAATCCGTGCGTAAAACCCTCTTCATGCGCGTAAAACTTTTTCCACGCAACATCATATTTTGCGCAATGATTCAATTTTTCGCGAACCTCATGCCATTTCCATTTTTCAAACTTCTCATGTCGAAACACCTCTTACACGAAAAACTTCATCCCTCTATTTCGCGCACCACGCCAATATTTCGTGTAGCCTTTATTTTTCTGCGCACTTTTCCCAAATTTCCGCGAACTCCATGCCTTTTCCATTTTTCGATGCTATGACCTTGAATCATGATTTTCTCAAAAAATTCTAATCCATATTAAAACTTTCATTCAACATCCATTGTCAAAAAAACATTTCTTCATCTCTTGATATTTAGGCCCTAAAAGTTAGCAAACACTGGAAAATGGTGCCACCTTAAACTATTCTTTTGTGATATCTCTAGATTGTTCATTCCTTTATCATTTCTCTCTTTACTGCTTCTCATAACAATCATTCATATTTCATCATGAACTCCACTATCATGATATATATCCTTTAATAGACCAGATTTAGCATCATCAGTGTTACAATGCAAAGTACTGAAACTTCCCTATCTTCCAGTAGCACCATTTATTCTAATCAAAATTGTATATGACTGGCATCATCATTTCTCCCCATTTTCTTCATAAGGATTGAATCACAAGTTCTAAAAAATTATGGTATTTTTGAAATACATATCTTCAAAGCATCATCTGGTTTTCAAGTCCTTTACAAAGTGAATCAATTTATCTTCTTTGACCACAAAAAACAACACTATGTAATAAAAAACTCTTCTTACTTTCTCATCCATCCAACTTGTTCCCAACATGTATACTTTGAATTGGTCTAGAAAACCCATATATCTACTTTATTGAATCTTTTTATCTAGAACTTGGGTTATTAAATTAATTTGTTCTATAGAGATATGTTTTCAACTTAGTCTTGACTATCGGTAAGACTAAAAACTAATTTCCCTATGTTATCAACATATTATACTTGGAAAACAATGACGCTCCGACTAACCACTTATAGCAAAATGTCAATAAAAACATTCCCTAACTTAATTCATACCATGATACATAAATGGTTCCTACATCATTTATACAGTAATCATGAAAAGCTATATATGGAAATATGAATTCAAATTGATTTAAACATATCTATTGGTGAAAAGGATTCAATATAATCACCACTTTAACTGATCTTAAAACTTTAACAACTAATAATTATTTATTGATAATCTCTTTACCATGAATGTTAATA
This sequence comes from Viscum album, assembly GCA_963277665.1. Taxonomy (NCBI): domain Eukaryota; kingdom Viridiplantae; phylum Streptophyta; class Magnoliopsida; order Santalales; family Viscaceae; genus Viscum; species Viscum album. The sequence continues at coordinate 1,023,432,816 of OY728134.1, read as the reverse complement.
TCTCCCTTGAATAACCATTATGATCCATTGGTCTTCACATCACCTAGATATATTACCAAAAAACATGCTTGATTTTGGTTCAAGGAATCCACTTTCTAAATTCATATCCACTTATGATTTTTGAATATTTTCCTTTTATTACTTCTTTATAGGATAAATATTCATCACTCGAAATGTATTCATCACTTAACTTGGGGATTATAAAACCGCTTCATTTTTTTTATCTTTTCTACACAATATGTATCTCCAGAACATTCCTTTTCCATAAGATATTATGTATCTTATTCTTAGGACAACTACTTATGTTTCACGATCCTTGACCTTACCTAAGTCCATATTTCTCCCAATATATAAAATAGATATTTTCAAACTATTATAAAAATATAGTCTTTCACTTGAAAATAACCTTTATATATAAGGGATTTATGTAATATCCTATGAAAACTTTAAAATAATTAATTGAGTTTCACCATTTGTTTTTATTGATGTATATTATTTTATTGAATTTGGCTTGAAAATACCTTTGCACATAAACACATGAATTATGTCATAATGTATTTATTTCATATTATATCTCATATGATATCTATTTATCATTATATTTGGTATATGGTTCAGGGTTAACACTACTATTTTTGATGTATGTCTTGAAATGATAATTAAAGATTTTTAAATCTTATAATACTCATAATAGATACCGCTTTTAATAAAAACATGGATCTGATGTGTATATGTAATTGTGAGTTTAAGAATAACTCTACTCTACATTTTAAAGCTTGATGAATTCTTGGTTAAGAAATTATTCAAATTAGCTAGCCAAAGCATATCTTATCTTCTTACCAAGTATATTCATTACTTCAATTCTATATTACTTATTTTTTTAAAGGAATATCATGAATTAGATGACTTTACCTTGAGATTATACACAAAATAGTTCACAAGTATCTTGTTGAACTAATTCAATAAAATTAAAATCTTTATCTCCATTAATATCAAAAGGTGTATTGTCCACTATAAAACTTATAAAAAACCATGTCAAAAGGTGTATTGGCCACTATAAAACTTATATGTAATTGTGAGTTTAGGAATAACTCTACTCTAGACGACTTATGATTCAACCTATATCAGTATGTTGAAGATTTACTCACTCTTGTAATATTTATGAAATTCCTCAGTTATGATATTTATAAACAAAAGTTTAAGTTAGAGAGGCGAGGATAGCCGGTACAGAGAAGGGTGAATAGGCAGGCTTAATTTTTTGGAAATTGATGGATTAATAATCAAAGATAACTAAGAGAGTTAATTTGAAGTGGAAAATAAAAGAATGAACAAAAGGAATTTTTATAGTAGTTTCGTCATAAGTAGACCTACATTACTCATATACCTATATACTCTATGAGATATACATTATACACCATACTGATTTTTGAAGGGGTATCATAACCTAATTATAAAGATCCTATTTTATAAAGTGGAGGTATAACCACACTAATAAGCTGACATTTGTACAAACATTCAAAACCCAATTACAACACTCACTTCAAAATATGGGATTCACAATTCAGAAAAACCTGAATTTAGAATCTTGGAGTCACAACCTAAATAAAGAAATATTTTTTTGAATATAAAATCATAAATAGAAGGTGTGAGCATAGGTCTGAGTGATAAGAACTAGTATTAAATATATTAGAAAACAAGATTAAATAGATAAAAGATAAATAAGATAATCACAAGTACTAGTTCTTGTGTAATGGATCAAATTGTTTTGTAAAAGAAGTAATAGTCATTGAATATTTGGTTAAAAATTTTAGATATCATCTAATATATGAAACAATTACCACATATAAATTCATATAATTTTACAACACTTTAGAAAATTATCGCTCTCTTCTTGAGGGAATGGTAGTGCAATAAATTTGTTTGATATTATTCGATTAAATTATAAGAATACTAGCCGTACCTTTTAAATAGTGAATTTAAAATACTAATAAACACCTACACAAGTAAAAAAAATTAAAATAATAATAATACTTCCAAAATTATCATAACAATTTATCAAAGAGAGAGAAATTAGTTTCCAAAATAGTTATTAAAATGGGTTTTTCAAAAAATTTGGAGGTAATTAAATAAAATATACTTAATAATATGCTAAATAATACTCAGAATTATCCATTAAAAATATATCTTCAAATTAATTTTTCAAATATATCCTTCTAAATATCATAAGAAAATTATATTTAAAATTTGAAAATATAATTCAAATTAATGATAGTGCATCAAAAACGTTTAAAAATTTTAAATAGCTATAAAATATATTTTTTTATAAATTAATAATAATTTAGAAATCAATAAACACATAAAATATTCCACAAAAATAAATTTGACGTTGACATATGAACTACCGATACTTATGTAAAAATAAATAGCATGTTTATTGTTAAAAAAAATATTTTAAAATACTGAAAAATAAATGGTAATGATCTAAAAAATAATTAATATTTCCTTTTTGTAATAAATAAATTAATAAAAATATTTAATAAAAACTATAATAAAAAATATCAATATACATTTAAAATAGAGTCTTAAACACTTGAAAAATATAAAACTATTAAAATAAATTTAAATTAATTTTTAGACCTGGTAGTAGAATGAAAGAACTTGTACTATGGTATTGTGTATATGAAGACTCCCCAATCATAACTCAAGGTCAAAGTTAATAGTCGCAATACAAAGTCACAGTCCACGACCACATAATAAAATATGTGGTAAGACACTTAATCTATAGTAGTATCTCATGGTCATAGAACAGAAATCACATTCGCACCTCATGATAGCACATGGGTCATAGGTATAGGTCTTCCCATATCACGATTGAAGGTGTTCGTCTTATAGTCATAGATCTCCTCTTGGTCGAAGAATACAAATTTTAGGCAATGATAAAATACACATGGTCGAAGTATGGATGATCACTTATGGTCGAATGAAAGGAGAACATTTTGATGAGCTGCTATGACATCGACATAATTCATGGAAGTAAAATAATATTCCTCATGGTTACATGGAATTTTTAAAATACAGAATAGCAAGAAAATATAACTTACGGATGAAATAAAATAAAATAAAAATTGTAATATATGAATAGAATTAAAATAATTAAATACTTAAAAATATTTTTAATTAAATTTACTTCTGAAAATAATAAATAAATAAATAAAATTCATAGTTTGTGAGTTAGAAATACTGTGAAAAATATAATTACCCATTTAAAAAAACATTAATAATATTACTTAATAATAATAATAATAATAATAATTAAATATTAATAAATATCATGGTTTTTTTTTCAATTTTCAAAACACACTTCAAAATCATATTGAAAAACCCTCAACATCAAAAATATATCCTAACAATTTACAATGTTTTTGAAATTATGTAACTGAATAATAGTTTAATTTTTTTCCCAAAAATTCTCACACTTTTCATATTTTATCAAAAATTAAATAAAAGTAAATAATTTAATTAAATATATAAAATTAGTTAAAAACTCTTCTTTATAATTTAACATATTATAATTTAAAATAGTAAATTCCCCCATAATTAAATAAAAGGGGTAACTTTTTATTGAGACCAATAATTCATCAATAAAAAACACTGTATTAAAATATAGTAAATGAAAACATATTAACTAATAAAAATTTCAACCTCCCCTACATAAATATTAATATAAAAAATGTATAGATACAAGTATATATTTATTTTTTCATTTAAAATATTGTGTCTATATAATAAAATAATATAAAGTGTTTAAAATACCAAGTTCAAATTTAATTTTCTCAAATCTAGTAGAATCCAATGGTTGAATAAAAATATTAGCAATATGATTTTTTTAGGCACATTTTCTATAAAAATATCACCTTTATTAATATATTATATAATGAAAAAATATATGTCTAAATGCTTAGTTTTAGAAGGGATTTAAATGTTATTTGAGATAGAAATGGAAGGTGAATTATCATAAAAAAAAGTTAAAATTTGAAAACTAAAACTAAAATTATATAAAGTATATTTAATACATAAATATTGTGAAAAAAATTATATAACAAATATATAATCACTTTAATGAATTGATAAAGTAATATAGTTTTTTTGAACTCATAGAATATAAATTCATAACAAGAACGTGACATATAACTAAGGTTATTTTCTTTCAAGTTTATATTCACCAAAATCAAATCCATAGTAACCGATAAAATCAAAACTATTATATATTGAATAAAAAAACCACATTTAATAGTTCCTTTAATATATATAATAATATGTTTGAATTCCTTTAAGAGATGTTCCTTAAAATTTGATTAGAATCTGACATATAAACAAATAATGAACATTATATCATGGATAGAATAATTTAAATATAACAAACTACCGGTCATGGATCTATACATTTTTGGATTCATAGATTCATCCAAATCTAATTTTTCAGAAACTAAACATAGGGGTTTTAAATGATTTGCATGAATCAGACCAAAATTCTTGACCAAATCTTTAGCATAATTTGATTGATTCAATAATATTATATCATTTCTTTGAGAAGATTTTTGTCATGGAATGAATTTTAATTCTCTTATAAGAATCATATGAATCTCAACTTACATTAAATTTGAAAACTCTTCACAAATGAAATCATTTGAAGATAAAAATAATAATATCATTTATAAAAAATTGAACAATTAGAATAAAATTTTAAATTATTTTAATAAATAAAGGTAGACCAACTTTACCTTTAGTGAAATAATTTTTCAAAAAAAAAAATCAAATCAAGTTTAGTATACCCTGCATGAGGTGATTATTTAAGAACATATAATGCTTTTGATAAATTAAAAACATGATTAACCAATTTTTTAGTTTCAAAACCCAAGGCTTTCTTTACATAAACTTCCTTATAAAAACCCACTTTAAAAAAATGATATTCACATACATTTTAAATAACTAAAATCCAAGAAAGAATAAAAATAAAAAAAAATTATAATATATTAAATTCTAGAAATAGGTGAAAAAAAATCATCAAAATTGATACCTTTCACTTGAAAATATCATTGATAAAAAAGTTTTTCTTTATTCTTAACAACCTATATGTATTCATCCATATTATTTTTAGAAACCCATTTAGTTCCATTATCATACTTATATAAAAGAGATTATACTAAAAAAAACATTATTTTGAGAAAATTGATGAATATTTGCATTTATAGAAGAAATAAAATTAGAATAATTTAAAGCATCATCAATATTATAAGGAACAAAATAAAACCATAAAAGTATAATTATCCAAAAAAATTAAAATAGAATTTTTAATTATAATACCAAAATTTGAATTACATATTACAATGTCAAGAAGATGATTTATATGAATCTTATATGATCTTGGATTAGGTCAAGAATGAGAATACTCCCTCTAAATTGATTCATCCTTATCCTGAGGGTTTTCCTCATTAAAATTAAAATATCTAAATTAATTATAAAAGATATCCAAATCAAAATTCAATTTCGCATTATTTACTTTAAACAAAACATTAAAAATTATTCAATAACCATAGTTATTTTATTATAAACATTGAAATACTTACTAATATTTGATTAAGAAAGAAAAATTCCTTCACCAATCTTGGAAAAAAATTTATTTAAATTATCCATCGAATTCAGAAATAAAAAACATTATATCCAAAAAATATAAAATAAAAAATTGTAGGATTTTTAAATTTTAATAATTCATAAATATTATTCTTCAAAAAAGTTATAAGAATAATTATATTTGAAATATAACTAGTAGTAAAAATCGATTCATCCCAAAAATATATAGGAAGCTTATATTCTTTTAATATAGTTCTAGTCATTTCATTAAGAGTTCTATTTTTTTGTTATATAACACCATTTTTCTATCGTAATCTAGGAATAGAAAAATTATGAGAATAAAAATTATTTTCCAACAACATTTTAAAATATAAATTATATAATTCACCACATTTATAAATTAAAATTGAGACAATCGTACAATATTTTTCATTTTTAACCAAATTACAAAAAAGATATATCTCTAGATAAAGTATCATTCCTATGTGCAAGAAAATAATCCCATTTAAATCTACTATAGTAATCAATAATTAATAAGGTATATTTATTTCCTTCAATGAAAGAAATTTTAGAAGGGAACAATAAATCAAGATGCACAAATTGTAAAGTCTATTAGTAAATATATGATTATTATCTCTAAAAAAGACTTTGCGTTATTTCCCTTTCATGAAAGCATTAGAAATATGAAGATTGTATTTCTTTATGAAAGGTAACTATAGAACATTCTCGTATTTAGAAACACTATATAACATTATAAATATAAAATTACCTAATATTTAATGAAAAATAATACCGTCACTCGACAAAACATCCAAACACTTTATATTTTGAACTGTTAGTTCAGCAAAATCAATAGTACAAATATTTTCCATACGACTAACATAAAATAATAAAAAATAATACCTAAAGGATAAAACCTTTGTTGAGTCAATAAGGTTTTACTTATGACTTTTCCATTCCTTCTGGTTTTGAAAATCACAAACACCTTATCTTTAAGGAAAATCACTTTTATAAGGAAAATCGATTTTTTAAGGAAAATCTCTCTTATAAGGAAAATTGCTTTTATAAGGAAAATTGCTTTTACAAGGAAAATTGCTTTTGTTAAGGAAAATTGTTTTTGTAAGGAAAATTAACCTTATCATATTTTCATTATCTATATCCATATATTTCTTAAGTATAAAAATCAGATTCATTTCTATATTCTCGGAATAGTTTAAAACTTTGATATGAAGAATTCTGTTTTAGGCTCCGAATTCTGGACGAGAACTATAATGAAGTTCCACTCCGAATTCTGGATACGAACTCTGATAAAGTTCTACTCCGAATTCTGGATACAAACTCTCATGAAGTTTGACATCTAAATATAATGATGAATCCTGATTACAAATTCTCATTACGAATTCTGATGACGAATTCTCATTCCGAATTCTCATTTTGAATCCACCTATTAAATAGAATCTAATCATCTTTGCTTTATACACTCCGAATTTATTTAGACTCTAAATATTATTTTTAGTTAGACTCCGAACTTTCCTTTTTCTTACACTTTTATAATTTTTCCACTCTTTGACATTTTGTTTACACTCCGAACTTTTGAGTTAGACTTAAAATGATTTCGTACTTTCTGTTATACTAATTTTGTTATAAAACGATATCGTCTATTCTGTTATAAACTAACCGTTGGTTAAGTTACACATGTACAGGTCCCTCTGTTTTTTAAGGAAAATATGACCGTTGGAAAGGAGGCCGACCGAGCCTATAAATCGGAGATCATTTGAAAGATCTTAGAACACAATGAAGTTGGATCGATCTAGAGACCACACGCTGCTAAGGCGATTTCTAGAGAGAGAAATCTTTTCATGCCTTGTGCGTACTGAACCGCTCGTTCAGTTTTTGCTTCGTGTGACTCCGAATGTTGGTGATTACATTCGAGGACTTCTGGGGATAGGAAGACAGAGGTGTGGACTACCTTGAAGTTTGAGGGCTTCCTTGCTGAGGAAGACAGAGGTTCCAACTACCTTGAAGTTGAGGGCTTGTGGGGATAGCAAGATAGAGATTCTGATATTCGTATCAAGGGCTTACCTTGGTGTGGGTAAGATAGAATTTCATGAAAGTATAAATCAAGGGACCTTTATCCAAGGTTGTTGGATACCCTTCTCTTTGGGTTAAAAGACTTATATCTTGTTACTTGTAGTTTTACTACCTGTTTGTTTCCGCTGCATATTGTATTGTAAGGAAAGTATAACTTTATTATACTTATTTACTTGTACTTTGATAAATTTAGATTCTATACGCTTTAAGTTAGAATCTCATATTGTAATCTTTAGTTATGTTTCAATTTCCGGATCCATATTTCCGGAACCTACTTTCCGAATTTCTTTCCAGTTTTAAGAAAATACATCGAACTTGAAGTTTATAACTTCATTCATTATTCCAATTTTTCAATTGGTGTTAGAGGTGTTGATAATTTTCTTAGTTTAACTTTGTTAAACTTAGCTCTTTCCTTTGTTTAAGAAAAATTTTAAAATATACAATTCACCCCCCTCTTGTATATTGAGCATCTACATCATTATTTCGATCCTAGAATTGGTATCATAGGAGGTCTCTAAAATACTTATACTCATGTTTAAGTTTTTCTTGCTAGTTTTCCTTTATTCTTCATACTTGCTTAGAAAGTTCTTTTTCATTCCGAACTTTGTCACTACGAACTTTGTCATTCCGAACTTTGTCATTCCGAACTTTGTCATTCTGAACTTTGTGATTACGAACTTTTTCTACTAACAAGTTTGTGTGCCAAAGGTTATTTTAAGTATGGAAGGAGTCAATGTTGGCTCCATTGATAATCTAAATCCTACAATACGACCAATCATTGATGGTAATGACTATGAGTATTGGAGAGATCGAATGAAGAATTTTTTTATAAATACTGGAGTGGACAACTTTGTTATGCTTACCGGAGATTATAAAATACCTGATAAGGAAGTTAGAACTTTCACTAACCAGGAAAAGCAAGAGTATCAACTCAATTATAAGGTACTCAATACTTTACTATGTTCAATGACTAGAAATATATATAGACAAATTTCTTCTTATGAAGAAGCTAATTGTATCTGGAAGAAGTTAGAGGTTACACACTTTGGAAATTCTAAAGTGATTGAGACTAGGAGAGCTATGCTTAGAGATGAATACCATGGATTCAATTTTCCTTATGGTGAACCAATCTGTAAATTTCAACAGAGATTTATTACTATAGTCAAGAGTTTACAGTCTATGGGAGAGAAAGGGTCAGATGATGAAGCACTTGTGGATAAGATAATTGATATTATGCCCAATGAGTGGGAATCCAAAAGAACTGCTATAGATGAGAACATGAAGGTCACTCAAATTTCTCTTGATGAGCTATTTGGAACTATTCTCCAACATGAAACAAGAATGAAGAGAGATGCTGAAAACATCAAGAAGAAAAATGGAAATGGTACTGTTTCTTTTACAACAACATCAAATCAGATAAAAGCTAAGACTCCATAGAGGGTAACCAGATCCAAGTCTAAAAAAGTTATTATCCAATCATATTCTAGTGAAAGTGAAATCTCAGAAAATGAGTTTGCAAATATTTCTCTAAGGATGAACAAGATACCTGGCCAAATAAGTTTCCAATCCAAGTATAAGAAAAAGGAAAGGAAAGATAGAAAAGATGGAGAAGTCACTTATTACGAACGCAAGATAGCTGGACATATTAGACCCGATTTACCTTTGCTCAAAAAAAAGAAAGGAAAGAAAGGAATTTTGACAGGAACAAAAAGAAGTATTATAAAGCCAAAGCTAAGAAAGTTCTGAAAGCTAGTGATACATGGAGTACTAGTGGTGGTGACTCTTCAGATGAATCTTCTGATTATGAATATTCATGACAGAAGAATCTTGGTCTAGTAGCCAGACTACCTATTAACAATCATTTCTTTATGGATAAGGTATGAAATTATGAAACATTGACCAATGTTTCTTTAAATTCTAATGATAGTAAATATTATTACTCTTCTGATGAAGAATCCTCTTCTGAGGAAGAAAATATTTCACCTACCTATAAAGAAGTTTCTAGGTTTGCTGAACTTATTGTGATTGATAACTCTTAACTCAATAAGAAACTTGATAAGGAAAACTCTAGGAATTCTATTCTTATGAAAGAACTATCAGATGTTTCTAAAGATCTTGATAGGAAAAATGCTGATTTTGAAAGTATTTCAAAAAATCTTGAGAAAGTAAATTCTGAGAAGAACAAACTTTCTAAAGAGTTAGAAAAAGTAATTTCTAAGAAAAATGTTTTCGAGCCTATATCTAGTTCTAAATCTAATGATTTTGAAGATAAAAACTTGGTTATAAAACTCCAGTTTGAAATTTTTTCCTTAAAGAGGTGTTTATCAAAATTTACCCATGGTAATGAAAATTTTGATAAAATGTAATCCCAAATATGACTTTTAAGAAATAAATCCAGATTTGTTTATACCCATGAAAAACCAATTTTTAGTAACAATTATTTTGTTCCTCAAAGTGCCCCATTTTGTACCAAGTGTCAATGTGGTGGTCACTGGGCAAAGAATTGTTCCTTAAACAAAACCCAATCTCTAGGATTTCACAAAGCTATTTCTCTAAGAAGATGTGGGTTCCTAAAATTTTGTTTTCTGGAAATCTCGGATCCAAACAAGTTTGGATTCTGAAAGTCTAATTCTATTCTTGATTTTAGGAAAATAAAGAGAGTACCAACAGTAAAACATGGTACATGGATAGTGGATGTTCCCGGCACATGACTGGTAACAAAAACTATTTTGAAAAGATTATCAAAACGAAAGGAGGAAAGGTAAATTTCAGAGATAATGCTAAGGGAGAAATTGTTGGTATTGGTAATTTTGTTCTTCTAGGTAAAACTTTGACTTAAAATTTTCTTTTTGTTTAGGTTCTTAAGCACAACCTCATTAGCATAAGTCAGTTATGTGATGAAGGGTACCTTGTGAATTTTAAGAATGATAAGTGCTTAGTTCACAATTCCAAGGAAGAATTTATTCTCTCAGCCAATGGGCAAGAGAATGTTAACACCTTAAATTTAGAAGACCTCAGGAGCCAAGAATTACCTTGCCTATGTGCAATGGAAGATCATTCTTGGTTATGTCATAGAAGACTAGGTCACTGTAACCTTTGGAACTTATGCAAACTCTCTAAGAAGAAACTAGTTACGGATATACCAAAGCTTATATTTGATTCTTCTAAATTTTGTGATCCTTGTCAATATGGAAAGCAACATAAATCTAGTTTTAAATCAATCGGTGAAGTCTCAACAACTGATGCATTACAGTTATTGCACATGGATCTTTTTGGTCCAACACAACCTGGAAGTATTGGAGGCAAATACTATGTGTTTGTTCTAGTTGATGATTACACTAGATTTACTTGGGTTTATTTTCTAGCAAAGAAGTCTGAAGCTTTTTCTTATTTCAAATGTTTTAGAGCTAAAGTTAAAAATGAGAAAAACCTTCCATTGAAAACTATTCATAGTGATCATATAGGAGAATTTCAAAATTCTGATTTTGAAACTTTTGTAGTAGAAAAGGTATTACTCACAATTTTTCAGCACCTAGAACTCCTCAACAGAATGGTGTAGTTGAAAGAAGAAATATAATTCTTCAAGAGATAACTAGAACCATGTTGAGTGAATATTCTACAGCTAGACATTTCTGGGATGAAGCTATAAGTACAGCTTGTTATACTATAAATCGAGTTTTGATTAGACCTTTTCCTAATAAAACACCTTATGAGTTATGGAATGGTAGAAAACCAAGACTATCCTACTTCAAGGTGTTTGGTTGCAAAGTATTCATTCTGAATACTAAATATATTATACATAAATTCGCACCAAAATCTGTTGAAGTAATTTTCTTAGGATACACCACAACTTCTAAGGCATATAGAGTTTTTAATAAAAATACTTGTATAGTTGAAGAAAAAGTACATGTAAAATTTGATGAGTCAGATCCTTCTGTTTTTAAATCGTCCAAATCATCATCCTCAGATGTGTTTTCAAAAAATGATTGTCAACCTTTGATAGAAGATCCTTCTGATAAGGAAAATGTTCAAGAAGATACTTCTGAAACATTTACCCCAGAATACTTTCTACCCGATATTGATGAATAGGTTTTATAAAACCCAAATCAGTTGTTTCTTAAGAATCATCCCAGTGATAATATCATTGGTGATGTAAATCGACCTGTAAGAACTAGAAGTTCCTTGAGAAATGAAGTAGAAAATCTAGCATTTATTTCCCAATTAGAACAAAAAAGAACGGATGAAGCTTTAGGTGATGATTATTGGATCAAAGCTATGCAAGATGAACTAAATGAATTTGAAAGGAACAAAGCCTGGGTCTTTGTTGAAAGACCCAAGGAAACTTCTGTTATTGGAGTAAAGTGGGTCTTCAAGAACAAATGTGATGAAAATTGAGTCATAGTAAGAAATAATGCTAGACTTATTGCTAAAGGCTATAATCAGAAAGAGGTAATAGACTATGAAGAAACCTATGCTCCAGTAACTAGACTTTAATCTATCCGTATTCTACTTTCCTTCGTAGCATTCTTTAATTTCAAACTTTTTCAAATGGATGTGAAATGTTCTTTTCTTAACGGTTATGTCCAAGAGGAAGTTTTTGTTGAACAACCTCTTGGATTTGAAGATACAAAACATCCTGGTCATGTTTTTAGACTTACTAAATCTTTGTATGGTCTTAAACAAGCCTCGTGAGCATGGTATGATAAACTCACTGTATTTTTGCTTCAAAATAAATATGTTAAGGGAAATGCAGATCCAACCATTTTTATAAATAAAGATAAGAAAAATGTTTTGATTGTTCAAATTTATGTTGATGACATCATATTTGGTTCAACTCAACAATCTTTAACCGACTCTTTTGCAAGTCTAATGAAATCTGAGTTTGAAATGAGTATGATGGGTGAGTTAACTTTTTTCCTTGGTTTTAAAATTTATCAAAAACCATAAGGAACCTACATATCTCAGCATAAGTATATTAAAGATATTCTCAAAAAGTATGGTTATGACAACACTAAGAGTATAAGTACTCCCATTGGTACCTCAAACTCTTTAGATCTTGATGAAGCTGGGAAACCAGTAGATCAAACATCTTTTAGAGGTATGATAGGAATTTTACTTTACTTAACAGCTAGTCGACCAGACTTAATGTTCTCAGTATGATTATGTGTAAGATATCAATCCAATCCTAAGGAATCTCACTTAAAGGCAGTAAAAAGAAATTTTCACTACCTTAAGGGAACCATAGATCTAGGATTATTTTATACTTCTGGAAATAATTTTGTTCTAAAAAGTTTTTCTGATGCTGACTTTGGTGGATGTAGAATAGATAGAAAAAGTACATTCGAAACTTGTCATTTATTAGGAGATTCACTAGTTTCTTGGTCTTGCAATAAGCAACATTCTGTCGCACTTTCCACTACTAAAGCTGAATATGTAGCAGCTGGAAGTTGTTGTGCTCAAGTGTTGTGGATACAACACACACTCACAGACTATGGCTTGAGTTTTACTAAAACTCAAATTTTTTGTGATAACAGAAGTTCCATTGCCCTAAGTAAGAACCCTGCACATCACCCTCGCGCAAAACACATAGATATCAGGCATCACTTTCTTAGGGATCACACACTAAAAAGAGATATTATTCTTCAGTTTATCGGAATGCAAGATCAACTTGCTGATATTTTCACAAAATCTTTACCCTCCGATAGATTTGTATATATTAAACAAAAGTTAGGAATGATAATCCTAAGGTAATCATTCTCCATTAACTTCTTTTTGAACAATTCTCCTAACAGTAATAAACTCATTTTCATAGGGGGAGTACATTTGATTGTTAGAGTAACTAAAATTTTCAAAGTTAGTTTTTCAAACTTTTCGGAACTAAATTTCCGGAATAGGAATTTCCGGAACTGAAATTTTCCAGAATGGATATTTTCGTATAGAAAACTTCTGGAATGGAAATTTTCGTATTGAAAACTTCCGGAATGGAAATTTTCGTACTGGTGTTTCCGTAATGATATTTTTGTACCGAGACTTTCATAATGAGCTTTCCGTATTCAAACTTTTGTAACGAAATTTTCATGCTAAAAATCTTGTAATGAATTTTCATTTTCTTTGTTGAGTTTTTCGTAGAGAATTTTTTGAACTATGTATTTTCGTAATAAATATTTTTTCATAGTCAATTTTTTTAAGAAGAATATTACCCATTATGAATAATCCTCCTAAGCTAATACTAAAGGTAAAATTTCCTCACTCATGTTTTCATAATCATATTTTATTAGCTGTTACTTTCTTATATTTTGTTTTTTGGATTATAGTTTTCTTAAATCTTTGTTTTAATAAAAACCTCAAAAGATCAGATTCAAGTTTTCTTGAGAATTGGTTTTCAACCGTCAGATCTGATCTCAGCCTTTTACAACCATTCGATAAACTGAGGAAGATGAACCGTTATATCGTTTCCTATATAAAGGGACCCCAAATGGTCGTCCCACATCGGTTTTTCAAGCTCCAGCGTCCCGAAGCTCTGCCTCTCTGTTTTAAGGCCGTTCCGATCTTCAGCAATCTCCGTTCTGAACTTCTCAGAAGTCTTCAGATCCGAATGTCTGTGGAAGCATCTTCTCAATACATGTCTTCCTCTAAGCCGATTTCCAAGTGGTTAGTATATAGAGAAAGGTTGGTTCATCCTGATTTCTTCAACAAGTATGATTCTCTTATATCTAAGAACATAAATCTTAACAGATGGGAAGATGTTGCTGTGTCTAAGCCTGGGAATCAAGATGAAGTATTTTCAGATATTCTTTTAGAGTTCTATGAGATAGTTTCCTTCTTTAAGGAAGATGTAAGGGAGAAATTGTCATTTAAGTATAATGGAAAGACTTATAATATTTCTTATGCCAAGGCAGCTAGCTTGGTAGGGCTGACCAATGAAGGAGAAGCTGAATTCATCTCTCATGTTTTACCAGATTCAAATGGAAGCTTCAACAAGGAAAAGGAATTGAAGACTCTTGGACTGGAAGATGACAAGGCTCCAAATATTTCTAGTCTATCTATGAATTTTCGGATTCTAGAATTATGGGTACAAGGCTTTATCATACCGAGAAAGGGTGACAAATACAGTTTGAAGAAGAGTGAGATCTTTATCATAGATTTTTTGATAAATCTAAGAAAGTTTAATCTTATGAAACACATTCTTATTACCATTGAGAATGTTAAGAAAGGGAATCTGAGAGCTCAGATCATAATGTATCCAGCAATCATCTCGAAGTTAATAGTTCGGTGCCTTGATTCTTTCAAGGAGGCTTGCAAGTATAAGCCAAGAGTTTGAAAAATTATGTTGGTGAGTGATGGTACCCTCAAAAGGATTGATGTTTCATTCGACAAGAAGACTGGTGAGTTATTTGATTTACCAGTTCAAGAAGAAGCGGTTCCGAAAGTTGGTGAACCTGAATCTTCTAAGCCAGTGAAGATGAGAAAGTTGAAAGAAGTTGAATTTGAAGCAGGGAATCCCAAATCTAAGGAAGTTCATTCTGCACCTCCAAAACCGAAGAATAAGAAATCTTACCCTGATGAGGTAGTTTCTATGTGGAGGGAAATCAAAGAGAAGAGAGTGCAAGGGGAGCCTCAGTTTGGCTTGGACCCTGTAGAGGCTAAGGCCTTGAAGGAAAATACAACACATGAATTAGAAAAAAAAAGTGAAACAAAAGAAGATTAAGAAGAAGATGTCTGAAGCTAAGGTAGCTCAGACTTTGTTGAAGTTTCATGAGATGGTGTCCGCAAACATTCCAGTTCTGAGATCATTCTCTGTGGAATCTTTACCTGAAACTCCAGGAAGAAACTATGTCACTCCGGAAGAGGTAGTTACTAAGAATTTTGAGGAAGTTGAGCAGTTTGAGGAAGTGCAAGAGGAAGAAGCAGTTGCTGAAGGTAGTGGTGAGACTAGAGATCTATTGAAGCAAGTAGACGATTATAAGGAGACACGTTCGGAACATTTGTTTCTCCGAACTTCAGAACCTGAGTCCTCTAAGTTAGTAACTCCAGGGAAGGATTAGGAGAAAGGAGAACAAGAAGTAGCTTATCATGCAGATGAAGAACAGCTTCTACATGATATTTCTCAAATGGAGAATGTAGAGGATGGTTCTCAAAAAGTTATTAATGATGAAGACAATATTGTTCAATTGTCTGATAGTGAATAGAAAACTCCAGAATAGGAATCCATTCCGAAAAAGGACAAGGGAAAGAAACTTGTTGTCGATACCCCAAGCTCAGTGGCTGTAAAGAGAAGGGAAGTTGGTGATTCTTCTAAGAAGAATGATGAGCAATTTGAAGAAGAAAATTATCCAAGAAAAGTCTCAGATTCAGAGTCATCTTTTTTGGGACATGATTTTTTTGTTCAGTCATTAAAGAAATTGGTGGGTTCCATTCCGACCTTCTCAAGTATTTATTCAAGATGCCAGATGCTTCAACATACTTTGAATCAGAAAACAGACTCTGTATCCATGGTTATGGACAAATGTGTTGAGATAGAGGATCAGTTCAAATAATTTTTTGTTGGCTATGAATCCCACAAAAGGTCTTGTAAGAGAATGACTAGTTGGTCGAGGAAAACTATAGAAGACATGAGGCTCTTTGATGAATTCCATGATAATGTTATGGATGCTTTTGAGACAGAAGACAAGAAGCTAAATGAACTTACTTCTTCCTTTGATGAAAACTCGACAACTGAGAAGAATTCCTGGATTCAAGAAGACAAATATCTGAATGGGAAGTTGAATTCTGTTGCTCAAAACTGGAGGAATGAAAGGGATTGTCAGATTGAGATTGAAGAGAAGTTTTTAAAACAAGAACATGTTTTGAAAGCTTAGGAAGAAAATCTTGAAGCCCATGAAGAAAATATTGAAGCTCAAAGTGCAAGAATAGTTGTGTTAGAGAAGCAAGCCGAGGAATATCATAAAGACTTAAAGAAGATAAAGACTATTCTCAAGGCTCTCATGGTGAAGGAAAAAGATCCAAAACAGAAAAATCCGATCTTTTGTTGTATCATATCTTCCTTGTTTTTGAACTTTCAAACTTAATGAAAATTTTTCTTGCTCGTCTCTTTTGTTGTTGTTACTAATTTTTCATGCACTTTGTTATATTTTCCATTCCCTCAAATTCTTTTTGAAAATCACAAAGGGGGAGAAGGAAAAAGAACCCTAATAAAGGGGAAAAGGAAAAAGAACCCTAACAAAGGGGAAAAGGAAAAAGAACCTTAATAAAGGGGGAGTTTTTCATTAAAGAATACATTCTTATTTTTAATGGTATACCATTCTGGAAATCTAGAATATGATCCTTAGAGTTTCAAAGCCTAAGGGAGAGTTAGTCGTATTCATCAACATCCATAAGCAAAGGGAGATAAGCCTTGATGTATTCCTTTTCTTTCTTATTAGACTTTCTTTTTCGTAAGGATGTTTGTGCTTTCCAAAAAGGGGGAGATTGATGATTCAATAAGGTTTTCCTTATGACTTTTCCATTCCTTATTGTTTTGAAAATCACAAACACCTTATCTTTAAGGAAAATTTCTTTTATAAGGAAAATCACTTTTTTAAGGAAAATCGCTTTTATAAGGAAAATTGCTTTTATAAGGAAAATTGCTTTTATAAGGAAAATCGCTTTTGTTAAGGAAGATCACTTTTGTAAGTAAAATTATCCTTATCATATTCTCATTATCTATATCCATATATTTCTTAATCATAAGAATCAGATTCATTTCTATATTCTCGGAATAGTTAAAAACTTTGATATGAAGCATTCTGTTTTAGGATCCGAATTCTAGATGAGAACTGTAATGAAGTTCCACTCCGAATTATGGATACAAACTCTGATAAAGTTCTACTCTGAATTCTGGATACAAACTATCATGAAGTTTGACATCAAAATCTAATGACGAATCCTAATTACAAATTCTCATTACGAATTCTGATGATGAATTCTCATTCCGAATTCTCATTCCGAATCCACCTATTAAACAGAATCAGATCGTCTTTGCTTTATACACTCTGAATTTATTTAGACTCTGAATATTATTTTTAGTTAGACTCCGAACATTCCTTTTGCTTACAATTTTATAATTGGTCTACTCTTTTACATTTTGTTTACACTCCGAACCTTCACTCCGAACTTTTGAGTTAGACTTAAAATGATGTCGTACTTTCTGTTATACATATTTTGTTATAAAATGATGTTGTCTATTCTATTATAAACTAATCGTTGGTTAAGTTACATGTGTACAAGTCCCTCCATTTTTAAAGAAAATATGACCATTGGAAAGGAGGCTGACCGAGCCTATAAATAGAAGCTCATTTGAAAGATCTTAGAACACAATGAAGTTGGATCGATCTAGAGACCACACGCTGCTAAGGTGATTTCTAGAGAGAGAAAGCTTTTCATGCGTTTTGTGTACTGAACCGCTCGTTCAGTTTTTTATTCGTGCGACTCCGAATGTTGGTGATTACATTTGAGGACTTCCGGGGATAAGAAGACAGAGGTGCCGACTACCTTGAAGTTCGAGGGCTTCCTTGCTGAGGAAGACAGAGGTTCCAACTACCTTGAAGTTGAGGGCTTGCGGGGATAGCAAGAGAGAGATTCCAATATTCGTATCGAGGGCTTACCCTGGTGTGGGTAAGACAGACTTTCTTGAAAGTATAAATCAAGGGACCTTTATCCAAGGTTGTTGGATACCTATCTCTTTGGGTTAAAGGACTTATATCTTGTTACTTGTAGTTTTACTACTTGTTTGTTTCCGCTGCATATTGTATTGTAAAGAAAGTATAACTTTATTATACTTCCTTACTTGTACTTTGATAAATTTAGATTCTATACTCTTTAAGGTAGAATCTCATATTGTAATCTTTAGTTATGTTTCAATTTCCGGATCCATATTTCCGGAACCTACTTTTGGAATTTCTTTCCAGTTTTAAGCAAGTTCATAGAGCATGAAGTTTATAACTTCATTCATTATTCCAATTTTTCAATTTGTGTTAGAGGTGTTGAGAATTTGCTTAGTTTAACTTTGTTAAACTTATCTCTTTACTTTGTTTAAGAAAAATTTTAAAATATACAATTCACCCCCCTCTTGTATATTGAGCATCTACATCATTATTTCGATTCTACAACCTTATATTTTTAAAAGTTAAATTACATTCCATCATCACATAATTGATAAAAACTTATTAAATAATGTTTTAAACCTCTAAAATCTAATTCATTATATATAAAAGTAGAATTAGAAATGAAAACTTTACCAAAACCTTTTTCTTTGTCTTTGGAATCTTCTCCAAATGTAATAGAGACTCCATAATATTTATTTTTACATGATAAAATTTGATGTGTATCTAGTAATATTTCTAGATAATCAAATTTCTATATACCATATGGTGTTCTTGAGAAATACAAGGCATTTCTCTTAAAAAAATCAATACTTGAAAATTTTTGTACCCTATCTACTTTGGGTCCAATCAGATTAGTAAATTTTTTTAGGCACCTAAAAAGAATTTAAATAGATATTTTAAGGTAAACAAGATATTAATGATTGAGAAATATAAGTTTTCATAAATCCCAAATAATATCTAAATCTTAGAGAAAAATCATTTTCATATTCTCCTTTCACGCGACATTGAGAAAAAGTAACAATAGAAGTAAAAACATTTTTACTTTTTAAAAAATGATAATGATACATTTGAAGTAATCTCACGTTATATACAATACCAAAGTTATTTATATTTATTTTATTAAAAGACATTATTTTTTTGATACTTTTCAAGACCTCGAATATAATCAGACAAAAGTTTCTTAAGACTTTTAACATCACTTTTCAATTCTTTATTCAAATCCTATACAGATTAGAAATCATCATAAACTTTATCATGATAAGTAGAAATAATATTCCTAATTTTTTAATTCTCTTATAAAGAGTATTATTTTTATAAACATGCTTATCATTATTTTTATTAATCTTATTATATAAATTTGTAGCTTTAAAAATATCTTTTCTAAGTCTTTAAATTTATTCATTTTATTTAGAAACATTCTGATCTCATAATCATAATCAAAATCAGAACAACCAAAATATAATCTAGAATAATTAAACCCATTTAGTGATTCCATAAAATAGATATTAGCATATTCATTCTCATTTCCATATTATTTACTAGAATTCGATTCTTCAGTAAAACTCCAACTATTTTTCAATTCCTTTTTATCCTTATTTTTATATTTGCCTTTATTCTTTATTTATGGGAAGTCAAGATTGATATAACATTTAATTATATATTCAAAACAAATAAAATATAAAATATTATAATTAGTAATAAATTTCTTATATCACTTTATTAATTCCTTTTTAGAGTTCTATATATATAATTTTTCAAATCCGTTCATTTTTATTCATCTATTAACACTAGTCATAATTTGAGCAATATATTCTTTTTCACTATGTTGTATTTCATAATAAGAAGAGTTTGTAAAAACAAAATTAACATATTTAAACACTAAAAATTTCATCTTAAAAGTCTCATATTCAGTGATTTTCATAAATTCTAATTCATATTGAAGCACCGATCCAATAAATTCATCAAGAGTTTACTCATTTAAGTATTTTCTTTTGTTAATGAAAACATTAATTGCATGCCATATATTTGGTAGTGATCTCAAGAATCATTCAAAATGTACTAGGTTGTCTATTTTATCTCAGAGTGAAGTCATTTTATTCTTGATGGTTAAGAATAAATGAAAATTTTTGTTCACACTTTCATCTCCACCCATCTTGAAATCTTGGTATTCAACCTGATGCATTCTGAGCTAAGTTCTAATCAGTTTATCTGATCAAAGGTTAGTAACTTGTAAAATTTTACAAATATCATGATCTATCTTACACAAAAATAAATGAATGAACAAACTTATATTAATAGAAAAATATAAAATATATACTACTTTTTAATCCAAAACATATTTATCATCATCATTTCTACACAAGAGATTCAATTATAGTAATATTTTCATTCTAGAGAAACAATATCACAGTTGAAATAACATTATTCAAGAATGTGATTAAATCTTAACATATCAATTTTTATAAAATTAATTTTGTGAAATTAATTTTACTTTTTAAATTCATCATCTTAAAATTATCACATGGTGAACTTTTTAGATTTTTTTAGAAATAATTGTTTTTTGGTGAATATTGAAAAATACAAATTTTACCAAAACAATAACTATCATGAAATTATAATGATATAAGAGTCACTTGAATGTTTATGAAATTTTTTAAGGCCAAATATATATTAAATAAATAATATACTTCATGTAAAATTATAATTTTTAACTTATAAATATATTCTCAAAATTTTAAAAATATACGAAATGTTTTTATCCAAATAAAAACCATTTTACCTTTTTTTATATTAATTAAATATTTTTATTGTTCCTTTTGGTTTTGGGTTTTTAAATAAAAACAAGTTTCCTTTTATTTAACATAATAAAATTTATTCCTTTGGAACAGCATTATTCTTTATTTTTCTTGAAAATAAATTTTATGCTTAAAACAAACAATTTTCTAAAAACAGTTTTAACTGTGTTTGGGATTGTAATATAAAAATTAATTTCTAATACTTATAAACAATAAATCTTGTTTAATGGATCAAATATTTATAAAAATAATATCTAATATTAGGTAATTAGTTCAACTTAATTTTTCTCACAATGAATAGTAAAAATAATAAAAAACTTTTATCATAGTTAGGGTTAAGACATGTTTACTAAGGGGTTAAACTAAGAGATAAGAGTAGGAATTACACTTAAAAATATATAAATATCATTGGTTGGTTTTATTTTAAAATTAAACCAATCATATTATAAGATATAAAATCTTGGTTCCACTTTCATAAGAAAAATACTTTACATTAATAAAAGCTTTTATGTAATTCCATGTGTGTCCTTTCCATTAATTATAAAAGGGAACTACTTATCCTATAATACTTAAACGTCATGAGTCACTAAAATTGAAAATTAACTACAAAAATAAATTCCCAAACTACATTCCTAGGACCAAGATGATCTGGTCTCATCAAATGACCATCCTAGACGGATTAACATGTGAGACAAATGTGGTTTTCTAAAGAAGAGGAATAACATTTAACAGAGTGTTTTCATTTTATCTCTTATGACTCCTTCAAATATTTTATAACCATGATAATATAATAAAATAAGTATCTTATATATACATATATGTTATTGTTCTGGTTTAACAACCCATATTTTTCTTTTTTCTATCCTACAAAAAATGAAAACATCACCTGTGCGTACGTACGACTTACAGTCTCCACATAGAGGTGTACTTTTTTTACTCATTAATTTAATTATATGATCATGGATATGAAGATAATGAATATATATTATATTTATGAAATAATTATTATTTTAGTTACATAGTATTTCATTTACCTTTTTAACCTTCCACTCTTTGAAAAATGATAAGGTCGCTCATACATATGTGTGGACTACCACCTCCACGGAGCGATGTGATTGATTTTTTATGTCTTTAATTCATGGATAATTATAAATATTTATTTAATGAATATATAATACATTTATATCTTATTTAAAATAACAGATATTATGAAACCATGATCAAGATGGAAGGACCAAAACTATTGAAATGAAACTTACATGAAAAAGGAAAGAGTAAACACTCAGAAATAATGATTTTAATAAACAATTATTAATAAAAGGGTGATGAAATTTTATAATTAGATCATATATATTATTATATTTATGTATATGGTTCATTTATATAAGTATAATAGATTAAAAGTTATTATATTTGAGGATAAAATCCCTTACAATACAATTCAAACTCGAGTTAAGGGTTAATTTCACAATTTCATCCTTACCAGGATTATTTATCTTTAAGTTATAATTAGGGGAAATATATGATCTTTCTATATTAAACCCTAAAAATTTTCTTCTACTCATTTTATTTATTTTCGTTTTCAAGTATTATGTCAATTTTTACTTGCTTTAGCACTCAAAATACCAAAATAATGTTTCAAATGAAAACTGATTTTTTTTTGATTCAGTCAAAAATATTCTTATTCCATGTCCATATTTTCATTAAAATATTTTCCAGAATGATTTTATTATTATAAAATGACTTATTAAAGTCATTTTTACCCATGTTTTACTTTTAAAAAAAGGTTAAAAAAAATTCTTGTCATTTTCTGAAGGAAACACTTTTTACCGAATGTTTGAACATAATATTTATTTTAACATACACCGCATAAATTAATTTTCTCACCATCAAAGAAAATTTTTCCATTTTTCTTTCCAATGAAAAGGTTTTTCCAATTTTTTTTAAAGTTTTATATTTTAAATATTTTATTTGGAAAAACAAAAGTATATTTTTCGTAAGAAATCAACCAGTGACATTTTAATAGAATTTTCTTCTATGTCAATATCCATTGATGAATACTATACTTTAATGAGGATTTAATATAATGATAAAATCAAACATATTTCTCTGGATAGATTATGATTTTTTTACTAGGGAATGTATAGACATTACATATTCTACTTCTTCCAATATGAAAAATTATTGATTATTAATACATGTTGTTTAAGTTGTATTGTTTCTTAAATGATGATGGATGAGGCAAAAATTACATATCCCATTGATGTAAAGTGTGTCACAAAAAATAAAATAGGTTGGATTTTTGACTAAGGCCTTATCTATTTATGTAAGATGTATTAGAATAAAGAATTTATGGTATGTTTAATATGTCTGACACTATACATTTCATAATTATGAAATCAGTTATTGATGTCCATGTGATTATTATAATAGTTATATTATCCATGAATAAGTTTCAAGATGATGTGATTATTTATACAGCCTGATTTAATAATCATTTATTCATTCTATATTATTCATTCCATATTTATTCTATGAAATCTTCCACTCTACTCATTCGCTTACCAAGAATATTATCTCACCCTTTTATTTTTTTCCTTTCCCTAGGATGTCAAGAAGTATAATATGATTAATTTTAAATGATATGATAGAGTTAATAATTATGTTTCGAAATTAAATATTAATTTTTATTTTATATTTTCAAATGAAATATAAGATTCAATAATGTATCTAGTTTACCAAGACTACTAAACTATTTTTTCCCTTAATATGCGGTCATTTTTATCTAGTACCATTGTAATAAATTAAATATAACACTAGGCTACTCGGGTCAGGGTTGTAAGAGTTGGTATCACAGGAATTTTAGTAGAAACCTTGGAGACTATATTTATTAAAACATAGATTTGGGAACATAACCCTAATAATAAACTCAAGGATATATCTAATTGTAGGATAATATCATAATGTTTTGGTAAGGTAGTGATTTTTTGGTTTTAATAGAAATATGTCCTGATTTAGAAACTAGAAGTGGTTGTGGTTTTATCACAGATGCATCAAGTTGTAATAACCATCAAAAGCGTTTCTTGAGTACATCTCGACCATTATTATAGCGCATAGTGAAGGGGCCCTTACTGTACACCTGGGTTGACACTCATGGGGGGTATTTTAGTGTTAATTCTAAATTTATTTATTAACCATTATGAATGATTTGAGAATATTTTTATCATTTGAAAATATTTACAAAGAAACTAAGATTATGATTCTGATATTTTCTATACCTAAATTTTAATTTATGTTATGTGTTTTTCCAGTTTCAAGAATTATACATTATGATTTATAATGTTATAATGTAATCTACTATGTCCTATTGTTTAGAAATAAATAATTGTGGAAGAAATAGAAACTGTATGAATGCACATAACCCATGAAGGTATATCCATCATGGGAAATACAATATATCTAGAGACGGATCTATACATATTATAACTATAATGGGGAAACTGACTCAAATAATGATCAATAACATTGACTATATAAATAAGCTTTTTGATCTACAATGTGGTGTAATAATATAAGAACATTTTATTTGACAACAACCCCCATCATTTAACTGACCAAAAAATACATTTGTAGTAAAAAATTAAATTATTTACTTAGAAAAGATATTTCTTGATTTGGGAAGCATTGAAAGATAGAATGATTTCATGATAGTTTATCATCTCATGGGGGATACAGATTAGTGGCGTTCATTGATGAAAAACACAAGGATGGGGATTAAATAACAAGCATGAAGTGAAGGATTTTAGGATAATTTTCTTGTGAAATTATATTCCTCATGAGCAATAAGTAGATCTGGAATCCAATTCCTGAGTCTAAGAAAATCTGAATATGAAATATTGTAATTTATAAAGCCAATTTTACAATGTTATCAAGGTATGTTCTTGACTAAATATGTTATAAAAAGAGTAATATTAACCATTCATTTAATAGGCCAAGTACAATCCTTCAAAGGGAACTAGTCTCCCAATCATTCTCATCATATGAGGATATAATATCATGTTCTATCAAGACAAAGAAATAATTCTACATGTATTATGAATTTGAACAAAAGAAAGATAAGAACAGAATGACTGAGCACCTTATGATGTAAAAAATGGATAAGGAGAAGAAGATAAGGGGGAATTTCAAATAGGTGATATTTTTGGAATGAAACTCCATAGTAAATGGCTGAAGGTATTAAGTGTTTTCATCAAGTTTAGAGATAAAAACCATATTTATCATGAATTAAATAGTAAGGTATAATCAATCAATGTATAATTATTTAACAGTAAGGATTTCAAGAACCATTCTAACAAATTCACCAAATTTCAAGGTAACTTACCATATAAGAGGACAAAAGGATAATAACACATTTATAAAATTAATACAGCTAATGTTTAAGTTCCTTTTTGATGTGGAGGAGTGTACTTTTATCATGAATTGAATGTCATCTAATGCTTTATTTGATTCTAGATTCATACATTTTTTAATATCTTACATGTTTTCCAAAAAAAATTATATATTTTTCTTACACACTAGTAAGGGAGTTATTAATCAAGACTTATATAGGAAATATTATTATAACAAATATATTTCATTCAATCCCCATTATTATGTATGTACTTACCTTTTTCATAAATTTTATTATTATACCTATAGTAGACTATGATATATACCTTGGTATTGATTGACAAAAAGTATAATACAAAAATTTACTTCCAAGAGAAAGATTTTATGATTTATGATTAAGATTTGGAATTCCTTATATTTATAACAAATACATAATCATCTCATTTATGCATATATCCACCCCTAATAGTCGTTAGTAATGGAATACAAGTGAATAAGAGGATATACAAACTATGGAAGGGAATGGTAAACCTAGTACAGAAGATGTTCCAATATTGTAAGAATATATTGATGTTTTTTTTAATAACAACCCAGATATTTACCTAATAATGACGTTCATTTTTCTATTGAAATCATCCAAGATGCAGAACCTATATCCAAGACACCATTTAAAATGACTACTATAGAGCTAACGAAGATAATGAAACAACTACATGAGTTTTGTGATAAGGTATTCATCTGAATAAGTGTTTTTCCTTGGGGATCTCATGTTTTATTTTTGGAAAATAATTATGGGACTATGAGGTTGTGTGTTGATTACAAAGAAATCATTTCTATTATAATGGAGAATAAGTATTATCATCCCCATATTGATGAACAGTTTTATTAACTTCATGGAGAACCAAAATTTTCAAATATTTATATTCATTTTAGGGTTCATCAATTTTGAGTGTGGAAGGAAGATATTATAAAGAAAACATTTCGTAAGAGGTATGTACATTATGATTTTATAGAAATTCCCTTTAGATTGATTAATTCACCCTATGTTTTTATAAAAATGATGAATAGATTTGTTGATAAATATCTTTATAATTTCATTGTGGTATTTATTAATGATATATTAGGATACTTAAAAAGTTATGAAGAGCATAATATTCATTTACGAAATTATTTTTGAGGCTTTGAGAGAAAAGTTGTTATATAAGAAATTATTAAATTGTGAAATCTAGATTTAGAAATATTATTTTGTTTTAAATATTGTATTTAATTATGGAATATAAATTTATGATTTAAAGGAAAAGGTATAAAAAATATCCTATTCTAATAAACATAACTGAGGTACGTAGTTTCTATAGGTTAGCAGGTCACTATCAGTGATTTTATTTAAAATTTTGTCTGATTTTCAAACCCGTTAACTAAGTTGACATGGAATTGGGTTATGTTATTATGGGCATGAATTTATGGAATGCTTTGATTAATTAAATAGGAGGTTTAACAATTGTAGACGCCGGAAAAGTCCGTTGCTCCCAAACGAAGCTCCGGATGCGGAAAGCGAGGTCATATTTGGAGTCGGAAGGATGTTTCGGAGGGCCCGGAGGCCTTGCGCGGAATTTCAGAGGCACGCGCGCAAAGGTGATGCCCCGCGCGGAAAACCCCCGGGATGCGCGCAATGCGCCGGCTCGGCGCGCAATTCTGCGCGCCGCGGGTCCGCGCGCCTCCCTTACGCGCCGCGCCCGATTCCGCGCCCGCGAGAAGAATTTCGCGCTCGCACCCTGGATTCCGCGCCCGGGGTTGCCTATAAATACAAGGCGACCCCCAACGTTTCAAAGGTTGCTGGAAGTCGAAACGTCTCCCGTGCGCGCAATTCAACCCCTTCCGCGCGCAATGACGAACTTCAGGTAACCTCCTTTCTTTCGCGCAAGAAAGCCTCGGGGTCCGCCTTCGCGCGCAATCCCTGCTGGCTCCTTTCATTTGAATAAACACTCACCCTAAGGCCTTTGCGCGCAAAAGAACCCGCTTGCGCGCAATTGCCCCGGGGTGCGCGCAATCCGGCCCGATTGCGCGCACCCCCTTCTTTCAAGTGGCCATTCATTAGAGAATGAGCCGTTGCCCCCGCGCGCTATCCGAAGCCCGGTGTGAGCAATCTGAAGCATCCGCGCGCAAGGCGCTGGCCCAATTGCGCGCCAGCCGTCCCGATTGCGCGCCGGCCCGCAGTATTGCGCGCAAAGCTTCCTTTTTGCGCGCAATCTGCCAGGGTCGCCCCCATTGACCTCCCAAGGTTACCCGCCTGTGTGGCACCCGATGATTCTCATCCCGGGTGCCCGCACCGTGCGTTGTCTTCCCGTGCGGCCCTCCAGGCTTGCGCGAAGTGACACGCACCTATGTCCAGCATGACGTTAAACTGCATATATGTCCAGCATGACGTTAAACTGCATACTCGTCCAGCATGACGTTAAACTGCATATACGTCCTGCACGACGTTAAACTGTACATCGTCCGCGCTGCAAGACGTTAAACTGCCAAGTGCTTCGTCCGGCAACCTATGCCCAGCATGACGTTAAACTGCACACCCGTCCAAGCTGCACGACGTTAAACTGCCTAGCCCCCATCGTCCGTGCTGCAAGACGTTAAACTGCCAAGTGCCTCGTCCTCAACACATGACGTTAAACTGTACTTCGTCTGGCAAGACGCTAAACCGTCCGCAACCTGATCCCGTGCTCCGCACGCAGGGTCTCCCCCGGTTTGGACGTGGCCCCCACCCGCTCGTCTCTGCAGGGATGTCGGGATTGTCCCCCTTTTGGGAGGATTTAATGGGAGTGGCTTTTCCCTACGGGGGCAGGGTATTACAAACCCCTAGTTTCTCGTGGGAGGCTGCACATGTGTATCTCCATTGCACCTCCCCACTGCCGAAGCCAGTAGAGGGTCTGACTGGGATCGAGGTGTCTTTTGCTTTCGGTCCAAGTCCCTTCCAGCTGAGTTTTGCAGCATCCGGGCTTCCCCAAGTGCGTAAGTCCTGACAGAATGAACTACGTGGACTTTGATCCCTGTCTTCTATACAGGGTACGTAGGAAGCCTCCCTGAGGCCCAAGCCCACCACCTGGTCGTTCTGGTCGTATTTACGTCCGTTCGTCCATCAGTGGACCCCTCCAGGGTTCACGCTTGCGTTGATTCACCTATGAATCCGCCCCTGTGGGAGACCGCCCGTGTGTATCTCCACGGTGCCTCCCCACAGCCCCCCTTTTCCATTTCCCCTTTTATCGTCCAGCATGACGTGAAACTGTGATCCACCCGGCCGTTCCATCCCCCTCCGTGCGAGGTGGTTCGGTTCAGTCCTCCGCCCGGCGGCCTCGACCTCTTCGTGAGTCGGCTTGCCGACGTCCAGCATGACGTTAAACTGTATGCCCGAACTACGTTGACTTTGATCCGTGTTAACGCGCGGTACGTAGGAAGCCCCTCTGGGGTCCAAGCTCTTTACTCCATCATCCACCCTGATCCTTACCCGGGCCGCCACATCCCGGTGGGGTCATGCCACTTCACTTCACTCCACGTTACTTGGGAAGCCGCCCATGTGCTGGCCCCAGCGTCGGAGGTTCCCCGCAAGGGGTTCTGTCATCTGATCCACTTTTCGTGTTGATCGGTCCGATGCCGTCCCCGCTGGACGTTAAACTCGCGGCATACCCCGTGTTAAACACGGGAAGCTGAGGAAAACCTCAGGTGACACAGTTCCCCGCACCTAGTACGGGATGCCTCAGGCCATCGTGCCTTCGAGAAGCCCTATTAGGGACGGAAGACAGACGTGCAGAGCCGCAGTGTTACGACACGCCCCCAGCACC
This sequence comes from Viscum album, assembly GCA_963277665.1. Lineage (NCBI taxonomy): Eukaryota > Viridiplantae > Streptophyta > Magnoliopsida > Santalales > Viscaceae > Viscum > Viscum album. Next base: position 1,023,403,434 of record OY728134.1, on the reverse strand, counting down.
CAGAGCCACCCGGCCTTCTCACCGCAGGTTGCTGCCCCGCCCAGACTCCTTGGAACGTCCGGGCGGAAGCAGCGTAATTAACCGGTGTCCATGAAGATATGGCGCCGGGAACGAGATTCACGAACATTCTTAAGTCTATGAGGGAGACCCGGATTAGGCGACAAGTTCCGAGGAGACGTCCAAGGAAGGAGAAGCCGACATCCCATCATCCCGGTTTCGATCAAGGAGCAGACGCCCCTGAATAAGGGACGGATGCCGCCCGCCCTTGGAAAGCGGGACTGCGGGACCACAAGCCGCGCGCCCATCCCCTCGGGTTGACGGGTGCACGCGCGAACGCGTCCTGGCGGAACAGCGTAACCCGACGCACATCCGCACCGAAACAGAAAAATGGTGAACCCGACGTGAATCTCTTCTCCTCGATACGAAGACCGATGGCTTTCAGAGGTGTTGGAAGACCGGCGTGTTGCCCGGCCAAGCATTCAGTCTTACCCGCCAGGGGCTGGGGAAGGGACATCGGGCACTCCGTCTCGCAACGTCGAGGGCCTGGGTTCCCCCCACGGAAGGCGTCGTGGCGCTAATGGTTGGTTGTCGATTCCTTTTTCCTGTCAGTATTAATGGGTCATTCTCCCTGCTTTCAGAAATCAGGTCGCCCGATCTAGTGCCCGAACGCCACCCGCCCACTGGCGCAGGGACAGGGGAAACACCGACGCGGCTACTCCGCGCGGTCCCGCCCGTTCCACAGCCGTCCCAGCAGCCGCAATTGCGGGACGACCACGCCCTCTCTCCCCCTCGGAGGTCATCCAGAGAAGGGTGATCAACACCCTGGTGCGGAGATACGAGGAAGAGGGAGTCATCCCCACTAGGGAAATGGCTCGCCTAGACCTTGAGGAGGCTGCGCCTCGCCACCACCGCCGCCCCCGAGGGCCGCGCAGGGAGGCACCGCCGCCTACCTCAACGTCCAACCGCTTCGGGAGCTTATCCCCGGAGCGCTCTGACAGTTCCCTTCCCTATGCGGATGAAGTGGAAGATGCCCAGGATCACCCTATCCGAGGTCCGCTCCAGGGATCCACGATAAGGGCTCCCGCCAGGCCACGGCGACATCGCCGCCAGGCCCCTCAAGTCGAGGAACAGGCTCTCCACCTGCCCGCGCCGCTCATCCCGGCTCGTCTGTCTCGACGCCAACGTCGGGCACGAGCGGAAGAGGATGCCCACCTTGGGGCTCTAGCAACAGCGGCCGCATTGGCCCAAGCCACTGCTGGCTCCAGTCGCCAGGCCTCTGCGCATCCTGAGCGGGGGAACTCCTATGCCCGACCCGGATCGAGGCCCCGACCGCCCCAAAGGCAGGTTGGGTTGACTCTCCCGGTTGCTGGCACTGGCAGTAGCCACCGCGGACCACCTCGCGGTAGCGCTATTCACCGGCAGGATCTACTCTGTGTGGCCGATCCAGGAGGCATGGGTCATCCCACCTCCCGATCCCGGCCCGGAGTCCTGCCCGGGATCATCTCTCCCTGCGTCCCCTTTGATATCTGTCCCGGTGCCCCTCGCACCTTGGTTCCCAGTCCTCTCGGCCCCAGCACCAGTGCGGCCGGAGGACGCCAGGACAGAGATCAGCCCTGCCCCGAAGAACCACCCAGGGGCAGGAAGGCAAGGCGTCGACGCCGAGGGAAGAATGTTGCGGAGTTCCGGACAGAGATCCGACCGGTTTGCTTCTCTGACTCAGAGGCAGAGTACGATTCGGCGACAGAGCCCCTTCCCCAATCCCGCCAGTCAAGGGCAGGGGTAGGAATGCGGCACGTCAGCCTCGTGCTCCCCGAGAGCGAGATCGATGTGATCCCCGCGTCTCTCCGAAGGTATATCCGGAGTAACGAGGGCCTGGTAGACCCCCAAGGATCAAACTTGCGGTTGGTACCGGCCCCTCCGGAAGTGCCTTCCGTCTCGATCAGAGAAGCCGGAGACTTTTTCTGGGGACCGACGGTCGAACCACGATCTGGTGCGCCCTCGGCGAGCACCGATGCTACGGCAGGATGTTCGCTCGCCGGCCCGTCCTATCGTGATGTGGTAGCTGGGGCACCGCCACCCTCAGGGGGAGGCCCGGGATATGGAGGCCAATCGGCCTGCTCGCCGTATTCACCGCCGGCCAGCCCGTCGGCCCGACGGCCCGCCTCGGCACCACTACCAGTTCCCCGTCCGTTCCCAGCCATGGAAGAGGACCGAGGAGATCTGGGTCCCGAGTTTGAGTCGTGGAGCTTCAGGACCGTCCTTGCAGAGGGCCACTTCCCTGAGAAGTTTTGGCCAGTCGCAGGACCGGGCTTTGATGCACCCGAATCGCTCACCCCGGATGAGTTCGAGTGCTTCCGCCGAACTCTCCGGGAGACTCACTCCCGTCTTCACTGCCTACAAATGCCATACCCCGGGAGTCAACTACACCTGGAGGATATTGGTGAGCAGTGCCGTCAAATTGACCTGGCCATGCTCCCCGCGGTTCGGCACCCCGGGTCATTTGGGCACCACGAGGCCCTCCAACAACGATGCGTTGAGTGCTTTCAAGTACTCCGCAAAGTTATCGAGGAAGCCACTCCCCACGTGTATATCCGTGGATGGGGGCAGTACGCTGCCCTACGCTTCAGTGTGATTCGCCGACAGCCCGATTCGTTGGGTGGCCCTGAGGGTATATCCCCAGGGACAGGAACAGTCAATATGGCTGACCTGTCGGGAGAGGGGAACGACTTGGAACTTCTCGACGGGGGCTTCCCCCCCGAAGACAAGCCGTCGTCAGACCCATCAGTGAGAGTTACTCGTCATCAGAGGAACCTCCTGGGGCTCCCCGCACCCACTGAAGCACTGACGTTGAGCCGAAACGTCAGCAAAGGAAAAGAGCACAGCGAGGCTATAAGGCCCGCCGACCCATCTGCCTCCATGCGGAAGGCAGAGGAGGATCCCGAGAAGGCTACGCTACGTCAGCAGCTCGCCGAACAGAAGAGGCTGGTTGACCAGCTCCTCGCCGAGCGCGCTGCAGAACGGCGGCCTGACTACGGTGATCCCAGGCCAGGGCAGCAGGGACCGGAACAACCACCCCTCGATGAGACTCTCCCGGGCAACCGTGATTACGCCGTGTTCGCCGACAGGAGAGAGGCCATTGCCTACGGCAAGAGGGCGCGGTATGTTTCGCCACACCCTCCCGAGCAACGCGACTACCCGAGAGATCCCGCTCGGATTCCTCCCGCTGCCCCAAGGGCCGCTCCGCCAGCCATCCCACGAGCTGCCGAGTTCGACGATCCGGTCGACGACCCGATTGAAGGGCCATGCAATGCGCTCGTGGTTAGAGATCCTCGCCAGGACTGGAACCCATGTCCGGACGATCCGATGGCGGCACTCATTGCCCGCTTGGAAGCCTTGGAGACTCGGCAGGTGGCGATCCCACCGGACGGCAAGCCATACCCAGCATGGGTGGATGACATGCCGGCGCCTCCGGGATTCGGGAATCCCACTTTCGCCCCCTTCAACGGGACCGGAGATCCGCCACAACATTTGGCCCATTTCAACTCGAGGTGCGGGCCTATGTTGGGGACTCCGGCGCAGCAAGAGGCCGCTAAGCTTCGCTGCTTTGTCCAGACACTGGAAGGGCCAGCATTTGTCTGGTACAGCCAGCTTCCCGTCGGGTCGATAACTAGCTGGGAGGACCTTCGTAGACAATTCCTCTACCAGTTCAGTTCCACGACCCGGAAGACGAGTATCGCAGACCTCTTCAAGTGCAAGCAGAGGCCTGATGAGCGAGTCGCGGACTTCGTCGCCCGATGGAAGGGTCTCACGTATTCCCTTGACATGCCATTGACTCAGGAGCAGTTGCTGACAATGTGCGTCGGGAACGTCAAGACCGAGCTGGTCCCTTCCCTGATCACTCAGAATTACCCCGGAGGGTTCAGGGACTTCTCAGACAAAGCTCAACGTCTTGAGGAAGCCCTGCAACAGGCCAGCCAGGCACACCCGCTGCCTCCTATGATTCCTGCAAGGAGAGCCAGCAGGGCTGAGCCCGCTGCTGTGGCCCAGATAGAGGCTCCCAGGCCGTTGGAGCTGCTGCCGGTGAGGCCAGCTCCGCAGCCTCACAGGAATCCGCCTCCACGGGCTCAGTTCCCGGCCCAGCAACGGCAGCCACAGAACCGGCCGGCCCCTCCGCGTAATGTACCGCCGCAACCCCGGCGAGATAATCAGGGTCCACCTCCTCGGCAGGCCCCTCCGGCCCCTCGTCAAGACCGCGCTCCCAGGGGCCCGCGACACCTGACGTACTCATTCCATGAGGATCAGGTCCCCGGTTATTTCCGGAGCGCCCTGGAGCAGAGGATTGTGCGATTGCCTGAGTGCTGGAGGCCAGAGGAGGCACATCTCACGGATAACCCCCGCTACTGCCCCTACCATCGGGCCCTGGGGCACACCATCCAGCGGTGCTATGTGTTTAAGGACTGGCTCCAAGACCAGATTAACAACAATGTAATCAGGTTGGGCCCAGCTCCAGCACATGTAGCGGGCGTGTTCGTGGGATCAGATGACGATAGTGGCAACGAGGACGAATGGCAACTGGTCTCCGACCGCGGGTCCCAGAAGTATAATAACTGGATGGCCCGCAAGACGACCATTCGCGCCCAGGGAATCATCCGTGCGCGCTTGAATCAGCCTGAGCCCCCAGAACCTGCGGGTGCTGCTTCGGCATCGTCGTCCCAGTCTGCCTCCTCCAAGAGGAGCAAACGGCGGCAGCGCAAGAAGGAAGAGCGCGCCCCGCCAGTTCCGCCACTATCCCGTACTCTCGGCGATTTCATGCCCCCGGGGATGGGGGTCCCTCCTCGGATCCGCCCGGTGATGGATGATTCGTCCGATGACGGTATTGGGTACGCTTCGGTTAACACCGTCGAGCTGGTAAATCCCTTTTCGGTTCCCGACGTTGAAGAACACCAGGTGGACCTCCCTAGCGTCCCCGGTCGTCGCCACCGTCGGAAGAACCGCAGCAGCAGGAGTCGCCGGGGCACAGCCGTCGGTACCTCCGGCCAGGCCGTGCACGCCACTGAGACTAGGTGGCAGGCTCAAGATCGAGCTCAACGTACGCAGGCTCCCCATCCGGGGATGACGGATTCGCCTCCGCCACTGTTTGTGGTATGGGACCGGGCAGAACCGCCTCAGCCGCGTCGCGACCAGCTCCGCCCTGCCACAAGTCCATCCCGGCCTCCTGACTCCAGTACGGTGACCATTTCCCGGACTGCGACCAGTGAACAGCGAGATGCGCCAAGTACCAGTCGGCCGCCGATCCAACCGGTAAGGCCCGTCATGCCACCAACCGCAGAGCAATCTCCTGCAACCAGGAGCTCGCGCTTGGCCAAAAAGTATGATGTCCTGAAGCACTTGGCCGACATCCCAGCAAGGCTCTCCATCCTTGAGGCTCTGCGCATGTCATCTGAGATGCGCGAGGCACTCGCTGAAGCCCTGAAGAGCCCCCTCCAGTTCGAGACAGAGGTTGCGGCTGCAGAGGCCTTCCACGCCGAAACGATCGAGGACGCCGAATGTCAGGCAGTTATCTCGTTCTCTGGTAAGGATGAAGACCCTCCTATACAGGGACACATTCGTCCGCTGTATGTCACCGGCCAGTTCAACGGCCTTGAAGTCCGGCGCTGTCTTGTCAACACGGGGTCCGGGATTAATCTGATTCCAACTCGGACGCTCCGGAGATTGGGGTTGTCTGAGGATGACTTGATTCCCTCCGACCTCAGGATCCAGGGGTACGACCGCACCGAGCAAACCCCGGTCGGCAAGATACGTTTGAAGACCCAGTTCGGTGACTTGGTTGCCAACACCGAATTCATGGTAGTCTCTCAGGACACTGCGTATAACGCATTGATGGGCAGGCCATGGCTTCACCTTCATGCGGCGGTTCCCTCGTCATACCACCAATGCCTCAAATACTCCCTTAATGGTCGAGTAGGCGTGCTTCAAGGAGATGCCTCTCCTTTTGCCTCATGTGAAGCCCGCTATCTGGACGCGGACTATTACAAGAGCAAGGATAAGCAGATCCTGGCAGGTGAGGTTGAGCCTGTCACTGTTGCAAGCGATCCCTGGGCAAGTCTGGATGACGCTTACGTCCTCCCGATTCACCGGTTGGACGTCGCCATGGTCTTGACGGTCCGCGAGTCTCCTGATGAGACGGCCGCGACCGCCCGCGCCAGCACCAGTGGCCCAGCAGGATCTGGCAGCCCCAATGCAGTTTCCAACGCAGTCTCTCCCGTGGATGATCCCTCCCCGAGTGGAGAGGGTATGGAAGACGCACCCCCAGCCTTTGAGGAGGGCGTCCCCGCCACGGTCGATGAGTTAATACAGGTGAACCTTGGAACCGAGGCAGATCCAAGACCCACATTGGTCAGTGCCGCCATGCCCTCTGAGGAGCGGCAGCAGTACGTGGACTTTCTCAGGCAGCACCGTGATGTGTTCGCTTGGGGCTATGACGAGATGCCGGGGCTAGATCCTCAGGTAGCCGTCCACCGCCTAGGTCTCCCGGCGAACCATCGCGGGTTCAAGCAGCCTCCCAGGAAAATGCACCCATCCCATGGTGCCATGGTTGAGGCCGAAGTTGAAAAGCTTATCAAAGCCAACATCGTGAGGGAAGTTCAGTACCCCAAATGGCTGGCCAACATTGTGCCGGTCAGGAAGAAGAACGGGCAGATTAGAGTCTGCATCGACTTCCGCGATCTCAACCGCCACTGTCCGAAGGATGATTTTCCCCTTCCAGTGACAGAGCTGTTGATTGATGCCACAGCAGGGTTCCAAGCCCTCTCCTTCATGGATGGATACTCCGGATACAACCAAATTCGGATGGCCCCTGAGGATGAGGAGTTCACTGCCTTCAGGGCCCCCCAAGGTACCTTTTGCTACCGGGTCATGCCCTTCGGCCTGAAGAATGCAGGTGCCACCTACCAACGGGCGATGCACCGCATATTCAAGCCAATCCTCGGCACACTGGTGGAATGCTACGTCGACGACTTGGTTGTCAAATCGCGCCAGCGTCAGGACCATCTCAAAGATCTTGAGAAAGTGTTCAGCTTCCTCCGGTCTCGCTGCCTGAAGATGAACCCGTTGAAGTGTGCCTTTGGGGTCACCTCCGGAAAGTTCCTTGGATTTGTGGTAAGATACCGGGGTATTGAGATCGACCTAGAGAAAATCAGGGCGATTAGCCAGATGCCTCCCCCGGGTACCGTCCGGGAACTGCAAGGGTTCCAAGGCCACTTAGCCTATATACGCCGATTCATCGCGAATCTGGCCGGCAAGTGTAAGCCCTTTTCTCGGCTTATGAAGAAGGGTGTCACCTATGTATGGGATAAAGAGTGTCAGACCGCTTTCGAGGAAATCAAGCAGTACCTGCTTCAACCTCCGGTCCTGATGCCGCCCGTATCCGGAAAGCCGCTGGTCCTTTATGTGACCGCCCTGGAACGGTCCCTGGGTGCCCTTCTCGCCCAGAAGAACAACGAGGGAACAGAGAATAGCCTCTATTACCTCAGTCGCATGCTCCTCGATGCGGAGGTTAGGTATTCCCCCATCGAGAAGAGCTGCCTGGCGCTCGTATTTGCCGTACAGAAATTACGGCACTACTTGCAGCACCATGAGGTACAGTTGGTTTCTCGGGTAGACCCGTTGAAATATATCCTGAGCCGACCTATGTTGACTGGCCGTCTAGCGCGGTGGGCTGTGATTCTCCAGCAGTTCGACATCAGGTATGTGTCTCAGAAGGCCATCAAAGGGCAAGCGTTGGCAGACTTTCTGGCCGCTCACCCGACCTCCGCGGATCAGCCGCTGGATCTAGGCTTTCCTGATGAGACCATTCTCTCGGTTGATCGAGCCGATCCATGCTGGCAGATGCACTTTGACGGTGCCTCCCGGAGCCCCACCGGTAGAAGACTCGATAATCCTAAGCTCAACAGAGTGGGCCTGGGTATCGTCTTCATTACCCCGGAGCGAGCCGTGCTGCCATACTCTTTCCTGTTGTCAGAGGGCTGTACCAACAATGAGGCGGAATACCATGCCCTCATCACCGGCCTCGAGTTAGCTCTCGAGATCGACGTGCCCCATCTGTGTGTGAAAGGGGACTCCGAGCTGGTCATTAAGCAGATCAATGGCGACTATGTTGTCAGGAAGCCGGAACTTGTGCCATTGTTGGAGTGCACCCTCCTTCTGATGGCCCGGTTCCCTTCTCGGCCAGAAATTGTCCATATTCCCCGGTCGCAGAACGGTCGAGCAGATGCTTTGGCCAGCCTGGCTGCGTCACTTGCGGAACCTGAACAGGACAACCTGATCGTCCGCGTGACGCGCCGCAGGCTCATCGCTCCCGTTATCCCGGAAGAAGATCGCGGCCCGTTGGTAAGTAATCTCACCACGGTTGCCCCTATGCCCGGAGCCCCGAGTACCCCAGATATAGCAGTCGGATCAGCCCCTGATTGGAGGACGCCTTTGGTTGAGTACCTCCAACATGGCATTCTTCCGTCAGATCGGGCCGAGCGCGAGCGAGTTCGACGCCGCGCATCGCAGTTCGTCCTCCAGAGCAGTCCCGGCCTGGAGCAGATCCTCTACAAACGCGGATTTGATGGTGTTCTCCTCCGTTGCCTTCAGGGAGTTGAGATCCCACGAGTCATGCAAGAGGTTCATGCTGGTTCATGCGGCGCCCACCAAACTGGGCCGAAGCTGTCCCACCAGATTCGGAGGTTGGGATACTTCTGGCCCTCTATGATCCATGACTGCATCGAGTACGCCAGGAGGTGCCATGCGTGCCAGGTTCACGCGAACTTTGTGCATCGGCCGCCGGAGCCTCTCCATACCACAAGGTATTCCTGGCCCTTTGCAGTCTGGGGACTGGACGTTGTGGGACCTTACCCGCCGGCGACAGCTCGCCAGTGCCGGTTCATTCTGACCGCCACGGACTTCTTCTCCAAATGGGCAGAAGCGATTCCGCTCAGAGAGGTCAAATCCTGTTCGATCGCTGACTTCGTGACCTCCAACATCATCTATCGATTTGGAGTGCCTCACGCTATCCTCACGGATAACGGAACCAATTTCCGAGCAGCCGAGTTGAAGAAGTTGTACGCCAAGTATAACATCCGCTCGAACCATACATCTCGCTATCATGCGCAGGCGAATGGACAGATCGAGGCGTTTAACAAAACCCTCTCTAACATTCTGCAAAAGATGGTTGGTCAGAACAAGAAGAGTTGGCCGGACAAGCTCCCCAACGCCCTCTGGGCTTATCGGACGACGACTCGCAATTCCACCCAGATGACCCCTTATTCCCTGGTGTATGGAGCTGAGGCCGTCCTGCCCATCGAGATCCAGTTACCGTCCTTGCGCACTGCGGTCTACGACCAGCAAGCGCCGGACAGAGTTGCTGAAGCCCGTCTAGTCGAGTTGGAAGCACTGGATGAGAATAGACTTCGCGCTTTGCACAACTTGGAGAGGCATCAAAGCAGGATGGCTCGAGCTTTCAATAAGAAGGTTCGCCTCCGCTCCTTCCTACAGGGTGATCTAGTGCTAGCCCTAAGAGCACCGATGATCCCCGGCAGGAAGCCGCCCAAGTTGGAGCCCAAGTGGGAGGGACCTTTTGTTGTCCACAAGGTCTATCCCAATGGCGCGTACTCCCTAGCGACTATGGATGGTGAGCGTGTCACTCCTCCCACCAACGCTAGGTTCCTCAAGCAATACTTTGCCTGAGTGTCACCACGTCCTGCACGACGTTAAACTGCATTCGTCCAGGCTACAAGACGTTAAACTGTTTAGCATTCGTCCGCGCTGCAAGACGTTAAACTGCCAAGTGCTACGTCCTGCACGACGTTAAACTGCATTCGTCCAGGCTACAAGACGTTAAACTGTTTAGCATTCGTCCGCGCTGCAAGACGTTAAACTGCCAAGTGCTTCGTCCCGCATGACGCTAAACTGCACTACGTCCGAGCTACAAGACGTTAAACTGTTCAGCATTCGTCCTGCATGACGTTAAACTGCCTCTCCAGAACTACGTATGGCTTGATTCCCATCCTTATGGGATACGTAGGACCGCCTGAACCCTCGTGTTTCAGGCCCAGCCCCATCCTTCGGGAATTTCCATCCCATCTCGGGCCCTTGGCCCAGTTGCCCCGGGGTGTGCGGCGTATGGTGTGAGTGCGGGGCTATGCCCTCATTCACGTCGGTTTGTTCGTCACGCTGTACGCCCCCCTCCACGTTTGGGGATGCCTTCTGCTCCCCCCTTCTTTTTTCCTCATCGTCCTGCATGACGTTAAACTGCCTTTCAAGAACTACGTATGGCTTGATTCCCATCCTTATGGGATACGTAGGACCGCCTGGACGCTTGTGTCTCAGGTCCAGCCCCGTCTCTTGGTTGATCACGGGGACCTGCCTCCCTTCGGTTGCTCTCAGGGTGAGTCCTCCGACCCTTTCCGGAGATCTGTTAACATGTTTTGGGGTGCTTCGGTCTATGACTCGTAGTGTCAGATTCAATCCCGACAAGTCCTATGTTGCTTGTCAGGCCTCGCGCTTCCTCTTGTTCGAGCCTTCACTCAAAGGGATCCTCGTTAGCGGTTTGGGTACGATGCCTCAGTGCTCTCCCACCGCTCCGGGTCGATTTACCGGCGGGTCTTGGGCCGCAAATCGATATGAATCCTGCGATTGAGCGGTTGATGCTCGTTTGCTTGCCCCGTCTTAGGCTGACGCGATCGGATGTTGTGTTGCGAATGCGTCAGCAACGTCCTTGATCGCCATGTCAGCTCTCTCGGGCTCTGAACATTGGTTGCGCAGTCCTCATCACACTCCGCCTTTGTGCGTTGTAGTGGGATCTTGACACTCTCTTCATACCGACCTCCGGTACGCCTCTACACGTTAGGCAGACCAACCAGGGTAATGATGTCGTTCGAGGCTCCCATGATCTGAGCACCAAGGATATATGCAGATATCCTCCCTAAGGGCCATGCGTAGCTGGACCCTCGTCCCCATAAGGAGGAGGGAGTCGCCCGAACAATTGCGTTCTGGGCCCAGTATATCTGGAGGCTAGCATCTCTGCCCCTCGGGTGATGGACATACGCAGACCCCTATCCCAAGACTCTTTTCCTAGAATCGTGCGTGACCGCAGGGCTGGGTATGTTCCCACCTCCGCCGTGTCCGCCGTACCGCGATAAGCGGGTTCCTCCATGGTCCGAACCACACGACCTTAAACTGTGTTGTCTGGTCCTACCACACGACCGTAAACTGTGATCGTCTTGGCCGCCCGACGAGAAACGGCACTGCATCGTGATGTCCTCCTCAGGGGACACTCATGTTGGGCGCTGGTTAATGACCACGCCATTCATCAATGCCTTCCATGGCTTGATTATTGTGGCGACGCCAGAGATTTCTCAATCACGGGCATGTCGCCGCACAAAGAAAAACCATTCATCTTTAAGGACAAACAAGAAATATCAAATGCCGCTCCTTTTGTGTGCGAGGGTCAGACCCGCACTCTTCCCCGCGCTGGTGCCCGATTGTGTCGCACCGCGCTTCAAGAACTACGTGCGGCTTGATTCCCATCCTTATGGGATACGTAGGAACGCCCGGATGTTTGAAACTTCGGGTCCAGCCCCCCACCTCTTAGAGATTCCCCCTTCTCTGGGGAATCCGCCGCCTTCAGGTCACCCTCAAGGCGTGTTCCCCGACCCCTTGCCGTGGTCCACCGGTGTCAAGAGTACTCTGGTTTATTGCCAGGAGGGTCAGGATCCGCTTGGTCAGGTTTCCTCCACTTTTCAGGCTTCGTGCTCCCTTTCATTCGGACCCATCGTCTACGCCCTGGGTGGAGCCCCCGTGAACGGTTCGGACACAATGCCTCAGTGCTCTCCCACCGACTCGGGCCGGTACCCCCAATGGCCTCGGGCAGCAAATTGATATAAATCCTGCGATTGAGCGGTCGATGCTCGTTTGCTGCCTCATTCCACCAACGGTTGGTGCGATGTTGATGCTGCTTTTCCGCCACGGTCGGCAGTATTCTCATATCGTCACGCCGGTGCTCCCGGTCCTCGAGTGAATGGCCGCATGATTCACATTTTCCACCTCCCATTCTGACCAGGCGAAACCTCGACACTCTTGACACTATCCCTCAGTGCATCTTCGCATATCCAGGGGATATGACCACGATGTGGCGTGCTTTGAGCCCTTATGGTCCGAGCTCTAAGACCTTAAACTAAGATCTCTCCTTATGGTCCGAGCTCTAAGACCTTAAACTAAGATCTCTCCTTATGGTCCGAGCTCTAAGACCTTAAACTAAGATCTCCCCTTCTGGTCCGAGCTCTAAGACCTTAAACTAAGATCCCCCCTTTATGGTCCGAGCTCTAAGACCTTAAACTAAGATCCCCCCTTTATGGTCCGAGCTCTAAGACCTTAAACTAAGATCTCCCCTTATGGTCCGAGCTCTAAGACCTTAAACTAAGATCTCCCCTTATGGTCCGAGCTCTAAGACCTTAAACTAAGATCTCCCCTTATGGTCCGAGCTCTAAGACCTTAAACTAAGATCCCCCCTTTATGGTCCGAGCTCTAAGACCTTAAACTAAGATCTCCCCTTCTGGTCCGAGCTCTAAGACCTTAAACTAAGATCTAGCCCTTCTGGTCCGAGCTCTAAGACCTTAAACTAAGATCCTCTAGCCCTTATGGTCCGAGCTCTAAGACCTTAAACTAAGATCCTCCACCTTTATGGTCCGAGCTCTAAGACCTTAAACTAAGATCCAGCCCTTATGGTCCGAGCTCTAAGACCCTAAACTAAGATCTACCCCAAATGGGGTCCTACGTCCTGCATGACGTTAAACTGCACTCACAGAACTACGTGTGGCTTGATCTCCAGCCTGATGGAGTACGTAGGAACGCCCGGGCATTTCGACTCGGGTCCGGCCTCAGGGATCGATAAGTCCCGCCCCTCCTCGTCGCCGGCCGTCTGGCCTGACTTCGGGTAGAGTGGTGCAGTTGTGATATTCTCCCCGATTCAGCTCGGGATGCCCCATCGCAATGATGGGAAGCGACAGTTTCCTCGTCAGAGAGGTGCTGTCTGAGAATTGAGGTGACTCACGGCCAGATTAGTGCATCCGCCCAATACGCTTTCCCCACGGTGGCGCAATTTTGAGAGCGTTGGATTCTGTCCGAACAAATCGTCACTTCGCCCCACGCTTCGCATGCCCTGTTGATCTGGATTTTCCACCCTTGTGTCTGAAGGAACCCCAAAGCGGTATTCATGATGACATGTGGTCCGCCTCCTGCAATATGAATGATGGCCTTTTTCGGTCCGTCTATTGCAGTTGTTATGGTCGATCCACTGTCCGCCTACCGTCTTGGGCATTTCCTGGAAGGCCGATCGTTGTGGATGTCTGGATTCGGGACACGCGATTCACCCTTTCTCATTTCCCTATGTTCGGATAAAATCTCAACGCCCCTAGCGTTGTCCCGCTCGTGTGTTGGAACAAGTTGGGGGACGATACATTGGTTAGGTCTGAGGTCTCCTTTCCCAGGAATGACCTCCCTCTTTTCTCCAGAAACCCAGGCCCAATTATGGATGCCTGATGCTTGGTTAACACTCCCGCAAGACAACGAATTGTGGTTGAGCATGTTAAACCAAAAGACGCAGATAAATATGGCGATTCATACAAGTGGATCAAAATATTAAGTAGCGGAAGCAAATGTTCTGGGAATGGCAAAAAACAGCCCTTAGGGATTAGCGTGCTGAATGAGTCTTTCTAATGCCGCTACCCTTTGGCTGGCGGCCTCCAGGGCTGCTTCTCGTTCTCTGCATGTCCTCTCCTCGTCGGCGGTCGCAGCACGCAGTTCGTCAATCCTGGCCTGTGCACGCTCCCGCTCGACTTGGAGTGTGACCATCTGTTGGCCCGCCTCCGTCAGCTGTACCTGAGCGTCGATCAGTTGTGCCGATAGTTGCTCCACAAGCTCGGTACATGCTGCGACGAAGGCCTCCTTCTCTGCCGCCTGCCCTTCGAGGCGCCGGACTTCCTGCTCTGCCGCGATGAGCGCCTGCGTGCTCTCCGACATGTCCCGACTTTGTGCGACGTCGGCACGCCGGCGGCTCTCGCGCATCTTCTCGGCCATGAAATCACGGACCGTCAGATGGAGGCGTTGAGCATCAGCTCCCCCGGCACACAGGAAGCGCAGCCAGGTCTGAAGTGATCCCATGCGCCCCAGCCATTCCGATGGGTCTCGCTTGAGGAAGCGCTGGATGCACTTCCACCCCCTGCGTCGCGTTACCCGGCTATCCTCGACCGCCTCCGCGTCCGAGTCATCCATCTCCTCTGGGTCGGCAGGCCGGTAGGAAGGGAAGGCAGCCAGCAGGTCTGCTGCAGGGTCCGCCCCTGGGAGGTCCTCACGAGGGATAGGTTCCCCAACATCCGGGCAACCTTCTTCTCTCTCCCCAGCGGCGCTGACACCCTCGTCAGCCCCCAACCTCTCTCCGGTGGCAGCACCGCCGACGTCCGCAGCCCCTTGATCAGCAGTTGGTGGGGCCGGCTCGGTTTGGGAAGCCTGTTCCGGAGCAGGCGGCATGTCCACCACTGGTCCACTCGTAGATGGCCCGGGTTCGGCAACCCGACGAGCCTCCGATGTTGAGATTACTGCGCATGGCATGCCATGGTTAGTCACGGATCGTCAATGGCAAGCACCAGCAGTAAAGTAGGGAGACTTACGGGAGTTCGGAGCATCATCTTCCGCTACCCCGGTCGCCGCAGGAACAGTTGCAGCAGGGGACCCCTTAGCGCTTGTCAATTCGATAATGGGTGCCTGGCCCCCGCCTTGTCCTGCTGGCGCCTCTCCTACTCCTGTTGAGGACGCCTGACCGACGTCCGTGTGCTCCTGAGAAGGATGGAGAAACGGGTTAGAAGCTGCATAAGAGAATGGATGAAGCAAGTTGAGTAGGGATAGAAGCGGACCTCGAGGAGCTCAGTGACATCAACGTTGTCAGAGCCGGCCACCTCGCCGCTCTCCCGTGGGCTCCCCCGATGGGACCTTCCCTCGGAGCCTTCATCCTCCCCCGTCTCCTCCTCCTCCTCGGAGTCGTTACTGTCATCTTCTTCCGGCGGCATCTGTTCCGGAGCGGGCTCGAGACCGAGCATCACCTTCACCAGAAGGGATGGCTCCGCACGCTGACCACGTTGGCGCGCGTACTCGTCCATGGCCGTCAGATATGCATATTGCCGGTTGAAGTCCACCCTGTCGGTGATCTGGAGGCGCCCGACCTCTGGCAGATAGATTCCTTCTCTGAGTATCTTTCGCCAGATGACGTCGGTCCCCAGTGACTGCCGCAGGGTCATCCAGGCCGACCACAGCGCCGGGAAGACTGCATCGTGGGAGGGTTCGAGCAGACGTCTCACCTGCTTCCCGGGCCGCTCCTCGACCGCCGCATGTGCCCCCTCTCTGGGCGCTGAGGTCGTAGCGGCAGCCTGCGATGCGCCCGCCGCCGAAGTCCCTGCTCGCGCCGGCCCCGCTGCTTGGCGCGCCTCCGTTCTCCCCCGTGTGGCGGCGCCTCGCCTCCTTCCTTGACGCCCGGTCTCCGCACGGGTAGCCTCGAGCCGCCGAACTAGCTTCCGCAAGAGCCCCTCAGGGTACGCGATGGCCCAGTGTTCGGCGTACTCGGTTGCCAAGCCTGCGTTAACTCCGGTAGGAGGGAGGGTGATGACGTCGCCAGAGCCGAAGGCGACGAACATCAGCCACATCTGGCGAAGGACGCCGGGGTTCGTCTCCTCCCGGACAGCAGTGAATACCCTCTTCGGCATCCGCTGAAGGCACCCGAACTGCCTGGCGAACCGGGTCGGCATGTAGGGCTCGCAGATCACCTTCCCGTCGATCCGAGCCACGAGCACCCCGCCCCGCATGTTCAGGAAGTATTCATACTGCTCCAGCGGGCCCTGTCCGTTGTCGATCATCTGGCCGACGGGAGTGGGGAACGGGCTGAAGTTGAAATTGGCATGATTGCCAATCCGAACCCTCACGCCCTCCTCACTGAGGGTCATCGGAGCGACCCCCGCAATGTTCAGCAGGGAGGGTCGCAGGCCGTTGCCCGGAGGACTGATGGCATTTGGGAACGTATACCCACCAAGGTGAGCAGCCACCCAGCCGTGGAAGAACTGAAAGGGCCCACAAATCCTTCGTGGCGACCCCCCTCGTGAGATGCGTCCCAGAATGGCATACAGCCTCGCCAGTACTGGGACCCCGAGGTTGTACCTCTTATTGGCAGCCATGGCGCCCGCCATCGCCAGCGTCGCCGGACGGACGCCCATCCTCGCATCCCGCACTGGCAGGAGCCACCCGCTCAGAAAGGCGGCCAGGAACGCCGCGTACCGGACGTTCGGGTCCCGGGCCTCGATGACGCGGTACCCCCATGAGCGGTAATCGCCCGTCTCCAGGACCCGCCAGTACGACCCGTTCCGGCTCCTCTGAGCTACGGTCGGGCACCGCTTCCCCCTGCCTGGCATCTTGACCGCCGGGTCATGCTCCAGGAACTGGCCGAACCAATCCTTGTAGGCTATGTCCTTCTGGAAGTCTTGGATCCCGAGCCGCTGCGTAGCCAGGTCAAGAAGATGCCAGGTCAGAATGGGAGTCCGTGACCTGTCCTCCCAGATGTTCTTCGGTGGCAGGAACTCATCGTACTGGTAGCCCTCCAGCGGGATACCTCCGATGCAGTGGATGTCCCAGAGACCGATGCCGACCTCCCCATGGTGAAGATGGAAGGTGTTGGTATCCGGGGACCAGCGAGTGAACAGCTCCGGCCCGAGCTCAGACTGCTGGTAGAAGTGGAACTGCGACGTCCACACCGCCTCGAACAGGCCGATGTACCGCAGCTCCTCTGCGAAGTGATCGCAAGTGTGGCGTACCCAGAACGCCCAGGCCCATTCACTGGTAAAGTTGCCCCCGGATCGCAAGTCCCAGTCCTTCAGCCAGCCCTTGGTGTCGTCAGTGACACTCTGACGGTATGTGCTCGAGTAGAGGGCTGGAGAATTCTCCGCTGTAGGCTCACCCCCATCAATGGTTCGCGTCCTCGGGTTCAGGACGTAGACATCCAAGTGCCTGGTTTCCCTGGCAGGATGCCCATTGTTGGTGATGTTATAGCGGTGAAGCTCGTCCTCCCGAGTCACCCAGGTTCGCGGCGCATCAATCTCGAACCCTGGCACCGGAACCTCATCGAGGATGCCGAAGTTCCAGAGCGGCAGGTTGTCCGACAGTGGATATGTCTTCTGGGCCGGCGTTAGTAAGTCGAACAAGGATTGATTGTTGGAAACAATCTCCTTGGCTCCGTAAACCTCCTCGTTCGTCGCCATCTCAGCTCTGCGAGTGGCGGCATCCCCCTCATTTCCTCTGTGCGCGGCCATCTCAGAAGTTTCGGGAGTCGTGCGGGTTAAGG
This sequence comes from Viscum album, assembly GCA_963277665.1. Taxonomy (NCBI): domain Eukaryota; kingdom Viridiplantae; phylum Streptophyta; class Magnoliopsida; order Santalales; family Viscaceae; genus Viscum; species Viscum album. The sequence continues at coordinate 1,023,386,015 of OY728134.1, read as the reverse complement.
GATGAAGAGTGCGGGATCGGACGAGGCTGGTGGAAAAGTTTGAAGGTTGGCGCGCAATCCAAGTGGACGGCGCGCAATTGGGAAGACTGTCGCGCAAAGTTCCGGGTTTTCGCGCAAAAGCAGGCGAAATCCGGACGGTTTTGCGCGCCGATCGGGCGAATTTCGCGACCGGAAGAGGCAATTGCGCGCACGAGAGCTTTGGAGCTTATCGCGCGGAAGGCCAGAGTACGGAACGCGGGACCCAGCGCCCCTATTTATAGGCGAGGCCGGGACCGCGCTGCGCGGAAAGCGCTTTGCGCGACCGCAGCGGCGAATTTCGCGACCGGTGCCCCTTTTTGCGCGCCTAAGTCCCGCGCCGCCCAGGACTTCGGCATTCCGGCGTCTCCCTCGGAACCCGATCGTTGCGACCTCTCGCCGATCAGATTCCGAGGGGGGGCTTTTGTAGACGCCGGAAAAGTCCGTTGCTCCCAAACGAAGCTCCGGATGCGGAAAGCGAGGTCATATTTGGAGTCGGAAGGATGTTTCGGAGGGCCCGGAGGCCTTGCGCGGAATTTCAGAGGCACGCGCGCAAAGGTGATGCCCCGCGCGGAAAACCCCCGGGATGCGCGCAATGCGCCGGCTCGGCGCGCAATTCTGCGCGCCGCGGGTCCGCGCGCCTCCCTTACGCGCCGCGCCCGATTCCGCGCCCGCGAGAAGAATTTCGCGCTCGCACCCTGGATTCCGCGCCCGGGGTTGCCTATAAATACAAGGCGACCCCCAACGTTTCAAAGGTTGCTGGAAGTCGAAACGTCTCCCGTGCGCGCAATTCAACCCCTTCCGCGCGCAATGACGAACTTCAGGTAACCTCCTTTCTTTCGCGCAAGAAAGCCTCGGGGTCCGCCTTCGCGCGCAATCCCTGCTGGCTCCTTTCATTTGAATAAACACTCACCCTAAGGCCTTTGCGCGCAAAAGAACCCGCTTGCGCGCAATTGCCCCGGGGTGCGCGCAATCCGGCCCGATTGCGCGCACCCCCTTCTTTCAAGTGGCCATTCATTAGAGAATGAGCCGTTGCCCCCGCGCGCTATCCGAAGCCCGGTGTGAGCAATCTGAAGCATCCGCGCGCAAGGCGCTGGCCCAATTGCGCGCCAGCCGTCCCGATTGCGCGCCGGCCCGCAGTATTGCGCGCAAAGCTTCCTTTTTGCGCGCAATCTGCCAGGGTCGCCCCCGTTGACCTCCCAAGGTTACCCGCCTGTGTGGCACCCGATGATTCTCATCCCGGGTGCCCGCACCGTGCGTTGTCTTCCCGTGCGGCCCTCCAGGCTTGCGCGAAGTGACACGCACCTATGTCCAGCATGACGTTAAACTGCATATATGTCCAGCAAGACGTTAAACTGCATACTCGTCCAGCATGACGTTAAACTGCATATACGTCCTGCACGACGTTAAACTGTACATCGTCCGCGCTGCAAGACGTTAAACTGCCAAGTGCTTCGTCCGGCAACCTATGCCCAGCATGACGTTAAACTGCACACCCGTCCAAGCTGCACGACGTTAAACTGCCTAGCCCCCATCGTCCGTGCTGCAAGACGTTAAACTGCCAAGTGCCTCGTCCTCAACACATGACGTTAAACTGTACTTCGTCTGGCAAGACGCTAAACCGTCCGCAACCTGATCCCGTGCTCCGCACGCAGGGTCTCCCCCGGTTTGGACGTGGCCCCCACCCGCTCGTCTCTGCAGGGATGTCGGGATTGTCCCCCTTTTGGGACGATTTAATGGGAGTGGCTTTTCCCTACGGGGGCAGGGTATTACAAACCCCTAGTTTCTCGTGGGAGGCTGCACATGTGTATCTCCATTGCACCTCCCCACTGCCGAAGCCAGTAGAGGGTCTGACTGGGATCGAGGTGTCTTTTGCTTTCGGTCCAAGTCCCTTCCAGCTGAGTTTTGCAGCATCCGGGCTGCCCCAAGTGCGTAAGTCCTGACAGAATGAACTACGTGGACTTTGATCCCTGTCTTCTATACAGGGTACGTAGGAAGCCTCCCTGAGGCCCAAGCCCACCACCTGGTCGTTCCGGTCGTATTTACGTCCGTTCGTCCATCAGTGGACCCCTCCAGGGTTCACGCTTGCGTTGATTCACCTATGAATCCGCCCCTGTGGGAGACCGCCCGTGTGTATCTCCACGGTGCCTCCCCACAGCCCCCCTTTTCCATTTCCCCTTTTATCGTCCAGCATGACGTGAAACTGTGATCCACCCGGCCGTTCCATCCCCCTCCGTGCGAGGTGGTTCGGTTCAGTCCTCCGCCCGGCGGCCTCGACCTCTTCGTGAGTCGGCTTGCCGACGTCCAGCATGACGTTAAACTGTATGCCCGAACTACGTTGACTTTGATCCGTGTTAACGCGCGGTACGTAGGAAGCCCCTCTGGGGTCCAAGCTCTTTACTCCATCATCCACCCTGATCCTTACCCGGGCCGCCACATCCCGGTGGGGTCATGCCACTTCACTTCACTCCACGTTACTTGGGAAGCCGCCCATGTGCTGGCCCCAGCGTCGGAGGTTCCCCGCAAGGGGTTCTGTCATCTGATCCACTTTTCGTGTTGATCGGTCCGATGCCGTCCCCGCTGGACGTTAAACTCGCGGCATACCCCGTGTTAAACACGGGAAGCTGAGGAAAACCTCAGGTGACACAGTTCCCCGCACCTAGTACGGGATGCCTCAGGCCATCGTGCCTTCGAGAAGCCCTATTAGGGACGGAAGACAGACGTGCAGAGCCGCAGTGTTACGACACGCCCCCAGCACCCAGAGCCACCCGGCCTTCTCACCGCAGGTTGCTGCCCCGCCCAGACTCCTTGGAACGTCCGGGCGGAAGCAGCGTAATTAACCGGTGTCCATGAAGATATGGCGCCGGGAACGAGATTCACGAACATTCTTAAGTCTATGAGGGAGACCCGGATTAGGCGACAAGTTCCGAGGAGACGTCCAAGGAAGGAGAAGCCGACATCCCATCATCCCGGTTTCGATCAAGGAGCAGACGCCCCTGAATAAGGGACGGATGCCGCCCGCCCTTGGAAAGCGGGACTGCGGGACCACAAGCCGCGCGCCCATCCCCTCGGGTTGACGGGTGCACGCGCGAACGCGTCCTGGCGGAACAGCGTAACCCGACGCACATCCGCACCGAAACAACAATGAATTATTTTTTATGTTAACATCGAAAGAGGACAAATATTTGATATATAATGATGAAACATAGAAAAGACTTGGATGTTTCTTAATACAAATTGATAAAGTTATTTCTTATACATAAAATCAGTTAAAAATACATGAAAATTACTATCTAACCTATGATATGGAGCTAAAATCTGTAATTTTTTAGTTCAAGATATGAACGAATTATCTATATGATAAAAAATGTGAGATATATAGTTTGAAATATATGTTTTCACAGAAAGATATAAATACGAGGCAAAGGAGATGGCTATAGATAATTAATGATTATTATTACTCGATACCAACCACCATGGAAATAATAATAATATATTTGATGCATTGAGTTGGAAAGATCATGGAGTTCTGAATAAGACGAGGATTGAAAAGGATTCTTTATTCATATACCTATTAAAGAAAAATATAGGAATTATTGGGGAATGGGAAACATCATTAATTCTTCAAATGATTTCCAAACCATACTTCTTAGAAGATATAAAATTCTATCAAAATAATCACAAGAATTTTAAAAATAAAATTAAATCTTTAAATGATGCGAAGTTGATAGAATTCATTTATAAATTTCAAGTTTTGAAATTTTTAAAGTGGTTCTGTGCTCTATCCATACCTGAGTTGAAGAGATAATTACTAGATGAATCCCATAAGTATAATTTCTCTATACACCATATAAGTGCCAAAATGTATTTGGATATAGAGGAAAATATCTTGTGGGATAATATGAAACTGCAAATTATGGACTATGTATCAAGATATTTGGTTTTTAAATTGTTAAATGATGAGAGATAACATATTAGAGTGGTTATACAACCTATATCTATTTCTATGTGTAAATGGGATGATATTACTATATAATTTTCATTATATTTCCAAATAATGCTTTAAAGGATGATTCTGTATGGATTATTTTTGATTTACTTAACAATTCCTCACTTACCCTTACTATAAGGTAGATTTTACCTCTTGATTATCTCGTATGACTCTATTTTAATGAGGTTTTAAGAATTCATAGTGCATCTATTTCTATTGTGTTAGATTTCAATTGTCAATTGACATAGAAATATTTGAAAAGTATTCAAAATTATCTTAATAATGAGCTTCATTTTAGCACCTTCTATCATCCTCAAACTAACAGACATTCTAAAATAATTATTCATAAATTATAAGATATGTTGAAGTTATTCTCACTTGACTTTTAAGGTATGTTGAATCAATATTTACCTTCGGTGGAGTTTACCCATAATAATAGATTCTATTAAAGTATTCAAATGGATTCATGTGAAGCATTATATAGAAAGATCTGTCAGACTATAATTTTTTGGGATGAAGTTAGTTAAAGGAATCTTATAGGTCCAGAACCTTCCATGGAGAAAATGATGAAGGTAAAGACCATTTAGACTCATATTAAAGAGGCTCAATGTAGGGAAATTATCTATGACGATAACCAAAATAAATATATAGAATTTGAAGAGGGAGATCATGTTTTCTTGAAATTATCTTCGTAGATAGATGTTACAATTTTTGGAAAGAAAGTGAATCTAAGTCCCAGGTATACTGGGCCTTTTAAAATTCTAGAAATAATTGGAGTTGTCTCTTACCATTTGTAAAGGCCACATATCCTCTATAAATTTCATAATGTTTTCCATATATATTTATCAAATAAGTACAAGCTTGATCCAATGAAATTTCTCAAATATGAGGAAATATAATTGAAAACTGACAAATTTTATTGATGAAGATCCTAGCCAAATTCTTAACAATAAGGAATAATGGTTGTATAATTATATGACTCAATTGGTAAAAGTACATTGAAAAATCATAAAATATAAGAGGGGATATGGGAACATGTAGAACTTATGATGAATAATTACCCAAATATGTTCATTAGGTAACATTATAGATGTTTTTGAGAATGAAATTTTTGAATTTGGGAAGAATGTAACACCCAACATTCAATTATAGCAATCTTTCATTCTTGAGAAACAATAAAATAACACACATAAATTAATTAAAGAATGTGATTAAAACATAAATTTAAAATTTTAATAAATTTAGTTTGATGAAATTATTTTTATTTTTGAATTAATCATTTCAAAATTATATTTGGGTGAATTTTTATATTTTTAAGAAATAATATAGTTTAGGATGAATTGTGAAAATAAGGATTTTACCAAAATGTTCACTTTTATATTTTTATAATGATATAAGAATCACTTGAAAGTTTATGAAATATTTTTTACATAAAAAATATATATTAAATAACTAATATAACAAATATAAAAATATTATACTAAACTTAGAAATATATGTTTAACATTTTTGAAATCTAAGAATTTTTTTATCCAAATAAAAACCATTTTCATTTTTCTCTATTTATCAATTATTAACATCGTTACATTCTGTTTATGTTTTATTTTAAAGATAAATAAGTATCATTTTATGAAAAATAATCCAATTAATTCATTTTGGATCCGCACTATTCTTTATTTTTATTTAAAATCAGATTTATCTATAAAATAATCATTTTTCATAAAATGATTTTCATTGCGTTTGGAAAACTTATATTAAAATTAATTTATTAAACTTTTTTAAATTTAATCTTATTAAATTTTTTATAAATTTTGAATCATAATAAATAATATTATTTAATAAGGCTAATGTGATTTTTTTTCATAATGAATATTAAAAACAATAAATATTTCTTACCATGGTTAGGGTTAAAAGGATTTTACTGATGGGGGGGGGGGGGTTAAACTAAGAGATAAGGGTAATAATTCCACTTAAACTATTTAAAACCTCATTGGTTGGTCATATTTTAACATTAAATTATCATCATTGAAGCTTTGACAATTTGGATCCACTTTGACTACAAATACTTTATATTATTAAAATATTTTAAGTAATTCCAAGTGTGTACTTTTCTTATCTTATAAAAGAGAATCTATTATCCTCTATTAATCACACATATTGAGCCAATTATCTCAAAAAATACCTCCCAAAATCCCTTACCAACCTCCCTCCCCATGACTAAGAGTCTTTGGTCTCATTAAAAGACCAACCTAGAAGGCTTAATATGCAAGCCAATAGTGGTTTTCCAAATATGAGGTATAAATTTTATATGATTATTTTCATTTTATTTACTTAACTAAATACTTAAAATATTATATAAACATGATCATGTAATAACATTAACATATTTAATATACTTAAATTTTATTATGCTAGTGGCCCAACCCATATTTATAACACTCCAAAATGTTAAAGGGTTAAAATTCTAAATATTACTACCTATGTAAACAAGGTGCACCTTTATTTTTAGGAGCTTACCTGATTATAAATTCATAGATAAATATGTTTATCCTAGAGTAGTGATTAGTATGAGTGACCTCTGAGAAAATTTCATGGGGTGTTTACAACTGAGGGAAAAGTACACTGAAAATATCATGTGTTGACTTGTGGGGATAATAATTAGTTGGATGACTCGTTTGGACATGTGGGTTGGACCTGAGGAGGGGAAAAGGGGGTCTAAAGGGTAAATGGACTATCTTTAGGGCCCAAAGTTTACATTTTTATCAGAGGAGGAACCCAAATAGAAGTGCGGTGTGACTACATAGGTTGAGATATATCATCTACAATGACAATGTTGTGCTCTGAGGGGGGGGGGTGATGTGACACCCCCAGAAAGTTAAAGTGTTAAAAGACTAAATATAATTAACCATGTAAAATATGTGGTTCATTATTTTCATATGCCTACTTGATTAGAATTTTTTACTTGAATATTTTTTTCCTAGAGTAGTGATCAGAATTGGTGTCCTCTTGGGAAGTTTCCTGGGGTTTGTGAAAGTGAGGACAATACACATTGGAAAGGGAATGTATTGGAATGTGGGGATAGTCATTATTTTGATGACCTATTTGGGAATATGGGTGGGCCCCAGGGAAGAAACAATACATGTCTATTGGGAAATTGTGGTGCCTTCATGGACCACTTATAATAATATTCATCTTCTTTCAATCATATGGAAGACAAAAACATCACTCGTGCGTATGTACAACTTATTGTCTCTACATAGCAGTGAAATTTGATTTTCATCACCGAATCACATGGATAGTTAGAAATATAGAACTAATGAATATATATGATATTTATCACATAATTATGATTCTGTAAATTTAAGATATCATTTACCTTTTTTCCCTTCCAATCATTAAAAAATGATAACATCGCTCGTGCATCTGTGTGGACTACCACCTCTACGAATCGATGTGATTAATTTTTCATGTACACATTTCAAGGATAATTGTAAATTTGTTTGTGATGAATATATATGAAATTTATTTCATTATCATAATTCTAGAGATGATGGAACTATGATCAAGATGAAAAGACTACAATTATCGAACCAAAGCATATATGAAAAATGTAATACTAAACACTCGAAAATGATGATTTTAATAAATAATAATTAATAAAATGGCATTAAAATGTAATAATTGGATAATATATAATATTATAAATATGTTTATGGTTATTTTATAGAATTATAATAAATTTAAATTGATTATACAAGAGTCTAAAATCACTTACAAAGCAAGACAGACCCGAGGTAAGGGTTTATTTAACAATCACAGTATTATTAGAGAATGTTTATGTTTTTGTTCTCATTGGGTAATATATATGATATTTATATATTAAACCCCATAAATTTTTTTCTTCACTATTTTTTACGGTTTTTCCAAGTCTTAGTTCAGTTTTTTCATTTTTTCACTGAAAATATAAAAAGAATGTTTCAAATTAAACCTAACTTTTTTTTTGATTTGGTCTACAATAGTTCTCTCACATGTCTATATTTTCTTTAAAAAAAATTATAGATTGTTTTTAAATTTATAAAATGATTTATTAAAGTCATTTTAACCAAGTATTATTTTTATGAAATGGTTTACAAGAAATATTCTCATCCTTTTCCAAATGAGACATTTTTTACTAGAGGTTTGAAAGAAATATCTATTTTAATGTATATCGCACAAATGAATTTTTACCTCCACCATGACTAATTTGTTATTTGAAACATCCTTTACATGTTTTCTTGGTTATTTTCAAAGAATTATTTCTTCATAACATTTTGAAAATTTTATGATTTTAAATAAGTGATTTCAAAATGAAAAGGTGTTTTCTTCATGAAATCATCCAATTAGCTTTTAAAAGTATTTCCTTGTCTTCTGATATATTTTAATGGACGTTATAATTTATCTAGGATATAAACTAATGATACCATAAAAAATATTTCTATGTTTGTATTATGATAATTTTGACCAGGTAAAGTATTGAAATTCCATATGCTAGTTCTTCCAATACAGATAGTTACTGATTATTAAAGCATATTGATTAATTTATATTGTTTATTAATTTTAAGAATGTATTGGAATTATTAAGTGATAGGTGGGTTCTGAAAATACATATCCCCTCGATGTATCATTATGTCTTGGGAGACAAAATAGGTTGGGTATTTTTCCAAATCCTTACCCATTTATGTAACATGTCTTAACATGAGGCCTAGAGAGTATGTTTAAGATGTCCTGCATTATGGATTATATCATTATGAAATCCATTATTGATTTCTATGTGATTATTTCAATAGTTATGTTATCCATGTATAAGTTTAAATATAATGTGATTATTTATGTTGAATTATTTAATAATCATTTATTTGTACAATATTATTTTTTCGTTACTTATTCTATGATAGCTTCCACTATACGCATTTCGTTACTAAGCATATGAGCCCACCCTTTTATTTTGTTTCCTTTCATCATGATACCAATAAGTGTAAAATGATTTATATGAAAGGATATAATATATGGAATAATTATGTTCGCAAATAAAATACCATGTTTTATGTTATTTTGTGAAATGCAATCTAAGATTTAAGAATGTATCTTATTTACCTAGACTACTAAACTATTAAGTCCCTTAGGATTCCATCATTTGTATCTAGTTACATTATAATAAATAACTATCTGATCTGGGAAAATAGGGTTGGGTATTTTATAATAATTTCCTATTAAATTATTTTGGGTTATATTTTGGAAGGTATTCTTATTTTACCATGATTTACAGGTGTTCAAAGCCTAATTTCTTAAGATATGTCTATATTTTGGATTTCCATTAAACACAATTATTTCTATAATTTTGAGGTGGATTCTAAGGAATCCATGAATTTTTTACATTTTCCTTTACATATTACATTGATATTTGTCCTTTAGATTTTAATGTATAGGATTAACATGTTATCGCAAAAAAATATAAATAGTAGACACTATATCTAAGAGGAATATGTTCCTAATATGAGAAAAATAAACAGTATAGTTAATCTTTACATAAAAAGGTCAACCTATGATACTAATTTCTAGGATAGGGAGGTAATGATAGATGGTATAAAGGGGTGGGGGTGTGGATAAACCAGGTTAATTTCCTTTAAATAGATGGATTAATTATCACAGTTAACTAACAATGTTAATTTTTTAATGGAAAATTAATGAATGGTCATAGAGAATTATTATAGAAGTCTGGTCCAATATAGACCTACTATACTCTCATACCTCTCTACACTATTAGAGATATGTTTTACATAATATTTATTTTTATTGGGAATTATCATATTATTACAAATATCCTTTTCTACAAAGTGGAGGAATAACCACACTGATAAAATGACTTTTGTTAAGGGGAATCACAACCCAAATATATCACTTCCTTTAGACTATGAGATTCACAACACAAATACTCTAAACTATATAATAATAGAGTCACAAACTAAAAAAATAAATGATTATTTTTAATGAATAAATATAAATATATGGTGTGATCACTGGTGTGAGAGATATGTTGTAGTGTTAGAGACAGAAAAAACCAAGATAAAATAGATAGATGATGAAGAAGAGAAACACAAGTACTAGTTCTTGAGTAATGGATCAAATTATCTCATTAAGGAAATATTAGTCAAAGAAGATGTTGTTCATCAAATAAAAGATCATCTAAAATATAAAATAATGATCACACAACACCTCATATAATCATACAACACTTTTAAAAACCATACATTTTTGTCAAGGGAATATTAGTGTGTTAATATTTTTCGATTATATTTGATTTCATTCAAAGCCTACTTGGACACCCATTAAATTGAGAAATGTGTAGGCTAACAAAAAACTCCATGGGTAAAAAAATTTTAAATAATAATAAATGTTAAAGAATCATCAGAATAATTTATCAAGGATAGAGATATTAGTTTCCAAAATAATTATCAAAATAGTTATTCAAAAAAAATTGATTAAATTTAAAAAAATATCCTTAATAATAAGTAAAAAAATATTTGGAATAATATATTAAAAAATTTTATCCAAATTAAATGGTCAATGATTTCCTTTAAATGATCACACGTAAATTATATTTAAAATTTGAGAATCTAATTCAAATTAATGCAACTGTATTAAACAAAATTACAGGAAAATTTAAATAGATATAAAAATTTCTCCATTAAAAATTAATAATAATTTAAAAATAAATCACCACAGAAAATATCTGAAAAAAATATTTTTTTTATTTACATATAAACTTCCAATATTTACAAAAAAATAATGAACACATTAATTTTTAACATAAACTATTTTTTAATACTAGAAAAAAATTTAATTGTCTTAAAATAAATAATATAAATTTTTTAAGATATAGAAATTAATTAAATAAGTTAATAAAAGTTAAAATAAAATTATAAAAATACATGTAAAATAGAGTTGTAAAAATTTTAAAATTATGAAAATAATAAAATTAACTTAAATGAAATTTTAGAAATGACAGTAGATTGGAAGAACTAGTTTTGTGGAATAACGCAAAAGAAGATTCCATGGTCACAACTCACAGTTGTAGCCCATGGTTGTAGTCGACAGTCATATTACAAGGTCACATAAGGCACCATTCAGTAAAAAAATCCAACCATGGTAGTATCTATTGGTCACATAACACAAATCATGGTCATACCTCATGGTAGTGCACAACTTATGGTTATAGATGTTTCCTTCTTACATTCACATGTGTTCTTTTTATGGTTACATCTCTACTCATGATCAAATAATACAACTTACGATCGATGAATAAATGAACATGGTCAAATTAGATCTGTTCACTTACCATCAAATGAAAGGAGAACTTCTGGATGAGTTGGAGTGACACTTTCAGAAATCATGAATGTAAAAGAATCTTTCTCACATTTATAGGAAACATTTAAAAAGAATTCTAGTAGGTTCATAGTAGTAAGAAAATATAATTTATAGATGAAATAAAATAAAATTTAAATAGTAATAAGTTAAAAATATTAATAGTCATAAATATTAACAATTATCTTTACATTAAATTAAGGAACAAATAAATAAATAATTAAAATTATGGTGGGTGAGATAAAAATACTCTGAAAAATTTTAAATACCCATTTTAAAAACAATAAACAGTAATGAAATTACTTAACAAAAATAATACTAAAATAATGATAAGAATCATGAGTTTTTTTTATTTTAAAAACACAGTTTAAAATCAGATTGAAAAATACTCAACATTAATAATATCCCATAAGACAAATATGCAAGTAAAATATTTTATTTATTACCGAAGAAGAAAAACTTAAATATTACACACAATGATGAATATTCCTAATGTTGAGGCTACTATATATATCTTATTTAATTAATTTAAATTTATCTTTAAGTGAAATTTCATTCCCCATGAAAATAAAATAGCCTCCCATTCTATACCACCCCACTTTGCCTTTGGTTTCATAAAAGGTCATTGTGAAGAAACCTTTAGCATTGTTCTTGCCACTAGCCTTTTCTCTTTGTCTTTATTCTTGTTCACCATAAGAACTAAAAACTTATATTAAGTACTAATATTATTGGAGAACCTTTCCCAAAATATATTGAACCAGTTTATCCATACTTTATTTTTTAGATCTCAATAAGACTTGAGTAATTTGGTGAAAATGAAGAGATAATGATCTTTATTGAAAGATCATGATTCTTGCTCAAATATAATTTTGTTTATTGATATATATAATATATCATCTAGAAAATATGTGTACCAACCTTTATTTTATATTTCAATGTATATGTGTTTAGTGTAATGAAAATCTCATTCATTTTTTGAATCAATTAATCCTTATAAACACAACAGAGATAAGAAAACATGGTGAAACAATCCATGGTGTAACACCTGAGACTTTTATGAGAAATATTTTGTTTTTATGTTATATAAATTATCAAATAATTCTTTCACTACACAGAACACTTTCTTGTATTACTTTACAGGCAATCACGACCTTCCTCGATAGCTTGCGTCGTACGCAATACTGAGTTTCACTAAAGAATGATATGCTATTAAAATATTATTAAAACTAGCCGTTATGAAAAGTAATAACCACCTTTTAAAATTTTTTAAATTTTATTTTTCAAAATGGACTTCATTTTTGGATTCGGAATATCGAAATTAGCTTAGGGTGAAATTTTGGTACTTTTCGGATAACTTTCATATTCTGATGAATAGTGAAAATTACTAAATTTTAATTAAAAACAACTTTTTTAATCGAAATAATTAATAGTGACAAATTATTAATTTGAATGGTTTAAAAGTATATTTAGAATATATTTTTACCATTTAATAAAATTTTGGTCATTGAATGTTATTTCACATTTAAACCAAACATAAATAAGTGTCAATCTTTTGATAGTTATTATCTCTTAAAAACACACTATTTGTTTTGACGAAGAGAATTATTTTTTAAATCAATTAATTCAACTGATGTGTTTTGAATTTGGTAAAATAGACATCATTTTTGAATTCATAATATCAAATATAGCTTAAGCATAATTTTTGGTACTTTTCTAGAAACTTTCATTTTTTGATGAATAGTGAAACCACTAAGTGGTAGTTAAAAAAACTGAATTTTTCATAAAAATTAATTTAACCGCTTCTGTGAGTGGAATTTCGAAAATCCGAGAGACACGGTTAATATCAAGGACTAAAATGTGGTTCAATGAGATGAAAATAATATTTGGTGAATAGTAACTTTTTACTTATTTTTACCACGGTTAAAAGTAAATAGGGTAATAAAGGGTAAAAATGATATTATTATTACCCTAACACATGTTATAATTATATTGGATAAGTTTAATTCGACCAAAACAACCTTAGGAATTAAATATGACCATTTAGGCTCACTTGGATTAGATTAGGAAATTTATTATCAATTCATTTAAAGAAGGGTTAAAATAGTTAAAATCAATGTTTAATAACTAAATCATTTTTAATATAGGGTTATACATAAGATAAATTAGACTATAAATATTCATTAGAAAGATAAAAATATTTCAAACATAATGGTATTTTATTTGTAATTTTTATACTTAAAATAATTTAATTTATTTATGATACAATGATGATGAAGTAATTATCTTATTAATGAAATATTGACATAATTGATGTTATAAATACCCAAATAAATGTAATTTGAGACTTTTTATGAATTAAAATAATTTTATATGTTAATATGACATGTTATTATTGATTTAATTAATTTTTTTCGAACTAATAATTCTGTTATGTTTTTCACAAAAATCAATTTCCAAATAGTGTCAAAATTGACATAAAATAGGTTTTAAAACAAATATTATATTATTAATTGTTATTATATTCCTAAAAATCTAAGGTTCTGCCAAGATACTTATATCCTTATAGGTGTATCATTAATTGACCACTTGGGGGTCTCTTGGATGTATATGGTAAGTTTATTAACTATATAATATAAAAATACAAAGTGACATGGTAAATGTCAATCTAATTAACAAAGAGTTAAAACTAAAGGATAAGGTTAATATAATGACCTAAACTTGTCTAAATTTTATTGGTTGAGAGGATTTCGACCCATCTGCACCTTAGCTTCTAAATATTTCAATTTGGAGCTATTAAAAACCGAATTTTACTTTATAATAAAATAATATTTTTTGTTATTCCAAAGGTTCCCCTCTCCTCCCTTATAAAAGGGAACCTCCTCCCTCTCTTCCTCACACCAATTTGAGCCTTCAAGATCGGCCAAACACTACCAATTTCCCTTATCCACTTCCCTAGAAACATCCTAGAGGTCCTGGTCTTCTTCAAAGAACAATTTTATTTCCCTAATAGGAGGTCTCAAAGAGGCGCTTCAAAGAAGAGGTATTGTCCGCTACCGATTCTTTCAACTTTATTTCTTATTACACTCCTTCTTATTTAGTTGTTTCATTATGAATTAATAACATCAGTATCACTAATATACTGATATGTTATTATAATTATGAAACAACCCTATTTCACCATCTATCCATCCTACGGAAAATGAAATCACCGCGTATGCGTACGTACGGAATACCGTCTCCATGCCGTAGTGTAATCTATTTTCCACCACCACCTTACTTGGATGGGTATAATGGTGTAAATAATGACTATATATGATTATTTTAAATTGATATTTATTCTTAAATAGTATATATACACTCCAATAAAATTCCAAGATCATAAGAACGATATCATCGCTCGTGCGTACGTACGGAATACCGTCTCCACGATGTGATGCGACTCGTTCTACATGATCTTCATTGCATAATGATTATATAAATGAATTGAATGAATTAATATGATATATATTACACTAATACCATTCTGGAAATGAGGTATCTATAACCTAATGAGAAGAATAAGAATTCATTCGACAAAACACGCATAAGAACAAAAAGTAATAAACACCCGAATAACAACTAGTAATGAAATATTACTAATAAGAAGCTAAGAATATGTCCATATATGTTATCATAACAATAATTATGATTCTAAAATAAGTCAATAACATTATTTAAATCATTATACAGGAGGTTCAGACATTTACGAAGCAAATCGGACCTAATGTAAGGGAAAATATCACAATCTCATTTTTATCCGATATTGTTTATACTTTGGTATTTATTAGGGTGTATTTTATCATACACATACATGTTACCTCAATATGTAATATTTTTTCCATCCACCTACAATGGTTTAAATCCAATTTCACCCTTTGGTGAGTTTTTAGTAAAGGATATGAATGAAATCTTTTGTCATTTTTCGTACGAAGTACTTTTTGACTTTTCCGACAAAAGTACGAGAAGAATGTTTTTTTAACTTATACGACATGAATGGATTTTTAGAACATTATTTACATGAAGCTTCCTTTACACGTTTTCAAGTTTATTTTTAATCAACTTCTTTTAGTTTAAAATTGTATGACATGTTAAGAAAGGAATTTTTTTTTTAAAAGTAGAAAGGATATTTTCCTCAAGAATGGAGTTCAAGTGTTTTATCAAAATTATTTTCCATATAAGATAATATAGGGTTCTGTTTATATCCCTATTATTACATTGATTTGATTATGTTCTGATGGAATTATTTTTATGAATTCCTTTATCTTATATGAATTGTTTTATGATGTCATGATGTTTAAGAATCCCATTTTTGTTACATGGGTTATGAAATGATGTATGATTTATGATTTTGTGGAACACATAAGAATGGTATCATTATGAGATGGGTGGGACCTATATCTCCCTCCAATGAATTGGGTAAAGATTTTATATCTCAACAGATAGACATGGCTGGAACAGCAGGTTAAACCGATTTAGTGAAACAGGACTGAAACAAGGAATGAACTCGGTTCAGAAATGGACTTTGTCTAATAAGATAGTATTGGAAATGAGTCTTGACTAATAAGAAATTATTATCTATGATTATGTGTGTATGATACAAAGTTTCATGTTTTATGTTATGATTATTGGGATTACATTTCACTTCTATGATTTATCCCATGGCATGAAATTATGATTTCTTTTGCAGGTTAAGATTTCCAAAATGTTATGTTCTAATGAATATGATGTGATTGATATTTCTTTTTTTTACCCTTAATGAGTATTTGAGCCCACCATTTTGTATGTTTTATTTCCCCAGGTTAGGAATAAGGTTATTAAGTAAGATATGACAAAAGGGACTATAGATATGATGAAATAAATGGGAGACAATGTAGATGCTTTATGAACCAGTTGTTTATGTTTCCCAGTTTCAAAAGACACTATATCTATACGGTCCTTTCGTGGTTTTGTTATATGTTGTAATAAGTGTACTTCAATTTTTAACAATGTATGTAAAGTATGGGTCATTATAGTTGGTATCAGAGGAAAACGAGGTAGGAATGTATCCGATCCTTATGAAATCTCACATGTGAGCATTGGACGAAGCATGGCTCTCCGCCCAAGGGCTTCATGAGGAAATGGCTGCCACTGGGGATGGTGGTGTGTCCTACCCAGGGGGTGTATCCTCCCATGCAGTGCCCTGATAGGTAACAATTATAGTCCACTGGAAGTAATTATAGGCCGTTATAGTTGGTATCAGAGGAAATGTATAGTCAAACTTTGGAAACTAGGATGTGAAAGCCTTAGTAAAAACCCTAAGGATAAGTCTAAGAATAGAACACAATATTAGTTTTTTAGAAATAGCCATGAATAACCTAGGATAAGACTTTAAGTGTGAAATTTTATTCTTGATTATGTGGTTTTCCTATTATAATTAGTGTTCCTCACACTATTATTCTTGGTTTTAGTCAATGACTGGAACCCGAAGGAACCGTATTAATGCGGAATGTGACGGGCAATGCAATGATTGTCCCCCTGAGCAACCAAACGTTATGGGAGATGGAATGCAAAATCTTGTAGCCATGCTCACACAAATTTCTCAAGCTATGAATCATGCATGACTTCCAAACAAGAAAAGGATGGAGAAACATTCTATTGAATCCTTCATGAGGCAGCGTCCACCTTCATTCAGCGGGTCTACTGATCCATTAGTTGCTGAACAATGGATTATTACTACTGAAAAGATATTTTCATTTCTTCAATGTTCTGAACATGATAAAGTCATCCTAGGAGTGTATTGTTTGGAAGGAGATGCTGATCAATGGTGGAATGTTATCAAGAATACGAGGCCAAGATATGAAATTGAGTCCATGGAATGGGACGAGTTCAAGAACATATTTTTCAATAAGTACATCCCTCGTATTCTCCGAACAAATATAGAGAAGGAGTTTCTTGAACTAAAGCAAAAGGATGATGAATTTGTTGGTACTTATGAAGAAAATTTTACAAGACTTTCAAGGTACGCTTCTGGGATTATTATCCAACCTAAGAGTAAGATCGGTCAATTCTTTAGTGGCTTAAAACCAAGTCTTCGAAGGGCGTTAGCCATAAGGGACTTCAATAGCTACGAGGAAATTTTTCGATGTGCTCTCAAAGTTGAGATGGAGGTTGGTGTAACCCATCAGTCACATGGGTTTGATAAGAAGAGGAAAACGGAATTCAAAGGAAAATATAAAGAGAACACTGAAAAGAAGATGAGCTTTCCCTTATGCTCAAAGTGTGGAAAGAAACATGGAGGGATTTGTCTTAAACGGACAAGTAATTGTTTCAAATGTGGAAAGGAAGGTCATCAGGCATTTGAATGCTGCAATGATGGGAAGAAGATGTCTAATGATGCAAACAAAGGAAGGGATACACGAAATGAACCTACTACACTTCAATGATTCAAGTGAAATAAGATAGGGAATTATGCCAATCAATGCCCAAATCCAAGGGTTGATGATGATGGTCGACGTCAACAAACTCTTAAGGCTAAAGACAAAGGAAAGTCACATGCAATTTCTATCAGTGATGTGGAGTACGATAATGATGTGGTGAAAGGTACACTTACCATCCACTCTAAAGTATCAAATGTTTTATTTGATTCTGGATCCACCCAATCTTTTATTTCTGAAGAATTTTCTAAGACTATCACCGTATTACCTCAACAATTAGATGTTGAGTTAGCTGCGACAACCCCTAATGGCCCAACAGTCGCATCAAACGTTTATAATTCTTCCCCGATTGAAGTTTGTGGGAAAGTGCTTCCGTCAAATCTTGTGATCCTTCCTATATTGGAATTTGATGTGATTCTTGGCATGGATTGGCTTTCTTTATATGGATATCATATCAATTGCCAAAGAAGTGAAGTGACATTTCATATTCTAGATCAATCTATGATCGTCTATCGATGCAAGGATGAACATAACCTTCCAGTGGATATTTCTTCCATCTTATGGGTCTTGATTCCCCTGAATGAGGGTTATTTATCTCAAATGACTAGAGAGAAACTCACGATTAATAATATTCCCGTTGTACGGGAGTTTGATGATGTCTTTCCAGAGGAATTTCCGGGTCTTCCACCAAACCTTGAAATTGAGTTTTCAATAGAACTCGTACCCGGTGCTTTGCCTATTTCAAAGACACCTTATAGAATGACCCCAATTGAGTTGCAGGAATTGAAGAAGCAACTCCAAGAGAATCTTGATAAAGGATTCATATGCCCTAGTGCGTCACCTTGGGGAGAACCTATTATATTTGTTAAGAAGAAAGATGGATCAATGAGACTCTGCATTGATTATCGAGAACTTAACAAGATCACTATCAAGAACAAATATCCTCTCCCACACATTGATGACTTATTTGACCAACTACGCTGATCTCAATACTTTTCCAAGATTGATCTTCATTCAGGGTATCATAAATTAAGGGTCAAAAGGGAGGATATACCAAAGACGGCTTTCCGTACGAGGTATAGAAACTATGAATTTATAGTGATGCCATTTGGTCTTACTAATTCCCCTGCTATCTTCATGGATCTGATGAATAGAGTCTTTAGAGACTATCTTGATCAGTTTGTGGTAGTCTTTATAGACGATATTCTTGTCTATTCAAAGAGAAATGAAGAACATTAAGATCACTTGAGAATTATATTAAAGACCATGATAAAGGAGAAGCTTTATTCCAAATTTACCAAGTGTGAATTTTGGCTTCAAAAAGTTGCATTTTTGGGTCACATAATCTCAAAAGAAGGGATATCTGTGGATCCAGCAAAAACAGAGGTTATTGAAAGATGGTCGAGACCAATAACAGTAACTGAGATCCGAAGTTTTCTTGGTTTGGCTAGATATTATTGACGTTTTGTGAAAGATTTTTCACTATTATATAATCCACTCACCAGGTTGACTTGGAAAGGAGTTAAGTTTGTTTGGACGGAGGAATGTGAAGAGAATTTCAAGGAGTTGAAAAGAAGGTTATCCAGTGCACCTTTGCTCACACTGCCCTGTTGTGTAGAAAGGTTTGTGATCTACAGTGATGCATCCAAGAAAGGATTGGGGTGTGTTCTCATGAAAAATGATATGGTGATAGCTTATGCTTCATGATAGTTGAAAATACATGAGCAAAATTACCCAACTCATGATTTGGAGTTAGCTGCAGTAATATTTTCATTAAAGATTTGGAGGCATTACCTTTATGGTGAAAGGTGTGATATTTATACTGATCATAAAATTTTAAAGTATATTTTTACACAAAAGGAGCTAAATATGCGCCAATGAAGATGGTTGGAGATGATTAAGGATTATGACTGCTCAATTCATTACCACCCTGGGAATACAAACAAGGTAGCAGAAGCATTAAGTCGACAAGACCATGCTAGCTTATCCATGATGAGGATCACAAAAGATCCAATATTTATGGATTTACAAAGGATGGATCTTGGAATTATAATGAAAGGGGAAAAATAGTATCTTTCTCAAATGAATGTTCAACCATCTATACATGTAAAGATTAAAGAGGCAAAGAAAGAAGATGTAGAGTTACAAAAGAAGGTGAGAAATGTTCCTGAATTCAACCTTTATTGTGATGGGATAATAAAGTTCAGGAATCGGGTTTGTGTTCCTCCCATCCCAGAATTAAAGAAGGAGCAGTTGGATGAGGCTCATAGTTCTTCATTCTCTATTTATCCTGGAATCACAAAGATGTATAGGGACCTGAAAGAGTACTTCTGGTGGGCTGGCATGAAAAGAGATGTTGCTGAATATGTCTCTCGATGCTTGGTTTGTCAGCAAGTTAAAGCTGAGAGACAGAAGTCTAAGGGGATGTTACAACCATTACCCACACTCAAATTGAAATGGGAAAACATCACTATGGACTTTGTCACAGGACTTCCTAAAACATCCAAAGGCAATAATGCTATCTTGGTCATAGTTGATCATCTTACAAAGTCCGCACACTTCATTGCTATTAGAGAGGATTTCTCTCTGGATCAGCTTGCCAGGATATATGTAAAGGAAGTGGTAAGATTGAATGGAGTACCATATTCTAGTATATCTGATCGAGATCCGGGATTTACCTCGAAGTTCTGGCGAAGTCTTCAGCATACTCTGGATATATAGTTGAGTTTCAGCACTGCTTATCATCCTCAGACAGACGGTCAGTCTGAGAGAACAATTCAAACTCTATAAGATATGTTGAGAGCTTGCTCTATGGATTTCAAAGGTGGTTGGGATCAACACATACCTTTGGTGGATTTTTATTATAATAATATCTTTCACTCCAGTATTCATATGGCTCCTTATGAAGCTCTCTATGGAAAGAAATGCCGGACTCCAACTTGCTGGGATGAAGTTGGGGAAAGAAAGCTATTAGGACCTAATCTTGTTAATGAGATGGAAAAAAGGTCTGATCTATTCAACAACACATAAGATCAGCTCAGAGTCGACAGAAAATTTATGCCGACAACTGAAGAAAATACCTAGAGTTTGAAGTGGGTGATAAAGTGTTCTTACAAATATCTCCCTGGAAGAGGGTCATGAGATTTGGAAAGAAGGGGAAGTTGAGCCCTAGATATATCGGTCCTTTCGAAATACTGGATCGTGTTGGAAAGGTAGCTTACCGATTGGAACTTCCACCGAATCTCACTCAAGTTCACGATGTGTTCTATGTATCTCTCCTAAGAAAGTACATACCTGATCCTTCACATGTACTCAACTCAGAAGTTGTAACGTTGGAGCAAGATATTTCTTATGAAGAACAACTGATAGAGATTCTGGATCGTAGCGAAAAAGTCCTACGAAATAAGACCACTTGATTGGTGAATGTTTTATGGAGGAACCACCAATTAGAAGAAGCTACATGGGATCTTTAGGATATGATGAGGGAGAGGTATCCTTATCTATTTATTACAAAGTGACGAATTTCGAGGGCGAAATTCATTTTAAGGGGGGTATAATGTAACACTCGAGACTTTTATGAGAAATATTTTGTTTTTATGTTATATAAATCATCAAAGTAATATTTCACTACACACAACACTTTCTTGGCTTGCTTTACACGTAATCGCGACCTTCCTTGATAGCTTGCGTCGTACACAATACCGAGGTTCACTAAACAACGATATGCTATTAAAATATTATTAAAACTAGCCGTTATGAATAGTAATAACTACCTTTTAAAAGTTTGTAAATTTTATTTTTCAAAATGGACTTCATTTTTGGATTCGGAATATCGAAATTAGCTTAGGGTGAAATTTTGGTACTTTTCGGATAACTTTTATATTCTGATGAATAGTGAAAATTACTAAATTTTAATTAAAAACAACTTTTTTAATCGAAAAAATTAATAGTGATAAATTATTAATTTGAGTGGTTTTAAAGTGTATTTATAATATATTTTTACCATTTAATACAATTTTGGTCATTGAATGTAATTTCACATTTAAACCAAACATAAACAAGTGTCAATCTTTTGATAGTTATTATCTCTTAAAAACACGCTATTTGTTTTGACGATGAGAATTAATTTTTAAATAAACTAATGGAACTGATGTTTTTTGAATTTGGTAAAATAGACATCATTTTTGAATCCATAATATCAAATATAGCTTAGGCCTAATTTTTGGTATTTTTCTAGAAACTTTCATTTTTTGATGAATAGTGAAACCACTAAGTGGTAGTTAAAAAACTGATTTTTTCATAAAACTTAATTTTACCACTTCTGTGAGTGGAATTTCAAAAATCTGAGAGACACGGTTAACATCAAGGACTAAAATGTGGTTCAATGAGATGAAAATAATTTTTGGTGAATAGTAACTTTTTACTTTTTTTTGCCACGGTTAAAAGTAAATAGGGTAATTAAGGGTAAAAATGATATTAATATTACCCTAACACATGTCCTAATTCTATTGGATAAGTGTAATTCGGCCAAAAACAACCTTAGGAATAAAATATGACCATTTAGGCCCACTTGGATTAGATTAGGATATTTATTATAAATTCATTTAAAGAAGGGTTAAAATAGTTAAAATTCAAAGTTTAAAAACTAAATCATTTTTAATATAGATACATAAGATAAATTAGACTATAAATATTCATTATAAATCTAAAAAGATTTCCAACATAATTTTATTTTATTTTTATTTTTTAGACTTAAAATAATTTAATTTATTTATGATACAATGATGATGTAGTAATTACCTTATTAATGAAATATTGACATAACTAATGTTATAAATACCCAAATAAATGTAATTTTAGACTTTTTATGAATTACAATAATTTTATATGTTAATATTACATGTTAGTATTAATTTAATTAATTTTTTTGAACTAATAATTTTGTTATGATTTTCAAAAAAATCAATTACCAAATAGTGTCAAAATTGACATAAAATAGTTTTTAAAAAAAATATTATATTATTAATTGTTATTATATTCCTAAAAATCTAAGGTTCGGCCAAGATACTTATATCAAGATAGGTGTATAATTAATGGACCACTTGGGGGTCTCTTGGATGTATATGGTAAGTTTATTAACTATATAATATAAAAATACAAAGTGACATGGTAAATGTCAATCTAATTAACTAAGAGTTAAAACTAAAAGATAAGGTTAATATAATGACCTGAACTTGTATAAATTTTATTGTATGAGATTATTTCGACCACTACCCACCTTAGCTTCGAAATATATCAATTTGGAGCTATTAAAAGCCGAATTTGACTTTATAATAAAATAATATTTTTAGTTATTCCAAAGGTTCCCCTCTCCTCCCTTATAAGAGGGAACCTCCTCCCTCTCTTCCTCACACCACTTTGAGCCTTAAAGCTCGGCCAAACCCTGATAATTTCTGTTCTGAACTTCTCTAGAAACATCCTAGAGGTCTTGGTATACTTCAAAGACCAATTTTATTTCCCTAAGAGGAGGTCTCAAAGAGGCGCTTCAAAGAAGAGCTAATGTCCGTTACCGATTCTTTCAACTTTATTTCCTCTTCCACTTATTTTTCATTAGTTGTTTCATTATGAATTAATAACATCAGTATCACTAATATACTTATATGTTATTATATGTATGAAACAACCCTATTTCACCATCTATCCATCCTACGGAAAATGAAATCACCGCGCGTGCGTACGTACAGAATACCGTCTCCACGCTGTGGTGTAATCTATTTTCCACCACCACCTTACTTGGATGGGTATAATGGTGTAAATAATGAATATATATGATTATTGTAAAGTGATATTGATTCTGAAATAGTATACATACACTCCAATACAATTCCACGATCATGGGAACGATATCATCGCTCGTGCGTACGTACGGAATATCATCTCCATGATGTGATGCGACTCGTTCTACATGATCTTCATTTAATAATGATTATATAAATGAATTGAATGAATGAATATGATATATATTACACTAATACCATTCTGGAAATGAGGTATCTATAACCTAAAGATAAGAATAAGAAATTATTCGACAAAACACGCATAAGAACAAAAAGTAATAAACACCCGAATAACAAGTAGTAATGAAATATTACTAATAAGAAGCTAAGAATATGACCATATATGATATCATAATAATAAGTATGATTCTGGAATAAGTCAATAACATTATTTAAATCATTATACATGAGGTTCTGACATTTACGAAGCAAATCAGACCTAAGGTAAGGGAAAATATCACAATCTCATTTTTATCTGAGATTGTTTATACTTTGGTATTTACTAGGGTGTATTTTATCATCCACATCCATGTTAACTCAATATGTAATATTTTTTCCATCCACCTACAATGGTTTAAATCCAATTTTACCCTTCGGTGAGTTTTTAGAAAAGGATATGAGAGGAATCTTTTGTCGTTTTTTGTACGAAGTACTTTTTGACTTTTCTGAAAAAAGTATGAGAAGAATGTTTTTTTAACTTATACGGAATGAATGTATTTTTAAAACATTATTTCCATGAAGCTTCCTTTACAAGTTTTCAATTTTATTTGTAATCAACTTCTTTTAGTTTAAAATTGTATGGCATGTTAAGAAAGGAATAATGTTTTTAAAGTAGAAAGGATATTTTCATCAAGAATGGAGTTCAAGTGTTTTATCAAAATTATTTTCCATCTAAGATAATATAGAGTTCTATTTCTATCCCTATTATTACATTGATTTGATTATGTTTTGATGGAATTATTATTATGAATTCCATTATCTTATATGATTTTTTATGATGTCATGATGTTTAAGAATCCCATTTTTATTACATGGGTTATGCAATGATGTATGATTTATGATTTTGTGGCACACATAAGAATGGTATCATTATGAGTTTGGTGGGACCCATATATCCCTCCAATTAATTGGGTAAGGATTTTATATCTCATGAGATAGACATGGCTGGAACGGCATGTTAAACTGGTTCAGTGATACATGACTGAAATGAGGAATGAACTCAGTTCAGAAATAGACTTTGTCCACTAAGATAGTCTGGGAAATGAGTCCTGACTAATAAGAAATGATTATATAAGATTATGTGTGTATGCCAAAAAGTTTCATGTTTTATGTTATGATTATTGGGATTACATTTCATTTCTATGATTTATCCCATGGTATGAAATTATGATTTCTTTTGCAGGTTAAGATTTCCAAAATGTTATGTTCATATGAATATGATGTGATTGATATTTCTTTTGTTTACCCCTACTGATCATTTGAGCTCACCATTTTGTATGTTTTCTTTCCTAGGTCAGGAAGAAGGTTATTTAGTAAGATATGCCAAAAGGGACTATAGATATGATGAAATAAATGGGAGACAATGTAGATGCTTTATGAACCAGTTGTTTATGTTTCTCAGTTTCTAAAGACACTATACCTATACGATCCTTTCGTGGTTTTTTTATATGTTGTAATAAGTGTACATCAATTTTTAACAATGTATGTAATTTTTGGGTCGTTATACATGGCCTCTTGTTTCTTTCTCGACTTATCTGATAATGATGAAAAAAATAATGTAAACATAAAATTCATCATCTATGAGTCTTATGTAATCTTCTTATTAACCCCCACATTCTTCCTAAGGTGGATAATATGGTAGTGGGGACTCCAAAACATACAATTTCCTTTAGTATCATAGTACTTTTCACAAGTGTCTGTACCAATTTTGGAAAGTTTTTCTGGTTATGATTTGTTCATTATCTAGTATTAATCCTAGTGTTTCATTGGTACTACTTATAATTTTTTTAAAAATGAAACGTTATTATATTAGTACCTTTATCATTATTTATGCTTATTATAAATTATATGATTTTTTATTTTAAATTTATTCCACTATTTTATTCAAATACTAGTATCCTTCAACTACTCGATTCAGAATACTATGTCGATTGAGTATTCTAGTGGAAATGATCATTAAACTTCTCTTTATATCTCGAGCTATGAAATTGATACTACTCCTAGAGTACAAAATTGACTATTGGTAGGATAACCATTACAACTCTTGGATCCTTGATTTTTTTAGTAGATACTTATCTCCCATAAATCCTTAACATGGATTCTATCAACACTTTCCCCTAAAATTGAAGTAAGAAAGTAATGCCTATTTCTTTAAATCTAATTTTAGTCAATTTAAGACACCAATCTCATAATAACTCCACAATAGTTGAATGAACCCACAATTATAGCTGATGAGAACCTCATAATTATGTTTTTGTCTAAATTTGATTAGTGGATTGATTTTATGAGTTAATACTTACATTGAAGGAATTTTATGTTTTTATTTATCTTGAAGACTAAAATAAGATTCCATTTATCTTGATTGTTTCTATTTGATCACACACAAAACTAAACCATGTATAAATAGAGAAACTTCATCACACATTAATTCATTTATATCTATGTATACTTGTTTATTATAATACACGATCAAATATAAATTATGAATTCACAATACAATAAACCATGAATAAGATAAAATAAATGATGTTATCATGATCTTTACAAATGGTTGATCCATCAGGTGGATGATGGATAAAATAATATTGTAGGGGTAAGTCATTGAGTTGTAATCGACTTGAATTAAAGTTCTTAACCCACATAATGCATCTAACTCATACTTTGTGCTTCTAAAATTCTTGTTACAAATGGTGTTTCATTTTATGCTCCACATTATACAATAATACCCACTCATAGGTGATGGAGTATTGAGAATGATGTATACACATTAATAACATCTCACATGGACATGTTGGTCCTTATATATATAATAACATTGAGGGACGATACATAGATAATTATTTATTAATTAATTATTACAAAAAAATTAAAATTTCAATAAAAAATAAATGAATAAATAAATAAATAAATAAACCCCAAAAATTTATTGACCGACCTTGCTCATGATTAGTTAGCATGCATTAAAATTTCATAATAAAATAAAATAGTATATAATTATACTGGAGAGAATTTATTATGAATTAAAATAAATTAATCAAATTTTAATTCAAAATTTACTAATCACTTGGTCTCACAAATAATTTAACTTAACTCACATTATTTTAATTTTATTGTAATTTTTTTCATAATTTGTTTATTCCAGGGTAGTAAAATACTCCCCTAAAGGGGTTGTAGGCCCTTATTGGAAACAAATTGCATGAGAAGAGCCCTAATCATCCCAACCCACATCAGGATGACTGGTAGGGTCTGAGGAATAGTGTTCCCCATATGGTTAGTAAAGAATATTTATGATCTATTTCTTGTGGGGTTTTCTAAATTTCGATCTATCCATTGAAGCTTTAAATTAGTTTCCATATCTCATAACCTCAAACTTAATTTATGTATTATGTGGGAAATTAATAATACTTCCATGATCACAATGTAATAATAATAATGAAAATTTAACAATAAAATAGTTCACTAAAAACTATTAAACACTTAGAATAGATATTTTGTTATGTAATTTTTTTTATAAGGTTATGTGTTTCAATAATGTCAAAAAAATTTAAGAAGGTAAAGAAAATTTCATACTATTCAGTTTTTATAAGGTCAAATAATTTTCTATGGTTAAGGAACTTAACTAATTTTCCAGATTTTATAAGTATTAATGGTTTTATAAAGAATAAACTTCATAAGAATGGATTTTTGTATGGATAGATTTTTGTTAGTATAATTTTACATAAACATAAATTTAAATTTTTTTTGTAATGAATTAATGAGAAAATTGATAAATTGAATTTCATAATGATAAAAAACCTATTACATAAGGATAAATATAATAGCATATGGATGATTTAAAAAAAATTATGATGAATTTTGAAAAATTTTAGGATGATACACTATGTAAAAAATTAGTTTTTAAAAAACATTAAAACTTAAGACAAAATATTTATACATGAAATATTATAAACATTAAATAATTAAATATTAATAAAAAATGAATAACAAGATATGAATTAATGCTATTGTAAGAAATTATAATTATCCGAATAATTATGAAATATTAATGTGAGGTAATGTAATTATCAAAAATAAAATAAAAAAACTTACTCAATATAAATTAAAATTTAATAATCAATCTTAACCCCAACAATATATCATATATACAAATATTATGTTTTTCACATTAGGTTATGGTGAATTTGACCACTGAATAAGCTATCATGAAGGAAATTGTAGATGTGTAGGAGTAAGAAAAGTATATTTTCTAGACCTATTAAGAACCAAAGTCGCATCTCGTCAAACATAAATCAGGGAAACTACACTTCAAGAATATTCCAAACTGGTCATAATAAAAGATAGGTATCAACAGTAAAATGATGAAGGGATAAATTTAGTAATATAACTAGGTAAAAATTTATATAGGTCGAGAAATAGAGACTAAACACTAGACATTGGAAGAAGAGGCTGAAAAATAGGAGATGATACTGATACTATAGCCAAAAATATTCTTTAGGAAAAAAAATATATAATACAAAGATATCTAAATTTCATCATGTTTTTGATGGATTATAGATATTGGTGAAACAAAATCTTGATTCAATAATAAGAATGTTGTAATGTACCTCAAATTATATTATCAACTTTATTTTGGTTATAATTATGAAAATACACTAGGATTACGAATAATCCTTCAACTTTTTTTCAGGATGTTTGTAAAATTTTATATCTCAAGTCTGCCATATGATCCCTTAATTTTTTATTAAATTATCGATCCATGATAATCTATGAAATTCATATATAGTAACACCAAAATAATTTAATCCACCGAAACAATAAACGATGATAGATATAGTAAATCATAATCTCAAAATTCTTGAATCAATTGATGAAGAGTTTAAAACAATCGACCATCCTTATGGAATGCTATACTTTAGAGATATATATAAGAAGGATATGTAGCATATACGTACTATCTTTGTTAGTTTAGATGAACCCATTGAGTGAAATATTGCTGTTTTTCCTCATAAACTTTTAATTTTGGATAGATATTGTCAGTTCAGATACAAAACATATTTATTGTCAGCATAAGCCATGTTATCTCATTCAGATATAATGATGTAAAGGACTCAGTATAATTATATTAATAAAGGGGATTTTTCATAGGATAATCAATTCTCTATAGGGTTAAAGTACCATGAAATTACATCTTTTGGAATTCCATAAACATAATTCAATCTAATATGGGTGAGGAACAAATATTTTCTATAAATTTTTCTTATATACCTAGACCCGATGAGAACAAACTGACTTTTCTTGGTGACAGATTATGGTTCCCACAATATTTTTTTTATTTTTTCCATTTTTATCCATAAATTTTTCTTAAGTCACTAGAGGGAATGGATTAGAGACAAAAAACTTAATTTTTTTTTCAAGATTACCTTTGTGGGTTTCCAAACTGAAAATTTCTATGACCTCATCTCTTTCAAACGATCTAAAATTTTTCTGGGTTACACAAGGTTCAAACCTAGTGAGAAGGGACTTAAATTTTTACCAGGCTTCACTTTATAGGTTTTTAACCTAATGATCACGATATCTATTTCCCTTAGTAGTTTATAGTCATTAAATTTGTAATAATGAGGCTGGTTTTTATGGCCGAACAACTTTGACTAAAATAGGGTTGCTATATAAGGTTATATAAATTTTGACCGAAATATGAGGCGCTCAAAATAGGGATAAGGGAAGATAAAGAATTATGTGAATGGATGAACTTTTATTATTATATAAAACCTTAGTACGAGGTTACCACTGTTTAAAGTCATAGCGCTAAGACCAATGGGACAATGTGATAACCCAAACTAGGGCTTGAAATCCAGATAGATTTCTAAAACATTGAATTGAGGTTGAAAGTGATATAAATGATAACAAAATTTATCTAAATTAAGAAATAGTGAAATGAAAATATATAGTCTAGTATAACCATTGAATATATTTGAAATAATAGAACTATTACCAAATTGTTAAACATACATGATGAGAATGACCACTATCTAATTTTAAATAACAGGTTCTATTATAATACTATTATTGGGATATAGGGTTAGGGGACCTTCTTTTTTAGGATGAAAATATACCTCTAGATGCTTATAGGTTGACTAGATACACAAAACATTCAAAAACACTAAATATAGGTGTCTTTCATAATTTGATATACTCATTTCTTGTTTCCATGATAGTTTTACAGTGATTTAGATATATAAGAAACAAAGTATAGAATAGAAGAAGAGAATATTTATATAGTAATTGGAACACTCTAGTATTGGACAAAGAAATATTGGGTCATTAAGGGATATTAAGGGGACTGGAAGTGGATAATGATTTGTGATCATGTTAGGGAAGAATGGATCGAGATCCAATATATATCTTATAATAATAGGAATCAAGAAACACATAGTTATATAAATAAAATACATATTTCTATATTGTATAGTCAAATGTAGAAATTAAAAACAGGAATAAAGAGAACTTAAATTAAAAGGGGGGGGGGTATGGTGATGAATTTTTTGGTTGGGCCTAGAATGAGGGGTTTGATCACACTATATGTACGACGATGACAAGAATCATGCCTTGCATTATTATTAAAAATAGACTCTATGTAGATCTGACTTATACACATAGGAGAATAAAATTATTCTATCATAATGTTAGGACATGGATTGGTCACTCAACATGAATTGAATAAGGCCCAAACACCAAGAAAAGATAAGGAATTAAAGAGGATAAATTTTTTGGCTAGTTATAATAAAAGTTGTATGGACATAACAATATATCATTTGATAATATGAACAAATTCACATGTAGTTCACAGAAATGATATTAAAAATATCATCCTAATGTAGTGTTAACAAAGTAAAAATTGATGTGAATTGGAAAACCCAATTGATAGGATTTATTGGGGACTTTAAGTGAATGATTTATTTGTGGATGGGCCCATGATAGATTACCGGAACAACAATATATATCCTATAATAAAATTAATAATTCCATATGTTGTTATAAAGAGGTATCTAACATGATCCTATCATGGGTTGATGAAAAAAACTATTTTATTTACCTAAGGAATGTAGTATAAGTAGTAAAAAAAGTTATATCTGAGGAGCAGTGTTTAAATCTTGTTGTCACAGTGAGAAAGGAAAGAATAAAATTATGAGGACTCTCAAATAGAGAAATATGATTTTTTGAAAATCAAGATTGAGATAGAAAAGTGATCAGTGTTTGAAGTTGGATTCTTTATTTATAATTCTAGCATAGTCCTTTTTGAATGAGTCTTTTATCTTTATTAAATAATTTAATGAATTGATTAATAGTTTTATTTTCTATTTTAACCCTTGATTAATATTGAATAAAG
This sequence comes from Viscum album, assembly GCA_963277665.1. Classification (NCBI taxonomy): domain Eukaryota; kingdom Viridiplantae; phylum Streptophyta; class Magnoliopsida; order Santalales; family Viscaceae; genus Viscum; species Viscum album. The sequence continues at coordinate 1,023,354,713 of OY728134.1, read as the reverse complement.
ATGAGAACAATCCTCATAATTTTTGTGCAAAGATAATCCTTCTTCTGGTGTGTCATAGTGCCAATGATCCTTCTTTGAATTTTGTAGTCAATAACAAATTTGGTATTGAAATTTCCAAGTATCAAAATAAGACCTTTGTTACCATATCATGTGTTAATTAATCACATAACACTTACCTAATTGACTATAGATCAACCAATCTGTTTGATCAAAAATCAAGAAGAGGGAAAAATATATATACATTTTAAGGAATGTAAAAAATAAATAATTAAGTACAAACAGAATCATATTCATATCAAAATTATAGAATTTATAATTGAAAACTAATAAAATAATGAAAATAGTTCAATGAATATAATTACATTTTAGTAGACTCTAGCATTACAAATTCTGATCACCACCCCTCACCCAACCTCTAATGTTTTCTACCCCTCCATTATAGAAAGAATAATGGATGTATAATATGCAGAAGTAATGATAAATTTATTGATAAAAACAAAAAAATAAAATAAAGCAGTAACAGTGGATGTTCTCACAATCTCTGATCCTTTGATCCTCCTTTAGTGGTAACAAACATGGTATTTATAGTGGTAGAAGTCCCATATATCCATCTCATTAAAAGATCCTTAATCTAAAGTCAAATGATAGATATATCTATTAAAATATTCACCATATTAAATTTTATGAATTCATATATGTTTCTAAATTCCAACATTGACTCACATTCAACAATAATGATAGAAACATATACTATTAGACATCTACAAATGGGAATCATCTACCATTGTATACAATCTACCTTTGGCATGATCAACCACCAATGTTTTTATCTACTATAGAAACATTATCTACTAGTAAATTACAAGATCTACAATTGGATCAATGGTAGATAATATCTACCATCATCTCTATATATATTATTGTATAAAAGGTAGATCAAATCTACCATTCCATCTTTTCCCCTATACTTCTAATAGAATTTCCATAGCTCTCATCCACCGCTCATTCACAAATGTATAGTTTCATAGTTATTCATCAACAATTTTTTCTCCATGATCCACCATCAGTTCGATGATCTATCATTTCATCGACTTTAGATCACATATATTATTGCACCAATGGTAGGTCACATCTACCGTTTCTTCTATAATTTGGTGTAGGGATGAATTCAGAATCCCTTCTATACATGATTTGACCTTCACAGTTGTTAGATCACACTCTTATTTGTTCATGAATTATATATGGGTTTCTTAGGTACGTGGAAGTATGGATTTTATTCCTATTAGGTGTTCTGGGATCAATGGGATCCTCTTATGAGTTATCCATCCTTTAGAATGTTCATATTATCTTTTTATGTGAGGATACAATATCATTCAAATAGAGAATCATGGTGTCATGATGGTTCTTCGTGGGAGTATAAATCAAGAATTTTACTTCAAAAAACCCTCCGACCTTCACTATGTTCAGAGGGAGCTCTCATTTCCTTTCATGGTATCAGCTCCTTTGAAAGTGGGAATAAATGGTATCAGCTCCATTGAAAGTTTGAATAACCGAGGTCATGTGAGGTCCTTGTTATGATACATGGGGGTCCTAGGCTCTAGTGGTGGATAAAGGTTTGATATTGATATCAAGAGGTGAAGGAAGCAGAGTTCATGGTTGGTTACATATGGAGGCGGGACGACGTCGAATGATGGAAGTAGTGAAGGGCAGTGGAAGACTGTGTCCAAGTGGGGGTCGCATGAAAGTGGAGTGGGACGATTTCAATTGAGTAAGTATGAACAGTTCCACAAAAAATACCATCCCAGATTGAAGTCCCATTTGGATGGAGTCTGATTAATAAGTAAAGTCATGACATTAACTAGAAATGAAGCCATACTGGTGTCTGAGTACCCCTACCACCATCCGGATTGATCCCCTAGAATGTCTCTACTCTCTTCGCTGCATAGAGTCTCCCATGTTCCAGCATGCACTTTTCCCTACCTATGTTTTCCATGGGTTCATCCCCATGTCTCGCAAACCTCATCCACTCGGGTAGGAATTCTTGGTGGGTTACATTATTGGCTGACCCAATAGGGTCAACTATGTAGAATATGACCCACTAGTTGAAGGCTCGCCTTGGGTTGTCATATATTTTGACAATTGAAAATATTCATTCAAAATATATAATAAAATAATCATAAAATAATTATTAATAAAATAATTCATTTAAAAATACCATTAATATTCTTTATTGATAAATTCTAATATTTAAAAAAACATTAAAATACATAGTAAAATTTAGTTAAAATAATTTATAATTATTATAATTTGTTTTAAAATATTCATGAATTTATGGGTGTGTCATGTACCACCACACCTAAACTATGATTCTCCTAAAGAATAAAATATCAATCTTAAATTCAAGAGGTCACCAATTCTACCAATATTCAAGCCTCAATGAAATAAAATGAAACAATTATTAATGGAAAACTGAATTTTCATGTTCCACAAAAAATATCTATTCAATTTCTCACTTTTATGAGAAATAATAAATTCTAGTATTTTACTTTTTCCATTGAAAAATGATGTAACCTCTCCTTTCACCAATTCATGTTTCTTAATTTATTATTATTAAACATGTCAAATCACAATATACCTCACTTTTGAATCTTTTCTCTCGTCCATCATGATATAAATTATAGTACATTTATGATCATATCATAAGAACACATTCCTTATCCATAGGCTTGAAAATGAACTACTTTATCCACCTTGTAAATATAAAAGTCACATATAATCATGACGGCTTTTCAATCAAGGTTTTAAAGACTACGAGCCTTAAGGTTTGTAGGAATTGATATTTTAAAAAGAAATTATCAAATTAGGAGTCTTATCTATAAAATATAAATAATGATATTAAAATTTAAAGTGTAATGAAATTCTCCACTTTCAAAGTAGAAACTCCCACTTTCTATAGACTGAAATTAACTGTCATGATAAAATAAATCATAATGAATGATTTGTGAAACCTCTTGAGTTGTTCTTATATTTCTTCATTTTCTTTAAAATTCATTTTTCTATTATTCAAATGTCATGATTAGAGTAACACTCACACCCACCACCTAATCATATATGATCAGAATCATCAGTCTGATAATTGTGATTTTTGGTTTTCCCAAATCAAAACCCCTATTTTTTATTTATCTCTCAATATTTTTCATTTAAGAGAGAAAACTATTAAATTACAATGTATGAATAAAAAACCTTATTTAACTCTAACAGTAGAACCCCTAAACTTTTTGTACAATATAAATAATCCCTTCTACCATGAATCCCTTCACCTCATACTTTAACATTAAAATTTCTACAAAATACTAAGAGGAAGGCAGGAATGGATACAAATGACTTGAAACATGGTTCATTACTAATAATGGAATTTATTGTCTCTAAGGTCAAAATAAGTATTAATTTAAGAGGTGTTCTTAAGGATAAAGTTTTATCAATAAAAATTAGTCAATCATATTAAATTTGAGTTTTAAAATCATAGCTTTGACAAGTTACAATGAATGTTATAGTAGGTGAGATTTCCCATGATCACTCAAGAAATATATTCAATATAAAATAATAAGTACATGGTCTATCCACTTGATAATGTAACTTATAATTTTGAACAATCACTCATGGATTCACTAAAAATAATATATCAAGTCACATAAATTTAATAAATTCAAATTGTGAAAAATGGCAAGGAAATTTCATTGAAAAGAATGAATAAATTCCCACAAATCACGAGTCTGTATTTCAATATCCATGATTCACTCTAAAAATTCAATTCTCCAATTTACTCAATCAATATCATTATCATTGAAATCTAAAAAATGGTATCATAGAGTTCTTAAGAAACCCATTCCTCATTGATATGTCAATTAGAGAATAAAATTATAACATGGACATGAAATTTTTTAGTTATTACATAACTACTAGAATTTAAAGTTTAAAATTACTAAAAATTCTATTTTTTGATTTTCAAGACATCCTCTTTATGTCTGAGCGGTAACAAAAAACACCAGGTTGGATTCAAAATTCATAGGATTCCAAATTCAATATTTTGAATTAAAAAAACACATAGGAACAAAGAACCTGAGGAGGGATGAATCCACGAGTAACTCGTGTCAATCGAAGTCATGTGTCCTTCCATTATCTTCTTGGGAACTCCACGGTTTTCATCGCCACCCTATCACTGCCAGTTCATATGATCAGATAAAAAAACATAGAATAACCATTCAACCTTGTCATCATACTTCCACCATTGTTTTAATCATGATTCAACAATGTCATCCTGTAGTATGAGTGGAATCCACAATAGTGAACCACCAACATTTTCCAAACCTTAATTCCTTTTGGACCACCACCATATGAGTCAATAATCTTTGACCATTTTGAATAAAACCAGAGACGCTATCGATAGTCTCTAAACTACAGCCTATTACCTTGACACTTCACCACCATCACTCACATCTTCACCCTCTAGTAGACAACATATCATCTTCATCGTTACCATCACAAACTTCATCAGTTTCATCACCATCAGAAACCAAAATGAAGAGTCTTCATCAGAACAACCTTCCTCCATTACATCAAACAACCAAATGAAGGCCTCATCTCCAAGAATACCCTCAGACACTAAAAAACCACATCCCAAAGATCCCATAGAACCACTACACTAGGCCGACCTGGGGAGGAGAGATAAGAAAAAAATCCATGGCATAATTGAAGTAGATTAAGGTTTCCACATAGATTAAAGACCTTTTCCAAGAACAATCTGAATGAAACCATGAGCATAACCAAATAACATTCCTCAGTAAAATCCATCGAAATAAAAACATTAAAATTAATGAAGAACAAAAAATAAAATGAAAAATCAAACCCATCACCATGAATAAATTACAAATAATCATAAGATAAAAAACCAAACTAAGGAGTGGAAGAAACCAATGATGATGAAGAACAAGAAAGAAAGACATTTTTATCCCCCCTCCAACACCATACCATGTTGACACGAAACCCTCATCAAGACTATGAAAAATGGGGTCACGAATGATGGGATGACCATCAAGTTTAGTGGAGAATAAGAACACTGGAAGCCACCACTGATGCCAACCCATGTGGTCTAAAGCACCAGCACAAAGACCCAAAATTGGTTTCCTATAAGCATGGATATGGTAGAAATAGGGGAAGTGAGAGGCATACATTATCCACAAAAGAAGAATCTAAAGCCAAGAAGGGGGGGGGGGATAAAATTAAACTAGGAAGAGAAATCAAAGACAACCGAAGCGAGGAGTTCCATTACCACATAAAAAGATGAAGGGAAGAGGTGAATTTTATCATAAACTCCTAAATATTAAAATTAATAAATATATGGTTGCCTATTTGAAGAGACTTTGGTTAATGTAATTACCTCAAACTAACATCATGGGAAGAAGTCCGTAGATGTGTTAGAAAATTCTATGGTCCTTCACTAGTTATTGAGGTAGATTCCCATATAACTTATTTAGACTCTACCCATTATAGAGAATGGGTTTCCTTTTTCTTCTTACTTGATCAGAATAACACCAAAGGGATTGAAATTAGTAACAATAAAATGTCCTTACAAACTGGAATGAATCTTACCTGGAATTATCTTCAATGTGAAATTTTAGAGTAGAACATGATCTCCTTATTGAAATGTATTTTACTGAATGAGTTTTTCATGCATCACTATGGCTCTCTCTTTATAAAGTAATGAGTTTTTGAAAGTATCTCTTATTATTTCCTCCATCTCTTATAACTATATTTTTTACTCTTTTTCAGTACTCACCAAATCCAAATTCATCTTTTTGATATCCTAATATTCTTGCTGCTCCAAATCCATTAGAAGATGAATAATATTTCTATAAATCAACTAGTATATGATCATATCTATGTGTGTCTTTTTAGATTTCTGGTATTCCCATACTCTTTCCTAAATTACTATGCTCCAATCCTTCTTGTTAGGTTTAACTATTTTATACAATATACCTTTAAACTTCTAGTGAAACACTTAATCTAGTCTATTTTTATGAGGATGGCAGTGTGTATGTTTTTTTGATGTACCCCATACTTCTTTATTATAGCCTCTATCTGTTGAAAAAAATAAGTCACTTGGTCACTAATGATTTCCCTCAGCACTCAGAACTTAAAAATGGTGTTAGACCTAACAAAATCACCTAAAACTTTTGGAATCAACAATTTTAGTGGCCTTATATTCCACCCATTTAGAGACATAATTATCAATCCCCAATCATTCTATCCCCCTTTAGTTACAACAATATTTGTATTTATAGAAGTATAATTCACTCCTATATCTCTCATTTAGAGATCCTTTATCCTGTGTAAAAGGATGGATATATCTATCTTCAGCTCCATATCCATCATTGGATAAACAGTAGATCAAATATACTATTCATTCTTTTTCCTCAGACTCCTAACAAAACCATCATGAGTTCTCATCCACTATGCTTTCACAAAATCATATTTTCACAGTTCTTCATCAACAACTACCACTCCATGATCCATCATCAGTTCCATGGTTTACCATTATGGAATGTCTACCATTGTGGTGATGGTAGATCAAACCAAACATTTCGGCAACTATATATCACATCTAACTTTTCTTCTTTAATTTGGTGTAGATCAAAATTTATCTTTCCTCATTTATGTGATCTAACCCTAGCATTTGTCAGAACACACTCTTCTTTATTGATGGAATATGTGTAGGTCGCATGGGTGTGTGAAAATGTGGATTTTATTCTTGAAAGGTGCAGTGGAATTGATGGGATTCTCTTCAGAGTTATCCAGACTTCACAAAGGCCAAATTATTTTCATTCATGTGGGTATTTAGTTTCATTCAAACATATCATCATTGTGTCACAGTGGTTCTTAGTGGGAATGGTAGCAAGGAATTTGACTTAATCAAACCCTCTATCCTTCACAATGTCCAAAGGGAGATTTCATTGGTGTATATGGTGAAGACCCCTTTGAATGTGGGAATGGGAGAGGTCGACTGAGGTCCCTGAGGATATATTTGGGGATATAAGGATTTAGTGGTGGATAAAGGATCAAGCTCAAGCTCAATTGGTGGAGGGAATATAGTTCCCAAAGGGTTGTAGATGGTAGAGGGCTGACATCGAGTAACGGGAGCAGTAGAGGGTGTTGGCAGGCTATGTACGAGCATGAGTTATGTAAAAGTGGAGTGTGATGATGTATTTTGAGTAATTATGAATAGTAACATGAAAAACCATCATCCGAAAACAAATATATTTTTTGATAGAGTCTTATTAATAAGAAAAGTTGCAATAGTAACTCATAATGAAGTCGGTATTGGGTCGGGGGACCCCTACTGCTGCCAGGATTGTGCCCCTGAAAAAACACTCCTCTCACCAGTACATAGAGTTCCCCTACACATAAGTGCATGATTTTACCCACTTATGAATGCTTGAGGTTCCTCCCCATGGACCATAAGCATCATCCACTGGTTATGGCCCTCTTGGTGGGCTGCATGGCTACCTAGCCCAGTAGGTTTGTCTATGTGGTCTGTGGCCCACTAGTTGAAGGATATCCTTGGGCAAGACCATTTTTTGACTCCTAAAAATATTCTGGTAATAAAATAAAGTAAATTCTAAAAAAATAATCTATAATTATATAAATCATTTAAAACCATCATTAAAATTCATATTAAATATTTATTCGTAAATAAAAATATATTAAATTAACATTAAAATACATGGGTTTTTTAACACCATTTAAAATTTGTAGATTGTTTCTTAAATATGCCTGAATTTATGAGTGTGTAAATATCTACACTAATATTACTAATGTTTTATAGGAAAATGGAAGGATTTCATCCAAGTGTTAGGGATTGGAAGATAAAACCCAACATGAACTAAAGAGGTCCTTAGCACTAGGATATAATGAATGTTTTAGGGTGAATGAGATTTTCATCTTGGCCTTGGGTGGGATACTTAGGCATCCCTATGTATCATGTGATAATAGGAAACAAGACATTGATAATTCCTAGGTATGGGGGAATTTTATCCTAGAATAGTCTTATGAATATACAACCACACACTAGGAACTCTTACATAGATCAACATCTCATGTAAGGAAACCAGGTAATATAGGGTATGACAATCTAAGTAATTGAAAGATCATGTATATTAGACTTGGTATTGTGCAATTTAAAATCACGTGAAAAAGATAATATGGTATTATATTTAAATATATACAGTGAGGACATGGGTTCCATGTATTTTAGGGTTATATTATGTGGATCTATTCCAAGTAATTTAAATTTTTGTTGAATAAAATTATGGAACCCAATGTGAAGCTATAAAAAGTATTTATTGAGAAACCCTAAATTGGTAGTAGGATCTATATTCTCTCTATCCATTGTGACCAGGAAATAAGATTTATTAGAGTAGTCTTTGTGTATGATTTAAATCCCATTAATTTTAAGATCTAATTTTAGGAGAATCTTCTAAGGTAACATTGGTACTCAAAGGCCAATACAGATTACCCTTATATAAATGAGAAAATGAAAACATTCTTGTTGAATACTTATGTGATGTGATTTTAATGGGATTTGAGGTTTTATATTATATGAAACCTTTTGTCATTAATTTCCTCAAACTAATCAATTCAGATATGATAATACTCATCTTTTAATGGCTAATAATAAATGGAAATGTAAAGTTAAGGAAACTAAACTATAAATGGTAATATTTGTTTTATCCCATATACTAGTGAGTGCAGGGTGCCCTATGTGGTTTTATTGGTCATGGTGCAATAAAAATAGAAATCAGGAATAAATTTTTCTAGAAAATAATTATCCTCATTATCATTTATATTTTAAAAATATTTAATAGTGTTTTATTAAACACCACTAATTTTTTATTTGTAGTTTCCTAATAACCGGATGAGTAATTGTATTAAATATTAAAATTTTGGTAGAGTTTCTTCTGTTTGGGGGTGAAAAAGAACATGACATTGTTTTTTAGGATTTTATGAGGGACTCTAAATTTGGATATGATGTTGGATTTCAAAAAATTTATTATAAAATTTGACCTGACCTCTTTCAATGGTTCATCATCGAACCATATGGAGAATAATTCAGTAACATTATGAAAAAACTTGAATTGTCATTTTATAGATAAAGGGTATGGAAACATGACATCTATCCCCTTATAGTGAGTTCTAAAGACTATTTGGCTATGTGAAATGGCTATAGGGGTTGATGAGTAAAATTCATTTGAATCTAGTATGCATGGAACTTCATGTTGAATTCAATGAAATCTTGCATCATAGATGTCTAGAAATATACAAGTATTTTGGTCTGGGGGAAGATCTTATCCACCAAATTATGATCACAATCAGCACCTACATAGACTTCTTGTATAACTGTAAGGGTCTCTCCTCTTTAAATCCACTTGAGGAAGATCCCATTTAAGTCTCACTTATAAAATACTATGCATGAGATAGATCAAGATCCATACACCCAGATATGGTGCTAAAAATATATTCCTACCATTCTTGATTTTACTTGAACATATTTGACTCAATTTTATACATACATAGTTACAATATCCAAAGGAATGATTGAGTCACTTACGTACTGAATACCTTTTAGTTTTAGAGTTTTATAGAATTAGGAAAACCCTTCATGTAACTAAACCCATATCTTTCCATCCAAATGAGAATTTCGTTGATTATACCCAAATTTTCTTATTCCATGATAAATATTTATCATATCCATAAAATGATCTATACTTGAAACCCTTCTAGTTATAACTTACATAACATAATTCTTCATAACCTAGGAAGGTAAAAACCTAATAAAGGTGATATCAAACCCTTAGTAAGGATAAACATAAGTACAAATCGAATAAAATTGGTAAATATAATATGATCCTAAGGGTATGATAACATAATCAAACTTCAGGAGTATAATATAAGATAATTAATAACCATAAAAAATATTTTATATCATTTTTACTATTTAAAACAAATATTACTTTTTTACATTTCATAAATAGTCAAATGCGAGTCTTCTGTAAAAAATTTGAAGCAATTACCATTAATAATGTGCAAATAAAGACAATGATAGTAAAAATAAACTTTATAAAAAATTTATGTATAAAAAACTTCTATATAACATTTTTAAAAACTTGGACATAGATGAAAAATATTCCCGACCTAAAATGAGAACTAATTCCTGCTTCTCATAAAAAACATATTTTCTTTCATTTGGAGTACCAAAGAGTGTAAAAACTTCAAAAAAATGAAAAACCCATATATAAATATTGGGGAAGTAAATATACAGGGTTGAAAGAATAAATAGCATATAATTTCCCTTAATTTAAATTTAACATAGATAATCATGAAAAGAAATGAGATTGTAACAAAAATCTCTTACCACTTTGGTACCTTTTGAATTATAATATTATTTAAAGAATTAAATTCAAACAAAATATTAAATATCATGAATGTAAATATATTCATGATAAAATATTTAAAAGGGGTATTATTTTAAACATATAAAAACAAATAGGTGCTTAATATAAAGCATGTATCAATGAAACAATATTAAGATGAAGACCCCTTACAGTATTTGTAATATCTAAATCAAAAACATGTAAGAGTAATAAACTTGTAAGGATTTGTAAATACCAATAAGTTTTATTATAACCATCATAAAATTATTTAATGAGAAAAATATTCACTACAAAAAAAAATAAGTGGTGAATATTACATATATCTCATTAAAATAAAAGTGAAATGAGAAACCCCTACCTCAAGTCTTGATCTATATCATAAACGATTTAACCTACTTTATAATAAATTTATATTTATTATAAATATATAACATGACCATATTAATACTTATCATACTATATATGATTCATACATAATAACTTATCATTCATTTATTAATAATTATTCATTAAATTCATTGTTCATAGTGTTAATTTTTCTATTTTTCATGCATGTTTTGGTATAATTGTTTCTATCCTTGCACCTTGGTCATGGTTCGATCTTCTAAATAATATCAATCATTTAATTATTATCATATTTATTAATAATATAAAATTTTATATCTATTCATATAATGTGGTGATTCGAAATGAATCAAATCACTTTGTGGAGACGGTAGTCCATACATAGAGTAAGTTATTTTTCCATTTTCAATGTATGGAAAAAGAAAGGTAAATAGTAATTTAACTTTCAAGAATCATAATTATATCATATATATCATATATATTAATTAAATATATCCTTATGACCATCCACATAAAAAAATATAAAAATATTCATATAGCTTCATAGAGGCGGTAGTCCACACGTACACATGAGCTAAGTTATCATCATACAAATAATGAGAGGTTAAGAAGGTAGATAATATATAAACATTAATGAATAACAATAATTTTATAAACATAATATATAATCATAAAATCCATATATATAACCAACCATCATAAGTAGTGATGAAAAATAAAAAACCTCAATCGTGGAGACAATAGTCCATACTTATGCATGACAACATATTTATTTTCCATTTCGATGGATGATAAATAGATAATGATTACTAAATTAAAATAATAAAATTTCAGTAATAAATTTTATTTATATCAATATGTTAATATGGTTAAATGGGATTTTGAGGAGGTAGAAGAACAGATAAACATAAAAGGATTTAGTGACAAAATTACCTCTTCTTTGAGAATCCTCTTTTGGATCTCTTTTTAAGGACTATTGAGATGGTATTTAAAGAAAAAAATACCTCTAGAACGTTTCTAGTTAAATTAATAATAGTTTTTAAAGGTTTTTTTGACCTAATTAGCTCAATAATGTTTGTATAAGAGAGGATATGAGGTTCCTTTTTAAAAGTGAGGTGGGTGGAAATCTTGTAAATATATGAAATAATAATATATAATATGTTTTTAAATCACTTAAAATAGATACATAGTGAAATATATTAAAATATAAGATGAATAAGGTAGAAATAAATTCAACCAATATTATTTAGATAAGTTTAATTGAATATTTTATCTAATATCTTTGCCTAACCCACTCATTGACACTTTTAACCTCATCCGTGGTAACAAAATAATTAGTATATAAGGGTAAATAATTTCATTATAAAGGAATTAGTGGGTCATAAGTGGAAAATGGTTGATATTCTAAACCATTTTCCATTAACATGAAAACATATAATTTTTTATGAATATTAAAACAATTAATTAAATATTTTCTAACATAAAATATACATAAAGTCATTTTTGGGACTATTCACAAATTTTGAATTTATAAACTTAAATATAACCATGGATTTCTAATTTTAATGTTTAAAAAAAATTAACTGTCATTTAGATCCATAAAAATCATTAAATACTTAAAAATATCCACAATAGATCACTTTTAGTATTTTAAAACCATTTACTTTGATTTTTCACCTGCTTTCACAAGTATTGCATCAACGATGTATAATAGTTTTAGGTAATTATACCACTAAAAAATAAAAATAAATTTATATCATAAAAATAATTTATGAATATTATAAATAAAGTTTTGAAACCATATAAAATATCATTTTATTCTTATAAAAATATATTAGAGAAATTAAAAGAACAAAAGTGACATTTTTTACTTATTCTTTACTTAAAACAATATAATGGTAACAATCAAAAGAAAATTAAAAAAATAAATATTTTATAATTTAATATGATTATTTATACAATAAACACATAAAATTTTATTAATTAAATCATTTTATATATTTTTAATCCTTTTACAATATATTTAACCATGTTTAACCCATTTTACCCATTACCAAATTGTTAAACTTTTTCCATGGTTACTATTAATTATGACCACAGTTTAAGTTGAAATTATAAAATAATATTAATTATGATTATTAAAAATAATAATTATATTTTATAATATTAAATTCCTAGAAGTGTAAGCAATTAATTCTAATATCCGTGCACATAACGCGCAAAATCAATTTTTAGAGAAAATGTATTTTTATGCTTAAAAATGATGTCATTTTCGTTCCTTTACTAGTAATATCCATTATATTAAAGTTAATATATAAAATTTTAACTAATTAACTAAATATTACATATAAATAATTCATCAATAATGATTAATTAATTTACCAATATAAAAACACATTTCATGCATAAAAGCGGTTTTTTAAAAAAATATCTCCTTTTACCTTTTAATGCTTTAATTTTTATTTATAACCAATTTATAACCAATGATTTAATTTTATACATGTGTATGAAATAATTTTTTATAATTTTAATACTCTAAATAATTCTTTTTAATAAAACATATATGTTAAAATCAATTCTCATTAATAAAATATTTCAAAACAATTTTTTTGGATCAATAGTATTTCCAAAGTGAATTAAGAATTATTTCTGACAATTTAATTTAATTTTAAATACCATATAATATTTTTATTTTATATTGTATAAAAATTATTAACATGTGATTATGGCTATGTTCTTAAAATGTTATCTCACCCTATGAATTTATTAAAGAGAAAATATATTCTAAAATCTTACAGTTTCACATTATATCCCAATAAATAAATTTCATCCTAAAAATTTTATATCATGATTGATAGAAAGTGTTTAAAATATTCATATAATTAATAATTAGTGAATTATAAATATACCTATCTAGAAATAAATTCTTTTTAATTCACATAGATAAAATTTTTGTTTGAAAATGACTTCAATGTATATATTAAGACTAGGAAGCTTATCATTTCATAAATATTTATTAAACAATGTGTTTACCATTTGGAGGCTCACACATGTGAATGGGTTTCAGAAATAGTACCTTAATAGTTGAATATTATTTTATATATATGTATTGACATATTTATCTTCCTTTTTATTGAGTTTAAGGAATTATTTTACCACCGATATAGAGAATCTGAGAGAATATACTTACTTGATTTCTAAACAAAAATTATTCTTTTGGTTGTGTTTCAAGAAAATTTCCACCTCTGATTTATGTTATAAGATAAATAATAATGATTTATTTTTCACGCAAGGATAATTAAAACTATATTTCCATATATCACAAAATGAAAAAAAGGATGAAAATTTATTCCTCTTGTTTTTACCCATTAACCAGAACCAAAATGATTAGAACATTTTTATATAATATCCAAAATTAATAAAACATTATAAAACTATATCAAAAGTCTCAAAATTAACACCCAAAGTTAATCTTAAATCATTTCGAAAATAATTACTCTTAAAAATATTCCAAAATATACTTGACCAAATTTGATACCCAAGAGAAGAATGATTTGATCACATATTCTTCCATGATCAACTTAAAATTTATCCTTAAATAAAATTAATCATTCATAATGTCACATACCAAAAATATAAATAAAATAATCATATATTCTCTAAAATATAATAATAATTTCCCAAAATAACTAGAATGTCTATAAAACTAGAATACAACAAATATTATTATTCAATTTAAGTAAATATTTATTCTTCAAATAAAATCACATCCTAGAAAATAATATTATGTTTACATTAATCATTTTATGTTCCCAATATATATAAATTCTTCAAAAATAACATTAATCACTTAGTCAACAAATCACTTTTCAATCCCATTGTTATCTTAACATATATTCCCAAAATATGATAAACCCTTTATCCCCATAAACTTTAAATACCTCTTTATCGAATAGTGTATTAACCTTAAAAGTTATGTGATTATTTAAACATGTGTACATAATAAAATTATTACCAAATACCATCACACTATATAATATATTAAAAAAAGTATTTCTTATACCTTAATTATATATTGAAATCCAATAATATTTTCCAAAAATGTCATTAATTACCATAAAATCACGTAATATAAGACCTCAAAAGGATATCAATGCCTTTAAACTTATTATCATCATTAAACTTATTAACCCATAATAGTTTCCTTAACTCTTAAATTATTATTTTCTAATAACTTCTGAACCTATAAATTTATGGAAACCCACCTCTAATACCAATTAAGACAGATTGAGACCCATACACCCATATCCAGTAATAAAAACACATTCTTATCATTCTAGATTTGGTTCAAACAAATGAGCTTGATTTTTACCATCAATAATTATAACATAACAAATAAATATTAAGTCACTTAAAAACCTAAGACATTTTATGTTTATAGTTTAGAGAATTATGGAAACCCTTTAACTAAATAAACCAATATCATTACATATAAATTTGAATCTTTCAAATTATACCCATATTTTCTTATTTCATGATAAGTCTTCAATATATCTAATAAATTCATCCACACCTGAAAACCTTCTAGAAATAACTTAAATTAAGACATTCTTCATTACCAGGGGAAATTGAAACATAATAATGTTGATCTTAAATACTTAGTAAGGGTAAACATATGCATCAATTGAATAAAATTAGTGAAATTAAGATGATTATTATTTTATGAGAACATAATCAAAGTGCATGAGTATAACATATGATAATTCAAACCCATAAAAACATAGAATATAAAACATGATTCATGTTATAAGAAAAGATTCATATGAGTTAACAATCATGAACCATTTGAAAACAATTTTAACCAAAGGAACCATTAGAACTCATAAAAAGAATAGGAAAATTGTTTTAGTATCTTGGGATATCATACTTTCATAATGAAATTACCTAAACAGGATAATTAAAACATTTTCTTAGGAGTAAATTACATCTCGTAAACTCTATCATCTCTTAATAGTTACTTATTTTTAGTAAAATATATCATCTCTTAAGAGTAACTTATATCTAGTTAACTTCATCACATTATGAAATGAATTAGAGAGCTATATCAAGATCACCCATCATCATAATTTTTTTTAAGAACCATAACATCAATAAAGAACGTAGATTTTTCATGTAATCATAAAACTCATAGAAACACCTATAATTCCCTTCATAACTTGATTAACCAGTGGAAAATAAATATGTTTCATAATAATTTCATCATAACTTAATTAACCATGGGAAAATATTGAGTTACATAGAACCACCCTAAAAAAATCATTATCATAAGAAATGTAGAGAGTTAAAATGGATGGTATCATAATATTATTTCACTATAAAATCATAACAAACCTTAAAGTAACTTTACATAGATGAAAAATAACTTTAAAATATAATTTTTACATTTCTTTAAAAATAGGGAAAATATCATTTTCTTTCGATATATTTATAAGATAAAAAATTACAGAATATTGATAAAAATGTTTTATTTGTAATTAATCACAGAAAATCATAAATTAAGATTCAAAGAGAAGAGCGGTCAGGATGGTGGGAAAATCTATTGGTGTGGTAAACCTTAATACAAATATTCCTTTTATACTTTTCATAAATATTCTAAAGTGAGTCTCCTATAAATTTTTTGAAAAATACATTTTAATATTTTTTTTGATATATTAAAATGTTGAAATAATAACAATTAAAAAAATTAATTATAGATAAAAACATCAATAAAACATTTTAAATAAAATTATCATGGTGGTAAAATATTACCGATCTAAAAGGATAAATATGGTTGATATTTCATAAAAACATAATTTCTATTATTTTGAGTATAAAAGAGTGGTTAAATTTCAAGAAAGCAAGAAAAACCAATAAATAAATATATTATAACAAAATATACGTGGCTTAAATGATAATGATCATATAATTTCTGTCAATCAAAATTTAACATATACAATCTTAAAAAGAAATGAGATTGTATCATAAATACCTTACTACTTTGATAACTTTTTAGTCACAATATTATTAAAAGAAATAACTTCAAATGAATCATTAAATATAATTAATACATATATATATTCATGATATAATATGTCAATGGGGTTGTATATACAGCATATAAACACAAATTGGTGCATAACATGAAACTTGTCCAATGAAACAATATTGAGATGAAGAACCCTTACAGTTTTGGTAATTTACAAATAACAACATCATCAAAGAGATAAAATTAAAAATATTTGAAAATAATTTTTTTATTATTATCATAAAATAACTTAATGTGTAGTATATACAACACACAAAAGAAACAAGTGGTGAATATTACATACGTCTCATAGAAATAAAAGAGAGACAAGAAACCCTTGCCTTAAGTACTGACACACTTTATATGTTATCTCAACCTCATGTATAATAAATTTATATTTAATATAAATTTATAAATAAACCATATTAAAACTTATAATACAAAATATGATTCACTTATAACATATTATCACATTTTTATTAATAATTATTCATTAAAATCATTGTTCTTGGTGTAAATAGTTCCATTTTTCATGCATGTTTTGATCTGGTGGTTTCGGTACTTGAACCTTATTCATGGTTTAATAATATCCAAAATCTTAATAATGTAATAAATAAAATATTAATTTTTTATTTACACTTTTTAAACCATACATATAATGTGACAAGGAGAAATTAATTACATCACTTCATGGATACAACAATCCGTACGTATTTTTGAGTGATGTTTACACTTTTCCGATTTCAGAATGAAAGAAACTTAAATATAACATAAACTCTCTAGATTCATAATTATTTAATATATGTCATATTTATTAATTAAATAAGTCTTTATGATCATCCACATAAAGTTAAAATGGAAAATGAATCACATTAATCCGTGGAGGTGGCAGTCCACACGTACGCACGAGCAATGTTATCACCTTACAATGAATTAGAGGGTCAGAATTTAGCTAATATTCTCTCTCTATATAATCATAATAATTTTATAAAAATATTAAAAAATAATTAAATCCATATATATGACCAACCAAGATCAAAAAACGATGACAAATAAAATACATCGGTTGTGGAGATGGTAGTTCGTATGTACACACGATACTGTTTTCATTTTCTATTGGAATGTATGACAAATAGTTAATTGTTATCATATTATCATAATAAAATTAAAATAATATAATGTTACTTATGTAACTATTTTAATATGGTCAAATAATATTTGGACAAGGTAGATGACGAAATAAATTTAAAAGGATTCCATGAAGAGGATTACCTATTCTTTGAGAATCTTCCTTTGTATCTCTTCTTATGAACCTTATGGATTTTATTTTAAGAATAAAAAAACCTCTATAATATATATAAGTTTATAATAGATTTGGGTAGGACTTTGTGGATTTATACGGATCAATAAGGTGTGTATAAGAGAGTAGAAAAGATTCTCTTTTATAAGTGGGCTGGGTGGAAATATAGTAAATACATGAAATATTAATATAACATATGTCTCTAAGTCATGTAAAATATATATAAAGTGTCATATATTATATTATAAGGTGGATAAGGTTGAAATGAATTCAGAAATAAATATTTACAAAAGTTTATGGAGATTTTTAAATGTTATTTATGAGTTTAACCACCTCATTAACTCATTTAGCCCTAATTATGGTGACAACATACTTAGTCTTTATGATTCAATAATGTCATTTTAAAATGGTAGGTGGATCATAAGTGTAAAATGGTTGATATTATAGAACATAAAACATTAAATTATAAACATATAATATTTTTACGACATTTAAAACAATTAATTAAATATTTGTTTTTATAAAATATTTCTCAAGTCAATTTCTAGACTATTAACTTAATTTGAATTTAAAAAAAGAAATATTAACAAGGTTTTTTAATTTTAATATTTAAAACATTATTTAACATTTATTGTGATCTATAATTTTTTTTTTCAATACTTTAACTTATCCAAAACACATAAATTTTAATATTTTAAAAATATTTAATTTTATTTCCCACTCGTAAGAAGAAGCATTGCATCAGCGATGTGTAAGCGTTTTTTGTAATTATACAAAAAAAATTAAAAATAAATTAATATCATAAAAATAATTTATTCTTATTAAAAATAATCATTTATAAAAATTTAAAATTTTATATTCTCATTAAAAATTGTTAGAGATATTAAAAGAAAGAGAGTAATATTTTGTACTTGTTCATTACCTAAAATAATATAATGGTCATAATGATAATAAAATAGAAAATAATTTCAATATTTTATAATTTATGATGAATATGGATTAAATAAATAATATATTGAGATCAAGCTATGTTTTGAGATATGTTTAGGCTTTATCCAATAATTTTAACCACGTTTAAACCATTTTAACCTTTACCGAGGTGTTAAAATTTTACCTTGGTTTCTCTTTTTTATAAACAAATAATTAGTTAAAATTATTAAATAATATTAATTATTTTATTTCAAAACATGGAATACATTTTAAAAGATTAAATTCCAATAATTGTTTGAAATTTATTCTAATGTCCATGCACAAAACACGTAAAAACCTTTTAAGAGGAAATGTATTTTTAAGCACAAAAGAAATTTTATTACCATTATTTCTATAGTAACAGCCATTAAAATAATGTTAATATATTTTATTGAGATAATTATATAAAAATTATGTTAAAATAATTCATCAATAATTATTAATTTAATTTTCTAAGATAAAAACACATTTCATATAAAAAAGTAGTTTTTTAGAAAAACATATCTTTTTTCCATCAAATTCTTTTATTTTCATTTATAACCTATTGATAACCAATGAATTTTTTTATACATGTTTTAAAAAATTATCATAACCTTAAAACTCTAAATAAATTTTTAAATAAAACATATATGACAAAATAATTATCTTAAACAAAATATTTCAAAATAGTTCTTTAAGATCAATAGTATTTCCAAAGTGAATTAAAAATTATTTTTGAAAATTTATATTTCATTAAAAAACATATCATGTGATTAATTTTATTATTTATTAGAATTTTTAAAATAATTTTATCGTTTCATGCTTCATAAGCTATTTCACCTATCATATTTATTTAAGAGAAAATATATTCTAAAAGTTTATGGTGTTAGATTCTCGGAATTCAAGCCATCATAATGGATGCAATTTTCATCCCATTGATTGATTTTTTCAATATTGGATTAATCCTATTAAAGATAATTATTATGACGATAATTTATTATCAGATAACCTAACTAGATGTGTTGTTAGTCAACAAGGTTGAATTCTTTCTTTGACCACTGATGGTAGTGATTTCATTAATTTTCTATATTTCATTAGTGATAAGTAGATAGACCACCTTATAAAACTAATTAAAATCACCATATAATCCAGATATGGATCTACCATAGTGGTTAATACTTTTTAAATCTCATCATATTGAGAATTTTGTGAGAATAGAATGTGTGGCAACACTAGTTCAGAAGGAAACTATGTCATCAACTCATGTACATAATCAATGAGGTTTATCAGTTATTCTTTCTTAATATAATACAATCCATTTCTATGTTACACAGACTCATCCATATTTTCCACTATTTTAGAATATAATTTATTGTAGCATATATATATATATATTATAATAAAATATGTAAATAAATAAATTTTCATTTTTAGTTTATTCTTTTGAATTTAATGCAATCATGGCCTAAAATTTTGTATTTATTGATTCTTTATTATTCATATTTTAATGTTTATGGACATACCTAATAAATTTATATTTTATTGATTTTTTAAGTCTTATGAAAGAATAGAATAGATTTTGGTAAGTTGTCCAAGATTAAAAGGGAGATCACATGCATCATGTAAGGATCTACTCAAAATTAGCTACCAATATAAGAAAAACATGGACACAGACAACCATGTATGATTAACTTAGATGATGAACATGCTACATCACATTAAATCCTCACAACAGAGAGCTATTGAGTACATCTACGAGTTATATAAATATAGTAATCATTCAAATAGAATATGATATATGTAAGGGTAATCGAATGTTTTAGAATAATAACACTTAAATAAGGATCCACTATAACTTACCATGAAATGATATATATGAATTACTTCATGGAGAATCCACTACCTATGATATGTATGTTGAATCTCATACTTCATGTATACCTATCTTAATCACTCATACTTCTATCATTCATCACATACATATAAATCTATGTGTACACCATGATTGAAACCTTGAAAAAAAGTATATTTTCCACCATATTTTATTGAAAAATAAAGAAAGTGTTGATAGATATTTCCATGTGGTTTTCATCTACCAGGATTTAGATATAATTATTTTGGGGGGAATAGTAAATTCAAATTATCGAGAATATAAATACATAGAAGAGAATATCAACTATATATTTTCTACATGGAATTCTTCCATGATCACTATGGGATTACCTACTACTCATAATTCCCCCTTACCCCATTAATAGATGTTTGTGACTATGAAATTAGACCAAGGTTGTGAGTAGCATACGTTTTTTACTACAATTTCGTTTTCAATATTTGAAATTTTTGTTTCTTCTCTATCTATTTTCATTACTATTTTTTGTTTTACCTTATATTTTATTCTCCAGGTCTATGGTGATGGAAAAAAAATTAGATTTATGATACTTGATGAATATATTTATCTCCCTATTCCAATTCTATAATTTCTGAATTTTTTAATTAATTTTCATAGTTAGAAATGGTATTATGAATGTTTTAACTCTCTGTTTATCATATCATTCTCCCCATTCCCTTGGTCTATACTTTATATGGGTAGACTAGTGAAGATCTTGGGATAAATGGTACATACTTGAGTTGGGTATATAGGAAGTGAATGCCTCAATTGAGTAGTACTCACTGCCTATACTTCATAGAGGAGCTAGGGATTGATATGCATGGGAAAGTTTTTTTTATATGTGTTAAGTACTAAAACATAAGTTTGGTGAATTAATCAAGGGGGTGGCACAAAATTTATTATTAAAATTAATTTCAATAATTTTAACGAGAAAAATTAATGAACCCAAAACTAACCTTGGAGAATTCCCTTACAAACTGAATTTTTGTATTTTTCATTTAATTTTTTCATTTTATTTCTTCAATTACACTTCACATAACACCCCCACATTGTTCTTTTATTTCAATTTTTTTTTAAAATAAAAATATTAATAAGTGAATAGAATTGTGTGTAATTGTTTATGATCCTTGGGAAGAAAATATGGCCAGCAACTATACTTCTATATGAGTTTTAAATTTATTATGGTAAAATCCCAATGAAAATATTTTCATCACTAATAACCCAATATGAATCACCATTAATATTTAATTGAGATAATGGTATTTGGTTAAAAATTTACAAGGCTATGATAATTTCTTGGTAGTCCTCCTCTTCATTGGTCCATCTGTTGTATATGAGTAAAGAATAGAGATGGGATATCTTTATTAAGTAGATTAATACAATCCTTAAACTGAACTGATTCATTCTCAAATATCCTATCCTTCGACAAGGATGACTTTGAGAGTCACTACATAGATTTAATTCCCATGTTTGGGAAGTTCCATTGAAGAAAAAACTTATACTTACAGAATTTACATTTCAAATGGCATCTCTAACAAGGTAGGGTATACTTCAAGAAAACCTAAAATTAGCTTTCCATTGATTTCTTTTTGAGACACAAAGAGGATATAAAATTAATATAAAATTATAGATAATTCTCTAGTCATCCCATTAACATGGGGAAACCGAGGATGTATTTGATTGGTTATATAAGAGAAATTAGGTGGGATTAATGATTATATAGATAAATACAAAGATACTATACTGAAAATATCATTGCAAGGAAATTATTCTTAAGAAAAATATATTAAGTATGAACTTCAAAAAATTTTATACAGAGGTAGTTGATTCTATTATCCTTACCTGTACCACTCTTATAGTAAATAAGATCCCCAAGAGATTTCTTCATGGTTTCCACATATAGGATGTGTGGTTTTATTTCCATATCTTTCATTAACGATAGAGACCGTAGAAGATACAATTTGAGGTTATTGAAGGCCTTTTTGAAATCATCATCCCATTGATAAGTTACATTTTTCTTTATTAGTTTTACAAAGGGTAAGCATTTTCCAGCAAGGTTTTTCATTAATATACTAAATAAGAAATATTATATTGAAGTCTTCTAAACTATTGGAGTTCTTGAAGAGGTTTTATGTCAAGTATATCACTAGTTTTCATAGGGTATACTTTGAGGCCACTATGGAATAACACAAAAATGAGTAATTTCCCTAATGTCACCCCAAAGGCACATTTAAATGGTTTCATTTTCATGGAATTCTTGCATAACTTGTTGAAAAATAGATTATGCTCCGTAAGGTGATCATGAAGCTAGTAATATTTGACTTAAAATTTATTGACAAAGAACTATACAATTTTTTTTACAATAATGAATTCATGATATAGTTCATAGTACATTTTTAAGTATTGACAGTGTTGTTAAAGAAAAAGGGCATCACCTTTTATCAATATACCGCTTAAGGTTTTTTGAAGGTACTGTTTTCCTCATCCTCTAGGTCTATTCAAATTTTAGTGTATCCAGAGTACCCATATATTAATAAGAGGGCCTAAAAATCCACCATATCATCCATCAACAAATTCTTAATTATAATAGAGAAATTATCCTTTGGACATTGTGGGTTAAAATCCATACACAATTTAGCCCTTGATTTATCCAATCTTATTCTTTACAGGTAAAATTTTAGAAACCTATTTTAGATATTTTTCTTCATAGAAAAATTTTTCATTGATTTTTATTATGACTTCAACTTCCATCTTTGGACCATTTTCTAGATGCCTTCTCCTTAGTGGCTATTTATAACTAAAGTGGTTCTCCGATAATCTCAAATAATGAGTGGCCAATTGGGGATATAACATGAGAATATATCAATAATTATAAAAATATATATCTTGAAATATCATTAATAGATATATGTATTCATATTTTTCATCATGGGACTTGGATACATTGATTAGTTTTGGTCGTGGGTATTTTACAACACCTATATTCACCTATCAGTGTTCATCAACAGTGGTAGAATAACCCTCTTTAAAGGTTTGTGGACCATGATTTATTCTCTTCCACTTATTTATTATCCATAGTATAATATGGAATGATATCTTAATCTCTAAGTGATAATGTTAGAGTGTCATCATTTCCATTGATATGACACCCATATGAGAAGTGTAAGGGTTCTGTAGGTACAACATACAACATATGATTAGAGGAAAATGTTCTTAATCCCCATTTTATACATCAACGGTTTAAACCCAAATAGTCAAAGAGACTTTTCTATATTGATCACATATTAATAAATCCAAATATCAAATAGATATTCTTGGAGTAAATATTGTTTTGTGTAGAATTCATGAGGGACTCTTCCTTTATTGATAGTATTTGTCCAATGGAAGTAATCACATGGCCATCGTTAGAGAAGAAGATGATATAAGGTTCTGTGGAATTTAATAAAACTATATAATGAATTCTAAAATATGGATTTTTTCCTTGATTTTGTTAATGGTGAAAACAAAATATTTATCAAGATCACTCCATAGATTGATCTAAGCAACTTCCTAGCCACTAAGAGCAATAATTTTTGTGATATAATTCACAAATGGATTCTTTCACTCAATTTTATATGTGTCAATATATTCATATTGATGTGGTTAAAGATTCTATATGTCTCTATAATTACCCTAATGTTTCTATCAATGGGTCATTTTGATAATTGGTGATTTGAAAATGGAATTTTTATTTACATATGCATCTATAGCCTTCCCAACAAGGTGTTGAAATAATTGTCTGAGAGAACCTATATAAATTCAGAATAAAATATGTGATTTTTAAATTAGGTCCTCAAATTGATCCTCTTGAGTTTCTTCTACCTGCTCTTATCATATTTAGAAACAGATAATGGTATAGTGTGCCCCTATATGGTATTTTCATGATCTTTCTTAGTAAAAAATTTCCATTTGATACTTGGTGGATAATTTTTTTTCACATTTCTTCTTTATTGAAATCACATAATTATTTAACTATTGGGGGATCAAAAGAGCCTCAATAGGGGAATACATGAGTTATTTGGATAGATGAAGGGAGTTTGGGATTAAAATCTAGGCAAGGGTGGCTAAGAGATAATTCAAAACATCATATGCTTGAGCCAAGGTAATTTAATTCCAACCACATGGATGTTCCTAAACATGGGGTTTTTGAGAAAGTGATGAGTATGGTAATGGAACATTTTAATAGAGGAAATTGGGGGGGGGGGGGGTTATCCTTTGTTGTTCTAACTGAGTTGGTACCCCAAGGTTGGTTGGTGGACTATTTTTAATCTTGATTTTGAGCTAACATGATCATTTTTAAATGATACCTAAAATACTCAACATCATATTTATGTTTCTATTAAGGTCACCAATGTGCATTTTTTCAAGACTCAGTCAGTTGTATGACCACTATAACAATTTCACCTTAACATTTGGGTCAACCAAAACCTTACCTTTTCAGACCTATATAGCCTTCTCTAGATTTTTTGGTGGGTAATTTTATTTTGTAATAAGCCACTTAATCAATTAAGGGACCAATAAAATGGATTAATCTTACAAAACCATATAGTGGCCCTACATTAAATGAAAATTTAATTTGGTGGGGGTAGTTCCCATCCTCCCAATTATGGACGAAGTAAGTATAATTTAGTCTACAATGAAGTAGGGAACCTTGGGGGATTGTCCTCTAGTGTTTTTTATTACATCGAATATCATAATATTTTTTTGAAGAGACATAATTTCATATGTTTGAAAGGAAATTAAAGCATTTAAATGATCATTCAGTCATGACCTGATGATAAAATGTGCGTGATTTACTAATTTTTTTATAATCAAATTTTCAAACTTTTATGTACAAATACACAAGTATTATTTATACACTCTTTATTTTGATGGGTCAATAGACACATGAGTCACATGACCTGGTGGGTGAAGAAACTTCAAATATCCAATGTTTATCATTTTTTGATGAATCCTTAAAGGAAATGAAGACCAAAATATTGTTCCCTAACATTCTATAGTAAAGGTAGTGTAAGAACCCAGATCTTTGTTTCAGGTATGTTTTTCCTTTTCTGGTCATTTTTGAAGAAAAGAGGAAGATCTATAAATTTTCTATGTATATGCTGTGTAATTTATAAGTACACATCGTGTACTTTGATTCCGCACGAGGCCGTGTGCTGGCCATGTCCGGCCCACACACACAGTGTGTATGGGTGATGTGGAGGCCGCTTAATGCATTGTATGGAAAAGGAAAGTACACTCTATGTACTCAACAAGTACACGCCGTGTACTTTCTATTTTTAATTAAAAGGACCGGGGTCGCGTCTTAACCCCAGAAACATCTTCTTCCCAAGCTTCTTTGACCGAGAGAGAGGGTACGGCCATTGATCTTCTCCAAGCTGTCGATCTGTCACCGATTATCCGAATCGAAAGCCGCCGGTTTCAATAGAATTGAAGCGGTGAGTTCTTGGTTCTCCTTAGGCCACATTTCCTGATTCTTTATCTTATAAGAGTTATATAATGTTGAACGTTTTATACATTTTTTCAGATCTTCTCCGTTTTAGTTTGATTCACAAGTTGAGGTTCAAGTATATCGATCTCCTAGAATCGAGGTAAATGGTTTGTTTCCCTATATTGAATTTCTTTGAGTTTTTATGAAAAAAGTGCCGGATTCCCATGTATCGGGTATCTCGGGTTAGGGTTTTGAACTTGTATTATTGTCTACCTTATATTTCTTGTATTCTTGAGATTATTAGATGATTAATGATTACTTGTTAGATTGTTTGAGGATCACCCCATGGGTGTTTCCCTTGTTTTGGATGATTACCGCCGTTTGGCTTAGGTTGCCTGTGAGGTATACCTTGTTGCATTGATTTCTTGCCTTAATATAATTGATTGCATGTATTGCCTAATGTTTAAATGATTTTGATGCATTTTATCTATTATACAAGTAGTTGTTGAACTTACTTAGGGCTACTGACAGTGGATTACACATGACTAAACTACTCAGGGATGTGCGAACCTGGTGCGGTAGACTAAAGAGGGAATTGACGATTAAAGGTTTCCCTAGAGAGTCTGTTATAAATTAGTATCGTTCTCATGACCTATTGGAATTAGACTTTGTGCTTCCCCAGAGTTTCCTTAGTTACGTTTCGAGACTATAGGGGGAATTAGACGTAAGTTCTTCCTTAGAGAGTCTATACCTATCGTTGCAAGACCACAAGGGAATTGACGGTGAGTGCTTCTTAGAGTGTCTGTGCCTTTGTATGATTACTTGACTATAGGGGTCTGCTAGTATGAGCCACACAGAGAGTCAGTGTGAATATTTTTTGGTTGGTTGTGATGAGTCCACCAAGCCAAAGAACAAGCTTGTGTTTTTTACTGCTTGTAGTTAGGTAGTCTACTGAGATACCTGTTGTGTTACTTGCTATGCTTTGGGAATATAGAGTAGTTTCTATATCCCTTGGGTGATAATTAAATGACTGAATTAAATTACTAAATAAATGTGATTGGAGATTTGTAGGATTGTTTACTTAGTATACTTATGTTTCTCTACTGCATTTATTTCATTTATTTTTTCTATATTTCTCACTGACAGTAGGGTATAGATATTGTGGTGATTGCCTAATGGGATTAGTCTCACACCCTGTTTGGGTCCTGATTTTCAGCCCAAATTGGTTATATGGCTGCAGGTGTGGATAGAGATTGTGACCCTTCTACTTCAGGTACATGATTGCTGGTTGGAGTTGGAGAGAATATGACCGATCCTAGGCTTGCGATGCTGCTGGAGTTGCTGTTTATGTTTAGTAATTTGTTCTCAGTTGTATTTCAGTACGTTGTTGTGTTTGATACTTTCCTTAGATACTTGTACCTACTACATCATTTTCATCATTATTATATTATAAATTGCTTCCAGTATTTAGTTTCAGTTATTGTATGTTGTTTACTGCTTCCTCTATTGAGTGTTATTTCCTTTTCTTTGTATACCTTACCAAAGATGGGCATAGTTTCCACAATGACTCACCAAGGCCCTCACTGCTAGTCAGAGGCCTCTGGAGTTTGGGGAAATTTTCTTGAGGTCATGTGGAGAACTGGGTACGAGGCACCTGTTGAGTGGCTCCGGATTCGGGTCGTTACAAAGTGGTATCAGAGGGGTTCTTTCCTTTTCTATTGACTTACTATTTAGAAACATTAGTCAGGGATAGAACCAAATAGGTAAGTGGTAAATAGTTGTGCCCAGGAGTTCTAGAACCCGTGTACAGGGAAAAAGCCAGATTACCTCGAATGTTGCAAATTTCGAGTTTTTCAAATGTTACATTTTACTTGATTTCACCGTTGGGTGGTTCACTTGTTTTGTGCTGTTACTAGTTATATGTTTTTGGTTCTATTTTGTTGCGACCTGATGAGATGAGGGTATGCCATCCCATGAATCATATAGGCACTTGTTAGAAAATCACATGTCATGCATTTTTCCATGTCATCTAGGTTTCATTATAATTTGCACTCTATTGTGGTAGAAATTGTGATAGACGATGATTGCTGTTGTGATAGCAGTCGTGAAAGAATACCTTCCATGTTGATAGGGTATCATTCGTTTAGAGATTCTTTATCGTGAATGTCAAAATTTGGCCTTAGAGGTGTTATGGGCCCTCGAGGATCATAATTTTGTGAGTCGTGATTTTTTATACTATTTAATTTTTATATGCATTGTTATGATGCCATGATTTGATTCATGGGGAGTATGGACCCCCACAGATAGGAATTTGGCACCTTAACCCTTGTTTTTCTGTGTTTGCTGGGCTCTGGTGCAGTTCAGAGGCTACTGTCCGGAAAAAACCAGAATACACGGCGTGTACATCATGAATACACACCATGTAGTTTTTAGCCATGTCACTAACTGTGTGGATAGGGACACGGGGTTGTGAAAATTCTTACAAGAACACACCGTGTACTAGTTTACATGCCGTGTAGTATGACGTGGGTATCCGGCCGTGTCACGAACAACACGGGCCGGGGGATTCCTTCAAGTATACGCTGTGTCCATATGAAATAGGCCATGTAGGGTCGGCCGTGTGACATGCCATGTCACTAACAACACGGGCCAGGTAAGGCATGTCGAGTACACGCCGTGTCTCCTTTGAACACGCCACGTAGTTTTGTCATAGGGGAGCCGTGTGACCATGCCGTGTAGATGAATACATGGGTTGGAAAAATCCACAGGGAAACAAACTGTGTACCATGTTGACATGCCATGTAGTAGTGGTCCATGTACCAGTCTGTGGGACTAACAATACTTATAGGGGAAAAATCTTAAGGACACACTGTGTAGTGGAAAAACATGCCATGTAGTTTCCTACTGGGATAGAATGTGTTCCGAGCCGTGTAGGATTGATCGGGCAGGGGTAAAAAGGGTTAGTAAACGTCGTGTAGTTTAAGAACACGCCATGTAGCTGGGTGGTTTACACAGCCATGTATGGACAAGGTACATGCCTAGGGTAAAATTTCCGGAAAACACGCCATGTAGTGGTACAACATGCCGTGTATTCATGTTTTTCTAGAATTCTAAATTTTTTCCCTCCTGTTCCATTTTACTCTCTTATGTTGCAACTGTGTTCATCATTAAAGAAGGTGTGATTTTTACTTTTCAGTGCTATGGAACCAAGACGTCCTCCCATTGCACGTCAAGAACTAGAATGTGACCGTACGCCTGATATGGCAGAACAGGGACTACCAGTAGTTCCACATATCATTCCGAACATGGAATCTGTAGTGATTCTATATAGCATCCCGCCTTTTTATCACATAAACTTTCATTACATTTTACAAAACCGAGGATCTTTAAGGTTTAGTGTCTTGGAAACCAGAAACTTAAAACATGAAACAAAAAAAAACATTCTTCTTAAACACTTGAAAGGCTTCTCCTTATGTTCATCCTAGGTTCATTACTGCATCTCAGAACCTGAGGACATATATCAAAGGAAAGGGTGAGCAGAAGGCCCAGTAAGGAAAACAAGAGAAACATTTTACATGTGAACTTGAGATACTTCAATATGGTCATGAAAAGAACTTTAAGGCATGAGAAAGAAATCATGAGATATATCATAATAAAAGTAGCATTTTTCATAACTTGAAGATGTGGCTACATCATTTAACATAGAAAATCATGAACATATCACCAAGGTCCATCCCCAAGGTGTCATTTGAAAATTACCAAGGTTATTCACCAAGGTATCGTGAAAATTGTAATCTCTAGTGGTTACATCATTACCCAATGCATTGGAGCGCTATCAGGGCGCACCCTTAAATTTGCCTTTATTATAATGTGAGACACATATATCATCATCAAAAATTTCATAAATAACCCATATAGTATAAAATAAATGGGTTTAATTTCATAATCATAACGTTTTAAAAACTGCTTTAAAGACATGATCTTTACGTCACTTTAAAACCCATAGAAAAGGAAGGTGGGTCTCATGTATGTAAATCCAAGAATTTAAAATAGAACATTTTGGTATATATGTGAATACCCCTTTAGAATAAAGAGCTTTGAGTATTCACTTAATAATATAAAATAACTTTAGAAAAAGAGAGAGACATTTTGAGACGGAAATTCTGCAGCATAACAGCTATGTTACGAGGTTTTAGAAGACATTAAAAAGAGAGGGAAAATGGGTCAAACATTCATAAATACCCATAAAACAGTATATGGACAGAATAAGAAGGATAGATGATCATGGTAATGAAATTTCAAGGACATACAACTTGAAATGAAAAGCATGGAAGGAAGACAAAAATTAGATTTCTCTTATGAAAGTTCAGAAGCCTAACGGCGTTACTCAAACTTCAACAAAAATGATTCAAAAATATAAAATAGGGTCTCTCATCATGTGAAAATAAGAGTTCAGTATGATAGATATAGAGATAATTCCCCAACATAATTAGAAAGGAACATGAAAGACTTGACATGAAAGTAGAACTTTGAAAAGAATGAGAAGGGTGAAAGAATCCACTAAAAAATTCGGCAGCCTAACGGCGCCACTTAAAACTTAAAAATACTGAATTGAAGAGATCAAATGGGGTCTCTCATCATATGAACATAAGACTCCAGTATGATAGATATAGATATCATACCCCAACATAACAAAAAGGAACTTGAAAGAATTGACATGAAAGTAGAACTTCAAAACGAGAAGGGTGAAGAACCACTTAAAAATTCAGCAGCCTAACGGCACCACATAAAACTTCAAAATACTGAATTGAAGAGATAAAATGGGGTCTCTCATTATATGATCATAAAATATCAGTATGATAAATTTAGAGATCATACCCCAACATAATAAAAATGAACTTGAAATACTTTAAATGAAAATAGATATTGAAAAATGAGAAGGGAGAGAGAATCCATTACAAACATTTCGGCAGCCTAACGGCGCCACTTAAAACTTCATAAAATGAAATAATGAGAGTAAGAGGGGATCTCTCATTATATGAACATGAAAAGGGCAGTAAGAGTGTTGGGAAAAAATCCCTCAAGGTAACATTGCAGTATTTTTTGGGTTGATTGTGTTTGTTGACAAAGCTGGTTTTCATGGAGAATTGTCGAGTTCCCGAGAAGTTGTTGACATTCCATGTTGACAAAGAACTATGACAAAGGAAAGGATGATCTGGAGGCGGTACAAAAGAGAAGTACAAGGTGGCACCGTTTCCCAGTGCTTGCCAAATTTTTGGGGTCCAAAATTTGGAATTTGGTGAGAATCGCGAAAAGTGGATTTCCATGAAGGGCATAATTTAATATGGAAAAGGCATGAATTTTGCAAATATAGGATGAATGGATTGGATTTCGCGAAGACCAGAAGAATGGAGGCGGTGAGTCTTCGCGATTATGTCAAGCTTCGTGAACGGCAGAGGCTAAAGCGCATCGCGGCGGTGAAGGGCTTTGCGAAGGAGCTTCACGGAGAAGGCATGAAGGAATGTTGGGCTTCATGAGGGAGCTTCGCAGTGAAGTCACGAAGGTATGTTGACGGTGATTCTTCGCGACTACGTCAAGCTCCACGAATGGAACATTGCCGTGGAGCTTCGTGATTTGGACAGAATTCCGGCAGAAACTTTGGAGCTTCGCGATTTGAGATGACGTGGCATTGACTTCGCGTGGAAGGGACGAGGGTCGGTGGAATCGCCTATAAATTGAGGCCGACCCCTTCGATCGAAGAAGAGAGCATT
This sequence comes from Viscum album, assembly GCA_963277665.1. Taxonomy (NCBI): domain Eukaryota; kingdom Viridiplantae; phylum Streptophyta; class Magnoliopsida; order Santalales; family Viscaceae; genus Viscum; species Viscum album. The sequence goes on along the minus strand of OY728134.1, from coordinate 1,023,322,440 downwards.
TTCATAGAAGATCATTCGCTCCCGATTTGCAAAGGTGGTTCGCGGAGCCAGTGTGCTTCGCGAAAGAGGTGCTTCGCGGCGGCTATTGTAGCTCCGCGAAACCTGTGAGCTCCGTGTTGGCTTACTTAGCTTCGCGAAGGCCGTTGCTTTGCGACGGCTTGAGCATTGCGAGAGTGATTCACGAGTGAGCTTCGCGAAAAGGCAGGAGCTTCGCGAGGGCTTGTTTGAGCTTCGTGAAATTGGGAGCTTTGCGAAGTAGGGTGCTTTGCGAAGGTACTTTCCAAAGGTGTTTGCCCAGTGTTCAGAGGCAAAGAGGTATTCATCTATGGATGAAAGTTGAACTTCAATAGAGCATCTACATACAGAGAAAGATGCATTCTTTAATGGAAATTAAGAGACCTACAGGTCTATAAAATGTGAGTGAATCCCTTCCAAGAGCAGTGAGCTTAGGAAGAGGTAGAAGGCGATCCTCTCCACCGGTAGTGAGCAAGAGAGAGAGAAACAGGGAGTGACCCTTGGGGAAGCAGTGATCTGACCCTAAACCTTGTATAGGCAGTGAGCTTGGGCATAGAAGTGATCTAGCCCGAACATTGTAATCCACATCTAGTGAAGTTTAGTGGACTTGGTACGACTAGCAACCTGTCGGCGTATGCTCCTTGGACGTAGCCCTTAGCAGTGAACCAAGTAAAATTGCTGTGTCCTGTGCGTGCTTTACTTTCTATTTATATTGTGTAGCAGGAAAGAGAGAGAAGAGTGTTTTGCTTAACAGCGAAACAAGATCAGAACGAGCTTTAATTTTTAATTAGTCATACCCTGATTCACCCCCCTCTCAGGGTATTCAGCCTAGTGGATCTAACAATTGGTATCAGAGCGAAGGTTGACAGTTGTTCTTATCTCAAATGGAGGTCACTAATCATAGAGGTATTCCGATCTTCGATGGATGTAATTTTCAGATATAGAAGAATCGAATGCAACAATATTTCCGATCTTTGGGAATGGATGTGTTTTAAGCAGCTATGAATGGTATCACAGCTGATATTACTAGTGGTGCTTTATCAGAAGCTGAGCACAAAGAGTTGGATGCTGATTCCAAAGCAATCAATACCTTAGGGGGAGCCCTCTCTAATCCCATATATACAAAGGTGATTTCATGAAAAACGTCACATGACATGTGGGAAAAGCTTTTGAATATTTATGAAGGGGATACAAAAGTCAGAGAGGCAAAGCTGCAAGTGTTGTGGAACAAGTATGAAGATCTTAGAATGGACCCGAATGAGTCTGTTGATGCATTCTTTGACAGGGTAAATGCTGTGGTAGAAGACATGTGGGGTATTGGAGAAATTATCGAATACATTAAAATCTTAGAGCGCATCTTGAGAAAGCTTCCACCTCAGTTCAATCCGAAAGTTTCTGTTTTGGAAGATAAAGATCCGAAAGAGATGACATTGGATAACCTACACAGCACTCTTGTTGCATATGAAATGAGAAATGATGACAACGATGCTGTGGAAAAGGGGAAATCCAAAGAGGTGGCATTTAAGGCCATGAAGAGGCTCACTATTGAAGATTCTCAGGAGGAAGAAGAGTCAGATGAGGTGATGTCGTTCCTTTCTTCAAATCTATAAAGAGGAAAAGGAAAGTTTAAAGGGAAACTTCCACTAGCATGCTTCCGATGCGGAAAGGTTGGTCATCTTGCTGCAAGATGCCCCAAAAAGTTTCAAGAAGAAAGCGATGAAGATGAAGTTGAGATTCCCATGAAAAAATCTTCAGCCTATGTGAAAGGGAAGAAGCAGTTCAAGAGAAATTTCTTTAAGAAGAAGAATCTTATTTCCCAATAAATAGATAGTTCAGCTGAGTCTGAGGGTGAAGAAGTTGAAGAGATAGAAAACTGCAAAGATCGTGGACAAAATGCGATGGTGGTTATTGCCAGTAGTGCTCTAGAAAAGAAAGAAACCGAAACTGATGAAGAAGAAGAAGAAATTGAAGGGAGAGTTGACATGGAAGCTGAATTAAAAGCAGCTCTTGAAGAGATAGATGTTTGGCGAGAAAAAACCAAGAAAGCCAATAAGATAGTATGTGATGCCAAACTCTACATGCAACAACAAGAAGAAGAGAAGTCTGAGCTTGAGAAAAAATTGAAAATCTTATGTCTTCCAGGACAGAGCACACAGAAAAGGTTGATGAGCATAAGCTCAACATTGAAGAGCAGAAAAGGGAGATCGATTGCTTGAGTCGAAAAGTGAAAGATCATGTCAAGCGTATTGAAGAGATTGAAGTGGAAGTTGTCGGTCTACGGAGAAAAGTTAAAGACCCGTAAAAACCTTTGAATCCCAACACATTCTTGGGAAATCAGGTAGTTACGAAGACTGAAAAGAAGAAAGAAGAGCCTAGTAGTTCAACAGGAAAGAATCAGCAATTGAACTCAGAAGTTAAGGCTGATTCATTGCTTAATCAGAAACAAAAATCTATGGTAGTTGAAGTTAGACCGCAAGCACCTGTCCCGAGATTGAAAGTGGATTTGAGCACAAAGCAGAATCAGAATACTCAGAGATCCAAAGGGGAAACTCGTTGTGCTGAAGTAACACGAAGGAATGAACCTTATATCAGGTGTTATTGTTGTGGAAAGATGGGAAATTCACAGTATGTATGCTCTATAGCCAAAAGATATCAAAGGGAACAAGAACAGAGATGACATCCAAACAGAGAACGGTTTTCCAGAACATTTTTTGAAGGACACTGTTTTTGGTGCGGAGGATTTGGACACATGGCTAGGTACTGCACTCCAACTATTCAGATAAATGTGCCAAAGAATAATCAAAATGTTCGCAAGTAGCAGATCAGTAAACCGACAAGTGAGTTAAAAGTTTAGAACAGATTTGCAGTTTTGCAAGATGAAGCTGGTCCATCATACTCTGAGAAAGAACAGAAGCCTCAATCCATGCCGAGTGTGAAAGAAAAAGTATGGACCAGGAAGAAGAAAACTGAGAAGGCCGTAGTTGCTGAAATTTCCCTTAAAGCATATGATCATTCTGGTGTTTGGATCCTTGACAGTGGTTGCACATCCCACATGATGGGTAATAAGGATCTGGTTACAGGCATAAAATATGACAAAGAAGGAGTTGTCAAATTTGGAAATGATGAAGGCCTGAAGATTGTTGGCCTAGGAAAAGCCAAGTTTGGGGGCAAAGAAATGAGACATGCTGATGTCTTGGTGGTAGAGGGTCTCAGTCATAATTTGCTTAGCGTCAGTAAACTATGTGACTCTGGGAACTCTATCCTATTTACCAAAAATATGGGTATTGTTAAAGGAAAAGATGGAATAGTCATTCTTCAGGAAAAAAACAAAGGGGAATATTTACCTGGTAGGTGGGGAAGAAGATTCATGCCTTTTATCCAGAGAAGAAGAAAATCAGTTGTGGCATAAGCGACTTGGTCATCTATGTCAACCATCTATTGAAGATCTGGTAAGGTGTGATGCTGCTAGAGACCTTCCCAAACTATCACGTGATCGCACTCATACGTGTGATTCTTGTCAACAAGGGAAGATCATCAGGAAGACATACAAGCCAAAGGAACAAAAAGCAACTCGAGTGCTCGAATTGGTGCATGCTGATGTATGTGGACCTATCTCACCACGAGATGTAGATGGGCAAAGGTACTATGTTATTTTCATTGATGACTATAGCAGAATGGCCTGGGTATTCATCATTAACCATAAGACAGAGGTGTTCAGTTGCATAAAGCAGTACAGGAGGGAATCAGAAAAGATGCTTGGGTAGAAAATTTTGATGTTTCGTACTGATAATGGTACGGAATTTACAAACAGTCAGGTTGAAAACTATCTCGAGAAACATGGGATAAGACATCAAGCTTCATCAGTAAGAACTCCTCAACAGAATGGAGTGGTTGAAAGGAGAAATCAGATCATCAACAACATGGCCAGAACAATGCTTATCGATAAGGACCTACCAGAGAAATTTTGGAAGGAAGCAGTTTTGACATCGGTCTATGTTTCAAACATGTCCCTATTATGTCCGAAGCAAGGGAAGACTCCATATGAGTTGTGGTGCGGAAATAATCCAACGTTGAAATACTTTCGAATATTTGGAAGTAAGTGTTTCATTCTAAACAAAGAACATCATAGGAAGTTTGAGGCATGAGGATATGAAGGGATATTCCTTGGCTATTCAGGGAAAAGCAAAGCATATAAATGCTTCAACAAGAGGATGTGAAAAATTGTTGAGAGCAATGATGTCACTATAGTCAAAAATGAACAGACTATTCAATGACCCAGTGAACAGTTTCTGGATGAAAGTGATGATGAGGTAAGCAACACAGGGGGAGTAGAAGTGGCAGAGGCTGACTCAGAAGAAGATACTGATGATGAACAGGAAAGTGTCAAGTCTGTATCTGCAAGGAAGCCAAAGAGTCGAGCTGAAATTGATAGGAAAAATATCATTGGTGATCAGACAGCTCCAGTTCGAACTCGAAGAATGAAGTCATTACATCAGACATTGTTTTTATCTCAGGTGGAGCCGAAATGTTTTTCCGATGCAGCTGAGGATGAAAACTGGGTTCAGGCTATGAACGAAGAACTTGATCAGATTGAGAAGAACCAGACATGGGAGATTGTTTCGAGGCCGGCAGACAAGAATGTCATCAGGACTAAATGGGTCTATCGCAACAAGATGAATGAATGTGGCACAATGATTCGGAACAAAGCACGTCTAGTGTGCAAGGGGTACTCCCAAATCGAGGGAATAGATATTGATGAGACATTTGCACCAGTTGCAAGGATGGAGACAATCAGATTATTTTTGGCCATAGCAGTGCAAAGAAAGTTCAAAGTGTTCCAGATGGATGTCAAATCCGCATTCTTGAATGGGGTTCTAGAAGAAGAGGTGTATATTGAGCAGCCGGATGGTTTTCACGTTCATGAGGATGAGAACAAAGTTTGCAGGCTGAAGAAGGCGTTGTATGGGCTAAAACAAGCACCAAGGGCATGATACTCAAGGTTTGATCAATACTTGAAGAATCTTGGTTTCCAGCGTGGAGGAGTTGACTACAACCTCTATTTCAGCAATGACAGTAATCAAAGGATGATGGTGCTAGTGTATGTCGATGACATAATTTTTGGCGGATCAGATGAAGCTCAGTGCAGACAATTTTCCGAATTCATGAAAAATGAGTTTGAAATGTCAATGATTGGAGAGCTAATGTTTTTCCTTGGTCTACAGGTGACACAAGGAAGGAATGGAACATTCATTTATCAAACCAAATATTCCAAGGAGGTCCTGAGAAGGTTTGGAATGGAAAATTCCAAGGAGATGAAGACTCTGGTTGCCACCCGGATGAAACTATCGAAAAATGAAGATGGCAAGGCAGTTAATATCATAGAATATAGGAAAATTATTGGAAGTTTGTTGTACTTGACTGCAACAAGGCCTGATATTTTTTTCCACATTCAAAGCAGCGAGATATCAGACCAATCCCAAGGAAATAAACATGCTTGCAGTGAAAAGAATACTTCGTTATATCTAGGGCACAGTGGATTTCGGCTTAAAATATACTGACAAATCTCAGACAGAGTTATTGGGATATACTGATGCAGACTGGGCCGGTTCAGCAGATGATAGAAAATCAATGTCAGGTGGTGCTTTCTATCTTGGTGGATTGTGTATTTCTTGGTTAAGCAAGAAGAAAGATTTCATTTCATTGAGCACCGCAGAAGCTGAGTATATTGCAGCCACTCAAGCATGCACATAGTTATTGTGGATGAAGCAACAGCTTGAAGATATGGGAGTTGAAGTGAAGTCTCCGATCGGAATCCAGTGCGACAACTCAAGTGCTATAAATCTTAGCAAAAATCCTGTCCATCATTCAAGGACAAAGCACATTGAGATTAAGTATCATTTTATCAAGGAGAAGGTTGAGCAGGGAATCGTGCAGTTGGAGTACGTGCCTACAGAGCTACAAGTTGCGGACATTCTGACAAAGGCCTTACCCAAGGAATCTTTTGAGAGGCATCGACTGGCTCGGGGAATTCAGTCGATTCCCCACACTTGAAATACTGTGGATGTGGGAAACCCCCCCTCTCCCCGAGGTATGATGTGTTTTTCCCTAATGTGCTGATATGTGTTCTCTACTATGTTACAGACTACAAAGGCGTGACCTTTGGGTTCGTTGATAAAGGGGGAGAAAATTGTTTGTTAAAGGGGGAGAAAATAGTGATTATTGGAGACAGTGCGGAGATTTGATAAATCATAATTGATACGGGGAGAAGCTGAAAGGTGGAGCATCCAGAAAGGGGGAGCAATGATCAAGGGGGAGAATTTGAAATATGTCGATGCTAGAAGTGATCGATCAAAGAATAGATATCACGACTGCTGAGGATCATGATAAAAGCGGAACAATGGTGTTGGACAGGTGAGAGAAGTTGTCCAACTATTCATCAATTGGTATCAGTGTAGTTCAACAATTGGTATCAATTTAAGAATTGGTATCAGGTTGGAATCGACAATTGGGGTCTGACATGAAGTGATTCATTGATGAACTTCTCATACGACTCTTGTTTCTCACGCCGAGCATTGCTCATGTGGGCTTAGAGTACATGTTAAGTGAATCCTTGAACGCTATCAGAATCGCAAGAGGCGAATGGTGGTAGCGACTGGAAGAAGACTCAATGAGGTATCAAAGTGCAGAAAATCATCCTGAGCAGAGTTGTGAAGAGTTGTCAACAAACCCAAAGGGGGAGATTGTTGGGCAAAAATCCCCCAAGGTAACATTGCAGTATTTTTTGGGTTGATTGTGTTTGTTGACAAAGTAGGTTTTCATGGAGAATTGTCGAGTTCCCGAGAAGTTGTTGACATTTCATGTTGACAAAGAACTATGACAAAGGAAAGTATGATCTGGAGGCGGTACAAAAGAGTAGTACAAGGTGGCGCCGTTTCCTAGTGTTTTTCCAAATTTTTGGGGTCCAAAATTTGGAATTTGGTGAGCATCGTGAAAAGTGGATTTCCATGAAGAGCATAATTTAATATGGCAAAGTCATGAATTTCACGAAGATAGGATGTATGGATTGGATTTCGCGAAGACCAGAAGAATGGAGGCGGTGAGTCTTCGTGATTACATCAAGCTTCGCGAACGGCAGAGGCTGAAGCGCATCGCGGCGGTGAAGGGATTTGCGAAGGAGCTTCGCGGTGAAGGCGTGAAAGGATGTTGGGCTTCACGAGGGAGCTTCGCGGCAAAGTCGTGAAGGTATGTTGACGGTGATTCTTCGCGACTACGTCAAGCTCCGCGAATGGAAAATTTCCGTGGAGCTTCGCGATTTGGACAGAATTCCGGCAGAAACTTTGGAGCTTCGCTATTTGAGATGGCGTGGCATTGACTTCGCGTGGAAGGGACGAGGGTCGGTGGAATCACCTATAAATTGAGGCTGACCCCTTTGAGTGAAGAAGAGAGCATTTTCATAGAAGATCATTCGCTCTCGATTTGCAAAGGTGGTTCGTGGAGCCAGTGTGCTTCGCGAAAGAGGTGCTTCGTGGCGGCTATTTTAGCTCCGCAAAACCTGTGAGCTCCGCGTTGGGTTACTTAGCTTCGCGAGGGCCATTGCTTTGCGACATCTTGAGCATCGTGAGAGTGCTTCGCGAGTGAGCTTCTCAAAAAGGAAGGAGCATCGCGAGGGCTTGTTTGAGCTTCACGAAATTGGGAGCTTCGCGAAGTAGGGTGCTTTGCGAAGGTACTTTCCAAAGGTGTTTTCCCAGTGCTTAGAGGCAAAGCGGTATTCATCTACGGATGAAAGTTGAACTTCAACAGAGCATCTACATACAGAGAAAGATGCATTCTTTAATGGAAATGAAGAGACCTACAGGTCTATAAACTGTGAGTGAATCCCTTCCAAGAGCAGTGAGCTTAAGAAGAGGTAGAAGGTGATCCTCTCCACCGGCAGTGAGCCAGAGAGAGAGAAACAGGGAGTGACCCTTGGGAAAGCAGTGAGCTGAACCTAAACCTTGTATAGGCAGTGAGCCTGGGCATAGAAGTGATCTAGCACGAACATTGTAATCCACAGCTAGTGAAGTTTAGTGGACTTGATACGACTGGAAACCTGTCGACGTATGCTCCTTGGACGTAGCCTTTAGAGGTGAACCAAGTAAAATTGTTGTGTCCTGTGCTTGCTTTACTTCTTGTTTATATTGTGCAGAAGGAAAGAGATAGAAGAGTGTTTTTCTTAACAGCGAAACAAGATCAGAACGAGCTTTAATTTTTAATTAGTTATACCCTGATTCACCCCCCTCTCAGGGTATTCAGCCTAGTGGACCTAACATAGAGGAGTATAGAAGAACATCCTCCAACATAAGAACATGGAGCATAAAAGGAATGACATAAAAGAGATTACTTGAAATGAAAGAGAGAGGTCAGATCCCTTACCTTAAAACGTGACTCCTGAAACTCAATGTTTTGGACCTTGAGGGCTTGGGGGAACCTTGGGAGGACTCCTTGGGAGGTAAGGAGACCAGAACTTCGTTGGGGGAGAGTGGGGAGTCGAATGGATGAGAGGATGGCTTGGTATTTATAGGGAACATGAGGGGACAAGGCATTAATGGCCAAGGGACACCTCATTAGTGGTTTTGAAAAAACCATGGGCTTGCCCATAGTATTTGCCCATGGTATTGGCCACTTGGGACACCTCATACCTTATCTTACTATTCATAAGTCGACCATATTGATTACATACTTAATACATCATTTAATGATTTCATTAAACACCCTTAACTTAAAAACTGTATTTTCACTATTCATCGAAAATTCAACTTTCTCAGAATAATCCCAAATTTTCACCTTAACCAAATATCAATGCTCTGATTTCAAAAATGAAATCCATTTTATAAAAGTAATTTTCTAAATATTTTTAATTAAATTTTTAATTAAAAACCCTATTTATCGAAAATTTATTTTTTTCAGAAAAATCCCCAAAAATTACCTTAACATCATATTGATGCTCTAAGTTCAAAAATGATGTCCATTTTATAAAAATAATTTTCTAAATATTTTTAAATAACATTTTAAATAAAAAACACTATTCATCTGAAAAAACTAATACTTGAATAATAATTTATGAAACCATTATTTAACCATTTTATTGAATCACATTACTTAATCAAAGTGCCTAGCTTATTTTAATACTTTCTTTAAGTGAGATTACTAATCCATTTGGACACATTATTAATCCTAATCAAAAAGTCACTATTCATAATTTACTATTCATCAAAAATCAAGTTTATCTTATTAGACTCTAAATTTCGTACTGAACATAATTGTAGAAAACCATTTTTTGAAAATCATTACATATTTTTAATTATTTAAAGTTTACAAAAACATTTTTAAAATATAATTTTTCTAAAATTCATCAAAAATATGCATACTATATTTATCCGGTCATTCGAAAATTAATAAACTTCATTATAAGAAGAAATACCAATTTTTATTTAAAACAAAGGATTACACAAGGCAGTTACAGTCTCCTTACATAGCCCCTTATCACACCAGCATAGGACCTAAGTGTAAGGTGTGCTATGGTGAGAGAATCTGAGGGAGGATCAGCTAACATCGCACGAGTAGTAATTTCTATCAGTTTGAACTTCTCGCGAAGGTGGTCCCGTTCTAGCTTCACACGATGAAGTTCAGCTTGGGTTTGGTCCAGAGCAAATTCCAGTGGTGCTACCTCCTTCCCAAGTTCTGTTAGATGGGCTTCGATCGGTCCAAGACTACTGGGTGAGGCCATCGAATCTTCTTTCTATATTAATTAACCAAGATTACTTGTATTTAGAGACAATAATCAAAACATTTTGTTCACAACGGTCATATTGACTGATGGTCATATAACAGTCAGAACCCAATGGTCTCATTTTATTTATAATCATGTTTATCAAATAAAACATTTTTGTTGAGTATAAAAATAAAATAAAATAACACATGAAATTAGGAAACAAGATTTATTCAAAATTTCGGGCCATTGCAATCTTCCCCCCTTAAGAAATTGCGTCCTTGCAATTTTAAAAAATTGGGTTTTTAAATTTCATTGAAAGTCCCACATTGGAAAAAGAGTTAGTGACACCATTAATTTAAAATAAAGAAAAGGAAGTACAAAGGCCACCCGAGTTTACTCATATTAGGATTCCATGTAGGAAACATGGACATGGAGGAGAAAACAAAGGGTCACGTCCTAAAGGAGAGTGATAGAAAACATGATTAGGAGGAAGTTAACCACCAGAAAATCCCAAAATTATGATGTGTGCAAGCAGTCTTTGATTACCTAGTAGGAAACGTAAACCAACAACTTTTTTGTTTTACGTTCCTTTTCATAACTTTGAGGAATTCATTTACAACATAGAACAAAAACATAAGGAAATATATCTACCTTCATGTAGAGTTTCATCCTTTAATAAGTTTCTACCCAAAACTAATCTTTTCTCCAAACTATGAGCATTCAAAAATACTGGGTCTCATCAAAACACAACAATCATCTTCTAGAGAATCACATAATCCAAAAAAGATTAACTATATATTTCTTCTATCTTTAAACATTATCCCAAAAATAGAAAGGTTAAGGTAAAACAACTCTTCAAAAAGAAAGAATCCCATAGGAATGAAAACTACTTTTAAATCTTCAAAGTTCCATGGTATTACCCAAAGTTCATCATAGACCATTCCATAAATAACGGTCCTTAAAATTCCTCAAAATAAACCAAACTAAGATTGAAACCCAAATACAAGAAGGATTTGATAACATAGTCTTCCAAAATAAACTTCATTGTTCATCCCCAAACAACGTCAACCACTCCTAACATCTTATAACAAAAGTAGCTGACCTAAACATATTTTACTGAAGATAGGTTAATCATTCCCATAAGTAACCTAAATTACTATAAGTCCACCTTAAATTCATCAATTCTTCAAAATATAAGTCAACCTTACTCCTCAATGAAAATACCGTAGTAATCTATTTACCTTGATCATATAGGGTCCTCAAAATAGTAAACGTCTTCCAAAATAATAATCATCTTTTAATCCCCTAATCATCTCTGTCGTATTAATACGGCAATCGTAGCATTTCCTATCAAATTGGTTGTTGGGACATGTTCTTCCATTTCCCACCATTAACTAAGAAAGGAAGCTATAATTAGGGGCTTAAATACTTAGCCAATAATTATGAAAAGAAACTTAAAGCATATAAGGATAACTTGTAGAAGAAAAGTATACCCTAACTTGTGATCCCCTAGGTTCCCATATAGGTTATCCATGATCATATATTCTTATGTGAACCTTTATTTTATTTTATATTTGTTCCTTTAACAATGGTTCATACTAAGCTTATGAATTTACCAAAGCATATCCCCCGGGAGTGTCGTAACCAAGAGTGCAGCAAGACCCGTTGTCGTGTACCAGTTCCCGTTCGAGTCTAACTCAAAGCGGTGTTTTCGGGTTTTACCCCGATGTACATATATGCCAGAGCCTCCTCTACCGGCTCGTATCCAGACAGGGATGTAGTTGCTTGGAAACCCCTTACTCAATACTCACCAAAATACCAGGAAGATTTCCTATATTTAAACTTTTCTATAGGGTTCTTCCTAAAGTTGTCATATGATAATTTCCTCAAATAACTAAACCATCTTTGATACCAACTATAGCATCCCACCTTTTTATCACATAAACATTCATTACATTTTACAAAACCGAGGATCTTTAAGGTTTAGTGTCTTGGAAACCAGGAACATAAAACATGAAACAAAAAAAACATTCTTCTTAAACACTTGAAAGTCTTCTCCTTATGTTCATCCTAGGTTCATTACTGCATCTCAGTACCTGGGGACATACATTAAAGGAAAGGGTGATCAGAAGGCCCAGTAAGGAAAACAAGAGAAACATTTTACATGTGAACTTGAGATACTTCAATAAGGTCATGAAAAGAACTTTAAGGCATGAGAAAGAAATCATGAGATATATCATAATAAAAGTAAAATTTTTCATAACTTGAAGATGTGGATACATCATTTAACATAGACAATCATGAACATATCACCAAGGTCCATCCCCAAGGTGTTATTTGAAAATTACCAAGGTTATTCACCAAGGTATCGTGAAAATTGTAATCTCTAGTGGTTACATCATTACCCAATGCATTGGAGTGATATCAGGGCGCACCCTTAAATTTTCCTTTATTATCATGTGAGCTACATATATCATCATCAAAAATTTCATAAATAACCCATATAGCATAAAATAAATGGGTTTCATTTCATAATCACAACGTTTTAAAAACTGCTTTAAAGACATGATCATTACGTCACTTTAAAACCCACAGAAAAGGATGGTGGGTCTCATGTATGTAAATCCCAGAATTTAAAATAGAACATTTTGGTATATATGTGAATACCCCTTTAGAAGAAAGAGCTTTGAGTATTCACTTAATAATATAAAAGAACTTTAGAAATACAGAGAGACATTTTGAGACGGAAATTCTGTAGCATAACAGCTATGTTACGAGGTTTTAGAAGACATTAAAAAGAGAGGGAAAATGGGTCAAACATTCATAAATGACCCATAAAACAGTAAATGGACAGAATAATAAGGATACATGATCATGGTAATGAAATTTCAAGGACATACCATTTGAAATGAAAAACATGGAAGGAAGACAAAAATTAGATTTCTCTTATGAAAGTTCGGAAGCCTAACGGCGTTACTTAAACTTCAACAAAAATGATTTGAAAAGATCAAATAGGGTCTCTCATCATGTGAACATAAGAGTTCAGTATGATAGATATAGAGATAATTCCCAAACATAATTATAAAGGAACTTGAAAGACTTGACATGAAAGTAAAACTTCGAAACGAATGAGAAGGGTGAAAGAATCCCCTAAAAAATTCGGCAGCCTAACAGTGCCACTTAAAACTTCAAAATAATGAATTGAAGAGATCAAATGGGTTATCTCATCATATGAACATAAGACTCCAGTATTATAGATATAGATATCATACCCCAACATAACAAAAAGGAAATTGAAAGAATTGACATGAAAGTAGAACTTCAAAACGAGAAGGGTGAAGAACCACTTAAAAATTCCGCAGCCTAACGACGCCACTAAAAACTTCAAAATACTGAATTGAAGAGATAAAATGGGGTCTCTCATCATATGATCATAAAAGATCAGTATGATAAATTTAGAGATCATACCCCAACATAATAAAAATGAACTTGAAATACTTTACATGAAAATAGATCTTGAAAAATGAGAAGGGAGAGAGAATCCGTTACAAAACTTTCGGCAGCCTAACGACGCCACTTAAAACTTCATAAAAAGAAATAATGAGAGTAAGAGGGGATCTCTCATTATATGAACATGAAAAGGGCAGTAAGAGGAGTATAGAAGAACATCCTCCAACATAAGAACATGGAGCATAAAAGGAATGACATAAAAGAGATTACTTGAAATGAAAGAGAGAGGTCAGATCCCTTACCTTAAAACGTGACTCTTGAAACTCAATGTTTTGGACCTTGAGGGCTTGGGGGAACCTTTGGAGGACTCCTTGGGAGGTAAGGAGACACGAACTTCGTTGGGGGAGAGTGGGGAGTCGAATGGATGAGAGAATGGCTTGGTATTTATAGGGAAAGTGAGGGGACAAGGCATTAATGGCAAAGGGACACCTCATTAGTGGTTTTGGCAAAACCATGGGCTTGCCCACGGTATTTGCCCATGGTATTGGCCACTTGGGATACCTCATACCTTATCTTACTATTCATAAGTCGACCATATCGATTACATACTTAATACATCATTTAATGATGTCATTAAACACCCGTAACTTAAAAACTGTATTTTCACTATTCATCGAAAATTCAACTTTCTCAGAATAATCCCAAAATTTCACCTTAACCAAATATCAATTCTCTGATTTCAAAAATGAAATCCATTTTATAAAAATAATTTTCTAAAAATTTTTAATTAAATTTTTAATTAAAAACACTATTCATCGAAAATTTATGTTTTTCAGAAAAATCCCCAAAAATTACCTTAACATAATATCGATGCTCTGAGTTCAAAAATGAAGTCCATTTTATAAAAATAATTTTCTAAATATTTTTAAATAAAATTTTAATTAAAAAACACTATTCATCTGAAAAAACTAATACTTGAATAATAATTTATGAAACCGTTATTTAACCATTTTATTGAATCACATTACTTAATCAAAGTGCCTAGCTTATTTTAATACTTTCTTTAAGTGAGATTACTAATCCATTTGGACACATTATTAATCCTAATCATAAAATCACTATTCATAATTTACTATTCATCAAAAATCAAGTTGATCTTATTAGACTCTAAATTTCGTACTGAACATAATTGTAGAAGACCATTTTTCCAAATCATTACACATTTTTAATTATTTAAAGTTTACAAAAACATTTTTAAAATATAAGTTTTCTAAAATTCATCAAAAATATGCATACTATATTTATCCGGTCATTTGAAAATTCATAAACTTCATTATAAGAAGAAATACCAATTTTTATTTAAAACCAAGGATTACACAAGGCAGTTACGGTCTCCTTACATAGCCCCTTATCACACCAGCATATGAACTAAGTGTAAGGTGTGCTATGGTGAGAGAATACGAGGGAGGCTCAGCTAACATCGCACGAGTAGTAATTTATATCAGTTTGAACTTCTCGCGAAGGCGGTCCCGTTCTAGCTTCACACGATGAAGTTCAGCTTGGGTTTGGTCCAGAGTAAAGCCCAGTGGTGCTACCTCCTTCCCAAGTTCTGTTAGATGGGCTTCGATCAGTCCAAGACTACTGGGTGAGACCATCAAATCTTCTTTCTATATTAATTAATCAAGATTACTTTTATTTAGAGACAATAATCGAAACATTTTGTTCACAGCAGTCATATTGACCGATGGTCATATAACAGTCAGAACCCAATGGTCTCATTTTAATTATAATCATGTTTATCAAATAAAACATTTTTGTTGAGTATAAAAATAAAATAAAATAACACATGAAATTAGTAAACAAGATTTATTCAAAATTTCGAGCCGTTACATTCTAGACACTAGTGCTGACACTCAGTTCAGATAGGGTTTCATGAGGTTTGTGAAGACCTTCCAGGGAGCTCAGCAACCTACCCCATCTATGGCAGAGCTGACACGGGTTTTTCAGCAACAACATCCTCCCATGTTCACCGGGGAGGGAGGACTACAGGCTATGAAGTAATGGATAAGTTCCATGCTATCCATATTCTAGCACCTAGAGATGCCTCTAGAGAGGAGGGTAAAGATCGTGACTTATATGCTGTGAGATTCCGCCAAGAGATGGTGGGATGCGGTTTCGTAGGTAGGGCGCCAACATGCTATGTCTTGGGACGAGTTCTACTGTACGTTTTACGACTACTTCTACCTAGAGACACTGAGGGATGAAAGAGCCAGAGAGTTCATGAACCTGCATCATGGTACTCTCAAAGCTATGGATTATTCCTCTTGCTTCACAGAGTTACAGTGTTTCACTCCCGTTCTAGGGAATGACGAGATGTTTTTAGCGAGGAAGTTTTAGGAAGGCCTCAGACTGGATATCAGATCATAGGTAAACATCTTCCATTTGGATTATATTACTCTGATAGTCAACCAAAGGCTTATCATAGAGAGAAAACAGAGGGAGACCAGAGCTGTGGACCAGGGCGGTTCAGCTTCTAGGGCTGAATCTTTTCAGATAGACGGCAAGAAGTGCCACCGAGAGTCTACACGAGGTGACTCGAGGAAGCGAGACATTCCTTATGGTAGACAAGATCTTCCTTATGGAAACCAAGTGGTGTGATATCAGTGTGGAAAAAATGGGCATAAGAAGCCTCAGTTCCCGAGAGACATAGTGGAGTGCCGATCATGCAGCAAGATGGGTCATCTACATCGTTTCTTCAAGGTTCTTCTTCCAGCGGCTAGTGAAGGAGGATCCGTTTCGACTCCGCACACGAGAGAAGGATTACCATTTCCGCAACATACTGGGGGTTGGAGTTCTTTAGGTTATTCGGGCTAGGGTAGAGGCCATGTATGCATTGGTCAGGCTCAGGGAGGGTCATCTCAGGGATCTCAGGCTGCTACATAGGGCCGCAATGCATGCCAAACTTTTGTGGTTGAGTAGATTCATCAGGAGAAGGATCCTGGACCTTCCACCATTCGAGGTACAATTTTAGTAGCCTCTGTTTTATCCTCTACAATTTTCGATATAGCAGATTTTCATAGCTTTATTTCTATTCATACTATGGAGAGCCTTAGACTTACTGTTTATACTTCTGAGGATATGATGATGCTAGACACTCCCTTGGGAATTAGAACTGCTAGCATGCATCAGTGCTTAGACTTCCCCCTTGAGGTTAGTGGGTGTCATTTTTCATGGAGTCTCTATATTTTGGAAATGACAGGATATGATTTCATTCTTGGGATGGGATAGTTAGTTCCCTTTCAGGCCTTTCTCTATCGCTATTGCCATAGGGTGAGTTTTATATCACCAGAGGGAGGATCTTTTCTTCACAAGGGTGAATGGGATGTCCAAATGAGCAGAGCAAGACCAGAGCATCATGGGTTGGGCGGTGTTATGGCCCATATTTCTAGCTTATATCTGGATGACCATGGGATTTCTTAGATAGATTTTCCTCCAGTGGTTAATCACTTTCTAGATGTATTTCCAGAAGACTTTTCAGGTTTTCCTTCAGAGCGATTGGTAGACTTTTCTATAGAGATTGTGCCAAGAGTGGCACCAGTGTCCATTCCTCCTTATAGAATGACTACACCTGGGTTGTAGGAGCTCAAGAAGAAGTTAGAGGAGTTGCAAGGAAGGGGGTTCATCCGACCCAGTACTTCTCCTTGTGGTTTGCCTGTCCTGTTTGTGAAGAAGGCAGACAACACCCTTAGGCTTTGTGTTGATTATCGGAAGCTGAACCAGTTGACGGTTAAGAACCGATATCCTTTTCCATGGATAGATGATATCTTTGATCAGCTTCTAGGAGCCATAGTGTTCTCAAAGATCAACTTGAGATCCAGATACCATCAGCTACGTGTTAGACCATCTGATATACCTCTTACAGCCTTCTAGAGAAGTTATGGTCTGTATGAGTATTTGGTTATGCTGTTAGGTCTCATGAACGCGCCAGTAGTTTTCATGGAGCTGATGAATAGATTTTTTCATCCTTACATGGATTCATTCATGGTGGTTTTTTTGGACGACATCTTGGTGTACTCTCACACTCGACACGACCATGCTACCCATCATGAGATCATTTTGAGTACACTGAGGGAGCATCAATTATATGATATGATCTCAAAGTTCCACTTTTGGATGGATGCGATTCACTTCCTAGGTCATTTCATCTCAGAGACAGGTGTATCAGTAGATCCAAAGAAGGTGAGAGCAGTAGTTACCTGGGAGTTGCCAAAGAATTTCTTCGAGGTACAAAGTTTCTTAGGATTGGTTAGTTACTACAGGCAGTTTATAAAAGACTTCTCACGCTTAGCAGCGCCGCTGAAAAGCTTGACTAAGAAGGGGTGAAGTATGTTTGGTCAAAAGCCTACGATTCAGCCTTTCTGTAGTTGAAGGGGAGATTGACTTCAGAACCGATTCTAGTTTTTCCAGAGCTGAGCCAGAGTTATACAGTTTTATATGATGCATCTAGAATCGGGCTTGGAGAAATGCTTATGCAGGAGGATCATGTTGTTACATATGGATCTTGTCAGTTGAGGCCACATGATAAGAAATATCCTATGCACGACCTGGAGTTGGATGTAGTTGTTCATGCTTTGCGTTGTTGGAGACATTATCTTTTGGGAGAGAATTTTTTGGTATATACTGACCACAAGAGCGTCAAATATATCTTCACACAGCGTGACTTGAATCTGATATAGTGGAGGTGGGTTGAGTACCTATAGTCTTTCGATTTTGAGCTTGCTTATACTCCTGGGAAAGGCAATGCTGTGACAGACACACTAAGCCGAAGGACACAAATACAGGAAGTTCAGGAGGCCAGTATCCAGTTGAATCTTATGGCTCTGTTCTCTGAGATGAATTTGTAGGTACACGATAGATAGGGTCACACTTTTCTTTCTTCTGTAGATGTTACCTCTACGCTTCTTGACCAAGTTCGAATGAGGTAGCTATCAGACTTCGAACGCCTAGTCCTATGGAGGAGGGGACCCTCTTCCTAGATAGATTGTAGGAGAGGATGAGATCTTGCATTTCCAGGGACGCGCATGGGTGCCAGTAAATATACCTGAGGAGCTGATGCAAGAATTCCATTCCTCATTTTGGGTAGTTCATCCTGGCGTCACCATGATGTATCATGATCTACACCGCCAGAATTGGTGGCCAGGTATTAAGAGAGATGTTGCTGGTTTTTTTATGATATGTTCCACCTGTCAGGAGGTGAAGGCAGAGCACCAACAACCAGTAGGGATTTTATAGCAGCTACCCATTCCCAAGTGGAAGTGGAATGATATCGTGATGGACTTTGGGATAGGGTTACCGAGATCGCCTCGAGGAAATGACGCAGTATGTGATTTCATTGACAGGATCACAAAGGTTGCTCACTTATTTCTGATTAAGGATACCTTCGGTGTCGATGAGCTTGAACAGTTGTACATCCATGAGATTGTACGCTTGAAAGGGGTTCTGAGTACTATTTTTTCAGATAGGGACGCCCACTTTATGTTGCATTTCTGGAAAGGTCTACAGAGGGATTTGGGTACACAGGTACTTCTTAGTACAGCTTACCGTCCTCAGACAGATGGCCAGTCAGAGCACGCGATACAGGTGCTAGAGGACATGATACGAGAATGCATCCTTGATTTTGGAGGTTCTTGGGAGAAACATATACCTCTAGTGGAGTTTTCCTATAATAATAGTTTTCAAGAAACTATTCAGATGGAACCTTACGAGGCTTTGTATGGCAGGCCATGCCGATCACCCTTGTGTTGGCTGGAGGCAGGAGAGGCAGCTATGCTGGGACCTATTCTTGTTCAGGAGACCACATAACATGTGGAGTTGATTCAGAAAAGGATGGATACTGAACAATCTCAGAAGAAATCTTATGCTGATCAGCGGAGATGACCTTTGGAGTTCATGGTCGGAGATCAGGTTTTCCTACGTGTTACCTCGAGGATGGGACATAAGAGGACCAGCAGACAGGATGATCTTTCACCGAGATATTTCGGGCCATTTGAGATTCTAGAGAGAGTCGGGTTGGTTGCTTATAGGTTGTAGTTACCTTAGAGGTCCCAGGCTATGCACAACGTCTTCCAGGTTTGTCAACTTCGACGTTATTTCTTAGACCCGTCTTATGTCTTTCAACCCGAGGAGGTTGAGTGAGAGGAGGATGCATCGTTGGAGAAGCATCCTATCAGGATTGTTGATAATAGTGTCAAGGTACTCCGTGGTCGATCTGTCCCTCTAGTACGTGTGCTATGGCAGCACGACCGTGTATAGGACGAGACTTGGGGGAGGGAGGCCGATATGCGATCACAGTGGCCAGAGTTGTTCGAGGTTTCTTCTTCGCCACCTTGTTATGGAAATTCAGGGATGAATTTCTTTAAGGGGATATGTTTGTAAGAACCCAAATCTTCATTTCAGGTATGTTTTGCCTTTTCTGGTCGTTTTTGAGGAAAAGAGGAAGATCTGGAAATTTTCTAAGTATATGCCGTGTACTTTATAAGTACATGCCGTGTACATTGATTCCGCACGAGGCCGTGTGCTGGTCATGTCTGGGCCACACACTTGGCGTGTAGCGTTGATGTGGAGGCCGCTTAATGTGGTGTATGGAAAAGTCAAGTACACGCCGTGTAATCAATAAGTACATTCCGTGTACTTTTTTTTTCATTAAATGGACCGGGGTCGCGTCTTAAAACAAGAAACGTCTTATTCTCCAGCTTCCTCGACCGAGAGAGAGGGTATGGTCGTAGATCTTCTCCGAGCTTCCGATCGTCACCGATTATCCGAATCAAACGTTGTCAGTTGCAATAGAATCGCAGCGGTGAGTTATTGGTTCTCCTTTGTCCACGTTTCTTGATTCTTTTTCTTATGATAGTTATCTAAGGTTGAATGTTTTAGACATTTTTGCAGATATTATTTGTTTTAGGCCGATTCATAGTCCGAGGTTCAAGTATATCAATCTCCTAGGATCGAGTTAGGTGGTTTGTTTCCCAACGTTGAATGTTTTTGAGTTTTTGTGAAAAAGTGCCGAATTCCCTTGTATCAGGTATCTTGGGTTAGGGTTTTGAACCTGTATTATTGTATGCCTTAGATTTCTTGTATGATTGAGTTTATTATATGATTAATGATTTATTGTTAGCGTGTTTGAGGATCACCCCATGGGTGTTTCCCTTGTTTAGGCTATTTACCGCCATTTGGCTTAGGTTGCCTGTGAGGCATACCTTGTTGCATTTATTGCCTGCTTTGAGATAATTGATTTCATATATTACCTACAGTTTAAATGATTTTGATGAATTGTAGTTATTAGCCAAGTAGTTGTTGAACTTACTTAGGGCTTCTGACAGTCGATTACGCACGACTAGACTGCTCAGGGCTATGTGAACCTGGTGCGGTAGACCAAAGAGGGAATTAATGATTAAGGGCTTCCCTAGAGAGTTTGTTACAAATTAGTATCATTCGCAGGACCTCTAATAATTGGACTTTGTGATTACTCAGAGTGTTCTTAGTTATATATCGAGACTATTGGGGGAATTATATGTAAGTGATTCCTCAGAGTGTCTATACCTATCGTTGTAAGACCACATGAGAATTGACGGTGAGTGCTTCCCAGAGTGTCTGTGCCTTTGTATGATTACTTGACTATAGGGGTCTTATAGTATGAGCCACCTAGAGAGTCAGTGTGAATATTGTTTGGTTGGTTGTGACGAGGCCACCATGCCAAAGAATAAGCTTTTGTTTTTTACTTCTTGTAGTTAGGTAGTCTGCTGAGATACATGTTGTGTTACTTGCTATGCTTTGGGAATATAGAGATGTTTCTAGAACCCATGGGTGATAATTAAATGACTGAATTAAATTACAAAATAAATGTGAATGGAGATTTGTATGATTTTTTACTTAGTGTACTCCTATTTCTCTGCTGCATTTATTTCATTTACTTTTTCTATATTGCTCACTGATAGTAGGGAACATATCTTGTGGTGATTGCCTACTGGGATTAGTATCACACCCTGTTTGGGTCCTGCTTTTCGGCCCAAATAGGTTATATGGTTGCAGGTGTGGATAGGGATTTTGGACCTTCTACTTTAGGTACATGATTGCTGGTTGGAGCTGGAGAGAATAGGACCGAGACTAGGCTTGCGATGCTGCTGGAGTTGCTGTTTACTTTTAGTACTTTGTTCTCAGGTGTATTTCAGCACGTTGTTGTGTTTGCTGATTTCCTTAGATACCTGTACCTGCTGCATCATTTTCATCATTATTATATTATACATTTGTTCCACTTTTTAGTTTTAGTTATTGCAATGACTCACAATGTCCATCGCTGCTAGTCGGCAACCTCTGGCATTTGGGGAAACACGCTTGAGGTCATGTGGCGAACCGAGTACGGGGCACCAGTTGAGTGGATTCGGATTCGGGTCATTACAAGTAGTAATTGGGTTTATCATTTATACTAACCTCATTAATATTATGGATTTATTTCAATTTAAATAGGTTTATATTCAAGGTATAAATGATATAACATGGAACCTACTCTTTTTAGAAGGAATTGAATTTGTTCTTCAGATCCTCAAAATTCTGTTAGTTTTTTTCTTTATATTCTGATGAGTGTCTTGTGGCTACTATCTAGGAGGAGGTACTATATGATATTTGACTAGATTGGGATCTAGAGTTAGCACTAACACCATTTTGAGGGTTAAGGTTTCTATTTTTACCTTACCAAATTTCATTCCCTATATTTAGGATTTTGTTTTGTATTTATATTTAGAACACCCAAAGGTATCTTCCAACAATTTTACCACTTTGGTAAATTCTCATAATCCTTCATGATACTTATATAAGAGAAGATATGTTTATAACTAATGTAAGATATTATTTTTATAAAATTTAATCAACTAAACATGTGGGAACTACATGTATAAGTAATAATTTAAGACCTTCCATTAAAAAATAAAATCTAAAAACCACTTATTTTAATTTTATTTATAGTTGGAGATGTTAAGGATGCTCATCCTTTACAGTGTTGAACTGAACTAGTAGATGATATGTAACCAAAGATTAATCCAACTAGAAATAGATCTATACACACGATTATAATAGTATAGAAAAGTAGACCCTTCTAGTGTCTAGAAGAAACACTTGAGCTTAAATACTTCCTATATCATTGGCATCCCCAACATAAGACTAAATTGGCATGAAAACTAACAAGATATAGTTATGGATATGTAGTTCCACTACATTCCTAGAAAGTGGGATTATCAAAATTTTGTGGAGGAGGAGTCAAATCTATCCACTTGGGAATATAGATTTCTTTTTGGTTTTACCAGTTCTCATTAACCTTTCATTTTTCCATTTAAGAAACCTAAGATTATATGAATTTAGGAATCACTTTTAGTGTTACTACTGGAGCCAATATTTGAACATGAATAATCAATATAGTCCAATATGGTTGGATTTCTTGTACCCATTATTAATAACTAGCTTTTTTTTCTAATGGAAATTTTCTTGAATTGGTGGTAGTGGTTATATTAAGGAAGGAAAATCATGATAATTATAGCATCTCGTCTTTTTATAACATAACTTTTCATTCCATTACACGGAACTGAGGATCTTTAAGGTTTAGTGTCTTGGAAACAAGGAACATAAAACATGAAACAAAAAAAAACATTCTTCTTAAACACTTGAAAGGCTTATCCTCATGTTCACCCTAGGCTCATTACTGCATCTCATAACCTGGGGACATACATCAAAAGGAAGGGTGAGCAGAAGGCCCAGCAAGGGAAACAAGTGAAACATTTTACATATGAACTTGATATACATCAATAAAGTCATGAAAAGGACTTTAATGCATGCAAATGAAATCATGAGGCATATCATAATAAAAATAACATTTTTCATAACTTGAAGATGTGGATGCAACATTTAATATTGACAATCGTTTCGTTTCACCAAGGTCCATCCCCAAGGTGTCGTTAAAAATTACCAAGGTTATTCACCAAGGCATCTTTAAAATTGTAATCTCTAGTGGTTACATCATTACCCAATGCATTGGAGCGCTATCAGGGCGCACCCTTAAATTTGCCTTTATTATCATGTGAGCCACATATATCATCATCAAACATTTCATAAATAACCCACATAGCATAAAATAAATGGGTTTCATTTCATAATCATAACGTTTTAAAAACTGCTTTAAAGACATGATCTTTACGTCACTTTAAACCCACGGAAAGGGAAAGCGGGTCTCATGTATGTAAATCCCAGAATTTAAAATGGAACATTTTGATATATATGTGAATACCCTTTTATAAATAAGAGCTTTGAGTATTCACTTTATAACATAAAATAATTTTTGAGAAAAGAGAGAGGCATTTTGAGGGGAAAATTCTGCAGCATAACGGCTAAGTTTCGGGGTTTTAGAAAACATTGAAATGAGAGGGGACATGGGTCACCCACTCATAAATGATCCATAAAACAGTAGGGTGAAGGAATAATAGGGACATATGGACATGGTAATGAAATTTTAGGGACATACCATTTGAAATGAAAAACATGGAAGAAAAAAAAAGTTTAGCTTTCTCTTATGAAAATTCGGCAGCCTTACGACGTCACTTAACTTCAAAAGAAAATGATTTGACAAGATCAAATAGGGTCCCTCATCATATTATAATAAGAGATCAGTATGATGGATATATAGATAATTCCCCAACATAACAAAAAGGAACTTGAAAGAATTGACATGAAAGTAGAACTTCAAAACGAGAAGGGTGAAGAACCACTTAAAAATTCGGCAGCCTAACGGCGCCACTTAAAAATTCAAAATACTGAATTGAAGCGATCAAATGGGGTCTCTCATCATATGAAAATAAGAGTCCAGTATGATAGATATAGAGATCATACCCCAATATAACAAAAAGGAACTTGAAATAATTGACATGAAAGTAGAACTTCAAAACGAGAAGGGTGAAGAACCACTTAAAAATTCAGCAGCCTAACGGCGCCACTTAAAACTTCAAAATACTGAATTGAAGCGATCAAATGGGGTCTCTCATCATATGAACATAAGAGTCCAGTATGATAGATATAGAGATCATACCCCAATATAACAAAAAGGAACTTGAAATAATTGACATGAAAGTAGAACTTCAAAACGAGAAGGGTGAAGAACCACTTAAAAATTCGGCAGCCTAACGGCGCCACTTAAACATTCTTAAAACGAATTGATGAGAGAAAGGGGGGTCTCTCATCATATGAACATGAAATAGACAGTAGGATGAATATAAAATAACATCCTCCAACATAAGAACATGGAGTATAAAAGAAATGACATAAAAGAGATTACTTGAAAAGAAAGAGAGAGGTCAGATCCCTTACCTTAAAATGTAACTCTTAAACCTCAAAGGTTGGGACCTTGAGGGCTTGGGGGCACCTTGGGAGGACTCCTTGGGAGGTAATGAGACCAGAAATTCGTTGGGAATGAGTGGGGAGTTGAATGGATGAGAGGAGGGCTTGGTATTTATAGGGAAAGTGAGGGGACAAGGCATTAATGACCAAGGGACACCTCACATGTGCTTTTCTCAAACCCATGTGCTCTCCCTTGGCATTTATCATGGAGTTAGGCCACATGGGGCCCCCAAAACAATAATTCATCACCCTTGGCCGGCCAAACCTTAAAAAAAACTCATGACATCATCATGACACAGTTATGATGTCATTAAACATACCGAAACCCTAAAACTGTATTTTTACTATTCATTGAAAATTCAACTTTCTCAGAAAAATCCCAAAATTTCATATTAACCAAATATCAATGCTCTGATTTCAAAAATGAAATCCATTTTATAAAAATAATTTTCTAAATATTTTTAATTTAATTTTTAAATAAAAACACTATTCATCGAAAATTCATTTTTTCAGAAAAAACCCCAAAAATTACCATAACATAATATCGATGCTCTGAGTTCAAAAATAAAGTCATTTTTATAAAAATAATTTTCTAATTATTTTTAATTAAATTTTTAATTAAAAAACACTATTCGCCCGAAAAAACTAATACTTGAATAATAATTAATGAAACCATTATTTAACTATTTTATTGAATCACATTACTTAATCAAGGTGCCTAGATTATTTTAAAACTTTCTTTAAGTGAGATTACTAATCCATTTGGTCATATTACTAATCCTAATCATAAAATCACTATTCATAATTTACTATTCATCGAAAATCAAGTTGATCTTATTAGACTCCAAATTTCGTACTGAACATAATTGTAGAAGACCATTTTTCGAAAATCATTACACATTTTAAGTTATTTAAGGTTTACATAAACATTTTTTTTCAAAATATTCTTTTGAAAATTCATCAAAAATATGCATATTATTTTTATCCAGTCATTTGAAAATTCATAAACTTCATCATAAGAAGAAATCCCAATTTTTATTTAAAACAAGGATTACACAAGGCAGTTACGGTCTCGTTACATAGCCCCTTATAATACCAGCATAGGACCTAAGAGTAAGGTGTGCTAGGGTGATAGAATCTTGGGGCGGCTCGGTCAACATTGCCCGAGTAGTAATTTCTATCAGTTTGAACTTCTCGCGAAGGCGATTCCGTTCTAGCTTCACATGATGAAGTTCGGCTTGGGTTTGGTCCAGAGCAAAGGCCAATGGTGCTACCTCCTTCCCAAGCTCTGTTAGATGGGCTTCGATCGGTCCATGACTACTAGGTGAGGCCATCAAATCTTCTTTCTATAATAATCAACCAAGATTACTTATATATAGAGACAATAATCAAAACATTTTGTTCATAGCGGTCATATTGACCGATGGTCATATAACAGTCAAAACCAATGGTCTCATTCTAATTATAATCATGTTTATCAAATAAAACATTTGTTGAGTAATAAAAATAACGCATAAAATTAGGAAACAATATTTATTTAAAATTTCGGGTCGTTACAATAATCACCCATTCTAGGTTTAGATAAACAAGTTTTTCTGAGCTCATGTTAGCTAGATATATTGAATATACACTGATTGGTCAATAATTTTTATATTATTAAAAGGGGTCACTCGGGGGAGGCATGCTGGATTCATCCTAAGAGTTTCACACAGTGGGTATATTTCCTTCAATTAATCCGATGTTGAGTCACCTCAAATTCACTACCGAGAATTCCTATTGAGAAATACTTCCCTTCACAGAAAGAGGCTTGAATTCATTAGGTAGTGGGTGGGCTATCGATGAAACTATTCCATTATCTTTTTGCTTGATAGAATCCTCTCAGGTAAGAAATAATGGGATAATTGGTGAATACACTAACTTATTAATCTTCCATTGATATCAAGCTAGTATACATTCCTCTCCCATATTAGGGAATGCCATATTTGATAAAAATTCCTTAGAATCACACTCTTATTCATCAATATCAAGATCAATATTATCATTTAGTCTTATGTTGATAAGTTTAATTGGCATGAATCAATCATAAGTAATAAAATCCTTGTCTTAATTAAATAAGTGAGGTTCCTCATCAACGTCTAAGGATCCTTTTATGGATAAATTTAAATTGTCATTAAATATTTCCATACTAGAAGATTTATTAGAATTATAAACCTTCGGTGGTCTAATTAAAACATTAGGTGTTCATGTTAAGGTGGAGTAACAAGTCATTGATGAATGGTGATCTTGAGATATTCTCCTATAATATTTTTTTAAAATTTTATCATAATGAAGGGGATGAATCATAAAATTATAGCGGGGTGAATTGTGGAGGAACTTCTTCTAAATATGTTCTAAGTATGGAAAATTCAAAATTTCTTTGATGTAAAGGAGGTAAAAATGTCCCCAACCCTATCTTTTTTGACCAACCATATGCATCCATGGTTGTGAAAAAACCCCATTATTTGTTTGATTGTTGTTGGGGTGGTAATGGGAGAAAATATTCCACCAACCTTAGAAGCTTAGGTATACCCTATTCAATTATGTACGGGGATACATGTAATTATTTACATCTTTATTTAAATTTTGGGATTACACCCTGGATTGATCAAGGTTAAATTTTCATTTTATAAAATCTAGATGAAAAGTTTCAACTATTAGAAGTGACTCAAATGTTATGAACTTTACCTTTTCAAGTTGATTGCCTGCTTCACCTTTTTGGTAACTTGAAATAGGATCCTTTAAATCATTCATTTCCATTGAGTTCATATTTTTTGTGCTTTTGGGGTTGTAATATTTTATTATAATGACTAACTAGAATATAAAAACCTAGTACCTAATACCTAACCTAAGGAAATGATGTCCCAAATTTCCTTTCTGAAATAATGTTTTTTCCATCAATTGAAGTAATGTGTTGAAATCCATATTCACCCCACCATATGATTCATATATAATATGAGACATCATCAATCATCTATTAAAGAATATTCAAATGATTGAGGTGGAAATACTGGAGGAACTCAATTTTTTTCCTAATTCATGATTTCTATCCACCAAGAGGGAGGCCCAATCAACATAGTAACACAACTCATCCAACACCTTGTGGTTATCAATGTATCCATAATTGGGAAGGATATTGGATTTTATATGATAGAGTGTCTCCTACAGTATGTTGGATATGAGGTATATATTCCTCTTTAATGGTTTAAGTAATATCATTCTGATATTTGAAAATCTTTTAGGAAAATATTGGTATGTTATCTTCTGTAATATCCTTCTACAGGATGCAAGAACTTTCTTTATCTACATTGAATAATTCTGTACCCATATATTAACATAAAGAAGAATCTCCCATTTTTTCATAATAAAGAGTAAGAGTTTTCTACATATCATTAGCTCCATCTAGGGTTTTACATTTTTGGGGAGGCACTGAAGATGATTGAATCCTTGAATTGTCCATTGGTTGAGACAATAATATTTTAGATGATGAGAATGTTCCTAGTGTAGCTTATTACAATTTTTAATTCCTCTTAGTATAAATGAAACTTGGGTATCATTGTGTCTTGGGGAAACTTTTTGATAATGATACAATCCATTGTTATAAGGTCATTCTCAGTGATTTCCATGGGTAGGATGTCTATGATTATTGATTTTAGATTCACCATTATGGGTAGGACCACCACATCAGCTAATTATTTAATCACCACAGGTAGTAATTTCATGGTTATGGATCTAATATTTGTTTTAATGAGGAAAACCATTGATTCAGTCATATTTATCATCATAGATATTACCTCTATAACATATAACTAGGGGAGCTCCACATAATCTATTGGCATGATCACCATTGGGAGGACCTATATGGTTACATGTTTGTATGTCACTATGATGGGGGAACCTCTATTTTGGATATCTATTTCTTAAATGAAAATTGAGGGAGGACCTCTTTAGCTAAGATAATAAGGTGCATCTCTATAGTTAATAGATGATGTTTTTTATGGACAAGGCCTCCATAGTTGGTATTCATATGAATCACATAGGGACTTCTCAATATGGTCTAAGGGGAGGAACTCCTTGTTTTCATACTAATTTATGACCATGGGGGGGACCTTATGGTTAGTGACATATTTAATAATTCCATAAGAAGGATTTGTGTGTTTAGAATTTTATTTTCACATTGAGGACCTTCACTCTGAGTGCTCTAAGTAGGAACTTTAGAGCTATTGTTAGAAGTGACACATTGGGGAGGGCCACTAGAATGGTTGTTGTCTTACCACATTGGAAAGGGGTTTTTTAGATCATGATCCAATTCCTACCTTGGAATTATTTAATGGTTACCTCTAATGATTATTTAGAATTATCCTTGATTCAATTTTAGGATATGCTAGTGGGTGCTATGAAAATTTATAACCATGGGATGAGGGGACTTCTCTTTGTCCTTGAATATAGATGGACATCAGTAGGTCCTCCTCCTCAGTTCCTTATCCTAGAAGAGTAAATTAGTTAAAGCCTCCCCTACACCCTACTAATGGGTTGAGGTCGAGTAAATATTATAATATACATGGACCATGGTGGCTGGGATCCATCTTAGGTGGATTTTAGGAAGTTATCAAGATAAAGTGCGAATCCTCTCCACCTCCCTAAGATAAATTATATGGGTTCCCCTTCACTCTACTAAGAGACTTATAATGTTTTTTGATGTGGAAATAAGGGATACATAGTTACTACTAGCCTACCGTTGAAAGGGAAAATAAAATGGATTCATCTCTTAATAAATTTCACAATCTACCTCTAGGGTTATGATGGAACTATTATGGTTATACTTCTAAATGAGTGAATTCACCATTTCTTGTTGGGGATAATGAGTTCCTGATATAACCTATTGGGGTTGAAGGGATATAACATCAATTGTTGTTGAGGTTCAAATCTAGGAAGACAAATTATAGTGATTCTTGGGACCTTAGGTTGATCAACTACTACCCCCATAATGGCTGGTGAATTTCATTCTTAATGATTCAATGAGTAATGGAACAATTTGTATTTGATGGGAGAGGGAAAAAGAGATAAAAATTACATAGTAATCCCATTCGTGATTCATAAAAAGTACGATTGAATGGTCAATTAATCTCATTCATAAGTAAAATATTTCATATCGGGTTCACTAATTTTTATTCCCTCATTTATTTGTGACTTTATTTTTGTTGGAAGTGGACCCACTTTCCAAAGGTGGATGGTTATTAGGATGTGCTAATGACACCTTGAATTGTTCATTGAGGTTGAGAGGATGTGAGGTTGGGTCATCCTATGAAGGGTCTCATGATCTAGTTTGGGACTCTCTCATGGATTTAATATATATTCATGAAATACATCCTGATAAAAATACTGGTGATCTTTATCATGAAATATATTAATAAACACCATCAATCGATGTGGATATATATATATATATCATAGGTTCTCTATTACTATGTATGAGATGTTCTCTATGTTTCCCCTCTTTTATTGGTTACTCTCTAGTATACATCCATATGAATGGAAACTCCATAATTTTTCATAATAATGGGAGACGGTAAGTGTGTAATAGTTTGGGTCATGCCCATGAAATGGGATACCGATGGTTAGTGCATCTTAGTAATACATGACATACTTTTTATGGTCCAGTGATAAGGATAAATGTGGGACATTTTAAGGTCATGTAGACATAATTTTTTTTCCTTTTAATGTTTTTCACCAAAGACCATTGATATTCCTTTTAATGTCATGAAATAATGACTAAGTGAAGGACCTTTTTAGGTCATGGAATCTAGGCCCAATGAAGTGCCTTTAAATTTCATGCATCTAAGAAGATAGAAGTTCCTTTTATATTCATTTTTATAGAACCATAATGAAATATAGTTTATGATCATGTTATTATAACCTATTCTAAGTAGTTAATGTCATGCAGAATAGATTACTAGATGAAAGGGACTAATCAATGGTTTGGGTGGGACTTACACATGTGTAGGCCTTTCTACTTTGGGTTGGTAGATGTGTCAGGGTAAGGTAGGTCGGGGATTACACTAGGTTGTAGGCCATTTAATGCACATGGATCATTGATTATACTAGGGAGGCTAAATAAAAGATTAATTGGTGACTAGTATATATGGAACAGGTTTAAAATAGGCATGTAGTGTGATCATAGAGTGTTGATATAGATAAGATTCCATCGATACTCTAAAAGTGAAAGTCCTCATTATCAAGGGAATACAGTATTGAATATATCCCAATGACTTAATTGAGCAGGGAGAAAAAATGGAGGATATCTCTTATAGGATACAAGATTCCAATTATCAATGGAATACATGATCGAAGGAAAAAATGTGGGCATACAAAAACCCATTATGTATTTGATTAGTATGTGGAGGGGGAATAAGTGGGAGAGATTCATGGAAAGACTAAAGTTGGAAAAGAGTTATGGAAAGGTCTTCTGGGAAAACAATTTAACCCAAGTGATTGACTTGGGTGAATGGGGCATCCCATTATGATTCATGTTTGATAGATGTGGCCTTATAGGACATGAGAACTTATTTAACCCAAGTGATTGTCTCAGGTGAATAGGGAATCAAATTACGATTCATGTAGTATGGATGTGTCCTTATATAATAGGAAAAATTAGATATTATAGTGGATGAACATTAGATGCTGGGTGTGACCCATGGTAGGATACTTGGGTGAATGAATTCTCAGTTTGGTGAAATAGGTGGATGAGTTCCCAATTTGGTTATTTGTGTTAATGGAATTCCAATTATATGAACATGGCTTCATTTTAATTGTGAAGATCTTAGAATAATGTTTAATAGAACATTACGGATGGGTGAAATTTTGAATAAAATAATTTAGTGATTGGGTTCCTATTTATAACTTATGAGGGCTAGGATTGTGTCCATTAAAGGATTTATTAGGCACCATGAGGCCACATCTTATTTTTTTAGAAAAAACCATTTGAGAAAGTTCCTTTCCATTTTTATTAGTGGTAAATTAGGATAAGTGGTATTTAAGATGATTTAATCATTAAAATATACCAATACCCTTTATTCTCATTATTTATCCTAGGTTTTGATCTAAAAATCACCCAAAAAGATGATTAAAAGGCTTAGGCATTGAAGAAAGTATCTTTTTTCACTCTGAAGTTATCTAGATTTATCCTTCTACACCTAGGTGATAAAATGGGAGGTTAGAGGGTCATTATAAAGGAAATGTAGCTGGGTAGCTTGAAAACTACTAGAAACCACTTCATGTTTCATTTCCTTTTAGTGGAGGTTATTCAATGTGGGAATGATGCTAGAAAGGCATGCAATGTGGGAGCAAGTATAAGAGGGCATGAAACATGGGTGCTAGCATGTAATGTGTGGGATATGTCATTTCTAATCTGAGAGTGATATAGGGGGAAGCTTATTATTCTTAATCCTTTGGAAGTTATATATTGTTTCCCCTATAGTGATTGTGATACTATTTGTTTAGTTAAATTCGAGAAATAACAATCATTAAAGGGGTTAACAACACCAAAAAAACTCTAAAAATATCTCCCATGCCTCTTCATCATCTCTAAAATTAAAATGAAGAAGAATTTATCAAAACACCTAGAAAATGAATCTCCATGATGAAGCTTTACAAAGCATTATATTCTATTTATATTAAAAAACATGGAATGGAATACTCACAAGTTTAATTCCTACCCCAGGGAGAGATGATGTTGAAAGCACAAAACGTCACACATTACACTACATGTACTAAGATAGAAATATAATAAAATACATTGGAAAAAGTTGAGTGAGATCCACCATCATTCGTATTGGTATATTTGACTTATATGAAATTTTTTAAAGGCATACACATTGTGTGGGACTCATTGGCCAATTCGGATATATACTGCCAGTGTACCCCATGTCATATCATCTACTAACGGTTTTTCAGTTAAATATATATACACAATGTGTGAGAATTATTTATGGTATAAGTAATGCATCACCAAACCCAGAGTCAATATTTTTTCAAACATGGAATGTTCTCTGGCTACATGATGTGTAGAGTCTAAGAAAATAGAGTATACACTACCAGGTCAATATCATGTTCTCCAATTATTATATAGTGTTTTATGCTTGAATCCAAACTAGGTGTTTACTCTAATATACCTAATTATGTTTACTTTGTTCAAACATAATGTATGTTATCTCTCAACATAAAATGTGTTATTAATCTCCACATATAAATCCTAACTTCCAATGAAAGGAGGTGCATGAAATATGTTTACATGTCATGCATTATATGATATTTAGCTTCCATGGAAACCATAGAGTCTATTATAAAAACATGGAATTTTTTTGATCACTAAAAATCATGTGATATATAATTTGAGATTTAAAACCCCTCGTCACCCATGATTTTCACCATGGCCATCATCACAGCCTACATTTCTAGTCATTACTCCACTGTTTACTTTACCTAATGACAGTTGAGGGAACCTCTTCACCTTATAAAATATCATTCATTATCCCACAATTTGATAATTAATTCTTAATCAAACCTCTATATAATTCCTCTCTAAATCAATCCCATACTATCATAGAACTAGTAAAAATATTATTTCTTAGCGATCATTCACTGTCGAACCTTCCCGAGTCATTGTCACTTATGAATTTTTCCATTCCACACTCACCTTAATTTTTAACCATTTCATACTTTCCCTCATCAAACCACAATAATAAGAGTGGAAGAGTGAGAAGAAGATAATAAATAGTTGGTGAGTGATCTAACAAACATGATTCCAATTTGAGACTATAATCATCAAAGGATGTGGAAGTTGGAAATTTTTCATAGTGAATTGATTTTATTATAATTGGGGAATCATTCAGTGGTATTTGATGTACAAAACATTCCAAATACCAAGTACAATTTAATCATGAACATTTATCCCTAAACATAAATAATTTATTAGTATTAATAATCCAAAATAATTCCCCAGGATCAAGAAATTACAAATGAAATTTATAATATTATGAACCTTATTATAATGATTTTTATATAAATAAAAGAATGAATAATGTGTAATGGATTTTAATAATAATTCCTTACCTCAACAGAAGATTCTTTATCACTTTAATCGTTCTACTATATTCTACAATCTAATGCCAACTCCACCAAGAACCATGACTCTCATACCTTCCTCCTATCTAGGATTTATTCAATCAATAAGGGATATCCCTAGGTAGAGGTACCAAATGTGAATATAAAGGGTATTTTCAGGTTAAACTGTTAATTTAATTAATGAATCAAAAATGGACTGATTTTGGGCACAAATTCCAAAGACATAAATTACAAATCTCCATGGTAAATCACCATATTACAGGCATAACCACAATGTTAAAATTTCTATCAAAGGATCCGACTATTAGTTATCACTACTCTCATATATGGGAGAAATATTTATTTATTAAATAAATATTAATTATCCCTTAAAACTTATTTATCTCATAAATTAAAAAATAATCAATCTAAGAATATGTGACGCATCCCAAGTCCAATAAAATGATAAAACATGATATAGGTTACTATGGTGAATTCACCATTTTACAAATTTCAAGGTTCGAGACTCCATAACTCAATACTGAGTTAAGTCCCAATTAGAGAAAAAACAAAGTCACTATATTCTCCCCCTAACCATTTGTATCCTCAAAAAGGAAACAACCCATGTTTTTAAACAATTAATCTCACAATACAAACTCATATGAAATATGATATTATATTTCCTTTAATGTTATCCCTATGTAGGAATAAATTCTATTAAAACCCAAAATATAAACCACACAATAAAAAATCCTTTTCCTGTCACTTCTATGTGGTCATTATAACATGGACTTCCACATCCTCACATGATAACAATCTATCTTTTACAAAATTCATCAACTATATACAATAATGAAAATATTTATTATTAATCCTGAAATAGTCTCAATAATACAATATCCTCAAGGTTTTCGATAACTTATCATCATTTCTCGATAAAGTGAACATAAAAATGTCACCAATCTAAAGCATGAGGTAAACACATATAATTCAGCTTAAATTTTCTTTTTCCGTTATTATATAACAAATACCCACAACCTTATCTCTATAAAGGATCACATAAATTTACATAAATGACCTATTTAGGTTATGTTTTATTTTTTATAAAGCTATATATGAGAAAATAAATAAATGATACCAACCTAATCAACCTAAAAGGTAACTGATATTTTTCTCATTGGTGAACCATTCCACCATAATCTTGAGTAAATAGTCCTAACCCATTCATATGACCTTACTCTATAACCTCCAACAATTAGGATAACATATGTCAAAACTCAAGTTACTCAAACCATAACCTATAGAGAAATAAATTTTGAAAATCAAATGATTGTTCAATCTTTCCCCACCTTGAACCATTAATTTTCTGGGATGACCCTTGATCAATATTTTTTATCTAGGAACCTTAAACAAGATTTATGGAGATACAATTATCTGAACCTGTATGATAATATAACACCACCCACCATAAGAAAATCTATCTGGTGAATTTCTTGAGAATATCCCGTCACACATGATCTCAATAACAATGTTTCCAAGTTGGGACAACCTCCCCCAATGTAGAGTGTAGGGGACACCCAAATCAATTAAAAGTAAAAAACATGTTAGTCCCTTATCATATGTCATTCACTTTGAGACTTCACTCCGAAATCCCTCCCATCAGCTGAGCATGGAATTTCTTGCTGAAGGTATTAGCATCCATGCTACTATGATGACCCTATTATCTTATAATAAATTAAAACTTCAAACTTCAAAAATTCCAACCTCCACTCCATTAACTTTGGGACATTACAAAAAATAATAGATATCTTATATCTAGAACTTTCACATAAATAGTTCATAATATCATTAATTCACTCACGGTAAGACAAGAGAAAAACATAATATGGTTGGGGATCGAGGCCTAAAACCCTATAATTATTTTACTTTAGATTAATAAAATATTAATAAATATATTATCACATGATGATTGTTCTTCTATATGAAATTTATGTGATAATTTTCTAAGAATATTAATGAAGGTTCTAGGTTCAGCAGAATCACCAGATGCGGTATTTTAAAATAATTTTTTTTTCAGAATAGATGATTAATACGAGATGTACATCAATAATATATATTGTGACCAACATAATTTAATCAATGATTAATTGATGAGAGAACACTGGAACCAGAATTCAAGATCTTGAAATAATGATTTATAATTAATTTAATAAATTATGAATTAATTTGTGACAAATTATTACTTTAGTGATTAATCTGAAAACATATCTACATTGTACTATCATTATGATTAAGGAATCATGTATAAATTCCATGTAGAAGGGATCCACACATTCTCTACGAACCCCCTAATGTTTCTTTAGTAATATCCAGTTTCTAACATGGTTGATCTGAATTCTTTGGTCATTCTTCTTTGATCTCCCAAAGAATATATTCCATAAGGATTCTCTTTGATCTCTCCAGAATTGATAGTTGTGGTAGAAGAGTATCTCTATTTATCTTTGATATCTTTCTTGGAGAGGGATCTCTCTAGGGCTTTGATATAATTCTATGGATGTTGTTGTGCACAACCAAAGGCAATCTAACTCATTAGAAATAATATTAGTGGGTTTAAATATTTCTAGTGTTAGAAAATAATAACAGTACATACACCCTTATTATTTCATTAATCCCTACAGAGCCCCATTTCTATAGTAATAATAATAATAATAATAATATTTGTTTACATTATAAAAACTATATAATTAATTAAATATTAACTATTCAAATAATATTTAATATATATTATTTATTACCTAAATAATAAAATTGTTTCTTTATTCATCCATAATATTTATCAACTCTTGAATAATGACTATTTATGAAATAAATAAATTTCACTTCATTATTCAATAATAAATAAATAAAATATATAATCATTAAATAGAAAATAAATATTTATTAAGTATCCTGCACATGAAATATTCTATCAAATAAATATTGAAAAATATATGTGAATAAGAAAACATGAATAATCATTCAAACCCATGTAGGAATAATATTTATTAAACATGGTAAATAATAATGTTATTTAACTGAGGTTCTAGATACACTTAGTGTGTGACCCTATAAGCCTATTTTTTCATGACATTAGGAAAAGTATCCTAAAGTCCACGTTTAGTTTTTATAAATACTCCAATACATTCATATAGAAATAATTTAATTTCATAGTGAAATAAAACCTCATACATATTCTTTCCGTGTAATACAACCCCTTTATCATGATATTTATAATCAAGTAGGTTGCATGCCGATTCCATTAACCTGTGTGATCAATGTCTCTTTATTTGAATTTTCCAGAATTAAACATTCAAATAGAACACCATTTCCATGGATTTATTTATACTATATCATTTACATCAATATTCCAGAGATATTACCTTATATTAAAGAACAAAAGGGAAAAATACTTTCGGACAATATTTATTAATGAAATATTACTCATGGAACACCGAATATTTCCTACTTAGCTATATAATTATGTCATCAAAATTAAAATAAATACTTTAAAGAACATGAATAATAATATTAATTAATAAAAATATTATAGTTGAAGGATCAATAGACATATCATTAGATAAGAAAATTTAATGAAACATATGAATATGGATTTACTACTAGTGGGTCATGTTCTCATAATCTCAAACACTGGATATTACCATGGGTGTACAACATGAGTAGGTGCCGAGAATTCCAATGAGTCTGAACCCCTAATAGACCTTAAAATATTTTTCCCTCAAATGATTTCATACGCTATAAAACATATATTAATGAATACTATTGTGATACTTCAAGGTTTCTATTTATAGCGGGGAATAACAATGAACTTTCATTGTGATAGTTACTCTTAGAAAATTATCACATACTATATCATGTAGAAGAATAAAAGTTATGTGGTAAGTAGATTATTATTATTCAAAAATATGAATATAGATAATAATAAAGTAAAAGAAATTGGTTCCCGGAAACCAACTCCAACAGAATGACACTTGCACTGGAGATAACTACTGACAAACTTCATTCCACTAGCTCTAACATGATACACATGATTCTATTGGGATAACAATTTATTCAGGGTTCCAACATGTTTTATTCCATAGAAACTCTTCTTAATAATACTTCACCCCTTTTAGAAATATCCCTTAAGAGGTGATATTTTTGTATTATATGGTTTATCTGTTAGTGTGACATACACACTTTTGTAAGATCCATCATTGTAATATTATCACAATATAATGTGATATTTTATTTACTGGTAGGTACCACATCATGATCCTAGATATGTACTCAGAATCTTTTATAGAATTAGTGACAACTAGTTTTTTTGAACTCTTCCAACTCACATCTCATCTATTGTGACAGAAGACATATCCTGACTGTGACTTCAGATCATTCTGATCTATTTGAAAACTATAATTAGTATAACCCCCAATACCAAACTCCCAATCTCTTCTACATTTTAGGAACATATCCTTATTTATTCTTATATACATAATGAAAATGTTAGATGTAGACCAATGTCACTCACATGGATAATCTTTATATTTTACTACTATGGTCAATATATAGGAATCATTAATTCTAATATATAATATGACATACATGAATAATCCTATCATTGATTCAGATGATATCTAACACATTATCTATTTATACTATGGTGTCTGATGACACATTTTCTTATAAATATATATACTATGTGACACTATAACCAATCCCCTTTTGGATTTTTCTATACTAAATAACTTTAGTATTTGGTCAGTATATTTTCCTTCACTTATTACAAGAAGCCTATTAGATCTATCACAAATGATATTAGTCCCTAGAATGTAGGCTGATTCACTCATTTTCTTCATGTAGAATCATTTTTTTAACAATTCCTTAGTAGAATATAATAATTTTTTTCATTTATAATAAGTAATATGTCATCAACATATAAATCTAGTATAATGACTACATTTTCACTAAACTACATTTAAATACATGGTATAACCTACCATACCTACACTTTTGAGTCTAGTGATAAAACCAGTGTATATATTTTTCAAAATGATAAACTAATAATCATGACTTGAAAAATATATAGTCTGGGGTTCTTTTTGGTCTATAGATTTGGAGGATTAAGAAAAATTAATTAATATCAAATTTTATACAAAATTTTATATACATTTATCCTTATTCAATCAAGATGAATTATTAATCAAGACCATACAACATTGAATTTATAATCATCACAATACCTATGAAAAATATTTTAAAATGTAGTATGAAAATGAAATTTCTTAGTAAGGGGTTTTATGACTAGATGTAAATTTCCTAAAAATTTCCATAAAAAATAATTTAAGGTATCCAAAATCTAAAATAAGATATTCTTTTTCAAAAACTTTAAAAGGCATAATTTGAATTTTTTTTGAAAAATAAAATATCCTTGAAATAAATCAAGATTTATCCTTTGAAAATTTGAAACATTACTTTTGAAAATAGTATTGATTTATGGAATATAATGATACTCAAAAAACATCATGAAACCCTTGTGGCCCTTATAAGTGTCACTTTTATGACATATTCCTCTTATGGTCACAAGTTTACTCCCCATTTCTCATCATGATAATAAATACCCAAGTGCCCAAATTTTAAACAAAACATTTTTTGTAAATCATTCCATTATCACTATAAATCCATTAAAATTAAAATTTAAAAAACATTACTTTTATATAATTTATTTTCAATGTGAAAAATAATTAAATATCTAATATACCTAACAAATTTTTTGTTAAGGATATTTTATACATTCATAAATATTGGAAATAATATATAAATCCATAGATGATTCTTATAAATAATTCTCTGAATTTAAACTTAAGAAAATTTTTTTCATACAAATATTGTATATGAACATAAAATATGACGCATGATCATACCCATATTCATGAATAAAATTTATAGAATTAAAATAGCATAAAATATTTAATTTAATCACATTAAAACCATATTTTAAAAAAAGTACACTTTAAGAACTTGTATAATTTTTAATGGGAATTATAAAGGAAGAAGGGAGATAGAAACATTATCCTCTACAAAGAGGATTTTTAATAATAAATTAAATCCCTTGTGATTAGGATTATTGGAAAAACTAGAATAGAATTTTAACCCAATATTTTCCCTTACAATGTATTTTATATCTGAATATAACACCTCATAACCAGGATCCTAGGACCCCTTCAATGATTTGGATAAGGGTGATAATAACTATCTTCATTGTGGGACTTTATTTATATAGGTCTGTTAAGGAAATGTTACCAATTTCATATATTGTATTTATGCATGATAATATTATGTAAAGATATTCTTAAAAAGCATTTAATTGATGTTTTTAATGTATATTCCCTATTTTAAACACATGTGGCTGTAACATATGGTTCCTTTTAATGTTATTATCACAATTATATATATAAATAGTAAATTTTCCTATCGAGTGGCCACTCTATGAATCTAAGAAATATAAATCGAGTTATAGATGATGTTACCGAATTAATCAATTTAATTTATTAATGATTATTGTAAATTTAGTATTCTTAGCTCCTTAATTAGTAGTATACATCTGTATTGTGAAAACATGTTCTTATACTAAAATAATTACGAGGGAATTATTTTGAATAAAATATATTTCAACTTATTATAATTTTAGAATTCATTTTTATTAATGGAATTTATTTAACAAAGTCCTAAAAATATTGGGATGTTACATTCTCCCCTACTTATTGGAATTTAATCCTTGAAATTATTTTCACATTGATTTTATAACTCACGAAGTCATGTATAACCCATGATTTGAAATCTCATAAATCCTTATTCCCATATTTTAACTAGATATTTTTCAAGAAAAAAATAATAACAAATTTAAATAAAAGTCAGTCATATCTTTATTTGGGAATACACATATTTTCATTGTTCCGTTTCTCATAAAGATAGATGGTCTATGAATTTCTATAATGTTTTAATTGTCCTTCAAAATCCATTGTTTACTTTTTCCAAAATAATCTTGTACTATTTAGTTTATGATGTTAATGGAAATGAAATATTTTTTTAAAATTAATTATTATTGAAATATATTTTCAAAATATTTGATAAAAAAGTTATTTTTATAAAAATACATGACCGAGTATTTTTTTGAAACTTTTGATTAAAGGTCCCTCTAAACTGTTAATAGTATGTCAAAAAAGGAAACAAGTTGATACTCACTATATATAGGTCACATGGGTCCCCTATATTCTATACCTATTCTAAAATCATGGTATACTTCAAATTCGTGTGACATGGTGAAAAATTAGAAAACCCCTTGATGATATCTCCCTTTCTATGAAAGGTGAGAATGTTTATATTTTAGGATTGGGTCTAATGAAATCCATGATCTATAATGATAATAGGGTGTAGAGGAGGTTTTTTATAGTACAAATAATTTCTTATTGGATTTTTTTATGTTAGTGAATGATTCAAAATTAAATGAGCATGAATTTCCAATAATGATCGCAATCATGCCATATAGAAGATTTAAAAGGGTTTTTGCGATTTTTCACCTTCCATAATGAAATTGATTCCTCAACTTGTCAAAGTTACATAACAAAGACATTAGTAAAAAGAAAGAACTACTGAAAATTAATTTATACTTAAAGAACATCATAATCTCTAAATTTATCTAAACCATTCCTCTCATACCAACTATAACAACTTAGACATGCACTTTTGAGTCTAGCACTAAAATCATAATATATTTTCTTGAAAGTGATTAAATAATAACCATGGATCAAAAAATATAGAGGCTGGTAATCTTTTTAGAATAGAGATTTGGTTGATTAGGGTACCTTAATATATATATTATAGTTTATAAAAAATGATACATACATTTATCTAGCTTTACTTGAGATAAATTATTAATCAAGTGCATTCACCATTTATCTTTTACACATCACTATGTCCATGAACAACATTTTAAAATGAGGTTTTTGCACAAAATTTATAAGTAATG
Source organism: Viscum album (assembly GCA_963277665.1). Classification (NCBI taxonomy): domain Eukaryota; kingdom Viridiplantae; phylum Streptophyta; class Magnoliopsida; order Santalales; family Viscaceae; genus Viscum; species Viscum album. Next base: position 1,023,280,588 of record OY728134.1, on the reverse strand, counting down.
GGTTTTAAAATATGAGGTAAAATCCTTAATATTTTTTCAAAAAATCAATTTAGGGGTTTCAGAATCCAAAATAAGATATGATTTTTCAAAACATTTAAATGATATGTTTTGAAAATCCATTTTTTTCAATATATAATATCCTTGAAATAAATATAGATTTATCGTATTAAAAAATTTAAAACCTTAATTTTGAAAAATTATCTCTTTATGTAATATAATGATACTTGGAAACCGTTATGATACCATTGTGGACCATAGAAATATCGCATTTATAGAGAATTTTTTTGTGGTAATGGGTTCACTCCTAATTACTAATCATCAAAATTAACCCCTAAGTTCCCAAATTTTATATAAAACATTTTTAAAATTTTCATTTCTTACTATAAATCCATTATAAATAACCTTTCATGAACTTAAATTTTATACAATATATTTTTAAAGAGGAAAATAATTACATATATAAGATACTTAATAAATGTGGCCTTAAGAAGATTACATACTATCATAAAGATAATAAATAATCTTAAAATATATATATGATTATTAAATTTTTTTTTTGAAAATTAAACATAAGAAAATTATTTTCATACAAATATTGTATGTCAATAAGAAATATGGTGCACATTCATACCAAAATTCATGAATGAAATTTATATAATTATATGAGAATAAAATAAATTTTTTTATCTATTTAAAACTATCATTTCATAAAAAAAGTCCCTTTTAAGAACTTTAGTAATTTTACATGTAAATTTTAAAGGATGAAGTGAAATTAAAACACTATCCTCTGTATGGAGTGTTTTTAATAAGAAAATAATTCCCTTATGATTAGGGTTTTGAAAAAACTATAATATAATTTCAACTAAAAAATTTCTGATACCTTTTATTGAAAAACCAAATAAAAAATATCACCACCAAGATCCAATGGATCCTTTTAATATTTTCATAAGGGTGTTAATGAGTATCTTATAAGTGGGAATTCATTTATATTGGTGTGTTAAGGTAAGGTCATCAATACCATATCCAATATTTATACATGATATTATTCTATAAATATATTATCTACCAACATTTAATTGATGTTTTAAACTATATATTATCCATTATAAACACATAAAGATGATGAATACAAAGTATTTAAATACAATTATCAATATTATATATATAAATGGATATTGTTCATATCAATAAGCCACTCCTATAATAGGATATATCAAAGACAATTATCCATCCATGATCAAAAACTAAAAATTTATTTATATATATATTTATATTGATGAAGAATAGATATATATCGTTTCTTTAATCATTGAAAATTGAGGAAGAAGACGACAATTCTAGGAATTATAAATTGATCTGTAGAAGATCTTCCACAATAAAATGGTTTCCTTGATATAAAATCTATTATTCTATAATCTTAAATCTAAGAATTGATACCTTTTCTCACTCACACAGATGGTTCCCATATTTACGGTACTTTGCATTCCTACTCTCATCATATTTAGTGTATTCTCACTTATGGTTGATCATAATGAAGCGGGCTATGATTTTGGTTTTATCCTATTTATTCTATTTTTTTACACTTTTTTATTAATAATGATAAATTTATTATTATTAGATCCCTAATTACCACCAGACATCTACATTGTGAAAATATATTATTTTATTGAAATATGGGTTACTTTATTTTCTTCAATAAAATATATTTAAACTTGATTGAAGTTTAGAAGAATTGTTTATTTATATATTTTATTTATCAAATTCATAAAAATATCATGATGTTAAACATGGATCACATTCATTATTAATGATACGAAATTTTATTATAGCTTCATTGAACCAAATGTTCAATGACTTGGATGTTTTCTTTATCCATAAATGGATCTCAAGAACTTTCATATCTTTTTAGAAACATCTTGAGTTACAAACCCATTTTGGTTGTGTCATATAGACATCTACATATCATTTTACATTAAGGAAATCTATTTTGAGGTCCATTTTTTAAATTTCAATGTTACGGTAAGCCAATATAGATAGTAGAATTATAATGGATTTAAACATGTAAACTAGAGAAATATTTCATCATAGTCAATTCCTTAACACTTTTTATAGCCTTTATATACTATCCTTGCAATATAGGCACTTACTTTACCTTCCATGCCTAGTTTTATCCCCAATACTTAATTTCACTCAACAGTATTCATATGAACTGGTGGATCGACCAGAACCCAAAATTGGTTCAGATACATGGAATATATTTTATAATTCATGGCTACTTTCCATCTAGAAAATTTTAATCTCTATATTTTCTCTTTGTAGTAGAGAGGTTAATTATTGTCAACCAATAATGAGTCACAATAATTGGTGAGAAGAAAACAATATCTATCTGGTTCTCTAACCTCGTTGGTGCTCCTATGCAGTACTTGTGTTTCAGGAACGCCATATAGAATGGAGACTCATGGAATATATTCCTTTACCAACTCTTTTGTATCTTGGGCATGAACTTAATCAAAGTAAATATTTCTCCCATTTTACTTGTTTAGGATGTTCTCCCTCTTAAGAAAAATGTATTCTCTAACAACAACCACTTTCTTGTCTGGGGGGGTTTTTAGGTAGTATCTCCTTGTTTCTTTAGGATACCCTATAAAGGCACATTTTGTGCCTTGGGGTCCTAGTATTTTCAGGAAATGGCCTTAAAAATCACCTCAAAACCCCATACAAGTGTAAGTGACAAGATGAATTTATTTCTACTGCATAAATCAAAGGGAATTCCATAATTTTTCTTTCATTGGTTCTTAATTTACTATTTATGTCATAGTTTGTAATGAACACCCAAAAATGAAAATGGAAGATCTTTATGACTCCTTATTTACCTTACCATGTCTTAAAAGGTATGATTTATCCTTTCACTAACACCATTCCAATATGGTTTTTAAGGTGGAGTGAGTATAGAAAGAATACCAAACTATTGTATAAAATCAATAGAAGCTTGGTTAAGATATTCACCACCTCTTTAGATTAAAAATTCTTTATCTTATTTACAAGTTGATTCTATAATTGATTCTTGAATTCATTGAACTTATCAAAGGACTTGGACTTATACCAGATAAATTAGACATATTGATATCTACTCGAGTTATTAGTAATTGTTTTGAAGTATGAATACCCACCTGTAGATTTTAGATAAAATGGATCATAGACATCAGTGTGTACCAATACTAGATTATCTATAGAAATTTCTCCCTATAATATGACAGGTGGTTTGGTCATTTTAACTTGAAATCAAACATTTAATTTTTCAAGTGGGTTTACCTCAAAAGAGTATAAATAAACATATTGATAGATCTTTTCCAGATGCTTCTTATTTACATGAGAAAGATGGAGAGCCATTCAAAAATGAGTAATTATCAATTTATAATACCTAGTTTTTAATATTGAATACATAAATACTATTGTTTTAATTATCCATACCATAACATATTCTTTCTTTATAAAATAAGCAACGTTTATTTCAAAACATGAAAAAAACATCTGTATCTTGACAGGATATATATATTATGTTTTTTTGGTAATAGTCAGAATAGAATAAAAATATTTTAAAACCAAGATATTTCAAGTTGGAAATAGAAAGAATTAGTCTATAATGGATAGAGAATCCAGAATTACAATATTGAAAGCTAAAAAAATACATCTCTCTTTTAGAAATGTTTCAGAATATAATTGGTTCCTATATCTGGACACATATGTGAGAACCAAAAGCATTATCTAATAACCAATGTATAGATATTGAAATATTACACTTGATAATGACTGCACCTTTATCTTCTCATTTCTTATGGGTGTGATTCCTATTCCATTGGGATTAATTTATACATGAAAAAAATTGATTCCTTTTACTTTTCTTATATTTGGATCTTCCTATTATCGGATGGATGGTATTTGAGAGTTTTGGACTTATTATGATTTATGGGGACCTTTTCATTATTTATTCCTTTTCTTGTTTACTTTAAGGATCATGGGTTTGTCACACCTTATGTCCTTTTTAGCTCAGCTAATGAGAGTAAGAAGTTTTGAAAGACTCTTCTAATTATTTCTCATGTTATAATTAAAAATAAAATTGGAGAAGGAATTTCGTAAAGATGAATTGATGAGATCTATGATTAAATGAGATAGGAATTTAATTCCCAATATGTATAATCATTTTATGTAGCCCATAATCTTGACTACCCGAGGCCCTACTGGCCTTAAATCTACAAGATTTTATATAAACAGTGAATTGGATATCTCATGTCTCCATTACCTCTCCTTCCCTCAATAGATATCACTAATGTGTGACATCATGGTTTATGCATACATGTTTTCAAGTTTTCTTAAAAGATTATTGTTCATGGATGATATCATGAAACATTTAAAATATTTTGAATCATATAAATGTTTCTCAGAGAGAGAAAACTCTCTTTCACTAGCCTTTTGGTCAGGCGATTCAGGAATAGTTTTTTCCAGCATATATCATTTAATTTCATGGTATAGGATAACATGTAAGTTTCTTTTCCATTAATCAAAATTAGTGCAAGTGAAAAAGTTATCCTTCTCGTATATGGATCATAGTTATATGTTTAAATTCATATTAGTTATCTAATATACAATTATCAAGAGATGAATGTCAATACATTATCTAATAAACATAGATAATAAATATTATATTTGTTAATCTCCCACTATTTTATCAAAACCCAATATCCCTAACCATTAGCTTCAGAACATCAAGTTTCTCTGAAATTTTAGTTGTAAGGACCAATATTACTCTTTTTATAACATAGAATTAGTCCTGAAAGTTTATTTGAATAGTTTTAAGTAGGCATTAAAAATTATAACTACAATAACTCACAGTTCTTTGATTTGTTGAGTGGACTCCATAATCCCGAAATCCTTAAATTGGATTATCTTATCCTTTTCCACTTATTTACACCATGTCTTTCTTGGTAAGTAAACCATTGTTGTGATCTAAGTTAAGTCAACCCAAAACATAAAGTTACAATTCCTTTATAATTAAAAGAACCCTAAATTGTGTTAGTTAATAACTTTAAACTATGGTTCAATTTTAACTAAAGTATTAGAAGGATATGCCTACTTAATATTTATAATTGAGCTATTATTATCTTTTTGTGAAAATTTCCCATTAGTCTTTATTAAATTATTTATAATGTTAATAAGATTTACATAATTGATTATCCCCATCTTAAATAATTTTTTTTAATAAGTCAACTTATTTTAGTTCTATATATCACTTTTGTTAATTTAATAATTCACGTGATCATGATAAAAAAATCAAAATTGAATTATCAATAAAACTAGAAAAAAATAAAATAATAGAGTGGTATAACCATTAGCTTCTACTAATTTTTATTTTATCTAGATAATGATAAACTAACCATTTACCAGTGGAGAAAACACCTTGAACCATGTATTGGTTTGTGTTATAGCTCTCCAACTATCCACCGATGTACATCTTGGATTGGTTTCTTCTTAACTACAAACATGAACTAACTCCACTATTTTGGGAGATTAATATAATAAAAAATATTTTACTCATACATAGGTGAGGGGAACCAAATTATTGTTCAAGTGATTTACATAAAAGGGACCTGTAGGAACACACACCCTTAAATAATAAGAGGAGGGATGACACACATTCCATCAATTTATTTCAATAAAAAATTATAAAGAAATCAATCACATAAAAAGGTTTTGTATATTATCATGATCATCCACATACATGTAATGAATTATATATTTAATAAAAAAAAATCAATTATAATAATTCTTATTCAATATAAATCACATTCGAATCAATTAATTTTCCTTGACAGTTAATTAATTCCTTTATCTAAATTCTCATTTGAAATTTCTTGAGATTCTCATCCATTATAATTTTAAACAAATGAAATAAATTTATTTAAAATTAACTATAAATAAAACATGTACCTTAGATGCAACATAATGTGTACCTATCTGAACTACCTAGAGTGTATTATATTCATATACTATTTACTCATACTACACGTGTCATACACAACTTATTATGTAATTTCATGCAATGTCTTAGTCAACTTAATAATAGACGAGACACATGTTATTTACATTGCATGTTTTGCTTCTATTCATGTAGTGTATCATCCCACGTAAATGAAGAATAAGAGATTTTCATATTTATTAATATTTGTGAATTAAATATTAATTTTACTTTAAAAGGGTTGCTATGTTCGATAGTGTACCCGATACGCAACAACGGGTTTCTTTGAAATCTTACGTTGCACACTAATAATATAATATTATTTTTTTTAAATGGAAGTTAACTCCTAGACATTGTATTGGCGGGAATGAAAAAAACTAAATACAATATGATTATACATGTTTGTTAAATTTATTTACTTTTATCCAATAAAATTTAGAGTCTTAAAATGTGAATGAATCTAATTTTAAGCATAATTTACATTAAAATGTCGATTTACCACCTTTTAATGGAGAACCCTCTTTAAATCAAGTTTTGGAAATTTTTATATGTTATATTTGACCAAATAAAATCCTTCTTTAGATTTGGGACATCAAATTTTACTTCGGGTAATTTTTTGGTATTTTTCGGATAAAGTTCATTTTTAGTGAATAGTAGAAAATATTGTATTTTAATTCAAAAGTGCCTTTTAATATAATTTATTTATATGGTTATATTATATTTTTAATTGGTTTTAAAGTTTAATTAGAATATATTTTTACAATTTAATCCAATTTTTGTCATTGGAATTAATTTCACTTTGAAATTGGACATAAACAAATGTCAATCTTTTGATAGATATTGTTTCTTAAAAACACGCTACTTGTTTTAACAACGAGAATTAATTTTAAATTAATTAATGCCACTTCTATGTTTTGAATTTGGAAAAATAGAAATCATTTTTGAATTCAGAATATCAAATAATGCTTAGGCTGAGTTTATGGTATTTTTCTGAAAAACTTCAATTTTCGATGAATAGTGAAACCACTTAGTAATAGTTAAAAAAACTGTCTTTTTCATTTAAATGAAATTTTACCGCGTCTATGAATTTAATTTTAAAAGAAAGACATAAATGGTGGTTATCAATTAGTAAAATTTGGTTCAATAAGTTGAAAATAATTTTTGGTGAATAGTAATATTTTGACTTTTATTTACTGTGGTTAAAGGTAAATAGGGTAATTCAAGGTTAAAAGAATATTATAATAATTCAAAATTTAACTTAACACTTTTTCTAACCCTATTGGATGAGTAATGTCCGACCATGGGTATCGTTGGGTCTATTTTGGGACCCCATGGAGCCACTTATGAAAGATAATGACACTTTAGATTAATTAATTTAATGTAAAGGAAAAAATGACATAAACAAATAGCTTTTAGTAAATTAATTTTTATATGGTGTTATATAAGAAATATCTTTTCATATAAATATAAATTGTAAAGATAAAAATATTTCCTACATCATGGTAGTTTTTTTATGATTTTTAGAAAATAAATAAATTAAATTATTTAGGACATAATAATGTTGCAGTATTTACCTCATTAATAAATGATTTAAATAAATAAGATTATACTGTCTAAAATATTATAAAAAGCATGTCCAATTATAATTGGATGATTTTATTTATTATATGAGTCATATTATCTTCAACTTTAATTATTTCTCGACCTTTTGAAACTGAAGATATGTTTATAATAAAATAATATTTTCACACTTTCCTAAAGAGCCCCTCCTCTCCCTTATAAAAGGAGACCACTTCTAACCAATTCCTTACACCTATAAAGAATTTTATCTCATCCAAACTATACCAAATTAATATTTCTACATTCCTATACTCCTCTTAGAAGCCTTACCTTATGCAGAAGGAACTTCAAGAAGTTCTTTTGCTTTAAACCAAAGGAAGTTACCCAAATTAAAGGTAATAGTTTCTCTTAACTTGTTTTCTTTTATTTTAATTATCCAACCCCATATACTCTTTTTATTCATTTAATTTTTAATAATACCAGTATCCCAAATATAATAGGATGTTTTTATGTAAAATATTTGAACTACACTTACACACACCTCCATCTAATGGGTGAAGAACATACTATTTCTGTGGATGGAAAACTAATGCCTCACGAAACGATGAATGTTCGAATATCTGCTACCACCTCTCATGGTTTCCATTAAGATGTCACTATATATATATATATGATATATATTATGTTTATTTTTACTTATTCTTCTATATTTTTACTTTATATCTTACCTTTATGGTTTCCATTATGTGTAAACACGATAATTTCATTTGAGGAAGTGCGGACTGCCACCCCCTCAAAATGATATGACTCGTTCATGCCATAATTGGGACATATAAAGGATGGATTTAATTATATTATATGATATTATAATATAATTATAATATACCTATGTATAATTATATTTTAATTCCATTAAAATAAAAAATAGAAATGAAAGTTCCGTTCATGCGTACGTACGACTTACCATCTCCATGAACGGTGCATTTCATTTCTTATCTTTAATGTTATGTACTATTATAAATACATGCATATAATGGATATATATGATATATATGATATCTAAATCATGAATATAATCTTGGATATAATAGACTATTGACCAAATGGACAACTTGTAAATACAAGGTGTTCATTTTTGACTCAAGTACCAAATATCAACAAAATGAACATTATTAACATAAATGATTACATAATGTTTATAACATGGTAATAAGTGATATAAATGGAATTTTAAACTTTAAAAAGGATATTATACAAGTAGAAATTAACTCTATTTTATTATTCAGGAGATTAAATAACAATCGAGTCAAGTCGGACATGAGGTAAGGTTCTTCGTCTCAATCTCATTTCATTAAGGCTTATTTTGTTTTAATACATGACTTTATTTTATACGCTATATAAACACCATTGAATTTTCAAAGGGAATTTTTTTCTACAAAGAATTTTACTAAATGAAAAAAGGAATGTTTTTTTATGTAATCGATGACAACAACCTTTCCACCACCGAGGGTATTATTTGATCTTTGGCTTCTTGAACAAGCTTTAATGTTTTTAAAAGGAAAATAAATACCATATACTATTTTACATATTTTGGTATTGAAAATGGTTTTGATAATGGATTTTTTATGTCAATATATATAAGTGATATATTGTGATTTAAATGTGGAAATGTTTTCTTTCCATTATTTTTGTTTTTTGTCTTATGATTTTATAATAGTACATGGATATTTGACTGGTGGTTACATGATAAACCAAATGACAGGTGGTGCCATGATAAAACAGGATGGGTTGTTACGTTATAACCTCCAATGCATTGGGTATGGAAGTCGGCTGTATGGATATTTCATTTAGTGATATGTGTGGAAGTCGACCGTATGGTTATTCCAATTAAGAATGTTTATGTCCCAAGATACCTTTATATGTTATGTGATATTTATCTGGGTTTTATTGCAATCTTTTGGTTAAAAAAGGGTAAGTAGTGATATTTTATTTAGTGAATAGTATTTATTACTTCATAAATTTGAAAAGTATTACTTATGTTAAAGTATTCATGGTTTACTTGTTGTTTTGAAAAAACTAATAGTTTTCATTCTTTGTGTATACCTTACTGATCTTTTTATGCTCCTCCCATGTTTATGAAATGTTTTTCATAGGAAATAATGTAGAATAAGGTCAAGGATCAGATCAAGGAAAATTTCTACTGTCTTAAAAATGGAACTAGACATGAATCTTTTTTCAAGAGTTTTTATTTTATGAAAAAATGGAAACTGAGTAGAAGTGTCTACTTTGTAATCTCCTGAGATGAAATAGTTATGTCCTAATTCTCTAAAAATCTAAACCTGAAAAGATCCTCAATGTGAATTATTCATTTAATTCAATATTATGTAATGTTTTAAGACCGAGTCCTTATAGTTGGCATCAGAGTTTGGTTTAGAAAACTTTAAGAGTTAGGGTGTTGTTAAATAAATGTCCATAAATTAATTTATGTTTATATTGAAATTATATAGATTTTAAAGATTACCATGTTGCGTTAACTAATATATTTCTATGTTAAGAATATTTTTCCATTGAAGAAACAGAGCAGATTTTCTGGGATGGCATACAGAGGAGAATAACCTTCCAATCTGTATCCTAAGGTGGTCAGAATCAGAACTGAGTAGTTTACTGCAGTGATGGTTTTGTTGAATTAGGTGATAAATGGTGGTTGTTTTTATTCATGATATTTTGTTTTATTTCAAATGTAAAGAGGAACATGAAAGTTATTTAAGGGTTGTCTTGAAAACCTTAAAAGAAAATAAACTATTTGGGAAATTCAGCAAGTGTGAGTTTTGGTTGCAACAAATTTCTTTCCTTGGTCACATTGTTTCAAAAAATGGAATAACGGTTGATCTTTCTAAAATAAAAGTTGTTGAAGAATGGCCAAGACCCACAAATATAACTGAGATCTGTAGTTTTATTGGTTTAGCAGGTTATTACCGTAGGTTTGTTGAAAATGTTTCCCATTTATCTAGTCCAATGACTAAGTTAACTCGAAAATGTGTTAAGTTCATTTGGAAACTAGAATGTGATGATCATTTTTAGGAATTGAAATAAAGATTAGTGAATGCTCCAGTTTTGGCACTGCCATCCAAAAATGGTGAGTTTGTTATCCACAGTGATGCTTCGTTGAAAAGACTTGGATGTGTCCTTATGAATAATGATCAGGTAATTGCTTATGATTCACGTCAGTTGAAACCTCATGAGTTAAATTACCCTACACATGATTTGGAATTAACTGCTGTTGTTTTTTGCTTTAAAAATTTGGAGGCATCATTTGTATGGAGTAAAATGTGAAATATATACTGATCACAACAGTTTAAAGTATATATTCACTCAAAAAGAATTGAACATGAGACAGAGGAGATGGTTGGAATTAATCAAGGATTATGACTGCACGATCCATTAACATCCTGGAAAATAAAATAAAGTGGCTAATTATTTGAGTCGAAAAAGTAATATCTCATTAACCATGCGAAATTTGGAATGAGATCCTTTGGTTTTTGATTTGATGAACTTTGGGATAGAAGTTGTTAGTGCAGGAAATTATTCTGTTTTGTTTCAAGTTTCAATGAAATCATCTCTATCAGACAGAATAAGGCAAGCACAGACAGAAGACAATGAGTTGTAGAAAAAGGTAGAGTTGGTTCAGAAGGGTATGTTTCCTGATTTTAACATTGATAATGATTGTGTTTTGAGGTTTGGGAAGAGATTATGTGTTCCTTGAGATTCACAGTTGAAGAATGAGTTGTTATGTGGAGCTCATAGCTCTCCAGTTTCAGTTCATCCTGGTAGTACTAAGATTTTCAAAGATTTTCAGGAGTATTACTGGTGGTATGGAATGAAAAGTGATATTACTGATTTTAATGTAAAGTGTTTGACTTGTCAATAGGTTAAAGCAGAGTGACAGTTACCGAAATGGATGCTTCAGTCGTTACCAATTCCAGAGTGGAAATGGGAAAATATATCCATGGGCTTTGTTGTGGGATTACCAAAGACATCTCGCGGTAATAATGAAATCTGAGTTATAGTTGATCGATTGAATAAATCTACTCATTTCCTTCATATTCGAGATACTTTGTCTCTATATTAACTTTCTTGATTGTATGTTAAATAGATATTCAGGTTACATGGAGTTCCCCTCTCCATTGTATCTGATCACGATCCTCGGTTTACTTCTAACATTTGGAAAGGACTTCAGAATTCATTGGGTACTAAATTAAATTTTAGTACAGATTTTCATCCTTAATCAGATGGGCAGTCAGAACGAACAATTCAGACCTTGGAGGATATGCTATGTGCTTGTTCACTAGATTACCAGGGAAGTTGGGACAAACAACATTCTTTGGTTGAATTTTCATATGATAACTGTTTTCATTCTAGTATACAGATGGCTCCATTTGAAGCATTATATGGAAAGCAGTGTCGAACTCTAGCTTTTTGGGATGAAGTTGGTAAAAGGAAGCTGATGGGACCAGAATAGGTAGAAGAGATAGCAGAGAAAGATCAGTAGTTTCAGAAGCACATGAGAATAGCTCAGAGAAGACATAAAAGTTATGCAGATAACAGGAGGAAGGATCCTTCTTTTGAGGTAGGTGATCATGTCTTTCTCAAAGTTTCTCCATCTAAATGTGTGATATGTTTTGGTAAAAAGGGAAAGTTGAGTCTGACGATCATTGGACCTTATGATATTCTTGATAAAGTTGGATCAGTTGCGTACAGAGTGTCTTTACATCAATTTTTATCCCAGGTACACAATGTTTTTCATGTTTCGATGTTGAGAAATTATATTCCAGATCCATCTCATGTTTTGAGCCCATAGGTAGTTCAGTTGGAAGAAAATCTATCTTATGAAGAACAACCAGTTCAGATTTTTGACCATAGAGAGCAAGTGTTGCGGAATAAGGTAATTTACCAGGTAAAGGTTTTGTGGAAAAACCATATGGTTGAAGAGGAAATGTGGGAATCTGAAAATCCTATGAGGGATAAATACCCCCACTTATTTAGATAAGTGAATAAAAAATTGTGAGGACGCAATTTCCAAAAGGGGGGAAGGATGTAACATCCCAAGTAAATGAATAATAAGAGATTTTCAAATTTATTAATATTTTTGAATTTAATATTAATTTTACTTTAAAAGGGTTGCTATGTTTGATAGTGTACCCGATACGCAACAACGTGTTTCTTTGAAATCTTACGTTGCACACTAATAATATTATATTATTATTTTAAATGGTAGTTACCTCCTAGACATTGTATTGGTGGGAATGAACAAAACTAACTACAATATGATTATACTTGTTTGTTAAATTTATTTACTTTTATCCAATAAAAGTTAGAGGCTTAAAATGTGAATGAATCTAATTTCAAGCATTATTTACATTAAAAGGTCGATTTACCGCCTTTTAATGGAGAACCCAATTTAAATATACTTTTTTTCATTTTTATATGTTCTATTTGACCAAATAAAGTTCTTCTTTAGATTTGGGACATCAAAATTTAATTTGGGTAATTTTTTGGTATGTTTCGGATAAAGTTCATTTTTAATGAATAATGGAAAATATTATATTTTAATTCAAAAGTGACTTTTAATCTAATTTATTTATATGGTTATATTATCTTTCTAATTGGTTTTAAAGTGTATTTAGAAGATATTTTTACCATTTAATCCAATGTTGGTCATTGGAATTAATTTCACTTGGAAATTGGACATAAACAAGTGTCAATCTTTTGATAGTTATTATTTCTTAAAGACACGCTATTTGTTTTAACAACGTGAATTAATTTTAAATTAATTAATTCCACTTCTATGTTTTTAATTTGTAAAAATAGAAATAATTTTTGAATTTGGAATATCAAATAAATCTTAGGCTGAATTTTTGGTATTTTTCTAAAAAAATTCAATTTTTGATGAATAGTGAAACCACTTACTAGTAGTTAAAAAACCGACCTTTTCATTTAAATGATATTTTACTGCTTCTGTGAATTGAATTTCGAAAATCTGACATACATGGTTGTTATCAAGATCTAAAATGTGGTTCAATAAAATGAAAATATTTTTTGGTGAATAGTAACTTTTTGACTTTTATTTACCCCGGTTAAAGGTAAATAGGGTGGTTCAAGGTTAAAAAAAATATTATAATAATTCAAAGTTTATCTTAACACTTGTACTAATTCTATTGTATGAGTAATGGACGACCATGGGCATCTTTGGGTCTATTTTGGTACCCCATGGAGTCACTTATAAAAGATAATGACACTTTTGATTAATTAATTTAATGTAAAGGCAAAAATGGCATAACCAAACGTCTTTTAGTAAATTAATTTTTATATGGTGTTATATAAGTAATATTTTTACCTATAAATATTTATTGGAAAGCTAAAAAGATTTCATACATCAGGGTATTTTTTTATAATTTTTAGATAGAAGATAAATAAAATTATTTATGACAAAATAATGATGCAATATTTACCTCATTAATAAATGATTTTAATAAATAAGATTATAATGGTTAAAATATAATCCAAAACATGTATAATTCTTATTGGATGATTTTATTTCGAATATGAGTAATATTATATTCGACTTTATTTATTTTTGGACCTTTTTAAATAGAAGATATTTTTATAATAAAATAATGTTTTCACACATTCCTAAAGAGCCCCTTCTCTCCCTTATAAAAGGAGTCAACTTCCAACCAATTCCTCACACCTCTCAAGCCTTTTGGGTCATCCAACCTCTGCCGAATTAATCTCCCTAAATTCCTCTCCTTCTCTTAGAATCCTTACCTTAGTAAGAAGACACTTCAAGAAGTCCTTTTGGTTCAAACCAAAGTAAGTTACCCAAATTAAAGGTAACATTTTCTCTTAACTTGTTTTCCTTTATTTTACTTCTCCAACCCCCTAAACTATTTTTATTCATTTATTTTGTAACAAAAATAGTATCCTCAATATACTAAGATGTTTTTATGTGAATTATTATAACTACACTTACACACACCTCCATCTAATGGGTGAAATCATACAGTTTCTATGGATGGAAAACTAACCCCTCACGAAACAATGATTGTTCGAATATCTCCTACCACCTCTCATGGTGGCCATTAAGATGGAACTGTATTTATATATGATATATATTATGTTTATGTTTTAATTATGCTTCTCTATTTTTACTTTATTTTATACATTTATGGTTTCCATTATGTGTAAACATGATAATTTCATTTGAGGAAGTGCGGACTACTGCCCCCTCAATGTGATATGACTCATTCATGAAATACATGGGTCGTATAAAGGATGGAGTTAATTATATTATATGATATTATACTATAATTATAATATACCTATGTATAATTATATTTTAATTCAATTAAATTACAAAATATAACTAAAAGTTGCATTCATGCGTACGTACAACTTACCGTCTCCTTGAATGGTGCATTTCATTTCTTATCTCTAAATGTTATGTACTATTATAAATACATATATATACTGGATATATATGATATATATGATATATAAATAATGAATATAATTCTGGATATAATGGACTATTGACCACATGGACAACTTGTAAATATAAGGTGTTCATTTTTGATTCAAGTACCAAATATCGACAAAAAGAATGTTATTAACTTAAATGATTACATATTGGTTATAACATGGTAATAAGTGATATAAAGTGAATTAAAAACTTGAAAAAGGATATTAAGCATGTAGAAATTAACTTTAGTTTATTATTCAGGAGATTAAAGAATGATCGAGTCAAGTCGGACATGAGGTAAGGGACTTCGTCTCAATCTCCTTTCATTGAGGCATATTTTGTTTTAATACACGACCTTCTTTTATACGATGTATAAACACCATTGAATTTTAAAAGAGAATATTTTTATATGAATCATTTTACTAAATGACAAAAGGAATGTTTTGTTTACGTATGCGGTGACAACTACCTTTATGCCGCCGCAGGTATTATTTGATCTTTGGATACCAGAATGAGCCGTAAGGTTTTTAAAAGGAAAATAAATACCATATACTCTTTTATGTATTTTGGTATTGAAAATGGTTTTTATAATGTATTTGTTTTGTCAATATATTTAAATGATATATTGTGATTTAAATGCGGAAATTTATTCTTTCCTTTATTTTGGTTTTATATCTTATGATTTTATAATGGTACTTGGACATTTGATGGGTGGTTACGTGATAAACCAAATGATGGGTGGTTCCATGATAAACTAGGATGGGTGGTTACATTATAAACTACAATGAATTGGGTATGGAAGTCGGCCATATGGATATTCCATTTAGTAATATGTGTGGAAGTCGACTATATAGTTATTCCATTTAAGTATGTTTATGTCTCAAGTTACCTTTATATGTTATGTGATCTTTATTTGGGTTTTATGGGAATATTTTGGTTACAAAAGGGTAAGTAGTGATCTATTATTTAGTGAAGAGTATTTACTACTTCATAAAGGTGAAAAGTATTACTTATGTTAAAGTATTCATGGTTTATTTGTTGTTTTGAAAAACTAACAGTTTTCATTCTTTGTGTATACCTTACTGAGCCTTTTATGCCCATCCCATGTTTTTGAAAAGTTTTTCATAGGACATAATGTGGAATAGGGTCAAGGTTCAGATCATGGAAAATTCGTGTTGTCTTAAACATGGAACTAGACATGAATCATTTTTCAAGAGTTTTTATTTTATGAAAACATGGAAACTGAGTAGAAGTGTGTACTTTGTAACCTTTTGAGACGAAATAGTTACATCCCAATTCTCTAAAAATCTAAACCTAAAAAGATCCTCAATGTGAATTATTCATTTAATTCAATATTATGTAATGTTTTAAGGTCGAGTTCTTATATGTATTGTAATGGCTTTATTAAAAATTATACATGATATGCTTTTTTGAAAATTTTGTAAAAATCAACTAGACATTTAATATATATAAAACCCCAAACATGGTGTGTACATAGTCAAATATATGAAAAACAAAATACATGATGATAAGGTTTAAGTAGTATAATAAATTAATTTTTAATTTCCCATAAATTTTTAATATATAAGGTGTATACAATCAAGCTATAGGTCATGTATAGTTCTCACCATCTATCAGTGTAATATGCCTAGTGATTCAGTCTATAATCATGAAATATAAATTAATGGATTACACTAAATATACATAGTATACACATAGGATACAAATCATGTGGTTTCTGAGTTCATGGACACCAATCAAATATGTCATGTAAGAAAATATAAAGACTTTCTTAGACTAATGGATTGAACATCATGTAAGAATGTTACACATTGTGTTTTTTGACTAACCATGCACTAGACTAGCCTATTTATCATGCTATGTATTTAAGTACACATCACATGTAATAAATTCACATGGAGTAATATAATCCTGAATTAATTAATGATTTATATTAGTGTATTAAACATTGGTACATTTCATGTACCCAAGGACCACACAACGTGTATTCTTATGCTATCTAGCTAGAATACTCAACATATCTAGATGAGTTATTAAAATTTTCTTCATTTAGAAACTAAAACATTTTGATTATATTTTTAATAATATAGATGAAGAAGTGAATATTTCATGATTAGTATTAAATAAAAATTAAACTAGAATTAAAAACTAATGGTAAATTCATAAACTAATCAATAATATTTAAATAATTCTAATTATGTATATGAAACTTTGATACAAGATTAAGGTTTGGGGAACATTAGAAGAACTAGAAGTATTTCCAACTCATATTTTTATCACAATAAATGATTAATATGATATGTACAAAGATGATAAATGTTGTGACTAATAGAATTAAATAAAATATTAATTAATTAGAGAATTATAGATCTAAATAATAGGATCACTATATAATAATTTAAAATTTATTTAAACAATTATGAATTACATTGGGATGAATTATTTCATTTTTGACGAATATGAAAATGTATATATGTTATACCATTATTTCATTGTAGAAATAAAGTGTAGATTCCATCAAGTGATGATCCACATGTGCTCCATGAAACCCAAAAAATCACCAAAAAAATCTTCGAGCATAATCATAGTATATTCTAATGCATGCATTATTTATATTTGACCACCCAAAAAATCACTTTAATAAGGATTCACATTGATCTATATAAAATGATAGTGGTGGTGGATGAGGTTCACTCTCTATTGTTGAGAGCGTAATGGAGAGGGAGTTCTCTAGTAATTTTAGATAATTCTATGAAATCCATTGAGCATAACCAAACAAAGGAAACCAACATTGATAAAAATAATATATTTTGTTTTAAATAGTTCCATGGTCTAAATATAATAGTCGAACATTCACCCATAATATTTCCTTAATCCCTATATAACCCCATGTCTACAATAATAGTAATAATAATATTATTATTTCTTAAAATGTGCAAAAATAGAATGTTAATTAAATATTATTTATTCAAATAATATTAAATTTATATAATTTCTTACTAGACTAATAAACTTGGTCTTCCCTTCCTTCAAAATATATACCAGGCCTTGAATAACGACTATTGATTTAACAAATAAACATAACTTAATTATTCACCAATAAATAATGAAATATTATATTCAGTAAATATAAAATAAATATTCATTTATTATTATAATCACATAATATTGCCTCAAATAACTAGTGAAAAAATAAATGCGATCAAACAAACATGATTAATTATTAAACCACATATAGTAAAAATAATTACTCAATATCTTAAATAATATTATTATTTAACTGAGGTTCTGGATAAACTTAGTGTATGAACCTATATGCCTATTTATTAGTGTCATTAGGCGAAGCAGCAAAAAAGTCCAAGGTAGTGACTATCAACCCGCCAATGTACCCATAGATAATGAAGTTAATGTCTTTGAAACATAATGTAACCTATGGATTCTTATTGTGTAATATAATCCCTTTTTTCTCGATAATCTAATCAGGTATATTGCATGTTGGTTCCTTAAACCTATGATATCAATGTCAATTTATTTTAATTCAATAAAATTTAACTTTTCTATAGAACATTTGGGCCATGTATTTATTTAGGTTGTATCATTTCTATCAAAGGGGATGCTATACCATCTTTTTTTAAATAATATGAAGGAAAAATATTTTCTCACATTATTCATTAATTAAATATTACTCGTGATGCACCCAACGTATCCTACTTCACTCTAAACATATTTCATGATGGTTATTATAAATACATCCAAGTAAACAACTGAAAATATATATTAATAATAATCATAAAGTATAAGGATCAACACACACATCTATAGATAAGAACATCCAATGGAACATGTAATTATGGATTTCCTACTAGAAGGTCTTGTTCTCATAATCTCATGCATTGGATATTAGTAAGGGCGTATACCTTGAGAAGGTGTGTCAAAGTATTATGAGTCCCCACCCCTGATATACTATGTCATTTGTGCCCCTAATATTATTATATCCGACTATATAACATATATTTAAGAATATTGTCATTACACTTCTGGCTTCTTATCATAGCAGATAACTAATATGAACCTTCAGTGTGACAACTACTCTTATGGAATTACCACATACATCATATAAAATAAAAATCATGATGTGAAAATAAATTTATTAATATTAAAAAATATGAATACAAGTAATCATAAAGTACACATAAATTGGTCCTTAATATCAAAAGCTAACATATTAGTCGCATTGAAAGGTTATAATAGTACCCCACTATAATGGAAACCTATATATTATATGATAGTATTCATAACCATATCTCATATGGTCTAGATAACGTTTATATGACGAGAAATGTCTGATTCTTGAATACCATGTGGGGGGATCATAAAACATTTAAGTTCTTCTCATGATGTTACCCTTGGAAATCTATACGAAGGGAGGTTATGAGGACGAACCCCCAATCGGAATTGGACATGTTTTATGTATGATTGGACATTCCTAACTACAGACAGGTGGGTTGGTCTTTATACTTTAGATTATTATTAATGTATATCATGAATCGTGTAATTTTATGTATGAATGAAAAAATAGGTGACATATTCTTGGGGTGATTTTGTATACATTGGGTGCATCATAAGTTATATGACATTAGTTGAACACGTCAAAAAAATAATTTTCCATTAAAATTTATTGGAATAAAATATTTTGGCCCATTTATTGAGATGAAATTTCTTGATTAAATCATTGGATATGGTAGTTCATTAATGAGTTTATTTTCGAAATTAAAAGAAAAATAAATAAAGTATATAGTATGATGAGATAATTATGAATTTTGATTAATATGATATCAATAAAAAGAGATATTATTACATAGTATCGATCATAGGTAGTTTTTTTCAGTGTGATATCAACTTATTTTCTCTATAGGTACCTTTATGTATTTCTAGACAATGATCATGGAATTTAGTTCGGTTTTCCTAATGTCACTAACAAAGAGGCCTAGAGGGTCAAACACTATGTGAATCCAAAGTCTCATTAAATTATATTGAATTTAATATTAAGAATAAATGTTATTCTTAGCTTGTAGAATAATAATTATTCATGTTAAGTTGATTATAGAAATTCATTCATTGTATATTCAAGTATTGAATATATGAGTTGAATTTTACCTCTTGTTAACTATTCACAATATAATAAGTAAATATTTATTTATTAACCAACTTAGTGAATTAATTAATATAAATATTTATTTAATTAAATTAATATTAAAATAAATATTTCTTCACAGGTTTAGTGAATATATATATATATTAATTTATTTAATGAATAATATTTATTTGAATAAATATTATTTCAGACAAGGTTATAATAATACCAAGGAGGATTGACAGTTCAAGTTAAGTGCTAGACAGAAATTACATATTTTATTTAATATCATTTAAAAAAAATTAATTTATTTATTTAATAAATTATGTTCAAATATTTTTATATAAATGGATATATTATTATTATTATTATAATCATCATTATTATATATTGGGAAGAACATAGAATTGATATATTAAAAAGGGCCATTGTACAATTATAAAATTAATAACCCTAAGTATATATCCTTAATTGTATCATTTTAGAGATATTGACAGTAGTTTTTCACAAAATAAACTCTTACAAAATTCTATTAATCCCAATAGATAAAACCATTCTCCCCCTCTCTCAAAAATAATAGAGAACATGAGAATACACTTGTTTCTATTAAAGAAAAACAATGTAAGGAACTAGGTTTCTCTATACCGGGACATGAAATAAATATATATATATTTTAATAATCATAGAGCACATATGGATACTACCAAAGTAATTTGTGATTGGATTCTCCATTGTAATGATAGAATAAAACGTGAAACATTAGAGCTAGTCATAAAAAATTATCATGTTTGTGGTAATTTTTATTTTAAATCAACTACAAATTAAATGTGAGAGATCCAATTTATGAGATTATAGGGTTTTCCTTGTCTAGTTATCTAGAAATTATCCTTTAAAACAAATGAAAAGAACCATTGTTGGGAACCAACCCACTAATTCAATAACACATCAGAAGCTTTGAGTGGAATTAGAGTGGTGAAATTATAATTTATAATAATTTATAATTTTTTAATCAATATACATATTTGTTTTGTTAGTTTTTATTTCATTTTTATCATTTTTATTTTAAAGGTTGATATAAAATGTTTTTTATAATTATTATGACCAATAACAGGTCGAGAAATTAATAGAGTTTGAATTGTTATCATTTTAATTTGAATTACAATTAGTAAATCCCCATAATTTTAAAATCTTCAAAGAAAAGACATAATTTTTTTAGTTTTTGATGATATTTTGGTTTTTTTGTGTGAAAGTCGATCAATTAATTTTTATATGTCTTTCTTATCTTTTTTAATGAATTTAACATGACATGACCATAGATTTTTTATTAAAATTTTGGATTTATATTTAGTGTTCTAGAAAATGTTTTAAGTGGTGATGTCTTAGATTTTTTAGAAAAGGTCATATGTTTTCTATAATTCATATTTTTTTGGTTTAATGTACGAATAAATTCATTGAGAATTAATATGTTTTCATTAAAATAAAAAAAAAACAGGGAAGGCCTATGAAACTGAAAGACATATGAAATTCGGGTTAAAGTCTAATGTTTTTCTTGAATACTTATAAAACTTATGAAAGTTATAATAAAATACATAAAGTCTTTTGATTTATATCCTTTTTGATATTTTAAGAGACCATAAAACTATAAAACTCGAGTCTATCTCAAGAATAACTTTTCCAATCAATATGAATTCATTTTAAGATAAGCTGAAAAGTTGATATTCATATGAGATTTGAAGGATAAATAAAGGAGAAATAAAATATTAATGTGCATTAATTAATTGTCATCCACTTGGCTTTATTTAACACATTTAAAGTAGAAAATAATGATGTTGCCACCTAGAGGATGATCGAGTGAAGGATGATTCATGTGTGGATCATACCTATACATGTTTTGAAGGATTTAATCATCTAAAAATATCTTCACTCCACTTTTTAAAAAATATAAGGACACATTAATGGATAGAGAGAGTCTGTTATTCACTAGAGGGAAAGTCAACAATATAATGGATTGACACTCAATACCAAAATAGCTAGGAGTGCGTAATCGAAAAAGAATTATTTGATGTGTAGAAGTTTAGGAAATTTATGGATATAATCATTGGTGTTTATGAGTAGTCAAGACCATGCTGCAAATCATTTTTTTCCTTTTCAGAAGCTGGTTTAAAGGGTACCGGTACCCCAAACCGGTTTAAGGAAAACCGGAAACTGAACAGACAATTCCCAACCTCAACAGAATTCAGCGAAATTCAACATTTAAATTTCAAACCAAAATTAAAATTTCGAGCCGCGAGCCCATCAACGCGTCCACATCACCATCCTTGAGCCGTGAGCCCATCAACGCGTCGCCAACCTCGAGCCGTGAGCCCATCAACGCATCGCCAGCCTCGAGCCGTGCAACCTCCTTGAGAAATGAGAAATCGAAATCCACCTCACCACCGATCAAGCCACCAGAGAGACTCGCCGGACCAGCCACCATCAATACAAACCTTATTAGAACACAGAAACCCGGCCAGAATTCCTCGGGACGCTTCTCAGTCACCACCGGCACACCTGATTCACCGACTTCTTCATCGTTCCCACCATCAACAAGCATCAACACAATAATAAAACAGGTCGAAGAAAATCTACTAAGGTAACCCCACCACAACCACCCCTACCACCGAAGGGAACCCTCACAGACCCTCAAAGAACACAGTTGCCGCAAAACAGGTGATGACCACCACATGATGAGAAACTGCTGCAGGCATCAACTCAAAATCGAGAGCAAACCCTGAGCACTATGTAGAGTGTGCCGGAGTCCGGTCTTACGCCCAGGAGTCAGACCAGAAGTGAAGAAGATTCCCAAAGAAAATAACCACATCACGAAAGAAGGATCATAAGATCGCCGCGTAGAACACCTGAGGCATCCAGAGAGATCCAACGTAAGGACGAGGCGGTGGACAGGATAAACCCTATCACAACCATCTTCAAGCAGAAGCCGCCAAAGGAGGTTTTGTAACCCTGAAAAAAAATTCAACAAAAACAAGAAACAAAAAACCCCCCATCCCCAAGCTATTCCAGACCTGTCGTCAACCTCTATGAATGATTCAAAGAGAGGAGAACCCGGGGGAGACGGAAAGAGAGGGGAGGGACAAGAGAGCTGAAAGGAACCCCTAGTCGCCATGGGAGAAGGAAGAGAAGCCACTCTGTGTCTTGTTTCGATATTCTAAATTTATTATTATCAAATGAAGATAATAATAAAAAGGGGGAGTAGTCAAGACCATGGGAAACCTATTTTGAGTGTCAAACTTCTATTTTTGTATACAATTTTCTTTTATATTAAATTTTTATCCAAAAAGAACGTGGTTGTTTTTGTTCAAGTATAACCCTTATTATAATTTTGTTTTGAATAGTTTATCAACCCATGAAGTATAGTAATTAATTTAATTATTTAAATTTCTTAAGTGAGGTCCTAGTTAATTGCATAATAATTTTAATTATATTTTATTACATTGAGATCTTCGAGTGGCTGAATAACTTTAATAGGGGAAAAACATTCATAGTAAGGTTTTAGAAATATGTTAAAGTTGAATATATTAATTTTTTTGGAGGTATTTAGATGAATACTAAGAAATATAACTAAGAGAATCTCTTATATTGGGAAGAAAAACTATATTAGACGTGTTGGAGTTAGCTCATAACTGTTGCCTTCAATTTTTTTACACTTTAATATATTTTTAAGTTTTAGATTCCTTTCATAATTTATAAAATCTATTTTATTTTAATTATAAATTTGTTTTAAAGCCTTAAAATCCCCACATTTATTTTTATTTTTCAAAAACAAAAATCAAAAGTGACAGTGTTTAAACAAACCCTATAACCTCCCTATTAGAAAATCCTAGGGACTACTATATTTATTTTCATAGGGGATAAATTTTCTGAATCATATTTCATGATAAAAATACCACCATAAACTTGCAATCATTTCTAGAGAGTTTTCTTAAGTTTAATTATTTTATTTTGTATGTCAAGTGGATCAAACCCTAACTTTTTATCGTTAGATTCTGAAATTGACTAAAACTACCACTATATATTTTTTGATTTTAGGATAGTTGAATCTAAGACATCATTTTTTGAAGCCATGTCAAGAATAAATAATGTTGAAATTTAAATATTAATGTTTTATAATAGAAATCTTGAGGAATTTAATTTACCATATAAAGATAATTAACAAAATCCCATTAAATATCCTGATACACCTGTATGTTTTTAAATTAAATATTGATTCATTCATAAACTTCCAAAATTTAATGGAATTTTTGGTACAGATATATACAAATACCTTTAATAATTTATTTTTTTATGTATTAACGTGAAAACAAACTGAATTAATGGTGATAATATGAAATTTTGGGATTTTGTTTTAGAAAGAGTGGATAAATAACGGGTTTTATATTCACATTATACATTTTTTAAGGAACAAAATGAATTAAAGAAGTTTTTTCTTGACAAATTGTTCCCTTACTCTTGAAATTATTCTTTTAGGAAATAAATTTATGGGATTAGGAAAACTCAAGTGAACATTTAGGAAGATTAAAAAATAAATTTTAGTTCCTCGTACCACTAAATTACTGAACAACTATTGATTATATATTATTATAAGGGATTATGTTTTACAGATAAGAGTATAATAGATGCTAATATAGGAGGAGATCTAGTTGAAGAAAACCCATTTATTATTAGGAAATTAATTTTAAACATGGCCTAAAATTCTTAATAATTTAGAAGAAGAGAAAATTTACATATTAAATCTGCTCAATAAGTCTATACATTCACATTTGAAAGTTGCATGAGTATGAGTCAAATTACCGATCCTATCACTATGGTCAAATCAAATATGTTTTACAATTATTCACAACCTGAAACCAAACCTAAAAATGGATTTTAATTTCATGTTAATTGTGAAATTTTTATTCTAATGAATATTTTAGTGATCAATATCAAAAAATTAAAGAACCCTGTAAATATTTTAATGTTGGTTTCCAGGGAGATCCATATAATCAAACTAAAAAAACCTTTTCAACTAAACCAAAATCCCAACCAAGTATAGAATAATCAGTCTAAACATATATTTATATATCCTAAATAATTAAACAAATTTCTCTAAGTCCAATCATGAAATTCACAACCAAAAAACATTAATGAAAAAGATACTTCAAATGTTTGTTTGTTTTTTTAAACTGTTAAACCTATTAGAAAAATATAAAAATAGTTTAGAGGAAACTTTAAGAAAAAAATAATGAATACATTGATGATATAGCTGGGTCAATTGGCCACTGATATAAGTAACATAAGATGAAAATAATTAGAGGACTACCTCTACAACCTCAAGTAAACCCCGATGACAAAGATAAGAAAACTATAAGTGACATAAAACATAGGAGTGTTACAGAGTTGAAAAAACCCCACTATGATAATTATTAGATTTTTCATAAACTTAAAAATAATGAGAATAGTTATAAAACTATTTCACCTAGTGTAATCCATTGTTAAAGAAAAGATAACTGTTGTTTATCCTAATACAATTGTAGAACTCATTTTGAATGAAAAACTTGTTTAAAAAGAAGGGTATTATTTCTGAGAAAACAATGATAGAATAATAAATCATGATATAATCTTATATTCCAAAAACAACTCTCAAAATATTCATGAAGAGTAAAAATAATCACTACCCAATCATAAGAGTGACCCACTAATAAATAATCTTAATGAGAGTGACATTGGTGAATAATTTTAGATAATTTTATGAAATTTCATGTTAATAACCATTTTCTTTATTCTATTAAATGGATTCTCATGTATTCCAAAATTTTCAAATAATTATGTTATCAAAAATGGAATTTCAAGGTATGACGGAATGTAAATTTAGCGGTGAATGTTTCCTCTATGTCCCAACATTTTTTACCTATTAAATGTAATGATCTAGGAACCTTTGACATTTCTTGAACTGTAGGGGAATGTGAGTTAAAGGATATAATACTATACTTTTGATACCACATTAATATCATTCCCCATTTCATTTATTCATCATTATATGTTAGAGATGTAAAACATTATGGATTTTTCATTCAAATTTCTAACCAAAGTATAACTTAACCTGCTAGAGTTATAGAGAATTTTTTATTTTAGGAAAGCAGGATGATTTTGTATACCAAATATTATATCTTGGATGTAGTATATGAAATGTCTAGTGTCAATTCCTTTTTCATTCTTGGGAAATCATTTTTATTGACTATAAATATTTATAAATGTTCTAAAAGTAACATAATCAGTTGAATTTATAGGAGAATGTTTTAATTTTAATTTTTTCTTATCTAAGAAATACTTAATAGAACATAACTCATCTCTTCGATTTAATAGGATTGATTTGATTTTGAGGGATTTGTTCCCTAGTTTTTTAATGACTTGTACCAACGAATATTATTTATGAAAATTAGTCATTTATTTCTAATAAAATTAATTTTCTTAAAAATGAAAATAATATATTTCAAGAGATTTTGAATATTAAAATTTATGTATATGAAACTTACATTTTCAAAATCGATAAATCTTATTTCATTAGAAATGTTCAGAATGTTGAAAAATATTATCCTAATTGTTGTTTTCTTAAAATAGTGAATTGTTTTCATGTAAAATCACTGGTTAGTGTTTAAAAGTATTATAAAATTAAATAGAAAAACACATATTATTATTTTTCTTTCAATTATTTAATTTATATATAAAATAAAACCTTTAAAAAAACATAAAAATATATTATTGATGTTGAATGGAATATGAAATATATATGTTTTTGGAAAAAATTTGGAGTTGACATTGATTTCGTTGGGTCACAAAAACCTTCTTTTACATATATAAATAAACAATCTATGCTTGAACTAGGACCACATCCTAAAGACGTCAAATTTTCATTTTTAGGTAAAAATAAAAAATTTCCTATGATCATTGAATGATAGGTATTAAATGAACATGGGAGGAAACTTTTAAGTGTTCTCGAAAAATATGAGAAATTTTTGGGATGATTGTTATGTTAATTAACTAGATTAAATACATTCATTTTAATTTATATAATTTTATTAATTTATAATTCCAAACACATTAATAAATTTTAAAAGAGATTGAAAAAAACATTGTTATAGGTTTTCAAGAATGATGTTACAACTTTTTTATCTGCTGGAATAATTTTTCCCATTTATAAAATCCAATGGGTGAGTCATATCTAATTTTTTTTATTAAAACGAGTGTCTTAAAAAAAATAATGTGTGAATTGGGTGATATTTCTTCTATTACGATTCCAAAAAATAGTGGATGAACATTGATTATAGAAATTTCAATTTTGTAACTAAGAAAGATTAATTTCCTATCCTATTTCTGGATCAAGAGAAAACCACATTCAAATGTCCTCTTGGATCCTTTTCATATAGAATAATTCATTTTAGGTTTTTTATTTCCATATAAATATTTCAAAAATGTATGATGAGAATTTTTTCTAAATTTTTAGAAATATTTATGAATGTTTTTATAGATATTTTACTATTTATGGATCATCTTTTGAATGGTTTTTGAAATGTGTATTTGTTATTCTTGAAATTTTAATTGAGGAAAATCTTGTTCCTAATTATGAAAAATTTAATTTCATGGTATACTATGGAATTTTCTTATTAATACTTTTTCCATAGATAAATTTATAATTGAAAAATCTGTGGGTGAGGTCATTTATTCACTACTATACCATAAAAAAGAGAGAGATGTGAGATCTTTTCTCAACAATGATGGATTTTATAGGAGATTCATAAGGGAATTTCATTTAAAAACCCTTTACCTTATCCTAGTTAATTAGAAAAGAATCACTATTTATATTTGATGCATGTTTTGCTTAGGCCACTATGGATTTGAAACAAAGACCAGTATCCACACCCATTATTCATCCACCAAAATGGAATTTTATCCTTAAAATCATGACTTGTTCATAGTGTGTGTAGATTGTGACAGAAAATTCCACATGAAGGAGAATTGTTACCTTGTAAAGAAGCAGCTATTAGCTATAAGTATATTCATCAACATGTATAATATTTCCATTTCTATTATATATAATTTTCTATTATAATATTTTTATCCAAAAATATTAACCATGTAGATTCAAAAAGATTATCATAGGTGAGGTGGGTCTTTGAGCCACCATCAGAGTGAGACTATCTGCCCAAGTTATTGGAGACTGCTATCTCACATTGTAAACAAGATTGGTTCTAACATAAGATAATTATTATTATGTTCCATGTTTTAACTAATAACATAATATAAGTTTCTAGTTTAGACACAGATTTCTTTATTTTCATATTTTCAAAATAAATAATGATACTTTTATAAAGACAACATTTATTAAGGGATGGAGTATTTGAATAATGATATTTACAAAAATGAATATTAAAAAATGCTTTGGAAATATATATTAAATCATGTTCACAAGACTCATATCTCACTTAATTATCACATCACTTGCATTGTCATATAAATGAGAAATATTTGACGAAGTTATATAAAAAGGGTATTTATGAATTTTTGGACTAAAAAAATCATATATATTTTATGTTTTTTTACTAGGCTTAATAACCAGAGATCCATTTATTGGAAAAAGTGAATGAACTAGTAAACTTCTTTAATTAGTTTATAAATATGTGTGTATGCTATTATATGTTGAGGTGAGAGGTGTATACACTGACTTCATAACTTTTACTAAATAATTTGGAAGATATTTACATATATAACTAATAAAGTTTATGTTTGAATTATTTAAGTAATTTAAGGAATACAATAATAAATTAGAGAATCATATTGGTAAGAAGATAATGAAACTCCACATAGATAGAGGGGAAGAGTATCTTATCACACCTCACAATACAATGTCACGAAATGGTTTTGGTGAAAGAAAGAACTGAAACTTGTTAGAAATATCAAGATTGTTGATGAAATATTATTGTATTCAATTATCCTTATGGATATATACATTTCATTCCACAATACATAAAATAAACTATATTCCAACTAAATAATCATGTGAAACTCCATACAAGTTAGGGTATGGGAAGATTTTTGTGTGTCACATTTACATGTGTAATAATGTAAAAAAATTGTTAAGCCTATTTCTAACAACCAACAATAATCTCGAGGCATGAATTTCATCTATATGGGATATTCTAATGAAACAAATAGATATTACTTATATGACCCCTTAGTTAAAATGTTAATATTGTTATAAAATTTCATATTTGTTGAAAGGGAGTGAATATTCAAAATAGATAGTGATAGAATGATTTAATTTGATGAAGTTGAGGCTTAACATACACAAGAGTTGAAATAATAATAAATCCCATAATACCTAGTGGAAAAAGTAATTAAAGAGAAAAAAATATTTTGTAAGAGAACTAGAGAGGTTTGCGAACCCCTGAGATATAGTTTTCTAGTCATCAAAGAAGGTGATACATTATTAGTTAAAAAAATGAACATCTATCTTACAAAGAGGAAATAAACAGAGAAGAAGTAGAAAATTTCTAATAATCCATGAATTTTAAAAATAATTCCATTTAATAAAACCAATTTTAGATTTTATTAAATCCTCTAGTTGATGCAAAGACTACTATATGAAAATGGGTATTTAGTAAGAAAATTGGTATAGATGATAAATTATTCACCTATAAGGAATGACTGTTTTCTAAATGGTTTATGAAATATTATGGAATGTAATATGAAAAAACTGTTTCACTATTCACTATGGTAAAATACATTGGGATTCTATTTACCATAACATGTTATCAAGATTAAGATATTTTGAAAATGGATGTCAATACTACATTCCTTAGTGGAACACGTTTAGAACATTCCTATATGATATAACTATAAGGGAACATAAAAAAAGTATTCTAATAAAGTTTTTAAGTTATATAAATCTATTTATCTGATCAATCAAGAATTAAGTTCATAGAACATTCCTTTTGATGAAGTTGTAAGAGAATTTAGTTTCCTAAAGAATGAATTTGATCCCTATGTCGATAGGTGTTTTAGTGGGAGTGGAATAGTTTTTATAGTAGTATATGTTGATGATATATTAATAATGGGGAATGATACATCAGTCTTACAGTTAGTTAAGTTATAATGAAATAATTTATTATACATTAAAGACTCAGGTGAAGTAGCCAAAATTATACATACCGAGATCTATCATGATATATTTAAAAGGATTCTTAGACTAAGTGAAGGTATATACATTGATAAGGTATTAGAGTGATTCAATATTAAAAAATCCAAGAGCAGAGTGTTTCAAATATCTCAGGGTATACATCTCTCCAAGAAAATGTGACCCTAAATAAAGTAGTTGAGAGAGAATGAGCATACTCACTTATTTTTTTGATTGGATCTTTCATGTATGTTATTATATTTAATAGGTGTGAAGATGCTTATTCTATTCTCATGGAAGATAGATATATTAAAAACCAAAGAACTCCAAAATCGCCAGTTGTAAAAACTAATCTAATGTTCCTTAAGAATACAAAGGATATGTTTTTGGATTATGGAGGGAATGAGGAATTATTTGTGATGGGATACATAGATTATAGTTTCCAAATAAATATTAATGATCTAAAAGCATAGTTGGGGGAAATATTTAGATTTAGTGGAGAATATATATACTATAAGAGTTCTATACACAAAATGGTCACTGATTCTATTGAAAAAACTATATATATTATGGCTTCTGTTATAAATAATGAATTAGCATTGAATACACTTCGTTCCAAGATAGCGGTGTTTGATGTTACTAAAGTAATTGACTAGTGTAAATATATATTTATTAAAACTAATCAATAATATAGAATATTGTAACAAATCCACATAGAAGAAAAAAATTTCCGCAATAAGGGAAAAACAAAAAAAACAAAAAAAATCATATGAACAATGGAAAACTAGTCTGAATATTTTAGAAAGATTAAAAAAACACAGGGATGATGATTGATTTATTAATTAATAAGAATAGATCATGGTGGAAAATTAAATTGACCATTTAAAATGATTCATGTTGTGAAAATTATTATTGGATTATCTTTAAGCATTCATGATGTTAAAATATATATTGGAAAGCTTGAGAAATAATTGGATGATTATACAATAGTAATTTATAGAACTCATTCAATTTCTAGAAATATGAAGTCAAAAAAATATTGAAATGATCAAAAAATCAGGGATGGAAAGTTAAACTGGACATATGGAGGGTTTTTACTAAAAAATCAGGGATGTATTAATTATGTACAAACTATTTTGAATATATTAACTCATGGAGAAGAAAATAATGAAAAATCAAGGGAAATAGATCATCCTCTTTTGATCACTCCCCTATCAACTTCTATGTTGCACTGGCTCTCTTAGGGCCCCTCCCTTAGTTCCATATCTCATGTCTCACCCAATCCTCATATCTATTCCTCCTCTATTAATATTATGTGATTTTCACACTCCACTTCCTCAAACATATAGTCACAATATTAAAAAAAATTCTTATCCTATCATGTGTCATGATTAACACTGTACATTTTCTTAAATTCATGACTCAATCCCGCATCCTTATAATAGAATGTGAAACTCATTTAGTCTCCATTACGTGAACCACCCATAATCTATATCTTGGATTCCTCTCACATGGATGAATTTGTGGTTATGATTAATAGATCTGGCTCTGCCTTAATTCCCTCAATCATGCACTATTGTTTTTCCTACCTTACTCCATAATATTGGTTGGTGTAATGTAGGCTTTTGATTGATGTGGGAAAATTTATGCATGTATGCAATTTCTCACATATCCATCTTAGACTTAATCAAAATGACAATGCAACCAATTGAGTTTATATATCCATTTTTCAATATAGATTAATTATCGTATAGGAGAATTAATCGACATAATTTGTTTTTCACTTATCCAATTTTGACAGAACGAAATATCTAATATAGACATTATGACTGACATACATGAATTATCATAAAGCCATTTAGAATAATCATTCCAAAATCATTAACTACTCCACTCTTCCCATGTATCCAAATTGGATGGAGTAGTTGAATAATGAAATAGAAGTATGACTATGTAACAGATTGGTCATCATCAAATCAGATATAAACCATACCTATCCGACCATGGAATTCAAAGCAATAATTTTCAGATGTACTGCCACAACATGATGACCGCCTACATACTCCTACTCATAGGAGGCATGAATTCCATGACCCACTTGATTTATTAGAAAGCAATCTCCCTCAAATGTCAGTATGAAGTACCTGAAAACCATGGGAGGAGAAACATCAATATTCTTTAAGAGATGCACAAGAAGAATCATGGGGGATGGATCAGATCAGATTGTAATGTGTTTGATTTCCAATTTTGGAATTCCAAATAAATGAAATTGTCTGATATTTCAAAGGAAAAGGATGTTGAAGGAATCAACTATACATGACTCTTTTTATCTCACACTCCTATTTGAATGAGTTATCCCCTATAAGTGGAGATGAAAACAACATCACCTTCTATAGACATAGTGGATTCAACACAAATGGCCATAAAAATGATATGATGTTCATTTTGGTGATCAAAGGAAGATACAAAGTGAAAATTCTTTGAGATTATTCTTGTTTTTTGTTATTAAGATTCCGTGACTCCTAATATTTGGAAAAATAAAAATAATGATCAATTGCTTATTTATGATCTAAAAAGTCACAATCTTCTATGACAGTAAAATAACACTAAAAATATTCCCCGTCATCCCATGGAAGCAATTCATCAAACCACCCATACTTACTCAATTACACTCATATGAAATTTAATGTATTTATTTAATTTCAAATACACCTAAAATCAAATTTTAATATCCTACCCAGTTCAATTGTATATGTAAAAATTTTAGAAAGTCAAAAACCCCTCTATTGATTGAAAATTTTATTTCTACTAAATTCTCAACACACTTTTTCTTAATTCAAAATAAATTCAAATTCTAGTTTTAGGTGTTAAGACCATTGTGATTTAAGTGGTGTTCAAACCATAAAAATGGAACTACCAACAACAATCTCTCATAAATCCCTTAACCAATGGTTCAACATTCCACTTTATTAATACAATTCAATTTTTTTCCTAAAAATAAATTGTCCCCTTCTTCAATTGGGTTTAATATCCACCTCATCTAAATGAGCTTATTTTTACGAGGACTATTACTAAATTCCTCTCATACAAATTTCTTGTTCAATCACTATGAATATAACTTATAGGGTTTGGTTTTATTTATTAATAGAATCACACACAAGGACCTTGTCTCACATTCACACCATAAGATCCCAATTTAACATTTTACTCCAGAATCAAAGTATTTTAATTATAATCAATTGAGTTGGGTCCCTAAAGTGTTCCATATTATAAGGTTAAGACACCATTTTCAAGTTTAAAATTCCAGTTTCCCCATATTTTGTTTCTAATTATATAAAAATATAAACTATTACACTTTGCTTGCTAGTTTTAAAATAGTATTTCCATAAAAATAACGTATGATAACACTCATCAATCCCTTAATTTTAACAATATTGGGCCATCTAAAAAGTCATTAAAATAATCCAAAAATTATTTATAGGAATAAATCATTGAGTTCTTATTATTTTTTTTATTATGTAATGACACCAACCATGATGCTTGAAAGGGATGCATTTTGATGAAAATAAGGGGTTTTTTATATGGATTAGATTGAAGTGTAGTTTAGCTCAATTACAACCCCTCCCCCACACTTATTCTCAATAGTGGGTGACACAATTTAATAATTTTGATTAAAGTAGATTCATAAATGTTTTATTGAATAGATTCTATTATGAGGGGTAATAGTAAAGTAAAAATGTAATTTTCCACAATGATGATTGTCAAAAAGCTTCATGAAAAAAATTATTTTAATAATGATTTTAAAAAGAATATAAAAACATATAATAAATAATGAAATTATTTCACACATATTTAGCTAAAAATGTGGGATGTAACCAGCTATAATTTCATAAATTCACGACAGAATTATCTAGAACCAACTAGGGGTAGCCAAAATAAGTACACAAACTCCACTACAAATTGAAAACATTGACCATTTTCATTAATAACTTGAATCATACATAAAATAGTTAATAATATGGTAAAAATTTAGAACTACTTCATGAAAAATAGATCACAATTAATTATAGAATTTGAAAGTAACCATAATTAAAATTAAGAAGGTTTTATCTTGTTTGCATTAGCTTGAAACTCATTACTCAAAACCAACCATGCCCTATATCTATGATTATAGTATATACTCATAATATAATTGATAAAAACAATAAAGTGATAGAATTTATTTTAATTAAACCAATATTAAATAAATCATAGGTTTCCTCCCATGTAACACTTGGTTTAAAGTCATTAGATAGACTTAAAAACTTCTCATTATCAAAGAATGAAACGGAAGCCAATCCATTTGGATTCCCCTTAAATTAATGTTTGATTCTCGACAATTCACCATGAAATAATTTTTCTCTTACCCTTATAGCTCAAAAAATCCATTTATAAGCACTAAAACTACGGTGAAAGGCCCAAACCACCTAGATTTGAGTATCCCATGAAAGTGTATTTGCGTGGAATCATATATTATAACCTTTTTTATAATTTTAAATTAATTATTTTTGATAAAATAATCATGATAATCTTTTTCATATCCTTTTAAATCCTATAATTTTCATAGGAATATATATTTACTCATCAAGATCACTCAACTTGAGAATTATTTCCTCTCCAATGTTCATAAAATCGAAATTAAAAGTTTTCAAATCCTAGAAAGACGAATGATGAAGCGCGACAAGAAAATAGAAAGTTTTACTGAAGATAATATTATAAAGATTCATCCCTATGGGGGTTTTAAATTTAGTTGTTTTTTATTCCTATAACACCTCAAAAATATTTAATGAACATTCCTTTATAGAGTTTTAAATAGTTTTTTCTATGATTCTTTTTAATTACCGATTTGGGATTTCAATTTATCCACTCGATTGTGGATGGTAAGAAGTTCCTATTCTTTGTACACAAACATACTTCTCCACTAATGAAATAAATTTAAATTTATTAAAATGTGGTCTATTTTCTATTATGAAATCTTTTGGGACTCAAAATCTTGAGAATATGTTCTTTTTAATGAATTTAATGACACTATTGGCTTGATTATTGGGAAGGTACATTATATCAACCCATTTGGGAACATAGACTACAAACACTAAGATTTTATCATTCCCATGAGAATATGGAAGTGGTCCCGTGGATTATAATCCCCAGAAATCAATAATGACAACCTCTAAAACGAGTTTATGAGGTAGATCCTACTTACTTCTAACATTTACTTGCCTATGAAATCTATCAAAAACCCCACTAAACTCACAGAATCATTGAAAAATATATTCTAGTAAAATACATCATTAAGTAAATTTTAGTTTATTGTCTCACCTCCACGATGACCACCCCAAGGTGCTAATTGGAAACTCTCTATAATCGAGAAAATCTATTCTTTGGGTACACAAAACCAAAGAATACCATTGGAATACATCCTAAAAAAAGGGTCATCCAAAAAGTATTACATGAGTTTATAGATAATCTTTTTTCCTTTGATTATTTGAAAAATCTTTAGAGATAACACATGATACTAATAAATTTGAAAAATATTCTTACCAAGAAGACTAATTAACTAGAGAATCACGAAATTTTTCATCTGGAAATGACAAATATATATCTATGGGATCTTCTTACTAAGTACTAGAAAACCTAGATAGATGATCTCCCAAAACATTATTATCCCCCAGTTTGTCTCTAATCTCTAAATCAAACTCCTACAACAAAAGTATCCATCTATTTAATTGGGATACTCCTTATTACTTTGATAGTAAGTATTTCAAGGTAGCGTGGTTTGTAAAAAAATTTAAATTTGAACACAAAAGGTACTACCTAAATATCTCTAGAGATAACACACCAACCAACAACTCCTTCTCAGTAGAGGTATAGTTTTTTTTAGAATCATATAGGATTCTGCAATAAGAATACATTGTATGTAGTTTCCTTTCTATCTTTTTTCCTAGAATTTATACAATATACATATCACTAGAATCAAAAATATATTTAAATTAGATTTTCTAATCAGGTGTTGTGATGATGGGTGAATAAGTGTGTTTCTACTTAACAATATTGACAAATTTTAGAAGACTTTATTCAAATACAATGGGTTAATCCTTGTCTAGTAATAAACATTTGGGATTTTCTATTTTAAAAATTTCCTTAATAAACCTCCACTAAAAAAAATACCCAATAAAACATCAAATGATTTTGACATTAATAGGAGTGGGACACATTTTAATAACCTTAATCTTTTCATTATCTACCTCTTAACCACTTTATTTCCAAGAACTATTCCTTTAATGACCATAAAATATAACTTCACCCAATTCAAAACTATGTTGGTCTCTTGAAACCTCTTTAAAAGAAGCTCTAAATTCTACTTATAGCTCTCAAAAGTTCTTAAACAAAACTGAAAAAATCACCTATAAAAACCTCATTTACTCTATCAATCATATCCTAAAATTTTGGCATCATTCACCTTTGAAAGGTAACTGGGGTACCACACATACTAAATGAAATATTTTGGTAGGAAAATGTTCTAAAAGTGAAAGTGAAAGTGGTCCTTTCCAAATCTTCTAGGACTATAGAAATATTGTTGTAACCAGAAAATCTTTATATAAAATCACTCCCAGATAGCCACCCAATAATTTTATCTGAGAAAAGAATAGGAAAATGATCCTTCATAGTGGCATAATTAAGCTTCATGTAATCAGTACAAACTCACCACTTGGTTTCTTTACTCACATGAATTAGTTTGTTATTATCATTAGTTACCTCAATGAATCCTACATTATTTTGAAATACTTAGATAAGACTGACCCAATTACTATCATAAATGGGGCATATAATTCCAACATCTAGAAATATTATAAACTCTTCTCTCACAAACTATTTCATATTCGGGTTCAATACCCTTTTACATTATTCTCTTGGTATTTGATATGGTTCCATATGAATATTGTGAATGAATAATGAAGGGATAATCCCTTTGATGTCATCCATGCACCAAACTATTTCATTTTTTAATTTCAGTATAACATATATAAATTTTTCCTCTAAAATTTTACTCATCTCTGTAGAAATTATGACAGGTAGTATTGATTTTTCACCCAATAATGAATATTTAAACTGTATAGGGAGTGCTTTAAGCTCCAATTAGGGTGCCTCTTCACTAGAAGTAAGAATCTTGAGCCTGGTAGGTCCATGATCTTCAAATATTTCTTAAATTTGGATTGAATAATAGAATGGTTTTTAATTTCAAACCCATTTTTGGATTTTTCTTCCCCACTATCCATGTTGGGAACCATACTTTTACTAGTGTCTAGATTATAATTAGTTAAATTTACTAAATAAGAGTCATCAATTTTTTTCAAAAACTTTCCTTCAACCTTGTGAAATTGTTCAACATTATTTAGAGAAGGGAAATTAGTCTCTGGTTCTCCTAGAAAATTCTTCATCTCTAAAACATAAAATTTATTATCATAACAACACTTTAGAGCTAGAATAGAGGTGTTATCTAGATCTGAAAATCTTTTATATTTTCACTTTTATAACTATCTAAATATTGGGAAAGAATAATTTCATAATCTAAATGAATTTTAGGCACAAACTATATATAATTTTCTGATTCTTGATCTAATGAGTTTTGAACTTCTGTAAAAAGGGCCTTAGGAAAAGGTAGTTTATCCAACTCCTTTGAATGATAAAATTCATTTTCAGCTTTTGAAAACTCTACACTTGAAAAATTTTCTCCAAATAATAAATAATTTTGATTTTTAAAGATATTTAATTCCACCTTTTGTTCCCAAAAATTAAGAATTAGTTCACCTTTTGACACTTCAATAATGGACCCCCTATAGCTCTGAAAGGCCTTCCCATGATGACACTGTCTTCGTTGTCACATTCAATTTCTAAGATGATAAAATACATAGTTAAAAAAACTCTCTAATTCCAACTAACATATCTTTATCTCTATAAATGGGATTTGTAATGGATTGGTCAGCTAGTTGCAAGACCATAGTGGTTGGTTTCAATTCTACTAATCCCAATGTTTGGAATAGTGAAAAAAGAAGTAGTTTGATGATCACTCCAAGATCAAAAATAAAATTTAGTTTAAAACTTTTACCAAAGTTTTAGGGTATTAAAAAGACCCTCAGATCATTAAGATTTGGTGGTATTTTCTTTTGAAGGAGAGAACTGTACTCTTTAGTGAGACTGTATGTTGAAAATTATTTGAAAATTTTCTTATTTGACCCAATTTTTTGACTGATTTAAAATAATATAGAATCTGAGTTAAATATTGTATGAATGGAATTATCACAATGATATTGTTGAAAACCCTAAGAAAATTATGTAAATTAGGTTTGTTATTTTTTAATTTCAATTGTTGAAGGAAAGTGATGGATGTGGAAAAATTCATAACAACCAAATGTGTTTTCCCAATTTCCTCT
Organism: Viscum album; assembly: GCA_963277665.1. Lineage (NCBI taxonomy): Eukaryota > Viridiplantae > Streptophyta > Magnoliopsida > Santalales > Viscaceae > Viscum > Viscum album. The sequence goes on along the minus strand of OY728134.1, from coordinate 1,023,241,663 downwards.
ACAATATTTTCTCTTCCTTTATTATTTTTCATATTATAGGAATTTTATTATCAATTTTCATTCTGAAAAAATTGATTTTGTTATGTTACAATAGTGATGTCTACTTTTTTTAGAATTAGTGTTTCTTAGATTTGGATGCTTATATTCTTACATATTTTTGGTTTTCACATCGATAGACTTGACTCCAATACCTCCTTATGTTTTCAAACCTATAATAGTAACCAAATCCATGGAAATATCCCTTGGATTTATTTCTATAGTACTCAGAAACATACATTTATATCATGTACCAAAATATCTATCCAAATAACACATTTGTAGTTCAATATTATACAATCTAGTGTAATTTTGGGCCTTATAATATTCATGTTGATCTTTTCGGGAATCATGTTTCTCTATAAACTATTGAATCATCAACTTGAAATCATATTGAGAATTAAAATTTTCAAACTTAGACTGATTTTGAAATTTTATTCTTTACTGATATTGATAACCCATATAAATAGTTTGTTGTCTAAATATTCCTTGGTCTCTCCAAGACATGTTGGGTTTGTTTTTATAGCCAAGATTGTAATTATTTGATAATGGGAGATCTCAATATTATTGTATTTGACTATATCTATTGGAATATATATTTCATTAAGTTTGGGATGGCATATCAAAGTTTGGGATGTAGGAAATTGATTGTCCAAACATTCCACACTATCAAAACTGTTCTCTAAGACTTTGATCCTGCGGAGAACCAACCTGGTCAGTAGTTTGTTGGAAATTTTGATTCATTGGGTAATAGAGTTGGTCATTTATCTCAGAAAATTGAACATTCATTTATTTAACTTAATTAGTGTCATTACCTCCTCTATTAAATTTTCTTATTCTTGAATCTTTGTGTTGAGAATTAAGATCCATTGTATTGAAAATCTTCTTAATATCATCATTAGTTTTATTGGTTTATTTTTATCTAGTAGATTGGTCAACGAAATGTTTACCATTAGGAAAAAAACTTCATATAAGACATATATGATTAGGTGGAATGGTAATTGGTGATGATAACACTACGAAGTAGGTCCCTGAACCTATCCCAAGAATCATGAAAATTCACCTCTTATTCTTGATAGAAACTTTTGATTTTATTTATCAACTCTCCATTGAGTATTCTTGGATATAATATAATTAAAATTTATTTTTAGATCTACTTAAAAGTTTCAAAAATATTTTCATCAAGATCCAAAAACCAATTTATTGAATTTCTGTTTAATAAAAAACAAGAAACTCTCATTTTCAGCTCCTTCTCTCTCAGCCCTTGCTGTGGAAGTTGATGCACTATATTATATAAATCAATAATTAAGGCTAAGAAGTCATCATTATGAATTGCATTGAATATAGGAAACAATGAATTGTATGATTTCATCATCTCATAGTTACAGGTCCTAGGTGTAAGTTTAACAGAATAAGGATTACTCAAATCCTAAGAGAGTTGATACTCCATCATCCCAAGTTGTTCAACATTATCTTGAATAAGTTCTCATTGATTTTATTTAGCATATATCTCTATCTCTATAATTTTAAATTTTAGATTTTCCTTTTATCAAATATCTTATGTTATTTTCAATTTTATGATCAATGGGCTCTAGAACTTTAGAAAAGGACATTGTTTGAATGAACTACAAAAATTTCCAATAGCACACATGGTATTCATATATTTTTTGAATTTTATTTATTTATTTTTATTGAGTTTTTTAGTTTTTTAAAACATGTGAAGACTTATTGGAAAAAACACCAATAATTTCATGATGAAATGTTCTTTTAATAGTGTGAAAATTAATTTCCTAAACCTACTAGATATTAGTGAATTGGGTATCCAATGCCCAAGGAAGAAAAAATGTGGTGTGGTAAGGGAAAGAAAATAAAAAAACAATATTTCATGGAAAATCATAAATTGTTTGAATATTTTATAAAGTTTAAGAAAATCCATGGATGATGATTGATTTTTCGATGAATATAAATGAAGCATGGGTGACACTTTAATTGACTTGTTAAAATGATTCATGTTCCGAAGATTCCAATTGAATTAATGTTAAACATTTATGAAGTCAAAATAAATGTCAAGAAGCTTATGCAACAATTAGATGATTATATAGTTTCCACATACAGAACTCATTCATTTTCTAAAAAAATAAAAATTCAAGAGCATTATAGAAATGATCACACAATAAAAGATAGAAAAGTTAAATTGGTAAAATTTAATTTCCCCATGTGATTTTTTTTACCCAAACACCATGGATGTATTAATCATTTATAAAGTTTTTTGAATAGAAAAACGAATGTAAAAAATAAATAAAAAACAAGGGAAGGGGGGAATAGATCAACTTATTCTACTTACTCCCCTTTAAACATCTCTATTGTATTGCCTCTCTCTAGGTCTCACCCTTAGCCCTGCCTCTCATATCACACACTATCCGTCTCTCTATTCCTACTCTATTAATATTACATGATTATCTCCCATAATTTTCTCCAACTAAGAGTCAGGACATTGAAGGAAATTTACAATGTTCAATATGGAATACTTTCCATTGTATACCATCTTCCATTTGTAAGGTTATCCCACCTCCTTCAAACAGAATTTGAAATTCCCTCAGACTTATTTCTATGAACCACCCACATTCAAAATCATGGATGTTTTACAGAGGGATGAAGTAATGGTTATGATCATTAGCTGAATCTCTATATTATTTCCCTTTATTATGCATGGTTACCATTCCTGATTTAATCCAGATATCTAGTTGGTTTGATAATGGATTTTGATCAATGTGGGAAAATTGATCACCCTATACAATTTCTCATGTAACCATTTGCAACGCAACCAAAATTGCCATGTATAAAATTGTGTTTATTTATCCAATTCCCAGCATATCTAAATTATCACATAGGATAAATAATCGATATAAGCATTTTTTCATGTAGTGGATTCACATGTAACCAAATCATTAATATAGAAGTTATGACTAGTGTACATGAATTATCATGTAGCTGTATACGATTACGTGTATGAATTCTTTCAGCACTCCACTCTTCCCATGTATCCACATTGGTTGACATAGATGAATAATAATGTACCTGTATAACTACATAGATGATTGGTTAATATAAAATTAGATATGAACCAGATATGTATGACTACTTAATTTAAAGCACTGGTTTCCAAATGCACCATCACAGCTTGATGACAGCCTATATACGCCTACTCAACTCAAGCTCAAATTTTATCCCAGAATGATTCATTATAAATATTTCTACCACAAATATCAGTATGAATTACCTAGAATACATGGTAGGAGAAGCATCATGTTTCTTAAATAGATAAAAAACTAAAATCATAGGTGACGACTCGACTCAGAATGAAATGCGTTTGAGTGAAAATGTTGGAATTATAAATAGAAAAACATAATTTGAGATGTAAAATTCAATGGATTTTGAATTCATCAACTCCACATGACTCTTCTCATCTTGAAATCATCTTTTGATGGGTCACCCCTATAATTAGAGATGGAAACAACATTTCCTTCCTCAGACACAGTGTACTGAATGGAAATGTATACGAATGAGGCATGAAGTTCATTTTGGTGCTCAATGGTAGACAAGTAGTGAAACTGATTTTAGTTTATTTTTCAGTTTTTATTGATATTATGTAACTCATAATATTTTGAAAAATCAAAACAATGATATATTGTTTATTTTTTTCTCTCAATAGGAATAATCGACAGAAAATGTCAAATAACACAAAAAATTGTCTCCATCATCCAGATCAAGAAATTATTCAATAAAAACACATTTAACAGTAATTACAAATCTATTAAATCGCATATAATGTGTCATTATAAGCAATTAAATGGTGCCACATAAGTGTTTTTCCTAGTAATAAGGATTTCATCACATTATGTTGTGATAATATTATAATATAAGTTCTAGCCAATGAGCCCTGATCATATCAGCGGATGAATCTTGTACTTTGGAAGCATCACTACATGAGGTATTTTTATCAAAAGAGATTTATTCATAGTAAGTTGAGGATCCACATATGAGAACAGGGGGGGGGGAATTTACTAAATAGAAATCTTATTAGAAGCTTTAATATCATGTGGGAGATAGTGGAATAACTTTTTTAGGAATATGCACCAGTGGATGTGGGTGTTTTTTTGGGTTTTACCTAGAATTAATTAATTATTTACATTGAATTACTAGAATACTAATAAATTTCATATGACATGTTAATTTATCTTAATCATAACAATAGTGTGATATTGTCTTAAGAATTTTAAATGCATCAAACAGATATAGAAGTCAATGTTATTATGTGAACCTTGAGATCATATCATGATATTCTTAAAAATATGTCATGTGATGAAGATAAAATTTATTTTGTGGGAAAAAAGTGATTATTTAATATTATGTGTTGGATTATCATAAGACATTGATACTTCTTCTCATAAAGTTCACAGTAGGTTATCTTCGGGAAGGGAGGTTTCAAATACAAACCTGCCAATGGGAATTCCACATGTTATATGTGTTATTGGATATTCCCATCTATAACTTTGTGTATTTTTCCTTATTCTATATATCATTGTTAATGTTTATGATGAATCACATACTTTGATACATGCCTTAAAACTATGATGACATATTCTCAAAGTGTGGTAGAATACATTTGGTGCATCATAAGTAGTATGATATTAATTGAATAAGTCAAGAAAATATTTATCTATTCTGAGTTAATGGAAGCAGATATATCAATCCCTTTTATTGAAATGATTTTTTTGATCAAATCCATAGTCACGATATTTCATCAAAGTGTTTATTTCAGAATGTCAAAGAAAGATAAATCAAGCATATTGGGTGATATCACGGGTATGAATGTTGAGATATCAAAAAAATGGGCTATATTAAATAGTAGCATTTATAGTGTGGATATCATTGTCATGATGTTAAATTCATACCCTACTACTTATTTGATGTGATGTTAGATGCTGATCAATGAATTTAGGGATGTTTTCCTAATTCCACTTAGAATGATGGAAATAGGCCAACACACTATGTGTATCCATAGTATCATTATATTCTAGTTAATTTAATATTAGGAATAAATATTTTTATCCTCTTATAGAAAATTTATTATTCATGTTAAATTGATTTCATAAATACTAATCCTGGATATTTGTGTTTAGAATATATTAGTTGAATATTATATCTTATTAATTATTCAAAAAACTATAAATTAGTAGTTACTTATTCAATAGTTTAGTGATTAGATTAATATAAATATTTATTTAGATACATGTATATTAAAATAAATATTTTTTCAATAGTCTAGTAAATATAATATTTTTTTATATTTTTATTGAATTAATATAATGAATTTGAATAACTATTATGTGATTAAATGTTCAATAAATACCATGGATGGTTGATGGGATGAAATAAGGGCCCATCAAAAATGATTTATTTTATCTTAAAACATCTTAATCAATATTAATTAATTTATTAAATTAATGATATTTAAATATGTTCATGCCAATCGATATAAGAATAATATCATTATTATTAGAAATGTGGAATAAAATAGAAATAATATTTTATAGAGGTTCATTGTGAAGTTATTTAATGATTGACCCTAATTAAATATTATTATATTATTTTAGAGTCAGTGAGAGTTATTTCGCATAATAAAATTTCTCAAGAAATTCTCTTAAGACCTCAAGAGAAAAGACTTCTCCCACTCTCTTAAGGAAAAGAGAGAAAAATAGAATATGTTATTTTTGATTGATAAAAAGAAACACAAAGAATTAGTATCCCCTTATTTATCTCTTTAAATACTTAGAGCATTTTTCAGAGGCTTATAGAGAACATTTGGATACAATTAGAGGAATCTTTGATAGGATTATCCACCGAAATGACGACACAATAAGAGAGGAACCAAAATTGATCATAAAGAATTATCACATTTGATGGAATTATTATATTAAATTAATTTTAAATTTTATGGGAAATATCCTCTCTAGGACATTATAGGGTAACCCTCATCATGAATTTTGGATATTATTCATTAAAACAAAAAAAATATTATTGGGAAATGGACCATTGTTTCTTGTAATACCAAGAATCTTCAAAAACACAACATGATCATCTTTTGTTCGATATTAAATGACGACTTCATTAATTAAGGTCACTAAAAATATTAACATAGGTCCCATCAACACAATATGGATGATAAACACTCATCAAAAACCTACCCAGAATAACTCTTGTTATTAGTGATGATTGGATGTTTTATTTGAAAATTTCAATTAAAAAACCCAACTATGATGATACCATTACCTAAGATCAGCTTTATGGAAACACCCCACTCCTCTTCATTAGTCAAAGGAGGTGTGAACTATGTATGATTACAATTTTCTCCATAAGATATTACAATATAGCAATAGATCCCTAAGCTCAACCAAAAATAAATAATGAGTATCATATCATGTGTCAATGTTGAAATTGATCTCTTGATATTGTAAATCCTTGAACACCTTCATCAACACACACTTCCATCGATGTGGGAAGACTAACCACTAAAAAAACCATATAACATAAATACAACCTTTAAATTTTGGGTTTAATCAGCTGCAATTGAGGTAATTTTATCCTTAATCATCCAACACATGTGTCACATTCACCATTAGAGGTGAATCAAAACCCATCCTCTCATCAACAAAACACCTTTAAAGGACAAAAATATACCAAATCATGGATTTTGAATAACAAATCCATACCAAGGATGATGTTAGTGAGTCTTTAACATGATGAAATAGCATGAAGGACATCTATCTCCACTAAGACCAAGCTTACACTATTATCAATCATGAGTGGGAGAATGATCACCACTAAAATGAGTTTTTAGTTGAAAATGATAGGCTTGTAGATATATTGGAATCTATAAATTGTATTCCACATATAGATTATGAAAATCAATACACACATTAATTTCAATCAGTATTTTTGATAATTTTGAAATAATTATACCATACATTGGCCAATATATGGAACCACCTAATCATGGTCCACCATCACCAATTCACTCTTAATCTAGTACAAGTTTTCATAAATTGGAACACAATCCCAACCCACTCACCCTAGAGGCCACAATCGAGAAATCATCCTCATAAAAATAGAACATGAATCACATCCAGTGAGTAACTAATGAGGTCTATGAACCTATTAGTATACTCAAACATGGTCATGTTAGCTTGAAAAATTCCAAATATATCTTGAACTCGAATCACAAAAAGATTCACTAAAAAAACACCACCAGAACAAAAGATCAAACTCTAAATATGGTAGAGTAATCCTATAGTTATTTTGAGAAAATAATACCCATTAACATATCATCATACCATGAAGTGAATCTGGTGTAAGAATAAAAAATATGATTGATAGATTTCTAAACTAAATAGAAACACTCTTCACAAATGACCATTGTATGATTTATTTTCAACTTACTTATACCTGAAAAAAATTGTTTAGGTTTATAGATTGGACAATAAGTTTTAAAAGGCTTGGGAAATGGGTATTTCATCCATCAAACCTACACTAGGTTCTTTAGACTGATAATTGGACTTAATACCCCATTGACATCACTTCCATAAATTCACTAATCCAAACACCACAAGAATACTAGCTCCAAATTCTATCCCTAAGAGATAACCAAACTTATGCCATTCTAATAGGACCCAAACCACTGGGACCCAACCCAGATTATTTCTATGTAGAGTGTACTAAAACAATCCTACCTCCAATAATCCAAGGGATGTCAACTAACACCAAGAATGGATAATATACATTACAATCCATAATATATAATAACTTTCCATATATATATACAACTCAAATACACTATATAATTGTCAATCACAAAAAATATATATAAATAACTAATTTTTATAAAAAATTTAATGTATTATGAAATATTTATCTTGTAAAATATCATAAATAAAACCTATAAAAATAACCATATCAATGGGGAATCACCACCAAGAATTCCAGACACATGATAATGGGAAAAAACCTCCTCACTATAAAAACAATAGGGAAGATCTCACCAACCCCAACAACCACTAACTAGGATAAAATAACTACCATGTATTATGTCCACACAAGAAACACCAAATATACATCTAAAAGGATTATAACCTACACAAATATAACACATGTGGAAACAAGTCTTGTATAGGGTTGAGTATACAAATACCTAGTCATATTCATAGAAAACAAAAAGGAAATATAGGATAAAAAGTGAGCTAAAATCTTTATAAAAAGTGATCAACATATTGGTAAAAATAGATATTCTTAAAATATAATAAATATAGGTTCATAGAGAATCCACACTAATCATTGATTATCTTTAAATTTTCAACTAAACTTCTTCAAGAATCACTCATCATATGTCAATAAAGATACTCATAATAGGGTATGAACCATATAATTTGATGTAAATAGTATATCTATATGTCACATATTAATAGAAATCCAGGAAATTAGAAGAATACCAATTAACCAAAAACATAATTTATAAAGTTCACATGATGAATAAAAATTGAAAATATTACCAAACCCATGATATCTGAACTACACACCACCTCATAACTCTAATTTAACCTCTCTAAAACCATAGTGTTGGACTGCTCTTCATTGATTCAAAATGTACATATCAAGGGATTACTATCCCTTATGGAAAACTATTCACATACACATATAAAAGTACTGACTTTACCTACTCTACTTCAAGAATTCCATGTCATCTCACTATAATTATAGTGGGGTACCCGCAACTCACTGAGGTGTTAAAATCAATCTAGGGGGTACCAAAACATTTGGAGGACCCAAACCTCATAATGTTTATTATTTTTTGGCTAATGGAATTACTTTATATATAAATGGAAAACCCATTCCATATAAAAATTGGCTTTACCTATTCTACTATGTGTATAGAGGACCCTCAACATTGTGTCAATGTATCATCATGAAAGTTACTAACCCCATAAATACACCAATTGACTCTTCTACACATCATATTCATCTCAATGAATGTAGGGGACATGAATTACCAAAACAACATTGGGAATGACTCCCTATGATGAATATATATACACAATCTCATTCTACTTGAAAATAATTATCAGAATGGACTAATAAAAAATACAATTATAACACATGAGTGAGAATATATTGAAATATCCAAAAGTAATATAATGTATTACATGTTCCAAGCTATCCATGGTATGTAATTATTATACAGCAGTTAGGTGTGAAATTTCTTTTTCCAGTCTAGAGGAGTACCCATACACTATGTGCTGTTAAGACATACACCATGTGTAGGACTCATTCATCAATTCAGTAGTGTACTACAAATACACCCCAACACATATCATCTATTAAGAAATGATGTGTAAAAAACATAAACATTGTGTTTAAAGCTAAAAAAAGGTAGTCAGCGTGTATCACTACACCCCGAGTCATGTATTCCCACACACATGGAATGTACTCCCTATATATGTTGTTTGGAGTATGATATGGTTGAGTATAGATGAAATGGTCATACATGGAATACTCCCAAGCTTACATGGTGTGTTAATCTTGAGACCGAACTGGTTATATACTATAGTACACTTATTTGCGTTCCTTATATAAAAAAGAATATGTTTCTCTCACTACACTCTATTAGAACCCAAAAATTGTGTTCCATGCACTTTTAATTCATGATACTAAAATGATAATCACTTGAAGAATAGGATTTTAGTATAAAATAATGGATTATAACAATTTACAAAGAAGAAACCAGGGGGTATTCATGTACCATATGACCACTCACATATCGAGGGGTGGAGACCAATTAAAAACATCACCCAATATAGTGAAATTGTTGAAAGGACCTCCCACTAGGATTAGGATATATATTTCATCTTTTATTTTAGAAAATGTCATTGTAGTCTTCAAATGAATTTTTAGAACCACTTCTTGCCTCTTTTGGTCTTGTAAGACATCAACTACCGGAAGCCTATATATCTAGTGACATAGATTGTATCATAATTTTTTAGTTGAAACATTATAGATCAATAATATACTTATAGAAATAAATTTATGGACATTTTATGTTATATTTCAGTGATATAGTTTCATAAATGTCAACAGTTGTGCCAAGGAGGATTTTGGATACATTCCCAACACTATGCGTGTTTTATAGAATCTGTACCCTATTCTTATGAGCCTTTCATTGTGTGTTACCTAGCCACACAAACCCCAGTATCACATGATGATTTTCGAAATCACCCTAGCCTCATGTTCAATAGTCTCATGTTCCATTACTTACATGTACCCTAGCCTGACGTTCTTTAATCTTGCACACCTTGACTTTCAAACTCCATTTATGAACATGTGCCATAGACTTGCATGACCCACCTCACACAGACTAGACTCATGAGACCTATATTTCTTGGTTATTCATGTTTCTAGGCCAAGGATTACCTATTAGGTGACCCTACCCCAAAATCTCATTTAGGAGAAGAAAGAAAAGGTGGATACAAATTCCACACCCGAACCAACTGAGGACACATAGCTCTAGAATATATACAAAAGTCATCCAAAAGACCCTCATTGTGGTGATTTTAAAACCAAAACCTAGAGATAATGGATATAAAATCCATGAATATATCCTTATTATCAAAGTTACTCACCGGGAACTGCACCACATATACACTGACTACTAGGGAACTAATGACCTGCGATCATGATTTCCCTGCACACTAAATAACCTAGGAATCAATGCCCTGAGTGCATGATCACTCAACATTCAATATAAATCACCCATTATTATAGATGATTATATCACACATCCCTAAATGGTGAACTTGAGCTCCAATTTTCAAAAACCTCATACCTAGGATTCTATTCCCCAAGGTCCCCTACCTAGGTTTATATTCACCTAGGTCAACAATCTAGGTTATTGTTTACTCAATCCTCTTTATTAGGCACTCAAACCTACCATACTAGTCCACAAAAATGTGATTACACTCCACAAACACAATTTGGATCAATTTAGACTTATTATCTCAACCGTTTGGCCAAATCCTTCTTCTTTGACAACTCACCCCATGAAAAATCTGGAGTTTTATTGTGAAAATTTTAGGTTAGTTCATACCTAATTTTGGTTGACATACCTGAAACCCCGACATAAAATCCACATAACAACTTAGGTTAGGGTAACAGTATTAGTTTAATCTTACACATTGATTCAATATTATCCTCTTTTTTGATCATATTACTTGATTCAATATACCCTTCTTGGTTTCCTCATGTACCTTGAGTCAAGGTACTCCTCTTTGTTTCCCAAAGGGCTTTAAATCAATAGCTTTCTATTTGTTTCTATAGAGTCCTTGAGTCATGGTATTCCACATAATATAAGTGATGATAATATGGGGTGTATTATTACTAATAAAAAAACAAAAGTAAAGGGAATTAAAACTATAATGGAGATGACATAGGGGAAAGTGACTTAAACTAGATGTATAACAAACCTCAATAAATAAATATTTTCTATTGGAATTAACAATGGGTTTTGAACTCTCCCACTATTATATCCCTTTAAAACCTCATTGGGAAAAAAATAACCTTTTATTATTGTTCTGTAGAACCAAAACATAATGTTTAAAAATAGTAAATAATTTAAATGATCCTCCCTTTTCTTCTCCTTTGTCTCAGAAAACTCACATAAAGTGATGTAGACAATCTCTAGGTTCTAAGAAATGATAAAATTTTCCATAACTCTTGAAATAAAACCCACCAAGACGTATCAGTATCTATTTTAATATATAAAAATTACCTCTCCCTATCCTTTGTATTTGCATCTAACTTATACACAAAATGGAGAGATCATTAGAGAGGATTGGAAATTATCTCTCACCAGGTGAATTTAAAATGGATTATTTTGGATGAATTTAAAAATGTCCTAATCCTTAAATAAAAAATAGAGCTCACATCAGTAGTTTAGTAGATTTTTAATTTTCTTCTTACATTGATAAATGTAACCGTGTTGAATTACGCATCATTGGAGCCGACTTCAGATCTAGCAGATACACCATAAATAGGAGGCAATCTTGAAAATTGGATAGATGATTTGTACTGGTTAATGAAAGGAATGATGTTATTTAGGTATCGAGAATAAATTGGAAAAAAATCCATTATTACTATATTCCTCTTGTGGTTAAAATTTTCACTAGAAGAATAAGGACATACCCTCTCTATTTCAAGTTCAACAATGCTTGGATTGTTGTGGCTTGATGTAGAGAATTATTCCCGAGTGTATTTAAAATGGATCACCTAGGAATCCCCCTTAAGATTTCATACACCAATATGAAAAAACATTGGTAATGTAATAGAGAAAAGACTCATTCTATAAGATTCATGATGACATAAAAGTTTCTAAAGTCTATATGTCACACTGCCAATGTAGCAATCAAAACCATGATGTTCCCTCTTAGGATAAGATTCAAGACCTTTACAAACATGATGAGTTGATTTCTCTAAATGTGAATTTATCCTAGATTCAATGAAATGTTATAAGGATAAATAAGGGAGATAGAAACTAAAAACTCTTTCAATTCTTCCATAGGGAAAAAAGGTTCAGAGAGGGGTTACGTCCCTTAGTATTAATGGATACTAATTCACATTAGAAAATGACATACTCAATGTTGTGACTAGATAATTTGAATATATGTTCTTATATGAAGATGGTAATGAAAACCAAATACTATTTTTTAACACAATCACTATTATTTTAAACCACCAAAATGTGAATCAAGTTGAATCCCTGGATGAGAAGGAAATCAAAGAAACCATGTTCTTCCCGATAATTATAGTGTGGTGGGACTATACAAATTTACCAACAAACATGCATCCATGAATTATAGAGTCAACTAAAACATCATTTCCCTAAAACCTAATAAGGAAAATGTTGTGGAAATCGTGGAATATAGGATAGTTTGATTTGGGAAAACTATACCAAAAGTGATTATTAAAATAATTACTCTAGGGTAGAGAGATATTTCCAAGGGCCTCATAACTTCAAATTAGTTTGGGGTTTTCCCTAAAATAAACATTCAGAATTACTTTTTCACACCCTTATAAATTGTTAAAATCATGAATAATTAGGTGGGATATGGAAACCTTTTCCTTAAAATTTATATCTTTAAGGGATTTTATAAAATAAAATGGAGTTTTATTCTTGAAATCCCCAATAAGAATGGATTGTTTAATGCATTAAAAATACTGATCAATGCTGCCTTTAAAAGTATCAAGCTCTCAATCCTTATAAATGGGTCACCTCGAGGATTCTTTAACTGATCTAGGGGGTCAAGAATGGAGAACCACCGTCTAGTATTCTATTTTCGTTTTCTTAAGACTATTTGAGCCTATGTCTCAATGACTTCATACAAGCTATCCTCTTTAATAAAATAAATTATGGAAGAGGGAGTTTCACCCCATCACACATCCTATATATAGATGACATCCCCTTATTTGATAAATATGATAGAAGAACCATTTTTAACATCAAATTAATTTTTAAACATTATGAGGAAGTGTCTAGACAGGTAATAATTTGGAAAAAAAATACTTTGTGGTCTTTGGGGATGGAGTTCATGTCTCAAAGAAAAACAAGGTTACAGGAACAATTAGAGTTAAGAGAGGATCCCTTCAATTTTACTTTCATTGTGTAACCCAATTTTGGGGTAGGGTCAAAAGTTGTTACCTAGAAAACCTAAATTCCAAGATCACCACCCTAATGGAAACATGGCAAGGGAAAACCTTTTCTGAAGTAGAATAATTCCTCTAATCAACTCCTTGATGATGACCATGTTTATATATGCATTAACAGTATATAGGTGGACCAAAGAATATATTATAGAGCTACAAATATTGGTTATAAAAATTATCTAGACTAGTTCTGTCAATGATTTGAAGTTAATTAATATGGATTAAAAATAGTAGATCAAACCCATTGGCATGGGTAGTTGGGAATAAAAAAAATGTGGCATTTTAATTAATTTATTCACAAATAATTCACCTAGAATCTTATTACTTATAATAATAATTACTTGGAGTTCCTATATAATAGATTGAATACAAATATTCATAATTGTTACTCCTCATATATATCATCATCTAATTGGCTGGCCATAAAAACTCACCATTGATATCATGAAATTCTCAAAATGGTTGGTATAGAAGCAGTCCAATCTCAATTGTTGGAGCACCATATGGTTGACTAGGCCACTTCACGAGGATGTGGAATCCCCTCATAACATGAAGCTGATTTTCATTTCTATGTTTCACTTCTATTCATCCGATATATATGGCTCAATTCCAACCAACATTATTCTAGAAATTTAAAGGTATGAGTGTATTGGTAGAGAAACTCTTATCTGAAAAAAATCGATTTTCCAGCTCCATACTAGGGATTGTTGTAGGTACAAGTGTGAAGGAAATATTAATGTGCCCTCATGGATATTGAAATTTAGAAATCCTCTAATCCCACCACCAACTACACTACTGCTATGGATGATATAGAGGAGTTAACGAACACTTTACATCTTCATACTGAGAATAAGGATGCAGTTTGGAACAACCTTCCACCTCTATATAAAATATGAGGAGAACATTAACCACTTATTTTTCACCTGTAAGTTCATATGAAATATTTGGTAATACCTCAAAGAAAGTTTTGGTAACAGGTTGAATGTGGATAACTTTGAAGGCATTATGACCTCCATCATTGTAGCTAGACACATCAAATAGATCTAAGGTATTCTTGTTACAGTCACTACATCCACTATTACTAATACATAGAGAGAAATAAATATCCTTTAATCTAAGAACCTTTATCATTCCTTGAATGTGAGGATCAATTCCCTAAATATGGAGGTCATTTTTTCCTTCAAAGACTAAACAGATCCAATAAAAAATGATTTTTTATAGCCTTACCATCATACCATTGTTTTGTGTTTTTTATGGTAGGGTTGAAAAAACATTGGTGATGAAGTCCATTAGAAGGATCCCTCCAATCCCATCATAGTATAAAGTGAATGTGGATGGGGTGGAATCATGTACACCTACACCCTCTGGATGTGGTGGTATTTTCCATACTCATTGGGGATTTGTTAAAGGAAGATTCTTTTATTTAACTAGGATTATATATTCCATTTAAGTTGAATTGTGGGAAATGATTAAGTCTATTAAATATGATATTCACTATGGTTGGATGTTTTACTGGATAGAATATGACTAATCCATGGTTGTTGAACTATTAAAGTTTCACTCCAAAAACGTTCCACAAAAAATGTGTCCATCGGGGATTGAATTTCTCTAGCTCACTAAAAAACTCGGTATGAATTCCACAAATTCTTATAGGGAAGTGAACATGGTAGATGATTCCCTATAGAAGTGAAAAATTATATAAGGAATCCCTAGATGGTCTATTGTGATCCATGATTTTTCCCAACATTTATTGAAGAGGATTCAAGTGGTGATTTTCACAGTCCCCTTTATAAACCCTCCATGCAATGTCACTTTCTCTAATTTTTACTAGTAATTTATAAGAATCGGATTTCCCTACTCTTAAAACTTTCTGATTAAAGCTAAATAAAATATAATCTGTTCCATGTGATGTTAAAGTACATGAAATAAGTCCTCATTGCACAAATTTAATAGTAGTATGTCAAGGTTATGAATACCCATTTATAAAAGGCACTTTATTTGGCCACTATTTCACACCCTTAAAAGGAATCAAAATGGTCCCTATCAAGTGGTGTAAAAAGATATTAGATGTTTCATTTAGTGGAACTATATTATTTGGGTTATTATTCCCTTTATAAGAAAAATTAGGAATCCCCCCTCATATGAATAATCACAACTATACAACACAACACACTTAATTTCATAGGAGACCAATGCCTCCTTGGATGGTGATAAATTCTAGAATTCATTGTTATATTTCGATTAACTCTTGAGTGACCAAAAATTTGGATCAAATGAGTGACAATGTAATCCAAATGTGTAATGTTCCCTTAAACACATTTTTTGAGGAATCAATTTCTTAAGGGTATACAATATTTTTACTCAGAAGGATTCATGAACATGTCTGAAATCTATAAGAGAGACTTGAACTAGAAAATAGTCCCACTTAGTGGATGATCTGATCTTTTATTCTTTCATCCAATAAGTTCTTCCATCATCACCACCTTAGGTTATTGAGAGGCATCCAACCTTTGAAAATCATCACCACCACTGTAGGAGATTGAGAGGTATCCCACATTTAAAAATTAGGAGAGATGCGTGATACAAAAAAAACCAAAAATGACTTTCAAGTGAATATAATCTATTACAAAAGACACATCATATGTTATTTATTTCTATACATAAACCATATATTCAAACCAAATGTGGGAAAATGTGTATTAAGGTGCCACAATCAATGTGATAATTAACTTCTATATAAACCCTAGTTTTTAAAGGAAAATGTTACATGTCGTGTGAGATGAAAAATAAAAACCATGTGAAGGGGAATTAACAATTTAAAACACTTAACCACTCATTATTTATGCCACTACCTACATCTTAACCTCCATTATCGGTTGTACCTCCATTTTTTACAAAGATAGACACCATTAGAGGTCACTACCTCACATTTTTTATATATTTTTTTTGCTGTAATTAACCTAATACATCACCATTTATCCATCAACTGTGCACATTATGCCTCACAAAACTAAACCCGTGACCCCAATACTCTAAAAAAACTCACACCACTTAGTCTCTACATTAATCTTTGGTTTCCTGAGTTGCAACTACATTGACCTTTATCCTATACTCACTCACCATTAATCTAACAGTATTTCAGATTCTCTCTCATTTAAACAAAACAATATGAGAGGGGAGAGAGGATATAATGATCAGTGGTTGGCGAGAGACTTGAATAATGAAATTCTAATTTTTTTTCAAAGTACATGGATGAGAAAAAATATTTGTAGGGGATAAAGTTAATGATCAATCATGAATCATTTGTAGGGATTTTATGTAATGAACATTCTAAAGACCATTTATAAATTATATAAAAATCATTTATATGTCAAATAAAAAGTAATCCACTAGTATGAAAAATCCAAAAAATTATCCATAATAATGAATTATCAAATGATATTTCAAATATTAAGAAACATATGGAAATTAATTTTATATCAATAAAATTAATATCAACATAGAATAGATCATAGTAATAATACCCTAACCTGATGATGAATTCACTATCACTTCAATGGTTGTTATGTTGTCCCCCAGAATGATGTCGGTTCACTCAGAGAGGGTGGGAGGGGAGGGGGTGAATCGGTATAAAATTTCATTATTTTCCTCTTATTATTTCTTATGGAATCAACATACATCGCTTTTTAGATTGATATATTACACTTCTTGACTCACAGACACACTGAGGAAAGAAAAACCAATGGACACTTGAGGTATGAGGTTCAATACTTAATGTTAAAAAATAACCTATTGAATGATATTGACTTTCTGAAGGCCATATAATCCACTAGAATCACATTTGAGGATACAACAAGAATGTAATATCCATAAACTTTTATTAATAAGAAAATTAAAAATGTTATCTCTTGGAAAGTCTCCTAGAAGATTACAATATTGACTTTTATTCAAAAAGTATTGATTATATTTATCCTATAAAAATATTTTCTCCTAAAAATATTATATTTCTCTTTCACTTCTTCACTAGATATAAGATGAATGGTTACTTCTTCCTCACCACATGATATTGTTGTGATAATTACACACAAAACAGTGTGTACACTACTTTAATTACCCTTCATGTGTGCGATTCACTACACAGATCACCTTGTTCCAATAAAATCTATCTCAATTATATAATCTAATTGATTATTGTATCCAATATCATCGATCTATATGATATACACTGTTCTTTTAATCAAAGAAAAAATAATCATTTCTTCAATTTTGAATTTTAATTTAAAATTAAAATTCAAAAAGCCAACTTATTTAAAATACACTTAACATTTATTCTTCTTCTCATACCCATTCTCCAGCAATTGAAACTATCTAGGTCATCATGGAATGACCATTTTTATTATGTTGTGACTAACTAGATCCTCTAACTGATGTTTTGTATATTGGGAGAAAATATTTCTTGGCAGACTCATATCTTATTCTTGTTTATCTAGTCTGACATATAGTATCATTACATATTCCTTTATGGAATGACTATTATTTATTTCCCATCATAGGTAAAATCATAATTCTCATGAATTATCATCATTGTGTAAAGATCCTCTCAAAATTAATTATACCATATAAAGTTATCCCTTCATCTATTTTGTAAGGAACCTATTTATCAAACAACGACATGTTTCATGATGTGGAACTTATGTTTCTAAGTTCATACTCTAGATAATATATTCTTCTTATCTTAAAATAAAATTCCATGAAATTTCAAGGACCTATCTAAATGGATTCCATAGGTGAACCATGGAATGGTCAACAACATTTTATTTTCGTGAAAATCACTATCATGGAATGAGTATAATTCTCCAATTTTATATATTCTAGTTTACCTTCATGATATTTAATCCATACAAAAACAATTTTCATATCATAATGTTTATATAACTTCAATATTGTCCTTCAAGAAATTTTCATTAACTAATAGAAATATTTCATTAAAGAAATACCTATGTTAATTTATACAACTCTCTCATAAATCTTGTAAAACTCATATTTTAACTATGTCAAATATCTTATGCATTAATGAAAATTCTTACAAATTATATATAAAAATTTTACACATATAATTTCTAACATATGAAAGTATTACATATAACCCAAATTTTATTCTCAAGTATACATTTTGTAACACCCCAAGCTTCCACGGTACGTTTCCCTTCGAATAATGCGATAGCGTGTGTTGTACGCAACCTCGAGTTCTAACACACACCACAACTAATTAAACTAGCCGTTGTGAATAGTAATACCTACTTTTTGAAATAATATATATTTTATATTTCAAAATGGACTTCATTTTTGGATTCGGAATATTGAAATTAGCCTAGGGTGAAATTTTGGTACTTTTCGGATAACTTTTATATTTTGATGAATAGTGAAAATTACTAAATTTTAATTAAAAACAACTTTTTTAATCAAAATAATTAATATTGATAAATTATTAATTTGAGTGGTTTTAAATTATATTTAGAATATATTTTTACCATTTAATATAATTTTTGTCATTGGACATAATTTTACAATTAAACTGAACATAAACAAGTGTCAATCTTTTGATAGTTATTATCTCTTAAAAACACGCTTTTTGTTTTGACAGCGGGAATTAATTTTAAATTAATTTCTGCCACTTCTGTGTTTTGAATTTAGGAAAATGGATTCCATATTTGGAATCAGGATGTTCAAATTGTGTAAATAGGTAACTTTTATTTTTAGACATTTTGAATAATTACTGCGGTAAATATTTTATTTACCATGGTTAAGGGTAAATCCGGTAAATAAGGGTTAAAAAATAATATTATAATAATAATAAATTACCCTAAAACGTGTCTTATCCCTATTGGTTGATACATGGTCGACCATGAGAATATTTGGGTCTATTTTGGGACCCCATGGATCCACTTGTAAGTGATAATGGCACTTTATTTTAATTAAGTTAAAATGAATACAAAAATGACACAAGCATATATCTTTTAGAAAAACAATTGTTACATAGGGTTATATATGTTTTCTTTTAGATTATAAATATTCCTTAGAAAGATAAAAAGATTTCCTACATAATTACATTTTATTTATAATTTTGAGACATTAAATTTTATATTTTATTTATGACACAATGATGATGCAGTAATTACTATAATAGTGAAACATTAAAATAATTGATATTATAAATGCCCAAATAAATATAATATGAAACTTTTAATGAATTAAACTAATTTTCTAGGATAATATGATATATTAGTATTGATGTAATTGACTGTTTTCGAAGTAATCAATCTGTTATGAGTTTCACAAAAATCAACTATTGAATAGTGTCAAAATTGACATAAAAGAGTTCTTAAAACAAATATTATATTATTAATTGATATTAAATTCCTAAAAATATAAGGTTCGGCCAAGAGACTTATATCATGATAGGATAATCATTAATGGACCACTTGGGGGTCTCTTGGATGTATGTAGTAAGTTTATTAACCATATTATATAAAAATACAAAGAGACATTGTAAAAGTGAAACTAATTAACTTAAAGTTAAAACTTAAAGATAAGGTTAATATAAGTGCCCAAACCTGTCTAAATTATATTGGTTGAGTTTTTTTAGACCCATCCCCACCCTAAACGTTTAATATTCAACTTTGGAGCCCTTGGAAACCGAATATGAATTTATTATAAACTAATATTTCTAGCTTTTCCAAAGGTGCCCCTCACCCCTCTTATAAAAGGGAACTCCTCCTTCCCATTTCTTCACACCTTAAAATCCTTTTGGTTCGACCAAACTCTGCCCAAATACTCTCCCAACATCCCTCATTACATCCTAGAGGCCTTAGTTTGATCAGAAAGCCAACCTAAGGAGCCCTTTTGATCAAATCAAAAGGAAGAACCCAAAGAAGAGGTAATGATTTCACCACCCTTTTCTAAGTTCATTTCTTCTTCCACTTCTTCTTCCTTTGTTGTTACCATTCTAAAATAATAAATCCAGTATCATATATATACTGCGATGTTATTATAAATATGGTACAACCATATTCAGTATTCTATCCACCCTTTGAATAACATGTCACCATACGTGCGTACGTACGGCTTACCGTCTCCACGTCGTGGTGTAATTGTTATTCAATATAATATTATTTGGATGGGTATAATAATGATGTGTAACTCATGTAAATAATAAATATAACATGTTAAGGATCTTGTATATATGATATACCATCCATTATATATTATTTTAATATCAAAAGAATGATATTGTCGCTCGTGCGTACGTACGGACTACCGTCTCCACGAACGCGATGAGATTCATTCTCCATCGTATCCATTCAAGTATAATTATCATTTGATGATTTAAAAAATGGTGTTTAAGGACTTGATATCATTCTGGATATGAATAATATAAAACCTATCCTTTACAGACATGTCTTACGTAACAAAACATATAAAAGAAAACAAGTAAGTTAACACCCGAAACAACGATAATACTAAGATATTATTATCAAATCAATATTAAAAGATCATATATGATATCATATTAATGTATATGATTATTGAATAATTTAATAACAATTATTTCACCATTATACAGGAGGTTAACCTACCCCAACCAAGGAAAAGTACAAGGTAAGGGATTTTCTTATCTCACTTTCAATTTCGTGAGATTTCCATTGTTCGCCACTAAATTATTTAAAGTGGTGTATTGTGTACTGCCATTTGCTATATATTATCCTGATTCTCTTTATATTCATGTTATTCTGTAAATCATTTGATGGTTATTAACTTTTGGACATAAGACTCAGTTGATTAACATGGTAAGGGGTTTTCATCTCACTCTTTATTCCCGTGAGATTCATGCCATATTACCACCATTACCTTTTGTGTGGTGTATGTACTGCCCATAATTGTATTCTTTGTGTAATACACTTTACCTTATGTGTATTTACATTTTCATTGTATGATACCTATTTCATGGGTTGTATGTTTCATAAGTTACCAAATTGGTAAGGGTTATTTCACAATCTCTTCATTATCCGAGGTTGTTTATACGTAATAATCTACTGGGATCTCTTTATCATCCACATCCATGTTTCTTTAAAATGTATTTCAAAACATTTTTACTATTTACTAGAATATGATTTAAAGTCATTTATACCCTTTTTGACTTTTATAAGTGGTTTATAAAGGAATCTTTCAGTCGTTTTCAAAACAAGGTCCTTTTTAACCTTTTCGACAGAATTAAGGTAAGAATGTTTTTTAACTTATACGGCGGGTGCGGCAATTTTCCGCCGTTATAAAATCTTCAAAGCTTCCCTTAAAAGCTTATAAGAATATTTTCAAGAAAATGTTTTATTTTATATGGATCTTAAATGATTTCAAAAATAGAAAGAGATATTTCTCTAAAAAGTGTTTTGATTTCATCTATGTCAACATCCTTTGATGGATTTTATGTTTATTTGAAGTTAATTCATTATGATACAAAACTTATATATTGTATTGAAGGTTTTGTGATATGTTTGACTGTGGATGTGCTATTTTTATACCATTCATAGTTCATGGTGAAATTATTGACATTTCGTATTCTAGTTCCAATAAGAATGTTTATGTTATATTTCAACCTTTACTTCATATGAATGTGTTGGACAAGTATGTTCCAGGTTGGGGACTGGTTAAAGTAAGCCCTCTAGGTTGGGGACTGGTTAAAGTAAGCCCTCCAGGTTGGGGACTGGTAAAAGTAAGCCCTCCAGGTTAGGGACTGGTAAAAGTAAGCCCTCCGGTTTGGTCTTCGGTTATTAGAAGGACTCCGGGTTGGTGTCCGGTTATTAGAGGCACTCCGGGTTGGTGTCCGGTTATTAGAGGCACTCCGGGTTGGGTTCCGGTTACAGTTAGCCCCAAGGTCTTGGGATGAGGCCTTGACAAAGAAATTAAAGTTCAGCATTATGCATTCCAACATTATGAAAGTGGTTATTGATTTTTGCATGTGATTATTCGATTAGTAGAATATCCATGTGAATAAGTAAATGGCATTATTTCATTTTACTTTTACCATACTATGTTGAAGTTCAAGTTTAAAAGGCTTTTGTTTTAGTAATTCATTGCCTTAAATGTTTATGCTTATTTTTGAATGTTCCGCTATATTGTTATCCTTACTGGGCATTTGAGCTCACCCCTTTTCTATGTTTTATTTTTCCCAGGATGTGAAGATGTAAGTTATGAATGACCTGCAGGGATATTATGAGGGGATTATAGTGTGGACTGTGGAAACATTATGTTGTTGTAGTAGTTTTTCATTTTATGATGTAATGTAAAACTTATGAATATATCTAGTGTTTCCAAGGCTACTAAACCAATCGGTCTTTCGAGATTTGATCTTTCTTGTGATCATGCCAATGTTATGTAATAATGCACCGACTCTGGGTAACTGGGGTCAGGGCGTTACAGTTGGTATCAGAGTAAGTTTAGTACAAACCTTGGAAGCTAGATTTAGATAAACTATGATTAGAGCACGTAGACCTAAGATGAACTTTGAGGATTAGTATATAAGAACTTCCTAGAATTTTGGTATTGTAGAGATTTTGTGAGTTTTTCGAGCAATACATCCCTGTCTGGATACGAGCAGGTAGAGGCGGCTCTGGCACAGATGTACCTAGGGGTAAAACCCGAAAACACCGCTTTGAGCTAGACTCGAACGGGAACTGGTGCACGACAACGGGCCTTGCTGCAATCTTGGTTACGACACTCCCGGGGAAGGCAAACAAGGTGGCAGATGCTTTGAGTAGAAAAGACCATGGAGTTTTGAACAATATGAGAATTGAAAGGGATCCAATTTTCATGGATCTATTGAAGATGGACATGGGAATAACCAGGGAAGGTGAAACATAAATGATTTTTCAAATGGTTGCCAAACCATCTTTACTAGAAAGGATTAAGAGTTCTTAGACCGATGATGAAGAGTTCCAAAAGAAGATTAAAGCTGTGAATGATGGGAGATTGAGAGACTTTGTGTATGAAGATGGAATTTTGAAATTTGGGAAGAGACTTTGTGTTCCCGATTTACCTGATCTAAAAAGGGAATTGCTGGATGATGCTCATAGTTCCAATTTCTCTATACACCCTGGGAGCACCAAAATGTATAGGGATTTGAATGAACATTTTTGGTGGGACAACATGAAGAGGGAGATTGCTGATTTTGTGTCAAGATGTATGGTTTGTCAACATGTGAAAGCTGGAAGGCAACAGCCTGGAGGAGTCATGCAACCTCTTCCCATACCGGAGTGGAAATGGGACAATATTACGATGGACGTTGTCATGGGGCTACAAAAGACTCCAAAAAGGAATGATACAATATGGGTGATTGTTGATCGTCTTACCAAGTCAGCACATTTTCTTGCTATAAGAGAAGATCTACCCCTGGAACGTCTAGCAAGACTATATATTAATGAAGTTGTGAGACTTCATGGAGTACCCCTATCGATTGTTTCTGATCGTGATCCCCGTTTTACTTCAAGATTCTGGAAATGTCTTCAGAAATCCCTGGATACTGAACTACATTTGAGCACTGCTTACCACCCTCAGACAGACGGACAATCAGAATGGACTATTCAAACCTTAGAAGACATGTTGAGATCTTTCTCACTTGACTTTCAGGGTATGTGGGATCAATATTTACCTCTGGTAGAATTTTCCTATAACAATAGCTTCCATTTGAGTATTCAGATGGCACCATATGAAGCGTTATACGGAAAGAGATGTCGTACACCAACCTGTTGGGATGACGTTGGTGAAAGAAAACTTGTAGGCCCAGAACTGGTGGAGGAAACAGTGGAAAAGGTGAAAGTAATCCAAAATCACATCAAAGCAGCTCAAAGTAGGCAGAAGAGCTATGCCGATAATCGAAGGAAGGATTTGGAATTTCAAGTCGGTGATCATGTTTTTCTAAAGGTATCTCCATGGAAGGGAGTCATACGTTTTGGTAAGAAAGGTAAATTGAGTCCCAGGTACATCGGACCTTTCGAAATTCTAGAACGAATTGGGGTTGTAGCTTACCGATTGGCAATGCCGCCAAGTCTCTCCAAAGTTCACGATGTGTTCCACGTATCTCTGTTGAGGAAATACATGCCTGACCCAATTCATGTACTCAACTATGAGGAATTAGAACTGGAACCCGATCTGTCTTATTGCGAAGAGCCCGTAAAAATTCTTGATACGAGAGAACAAGTGCTGAGAAACCGGACGACGCGTCTGGTAAAAGTTCTGTGGAGAAACCATAAGATGGAAGAGGCAACGTGGGAACCCGAGGAACTTATGATGAAGAACCACCCGAGTATTTTTATGCAGTAATACCATAGAAATTGCGAGGACGCAATTATTTGAAGGAGGGGAGAATGTAACACCCCAAGCTTCCACGGTACGTTTCCCTTCGAATAATGCGATAGCGTGTGTTGTACGCAACCTCGAGTTCTAACACACACCACAACTAATTAAACTAGCCGTTGTGAATAGTAATACCTACTTTTTGAAATCATATATATTTTATATTTCAAAATGGACTTCATTTTTGGATTCGGAATATTGAAATTAGCATAGGGTGAAATTTTGGTACTTTTCGGATAACTTTTATATTTTGATGAATAGTGAAAATTACTAAATTTTAATTAAAAACAACTTTTTTAATCAAAATAATTAATATTGATAAATTATGAATTTGAGTGGTTTTAAAGTATATTTAGAATATATTTTTACCATTTAATATAATGTTTGTCATTGGACATAATTTTACAATTAAACCGAACATAAACAAGTGTCAATCTTTTGATAGTTATTATCTCTTAAAAACACGCTTTTTGTTTTGACAGCGGGAATTAATTTTAATTTAATTTCTGCCACTTCTGTGTTTTGAATTTAGTAAAATGGATTCCATATTTAGAATCAGGATGTTCAAATTGTGTAAATAGGTAACTTTTATTTTTAGACATTTTGAATAATTACTGCGGTAAATATTTTATTTACCATGGTTAAGGGTAAATCCGGTAAATAAGGGTTAAAAAATAATATTATAATAATACTAAATTACCCTAAAACGTGTCTTAGCCCTATTGGTTGATACATGGTCGACCATGGGCATCTTTGGGTCTATTTTAGGACCCCATGGATCCACTTGTAAGTGATAATGACACTTTATTTTAATTAAGTTAAAATGAATACAAAAATGACACAAGCATATATCTTTTAGTAAAACAATTGTTACATAGGGTTATATATGTTGGATTTTAGATTATAAATATTCATTAGAAAGATAAAAGCTTTCCTACATAATGATATTTTATTTATAATTTTTAGACAATAAATATTATATTTTATTTATGACACAATGATGATGCAGTAATTACTATAATAATGAAAAATCAAAATAATTGATAATATAAATGCCCAAATAAATATAATATGAAACTTTTAATGAATTAAAATAATTTTCTAGGATAATATGATATATTAGGATTGATTTAATTGTCTTTTTTCGAAGTAATCAATCTGTTATGAGTTTCACAAAAATAAACTATTGAATAGTGTCAAAATTGACATAAAAGAGTTCTTAAAACAAATATTATATTATTAATTGATATTAAATTCCTAAAAATATAAGGTTCGGCCAAGAGACTTATATCATGATAGGTTCATCATTAATGGACCACTTGGGGGTCTGTTGGATGTATGTAGTAAGTTTATTAACCATATTATATAAAAATACAAAGAGACATTGTAAAAGTGAAACTAATTAACTTAATGTTAATACTTAAAGATAAGGTTAATATAAGTACCCAAACCTGTCTAAATTCTATTGGTTGAGTTGTTTTCGACCCATCCCAACCCTAAAGTTTTAATAGTCAACTTTGGAGCCCTTGGAAACCGAATATGAATTTATTATAAACTTATATTTCTAGCTTTTCCAAAGGTGCCCCTCACCCCTCTTATAAAAGGGCACTCCTCCTTCCCATTTCTTCACACCTTCAAAGCCTTTTGGTTTGGCCAAACTCTGCCCAAATACTCTCCCAACATCCCTCATTACAACCTAGAGGCCTT
This sequence comes from Viscum album, assembly GCA_963277665.1. NCBI lineage: Eukaryota > Viridiplantae > Streptophyta > Magnoliopsida > Santalales > Viscaceae > Viscum > Viscum album. Next base: position 1,023,214,708 of record OY728134.1, on the reverse strand, counting down.
AGTTTGATCAGAAAGCCAACCTAAGGAGCCCTTTTGATCAAATCAAAAGGAAGAACCCGAAGAAGCGGTAATGATTTCACCACCCTTTTCTAAGTTCATTTCTTCTTCCACTTCTTCTTCCTTTGTTGTTACCATTCTAAAATAATAAATCCAGTATCATATATATACTATGATGTTATTATAAATATGGTACAACCATATTCAGTATTCTATCCACCCTTTGAATAACATGTCACCATACGTGCGTACGTACGGCTTACCGTCTCCACGTCGTGGTGTAATTATTATTCAATATAATATTATTTGGATGGGTATAATAATGATGTGTAACTCATTTAAATAATAAATATAACATGTTAAGGATTCTTTATATATGATATACCATCCATTATATATTATTTTAATATCAAAAGAATGATATTGTCGCTCGTGCGTACGTACGGACTACCGTCTCCATGAACGCGATGAGATTCATTCTCCATCGTATCCATTCAAGTATAATTATCATTTGATTATTTAAAAAATGAGGTTTAAGGAATTGATATCATTCTGGATATGAATAATATAAAACCTATCCTTTACAAACATGTCTTACATAACAAAACATATAAAAGAAAACAAGTAAGTTAACACCCGAAACAACGATAATACTAAGATATTATTATCAAATCAATATTAAAAGATCATATATGATATCATATTAATGTATATGATAATTGAATAATTTAATAAAAATTATTTCACCATTATACAGGAGGTTAACCTACCCCAACCAAGGAAAAGTACAAGGTAAGGGATTTTCTTATCTCACTTTCAATTTCGTGAGATTTCCATTGTTCGCCACTAAATTATTTAAAGTGGTGTATTGTGTACTGACATTTGATATATATTATCATTATTCTCTTTATATTCATGTTATTCTATAAATCATTTGATGGTTATTAACTTTTGGCCATAAGACTCAGTTGATTAACATGGTAAGGGGTTTTCATCTCACTCTTTATTCCCGTGAGATTCATGCCATATTACCACCATTACCTTTTGTGTGGTGTATGTACTGCCCATAATTGTATTCTTTGTGTAATACACTTTACCTTATGTGTATTTACATTTTCATTGTATGATACCTCTTTTATGGGTTGTATGTTTCATAAGTTACCAAATTGGTAAGGGTTATTTCACAATCTCTTCATTATCCGAGATTGTTTATACGTAATAATCTACTCGGATCTCTTTATCATCCACATCCATGTTTCTTAAAAATGTATTTCAAAACATTTTTACTATTTACTAGAATATGAGTTAAAGTCATTTATACCCTTTTTGACTTTTATAAGTGTTTTATAAAGGAATCTTTCAGTCGTTTTCAAAACAAGGTCCTTTTTAACCTTTTCGACAGAATTAAGGTAAGAATGTTTTTTTTAACTTATACGGCGGGTGCAGCGATTTTACGCCGTTATAAAATCTTCAAAGCTTCCCTTACAAGCTTATAAGAATATTTTCAAGAAAATATTTTATTTTATATGGATCTTAAATGATTTAAAAAATATAAAGAGATATTTCTCTAAAAAGTGTTTTGATTTCATCTTGTCAACATCCTTTGATGGATTTTACGCTTATTTGAAGTTTATTCATTATGATACAAAACTTCTATATTGTATTGAAGGTTTTGTGATATGTTTGACTGTGGATGTGCTATTTTTATACCATTCATAGTTTATGGTGAAATTATTGACATTTCGTATGCTAGTTCCAATAAGAATGTTTATGTTATATTTCAACCTTTACTTCATATGAATGTGTTGGACAAGTATGTTCCAGGTTGGGGACTGGTTAAAGTAACCCCTCTAGGTTGGGGACTGGTTAAAGTAAGCCCTCCATGTTGGGGACTGGTAAAAGTAAGCCCTCCAGGTTAGGGACTGGTAAAAGTAAGCCCTCCGGTTTGGTCTCCGGTTATTAGAAGGACTCCGGGTTGGTGTCCGGTTATTAGAGGCACTCCGGGTTGGTGTCCGGTTATTAGAGGCACTCCAGGTTGGGTTCCGGTTACAGTTAGCCCCATGGTCTTGGGATGAGGCCTTGACAAAGAAATTAAAGTTCAGCATTATGCATTCTAACATTATGAAAGTGGTTATTGATTTTTGCATGTGATTATTCGATTAGTAGAATATCCATGTGAATAAGTAAATGGCATTATTTCATTTTACTTTTGCCATACTATGTTGAAGTTCAAGTTTAAAAGGCTTTTGTTTTAGTAATTCATTGCCTTAAATGTTTATGCTTATTTTTGAATGTTCCGCTATATTGTTATCCTTACTGGGCATTTGAGCTCACCCCTTTTCTATGTTTTATTTTTCCCAGGATGTGAAGATGTAAGTTATGAATGACCTACAGGGATATTATGAGGGGATTATAGTGTGGACTGTGGAAACATTATGTTGTTGTAGTAGTTTTTCATTTTATGATGTAATGTAAAACTTATGAATATATCTAGTGTTTACAAGGCTACTAAACCAATCGGTCTTTCGAGATTTGATCTTTCTTGTGATAATGCCAATGTTATGTAATAATGCACCGACTCTGGGTAACTGGGGTCGGGGCGTTACACATTTAGTATAAAAAAATTTATATTCATAGAAAAAATATTATGTAATAAATATAAAAAATTATATATCAGAGTAGGTTCATATGTTTTGTAAATTATCAAATCCTCTATATACAAAAAACATATTCATTATAATGGCTTCTTGTTCTTGTAAATTTTAATGGTATTCTATCTAAAAATATTATCTGTATAAATATATTTACCCTTTATCAATTTTTAAATTATTATGAATAAGAACCATATAAATTACTATAAGGAAAAACATAGTTTATAGGACTTTACTATTTTTAACATCTAAATCTTCTTAGCTCTAAGAACCTTGTAATTTACTCGATTTATCTACATATAATATTCTAAATACCTCCAAACATCAAAAAAAAACCTCAACTCACCTAATAAAATTTGTTTTATGTGATTTTTAATATTATTTAAGTATTGAAAACAAAATACAAAACAAGAACTATATCAACTTATTCTCTTATAAAAAAATTCTTCCCTAGAAAAATACATTAAAGTTAGTAGATTCTTATTTTAATGTCATATCTAATTACCATCTTCATTTATGGTCTCGAAAATCAACACAAAATATCCCTTAGTCTAAAAAACCCCCTATGGTTTTTGTTATCAACCGAGGAACATAAATCAATTTTTAAATGATCACAATTATAAATCAACCATCACTCAACAATTCTAATCCTATGTGTGGAAACCAGATATAGGAAAAAAATTAGGAATAATAATATCATGTTGTCCATAATAGTGACTTGCTTCTACTTCTTCACAAACCTTGATTCCATTTCAACCCATGTAATAAAAAAACATCCCTAATTTATAAAAAATATAACTTTTAACCTGTATATAAAACGTTTCTGTATACATGATCACTAAATTTGATAAAATATTTCACACATTGACATCACATATTACCCATTTTTAAAAACATCCACTAAATATATGCCCCCCCTAAAAAATAGTTCTATCACTATTAGGTAAAATTGATATCTTTAGATACTATAATATATTGTTTTTATCACCTTTTTAAATACCATAAAGGGTATAACATAAAGTTATTTATGTTATCTTTCTCCCCATTTGACATCAATTATCTAAAGAATATGTGTTAGAGGGGACATATTCATTATACCTTATAATTTGATGAATTAAGGAATATATTTATTATTTAGACCCCATGGATTGTTATTTAAATACATCTTTACTGAAAACCATTTTTATCTACCAAATTCTTTCTCAAATATCATTTAAAATTGGTAGAACACATATTCTTCTTTAATTTAGAAATATGACTTGTCAATGAATTTTGTTTTTTCTCATTTTCATTTATTTAATTTCAAAACATTGACATTGTTGTCCTAAAATTGTATGAACTTAGTCATCCGTATTTTTTAATTATTTATTTAACATTATATTTAATTTTCATCATTATTTTTGAGTAGACTTATTTATCCACCCATTTTGGTGTCAACAATCTCAAAAGGATTCTCATGATCTTTGTTTTTCTTTTTTGAAAGACATATTATTTTTCACTATTTTCTTTCCTCTGTATCTAACTATAAATTATTTAGGATACATTAATTAAAACTGATGAACTTATAAGATCACGAGACATTACTAATCAATATGACCTTTTTGAACATGTTTCATTTACACTTCATTTAAGTATTCAAAATTATTCTTCAACATCACAGTTTGTTATTGAATAACATTTTTTTGAAGTTTTTTTGTATGCAAGGGTTTTTCCCCTATATGTTTTCTCTCCATTAATATATTTATACTAAAATGTTCTTAATCTAAACTATAAGGTCTTAATCCTATTCTCATAGCTTTCACATGATCAAAAATGGCCACAGAAGGCTAATCTTCATCCTGAACTACTAGTCTATCTAGTAGTAGTACTATTTCAGAATTAATAAATTTTAAAGTCATATTAAAATATATTTAATGAATTAGAACACAAAGATACTAAAAAAAATTTCTTAACTATTTTTTTGTTTTCACAAATATTTCTTCATCACACAGAATTTTATATTTTCTTTTAAATTTAGGCTTTTTAGAATAAAACATGTTATGAATAATCATCTCATTTGTGATTTTCTCTAATTTTATAAACCTTATTTCAAATTTAATATATTTCCTTTGATTCCCTGATCTTTATGGATAATTAGTTGAGATATTTATTAATCATAAAAATCTTGAAGTCTCACTCTATCCATAACACTCTTCCATTTCCTTGTGAAATATCTTACTATATGCTTGGAATTTGAGAAATCATATCTGATTTTTTATATAATTTTATTTATATAGAATATGAAACGATAGATATTAAGGATATTTTTTTCAAACAAATCTATTTTCATTAATAAAAATTAAACTTTCTATTCTATTGTTTGAATATTTCTCTTACTTCCTCAACATGTGGGAGAAACTCAACTTCCTTCTTTCTGAATCCAACCATAATTAATTCAACCAAATTTAGTGCATTCTATAATATATTATTTTCTTTCTTGAACTCCAAAATTTTGGGTATTCTCTTATTTAATTCCTTATTCAACATGAACTGCATTTCATATTCCTACACCCCTTCATCAAAACATTATTAATCCACTTATTCATTTTAGTCAACTTCAATGTTTGAAAAATTGATTTACAATAAAGAAATTAATTTCTTATATCATCTAATAGTTAAGTAATAATCAATATTACTATAATAAAATTATGTTTATTTATTATTTCATAAATAAATCCTCCTTCTGGTAAAAGAAAAATTATTTTTTGATCTCCTTGATAAAAAGTTACACCTTCTGAAAATCTTGTAATTTTTCCTTGAAACATCATGAGAAGACTACTCTTCATCTTCAATTTCATCTTCTTTTAGATTTGGATAATTTATAGTAAAATTTCTGATGCCTCCATATATGAAATACCTTAATGGTATTTTCCCATGAAATTATCCATTTTCTATTTAGACACCTCTTGAGATAAGTGACACATGTTTATAAAACATCACATAAATATTTCACCTCTATCTAAACTTCATAATTCATCATCATATTATTCCAAAATGTTCTTTAAGAACATTCATTATTCATGAATTTGAATGATATTTCCTTCTCAATAAAACCATTATTCTTTCAAATGCATTATTTTCTTATCGTTTGTGTAACTATGATGTTATGAAAGTCTTCTAATGGAATTGTGTAAAAATTATGATCCTCTAGAGTAAGAACATTGGCATCAAATATATTTAGTAATATATTACATATCTTCTTGACTACCATTGAATCTCTAAGAGTCTCATAGAATCCTCTATTGGTTATCACCACTTCATTTAGCCTTATAATGAATTTATCAACAAAATCGTATTCAATCATTCATATATCTTCATACATCAATCTATAAATCTAAAATTTAACTATTTTTGTCATTGAAATTGACTTTATATGTATTTTTTATCCGGCACAAAATGTATTTTTCTATGTTAACCACAATGAAATTTAGTAACTAATTTTCTGAAATTGAGGACAAAATGGAATTCCCTATATTCCCATCAATTTCAAAATTATATCTAGAATCCCAAGTCATAGAAGACTGTTGAGAAATAGATGTAAAAACATCAGTTAAAATATCTAGAACATCCATAATATGTGAAAGTTAGTAGTATAGAATGGTTTCCTTCCATTTATTATAATGTTTTCCATTAAATGTGAAAAACGATTTACTGTTCACCAAATTAATACTATATATAATAGATATAAAAATATATATCACAAAAAAAATTCACTGAACACATTTAACAATGTTACTTTGAAACCACCATAATTATTAAATAGATCAATAAATTAAAATACTAATATTTTTTTATCAAAATTTATAGTAGAAAAATATGAAACTGTTAATGTTTAAAGGAAACCTAATTGTTCTAATACCACTTGTAATTGCCCCATGAACGATGGTTATTGACATATTGGGGGGGGGGGGGGGTTAAACAGTCAATAATGAAAACATTTTTTCTTTTATGATTTCTTATGAATTGTTGGAGTGAGTCATATAATTGATTAATCCACAGACGTTAAGGAAACAAACAAACTAAAGAAAATTGATGTACAAGGTTAATTACTCAAATTGAGTATCCAATCCTTAACATGATCTAGACTCACTTGAGACCATATAATCCACTAGAATCTTTATTACTAGGTCAAAATGTAGGGAATAACCATGGACTCATGTCCATAAGGAAATCAAAAATTTTTTCACCTAATAAATCTTTGGATATATTCTAAAATTTTTTATTCTTAAATATGGTAAGGATTATCCTAATCATCTTACTAAATTTTCTTCCAAAAATATTATAGTTATATTACAATTACTCACTATATAGAATAGTCATGATTTATTTTTAATCACCATACAACAAAACAATGATTATTACACACAAATTTGAGTGTATACTTCTTCATCTTTCTCTCCTTATTCTAGTTGAATTGTTTGATATACCGTTCTAAATCTCCCTACACCAAACATAACACATTATTATATGGAACTTTCTACCCTAAATAACCCACTTGATTATTTGGTTTGAACTCATCCATCAACATGTATGACCCTATTAATCTTATCTTCCAAAACAATAATATTTCTTCACATTAAAATTTTAATTTCAACATCCAATTAAGATAATGAAATTCACTTAGATTCTTTAATATATCCTCTTCTTCTTCCACCCGTCCAATTATTGAAACTATCCTAGTAATTATGGTGTGACTACATGCATTATGACATGAGTAACTATATCCTTTAAATATAGTATCATTCATAAAATGAAAATATTTATACATGGTCTAGTCTATTTTTACTTTTACTTTTGGTCTATATATCATAGAGGGACATATTCTTTCATGTTGGTACTATTCTTGATTCCTCAGTATAATAAAAATCATAATTCTCATAGTTATTCACCATGATACAAGGTTCATATCAATATAAATTGTACTATGATGTGTTCTACTTCATCATTTTAGACATGATTGTTTTCTCACATCATATCATGTGAAAATGTGTGGGAATCTATGTTTTTAAAATTTAGAGAAAACCTAGCCATTTTACTTCTTTTTGATAAAGTTTTTTTGATATTTCATGGAATTCTCAAAACAGACACCATAGTGAAACCACATCATGGCCACCAACATTTTGTTTCCAAGAAAATCACCATCATTAAATGACTATGATTCAATGACTTCTTTCATCATGGTTTCACTTTGTGAAATCTAATTCATGAAGTAATATATTCAATAACTTCATTTTTATACTTAATCCAAATAATGCTCTAGGAAAATTTCTTTAATTATTTGAAATCATTATTTTGGAATCACATTTGGTAAATTTTAGAACACTTTGTTAACTTCTATAAAACTCATATTTTTTCTAAGTTAGATATCTTACACATCATAGTAAATCCTCATGTATCTCACATACAAATATTATATATGGAATTTCTTGTAACAACCTGAGAAACCATGTTTTGAGTAATGATAGGTTTGTTTTAAAATTCCACCCATTAAGTGAACAAAAAATCATCTTATAAGATGATAATAATTAAAAAATAGAAAAAACGCATCAAATGAATGAAAGTCCCTTTTATTCAAATGATTAATATCTCGGTGGCTACAACTCACAGCAATCGAACAAGAAGATAAGCTAACAAAAAATCCCAATTAAAAACCCGATTACAATTATAGGGAGACCTTTTAAAACCACCAGGACCCCAAGAAGGAGGTAAGGGTCTTTGGCATCCATCAGAATAAACATGACGATGGCCGAAGCCACTGCAGCCGTGCTGAGAACCAAAGGAATCACACGAACCATCTCCTATTTTTCTCCTTCAGTCGCCTTGAGTGAGGGACACCACCAGACTAGACTTTTTATTGGAACACTAATTCGACCATTGGACCCTAACAGCTATAAATATAACCGTTGGCTCCCCTATGATTCTGCTATCCACTAACATTTTATTTTGGACTGTTGAAGAAAAGAGTTGTTTACCCCCGAAAGGTTCGAAAAGTTAATTGTGTAATTTTTTTAAAGAGTGACATAAATAATAATATAATTAATTTATTGCTTGTTTTACCCAAAAGGTGAATTATCTTTTGTATTTCAAAATGGTGAGAATTAATAATATTATTATTTTTTTCCACTATTTACTATACATGTTTTTAACTTGAACAATTAAACTTTTATTTTGTAATTATATTGAATCTGATGGGTTTTTACTTTGTCTAAGAAAATATGTACTCAAACTCTTGAGTTATATATATATATGTTGCATAAAACCTTAAATTAAATGTATTATATTTATCTCTAAATTAAATATAAGTAATAATATTAATGCGAATGTTTATAATTTGAATTAACAGTTTTGAAAACTATGTCAAATTATGATTTCATTTACTTATGTGTTTCATAATGATAATATTTTTATCAACGCACTCTTATGTGTGATTTTTAAAATAATTATAAATGTAGTTATGTTTAATGTTTAACTGCATTAATAATATTAATAATATTAATCTTAAATTAAGGAAATTAAGATAATTAGTTAATAAAGGAAATTAAATATATATATATAATATGTTTTGGTTAATTAATGTATTTTTGTATTAAATGAACCATTGACCAATGACTATCTGAAATTAAAAAAATTTATATCAATAACTTACTATTAATAATAAAAACAATGTTAATAGAAAATTAATACAACAACTTTGTTTTTTTTATTTAAATCGAAGCCGCATTTTTTTAGCCACAACATTTCAGAGCCATTCGATCTAGGCAGTCCATCACACCCATTCCTTTTCTTTTAATGTTGAACCATGTTTGAGTCGTCCGATCAACACCCTTATAATCTTAGCCGTCCACAATTTTTTCCAGTTTTCTTCTTCCCCGCGACCCACGTTTTCTTCTTCCTTTGTCACGCTGAACCAGTAGGGTAGGGATCGTTTTCTTCTCTAGGTCGGCGAGTGGACCCTCTTTGATCCCCCATTTTCATAGAGTCAGCACCGACTCGACCTCCTTTACCCCGTCAGTATCTCCATGAAAGGAGAGAACCTGTACTTGAGCTTCGGTTTGCACCATAGGGAGGTTTTGCACCCGAAGCTTCTTGGATCTCCAACCACCGGACCGGCTTCGTTTGCTTCATCTACTCCTTTCCTCCAAACTGGTAAGGGGACAGATCCAACCTAATTTTTTTAAAAGCTTTGGTATGTATGTTTTATATATAGGTTTATATATATAAAAAATTATAAGTATATACCCCCTATTTATACACTTAAGCATGGCTTTTAGAACCTATCTTGGCCGCTCTTGTGTGGAATCCCAAAACCGGGGTAAGGGTACTCGGAGGACCTATTTTATATTGGTTCTGGTATTTTCATATGTTCTTTGGGTATATATATATATATATATATTTATATACATATATGTATAAAATGATATATGGAAATATACAAACCTCTTCTCAATATTTATAACCCTGATTTTATTTCGCCCATGAAAATGGAGATTTCGGGTAATTGCATGAAGATGTAAATCACGAAAGTATATGGAGCATAAATATGTATATGTACATGTAATTATATATATGTATATGTACATCAATGTGCATAAGGGATGAACTTGATTTTTTTTTTGTAATTTGTTAAAAGTTTATTCACTCAAAAAGATTATTATTTCAAGAAAAGTACCCAAAACTATTTGTATACATGTTTATATGTATGATGAAGTTTAAGGGTTAGTTTGGTATCAAAATAATTCTTTCAAATTTTCATTTATCATCATTATTGATAAATCAAGATTTTATTTTGTGATGATGGGTAGTGTAAATTCCTTAAACGTTTACAAGTGTATATATATGTATTCATATATATGTACTCATGTTTATGGATCGACCATGTTGCATGGAAGACTGATTTTATGCCTATAAGGGTTTTATGAAAATTATGTTCACATTGTTTTTTTAATGTAAAAGAACCCCATTCGGTTTTACCAAACATTAATTTTGTAAAATGTATTACATGAGAAATATTATTGAGTATGGTTTAATTTGGTAAATCCATTCACATGTGTATACACACCTAAATTATATATATATAGATATATATAACCTTGTATCGATATGTTGTCTTCAAATACAAGTTCTTCTTATGATGTTTTCATAATTTTCAAAGGAAATGTCATGTTATTTAATGTGCAAATAAGTTTTTACACAAATATATATATATATATATATATATATATATATATATTAATGCAGTATGCATACATATATACATGGCTTCCCAAGATGGACCTAATTACAAACTTTATAACCCTACCTATTGTATATTCACAAAGTTTTAATTAAACACCCACAATACCCATTTATAAGCAAGTGTATTAGTTATGAATGACCGTGTTTTTAACTTGGTATTATGATGATTTGGAATGTTAATGTGTTTATGTTCATGTTTTCAATTTTTAAGATAATTTTTTATGTGTACGGATTTTTTTAGCATGCCTGTCTTAGTTTTATTAATGATTGAACTGTCATCAAGCTATGAATATGTATGTGAAAAGGGGGTTTGATTAAGAATGTATGAATTAAAACCTATGAAGGAAAGACCATGTCAAGATATGTGAGGGATGTATTGGACTTAAATGTGATGGGTGCACCCGTAATTATATAGAGCAATATGAATGATGTGATGGGTGCGCCCAGAATTATACAGCGCTCCAATGCATTGGGTAAAGTATGACTCTCATGAGACATTATGTGTTATAGTCTTGGCAGTTATCCTTGGATTGTGCTACCCTAGAAACGGGATTGGCGGTTAGCCTTGATCCGTTAAGTATGTTTTACAGTCTTGACGCAAGGTCTTGACAAAGTTCGACATTATACATTCCCTCTGCATGTGATGATAAATGGTCAACCAGGGGTTAGTTCAACTAACAGGACATCCCCTAGTAGGAAATTTCCCTTGACTATGAAAATGTAATTATGTGATAAGAACTGTTTTTCATGTGGTAAGTTGTTATAAGAATTGTATGTGCTCATGAATCACCTTTTGAATGTTTACCCTGCTTACTCACAGATTTCTTTTAGAACTAAGTAACCTTGGTTGAATATTATGCATTATATATTCTTCATGTGTTTTTATCTCTGATCATGTTTACTTTAAAGTTTATTTTAAGCATGTACTTCTTCTCTATGCAAGTGGTTTTCAAAAATGTTGGATTTCATGTTTATAAGAAAAGATAATGCTTTGTTTTTAGCGAAGTTTTTTATTCTCTTCAAAAGTATTCCTTTGAGAAAGAGTTTTCTTAAAACGTTTTTACAATCCCTGGCTGGGCATATTTTCTTACCCTATGTTTTTTAAAATTTTTCAGGCATGGTTTGTACTAATAAAGTTTATCAGAAGAAGCTGGTTTCCCAGAATCCTGAGCCTCGCGATCTTCTGTAGTAATGGGACATGATATATTATTTGTAAATGTTGTAACAAAATGTTAGTATATCATGTCTCATAGGATCCCTGGGATTGGGGTTACTATAGTTGGTATCAGAGGATGGGTTCCGGAAACTCTGGAAAACCAGGTGGTATGAATTTATTACTATGATTGACTAAGTAAAAATGTTATAACTTTCAGATGGCTGATGAAAATGTACCTACCGACCTACTATCACTTCCCACAGAGGCTCTAGAGAACATTGTATCTCTAGCTAGCCATGAGAACATTCTAAATTATGCCCGAATTCGTATGTCATGTAAGCACCTGTATGATGTGTCAAACTCACCTAGGGTGCTTAGTCTTCACCGGGGATTGGGGATGGATTATCTCCTAATGATGATGACCCAATTTCCCTCTAATGCACGTCGGGGAATGTATCATGAGGGACTCTTCCGAGTGTTCACGACTGGTGAATAATTTGGCATGATGATTGATAACCCCTTACAAGATGCTGCTGCTGCCAGAGACCTCTGAGCGGCTTACCTATGCCAGATTTTTCACTACGGCTTCTGGGGCCAGATAATAGACCTCAGAGTGTTGGAAGATGATTCCACCCGATTGTCTCTCAGGAAAGAGGTTTATACTGATGTTTCCAAACTCTATACCCCTCACGCTAAACTCAGGAGACGTTATATATGTTCCCATTAGTTTAGTCCTGTCTGTTCAGCCGGCGTGTGGTTTGAAGAGTTAGGGAGTTTTGACACTCTTTGTGGTGTACGTTTAGTAAACTCAGACTTTGTTATGTAAACTTTTGCATAAATTAAAGTTTCATGTTTCCTTTCCTGCCTCTACCTTATCAGTGTTGTTAAGAGTTTCCTTTTGAATGTTTTTTCAGATGGCTAGTCAAACGAACATCTCATCCCTACCCGATGAGTTAGTAGAGGTTATTATGATCAGGGAATGCACGATGGATTATCCATCCTTTATCCACATGTGAGGGTCTAGCCAGCGTCTGCTCGATCTAGAAAATGGTCCTGAGATTCTTCATTTGTGTCAGGAGGATGATCGTGTTTTTCACCTTATTTGCACTGCTCAACTCCCCTGCTATAGGCGAAGGGGAAGGTACTATGAAGGCCTCTTCCAGTGTTTTAGTCTGACGCAGAACTTCTCTGCCAGAGTGTGCATCCTCGTAGCTTCTCAGGATGGCCACCTTAGTGCAGCCTATATGTTCCAGGTCTTGAATTTCAGTCTCCTCAATCGCATCATTCTTCTAGATTACCTCGAGCGTGATGTAGCCCAGAGAGTTATCAGGGAGTTTATCTACTCGAACGTTTCCGAGCTTTTCACCGCACGAGCCTCCCTTTGGAAGCCCGTTTATAGTACGCACGAGCAGGAGTTCAAGACGTACTGTTCAAAGTGCATTTGGGCTAAGGAAACAGATGAACTATGTGCCAACTTTGGTATTCCATTAACCGAGCTAGATCCACTGTTTCGGTAATGTTGTACGTGTGGGGCTTTTGTTTTTATTTTTATAAATAGAATTGCGAGGGCGCAATTCCTTGAAGGGGGAAGTAATGTAACGACATGAAAAACCATGTTTTGAGTAATGACAAGTTTGTTTTACAACTCCACCCGTTATGTGAACAAACAATCATCTTATAAGATATTAATAATAATAAAATAGAAAAAATGCATCAAATGAATGAAAGGCCCTTTTATTCAAATGAGTAACATCTCGGTGGCTACAACTAACAGCAATCGAACAAGAAGATAAGCTAACCAAAAATCCCAAATAAAAACCCGATTACAATTATAGGGAGACCGCTTAAAACCACCAGGACCCCAAAAAGGCGGTAAGGGTCTTTGGAATCCATCAGAATAAACATGAGGATGGGCGAAGCCACTGCAGCCGTGCTGAGCATCAAAGGAATCACACGAACCATCTCCTCTTTTTCTCCTTCTGTCGCCTTGAGTGTGGGAAACCGCGAGACCAAACTTTTTATAAGAACACTAATTCGACCGTTGGAACCTAACGACTATAAATATAACTGTTGGATCCCCCATGATTCTCCTATCCACTAATGTTTTATTTTGGAACGTTGAAGAAAAGAGTTGTTTACCCCTGAAAGGTTCGAAAACTTAATTGTGTAATTTGTTTAAAGAGTGAAATCAATGATAATATAATTAATTTATTGCTTGTTTTCCCCAAAAGGTGAATTATATTTGGTATTTTTAAACGGTGAGAATTAATATTATTATTTTTTTCCACTATTTACTATACATGTTTTTAACTTGAACAATTAAACTTTTATTTTGTAATTATATTGAATCTAATGGGTTTTTACTTTGTCTAAGAAAATATGTACTCAAACTCTTGAGTTATATATATATATATGTTGCATCAAACCTTAAATTAAATGTATTATATTTATCTCTAAATTAAATATAAGTAATAATATTAATGCGAATGTTTATAATTTGAATTAACAGTTTTGAAAACTATGTCAAATTATTATTTCATTTACTTATGTGTTTCATAATGAAAATATTTATATCAATGCACTCTTATGTGTGATTTTGAAAATAATTATAAATGAAGTTATGTTTAATGTTTAATTGAATTAATAATATTAATAATATTAACCTTCAATTAAGGAAATTAAGATAATTAGTTAATAAAGGAAATTAAAAATATATATATATATAAAATAATATTGTTTGGTTAATTAATGTATTTTTGTATTAAATGAACCATTGACCAACCACAATCTTAAAATAATAATAGTTAGATCAATAATTGACTATTAATAATAAAAAAAATGTTAATAGAAAATTAATAAAACAAGTTTGTTTTTTTATTATTTAAACAGAAGCCGCATTTTTTTTAGCCGCAGCATTTCGGAGCCGTTCGATCTGGGCACACCATCGCAGCCATTCCTTTTCTCTTAATGCCGCACCACGTTTGAGCGTCCGATCAACTCCATTCTAATCTCAGTCGTCCACAGTTTTTTCTAGTTTTCTTCTTCCCTGCGTCCCGTATTTTCTTCTTCCTTCGTCGCGCTGAACCAGTAGGTTAGGGCTCGTTTTCTTCTCTAGGCCGGTGAATAGACCCTCTTTGCTCCCCCCTTTCCACTGAGTCGGTACCGAATCGACATCGTTTACCCTGTCGGTATCTCCACTCAAGGAGAGAACCTGTACTTAAGCTTCGATTTGCACCAAATGTAGGGAGGTTTTGTACCCAAAGCTTCTTGGATCTCCGACCACCGGACCGGCTTCGTTTTCTTCATGTACTCCTTCCCTCTGAACTGGTAAGGGGACAAATCCTACCTCGTTTTTTTAAATCTTCGGTATATATGATTTATATCCATGTTTATATATATATATATATATATAAGTATATAACCCCTATTTATACACTTATTCATGGCTTTTAGAACCGATCTTTCCCGCTTCTGTGTGGAATCCCAAAACCGGGGTAAGGGTACTCAGAGAACCTATTTTATATTGGTTCGGGTATTTTCATATGTGCTTTGGGTATATATATATATATTTATATACATATATGTATAAAATGATATATTCAAATATACAAACCCCTTCTCAATATTTATAACCCTGATTTATTTTGCCTATGAAAATGGAGATTTCTGGTAATTGCATGAACATGTAAATCATGCAAGTATAAGGAGCATAAAGATGTATATGTACATGTAATTATATAGATGTATATGTACATCAATGTGCATAAGGGATGAACTTGATTCTTTTGTTTTGTAATATGTTTAAATTTTATTTACTCAAAAAGATTATTATTTCAAGAAAAGTACCCAAAAATATTTGTATACATGTTTATATGTATGATGAAGTTTAAGGGTTAGTTTGTTATCAAAATAATTCTTTCAAATTTTCATTTATCATCATTCTTGATAAATCAAGATTTTTTTGGTGAAGATGGGTAGGGTAAATTACTTAAACATTTAGAAGTGTATATATATGTATTCATATATATGTACTCATGTTTATGGATCGACCATGTTGCATGCAAGACTGATTTTATGCCAATAAGGGTTTTATGAAAATTATGTTCACATTGTTTTTATGTAAAATAACCCCATTCGGTTTTAACAAACCTTAATTTTTTTTAATTTATAACATGAGAAATATTATTGAGTATGGTTTAATTTGTTAAAACCTTGAACATGTGTATACGCACCTGAATTATATATATATAGATATATATAACCTTGTATCGATATGTTGTCTTCAAATACAAGTTCTTCTTATGATGTTTGCAAACTTTTCAAAGGAAAGGTCATGTTATTTAAAGTGAAAATAAGTTTTTACACAACTATATATATATTCATACAGTATGAATACATATATACATGACTTCCCAAGATGGACGTAATTGCAATCTTTATAACCCTAACTGTTGTATATTCACACAATTTTAATTAAACACCAACAATACCCATTTATCAGCAAGTGTAGTAGTTACGAATGACCTTGTTTTTAACGTGGTATTATCATTATTTGGAATGTTAAAGTGTTTATGTTCATGTTTTCAATTGTTAAGATAATTTCTTATGTGTACGAATTTTTTTAGTATGCATGTCTGAGTTTTATTAATGATTGAACTGTCTTCCAGTTATGAATATGTATGTGAAAAGGGGGTTTGATTAAGAATGTATGAATGAAACCCTATGAATGAAAGACCATGTCAAGATATGTGAGTGATGTATTGGACTTAAATGTGACGGATGCACCCGGAATTATATAGTGCAATATGAATGATAGGACGGGTGCACCCGGAATAATACAGCGCTCCAATGCATTGGGTAAAGTATGAGTCTCATGAGATGTTATCTGCGACGGTCTTGGCAGTTAACCTTGGCTTGTGCTACCATGGAAACAGGATTGGCGGTTAGCCTTGACCCGATAAGTATGTTTTACGGTCTTGATGCAAGGTCTTGACAAAGTCCGACATTATACATTCCCTCTGCATGTGATGATAAATGGTCAACTAGGGGTTAGTTCAACTAATAAGACATCCCATAGTTAGAAATTTCCCTTGAATATGAAAATGTAATTATGTGATAAGAACTGTATTTCATGTGGTAAGTTGTCATAAGAATTTTATGTTCTCATGAATCATGTTATGAATGTTTTCCCTGCTTACTCACAGATTTCTTTTAGAACTAAAGTAACCTTGGTTGAATATTATGAATTATCTATTCTTCATGTGTTGCGCTCTCTGATCATGTTTACATTAAAGTTTATTTTAAGCACATACTTATTCTCTGTGCATGTGGTTTTCAAAAATGTTGTATTTCATGTATCTAAGAAAAGATAATGCTTTGTTTTTAGCGAAGTGTTTTATTCTCTTCAAAAGGATTGCTTTGAGAAAGAGTTTTCTTAAAACGTTTTTAAAATCCCTTACTGGGTATATTTTCTCACCCTACGTTTTTGTTTTAAAATTTTCAGGCATGGTTTGTACTAATGAAGTTTATCAGAAGTAGCTGGTTTCCCAGAATCCTGAGCCTCACGATATTCTATAGTAATGGGACATGATATATTATTTGTAAATGTTGTAATGAAATGTTAGTATATCATGTCTCATAGACACCCTGGGATTGGGGTTGCTACATTTAGTAAGTACAAATATCTAACATATTAACCAAAAAATTATATACCTCAAAGATAATTTTTCCTTTCCTACATTTCTATTCATAGGAAAAATATTATCAACTGAATATAAATAATTATTTATTGATACATGTTCTTGTATTTGTGAAATTTTCAACAAATCTTCATGAAAAAACTTGTGCATTATAGCTGGTTCTTACATTTTTCTATTTTTTACAAGTATTCTATAAAAAATATTTAAAATATCTTTAGGGTTTCTCCTTTTTCAATTATCTTCTATTAGTAATAAAAAACATATAAAATATAGTATGAAAAACCTTATTCTTGGGGGAATCTACAATTTTTAATATCCAAATATTCTTATCTCTAAATAGCCTGTATATTACTTCTAATGATCTACAAACCTTTTCCAAATACTTTAAAATTCCCAAAAACCATTAAACTCAAATAATAAACTTTATTTTATGTGTGGTTGAATATGATTTATGTATTAGTAAAATAAAACACAAGAACCATAACCACTTCTTTTCTTCTCTAAAACCTCTTCCCTATATAAATACAAGAAGGCTAGGGGATTTTTTCTCAACATTAGATATCAATAACTTAATCATTATTGTGATACAAAAATCTCTAAAAAAAATATTTCGGTCAATAGTTCCTCCATGGTACATAATCCAATGTCAGAAACACTAAGATCAGCCTCTGTCACCCCCCTCCTCCATAGGGTCTATTTCAACACTGATAACTAATCATGAATATAGGAACAAAAAACCATGTCTTAAGCCTAAAATTCCAACACATATATTATAACTCTCCACGTTAAAACACCTTATTACAAACATAAGAATAATGTTGTAATTTATATCCAAGGATACATCTATGAGTTACCATAACTCTCATTCATGGGATAAATATCTACTTATTAAATAAAAATTAAGTACCCCATGAAACATATCTATATTTTTTTCACAAAAATCTATCCCAAGGGTAATCCCAATGTCCCAACACCAACATAATGATGAAATTGGTTTTCCAAGATCTTTTCCAATATTAAATTTACCATTTACCCTTTTCTCTATTCAAGACTCTAAAACTGAATAATGAGCTTATTTCTAACATAGGAAAACTTAATTCACTACATTATATGAATCTCTCAATGTGTAAGAAAGATTACCTTCAATACATAGTCTTTTAGAAACTTTGATAAAAGTTAATATGTAAAGAGATAGTTTAGTCATGGTGTCTCACACACATATTTAATTAGTCACATCTACAAACTTTTTTAAGCATTCAACCACTTTATATAGAATGAAAATAGTCTATGTGGACTCTTAAATGCCTCTTAAATGATATACCATCATTCAAAACGTTTTAAAAACATTTTATAATTATAGAGATTCACAAAATATGTTTTTAAATATTAACATCAATGATTTATAATTTTAATAATAACAATTGTTGTTTGAAACACCATAAAAATTATCATAATATTTTAAAACCAATCATGACAGCTTATAGATAATATAGTATAAATTATTATTATACAAAACATGAAATTATGTGAAAACGAATATGACATAGTGACCCTTACTATGATGAAATATACTTCAGCACAAACCATGATGTGGTTAAAGTTAATATTCCTTGGTTTACTTTTTGTGAATATATCAATTAATATTTACATCATCTGAGGATTCAGTATATAAATCAATTCATGTTTTAAAGTTAATTCCAATCTTCATAGAGTTATTTTCATCATTCAAGTTCTTCATGTTCAAATCATTTTATAGTAATGATTCATTAATTTCATATATTGAGTACTTAATACATTTTTTTACTTGCTTTTATAGAAATTTTTTAATCAAAACACCATGTTTTTTGTTTTTTTGAATAAAATTCCAATTTTAAGGGTTAATTGAGAACTAAATATTTTTCTGGTGCCCTAAAACAAAGGCGATATAGAATGATTTTCTTTGGGGAGCTTAAATATGAACCATCACCAACCCAAGAAGAAAAAATTATAAAGAAAGAAATTAAAAAACCACAGTCCACATAAGCACCCAAATATAGGCCAATTGATGGGATAACTATACAAACAATTAGAAAAGATACACCTTGATCTTTGAGCTGCTTGAGATGAGGGAGACTTAAATCCCTATACACACCCATTAATTGTGGCCATATTAGATGCTTACTGGTAAAAATCATGTAGTTCACCAGCTAAACCCATCCAAAAAACCCCAACATCACACAAGTTAACAACCACAAAGATCCACCCCCAATATGATAAAAAACACCACTAGTGAAGCCACAAAAGCTATACATTGATGAACATCACCAAGAGTAGTACAATGGGAGAAACCAAAGTGTCATTCCATCATTGGGTCAATCCAAAACCACTCGAACCACATAATACAATATCAAATAACACCTTAATATACTATCTAGAAATAATTTTTCATAATGAAACTCCTTGTAAGGATGCTAAAAAATTAAATACTTATCCACTACCTCTATAGAAACTCCTTCTGTGGAACATTACAAGTAGCTAAAAAAATATTATATTGATCGAAATTGGGTTGTTCATTGCCACTCTAAGGTCATCCATGTTGTCTACCATCTTGATGAATATATGTTACGCCTCATATACTATTTTATTCACTGTAATTATGAAGTATTGATACTCAATTTGAAGAATTTTTATCTTTTTTATTACTTTTTTTAATTCAATGATGATGAATGATATTCCAAATTATCTAAATATTGTAAATAATATTCAACCATACACATGGATAATGATCTTAATTTATAAATATCAAATTATGGTACTTATAATATGATAGGCCCATTCATATCTATTAGTATTAACATCCTTTAATATATTAGGATCACAATTAAGAATTTTATAAGGTTTAATCATGAGGGTATATTTTCTTATTAAAAGGTACTTTATGTAAGATTACATTCAAATTTTATGGTTGGAATAACCCAAACCATCAAATAATGATGGTCTCAAGGGTACTTATTTATGGGTTATCCTTTGAATAGTCATAATGTGTGATATTTACATTATATTGTTTAAGGTCATTGAAAGGTTAACAGAATAAAATCTCTAATAATTTTTTTATTTGTGTATAAAATAATAACTTGAGAGGGTAATTAATAAAAAATTATTAAATTAAAATATATATTAAATAAATAAATATTTAATAAATTATTTAAAATTATTTTCATAATAATTTAGTTGTAAAAATTATATCTTTACTATATTCTTACCCTATGAGATATCGATAGGATATTCCTGATATAGAAAGTAAATTTTAGAGGGTTCCATAATCCTTTAACAAGAAGACTGAATTTTACACGCATATAGGAAAAATACATGATGACACTATCATTTTTTATGTGAAGGCACATGTACACTAATAATAACTTTTTGTGCAGGAATAAAAAACAAGACGAGGATTATTTTTTAGAGATAAGTCATTATCATTGAAATTTTATAATTGTGGAAAATAAATCAATCCATTATAAAATAAGAATATTCTTACCATAAGGAAAGTCGATCATAACAGAAATAAGTTTTGAGGCCTGTTAAAGAAACATGGTATCATTTGAACTACTTTTTACATATTCTATAATACACGATCTCTAAAGATCTTAAAACATTATCTCATATTTTTTCTTTATTTGAATAATTAATATTAAACTCAATATAATGTGATATCCTTGTATTACAACTCAATATTTAGGTTTCCTATTGATTTATCCATATATCATTATTCAGGTCTATTATTTATACTATATTAGAATACTATTATTTCTCAAACATCTATTACAAAAATAATATTCTATATAACATGTCCATATATCATATATCGGTACTAACTAATTGATGTTCATGACATGACCTAACCAATAGGGCCCCACTTGGCCGGTAGTAAGCTAAAGTGCCACCCCAATACCATCTATAATATGGTTGAGGCTACTAACTAATAACTAGTAGGGATATCACATATATTGGAGGCTTAGTCTAATGTAACATTATATACACACACATATCTATTAACATACCAGATTAATAAATTAAAATTGAAACTATTAACATAAAATCATAAATAACCATTAACAATCAACAATATTGTATTATAGAACATTACCAATGTATAAGGGAAAAAATATATGGGTAATAACCAAAATGTTTTTCCAAATTACTAATAAAATAGAGTAATTCCTTAGTACACACCCTCAAAATACCCAATAAAAATATGATACTATAGCCCCCAAGATCCACTATGCACCACTTTAACTAGGTCCACCTAGATCTCCTTTGAAAAACCTGTCATCTATATATGACATGATAGTTGTGGGTAAAGACCATATGAGGGTGAGAATATATATACCGAGTAGGATACCCTTGAATCACCAAGAAGTAAAGCTTCAAAAGTAAGTAATATAAAAACAAAAAAAATAGAGGTTAATGAATGGATAACCCATATATACTCATAGAAGGATATAATTCATCTAGTAAGGTTTCAAAACTCATAGCCAGCTAAATAAAAAACCTTCCCCACATGGATATATAAATTCGTACTATAAAAAAAGATATTCATGGCCCCCCTTAAAGAAAAAAAATAAAGAAACAAAAATCTCATATAAAGTTGTGTTCGATGAGGGAAATCAACTCATAGAAACAGCTTTATGCCCTGTCATACAAGGATATACTTGACACCATCTTTACTCTCACATTAGCAGGGATTGTGCTCCCCAAATGCAAGTAATGATATACCCAAACCTATATAGGGAGAAAGAATAGTGGAATGTGACTCTAGGCCTAATTTGTGGACATTAAAACCTATCCGAAATCAACAAATATACAATGGATTGTATGATTTGTATAAGGTAAAGTTACTCGGAGTGATATAAGGTGATTAAAGACTCTTCCTTCACGTCCCATACTTAACCCAACATAGAAAATATTATATAAGGTCCCAACCCTTAGAAAAAGAAAATTACACAGTGTGTGCAAGGGGGTACATGGTGTGTCACCTCGATTGCAAAACCTATATGTGTGATTGTAACATCAAATTAATATTTGAAATATTTTTTTCAGATATAATTAATCTTTTTGACAGTTTACATTACACTCAAAACCATGTTTTAAGGAAACATAAAAAACTATTAAAATATTATTATTTAATATGATAAGATATAACCTAGCTATTGGAATGAGGGGAAATAATAATATTTACTAAATTATTAATATTTCTGGTTTATTCATTTATAAAATTATTTCATTGGTCCTCAATTAATTATAAATGAAAATAAAAACCAATTGAACATAAAGGGAATGCTTTTTTGTGAAAAACTTTTTAGGCTCACAAAGATGTTTTATCTTAAAAAATTAAATTAATAACTATTAGTGAATTATTTTAATAAAATTTATATATTATATATTCAATCAAATTATTTAACATTCATCCAACATGTTTGATTTGTGTAATATAATAACAAATCCTATTTTACACTTAAAAATGTTATTTTTTTTAAAAACCTATTTTGTTGCATTTTGTACACTTATTTTAAAATTACGTTTTGTCACTCCTTGAAAATTAATTTGAGGAAATGACAATAATTTTTTAATTCATCATGCATAAATTATATTAGGTATAATTTTTTAGAATTATATGAAAACATAATTTTTTCAATGAATACTAAAAAATACTGGTTTTTATAAAGAATCGTCATTTATTTTAAATCATTTAAAAACATAAATATTATTTTAATATGGTTTAAAAATTAAAATTAATATATATATATATATATATATATATATTATTCCAATTTATATCATTGTAATCATTTTCATATTGAATTTTGATATACGAACCACTTAAACTTTTGAACATTTTTACTTTGAAAACCCACTGTCTCAACGCGTTAGTGGGATTAATTTTATAATACAATTTTACACTTATATGAATGGAACTTGAAAAAATGGATTCCATATTTATATTTATGATCATTTATATTTTCTAATAAGTTAAACATAATATTTTACCACAATGAAGATTAAAAATAGTAAAAAATTTATTTACCGCATTTAAGGTAAAAATGGGTTTACCTGGGGAAAAACTTAAAGGATAAGGAGTAAAAATAACATAAAAATACTAAAACACACATTTTATAAACATAATTAATCCTTATACCTTCTTGGATATATAATGGTTCATTTTTATTCCTTTTACATAAAAAACATGTGTGGAAGTTTGTATTTTTAAAAACATACATCTATGCCACTCACCACAATTATAAAAGGCCACCCATATTCTCTCATATTCACACTATAGAACCAATTTGTTTCAAACAATACCTACCAAAATAAGTTCTAAAATTTAATTCCCTCATCATATAATCTTTTTTTGGTTTTAAATACACAATGGAAGGATTTTTATGAAAATCAAAAGAAGTTTTCCAAATAAAGGTAACGTTCTTCAACGAGCTTTTTTATTTTATTTATTACTCCTCATCCTTAAACTCTTATTTCAACAAAAAAATAGTAAAATATGTTTTTTAAATAAAATTATATGGTTATATGTTATGTTCATGACCTATATCAATCTTATCCTCCCTCAAATGGGAAACTAAACCATCGATTTTGTGTAAGGCGGACTACAACCTCATGAACTGACGTAGTTCGTTTTCGATCAAATTTTATCATAAAATATTATAATGATGAATTTAAAGTATATATATATATATGATATATATAAATTTATTATACTTATGGAATTATTATATCACATATACCTTTTTTAATTTCCACTCCTTGAGGGATTTGATAACATATCATATGTGTACGGTGGACGACCGCCTCACGAAGGGAGGTGATTTATTATTCACTTTTTCTTTAAATGGGTAGTAAATATCATAAAGTTAATAAATTTATGTTATATATATGAACTAAAATTACTTATTTAAATATAATTTAACGTCAACATTCTTACATTCCAACCCATAAAAATACAATAACGTCGCTCGTGTGTACGACAGACTTCCACCTCACGAATCGATGTGATATGTTTTTTATTTATACTTTACATGGATGGTAAAAAGGGTATATTAAATCAATATATATGATATATATGATATAATAATTTTTATATATGGTTTACATATTATTTAACTTTATTATTCCCCATTCTTTTAGAAAATAAAAACATCATCCATGCGTACGTACGATCTTCCGTTCCAATGAGTGGAGCAGTTCATTTTTTTACAATAAATTCAATAGATTACCCCAAAAATATATATAATGAAAATATATGATATTAATATTTTTTAAAAATTCTAAAAATGATGTAATAATGATCAATTTAAAGGTAAAAACATATAAAACCAAAATATACATGAAAAATAAAGCAGTTATAACCCGAAAACATAATTTTAACAAGGAATAGTTAATCAACAGGTTATAAAATGTCATAAGTGAATAATATATGTTATTTTGTATATATATAATATTTTTAAAATAAACTTATATGTTTTATTTTGTAGGATTGAACATGTACAACATAAGTCAATACTTAAGGAAAGGGATTTTTATCTTCGTTTTTAATTTTGTGAGACACATTCTATATTCACCACCTATTTCTTTTATCATGTGTATATACAAAAAATTAAGGTATTTTATGATTGTTATCATGAAAAATATTGGGACTTACATATCCATTTAATGATATTTCTTTCATGGGGTTTATGGTTTCAAGGTTGCTAATACGGTAAGGGATTTTTGTCTTATTTTCCCTTCACTGAGACATATTTATGTTATGATACTATATTCTTTTATGAGGTGTATATAAGTAACCATTTACAATTAATATAATTTATTTATTTATTTTTATGCATCCTAATTTTTAGATAATGATATTCTTTCTTGGGGATTATGATTCAACGTTACCAAAGTGGTAAGGGTTCTATGTAACAATCTTATGATTTATTGGTATTACTCTTGGTTATGATTCCAATGATGAAAAATTATGACATATCACCCATTAACTTCATGAATTTTCTTATACTCTTGATGTTTCGTTAGAATAAATTTTTTTCCTTCATTTTTTATCTCATTATGTATTCAATATTTCAAAATAATATTTTTAAGAAAAATCATCCTTATTTATCTCTTATGTTTAAAAACCTTTTTCTTCTAAAACCACGTTCTCTAATAATATTTTTAAAAAAAGTTTTGGAAATTATCATAATTATTTAATAAAGACATTTTTACCAATGTTTTACTTTTATTAAGAAACATTTTTATGGAATAATTATGTTTTTTACGAACAATGCCAATTTATATTTTACCGAAGATGTGGAAGGAATATTTTTTTAACATGTACAAAATGAATTTAATTTGCCACCTTCATAACCATTATTTAATTTAGATATTTATTTATATGTTTTCAAGGATAATTTATAGGAAAATGATTTCAAAATTTATTTAAAAATTGATTTAAAATATAATGTTAATTTTCCTCATGAAATGGTTTAAGTAATCTTTAAAAAACAATTTACATATCAGATGAAATCCTTTGATGTTACTTATGATTTATGAGGATAATATTGAATTATAAAATCCTTTTTTTTCATATATGGTTAATTTTTTTGTCAATTAAATGTTTATTAAACCCATTTATTTTCATGGGTTATTCTTTGGTGAATTGATGAAATGTTTTTTAAACCTATTTTATTTACATGGGTTATAATGTGATGACATGATAAATATTTTATGATGATGTGGAGCAAATAAGATTGGTTTTTATTGTTAGATGGGTGAGACCTAAATCTTTCTCTAATTAATTGGGTAAATATTAATATTTCATGATATAAGGATGGTAATAAATTATATAGACTTGATCTACTATAGAAAATAGGTTTGCCCGGATCAATATTGAGAAATAGGTGTGTTATGATCCAATATGAGAAATAGGCGCATCCTGATCCACTATGGGAAACATGTGATGATTCATGATCCATTATTTTCAGGGTCTTGGTAGTTAAACTTTACATATGAAATTGTTTTTTATATTAATGATGATACCTCACTTTTATGACATGAGTTTATGGTTCTTGATTGATTTATGATGATTTCTCACTCTTATGGACCATGTTTTTTAAAGTGATTATGTTTTATATTGAGAATAATGTTTAGGATATATGAAAGATTATGTATGAAATCTATAATTTATGTTAATGATCACATACCCTTATGAGTATCTTATTTCTTTAGATGATCATATATTGATATCTCCTATGTTTACCCTTACCAAGTAGCTGGGATCACCCTTTCTTATGTTTCCACAACCTAGGTTATGAATAAAGGTTTTAAGTATGGTATTTTTATGAAGAGAACTATGTGGGAAGATATTTATGGGATTTGTTGAAGATATTTCAACAAATAATAAGATTGTTTTTCTAGTCTCCAAATATACTAAATTGATATAGTCCTTAGGCATGTATTTATGTAATGTAATTAATATTCCTCTAAAAAGATGTGATATTTAAGTATGAAAAGCCTGGGTCATTATAGTTGGTATCAGAGAAAATTATTATTCAACATTTATAGATTAGGATTAGAAATAATTAGAGAAAAACATTTGTTATACGTCTATGTATAGGATAAAATCATAATGAATTGGTAAGGAAATTATTATGTGGTTTTCCAAGAAATACATCATTGTCTAGATAGTGCAAGTGGATGTGGTTCTGGAATAGTTTTACATTTTTGTAATTAATCTTGAAAGGTATATCAGGAATGACTTATGTGTAACCTTATATAATAAAATGGGCCATACTACACACATGGTTTCACACTCTTGGGGGAAATGATTTGTTTTATCCATACTTTCTTTAAGAACCATCATCAAGGATTTGAATATATAATGAACATTGATGACCTATGTTATACATAAGGTGTCATGGATTTAATTTTTTTTTCTTGAGTCAGATATACTAAATGGATATGTGGTTCTCAAATATGATTAGTGTTTCTCACACTATGTTTTTTGGTTTTTTTGATTACTGGAACCCAAATGAATCATGTTAACACTGAATGAAAAAGACAATGTAATGATTTTCCTCCTAAGAAAATGAATGTTATGGGAGATGGAATGAAAAATATTAATAATATTCTGATATAACATTCTCATGTAATGAATCATAATGTAATCCCAAACAAGTAAAGGAGAGAACATCATTAAATTGAGTCATTTATAATGAAATTTCCACCTTCTTTATATGGGTATTTTGATCCACTTATAGCTGATAAATAAATCTGTAATAGTAAAAATATTTTTTCCATTATCTAGTGTTTGGAATATTAGAAAATCATTATGTATATCTACCATTTACAAGGTGAAGCAGATCTATGGTAGAATCTTATCAAGAATAAGAGGAAAGAGGATGAAATTGACTCTATGGAATGGGACAAGTTATAGAACTTATTTTTCATAATGTAATTCCCTAAAATTCTACATAAAACGATGAAGAAGAAATTAGTCAAGTTAAAACAAAAGGATGGTGAATATTTCAGTACATATAGAGCTCATTTTACAAGACTTGTAATGTACTATTCTCATTGAATCACCAGCTTTAAAAAAATTGTTGATTCTTTGGGTTTTTTAAAAACAAGTCATCAAAAGGAATTTTTTGTGAGATAATATTTTATTTATGATAAATTCATTTGACGTGCAATGAAGGTATAAATATAAATTAGATATTCCTAAAATTCCCATGTATTTGTTAAGGAAAAGAAGACCAGGTTTCATGAAAACTCAAATTAATCACATGGGGGAAAGAAATTCCACCTATATGTACACCATAAATTTAGGAAGAAGCATAGAGGTAATTTCTTGAATAGAACATAGAGGTGATTTAAAAGTGAAAAGGTAGGTCATAAAGCCCGTAAATTTCAAAATTTGATTAACAATATGGTTAATGAACTGGAGGGGAAGAGGATTCCAACTAATTCCCCACCCACACTCTAGTGTTTCAAATGAAAAGAGTTTTGGATATTATGAAAATCATTTACCTAATCAAAGGGATAATGAGTATGATAAGAACCAAAAAAAATATGGATAAAGGAGTGAAGTAAACCTTATGAAATCAGAAAAGATGACGTGAATGTTGATAATTAGGGTGCGCCATAGTGGGGAATTTCATGTTGGATTTGATATGAATAAGATATAGAAAAATATTTCTTTTTGCACATTAGTTAAATTTTAGGTGACTTTAAGCATGGATTATCTCTCCCTACATATATTTTCAAATAAGAAAAATAAAATTTTTTATTCTAAATCAACTCATGATTATCTACTGGTGCAGGGATGAGCTCAAATATCCAAAGGAATTTATTTTGGCAAAGATAATAAATTATTGAAGGAATAAAATGAGAATTATCTTCTGGAAGCACATATGGTTTTATTGTGACTATTTTAAGTGATTTTGGTATATCTATTTTGGTATAAGAATTTATGTATGATTAAAATTATTATTAATTTGATCACATAATGATATGAGATACAATCATTCAAATCTTTCAAATTCAACTTTTTCCACACATATTTTAAATGGGACTTAAGGTTAACCATTTATAGAATAATTTATGTTGAACTCTATATGAGGTTTTGGAGATTAATTTTTTACTTTACCATATAAAGATTTATTCATATTGGATATCTGATGCTAACCATTTTTTAATGATGATAACTAGTTATAGAGGGAATGCCTAATCATTCTATTATGGACCTTATGACTCATTAATTCTTTAGGGATAAATAATTCATCTTTATATCTTGGTTTAAGAGATGAAGTAGAAATTGATCAAGAGAAAACGAAATTATGAGATTGTTCTTAAGAAATGAAATGAAATAAAGTAAGTATATCTTCTCGTGGAAATTATTTAACTTCATTAAAAGTATCTTGAAATAAAATATTATTCTATTACTATCATTTCTGATGATATCAGCAACCCTTTTCACTTCTATTTGGTTTATTTTATTGTGGTTGTTAATTTTCATAGGATCATTCTCTTTCTTGTGATTGACAATATCTATCACACTCCATCATTATATGGACATTACATTTTCCTTCCATGTCTAAATCATCACTTACCATCTAAATTCTCAATATTTGGAAAGCCAGTTATGCATTACTTTATGAAAACATTATGTTTATAACTTTCCCTTTTTAAGGGATGTTTTAGTATTCATTTTTACGATGTGTCTTTCTATGAAGGAATTTTTAGATGTTAACCCTTTGAAATCCAAGAAGAATTTAGAAATTGAAATTCATTTGAAAGGGCGTATAATGTAAAATCCAGAGATTTTGTGAAATATGTTTATTCAAATATATCTATTTTTTTTAATTTTTTTACATGAAACACTATGTTTTAACAAAACATGATATACTATTAATATATTATTATTTAATATGATAAGTCATCACCTAGACATTTTATGATATGGAATGAATAGTATTAATTAAATTATGAATATATAGGTTTTAAACATTTATAAAATAAAATCATGGGTTCCCAATTAATTTTAATTGAAAATAAATGCCATTTGAATATAAATGAATTGTTTTAATGAAAAAATGTTTTTATGCAAAAAAAGGTGTTTTATCTAAATAAATTAAATATATAACTATAAGTGAATTATTTTAATTAAATTTATATATTATATATTCCATACGATGTTTTTAAATTTTTCTAATAGGTTTGATAGGCATAAGATAAGAACAAATCCAATTTTATGTTTAAAGGGTATTTTTTTTCAAAAAGGTTGTTTTGGTGAATTTTGTGCATTTAGTTTGAAATTAATCTCTTTAAATATTTGAAAATTAATTTTAAGAAATAATATAAATTTTTTAAATAATCATTTTGAATGTTTCTTTGGATGAATTTTTTTATTTTTTTGAAAAGATAAGTTTTTTAGTGAATAGTGAAAAATACTGATTATTATTATAAATAGTCATTTCTTTTCAAACCCTTAAAAACATAATTTTTTTTAAGATGGTTTTAAAATTAAAATCTGTTAATATATATATATATATATATATCCAATATTAGTAATTTGAATCATTTTAATATTTAATTTTGATATAAATTTTTAAAATCTTTTGAAAATTATCCCGTTGCAAACTCACGTTCTCATCGAGACTACGAGATTAGTTTTAAAAAAAAATCTTCTTATATGAATGGAATTCGAAATAATTTATCCCATATTCAGAATCAGAATAATTTATATTACATAATAAGATCAAAATATGTTTTTACTATAATGAATAATAAAAAGAGTAAAAATTATTTTTCTTGGTTAAGGTATCAATAGGTTTATCAAGGAGTTAATCTTAAAATATAATAATTAAAATTTATCCAAAACTTGTCAAAAACCCATTGGATGGACATATATTAACCTTATATCTTATATTGTATGGAATGTTCAATTTTGGATCCTTGTGACATGAAAATGGGGTTTTTTGGAATTCTTTGATTTCAAAAAATTACAAGTGTACCACTCACCTCACTTATAAATGGCCACCCTCTTCTCTCCTATTAACAATTTTGAAACCCCCCATTTTTGAATATAAATTCAAAAATAAATTATTTAATTCTCTTTCCTATTAATTGAATCTTTTTTTTCTTTGAAATACAACCAAGGAAGGATTTTGAATCAAACCAAAAGTAGTCACAACTAGATAAGGGGTGTATCCCCTCACTTCTATACCCACAGTTTAGAAAAACATTGAGTATAAGTGTATTTTTCTAGTATATACCCACATTTTTATTAAAATTATGGGTATAAAATGCACGAATTTCAACCCTCCATCAAGATTCTTTTCCAGACAAAGATTTTCCATCAGGCTCCCCCCGCTTGAACCCTCGCCTCCCCAACCACCGCCTCTGGGCCCTCTCCTCCCCTCCCCGACCTCCGCCTCCCGAACATCAGACCTCTGCCTCCCAACCCTATCCTCTCCTCTCTGACCTCCAACTCCCAGCCGTCTAATAACTGATTCCTGGCCATCTACTACTCTCCCCGACCTCCACCTCCCGGTTGTGCCTCCACTACCAACCTCGACCTCCCGGCCTCTCCCTCCACCTCAACTTCCCGACCTCAACCTCCCCCCGAAGCCCCTATCAGATCCATCGTCTCTAGTGAAATCCCAATCCCACCTCTTGTCTCCCTCTCCCCCGATTATGTCCCTGCATGAATCATTGCATATAGGTTTTGATTTTCTTCTCATCCTTTCTTTTTTATTCTTTCTAAACTAACAACATATTATTATATTAGCATCCTCAACAAGTTGACCACATTATTTATCTTTTCATTTTTTTTACTAAATAAGCATTCACCGTAGATGTAAATTCTAATTCCTCACATTTTTATTGCAACATCCTTTTCATATATTATTCTTTGGTTGGTAGGATAGTTAGGAAATGTTTTGTTCCATGCATATTTTCCTCACTCCTTTTACACTTTTTGATTTTTGAATCCACCATTTAGTGATGCATCTTAACTATTTATAGCCTCCTCATCTAAATAAACCTATTTTACTTTTACTTTATCCTGATCATTATGTTTATACATTTATTTATCTTGGGATAGTAGGTTAGGAAAAATAATCAAGCATACTATCATTTATTTCTCTTTATTTTCCTAAGGTTTCTCATCTACCTTCTTATCATATTTAATTTTTCATATCATATCTTGAATTTTCTTTAAAATAATTGTCCCTATCAAACCATAAAAAATTTATCCTGAGAGTTTGGTCATGAATACAAAATATTTATGAAATTATTATCTATATATACCACACACTACCTCTAAATTTTCAAATCTATATTGGATGGTTAAATTTTGTGATATTTTGGTCACATATATCTTTTACTGAGTTTTATCCCCTTAATTGATCACTAAAACTCCCTTGTGGTTATTTCATTTTAACTATAATGGATATATTATACTATAAAGAAAAATATTTGGGTCCATACCTTCCACAACACCAATAAAACCCTTGAAATCTTTAACTATCATCTTTATTCAAGACCAATCCATCTCCATATTCTTGTTTTCATGATTTTGTGTAAGCCTTCTCCTTAAGTGAAACAATATATTGTATATCCACACAAGGGTGGATCCAATATTACATCAAAACTCAGTGGCTACATGCTCATTCATAAACTTATCATGAAGACTATATCGAAGATCCAATGACCCACATTTAATCTATACTATCCCCACATTTCCTAGAAACTATAAATTCTGATTCTATATTCCAATCTCACCAAGTATAGAGCACCCTTATTGTTTCTTGAAATTATAGGCATCTCACCATGTCAAACCACGAATAGAGTTATTCTACCTATCATGTACCGATGTCACCTAGGATAGGAATCTGAATGAGACTTCCCTTCTTGAAACCATCCATAAGGATGAAAGAACAACCAAATAAGTACTTATCTTAGGGAACCCAAGTCACCTAACACAACTATCAAAAATAATTTTTTTGTGAATTGATATCATAAACCGATGTTTTTACTTATTTCTCACACACCTAAATGTTCCTTAAAAATTTCAAAATATTCGGATGGGTTACCCTTAAAGGTTAGAATGTACAAAATTCCAATCCTAGAGTCATGGTAAATAAGGTAACCTATATCTCAAACATACTCCACATATTATTCCTAGAATAGGTCATAACTATGGGTTGCACTCATCCTCATCTCTAGGTAACATGGAATTTAGCAATTCAAATACTTACTTTTATGTTTCAACCACCAATTGAAATTAAGTTTTACCTACCCACTCAAATTTTAAGAATAAACAAACAGTTTCACAAGTAATCACTCCACATCTCAAAACAAGGTCATACACACTGTGACCTATATAAAAAATTACTATAGTTTTAGAGCCTCCTCATCATAGGGATACCACATAACTCTATCACTCTCAATATCCCCAACCACCCAAACATAGGGTACCTATATACTCCCCACCATGTCACCAATATATATATATATATATATATATAATTCATAATAATTTTCATTACACTTTAAAGTTTTATATTACCCCAGAAATTCCAAAAGAAATGCTTAAATAAATAAAAATTCAATTAAATATTATAGATAAAAACACTCGTTATATTGTAATGTGAATTTTATTTTAGATGGTGCCTCAAAATAATATTGTTAAGGAAAATAATAATATTCATTAACAATTTAATTTTACCCAAAACTCCACAACTATTCCTCTGTTAAATAAGATTTCAATAAAATTTTATTTATGAAAACATTATTTATGTAATAATTGGCATTTTGTTTCATTAGAACATTTTGATAATCTCTCCAAGTAGTTATAGAACATGTATTTTAGAATTTATGGTATTGGATTTGTAAGATGAAACTATACAATTATAGGATAAAAACATATAAATTTTCTCAAACACCTGAATTAACTGAATCAAGTCATAGTTCACATAAACAATAAAATTCCATCATGCACAAGAATGATACATGCTAGATAAGATTTCTGAACACACCCACTCTTATTATACTATTCCATGAGATTAATCCTATCAATCCTTCCCCTAATAATCAAGTATATCACCTATGATTAAATTAGATCAATTATATAATTTAATAGTATAAATATAAATTTAGTCCCAGATGAGAATGACTTTCGTCATACATATGTGAGATAGTCCCAAATAAAATCTCCATACCATTCCTCGACACATTTTTATTCTATTTTGTACCTTTCTAAAATAGAAAGGTACAAAATAGTCTAATAACATTTTACTAGGTCCTACCACCACACACCACCAATCGGTACTTCAACCATTGGTAGATATAACACACCAGTAATGCCTCCCCAAATGATGAATGATGATGACTGATAGTGAGGGTCTCAAATAGTATGGTGGGGAGACTATACCTGCATATTCAATTAAACAAACAATGGAAATAAACATACTAATATAAACATATGTAAATAATAAATTTAATGACGCAATGAAATGTTTCAATCATAATCAAAATAATCAACCCAATAAAATTCAGTTTTATGAAATACATTCCAGGTAGTCATAATATAACCAGAATACCATAAGATAAAACTATGAAAACTATGACAAATGGGATTGAGTATCATCCTAGACCCAAAACCCATGATTAGTACTAGAAACCATTCAATCAAAATCATTAGGTTCTTTCCCAAAACTAAATATACAATATAATAATGATAATAGCTCAGGTTCCCAAGTTCCATGGTAGAATGTGTGGGGTTTTATTATAACTCAGTAAGACTCCATAAATGGTGTCCCTAAAATTAAAATTCAATTTTTTTTCATTAATATGTGATTTAATAATTAAATATTGATTATCGTATTAATATTTGACAAATTTATAATCAATTATTTATTATCATATTGATATGTACTTTAAGAATGTGAATTGAATTCTTGTATGGATGAGAATGGTTAATTAATATTTAGTTCATGTAAATAGTAAATGTTATGGATTTGTTTTAATATTGTTCTGGATATTATTTTCCACTTATTTGAGTTCTTTATTTACAAAAACATGGTCCCGTCATGTTAGGGGTGGAATAGGTAGGGAGGGGGATGCATGTTGTGAGGGAGGGGGTGCATATGTTGGGGGGTGGATGGGTGGGATGGGGGATGAATGTTGTGAGGGAGAGGGTGGGGGGATGCAGGTTGGGAGGGGGAGTGGGGGGGGGGGTGTAGGTTGGGATGGATGGGGGAAATCAGTTGGGAGGGGGTTTTATCTTGGGAGTGGGGGTGGGGGGTGTGCAGGTTGGGAGGGGGGAGGGGGTGCATGTTTGGAGGGAGGGTGAGTATGTTGGGAGTGGGAGGGGGGGTGTAGGTTGGGAGGGAGGGGGAGTGTGTAGGTTGGGATGAAGGGGGGGGGGGGAATTTGGGAGGGGGCTTCATGTTGGGAGTGAGGGGTGGGGTAGGTTGGGAGGGAGATGGGGTTCTGTAGTTGGCCCAATGGATCAGCTGTGAGGGACACATGTGTCCTGTATATATGCAATATGAAATACTAATTTTATTTTTAAAGGGAAATAAATGTGAACTAATATAAATTTTTTCATATTTCATTTTTTGAATAATTATATAGGATTTCTTGAAACAAACAATCAATAACAATTTAGATGAGTGATGAGTTCCAAATATTATGTTATCATACCTTCATCATCAAGGTTTTATTATTCCCTTTTTCTTATATTTTTATTTTTTGTAATTATTATATTATCATGGTCTTGGGATGTTGATGATCCATTCCATAATGAATTGATTGTTTTTTAAGGATCCAAATACTATTTCCACTCTTCTTGTTATCATTTTTTTTTGCAATTTGGTATCAAATTATCTATAATCATATAGTAATCCATCTACAATTATAATAATTTATATATATTTTTATTTTACATTTTCTATTAGGTTATTTACCAATCCTATTGATCTTATGTCTCATAATAATGATTATAGTGTTAATTTCGTGTTTTAGAAATTTAAAGGAGCCGTTATAGATTGGTAGTTAATTTTGGACTTTCATTCTCATTTTAATTATTGTTCTTGAAGCTTGTAACATCAGTTAATATGTATTTTCTTATCATAATTTTGAAAATTATAACATTAGTAATGAGAATTTAATTCTAATTATGTTTTGGTGCGACAATTTTCATTTGTAATGTAGGTTCAGTTTTGGTTTTTATCACACTTTCTTGTATTTTTCATTAGTTATGCAAGTTTAGTATTGGATGTTACCATACTTCATTCTTGTTAGCATTTGAAATGAAGGTTAATATTTAGTTTTTTTTATGTTCTTGAAGTTAGTATAAGGCAATGCAGATTGTTATGCAATCTTGGTCATTCATGATCAGATTAATTTATTTTCTTATAGTTCGTAATACAAGTTCTTCTCCTTTTTGTTATCATAATTTTGTTAGTGCTAGGTTTTACTATTTATGTTTAGATAATATTAGGTTACAGAAGTTGGGAGGGGCACTATCATCCAACCATTAAGGGTACAAATTTCTTTTGGGCTGTAGTGTAGTGCGTTTTCGCTCCATGGTTTCATCTATGCAGTTAAGGACTTTAAAATGAAGAGGTTATCTTAAGATACCTCTACATGGACCATATCCTTTGAATAGGGATGGATAAATACTTGAAATGATTGTTCTTATTTACTATCATATTGATTTTTAATCTATACTAGGTCTATATTATTACCCAAACTAGGAGAAGGTTGTCTTTTTAGTGGTGTAAAGTAATGACCATTATCACATTCCTTGTTAAAAAGAGATACCAAGGACTCCACTCGATAAAGACTTGTCCTCACTAGCCAGTCATATGTTGGTGTGTCTAGAACCCATAGAGGGGTTCTATTTTGGACATTGGTTTACAAGTTCCCCCATACCAGCTAGATGGTACCCCTATATCTTTCAAAATGTTATAGGACCAAGACTTGATCATTTCTCCTTCCACTACATATTCCAGTATATTTTGCTCCTTCCCATGGCACTTCACCAATAGTGAATTTCCCTATAGAATCAATCAACTCCACCTGACCATCCCCCCTAAGGACCTAAACTTATATCCAAGCTATGTTCGATGTAAAAAATAATTCCATAAGAGGTTCAAACACCATGAACAACGATCCAATGACCATTTGTCAAAAAAACATGATATAAACTCAAAAATAAAAATTCCTTCAAAATTTCATAACCCATATGGATATAAGTTGTTTAAATCTACCAACTACAACACTTTTCATTCAAGAGAATTTTTATTGGAATTTTAACCATTAACACGAGCTACACTAGATCACAAACTCAAATAAAAAGCATGAAGTTCTTATCTAAAAATTAAAAATTATATCCACTAAATAATTCAAAACATGAGATGCACCATTCATTAGAAATTGATCCACCACTCATCAATATCACTAAATCATCAAAATAGTGCTCAAATATCATTGTATATCCCAAGACACTATAGTGGAATCAAATAATTTATTGTTAGGATCATGGTAATCTACACCATAATTATCAACTCATAATGGATAACTTTGATCCATGATATTCCCCAACATTATAATCAACCATAAAAAATGAATACTATTTGGTCTAATAACACGCTCGATTTGGCTTCTATCTCACCAAACCCTATCTCACCTAAATATCAGATCATCCTTCTATGGTCGAAAATTATAAAAAACACTCCATTCATGGTGTCTTCATATTGTCAAAGAAGAGGGGTTCCATTAGATTGACCATATAGGTCATGCATTAATTAGCTTATGTAAACATAAATAGGAAAATATAGCACTAACCAAATTATATTCTCTAGAGTTTAACATTAATTATGTTTTGGTAAGAAAATTTTCATTTATAATGTAGTTTCTGTTTTTTTATCACACTTTCTTATAGTTTTCATTAGTAATGCAAGTTCAGTATTAGATGTGTATGGGGTGTTCATTGATTCTTCCTGGTCTAATACATGGGTCCAATTAAAACATTCATTAATTCATTATTAATTTTTTGTTAACATGAAATATGAATATATGTGTTATGAATTCCATTTCTAATATACGACATGCATTTTATTTCTAATATTCCATATGTATTATGTTTATTATGAGTATATGAAACATGTGTTCTATTACTAATACGAAGTCTTCATTTTTTATTATCAATATATGGAATGCTTATTCTTTTTGTTTGGAATGTATAAAATATGGAATAATTAATATTTATTCTGAATATATAAAATATGGAATACAATTTGCGATTATATGAAATATGGAACATGTTTCTAGTATATATTCAATATAAAATAATTTTTTTACTTATATAGGTAAATAAATGCGAACTAATATTAATTTTTTCAGGTTTCATGTTTTGAAGAATTATAGAGGATTTATTGAACTGAATAATCAATAAATATTTAGATGAGTGATGAGTTCCATTTTTTTTGATCTCGTACCTTCATTATCATGGTTTTATTCTCCCATTTTTCATATATTTTTATTTGCTATAATTATTGTATTATCATGTTCATGGTAAGTAGATGATGAATTCCATAATTAATTGATTATTTTTTCAAGGATCCAAATAGTATTCTCACTCTTCATGTTATGAATGTTTTTGCAATGTGGTATCAAATTGTCTGTAATCATATATTAATCCATATATAAGTAAAATAATTTCTATTTTAAATTTTCTATTACTGTTCTTACTGATCCTATTGATCTTATGCTTCATAATAATAATTATAGTGTTAATTTAATGTTCTTGAAATTAGGAGGTAGTGCAGATTGGTATGTAATTTTGGACTATCATGCTTAGATTAATTGTTTTTCTTTCTGCTTGTAACATTAGTTAATACCTATTTTGTAATTATAATTTATAAAGTTATAGCATTAGTAATGAGAATTTAATGCCAGTTATGTTTTCGTAAGATTCCCGAATGGCCCGAATACCTTCATTTTTTATTGATTTTTGATAACCCCCCTTTCAAGGGATGAGGGGGAACCCTTACAAGGCTTGAAGGCTTAGAGATTACATGGACCATAGTCTTAAGATATTACATGACCCATAGGTCTTAGAGAATTAAACAAGACTATAAATACAAGGAACTTCCCCTCCCCAGCATCTGCATCGTGATGGTAGCTCTCAACCTTCGCTTGTACTTCTGGTTAGGCTTCCCGTGCAAGCACATGCTGGCCTTGATGGCATAACCATACCCTCTCATTCTTCCAAGTCCATTTGGTTCTTCTCTGGTGAGTGCACTTTCTCTGAATCCTCCTCTAGGGATGCTGTTTTTTTTGTAGAGTCTGTCTGGGGAAACTGCACTGATCATGTGGTCCGAAGGACTTTAGGTGGCTCTAAGGCCTTCAAGGTGGACCGAAAGCCTTACTGACCTAAAGGCATGGGTGGAACAAAGGTATTAAGGACTCCAAGCCCAAACCGGTGGCCCAAGGTGAATATTTCTAGGTTCTACAATACCTAACAATATCTTCTACAATAACTGTTATAATTCCTACTACAGTGCCTGCTACAGTACCTGCTATAGTGTCTACTACAATACCTGTTATAGTACTCATGGAATTATGCCTCTACCTGGTTTCAAACCTGGGTCTCATGGATGAACTTAAGGAGTCCTCACGTACTGGGTTGAGGCTCATGTGCTTTTGGAAAGAAAATTTTCATTTGTAATATAGGTTCATTTTTTTGGTTTTTAATGCACTTTCTTGTAGTTCATTAGTTAAGCATGTTCAGTATTGGATTTGATCATTCATCATTCTTGTTAGAATTTGAAATGAATTTCCATATTTAGTTTTTTTCAGGTTTTTACAATTAATATGAGGAAATGCATATGGTTAGGCAATCTCATACATTCAGGATCAGATTAATTGATTGTCTTGTAGGTCATAATACAAGTTCTTCTCTATTGTTTTATCATACTTTAGTTAGTGCTAGGTTTTACTATAAGGATATGGTGAAATATTACTTGGATAATTAACTCGTTGATAACTTGATATAAAGGTTTATATAAGTTGACTTTTAAATGAGTATTCTAGTTAAATAATGTGTCAATAAGTAACCTATATGGATTTTTCCTTAATACTATTTAAAGTACCAATATCATATTTTGTGGTGTTTTCCCATATATGGGTTTGGAAGGATATTTCTTGGCCAATTATTTTGATGATACCTTGATATAAATAATTATACAAATCAACTATTAAATAAATGTTTTAGTTAAATTAATAGTTATTATGAAACATATAAGATGTTTTCATCGTATCTTATTAATGACACCTTATCTGAACAAACCTTTTGAACCTAGAGCCTTATGAACTTGGGAAAAAGGGAAAAATATATTTTGGAATCTTTTTGAAATTTATAAAGTATGATATTGAGTTGTGGAAAATGATTTAAATAGTTACTACTTTTATGAGACCTTATGGTATAGATATGCATAGTAGTGGTATGTTGTATATGTATTGCATTATTTATTTTTTCCTAGTTACCCAATTATCTTTTTATAAGATTTTTGGGTTTCCATTATAGTGATACGATACCTCAGAGACCAGGGTATGACACAAAGATTGTGAGGGTGAGAATTATCATATAGTTTTTGGGCTAGAGACACATGTATTTTAGGGTCTACCTATGGATTATTAGCTTGGGGAGAGTGTTATACATGTAATCTAGATGACGTATAGGGGATCTCCTATGATTTAACCTTCAATGTATATCATTCATAATAAAAGATCAGTATTGGATGTGTATGGAGTGTTCTTAGATTATTCCTAGTCTGAGGATAGATTGGGGTTTGTAACTGGTTTGTATTCTATTCTAGTTTGTATTGTTTTTATAGGTGAAATATGGAAGGAAACAGGAAGGTAGGAAGCAGCTAGAAGTAGGAAGTAGAAAGAATAAGGAAGAAGCAAGAAGGTGGATAGCTACTACTACGTTTGGGAGAAGCATCTATACCCACGACTCTATGCACAGGTATCAACTTCTGCGTTTCTGAGAAGCATCTATACCCATGGTTCATGAACTGTGGGTATATTAATATTGCTATGAAAATTCACTCCCATATTTTTGTAAACCATAAAAATAGATATATACCTATGCATTTCTTATACCATGGGTATTATGATAGTCCAGGAAGCATTTATACCCACAGTTCATTGAACCGTGGGTATATTAGATTTCTGTGAAAATCTATTCCCATAGTTTGCAGAACCTTAGGAATAGATATATACCCAAGGTCTACTTAAACCGTGGGTAATATAAAATTTCCCTCAGATATACCCATGGATTGTTTCAAAAACTATGGGTATATGGAAATAAAAATGCCTTGGTATCCCACTATTCCTGAAACAATAGGTATATCCTATACCCGTGGTTTTATGGGCTATACCCATGGTTTAAAACCATATGTATAGGTGATATTTCCAAAAGAGAGTTTTCCAATGAAAGGTGACATTTTTCAACATCTATTTTTATTTTATTTCTTTATCCGCCTACCTAAATTATTATTTAACCTCATTAATGTAATATCCATTGTAAGTTAAATATAATAATATTGTTTTATGTTATTTTTATGAATTATATCCATCTTATATTCCTTAAAATGGAAAGTAAAACCGTCCATTGTGTGTACGGAAGACTGCAACCTCAAAAACCAACGTAGTTTGTTTCCCATTACTACTTATCATGGATATATATAATGAAGAAGTTAAAGTATAAATATTATATATATAAAATGATGATAATTATACAATTATTATTTAAAATATACATTTTTTTACTTTATATTCCATGAGGGATATGATTATGTCACTTGTGTGTACGGTGGACTACCACCTAGTGAGGCGATGTGATTCTTTATTCAATTACACATTAGATGAGAGGTAAAA
This sequence comes from Viscum album, assembly GCA_963277665.1. Taxonomy (NCBI): domain Eukaryota; kingdom Viridiplantae; phylum Streptophyta; class Magnoliopsida; order Santalales; family Viscaceae; genus Viscum; species Viscum album. The sequence goes on along the minus strand of OY728134.1, from coordinate 1,023,172,448 downwards.
AGGATAAATTTAATCAGAATATGTGATATATATGACCTAAAAATACTCCTTTAAATATAATATATCTTATAACTCCTTACCTTACAATCCTTTTTAAGAAAATAACGTCGAACATGTGCACAATGGACTACCACATCGTGAACCGATGCGATGTGTTTTTTATTTATATTTTACTTGAATGATAATAAGGTTAGATTAAATGAATAGATGTGATATATATATATATATATGATATATATGATATTATAATGATACAATACGTGTGATATAGTATTTACCTTTCTCACGCTCCATCCGCCGAGAAAATGGAAACAACGTTTATTCGATCGTACGACCTACCGTCTCAAAGAATTGTATAGTTCATTATATGTATCTAAATGTACTGTATAATTCTAAATAAATATATAATGAATATATTTGAAATTTATTTCATTATTAACAATCTATAACATAATATTTAACCACGAAAAAAGATAAACGAACAAAAATATCAAACGAAAGTATACCTGAAAAACAAAGAAGATATTACAAAAGATGTAACTCTAAGAAGGAATATTTAATAAATAGGTAATAAAATGTCATAAGTTAATAAAATATGTTATGATATATATATATATATATATATATATTTTTTTATGTAAAATATTTATAATAATTTGTTTATTATATAGCAGTTTCAAATGTGTATGAAGTATGTCGAGTCATAAGGTAATAGATTGGCGTCTCACATTTTAATTCTATGAGACACATGCCATATTAAACATGTATTTATTATTTTTGGGGAATATAATTCCCAATAATTTTTTTTTGATTATTAAAATTTATATTGTTGGGATTTACAAATCTATTTTACGATCTCCCTTTCGTGGGGTTTATGATTCAAAAGTTACCATTGCGGTAAGCGATTTTTGTTTCATGTCTGATTCTTTGAGAAATATGTCATGTTATGCACCTGTATTATTTTATAAGGTGTATATATACCCTCTTTGACATGTAATATCATGAATTTATTTATTACAATGATATTATATGTTTAATTTAACATTATTATTCCATGGGTTGTATGATTCAATGTTACCAAACTGGTAAAGATTTTATCTTATAATCTAATCATTTTTGGGGAATGCTCATGATTATACTTCCAATGATAATATATTATAATGTATCTCTCAATATATTAATGAATTATTTTATTTTATAATTATGTTATGAATATGCATTTTTTCCATTAATTTTTCATTATTTATGTATTCAAGATTTCAGATGAATATTTTTAAGAAAAATACTATTTATTTATCTCTTCAGTTGAAAATATATGTCCTTATAATAACCTTATATTCTAGAAAAATAGCCAAAAAAGTTTTAATTTTTTTTCCAATTATTTATTAAATAAAATTTTAATGAATTGTTAATTTTTTTACAGAATGATTTGAAACGAATCTTTGTGTCTTTTTCCAAATAATGGATGTTTGGTTTTTTACAAAAATATGAAAGGAATGTTTGTTTTAATGTTTATTCAATGACCATTATTTTATTTTTAATATTCCTTTATAATTTCTCAGGGTTGTTTTCAACGAAAATGATTTTTAAAATGTATTAATTTTTTTATTCAAAATGGAATGGATATTTTTCTCATGAAATGTTTTATGTTATCTTTGAAAATAAATTTCCATCTAAGAAGAAAACCTTTAATGTTACTTATTATTTAATGAGGATAAGATTGAGTGATATTATTCTTATTATTTTTTTGGATGGTGAATGTTAAGTCAATGAAATTTTTATAAAACTCATTTATTTTAAGGGGTTATGTTTTTGTGAATTAATGAAATGTTTATGAAACCCTTTTTACTTACATGGGTGATGATGTGATGAAATGATGAATGTTTTATGATATTGATACACACATATGTATAGATTTCATTATGATATGGGTGTGAACTATATCCCCCTTCAATGCATTATGTAAATATTTATATCTCATGAGATAATTATGGGAAACAAGTAGATGGTTTTGATCCACTATGGGAAATATGTATGTCCTAGTCTACAATGGGAAACAAGTGTGTCATGATCCAATATGGGAAATAGGTTCATCCTAATCCACTATGGGAAATAGGTAATGAGTTACGATCCATTATATTGATGGGGTTGGTAGTTAACCTTGACATATGAAATGGGTTTTTATATTTTTGATGACACCTAAATTTTATGACATGAGTTTGCGGTTCATTATTGATTTATGATGATTTCTCACTCTTATGGTCCATGTTTTTTTAAATGAATAAGTTTTATGACATGATTCAAGTTTATGATCTATAAAAGGTTGGACATGTACATTTTATGTTATGTTCCTTATCACATACCCTTATTCTAATCTTATTGATTCATATGACCATATATTGATATCTCTTATATTTACCCTACTGAACATATAAGCTCACCATTTCTTATGTTTCCATTCCCATGTTTATGAAGAGAGGTTTTTAGTTTTTTATGTTTATGAATAGTAATATGTGGGAATATATTTATGGGATATGTTAAAGATATTTTAAGAAATAAGTATATTTTTTCCAAGTCTCAAATGACACTAAACATATATCGTCTGTAGGCATGTATTTGTGTAATGTAATGAATATTTATATAAAAATATGTGATGTTTATATATGAAAATATTTGGTTGCTATAGTTAATCCACTAAACATAGAGTGTCGAAGAACAATTACATGATATGTTATTCCAATCACATAGAATGTTGGTTCAGGTTTGAAAATCAATGTTTTCATCACTTCCAAAGTCTTTCCACTATGAATATACGAGGTGAAGCATAAGTATTCCCAATATGTTATCCACCCAGCCTCCATGAAATTATACTTACTTTATATGCAGAGATAAACTTCCAAGGTCACATCGAGTATGGGCCTAACCACTTAGATATTTAGTATTTAACATGGATGAAAAACCTATCACCACATTCCCCATGAAACATGATGTGAGTTTTTATGAACCACATGATGTGTTGTTATAAATTTCTAAATAACATTATCTTATTCCATAATATTCACTTATTTCATATCCTTTACCCAGACTACCATTGAAAAACACAAAAAATACATTGGTCGAGATCAATTCCATACTGGAAATCATAATTTGACCACCATTATTTGGAAAATCAAACTATCATCATATCATTTTTACTTCAGGGCATGAAATATACACCCCCATCTACCCCTAAAGATTATCCTATGTTACCAAACAACCACTACGAAAGAATCATTTATGTTGGATCTTCAATTCACATCCACAATACCAACAATGATCGTCCAAACAAATTCTTCTATGTTGATTATGAATCACCCATCTCTTCAGTCTATGTGAAAGGTTGAAACACTGGAAAAATAGAATACCATTGAAAAACTCACAAATAATTGATGGGAGAGGGGAACCAAAAAATAGAGTAATCAATGATAGTCTTGTGTGACTTGTCTATCATTTATAGGTATAAATAAAAAAATCAAGAAGGTAAAACAAATTGAAATAATGGAAAATTTACAAAATCCTAATTCTATGAAATTAATGATTAATAGAGTTATGAAAGTTCAAAAAATGGATGCAAATTAGAAAGAATTTATCCATGTCTATAACAAAATAGTAAATGAGGTAAATAAAAAAAATAAAATACATACCAATTAATTGGATCAATCAATTATAAAGAATAATCTTATATTGTCATCATCAAAGAAGTGGGTGATGTCTGACATATATTAAGTAGATCCTCGATTTAAACATTTTATTCAAACATACTCCACCAAGACACTGATAAAAAGAATCCAACTTGGTTATGAAATTAACCCTAGAAGAGTCTCTAATGAGAGAAAAATTGAGAGAATCCTGGGTTAGAAAATTAATTTCATAAATATTTTATTAATAAATCTCTTATTTATTTATCCAATGACAATGCACTAACATGGAACCCGATGAGAAGAAAATTTATATCGTTCCTATGGTAAAATATTTGTTCTAAATTCATTGGTTGCCTTAGTTTTCCTATACAAGACTCTATTCATGAATATATCCATTGTTTATAAAATTATACATGAATGGGTTAATATTTGTAATATTTTTAGTATATAAATATCTAGGTAATATTATACCCAAGACAACATGAATAATTATTGAATTGATCCAATAATATAAATTGAAAAATTCGAAGTGACTAATCAAAAAATATAGAGCAATTATGTTCTATAGACCTTTAAGGATTTTCATCAGGAAAATAGGATCTAGACAAATAGTTGAGTGTACTGAGAATACATTTTGTTCTCCCATTCCCATAATATCTCCTAGTGATTCCCATGTCATAGAAGAACACACACAAGGGTAATATATCACCCATAAAGGATATTCTCCATCTGACCATCAATCACCTCTAGCTACCATGAATAGATGGATTTGTATTCAATGTCTACCTCACCATATTAAATAACAAGTGATGAGTCATGCATGTACCTCCTTAGCTACGAAATGTGGTAGAAATCATGAACATGGTATAACTATAAAGTTAAATCTATGTGGTATGAAACAACTATGATCTTTCAAAAAATCTAAAATTAACTGATGATTCACAAAGTTATCTTCCCACCCTAGCTAAATCACTACAAACTAAACCTAGGTGATACCTTCAGGATCATATGGTCTCCCTTTCTATATTGAAAATAAATCTATCATAGCTCCACATTGGGATTATTATAACTATGGGTATTCTTATCCACACTTGAATGATCTACACTTCTTCATCACACACACAAACTCCATCCCCATCAATGCTTATTCTCCAAAAAATGACCATTTCTGTGGTGAATTGCAAGGTCTTACATATAGGGCCTTTAAAGTATCGATACCGATATTTGAGTGATATCTATTATTGAATGAAAAATTTAATAAGTGTAGGTGATCCTATTATATTTGACTAATGTTGAACATGCATGCCTGCAACATATTATATAGAGCATGGATGGTCCACTTAGTCTGGTCATCCATATGGTGGTGGAATTTCATGATCATCAACAAATGGGTCTTTAAATCCTCCTCTAATCCTCTCTATAAATTATCTATTATAACACCACAAGATTTTAGTAAATATTTTCCATTTAATATATATTATGATTAATAGCATGGCTCACACACAATGTTGAACAAAAAAATGAATTGCATAACATTGTGTGACCATTAAATGTTTTCCATTGAAATGGATGGTAAATGTAGAGGTCAAAAAATTCTGAAATTTATGTATAAATAAAAATAATGGTCATTATTAATAGTAACACGTTGATAAAATTCAATTATTCTAGCTAACTAACTAGCAAGATTGATAGATTCTTTAAAATGTATCCTTTCTTAAAATTGGAATTTAATGTAGTTTATTTTATGAAACTAAATATATTATGGATAAAGAATATTTTTTATTTTATTAATATATTAACACCAATTTGATTAGTGATTGATAGAAAATAAGAACAAGAATAATTAATATTTTAAAATTTTATTCACCTATGAGAACCGTTTTTATGATTTTTTTAAAAATTATGTTATTAAATTTTATAATTTTAATTCCAAAAAATAAACACCATTATTTTATTTATAATAATATTATTAGTTAAATATTATTTTTTTTATTCTTTTATAAAATATTTTATTTTCAGGTGAATAGCTAAAAAGACAGTTTTCACTTAAACCACAACATCTATGAAGATATCAAGAAGTAAGTAATACTTAAAGATATATAAAAACATTTTAATAATAAAAAAAATTTATTTATCCTATGAATTTATGAATTTAAAAATATTAATTTTATTTTATAAAACTCATGATATTTTTTTTTGAAAATTAATCAATATTTTTCTAATAAAAACTATTATTAGTATTTTTTAATTAAATTTTCAATTGGATAAATTAGGAATTAGATTTATTTTAAAGTCAAAAAAATCTGATTTTGTTTTTAATAATCGTATTAATGACATTAAAATAATCTATATTTATAATTTTATCATTAACATATTTTTCATGATTAAAAATACATTTGTTTCTTCTAAAAATGGTTTTTGCGCTTTAAATGTGCTAATATTAAAATTAAATTTGTATACACTTATAAATTTAATTTTATAAAATGAAAATCATATTTTGAATCAGTATATAAAAAATAATTATTAATTTCCACATTATATATTAGATGTAAAAGTAAATTACTTAGTGAAAAATTAATTACTAGGGTGAAAATAAAAAATGATAAAGTAAAAATATATGAGTAAAAGACATAAAAAAATATTTCAAAAATGTTTGAAAATTACTTTTTGAGGGTTTCATGACTTAATATCATCTTGAATCCATCAAGTTTCATTTTTATTTTCATTCAATGTGTAACATGTTCACTTTTTATATTAAAAAGTAATATTTACAAAAATGACACTACCACAACTTATATAAGTTGTCCACACCACTCCAGATATCCTCAGATTAAAATCCTTTTATTTTGACCCCAAATCTGAAAAAATAACTCCCCAACACTCATAGAAACTTCCTATAGTTTATAGTCTTCTCAATAGACCAACTATCCTCCCTTAACCTAAGTCGCAAAGTGGTTTCCAAAGGAGCAAGGTAATAATTCCAAATTAATCCTTATCAATTTCAAATCATTTTTTTAATTATTCCACCACCATAAAATCCATTTATATAAAATATATATTATTAATATATTGAAATTTTATTATGTTGTTTTAATAATCATTAACTAACTTTTCATTTTTAGTTAGAAATAAATGTTTTTATATTTACGTGCAGACTACCTCTTCCATGAACGAGTGGTTTGATTTTCATTACACTATTATATAGCATGTCAAAAAGTATAATTTAATATATTAATATGATATTTATTAAATCATTAAGTTATTTAAAAGATAATCCATTCCTTACTTTCCTCTATTTTCATGGAAAAGGAATGATTTTCCTCTCAATACGTGCAGACAACTGCCTCCATGAAAGTGATGTATATTTGTTTTACTATAGTCCTTTATTATTTATCAAAATATATTTTAAAATAATTTACCACCTTATTAAAATATACATAATATCATTTTCCCTATTTAATAATGTTATTATTCCAAATGATTCACTTTCTTAATCATACTCACCCATAAAATATAACAAGTTCTTGTTTGGGTTTGTTTGGCCACCTACATGAACAATGATTAAAATTTATAGCATTGATAACTGGGGAAACATAATTATTAATGTTATTAAATATTAATTAGTATATTATATTTGGTTTACGTGACATCCCATGACTATCTATTAGGTTTTCCTAATCCATTGTTTTGGTTATCCATCATTTGTGAGCTTTTGTTGGTAATTAATATAGTTTTTAGAAAATATTATTTTTCATCAAAGGAGTGTTCTATGGAAGGTATACAATATGGTGTGGAGTGTAATATATGTAGTGTGTTCGAACGGTCCATGATGTAGTGTATTTGAGGAAGAAAGGTTTTCCACTATCTATTTCAGCATTGCTGCGTCATGGAGAAGGGGAAGTAACATATCCCCTTTATTCAGGTGATCCCTTTGGTATAGAGGAAGAGGATGATACATGGAGTCATGTTGTACATTTTGGTTAATTATACCAAAATTATAATCCCTATGGAATGGTAGGTCTATTTGTGTCATGGTGACTCCAAATTAAAATAAGATCTATGGCCATGGAACTCAAATATGCGTTTGACCAGAATGTTGCAGTGTATCCCTTTGCATTGAACCATAGAAAAATGATTATTAAAGAAACTTTTCACCATTATTTATGGGAATTTCTTGTGGTGTTATATTTATAATATGGGTATAAATACCTAGACACCATCTAATCCATCTCTTCTTCCAATATCCTACCTTGAACTTTAGGTACCCCCAAAATCTCTTTGAAGGCCTTTGAAGACCTTCTTGATTGGATTAAAGCCCAGGATTTGGGAGATCAAATATTCATGTTTCTCTCCCATTATTGATATAGGTTTCTCTATTCAAAGGTTTTAATTCTATTATAACTTTATGTTCTTTTTCAATTCTGTATTTTGTGTCATCAAATGGTTGGATATGATATCAAGGTGTAATTTCATCACGAGATCTATGTTTTTAAAGGTATTTTTAATGGGTTTGAATAGACTATGTGTGGTAGAAATTCATTAAAGATGGGTTTTTATTACAATTGGGATTTTAAATCTGGGATGCAGATATTCTTCATTGTAAAAATTATTTATAAATTTTGATAAAGTATTTCAAATTGTTTTTGACAAGAATGTCACATTAGAGACCTTGGGTGTGTTGGGAAATAGACATGTGATTTTAGACTATGTAATTCCACTAGAGGTTTTGTGTCACTTTAGTGTGTGTAATTCGACTTGAGTTTTTATTTTTTTGAACCACATTATTCTTTTTTAGGCTTCTATTTATATCAAGTATGTATTCCAATAGGTTATATCCCAATCATGTGATTTTTCATTAATTATTGTTTTTCTTATGGCGGTATATTTCATGGATATTTATGAATTTTTTATCTAATGTTTTATTTTTCATACTCACCTATTTTATTATATACACATGTCATATTCCTTGTTGTTTGAATATGAATAAATTTTATGAAAAATAAAGGATGGTTTACAAAATGATTCTATTACATCATTTCTTCTTAGGGCTTGATGGTGTATGTTTCATGGTTATGTACTCTTTATTTAACATTTTTCTATGTTGGATTGTCTAAATTTTTTTATACATGAGACTTTTTTTGTGTTCTTTTGTTTCACCTTTCCATATGTAATACCTTATTGGGTGACTTGTCTAGTTGAATTAGGCTGATTCATTAAAAATTATTATTAGATGGTATACCTAGCCTGATGTGTCGTAAAAATTCTTGGGTTTAATTATAGTTATTTGATACACTAGATATATTACATATCATATATCAAGGATTACATGGTGAGTAGGTGCATGATTAAATCATTTATTAATTCCACTTAAGTTACCATGGGAATTAGGGATTTATTCCCTTTGATATTTTCCGTGAGTTATGATTTAGTGTGATGAATTTTGATCCTCATTGGTATGTGTTTGTTAACATAGGGGTTATCATGTATTTGGGATGTAAAACAAAATAAGAGTCAAATTTTGAAGCTTATTTAGTTGTCTTGATGAACCATTCAGTGACTAGACACTTGATTCTGATAGTATTAAAGGGGATGCGGAATTTCAACCACATTTCTAGGTTGATCATGACTTTGAAAGCCTTTTAATTTGTTGTTTAGGACCCATTTTACTTGTATTCTATGAGATACTCTCATTTATGGTAATTTAATAAAGGAGGTTATTTGGATAAGTTGATATCATGGATTAGTTTGACTAACAATTATGAAATGATTTTGTTGTTCATGTATCAAATAACTGATTTATAATGTGAAAATTGATTTCATTATAATACTATATTTTGAAAATTTAATTTTTATTTATTTATTTATTATTAAATGATTGTTGGTATTTAAAACTTGTTTTTGGAAATTATTTTTTAATCATGGAAACTGGTAAAATGTATTATTTTTAATATGGTAAAAATTTTACCAAAAATAATTTCACTCTCTTGAAGAATCGATCCAATAATCATTAAATGATTTGAAAAAAAATGTTTTTTAACTTGTAAAGAATAAGGGTGATTGGTTTTTTAAAGATGAATGATAAATTTAAAATAAGTTCTCAAATTTCATAGAAAACTAGTTTTACAAATTGTTTTGTGCATGAAAAGTTTTCAGTGTTTGAGTATTAGTTTCCTTTAAAGGATTTGATACATGGAAAAAAGAATAGAAGAGGAAAATTAATCATGTTTAATACATTTTTTGTAAGATAAAAGGTTTCACCTTGTAATTGAGATGCTTTGACATGTTCTTATTTTTATTCCTTTATAAAGTAAAGAAAGATGCTTATTTTTTAAAACAATTATTTGTGAAACTCTTTTTCATGCGATGTTTGGTGGTTTTTGAAATGAATAGTTTTTTCAAGAAGTTTCTACTACTTTGGTTTATTTTCATGGAAACCAATTTTAAAGTGTTTTATTTACTTATTGACAAGGTTTTTTTTGTTTCGATACTTTCTTATGTGTAGGGGTTATATGATGTTCTCTAAAGAACATAACTATATAGAGATATGATATTCTATGGTTCGGGTGAGTCTTTTAGATATGTATTGTGTTGGGGTGTAATTATTTCTTCAAGAGTATTCCTTTTTCATCATCTCTTTTAATATTGGACAAGATCCAAAGTTATTGGAGAGTGTTATCCTTCCTCTCTAAGTGTTTTAGCAAGGGAATTATTTTGAGATTAATCTAGAAAATGTTCTTATCTGACCTATAAAAGGAATTACATATGTTGGGTTGATTAGATAGTTCTTTAAGGACTAGTTTTTCTATTTTTCTTATGTTCCTTTGGAATATTGTAATCGTAAGTGTGTCTTGATTTTTGTGTGATGATCCGTTTGAGTTCACAAATAAAAATTGATTGGTTTTGGTTTTGGTGTAACCTTATTTGGTTGTGATCTTTGTATCCTCCTTGGGATACTTCATTGAGGGTAGTGTTCATTTCATGTTTATTTTATATATTTATTTCATTTCACTATATGAACATTATTTTATGGGATAACCTGATGGAAGAAGATATTCCATAGTATTAGGATTAGTGCCTTGGGATTGTCGAATTTTGTGTATGTGCAAGGGTAACCAAATTTAGTTTCTTGGCTGGTTGGCCAAGATACCCATTGGTGATATTTTTTATCTGTTGGATATTTTGGGACCAATAGGATTATATTTCTAGAACTAAGTTACCATAAATCAAGATTTATGACCCAAGACTAGATCCTTTTCATTTCTCATTGAGTCTTATATTTATGGAAGTATCTCTAAGTTATGTGAGATGTAGTGGATTAGGTTATCTGGTTTGTGTCTTTCCAAATATCAACAGGGTGGTGTGAACTGTTGATCTTTGGATGTTTCTTGGGGTCTGTGCCTTTTTATAGGCTTGACCAATTTTTCCATTAGTCGGTTTCACCCTATGAGAATAGGTGTTTTATCTTAGTTATTGGTGGATATCAAAGATATTTCCCTTATGTGAAATCTAGAACCTCAATTTCCTTATTTTTTCTATCTTGAATTGATGCTGGTGCTTATGTTTTTCACCATTTTAGATTGAATCTACATGGTGGGGAGACCAAAATGAAGTATCTGTTTTCTTTAGAGCCTCGTTTTGGAAAATTATAGAGCCAGCGACTTTTTTCAAATTTTATAAGTGGTGCTGGCTTCAACTTTATTATTGGTTCATGCTAATCCTAGTTGGGTTTTTTATATGTCATCATGAATCCATAGTTTGGTATTTGATGGGTATATATTAATGTTATAAGATGGTTGATGTCTTATCTATTTTACCTACCCTTCATTTTTTATGATTTTGTGAACATGATATGAAGTTATTTTGTGGGGGGGAAAAGTTTGTTTCATTAGGAAATTTTTTGTTTTAAAAAATAAGGCATTATGTATTTTTTGTAAAATGGGGTTTGTTTCATGATTTTGTATTGAAATAGTTTATTTCATTTAGGGATTAAGAATTTTTTTACTTGTGATTTATTTTTATAATCAATCACACATGGTGGTATAAAACATGGGTTTATTATTTTAAAAAATACTGGTGATTTAAAAATTAATTTTGGGGCATGTTCAAGGGGAAAGTTTTGGACATGTTTTGAAACTCATAATAGTGTTTTCATTTTAAAATAAGTGGTGTTTATTTTGAAATTATTCTTAAAAATATTTTTTTAATTAACTAGGTAGAGAAATGTCTTGGGGTGGGAATTTTTTTATAATTGATTCCATTTAGTTTTGAATGATGGATGACCAAATTTTAATCGTGCCTTGGTTTTCAAAATTGGATTTTTCTAAAACCATACATGTTTTAGTGATTCATGTGTTTTTCTTCCTCTTAAGAGTTTTGTGACTTTGATTCATCGAAGGTAGTTCCTCTTTAGTGGATCCTATAGATATTTTTGGCTCTAGTGGTTTATATCTGTGATCTTTTTCTTGATGGTTGGATCAGTGGCGATTAAATTTTCTTGGAGGTTGTTCAGTGAAATTAGGTTGATAATGTTTCCCTGATTATTTTTGGATATGTTTTAGGTTTAATAGATGACATACCATTTATGTTTTTTGTCTTGTTGAATTTGGAGAAGTTTTGGCCTGAGCAGGTCGGGGCCTAGTGGTTCTAGGGTTATTCTTTGGTTACCATTGTGCACGTAGACCATCAAAAATAATATTAATGGATATTTAAACATGGGTAGTACCTAGGGTGTATGCTTGGATAATTGGGGTGTAATGTTTTTATGGTTGAGATATGAATGACACCAGTCTATGTTTCCCATTAGAGTTTCCATGGGTTGGTTCTCCAAGTATTTGGATCTAAATACTATCATATTTCAGTTGTGACCTTTAGATAAGATCCATGTTGTATCTTATCAAGGCATGTTTTCTATAGTTGTTCTCCTGGTTTTGGTGAATTGGGTTTAGTTGACCTGATATGTTTATACTTTGTGATATTTCTTGTGGAATTATATCTTTTGAGTTTTGATTCTATTTATTGTGGTTGGATTTGTCCAGTGGAGCTTTGCGAATACCCTATAGAGATTATGGGAACGTGGTTACTTTGTGGAAAAAATTATCTCCTCCATTAGTAAGAAGTTTCTGGTTGTTATACTATTTAAGTTCATGTAAAAATTGTGGAGAGAAAAAATGGTCAGTATCCTTCCCCCTTTGACCTATTACATTTCGAGGGTAGATAGATTTTAGGGTGGTGAGATTATGAAAGAACATCACCATATTTTAGGTTTTCATAATACTTGGTTTTGATTATCATTCACTTTGGAACTGATATGAATAAGGCCTATGATTGAACCTGGCTATCATGCTTGATATTTTAATGCCTATGATAGAAATGAATGGGGTTTTATTTTAAAGGTACTGAACTTCATGGGCTTATCTAACTGAACCTGAGATCTCCTATTCTGCTTCTCTATCATGAGGTGGATCTCCACTTTATCCCACTCTATTCATGTTATCTCAGAATGCACTAAACTATTTTTTTAAGAGGGGCCTGCGTTTTGGCAGAGTCCTTCCATACTGGGATAGACATGTTCATAAGGTTATATCTCACATGATATTTGCGGATGATACTAGCATTTTTTATTAATGGAAGTAGGAGATCAGTGAATGGGATGAATGGGATGATAGTGGAATATTGAAAATGGAGTGGATAGGTGGTGAATAGGGAGAAAAGCTTATTTTTTACTCCTAAGATGATTTTGGATAGAAGGGTTGGGTCTTTTGATCATAGTTAGAATATGAGGAGAGGCCCTTTTACTGTGGAGTATCTTGGTGCCCCGGTGAGTCCAAACTCCCTTAGTGTTCACCACATTTACAAGATAGAGGGGAAGATTTTGGGGCACATCCTCAATTGGAAAAACTGGTTCCTATCCTTTCGAGGGCATATCAATTTGGTTAATAGTGTTTTTGTTTCTATCCCCATGAACCTCATGTCCACTGTGAAGGTTACTAAAAGTGTGATTGCCAATATAGAGGGGATAATTGTGTATTTTATATGGGATATTCCGCGGGACAGCAGGCACCACTAGGACTTGGGGGAGTGTCCAGTAAGATCTCTAGCTGAAGGAGGTATCAATTTAAGGAGTGCAGCGGTGACCATGCAAGGAATGCATGACAAGCTAGCATGATAAGTGATGGAGGGGTGAAATCCATTGGGGGATACATTTTAGTGTAAGGGAATTCCTCCAAAATTCAATTTTTTGTTGTGGAGAGTCCGAAATAATTCCATACCCATTGAAGAAAATATTCAACCTATGGGTGTAAAATTGGCGTCGAGATGTTGGTGTTCCTTAATTCATCAACAAGAAACAGTCGATCATCTCTTCTTCAATAGCGATTGGGATCGGTGGAGCTGGTAGGCGCTCATTCATTTCATAGGGGGAAAAGTACAGATGGGAGGATGGAAGAGGCCTTAAGCTGGTGGTTTTCTGGTGCAGGTGAACATTTTATAGAGAGAAAAGGTTGGGCCATCATTCTAGTGGAAGGGTGTTGGACTATTTGGAAAGTGTGGAATGATGCATGTCACAAGAAATCCTTGGGAACTCATGTTATCACCATCGTCAAAATGAAGAAAAAGATGATGGACTTAGTTAGCTTCTGTGCATATTGTCATGGCCCCCCTTTACTGAGATTGCTTATCCCAAGCATAGCCTCTCAGGAGGGGAGGTCGGGTCAAGGACATTGGGTACGTTGGTACCCCCTATGTGACGATCTCAAACTCAACACGGATAGATATTTTCATGGGGACATGAGAAGCAGTGACGTTATTAGAGACCAGAGGGGGTCCATTGTTATGGATTTTTTTGGCCTTTTATGGATGAGGCGACGCCCTATAGGTCGAGGCTATGGTGATGGTCATGAGTATGGAGGTATGTGCACAAAGGAATATATCGTTGAAGATGGTGCAGACTGATTCTTTGATTCTCTATAATTCTTTATCTGGAAATGGAAGTATCCCATGGAGCATAGCTTATCTTATCTGTAAGTGCAGGAAGATATTGGGAACCCATACAAGGATCTCCCACACTTGGTGTGAGGGGAATAAAGTTGCGGACTTCTTGGCTTCCCTACCTTCCCCAAGCCATAATGTTTCCATCTTTCTTAGTTTAAGATCCTTCCCTCCTGATGCCATCGACTTTGTTATTAACGATTCTATGGGCCTTCACTTCTTTCATCCTCCTTGATGTATCCTTCATAGTTGTATATCTCCTTAAGAAATAAAAATGATAATTTTCAGGCTATTTTTCCTTAGGGGAATATTCCACGGAAGGTAAAGTATATGGAATGGAGTGTAATCTCTATGATGTGGACTAATGGGCTATGGTATTTTTTTTCTTGTATAAGAACATTGGTTCCACTTGTAACACATCAAGATTTTGTGAAATATATTTTCCCTGTTAAATTTAATATTTTATATAATTTTCATTAAACAAAATATTGAGTTTTTTTTGTTACACACAACACCAATTTAAGCTTCCAATAAATGCAACACTGTGTTTTCTTACATTTCACGTAACACTTCATTTTTAAAAAACCATGATATATTAATAATATAGTTATTTAAACATGACCATAATAACATAAATGTTAATCATAGTGATATAAATAGTAATAAATATATATTTATATATTAATTATAATGGTTTTATATAAATAAATCAAATTGATAACAAAATTCATAATTTCTGGTAATGTCTTAATATGTTTCAGAAATAGTGTTTTCTCAAAAACAAATTATGCCTTTTTGTGAAAATCAATAAAATTAAATTTTTAACATTATAAAAATTAATTTGAGAAAATAAATTTCATTTATAATTTACAAAGACAAAATGTTCTTAGGTAAATGTTTTGTTATTTTTCTGCAAATTTATATTTTTTGATGAATAGAGAAAAATAATGAATTATAATTGAAAAAATATTTCCTCCTAAATTATTTACAAAGTTAAATTATATTTTAAATTGGTTTTCAATTATAATTAAGTAAATAATAAATCTATTAATCCAATTTATGTCATTGGAAACAATTTTATATTGAAATTGTATATAAAAACATTATAAAATTTTGATCATTTTTACTTAAAATAAACCTTCTTTTTGATTAAATCTATGGGATTAATTTTAAATTAAATTTTCCCACTTAGGTGAATAGAATTTTGATAAATAGATTCATATTTTTAATCCAAATAATTTATATTATATAATATGTTTAACTTAATTCTTTCAGATAATAATTATTGATAATAGTTATATTTAATTACTCTAATTAAGGTTAAAATAGGGTTTTTTACATTACATGTGTTTGTATTAAAATAAATTTTACACACACAAATGATTTTCATTTAATGAATTGGAATTTCTATTTCGAATAATTTGGTAAAAATTATCTAATAAATAAAATTTAAAATTTATTTTTAAAGGATAAATTACCTATGTAAATAAAAATATAATGGTTACCATGGTAAAAAATAAAAGGGTAAAACTGAGTAAACTTGAAGGATAAGGATCAAAATGATAAAAATTTATTTATTTTTGTATGGTGGAAGTGTTTCTAGAAGAAATAAAGCCTTCCATTCATTATGATCATCTGAAAAACATAAATATGGTTTATATTATGTGATGGATGGGATCTATATCTCTCCCCAATACATTTGATAAATATTTATATCTCATGATATAGACAGGAGATGAATGAGGATTAGAATTGGTTTCATAAGGGACTTTGTCTGTTATGATGGTCTTTGGAGTGAACCTTGACTACTATGATGGTTTGGGGAGTGAACCCATTCTAGTATGAAAAATGGGTTAGCATTGAGGATTATGGTATGTCCCACCCAGGAGGTGTATCCAATAATTTGTGAACCTAATTACATGTTCACAATGTTATCAACAAACTTGATTACATGTTAATAATGCTATGTGTGAACCTGATTAGATGTTCACAATGTTATGAATTAACCTAATCACGTGTTCCAAATTGTTGGTTGGAGTAGGAAACTCAGGGGGGGTGAATTGAGTTCCTATAAAAATTTCTATCTAAAATTGATTAATTAAATTTTTTCCAATTTTAAATATAAAACAACCTAGTTAACCAAATTATTAGATTTATAAATTTTTTTATCTTTTGGATGAATTCTCAAAGAGCCATTAGTTGTCAGTTAAATAAATATGGATTATCAAATTAACATTTGAAATCAATCTACTAAAACAAATTCTGATATATACACTATATAAGATTAAATATCAAAGTAAATAATTTTTTTTAATGAATAAATAATATAGTGAAAACAGAACCCGAAAAAGAAAAGTGTAATTTTAAACAAGAGGTTCAGTATCAGGCTGATACTTAGACATCACCACTTGGTGATCACCTAACACCAAGATATTTATATAAATAAACATGACCCACACCTTCAATCGAAGTACACAACCACATAAAAACTGTCCTGGTTCACCAGACCTCTTTTATAGTTTTTGTGGGAGTGATAATAATAAATATACCGCACATGGACCTCTTACACTATTATATGTGGGAGTGTATGGTGTAAAAATATAGTTTTGTGAAAATATCAATGTATCTTCTAGTTTGGAAAAAGAGTCAGTGTGTGTTTTTTAGATAGATACACACACTACTTGGAAGGTTAAATAATAAACAAATAATGAAAAATATATATAATAGTTTATAAGGCTTTGTCGTTTTGTTTATGCAGCTCATGAATCCTCAGAGTTGTGTTGAAATGCATCTTGAGTCTGTTTCTGAAAAAAACCATCAAAACATAGTATTGTGATAGATTATGTCTTCTATATCTAGTGAGGTAATGATGTGTTCGATTTATATTCTCCTCCTTTCATTTGATACTAGATATATCCTTCTTTTTTTTCTCATCAATGTATTCCTTTATAGACAATACACAGTTCTTCTTGTGTGTTTCTTGGGTGCATAATTCTTATCTTTCTTCAACTCTCTTTGTCTCTAGGATCATGTTCTTGCTTTATACAACGTAGGTTCGAAAGGAAGCATGATCTTAATGGTGTGATGGTACGTCATACATCATACTATGACATCGATATAAATGTTTTATATAAAAGTTAGATAATTTCATTAAAATAAATAATTTTACAAATTTTCATACGTATGACCATTAGATTTTATTTTTGATTTTAAATAACAAAGGATGGAATGATGGTGTCTCTTGATCAGTAGCTCAATAATAATGAGTCCAGATTGGTAGCTCAGGAATGGTTAGTTAGGATTGGTAGGTCGCTCTGTCAGTAAGTTGAATTGATGGTGACTTAGCCATTGGTAGATAATTATGACAGTAGGTCCACTATATGGTAGGTCAACTATCAGTAGCTCAAAATTTTGAACATTGGTGAGTCATTCTATCAGTAGTTTGAGCTGACGGAGACTCATGCCACTGGTAACTTAGCATGAACAATGACTTTTCCTTAGTGGAAAGTTGGAAAAGTTGTCGGTAGCTCAATGTGATGGTGAATTAACTATCATTAGGTCAGGAATTTGTGACTCATAACGGTGTCTTCATATCAGTGTGTTGTACTCTTCCATATTTTAGTATCTATGCTGACAGTGAGACAACTGACAGTGAGACGTATCATCGGTAGGTCCCACACTGAGTCCACCCTGACAGTGACTCATCCGCAATGGTGACTGATCTTCAACAGTGACCTATACATAACCAAAATTGTCTAACCTCTATTATATAGTACACCACTAACATAATAGATTAATCTTACATATAAACATAATTAAACATGAACAAACATAATTAAACATGATCAAATTTAATAAAACATGATTTTTGAGCATTAAAAATATATGAGGCCAACAATATCCCCCTTTTTAATGATCACAAATCATGGAATTAACAAGCCATGCATAACAATTAGAGGTACAATTCTACTTAACATAACATACTGATCATGTGTAATTAAATCATGAGAGATACATAATCAAATAAAATAAAATAAAATCCAATTAAATCCATATCATTCTCTAAAATCCGTAATGAATCTCCAGTTAAGTTAAATGTTATGTAATATTTCTCCTATTTCACACCCTTTTGGGATTATCAAAAAGAGAAAAAATAATAATAGATAATAAACACACCAAGGATGAAAGGAAATAATGTATTTCATTATCAAGAGAAAGATAAAAGGGAGTAAAATAGACAAAATTTCATCCCTATCAAATTTCAATCCAATCAATTATTCTCCAAAGAAGGATCCATGGGTTCATTTCCCTTATCAGAATCAGTAGATTGAAGAAAAATAGGTACATAAAGGCAATAAGTATATAACAGATTAATAGGAACTCTAGAGGGTACTGTAGGTGTAGGAGTCTGGGTAAAAGATGTTGGAGCTGTATATTCCCTATAAATGATAGGTCTTAGATGACTAAGATCCTATACTGCAGACATGGGAAACAATTGAAGGGTAGTAGGAAGAGGGGAAAAAGGGTTTCTGGTTATAGAAACTCGGAAATGGGGGTCAACTAACTGGTAGATTTTACCTAAAGGAAAATTCTTAGTCAATGGATTAATGGAAAAATCCCAAGGATCTAAAATTGCAGTACATTGATGATGCATATAGGGATTCAAAAAATTGATAAAGTACATGATGATCTACCCAACGTTTTCCATTTCCTTTGTAAAATAATCCTTATTCTCCATAAATATATAAAGAGTAGAGGTAAACTATTTAATATATTTAACTTTCTCCTTTAATTCTTGAGTAACATTTGGGATCCTAAAATTCTCAACCAAGTATTTAAAGTGACTATCTAGCTGGTGTTTGTAATAGACCCTCTTAATGTATAAATCTACATTCTATGTAGATTCATTATGAGTAGAAGTAGCTCATTTTGTGAAAAAACATACCAATTTATATATATGATCACTGTTCTATTTAGTCTTTCAATGACTTTCCTAGTTTGATGCACCCATCATAGTTTTATCCACATCCCTAATCACCATTAGAATCATTTCAACATCAGAAGTATGAAAAATAAGAGCATCAAAGGTTGAGGCTTCATTGACTACATCATTGATTAATGATTTCAAAATTTGTAGATCAAGAGGTGGAGGAGGAGTAGCAGTATCTTCCTTAGAAAATGTATCCAAAAGAGTTTTTTGCAACATTATTTAGGGATAATACACACTCAACTGACACCCCTTTCACAATTTTAATGAGTACAACCAACTCAGAACTTATCCTTTTCATATCTCACTTCTTGAAGTTCTAAAACTAACTGAGGTTGAATTTGTGAAAGAATTATATCTTCATGCATAACAACATCACATCCATTAAGACTGGACAATAGTATAGGTTGATGTTGGAATATACTTTTAACCACTAAACTAAAATCCTCTTTGAATACTTTTACATCATTCTAGGTTATATAATCCATAGGTACATATGTAGGTGAAGTAGAAACAGAAGCCGAAGCAGGAGCTACTACTATAATAGGTGAAATTTACAGAGTTGTTCCAAATAGAGTTGTTTCTTATATCAGAACTCCATTAAGATCAGTTATCTTATCTTCTGAATTAGGGTAATCTAAACCCAAATTAACAGAGCCTGGATACTTTTCCCATTCATCTAATGTTACATAATAAGGAATGATAGTATCAACTCTTCTCATTTTTGTCTGTAGCTCCCTGTCAACAGATACTTCTTCATCAATAGGTTCTTCTCTTTCAACAGGTTCTTCTTTCTCAATAGGTTCTCTCTTTCTATCATAAACAGGTTCTTTCACTGGGTAAACTGTAACTTCTTATTCAACAAGAACTTCCTCATGCATATAAACATCTGGATATCTTTCCCTAACCACAAATGACTCAATAGCATCATGGGATTGGAAAACTAATTCATGTTCCCCTAAATTAGTACTAGTATAATCTCTTTGGCTCAATAGGATCTAGATAAATATCCATAGGTTTCATAACAGGACCTTGATCATCATCAGGATGATCTAATCCACTCTCAAATTCACCACTTACTTCTTCTTTTTTAGCATTTATATAATCTATATTTTCTTCCTCAAATTCTTATCCTTCTTCTTCTTGTTCTTCCTCTTTATCACCATCATCATCTATTTATTCCTCATTATTACATCCTTTATATTTTTCATTAGACTCTTCATCTACTTCACATCCTACTTTATAGACATATTCAACATTTTTTGATTCTTTAGTCTCTTTATTATCATCTTCTGGAAGGAGAGGTTCTTTTGTAGGAAGGGGATTATGAGGGCTAGTAGGTCCATAGTTATCCTTTTTAGAATTTCTTTAATATCAAGGTGACCTATATCATCAATAAGAAAATCTTCTCCTTGATTTGATTCCATTTCATTGTCATCATTATACACCTCAACATCATCTGGTCCTAGACCAGGACCAACCAAGTCTCTTGTCCTTGAGGGGTACACAACAAGATTGAATTCCTCATAAATCATATCACTGTCTTCAAACCATTGTTTATTATAGGTACTAAAATTGATCTTCATTATATTCCAAATAATATATATTATGAAAACCTCATCATAATAAATTAATGATTCTTTAAACTCACTTACCAGACCATTTACTTTCAACATTGTAGAAATAAACTTTTGATCAAACACGAATTTTAACATGGATTGGGGTTTCATCATTTCCTTTATATGCACCATTAAATACATGTCCAAGTTAATATTGTGTCCAATTTTCATCAGATATATCACATAGAAATCATGGTATTTGAGAGAGTAAAAATAACCTTTTCATGGACATAAATGGTGCTGGATAAATTTGAACAATATCTTACATTCACCATCAACCTCTGTTGCTACTTACCTTCTACAAGCTCAATTTTCAGTAATCTCTGCCAATGCTTCCTCAAAATTAAAAAGATCACTGTTTTTAGGGGGAAATCCTTTATAATTATTAAAAATACATTTTTGAGGTACTTTCAAGCATTAGTCCCACTTATTTGAAGAAAAGGAAACTCTTTCACCAGTTATCTAAGACTTAACCCAAAACTCTTCACTACCCTCAAGAATTAATTATCCATGAAATTAAAAATCCTGAATAAGATTAGGATAAAAAAATATTTTGTTATTGTAGAACCACTCCCACCACCCTTTTTCTTGCAAAACATTTAATAATAGAGTCTTACATGATAGTAACCATTCAAAATGAACTTCTTTTTTTAGGAGTGATGATTTGGATTGAAATTTTGGGATGGATAGGTTTTGGTCTCATTTTACTATATTCACCTTTCATCTTCTTAGAAGGATGTGACTCATCAAAATACTTCTCAGAGACACACCTAACTTGATCCATTGGTGAGATTATTAGGTTTCAGTTAAAAAGAGAGGGGAAATTTTCCAAGCGAGAAGAATATGAGAGTAGAAGAGTGATAGTGAATAAGTGAGTTGGATTGATTTTAGTTTTATCATTTAGGTATTTAAAAATTGTAAATTGAGAAATAAGGATAATATAAAAATGAAACAAAAAACATAGCGATGTTTTGAATTTCGGATAGAAAAATAATAATGTACAAAATGGTGTGATGCAATGGTGAGTCCTATCAGGGAGTCATCAATGGCAAGTCATCAATGGTGAGTCATCAATAGGGATTCATCAATGGGGAGTCATCAACAATGAGTCATAAACAGTGATACATCGTTGGTGAGTCATCAATATTGAGGCATCAATGATGATTCATCAATGTTGAGACATCAGAAGTGAGTCATCAACAGTGGGTCATCAATGGTGAGATATCAACAATTTGTCATCAATGGCGAGACATCAATGGTGAGACACTTCAATAGTTAGTCACTAAAAATTGATCATCCCCAATTCATGTTTGATTTTATTCTTTCTCTCAAAATTTATAGGCATAGTAAATATCAGTAAGAAGATGTTTAGTGCCAATGAGTTCTAGAGTTATATAACCTTTTTGATAATGATCTCTCAAAAAGTGATGTCTTACATCAATATTTTTTTTCTTGAATGAGAAAACAGATTCCTATGAATGTTAATAGCACTTGTTTTGTCATAGTTTATAGGGATATGTCTAAATTGATAATCATAGTCTAGTAAGGTGTGCTTCATCCACAAAATTTGAGCACAATAACTACAAGTAGCTATATTTTCATATTTGTTAGTAGATAATGCATCATAACTTTTCTTTTCAGTACATCATGAAACTAGAGACTTTCCAAAAAAGTGACATGTTCTATACATGATTTTTCTATATAACTTGTAACCACCAAAATCAGAATCTAAATGGATATATAAATAAAATGGTTATCCTCTAGGATAGAACAGCCCTATATTGGTAGTGTACATGAGGTATTTGAAAATTCTTTTAATAGAAAAAGTTGGGACTCATTATGATTTTATAAAAAATGAGCATGCATACAAATACTAAACATAATATATAGTCAGATAATATAAAGTATATAAGACTTCCAATCATACCTCTATAATTGATTTGGTCAACTAATTTTCAATCTTTATCAGATCCAATTTATATGTTGTACTCATAAGTGCATCACTACTTTTAGTGATATCGAAGATAAAAAGTTACAAAATATATTTAGTAAATCTTCTTTGATTTAAAATAATATCATTATTATTTTGAAAAATCTAAATCGAATAAATAATTTGAGTTCACCCATTAAACTCATTTTGAACTCATTTTGCATCAATTTTGAAAAATCAACACATAAAGAATTTTTTTATGATAAAAAATAATTCCATAGATCTATATTTGATCAACTAAAACATCATTGAAAATTATTTTTATGAAAATAGTAGAATCGAAAATACCTTTTGTAAAAACTTTAGATATATGAAAAGTGTTGAGCCTATCAAACAAACTTCCTGGATACTTTTTTAAACCATAAAAAGCCTTTGTTAATTTAAAAAAATTATTTGGAAAAGGAGTGTTCGTAAAACCAGAGGTTTGTTCATAAAAAACATCCTCAAATATATAACCATTTAGAAATTCACATTTGACATCCATTTGATAATGTTTGAAATTAAGATGTCCTACACAAGCTATTAGTAGTATAATGGCTTCAAGTCAGGTTACAGGTGAAAATGTTTATTTATAGTCTATTCCTTCCTCTTGACTATAACCTTGTGCAACTAGCCTATCTTTATTTCTTACTATTGTACCCGATTTATCCACTTTTTTTCTCAACACACACTTAGTACCTATTTTAAAGGTTTCATTGGGTCTATCAACTATTTCCACACTTTCTTCTTTCAAAATAGTTTAATTATTCTTGCATATCAATCATCCATAATTCATCATTGATTGCATCATTGAGGTTTTTAGGTTTAATCTGTGAGAAAAAAAATTGATTTTCAACCTGGTTTCTTATAGATGCTCTAGTTTGAGTTCCCTTGTCTAAGTCTCCAACTATAGTATCTAAAGGATGGGTTTTTAGAGTTCTAAAAGATTTAGAAAAAGAAGGGTTGATTATTTCAAGTTCATATAGTGGTTAAGGTTTCCTTTTGTTTGAATATGAGGAGTTTCCATAACTGATTTTTTGGTTCCTTAATATTATAACCAGAAGCTTCAAGATTTAAGTTAAGATTTGACAAATTGTCCTCAATATTTCCTAGTGAGGTTTTGGACTCATGTGGATTTGTTTCATCAAACTTGACATGCACAGATTATTCCAAAAAACATGGCTCTCTTATTGAAGACTCTATAGGATATACTAGATATTGAGTAACCCAAGAATATTCCTTCATCATTATTGGTGTAAATTTTGTTTAGATTATATTTGTTAATGAGAATAAAGTATATTCAACCAAAAACTATTAAAAAATTAACCTTAGTTTTCTATTATTCCACAACTCATAGGTTATTTTCATTAGGATAGGACAATTAAAACTCTATTGATTATGCAATAAGATATATTCACAGTTTCAGCCCAAAAAATAAATAGGTAGATCATATTCATTAGGAATAGTCTTGGATATTTCTTTTATGGTTTAATTTCTCATTTCTACAACTCCATTTTGCTGGGGGTGTCCTAGGTGCAGAGAAGTTATGACTATAGCCATTTTGCGAGAAAAACGATTCAAACTCTTGATTTTCAAACTCACAACCATGGTAACTTCTTAAGTTTTTTATCCTATGTCCACTAAAGTTTTCTACTTTCCTATAATACTTGGTAAAATAAGAAAAAAAATCACTTTTGGAAGCTAAAAAGATGGTCAATGTATACCTAGAGAAGTCATCTACTAGAACATATACATAGTGCTTCCCATTTAATCTTGAAACTATAGAAGGTCCAAACAAGTCTATATTAACAAAATTAAGAGGTTGAGAAGTTGAAACATATTTATGTTGTTTGAAAGAAATTTTGTGATGTTTTCCTTTTTGGCAAGGATTACACACTTTATCATTTTGACACTCTAGTTTAGGTAGATCCATGACTAATCATTTTTTAGTCAGCTTTCTATGTGAGTGAATGTTATAGTGAACTACCACAAAACAGGGAAAGGCCAGCACCACCCCTTTATCAGCGCTAATGAAAAAGTGCTGATAATGGGGGGGGGGCTTTATCAGTGCTCAGAAAAGCGCTGATAAAAGTACCCCTTTATAAGCGCTTTTTTTAGCACTAATAAAGGGACGCCCTTTATCAGTGCTTATTTAGTAGCGCTGATAAAGGGGGGAGGGCCTTTATCAGTGATTCTTTTAAAAGCGCTGATAAATGGTCGACTTCAAAAATATATATATATTAATATATAAATATAGTTATACATTTATATTGATATAAATATAATATATAATTTTTAAATATATTTTAGACAAGTATAAATGTACATTTACACTTATTATACTTAAAATATAAGATATTTAGTGAAAATGGCTTATAAAGAAAATTTAAAAATATATTTTTAATTAATAATTTTCTAATTATTATGTAGTAATAGTCATTTATAACAATTTTAAGACGAAAAATTAAAAAAATTAAAAAAGATCCAAAATATGTTCAAAACGCAACTCGAACTTCAAACGGCCATAACTTTTGATCCGGGTGTCCGTTTGAGCTCTAACACATATCAAATCGAAGACTGCGATGATATCTACGTCTCTATGACTTGGGGGGATCCCAGTCATGCATTGTTTTTGGCCAATAGAGGCCCAGAAGGCCTCCAAAACTGAGTTTTTAGTCTGGGTACCCAGATTTTTTAACATTTTGTGGATTTTCAGCCCCGTTTAAGGGGGTATTATTGGCTTTTATTGGTGGGGACTGAATTTATTCCAAGGTATTACATTCATATTGATGTTATATCTTTTAAATTTCATCCTTTTTTCTAATTCACTGCTATTTATAATCAAATATATAACTATATGTACATATTTTTTATATATTCACACCTAAAAATTAAATTTTTTAAATAAATAATTAAACATATTTACATATAAAATGTATTAGCTTTATATAAATAATAACTAATATCAAATTTATTTAAAATAAAAATATATTAATATTTATATAACTACTATATATTAATATAACTATACATATATTAATATAAATATATATATATATTAATATAATTATATGTATATATTAATATAACTATATATATATATTAATAGAAATATATATATATATATTTTAATATTAATATATATATTAATATAAATATATATTACTATATGAATAAATATAACTAAATATATATATAAATAAATAGATATATCATGAATAAGAGAACAAATCAATATAAGTTAGTGGTAAAGGCTTTAGGTGCGCAGGGCGGAGGTCTCGAGATCAAATCCGAGTGGAGGCACGGGTGCGCGTGTAATGGTGATTTAAAGGGATATCGCTGATAAAGGGTGTAGGCAGTGCGGGCGGGCGCTAGAGGTGCAGGAAAGCACTGATAAAGGGGGGCTCAAGTGCTGTAAAAATCCCCCCCCCCCCGAGATTGGTAGTATTTTTTTTATTTTTATCAGCGCTAAAAAAAGCACTGATAAAAGGGGTCTTCTATCAGTGCTAAAAAGAAAGGGCTGATAAAATACCCTTTTATCAGTGCTTTTTGGAGCGCTGATAAAGGGGACCCCCCCTTTATCTTCACCAGCATTAATAGAACTTTTTCTAGCGCTGTTAATGACCGTTTTTAGCGCTGATAAAATCCATATTTATAGTAGTGGTGGCCCAATCATTTATGCTAGATCCATGAATTTTTATAAAAGGCACTCAATCATGAAACATTATATGAAATTAATGAATCCAGATTTAGAGCATATATATTTTCATTTATAAAAGTAGTAAATACTAAAATATTATTAGAATTGAAAACCTTACACGCATAATTTTCAAATTTAACATGAATTCCATCATCACACAAATGTTAAATGCTAAGAATAATGTACTTAAGACTATCAACATAAGAAAAATTAGAAATTAAAACTGAGTTAGTGTTACTGATTTGGCCAAGGCCAATGATTTTTCCTTTTTTTATTGCCACCGAAGGTGGCATGTCCCCCATCAATATTTATACGATTATTGTAGAAAGTGTAGTCCCCTATAATGTTTCCGGAATACCCACTATCCATGTACCATAATCTCTTATAGGAACTTTTCAAACAACTTTCCTTCAAAATAGTTTAAAGAAGAAAGAATTTTGGTACCCAGATTTTCTTGGGTCCAGAAATATTAGTAATTAATGCTTTAGGAATCCACATTTTCTTCATGGATTCCCTAAATAAAGTTTTTAAAGTATTAAAAGAAACTCTATTAGTTCCTAAAATACTAAAAGTAGTAATAGATGTTCCAGCACTAGAACATGAAACATATTTTTCAATTCTGGGCACAAAACTAAATTTTCCATATTTTGATACAAAGTTAGTTTTAACAAGATTTCCATTCCCAAGTTGATAACCAATACCAGTAGTATATTTAGGATCAACCTATTTTCTAAAAATTTTATCTAAGGTATATTAACCATTTTTAATGTTCTCAAGATCCTTTTTCTAATTTCTCATTTGAATGTTATACATTTTTTATTTTCATTGAGTAGTTGTGAATTATTTTCTTTTCTCTATAGTTAGTTTGTATTTCACAGTACCGGAAATAACATGCTATTTTTTGTGAGATTTATATTTATCTTCCAGTTCCTTACATGTTTCCTCAATAATTTTACAATATTACAACATTTATTTATTATTCATATTTTCATAATTCTCATAATCAGATTTATCTTTAGAATAATAAGAATTCTATGCAGGAGAAACTAGGGTTACCTAAGATATATTCGTCATAAAAAACATGGTGGAATTGGTATAATTTTCATCATGAGATGATTTTGATTAACTAAATCTATCTTCAAAATCACTCTAGGTATCCTTCATTTACTTTTTTTACCCTCTTTCTTTTTACTCATATTTATTATTATACTTTAGCATTGTGAAGTTAGCTTTCACATATCCTCTTCTCTTTCATCATAAAAAAATATTTCATTAGTGTTATCACCTCTTTTACTATCTTTTTTTTAGTTAACTTTGTTGTCAGACTTCCCTATATAGGTAGCCTTTATAAAGAATATCTTTATTCTATAAAAATTCTTAAATATCCTAGCTAGTTGATCCATTTCCATATCACTATAACTTGAAGTATCTTCAATGGTGGATCATTCATCTTGAACATGAACTTTCTGGTTTTCTTTGTGTATAGAAGCAGTTGTTTTGAAAGCAACTGAATTTGTTTTTGGTTCATCGTATTCTTCTCAATTGAACTTCAATTCATCTTCGTACATGATCAGCTTACCTATGAACTCCTTTATATTTAGTGAATCGTTGTCACAAGATTTTATAATTTATACTGATATCCCTCTCTATCTTTCTAGAAGACATCTCAAGATCATCATGAATTGTTCCTTTAAAGTGATTGTCATTCCTAGTGAGATCATTATATTCACAATCTCAATGAAATCATGATATATGATAGAAATATGCTAATCAGGATTCATCATAAAATTATCATATTCGATAGTATATGTGATTGGACTCATTTCCTTAACATTAACATTCCCTTCATGTGAACCAACTATAGTATCCCAAATTTCGAAGGTGGTATTACATGCATAAATTCTAATGAATTGTTCATCTCCTAGAGCACAATATAGCGCATTAATAGATTTTAAATTTTTATTATAGGATGACTTAGTGGAATCATATCATGTTTTTCTAGAAGTTTCAAGAATCTTATATTCATCAACTATAGAAGACTAGATTTCAGGACCTATTCTTTGTAAGTGCATTTTCATTTTATGTTCCCATTGAGTATAGTTTGTTCCATTAAAATAGAGAGGTCTATTAGTAGTAGCACCATCCTGTCTATTGTCAATGTTAAATAATAAAAACTTGTTTTAAATAAAAATATATTTTGAATTAAAAAATGATTATATATCTTTAAAATGCAACTAAAATCAAAGTTATAAATATTTAAAAACTTTTAAAACAATTAAAGTAAAACACTATATGATACCAAATGTTGTTCAGAGTAGGACACAAAAGAGGGGGGTGAATTGAGTTCCTATAAAAATTTATGTATCAATTTTTTTATTAAAAAGTTCTCCAATTTGAAGTATAAAATAGTCTAGTTAACCAATGTAACAAATTTATAAATGATTTGATATTTTTAAAGGCTTCTCAAAGAGTGATTAGTTCCCAGTTAATGTAATATGGATTATCACTTTAACTTTTGAAATCAATCGACTAAAAAAATTCTAATATAAAAAATATATAATATTAAATATCAAAGTACAGAAATTTTTTCAATAAATAAATAAAATAGTAAAAAAAGAACATTTAAAGGCATAATAAAATTTAAAACAAGAGGTTTAATCTCAATATGAGACATAGTCCTCTCCACTTGGTGATCAAATAACACCAATAAATTTATATAATTAAACTTGATCCACACCATGGATCACGGTACATAATATCATACACAACTGCCCAAGTTTACAAGAACTCTTCCATCATTTTTATTGGGGTTCTAACAACAAACAGACCCTGTAGGTACCTCTTCCATTATTATATGTGGGAGTGTAAGGTGAAAAAATATAGGTTTGTAAAGATATCAATTTATCTTCCAGTTTGGGATAGGAGTGAGTCTGTGTTTATTATGAAAGGACACACATACTTCTAATAATGTAAAACTATACAAAAAGAGATTAAAATATATATATAAGAGTTTAGAAGGATCTGTGTATTTGTTTATTTAGCTTGTGACTCTTCAATGTTGTGTTTAAATACAACTTGATTTAGTTTCTATAAATATCCAAAAAAGTAGAGTATTGTGGTAAATTCTATCTTCTACTTCTAATGATGTAATGATGTGTTCAATGTATATTTTCCGCCTTTTGTTTTATGTTTCATATGTTCTTCAATTTTGTTTCTCACTAATGTCTTCATGTATGCGTAGTAGGAAGTTCTTCTTGTGTGTTACTTGGATGAGAGACTTCTTATATTTCTTAATATCTCTTTATCTATGGGATTAAGTGTTTTATTTATAAAAAATAGGGTCCAAAAGAATCAGGATCCCAATTAGGTGCTGGTACCTCATACCTCGTAACCTGACAGTGATATAAATGTTGTCTACAAAAGGAATACAAGGACATTGAAATAAATAATGGTAATATGTTTCATAAATGTTACCATCATAAATAATTTTGAATTTAAATGAAAAAAAGGAATAAAGGTGTCTCAGGATTGGTATCTCATGAATGGTCAGTTAGGATTGATAGGTCACTCCATTGGTTGGTCGAATTGATGGTGACTCAGCCATCAGCAGATTATTCTGACGGTAGGTCAATTATAAGTAACTCCAAATTAAGAACATTTGTGATTCATTCTATTGGTAGCTCAAGATGATGGTGAATCATGACATCGATAACTCATCCTTAATGGGGACTTTTCATTAGAAAAAATCCAGAAAGGATTTTAGTAGCTCAATGAAATTGCGAATTAACTATCGATAGGTAAGGAATTAGTGACTCATATTGGTGCCTTCATATCAGTGTTTTATCATTTTCTAGATTTCAGTATTCTTATTGATGATGATACAACTAACAGTGAAATACATCATTGGTAGGTCTAAGAGTGAGTCTACCTTGATGGTGACTTAGCTGAAATGGTGATTTATCCTAAATGGTGAGTTACAATCAACCAAAATTTTCTAATCCACCTTATGTTGTAAAACACTAATAGAATAGA
The DNA here is from genome assembly GCA_963277665.1 of Viscum album. Taxonomy (NCBI): domain Eukaryota; kingdom Viridiplantae; phylum Streptophyta; class Magnoliopsida; order Santalales; family Viscaceae; genus Viscum; species Viscum album. The sequence continues at coordinate 1,023,141,475 of OY728134.1, read as the reverse complement.
TTAAGATTATATGTAAACATAATTAAACATGAATGAAAATAATTAAAAATGATAAAATGTAATACAACATGATTTTTGAGAATTTAAACTAGAGAAATACAACATCAATGTTATGCATAAACCTAATTATATGTTCCAAATGTTATGTGTGAAGATAATTTCATGTTCCAAATTTCATGCGTGAACCCGATTATATATTTACAATGTTATGCGTGGATTGGGTTTTATGTTCATAATATTATTAAAGGGCATGTTTTCTTATCCTTAACTTAATGAGAAAACCTGTTTCTATTTACATATTTTCACAATGTTATATGATGATGTGTATTCCACAAGTCTATGTCTTATGCCTATATTTTTCTCTCATGACTAACTTTCTTTTATTCCCATATAGTTTATCTCTTATAAATATCAAATCATTATTACATGAGTCAGGTATATGATATCTAATAGGTTAGGTATAAACTTCATAATTTTTTATCATTCTCACATTCCCTTTTTCTTATCAATTATGATTTAATAAGATAATTGAGTTATATCACTTATGTTTATCCTTACTGAGCATCTGAGTTCACCCTTTCAAATGTATCGTTTCTCTAAGTTATGAAGAGAGGGTTTATATAGGGAATGTATATAAAGATCACTAAATGGTATATCTTTGTGGTGAACATTAAAGATATTTCACTAGATCAGACGATTGTGTTTTAATTTTGTAAAGTCACTAAACTATTATGGTCCTTAGGTGTGTGTTTGTGAAATGTAATGAATATTCATTTAAAAATGTGTAATATCAATATATGTGAATCATGGATATATAAAGTTTGTATCATGTTAAAGGTTTAGTTGACCCTTTGAAACTAGGATGAGAAACATTTGTTGAGATACATAGGGATATTTATAAGGAAATATATAGGGATGTCTCTAAGGATGGGTCTAAGGATGAGTTAAATTATAGGGAAATGTCCTGGAATTTTGGTAAAGGATTGAGTGAGTGGTTTATAATAAATTACATCCTTATATGGATGATAAAAGTGGATTTAGGTCTTCTATATTTGTACATAGGGGTGAAAACCTAAAATACCATGCTAAACTGGACTTGATCAGGATCTGATGTGTGACAATAGGACCTATTTCACACCTAGTTTGACACTCCTAGAGGATATGATTTGTATATTCACAATCACTTTACATACCATCATGATTTATTTAAATATATTATGAATATGAATTACCTTCAATAAACCTAAGGTTTCATCGATTAAAAAATAAGTTTTCATGATTTAGAAATCCTAAATGACTTTTCAGATTATGTGATTTTCCATTATAAATAGAATTGCTTGCACTTTGGTTTATGTTCTTAGTGAATGGATGGAACCCAAAGGAACAGTGTTAATATGGAATGAAATGGAAAATGAAATGATTATACTCACGAGTAACTGAATTTTATGGGATATGGAATAAAAAAACATTTTTCATATTCTCACACAACTTTCTCATGCTATGAAGCATGGTGGACATCCAAACGAGAAAAGAAGGGAACACATTTCTTTTGAGTACATCATGAGGAAACACCCACCTTATTTTAGTGGTTCTACCAATACTTTAGTGTCTCTAGAATGGATCTATACCACTGAAAAGATATTTCTAATTCTCTAGTGTTCAAGGAATGAAAGATTAACTCTGGTTTTATACCATCTAGAAGGGGACACATATCCATGGTGAAATATTATTATGAAAACGAATCAATGATATTAACTAAATCCATAAAATGGGATGATTTTAAAAGATTATTTTACAATAATTACTTTCCTTATATTTTTCATATATTAATGTAGAAGGAATTCATATAGCTTATGAAGAAGGATTATGAATCTTTTTATACCAATGAGGAAAATATTACAATACTAAAAAGGTACTCTTCAAGTATTATAATTCACCCTTAATGTAAGGTTGAATAGTTATTAATTTTCTTGAAACAAAATTTAATGAGTGTTTAATACATAAAGGAGTTTGAACGCTATGATGAAATCATTTTATGTGAACTAAAAGTCTAAATGGATGTTTGAAACCCACTTTGTTCTGGTGATAAGAAAAGGAAAATGGTGTTACAAGAACAATCCAATGATATTCCACATAGAGTGAAGAAAAATATTCAAACTCTTACTTTAAATAACCGTGGGAAGGATCACATACGTGAGTGACTGGAATGATCAATAAGGCATTTTAATTATAGGAATCATGACCATCAAGAAAAATAATTTTGAAGTGATGTAAAGAGGCCAATCAATTAAATTAATGGAGATAAAACTTAATATTATGAATCACCCACACTTCACTATTTTAGGTGCAAGGAGTTAAGAAATTATGTGAATCAATTCCCCAATCCAAGTTCTAATATGGATGATAAGCCACATCAACCTCTAATGAAAATGGACAAATGGAAATATTATGAAATCACAATGGATGAAGTAAATGATGATGATTTGGGAACACTTCTCCCACCTCCATTGTTGGGATCTTAATACTTGATTTTATATGAATTATCCCTATCAAATTATTATTGTTCAACCTTTAGGAAAATTTCATGTGAGTATGCCACTCTATAGGGATTATTGAATAATAAAATTACATTTGATAATATATTGGTATAAGGATAATCCCAAGCTTCCAATAAAATTGTTTTTGTATAATATAAGAGATTATTTACATAATATATGGTGAATTATATTTTGTACACATATATGACTTCATGTATTATTAAGTTAATATTTATAGATACCATCATGGTCTTATTAATTTAAGGTTGATAATAAGTTCATATTTTTTTTGAAAACCCCTTTAGAGATTTTTTGTTACAGGAGTTTATCAAGATTAAGGATATTTTAATAGACATTTATGGAAATGAAACCCTTTGGTTTTGTATATTGAGAAAATGTTATTTGAGGAGGAATGAATTTGCAACTTATGGACATATGATTAAATAATACTCTATGATCTTGTCATATGGATTTCAAAGGTGGTTTGGATGAAAACCATTCTCATGTTGTGTTTTCTTTCAATGATATATTTCACTCAATCATTAAGATGGATCTTTATAAAGCCTTTTATTGAAGAAATTATAGAACTCCAATGCACTTTAATGAAGTTTTAGAAATAAATCTATTGGTACCTGAGAAAAATAATGAGATGGTAGAGAAGGTTAAAGCCATTCAGAAATATGTAAGGACTATACAAAGATGATAAAAAAAATTTGTTTCTAATCATCGATGCAATATATAATTTGATATTAGTAAGAAGGAATTTCTATAAATTTTCTCATAATAATAATGAATGTAAAACTAATCCCTATGTATATTAGTACCATTAAAAAAGTTGACTGTATCAAGGAAATAGATTATTGTTTAGTTCTTCCACCAAACCTATCTTAGGTTGATGATATATTCCATGTATCAATCCAGAGGAAGTAAATACCAAATCCATCACATGTAATGAACTCATAGGTCATACCATTGGAGAAAGATCATAAATAAGGGTAACAATAGGTAGATATTCTAGATCAAATATAAAATGTTATACGAAATGAGACCACTGACCAGGTCAATGTTTTGTGGAAAAACCACCATACCAAGAAAGAAACATTGGAACCTAAACAAAAGATGAAGAATTATCTTCAGTTGATGTTTCCAAAATGATGATGTTTGAAGGAGAAATTCATTTTATGGGAGTAGAATGTAATATCTTGATATTTTGTGAAATATATTTTTTTATTAAATTTGATATTTTTAATATTTTTTAGTACATAAAATATTGAGTTATATTTGTTTTTCACGCAACACCATGTTGTTTTTGTGCTACATGGAATAATGGATTAGCTTGTGTCACACGCAACACAAAGTTTTAACAAAACCATGATATATTACTAATATAGTTATTCCAACCTGGCCATTATAACCTTTCCAATAAACTAAGTGACAAAAATAGTAATAAATAATTTTATAATATTAATTATATTGGTTTTAAATAATTAAAACATAATGATATTAAAATTCATAATTTTTAGAAAAGTTTTTATATGTTTCAAAAATAATATTTTCTAAAAAATAATATCTGTATGCCTTTTTAAAAAAATAATAAATTATGTTTTTGGAAATTTAAGGAAATTAATTTGATAAAATAAACTTCATTTTTAATTCATAATTTTAAAATTATCACAGGAAGTGTTTTTGGTATTTTTCTAAAAATTTTCATTTTTTGATGAATTGTGAAAAATATTTAATTTTAATTGAAAACTTCGTTTTCACCTAAAATATTTAAAATTAAACTCATATTTTAAATTTGTTTTAAATAATAATAAGTTTAATTAAACATATATTAATCTGACATAGGTTATTCTAATAAATTTCATATTGAAATTGGTAATAAAAACTATGTAAACTTTTGATCAATTTCACTTCAAGAAACATGGGATCTTATCACTTCTATTAGATTAATTTTAAAATAAATTCTAACACTTATGGGAATAGAATTTTTAGAAATGTTTTCAATATTTAGATTCATAATATTTTTTTATCTAATTTTGTTAAATTAATGTTTCAAAATAATTATTAGTGAAATTAGTTAAAATTTACTATTGCGATTAACGTTCAAACGAGGTTTTTCGCACTTCATGCATTTGTTTTAAAATTAATTTTACACATACATATTATTTGCATTTAATTAATTCAAATTAATATTTAGAATCATTAAGACTAAATTATCTAACAAATATCTTTTTTAGTTTAATATGAAATGATGAATTACCAAGATAAATAAAAAGATACAGGTTACCAAGGTAAAAACTAAAAGTGTAAAATTGAGTATATTTAAATAATAAGGGAAAAATGGAAAAAATTTATTTCCTTTTATATTTTTAAGGTGTTTCTTGAATAAATAAAACCTTGCCAACACTATTTATTTATTTTTTAGGTACATTAGGTAAGGTATACATCACTAAAGTAAATACTTTTGGGTATATAAAATTGTGTTACTTTTATTCAATTATAAAAGGGAAGTCACTACCCTTCATTATTTAAAACTATAAAGTCATTTGGATCGAACATATCCTAATAAAATCACTTAAAAATCCCCTAAATCATTATTTAAACCCTATTTTTAACATTAATTCATACTATTAATACTTTAGTGAAAACCTAAGGAGAAATCCGGAAGAAGAGGTAATGTGGTACAATAAGCATCTTTATTTTATTTCCTCCTCTACCTTATTCAATTTTTATTATACCATGATCATATAATAACATAATTATATTAAAAATAATTATATATTTTTATTTTAATGGTATAAACAATAACCTCACACACATCTTTAAAATGGATTACAAAATCAGAGTTCATGTGCATGGTGGACTACCACCTCAAGAAATGATATTGTTCTTTTTTCCATTACCACCTCGTATGGTTGGAAATAAAAATGAATATATAGTTTAAATATAATATTGATGATATTTATGATGTTATTAGGACTATGTAATTATTGAATCACACATACCTTCATACTTTTCATTTTTTTGGGAATACAATAATGTTATTCATGGGTACAACAGACTACTGCCTCACAAAGTGATGTGATTCGTTCACACTTTACATGGAATGTATTAAAGATGAGTTGAAAAAAAGTATGTGATATATAAATGACATAAAAAGGATACTATAATGATAATATATTCATATATTATCTACATTTATTTCTTCCAATATAACAAGAAAATGGAAACAACGTTTATGGATACGTATGACTTACCTTCTTAATGAATAGCGTATTTCATTTCCAGTTGCTAATTTTTTTAATTAATATAAATACATATACAATGAATGTGTCTGATATTTATATCATGGTTTATATTTTTTATATTTTTAAATTAGTATGAATGTTATGGGACCAATAATAAAATGTGCAAACATACTTGAAAAACAGAGCAGTTATTGCCCGAAACATGACTTTAACATGAAATTGTTAATAAAAGGGTAATAAAAGGTGCTTATAAAATAATATATGGTATGATATATATATATATATATATATGTTTCTATAATATATTTATAACAAAATCATATTTATTATACAATAATTTTTAATGAGTACAATAAAATCTAAGACTTATGGTAAAAGATTTCTGTCTCACCTTTATTTTCTGTGAGTCACAAGCCATATTCACCATTTACTTCGTTGATGTTGTGTTTATACATACAATGAATTCATATTATGATTATTTTACTGAAAAATATTTTGTTTTACGTATCCATTTTAGGATCTCTCATTCATGGGGTCTGTGGTTCAAAATTTAACAAATTGGTAAGGGGTTTTGTCTGAATTTTTCTTCTTTGAGACAGACATTATATTATAAACCTATATTCTTTCATGATGTGTATATATAGACCCTTTTAAATGTAAAATAATTAATTAATTTATAATCCTAATATTTTACGTTTCATTTTATGTTATTACTTCATGGGGATTATGATTCAATGTTTCCAATGTTTCAAGAGTTTTATGTTTCAATCTTATCGTTTATTAGGATTGTTTATGAATATGTATATAATATTGAAATATAATGATATAAATAACAATAAATATAATTAATTATCTTCTCATATATTTACTTATGATATATTAAATCAATGGTACCATTTTTAAACTCTTTTTACTTAATATAATTAAGAAAATGATTTTTAGAAAATACAACTTCATTTCACTCATCAGTTAGAAACAAATTTTTTTCCAAAACAATTTTTTCTAAAAATGTCTTTAAAAATGTATTCAAATGATATTTTGAGATTATTTTCATGGATAAGTATTTCAAAAATATTGTATGTTTAAAAAGTGTTTTAAATTATTTTCAAATTCTTCTTTATAAGTTTCAAATGTTATTTTCAAATAAAAAGATTTTAAAAATGACTTATGTTTAAAAATTGTTTAAAAATTATTTTAAAATATTCCATAATATTTTATAAATGTTATTTTATAATAAAAAGGTTTCAAAAAATGTTAATTTTTAAAAATCATTTTTCGATATGGAAAGAATATTTTCCTTAAGAAATGTTTTAAATGGACTTTCAAAATTATTTTCCATGTATGATGAAATATGTTGGTGTTACCTATGCCTTACTGGGGATATGATCTAAGGATTCCATTAATATCATTTCAATGAATGGTTTATGCTTTGATGAATGATTTTTTATGAAACCCATTTCTCTTCGATGAGTTATACCATGATAAAATGCTTATGAATCCTGCTTCTTTTCATGGGTTATGCTATTATTAAATGATTAGAAAACATGTCTTTTTTACACTTATTATTATATGTTGAAATGTTAATGATAGAAATTATCATTAAGAGTTATTATATTAAAAATGTTTATAATCTCATGTAAAAAATAAATATGGTTTATATTATGTAATAGGTGGGACCTATATTTCCATCCAATGAATTCAATAAATATTTATATATCATGATATAGATAGGACTAGAATAAGGGAGTAAAGTCGGCATAGTAAGGGAATTTTTCTTCTATAATGGTCTTGGGAGTGAACCTTGACTATTATTATGGTTTGGGGAGTGAACCCATTCCAGTATGAAAAAACAACTTCCACTGGGAATGGTGTCATTTCCTACCCAATAGGTGTGGCCACCTATGTGTGAACCTGATTATATGTTCAAAATGTTATTTTCTGAGCCTGATTACATGTTCATAATGTTTTGTGTGAATTTTATTACATGGTCAAAATGTTATGTGTAAACATGATTACACGTTAGACATGTTATACATGAACCTTATTATATATTCACAATAATATAGAAGAACCTGATGACATGTTCATATTGTTATGCATAAGCCTAATTACCTTTTCACAATTTTATGCATGCACTTGGTTACATTTCCATAATTTTATGTGAGGGAATTACTTCATGTCCTTAAATTTATGAGTGAACCTATTTCTATTTACACATGTTCACAATGTTATAAGCTAATTTGTATGCCATAATTCAATGTTTTATTCCAATTTTATTATCTCATGACTCATGTTCTTTGATTCCATTAAGATTAATGTCTTATTAACTATCAGTATTTATTCAACAACTCATGTTTTTATATATTGTAGGTTGGGTATGAAAATCATAAGTTATGTTCATTATCACATGCCTTTATACTATGTTATGGTTTCACATGATCATAAAGATATATCTATTATGTTCACCCTTATCGAGTATCTTTGATCACCCTTTCTTATGTTTCCTTTCCCAAAGTTATGAAGAAAGTTTTTATGTTAGGTGTGTCTATGAAGACTAATAAATGGTAAGATCTTCATGGGAATCACTGAAGATCTTTCAAAATATTATAATATTATGCTACATGTTTCCAAAGTTACTAAACATTTATGAACCTCTGGAATTTGTTTGTGAAATTTAATGAATATTCTTATAAAAATATGTAATATCTATGAATGAGAAGCTTGGGTAACTATACCAATTATTATTTTGGTAGGTTTATTCCATGGAGAAGGGACTATGGCATAGCCCATTTGTTTTGGGGATCCTTATGAAATGTGGAATGATGATATGATGCGGAGTCATATGGGGAGTTTTGGTTGGTCCTTTCAAAATTTCCACCCCTACAACAATGTGTGTCTAGTGTCACAACCCATCCTCAGGGACCATTCCATGACTACCCCAAGCCCGCCTTCCATAGGCCAGGGGTTGGTGACTAGCACCAAAGGCGTAAATCCCGATAACTGGGAAGGCATTGCCTTTAAAAAAGTAAACAAAAACACCACATAGTACAAGAGGAAGTAAACACTAAGTACAAAAAGGAACTACTGAAAAGTAAAAGGGCCAGAATACAAACCCAACTGAAAGTAGAGCTACAACTGAACATAATTACAACAGAAAAGACTAACAACTGGAAGAATGGGAGCCGCTCATGGGTCGTCCTCCTAGGATCCTACCTGAAGGGTAGGTACAGATAGCGCAGCTCCTGGATCATCCACCACGGATCCTACCTGAAGGGTAGGTACAAATATCCTCCACAATGCTCTCACCTGTCAACCTCCCCCGAGTGTCATCTCATTGTGAAGTCTACCACCGAATACTGTCTCGTCGTGAGGTCCACCTCTGGGTACCGTCCAGTCCTCAAACACTCGGCCTCTGTCTGCGCTACCGTCGTCTACAACCAATACAACGAGGTGCGGGCATAGCCCGTGCTGGGGTGAGTATAATGATACTCAGTAGGGACCCTGAGATCCTCAAGGTCTCACAAAATCTAACAAGGATAACCACAAAGAAAGATCTCAACAGATAACCTCTACTTAAGTATATACCCATACATATACCTAAGTTATCAAGTAACCTATCTAAATCATAAGGAAACACAAAGATTATGAAATCAATGAATAACCACTACCCAGGTATATGACCATACATATACCTATGTTATCAAGTGACCCATCTCAATCATGAGGTAAACACAAAGATCATAGACTCAGCTCAAACCAGGATTTTCATTATCAATATCGTAACTGCTGAAGAGGACCATCTCAGGAGTGTACCGTGGTCCTGTCACGACTCCGAGGTACTTCTCACTAACCTAATAATGCTGAGGTAGTGATCCTGTCGAGTACCATGGGTCAGCCACCCAAACACAGTAGTGCTTCCCTCCGGGGTATGCCACCCAAAAAAAGTATTGCATCCCCCCTATTAGCCTACAGAGGTACTCTCCGGATGAGTACCGTGGGTCTGCACTGTCACACAGTAGTGCTCCGTCCTCCATGGTTCTTCACCCAAAAAAAGTAGTGCTCCGTCCACTGGGTTAGTCGACTCACTCCAAGTCGAGTCGGTCAAGCAGTCGTCAGGTCTCAGCCTGCTACACGGTCTCTGTACTCCGTACGCTCGTCTTGGGGAGGGTCCGCTCCACGAGCTACAGTTCGATACTCCAAGTATCTCAATGTTCCACGAAGAAGTATCCAAAAGTACCGCCTCGTCATAGGGGTCTCAACGCAATAGACAGAGTGTCAATCGGACACCCGGTCTGTGAGTTATTAGCCTTTTCACCCGAGGGGCCCGGTTGGTTTTGTGTACGAACCAACCCGACTGTATCTCAATTATACCCCGAACTCTCATAGGGTATACTCATAGGGACCGTTTCTCAACGTGATCACCAACTTCGCTGATGGTTCGTCAAACGAACGTTCGGTCTGAAAGTTATCAGCCTTTTCGTTCTAGGGGCCCGGTTGGATTTCAGGTACCATCCAACCCGGCCACTATCCAACTGCAACCAAAACTCAGGCTAAGTATGCCAAAAGTTCTGTCTCATCAAGAGAAAACCAACAAAGTTGACGGCATGTCAATCAAATGTCCGGAGCTGATGATATAAGTGTTTCCGCTCCGAGGGTCCGGTTTATTTCATGTTAGAACCAACCCGGTTGTACCCAATGTTCTCAGAAACCCTGAGTGTAACATACTGCAATGACCGGCTTTATCCAAGGATCGCTATGCAACTGACGGTGCGTTGATCGGATGTCTGTGGCCCATGATATGGGTGTTAGAACGGAAACTGCCTGAAAATAGGGGGTTCGGCCCCGGTCCGACCCGGCCCGAGACCCCCTGGGTCAGCCTGAACCACGTCGACCCAAACCGAGTCCAGGTCTGTCCCAATAGGGCGCGGACCGACCCCGGCAGCCCGGCCCAGCCCGGGAGGCCCTTCCGGTTGGCCTGCCACGCTGGTACGGCCGCGTGGCCGCTCGGCTGTCCGGCTGAGCGGAACAGGGCGGTGCGGTTGCCCCCCCCCATGGAAGAAGTCGTGGCCCCCATGTGGGGGCCACTCCCTTCCAGTGACGCAGCATGGCGCCGCGTCGTCCTTTGTCCCGCGCGGCCGCAGGACCAACCGCCTGCCGTCGGGGCTTCAGTCGCGGCGGCCCTTCCCGGCGGCACGCCAGGCGCCGCCGCATCCTGGCGGCCGACTGGTGCCTGCCGCCGCCTCCGGCCGCCGGTGCAGCCGTTCCGGCGTGACGCACCGGCTGGATTTTCTGCGGACCACCAGACGCGCTCCGGTGGTCCGTTTTGCTCACCGCCTTCGGCAACGGTCTTCCCCGGACCTGACCTTCACTAGGGTGGATTCAAATTGAATTTGCGGCCCTGTTTGTCGTCGCCCATCAATCAGCGCACTACGACGAACCAGCGGAGTCTTCGAATCGCCTCCGTGGGCCCGACTCCGGCCGTGGTTTCGTTCGGCCTCAACGGCGCGGCGCGACGGCGCCACGCTTCTTCATTGCGTTCTTTCTTGTTTTTGTGCGGTGCCGTTGCACCGAGCCACCATTGTTTGTGCCACAACGAACAAAACAACAAAGGGGGAGGAGAGTCGACCATGTTTATGCGGTCCTAACTCATCCCGTTAAGTTGATAGCAAGCAGCCCAAAAGACGAAGAACGACCAGGGATTTTTCACAAACAAAAGTAATCAACCCCAACAGTTTTCCACGCAATCAAGAATTCCCAACCCGCAAACATATTCTTCGCGGTTCAACTTAAGAATTAGTTGATCCTCTTTCTTTGATTTAGAAGGAAGTAAACATGGGTTCACTAACAATGACAAATAAATTCCCTACCTCGAGCGTAGTTGAACGAAGGATCATCATGAAATTGCACGTCGCGGAAGAAGGCGTTGCGGATGGGGGATCGTCGCGTCACGAAGAAAAGATTCATCAACTTCGTGTCGTCGATCTCCGAGGAAGGCATCTTTTTCCATCGTTCGACATTGGAGGTCGGCGTTCCTCGTTGGCGGCGGTGCGTTCTTTGCGTTCTTTGATGAGAAACGAAGAACTTCAAGACTTCTCTTATTTTCCCCAAAAACTCAACACAACAACCCAACAATAAAAAAATAAGCCACCTCTTATTTTATTACTCAAGCATTATGTTTTAAATTCAAAAATTGAATCAATCAAATAATTGAATTAATTGAGGAGTTTAAACCGCCCAATTAATGAGGCGTTTATTATTCAAAATAAACTCAAGAGTTGACTTACATTAAAAAGGGGGTTACGGGTGTGTTACCTAATCAAAGGTGGGGTTTCTTGGAAGTTAAAAAGGTGGGGCTTGTGTGGGCCCCACCCCACAAATATCCTACCTAGTGGAGTAGGATATAGTGGGTCCCACTTCAACCACTTATCTTAGGTTAAACAACTGAAAATAAAATAAATTGGTTGCCCCATTTATTTTATTCATTTACTTAACCCGAAAATTTTGAAACCACACCCAAGCAAACGCAACTCCGGAAAAGGTGTTCCTAAGAAATTACCGGGGCTGCGATTCCATCGGTGCCCTCAGATTCCAATTCCAAGCACTGGTTCAAAAGTTAGAAAAACCCACTCGTTCGTTCACTGAACGTACCCGAGCTAATCTTCGGAAATTGATTCCGAGAACACCGGAACTCGGAATCAGGCGCCGTCATAAACTGCACTCTTGTAAAATTCCATTGAAAATTAATAAAAAAATTTCCATGAAATTTCCAGGCCTTTACATTACTCCCACCGCAAGGATTTACGTTGCCGTAAAGCTTTAACAAAAACTAGGGATACAAAAGTGGTACTAAGTATTCATTTGAGCCTTGCGCTCCCATGTGCTCACCTGGAGGTTCCCGTACTTCCAGTGAAAGCGCACCCGAGGAATCGACCGCCCTCATAGGATCGACTCCTGTCGATACTTGATCCCCACTTGAACCTCTATGAAAGTCACCCCATCGCCAATGTCCAGCTCCTCGTGGTCGATGATATGCAAAGGTTTGTGCACGTATCTTCTCAGCTGAGATATGTGGAAGTCGTCGTGCACCTTGTGCAACTGAGGTGGATGGTTCAAGCGGTAAACCACCTTGCTTACCCTGTTGAGGACCTAGAAAGGTCCGTTGAACCTCGGATATAACTTGTCGCCTCGGCCACATCTCCATAAACCTCGTCGAGGTGAGACCTGTATAAGGATGTGATCGTCATCCTCGAACTCTAGAGGTCTCCCATTCATGTTTGGAACTGAAACTAAAAACTCATGCTGCCGCGAGGGTAAGGTTGGCCGACTCAAGAGTGATTGGCCAATCCCTCCTATGCAGGAGTTTATCCTGTGCTTCCTAAGGTTTCCCTTTCACCGACCAAGAAAAACCCATCCCGATGTTGTAGTTAGACCACAACCTTTTTTCCAAATACCGTCAATTTCTGCATGAACTGTGATTGCCCAGTCCATCCTCAAACTAACATCATAAGGCCTCGACACTGTCACCAAGAGATTCCAACCGAAACTCTCGACTCGAGGGTCTGAACACACTTTCGACGTAAGTGTGATTATCAAGTCTTATCCCAAGGTATCTCCAGACGTGAGGGTCAAGTCTACGGCTTACCGGAAACTCTAGGTCTGAGACAAGATTTGTGAAAGGAAGGAATGATTCATATCGACGTCTATTACTAAGATATCTAGTAGTGGACACAGACTGTCCTTTGAATCATTTTTATATCCATTGGGTCACACTCCTTGACCGCATGCAGCCGCACCCTTCCTCCGCCCTCCCGCTCCCTGAGCCTGGCGGGGACAACTATGGCGGGTGGTTGAGCATGTTTAAATGTACACTACCTCATGATACTCTCCTCGCTCTGCCTCCACATCTACAGCTTCACAGACTCATCTATCCTTAAATATTCCTTTTCTTGAAACATTTAACTCGCCCGAGTCACTAAGACTGGTGCTAGTTTCCTGTTTCTTACTGCACTGTGCAGTCTTCAACCACTCCTGGATGATCTGCACCTTCCTTGCTTACTATCTGAAAGAGCTGCTAAGATTTCTCCCTTACCGAAAAGAGAAACTCGGTCTCATCCCCTGGATGAACCACGACCATTTCCTAATATAGTCAATCCTGACATGAATGATGCATTCATGCCATGGTTGACGTCGTAAGGCCTCGACATTACTACCAAGAGATCCAACTGTCACTCTCGCCTCCAAGGGTTGAGTCACACTGTCGGCACCAGTGTGAGGTCACTGGGTCCCCTCCAGTAGAAATCTTGAAAGTGAGGGTCAAGTCAACAGTTTTTAACCGAAACCTCTCTGTATAAACCGAACAAAAGGACAGGAAATCAAACATCACAAAGATAAGTGTCTTTTTATCACTGTAGCTCATAGTAAAAAGACACAAATACAACAGGAACATGGAACTAGAAGTACCAAGAAAAAAATAAATCCACTAGTTCCTCTCCTGTCCACCTGTTACCAGAGCTCTACTTCCTTTTCCACCACTCGGCTGTTGCTCAAGCACCCGCCGCTGCTTCTGTCTCGGTGGCTCATCCAACGTTTGCGGATCAACTGTGCGGGGGGTTGGACGGTCACGTGCCAGGTGACCCTTCCTGCCGCATTCATAACACTTCCTGCTCCTCGTACGGATGGCTCTGGTCCTCTTGGACCTCTGCATCATCTATCTACTACCTACAGATGACTCTACTACTGATGGAAAATCATGCGGCAAAGGCAGCAGCACCTGAACATGCTCGGTGTGTAGAGCTACTGGTACGAACTCTACCCTAAAAAAGGTCTCAATGTCTCCCCATGTGAAGGTCATCTCATCGCAAAACTGGAACAAGCGGCTCCACCGTCTCTCAGCTGCCACCTGAAGGAGGATGGCAGCAAAGATCACTATGAAGTCTGCTGGCATCCCAACTAGCCTGAAGACTCTCACCACTGCCTCCAGCCTATCCTCAGCCTCCTGCGGGTCCGTCTCTCCTCAGAACCTAGGTGGCCTCTGGTGCTGGAACTCATGCAGCGTGCTCATGTGGCGTGCATCGCCTACTGCTGGGGCTGGTAGCATCGATGTCCCCAAGTATGGTAGTACTGCTGGTGCCTTCGCTGGTGCCTCAACTGTAAGAGGGCCTTGTACCGAAGCCTCGTCGCTCGGCAGGATATTAGTACGCACATCCCTCTAGGCTCTAGCTGATCGTCCGTGAAAAGGCATCCTAAAAGAAAAAATGTGGCACGGTCAAATGATTATACCTGGTGAGCTGACCTAGTTTGAGATGATTTTTAAAAACATCAGAAACACACATGCAATCAGTGTTCTCGTGCACAAAGTTAGAAATCAGTTTTCAGGGTCCTGGTGTATGGATACGTCGGCCGCCCGCCCCAACACTAGACTCCCTGAACTGAAGACCACACTCGATACCCTTAACACTATTGCTTCATAGAATGAAAATATCAGAGTTATAAGTTCTGCGGTAGAACCGAACCCTCTTATACCAATTTTTCACGACCCGTCCTCGGGGCCCGTGCCGTGACTACCCCAAGCCAGCCTTCCATAGGCCAGGGGCTGGCAACTAGTGCAAAAGGCGTAAATCCCGATAACTGGGAAGGAATTGCCTTTATAAAATTAAACCAAATAGCACAAAGTACAAGCAGAAGTAAACACTAAGTACAAAAAGGAACTGCTGAAATGTAAAAGGGCCAGAATACAAACCCAATCGAAAGTACAGATACAACTGAACAAAAGTTCAATAGAAAGGACAAAAAGCTAGAAGAATGGGAGCAGCTCTTGGGTCATCCTCCTCAGATCCTACCTGAAGGGTAGGTACAGATAGCGCAGCTCCTGGATCATCCACCACGGATCCTACCTGAAGGGTAGGTATAGATATCCTCCATAACGCTCTCGCCCATCAACCTCCTCTGAGTGTCTTCTCGTCGTGAAGTCCACCACTGAATACTGTCTCGTCGTGAGGTCCACCTCCGGGTACCGTCCAGTCCTCGAACACTCGGCCTCTGTCTGCACTGCCATCGTCTGAAACCAACACAACGAGGTGAGGGCATAGCCCGTGCAGGGGTGAGTATAACGATACTCAGTAGGGACCCCGAGAGCCTCAAGGTCTCACTAAATCCAACAAGGATAATCACAAAGAAAGATCTCAACAGATAACCTCTACTTAGGTATATACCCATACATATACCTAAGTTATCAAGTAACCTATCTAAATCATGAGGGAACACAAATATTATGAAATAAATGGATAACCCCTACATAGGAATATTCCCATACATATACCTAAGTTATCAATTGACCCATCTCAATCATGAGGTAAACACAAAGATCATAGACTCAGATCAAACCAGGATTTTCATTATCGATACCGTAACTGCTGAAGAGCCCCATCTCTAGAGTGTACAGTGGTCCTATCAAGACTCCGAGGTACTGCTCACTAACCTAAGACTGCTGAGGTACTCCTCCTGTCGAGTAGCACGGGTCAGCCATCCAAACACAGTCGTGCTTCCCACCGGGGTATGCCACCCAAACACAGTTGTGCATCCCCCCTATTATCCTGCAGAGGTACTCTCTGGACGAGTACCGCGGGTCTGCACTGTCACACAGTAGTGCTCCGTCTTCCATGGGTCTGAACCCAAACAAAGTAGTGCTCCATCCACTGGGCTAGTCGACTCACTCCACGTCGAGTCGGTCAAGCAGCCGTCAGGTCTCAGCCGGCTACACGGTCTCCGTACTCCGTAAGCTCTTCTCCGGGAGGGTATGCTCCACGAGCTACAGGTCGTTACTCCAAGTATCTCAAAGTACCACGAAAAAGTATCTCAGAGGACCGCCTCATCATAGGGGTCTCAACGCAACAGACGACGCGTCAATCGGACACCCGGTCTGTGAGTTATTGGACTTTTCGCCCCAGGGGCCCGGTTGGTTTCGTGTACGAACCCACCCGAACGTATCTCAACTGTACCCCGAACTCTCATAGGGTATAGACATAGGTACCTTTTCTCAATGTGATCACCAACGTCGCTGACGGTTCGTCAAACGGACGTCCGGTCTGAAAGTTATCAGCTTTTTCGTTCCAGGGGCCCGGTTGGATTTTGGGTACAATCCAACCCGGCCACTATCCAACTGGAACCAAAACTCAGGCGAAGTATGCCAAAAGTTCCGTCTCATCAAGAAGAAACTAATAAAGTCTATGGCACATCAATCGGACGTTTGGATCTCATGATATTAGTGTTTCCGCTCCGAGGGCCCGGTTGGTTTCATGTTCGAACCAGGCTGGCCATACCCAAAGTTTTCCAAAACCCTGAGTCCAACATACCGAAACGACCACCTCTATCCAAGGATCACAAAGCAACTGAAGGTGCATCGATCGGAGGTCTGTGGCCCAAGATATGGGTGTTATAACGAAAACTGCCCGAAAATAGGGGGTTCGGGCCCGGTCTGACCCGGCCCGAGACCCCCTGGGTCAGCCCGAACTGGGTCGACCTGAACCGAGTCCAGGTCCGGCCGAATAGGACGCGGTCCGGTCCGGCCTGGGTGGCCCATCCAGTTTGCCTGCGGCGCTGGCGCGACCGCGTGGCCGCTCGACTGTCCGGCTGAGCGGAACAGGGGGGTGTGGTTGCCCCCCCCCCCCCCCCGTGAAAGAAGTTGTAGCCCCTGCGTGGGGGCGATCCCTGCATGCGACGCGGCCCCGTGCCGCGTTGTCCTTGGTCCCGTGCGGCAGCGAGAGCAGCCGCATGCTGCCGCGGTGGCCCTTTCCGGTGGCACGCTAGGCGCCTCCTCCGGCCACCGGCGCAGCCGTGCCAGCGTGGCACACCGACAAGATTTTCCGTGGACCACCGGGCGCGCATCCGTGGTCCGTTTTGCTCTCCGCCTTTTCCAATGGTCCTCTCGAGACCCCACCTTAACTACGGAGGATTCAAATTGACTTTTCGGCCCCATTGGTCATCACCCATTAATCCGCGCACAATGATAAACTAGTGGAGTCTTCGAATCGTCTCCGCGGCCCCGACTTCGGTTGCGGTTTCGTTCGGCCTCAATGGCACGGCGCGACGACGCCACACTTTTTTGTCGCGTTATTTCCTGTTTTCGTGCTGTTCCATTGCACCGCGCCGTCTTTGTTCGTGCCTCAACTAACAAAACAACAAAGGGGGGGGGGGAGTCGACCGTGTTCGTGCGGTCCGACCTCCTCCCGTTAAGTTGATAACAAGCGGCCCAAAAGACAAAGAACGACCAAGGATTTTTCACGAACAAAAGTAATCAACCCCAACAGTTTTCCCTGCAATCAAGAATTCCCAACCCGCAAACATATTCTTCGTTGATCAACTTAATATTTAGTTGATCGGCATTCTTTGATTTAGAAGGAAGTAAACATGGGTTCACTAACAATCACAAATAAATTCCCTACCTCGAGCGTAGTTGAACGAAGGCTCGTTGCGGAATTGCACGTCGCGGAAGAAGGCGTCGCAGAAGGGGTATCGTCGCGTCACGGAGAAAAGATTCATAGGCATCGCATCATCGATCTTCGAGGAAGGCACCTTTCGCCGTCGCCCGTCGTCGGGGGTAGGCGTTCCTCGTCTTCGGCGGTGCTTCTTCGCGTTCTTCGACGAAGAACGAAGAACTTCAAGACTTCTCTTATTCTCCCCAAAAACTCAACACAATAACCCAACAATAATAAAATAAGCCACCTCTTATTTTATTACTGAATCCTTAAGTTTGAAATTCAAAAATTGAATCAATCAATTAATTTAATTAATTGAGGAGTATAAACTGCCCAATTAATGTGGCGTTTATTATTCAAAATAAACGCAAGAGTTGAATTACATTAAAAGGGGGTGCGTTACCTAATTAAAGGTGGGGTTTCGTGGAAGTTAAAAAGGTGGGGCTCATGTGGGTCCCACCCCACAAATATCCTACCTAGTGGAGTAGGATATAGTGGGCCCCACTTCAACCACTTAGCTTAGGTTAAACAACATAAAATAAAATATATCGGTTGCCCCATTTATTATTTTCATTTACTTAACCTAAAAATTTTAAAACCACACCTGAGAAAAAGAAACTTCGGAAAAAGTGTTCTTAAGAAATTACCGGCATTGCGATTCCATTGGTGCCCTCAGATTTTAATTCCAAGAACCAGTTCAATAGTTAGAAAAACCAACTCATTCGTCCACTGAATGTACCCGAGCTAAACTTCAAAAATTGATTCCAGGCACACCGGACCTCGGAATCAGGCGCCGTCAGAAACTGCACTCTTGTAAAATTCCAAAGAAAAATAAGAAAAAAATTCCCTTGAAATTTCCGGGCCATTACATCTAGCTATAACTTGATGGAACCCCAATAAAATAGGATTTTTGTCCATGGACATTGGGTGCAGTCTCAGGTGAAGTTTGGACTAGAAGGTTACTGTGTATCCCCTTGCATTCTTATATAAAAAAGAACATCTTCTAGAACCTTTGTGCTATGGTCTTGGGGTCTGCACCATAGTGTTATATTTTATATACTGGGTATAAATACCCATAGAACCCTCTGAACTATATCTTATTCTAAGTTCTTCCCTTGAACCACATCAACTAAGAGGTCTCTCTGAAGGCCTTTGAATCCCTTATTTTTAGATTCAACCACTAGGCTTTGAGAGTTAAAATATTGGGGTTCTGCTTTGTTCTTGAGGTTGGTGTCTCTACACAAAGTTCTTAATTATTTAAAAACATGATGTACTATTTAATTACTTGTTTTGTGTTATGAAATTGTTGGATATGATATAAAGGGGTATTTTCTTCAAGAGATCCTTGTTTTAATAGGGTAATTTCACAAAAAAGGTTATGGGCACACAATGTGTGGATGAAATGACTTAAAAGTTGAGTTTGATTACATTTGAATTTTTAAAGCATTGAAGTTGAGATACTTCACTATGGAAATGATTTATAAATTTTGAGCATATTTGTAAATTGTTTTGTAAGCATTGAAAATTAGGGACCTTGGGTACATCTAGAAATAGACATTTAACTTTAGTGTGTGTAATGACAATATAGGTTTCATATCACTTTAGTGTTTCTAATTCCACTAGATGTAATATTTGTTGGATCCACTTTTTTCCTAGTTTGAACTTCTCTTAATTTTTTGAATGTGAAGACATATGTTAGAGACCAATCATGTGATTTTTTATTTATATTATTTTTTTCACGTGATGGTATTTTTCATGGATATTTCTCACATGTTTACCTTTTCTGAATTTCTTATATTCACATGTTTTTTTATATACAGTTTTCATATGTATTTTTGTATGAAGATGAGTTTATTTTATGAAATATAATATTTATTTTTCTCTTTCTAGTTTAATTCTTTGGTCTTGATGATGTATGTATCATGGTTATGAAATCTTTCTTCTGTGTTATACTCAATTGGTTTACTTCTTTTCTGTTATACATTAGAATTTTTGGGTTGTTTTTTTACACCTCACCATGTAGAAGACCTTATTGGGTAACTTTTTTATTCATGTCAGTTTGGTTAATTACTTTTTATGTTTATTTAAATGTTATACTAAAATTTAACTTATAACCTCTAATTCATTAAAAATTAACCGAAATAAGCTCATTGTTGATTCCACTCTTGAGAACCATTTCTATAGTTCCCATCAAATGAACATGGGGATGTATAAATCATTATAAATATTCTGAAAAATAATAAAAATTACTTATATTTGATAAAAAATAAAAATTAACTAACTAGTTAACATATAGTGAATGATCATAATTAATTAGTATAAATTAAATTGGATATGACTGAGGTCATGAAATTACTTTCGTGAAATTTGAGATTAATGTATAGGGGGTGTCTTAACTGATCTTTTTTCTCGATTCAGAACTATTACTCTATGACTAAGGTCTTACAATATTGTTTTCCTATGAAATATGATTACATTATATTAAATATAATCATTCTCTTAGTAATTATATTATCTTATCAAGACATGTTATTTTTTGGATTTATTTATTCTTATAATTTAATGATTGTAAGAATAATTACCATCCAATAGAAATAAGTTCTTTCTCTTTCATGTACAGGTCCCCCGTTACTTTCAAAGTTCTCATTACTTATTTTTATATCCAAATGTGTTTTATTTAAAAATATCTTTATATTTATATATATATCATCTAAAATGGAATATTTATAACCCTTTTTTGATGTGGGATTTCATTAAAGGTATTTTAAAGTATTAAAAATGTTTTCCTGTCCATGATCATTTGTTTTATCTTCCACTCCATATTTCCTTGTCATAAAATTTATATCTATTTCATGGAAACATATTTAATGAATATTTTTAAACATGAAACATTTAAAAAAATTCACCTCACCTTTTCAAAAATTCCTTTTGAATGTGACTCATAGATTTTATTAATGAATGTTTTAAAAATGATTTCAAAATTTTTTATGGTCTTTCTTCAATTTTCCTCTTTATTAAATTCTTTTTCAAGGTGATTTAAATTTTAGAATCAACTAATATAATTTTAATATTATGTTATCTAAAACCATTTGTAAAGAATACGAAACAAATTTTCTTTCTATAGTTTCTTTAGGATGTGATGAATGATTGATTTCAAGTGGCACAGATAAATATAGACGATGATTTTTGGGGTCCTATATATGCCTCTAATGAATTGGTTATGGATTTATATATCATAAAAGAAAATAATCTCTGATTTATCATACTCAAGTCATTAATGGTCCATAATTTTTGATTCTTGATTCAATAATGGGTCATGGGATGTAATTCTTGAGCCCCTATATAATGGGTGATAGTATTCTAATTCATGAGCCTCTATAAAATGTTTCCTTATTCTTATTTTTTAAATATAGTTACTTTTTTATGTTATATTTACATAACATGAAACATTTTTCATCATATTCCTATAATTGTGCAACATGGATCATGATTATTGTAACTAGTTTCTGCACTCTTATTCCATTGTATATGTTTGATTAGTTGAGATTACATGTCATTATATCATGTATAATAAATAATTATTGTTGTTATTTTCTTGTTTTAATCATATTTTTATCTACTACTCATGTTATCTCACATGCCAATGATCTAAACCTTGATGAAATATGGATATTTTTTTTATTAATGATAATTTGAGCCCACCATTTTCTAATGTTTCCATTCCCTAGCTTCTGAAGATGTGTAAATATTATAATAAGTATAGAATGGGTTTTAGTGTGGTTTGATTATCAAGAAATGTCTATAGGTACTGTTAAAGAAGTTCCTTGTATAGATATTCCTCAAAGACACTAAACCTTAACCCCTTGGGATTATGAGATTATAGCGAGTTTTAATATTTATGTTGTGAAAATGATGTGAAAAATTTGTATATTTTTCTGAGGTCATCTCACTTGATATCAAATCTTGTATGAAATGTACGTTTTTTAGCACTAGACTTTCAAGGGAGGGTATGGGTCACCTAAATTGGTATTAGAGTAGAGTTTAGTTATTTTTGGGAATTAGATAAGGATATTTTTGTGAAAACCATAGGGATAAGTCCAAGGTATAAGTCCAAATTTAGGATAATATATTAATGGTCAAGTAAAGTAAAAATTTTATGTTTTTCGAGAAATTATATCATTCATGGATACTATAAAGTGGATGTGGCGATGAAACATATTCCATAAGGGGTAATCATCCTAAAAAATACCAGCTTGTAAAAACTCAGAATTTATTTGGACTGTGATGATTGGGCCAAAGACTACAAACCTGGTAAGAAACTCATGGGGGATATGTTTTGGTTAATAAAATTATATTAATGGGTCATTATGATAGATTTATTTTACTAAGAAATTAGTTTAATATGTATTAGATAACCCAAATTAATGAAACATAGATTGAACATAGAGTGATCTAGTTTGAACTAAAAGCTAGCATGATGATGTCAATGAGTTGAAATTTCAAGATTGGGATTTATATTTGATTATTCGTGATAATTTTCTTATGATATTATTTTTTCATCACTAACGTTAAACCCTTTTGGTTTTATTATTTGATGGATCTAGTAGAAACTGTATTAACTATAGATGAAACACATAATGGAATGATTTTCCCAACAAGAAACCTAATGGGATGGAAAATGGAGTGAAGAACTTCATAGGAATGCTATCCTAGTTTATAAATAAAAACGTGAACCATATTGAGTTCTTGAACACACCAAGGAAGGAGAAAATCATTATTATGTATTTATTACTACTATATCCTCCCCCATACAGTGTATCTTCTAATACACTTATTTTTGAATAATGAATCGATGCGATGGAAAATATATTTTCTATTTTCCAGTGATCAGAAATTGGGAAATTTTTTCTGATCACTTTTCATTTAGAAGGGGAGGCTTACTATTAGTGGACTCTCATGAATAATACCATGAAAAAAGCAGAAGTAGATTCCATGGAATGGGAGGAGTTCAAGTATGTATTCTTAAACAAGTATTTTCCACATACTCTTTACATGAAGTAAGAGAAAGAATTCATGGAATTTAAAAATAGTTGGATGATTCCATTGGAACATATAGAGAAAACTTCATGAGTAACTCAAGGTATTTGTTAGGTTTTATCTCTAAACATTACATTAAAACAAATAATTTTTTTGGATTAATTCTATGTTTATAAAAATCATCATCCAGATGTTATTTTTGTAGCTATAAATAAATTGTTCAATGTTAAATTAATTTTTATAAAGATTTTTTGGACTTTATTTATTTAGAAGTCAAGGAAAGGAAATGGGAGATTATTTTAAATTCAGTTTAAAAATCAAATAGGATAAAAAATATCAACTACCTACTTGATGAAATTGTGGGAAGAGGAACCATGAAATTTTACTCTATTAATCAAGAATATGTTTTACCAATGGTAGAGTAGGACATCATGCATCTAATTTTTAAAATGAGGAAAATAGTTTGATTAATGCAACTGAATAAAAGATACTACCAGAAAATGATCTACAAACACTCCAACGATTCAAATTCAAGGATCTTATACATTAGTGAATCAATGGCCCAATGGAAAGGTTATAGGAAATAATCAATGTTAGTGGAATCCTAATACAAGGTATCAAGGGAAAGCCTATGTCACCACAACTATGGAAGTTGGTCATGGAAATGAAGTAGAGTAAGGTTTACCAATCATTCAAGCAGTAACTACAAGTGTTTTATTTGTATCTTGTTAAACCCACTACTTTTTAACTATAATGTTTTATAAGAACATCATATCCCCAACTCAATGACTCGGTTCTGAATTATTAACAAATTCTTATAGTGATATGATTATTACATAATAAGTATATAACTCTTATTAAGTAGATATTTATGTGAATTTTCTCACTATAAATCCATTTCAACTTCATTTAGTCAAATTTTATGTCATATTGGGCATGTATTAGATCTCTTTAAATAGAGGGCATGATAGTTTTCAATAATGGGAAATAATATTTAAAATCCTAAATCACCCTTGAAAATCTATTAATACAAGTATAAATATAAACTCCCCATAAAAAAGTACTCCAATTATACAGGTCTTAAGATTCAACCATGATGGGTATTGAGCTCAAATGGTTAAAGAAAATTCAATATTAATGATAATACTATATTGAGGAAAAAATATGTTTCTTGTGGTTGTAATATTGATATATCTCAAGATATTATATCTTGAGTCATGTATATATTTTAGATACACTTAAATATTTTCATTAGTGATTGATAATTAAAATTTCAATTATAGAATTTATTTAAGGGAGGAGAGTGTAATAAGCTGAGATTTTAGTATCAATTTATCCACTAAATAAATACCATGTTCAATTACTTTCTTTATATGCAACACTAAATTAAAATAAATATTGGAACATTGTATAATTGTTAAAATATAATCGTTAAATTGGTGTGTAAAAATAGAGGTAACCAGATTAAAAAATATATTTATAAATAAAAAATGTTATTATTTATATTATGGAATTGAGAAAATTAAATTAGCATATATAAATATCTAATAATACAGGTTTATACATTAAAATGTGTCCTTTTTAAAAATTTGATTTTTATGTAATTTATTTTATTAAACTAAATATATTATGGACAAAACATATTGTTGATATGAATAATATATAAACACCAATTTTATTAGAGGCTGATATGAGATAAGATTAATAATAGTTAATATTTTAAAATTTTATTTTCCATTCAAAACAGTTTGCATTATTTTTTAATGGTAAATTACCAAATGTTAGAATTAAAATTTTAAAAAATAAACTTTTGTTTTTTAGATTCTACATAATAGTAGATTATTTATATTAATTTTTCATAATTTTATTAAGTAGTTGATTTTTAGGTAAATATTGAAAAATAAAATTTTTACAAAAACCGTAGTGTTTATGTTTATATAACAAAGTAATTATAACATAAAATTTCATAAAACATTTCTCATGATAAAATATATATTAATATATTGAAATTATGTACTAAAAAATACAATATTAAATTTAGGAATTTTTTTAACAATTATGAAAATTAATTAATATTTTTTTACTAAAATTTATTTTTAGTATTTTTATTTTAAATATTTGTACACTACAAAAAAAGAGGCATTTAGCAGTGTTGAAATATATAGGCGCTATAAAAATGCGCTGATAAAGCCATCTTTATTAGCGCTAAAATAAATGATGATAAAGGGAATCCTTTATCAGCGCTTTTTGTAACACTAATAAATGAGAATCATTATCAGTGCTTTAGTTTAACGCTGATAAAGTTGAAAATTATTATCTCATTACTTTTAATGGTGATAAAGGGTACCCTTTATTAAAATTTTTTAGTGTTGAAAAAGGGCCCCCTTTGCCAACAATTTTTTAGTGCAGTTAAAGTTCGAGAATAAAATAAAATAACTAAACAAATAAAAATAAATTTTTAAATATTTCACTAATTAAATAATATTTTAAAAAATGAATAAATTGAATATACATGTATATAAATTTCAGAAATTAATTAATATAATATATGAAATAAATATATATAATTAATAAAATGAAATAATTAAACAAATAAAAATTTAAAATGATAAATTTAGAAAAATATTAAGCATTTTATTAATTAAATATGTATTGATAAACCTGAGTAAATTTAATATTAATATATATGTAGATTGAAAATATTAATAAATAATATATTATATATATATATATATATATATAATGAATAAATTGAAATAATTAAATATAAAATTAAAAATGAATAAATTACAAAATTATTTAAAAATATATTAACGAAACAATTATTAATAAAAATGAATATGTATAATATATACATATTAATTATAAATAGTAATAAATAATATATATTAAATATAAATATATATAAAACGAATTGAATGTAATAATTAAATACTTATTGAAGTCGCATTCATTTTTAATGTTGTTTGTTTTTTCAATATAACATATACCAAACGTTGTCTGTTACATTTATTTGTTTTACATGTATATATATATATATGTAATTAATGAATTTTTATATACAACACACACAAATTTATTAAAACAACAAATGAAATTTTATATATAAAATCATACACATAATATTTATATTATTTTTTCAAATTTTATTATATTTTAGAATTTCATTATAACATTATAATTTTAATATACTTTTTAACGGATAAATTTTATATATTTATTTTTAATACTATTACAATTAGGGTGTTATTTATTCATTTTAATATTTTTTTTTTCAATTTGATCATTTTATATTATTTATTTATTTATATATATATTTATTTAATATATTTTAGTATTTTCAATATGTATTCATATTTAATTCAATATATTTATATATATATATATATATCCATATTTCATTAAAAATTTATATTTAGTTAATAAAACTTATCCATTTTTTCAATATTTTTAAAATGTACTCATTTCAAATTATTTATTTTCAATCATTTTTAAAATTCATGTATTTAAGATTATATATCCACTAATACTGTTAAAAATATATTTTCAAATAAATATTGATAAATAAATATTTATAAATAAATATATTTTTAAATGAATATTTGCTATATTTATAAATTTTAAAATTTTAAATTATTATAGTTATATATATATTTTTTTAAATAATTATTTTTATAATTTTAAATAATTAATTATATATATTCAAATAATTATAAAATTATAATAAATTTATTTCAATAATTATAATTATAAATCCTTTATAAGCTCTAAATTTTTACCACTGATAAAAGAAATTTTTATCAGTGTTTTTTTAGTAGAAATAAAGATGTCTTTTCTTAGTGCTTATCAATTTAGCTCTCATAAAAGGGATATTTATCAATGTTTTTTTGAAGGTGCTATTGAATGTGTCACCGATCTATTTAAAATAAACCTAACCATGACTCAGTCTGTCACGATTATCAAGCTCTCTCAGAACCTCCCTACAACCGGCGCAACGCCTCTACGTTCCCTCGTATGAATCAAGGATACAATACAATATATTTTATTTTCAACTTTTCCTATAACGCCACTTGATTTTCATGGTTTCCATGTTTTGTGTTTTTGCTCTATTCTTAACCATGATGAACCCTACATCTCATCTACTCACCACTAAAATACTACAACTAGTTCTATTTCATATTTTCCATCTAAATAGAATGGTTTCAAAGAATGAGAATTATGTTTTAATTTGCTATGGTCTGTCAACATATGTGTATGGGCTAATATGGATAAATAAAATAGATTTTACACCACACGAATCTTATTTGGGATGGAACTATAATACCTGAAGTTTTGAAATCTATTAGAAAACTATGAAACAAAAAAATCATAAAAATATCTTATTTTTTCCTTCTCGGTATGTAGCATCTCTTGTTTCTACTGATCAATCACATCAAAACAAAATACATCTAGAAAAATTATTATATTTATTTCATTTCATTATCCTCTCTATAACTACAATAGATTCCACAACTTATATTTCTTCTTCATTTTATTCACAAGCTTCTTTCCCAACTATTTAAGAGATACTCCTAAAAATTTCAATGAATGAACTCAGATATCCATCATGGTCTAATAATGAAAAATATATCTTTAGGTAATGAAACTCTCTGAATGAAATAATCAATTGATCATAATCATATGCACAAGAGTGAAAAAATTTAAGAATAAACTAGATCAATTTTATGATCAATTATGGATAAGAACATTCAAGAATTATTATAGAACCTTTAATAGAAGTTTGACAAAGATAACTCAATATGGATGGACACCATAAGGACAAGGGAAAAACCATCCAAATAGTTGAGCTTTAAGGTAGAGGAAATCGAAGTTCCACTCCACCTACAACCTCTTCCCATATTTATTATTCTCTGCTCCTTCCAACAACCCCAAAAACTTTATATATAAAATAAAAATTCGACCCCTATCCATTACAATATTATCCTAAACCTAGATAACCATTCCCTGACATTCCTATCAGAATTTATCTATGTGAAACCTCTCTTAGTCATCAAATCTTATAAATTATAATTCTACTATTTGGATTCCCAATTCAACCCATTGATATTCCACATCATTTGTACAACAAGACTGGGTTCTGATTTTCCTAAAAACGAGACGGTTTCTTCCTGTAGGTTTTGGGAAGAGTGGAATCATGTGGATTTTATGACCAACTCAAAAATTTTAGTTTTACTTTATGAATAATAATTGTTGCATAATATTAAAAGCTATTGTCAAATTAAAACCATAGATTGGTTTAATAAAGAAAACCCCCTAGAACCAGAAGAGGGGGATCATAACATTTGTTGTATAATTAATTTATAAGTGTATATAGAATTAACTAAACATGTAATTACACTTTTTAATGATATGGTTAACTAGATTTCATCATACTATTTTTATGCTATCAGTTCTAGGTGCATAATCCCTTTGGGGATCCACACGGGAACCACAATATCTGAAGATCATGGGAACAAAAATCAATCTCTCTCTCCCTCACTTACCAATACCTATACAATTCCACCCCTAATATGTAACCTTATTCCTACTTTATATAAGGCCACTTAGAACTGCATCCTCACCCACTGTTGTGAAAGAAGAATACATCACATAATAGTTGTAAGAGACATAAATAAATTTTCATGAAAATGGTCCACGTGTTTCTTAGATAATATTGTGTAAATATTGGTTCATTTTGGTAAGGTAGATATAAAAATAATATAATCAATGTATAAACATACACCATTGCATGCATCTTTCATGAAAAGTTTTACTGTCTTGAACATAGATATAATACTCCAATACTGTACTACAACTAATCTCTACTACCATTATTTTTATAAGGACCCGACCTTAAACATTACTTAATCTTGAGATATTTCAACAATACACCTTGAGGATCTTTT
Source organism: Viscum album (assembly GCA_963277665.1). Lineage (NCBI taxonomy): Eukaryota > Viridiplantae > Streptophyta > Magnoliopsida > Santalales > Viscaceae > Viscum > Viscum album. The sequence goes on along the minus strand of OY728134.1, from coordinate 1,023,112,232 downwards.
CAGGTCTAGAGTTTTAGAGAATTAGATCATAAAACCTGTATTACCTTCCATATTTAAGAAAAGTGGTTACATAAAAGATAGTATTACTTTTTCCCATCAACAGAAACATATTTAAAATAAAACATGGATTCTTTCTTGACACTTCCTTGACACAATCATCATATCATGTACCTTTCCCTTGTCCTGTGAAAAACATTTCAAAAAACATGGGATGAGCATAAAAAGCTCAGTAAGGGTTAAACAAATATGGAAAGGAAACATGAGTTCATATATACATAAGAATGAAATCATACTTTACCCATAAAACATAGTCACTTTAACATACCTCATCAAATCATGAATAAATCATAGAAATCATAAGACATAAAGGTAACTTGAGGCATTCATAACATTCTTACGTAGGGAGTAACCCTCTTGGTTACGTTTGGAATACCCATCATAGTATATTCCCCAAATCTCTTCGGATAAACCTCAACGTTTAACCCCTTCGCGTTAACCAATGCATTAGAGAGCTATATCGGTCTCACCCGCCCTTAGTTTATCACGGAACCACCCGTCTTCATAATAATGCCCAAGAACCTCAACATAATCGTATCACATAAAATATGCATAAATGAAACATAACATTTCCACCTTTCAATCAAAAGATATCAATACAAAACATTGATATAAAAACATTATGAAAACCATTTTCAATACCAAAATAAAAGAAACGTAAAACATGGTATTTATTTTTCTTTTAAAAAAAGGTATGGCTTGTAGAGGAAGCCGAAACTCAAATAATGGTCACGGCGGCGGAGAAGTCGTTGTCACCGCATACATACGAAAAAAACATTCCCTTTTGTCGTTTAGTAAATGCTTCGTATAAAAAATATTCCTTTTGAATAAAGGTAAAAGTCAAAGGGGTTTACACACCATATAAAAGAAGGTTTTGTATAAAGCAAAATATACCTCAATGAAAGGAGATTGAGACGAAGTCCCATACCTCGGGTCCGACTTGACTCGGTCGTTCTTTAATCTCCTGAATAATAAACATGAGTTAATTTATACTTGTTTAAGAACCTTTTTCAAGTTCATTATTCCTTTTATATCACTTATTTCCATGTCATGAACACTATGTAATTATTTAAGATAATAACGGTCGTTTTAACGATCATTGGTACTTGAGTCAAAAATAAACCCTTTATAATTACAAGTTATTCATGTATCTATTATATCTAGAATGGTATTCATGATGTAGATATAATATATATCATATATATCAAGTACATGAATGCATTTATAATATTACAAAACATTTAGAGGTAAGAAATAAAATGCACCGTTCATGGAGACGGGAATCCGTACATACGCATGAACGCTGCTTCCATTTATATTTCATATTTTATGAAATGGAATCAAAATTATATAAAGGTATATTATAATTCTAGTATAATATCATATATAATATCAGAACTCCATCCTTTATACGTCCCACATATGGTATTAACGAGTCAAATCACTTTGAGGGGGCGGTAGTCCGCACTTCTTTAAATGAAGATATCACGTTTATCCATAATGGAAACCATAAAGGTATGCCCAAACTGAAAAATACATAAGCTTAAGGAAAACATAAAAATATTATATATCATATATAAATATAGTGTCATCTTAATGGCCACCTTTGAAGGTGTTAAAAGAATGTTGAACAATCGTCGTTTCGGGAGGCAGAAATTATCCATCCACAGAAACGGTATGTTCTTTAACCATTAGATGTAGGTGTGTGTAAGTGCAGCTCGAATCATTATTATAACAACATCATAGTATATGGAAGATACTGGTGTTGTTTCAAAAGAAATTAATAAAAAGAGTTTAGGGGTTTTGAGAATTAAAATAAAACAAAAGAACACAAGTGAAGACATTACCTTAAAATCGGGTAACTCCCTTTGGTTTGAGCTCAAAGGCTTCCTTGGGAAGACTTTTGCACAATGTGAGGCTTCAAGGAGTAAGAGAGGGAAGTGGAGAGAAAAAATGGGCAGGGGTTGGCCGAGCCAAAGGATTTGGAAGTGTGGGTAAGGAGGCAGAAGTGGGGGCCTTTTATAAGAGGAGTGGAGGGGCACTCTTGGAATGGTATAAAAGGTTACTTTAATTTAAATTGAGTTTCGGATTTAAAAGGTTCCACATTGATATAAATCGAGGATAACGTGATAGGGGTTTGAAATATACCCTTCCAATAGGTTTTTGACGTCTGTAGGTCTTATATTTTACATTATCTTTTCATTTTATTTAAATCCTTTATTAATGAGGTAATCGTTGCATCATCATGATGTCATAAATAATATAATTTATTTAATGTCTAAAAATTATAGAAAAAATACCATAATGTAGGAAATATTTTTATCTTTCTAATTAATATTTATAGTAAAAAATATGACTTGTATAACCCCATTTAAAAATTGTTTTAGTAAAATAACTCATCTTTGTGTCATTTTAATTTTAACATTAAATTGAAAGATATTAATGTCATTTTCCTACCAAAGTGGCTCCATGGGGTCCCCAAGTTGACCCATGGCTTGTCTTGGTCGGCCATGACACATCCAACAAGGGTATGACATGTGTCTAGGTATTTTCAATTTATTATAATATCATTTTTCCTTAAATTACACTAATTACCTCTAATCGCGATTAAAAACTTAAAAGTTACTATTCACCAAAAAATTATTTTAATCTCATTGAACCACATTTTACTCATTAATGACAACCATGTATGTCGGATTTTTTAAAATCAAATCATAGAAGTGGAAAAGTTTCATTTAAACGAAAAATCAGGTTATTTAACTACCACTTAGTGGTTTCACTATTCATCAAAAATTGAAGTTTTTCAGAAAAATACCAAAACATTACCCTAAGCTATATTTGATATTCTGAATTCAAAAATGATATCTGTTTTACAAAATTAAAATCATATAAGTTACATTAATTAATTTAATAATTAATTTCTGTTGTCATGCCAAATAGCATGTTTTTATGAAACAATAAGTATCAAAACATTGACACCAGTTTAAGTCTAATTTCAAAGTGAAATTGATTCAAATGACCACCATTGGATTAAATGGTAAACATATGTTCTAATTTCACTTAAAAACCAATTAAAAATATAATATAATCATATAAATAAATTATATTAAAAAGATGTTTTGAATTAAAATACAACATTTTTCACTATTCATTAAAAAATGAACTTTATCGGAAAAATACCAAAAATTCACACAAAGTAAATTTTGATGTCCCAATAATAATGAATAAGTTTATTTTGAAAAAAATAGCTTATAAAATTGTCAAAATATAGATTTAAAAATGGTTTTCCATTAAAAGGCAGTAATACTATCTTATAAAAATATTAGTGTATTCCATGCTTAAGATTGGATTTATTCTCATTTTATGCCTCTAAAACACTATCTAATTCACTAATAGAAATAGATAAAAATATCTATTATTCATTAATTACTTGGGATGTTACATCCTTCCCCCCTTTAGAAAATTGCATCCCCTCAATTTATTGACTTATCGAATAAATGGGGGTACTTATCCCTCATTGCATTTTTAGATTCCCATGTTGCCTCTTCAACCATGTGGTTTTTCCACAAAACCTTTACCTGATGAATCACCTTATTCTGTAACACTTGCTCCCTGTGGTCAAGAATCTGGACTGGTTGTTCCTCAAAAGATAGGTTCTCTTCCAGCTGAACTACCTCTGGACTCAAAACATGAGATGGATCTGGCATATACATCCTTAACATTGAAACATGAATAACATTGTGTACCTGAGATAAACATGGAGGTAAAGCCACTCGGTAAGCAATTGATCCAACTCTCTCCAGAATTTCATATGGTCTAATAACCCTTGTACTCAGCTTTCCTTTCATACCAAATCGCATTACACTTTTCCATGGTGAGATTTTGAGAAAAACATGATCACCTACCTCAAAAGAGAGATCCTTCCTCCTGTTGTCCACATAACTCTTCTTCCTGCTATGAGCTGTTCTCATGTGTTTCTGTATCAACTGAACTTTTTCTGCCATCTCTTCTACCAATTCTGGTCCCGTCAACTTCCTTTCACCCACTTCATCTCAAAAAGCTGGAGTTTGACACCGCTTCCCATATAATGCCTCAAATGGTGCAATATGTATACTGGAATGAAAACTGTTATTATAAGAAAACTAAACCAAAGAAAGATTTTGGTCCCAACTTCCCTGATAATCCATCGAACAAGCACGTAGAAAATCCTCCAAAGTTAGAATTGTTCGTTCTGACTGTCCATCTGAATGAGGATGAAAAACTGTACTAAAATGTAATTCAGTACCCAACGACTTCTGAAGGCCTTTCCAAAAGATAGAAGTGAACCTGCGATCACGGTCAGATACAATGGAGAGAGGAAATCCATGTAACCTGACTATCTCATTAAGATACAAACGCGAAAGTTGATCTACAGAAAAAGTATCTCGTATAGCAATGAAATGAGCAGATTTAGTCAAGCGATAAAAAATATCCCAGATTGAATTATTACCTCGAGATGTCTTAGGTAATCCCACAACAAAGTCCAGGGATATATTCTCCCATTTCCACTCTGGCACTGGTAAAGGCTGAAGCATCCCTTTCGGTAACTGCCGCTCTGCTTTAACCTGTTGACATGTTAAACACTTCACAGTAAAATCAGCAATATCCCTTTTAATTCCATCACACCAGTAATACTCCTGCAGATCTCTGTACATCTTAGTACTGCTAGGATGAACTGAAAACGGAGAACTATGATCTTCACATAACAACTCTCTCTTCAACTGTGAATCACACGGCACACACAATATCTTCCCAAATCTCAAAACACAATCATTATCAATGTTGAATTCAGGGAACTTACCTTTCTGAACCAGCTCTACCTTTTTCTGCAACTCACTGTCTTGCTTCTGTGCTTGCTTGATTCAGTCTGACAGAGAAGATTTCATTGATACCTGAAACAAAACAGAAGAACATCCTGCACCAACAACTTCTATGCCAATGTCCATCAAATCCTTAACCAAAGGATCACGTTCGAAATGCAACATTGCTAATGAGGCATTACTTTTTCGACTCAAAGCATTAACCACTTTATTTGTTTTTCCCGGATGGTAATGAATTGTACAATCATAACACTTGATTAATTCCAGCCATCTCTTCTGTCTCATGTTTAATTATTTCTGAGTGAATATATACTTTATACTTTTGTGATTGTTATATATTTTACACTTTACTCCAAACAAATGATGCCCCCAAATTTTTAAAGAGAAAAGAACAGTAGTTAATTCCAAATCATGTGTAGGGTAATTTAACTCCTGAGTTTTCAACTGTTGTGAAGCATAAGCAATTACCTGATCATTCTACATTAAGACGCAACCAAGTCCTTTTAATGAAGCATCACTGTAGATTACAAACTCACCATTCCTATATGGTAGATCCAAAGCTGGAGTATTCACCAATCTTCTTTTCAGTTCCTAAAAACAATCATCACATTCTTTTGTCCAGATAAACTTAACACCCTTCCGAGTGAGCTTAGTCATTGGACTAGATAACCATGAAAAATATCTAACAAAACTTCAGTAATAGCCTGCCAAACCAAGGAAACTACGAATCTCTGTTACATTTGTGGGTCTTGGCCATTCTTCAACAACCTTTGTTTTTGTCGGATCAACAGTTATCCCATCTTTAGAAACAATGTTACCAAGGAAAGAAATTTGTTGCAACCAAAACTCACACTTTCTGAATTTCCCATACAATTTCTTTTCTTTTAAGGTTTTAAAAATAACCCTTAAATGTCTTTCATTCTCCTCTTTACTTTTAGAAAACACCAAAATATCATCAATGAAAACCACCACAAACTAATCCAGGAACTCATGGAAAATTCTATTCATTATGTCCATGAATACAGCAGGTGCATTGGTTAGCCCAAAAGGAATTACTACAAATTCATAATTGCCATATCTTGTATGAAACGTAATCTTCGGAACATCTACTTCCTTTACCTTCAGCTGATGGTACCCCGATCTCAGGTCAATCTTTGAAAAATACTGAGCTCCCTGGATCTGATCAAACAAATCATCGATATGAGGAAAAAGATATTTGTTCTTAACAATGATGTTATTCAAGGCTCTATAATCAATGCAAAGTCTCATAGAACCATATTTCTTTTTAACAAATAAACCAGGAGCACCCCATGGTGATGTGCTAGGCCGAATGAAACCTTTAACTTATAAATCTTGCAATTTCTCCTTCAACTCTAAAAGTTCAATTTGAGCCATTCGATAAGGGGGTTTTGAAATTGGCTTAGAATCAGGAACTAAGTCAACAGTAAATTCAACTTCCCGATCTGGTATTATTCCAGGAAACTCATCAGGAAAAACATCAGGATACTTTTTTACCACTGGCACATCATTAATCTAAACAGTTCCCCTGTTTTAAACAATATTTTCAACGTAACATTCATTTCAATCTTTTACAAGTTTCTCGGCCTCTTGATAAGTTATCAATAGTAAGGGTTCATTATTTTACAAAAAGTTAAAGTCTTTATGAAAAGAAACTTATTTATCTCTATAGTCAATCTTAGCATGGTAAATAGAGAGCCAATCCATACCCAGGATAACATCAAAATCTACTAGAGGTAGAACAATAAGGTTTGCAAGTAGGTTCTTTCCACAGATAAGGATAGGAAGATTCTTATAAATTCTTTTTGCCTCAACATTTCCCCCAGGTGTTTTTACCACAAGTTTAGGGGTCATTTCTTGAGATGGTATTCCAATTTTACTAGAAAAGGTTTCAGAGATGAAAGAATGTGTGGACCCCGAATCAAACAACACACTGGCATAATCTGAAAAAATAAAGAACCTGATACAACTTCATTTGATGACCTGACATCTGCTGAAGTAGTTGCAAAGGATTTCACCACCCTTTTCTGCTTGTAGCCTAACTGCTTCCCATCAATCAAGTTCTTTGTCGGACACTCGTTTTCATAGTGACCCATCTCATTGAACTTAAAACATTTCACTAACTATAAATCAAATTTGGACTTACCATCACCTTGATCTTTTTCAGTGCAATCACAAACCTTATGTCCCATCTTACCACATCGTTAGCACTTTCTAGAATTCAGAATACATTCCCCAGCATCCCTTTTACCACATTTATCAGAAACTGGAAACTTAGTTTTCTTACCATCAGACTTTTTTAAAGAATTCTTTCCTTTCTCCTGCCACCTCAGTCTCTTTCTGTTGGTTGTTATAGAACACTTGATCATCGACAAACTCCATTTCCACCTTCTCAGCACATCGAACAAGATTTTCATAACTTTTGAACTCACGAGAAGCTAAAGCCCTTAGATATTTTGGATTTAATCCTGAGTAAAAATGATTTATTTTACTATCAAGGTCTCGGATAAAATTTGGAGCATACCTTTCCAATCGAGTGAACATTTCTTCATAGGTAGCCACTGAGTCTTCCTCTTGCCTCAATTCCAAGAATTCTTTTTTCCATCCTAAGTCGAACAACCTTAGGAAAATACTTCTCAAGAAACATACCTTTAAATTCATCCCAGTCGAGAGCATCAACATCATCAGCGTCCCTGATATTTTTAACCATCGACCACTACTGATCTACTTCACCCTTCAAACGGTAAATAGCAAGACTAACCTTTTGATTATCTGAACACCCCATGACATCGAAAATCTTCTCCAGTGCTTTAATCCACCCTTTAGCTAGCATAGGGTCAGATGATCCTCTGAATGATGGGGGATATTTCCTCATAAAATTTTCCACCATTGACATGTTCCTCTGCATTGATCTGGCTGATCTCGTGCATGGGTACCACCACCATTTATCGCTTGAGTCAACTGTGCCGTTACTGCAACAAACTATTCAGTTCCAATTCCGACCATCTCAGGATGCTGATTCGGAAGGTTATTTCTTTCTGTATGCCTTCCTAGCACTGACTCCCTGTTTCCTCTGTGGAAAACCATTATGAACAAAAATGTCTTAGATGAAGAAACATGGTAATACTCAAATGCTATATCATTTCAAATTGACCATAAAAAACACTATTGGCTAATCATTTTATAGAATTCTAACTCCTAAAGTTATCTAAACCGACCTTTGATACCAACTATAAGGCCCCGACCTTAAACATTACTTAATCTTGAGATATTTGAAGAATACACCTTGAGGATCTTTTTAGGTTTAGAGTTTTAGAAAATTAGGTCATAAAACATGTATTACATTCCACATTTAAGAAAATTGGTTACATAAAAGATAGTATTCATTTTTCCTATCAACGGAAACATATTTAAAATAAACCTGGATTCTTTCTTGACAATTCCTTGACACTATCATCATATCATGTACCTTTCCATAGTCTTGTGAAAAACAATTCAAAAAACTTGGGACGAACATAAAAAGTTCAGTAAGGGTTAAAAAAATATGGAAAGGAAACATGAGTTCATATATACATAAGAATGAAATCATACTTTACCCATAAAACATAGGCACTTTAACATACCTCATAAAATCATGAATAAATCATAGAAATCATAAGACATAAAGGTAACTTGAGGCATTCATAACATTCTTACGTAGGGATTAACCCTCTTGGTTACGTTTAGAATACCCATCATAGTATATTACCTAAATATCTTCGGATAAACCTCAAAGTTTAACCCCTTCACGTTACCCAATGCATTGGAGAGCTATATCAGGCTCACCCACCCTTATATTATCAAGGAACCACCCATCTTCATAATAATGCCCAAGAACCTCAACATAATCGTATAACATAAAACATGCATAAAGGAAACATAACATTTCCACCTTTCAATCACAATATATCAATACAACACATTGATATAAAAACTTTATGAAAACCATTTTCAATAACAAAATAAAAGAAAAGTAAAATGTGGTATTTATTTTTCTTTTAAAAAAAGGTATGGCTTGTAGAGGAAGCCGAAACTCAAATAATGGTCACGGCGGCGGAAAAGTCATTGTCGCCGCATACGTACGACAAAAAAAATCCATTTTGTCATTTAGTAAACACTTCATATAAAAAATATTCCTTTTGAATAAAAGTAAAAGTCAAAGGGGTTTATACACCATATAAAAGAAGGTTGTGTATAAAACAAAATATGCCTCAATGAAAGGAGATTAAGATGAAGTCTCATACCTCGGGTCTGACTTGACTCGGTTGTTCTTTAATCTCCTGAATAATAAACTTGAGTTAATTATACTTTTTAAGAACCTTTTTCAAGTTCATTATTCCTTTTATATCACTTATTTCCATGTCATGAACACTATGTAATTATTTATGTTAATAACGGTCGTTTTAACGATCATTGGTACTTGAGTCAAAAATAAAACCTTTATAATTACAAGTTGTTCATGTATCCATTATATCCAAAATGGTATTCATGATGTAGATATCCTATATATAATATATATCCAGTAAATTCATGAATTTATAATATCACATAACATTTAGAGGTAAGAAATGAAATGCACCGTTCATGGAGACGGTAAGCCCTACGTACGCATGAACACTGCTTCCATTTCTATTTCGTATTTTATGAAATGGATTCATAATGATATAAAGGTATATTATAATTACAGTATAATATCATATATAATATCATAACTCCATCCTTTATACATCCCACATATGGTATCAACGAATCAAATCACTTTGAGGGGGCGGTAGTCCGCACTTCCTTAAATGAAGTTATCGTGTTTACCCATAATGGAAACCATAAAGGTATGCCCAAAATGAAAAATACAGAAGCTTAAAGAAATCATAAAGATATTATATATAATATATAAATATAGTTTCATCTTAATGGCTACCTTTGAAGGTGTTAAAAGAATGTTGAACAATCATCATTTTGGGAGGCAGAAATTCTCCATCCACAGAAACAATATGTTCTTTAACAATTAGATATAGGTGTGTGTAAGTGTAGCTCTAATACTTCTTATAAAAAAATAATAGTATACATAAGATACTGGTGTTGTTACAAAAGAAATTAATAAAAAGAGTTTAGGGGGTTGGAGAAGCAAAATAAAACAAAAGAACACAAGTGAAGACATTACCTTAAAATCGGGTAACTCCCTTTGGTTTGAGCTCAAAGGCTTCCTTGGGAAGACTTCTGCCCAAAGTGAGGCTTCAAAGAGTAATAGAGGGAAGTGGAGAGACAAAATGGGAAGGGGTTTTCCAATCCAAAGGCTTTGTAAGTGTGGGTAAGGAGGTAGAGGTGGGGGCCTTTTATAAGAGGAGAGGAGGGGCACTCTTGGAAAGGTATAAAAGGTTACTTTATTTTAAATTGAGTTTCGGATTTAAAAGGTCCCACATTGTTATAATTTGAGGATAAGGTGATAAGGGTTCGAAATATACCCATCCAATAGGTTTTTGACGTGTGTAGGTCTTAGAATTTACATTATCTTTTCATTTTATTTAAATCCTTTATTTATGAGGTAATCGCTGCATCATCATGATGTCATAAATAATTTAATTTATTTAATGTCTAAAAATTTTAAAACAAATATCATGATGTAGGAAATCTTTTTAGATTTCTAATGAATATTTATAGTAAAAAATATGACTTGTATAACCCCATTTAAAAATTGTTTTAGTAAAACAAATCATGTTTGTGTCATTTTAATTTTAACATTAAATAAAAAGATATTAATGTCATTTTCCTACCAAAGTGGCTCCATAGGGTCCCCAAGTTGACCCATGGCTTTTCTTGGTCTTCCATGACACATAAAATAAGGGTAGTACATGTGTCTAGGTATTTTTATTTTATAATAATATCATTTTTGCCTTAAATTGCCCTAATTACCTCTAATCGCGATTAAAAAATTAAAAGTTACTATTCAACAAAAAATTATTTTAATCTCATTGAACCACATTTTACTTCTTAATGAAAACCATGTATGTTGGATTTTTGAAAATCAAATCACATAAGTGGCAATGTTTCATTTAAACGAAAAATCAGTTTCATTAACAACGACTTAGTGGTTTCACTATTCATCAAAATTGAAGTTTTTCAGAAAAATACCAAAACATCACCCTAAGCTATATTTGATATATTGAATTCGAAAATTATGTCTATTTTACAAAATTAAAATCATATATGTTACATTAATTAATTTAATAATTAATTCCCGTTGTCATGACAAATAGCGTGTTTTTATGAAACAATAAGTATCAAAAGATTGACACCAGTTTAAGTCCAATTTCAAAGTGAAATTGATTCCAATGACCACCATTGGATTAAATGGTAAAAATATATTCTAATTTCCCTTCAAAAACAATTCAAAAGATAATATATTCATATTAATAAATTAGATTAAAAAGATGTTTTGAATTAAAATACAACATTTTTCACTATTCCTTAAAAAATGAACTTTATCGGAAAAATACCAACAATTCACACAAAGTAAATTTTGATGTCCCAATCATAATGAATAAGTTTATTTTGACAAACATATCTTATAAAACATGTTATAAGATAGATTTAAAAATGGTTTTCCATTAAAAGGCAGTAAAGCAATCTTTTAAAAATATTAGTGTATTCCATGCTTACGATTGGATTTATTCACATTTTAAGCCAATAAAAAACTATCTAATTCACTAATAGACATAGATAAAAATATCTATTATTCATTACTTACTTGGGATGTTACAATTTGATCCATTCTTAGACATTTGGGTGGCTTCCATCACTTAAAGAAGGATTATACTCCCTATTTAAAACTAGCCTTCCTCCCATCATTTTGATTCCAAAATTCCTTAATTATATACCTCTCACTCATTATTTATTAATTAATATCCATCAAAGACACTACCATCTCTTTGAATACCACGTCTCCTAACTCTTTCTTCAACTCTTTCAACCATTCATCATACTCATTTACTAATTCCTGAGAACAAAAAAAGACACTGAAAATTTAATAAAAACATGATGAATGAAATTGTTTGGTTCCTTAATATGAATTTTATTATATGACTAACTCAGTTTCTTTTGACAACACTTTATAAAAAATTAATTTTATTTTGAGTGTAGAAACATTAGATCCTATTATATCTCCACAGTTAATAATACTCAGACAATAACACTATAATGATGAGTGAACCCCAGAAAATACTCATGTTGGACAATTTGTGTGTGTGAAAAAACATACCAAACACACCTTTTTATTCTCATCCACTTGAAACTTGATAAATTTAAAAGGGTTACAATTTGACTGTCGAAGGTATTCCCCCCACAATGAGTAGATCTCTCTAGCCAAATTTTAGGCTTCATCTTCAGAATACTATGGCATCTTGGAGAAAAGGATGATTTTCAATCTCTCCCATCCACATCACACCCATACCACCACAAGTTTTTATATACTATAAGCCTTGCTGAAAAAAGAAACATTTCAAAGGATGTGTAATATAAGAAATATTTTTGTGTGGAAGAAAATGACTTTGAGTGGAAGTCGTGTGGATTTGAATGTTCATTCCTTTATTTTTAAAATTTAATATGTTAGAATAAGTAATTAAAATTTCATTTAGGTTATTTTTGAACCTCAGTTTAAACAATACTTTCATCTCCGGAATAGTTATTATTGCATTTTTTTTCTTCAGACTCATCCCCTATCTCTTCTATGTTGTTTGAACTAATCTGAACAGTAGTCATCCAAAATGATCACCAGTACCCTGTATGGGATTACTTTTGGTTATAGAGGTTCATGAAACATTAGTGGATGTACACAAAATATGGGCGATATATACCAATCAAAAAAATGAAATAATAACTATTCAAGAGTATTGTCATCAATGAAATTTGTAACCATAATGATGGGAGGAAGGATAGTTTAAAATAGGGAGTCCAATCCATCATTAAGAGATGGAAGAAAATCAAGAATATATGGACAGATTAAACAAAGGTAGTGATGGTTAGTTATACTAAAGTATTTATGTATTATATCTCTATTCAATATTTAACAATTTCCATGAAAGATGCTTGAAAATGTGGACAATTATGGATGGAGTGTATTGTATTATTGTTATTCAAGACAAATTAAATGTTTGACTACTCAAGATTAAAATTTATTCTATATATGATGATGTTACCAATCCCTTGGAATAATAGATTATTGATTATTAAAATATGAAATAATTAGGGGATCCAAACCATGTTGATGAAAAAAGAACAACGATGTCATGGTATAAAATTTGAGGTTGGTTGGAATCCACACGGTGAACCTATTGACCCCAAAAAGTCAATGTTCATTGGTTATATTGGGGTTATAATGAGGATGAATGTTTCGATTGATGTTGATTCATGGAGTTTCTTCTAACCAGTAATAAGGGAAATACTTTGGAAGGATATAACCGTAATGTTACAATATACATTCTCTTTTTTAAAGAAAAATTATATTATGAAATATTGATTTAATTTTCATTATTCCTTTCATATTTTTTTTATTTATTAATATTTCCATAATAAATTTTTATTAATGCCTACTAGAAAATACCATAGAGTCTTTCAAACTCATCTTACAAAGTTACTGCTTAAGGATGCTGAGGGGAAATTAAATCCCCACCCACTAATTAGTTATGCAGAAATTATAATGTAGGAAATATGGACATCTTTCATCAATTTTCACAGTGATAAATCATTTTAGGTTCATTTAAGTCAATAATATATTATTTTACATTGTTTATTTTAACCAATTTGATTGAAAATTGTTAATTAATGAAACATATAAAGAGTGCTAAAAATAAATAACATGCATCAAAACCAACATACCCTTATTGGAAATAAAGGATGGGGTATATTTTATTTGAGAAGAAATTGGCATGTATTTTAAATGAAAAATAAAAGTTTAATTATGTGATATGAAACAACATATGTTCCTTTGTTAATATGGATAAGGATGAATCAAAATCTGAAGTCACATTAATCCCATGTCATGTTCTATGGATGGAGACTCATATAAATAAAGAGGTTAAATTAGTTTATGAAAACAAAAAAATGGGAATAATGTGGAAGTATGATTTAATTGTAAATATTTATGATTTATAGCCATATTACATAAAAATATCTATTTATGTTTATATTTTTTATGTGTTTTAGACAAAAGAAAAGATAGTGAACGTACTAGAAGAAAAATAACTTTTAGTAGATTTGAAGCTGCCTGAACAATATGGTCACTTTAGAGGATTAGATTTTGGTGTCTCTCCTAAAACACATAACAAGAAGATAAAACCACTTGAAGATAAATATAATAAGATGATAATATTTAAATAGAATATACTCACTACAAGATATTATTTTGTAGTCTATTATTCCAAACCAATGTATAAGAAATGATCAAAGGGAACTCGCGATGGGTAAAAGATACTCACTTGAACCAAATAATCCCACTAGATTTGAGGCTGGTCATCCCAAAAACCTCATACCTTACTTATAGTAATCAATTTTTTCATTAATCATTTTTATTAATGTGAATCAAAAAACTTATAATAACATTATATTACTAAAATTCTATAAGGTATGGATATATGTGATTTGTATCTGTCAACACCCAGACACAACTATGTTACTATGGGTATAGTGTATAATATATCTGGAGACTAGCTACACCATTAAGACCTCCCAAAATATAACATGAGAGTGGGTATTTATGTATCTCATGATCAGATTACTATGTTTTATGTTCCACTTGATGGTCTGGATATTACAACGGTCATTGATGTTATTGGTGCTTTCATAGAATGGTCGTATAATCTTATAAAGATACATGTCGTATGTCTTTAAAAAATTTATTCATATATAAAACCTATAAAAATTGATGTTAAAAGGTATGTTGTGAGGTAGGATTTTACATATGGATAAAGTGGTGGAGAAATAAAAGGTCAGATCAAGAAAATCTAGTGAATCGACGAAGAAAACAAAACGACCTTCTGAGAGTACCTTCTCTCGAACAGTTCTAGAGAAACATTTATTATCATTACAAAATCATCATTCATAGACCATATTTGAAGATAAAACTATGTATTATATTGAATATTAATAATAAATATATGGAGATTCATTGACAAATGAAATTAGTATCAATAATCTTAATGAGATTCTCAAGCATGAATGGTTAGGTGTCTCAGTTGTGAATACGTACATAATGTACATTTTCATAATACGTCTGTCCAAATAGTGAGATAGTATGTTTATTATAGTTAGTAAATATTAATTTTTTTAGATACATTTATATAACAACTATATAAATGGAATATTGTGTAGTGAATGATTTGAATTCATTAATCACTGTATCGTTTATACGATATAACTTACTTAGGATAAGAAACAAAATGTGTTGAAAAAAGATGAGTTACTCGAAGTGTTTATTAAAAAAACATCAAATAAAAAACTCTTTGATACATACAATATAAAGGTAAAATTATACAATCTAATCACATAAAATATATTTTTAATTTTTTTATTACTTAATTGTTTTTCTTTGTTTGGGGAACACTGGATGCTAATCACAATCAATTTGGACACCCTGCTATTTTTTTGGATCCAATACATGTATATAAAACCAAAAAACCACAAATGATGTGTATTGTGAATATATAATACACTTCAATAAATATTTTATAAATAATATTCAAATCGTATGTTCAGTTTATGTTTTAACAACAGTTTTTTTACGATAGGGTGATCGCTAAAAATAGGCTACATTATGCCATGAAGTTGGTGTCTAAAGGGATAAATTATCTGAATTACCAATAATGGAAATAAATTATGTTATATATATGAATATTTAACTGTAAAAACATCTCAAAACAATTTACTTATTTTTATCATTGTTTCTACAGTTTCTGAAACAAGATAATGACATCGATTTTGGATATTACATTTGCAAATTTATGAGATAAATCATAAAATATGAAAGGAACAACATACCCCAACTGTTAATTTATAAATGTAATTAAAATTTTATTAAATATATTTCATAATCATTTGTTTTTAAATATTTTCTCAGTACTATCTATATTTCCAAAAACCTAGATTCTAAAAATAAGAAATAAATTTGCTTAGAGGCGAGTGGGAAACATAATTTTTGTCGGAATGTATGTCAAAATTTTTTTTGGCCATTACTTTCTATGTTTGTAATCTAGTATGATTTATGACTTTGGAAATATATTTGGGGTGTGAAGAATTAGTGTTAGAATGCTTATATATTATTCTTAATCTCTTTGTCAAGGAGAATCGTAATGGAGGATATCAATTTATTTAGAAGAACTGACCTACAAAAAATAAAATTGTTGGGAATTCACGGAGTTGGAGGTAGAGGCGAAGGTGGATTTGGAGGAAAATGCAGATGTAGAGGAAAAGGTAGGGGAGATGTAAGAGTTTGAGAATGACATTAAGGAGGATGAAAAGGTGAATACTGAGGTGGAGATCAATGTGGAGGAGGATATGAAACATTGTCTTGAAAAAAATAAAATTATTGGGAAATGAAGTAGAATAAGGATCATGCCAAGATTGTTTTAGAGAAAAATTGTTTAAAAGATAAAAAAACACTTTACACTTAATATAAGATCAATTGTGCAAGTGTTTTAGGAGAATTATTGAAATAATGTTTTTCAAAACACGATTATGTGATTTTAGATAGGTTAGTAAAACACCCATAAGATCATACGAGGTTGGAAGCATCAATTTCTCCACTATGGTTATTGAAACAACATCTGTACAACTCCCAATCATCAAACAAGTATATAATCCTTACCTAAATGTTTGAATAAATTTTTTTATAATCAACCACCAAATTCAACAGGTGTATGAAAGAACTATTGGAGGAAAACTAGCATTGACATATTATGGCCATCGAAGAGGGTTTGTGACAAAGTATTAGTGATTAGTTTTAAATTGACATTTTAATAAAAAAATATAACTCAAAGAAATCAAAGTAAACATGCACATATTTTCTTGATAATTTTTGACAATGATTCATCATTCGTTTGTGATGTGTATGAATTAGTCTCAGTTAAAACCCACACAAGATGCGACCTTTATGACTCAAAGTGCATGTTTCAAGTTAAAAATGACATTTTAGTAAAAAAAAGTAACATTCTCAAAATTGAGGAAAAATATTTTTATTGTTTTGATACTTTAGTAAAATGATTCATATGTCATTTGTGACATTTATGAATCATCCAAACCTCAACACAATGCATTTTGTGACTGATATGACTCCAAGTGCATATATTTTATTCAAAAATGAAAATAATTTTTGTGAAAAAAACAACTAACATCCTCAAAACTGGGAAAACGAATTTATATTTTTTTGGTAATTTAGTAAAATGGTATAGAATTTATTTTTGACATGTATGAATTAACCACAACTAAATAGAATACATGATGTGACTGGTATAACTCTAAGTATCCATTATCAGTTTAAAATTTACATTTTAATACAAAAAGTTCCACTCACTAAAAACAAAGAAAATACACTCAAATTTTCTTGATAAGTTGGGAAAATGATTCATAATTAATTTGTGATGTGTTTGAATTAGTCTCATGTCAAACCCATACACGCTGCAACCAATATGGATCAATGTGAAGTTTTTTAGTTTTTAATTTCATTTTAGTAAAAAAAATTAGTGGCATACAAAAAAATAAGGAAACACAATATTATTGTTTTAATATTTTAGAAAAATATCCATAAGTCATTTTGGATGTGTAAGAATTATCTTCACTACAATTCGATACACAGTGTGACTGGTATGACTCCAAGTGTGTCATTTTATTAAAAATTAACATTAATTCTATTGAAAAAATAACATACTAAAAAAAATAAAATGAATTAGGGTTGTTTGGGTATGTTAATAAAATTTTCCATAAGTCATTTGTGACATGTTGGAATCATCCAAACCTGAATATGATGCACAGTGTGACCAAAATGACTCCAATTGTCTGTTATTAGTTTAAAATTGATATTTTACAACAACAAAAAAGTGTGACTCGCTAAATACTGAGAAAATATTCTTTTTATTTCCTTATAATTTTTGGAAAATGATACATAATTAATTTGTGATGTGTATGAATCAGTATGATGTCAAAACCACACACGATGCCACCTATATGACACAAAGTGAGTGTTTCTAGTTTAAAATTAAATTTTAGTAAATGCCTCAAGTGGTGTACTCAAAAGAGAGGAAAAAAAATCTTATTATTTTTATACTTTAGGAAAACAATCCATAAGTCATTTGATATGTTTAGGAATCAGACTCACCTCAATATGAATCATGTTGTGACTGGTATGAATCAAAGTGAATTTTCTATTCAATGTTGACATCAATTTTAGTGACAAAAACAACTGACATACTCAAAACTAACAAAAAACATTTGGATTGTTTTTTTACATTAGGAAACCAATATATATTTCATTTTTGACATTTAGGAATCATCCACAACTCAATTAGACCCACAGTGTGACTGGTATGACTCCAAGTGTCGGTTATCACTTTAAAATTGTCATTTTAATACAAAAAGTGTCACTCATTGAAAACTAAGAAAACAAGCACAGATTGTATTAAAAATATAGGATAATGATTAATAGTTTAATTTTGAAATTTATGAATCATCCTCATGTCAAACCCACACACGATGCAACCTGTATGTCTCAAAGTGTTTATTTCCAATTTAAAAGGACATTTTAGTAAAAAAACATAGTTGGTGTACTCAAATTCATGGAAAAACATTCTGAATGTTTTTTATAATTTATGAAAATGATTCATAACTCGTTTATGAAATTTAGGAATTAGACTAACCTCAATCTGATTAACGGTGTTACCATAATGGCTCCAAGTTCATCTTTTTATTTAAATTTATCATTAATTTTATTGAAAAAACAATTGGCATAATCAAAATGGATCAAACACATTCAGATTCTTTTTTTACATTAGAAAACTATCCATTATTCGTTTGTTACATGTAAAAATCATATGTTATTCAATCCAATGCAATATGTGATCGGTATGACTCTAAGTGTCCACTATCATTTTAAAATTGACATTTTAATGAAAAAAAGTTCCACTCAATGAAACTAAATAAAACATACTCGGATTGTCTTGATAAATTGAAAAAATGATTCATAATTCATTTTTGACATGTATAAATCAGTCTTATGTCAAAAAAACACATGATTCCCCATGTATGACTCAAAGTGTGTGTTTCCAATTTAAAATGACATTTTAGTTAAAAAAAAGTAGAATACTCAAAATTGAGGAAATACATTCGGATTGTTTTGCTACATTAGTAAAATGATTGAAATGTCATTTGAGATGTGTAGAAATCATCAACACCTCAAATTGAAACTTGGTGTGACCAATGTGACTCAAAGTTCATCTTTTTATTGAAAATTGACATTGATTTTACTGAAAAAATCAACTATCATCCTCAAAGATGAGCCATCACATTTGGATTATTTTGTTAATTTAGGACACCCTACATAAGTTATTTGTGATGTGTAAGAATCTTATTTAACAAAATCTGACACACTGTGTGACCGGTATGACTCAAATTGAATTTTTTATTCCAAACCGACATTAATTTTAATAAAAAAACATCTAACATACACAAATCCAAGAAAACACATTAGGATTGTTTTGGTACTTTAAGAAAAAAATCCATAAGTCATTTGTAACATTTAGTAATCAGTGAGACATCAATTTGTCTAATAGTGTGACTGTTATGAATCAGCGTATGCCTTTTTATTCAAAATTCACAATAAATATTGTAAAAAAATGGAAATAATATATAATAGTATTGTTTTCTTGTATTTGTGTTACATATTTTATTTCATTTAAATTCATTATTTTTATCTTATTTTGGTAATTTTTGTTGCTATTTCTAGTAATGCATTGTGTTGTTACAGTACACTACATGAAGTATTTCTGGTTCTATAGTGTGATGTAACATTACACTAAAATATTCCCCTTTATCAGCCCCACTAAATTAACTAATAATGGATCCCTTTATGAGTGCTTCTAAAAGCACCGATAAAGATAGCCTTTATCGACACTTCTAAAAGCGCTGATAAAGGGTGTCTTTATCATCGCTACATAAATGAACTGATAAAAGTAATATTTATCATTTTCTTTATTTGTGCTGATAAATCTATTCTTTATCAGCTCTTTTCTTGCACGGATAAAATCCTTGGTCTTTTAACCACACTGAGGTAGTCAGTAATTTTCTAACACTGATAAAGAGCTATTTTAGTGCTGTTAAAGGCCTCTTTTGTAGTCGTGGTAGGAGAAATATATTTTGGGATTTATTTCAAGTCATATAACCCCCTTTATTTAATAATAAAAAATATTATCATTAAAAAAAATATTGATAACTTCATCCTAACCCAAATCTTCATGTTTAAAGATACCCAATTTCTAAAAACGGGTTTTATATGTTAATGAACAAATATTAAAATTAATATTTCATAAATATAAAAATTTTATATGAAAAAAATTGATTTTATATTTAAAATCAGTAGTTACATGATATATTATAAGGCCCATTTTCCTAGCCATTAAAAGATAATAACATAGGTAAATATTAATTACCATAATAGAAACCAAAAATAGTAAACAGAAATAAATAAGAGTAGAAGTATTAAAAAACATGTTTAAAACATGTTTGAAAATGAATGTTTGAGAGTTCATCAATATTAAATTATCCCCCACTCTATTATTGTTGACTTTGGATCAAATTTCTGTGTGAAACATGTGAAATATATTTATTAAGAAGTTATATTTAAAAAAATGCCACTCCTTCCACTTATAAAAGGATCCCTCACCACCCACTTGTCCTCACAATGAGATCCTTTTATATAAACCCAAAATATGGAACAATACTTCCAAAAAACTCCTACAAACTTAATAGATGTTCTATAATTCTCCACAAACCAACCTTAAAAGGCCAAACCTACGTTGCAATGCTGCTTTCCAAGGAGCAAGGTAAAAATTCCTAATTGCTGGTTGATTTCAATTCTTTTTTTATTTCACATTTTTATGATAGATTTTATCCATTATATTAAATTAAAATTAAATTATTATTTTCAATATAATTTAATTAAATTATTATGATGTAATAATCATTAAATTCACTATCCCTTTTAGTTAGAAAAAAGAAAATCTAATCATGCATATGTGCGTACTACAACCTCCATGAATGTCATGTTTGATTTTTCATCATTACCTTAAAGGAAGATTAAAATGGGGTATTTAATGTATTAATATGATATTTAGTAAATATTGATTTTTATAAAATGATAAACTATTCCGTAATTTCAACCCAATATATATAAAATGAATACATCACTTGTGCATATATATAGACTACCACCTCAACGAAAGTGACATATTTCATTTTTTACTCTAGTATATTATTATTTATAAAATATATTATAATATTATGAAAAAACTAAATAACATATAAATAATATAATTATTCTTCTATAATTATGATATTATTAAAAAATAATCACTTTCTTAACCATTCTCACATGTCGATTATAACATGTTATTGTTTGGGCCTACTTAACCATGTATATAAACTATGATATAAATTGTTATTATGGTTGTATATGGGAACTAAAATACTGGAGTTATTAGATATAAATGATCAAATAATATTGGGTTTATGTTTCTAGAAGTATTGTATTAATATTTAATTTATTATTAAGATACTAGATTTTTTATTAAACACGAATTAAGATCAATGTGGATTCTGTTGTCATGAACCATTCCCATAGTTAACATCTAATAAAAATGGGTATGAATAAATAATTGAACACAATTATTTATATATTTCCCTTAATCTAGGTTTAATGTAATTGGTAACAAATAATGGGGTTTGACATCTCCATTATAAAACATATATGAAACAATCAAAATTACTAATGTTCGATAATGAAAATAAATGTTATCTAGCTAGTAGACGTATAATGAATGATTATAATTAAAGAGTATAAATGTTAATACATATGATTAATTTTTTCAAATACTTTATTAATATGGTTATAATTATGGTACAATAAGTTAAATCAGTTTCACATAAGTTTAGAGTAATGTTAAGGGGTTTTTTTGACTCATCTCATTTTCTTGAGTCATAATTATTCCTCTTTAACTATGGTTTTAAATTTTTTTTCTCTAAATTATGATTATATTATATTTTTTGTCCTATTTATTCTCTACATAATTATATTATCTCATCAAAAACATATTCTTTTATCGATTTACTTCTTCTTAAAATCTGACCATGTAGAGAATAATTCTTATCCACACCAAAAAAACACTTTCTCACCCATATCCACATTCCCCATTCCTTACAATGGTTTCCTTACTTATGTTGAAATAAAAATATGTATTATTTATAGAGATATTACAATTTCTCCTTGACTCTTTCCAAATTGATGATTTATCTAACTTTTTACACTATGGATTTTCAATACATTTATTTTAAAAATATTAAAATTGGTTTACCTTCCATGATAATTTGTTTTATATTTCAATCGAAATTTTCTTTAGAAAAATTTTATGAATATTTCATGGAATAATTAATGAATAATATTTTTAATATTAAATTTACTTAAAAATCTTTTTACTTCCCCTTTTCAATTTTTTTAATGTGTCTCATAGCTTCTACTCTAGGACAACGTTAAAAACATTTTATAGAACCCTTTTTATGATTTCACTCACATTTTTATATTTATATCTTTAATTTTTATTTCTGTGGAAATTATTTTTAAAAAATAACCAATAAATGAATGTATTAAATTATCCTTTTAGGGTATTTCATTTTTGGAATCAATTGATCTATTTTTGATGTCATATTATGAGATAACATTTTGAAATGATAAAAAACACATTTTATTTCTATGGATTCTTTATGATATGATAAATGATTTATTTCAAGGGGCATGCAGATTATAGATAATAATGGGTGGGGTCATATTTATGCCTCCAATTAATTGGTTGAGGTTTTATATCTAATGAGATAAAATGGCCCCAGAGATACAATACACATGTAACTAATGGGTCGTGTGTTATGATACTCGGGTCACTAATGGGTCATAAGCAGTAATGTTTGAGTTTCCATAGATCCTTGTTATGTTATGGTTCTATGAAATTCCACAATTTATTATATTATATACCTATTATTATTCCCCATGGCTCATGATTATTATATAATTTTCATTCACTATTATGTAATGCGATTTGTTTGATCATCTTAGATTACATATCATTTATTCATGGATTATAGAAAAATATTATTATTCCATGTTTTTTTAATCATATATTTATCTCCAAATAAAGTTATAACACAATATTATGATCTAACACATGATGAAATGCTGATATGTTTTCTATTAATAATAATTTGAGCTCACCCCTTTCTTATGTCTCAATTCCCAAAGTTATTAATATTGGTAGATCTTATAAGAAGCCTCGAAGGAGGTCGTGTGTGGTATTATTGTAGATAAATGTTTGAAAGAATTGTAAAATAATTTTTTATATAGTTATTCCTAAAAATATACTAAACCTTAAGTTTTTTATTTTGTGAGATTATAGTGATATGTAAAGTTTAGGTTATTAAAAAAATGATAAATATATATATAGCATGTGTTATCTCACTTGGTATCAAAGAAAGTATGTAATATATGTGTTTTTATAATTGAACCTTCAAGTGTGGGTTTGGGTGACCTCTTATGTGAAACAATTTCCAGGGTGTTAGAAAATACATGAGTGATCACCATGAAGCTGGACAATCTCCTCCACATGAAATAACCCAAATATTTCCACTGAACTCTATTATTTGATGGAGAGGAAGTGTATTAACATAGTTAGTCAATCCATGATCATCCAAATAGAATCATGAACTCAAAACCTCTATGGGAATGTCATTAAAAAATCTAGGGATATACCACCCCTCTTATATTTTGGTGCCTCAGGGGGTTGGCCTAACCATGTTAGAACATAGTGCTCGGCCTTCACCTGGTGATAGTTTAGGAATTGAGAGATGAACTATAGAACACTCTTCTTTGTCCATGGCCACCAAAACTACCATCAATGGTCCTATTACATCTTTTCCACTCCCAAATAGACCACTAAGGGAGACATATGGAACAGTATTAACACCTACTCTTAAAGAACGAAGGGTTACCTAATCCATCATTAGAAGAGGATGAAATGCTCTACGCCTTCATAGAATCCATCATAATCATTTTCCTGTAATATATATTCACACAAGACCTCATTTTAGGTAAATATAAAATTTTATTCAAACACATTATATAGAAGTGGAGAAGTAAAAAAAATTAATCACGGTATGATGATCCTCCCTCAACTACCAAGGACAAATATAATGAGGCCAACTAATATAATACCCTTTATAGAAACAAGAATTAATATTTTTTTCTAACAGTATCTGCTACCACATTATCTTTCACAGGAATATAGATTATTTGAAATTCATACCCCTACAAGAACTCCAACCATTTCATATGTCTTAGGTTGAGATAATCCTCAGTGAAGATATACCAGAGAATCTTATTGTTTGAATTAAAAATTAAACACTCACAAAGATGTTAGTATCACTAAATCATCTAGGCAAACACCACATATTTCTATTATAAATTATGGGTTTTATAGTTATACTCCAAGAATATCCACTTCCCAGAACCATAAGCTATCACAACCCACATATAAATTATTAAACACATGTACTGATCACTTAAATAATCACATAACACCATGTACTCAACCCCATATTTTTGAAATCCTATGACAATAGAGCTTGTGAACCTCTACTGCAACTACTGAAAGGAAATATAGAACTTTAATAGACAGAAAAGTCTCCCTTTTTTGGGTTTAGGGTATTCAAATTAATATTAATCTTGGAGAAATATGGGATGAATATATTGTAATATCTGGTCATTCTAAGGAAGCTTTACACCTCAATAATAATTTTGTGTTGCCTACAATCTAGCACTGGATCAATATTTGATTGGTCCACTGATGCCCCATCCTCTAATATTACATGTCCTATAATTTAGACCTCTCTAATCTAGAACTAACCATTTGATAGTCTACTATACAACCTATTCCCTCAATGTTTGTTAAGAACTATCCCTAAATGATTTGGATGCATAGCCTCTGATTCAGTTAATGATAATTACATCAATAAATACCACTAAAAAATATAACGCCCCAACCCCATAAGCCCATTGTCGATGAATTATTTTATTACATTAGAATAACTAAAATGAATCATATCCCAAAGGAACAATCAGTTTTGTAGTCTTATATAAAATAGATTCATACATGGAACCCATTTTACATTTTGAAAATAAAAAGAAATATTGAACACATCTAAATCTAATAAACTATATCCTTGAAAAATCATTTAATGATCTCTTCTTCATAACTTGGGGAAGTAAAAAAAATTAAAGGGGTGAGATCAAATGATTAGAAAGGGTTACTTATATAATAACCATGAATAAAAAATAATTGAATCATAAATAATTAGACATAATCAATATTTCATGGTGAATAATTAAAAAGCAGACTCCATCAATGAACTATGAAATAAAATGCATATATAGATTTTGTAATATTGAAAAACTCATGGAAAGTGAAAACTAAATACTGAATAAATTGAATGATTATTATTTGGACATTGTTTATTTATCACATGAACCATCATACCATATAGACTACGTAAGTATGTGCATAGAAACCCATTTGATTATGTTTTGGAAACAAACTCAAAGGGGTTTTCACCAACTATTTTGTCTCATGAGCCCTGTCGCTGCATCGAGCAGATATAGAGGGCCCAAAAAATCACTCAATGTTCAAAGAATTATTATAAAATGATTTAATTCCTAACAAACAATACTTATAAATTTCTATATTGAGTAGAGGATACATATTCATTAATATTCCTACATTTAATACAACATTACAAATAAATAGCATATGTAAATGATTATACGACTAAGAAAATAATAATAAATATTATACAAGAATATGTATTTTTAATATTAATTTATTTTTAAATGAAATATTATCTCATTGGGGAAGCATATACACCACATACAAAAGATTAGTTGCACAATACCAAGTAAGTCTCAAGAAATGGAAATTGAGATGAAGTCCCTTACCCCATTGTAATCAATCGAATCGCATGACCAAAAATAAATAATGATAAAATTAACCTATTAATAAAATAAACATAAATAGAATAAAGATATTATATATAAAATAGAAGCATACATACACCACATACAATAAATAAGTGGTGACTAATGGAAATCTCATGAAAATAATTATAAGATTAGAAACCTCTTACCTTTTGGATGATTGTGTTCTTAGCATGATATTAATGTCACGAATAATAATATTAAATACATTAAATAATTATATTATATCCTTAAATACATGCATCTGATTTATTATAATTTTATTAAGTTCATTTATGTCCTTTTTTATGAGTTATAAGATACAAATTTATCACTCAGGAGCGTTTGTTTTATTATTTTTCAGGATCGACATACTTGTGTATGAGTATAATTGTTCGTGTGGAGTGGATATAATTCTAGAGAATTGAATTTATAAATTATTAATGAAGAATAATAATTTTAAATGGTTATTTATATCATTTGGTTATATGTTATGATAGTGAATCATTAGATAATTCATTTAGTGATAATTGTTTAGATTATTATGCCAGTTATTGATCCAAAGGAACTAATTTTGTTTTATATTTTAGTATTATGTAAATATGTTACTTATATAACATAAAAAGGTTTATATTACAAATTTTACAATCTATATCAACCATTAAAATGGTTTCATGAAAATATTTGAAGAATAATTTGAAGAATGGTACTTTGTCTTCTAAGAAGGTTGTAAATTGGCACCTCTTGAATAATGATTTTGTTTATAAAATAAAAGAGGGAGAGTAAAAATATTTATTGTGGTTATTACATTAGAATTAAATAATTAAAATATATATATGATTATATATTTGTCATAATCAATTGGACAATGGATTTTAGGAGAGAATAAGAAAACAAGAAACAATTAAATGAAAAAGGAAGAGGATTTTCCTCTTGAAATAACCACCTTGAGAACCAACTTAAGGGAAAGGGTTTTGTCCTTTTGGAAAGAAAAAGGGATCCTATACATGGGGAGGTACTAGGGAAGAGTATTTGGGGAGAACATTGATAAGAATAAAGGAATAGAGGAGTGAGGATAAAAGGTGAGTGGGGGTGGGTTTTATAGTGGAGGAGAGGAGTGACTTCTCTATATTTTATTCATTATTCTCTTATTTTACTCAAGACAACAACTAGTATTTATTAATGTGACAAAAAATAGTAATAAGTGAATTTTATTTATAAATAATAATTTATTTCATCATCCATAATGTAATGAATAGTGTATGTGTCTTATAATATATTATACTATAAATTACCGTATTTTATTATTCACAAAAAATTCATGAAGTTCAGAAAAATACCAAATATTAACCCTAACCATTTTTTGATGTGTAGAATCTAAAAATGAACTAAAATTTAGGAAAATAATTTTCTAAATATTATACATTTAATTTTTAATTAAAATCATTATTTACTCGAAGAATACAGATTTTAAAATTATAAATGATTTTACAACACCCTGAATTTTTTTCTAAAGTCTCGTTAGATTATCCTAAAACCATAGGATAAAAAAATATTTATTTATAAAGATATTTCATGAAAATGACATTTATTTTAATTAAATTTATTAATTATAAAACTACAATCCAATACATATTGATCACAAAAATACCAACACTTCATTATTAATTTTTAAAATATTCAATTTTTTTATATGTTGCCTAAATTTTATTTATACTTTCATGGGTGAGGTTAATATTCACAAGGGTTATATTTCTATTCATAAGAGTACATTACAATTCATAATGGTAACATTACTATTCATAAGGGTTATTTTCTAATCACCAAAAATTAAGTTCATCATATCGGACTCTAAATATGCTACTGAATGCAACCTTGTATATCCATTTTTCAAAATTCAAATCATAGAATTGGACAAATTAATTTTAATGTTGACGTTATAAATACCTCCTATAACAATGATTTTTTTCAAATAGAAACGATGTTTCATGCACAATAATCTACCTACAAAATTGATATTATTTAAGAAGAAATATACCATAAAATCTTGGGGTGTCATATTAATAGTGAATATATTGATAACATAATTTAGTATTTGTGAAGATAATTATATTATACAGTATAAATTATTCTATAAAAATATTTAATTAAAAAATATATGGATTAAATAAATATATTAATATTAAAATATTCTTTTATACAAAAATATAGTTTAAAATAGTGTTTGTTTTTTAGAACATTAATTAATTAATTTGAAGTATATAAATGATAATTATTTATATGTTTTATGATTAATTAAGACATAAAATTTTATATATTTTTTTTATAACATAATGTATTTTAAACTATAAAACAAATTATTGGGGTGTTATATTATTCCCCACTCAACAGAATTGCATCATAGTAATTCGAAATTTCACATTGAATGTTAATGGTGGATACATGAAAATTCCCGTATAAGAAACCCACATAAAAAATAGGGTTAATAAATTATCCTCTTAAAATAGGATTAGGGAAATGAAGTGGTCACAATAGAAATTATGCTTTCGAATGGGGTGACATTAGTTTGAAGTAAAAACATAGACATGGAAGAAAAAGAAAACAATGAAGTTATGATAGAAATAGATAGAGAACATGTTCAGATGAAAGTTGATTACTGAAAACATATATACTATTATAAAGAAAAAAATTCATTGATACTATAAAATATTATGATAAAAAGACAAAATTTTATTTAAGACTCTTTTCCTTAAGTTGAGGAATTATTCCTCTCTATAAGAGTATAACTATCTAAATCTATTTCGTAAACACAATCTTATCCTTTTATTTCATCTTAAACTATCTATACTTCATCTCTTAGCATAGGTTGCATCAGGTGGTGAAGTAATAAACTATCCTCTAAACCCTCATAAAATGATCAAATTAAACAATTCATAAACATTTAAACTTTCCAAAATATATTGTTATAATACAATAAAAATGGTCACTAAATTTCCAAGATGAAATTATCCTTATCCTTAAATCAACATGAACCAGCTCTAAATTTTCACTTTCCAATCATGTTAATAAACTCATCATATACCCTATTTAAATATGGTAATAACTTGAATTTATATAAAATATTATTAGAAACATGAATTATTCTATATTCCTTAAGTAAGATACATGTTATTATATATATTACATAAATCCAAAAGTATTGTAAAATCCATCGATAATAGTATAGACCTCTTGTCGACAAGTCAATAATCAGTTCCAAGGTAGTCATTACTTATCCTAATCAATTATTTCTTCATCTTTATATTAACATAGAAAATATATTAAGGATTTTCTTTCCATAAATCATGTGTTTTAAAAAATGTTAAACTTTATCCTGAATATCTTTTCTTTGTATCATTAAACATATGGGCTTAAATGCTTAATGAAAAAGTACTACAGTAGAGTCCTGATATATTCCACAATTCATATAATATTCAAATGATATAATTCAAGAATAGACAAATTAATTATTAATATTCATCTATGGAATTAGAATAACTTGATCATTACCCAGTAACATCATTTTGGGTATATTTATTTGATGCTTGGGACATTGATTCACATAGTGTCCCATCTCCCCACATTTGGAGAATTGTATATTGGAAACCTTCTTCTTACCCTTGCAATCATGAAATTTTTGTCCTTTTTCTCTACAATTATGAAAAAATCCTTATCCCTTCACACTTTCTTGGGAAATTCTTTCCATAGTTAGCACATATGGGAAAACTCTTCATTCCCTTCATCCCTTTTTCCATCTTTTTTTATTAATTCATTTTCTTCTATTGATTCCCTTAAAATCCATAAGACTCAGATAATTCCTTACATATCCTATTAAAATAAAATAATATTTCCATATATTTTTAGGATACCTTGGAGAATATTTCCCTTCGAAATTTTGTCTTAAGACCGTGAAAGATATGATCCTTATTACTCTTTTCATCATGTGCATTTGTGGAGTTATCATTCTATCTTATAGGAGACATTTATAAAAAGTATCATATAATATATTAGCTCATGAATTTATAAATATTATTTAATTCTAAACATGGTATGTCACATAACATAATTATATACATCGTAAATCCTTGAACTATATACTTGGGTTACATTGGAAGCATAAATCCTTCATAATGGTATGTAAAATAATGTGAATTATCCTAAGTATGTCTCCTTGTAGTGTCAAACTAGATGTGCAGTAAGGCCAATTATTGGGTTCCATTTTACCCTGAGTCAAGACTAGAACACCTTTTAGTAGTTTTTACTCTTAGGTACATCTGTTGAAGAACCATTTCCACTTGTAGTAACCAGACATGGATGTATTTCTAGGAATACCCAGATAATATCTACCTTACCAAAATTTTAGGATGTTCTTATATAATTATCCCCAATGAATATTTTAGTTTTTTTCTCCCTAATATACGTTTTCTAAATGAAGTTCCCAAGGTTTATACTAAACTTCCCTTGCTATAAACTGTAATGTCCCGACCATAGAAGGTCAGATCCAATGCATTATTTTATTATATTGGAATTATTACAAGGAATCATATCTTGAAGGACTGATTAGTTTAGTAGTCCTGAAGAAACTAGATATATACATGGAACCCATTTTATACATGGAAAAGAAAATAAAATATAATACATAATAGAATCTAATAAACTACATCCTTGAAAATATAATAAATGATCTCTTCTTCATATCCTAGGGAAGGAAAATAAATCAAAGGGGTGAACTAAAATGATTAGTAAGGGTTATATATTTCAGAATAATGATTCAATAAGAAGATAATTATAAAGAACTAGGCATAATCAATATGGAATGGTGAATAATTGAAAAACACA
Source organism: Viscum album (assembly GCA_963277665.1). NCBI lineage: Eukaryota > Viridiplantae > Streptophyta > Magnoliopsida > Santalales > Viscaceae > Viscum > Viscum album. Next base: position 1,023,081,077 of record OY728134.1, on the reverse strand, counting down.
TGCAATCAATAAACTGTGAATGAAAATGAATCCATAGATCATTTCATGGTGAAACCCTCATGGAAAGTGAAAAATGAATACTAAATAAAGATAATTAGTTTTATGTGGACCTCATGCATCTGGCACATGAAACAGCATACCATTGATATGGTTGAATTCTTTGGGTAGAAACCACTCTGATTATGTTTTGTAAACAAACATGAATGATTTGTCACCAACTGTTTAATCTCATGATACCTGTCGATGTATCGAGGGGCTATAACGGGACTCACCAATAACTTCATGTCCATAAAATTCTTATATAAAGATTTATTTCCTAAAAAGTATTCCTTATAAATTTCATTATCGAGTATAGGATATAGATTCATCAATATTCCTATAGTTAAAACAACATTCAAAATAAACACCATATGTAAAGGGGTATAAAACTAAGAAAATAATCATATCCATTATACAAGAATATGGATATTTAATAGGAATGCAATTTCAATTGAAAAATAATATCAATGGGGTGGTAGATACACCACATCAAATGATTAGGTGGAAAATACCAATTATGTCTCAAAGAAATGAAATTTGAGAGGAAGTCCCTTAAAATATTGTAATCAATCAAATATCAGGATTTTTTTTATAATAATCAAATAAATAATTTAATAAAATTAATAATAAAAAACTAATTATATTATATATAAAATGGTAGCATACATATATCACATATAATAAATAAGTGGTGAAAAATGGAAATCTCATGAAAATAAAAGTGAGATGAGAAGCCCCTTACATTATGCCCCAATGTGCTCTTCACTTGATCTTAATGTACAGAATAATCAAATTAATTCCATTAATTAATTAATTAAACAACTTATCTACATGTATCTTATTTATTATAATTTTATTATGTTAATTTTATGGAATTTTTGATAAGTTTTAAAAAAAATTATCACTCTAGAGCATTTATTTCCTTGGTTTTCACGATGGACATACTTGTGTATGAGTACCGAAGTTACTATGGAATGGATATAACTTTACAGAATTGATTTTATAAACTATTAATTATCATAAATAAATTTAAATGGTTATTTATATCATTTTGTTACAAGGTATTTGGATGAATCCTTAGGTAAGTCATTTAGTGATAATCGTTTAGAATATTATGGCGGTTATTGATAAAAAATGAACTCATTTTGTTTTATCATTTAGTATGATATAAATATGTTACTTCAAGAACAAAAAAAGGGTTGTATTATACATTTTAAAATCAATATCAACCACAAAAATGGTTTCATGAATATCTTTATAGAATAATTTTATGAACGAAACATCTTCATCCACGAAGGTTGTAAATTGGCACCTCCAAGACAATGATTTCTTTTATAAAATAAAAGAGAGAGAATAAGGAGACCGATAATGATTTTTATATTAAAATGATATAATTCTAATATAAAGATTATAATATAGTTAACATGATTATCTTGACATAGGAGTTTAGCAGAGAATAATAAATGAAGATAAATTTAAATGAAAAAGGTAGAGGATTTACCTCATGAAATACCTCCTTGAGAACCTCTTTAAGGGAAAGGGTTTTGGTATTTTGGAAAGGCCATGGACTTATGGACATGGGGAGGAACTGGGGAAGAGTATTTTAAATAACTTTGAGAATGTTCAAGTCATATAGGATGGATGGGGGTGAGGGGGGGTTTTATAGTGGAGGAGAGGAGTGATTTCTAAATATTTTATTCATTATTTTATTATTATGCTCAACACAAGAAAGATTACTGAATCCTATAACCAAAAATAGTAATAAGATAATGTGTGTTAGAAATGATGTTTTAATACATAATCCATGATGCAAGGAATAATGTATTTATCTTATAATGTATTATACTGTAAATTGCCGTATTTTACAATTCACAAAAATTCATGTATTTCTGAAAAATAACAAAAATTCACTCTAAAACTTTTTCGACAAGTAGAACAAAAAAATAATCTCTATTTTATGAAAAAAAAATTCTAAAAATTAGAAATTTAATGTTTAATTAAAATCATTATTTACTCATAAAATATAGATTTTAAAATTATAATTGATTTTATAACACCCTGAAAACTTTTCTCAGGTCTCATTAGATTATCCTAAAATCATAGGGAAAAAAATACTGATTTAAAAATACATTTTATAAAAATTAATTTTCTTTTAAATAATTTTTTTATTTAAAAATTTATTATTAAATACTTATTGCTCAAAACAATACTAACACTTAATTATTAATTTTTAAAATATTAAATTTCATTTATAAGGTTCCTAAATTTTATTTATACTTTCATTGGTGATATTATTATTCATAAGGTACATATTACTATGCATAAAGGTAAGTTACTATTCATAAGGGTTACATTACTATTAATAAGTGTAATTTACTAATCACTAAAAATTATGTTCATTTTATTGCACTCTAGATATCTTACTGAACACAACTGTGTATGTTCATTTTTCAAAATTCAATTCATAGAAGTGGAAAATTATGTTTAACGACTAGGTTATAGCTATATTCTATAATAAAGTTTTGTTTCACAGTGAATCAGTGTTCCATGCCTAATAATCTATCTATTGAACTGAAATTATTTAAGAATAAATATACCATAATATCTTGGGGTGTCATATTAATAGTTAATATATTCATAACATAATTTATTATTTATCAAAATTATTATAATAGTCATTATATATATTATTCTTTAAGATATTTCATTAAATAATCTATTGATAAAATAAAAATAAATGTATTAATATATTATCTAACACAAAATAATAGTGTAAAATAGTATTTGTTTTTTAGAACATTAATTAATTAATTTCAAGGATATAAATTATAATTACTTATAATTTTTATTATTAATTAAAACACATAATTTTAAATTATTATTTTTCTTATGTTAACGTACTTCAAATTATAAAAAATAATTACTGGGGCATCACACAAACCAATCTTAGAAAGGGTGTATGATCCATTTCATGTTTCTTATAAATAAAATTAGGTCATTTTTTAGACCAAATGGAATACCTAGGTACTCATAATGACTGTAGAGACATCAAAATTCAATCTATGAATGGTTATCCTCATGAACCCACAACTGGTTATATCCTAACCAAAGATCGATATTCAAGAACTAAATTTACCCTTCAACTAATCAAAGAGTCCATCTATTCTCAGTAGTGCATAAGTATTTTTGATGGTTACCTATTTTAGGTGGTGATAATTCACTCACATCCTTAGTCTCCCTTCTATATTCTGGGTGGATAATGTCAGAGTTACCAAAGGGGAAGTACTAAGTATGAAAATGAATTTACTCTATAGGTCCTCCAACTACATTATAACCTTTCAAATATTAGTGGGAGACATATGATAAACTTATAATGATATTAGGGTGGTCCTAGGGTGTAGTTAAATACAAAATTTTACTAGTTGATGAGAAGGTAAAACAAATATATCATGGGGAAGACATTTGAATAATACTCATAAACCACAGGGTATTGAACATTAGTTGAGTATACTAAACCAAGATTCAATTTATCCAACTATTGGGAAATAAACTATAAACTCCTCCACATTATCCAAACAAAATATGATTGGGATTTCATATTATTAGTAAATGTAAATATTGATCCATCCGCTTGAGCACACAACATCCTTCATAAAAAACTCAATATGGGCATCAAAGGTAGATATTTTATTAATAAAAAGAATGTTATCATACTATATTATCACAAAAAAAAGGATACCGCATAATTAAAACTCCCATACATGTTCCATGTCACACTACTTAAAGAAGAGTGTGATAGAATAATCCCCTCTAGCAGGAGTCTCCAGCCGTAAGGGTCTGGCTAGAAGCTCTATTGGAATAAATATTTCTTAAACAAGGGATAAGTTAGAGAAAAAATGGCTCACAATATTGTCTATGAATACTGAATATATGGTTAAAAAATAAATATCACGCGTTTGATAATTCTATGAGACTTAGGGTCGTAATCCCTAACTACATGAAACTACATAAACCCCTAGACATTAGTTATATGGGAGTGTTGTGGAAAACTTAGAGGTGGTTCTAGTGGTATTAGATCAAATCTCTTACCACATAATGAAATTCTTTTGGATCCTCTACCACAATATCCTCTTGTGGGATCTCCTTAACTACCTATAAGAGGTCCTTGGTCATGTCGATCCCACTAACAGGTTGTTCTATCCATTTCTTACTCTCTGTCTCCTATGTGATGGGTCATGTAGTCCCAAGAAACATGACATCACTGATCAAAAGAAAATAAATGAACTCATCACTATTGACCAGATCTCAAATGTGAATGCCGATCCATTTATCCTCGAGTAAAAGACTAAACTAGGGATCATTTCAAGTATCTATTCCATAATTTCCACCATTTTCCACCTACTTCCAAGGTATACTCCCTTGTATGATCAATACCCACACTTTTTCTCTAAGGATGCTTTTCTAAAATAGTATATACCACTTGGGAATGTTGTAGAACCTTGATAAAAGTGGTGATATAAATAAGTACCACACCAGCTCAAAAGTCTCTATAAATCCCTCCCACAACCATTATTTCTTATAACTAACCATCACATACCATGCCAAGAGAGTATTGTGTATGGCCAGTGAAACTTGATGCATACTCAGTCACATAAATGCTTCACTACTCATACTAGAGGTGCTCCAATATGAAAATTTAACATAGATTTTCCAAGAAATAATCCTTGAGTAAGAGTTACTCAAACAATATCCAAGAACAAGTCATCTCATCATGCATCTGAGTCACCATCTTCAACAATTGTCTGACCGTGTTACATTGACGAATTTCCAAAAGTACCACCATCTAGTCAAGGGGTATTCAATATAGAAAACAATTCATATTATCATCTCTAGATAATACACTTACTATTGTGGGTATGGTTCTCCCTATAACCTATACTGACCCGCTTCCCCACGCGAGGAGAAATTATAATGACCAATAATTTCATACATGGTTTTCAATAAAATCCCTTCACAATGTTATTGAACCAATCATATATGTAGAACCCTTTTAGATTTAGTATCTTGGAAACTAAGAACATAATACATGGAGAACATGGATCATATAAGAAAATATAATTTTTTTAACTCTTATGAAATACTCTTTTATTATGCCACCGTAGATCACCTCAGCGTATAAGATTCTCTATGAAAATATTTCAAAATAATGGGGTGATAAAAAATATCATAAAGTGATAAATAATGAAAATGGAGAATAAATAAAAATTATGGGTAAAACGTGAGGAATAACATAAGAACATGATAATAATTATAATATTCTTAACATGATAATATTAAATAGAGGTATAACATGATCATCAGTACAAGAGGCATACCATGGAAATGTGTCCACAAAATAAACATGAATCATATATAGAAATATCAACAACGTTCATTATTAAGGTATGGTGAACTCATATTACCAAGTTTATTAACCAAGGTATCATAAATAATTACCAAGGAATGATTCAATGTTATCATGAATGTGTAATTTCTAGAGATAAATTCATTACCGAATGCACTGGAGTGATGTTAGGGAACACCCTCGATATGTCTGTTATTATATATACTGCATCAATCAAGGATCATAAATACATGTCAATTTTTCCCATGAGCAAGCTATTTTGGTTTCAAACTTCAAGATACCCAATAAATAAAATAAGTTTACATAAATATGTATACCCTTGAATGATATGAGATATGGGTATTCAAAAATTGAATAAATGTAAAATAAAACCGGGGAATGATTTCCACCACATGACAGGTACATAAAAGGATTATCGAGTGGAATTAATGATAGGTAATGGTAGTATCTCATCAACACGGAATAATTTATATAATAAAAGATTAAATATAAAAACATATTATAGTAGTCTCATGGAATTAAAAATAATTTTAATATGAAAGAGTTATGTGGAATATAAAGGAGTGATTTAGGTAGCATGAAATGCATACAAAAGGGATTATGGAATTTTTTAATGATTAAGAAAGGTTGTTTATAATTTATAGAAACAATTTTGATAGTAATTTATTGATTATTGAAACATTAGAGAATAATCACATGGATTTCAAAATTCATACAATATGAAAGTGAGATGAAGATAATCTTAGAGTGACTTTGACAACATGAAAGGTATGAAAAAGAAATTATGGAATGGATTTAATGAGTGATAAAGTTATTATCGCATTAATATAAAATTATTTTTGAATTAAATAATTAATTATGAATATAATATATCATAATAAATTGAAACTCAAAAGGAATATCATGAAAGAAGTAATTGAATAAATAGGAGGAGTTTGAGAACCATTACCCCTCTAAGTAGCTTATTAAATATTGTAGAGGAATCCATAGAACATTGTGAATTTCTTGGGAGAGTATAATAGAGGTATAGGGATGGGAAATTCATGATAAATCTATTTTTGGTGGTGAGGGATGAGATAATGGTTAGGATTAATCTCCTTTTATAGGTTAAAAGACGGGGGTTTTCATGGAAACTGAATTTTGAATGGGGTAAGAATGGAATCACAAGGTTGTATGGTGGATTTAGTGACTTAGGTACAAAAATGGTGGGTGATAAATATTGGAATTACATTCATACCTAAAAAGGATTTCTATAAGTTGTATGTGACCTTTTAGATAATAACAATTTGAGATATTTCATTTACACATTTTTACCATTATTAATCCCAATTAAAAATTAATCCTGGGAATTATTTTTTTACTAAAAAAATAAGATGAACCTTAATAATAAATTTATATTTTTTGAATTATAATTTTGGATCCATTAAACCTAATTAAAATTTTAAAGGTGTGGAAATTAGCTTCTAAATTATATCATATAATGTGTGCAAAAACATATTTTTAGAAAATTGATGTTTTAATTGTTAGGAGTTAATAATCTTATTTAACATTAATAATCAATTAAATATTCTTAGATATATTTTTTTTATATGTAAAAAATTCATATTTGATTATAAATGTAATGACCTGACCTATTATAAGTAAAATTCCCCTTATGATTTAATCAAATGTCTTATTATGTAATATGGTTATAGAAGACACATGCTCTTATTTTGTTTTATTATATCCTATCTGTTTTAAAAGACCGTTATGAATTATTACCATTGATAATAAAACTTTTGAACACTGATCACATGATTAGTATAAACATAGTTTTTTAACATATCCTATTTACATAGACAAAGGAAGTGATGGCCTCAACTAGTAGGATTATACCCAATGGATCCCATTTATATAGGCATCCGAGGGAGACAATGTCACTGGGATTTTCCCTTGACCAAGACCAAGATGATATCCAACAACATAATCATGAGAAAAACTATTTATGAGGGAGGTTCAAGCTCATCAATATCATGTCCCAAACCATGTACGTCGAACCACCCCATGAAAGTCTCACCATCATGCACCTTACTATTAGGGAGTTTTATGGTGTATTAAAGGTAAATGTATCAATAACATAATAATTTTAATAATTATATTTTATTTTCAATATAATAATGTTCATATTTTATTCTAATCTATACTATATAAATGATATTTGTTTTTACACAATAAAACACAAATTTTATTTTTAATTAGCAATCAATTTAAATAAATATGTTTATTTTGAAGAATTAATGGGTTTTTAAAATAAATAACATTTTAATAAAATATTATTATTAAATAGTTTTTATTAAATATAAAGGATCACAAAATTTTTATGGATTCAAATGTAATTTATATTAGGGTTCGAAAACTATTATTTTGCAACAAACAAGGAATTTCTCAATAAATGTTGATTCTTATTTTAAAATTGAAAATGGTCATATTTAGATAATTATTTTTATAAAATGAATATTATTTTTGGAAATATAACATTGAAATTATCCAATGGTGAATTTTTCATAATTTGCGTCCTAGAAACTAACAAGATTCAATTGAAACCTATATGCAATAAAGGAATCCAACTTTCAATGGATCATCTGAACCCTTAAACACAGAACAATGGATTAAATCCATTGAGAAGGTATTCCTCATCATTAAATGTATGTAATAATAGAAGGTTCTAATGGTTGTTTATTGTGAAAATGGAGAAGCTAATCAATGGTGGACATTGATCAAGAATATATAGCCTAAAGAAGATATTTAAGTGACGGGGAGGAAGGAATTCTGGAATTTTTTTTGGATAAATAATTTCCTCACACTCTCTAACATAAAATGGAAATGGATTTCCTTACCCTAAAAAAAGAGATGACAAAACTATCAAGGAATACAAGGAAAACATGAAAATAATTACATGATATAACTATGGATTTTTTGTTACCCCCAAATGCAAGGTTGGCCGCTTCATTGGTGGGATAAAACCTATTCTACAAAAACCCTTGGAAATACAAGACATTGATAGCGATGAAAATATTGTCTGATGTTCCCTCAAAGTCGAAATGGAGATCGGTGAATCTAAAGCGTATCATAGGGATAAAAAGTGTAATGTGGAGATTAATTTTGGTGGGATGATGGAAAAATATAACAATGCTAAAAAATTTCAATCTCCCACTTGTCAAATGTGAAGAAATAAGCACCCTAAAAAATTGCCTAAGGGGAATAAAGAAATGTTTAAGGTGTGGGAATGAAGGACACCTAGCTAGTGATTATCGACGGGTGAAACCCACTAATTTGATAGAGTAATGGAATGATCTGATCAACCCTAAATACATTGTTCATTGTTTCAACTACAAGGAACCATGACACATTGAAATCTAATACACAATGACAAAGGTTTTTAAGACAACCAAAAACCTCTAAGGCAGCAAGAGGATTCTTTTTCCATCACAACTCCTAAGGTGGTTCCCAAAAATGAAGTTATGATAGATATTCTAGTTATTCATTCAATAATAGTGAAAAAACTTTTTGATTATGGTTCTTTTAATTCCTTCATATCATTAATTTTTATTAGATCTATTCGAACACCACCACCAACCATGTAAGTAGTGCTTTTAGTGAAAATAAAAAATGGGGTAATTATTGGATCCAAATTATATAACTCCTCCACTATCACAATTTGTTGGAATAATTTTATGTTGAACCTTGGCATACTCTCTTTTGTGTAATTTTATTCAATTATCAGTATGGATGAGCATTACCTAGATAGAATAAACATAAGTTTATGTGGGAAGGAAATCACTCTTCATATTGTGAATCCTCCCCTGACACTATAAAGATTCAAGGATATGGATGAATTTTCTTTATCACAAAAATATAAATCATGGATATTATTTCATTATGAACAAGAATATCTATCTCAAATTATTGATTCTAAGTAAAGGATCATTGTTGAATTAATTCCCATTGTGATGGAATATGATGAAGTGTTTCTTGAAGAATTTACAGGTCTTCCTCTTAGCCAAGAGGTTGAATTTTCAATCGATATTATACCTGGGGCACAAACAATATCAAAGGCTCCAAATATAATAGATATTTTGGAACTTGATGAGATAAAGAAACAACTAAAATAGAACATTGATAAAGGGTTCATATGCCCAAGTGCTTCAATTTGGGGTGCATAGGTCCTCTTCATCAAAAATAAGGATGGTTCAATGTGACTTTTAATTGATTATCATGAGCTTAAAAAGATACAGATAAAGAACAAGTATCATTTTCCATTGATTAAAGACTTATTCAATCATCTCTGTGGAGAAAAATACTTCACCAAGTTTGATCTGTGGTTGTGATATTACCATGTTTGGATGAAGAATGAAGATATCCCAAGGATTTCTTTTCATATAAGGTAGAAGAACTAAAAGTTCAGTGTAATTCCATTCAGACTCACAAATTGTTCAATAATATTGACAGACTTGGTGAATAATGTATTTAGAGATTACCCTGTCAAATTTTTGGTAGTCTTTATAGACGAAATTTTAATATTATCCAAAATAAAGGAAGAGAATGAAGAGAATCTGAGCACTGTCCTAAAGACCTTAAAAAAGGAGAAGATATATGAAAATTACATCAAATGTGGGTTCTGGTTGAGGGAAATATATTTCTTGGGTAATATTATCATAAGTAATAGGATATATTTGGACCCTTAAAATATAGAATCAATTGAAAGATGTATGAGCTTAAAATCTATGATATATATCTGTTGCTTTATTGGCATAGATGGGTACTATCATTCATTTTTTAAAAATTTATCATGATTTTAAAAATTTATAACCATGATAACTTTGAATGGAGTTATTTTTTCTTGTAATGTTGAATGTGAAGAGATATTCAAGGAGTTGTAAATAGGCTTATCACAACAGTCGTACTCACACTTCCCAAAAGCGGATAACTCCTTATGGAATTCAAAGATGCTTCGATGTTGGGATTGGGTTGTGTGTTAATGTATAATGACAAAGTGATAGCCTATGTACCAAGGAAATCTATTTTTCATAGACAAAAATACCCATTACATGATCTATAGTTAGCTTTAGTGATATTTGAATTAAAAATATGGTCACATCATCTCTTTGTTGAGGAGTGTGAAATATATATAGTTCATAAAAGGATCAAGTATTTATTCACACATAAAGAGATGAATATGTGCCAACAAAGATGGTTAAATCTAATCATGGACTATGAATGCTAAATCCACTACCATCTAGGAAAAGGGAATAAATTGCAATTTTATCTATTTAGAAAGGATCATGAAATTATATCACTAATGAGAATTATGAAGGATCCATTATTCACAGACATGAATTGGATAGACATGGGAATAATAATGTAAGGAATATCATCAATACTTTCACAAATTATTTCTCAACCATATCATCTGAAGAGGATAAAGGATTATCAAAGAGATGATGTGGGAATTAAAAAAATGGAAACTATATGAAAAGGGAAATCCCTAGAGTTCAATGTCAATGAAGGAGTTGTGAGATTTGGGACATGACTATGTGTACTATAAAATCATGAGTTAAAGAAGGATTTGTTGGTTGATTCAAAATGATCAACCTTCTCCAACCATCTAGGAATCACAAAGATGTATGTAGATCTCCTAGAGAATAATTGGTTGAATAATATGAAAAAAGAGATCATAGAATATACATCAAGATTTCTTTTTTTTCTGCAAGTGAAGGGTAAATGGAAAAAATCCAAGTGGATGATTGAACCATTACCCATATGTGCATGGAAATGGGAAAACACCACCATGGACATTGTCACTAGTCATCCAATGACATCAAGAGGAAATAATTTTATATGGGTTGTAGTGGATTATCTTACAAATACTACACACTTCATTGCAATTTGAAAGGAATTTTAACTCAATAAATACGAAAGGATATAAATTATAGATGTGGTGAAGTTTCTAAGAACCCCACTATAGATTTTATCTGATTGATATCAAAGATTTGACTTTAGGTTTTCTCAGACTCATAAACACACTCTAAAAATTGAGTTGTACTTCATCACGATTTATCACCCTCAAATCGATGGCCTATCTGAGCAGACTATCTAGACACTTGAGGATATGTTGGGATCATACTGAATTGTATTCAAAAAAGGATGTGATAAACATATTCATATAGTCGAGTTTCCAAACAATAATAGCTTCCACTCAAGCATTCAAATGGATCCCAATGAAACCCTTTATGGGTAGAGATGTAGAATACATGTATAATGGGATGATGTTGGGGAATAAACAATTATAGGTCTTCAAAAGGTTGAGGAAATGGAGGAAAAGTTTAACATCATTCAATAACACATCAATGTTGCTCGGATTTGGAAGAAGAGCTATGTAGACAATCATTGATAAAACCAAGAGTTGGATGTTAGAGATATGCTATTTGTACATATATCTCCACTGAATAAAGTCATGATATTTGGGAATATGTGAAAGCTTAGTATAAGATACATCACTCCCTTTGAGATCCGTAATCATATTAGAGTAGTGGAATATCAACTAGCACTCCCACTAAACCCATCTAAAGTACATTATGTATTCCTTTTATCCCTCATGAGAAAGTACATACCAGATCCATCAACTCTTTTAATATAGAGGTGGTACCAGTAGAGAAGGACCTCTCATATGAGGAGTTTCCAGTGAAGATATTATATTATAGAAAAAAATTTCTATGAAATAAGATAACGCACCATGTCATTGTGATGTTTAGAAACTACATGTTAGAAGAATTGACATTGGATCTCGGGGAAGTGATGAAATATAATTACCCTCATCTGTTTTACTGTGTGAAATGAAATTTTATAGGGTGAAATTTATGAAGGGGGAAGAGTGTTACAACCTATATTGTTATAAATAAAATTACCCTTGTGATTTAATTAAATGTATTATTATGTAATATGGTTATAGAAAACACATGCACTTATTTGGATTAGTTATATCATATTATATTTAAAATAATGTTAAGAAAAATTACCATTTATAATATAGTTTCTGAATAGTGATCAATTGAATTGTATAAATATTGGGTTTCAACTAATCTAATTTACACAGACAAAGGAAGTGATGGCCAAAACTAGTAGGATCGTACCCTAAGAAGCCTATTTATTTGAGTTTCCAGTGGAGATAACATCATTGGGATTTTCCTTTGGCTAATCCCAAGATGAGATCCAAAAAATTAAGCATGAGCGAAATCATTTCCAAAAGAATATCAAGATCATCAAGATCAAGGCCTAAACCATGTACACCCAACCACCTGATGAAAGTATTATCATCGCACACCTTACACTTAGGGGGTTTTATTGAGTATTAAAGGGATATGTATCAATACCATAATAATATGAATATATATATTGTATTTTTAATATAATAATATTAAAATTTTCTTCCTCTTATTACTTTATAAATATTTTTGATTTTTTATACAATAAAACACAAATTATAGTTTTAATTCATATTCAATTTTAGTTAATACGTTTCTTTTGATAGATTAATGGAGTTTGGAATGAATTAGATTTTTAAAAACATATTATTATTAAATAATGTTTATTAGATACAAATCATCAAATAATTTTTATGATTTAAAATGTAAGTTTTATTAGAGTTCGAAAACAGTTATTGTCAAAAAATGATTTATTTAATAATAAATGCTGATCCTTTTTTTAAAATAAAAAATTATGATATTTATAAAATAATTTTGGTAATATAAATTTTAATTTTTTAATCAGAACATTGAGATTATTAAATGGTGAATGTTTCATAATTTTCTAAGATAGTCGATTTTTTGGGTAAAAATTAAAGATTGTATAAATATGTGATGTATATTATGACAAAATAATGACCCAAAAGTGATTTAATAAATTATATAAATGGTATCCAAGAGAACATATATGTTTTCCCTTAAAAATATTGTGATTTTAAATTTATTTTATCAGTTTTATAAATCCATAATGAATCCCCAAAAACTTATAATATATTTTAATGTTTTAAAATAATTTCTATAAGAGTATAAATCACTTCCATATAAACAAGGGTATTTTTTTATTCAAGACCTTGGAATTATAAGATAGTGGAAACCAAATGTATTTTGAAGAAAATTTTGTAAAAAAAATTCGATGGATTTTTATTTTGGTTATTTTATTATATAGAGTCCAAAACCTATATTTGAGAAATGATAAAGAATTACCCACTTATTTACTATATAAAAAAAACTAAAGATCACATTTATCTTCATGTGAAATATATGGATAATGTACTTAATCTTTTATCATCACTCAAGAGTCTTCATAATGTTCCAAAAATCTCTCATGAATATCCTCCCAAACAATTGGAGTCACACTATCAAGGTAAGGGTTCATTTACATCTCCCCTTTATTCAAGTTTCCTCATTATCTTATGCCTTATATTTCCAATTTCAATTATTGGGATAGATTTTAACATTTCCATATGTTTTAAATTTAATTTAGAAATGTTGGGACACCCTTTTCATTCCCATAAACTCATTTTTTGAATCATTATGTGAAGTCATTATGTTTCCGAAATTTCACAAGATGTTCTATTCCAAAAATAGTTGTGTAGGGAATAGAATACCCATTTTCTATCAAGGGTATTAAACATTATACAAATATACTTTTTTTATTTGGGAATTACATGTATAAATACCATACTCCTTTATTGGGGAATAAAAAGAGATCAAAACTGATTCCATATTTTATGATCTATGTGGCACACATAAGCATATGAATGAAATGGATGTGGTAGGCGAACTATTAATTATATAGCACTTCAATGCATTGGGTAATGTTTTAGTCTCATTAGACATCACGAAATGTATTATGGAGTGAACCTAATTCACCACATTATATTTTAAATCATGATATCTTAACAATAAGCCTGGACCTATGTTTATGATGAAGTGTTTTAAGTTGTTTCCAAATTTCCCATGCTTCCTTTAGGATTATCATGCTATTTCAGGTCTCATTATTCATGTATATGATTATCAACCCTTTTATTACCCATTTATATGACTATTATCTAACATTTATTAGAATCTTCATGTTATTCCATGTTTATTCTCTTACTAGGATTTATATCTCATCATTTTCTTATATATGTCCCTACGTTATCAAATGCAGTTTTTTGTTCAAGCATGTTAAGGAATATTTTAATAAAGTTGATGTATTTATTGTTTTATGTTTTTATATAATGTACCAAATTCCCAAATACACAATTCTTATTGATATTTTTTGTTTTCATGTTTAATATTATGTAATAAATCATCAATTAATTTGTAATAAAGAGAGAGGTTGTCATTATGACAACCCTTCTCTTTATGGCACATTAATTCATGATTTATTATATAAAATTACACATAATACAACATGGATGACTCAAGATTATAGTGTATTTTAGAATTTTGTACATTCAATAATAACTTAAAATATATAATCAAACATCTTTATTAAAAACATATTTATTATGATCATAATATTCATTTTTACTTAACACATCATGTGATAACATGGGGAAATACATAAGAAAGGGGTGAGATATAAAGCCTTGTAAGGAAATGAAAATGTATTAAATTAATAAGGTAATAAATTTTAGAAAAATGGAATATCAATAGATATTAAAATGAGTGAGAATCATAAACCTGAAGAATAAGAGATGATATATCATGGTAAAATAAAGGAAACCTTGAAAATATGGAAACAACCTAAAACACAACATCATAAACATGGCTCAAGGATATTGGCCAAGAGATCATGATTTAAAAATTCCCCTAAAGGAACCAAGTTTACTCACTATCTCAACATGATTTATCATGAGATTAAACATTACCGAATGCTTTGGAGCACTATCTAATTTTGGGCTCACCCATAACCTTTATTTCATTCTCATGCTTATGTGTGCTACAAAAATCATACATCATGGATTCGTTCATCATAATATTTTATTCCATGATAAATTAGTATGTAATAGATACATTAAATTACCCAATAAAATAAATATAAGTTTATAAAGGTGAACAACCTTGATTGTAAATGGGTATAGTATTCACTACACAATTGTTTTGGCAAGGAAAATCTCAGTGACATTTCGAAACAATAATGATGTTACTTAATGATTCAAAAAATGGGTTTATGAGATTAAAAGGGGTATTTAATAATTTTAAAAATAAATTTATAGTAATAGAGAAAAGGAAAAACATATACCATCATTAGTAATTGAAAATAGAAGGTATAATATAATAACAAAATTTGAATAAATAACAGGAAAATATCCCTTACCTAGAGAGTGTGACCCCAATTTCTTGGGATGAGATAATTAAGGGCTTGGAGGCACATTTGGAGGACCATTTAGAGGTTAGGTAAGATCAAGGAAGTTATACAAGTATTTTAGTGAACATAAATGTAATAATGTGTGGGTTTATATATAAAAAGTGTGGGGAATTCTGTATTATTTCTCAAACAAAAGTTTTGGACTCTATATAATAAAATAACCAAAATCACAAAGCTTGACATGGTATTTCCCATGGTTTACACCAAATAGGGATTTTGTTTCATTATTTTATATGTTTACGGGATGAAGTTATTAAAAGAACACCATTGATGATGTGGAGGTGAGTCATACTTTTAAAGAAATGATTTTAAAACCTTAAAATATATTCATGGTTTTGGAGGATTCTTAAAGAATTTATAAAATTCTTCAAATAAACATAAAATCACATTATTTTAAATAAAAAACATATTTTTGGTCATGTATACCATTTTATAGTATATATGATGTCACTTTTCAGTCATTATGTTGTAATAATACTCCCCATATATTTATACAGTATTTATTTTTTACTCGAAAATTTGACTGTCTTAGAAAATTATGAAAAATTAACCATTGGATAATTTTGAAATTATGAGTACAAAAATTATATTCATTTTATCAAAATAATTATATATATATATGTGTGTGTGTATTTTTACTTTTAAAATAAGAGTCTGTTTGTATTAAGAAATGTTGGGGTTTGTTTACAATAACAGTTTTTGAACGCTTATAAAAATTACATTTGACTTCATAACAATTATATGATAATTTATATTTAATAAAATTTAGTTGATAATAATATTTTATTAAAATATTATTTATTTCTAAATCGCATTAATTCATCAAAATAGGCATTATAATTGAAATTTAATACGAATTAAAAATACAATTTTCATTTTATTGCAAAAAAATTAAATTCATTTATAATGGAATGATTATAAGTAAATATAAAACTTATTATATTGAAAATAAAAAATAAATATTAATATTATAAATTTTTTGATACCTATATCTTTAATGAACCATTAAACACCATAAGGGTACGGTTCAGGATGGAGAGAGTTTCATGGGGTGGTTTGATATACATGGTTTGGGTTGTGATCTCAATGAGCATGAAATTCTCCCATAAATGGTTACACTCATCCTTATGTTGCTGGATCTCATCGTGAGATTGATCAAGGTATATCCTATTGATTATATCTCTCTTGTATTCCATGATAAATGGACTTTGAAGGGTATTATCCTACTACTTGAGGCCATCACTTTGTTGGTGTCAATTGAATTTGTTAAATCCATGTATTTATAGTAATCAAATGATCACTTTTAAATGGATATATTATAACCATTAATGATACTTAATGGTATTTTTAATCATATAAGATACAATAAAACCAATTAATTGATTTTTTCTATATCCACAATACATAATAAGTAAGGTAATTAAATCATTAGAGTAATTTTATTTATAAAAGTTCTAGTTGTTAAAATCTACCCCACTTCAAAAATTTCACCCTTGAAATTTTCATTTCTCACAATAAAATATATGAGGGTAACTCTAATTTACATCCTCCTCTAGTTACCATGACACTTATTCAAACTTGTGGTTTCTCCAAAACACTTTGACAAGGATAATTGTCTTATTCCATAAAACTTTGTCTCAAAAATCAAAGATATTACTCCACTGTTCCTCTTAGGATAGATCATTATCCAATGACGCCACCTTTGGATTGAGTACATGTGAGTGGTATGGTATGTACTTCCTCAATATAGATACATGGAATACATCATATTCATTAGATAAGTTTGGTGGGAGTTCTAATCGACATGACACTTCTCCGATGCGACTAATGGTCTCAAAGGGACTGATGTATCCTAGAATAAGATTCACTATATTCCCAAGTCTCATGAATTTATTCAATGGTGATATTTAGAAGAATACTATGTCTCAAACATCAAAATTTTGGTCTGATCTACGATTATCTTCATATTTATTCTATCGGTTGTCAGTAGCTTTGGTGTGTTGCTGAATGGTGTTAATCCTTTACACCATTTCCTCGACCATTTCAGGAACTAGCCATTTTCATTCTACAACTTCATATCAGCTTGAAGGTGTTCTTCACATCCTTCATAAACGGATTTATAGGGATCCATTTGGATACCTAAGTGGAAAAAAAATTATGAGGAGTTGACCAGAGGAAGATATTGTCCCCATCTTCCTTGGAAGTCAATTGAGTAATCTCTCAACATTTCCTCGCGTGTCTAAATATTCCACTCATATTTGACATTTGTTTGAGGGTTAAAAGTCGTGATGAATTTTAAAATGGTATTTAGATCATGTTGGAGGTTCTTCTATAACATAGGGGTAAATATTATATCTTGATCATATACAATCGATAGTGGTGTTCCATAGAGCCGCACCACTTCTCTAATGTATTTCCTTGCAAGTTGATTAAGTGAGAAGTACTCTCAACTCACAATGAACTGTGCAATATTTGTAAGATGATCCACCATGACCTAGATAGAATTATTTACAATTATTTTTTAGAATATTAGTGTCAAAGTCCATGGTGAGTTTTTCCATTTCTATTTAGGTATGGGTAATGGTTTTATCATCCCCTTGGATTTAGGATTTTCCGCCTCCACTTGATGAAGAAAGACATATTGAGGTATATTACATGATTACCTTATTCATATTGTCCCACAAATAATGATCATGGATATCTCAATACATATTTGTGCTTCCTAGATAGATATAAAAATTTTAACTATGTGAATCATCCAACATATCCTTCTTTTACTCACGATTTGAGGGTACACATAGTTGTTACCCAAATCTCACAACTTCGTTATTAACGATGATCTCTATAAACTTATACATTCTTATAGTTTCTAGTTTATTCTGAATTCCCAAATCATTTCTTTTATAATCATTAATTATCACTATAAGCGATAGTTCAAAAACCATTTTTGAAAGGATTGAGGATGTTCCTTACATTATGATCCCCATGTCCATCCTTTTCAAATCTTAGAAGATCAGATTCCTCTCAATTATAACCAATGATAGAATTGATATATCCTCTCTATTTAGATCATCTTAAAATTTATCTTCTTTCTCAGTATGGTAGTGAATTGAGCATTCATATTCCTTGATCAACACTAACTATCTTCATTAATGAATATTCACCTCTTTCTATGTGAATATGTACTTGAGGATTTTTTGATCTGTATATATTTCAAACTTATCCCCAAAGTGATATTAACAAAAAATTTTCAATTTTAAGATCACTATATCCATATCTAGATCACCAATTAGGTAATTATATTCTTTATCTTTCAACTTCATTAAATCATTGGCTATCACTTTTGTCATTTTGAATTAACATATAACCCACCCTCTTTTTCAAAGCCTCACTGACTACCAAAAAAAGTGATGAACATATGGTTAGTGTGAGTATAAGTTCAGTGATAATAATCCTTTTCAACTCATTGGAGATCTCTTGACATTCATCATTATAATTAAACATGAATCCCTTCTGAGATAGCTTTCTTAGAGGGTTTGGAAATTGTGATAAATTTCTCAAAAATCTACAATAGTTCCCAAATAATTCAAGGAAACTATGGATATCTGTCACATCTTCTATCCTCCTTCATATTTCAATTGATTTTATCTTTTAAGGGTTTATATATATACCATTACTTGTCATAATATTCCCCATGAATGCTACTTCCTTAAACCAGAACTCACATTTGTTTTACTTTTAAAAAATTTTCTCTTTTTGTAAGTTTTTCTGCACATTGCCCAGATACTCCTTATGCTACTCCTTGATTTTGGAATATATTAGACTATCATCTATAAAGAACACAAAATATTTGTTGAGTTAATCCCTAAAGTATCTATTCATCAAGTCCATGACAATTTTTGGAGATTTAGAAAGTCTGAATGGAATTACTATAAACTCACAGTGCTTGTACCTTGCTTGACAAGTAGTCTTGGGTATATCCTCCTTCATGAAACTAATATGGTAATATCTCGGCCATAGAAGAACTTTGTAGAATCATTGTGCTTCATGTATCTGATCGAAAAATTTATCAATCTATGGAAGTGGATACTTGTTCTTAGTTGTGATATTGTTGAGCTTGTGATAATTGATGCAAAGGAACATTTACCCATCATTCTTCTTGACGAAGAGGTTTGGTGTAGCCCATGGTGATGCACTTGGAAAAATTAACCCTTTAAGTAGATTGTACTATTTTTTATTCATATCCTCATGTTCTAAAATAGCCATTATATTCCGAGTCTTATATAATGGTAATTTCATAGGTATAAGATAAATTGAAAATTTAACCTCTTGGCTGGGAGGAAGGCTAACCAATTATTCAAGAAACACATGAATGTATTCCCTCACAATGGAAATTTCTTCAAGGATAATCCTTTCATTAGTGTAAATAATTTTAGCTAAATACTCTTTATCAGAGGGAAATAATATCCATTCATGATATGTTGGTGCTAATGTAGGTTCATTTGTCTCCTTTCATTTGTACAGAATCAAATGGTGATTCATGATATAGAGAGTGATTTTATTCTCACAGAAATTGATGTTGGATCGATATATGGAAAGAAAATCTATGACAAGAATTGAATCATATTCCACCAAATAGATTATGAAAATGATTCCTAAAATTTTTAGCCCAAAAATTTTGACAGAGGATGAGTTAAATACTTAGTATGTAATAATTTCCTCATCTATTTTCAATAATATCTCTACTTATATGATTTATGGAGGTTTTTGAATAATTCTAGTAATGATTTGTGATATTAAGGAATGCGTATAATCATAATCAAAAATAAATTTATCTATTTATGAATGAATAACTAGAATAACTTTCACCACTTCATTGTCGGGATCCACCTCAACATTTGTGATGGAGAAGGATTTCCCTTGCTACCATGGAGGTTCTTGGTTGTCTTTAAAAACCCTTGGATTTGATCATTGGTTTGAAAAGTTCACTAGTTCAATGTAATTGAAGAAATGAAAAATGCCCTGAGGGTTGAGCAGAGAATTCCTATTCTCCTACACATTAGCGGGTTTCTCCTATTGTAAATCACTATCTAGGCATTCTTCCTTCCCACAGTTAATGTATTTCTTCATTCCCTTTAGGAATTTTCAGGGTTCTTCTTTCTACACCTTTGACAAGTGGGATGTTGAAATATAGTGGAACCATTTTATTTCTCTGTCATACTAGCCAAATTAAACTACACTTTCATCCTCTTATCCCTATGATACCCTTGAGATTCACGGATATCTATTTCGACTATGAGGGAACCTAAGATAATTTTTTTATAACTATAAATGTCTCAGATCACTCGGGTTTTCATAGACTTGGTTTTAGCCTACCAAAGAAGCATTCAACCTTACATTCAAGGTTAACGATAAAGATAGAGGTGTATTGTGCTAGTGTTGTAAAATTTTACTCATACATACTAATAGATTCATAATATTTTTTTCTTAATGGAAGGAAATCCATTTCCATTTCAAGTCAGAGAGTTTGAGGAAATTATTTATTGAGATCTTTCTTCTAGAAATCCTTCTACCCTACTCTTTAGATATCTTTCTTAGGATTCATATTTTTTATCAGTGTCCACCACTGATCAGCTTCTATGTCCATATGATAAGAAACTAGTAGGACTTTATCTTACACAAAATATTGAAGTATGAAGAGTATCTTCTCAATGGAGTTGATCCATCTTTCAATGATTAAGGGATTTGATGATTCATTTAAAGTTAGTGGCCTTTGTCATATAATGCTCTAAATTACACCTTGTATTTTAGAAGTTAGATTTGGGAGCTCCTCCTAATCTAGATTTCTATTCATAACATGAGTCATTTGAGAGAGTATCATCACAATTTTTTGGATTATCTCTCTCATCTGGTTGGGCATCTCATTGGGGTAGTCATCACATTTCCTATAACATTGGTTGTTTACTCGATTCCTCTTATTTCTGGATATTATCTAGAATAATGCAAAGATTAGGGATTATTATTTTTATACTATAAAACACATAAACATGAATCCAAATAAATTAAATAGATAAATTATAAATTACATTTATTTCTTAACTTATGAATTTACAGGCTTCAATCTATGCTATCCATGATTTATTTACAAAAATATGTTGTTATAAAATTTTTTATTCCCTTATTAATTGTTAGTAGTGAAAATATAAATTTATCAAAGCATATAAATTATTATTTTCAAAAAAGGTGCTTAGGAAGGCCCATTTTTGTGCACCAGTACGCAGTCGAGTCTAGCTTAATGTGGTGTTTTCGGGGTTTACCCCTATGTACATCTATACGGGAACCACATCCACTTGTAGTATCCAGATAGGGATTCATTTTCTTGATACACCACTAACTCTATACTAACAAAAATTTAGGAATATTTTCTTATAGTTTTTATTATCCTTATGGATTATGTTAGTGTTTTATAACCATAATCCCCAAAATAACTAAATTTATCATTTTATACAAATAATGAAAACTGTGCTATTTATTACACTTTAATTCATGATATATTACGTAATATTACACATAATAAAACCTGGAAGATTGAGAAGTCTATTGTATTTGGAAGTTAGTAAAATTACATAACAACATAACATAGTGAATACATCATCTTTATTGAAAACTTCTTTAACATGACCATAATATTCCCTCATACTTAACACTACATGGGGTAACCTGGGGACATACATAAAAATGGATGATCTATACAGCTCGGGAAGGAAATAAAAAAGGAATAACATGATGAAAGTAATAAATTTTAGACAATAGGCTTATAAATATTGTATAAAATGGGTGATAATAATAAACATGAACAATAAGACATGATATATAATGGTAACATAATGGAATCATGGAAAATGTTGCAACAACATAAAACACAACATCGTAAACATCAGTAAAGGATAACTACAAATACATCATGATAGAAAAATTACCATGAAGTAATCAGGTTTACTCCATATCCCACCATGATATTTCATGAGAATAAACATTACCCAATTCATTTGATCATTATCTAATTCGGGTCATACCCATTTCTTTCATTTCGATCTCATGCTTAAGTGTGACACATAAATCATAAAACATTGATTCATTAATCATAATATATTATTTCATGATTAGGGAGTCTAAAATAAATACATATTAGTCCCAAAAAATAATGGTAATTGTATAAATGTGAAACCCCTTGATAGAAAATGGGTATGATATTAACTACAAAATTGTTTTGGCATGCAAAATAATGTTGACATTTCAACAGCATAACATCATCACATAAAGATTATTAAAATTTTTTGATGAGAGATAAAGGGGTCTCTATTCATTTTGAAATCAAATGAACTTTAATAGGTACATGGAAAAACATATCCCAACATTAATAATTTTATGTAGAAGGAAAAAGATAACAAATAAACAAGAATAAAGAGGAGTAGAAAATGATTACTTACCTTGAGAGTGTGACTCAAATTTCTTTTGAAGATATTATTGAGAGCTTGGGGAACCATTGTAGGAATATTGAGAGGGTATGGAAGAGTAATTTCATGATCCAAGGATTTTTAGTGTAGAGAAATGGGAGCTTGAATGTGTTTATATTAGAAATGAGTGTTGTAATTATTTATTATTTCTCCAACATAGGTTTTAGACTCTATGTAACAAAATAACCAAATCCACAAACCTTCCCATTATTTTATTCACATGGTTACTTCCACAAAGGGGTGGATTAAATTTTTTTATAAGTCCAAGAGATGAAATTATTAAAATAATACCATTACTAATGTCAAGGTGAGCTATAATTTTAAAGAAATGATTTTAAAACCATAAAAAAATTAATGGTTTTGCAGGATTCTTAAAGGATTCATAAAATTAATAAAATAAACATTAAATAAATTTTTTAAAATGGAAAACGTAAATTTATTCCTAGATACCCTTTTATAGTATTTATTACATCACTTTGGGGTCATTATGATGTCATAATACAAATCAAATGTTTATAAAGTATTTAATTTGTACTTGAAATTTTGACTATCTAAAAAAGTTATGAAAATTTCACTATTGGATAATTTAAACGTTCTAATTCAGAAAATAATATTCATTTTATCAAAATAAATTTATAGAGATTTTTATTTTCACTTATAAAGTTAGATTCGACATTTATTGAGATATACTGGGTGTTTTGATAATAATAATTTTTGCACCCTTGTAAAAATTAAATTTGACATCATAAAAGTTATATGATCATTTATATTTAATAAAAATTATTTAATAATAATACTTTATTAAAATATTATTTATTTCCAAAATCCATTAAATCATCAAAATAAACAAGTTAATTGAAAGTGAATAATAATTAAAAACATAATTTTTATCTTTTTATAAAATTGAATATCATTTATAAAGTTACAGTAAGAAGAAAATATGAATGTTGTTATATTGATGTTAATATATACATATTCATATTATTATGTTCTTGATACAAATCCCTTTAATGGGCTATAAAATCACCTAAGGGTAAGGTGCGTGAATGTGAAATTTTCATGGGGTGGTCTGGCGTACATGGTTTGGGTCATGATCTCGATGAACTTGTACTTCTCCCACAAAGGTATCGTTGATGCTTATGTTGTTAGATATCAGCTTAGGATTTATTTAGGGAAAAAAGTAGTGATTCTATCTCACTCAGAACCTTTGATAATGGGATTTATAGGGTGTGATCATACTTGCTGAGGCCATCACTTCCTTTATTTGTGTCAGTTGGATTTTTTAAAACCATATATTTATTCTAATCATATTATCACTATTCAACGACTATATTATCAATAGTAATAAAACATAACGGTTTTTTAAATTTGATAGGATATAATCAATCTAATTAATTTCACTTTTTTAAATAACCATAATACATAATAGGAAACCTAATCAAATCATAAGGGGAATTTTATTTATAAAATTTCTAGTTGTTACAGTCATACTAAATTTAAAACAGAAAAATTCCAATATTTAGAAAAGTATCCTCCTTTAAAAAATTACCATCTTACAATGATAACTAATAATTACCTTTAAAAAATAAATTTATTCCATAAGATAAAATTTTATTTTATTACATATCTTAGAAATTATAAATACAATTAATTTAATTCAATTACTAAAATAAATAAAAATAATTAATTTTATTATTATGGAATGCAACACATAAAATTTATTTTTTATATAAGGTGTATTTTTAATATTAAAATTTATGTATTTGGTAACATTATACATGTCTTTGATTTTCATGATATACATTAATTTAGTATATAAAAAATAAAAAATATGTTGATTTCAAAGAAAGAGGAAATAGAATTTTACCAAAATAAAATTGAATTTAAAGAAAAGATAAAAAATAATTTCATTTGTCAGAAAATATTATTTTAGTTCATTAAATTTTAAACAAGTTTTTATATTATTTCAAAACAGAATTATTTTCACTTTAAACACATATTTATTTATAAAAAATGATTTTTAAAAACATATAGGTCTTTATTTGACAATAAAAGATAATATTTTGTTAAAAAAGCATTTTTCATTATTCAATTAAAATAAATATATTAGAAAAATACAAAAAACTTATTATTAAGTTAATATTCACTTGATAAATGAAAAAATGATATTTTTTTAAAATTCATATCCTAGAATATATAAATTTTATTTTTAATTATAAATAAAATATATTGAAAACTGGTTTCTATTAGAAAATGACGTTTGGTATTTTAAATATTTTTTCCCCCTAAATTAATAATTAGTCCATTATTATCGTATTAATTATAAAATAAATATATCTTGATATTATTCAATAATAATAATAATAATAACTTGGAATAAAACACTTATTCATATACCTAATCATATGATATTCTCTAGTTGTAGTTTCAGGTGTCGGTTTAGTGAGCATGCATATTATGGAAATCTCCATAAGCTTGAACATCTTCTGTATATAGTTTTACTAAAACTATAATTTCTCAAGTTTAAATTAGGATTGGAACAAATAAACCCATAGAGAAGCCACCTCCCTTCAAACCTCAGAAATATTGGATTCATAATTAAATCTTGACTTCTAGATTCCATTCATTCTTATATAATTTATTGATTTTTGTGATGTGGTTACTTCAATTTATACCTTCTAATTTAAAATAAATTTTTTAATTTTCATATTTAATATTCAAAATATATCAAGGTTTCTCATTTTTGTTTGTAATTATGTGTGAAACTCACTATATAACATATCATTTATTTAAGAATAATATACTGTGAAATATCATCTATTTATAAAAACATCAGACTACGCTCTCAGGAAAAAAACTTATCACCGCTCGATGGGTGGAAGTATTGTCCACTATCAACATAGAGGAGATGCATTATGCACTTTCCCCAAAACTGGGTCCTCATCACTATTCTGGTCACCATATCAATCCTAATAAAGACTTTATATTGGTCGTATGTGTGGAGGCATCCTGTAATAGTAATGATATACCATGGTCAAAAGAGCATATATATGGAGGTGACTGAAGAAGTAATTTCTAACCACAACTCATTCCTATATGTTGAATCCACCATTTTTTCTTATAACTAATGTCTCAATTAATCAAGTTGACATGATTGTTCTCAAAGCCCTAGTGAATAGATGCATCAGTCACAACATCATCACTAGGGTCCTTGGCCCTGGAGCTAAGCTCGAGACAATTTAACACATTTTCTGAAAATCCCAAACAAATACTAATAAATATATTATCTACAAACTAAATCCTATGACATACTAAACTTTGATACCACTATGAAATGACCAAACAAACCAAGGCCCTCCATCATGGTGGAAAGATTAGAGTGATACCACTAACCTACTTCCAATATGTCTTGGGATGGAAACTATCACCAAGTATGAATATCATATATATGGTGGGACTTATCATAATGTATCTGTATTCATGAACTGGTTTCAACACATACCAGAGTGACGTAAAACAAAAAAACTTTAAATGTAAATTAATGATAACCTCTAACAACCCAAAACATATCATGAAAAAACATAACCAATGTACAAGGGAAAAAATACAATCACAAAAACCGAAATGTAGGGCTAATTTGAAAAAAGAGTATTTTATCAAAATAAAACCTCCAAAGCCACACCACAAACCCAAAAACACCACCACCATGGACCATTGGGCACCACCTGTACTGGGTCTACCTATATATTCATCAAATAACATATTTCATAAAACATGATACATGTGAGCAGAGACTATATATCGGTGAGTTTAAAAATATGCAATAGGACACCCTAAAATCACTAAAAAGTGAATCTTCAAAAGTGAGTTATCTATAATTCAGAAACTAAAGGGTAAATAAGGGGGAACCCAGATATACTCACTAAAAGATATAAGTTATCTATTAATGTCTAAGACCTCATATCCAGTTAATTAAATAAATTTCTTCACATGGATCCACTAATCAATATTATTAAAAAAGATTCACGTGGTGTATCTCAAGAAACACAAAAAGTAAAAATACAGCTCACTAGAAGACACCACATATGAGTGAATTCAACTCAAAGATAGAGGATTCATGCCTGGCCCACATTGAGATATTTCACTCAATCTATACTATGATGATGAAGGTGATTAAATTACTTAGATATAGGTGATGGGATATCAGACCCTATACAGGGAGAAGGAAAATGGAATCATAACCCAAACCCCAATGGGGGTATATCCACCAATTAATTTATTATATAAATATTATATATTTTAATATAAATTTTCAATAAATTTCATAAATACATTCCCCAGGACCATGTCATTTTTGTGTCTTTCGAGAATAGATAGACCATCTTCTAATTTCATGAATGATATTTAATGTCTCCCATAAAGGTCTTACCACATAGCATTCTTAGTAAACATACCCTAATTAAACCTTATTTCATAACATGAGGAGTGTAAACATAAGAAAGGGTTAACTCAAATGACCAGTAAAGGTAAAAATGGGAGATATAAATTTATGATCATATGAATGAATAATATGTGCATAAGTGTATGATAACATGAACATAACTTAAAAAGTTCATACCCAATCTATCATTGATCATGAACAGGATTCATGGAATAAAAATTGAACATTTCAAAAGACATGAATTATTATAGTGTGAAATAATTATAAATAAATCATGAACCACAGGTTTTTGATATAAATTTGTGTCACATTCATAGTTATAGAAACAATTTCAAATGTCATCGTCAAATATCTAGACCATAAATTCATAGTTGAATAGTCATAAACAATAGTTTCTAATATAATAATAAATCAGGAATCATTACATATTTCCCCTAGTTTATCAATAATATCATATTAATTCTCAAAGTGGATCAAGCACATTTACTTGCTTTCCAGATTGGATACAACACATCAACTTGTTTCTCATAGTGGATCAATCACATCAACTTGTTTACCATAATTATCTCATGAGATATAAAAATTTACCAAATTCATAATAGGGATATATAATTCTCAAAAAACCTATCACATAATGAATACTAAGTTTATTTCTTCCACAAGATCATAAAAAATTCATCATATCATCATAACGTTACTCATGCCAAAAAATAGGATTCATAGAAATTTTATAATTTCATCATAGAATGTCCTATAAAAAATAAATGGGTTTTATTAAAATATCAGTACGATAATCATAAACCATTTAGATAAAGAATAAGGATCATATCATTGGATTATATCCCCAATAAAAAATAATTAACATCAGAGGATTTTATCAAAGTTGAAAATTACTTTAAAAAATCAGTCTAATATTTATTTAGGAAAATACCATTTTCATTTCGGAATCACTTATTTAAAATGTAAAATTTTCTAGAAATTATGGAAAAATAATTATTTGAAAATAATAGTGTAATATTATAAATAAATATTCAAATAATTTACTGGTCATTATGGCTTGATATTCAATTCATGTCGTATATAATAAAATAATCCATTCCTTTCGCACTTCTCTAAAAAAGTAAAAAAGATCCTCATATAGAAAATGATAGGACAGTTATTTCAAAAAATTTATATAGAATTTCATAATTGGGTAAAATTAAATTAAACGAATAATTGGAGTGTATTGAAACATTTTTTAAAACATTTCCAAGAAATCATATACATAGAAGAAAAAATATTTTCGATCGAATAGTAAAACAAATTTTGTTTTTGGTAAAGATATTCTTTCGATATCTTTTATACATATAGTGAGGAAAATGAAAGGAAAAATTAATTATATTGATAGAGTATAAGAATAATAAAATTAATTTTTTTAATTATATAAATATTATATAATTTCCTCAATGGAAATTCAAGAATAAATAATCCTGATTAAAATTATATTGAAACATAAATACCTTACCACTTTAGTAACATTCAAACCAAACCTCATCAAATAAAGAACCATATATGGATATATAAGTCCCAATAAGTTTAATTATAATCAATATAAAATAAATTTAAGGGAATTATATACATTATATAAAATTAAAATATGGTGAATATTTCTTGTGTCTCAAAAAATGAAAAGTGAGAAGAAAATCCCTTACCTCAAGTCTCTTCGTTCTTCATACACGTTGTACCTACATTGTAAAATCAATTTACTATACATATATTCCATAAATATATAAATATATATCATAACACTTATTATTTACCTATGATATCTTATGATACATTTACTAACAATTGGTTATTAAAATAGTATTTATGGGTGATAAATTCTCCATTTTCATGCATGTTTCGGTTCGGCAGTCCCAGTCCATGTACTTTGATCTTTGTTACATAATTTCAAAATATTTAATAATTAAAAAATTATAAAATATATACATTATATATATATATATATTACTAGATATAAAAATTAATTACATCACTCAAGGAGATGGTTGGTCATACATACACATAAACGTCATTTCCATTTTTTTGATGAAATGAAAAAGAGAAAGGTGAAAAATAATTCACCCTTAAAGAATAATTATTTTATCATATATATAATATATATTGATTAAATACATACTTATTACCATCTATATCATAATAAATTGAATAAATAATCACATCACTTCGTGGAGGTGGTATTCTACGCATACACACAAGTGATTTTATCATTTTACAATGGATGGAATGGTAAGATAGTAGATAGGATATTATAATTATAGTAGAATAATTATTTCATAAATATCTTATATAAAAATTAAATACATAATTGAAATTATCATTGATATATGGTGAAGAAAAAATATTCAAACTTCCATGTGGAGACGGTAAGCTTCACGTATGCACGAGCAATGTAATCATTTTCCACAGGATAGAAAAGTGGCAGGGAATGGTTTACAAATAACCATAATAAAATATAAGTATATTAATGATACTAGACCCATTATTTTTGAATCAATACCATTTCTTTAGAGTTTATCTAATATTAAATAAAATTTAATATTCTCTGTTGAGAGTTATTTTTCATCGTTGAGAAACCTATTTTGTCTTACAACATAATCATTGAAAGGGTAGTCTTTTCGAAAAACCTTAAGATATAAGGAATTTTGAGGGAAGATATAATGATATTAAATTAATCATTGTATGATCTAGGTCTCTAAAAGTTGTGTCAAGAAAAGATAGAAATGGTGTTATTTTATAAGGGTGGGAATACGAACACTTGGATTTACAAAAATGATTAATATATAATTAATTAATTTTGAAGAAAAATTGCACCAAATGTCCATATATTTAATGAAAAATATTATAACTTCGAAATATATTCATCCCATAAAATTTATATAGGTTATGGTGTCATTTTAAGCATTATCTCTTTGTTTGAGACCTAGTTTATGCTATTTTACACTTAACCGAGGTAATGAGTTTTTTTATTTTAACACGTTATAATTTTAATTATAAGGTAAAAATTGACTCATAAATGACTATGGGATGAAATGTTTTACCATTTAACATCGAAATTATCCTATTTAAATTTTTTATGATGTTTAAATAATTTACTAAAATCATTTTATCATAAAATAGTATTTATATCATTTTAGGAACCATTCACATAATTTGAATTTTAAAAAAACACGACAGTAATGAAATTTGAATCGAATACTTTAAAAAATATTTCATATTTAATATTAATGTATAAACTTTATGAAACAAAATTATTCTCTAAATATTTATTTCTTTTAATATTGTTACAATCATTTATTTTATTTTTCTATGAATTGAATAAATACTCTATCAATGTTGCATATGTATTTAATTTATTTATTCAATAAATAAGAAATAAAAACAAATATTTGTGATAAAAAATTTAATTTTTCTTTAAAATGAAAATTTATAACTAAATTTATCATATTTTTATCCTTATGTAAGACCTTTAGAGTTATTAAAGTCAAAAGAGTGACATTTTGTATTTTTTATTCTCTTAAATTAAAATAAAGTTCCTAATCAATGAAAAATTTAACCAAGTTACGATTTATTCTAGACAAGGATGGAAATTTATGAATTCTATATAATTGGATAAAGGAATGTTTTAGAGGAATTTTAAAGCATTATCCAAAAGTTCTAACCCTATTTTACATGTTTTACCCTTTCCATTATGATAAACAATTACTCTGGTTATTAAAAATATTGACAAAAAAAGGGGCATATTTAAAATATTTTATAATACTAATTCAAGGTATGTATTAAATTTATTTAATGATTATATTGCTATATGTGACCAAAATTAATTTTAAAACAGCTGCACAAAATGTGATCAAATCGGTTGTCAGAAAAAATACATTTTAAGCATAAAACTAGATATATATTTTTATCTCATACATAAAAAAAATATTAAATGAATGTTAAAATATTTTATTGAATACATAACATATAAATTTTATTAAAATCATTCAAAAATAGTGATAAAAATAATTATTATGATAAAAACACATTGTGTGCATATAAAATAATATTACATAAAAACATCTCTTTTACTTTCAAATGATTTTTATTTTTCTTTCTTATCTACAGAAAACTTATTAATTTATTTTAGTAATGTGTAAATGATAATTATTTTAGAATTTAGTTATTATTATTCATACCTTCGAATCTAATGGCTAACTGATAACTATATACGTTATTTTGCTACATTTGGACTCCTAGTTGCCCGTATCACTAACTATTAGAGAAATTAAATTTATTTAAGGTTAAATATATCATAACATATCAAGTTAGTATGTTATTTCCCCATTAAAATGTATTTTTACCTTAAAAATTACATCACTCTGATATAAAAGCATAAGTATATATCTATTTCATTACATCCTCAGGTTCTCAAGTAGCTTCCTCTAATTTAGGGTTTCACCACAAAACATTGACCAGCTGAGTGGTATTGTTTCGTAACACTTTCTCTATATAATAAATAATCCACACTTGGTATTACTCATAACAGAGATCCTTTTCCATTGGAATGACCATTGAGTTTAGGACATGTGAAGGACCAAGTATGTACTTCCTCAAAATAGATACCCATTGAGAGAGATTCGGTAGAAGTGACAGGTGGTAAGCTACTAACCCAATATAATAAATAATTTCAAAGGGAGAAGTATATGTAGAGATCATATTTCCCTTATTTTACAAATCTCATAACCTTATTACAAGGAGATATTCACAGTAATACCATGTCACAAACATCAAACTCTAGATATCACAGATAATTAGCTGGATTCCTTTTCTATCATCTATGAGCTACTCTTATGTACCTTTTAATGGATTTGAGTTTATCTTTCATTTCATTTGATATAATATGTCCCAATATCTTTCTTTCTATAACATCCTCCCAAGACAATGGATATTTTTAGTTATTTTTATAGAGGGATTCATAAGGATCCATCTTAAATATCAAGTGAGAATAATTGTCATAAGAAAACTTTACTAGAGATGGTGTTGATCCAAATCACATTTTAATTATAGATAAAAAATATTAAAATGTCCTCTATGGGTTGAATGGTTCTCTCTGACTGGACATTTGTCTAGGGATGATAATTAGTGCTGTAATATAACTCTGTATCCAGATCCCGCTAAATACTTCTACATAATGTCAAGATAAAACTCATATCGCGATCAAATATAATAGAATGATGCAATCCATGAAATATCACAGCGAAAATAATGTATAATCTTATAATATTTTCAATAGATTTATATTCTATGATGGAAATGAAGTACATTTACTTCATAAGGTGATCAGCTACAACCCAATTATCATTGTACACTATAGATATTTTTGGGTTTCTGATAACGAAATCCATGGTAATGTTTTTAAATTTACATTTATGTATGTGTAATGGTTTTAAAATACCATTATACTTTTGTCTCTCATACTTAACATGATGACATTATAAGCATCAAGATTCATGCTTTGCAATATACCTTTTCATGTTGTACAACCCAAAATATTCTTTCAGATCTCCATAAATCATTGTACTTCCTGGATGTATTTAGAATGAAGAATCTATGAGATTTATCTAATATTACTTCTTCAATTATATTATTTAATGGATTCATAATCTATTCCCAAAAATTATTATTCCATCACTATTGTTGTCGTAATCCGAAACAATCCTTACTTACTTATAAAGTTCAACATCCTACCTTTTTAACTATTTAATCCTCATATAGATATATAATTGAACATTTGTTTGACAAAGATAGGATCTTTCCCTTTTCCTCATTATTTCAAGTTCCATTTGAATTAAATATTGAATTATTGGGTCTCATTCAATCATTATCATAGATAATCTTACATGATACTTTCATATTAGAGCATCCACCACCATATTTTTTTCCTAGGGTAATGTATTGGTTATTAATATTATTCAATAAACTCCAACCATATTATATGTCATATATTTATCTATTTCTATATAAAGATAAAATTTATAATTTTATTATTTTTTAATATGTCTCATATTTCCCCATAAATATAATTCATTCGTATCATCAAATAAAAAATTTCCACTTTTAACTCCAAATCATGAATCATGTAATTTTGATCTTTTTTTCCCAATTAGAATGAGGCATATGATACCAACATATCATTCTAAATGAGGACAAATAATAGTATCCTATTTGATGCATCACTATATATCACAAAACTGTTTCTACTCTAGGGTTGTGTGAGAACATATGAACTGACCAACCGTGTCTTC
Source organism: Viscum album (assembly GCA_963277665.1). Classification (NCBI taxonomy): domain Eukaryota; kingdom Viridiplantae; phylum Streptophyta; class Magnoliopsida; order Santalales; family Viscaceae; genus Viscum; species Viscum album. The sequence goes on along the minus strand of OY728134.1, from coordinate 1,023,046,928 downwards.
AGTTCCTTGAGATTATCTTCACTTTCATCGATCCTCAAGAACATTACCCCCATATGAGTCAACAGAGTGAGTGGATTAGACAATCATGATAAATATATCCCAAAGCAATAGTAATATACTTAAAACCAAAAAAAAACATCGAATATTAGTGATTATGGTTGGTCTTGTATTTTCTCAATAACTATCATCTTTGAAGGATCTACTAAAATACCATCACATAATATTATATAACCCAATAAAGAAATATTATAAAGCCAAAGTTCCCATCTGGTAAGATTTTCATACAACCTTTCATTCCTTAGGGTCTTCAACACAATCCTCAAATGATCTACGAGCTCTTCCATTAACATTGAATATATAAGAATATCATCTATACATACTACTAAAAACAAATGTTGGTAATCTCTAAAGACACTATTAATTAAATACATGAAGATATCAGGGGAATCAGTAAGTAAAAATATAATCAATAAAAATTTATATTGCACATACCTAGTATGAAATCCTATCTTGGGTATATCCTCCTACTTAAAACTCAGTTTATCATATCTATAATGAAGGACAATCGTAGAAAATTACTATGGTTCTCATAATTTATCAAAAAAATATTTGATATGGGGTAGATGATACTTGTTATTGATAGTGATCTTTTAATGTTCCTAATTATTAATTTAAAGAATAATTAGACCATATTTATTCTTAACAAAAATAATAGGTTCACCCAATGGTGATAGATAAGGGAATATAAAAACCTCATTACGATTCTCATAGAGTTTTTTATATAATTCATATAAATAAATTGGTTCTTTTATATAAGATGACTTTGAAATATTTGTAGTACTTGGTATGAATTCTATTGAAAACTCTACTTCACGATTCAAAGGAAAACTAGGAAACAATTCTAAAAAGACATCACAATAATCACCTAAAATATGTGTATATTTTGTTTTTAGTTTTACCCAACCATATGTGATAAATAGTCTTCATGGATAGTAATTAATACCCACAATATAGAAGTAATTTCCATTGGAATTTCATATTCATCCTTGTATCAATATGCGATCATAGGTTAATCTAGAATATAAAATGTGGTTTAGTTTCATCATCAATTGATATGGTCTCTATATAAATAAATTCAATAGATTCCTTGAGTCACATAAAATTCAACAAATAGGAGAATCATAATTTTATTTTAGGATTTACTTTCCTATAATCTTCATTCAGATAAGTACTATAGACTCAAGAATAAACCATCATACAAATAGGATTTTTCACTAATAACTCAATATCTAATCATTGACTGGATAATTTAATACCCTTTGAAAAATATTTATATATAAAACCATGGGTATATACATAATTATATAATAAAATATCTATTCTATAGTGGATGATAAGTGTAACTTTAAGAACACAATTTTTATAACCCACTTCATTAGTTGTGATCAAACATGATTTCCATTTATCATTAAGATTAAGAGGCTATTTACCCTGATCATAATCCTTATAAACCTTTGGAATCGTGAATTTGTTGGAATAATTCCCATAATCTGTACATTTGAATTATTGGAGCATGGGCGGTGAATTATTTGAAATTTTCTTTCCCCCCATTGTATTAACTGGACTATTCATCACCATTTCATATTCCCTGGATTTATGACCCATATTACCGTATTTAAATCACATCCTAGTTCCATTTATGAAACTCCCTTTATTTTTCATCCCACATTTTTAGAACGTATATGAAAATAATTTTTTTACACCATGTTATTTATTTGAGTTTTCATGCAACTCTATATTCCTTTTCTTATAAAAAAATGGGAATGGTTGGAATCTATAAATTTTATTTCTAGTTTGAGGGAACATTGAACAATTTCTTCATAGCTACTAAAGTCTCTTATAGTTAGTTCCTTTTAGACACTTGTTTTAATCCACCAATGAATTGATCAATTCCTATTTCTAGGATAATGATTAAAATAGAAGCATACATTGCATGTACTGTAAAATTTTCTACATAAATACCAATGCATTCATCATGATTTTTTAAGATTAAGGAATTACTTATTTGTATTTATACATAGAATATGATGGAGGTACATACTAAATAATATCCTCTTAAAATTATAGCATTCCATGGATATAATTTCATTCTCTTGCATCACATTGTTAATAAGGGTCCATCATTGATATTATTTTCCATTTAAATGATAAACAACTACAACAATATTATCTTATTCTAAGCACTATAAATAGATAACATTTTCTCAATGGTGCCAATCCATTGCTCAACCACTAGTGGATTAAAAGACTCAATAAAATAATGTGAATTTTTCCTTATGAAAGACTCAAAATTACATTGCTCATTCCTTTGATTGTTGGTATGTTTAACACGATTCACGGCACGAAAAATTTGAATGAGAATAAAAATAAGAATTTGTATTCCTTCCCTCATGGAATTTTTTTCCTCAGGTGAAAAAGTGTTCTTTTTCATCTCATTTGTTTTTTGAATGATTTTTCTAGTTCCAAATATTGACTAAAACCAAAAAGAAAAGTGTAAGAATAAAACTATAATAATTAGATTGATAAATCAAATAATCCAGAAATATCCTTCATAAGATGTCTATATCATGACACCATGTTCTAAATTTATGGAACCTTATGTTTAACCTAAGTTATCTGTGGTCATCGCCAAAATTTTTGGTTGTTATATTATACATATACTTACCCAAAATATTTTCAAACAATTTATCTAATATTAATATCCAAATATTGATTATAAATCCATCTAATAAAAACTATAAAAACCTATACTTTTCGCACCTAAATATTATATATTTTTAGATGAATATTCAATACATTTTATAAATACATGCCTAGTGATAGTAATGGTTTAATGTCTTTGGAGTATAGATACACAATCTTCTTATTTATGAAGCATATTCAATGTATCTCTTAAATTCATTCTCATATAGTAATATTTATAGATATACACTACATAAATATTTCATCATAGCCTAGTGAAAAGGAAAGAAAGGGAAAAAATAGAAGCTCATTATTGGTAAAAATGGGAGATATCAATTGTTGACCATATGAAATAATAAGATAATTATAAGGGTATGTTATCATGAACATATATTAAAATTTTCATACCGAATATATCATGGATCTTAAATGTGGTTCAAGTTATAAAACATTATCATTTAACAAAATGAATCATAAGAGTGATAATTCATCATATATTAATCATGAACCATATATTCATGTCACAAAAGAGTCAATCCATAATATCTATAGAAACTATTTTATATATAACAATTTACTACAAAGACCATCATATCATAGTGGATGTCATATCAAAAAATGTTTTCCATTACATAACAGATAGAGAATAATTACTTGTTTCCCATTGTGTATCAAGAATATTGACATATTTCCCAAATTAGATGAACCACATCTAATTGTTTTCCATAATTATATCATGAGATATAAAACATTACTCAATGAATTACGGAGAAATATAATAATAGGCTGACACATTAAATAATTGAAACCATGCATATTTGTGCCAAACTATCATAAAAAATTCATCATATAGTTATATCAGAACCCATGAATATAAAATTATATTCCTAAACATTTAATAATTTTCTCAGAGCATAACCCATATAAATTAAATGTGCATAGTATAAATATCATAACTATAATCATAAACGTTTTTGAGAAATAACATTTATGGTATCATTGGATTCGATCCATGATAACTTGTTTAACATCAATGGATGTTATCATAGCTAAAAATTCTTTCAAAGGAGTCACATGAATATTTCTTGAGTAAAATACCCTTTTTAAGATGAAATCATTTCTTTAAAATTTAAAAAATTCCAAAATATTATGTAAAATAATTTCCTTTAAATAATGAATGGAATATTTTAAAGGAATATAAAAAGAATTTATCCAGCATGATGGATATAAATTTCATTCATGTTGTATAAGATAAAAGAAAGCATTCATTTCAAACTTGTAAAAAATTCAAAATGAACCGCATTTAAAAAAAGACAAGAAGATTCATTTTAATCATTTTAATAGAATATAAAATTTGGTTAAAATTTAATTTAAACAATCATATAATAATAGCGAAAGAAATTGAATACATTTCTAAATTCATTTTAGTAAAAACATGGAGATGGAAGAAAAAGTATTATCAACTGAATAACAAAACATGCCTGTCTTTACATAAAAGAATCCTTTCGATATATTGTTTATTTATAGTGAGTAAAAACAAAGGAAAACATAAATTATCCAAAATAATAATAGGATAATAAAATGAACTTGATTCATCATATAAGTATTATATAATTTCCTCAATAAAAATTCAAACATAAATAATCATGATTAAAATAAGATTGAAACATAAATACATTACCCCATTAGTATCTCCAAAATGAAACCCTAATGTTATATAAAACCATTTATGTGTATTTAAATACCCATGGTTTCCAATATAGTAATTATAAAATTCATTCAAGGTTATTATATACACCACATAATAGAAACAAGTCATGAATATGGCATGTGTCTCACAACAAGAAATGTGTTGCGAAAACCCCTGACCTCAAGCCTCTTCATTATTCATACACATTCAAAACTCCAATGAAATATATATTTATTATAAATTTATTCAATCAATATAATAATACATATCATACCATTTATTATTTACTTATGATGCCTTACAACCTATTTATTAATAAATTATAGTAAAAATCATTGTTCTCAATGATAACAACTTCATTTTTCAAGCACTGTTTGGAAGTTATTGTCCATGTAATTTGACCATGGTTACATCATATATATAATGTTAATAATGATTTCAATATCATATATTATAATTATATAAATATATTATTAGAGGCATTCATTAGACATAGAGACCAATAAATGAATTACATCATTCATAGAGATTGTAGGTCGTGCATACAAATGAATGTTTTTTCCATTTTTCAAAAGATTGAATGAAAGAAAGGTAAATATTAATTAAAAATTCAATAATAATTATTATAACATAGTTATAATATATATTAATTTAATATATCCCTATTAATATCAATTTTGAAAATGAAATGGAAAACAAAGCAGACCACTTCGTGGAGATTGTATTCCACATGTACGCACATATGATGTTATCATTTTTCCAATAGATGGTGCTGTAAGAAGGTATAAAAGATATTATAATTATAGAATAAAAAATATGTCATAAATAACATATATATATATATATATATTAAATCTATAATTACAATCATTCAGGAAATATGGTGATGAAAAATGAATTACCCAACTATGTGGAGACAGTAAGTCATACATATACATGAGTGTTGTTTTTAATTTTTCATTGGATGAAAAAGAGGTGGGAAAAGGAGTTCCAATTTTTATACTAACGTCTCTATATATCTATTATAATATATTTATTATTTTAAAATGGATAACACATATTTATAATGGTTATTAGAAGAAGTCAAATTGAAATCTATTTGTTAAGAGTTAGACCTCTTCGTTGAGAAATTTATTTTGTCTTATACCTTAATCCTTGAAGGGAGAGTGTTTTGGAATGACCCGAAGCTCTTGGATGTGTGAAATGAGTATATAATGGTATTTTATCTTGTATTTTTTGAGATTTATGGGACAAAGTGGTGTAATGAAAAGAGATATTGGGTGTCATTTTATAAGTGAGTGAAAAGAAAAACACAAAATTACAATTTTTTTAAAATATAATTAATTAATTACTCTGAAAATATGATTTAAAATACAAATAGATTCATATAAAAAGTTTTGAAGTTAAAAATATAACCCTATATTGAAATTTATATAGGTTTTGGTGACATTTTTAACCATATATTTTGGTTTAACCCCTCAGTTAACCAACTTTAATCTTTATCATGGTGAGTAATTTTTTAATACTAAAGGGTTATAATTTTTCTTATAACTTAAAAACAAAAATATAAATGATCTGGGGATGATAGGTTCAATAATTTATGATACTACTTATCCTCTTGTATGTTTTTTATGGATTGAAATAATTTAATAAAATATTTTAATCATAAAATACTATTAATGATCTTTCAAGAAAAATTCACATAATTGTTTTTTAAAACAACATGAGTGAAAATATATTTTTTATTTTTCAAACACTTTTATGGAAAAATTGAGAAAAAATGAGTTCAAACACAAAAGGAAATATGATATTTATTAAAAATAAATTTAATCCAACTAGAATTAGTTTCCCTAAATAATTTCAATGAGACGATGCTAACCTAAGTGTATAGTTCATCCATAAGAAGATCTTAGAACCAGAAGGCCAGCTTTTCCTAGGATGGAATATAGTCCCCTAGGATGATCTTTCCATTATTGAATCCCCCAAATAAGATCAGGTCATTCTTGAATATCTAGTAATAATTCTCCCCATTGAGAGTTATCATTAATGATATCCCTGTCATTTTTGCAGCTTGTTCTTCTGTAGCATAGAGAGACAAAACTTGTTCAACAACTTTTTCTTCCAAGCTCATGGGAAATTATAATGATTTCTCAATAAAAAACCCTAAATACAATGGTCTCCCATCTTCTTGTATTTTAACTTCTATGCTGACCATTTATCCATAGGAAGAGTCAATGAGGAGTAATCCATGATCTATTTACAAATTCCCATCTGCCCTTCCGTGGAGGGCCTAATTGAAGAACCTTTCAAATCCTAGACCATATCCTTAGTCTCTTTATGATCATTATCATGTTGAACATTAGATTTGAGGCCATCATCATGTGGTTTATAATCTCACCCCATAAGATTGGCCTCACCATCAACTTGCTCATCGTGAAACTCATTCATGTCACCTTTCGGGATGCTGGTAGGGTGGTCTGGAAACATTTGTTGTGTGATAGAGACCTCCTTGGTAGTAGAATCTCGAGACATTACCCCTCTAAATCCTGTCTTGATTCATCAACCTCAAGACACTGAAAATGATTGCGTACTCTAACATTTTTACTGGCTCTTTTTGGTCTCACCCCAACTATTTCCTTCACCCAACCCGCACTGACTTCACTGTGTGCAGATGGCCATATATATTTTTCATCAACATTAGGCCTATTATCAATATCTTCTTATTAATTTACCACTTCCTCTAAAACCACATTAGGATCCTCTAATGCTTCACTCCCTTGGATCACAGACTTAGTAATTGGTATTCTAACTACTGTATTAGCATTCAACCTAGGGAATTCCACTACCCCACCCTCCTATAAACCTCTTTGAGAAGGTTCCTTAAGATATTCATCAGGACCAGGCACATCTCAACTATTATGTGCCTTACCCTTTTATCCCAATTCAACATCCATCTTCATAAAATGACTCCACCCAGCCTATGTTTCACCATAAAACGCCTCATCAATCTGGAAATCCAATTATCCTTGGCTAGAGGACCCATCTGCACAACTGGTCTTACACCCAGGTTGTCTCTACCTACATCTACAACAAATTGATTAATGTCCTAATAAATTTTTTATAGAAGAGAGTCTACCAAATATTCATACACCACCTGTTGCCTACAATAGTATTCCTCTCAAATTTTAATCCAAATGAAATTAGAAGGATTTCATGAAACATCCAATTAGAAAAACACTCTTGGATTAACTGAATGACACACTTCCTAGGATGGAAATTAACCATGCATATTTTATTACTTTTATTATATTTTAAATATTATATTTTAATTTTTTTATTAATTGAATAAATATTGTGTTATCATTGGATAAGCATTTAAGGTAATTATTAAATCAATTAAAATTATATATAAATATATATGATATAAACATAAATCTTAAAAATGAACATTTATAACTGATGTTATCATCCTTTCATCCTTATGTAAAAATTTTAGAGATATTAACATCAAGAGAGTGACATTTTGTATTTATAATGTTCCTAAATTAACATAAATGTCGGAATCAACATAAAATGGAACCAAGTGGCTATATATTTGTGGAATGGAAATAAATTACAAAACTCCATCCATATAGTAGTATAAATTCACATGTTAAATGAATTCTAAAGCCTTATCCCAAAACTTTAACCTTATTTTACCCATTTCACTCATACTGAGGCGACACAACTTTATAATGGTTACTATTTATATTGTTCATAATTAAAATGGACTGATTTAAAAAATTATTCCATATTTTTTCTAATTATGGAATCCATTTTTTAATATTCAATTTCATTATATGGAATAAATTCATCTTAAAGTAATTGAGAAAAACATGATGAAAATCATTTTTTAGAAAACAAAATTAATCATAAAACTGGTTATATATTCTTATCTCATGCATTGAAAAAATATTCAATGAATGTTAACACATTTTATTGATTATATAATGTATAAATTTAATTAAAATCATTCACCAATAGTTATAAAATTTATTTATTAATATTTGAAACTCATTATATTCATTAAAAAAAATTTATAAAAAAATATTTACAACTTTCAAATGATTTCTATTTTTATTCACTATCAATTGATAACTAATGATTTTATTTCAAAAAATTGTTAACCATAATTTTTTTAAAATTTACTTATTCTATTCATTCCCAAAAATCCAACACCGAAGAGATAATGGTATACTTCATTACAGTTCATTTATATTCGGGGTTTCATGTATCACAAGATATCAAAAAAATAAAATTTATTTAAAGAGAAATATATCATAAAACCTTAGGGTATTACATGGGGATATCTAATATTATCCAAGATTGACCTATAATCTAGGGATCATATAGACTTTGTATTAGTGTGGGATAAATGACCCTATTTAAAGATATCAAAGACTTTTTCATCATGTATAAAGTGGAACCCTACTATTAAAGAATTCTCAAAGGCCATCATTCAAGAAATAGGAAGGTACCTGGTATATACAAGGGGGTATATAGTGTGTCACACCATGTGAAAATCCTATATGGGCGTTGCCTATAATCATTTCATAAGTAAACGATTATATAACATGTGGGTTTGAGTTTGATACTAATCGTGTACCTCACTCCTGAAGTCGTGTTCTACTGGGGAAACATATGATGTAGCCTAGGAATACATGGAATGTTATCCAATTGAGATCCATGGGCATGTACTCCATCTACATGTTGATCTATTTATCTAGGGTAACACAATGCGTAGTCCCCAACACATGGATGAGTGATATTTAACTAGATTGGACACCCTAACACTATATCCCCCATGAAACAAGGTGTGTTCCTCCAAAATAGACACCATGTTGTCAAATATTTCCTAGAAATATCATCTTGTTCTATAGGATTCACCACTTGGACCGCCTTCAGCATGATTACCATTGAAAAGCCTTAAAATATGGCTGATTGAGATCAAATAATTGTTGGAAATTTGTTTTTGGATGCCCTTTATTGAAAAATAGAACTCTCATTTCTACCAAGAGTAGTTGGTATGTGAAACAACCATCTTCCATCTCCCACGTAGATTTCACCAACATAATAGACCATACACTATGACACAATACTATATTTAAAATACACAGTGATTGTACAAGTGGCCAATAATGACCACAAAAGAATATTTTTTTAACAGATTGTGAATCGTTCATTTATTCGATCGGTGGGAAAGGTCAAATCATTGGTAAAATCATATATTAATGACAAACACATGAATAAAAGTGGGAGAATACATAGAAAAAAAATGTGTGTAATCACTAATATTCACACATTACATAGACATCGTTGATGAGTAAAAATAAAATAATCAAGGCCTACACAAAAACTTCAAATCTATAAAAACTCATGATTCCTAATTCTAGGAAAATAGTAAATTAACACGGTCATGAAAGGTATGGAAATTGATTCATTTTTGGTTGAATTAATCGATATTCAAAAAACAATAATAATCAAGTTAAACCTGACAATTGAAATTCCAGTTCCCTATAATTTTATGGATCACTAAGGAGAAATAAATTATCATTTTTGTTGTCTAAGACATGGTCGGCCTCCGATGTGTTTATGATTGATCCTTAATACAATGATTTTCTGGAAGTGTACTCCATCATGGATCTCCTCTCAAGAGTCCCTCTCAGTTATGAAGCTAACCCTATAAGCTTCTCTAATGAGTTAATATTTACATCAAATATATGGTTAACCCATTAATTAAATAATTACCTAACTATTCAGTTAACCATTTATGTATCATGCTCGTTACAATGCACCGACATACATTATAATACAAACATAAACTACGTCACACCAAAGTTAAAACCCATGTTTTGGATTCAATGATGATCTTGATTTTCGCATTTCATAAACCTTTAGGGAGAAGGTCCATTATTTATGATGTTTTCACGTGAGTTAATATATTTAATATTTTTAATAAATAAATATCGGGGCTATAAAACACCTAAAACACCACACCAACTTTGCGACTAGAGCTGAATATATTATTTTAAGTATTAAAAAGGTTTAATCACAAAATCCAGATCTATTACAACTCATGTTATATGAATTAAATTATATCACATGTAGTTACATGTTATATCACTTTGTAGAGTATATCATTGCACCTGATTCATTATATGTCAATGATTTCTAATCATCTTGAAAATAAAACCATATATCCCAAATTATTTTAAACAAATTATTCTCTAAAAATAATGATATACAACTATATTACGACATGTGAAATGATAAATGTTATATTAATTCTCTTAAAAATGAAAAAAATACATTTGATAATTAGATCCATCAAGAGTTACACTTATGAGGAAATGATCATTAGTTTCAATGATTCAATAAAATCTAGATGATCATGATTTTACCAAAATCTTTATCATACTTCAAAATCCCAATTGGAAAAAAAATTAATTCTACCAAAATTATAGTGTCTAATACATTTAGTTATTTTAATTAATAAAATATAAAATATAAATGATAATTTATAAAATAAAATTTTTAATTCACATAAACCAAATAAAAATTCACTTTAAAATATTTTAAATAAAAAATCATAAATCTGTATATTCATTAATGATAATCACAAAATTTACCCTAAATATAGTAATATATTGATTTTATATAAAGAAATGATAAATAATGAACATTTCTTATCCAATTTCCATGTAAAGTGTCAAATGTATAGAATTATTACATGATCATGGTAAAGAGAATATAATGGGCATCAAACAAGGGAGTGTTAGATTCTCTAGAGAGATTCTTGTGGGGTATTACTCCCTTATAGTGGCATGAGATAGTTTTATACTGATTGGGTGAGGTAAAAATGGTGAACATATTTATGTTACTTTAGATATTTAATATTTCCTGTGTATAATAGTTTAATATATTGAATGTAGGTACATTAAGACATGTCTTCATTTACATAACCTCAAACATCCTCGTAAACAGGGAAAATATATATTTTAAATATTTTAATAAATAATTTTATTTTAAATCCATTGGTTATTATTTTCTTATGTTACACACATATTAATATTTTACTGGAATTGGGATTATGCAGTTATATTAGTTGGTTGTGTCCATTGATTGAATACTTGTGTGGATGATGACACTCACACATAATAATCCTTAATATTTCAGTATTGTATAAAAGAAAATTATTTTATATAAGAAGAAATTTTTTTATTATAATAATTATTTAAAAAATATTAAATATTTAAATATATCCCAAAGGAAAATTTTTTAGTTTTTGTTTACCAAAAATCTAGATAAAGAATAACATATCTGTACAAAACATGATGATATATTTTAGTGAGTGAAAGGTTGTTATGGATATAGATATATTTTTTTGGAATATGACATGGATTTTATATTCCATTAAGACACTTATATATGTGGAATGCTTATTTAGAGTTATAGAGATGTGGTCATAAGATGAGGTGGATGTTACTCTTATGTGAATTAATTGAAAGATAGATGCTCAAGTGAAGATGCTACAAGTGCAGTTACACACATGGATAATGTACCCAACTCAAGTAATTTCTAGAGGTTATCTTACATATTTTTTGGGTATGTACCATATATGATGATTTATAGAACCTAGTGTTACATGTTAAAATTGAATAATTAATATTTAAATTTAATTTCATTATTATTGGAAAACTAAAATAAAAATTTTCAAGTAAATGGATGTACTAAGTAGTCAACAACATGAGTTTGCTGGAGAGTAAATGAAATATGTTTTAGATGCATGAAGTGTGTTTAATTATGTTTATCTTATCATGTATTTTAAGATTTTATTTAACATTTTGATAGTGAAATGAGAAAAAGAATACCTTATTTTTTTCATGTCCCTGTGGATTACCTATCAATCATAATATGTTACTTCTAGTAGAGAGAGATAACATGCATGAAGAAACCTATGGGGAAATAAACCATGGGAAGTGAACCAATGAAGTATCTAGATACCAAATCCATGTGAAATTAAACTTTAACAAAAAATGGTGTCAAGAATCTTTACCTTCTCAGGTCCAGGATAGTAGTGTTGAGGGTGATCAGAAAGTACTAAAAGTTCATGGAGTTATTGATCTGAAGGATCTCTCTCTATGGGTGAGTGGGAGAGTTTTATCAGAAATTAAAAATTGAACTTAGGTACTAGCAGATTTCTATTATAACATTTCAAGAGGAAAATAAGTCATGGATGGTGGTTCACTTCCAAGATACAAATATATTTTCTGTTCATGTAAATAGAATCCCCATCATTCCCAAAGATAGTTTTATCACACATCGAATTTGTGGTTAGAGCGCCAAAAAAATTTGAAATCAAGTTATCTTTTTGAATTATTCTTCATTTTTTATCTATATTATTCTTTCATTCCTGTTAAAACAAAAAACTGATTTTAATATGGTAAAAAAATGTGAATATAATTTTTTTCAATGCATGAATCATCCCATGATATTTTGTATATCCTTTAGTCCTTCATTATAAAGGAAATACTTTTTTAGATATAGAAGTAACTCTATGGTTGCATATGGAATCATGAGGTTGGGAGGCTAGGTACATTCAAACCATTTTGATGGTTGAATTATTACCTACCTCGAGACTCTTTTAATAATTCAATACATGTATGTGATTCCATCCCTGAGGAATTAACAACACTATAAATCACCATTTATAAATTGATTGAGTAAAAAATGAATATAATATGAAATTGTATATAAGAATTATACTGAATCTTATTTAATCCATCTATTTAGATAATCTAATGTTTAGATCCAGATAAGAGTGTACTCTGGAGTTAATCACTATCAAGTATGGAATTGGACTATTATAAATGGAGGTAAGTGGAATGAGGTGTTTTGTATTTGATATTGGGACCATGAAAGGGACTTCCTATGTATCCCTATTAAGGGAATAAAAACGTATATATTTTGGTTCCACTTAAGGGGGAACATCATACCTTTTAAGTTCATTTCAAAAGGACCAATTCTGTTCCTTTTAAGGATGGGTATCCATGACTGATTCCATGTAATTTAAATTGATACAAAGTAGACTATTAAGTTAAAAATTCATATTAGTGTATTGGTGTTGGACTTACACAAAAATTACCCATTCTATCTTAACCTAATGTATGCATTAGGAAAATGTATTTTAAGAATTCTATGAAGAGTATCTCAACTCACGGTATATGATGTGACTTTTACTTCTTTACCTTTTTCCACATCAATTTTCACTTTATATTATCCTTATATTATTAAAATTATGTGCTTTCTTCAACAATTACAATTTACAATATTTTTTATATTAAATTGATAAAATAGGGACTTATTTTTAAATTTATTTATCTTAGTGTTTATCTTATCAGTTTAAGAATAATTTATAATGAATTATATAATATATGGGTTTCACCCATTTTTTATGATATTTTTTATTTAAATTTAAATTTTTGGTTTTATAATCTTTTAATTGTAGTATTTTTTATTTTGTGTTTTTAAAATAATTATTTCACAGGTTTAATACCATTTTTTATTTATTCTTTCGTGAATTATATTTAATTTTTCTAAATATTTTCTAGTTTAAATTTTTTGTTTTTTTATTTTCGATTTTAAATCAGTTTACTTTCTTCTATTTTTTATTTTTTAAAATAATTCACTAATTAAATTTATTCTACATTTTAAATGAAAATAAATAAATTAAACCTTTTTGATATAACAAGTAATTAAATTTTTTTTTACATTTAAATTAAATTCTTCAAAATATTTTTATTTATAATAATATTGAATTATAAGATAATTCAATTTCACACATTTATTAAATCTGTTCAATAATTAATTACTTATTTAATTAAATCATATTGACTTAAAATTTATATTATTTTATAAAATTACTTATTACCAATTTAATTTATTTCAAATTTAAAATATGTTAACCAAATGTAATTTGAATTAATTTATTTGTTGAATAATTTGTAATTGAGATAATTGGGTGATAAAAAATTTAAAATTTCATTTGAATTTTTAGTTAATTGGTTTTATTAGTTAAATAAATCAAATTAATATTTTTTTTAAATTTAGTTTGTTTGATTAATTTTCTAGGTTCAGCTGCTGCCAGACTCTAATGATTGTAAAACAAAGGATCCAACCCACCACCATCATTTTCACCTGCCACCAAAATAGGGGACTTTCCAACATGAATTATCAACATTGACTCAATGGAGTCAAAAATAGACTTCACCCAACAATAGATTATGAGCCACCATTCTCCTCACCCACCGTTGGACCATACCCAATGGTTTTTATCCACCCACCATTTACCTCCACCATCCTCTATAAGCCAACCACCACCACATCCATCTGCTACCAAACCTTGATCCATTGGTGGCACCTTCAGGCACCACCACCCATCCATCACTGGTGGATCATCTCCCACATCCATCTCCTTAAACCGCTAAATCCTCCTCACCCCCATCTTGCACTAGATCAACACCCATATCTTGAACCATTATTCAATCCACAAAGAACCATACCACATATGAAATAATGAAAATCACAGTCTTGAAATAACCTATATCAATCCTGATTTTTCTAGTTTAAAAAAACCTTTACCATCTGAGCCCATAGTCAAAGTGCGAGATCTATAACATGAGCACATTCATGAACCACCGCAAAAGCTACGAATAATCCAACCAAATAGCACCACTGTTCAAGTTGAATGATGCCACCACTTACACTAGTTCTTCTTGAATTATACATCACCACCCAATGTCGAGCTCGATGAATGGATACAGAAGAAGTAGAAGAAGAACACACACCTTTTGGTGCTTCTACACCTATCTCAAACCAAACTGCTAAGTTCCCCTCCTTTTTAATTTATTTTTCTTATTATATAATAATATATTTTAAAAATAACAATAATAATAATGTATATAAAATTACTAAAACTAATATTATAGTAATATTCATAATTATAATAAATATTTTATATTTTAACACTAATAAATATTGGTATATGTTAGTATTTTGTTGTACATAGTTTTGATGTTGTGTAGAATAATATTAATAAAAATTTTCTTAGTAAATATTAGTCTATATATACATTTATATATATATATATTTAATAATATTTTAATCTAATTTAGTAATATTTATTTTCATTGGAGATCCTCACTTTGGAAATTTATTTTCTAACTTATTGTTTTAGTCAGATTAGATAGAGGAGATAATGGGGAGTGAATCATGATAATGGAAACATAGAATAGTTATTTGAGGGTGGGATGCTCTGGTCACCATCGAGTAAAAAGAGACACATTGAATTTTCCATGTGGAAGCTAGGAGATGCTTGAGGAGATGTTCCCATTATTTGGAAGAAGGGGGTAGTGGGAATTTAGGGAATACGAATAAGATACATGAAGGGGATTTTAGAGACATCTCTAGATGACCATCACCATTCATCACCATTCATTGGAAAAAAGCAAAGAGTACATAGCTGATCTAGGATGAGGAAATAGATCTAGAGCTGGAGCTTGTGAGAGAAATCTTGCTATAGATGCTTCTTCATTTATTTATTTCTATTATTTTCATTTCCATTTTATCATGTATGTGTAGCTAATCGTATTAGGGGACCTGAGTAGTGATGAAATGATCATATTTTTATCCATTTTTATCTTTTTGAAACTTTTTTTTAGTGAAATGTTATGTTTGATTTTATTTTCTATTTGATTATGATCATCAATTTACACTACCCAAAAACCGATAATTGAGGGCAATAAAAAATTTCACCATGGATCATTGATTGAAGCACCAAAAATTGGATGAGGTCAATACATATCTTCTCTGTATTGAATGGACTAATTCAAGGGTTAATATCAAAACATAAAACCTCAAGGATGTTAACTAAGTTTTGTTGATCCACTTATGAGACATATCAGTTGATTACAACCATTTTATCACCCACTAAATGAATGAATTAATCTTTGTATAATAATAGAGTAACTTTTTATCAGCTCAAAGAAGCGCGAGGATCCTGATTCATCTACTATTTGTCTCTTGATCTGTTCTTCCTCACATTACCTCCCATTTTTATTGTTTCCCATTTAATTGTTTATTATTTTTTCTTATTTAAGCATTGTTTTGGTCATGTGAACATCATAATACTTTATTTTTGGTTATAATCCTTTCTTATAACTATACTATTAGTAGTTTGGTTTTATAAAATTTTTATTTTCATGTGCTCAATGATGGGAATAATTAAATTTTAGTGCAGTTCCTAGGTAAGGCGTTTCCAACCAAATTTCCAAAAAAACAAAAACAAAAACCTAAAAAATTGAAAATAAAAAATAAAAAACAATAAAACATTAAAACAATAATATTTTTTTATCAAATATGGTTTTATTGACACTGTATGAACTCAATAACCTAGAATTTAGACCTTTTAACTCCAATTCAATAGACCAGTCAACATTTTTCTTCTCTTAGAAAACATAGAGGGTCAAAAATTAAAAATTTATAAACAAATACCTAATTAAATATTTATATGTCCAACATCCCATTGTTCCTTACCTTGAGAGACATAGACTTAGGGAGTTTAAAATTAGAACTATATCAAGAATTAATTCTTGAATAATCGTTTCTATAAGAGAAAGAAATTATGAAATTAATCAGTCTCAAATTTCTGAACATCCATATTTCAATGGCCTCATTGTAGAGGACTCACTTTATTTTTTAAAAATGTTTATGTTCTTGTCAAAAAATTGATTATGATAGATCTCTGTGAAGAGGATTTGAGTTTGATATTATTCCCATTATATTATAAGGTTAGGGATATTGATCAATTATAGAACATTTGTGAATAAATTTTCGAAACCCGTGATCAACTATTCAAGGCCTTTGTATCCAAATTTTACCCCTGGAATACCACCGTTGAGGTTAGTCACAATATCACTAGATTTTTCCAGGATGAGTGAGATATTTTTATTTGGAATCCAATATGTTCAGGAGTATTTTTAGGCATATTCAAAATAATAAATTAGCTCCCTTCCCGTTAATGGATATCTTTTACAATACACTCACCCCTTACAACCAGAACATAGTTGACCAATATTATTGGGTGACTTCTCTGATTCCTCTATTGATGAGATTAAACCCTTGTTTGAAAAATTCACTCAATAGTCTCAACACAGGTGCACAAGTAAGTTATTCATTAATATATCTAAAACATTTATCCAAGCAACTTTTGTTTATGGTAGGTCTCTTAGGGATCAATTCTCTCATTGTGGGACATTTGGTCATACTCAAAGATGCTGAACCAAAATTGACCGCACTTTCCAACCTGAGTAGAATGTCCAATTAATTGATTATAGAGATAGTAATAAAGGGGAGAATGATCCTAATTCAAACAAATACATTATAGGATACAAAGATCACCCAAACTTATCCTGTAATGGAAAAGGTGTCATTAAACAACCCAGTGTCCAAAATTATTAAACACATCCCTAAGATTTTTTCAAAAATCAATATGGGGCTAAGTCATATAGCTATAAATGGGAAATAAAAGGGATTTTAAAAAGGTTTTAGGTTATATTAGTTCACAAAAGAAAGATATAGATACTAGGATTCATAATTTTGAACTTCAAATGGGTCTAATTGTTGGACATCTAGGTGGTAGGGATAATGTAAAGCTTCCAAGAACTAAAATTCCTAATAAAAGAGTGAATTTCATGATTTTCACCATTATATATGGCATTCAAACTCTAATGAATGTCAAGGAACAGCATGGGGAATTTGAAAACAATGAAAAATCTATTTTCAAAAATGAAAACCTGGGAAACATTTATTCTAGAAATTAAGATAGTTTTCCCTAAAATGAACAGAATTTGGAACCCACACCGAAAAATTCCTAGTAAATTTTAGAAACTGAATTGGGATTTGAATAAGAAAGGGATGAATAAAGTTGGATTTGAGGAGGAGGTGAGAAATGAACCCATTTTAAAATATTATTCCCCCCTATTTCCTTCCATAATGGAGTTAAAATTATTAATGAACTTGAATACATGAGATTCCTAAAAATGATTTGAACCTTGAACATCAACATGACATTATTATAAGACTAGGATGAAATCAATTCATATGTAAAATTCACTCAAAGTTTTCTTGAGAATAATTTTTTTAGAAGAAGTTGGATTCTATCAATCTCAATGAGGAATATAGTGTTGTTCTATTGAGGAAGTTGCCTCAAAATTTAGAGGACCTTATTAGATTTTTTATTCAACGCTGAATTGGATGAAGTGGGATGTGTGATTTAGGAGTGATTATTAATCTAATGCTTTATTCCATGTTCAGAAATCTGGGGCTTAGGTATTTGAAATCAACTATTGTTTCTCTTAAACTCTCTAATAGGTCACTCACTCACCCCAAAGGAGTTTTTGATGAATTATTAGTTAGTGTGGATAAGCTCATATTTCCTATATATTTTATAATTCTTGTTATATAATGTGATAAAAATTAGCCAGTAATCATTGGAAGATTATTACATTCTATTGGGGGTTATTTCATTGGTGTTTTATATGAAAACATACCCTATGAGGTGTGTTTTATGTGGAAGAGTTTTTTATTTTTTAAATAACCTAGTAAGAGGTTAGTTTTGATCTGATTGTTGTTACTAAGAATCAATTTTTCAAGATCGTGGTTAGTTCATAGTATGGATATTTACATTTTGAGTTTAAAAATAATATAATTATCCAACCAATATAAATTTTTCTTCAAGCTATTGTATAAAGTATAGTGTCACCCGTTGCACCAAATTAAAAAACTACCTATTGTTATTTCCAACCTGGGATGTATGAGTCTATTTGAAATTAGTTTTTCTCCACACTTGTGTGTACTGGACCTATTTATGAGAGATTTATATGTGAGCCTGAAAACATGATGGTTTATTTTTCGAGAGAATGTTTTGGGTTAAAACCTGCTGAACAATTGATAATTTCCACTCTGAATAAGTGTATTACCAAAAAAACATCATTCCTTCTTAGTATATATATTTTTGTGATGAATCAGAGCCAGAAAATGAAAATATCATATAATTTTATTCATATTTGGATATTGGTATGAATATTTTGGATGTATAATATGATTTCTTAATATAGGAAAATTCTGAGTTTTCTTATTTACACTTTTATTAGGAACATTTTCTATAAATGCTTTTAGGTTTTCTGATGGATTTTCTTCTATTTATAGGTGTTTGAATGAATCAATGTGTGGGGTAATCTGGGGATTTTTTTGGTTGTTTGTTTTTTTTATGGGATGATTTTAATCTTTTTTAGAGAATAGGAATTCATTTTTAGAGGTCAAGTTGAGCTATACAACATATTCCCTCTTGTTGTGTTTGATGATTTTTCGAGAATATTTTGTCCTACTAAAAATGGAAATTTCTTAAGAGTTCCTACTATTTTTTCATTATAAGACAATGTAGTAAAAGGAATTAATAATTTTTACATATTGAATGATCATGGATAGATATTTTTTAGGGGAATAAATTTTGATTTCAGACTTTAATTCTAGCGTTGTATAGGTCCAAACTATAATTTTATTCTTCTGTATATTATTTTTTGTTTTGATTAAATTATCGTTGTTTAGGTGTGTATATTTCTTTATTGATGATCCATTATTATTGAGATTACCGTTAACATATGTTTTCTCTTAATTACTGGAAATTTTTTTATAGATACTGGTTTTCATGAGGTTCAGGTGGTTTTGTGGTCTTGGTTAGTTGTGAGAATTCCTTACTAGTGGTATAATCTTGTGGAACATCAATGACATAATGGAACTTATAGTTGATGGAAATTGGAATACTCATCCTTCTACTCAATCTCTGGTCAATTTCAATTATGATATGAAAGTATGCATTCTTATGTCATTTTTTTAATTTTTTAGGAATTTTGAATTTTTATCCAGGTGTCTTTTTCATTGGTTTTAAGGGATGTTTCAAATTTTTTATTCGTCATTGAAAAGAGATTTTACATAGTTTGGGAGTACATGTTTTACTTATTTCAATTTTTTAGTGTAGTTACTTGTTTTATATAATTTAATAGGATACTATATGTTAATTTATTCTTCTCATTTGAAAATAATTCATAAAATCATCCAACGAATGATTTTTTTTGTAACACTATATTCTATGATTTTCTATTTGATAGGGGAAATTGGGATTATATTATATATGTTTTTTTGTTTCTTTTAACTCTTTTTGGTGTGGGAAACAACGTGTTGAACATTCCTAAAACCCCTTCCTTAATATATTACTACATAATTTACAATTGTTTTTGATTGAAATTATTGTCTAACTTGAGGTTCAGTATTGGGGACCATTCTAGTAATTAAGTATGGAGGATAGGCTTCACTAATATTTAATGTGATTCATAAATAACACATAAAACCCCTAATTTATTTTTTCAAATAACTTCACAGGAAAACTGTAAATACATTCTATTTTTTAAATAGTTTATAAAAAATAAAACAAAGAAAATATTTTTATCTAGCTTAGGTAATAAATGAATTCTAAATATAGGGGTTTTGAATACTCTAAAACTACAAGAATTTTACTATTTCTTAGTGATTGTGCCTACTTTTTTTGATTAATTTCACTTTAAGTAATACAAATGGGAGTTTTATTGGAGATATATTTTTGGAATTTTAATTGTAACTTGAGAAACAAGAAAATTTAAGTTAAACATAGGAAACAAACTCTTTTTTTAGAAAATAAATTTGGTATCCAACTATAATGATAAACATATAAGTTCTTTAAATATAGTGTAAAAAATGTAAAATGGGATCTTATAGTGAGTCTTTAAGACAAGGGAACTGGGTGTCTTTCTGTTAATATATAAAATCCGTTTTCAATTTCAATAAGTGCCATGAAGAGCGATTTTGATAAGAAATATGGCTACAAAAAATGAAAATAAAATGCCATGTAAAAAATGAGCCCATTCAGGTGAGGGGAATTTCAATTCAAAATGAGAAGGGTACAATTGACTTATAATAATAATAATTTGTGTTGAATTAATGGGGAGATGAAAAAAATAACAGATCTTCATTTTGTGGAACCTAGAGAAGAGGATAAATTGATAGTGTCTCTTGTTAAAATAAAAATTTCATTTTATCTAAATTTTATCACTCTAAGAACTAGAACCATTTTGAATTGAAATAAGAATGTGAGTAACATTCACATAGGAGGCATGGTTTTCAAGCAGGGAGGAATTTCTGTTCCCCTTTGATTTGGGGTGCTTTGGAACATAAGAAGGATTCCATTTTATTTTTATCAGTTTTTTTAAATAAATAAATCACAATGAATTACCCAGGAGTTTAATTGATTATATGTGGGGGAGTTTTATGTGGTTGTTATTTCTTTACTTCTTACCACACCAGTTTTCACATGTTATTATCTTTTTATTATCTAAATTACATATTATTTTTAACAATTGAAATTGGTTGTATTTTTATATTAAATTATTAAAATAATTATATTTTATTACATTTATGTATTTTAGTTTTTATCCAAATCTTTTTATGAATAAATTAAAATTAACTAATTAATGTATCATTTTTTCCATTTTTTTGTGTTGTTTTTGTTTAAATTTTAATTTTAAATTTTAATTCTTTTAATTCTTGTATTTTTTCATTTAAGGTATTGAAAATAATTATTTATTTTATTAAATATCACTAATTTATTTTTTATTCTTTATTTAATTATATTTTATTTTTTAAAAATATTTTGTTGTTTAAATTTACTTTTCATTTTATTGGATTTGCTATTTTTTTTGTAATTAATTTTCTTTGTTCTATTTTAATTATTTCTAAATTAATTTATCAATTGAATTTATTCTACAATTTAATATTTAAATAAAAAAATTTCACTTTTTTTGATATATTAAATAATTAAATTAATTATTACTTTGAAATTCTATTCTTTAAACTATGTTTTTTCTTAATAATATTAAATTTTAATATAATTCAATTTTAGTCATTCATTAAATAAGGTTGTTAATTAATTACTTATTTAGTTAAAGGAATTTTTTTTTTGATTTTAAAAAATTACTTATTCTGAATTTAATTTATTTAAATATTTAAAAAAGTTAACCAATTTTAATCTGAGTTAATTTACTTTTTGAATAATTTTTAATTGAGTTAATTTGGTATTTAATAATTTGAAATGAAAAAACTAATTTTAATTAATTGAATATTTTTAGTAAAATTAATTGAATTAATTTGTTTTAACTTTAGTATGTTTGATTAAGTTTTAAAGTTCAGCTACAACTAAACTCTGAGGGTAGATAATTAGAGGATCCAACCCATATATAGTAAAGGGATCCTCGTGCCACAAATTTTCAATAGTGACTCATGAGAGTAACCTCCAGACTTCACCCAAAAATGGCTCATGAGTCACCGTTCTCCTCACCCACTGTTGGACCATAACCAAAGGTGTCACTAGACCTACTATTTCCCTCCACCCTCAACCAGCATCCAACCGCAACCACCTTCATCTGTCATCACACCTCGATCCACCGATTGAACCTTTAGCCACGACCACCCATTCATCACCAATGAATCATATCCCACTACCATCTCCTTCCACCACCATATCCTCCTCACCCACATCTTGTTCTTGATCAGCACCCATCTCCTAATCCACCGATCCATCCATGATGAACCAGACCGCAAATGATATAAACAAAGTCAAAAACATAAAAAATACCCCATATCAAACGTGATTTTCCAGTTTTGAACAAAACTTAACCGTATGAACCCATAATAACTAGTGTGAAATATAGAACTAAAGCCCTCTCACAAACCACCACACCATCCACCGATAATACAACCAAACTCTACCACCATTAAAGCCAAAGGATTCCACCGTAGACACCTTTTCCATTTGAGTTAGAACTCACCTCTCGAAGTCGAGGTTGTTGGCTGCATGTGGATGAAGCCAACATTTTGGTGCACTGCACTTATATTGAACCCAGACTCTAAGACCCTTTCCTTTTCTATTTTATTTTTATTATTATATAATAATATATAATAAATATAAAAATAAAAACATATATTAAATTCATATAATTAATATTATTATAAAAATAAACATGTTTTTAAGAATAATATATATTTTAATAATAATAAAAATAGGAATATGTTATTATTTTGTTGTATATATTTTTGGAGTTCTATAAAATAATAATAATAAACATTTTATTGGTAATTATATTTTTTTAAATACATTTTATATATATTTATTTAATACTAGTTTAATCTAATTATGTAATATTTATTTTCTTTGAAGATGATCGCTTTTGAAATTTATTTTCAAACTTCTTGTTTTAATCTGCTTATTGAGAAGAGTTTGTGAGGAGTAGATCATGATTGTGGGAACATAGTACAATTTTTTGGGTGGATTGTTCTGGTCACCATCGAGGAGAAACTCACACAATAAATTTATCACATTGAATCTTGGAGATGATCGAGGAGTTTTTCCCATGAGATAATGATAGGGGATAACATGAATTCTGGGAATAAAAAGAAAAATATAGATTGGGATTAAATAGAAATATCTTCAATACCATAACCATTCATCTCCATTCACCAGAATATATAAAGGATTATATAGTCGAGATGGAAACCAGATACAGATCTAAAGCTAGAGCTTCAGGGAGAAATCTCTCAAGAGATTCTTATTGATCTCTTTCTTTAAGTTATTTTCATTTATATTTTTTAGATATTCATAGATAAACATATCAGGGTAAATTAGGCAGTGATTAACTAATCTTATTGTTATCCATTCTCCTCTTGTTGAAACTTTTATTCAGTAAAATTTTATGTTTGGTTTTCTTTTTAATTCTATTATGGTCATAAATTTACACTGCCTAATAACTGATAGATGAGGGTATTGAATCATTTCAATTTTTATCATTTACCTAATTACAAAAAATTTGAAATGGTCAATGCATCTCTTCTCTATATTGACCAAACTAATTCAATGGTTAAGAAGATCAAATCCCAAGAAGGTTAACCAAGTTGTGTTGATCCATTAAAGCAACATCTCGGTGGATTATCACCGTTTTTATTGATCAATAAATGATAGAATTATTCTTTTTATAATAGAGTAATATGTTTTTATCAGTTAAAATTAGCTCAAGGACCTTGATTTATCTACTTTTTATATCATGCTTCATTCTTCCTCACATTGCATACTATTTTCACTATTTCACTTTTAGTTTTTATTATTGTTTTTCTTGTTTTAGAATTTTTTGGTCACTGGCACAACATTATTCATTCTCTATGGTTTCCCACCTCTCTTACCACTACACTATTAGTAAATAGGTTTTATAAATTCCCAATATTCATGAGTCCGATGAACTCGTAGTTAGTATATGAAGACATCGTGATCAGTATCTCATCTCAAGGTATATATGAGGAAAACCAATAGGAATTTCTTATCCTAAGGTGAATAAAAGAAAATATGGAGGAGTATCTTAACCAAATATATATGAAAAATATAATATAATTATCTCAACTCAAGTTATATGAATAAGATAAGAGAAAAATATAAAATCATGGTATATATAGAATCTAATATGAAAATCTCAACTCATGGAATACGGGTAAAGATAGATCATATTATTCTTTTCCTATAAGGAATCCTATACTCCTCACATAAGACATGGTATTCTTGATGGTGTTGGGATTAATCCTCAAATAGGTATCCTTTTTATTCTAAAAGAGCATGAATTAAATCCCACATAGTTTATAATGGACAGTTTAAGGTCATGTGATGGAACTAGTCTATGTATTTTAATTATATAATGTATGGATGATTTTATTAATAAAGTGGAGGTAATAAGGGATTGAATGGGGATTACACATTTCCATACACTTTTTTTTCAAATTGAATTTAGTAAACCAAGAGAAGTATCTCTACTCAAGGTGTATAAGAGGAAATTAAGAGAAGTATCTTGACTCATGATTTATATGATGAAACTAGGAGGTATATCTCATCTCAATGAATATATGATAATATAAGGAACTCTAGTAGGGTAATAGGGTGAGTTTGATCCCTAGTATGGTACTAGGGTGAATTTTATACCGAATATTGTAGTAGGGTAAATTAGTGACATGGTATGGGACTAGGGTGAATCAGATCCCTCGTATGGAATTAGGGTGAATTAGATCATATTTATGGGACTATGAATAATGGGATCCCTATTATAAGACTATAGAAAATGTTCACCCTAGTTTAAAGGCTTGGGTAAGGGGTCACTATATTTCTACTAGGGACTATGTGATGGTTTCACCATAGTTCGAGGCCATGGAAAGGGATCACCATGGTTTGAGGCCCTAGATGAATGAATACCTGGTTATGAAGGCTTGGGCGAAGGATTAATTAGTTGTAGATTTTCAGTAAAATGGGTTCCTAGGTATAGATTCATGATTGAAGTTTCATCAATTTTAGGAGTCAAGGGTACAATTTCTCCCAATTTAGTACGCATATGATATGTTTCTCCCAGGTGTGGGCCCATAGGTGGATGGATAAATAGGTATTTTCATCATATCAAGGGCCCCAGAAGAATGGAAATGACTCTACTTAAAACTGTCATGGTTGAAAGGGTGTTTCCTTCAAGTATTTAATCCCTCTCCACCCTTAGTTTTAAACTCATATATCACATTTTGAGGGTCTTTGGAAGGCATGGATGAGTATATTTATGCCCTATTCCTTGAGGTGGTATGTACTTCATCCATATATATGGTATAAAAAATAGGGACCCATGGGGTTTATTTATAGGAAAATATGGTGAGTAGGGAACATAACGGTTAATCATGGATGTTGGTTCATATTATTTTCAGGGTATTCTAAGAGAATTGGGTACAAAGAAGATGGTCATGTGGTGATGGGTGTGTTGACCAGAGTATAGAGATTATGGTTATGAGGAACTAGGTGCAAGGACCTAACACAAGGAGTTGGGCACATGGAACTGGGTGCGCTAACATGCGTGCAAGGATTAGGATATAGAGATGGACTTTAGAAAAACTCCACCACAGAATACCAACATTAAACACCCATAATTATATTTTGGAAACAAGACCGGTAAAATAGATGCCCATGAAATGAACTACAACCCTATCGATTGGGTTTACCCTGTAACAATGTTTTCCTTAGGGAAAAAAGTTCTCAAAACCCCTAAAAATGTATTTTAGGTTTTCTCAATTTTATTTTTTATAAAAAGGTGAAAGACATGGATTACTTCTTGTGGGATGTTTTCATCACCCCATCACCAATATATGAATATTTGTTTAGGGATATCCATCCGTCAAGGAGTAGGTGATATTTTAGTACAAGTAGATCCCATTTTCCTATTCTATGGTTATGCATACCCTTTCTACCAAAAATCACCCTGTGTTGTCTATTTGAGGATCGTATCATGGATTCTATGGAAAAGTTAATTGAATACTGTTTTTGATACAAACCCCCCCCCCAAAAAAATTATATTCATTAAGGATGAAATGAATTTGATTATAAGGTAATATAGGGAACTTTTCAATATACTAAAAACATCTGGTCTACTTTTAGAGATGATATACCAAGGAGATAATGTTTTTTAATAGGATGATCTTTAATAAAATAATACAGTTTTACTAAATAATCTTCTCAACTCCAGTAATTCTAACTACTAAGAGGAGTATCATGATTCAAGATTTTCTTTCTTCATAAAATGTATCCCCAAATATAAATGGGCACACAAGAATAGGATTTCTTAATACTGATTTGATAAATGGTACAATAAACAACTATATATCATTTAGGGTATTTTAATCTATTAAAAATATTGTGTTATGTAATATACAAATCATAACATAATTATGATTGAATAAAACAGAAATGAAGAGTGGTGGGAGTGTGACATCATTAAGAAATAATGCATGGGTTTAAGGGGGTCCTTTCCCTTGGCACCAAAACTTCTCCTAGGGATACATACTATCTCTAAGGAAATAGTTATACTCACCATCAATTTATACCCAGATGATTTTAAATTAGTCATTCACCCTATTGATAATATATCTATGAAATGGGGAAGAAAGTGGAATAACCAACTCATGGATGTGGGTTTCCAATAGAAACATATCGACTTAAGGAATTGGGTTAGTGAAGGTTTATACATCAAAGGTATATAGTATGTTTATGGAGAAAATTTAATAAAAAATCCATTGAGCATCCAAAAGGTTATTCCACCGTACATTTTAATAAACTCCTAGAGAAAAGAGATATGACATGAAATCACTTGTGTATATGATCATCTGAAAGGATTCCCACTCAATGTGAAGAAGTGGTGTTACCATATAATAAATTAAGCTGACATATTGGGTACAAAGGATAAATTATATGAATTGTCTCTATGTCAATGGGTATAGTGAGAAAATATTGGTTTTTTTCTTGGTCCAAGTGGTGGTCCCTAAAATATTAGTGTCATTTTCATTTTATGATTTAACATTTTTCTAACCTATGAATGAGGAAGGACTAGGGTGTCGAGACACAAATTTTTATCAAGATATCTTTATAGGTTTTCAACATGAAAATAATTTTTTTTATATTTTATATCTTTTACAAGCCTTGATTCTAGCTAAGATATATATGGTTCAATGTATTTGAGTGGAGAAAAAAATGTCCTCTAAGATTCCTTTGTGACCTAGAAAGTAGCATGTATATTTATTACAGAACATTAAGGCCTTGAAAGATGGACCAATTATGGGTGAATATATTTCATGTACATAAATATTTTTCAAAAAAATGGATAAAGTTTTAAGGTCATACAACTTTGATCAAAATGTAAAAGAAAAAAATAACAACCTGATGTTCTTGACACATCAATACTGGTTGGATGTCACAAATCCCCCTATATTGATCTAGATAATACACATGTGATAATGGAGTTGTACTAAAATTTACATTTGGTATAGGGATAAAATATTATATATCACTATGCATCCCATGTAAATTGTAATTAACCCACATTAAGTTCTTAGTAAAGAATCCACTTTATACTAAGAGGAGAATGAGATTTTTATAATTCAATCTATACTAGTAGAAGAATAAAATAAACTAAGAGTTATCACAAGGTTTTATACCTCATGTAAGATAATATATAGGTTTGGTAATGTGGTAGACTTTAATAAGTTTTAATTTCAATGAAAAAAAACCATATATCATGTATTTTAATGTCA
Source organism: Viscum album (assembly GCA_963277665.1). NCBI lineage: Eukaryota > Viridiplantae > Streptophyta > Magnoliopsida > Santalales > Viscaceae > Viscum > Viscum album. The sequence goes on along the minus strand of OY728134.1, from coordinate 1,023,018,163 downwards.
TGTGATAAGGATGTAGGTATTAAAAAGTTTAGTGTAAAGTGATGAGGACTATAAAATATAGATTTTGGGTGACATCTCACTCCTGGTAATTAAAGTAACTAAAAAAAGTCTCTTAATATCACTTGATACATGCTATGTGTGGGAAAAAAAGAAACTATTGGATCACATACATTACATGAGAGCACATAACATGAATAAATTCCAACAATGTAGTTTAATGTCATATAGTAGAGATAGAATACTTGTGTCTAGGCCCAATACATGAGATTTCGGTGTCACTAAGTACCTTGGAATGATGGGAATACAACCACAAATAGACCATAATAGTGGTACCTTGTAAATCTATCTTATACAAATAAGAAAAATAACTCATCTAAGGGAATATTCATTAGAGAGTAATCAGTTCAAATTTGGGAACACTATGCTTGTAAAGGTATAAAATTTTCATTATATCTCATTCACAGGAAAAATACTTGGTCTCATCTTAATGTAGAGTTGTCAATAAACCTAGTGTGGATGAGGGGAATCCCATACATCACAATGTAACAAAGTTTTAATTTGAATTTTCATAAATAATATTTTATGTATAGTCCATCATATGAAGATACAGCATAAATGATGGGTCCAAACACTAGAATGAGATGAGGGATCTAATGGGGATAATATACATTATTAAACATAATTTTTAAGATCATTGTATCCCTATGTATCATTTGATGATAGGAATCAAGTCATATATAGTTCATATACATCCCTACACTAGTCTGAATCTTCTATAGAGGGATGTATAATATATTAACATCCTATTTTAGGGTTATAGATTAAAATAAAATAGGAATTTAAAAAACAAAACACTATTATAGATAAGGAAAATATGGTTAATTTTATTCATAATATAGTATTTTGGTTGAGGAACCATGTGCTATGAATTCTTACATGAATAAAATTCTCATGTAAGGATATCAAACTGTATAAAATGAACCACTAAAATTATTTTAAGGGCCATGTGGGTTGGACTATAATTCATACCATTTATTTTCATGAAGTAAGGATGTGAATGTATTATTGTTCAAGGTTGTTCAATGAGGACATGCATAGAAGGATTTTAAGAATCACTCACAGACAAATAAATTGAATGAGTATTGTATATATTTTTTATTGTAGGATAAATACTATCAATAATTTATTAAGTATTAGAAAATGAAATCATGAAAGGGTATCACGGTAGTTATTGAAATTCGAAGCTATATCTAGGTTACAAACTCTGGGAATAACGTCATATCCTAAGATTATAGGAATTAAGCCACATGTAGTGATGAAGATAGGGGTATTTCACTTATAGATATAACTTAGGATAAAAAGGAAGTAATAATGACTCAATCTCATTGGAAGGATATAGAATGGGAGGCCTAAAAATTGAGGAAAACATGAACAATTTAAAATAATCATTTGTGATGTAAAATTTTTTATATGATGGATAAACCGTAAAATCTAGGATGGAAAATTGAGCAATATCCCTAAAAATATCCTCATATGGATAACCCTTACATAGGTCGCGCTAGTATATAATGAGGAATTATATAATTTTAGTTCATATGTAATATACCACTATTTAGTCATTTCAGGTCATACAGTATAGAGCATTGATGGTTATAGTTTAAAATTTCATATCATTAACCAAAGTGTCATAAAATTTATCCTCATGCAACTTAGATCCTCCTTAATATAATCTAAAATTAATTATTGTATAAATTTTATGGATATTTTCATGTTTTTTTGTTATAGGCATTGTAGGTAAGGTAAATTATATCTTTGAATTTTTAAATCAGAGATTTTGTAATAATGATTTGTGGGAATAGGAAAACTATTTGTAATGAATAAACCAATGCCACACTAATGGGGTTACTTAGTAGCATGAAACTTTTATTATAACCATTTAAATAGGGGTCTGTTCGGTTCATTCAATCACCCTGTTACCAATTACCATGAGAGGGGAAAAAAAGAGGAGTATCTCAACTCAGTATTTTGATTTTTCAGGAGGATAAAATCAACTCATGAAATTTGGGTCATCGAGTAGAGTATCTTGGCTCGAAGAATTTGACTAGTGGTTATTAAAACATCAGTGGTATGAGGTAGGTAGGGTAGAATATTGGATGATATTTTTTTGAATAATCATATATTACACAATTATATTCTTGACATGATATTTGGGAAATAGAAATAATCCATAATTCAATAGGATTTTGTACTAAACCTCACAAGAAATGGGGTGATAACTGAATATTTCATTTTGGGGATGTTGGTCATTGGTTATATAAAAAACTAGGAAAGAGGCATGCAGTTTAACATCATGATTCATGAATGGATTTATTTTAGTTTAACTTTATGCATCAAGAAATTTTGGCATTATTCTAGTGCCATAAAATCGAAATTAATAGGGTTCAATGTATGTTTAATAGGTATCCTAATTACCAGAATATAATGTAATTGATATTTTCATCCGGGTACATTACGATGCTAATATATTCATAAATTTTATACTGTAATTTAATGTTTATAATCCCAAAATAGTTTTATTTTATGGTTTGTCAAATTTTTTAATTTTTTCTGTATTTGGGATTAATTCTTAAATGGATTAATTTTTGATTTAAAGTATTTTAACATTCTGAAATATTTTAGCCATATATTTTTATAAAATGATTGAAATTGTGAAATTAAATTTTTTTTATTCTTATATTACTTATTTTATTAATATTATTTAACTACATCTAATGTTCAATCCATTATTTTATGTCCCAAAACCACCTCACAAGTTGGGCCTATAAATCTTTTCACAGATCTGAATAATTTTAAATATGGTCCAATGTATCATAAAGGACTAACCCATATGATCTAAAATTATAAAAGGATATATATATATATATAAGGATCTAGAAAATATCATTCATAACTATGTACCCACCTTATTTGGAATCCTTGAAGGTCATATTGGAATCGGGATGTGGATATTTGGAATTTAAATAGTCACCTGAATTGAATATTTTATTGAAGTAAATCTACCATAACTCCTTCAATTTTTGGAAAATAAATCATAAAACTCAGAGGTGAATGTAAAGGATATAAAATATCAACTTTTACGAAGAAATAATTTACCAATTCATCTATTAAATGGGGATAACCTATCAAAAACATAGTGGGATAGAATTGGAGATGACATTTTCACCATCCCTCCTTATAATAATATATCAACTCTTCATTTCAAGGGGTTTGAAACTTGGTGGAATATTTTTTTGGCCATTTTAGTAGGTTTGTCATATTTTAATTACTATAATATTAGTTTTATTTTATTATTTTAGTTTTATTCTTCATATATCTAATCATCCATTTATTTTCATTTATGTGTTCTCCCACCATATTCCATTCTTAACTCCACTAAAAATACTGAACTAACCTCAGAGTTTGTTAATGGGGGATATTGCTGTTTTATTAAGTTTCGTAATGATTAATTTCCAATTGTTCTATTAAATTCAAAGAGTTTTTATTGTTATAATTATTATTTTGATCGATATCTTTATTTTCTATGTCATCTAAATTCTTCTTCTCATTTATCATTTTCTTTCCCTTCACTATTTGCATCATTCATACAGTGGAGTATGTCTTGAGTTGTGATGGTCAGTGAAGAGGTATCTCTTATGATGATTGGAATAGGATTCACCATTATTTGAGATCTTGTATCGGGATAATCAAATTTCAAATGGGATGGTGTAGTGTGATAAGTATTGATCACTACACTAAATTGAACATTGGGATTCATTTCAAACAATGATATCAATAACCTTAACCTCCAAAGAAAACATTAATTAATCATTCTTATATGTTGTTTTGTATTGAATTATATAAATATATATTATTTTATATTTCATTCATTTCAATACCACTATTTAGATTGTCTATGTTCATTTTATATTATTAATAATAAGAAGACAGTGCGTGTAAGAGGCTTCCATGTGGTCAACCCTAAGGTGTTCCACTATGGAAAATTCATTCAAAAATAAAAGAATTAATTGATTTGGGATACTCTATAAGAATGTACCATAGTGGAAACAGCTAGGGTCAATCACAAGGAGGTTACATACACTCACACACTATATTACTATTTCCACTAATATAATCTTACTAATATAATCTTACTAATATAAAACTAACATAACAAATATAAATGGGGGTTTTGAAATACATGAAATATTAAATTATATATATATATATAAATGAAATAAAACACAGAATTAATTTATAATAAGGAATAAATTAAAATTTTCTCAAGAGGTTATGGTGATTAATATCATTGTTTGAAACGAATCTAAAATTCAATTAAATGTAGTGATCAAGACTTATCACACAACACCCTGTCATTTGAAATGTTATTACCACATACAAAGACTTCTGAATATGGGGGAATACACTTCTAATATTCAGTTAAGAGATATATTCTCTAACGATAACTACTCATTACATGGTCCACCATATGCATGAAAAAAATATTTAAGGGAAGGATGATTGATAAATGAGAAGAAGAATTCAAATGAAAGAGAAAGTGGGGTGACCGCTCACCCTAATAAATTTAACCCTAACCAAAATTACTATAATAGAATAAAGAAAAGAATTAAATCACAATAAAATCCATCAAACAACTCTTTCCTCTATCAAATAAAAATTGAGGTTAGTTCTCTATTTTTAGTGGAATTGATAAGGGAACACGGTGGTAGAACACATAAAATAAAAATAAATGAAGAAATAGAGATACAAAGGGTAAAAATAAAATATTAAACTAAACTAATAAATTAAAAATTAAATAATTTAAAATGTATTTAATATGGTAAAAAATAGTTTCCCCCAAGTGACCAATACCTTGAGTTGAAGAGGACAAACATTTTTATAGGGTGAGGGGGTGAAAATTTAGCTCCAATTTGTCCTTTGAATGTTTTCACATGGTAGGCCCATTAAAAGGATGAATTGAGAAATGAGATATAAACACAAGTTTTTATTTTAATACTTTACCATGAACCCATGATTGTTTATATTGATAGACCAATAATGGAAGGAGGTTTGGATTATTTACTCAAGAAAATATTCTGGCTAGGCGACTATTTGAAATCAAAAGATCCACATTATCATGCCATTATGACCTTGATGGAGGCCAAATCATGTAGGTGAAAAGTTAATGATGTTATTCAAAAAGACCTTATATATCTATCAGTCTAATTTAACATTTATTAGGCTATCCATTGATGATATATAATTGAAAATTTAAAACTACATAAATCAATACATAGATTTTGATTCCGGATTGTGGGATAGTATTGGGCCTTTAAATAGCAGATTTAACTTTGGATACAGTTAATTGAAATGAATAACCTGATTTACCGAAGGCTATAAAAATTAAATTTTAAAATTTCAATTTGAATATAAAAATTTATGATTTAAATATAGAAGAAATATAATTTTTTTTAATCCAAAATAGAGCCATTTTATCAATTACTTTCAAAATAATAATAAAACAAAAAAATGTGAAAATTTATGATAAAATAAAACAATGATGGGATTATAAACATTAAATTATAGTATAAAATATATAAAAATGTTAGCTTCATCACTCCCCCAAATATAAATGTTACACTTTTGGGATGTTTACTAATACCAGGGTCAAAAAAAACTTCCCAAACTATAAATTACAACACAACTCAATTATCACATATATATAAATATCATGCCTCCTACGTGGATAAAGATTACTTAAATATTAAAAAATAATAAAAATACATTCAATATACTGTTAATATTCATGTTCATGTAATACCTACCATCCCATAAAAATATATATCTTTTCACATAAGAATTTGTTTAAATGTAAAGGTTTTCTCATTCCCAAAAAAATTTATGATATCTTTAGGCTTTTTGTCCCCCGTGAATACTTCAACATCAAAGAGTCTCAAATATTAAAATCATGAGGGATGTTTTAATGGGTTGTTCTAAGGATTGGTTTTTGTGGATTTAAAATGTAATAACATCAAAGGCACAAAGATGAGGGTTAGTTTCAAAAGTTAAGTAAATGCATGAAAATAGTTTCTCTCGAGAATGGTGTGCTCCATAATAAAGACAAAAAAGAATCACCTCCAAAAATATATTGACCAACATAAGATATTTACACATTTAATATCAGCAGAAATGATAAATTTATTCCTTAATTTCCAAATTTTTATCTTTATTTTAGCTTCAATTCTAATTTTGAATTTCTCTTCAGAATCCAATTTTTGAGCAAAAAAGGAAACCTTTTACCTTTAAATATTTGATAACACCATTGAAAACATTTTAATGGTATCTGAGCCACCCATCCATCATTAAATCAAGAATTTTATTCAAATAAACTAGTAATAAACATGGAAACACTTTCGGTGTATCTCAAAACAATTATTCATATGAACGAAATACAACATATATTCTCCCTCCCCCACACTTGAGTTCAAATTTAATCATGCATTTAACTTATAGAGTAGGTGGTAAAGGGATAAAATCATTATAATGTGGATTAATAACAAGTAATTTCATGAATTTTAGGGTATTAAATAATATTATATATAAAGGTTGGCCAAAATTATAGTTCAATGTAAAAAAAATATTTCAAAGTGCTGCCTTAATCATAATTGACACAATCCATAAACTAGAACAGATTTTAGAAATATTAAAGTAGAAAAGTATGGTCACAAAAAAGGTCTTGTGAATATCAAGAAAAAGTTATATGTAAACATATTTCAAAAAGGTTTAGAATCCTCTCAGGTAGGGTAAAATGTTTAATTTGGACACAACTAGTGCACATGAGTTTCCAAATCAATCAAACATTATCAAATTAAAAAATTGGAAACCAGGAAAAAAAATCCATTCCAATATCATTTAAATAATTAAATATTTAAAATAATTAGTGTTATAATAATATCAAGATAGTTTTAGTTTTCTATTGTATTTAATTTATCTCATGAATCATAAAAACATACAAAAAATGAAATCAAAAACATAAAAAATTCAGAAAAATAATAACATGAAAAAAATGGATGTGTAGAAAAAATCGGAAAAATATATTGACATCCCTCCAGACATATTCTATTAAATATCCCATTTTTAGTAAAATTTATACAATTATTTTTATGTAGAGTTTTAATTTGGAATAAATAAAATAAAATAAACGGAATGACACAAACCGATTAATTTCTAAGTGGTATACTTGATTTAATCTCCTTGATGCTACCACTTTAAACCTAAAATAAATAAAGGGAAAAAAAGTTATAAAAAAAATAATGTTATATGGGAAAGAAAATGGATAGTTCATGGTTTAACCCCTAGTGGGAGTTAGGTTTTTACTACCCCTATTCCGGTTGTTGTAGTGGTTTAACCCTGATCTAATAGTGGATAGGGTTTTTTACTCATAAACCAACAACTATTCTTCTTTACAATGATATTTAACATGAACTATTCTTAGAGGGACTCATGGAAACCGTACATAGGTTCCCTCTACATGGAAATGTAATTTAGATTTCATGGTGTGTGAAGGAGATATAATGGGTCATCCTCTTCTTTGGCCATAATTTTTTGGCCACGTTTTTAACTTGTTCTGGGGCCTATGTGGGTGAATATAATTCCCATTTTTTTAAATAATATCAAATTTTGATTTCTTTAGGTTATAAAATCAGAAACTCAATCTTGGTAGGAGCATCATCTTCGTTATCTTCCAAAGTAGAAGAGAGGTAGATAGGTACTAATTATAATTTATAAAATATGGGATGATCACATACCTTTTGGAATTAAAATAAATCTAATAGATGTTATTCGTAATCATGTTGTGCTTCCAATGTTTTATCAATTGGCATGAAATCTTCAGAAAACTATCCATGTAAAAGAAGAGAGAGGTAAAATGGATCTTCATGTTATATCTTTAAGGAATCCTTAGGTTCTATAACTTCAAATGAAGGTGAAACCAAAATTTCATCTCCTTAGGTTGTCTTTGTTTTCATTCTATCCATATATCATTTTATTCTTCCACTTCAGTAACCAGCGATGATGAAAACTTTTTTTCTTTTTTGAGAATGTAAAAATCCTCTTGAATCATTAAAAATATGGTCCCGTTTGAACCTTAAATTTCTCTTCAATACTAGATAATTTAGTACCAGGCCATGCATATGAAAAATAACTAAATTATTCTATATACTAAGGAAATAAAGATATATAATTAAGAACATTTCTTTATTTTTTGTATTTTTTTGTTTTTCATGAAAAATAATGTGCCTAATCTCTTGGACACCCCGACAACAACACCAACTGACTTGTGGAGATTTTTTGTAGATCCCAATAAATTTAAGTTTTATATTACTAAGAATGTACCATAGTGGCATACACTAGGGCATATCACAAAGAGGCCTCTTACATCACTATATTCCTATTGAACATATTATAATCTAATTAATATAAGAATAACATAGCTAATATAAATGGGGGTTTTGAAATACATAAAATATAAAATACTATATATATATATATAAATGTAATGAAATAAATAATGATGTTAACATAATGAATAAATGAAAATTTTCTTGGGCGGTTACGGTGATTGATATCATTGTTCGAAACAAAAACCAATATTAAATTTAGTATAGTGATGAAGACCGGTCACACTACACAATATCTTTTGAAATGTGACTACATTATAGAGGGACCACCATATACAGGGAAATCCTCTTCTAGACATCATCTATGATAATTATTCAATAACCATCACCAATCATTCCATGATCCACCATATTCACAACATAAATAGTGGAGTGAAGGAAAATGTTAAATGGGAAGAAGAACATATATGATAGATAAAATGGGGAATCCAATCACCTTAATCATTTTAACCATCACCAAAATTCTATTAATTAAATAAATAAATTTAAAATAAAACTCAATCAACCCACCATTCCCTACCTTTAACAAATTTCAAGGTTATTTCTCTATTTTTAGTGGGGTTAAGAAGGGAATACGGTAGGAGAACACATAAAATAAAATAAATGGAAGATTAAAAATACAAATAAAAAATCACAAAGATTAATATAAAACTAATATAACCAAATTTAAAATACTAATAAAAATGGACAACAATGGTTCCAACCAAGTTTCCAGCCCCTTGAAATGAAGATGAGAAACATTTGTATAGAGAGTTATGGTTTAAATTTCAGTTCCAATTCTTTTCTTTGAATGTTTCCATGTGTTATACAAAATAAAATTGTTGAATTAGAAAACATGATCTCCATAAATTCTATTCTTGTATTCCTTTAGAATTCTCCCATGAAATATTGACTTTATTGGATAATAATTGAAGTAGTTATGACTTATTTAATCAAGAACATCATTTTGGCCAGGTGACTATTCGATTTAGAGAGTTCCATATTCCCATGTAGTTATGACCTTCAAGGAGACCAAATCAGGTTTATCCAAAGCTATCTATTTTTTTCAGCCACATTTTCTTGTCTCTATGTTGAGTCTGATATTAATTGGGCTAGCCACTTCTGATATATAAGTACATATTAAAAACAATCTAGATTTGTGCATAGATTTTGAGGCTTGGATTGTGAGGTAGTTTTGGGCCTCTAGATGATGGATTTAGCATTAGTTTAAATTAAATGAAACGAATACCATAATATATGTAAGTCTAAAAAAATTAATTTCACAATTTCATTGTGTTTATTAAATGTTTTAGGTGAACTAATAAATATAATTAAAATAGTTTAAATTCAAAATTAGTCAATTTTAGAAATAAATCCCAAAATAAAACTAAAACCAACATCAATGACAACAAAACATAAAATAACACTATTGCTATATTAGAAAAACAAAACTATAATATTTGTTTTTGAAATTATTATCTTTATCAGTCCAGGATAGAAGATAAGTAAATCACTGTATACCCCCTAAAATGGGAATAAATCCACACATAGTTCTTGTTAGTCTCTACATAGATTTAGATTATATAAAAGGGAAAGATATACTGATTTTTTCATTGTGTTTAGATACATGAAGGTTGGCTTGATATTAATTAATAAGGTACAAAAACTAGGATTGGTTTCTTTAAAGTGGTGGGCCTTTTCTTTATTATTAATGTATGTTTTGGAATATGGAATCATATGATTGAAATTATTATGATATATATAGCTACAGTATAATGAGATTAGGTCATATAAAATGAACCACTATGAGTATTTTATCACGATTTTGAATACTTTTTGTTCTATATCGTTTAGAGTTATATTTTAAGGTCTTATATCATGTAGTTTAATGTCACGCAAAAATGAAAAAGACCATAATATTGTAAGGGATATTTATGGAGAGGATGTTTTTGGGTGGGTATAATATTGGATATTTGATCATCACTATGTATCCTAGAGTACTAAGAATATACAAAAATAAAATTCTTAATATAGACTCCTTTTATAGATCTCCCTTATATGTGGAGGAGAGAGTAATTTTTATATTTTCATTGTAGGTTAGTAGTGGAAAAAACAATTCACTAAGAGTTATCACATCGGTATGGACCTTATGATAGATAAAGATTAATCCCAATAAGTTGGCCCACTCCAACCAATTTTTAGGTAATTCTTGTTGGACTGAGCATTATTAAGTGTATGGTCTTATGGAAAGTACATCATTTGATATAGTTTAGGGTTTTTTGATTATGAACTTCTCTAGGAAATTTAATGTATTACGGAATATGATACATTATTTCTTTAGATTCAATGATATTAAACCCACAAGTATGTGAAATTATTTGGTTAATATAACATTTATTATATTTAGGGATAATTCGGAACATTATTGACAAATGGATAAAATTTGGGGTGTTAAGTGTTTTTATTCAATTTTAAAATGACGGGTCGTGCATAATTTTGGAGTTTTATAATTTAAATGTTTAAATGATGTTTAATTCTTATTTACATTAAATTCATTTTTTTTGAAAATCTTATAGTGAGTGTGATTTCCATGTTTACAAGTATGAGCTCAAGAAAATAGCAACAAAAGTGACCATAGATTAAGATCAACTACACATCCATTCAGTCAACCACAAGAGAAAATTCTACGGAATGTTAATCAAAATCAATTTCATAGTCATTTTATCAATTGTGTGAATATCAACTATAAGAATACATCCAATCAATTGTGCCCTTCTCAAATCAATAGAATGGTGATCCTAATTGACCATACACAAAACCATATTTATAGTCACTTATCTTCCATGAAATAAATCCATTAATTTGAATTTTACTGTAGATCCATTGATTTTAGATGTGTAAATGTAATCCAAATATAGAATTATATATATAAATAACACATGAGGCCATGTCGACGTCACCATAGATCTATTAAGGCTATGTAATGGAATATTCCACACACTATGACCTAGTAAATGCTCTGAGTCATATTTCAAGGGATATATAAAAAGGAATTTCAATATTAAAAGGATAAATAAATATCCTTAATGACTTGTGTTAGGGTCATCATGAGATGATTAATGGTGTCTTAATCATCTTTAAGGCTATGTAAAGGTCAATGTAAGGGTAATAGAAGAGTTTCACACTAAATAATGGATTTACTCATTGAAAGGACATATGGTTCCATGAATATAAATAAATTTATTGAATTATTAAATTATACTACGAGGAGAATCCAAATAATAGAATCATGTGTGTTTGGGAGATTAAAAAGAGGAAGTTTGAATGACAAATTTTATTAGATGTATATTGTCCAATATAGTTGAGAATATTTTCTACATATAGATATATTAGATTTTAGATTTTTTTAATATGGAAGATATTATTCATGATATTATATTTTGAATATATATGGAGTAAAGATAGAAATAAATGTAGGACCATGGACTTGGCTCATTAATGGATTTTAAGATAATTTTATGTTTTTGTTTTTTGGTTTTATATTCTATTTTCTATGTTTTGTAATGTCATATTATTCTCCATTAATAATGGCTATACGTAAATGGAGGGGTCATTCCTGAGGGATTGTAAATGGGAATGTTTTCCCATGTAATTATAGAGACCTCATTTTTATTAAATAAAGAATACTTATATAGGATGATTTTAGTTTTCAATGGTTTTTAAACAATTTTAATGGAATTTTATATTATATATTTAATAAATTCACTTTTTACTAATGATTTTTCAAATCTATCATCCCTCTCCACCAAGTGAAATTTTTTTCAAATAAAGATATTTTTACTTAGTTTGTACTGAGAAATTATTTCCACTTATTTTGAAGCAGTAGTTACTTAAAACTAGCTCATGAAAAAATTTACATGATTCATTATTTCTTTAGTAGGATAAAAGTTATTTACTAACTGAAAACTCACAAAAAAGGGGGAATATACAATTAGTAACACTATGAGGTCATTATCAATCATAAACTTCAACCATAGGTGACTAATAAATCTATTAGAATGTATCACATTTATCAGTTAACCAAACCATGACCTAATCTCTCTTCTTATATACTTTTTTAATATTTTTATTCTTTCCTTTCATTTTCCTTAAAAATCACAAAATCAAATAAAAAACTCTTCACATTAAAAAATTAATAATTGAAAATAGATTTTTTATACTCCTCTATAAGAGACAAACAAAGGTTCCCACTAATACAACATTTTGACAAGATAATAAATGATTTTTACACACCGCATGATTGGTGTTCAATTAAAACTTATCGTTTATTATGGGGAGGAAATTCCCAAAAAAATATAATCCTTAACTGTTACGACCATATATTAAACTAACAAACTAATCTATCTTGACTCTGATATACAGATAACCTTGATGTCAGAGTTTAAAAATTTAAATATACAATCTTTGTTTGATGTATTTTCCATGAAATTATCAAGTGAGACTCTTAGTGATCACCAAGGTACTTCCCTCATGAAAACTAATCTAAATCAAACATTGAGTGATATGTGTTCTTAAATTATGTAATCAGACCAATGGACTATTATTCCTGAGTGTAAAATTGAATTTTAATTAAAATCTAGAATAATAAAACTATTATTAACATTCCATGATCTTATAGGTAACGACCACATTAGGCACATAGAAGGATATACACTAGTGTTCTCAATGTTGAAGCTCCAAGGACTAGTTGAGGATCATGTCAAATTGAAGGAATTATCATATTTACTTGAATGACCTACTAATGAGTTGCTATATATCTCAAAACATGGATATATCCATGAATGGGATGACCTGTAGAGAATCTTATTAAAAAAATTTAAACACCTCCATGAACATTTCTATTCAAAAAGTGATATATTCCCTCTGATATGCATATGGAGAGACTCTCTATGAGTATTGGGAGTGTTTTCAGTAGCTATATGACATATTTCCACTTCAATAAGTATAGGATCACCACTTCATTGTATTATATTATCACGGATTACTCAATAATGATATAAATAAATTATATAAACCATTTGGAAGGACATTTATTGAAATGTAACTATAAGATTCCAAGGGTTTGATTGAGAATATTTCACAAAACTACTAGTAGTTTAGTATAATATGTAGAAGAACAAGATGTATCCATGAGCTAAGAACTTTTTATTCATAAACATTTCTAGAATATGAGATTGAATAGTTAAATAGGTTAGTGAGAAAGATGGTTCAATGTGGTAATTTGAAAAATGAACACCAGTTACGGTATGTGGTTTATGTTCATTACCTTCCCATTTTGTTGACTCGTGTGTTGAAGTACAAGGAATAGAGGGTTTTGTTGTATCATTTAATCAAGTAAATTACAAATAAATAAAAAATGGAGAGATCCTAACAAAGACCAATATGGATTCTCCATTTAGTATAACCATGCCTGACCACCCTACTAAAACCAGTACCCCCAACTACCCCTATAAATAATAAAAACAATTCCACCAAGCCCTATAATTTCACTAATATTTTAAGTAGCCTTACAAAAAACTTATTTACTAACAATAAGCCCACCATCTTTAGAAAAATAGACACCATGAACATATCTCAACCAAAACCCATTCCCATTGTATCGACAAAGATTAGAGGTTGAGGAACTTAGGAATAAATTGTAAAACTATCCAAAAATAATTAAATTTCATGTAGTCATTCTATAAAATAACCCGAGAAATATAGAAATCCATCCAATCCATATTCTAAAAAAAAATATGTGAGTATGATAACAGTAGAAAATGGAATTGAGATTCACCCCATATCCATGCTTGAATTGGAAAATTTGAATCCTATAAGTGATAGAGAAGGATTTAAATAGTATAAAAATCACAAACATAACATGACCCTCCAAAACATGATGTAGAGTATATTGAAGAAAACCAATATAGATTTTTTAAAAGATTTTATAAATCCTACCCCTAGAAAAATAAATTAAGAAAGTGGGAGGAAGAGCTGACCAAAGAGAGAAAATACAAGGGACATATTAGTCGAATAGTCAAAGAGAAAATGAGTACATTCTATAAATTTTCACATAAAAAATAATTTAGTCTATAAAGATTTGAGAGGAAGATCATTAAAGATAAATTAATAAGACTTTCCATAAAATCAAATTCAATATTACCTTATTAGAATTTCTCATGAATATTCTCAACTATTCTAAGTTCCTTAAACATATTTTCACCAAGAAGAGAATGATTCAAAGGAATTAGTTAATTTATGAAGAAGTGTCTCAACCCAAATCACACCACCATTACCCAAAAAAGCCCAAAATATTTGGAAATTATATATCTCTTGAACCATTGGTTCTATAACATATTCAAATGATTATTCAGATTGATGTGCTTCCATAAATATTATGCCTCACTCAATATTTACAACTTTATAGATAATTGATTTGAATCTCACTTGGGCTGTGGTATAACATTCAAACTGATCTACAATTTTTATAGTACGAGTATTGGAAGATGCTATTTTGAGTGTGAGAAACCTAATATTCACAAGAGACTTCTATATTCCCAATATGGTGGAATTCATGACCCAATCATAGTCACAAATAATTTTCGGAAGACTACACTTGAGTACAACCAAAACAATCGTCAATGAATATGAAGGGAAACTCACCACAAAGTTAGGAATTCATGGTCATCCTTACATAGAACATTCAATACTTACACTATCACACTTTGAATTGTTCGATCCTTTGGAAGATTTAGGTTTGTATGATGAAAAATATAATCTAGGGTAGAACTGAATGACTAATGATTCTGTGTAGGATGAATCTATCTATAATATTGAAGAATCTACTTTAATATTAGATTATGAGGTATCCCCAGAAAGCCTTGAAGGATTGGATGTTTATTTAATGATGAGGTATCTTACATGTTGTAACATCCTACCCCTCACTCATTGGATTGGGAAGATGCGAAAATGACACTAAACTTAGGCCAAATCTCTATGATAAAGCCAACAATAAATTCCAAGGGATTAGGGAAACATTGGGGTATAATTTCCATTAAAAAAATATAACCTAATAAGATAAAATAAAATAAAAAAAAATCCAATTATATAATGAATTGGAGATCGAAGTACAATTAAAAAAAAGAAGAAACATCATAGTAGTATAAAAAATTGATATAAGATGAAAAAATATACCAAAGGATATTTATCTGGGTAACACCAAAGTATAATTACTCGAAACACTCTAAGAGATAACACCAATATCCAATAATCAACTTGTAAAATCAGAATCACGATGTGTCATTATATAAGTATGAAACATTCCCCCTTCCAATGTCATAGTAAAAAATATATATAAACCCACCAAATTTTCTGAGTGGGGGGGGGTATAAAACTCAGTAGAAAATCCCCAAATACTTACCAACACATTCCACTAGGAAACGAATAATTTTTCACATTTTATATAAAAAGGAGAAAATAAGATAAAGAGTTTAATATAAAACCATATATAAGTTCCATGTACATGGAACATTAAATAATATTTTATCACCATTTCATACCACATAAAATAGTCGACTGCAAATCACATTCGCATCCACACACACACATGAATTCATGAACCTTGGACCCCCCCTATACACATTAGTTGTGATTCAACCTTTCACGAATCTATCACATGGTGAACTGATTTGTTAGTGGAACTTCTGACCCTTATTTGTAAAATTTTACCTTATTGATTGTGGTAGATCCAAACATGGTGTATCCCAAATTCACATGAATTCATGCCACCATGTATTTCAGGTTCTCATATCAAATTATTCCACATAAAACATTTAAAAAAAATTAAAACATTTCATCAAACACCATATGATCATCATTTCAAAACAAAAGATAATTTTCCAAAAAATTTACAAGAAAATAATTTAAACACTAATACTTCAAGTTCTATAATGAGTATAATGATTTATAATCCACACACCTCTGAAGAGTTGATGAAAATGATGAACAACATAAGGAATCTGAAATATCTGGGTTCAAAACATATTTCCTTCTATATATCCAACAAGATATCATAATGATATACATAAAAGGATAGATCCATCCATGAAGGACTAGGAATAATGATCCGGGTGAGAGAATATGAGAGGATATAAATAAAAATGTTTATAATGAGGACATACCATTGACTCTCATCACCCAACATAGTTTGATTTGTCAAAACCACCTTCATGAACAAAGTTAATCAATAGGGGAGCCTAGTAGAGGAGAGGAGATTGAGGGACTAAAATAATAAGTGAGGAATAAGGGTATCAAATCCTTAATTTATATTAATTATTAATGTTTAGAGAACTAACTTCATGCCACATGGTTAGGGAACATAGTTTTTCAAATCGTATGCGAAGATTCTGCATGCTACTAGACATCACCTATGAAATCACATGTTTATGCCACATAGTTTGGGAAACCATACGACAAAATTACAATGATAATTTCTCAAGTCCACCCCTAGAATAGTTGGATCACAAGGTTGGATAAACTATCTTCCCACTATTGTTTTTCCCAATGACTCCATTTTCATTGTTTCTCCTGGTATGCACAAGTATTATTAAACTCATGTGCCAACTGTGTGCCATTATAGTGGCTCTCAACATCACCTTTCACGATTTCCTAGAGATGTTTCGCAGTTTCCCTTAACTATTCCCAAACTGTGATCTTCCAAAATCACTTAAACAATTCTACAAAATCATCTTGAAGTTATTTAAACTCACCCAAATTATTATATGACACGAAAATACATAATAAAAGGGTAATAAATGTGAAACCAATGGTGTTTAATTCTACCCACCATTGGTCATTCTGTCCATAGAAAGTTGGATGTGTCTGGTTTGATGGAAAAGTTCAGGACACTACTCTTGAATATCCTTTTCACGTTCTCATGGCTCTTCATAAATCATACCATTATTCCATAAAACCCATACCAAAAAAATTTAGTTACCACTCATGAGATTATCTTTCATATCCAAAATTCATATCACCACATGAACTAAAGTCACATCTGGTTCAAGATCAATATGGTCTCATCAAATCACATGGCCAAGAGTAGGTTGTTATTGCATCAAATAATATAAATAATTTTTTTACAAAACGGAATCGTGGAGGTAAATCCAACAGACAATCCACCTTAACAATTTTCTCAAGTATATCATAATGTCCAATTTATCATGGATACGACATACCTTTCTTACTAAAACATTGATACCTTATCCCTATAAAGATTCCTAAGAAATCATTATCACCCACACCAAAAATTAACAACTAACTACAATGATCAACACCCAATTCCCGTTGACTCAGAGTTGTCTCCATCCTCTTTCTAATCACACGTATCATCTCAATAATGTTATGTATAAGGCCCAGTCTAATAAGTTATGTCTCAAAGGTTTCCACTCAACAAAGTGGAGAATAAAAAGGATGTCCATACAAAGATTTTATGTTTTCCATATGTATCATGGCGTGATAACTGTTATTCTATGAGAACTACATGAACGACATTTGATCCTCCTTAGAAAATCCAAAATCCTTCACACAATATTAATTAATGTCTTCCAATATTTGGATTGTCTTCTTGGACTGTCCATCTACTTTAGGATTACAACTGTGCTCATAGACAACTGGGTAGAAAGGGATTTCTATAGAGACTTCCAATTTCAGATATGAGCCTGAGTTCTTGATCAGAAAAAATTGAAACTAATATTCCATGAAACTATAAAACATACCAAAAGTATATTTTGAACAATTCTTCCACTATATTGGATTCAGGAATTTGGCTAAAATGAGATGAATTTTATAGATGATACACAATCACCCAAATAACAGCATGTTTCTTAAACATTATTGGTATAACTTTATCAAAATCCATTGTTATATACCTCTATATACACATGGGTATAGATAAATATTGCAACATTCCATCCAGTTTTTGGTTATCCTCCCTCACATACTAATAGGTGAGGCATATCCAGAAAAAATTCATTAATATCCTATTTATACCATCACAACAAAAGTATGATCTTATATCCTTATAAAACTTCTAAATTTATGATGAATATCCCATATTGAATTGTGTTAGGAAGAATAATGTTGTTCTTGACAATTTGGAGGAACCACAATATGATCGCTAAAAAATAGCATGAATCTCCTATTTTGCACCGATCCCCTAATGGTATCCCAATAATTAAGATTTGAACTCATGGTTAGACATTAAAGATTATATTTATGATAATATTTATCCAAATCAACTAAATTAGGTACAAGATAAATAAGGGAGATGACCACAACATCCCCTCTCAAAGAACAATCAAGATGCATATCATCTATGACTGTACTTGGTTTTCACAGATCTAATTCCACTATTGTGAGTTAATTATAAGAATTAATACTCAATGCATCAGCCACAAAAATTTCTTTTACTCCATGTATACATCATTTCAAATTTTAACATCTTATATTATTCCATACATCATCATTGTTGCAGATTCAAATATATTTTCAAGAAATGGTTGTTCAAGCTCTTATGATACACACCATAAATTTCTCATAGAAAATATAATGATGCAATGTTTTCAAGGCATGGAACTTATTTTCTAGTTTCAAACAATTTTTTGGGTAATTCACCTATTTCACTTGTAACTATCATGTGTCATAAGTTATAAAATTATTTACCTGTTTGAGAACACATCCTATCCCAAATTCTGATTCATCACAATATAGCACATTTCCATGTCAAGAATATAGTAACATAAGGATTAGTATTGATGTAAGAAAAACCTTAACCACTTGAAATGATTTCTAAAAGTCATCACTCCATGGGAAAGGAACAAATTTCTCTATTAAATCTTTCAATGGTGTGGAAAGTCATGAAAAAATCTTAAACAAAGAATCAGTAGTAGCATTATAATCTCTTGAAAACATAGATCTCAATGCCATTGTTTAGTTTTTTCCAAGTGAAAAAATCATCTACCTTTTCAGGATATATGGATAAACATATTTTGTATATAATATTATCAATTAAATTTACCAATTGTATTAACTAATCGCACATATAAATCATAACATAAAGATGATGTTCCTATAGGAAACCCAACATTATGGCCAAGTGTTCTTCATGACTAGACTTAGTCCTAGAATAAAACATGATATCATCAATGTAGAAATACATAATGTATTCATGATACCTATAAAATAGTATATTCATAAAATCTATAAACACCTTTTGTCCATTAGTATAAATAAAGGGAAAACCCACATATTCATAATAACCAGAATGGGTCCCGAATGCTATCTTTTAATGTTTACTTTTTGAACATGATGTTGGTGATTCCCAAATAATAAATCAATATTAAAGAACTATGTGGATCATGTTAATTTATTTAAACAAATATCAATATAAGGAAGAGAATACTGATTATTTATTGTAACTTGGTTGAGCTTATGATAATCCCTAATTGCTAAAGAGTTCCATCCACCATATTTTAAAAAAGAATAGTGATGCTGATGGAGATGTACAAGTTTGAATGAATACTTTTCGTTCCAAATATTATGGATGGACATTAAATTCCATAAATTTAGTTATTTACATCATAGAATAAGGATTTGAAATATTACTAGTCCCTAGTAGTATATCAATCATAAATTCCACGTCTATTTTGGGTGGAAACCTATGGAATTTGTCAGTGAATACATCTAGAAATTGATCCAAGATGGTTTCAAAATATCTATGTTTGATTTCATCAATAGATTCTATATTAAACACTACCAATTGATAATAGATATTCTTGAAAACTGGTACTGATGGCCCTATTTTGGTTACATTCACATCTTAATCTTCTCTAAAAATATGTTTAACACCATCAGAAGATGTGAAATCGACTTGTGGGGCATAAAAATCGCATTGGGCCCTAAAGAATGTCATCCAATCTATTCCTAAAATCAGGTCATATATGTCCATTTAAATAATAGATAAATCCCAAACCAATTCTTCCGCATCGATAGTTATTGAACATGGTGTACACTTAAATGCTCAACACTACCACTATATGAGAAGTGTTTGGAGTTTCAAGAAATAAAAAACCATCTCCACATGTAATCCTACTTGATTGACAACATGAGAAGAAATAAAAAGAGCAGGGAACACCCATATCAAACAAGTATTGAAAAAAATTATACTTCAATTGAATAGTAACTTTCATCATAGAAGGACCAAATTGATCCTCCATGATAATCTTACCAACACTATAAAATTTCTTACACACTGCCCCTTGATCCTTGTTTACTTATCGATATTATATTTTTTGAGGATTCATAGTATTCCTAGAATCACTTTTCTTCACCTGATTATGAGGAATGTAGTTTCTCTAGATGGGTCTTACAATTGAAGTATAAGGTGTTTAAGAAACATGTTATGTATCTCCAACACCAGACTTTGGAGAACTATGATAATAATACTATGGATGTCCCATCTAGCTTTAATTGTGAAAAGATTTAGGTGGTGTTGTACAGTCTCTCTTTTTTTAGAAAAAAGAAATAAACAAGAAATAACTTATTTGGATATTAGTTTTTTTTAGGAATGTTAACCGACTATGTAGTAATAGTATGAGGTGTTACACTACCTTGAGAATAGTTTCCCCTATTCTTATTGTTCCGAAAATTAGAGTTCCCAAATTTTCCTATGGAAACAATCATAATTCCACTAACATGATTCCCAAAAATATCCCTTTACACCACTATTTCCCTTTTCACCATCTCTATATTTTTAGTTATACAATGTAAAAATATTTTAGAATAAATATATTATAGTAGTCCTATTTCAAAGATGTATGCCTTTAAGGATTCACCTGAATCTACCACTTTAGAAAAATTAACTATGATAATAAACATTGTGACTTACTCTATTATTAATAGATTCTATTTGTTTATGATGAAAAAAATATGTTTTTCAGGATATCATGAATGTGAGAGGATAGAATTATTTATTAAATAATTCTTCAATGTACTCCCATGTAAGATATCAGTCGACTATAGCAGATAAGACTACATCCCTCTATAGGCATGCAATATCTTCCATCATATAATATTTTAACTTCACCTTAATCTCTATAGGTCTTCCAAGGAAATAAAAAATTGGACTCATTCTATTGAGACACACCTCTTCCTTTTCTAGTATAAAACCCCACAAAATTTAGTGGATTTTATTTTTGAAACTATAAAAAATTATCTTATTGTCAAGGTGCAACAATCTGATTTCCTATTTCAATAACATGAAAATATTGAACAATTCCATGGACAAGTATTTGGTTCACCTATGCCTTTAGCGAAAAATCATTCTCTATGATCACTTATTTTTTATTTCTATGACATCCGGCAAGAACCATTTTCTATAAATAGAAAAAAAATATCCATTAGTCATCACTCTCTATAAAGAGATGACTTAAAAAATTAAAAAAGACCACAAGAAATAAGCATTACAACCAGCATTTCAAGAATCTGCCATTTTATCTATTTTCCATAAATCATCAAACATAAAATAAAAAACTTAGTCCTAGTGGGAAGTATCACTATCAATTCATGATAATAATTACTAATATGAAAAACCCACCATGATGTGAAGAAATACACCTAGAAGTGTCTTATAAAACCTTTCATAACCAAACTACCCCAGAACATTATGTTGAACATAAAAAAGTTAGAAACAACTTTTTATTATATAAATTTTAAGTTCCAACAATCTTATATCCTTTATATCACCCCAATTAGGAGTACGTGTCGAACAGGACTGATAACATTGGTGAGATCCCACCCCTCACCCATTGTCTTGGGAATATGTATAGGTTCTGCTAAACTTATGTGACATTTCATATTGTGTGTAAAAAACACATTAAATGGAAATTAAAAACCCAAATTTAATTTCATTTACAGGAAAACACCAGAATCTAGAATAAAATAATTTTTCCATGGAATAGATTATGTTTTACCTAATAAAGGGAGAAAAACTAAAATTATTATTGTATATAGGTTTTAAATAACCCAGGAACATAAATTGTTTGATTTATTTAAATAAAACATGAAAACAATATATCAGACTTAAGGTGATATACAAATAATAAATATAAAAAACATCTAACACAAAATCATGCTTGAAGGACACTCCAGACCTTTTAGGAAGCCTCAAATGTGGCTAAAACATACCATAATAGAGATAGTGAAAAAGATAAATATAATTTATTGTCATTACACATCATTTTCCCAATCGTCTAATTACAATGGATCAACCCAATCCATGTTGTTCCTAAGAAAATAGGATTATCCATTATGAAAAATGACTAAAATGGTTTAATCCCCATAAGAAATTATAATTGTTGGATAGTTTCTATAGATTACAGGAACCCTAATTAGTTGAATATGAAAGAACATTTTCCCATTCCTTATATTGACTATATTCTTTAATGGTTGGCAGAGAAAACACATTATTTATTTTAGATGGTTTTCAATAAATTTTTAGGTGCCTATTTATTTTGAGGACCAAGAGAAGACCACACTCACATGTCTCTTTTTAACTATCATTACAATAGAATTCCCTTTAGGGTATGGAATTCCCAAAGTAAATTTAAAAGATTTATGGTAAGTATATTTTCATATGACATAAAATACTTTTGGAGGTATTTTTAAATGATATCACTATTTCTGGTAATTTATTTGATCATTGATTCGAGAATTTGGAATATTGTTTTTGAAAACATTCCTATAAAAAGATCATGTTTTTTACTTTTTAAGTTTCATTTCATGGGGAAAAAATGAAAATCCTTGGTTAAAATCATTCAATAAAAATTTATTTTGAGTTCAAATCAAATGTTTAAGTGATATGTTCATTAGCTTACCCGACATGTAAAAAACACGGTAGCTCTTTTTTAGGATATATATGATTTCATCGAAGGATTATCAATCACATAAATAAGTTTTTTCTTATACTCTATATATTAATTATAAAATATTTTATTTTTTATTTTAATGATTAGTGAGAGGAATATTTTTTTTGAATTGAATGACGATTAACGACCCCACTTGTGATACAACATCAAAATTTGGAGAATTATTTTGAGAAACTCAATGATGCTTCCAACTAATATGTGGGAGAGGTTCTTTCCCAAATAATTGAGGGAAGTCCACAATTCATTACATATGCCTATGAACCTTGGATGATACTATATTCAACAACACAACAATAGAAAATGAGTTTCCTGCATTTTTTTCTTTACATTAGATAAATTTAGATCTAATTATCATGGAACTAAATTCATTATGTTTTCAAACCATATATCTCTTAGATACTTCATAAATAATGTAGATGAAAAACCTAGGATGTTAAAATGGATGTTGTTACATTAGGAGTTTAATATGAAGATAAAGTATAATAATGGTGATGAAAACTATTTAGTCGATCACCTAAGTAGATTCGCCAATATGGCTGGAGATAAATTCCAGATTTGGAACCACTAAATAGACACCATCCAAGAGAGCGGTTTCTATTGATCAAAGGAAAAGTACCCTGGTGTTCATATGTGTAAAATTATTTAGTAACATACTAGGTATCATTTTATCCAAATTCACACCAAACTAGAATATTTAAAACAAAAACTAGATTTTATATTTGAGAAGAACCTTACAGTTGATTTTTTTTAATGAGAATGTTATAAGAAAATGTTTTCCTATGAGTGATGTTGAGTTGTTGTTTTAGTTTCTTCACACACTAGGCTGTAGGGTAACTTTATTCCTCCAAGAATGGAAAGAAACTTCTTGGAATCTAGAATTTATTATCCTATATTTTTCAAATTTGCACATGAATTCAATAAGAAGTTTGAAAAAGTTAAAAATGATGAAAATATTATAAATAGATAATAAACACCTTAAAATTCTGTCATCTTTAATGATTTTTTTTTGTGTTTAAGGAATTTATTTTATGGGATCCTTTCCCACACCTTCTTTAAAATGTTATATTTTTTATATAGATTACGTTAAAAAATGGTTAGATGAAAAAGCTACTAAAAATGATGATGCTCATACTGTGTGTGATTTCATCAAAATTGATATCTTTTTTAGGTTTTGGTGTGTATAAATTCATCATCACTGATAAGGGGAATACTTTTTCAATAGGATAATTTAATCATTAATGATTAATTATAGAGTTCTCTATAAAACACCCACACCCTATTATCCACAAAAAAATGGGAAAGATAAATAATTATCCAACAGAGATATTTAAGGACTTCTGATGAAGAAGGTCAAACTAAATAGGACATATTGGAGACAAATATTGGAAGAACCCACATGGGCTAAGTGGGTACCCTATAATACACTAATAATAATGATTATATACTTATTGATTTATGGAAAGGGTTTTCTTCTACATATAGAGTTAAAGAACAAGGCATACTAGGAAATAAGATAAATTATTACAGACCTTTATAACGTTGGAATGGAAATGAAATTTAAAATAAAATATCAAGAGGAAATTAGAAGATAATATATTTAAAATTATCATATTTACAAGGAATTAGTTATGGTGGATCGTGAGAAGTTGATTCAACAAAAAAAATTTGATATTGGGTACTAATTTTTAATATTCAATTAAAGGTTGAATCCAATTCTACGTAACGATCATTCAAGTTGGGAAATACCACATATAGTTACTAATGTGAGTCTTTATAGTGTTTTGAAGGTTGTCAATGAAGGAAACCACAACAAATTCATTATTAATGGAACATTTTAAATATGTTCCATGAGAACCTACCCCAAAAACCAGCGAAGTATATTTAGCTCCTCCAACTTGTATAGTAGTGGAAACCTTTCAAGTTGCACCTATCTTTATCATTTGATTTCATTTTTTGATTCCATATAAAATATTCATACTTACTATATCAGTTTCAGTGCATTGGGGAAGCTGAAAAATTTACATGTGGTGAAGGTAAACTTTTTATTTTCATCATTTTCTAAAAAAATGTCATTTTTCAAATTTTTCATGCTTTTTATGTGTTTCATTTTCAAATTTTCATATGTTTTCATACCTATGAGATTAATAAAATGCAATTTAAAACTTTGAACCCTTGATAATGTTATGAAACTGATTTGAACAAATAATTTACCTTATAATTATACTGAAATGAACTTGTTTTATTATTCTATGTAAAGTAAATTCATGGAAAACACATCAATTTTTGAATATCTTACCATTACACAATATCATTTATTTTTATCACATACCTGAGAAGTTTTAAAAAAAATTAAAATATTCTTTAAAATTTAGCCTTTCATTGGAGGAAGAAGACATTCTTGGAAAACCATAACTTGGTGAGTAATCCATCTTAAACATTGGATAATTCAATTTTCTTATGCTATAATTGATTGAGGTATTCTATATAATTTAAACGCCTTTTAAATTGAAATCTAATTTCATGAATACCTTGTCATATTATCCTTATAGTAAATAGTGGCCAAGAATGAATTTTTTAAGAAGCTAAATAACATTCCAAATATCTCTATCTCCATTAATCTAGAATGATATGTTTGATTTATGTAGAATTAAAATGTTGGGGAAGGGATAAAGTGAGTTGGGGGACTATTTTGTATTAATATTCCTGATTATAAAGAAGAAAGTGTGGAATTTTTTGTTTCTATCTAGTCATAAAATCATGCTAATAATGATGTACAAATAGATTACATGTCATCTAAATTTAGGCATGTAATTCTACCACTACATAGAATTCAAAAGTGCATCTCTTTACCTCTTAAAATAAAATTATTTACAGAATTATAAATATATTTTAAGGAAAAAATTGGAAAAAGGGTAAATGTGGGATTAAATAAATAAATTATTTTTATGTTCTCTAAAGGTAGACTCACCATGAATCCATATAATAGTTTGGAGGGAAAATGCTGTAAAAAAATGCCTGCATATTATCTTTGGAGGGGTTGTTTGAGAAGAATTAAAGTGGTTTAAAATTAATGCCTTATAAAAATTATAGTTAAGATAAAGCATCCAAATTAAATAACATGAAGAAAACTCACCATAGTGAAAAAATTCAGAATCCCCCTCTACTTTCATGAGAATAATAGAAAGAATAAACCAACTATAGGGAAAAAATGGATGGTATGTTTTCTAAAACTAAATTAATAATTGGTGTATGATCCCCTTGAAGAACTCAATGGACTAGAGATGAATCTTTTAAAGAGGGAGTGAGATAGCAACTCATTCTTGAAAGAAAGGGTAAATCAGGCATTGATCTTCAAAATAGAGCCAAAAATCATAGTCAACCTCAAAATATTTCTTATTTGAAACCACCAACCCAAAGATCATATTAACCTATAAAAATAACTCATGATGTTCAAAAATAATTATATAATAGAATAGATACGAATGAGTTCATTAGTACTATGGTGAAACATTTATAAAATGTTATTAATAAAAACCTTTCTAAAAAAATTATAGTTAAGTGTTAAGGAAAATATCCTTATAATGAAGGTATAAGTTTTCATGAGAAGATGAAAGATGTGGAAAACAATTGAATATACTTAATGTATAAAATAGAACCAAGAACCGAAATGAGGAATGATAACTTTAGTGAAATTATATTGAGAATGGGAGTTTATATTTTCAATATAATTACTTTTTTTTTGCTTATATTTTGAATATCACTTGTCTAGAGTCCAAGGTTTATGTGTGGGGAAATTGACAAGAAAATAGTTTCACACATTGTTTCTTGAGTTTAAAATTTTTTAACCAAATAATTTGATCCATTATTTTGTTATTATCACATTTATTTTTGTAGTTAGTCTATAAATTATTTATAAATTAATTAAATTGGGGGTTTAAGAGTTTTTTATACAATTTTAAATTAAGGATCCGTTCATTGATTTAGATTACTGAAATTTTATTTTCTAAAGGCTTTTTAATTCCAATTTCCATTTTCCTTAATCAATTTCATATAAATATGATAATTCTTTTCACATAGTGTGATTTCCATTTTTCTAAGTCTTGGATAATGAATACAGCTAAAGAAAGAGACCGTGAAACATGATCGACTACACATCCCTTCGATTATCCATTTGAATATTGACCACAAGAAGAGATTTTGTTGACTATGAATCATGATCAACCACACCTTCATTAGATCAAAAGGTGAATATTGACTACAAGAATAAATATGATTGATTTTTCTGTTCTTAAATTAACTCCATGATGATTCTCATCAACTACATATTGATCCTCCCATTCAGTCACTTATCTACCATGTGGATGATCCATTGAGTTCAACCACACTGAAAATCCTTTGAGTTGAGTTGCGTAAAGGTAATCTATAAGTATCACAACCTATATAAAGGTCACTTGAGGATGTATAAAAGACACTACACATTTTTTGAGGCTACATAAGGGTTGATTTCATTCGCCAATAATGAGGTAAAGGTCAAAGGAATGTTTCAAGGGCTGTGTAAAAGTAAATGGTACAATGAAATGTATATGTAAAGGTCGTTCATTTCCAACAAAATTAAGTTCCCCTATCCAGATAGACATCTGGGGGTGGTAAATCCATAATATTCTTTTTATGATTTATTTATCATTTAATTCAACTTTTAGAACATTTTAATGTTTTCGATCCACTTGTTAATTTCTCACTGTCTTCATCTCATGAGTAGTAAATAAATAAAATATATCATTAAATGGTATTTACAAGTGTTTTCCTGAAATATTACTCTTTTCTATGTCGGTTATACCCCCAACTTGGATTCTGCAATATCATAAATTATTTTTTGTAAGAATGGATAGTCTAGCACTATAAAAAACGATTCTACTATGCTCCCTTTAATAATATCCTTTAAACAAAAAATCCATTATGCCCCCACAGCTGCTAGAATCCATTGGTAGATTCTTTAACTTTTTAAAGATAATAGAACAAAGAAATACTTTCACCTATTGATGACAGTCATCCTCTATGGGGAGATGGATCAGTAGGTCTACATATGTAAAATCTTGAAGAACATTAGTAGTAAATAATAGTGATTAAGATTACGGCCTCAATACTCACTCAAATATAGAATATGATGAGTCCATCTTCTAAATACATGGGAATTAGTTCTTTTTCACCAGTTAATGATCTCCCATATTTAGAATATTTTCTATATTAGATAATGGAAATATCCAAATGATCAAAAACCCCTCTAGTCTTATAAAAACATTACATAATAAATAAAAATTATTCCTTTTTTGTCTGCATCAGGTATTTATACAATCCAAAAATACATTTTGAAGAACTTTTTCCATATTAAAAAAATATGGAAGGTCCGTGAATATAGATGGTAGGTAATATTCATATTCAAAACTAGTGGATATTTGTACATTTTTCATTGTCATTTAAAATCCATTTAAACTCGATTATACTTCCCATTTAAATCTCCTCCTGAAGACTCAGGTTGTTTCCACATAATATGTAAATAATGCATATTTATTTAAATTCTTCATGTCTCAGAATTTTTTTGTCACATGGTGTTCCCAATCATATCTATTCAATAAAATACTCAAAGGACTTGGGTTATATCAATTCATCACATAGTTATTAAATAAATACATCCACCTTTTTAATGATTTCATTTAATATTCTATTTAATCCATTCATCATAACAATCAATTTCTCAATATTTTAATCAAATTAGGTTGCATGGAATCAAACTATAATACTATAGGAACTCCTAAAATCATGCATTAATTTCTTGGTTTCTCTCTTCTCTTGTATGAAATTCCTTACACACTACTTCAACCTTTAAAAAGTATGTAAAATTACTCATCATATTTTCATACATGATAGTTATCATGCATGGACTATATCTTCTCTCAGGTTAAATATATGTGGATCTTTCACATATAAGGTTCAAGAATTGATGTACTCATGAAATTTCATACAAACTCCAATATTCCAGGAATCAACAATATGAAGGCTCTTTGACCAACTTACCATAAAGGTCCTTTAAAATATTGATTTACGTTCATGAAAGTGGAACACGGTGAATGTATCAAAATTAAAAACTCATACCATGAACGTATTGAATCACCTTAGATACTCTATTTTTCAACTCATTCAATAGCATTGACTAAAGGTTGAATAAAAAATAGCTTTTCCACTTGTGGTCAATCAACCAAGGTGTGGTTGATCATTATACTCATGGTGGGTCTAGTTACCATATATCCTCATTAGTGTTGTATGTTGGATTACCTAATGTGGTTACTTGCGTTCATTGTTTGGCCAATACATAAAGCATGAAAGAACCCAATGTTCTTGCAGTAGTTCCAAGAATTTTCATAGAGAGTTTTCAAAACACATAGTGTTGTAGGTTTCATTAATCAGGTGGTCAATTAACCGGTTCTGCATAACTCATTATAGTGTTAATCCATTCACATGATAGCTTTATATTCTTTGAGAATCTAATTGTGTCTTAGTGTTTGTATATGTGGTCAGTCCATCTACCATGGGGATAATCCTTTATGTGGTACCTTTGGTTCTATGTTCATCCCATTGACCATTCTGTTCATCTTGCGGCATGTTGCATAGAAAATATTGTGGTCATGAAGAGGAATACAACATGGAAGATACTAGAAATCTTGGATCACTTTTATTAGATGATATTTGTTTTGTGTGTTACATTTTAACATAGTAACAATGATTTTACCTCTCTCATACCACATCAGACATCTGTTTATCCAGTTTCTTCTTAAAAACTCTTAATGTGTTTCAAACCACTTGACCACGACACTGGTAATTTATCTTGGAAACACTAGACACACACACACAAACACACACACACACACACCTCATGAGTTGTTCTTCCCATGCTAACCCACCAACACTATTACATGCATATTCCTGCACCCCACTCCCCATGTTCAACACGTTAGTACCCCTGCCTACATTACACAGGTTGTCTCCACTATGATCGGTCTTTACTAATGCCACCATAAATTTTCTACATTTGACCCAAGTGCCCACTTAACCTGTGGATAATCTAGGTCTTCAAGGTGGCCTTATGTAATACCTTGACCCCAGTTACCCAGATTCGGTGCATTATTACATAACATTGTCATGATCACAAAAGATCATGTCTCGAAAGACCGATTAGTTTAGTATCCTTGGAATCAATAGATACATTCATAATTTTTAAATTACATTATAAAATGAAAAACTATAACAACATTTTCTCCATAGAACACACTCATATCCCCTCAGAATATTCCTACAGGTCAGTCATAAAATAATTCTTCACATCCAGAGAAAAATAAAACACAGAAAGGGGTGAGATCAGATGCTCAGTAAGGATAAAAATATAGCAGAAACTTTCATAAATAAGAATAAACATTTATGTCAATGTATAAGACTAAAAAAATCCTTTTAAACATGAACTGAAACATAATATAGAAAATATAAAATCCAAAAATACTATTTACTTATTCACATGTATATTCTACTAGTTGAATAATCACATGAAATATCAAATAGCCACTTTCATAATGACGGAATGCATAATTCCCTATTTTCATAACCACATAGTCAATCCCTTGTGCTAAGAATACAAATAAGATTTTGTAAAAGATTTTTTCCAATACACTAGTTTGTCTCATGAGACCTACTGATGCATCGGGGAGCTATAGCGGGCTCCACTCGTTACTTACTAAGTCCAATGCATTCATCATATGAAAAGGATTAAACATAACATAAACATTCATATTAAAATTAGCATCCAAAATGTCAATAATTTATCTATAAACCATGAATGGTATATAAATAACACCTCCACATTCAAACATATCAAAAAACCTTAAATACATTATTGAGTCTTTGTATCATAATAAATCAACATCAAATATTCTTAAAATCCATCGAAGGATGTGGACACAGATGAAATCAATACTATTAGAGAGAAATATATCTTTTTTGAAATCATTTAAAAGTCACATAATTATAAAAGAAAACATTTATTTTGAAACTATTCTTATAATACTGTAAGGGAATCTTCAAAGTTGTAATAATGGTGGTGAATAACTACACCTGCTGTATAAGTTAAAAAAATACATTCTTACCATAATTTTTTCGAAAAGGTTATAAATTACCTTGTTTGGAAAATGACGAAATTATCCCTTTATAAACACATTATAAAAATTAAAACAAGGGTATAAATGACTTTAACCCATTTTCTATTAAATAGTAAAATTGTTTTTAAATACTTTTTTAAGAAACATGTATGTGGATGATAAAGAGGTCCTAGTGGATACTTACGTAAAAACAACCTCAGATAATAAAGAGATTGTGAAATTAACCCTTACCATGTACATTTCCTTGGTAGAGGGTAGGTTAACCTACTGTATAATGGTGAAATCATTGTTATTAAATTATACGAGAATCATATACATTAATATGATATCATATATGATCTTATAATATTTCTTTGTTAATAATATTTTAGTATTATCGTCGTTTCAGGTGTTCACTTACTCATTTTATTTTATATGTTTTGTTACCTAAGTAATGTTTTTTATGGATAGGATGTATCATATTCATACCCAGAATGATATCAAGTCCTTAAACATTAATTTTAATCATCAAATGAAAATTAGTCTTGAATGGTTATGATGGGCAAATGAATGTTATCGCGTTCGTGGAGACGGTATTCCTTACGTACACACGAGCACCAATATCATTCTTTTGTTATTAAAATTGTATATAATTTTATCATATATCATATATATAGAATCATTATAATGTTATATTAATTATTTTCATCATTTATAATCATTATTATACCCATCCGAATGATGAAATATTTGAATAACAAACTACACCATGACGTGGAGACGTTAAGCCGTACGTACGCACGTGTGGTGACTTTTTCATTAATAGGATGGATAAAATAACGAATATGGTTGTACCATATTTATAATAAAATCATAGTATATAGAAGATACTTGAGTTATTATTTTATAATGGAACAAAAATGAAAGAGAATGTGGAAGAAGAAAAGATCTTGAAAGAGGTGATGAAATATTTACCTCTTTTTCAGGTTCTTCCTTTGGATTTGATCAAATGGGCTCCTTAGGTTGGATTTATGACAAAATTAAGGCCACTAGGATGAATTGAGGGATGATGGGAGGATATTTTGGTAGGCTTTGGCTGATCCAAATGGCTTTGAAGGTGTTAATTTGAGAGAAGGGGGAGTGCCCTTTTATAGGAGGGTTGAGGGGCACCATAGGAAAAACGAAAAATATTATTTTATAATGAATTCATATTCATTTCATAATGGATCCAAAATTTTTTATTTCGTTCCTAAGGTCAGAATTTGTTTCAATATTTTCAACCAATAGGTTTTTGACAAGTTTAGCTCACCATATTAACCTTATCATTTAGATTTACCTCTTTGTTAAATAGTTTTACATTTACCATGTCTCTCTGTAATTTTATATTATAAGGTTAATAAACATACTATAACAAGACAAGAAAACCAAAAGTTCTTAATTATTAATATATATAACCTTATATATGTCATTTGGAAGATCCTTAGATTTTTAGGAATATAATATCAATTAATAATATAATATTTGTTTTAAAAACTATTTTATGTCAATTTTGACACTATTTGGTAATTGATTTATGTGAAAATTATAATACATGATTACTTAGAAAAAAGTTAATTAAATCTATAATTACATGTTATATTAACCTATATAATTCTTTTAATTGATCAAAAGTCTCAATTTACTTTTATTTGGGTATTTATAATATCAATTATTTTAATATTTCATTAATAAGGTAATTACTGCATCATCATTGTGTCATAAATAAATTAAAATATTTAATGTCTAAAAAATTTAAATAAGAAACCGTTATGTAGAAAATATTTTTTTATTTATAATGAATATTTATAGTCGAATTGATCTTATATGTAACTCTATAATAAAAATGGTTTAGTTATTAAACATTGAATTTGACACTTTTAACTCTTCTTTAAATAAAATAATAATAAGTGTCCTAATCTAATAAAAGTGGACCTAAATGATAATATTTTATTCCTATGGTTGTTTTTGGTAGAATTACACCTATAAAATAGAATTAGGACATGTGTTAGGGTAAAAATAATATCATTTTTATCTTTATTTACCCTATTTACTTTTAACTGTGGTAAAAAAAATCAAAAGTTACTATTCATCAAAAATTATTTTTATCTCATTGAACCACATTTTACTTACTGATATCAACTGTGTCTCTTGGATTTTTGAAATTCCATTCACAGAAGCGGTAAAATTATATTTTATTCAAATTTGAAAATGCTCCTAGGAGATAGGTAAAAGACGGTAAAAAGTTTAGTAAAATTTTATATATCTAAACTTATTATAAAATGACTCTAATGAATTACATTGAAATTATATAGGTATTATGTATATATTGTTAACTAATTTAAATTTATATAATATAACTAATTATTTAAATACAAAGTCGGTTTTAACCAATAATGCATTGTTTTTCACTATTCATCAAAAATTGAATGTTTTTAGAAAAATACCAAAAATTCACCCTAATCTAATTTTGATATTTTGAATTCAAAAATGAATTATATTTTATCAAATTCAAAACATATAATTTGATTTTCTTAATTTAAAATTAATTCTTGTTGTCAAAACCAAAAAACATATTTTTAAGAAATAATAACTATTGAAAGATTGACACTTGTTTATGTCCAATTTCAAAGTGAAATTACTTTCAATGAAAAACAGTGGATTAAATGTTAAAAATATAATTTAATTATACTTTAAAACCATTAAAATTTATAATTGAACACTATAAATTATATTTATTAAAAAAGTTTTGTTCAGTTAAAATTTAGTATTTTTCACTATTCACCCAAATATGAAAGTTATCAGAAAAACACCAAAAATTTATCGAAACTAAATTTATAGGTTATGATTCTAAATAAGATGTTTATTTTGTCAAATTTAATATATAAAAGTTACAAATGTTGGATTTAAAAAGGGTTCTCCATTAAAAGGTGGTAAAATTGAATTTTTTGAAAAATACATCTTTTATCTAAAAAATGAATTTTTTCTTATATTATATCTAAGAATCTAATAATTTGGATTCTAAAATTATAAGGATTGTATAAAATTCAAAATTCAGTTAATACTATTCATAACCGCTTTTGAATGGCTAGTTTGGTAAGTCGTGGTTCGCTTAAACTCAGTGTTGCATGTAATGAAAGTTATTGAATTACATTAAAGAAATAACGTACTATGAAATCTTGGGGTGTTA
This sequence comes from Viscum album, assembly GCA_963277665.1. Taxonomy (NCBI): domain Eukaryota; kingdom Viridiplantae; phylum Streptophyta; class Magnoliopsida; order Santalales; family Viscaceae; genus Viscum; species Viscum album. The sequence continues at coordinate 1,022,983,260 of OY728134.1, read as the reverse complement.
CATTCTCCCCTCCTTCAATAAATTGTGTCGTTGAAATTTGAAATTGTTTTTCGAAAATAAAAGGTTGAAAATAGAAAACACCTTTGTGGAAAACCCACACCAGAAATAGAGTTAAAAAAAACATAGTTTTAATAAGAGGGAAAGGGAAATGAGAAATTCACCCCCCAAATTAGGTTTTCAGATAGGAGAACTTTGGTGTAAATTATTGACATGTAATTGGAGGAAAAAAGTAAATATTTATAGGGAATGATTGAGGTCATCAATCACAAACAATTGTAAAATTGAGGGCCTCAAAGCCATCAATCTATGATGATTAAAAGTATCACCAGTTAAAAGAAATATAAGGTGTTAGGATAACACATTTTTGGTTTTAAGATCCCTTCCATAAGGTTTAAGGATTAATTTCTTCCTATAATAATAGAGAAAAAATTAGACTTGAAAATTAGAGTTAAATCCTTTAAGTAATTTCTACCACAAACTCATCTTTCACTCTAAAAGACAATAGAGCTTAAAATATTCTATTTATCCTAATCGTATAGGGATAAAAAAATGAATTTATAATTTATCAATTATAACTTTTAAAAAAAACTACGTTATACAATCTAGGAAATCATGTAGGCCAGTGGTAGGTGATGCACCCTTGTCGCCCATCAGTTGCGGGTTCATGTTTTGCAGCCATGCCGGACACGACTGCTTGTCACCCAACCTTCGGTTTGTCCATTTATAAATATCAAAATAAAAACTCTTAAGAAATTATTTTACCTTAACAATATAATCCAATGTCAAACATAATCCAATCCGACCTATAGACTTATCCAAATTACTTCTGTCCAAACTCACAATCCAAAATTTATATGGAAGTTAAACACAATGAAGATCATTTTTGCCACATAATAACATGTGAAAACCTTCATCATGTATTCTTTTAAAACACTGTAACACCCTGAATTACCATAAAACCATATTGATTAAATTTATTCTCCCTTATTTTTTATTGAATACTAGATATATTCCTTATATCCAAAAATTTTGAATACTCCAATAATGATGAAATAAACAAACCATTAATTAGTTACAAAGTAGTCATGAATATAGAATATAATTAATCCAAATCAACCACCTCTTATTCCAAAATTACTATCTCAGTATCAGTACTATATTAAGGTTTTATCTTTCCTCCAACCATATATATTTCCAAATAAACATAACTTGTTGTTGAGTTACTTTTTATAGTACCATATAACCTCAAATCCTCAATGAAATAGTACTGCAGCCAAATCCTTATTTATTTCCATAATTCATATAACTGGTACATCATCAATGCAACACTAAAATTACATATTCCATTAATAACAACATAAGAAGAATAATCATTCCTATTCATCTGTGTTAGTATCACAACTTGATTATTATCCAATAGCATAATTTGGGGCATACTCTGATGTTTTTGACATTGATTTGCGTAGTGTCCCAACTCCTTGAACATGAAGCATTGTACATTTGAAACCTTTTTCTTACCCTTACTGTCACATACTTGGTGTCCTTTTTCTTCACACTTATAACAGACTACAATTCCCTACAAGCAAGTTCTGAGGTGTTTCTTCCCATAGTTATCAAATATGGAAAAAGCTTTCTTCCCCCTCTAACGTTTATCCATCTTTCTCTCTTCCATCCTTTGCTTCTCTTTCTTCCCTTAAAAGCCATAGGACTCAGAGAATTCATTACTTATCTTATTAACACGTGATACTATTTCTTTATATGATTAGAATATATGGGAGACTATTTCCCTTCTAAATGTTGGCTTAATACCATGAAATATATGATCATTCTTACTCTTTGGACAATAATTATTGTTGGAGTTCTCATTCCTTATATTGGGAACCATTTCTAAAAAATTCCATACACTAGGTCAGTTTTTGAATCGCAATTTATAATTCCAAACTGGTAAAATACCTAAGATAAATTGAACAGTTTATTGATATAATCCATAATCATAAATAAAATTCTTTGAGGAAGTATATACTCATAACCCTTCATAATGGGTTCTAAAAAATGAGAATTATCCTAAGCATATTCCCCATGAGTGTCGTAACCATGAGTGCAGCAAGTCCCATTGTCATGCACCAGTTCTTGTTTGAGTCTAGCTCAAAGCAGTGTTTTCAGGTTTTACCCCTAGGCACATCTATGAGGGAGCTGCCTCTACATGCTCTTATACAGACATGGATGCATTTCTTGTAAAACTCACAAAATCTTTACATTATAAAAACTCTAGGAAGTTATTCTATACCAATACTTATAGTCTATATTAGGGTAATGTGCTCTAATCAAATTTTATCTAAATATAGTTTCAAAGGTTTGTACTAAGCTTCCTCTGATACCAACTGTAACGCCCCGACACCGGTTACCCATAGTAGGTGCATTATTACATAACATTGGCATGATCACAAAAGATGAAGTCTCGAAAGACCGATTAGTTTAATATCTTTGGAATCACTAGATACATTCATAAGTTGTACATTACATTATAAAATGAAAAGCTACAACAACATTGTCTCCATAGAACATACTAATATCCCCTCAGACTATCCCTGCAGGTCAGTCGTAAAATACTTCTTCACATCCGGGGAAAAATCACAGAAAGGGGTGAGCTCAGATGCTCTGTAAGGATGCAAATATAGTAGAAAATTTCATAAATAAGCATAAACATTTAAGGAAATGAATAAGACTAAAAAAATACTTTTCAACTTGAACTTCAACATAATATGGCAATGATAAAATCAAACAATGCCATTTACTAATTCAAATGGATATTCTACTAGTTGAATAATCATATGCAATATCAAATAGCCACTTTCATAATGATGGAATGCATAATGCCTGACTTTCATAACAACATAGTCAAGGCCCTGTGCCAAGACACTAGTTTTTCTCATGATACCCACTGATGCATGAAGGAGCTATAGAGGGCTCCACCAGTCAGTTACTACGTCCAATGCATTCATCATATGAAAAGGATTAAACATAACATAAAACATTGTATTAAAATTAGGATACGAAATGTCAAAAATTTATCCATAAACCATGAATGGTATAGAAATAACACATCAACAGTCAAACATATCACAAAAACTTCAATTAATTTTGGATGTTTTGTATCATAATAAATCCGCTTAAAAAAATCTTAAAATCTATCGAAGGATGTTGACATAGATGAAATCAAAACTATTTGAGAGAAATATCACTTTTTGATATCATTTAAAAGTCACATAATTATAAAATAAAACCTTTATTTTGAAAATATTATTTTAAACTGGTAAGGTAAGCTTCAAAGGTGTAATAACAGCGGAGAATAACAGCACCCACCGTATATGTTAAAAAAATACATTCTTACAATAATATTGTCGAAAAGGTTATAAAGGACCTTGTTGGAAAATGACGGAAATATTCTTTTATAAACATATCATAAAAAGTCAAACAAGGGTATAAATGAATTTAACCCATTTTCTACAAAATAGTATTTTTTTTTTTGAAATACATTTTTACGAAACAGGTATGTGGATGATAAAGAGGTCCCAGTGGATACTTACGTAAAAACAACCCCGGATAATAAAGAGATTGTGAAATTAACCCTTACCTTGTACTTTTCCTTGGTAGAGGGTAGGTTAACCTCCTGTATAATGTTGATATCATTGTTATTAAATTATACAAGAACCATATACATTAATATGATATCATATATGATCTTTTAATATTGATTTGTTAATAATATTTTAGTATTATCGTCATTTCAGGTGTTAAGTTGCTCATTTTATTTTATATGTTTTGTTATTGAAGTAATGTTTGTTATCGATAGGATGTATATTATTCATATATAGAATGATATAATGTCCTTAAAAATTATTTTTAATCATCAAATGAAAATTAGTCTTGATTGGTTACGATGGGTAAATAAATCTTATCGCGTTCATGGAGACGGTATTCTGTACGTACGCACGAGCGGCGATATCAATCTTTTTATATTAAAATATTATATAATTGGATGTTATATAATATATATATAGAATCATTAAAATTTTATATTTATTATTTACATCATTTATAATCATTATTATACCCATCCACATGACGAAATGCTTGAATAACAATCTACACCACGACGTGGAGACGGTAAGCCGTACGTACGCATGTGTGGTGACTTTTTCATTCATAGGATGGATAAAATAATAAATATGGTTGTACAATTTTAAAATAACATTGTAGTATATAGAATATACTGGATTTATTATTTTAGAATGGAAACAACAAAGAAAGAGAATGTGGAAGAAGAAAAGAACTTGAATGATTTGATGAAACATTTACCTCTTCTTTGGGTTCCTCATTTTGATTTGATCAAAAGGGGTACTTAGGTTGGCTTTCTGGCTAAAGAAATGACTCTAGGATTAATTGAGGGAAGTTGGGAGGATATTTGGGAAGGGGTTGGCTGAGACAAATGGCTTTGAAGGAGTGAATTTGAGATAAGGGGGAGTTTCCCTTTCTAAGAGGGGTGAGGGGCACCCGAGGAAAAAATTAAAATATTATTTTGTAATAAATTCACATTCATTTTATAATGGCTCCAAAATAATTTACTTCATGAATAAGGTGGTTATGGGTAGACATCCTTTCATCAAATAAGTGTTTGGCACGTTTAGGTTTCCATATTAACCTTATCATTTAGATTTACCTATTAGTTAAATAGTTTGACATTTACCATGTCTCTTTGTATTTTTATATTATATGGTTAATAAACATACTATAAAAAGAAAAAAGAACCCCAAGTGGTATATTATTAATATATATAACTTTATCTAAGTCATTGGGAAGAACCGTAGATTTTTAAGAATATAATATCAATTAATAATATAATATTTGTTTTAAAAACTCTTTTATGTCAATTTTGACACTATTTGATAATTGATTTTTGTGAAAATCCTAAAAACATGATTACCTCGAAAAAAGTTACTTATATCATTCCTAACATGTCATATTAACCTATAAAATTTGTGTAATTCATAAAAAGTCTCAATTTACTTTTATTTGGGTATTTATAAAATAAATTATTTTAATATTTCATTAATCAGGTAATTACTGCATCATCATTGAGCCATAAATAAATTAAATTATTTAATGTCTAAAAAATATAAATAAAAAACCATTTTTTAGGAAATATTTTTTTCTTTTTAATGAATATGTATTTTCGAATTTATCTTATGTGTAACCCTATAATAAAAATGGTTTAGTTATTAAACATTGAATTTAACACTTTTAACTCTTCTCTAAATAAAATAATAATAAATGCCCAAATCTAATCCCAGTATACCTAAATGATAATATTTTATTCCTAAAGATATTTTTGGTCGAATTAAACCTATAAAATAGAATTAGGACCACTTTTAGGGTAAAAATAATAACATTTTTATCTTTATTTACCCTATTTACTTTTAACTGTGGTAAATAAAAGTCAAAAGTTACTATTCACCAAATATTATTTTAATCTAATTGAACCAAATTTATTTACTGATATCAACTGTGTCTCCCAGATTTTTTAAATTCCACTCACAGAATCGGTAAATGTTCATTTTATGCAAATTAGCAAATGCTCCTAGGAGCAGGGTAAAAGACGTTAAAAAGGCCAATAAAATTGTATAGACCTAAAATTTTAATAAAATGACTCCAATGAATTAAATTGAACATATATAAGTATTATATGTCTATTTTTACCTAAAATAAATTTATAAAAAATAAATAAAAATTTAAATAAAAATTTGGTTTTAACCAATAACGCGGTGTTTTTCACTATTCATAAAAAATTGAATGTTTTCAGAAAAATACAAAAAATTAACCCTAAGTTAATTTTGATATTATGAATTCAAAAATTAATCATATTTTATCAAATTCAAAACATAGAAGTTTCATTTATTATTTTAAAATTAATTCCCGTTGTCAAAACCAAAAAGTGTATTTTGAAGAAATAATAACTATTAAAAGATTGGCACTTGTTTATGTCCTATTTCAAAGTGAAATTACTTCCAATGACCAAAATTGGGTTAAATTGTAAAAATATAATCTAATTATACTTCCAAACCATTTAAATTTAGAATTTACCACTATAAATTATTTTGATTAAAAAATATGTTTTCAGTTAAAATTTAGTATTTTTCACTATTCATCCAAATATGAAAGTTATCAGAAAACACCAAAAATTTATCAAAACTAAATTTTTATGTTCTTTATTCTAAAGAAGAATTTTATTTTGTCAGAATTAATATATAAAAGTTTCAAACGATGGATTTAAAAAGGGTTCACCATTGAAAGGCGGTAAAATTTCATTTTTTGAAAAATACTTCTTTTATCTAAAAAAATGAATTTTTCTAATATTATGTCTAAGAAACTCATAATATGGATTCTAAAATTATAAGTATTATATAAAATTCAAAATTCAGTTAATATTATTCATAACCGCTTTTGAATGGCCAGTTTTGTAAGTCGTGGTCTGCTTGAACCCGGTGTTGCGTTTAGTGCAAGTTATCGAATTACTTTAAAGAAATAACATACTATGAAATCTTGGGGTGTTACAACTTATGTTGAATTTATTTTTTGGAAACCTTAAATATAAACTTATTAAATATTAAATTTAATTCCATAATCTCTATTTAATAGGAAGCCTCCTTAAAACTTCTCCTCAATTTTTACCATAAATTATATTAATAATTTTCAAAACTCATCCTGTTGTAATAAATTAATACAAGGTTCTATCATATTATTTATTCTTAATGAAAAAAATCATCTCATTTTTTTCAAATAATTTGAACTTATAAGAAAAATTCTTTAGTATAAAAACTAGATCAATAGTCATCATATGTTAAGGTAGGATTTTGTTAACAATAATGACATACAATGATAACTCATGAATACATTAAAATACTCCAAAAACCATCATATTATCAATAAATATTGAAATCCTATTTTATTTAAAACATATAAAATTTATTAACTAGGATTAATACATAAGGGATTGTAAGAGCTATGTAATAATGACTCAAATATATTAAATGCTCTCTAAAAGTCATTTGTAAATACAAAAGGGTAATGGAAGAGTTCGTTAATAAAAAAGTAAATTTCACATGGAAAGGATACGTGGGTCCATGAACAATGATATTTATACATAATTATTGAATTATATTTTGTGTAGAATCAAAGAAATGGAGACTGAGACATTGCGAGAATTAAATGAGTTAGTTTGAATGGGGATCATTTTTGATGTTATTGACCAATTTTTTTGATAATATTTCTTATGTATGATTATCATTGAGTTCCTATGAATTGAATATTGAATATATTATTCATGATATTTTAATTTTAATATATGTATAGAGGTAAGTGGAGAAGAAAGGTGGGAACATGGACATTACTATTGTGTGAGTTGATGGAGAATTTGTGATCACTATTGTTTAGCTTTATTTTTTCTTTGTTTCTTAATTTCATATTCTTCCCCAGTCATGTTATCTATACATCAAATTTTAGGTGTAATTTGTGATTTATTGAAGAAGGTAAGGTTTTCACCTGTAATTAATGGTTCTCATGATTTTCTGAATCAAACAATTTTCTATTAGTTAATTTGGGTTTAAATGGTTTTATAAAACTATTAATACAATTGTATCTTCAATTCTTAATGGTTTTATTTTTTATTTTCCTGGTTAAAAATTTATCATCTCATACCACCATGTAGATCTTGTATCAATAAAGGTAATTTTGTTTGGTTGTGAGTTCCTAACAATTCTTGGAACATGTTTGGATACATTGAATTACTTCTAACCAGCATAAGACCACCAATACCTAATTGAGTTTTAATTTAGTAGGATTTGAGCGATTTTCTTAATCTCCACTCAAACAAGAGGGGAGACTAGAAAATCATAAATATTTTCAGAAAAATAACTATCATAACTTTTATCCAATTGTGTTTCATAAATATATCTATATGTCTCTTATTTTTAAACAAATAATACTAGAAGTAAAATCAATTTTCAAGAATATTATAGAATTGTAAAAGGAAAAACCAACCCTTTCCTAATCAACCTTCTCATTAAATTTTTTTTGATTTTTTTCTAATTTTATTTCCTTTTCATTAAAAATTAATAACTAAAAAAACATTCTTATTATCTATTCAATATGTGGTAATAAGTTTTTGTGAAATACTCTTTAGAAGAAACCCCTAGCTTTCCACTAACACTACATTTGAACTTTTTAATAAAATATTCTTGAACACCCCATAAAACATGTGCATTAAGTGATGATATTTAATATCATATTATAAATACATCAAGTGATCTCCCAACTTTAAGGTACCTTGTGTCTCAGTCACAATAATTCAAATAATCGACCAAAATCTATATTCTCACATGATTCATGCTCTGTGTGAGTAAAAATGGGAAATTAGAGGACCAATCATACCTCACAAGCATGAATTTCTAGAATGAGTGGATCGAGGCCATAATGTCACACAAACCATTTAAAGGAACCGATAGAGATGAAGGGACCGAATGAGTGTGACTACATTATAATGATTCTCCGAACCAATGTGAAGATAATAAATAAGGTGTAATGATAGTAGTGTCAACTCTATAGTTGAATAAGGTAGATGAAGAAAGATGTAAATTGTGACTCAAAAATACAGAATCAAAGTGGAGGGGATGATTTGAAAAGGATGGTCACTAGACATTTTTCTGAAGAGTGGGATCAACTACCATACGAGTAGGAAGGCTTCCATCTAGGATTTTACTAGGGATAGGAGGAAACCCAATATTAAGGAACTATGATAACACTATAGGATAAAGGGATTCCATTAATAAATTTCCACCACTATATACACCACATATGAGAGGTGGGATGAGACTGGGGAATGATGTTATCACAAAAAATTGAGGAAAATCCATTCATGCATGAATGTTTTATGAGATGACTCAAACTCTTAAGAATAAATGATTATCATGTATGGATGTGTTGATATAAAAAATGATATCGAGTACACTAGCTGTAACACCCTGAGATTTTATGATATATATTAAATTATTTGATATCTTGTTTTTTACGCCACACCAAGATTATCTTACACTATACGCAACACCGTATTAGCTTGTAGTATACAAAACACTATTATTGTATTGTGTTGCACACAATTTAAACTTCTTTCGAATAAAATTCATTTGAAACAACACCGATTATAGATTTTGATATATGTATAAATGAACTATATTTTGATTATATTATACGCAACACCAAAGGAATATTTCCTTACACACAACCCTAACTTTGTTTTTCATTACATGCAAGAGGGACCTTCCTCGATTGCGTGTGTTGTACGCAATACCGAGTTTCACTAAACGAGATATTATTATAATATTATTATTAACTAGACTTTATATATAGTATTAACTAAATTATAAATTTTATAACATTATAATTCATCTTACACATTTTCTAAAATGATTTATGAGAACAAAATCAATCATTCAGATAAAATAAGTATTTTTCAAAAAAATGCAGTTTTACCGCCTTTTGATGGTGCACCCATTTTAAATCTAGTTTTTGACATGTTTATAAGTTAAATTTGAAAAATTAAATTTCTTCCCTGGAATCAGGATATAAAAATTTACTTTGGATAAATTTTGATATTTTTCTTATAAATTTCATATTTTGAGGAATAGTAAAAATACACTAACTTTTAATCAAAAAAAACTTTTTCATTGAGATAATTTATATGGTTAAATTATAATATTGAATTGTTTTAAAGTATAAATAGAATATATTTTTACCATTTAATATAATTTATGTCGTTATCATTAATTTTACATTGAATTCATAGGTGAAAACATTTCAATCTTTGGCATTGTTTTAACTTTTAAAACTCGTTTTATTAACAAGGGGATTAATTTGAAATTAATGACTGCAATTTCATTGTTTTGAAATTTGAGAAATTGATACCATATTTTGATCCAGTGGGTCCAAATTATGTTAATAGGTTACTTTTATTTTTTTTATATTATGAATTGTAACTACGATAATTTTTATTTACTGCAGTTAAAGGTAAATTGGGTAATTAAGGGTAAAAATAAGATTATAAAATTACCCTAAAACCTGAAAAAATTCTACTGGATGAATAAAAGTAGAACCATATCACCTAAGGGTAGGAATAGATTAATTTGATGGACTTTTGACCATGAAAATGACATAATTATTAATAGAACCAAAGAAAGTGACAACTTGTCACTCTCTTAATTCTTATAAGTGTAATAATTTTAATTTAGTGATAAACTTCATAAAACATAGAACATGAATAGTCTATAGAAATTTAATAAAATTATATAAATCATGTGGATTTATTTATAATTTTTAGGGACTAAATAATTATCATTAATGATGACACAATAGTAATGTTGAAATTATTTTATTGATTGAAATATTACATAAATGGTATTAAAAATATTAAAATAAATATTATATGAACTATTTAATGTGATACAAGATTTTTCTAGATAAATATGACATTTTATGAATCTATAAAAGCTTGTAGTTCAAACATTTCTTCTGCGTGGATTTTATTTAAATTCAAATAAATGAATAGTGTCAAAATTGACACTATTGTTATTTTATAAAAATAACATATTATAAAATTGTTTAAAAATCACAAATATATTTAAAAAATTTAAATTGAAATTTATATGGTCTAAAATGTCATATTGTATCCAATTATCAACAATTAACAACACATAAGTAATTATTTATAACTATTTAAAATTTAGAATATTATTTCCAAAACTAGAATTAAATAGATTAAATAAAGATAAAGCAAGTTTATAAGGATTAAAATAATTTTTTAACATGTATAAATTTTACTTTTTGGTGATATTACAACTCTATATCATCTAATATTTAGATTTGAGTCATTTTGGAAATTTTTATGTGGGGTTTGAGTTTATTATAAATTATTATTTTAGAGGTTTCCATAATTGCCCCTCTACCCTCTTATAAAAGGAAACCTACTCCATCTTCTCTCAAAAAAATTATTATCTTTAAAGATCGGTGAAAACCTACCCATTTCCTTTATCAACTTCCCTAATAACATAATATAGGTCCCGGTTCTCTTCAAATACCAATGTTAGTTCCCTAAGAGGAGGTTTAGTAGAGGCGCATCAAGGAAGATGTAATATCTTTTGCCGATTCTTTCAAACTTATTTCTTCTCCTACTTCCTCTATATGAGTTGTTTCATTAATAATTAATAACTCCAGTATCACTTTTATACTGATATGTTATTATGAATATGAAACAACCATATTCAATCTTCTATCCAATCTATGAAAAAATTAAATCACCATGCGTGCATACGTACAACTTACCATCTCCACGCCGTGGTGTAATCATTTATTTCATCGCTAAAATACATGGATGGATATAAGGATGGAAGAAATAAATATATATGATTATTATAAAGTGATATTGATTCTGAAATATTATACACCATAAACTTCAATACAATTCCACAATCATGGGAATTATATCATCACTCGTGCGTACGTACGGCCTAATGTCTCCACGATGTGATGCAAATCGTTCTACATGATATTCATTGAATAATAATTATATAGATGAATTGAATGAATAAATATGATATATATTACAATAATACCATTATTTAAATGATGTATCTATAACCTAAAAAAAGGAATAAGAATTTATTCGACAAAACACACATATGAACATAAAGCAATGAATACCTGAATAACAAGTAAAAATGAAATATTACTAATAAGAAAATAATAATATGACCATATATGATATCATAACAATGAATATGAATCTGGAATAAGTCAATGACATTATTTAAATCATTTTATTGGAGTTTCAGATACTTACAAAGCATATCGGACCTAAGGTAAGCGATAACTTTTCCAATCTCATTCTACCAAGATTATTTATTCGTAAGTATTTACCTGTGTCATGTTTATCATCCAAATCCATGTTTCCTCAATATGTAATATTATTTCTATCATCCTAAAATTTTTTAAATACAATTTTACCTATATCTGAGTTTTTAGTAAAAGATGTGAAAGGAATATTTTTTCATTTTCAGTACGAGGTAAGTTTTTGACTTTTTCGACAAAAGTACAAGGAGAATGTTTTTATTTAACTTATACAGAATTAATGAATTTTTACAGTTTCATAACGCCTTATTTCCATGAAGCTTCCTATGAAATATTTCATGATTATTTTTAACAAAATTCAGTTCTTTTAAAATTTCAATCACTATATGGTTCATTCATGGTTTTTTGTAATAAATGTGCTTCAATTATGAAGTAATAATAATGTATGTAAATTTTGGGTAGTTATAGTTGGAATCAGAGGAAATGTATAGTCATTATTTGGAAACTAGGATGTGAAAACTTTAGCGAGATCCCTAGAGGTATATCTAAGGTATGTCTAGGGATGTCCCGAAGGTTAAGTATAATCATAGGTTTTAGAACTAGGATTATGGTAAAGATCATATAATTAAACATAAGATGTTAGATATTGAAGTTACTACTCCTTTATTATGATGATTTCCTAGGATGATTTTTTCCTATGACACTATTCTTATTGGGTTTTAGATGATTGATGGAACCCGAAGGAACCGTGTTGATCAATGTAATGGGAAATGAAATGAGTTTCCTCCTGAACAAACGAATGTTATTGGAGATGGAGTTCAAAATCTTATTGCTATACTTACACAAGATATGAATCATTCTGGACTTCCAAATGAGTAGAGAAGGGAACAATATTATATTGAGTCCATCATGAGGCAAAGTCCACCTTATTTCAATGGGTCTTTTAATCCACTTATTACTGAACAATGGATCAGTACCATTGAAAATATATTTTCTATACTTCACTATTCAGAACCTAAAAAAGTCATTTTGGCTGTTTACCATTTAGAAGGTGAAACAGACCAGTGCTGGACTCTAATTAAGAATACAAGGACCCAAGATGAAATTGAATCCATGGAATGGGATGAGTTCAATAACTTATTTTTCAATAAGTACTTTCCTCGTACTCTTCAAATGAATATGGAAAAGGTGTTCCTTGATCTTAAGAAGAAGGGTGATGAATCTGTTGGTATATATGAGGTAAATTTTACAAGGCTTTCAAGGTATGAATCTGGCTTTATCATCCATCCTGAAAGAAATTTTGATCGATTTTTCAGTGGCTTAAAACCAAATCTTCAATGGGAATTATCTATAAGAGACCTCAGTAGATATGAATAAATTTTGTGTTGTGCTATCAAGGTAAAACTGTAAGTCAGTGATACATATCCATCTCATAGTTTTGACAAGAAACAAAAGATGGAGTCTAAGGAAAAATCTCAAAACAATGGGTAAAATAAGACGAATGTTTATATATGCTCAATGTTTGGAAAGAAGCATGGTGGATACTATCTAAAAGGTACTAGAAAATGCTTCAAGTGTAGAAAAAAAGTTCATCGAGCAGCTGAGTGCCGAAGTTAAGGGAAAAAGGTTTCTAATGATGTGAATAGGGAAAAGAATACCGAGAAAATACCAATAACACTTCAATTCTACAAGTGCAAGGAAATGGGGAATTATGCTAATCAATGCCCTAATCAAACGGTTAATGATGATCATTGTGAACAACCTCTTAAGGCAAAGGATAAAGGGAAGTCCCATGAAATCACTATTTGTGTTGTTGAGTATGACAATGATGTTGTGAAATGATTAAGTTTTTCTGTAATGGGATTTCAAAATAGTATCATGGAATCTCATTTATAGTATCGTGGAATATTGGAATATCTATGTATTAGTTTATTGTGGTTTTAAATAATTATATGGTACCAGTAACCATGAAAATTGATTGAAATAGTTTTGGAAAGCAGATGATATGAGCATAATGAATGGATAAGGAGAAAATAATGTCTTTTATATTATTAATGAGCTCATGATTGATATAAGGACAAAGTGATATCATAGTTTGAGATTTTGGTATGTGGAAGGAGTTAACTTTTGATAGAATTCATTTTTTTGCTTAAGTTATATGGTAATACATGTTCCAAGAGAATGCATGATTAAGGTATTAACATATTTGGAATGTGACAAACAAGATATATCTTATGATATATGGGGGATAAATGATGGTATTCACATACTTGCTATATGAAATTTCAATTAATAATTTTCTTTACACTATGAGATTAGACAGGAGTAGTTTGGATAATGCAAAATATTGGAATAGATTATATTATACATCATATAGTATTGTTTAAATCTATTACATTTTTGATATTTTTTTTGGAATGTTAAAACTGTGTCGTTTTAGAAATAGGAAAACCTGCTGGACGGGAAATAACCCATTCCATCAGACAAGGATGCGGGAATCAAACTCAAAACCGATATGCAATAGGCCTTTATTGCCTACCACTGGCCTACAAGAAGTCACTAGTTAGTATAAACTAGTTTTATTTTGTTAAGCGGTATGATAGATGATGTATAAGTCCATTTTTGGAACCATATACGATTAATCTCACCAAAGATGGACTTTTGTATATTTAATAACTTTTTCTAAGCTTATGATTGAGATAGATAGAATGACCTATCATTCTATCTCATGATCTTCTAGCACTTCATGAATGAAAAATTCAATTTCATTTCTTTAAGAGATGAATTGTAAATTGTTCAAGGCACCAACAACAGTGAGAATATACCAAATTCAATTAAGTATTTCTTTTAATTAAAAAATTCTTCAACATTAATAAAATGATCTTGAAAACCAAAAATGTTGTTCTAGTTCCCTCATATCTGATGAATCATATGGTACCTTAGATCACCACAAATTTATGGATTTGTGATTATTGGCGTTTTCATATCTATGTTCTCTTCCACTCTCCATCAGAACTTGATGGTTAGTTTTCTCTTCCATATCCATATTTCCACCTATGTTCTCCTATGTGGAAAACCAATGATGAGTTAATTTGGGTAACTGTTATGTTTTTTACTTTCCTTTTTAAAATTAAGTTTTAGTATTCCTTTTTACGATGTGGGTTTCTATGAAAGAAACTTTCAAGTAGTAAACTATTTATAACACCAAAGAATTTCGAGGGAGAAATTCATTTTAAGGGGGTAGAATATAACACCCCGAGATTTTATGAGATATATTAATTTTGTTGATATATTGTTTTTTATGATACATCAAGATTATCTTGCGCTATATGCAACACCGTATTAGCTTGTAGTATACGAAACACTATTCTTGGATTACGTTGCACACAATTTCAAGTTCTTTCGAATAAATTTCCTTTTACACAACACAGATTATATATTTTGATCAATGTATAAATGAAATATATTTTTATTATGTTATACGCAACCCCAAAATAATATTTCACTACACACAACCCTGACTTGGCTTGCATTACATGCAATCACGACCTTCCCCCATAGCGTGCGTAGTACGCAATATCGGGTTTTATTAAACAACGATATATTGTTATAATATTATTATTAACGATCCATTATGAATAATATTAACTAAATTATGAATTTTATAACATTATTATTTATCTTACACATTTTTAGAACATTGTAGGAGAATAAAATAAATTGTTTGGGTAAAATAAGTTTTTAAAAAAAATTCAGTTTTGCCGCCTTTTGATGGAGCACCCATTTTAAATATAGTGTTTGACAAGTTTATAAGTTAAATTTTACAAATTAAAATTATTTCATGGATTCAGGATTTAAAAATGTACTTTGGTTAAATTTTTGATATTTTTTTGATAACTTTCATATTTTGATGAATAGTAAAAATACACTAAATTTTAATTAAAAACTACTTTTTTCATTGAGATAATTTATATGGTTAAATTATCTTATTGAATGGTTTTAATGTTTAAATATAATATATGTTTACCATTTAATATAATTTATGTCATTTTCATTAATTTTACATTGAATTCATAGGTAAAAACATTTCAATCTTTGGCAATGTTTTAACTTTTAAAACCTGTTTTCTTAACAACAAGATTAATTTTAAATTAATTACTCCAAATTATGTGTTCAGAATTTTGAAAAATTGATTCCATATTTTGATTTAGTGGGTCTAAATTATGTTAGTATGTTACTTTAACTTTTCTTTTGATATTATGAATAGTAACTATGGTAATTTTTATTTACTGGAGTTAAAGGTAAATCGGGTAATTAGGGGTACAAATAAGCTTATAAAATTACCCTAACACATGCCAAAATTCTACTTGATGAATAGCAGATGAACCATATCACCTAAGGGTCTGAACAGATTAATTACATGGACTTTTGACCTTCAAAATGACTTAATTATTAATACAATAAAAGAAAGTGACAACATGTCACTCTCTTAAATATTTTAAGTGTAATTATTTTAATTTAGTGATATAATTTATAAAATTTAGAACATTAATAGTCTATAGAAATATAATAAAATTATCTACATCATTTGAAATTATTTATTATTTTTAGGGATTATATATTTATCATTAATGATGACACAACAGTAATGTTGAAATTATTTTATTGATTGAAATATAAAATAAATGGTTTTAAAAATATTAAAATAAATATTATATGAACTATTTAATGTACTCCAAAACATTTAAAGATAAATATGTCATTTTATAAATCTATTTAATATTTTTGTTCGAACATATCCTTTGTGTGGACTTTATTTAAATTCCCCTAAATGAATAGTGTCAAAATTGACCCTATTATTATTTCATAAAAATAACATATTATAAAATTGATTAAAAATTACAAAAATATTTAAAAGTTATAAATTGAAATTTATATGGTCTAAAAAGTCATATAGTATCCAACTATAAACAATTCACAACACATATGTAATTATTTATAACAATTTATAATTTAGAATATTATTACCACAAATATAATTAAATAGATTAAATAAGGATAAATCAAGTTGATAAGGTTTAAATTAAATTTCCAAATTGTCTAAATATTATTAGTTGATGATATTACAACCCTATCTCATCTAATATTCTTATTTGAGTAATTTTGGAAATTGTTATGTGGGGTTTGAGTTTATTATAAATTAATATTATAGAGGTTTTCAAAAGTGACCCTCTCGCCTCTCATAAAAGGGAACCTCCTCCCTCTCCTATTCACACAATTTTGAGCCTTAAATCTCGACCAAAACCTACCCATTTCACTTCTCGACTTCTCTAGAAAAATACTAGTGGTCCTGGTCTTCTTAAAAGTCAATCTTTAGTGCCCTAATAGGAGGTTTAGAAGAGGCACGTCCAAGAAGAGGTAATATCCTTTACCGATTATTTCAATATTATTTCTTCTCCTACTTCCTCTATATGAGTTGTTTCATTATTAAGTAATTACTCCAGTATCAATTTAATACTGATATGTTATTATGAATATTAAACAACCATATTTTATCTTCTATCCATCCTATGAAAAAATGAAATCACCACACGTGCGTATGTACGACTTACCGTCCCCACACTGTGGTGTAATCTTTTTTTTCATCGCTAACATACATGGATTGTTATAAGGATGGAAGAAAAAACTATATATTATTATTGTAAAGTGATATTGATTCTGAAATTTTATACACCATACACTTCAATACAATTCCACAATCATGGGAATGATATAATCGCTCGTGCGTACGTACGGCCTACCGTCTCCATGATGTGATGCGACTTGTTCTACATGATCTTCATTGAATAATGATTATATATATTAATTTAATGAATAAAGATGATATATATTACACTAATATCTTTCTGAAAATTTTGTATCTATAACCTAAAATAAGGAATAAGAATTTATTCCACAAAAAACGCATAGGAACATAAAGCAATGAACACCCGAATAACAAGTAGCAATGAAATATTACTACTAAGAAGATAATAATATGACCATATATTATATAATAACAATGAATATGATTCTAGAATAAGTCAGTGACATTGTTTAAATAATTATACAGGATTTTCAGATACGTACAAAGCATATCGAACCTAAGGTAAGGGATATATCTTCCAATCTCATTTTACTGAAATTATTTATTAATTGGTATTTACTAGGGTCATGTTTATCATCTAAAACAATGTTTCCTAAATATGTAATATTATTTCTATCCTAATAAAAATTTTTAAATCCAATTTTACCTATTGGTGAGTTTTTAATAAAAGACGTGAAATGAATCTTTTGTCGTTTTCAGTACGAGGCACTTTTTGTCTTTTCCGGTAAAAGTATGAGGAGAATGTTTTTGTTTAACTTATATGGAATGAATGAATTTTTACAGTTTCATAATTATTTACTTCCATGAAGATTCCTATGTAAGATTTCATGATTATTTTCATCAAAATTCATTTCTTTTAAAATTTCATGTCATTTTGAGAAAGCAAAATGATTTTTGAAGAAGAAAGAATATTTTCCTCAAGAACTGAGTTCAAGTGTTTTATCAAAATTATTTTCCATATAAGATAATATAGGTTTATGTTTCTCTCCCTATTATTACATTTATTTGATTATTTTATGATGGAATTAATTTTATGAAGCCCTTTTATCTTACATGTATTATGTTATGATGGCATGATGTTTAAGAATCCAATTTTTATTACATGGGTTATTCTATGATGTATGATTTATGATTTTGTGGCACACATAATAATGGTTTCACTATGAGATGGGTGTGACCTATATCTCACTCCAATGCATTGGGTAAATATTTATATCTCATGAGATAGACATGGTTGGAATGACAAGTTAATCTGGTTCAGTGATACAGGACTGGAACGAGGAGTGAACTCAGTTCAGTAATGGACTTTATCTCCTATGATGGTCTTGGAAATGAGTATTGACTAATATGAAATGATTTTATATGATTATGTGTGTATGACACAAATTTTCATGTGTTATGTTATGATTATTGGGATTACATTTCACTACTATGACGTATCCCATTTCATGATATAATGGTCTCTTTTACAGGATAAGATTTTCAAAAGGTTATGTTATTATAAATATGATATGATTGATATTTCCTTTTTTTACCCTTACTGAGCATTTGAGCTCACCCTTTTGTATGTTTTATTTTCCCCAGGTCAGGAAGAAGGGTATTAAGTGGGATATTCCAAAAGGGATTCAAGATATGATGAAATAAATGGGAGACAAATTAGATTATTTATGAACCAGTTCTTTATATTTCCCAATTCCTAAAGACATTGTACCTATACGGTCCTTTCATGGTTTTTTTTTCATAAATGTGCTTCAATTCTGATGTAATAACAATGAATTTAATGTTTGGGTCGTTATACTAGGGGATACTCTATATTTTATTAAGAATATAGATAGAATATATCAAATACAATTGATGGGGATTATGGTCTATTGTGAATTCGAGACTAACGTGATCCCATAACTATATAGTTCTAAATCATATATATCTGATTTCCTCCTTGCAGGTTTTTTATTTCAGGTGGTAATGGGAGGCTCAATGAAAAGGGTCATAAGTCACCAAGACATGTAAAGAGGAAGTTTTGACTTTGTAGTTGGGATTGGGAAAAGGGTTCAGTACATTAATATGTATCACATGTAATGAAAATCAATTCACACATAGTTTTGGATTAAGTTGTGTGATAGAATACTAACACCATCCCAAAGTTGTTCATCCTCGTAGGTGAGGATCGTGAACATGAAATTTAATGTTATATTGTAAAGATAATTAATATATAGTTTAAAGACATTCAATTGGTTTGTACAATTTAATGTCATTTAACTATGAATTAGATGCATGGTGTGGTTTTCTAGGTGTGAGGTTCTTATATAAGAGTGATAATGACTCTCATTAATTATTCAGGCATCTTGGAACTCTCCAACTCAATCAAGAATTTTTCAATCTACTTTAGGATACAATAAAAAATAATAATCCATCATTTGTATATACCAATATTTTATGGTAGGTAAAATAATTTATATGATCTTTCATAACCACCTCGTTGGGTCTCTTACTCTTTAGAATCTGAATAAGGCTATTTTCCATAGAATAAATAAAATATACAACCACTTGATTATAGATAAAGGACTAATACATAATTTTAATATCAATTAGAGATGTATGGAACTTATTATTTTGTATACATGGTGGATTTCTCTTAGGGTATTCACATATCTAATGTAAATATTTGGGTTTTTGAAACTCCATTATCCCCTCTTCTATCTACTTTTGGTGCCAATTTTTGTAGATGAAGCACTATTTGATTCTATTCCCTAATAATTAGTTTTAGGGTTATTAATGGGATTTTTTTCTCAAATATAAATATTGTGTTATCCTTACCCTTTGGATCTGAAACATATTATATTCTAGAGAAAATATGAAATTCCTAGAAAGATGCTCTGATTTTATGGAATAATCTCGGTTTCATCTATCCAAGAGATATGAGAAATAGTATTGTTTCATATATAAAAAATATATGGATTCCTTATCAGGTTTCCCTAGTTTAATTTGATATATGAATAGTGGTTCCTAACTCCTTTTGAATTTGGGGTTTAGTGTAGAAGCCATTGATGATTAGTGAATTGATGGTGCACCCAACTACTGGAGATATATGAATTCCTTGAGGACTATGTGACGATCACTAAGGTTGAACCATGCCCAAATATTACCTGATAAGGTTCTAAAAATAAAAAAATATCCCTAGACCTACTGGTTGGTTCAAGGCCCTACTGAGGGCCCATATCCGTGGGATGGTATTTCATATTTGGTAAAATACCCCAGAAGAAACATTATAATTACATTCCAAAATATGTTTATTTTATTACTATAATTGTTAAATATATTCCTTATTGGACATATCAATAATATATTCAGGTGATAGAAAGGAAGACGATATGGAAAAACAATTAATGTTTTTAGTGAAACAATGGATTGTTGTGGATGAAAGTCTGGGTTGGAACCAAAATGAAAAGATCTTATTTTGATTCCAGGAACACACTCTATTAACATTATATTCTGAGGCATCAATAAGGTTTGAGATACCTTATATAGTGAAGGTTTGATATTTGTAATCTCTTCTTCACTATTTTTTTAGAGTAGAGTATAGGAAGGCATGTTGAACAATTGATGATGGTATATGTGTGTGAGTGCATTTGTCAATAGTGAACATGTCTGGACTAGGTGAAAATTATTCTATCCTAGATTTTATGGAAACAATGGTTCACATTTCAATATACTGTTCTTCACTAGTTCTTGGAACATTTTGTTGGACATTTATCAATGAACCATTAGGTGGGATGGTTCTTGTAGAACTATTTTCTGGGATAGTTCCCCAAATACTAGAATTGGGGCATGAGTTTTATGAAATCTTGAACTACATGAAGGATACATGGGGAACCCTGTTTCTCTTTAACATGATTGTATGAACTATGTCATATCTTAGGATATTGTGATGAATATGGTGTTGTAGTATTGGTTGAAAAGGGAATTGAGATAACATATAATTTATTTGGTCTTAACCCGATAATATAATTTTCTTGATGCAATGTATTTTTATCCTCTAATCATCATAATTTTATGAATTTGCAAATAGGGAATCTTAAATATTTCCTTTATTTTGTAATATTAGATGACACATATGTCACATGAACCATGGGACCTAAAAATGGTAATTGACAAATATCGACATTATTTGGTGGTAGATCTTTAAGGATGAATAATTCTTGGATCATGTGACCCAACATATGATAGAAATGGATGTTATTTAGGTGGTTATTCTAGATTTTTTGTCCATATTCGTGATTTCTATTAACACAACAATGTTAATATCTAAGGTGGAGATGAAATACTCTATAACCTAGTCTTTAGAGAAAGAATAAACTATGTTCTTACTATATTAAAAGTCTTGTAACCTCAATCATTTTCACTTGAGGGTGATAATAGTTCTTTATAATTAATCTATAATCAGTATTTTTATGATGGTGATTATTTATGAGCTATTTACATGGTATTTTTAATAAAATCCTCTAAACATTATTCTAGGATCACATACTCTAGAAATCTTCAATAATACTTCAGGGGGATGAGCATGGTTGAAAACACATCCCATAAGTTCTCCACATATATCTCAATTACTTATTCATGGGGAAGATTCATATCTAAGGATTATATTAGAACTTTAAAATTTTCAATTAAATGCATGACCCTCACATTACATTTAATGTTTTAATTGGGGAGGTAAAGGATAGCTATCTTCATCAGCATGGATTTTAATTGGAATAAACATTTATTATATATCTCTTCTTATAATTTAATAGAAACCACTACAGTTGCTATACCACATAAAGGCATGAAACTAAATGTTCTATATGAAGAACTGAAGATTATATGCCTTTTATTATTATTGGGTTTCCCAATACCATGCCACACTTGGAAGATAAATGTGTGAAATTTTACTCTAGTTCTTCCGTATCAAACAATATTTAGAATATATGATTCCTGAAGTTAGGTATAGAGGGTTCATATCCACTAATTTGGATATAGGTTCCTGTATGGTTGTATTGGTTCCCATCATCCATCTATATCATCCAAATAATTATTAAGAGTTTCTTGTATATCCTAGGATACCACCACTTGAGATAGATATGAGTGACTATACTGAGATAGTAGTTGATGTTACACCACTGGTGGTAACTCTTGATAATCAATCGACAATGTAGTCAAATGGACTTATTGGCATGATCCTAAAATAATAGGGGGGATTGAATCCACATTTTTGGGGTAACAATCTCTTCCCATTGAAGAGGTTTAGTTGAATGAGTCATAATGGATTTTTTATTGAATTCCATGATTGGTTCATATGTTCTGGCCTAATATTTGATAATTGATCTACTCAACCTTTTATATTTAGGATTTAAATCATGAAATATTTTCTTTTGAGTGGATAGTTTCAACATCTTTGGGTGGTGGTTGTATTATATATGTAGGCACTCCTTTAAACTTTTTGAAATTTTCACGGTTAACAGTATCATTTAGGTCAACAATAATTATATTTACTAATGAAAAATCCATGATAGGAACCAAATATTATCTTGGAGGTATGCCTATAATATGGGTATGTTGTAGTAAAATGGATAATACTAGATATGATTATCAGGGAAAAAATACAACTTTGATAGGGGATAGGGTTTCAAGGGGATGTTTAATTAACCTGGTCTAATTATGATAATGTCTAAATATTTTAGATATTGGTAATATTGGATTTCTCATAGGATACTAGCAGGATAAACCTATGGGCCTCAGGGGTGATGGTAATAGCAGCTATGTTGACCTTCTCTTTAATTATGTTAGTTAGTTCTCCCTAGTTAGATCTCATTCTTAAATATCATAATCTTTATGACTGTGTCTATCAAGACATCCTCTAAAACTTCTTTTTTAATTGTGGCCACATGTTAGTGATAATTACAATGATTTATTAGATTCCACTATTCTCTTGTATGGTATGATGGATGTAGTGGGTGTCCTCCTCAACCTCTTTATGATAAAGAAGTTAGTAATTTCACTGATCTAAGGAGAGTCTCCCGAATCAGATAAAAGTGAAAATGGGTTCCACTTTCTCTTTCATGACCCATCGTTGATAGGGAAGCTACTGGGAATTTATATTCTAAAGGTTCTCATAGGATATCTCTACTATTGAGATAAAATCATTAAGATGGTAATCCATACTAAGGTATTTACCAAGTATCATTGGATACATTGGTTTAGTGACAAAGTATGTTGATGCCTCCATATTTAGGTAGTTGTAGTGAGGAAATTAGAAAAAAGTTGGTTTTATCTATTAGTAATTCATGGAAACATTTTATTCTGTGAAATGTACCAAAGGCTTGTTGGATAACTTATTCTCATGTCATATGTTCATCATGTTTTTGTTTATATTCTCACAAATATTACAAATAACATATCTTTATATTCTCTCTAATTAGACTTTAAGATCAATCAACTTTATTCTAAAGGATTCACACCAGTTTTATCATTATATTTCTAATTAGTAAATCCTCCCACAACATTTTGTGTCAGTTAAAGACCTAATTTCAAGTGCCAATGGTCACCAGAACATAATATCAACATAATGGTCATGAATGAAATCAAAAGGATGGTCAGTTGGGAAGATCCATACACTTTTTATGGGAAATTATTTCAAAATCTATGACTCTCCAAAGGGTTTATGGTATGACATTTTTATCATTACTAGTAGAATTTATAATAATACTAGTCACCCTTAAGAAATTTATTGACTAACAAAATTCATTTAAGTGGATACTGCTTATGAGAATTAAAATGTATCTCGTTAAATCTATGTATTTGGTTACTCTTGGTGTTTAGATCTATACAGAATGGAACTACATGGTTAATATCCATACATGGAGCTATTATACCCCTGTAAAATGTTGTTGGAGGTAAGAGGTCATATGTATTGTGTATTTGTAATTGGGCATGTGATAAGTGATTTATACAAATCCCTAGGGAGTGAATCGGTGCCCCGAGTAGTTTGATTCCACTTAATGAGATACATTTTCCCTTTTAAGTCCACCTGACAATGAATACTGATTTTATATTTGAGGATGTTAATTCATCATTACCTTTATGGTATATAATGTCTTGTAGATTGGGATACTAGGAAAAAATTACCTTATAATGGGTTGGTGAAGGGCATATGAAAAAAATAGAAATTTCTAGATTAACCAAGTGTATGTGTTATGTGAAGGTATTTTAGGAATAAAAATAGTGTTATCTCAATTCCATATATTTAAATAAAATTAGAGGAGTATCACAAATTAGGGTTCATATGTGGAAACCAAGGGGAGTATCTTGATGTAAGTTGTCTATTAGGAAATCAAGAGGAGTATCTCAACCCATGGTACATGAACAATTCAAGTAAAAAATCTCAACTCAAGGAATATGGGAAAATATATATCAACTTATTTTTATCACATTATAAAACCTATGATTGAAACATAAGTAAAAATATTTTTAAAGATGTTGGGATTGAACCTCAAAGAGGGATCCTATATATCCTATGTGAGAATGAATCAATAACCATATAGGTTTAGGTGTGAAGTTTAATATCAAGATAAAGGACCGATGTATGAATTTGGGCATCATATAGTACGGATTATTCTGTGATTAATGGGGGTGGGTATGTGATTCCATAGGGAATATTTACTATAATAACATTTGTGGTTTGAAGGGAATTTAAGAAGATAGGAATAATATGTCAACCCAATGAGAATATAAGGAAACCAATAACAATATCGCAACTCAAGGTGTGTAAGAGGAAAATAAGGGGAGGATTTCAACTCAAGGTATATATGGTATGTCAAGGCACATAGGTAAGGGAAATTATGAGTTGCAGATACGGTATTAGACTTGGAAGCCAAGTATAGGACTGGGTATAATTAAATCCTTGGTATGGGAGTAAGGATAATTGGGGCCCTAGGGGAATGTGCCCTAATTGTGAATGCATGGGTGAAATATCATCAAGGTATGGGGCCCTGATAAAATGAAAATTATTGTGTGAAGTCTAGGGATATGGTTCACCAAAGTCGATAGGCTTAGGGATAGGTTCTCCCTAGTTGAGAGGCCTAAGTAATGGGTCGACCAGGTGTGTAGACCTATGAAAATGGACACATAGTATTTTATCCCTATTGATGGCATTGGAGGGTTGGATTAAACCCTACCTAAAAGTGACCCTGGTACCCATGCGTTTCTCCCTAATGTTTCACCTCATCCCCCCATATATTAACTCATAGATAACTATTTTTGGGTTTCTAAGATGTGAGTGAGGAGACAAAATCTTTGTTATCCCATGCACTGTGCACTTTATCCATCTATATGGTGTAAATAATGGGGACTCGTGGGGTCTATTTTTAAGAAAATATAGTGATAAATGTGCATAGGGGTTAATCAATGATAGTGGATCATGCTATTACTAGGGTTCTCTGAGAGACTTGGGCATGTGGAGCTGGGTGAAATGAGTGGAATATCACAGGGCCGAATAAAAATGAACCTATAAACCCTATTTTTATAGTAAAATAATTGGAATTGGGTTGTCTTATGATAAGATATTATTTTCGTTGTGTTCACATCAGGTTTAACTGGTTTACTATCTGAAATAGAAGGTTGAATTGATTCATTTTAAAATAAATTTTATTTGAAGTGGATGAACCTTGGATACCCCCTCACTTACCTATTAAATCATTATTTCATATTTACTCTCCCTTTTTCTCTCAAATCAAGTAAAAACTCACTGATTACACTTAACTTTAAGTTATGGTTTAATGAGAAGGTTGAAAAGATCGTTGTAATCTCTAATATCCCCATGAATAGTGATTCAAAATATCCAATCACTCTCAGATCAATCCACTACTCACAATAATGAGCAGTTGGATGAATCTAAGTGTCTTGTTTGTACAATCCAATGATGAAGGGATGAATAATTATAGAGGCATAGAAATAACACAATTTCTTAATTTCTAATCAATTTGAATCATCATAGAGATAAGAACATAATTGATTTATCAAATGATAGATGAATTAATTAATATAAGTAAAAGTAATATCCTCGACTCAGACACATAGGGATTAGTGTTTCATCACTTGATAATTATAGAAAAATAGAAGAGAGAATGAAGTAAACAAAAACCCTACTTAATAGAGAAGTTATGGATGAATACCCCTCCCTCAAGTGATAATTTTTCTATTTCAAGAGATTCTTAGGACCATATTTACAGTAGATACCCCTTACATGTGAGTACCATAGACTCAAATTCCAAAATATTTAGAATTACATTGAATTTAGTGTCTGATTACTATACATGATCCTCCTCATATTCCTTGCTTGATGATCTCAACATGGGTCATTGGATAAAATCTTCCTAATTCGGCCAAAATAGATAATGAGAATTGTTTCTGATTTTAGGTTAATCTAATATAATTTGGGAAATTCTTTTTTAGTCTTCAAATGGACCCTTAAACAAATCCAAATCATTGTCCTTACCATATTTTGAATTCCTGAGGATAGTGTTGTATTTAATGTCTGTATATTTTAAGTGTGATGATTATTATACTTCATTTCATTGAACTAAAGGAATGTGTATATAACACTGTATAAAATTTTTTTTCATAATTTTTAATAATGATAGATAATTACTAAATATGCATTCAATCAACCTCTTGAAAATAATTGTTCATGTAGACTGGCCACAAGAAGTGAGAAGCTACCAGGAGTGTTCTACATGGTAGAGCACATGAACATCTTCACGTGCCACGTGTCATGAATACTATTTTGAGTGTTTCACATGGTTCATAAAAAACTAGATCAATAATTAACAATATTATGAAAAAATATACATCTTACCATGAACTGATCGACTTCATAATGCAAACCTACCACATGAACAGTAATGAACTACAGTGAGTAAGTGGAATCTACTTGATGAGGATCATAAGAAACCATTAGGCATGTATGGATCGATCAAAATATTTTCATTACCAATTGTTCAAATAAATGTAATGTAGTCAGATGAAGCATTTCATTGAAACTCTACTCTCAATGGGTAGATGAAAATGGATAGAGATTATTGGGGGGTGTCATGGTTTAAAATGAAGCAAACTTGGAAGAGCCACATAAATCCATGTTCTATATAAAAGAATTACTCAAATATCAAAATTACACAAGTTTGTTGATTACATTACATATGGAAATGTTCTCATATGTGAAGATTGACATAATAAAAGATGTATCACATACATTAATTCATACCATGTAGAAATTCACATTAAAAAATTCAAATAGTCAAATTGATCTTGTGGTGCCGATGGTCGGTTCCTTAAAATAAGATTTGAGTTTTCACACACTATGTTCATGCAAAGGGTTATAACATTTCAAAAAATCCATGAATAATATATGCATAAATATATGTACGTTCATGTGATATTGTATGAAATGATAATTCAGATTTGTGAGAAAAATTTATGTAGTTTATTAGGATGTTGTTATTTTCATAAAAAACATGTGAAGTTCTCATATCTATATAGAGAATATTCAAAATAAAAAAGTACATTTTATGGGGAGATGTTCAAGAATATGCGTGATGAAAAAAATGTGAGAGCCTGAATCATTAAAGTAATTAAAAGAGTGTGTGAAAATTCAAAATCACATGAGTGGAAATCCTCGAGTAGTTTATAGATTCAAAAGGGGGTATTATCTCATATTTAAATGATATTAAATGAATAATTAAATGAATAATAAATCCCAAGTCATAGGGGGTAATAAGGAGAAGGCTGTCCAACATTGAGTAAGATTTAAATTTGAATTCAAAGAATTTAAATATTCTTCAATGGTTAATATAAATATTACCTATCATCGGGATTTAAAGAGATAATCAATTTCAAGAATTATAGGCATTCAGGCATTGAGAATATTTTTCAAATTCAATGAATATAAATATGATTAGAATTAAAATTATTTTTTGAGAATATTGAGTTAGAATAATTGATACATTGTTGTATCAAAGAAGCACTATTAAAATTAGGAGAATATTATTGTGAAATGTACATGAACAAGATCATCATTTGGATTCCATATGAAGGCTCATATTCTGATTTTTTATCATTATACAACAGGTGTTTTTTATGGTGCTTTTATTTTTGAATAAGATGGTTCTATAAGATTAAAATAGTTAATGGTCATACCCTTGATCGATTTCATATTGATAATAATAAGTGGGATGTGTGAGTATGTAACACCCTACACTTCCACGATACAGTTTCCTTTGAATAATGACATATCTTGCATTGTACGCAACTTCAAGATTCTAACACACCGTGACCAATCAAACAAGCCATTATGAATAGTAATACCCACATTGTGAAATTTTATAAATTTTATTTTTTAAAATGGAATTCATTTTTAGAATTGTAATATTGAAATTAGATTACGGTGAATTTTTGGTATTTTTTTGAAAATATTCAATCTTTGTGGAATAGTTAAAAATACGGAGTTATTGGTTAAAAATGAATTTTTATTTAAATAATTATTTATTTTATTTAAATTTTTTTTTGGTAAAAATAGATACATAATACCTATACAAGTTCAATGTAATTCATTGGTGCCATTTTATATTAATTTTAAATATATAAAATGTTTATTGAACTTTTTACTCTCTTTTACCCACCTCCTAGGAGCTTTTGAAAATTTGCATAAACCACAATCATACCACTTTTTTTATTTTAATTTTAATAATATGTGAGACACGATTGATATCAGTAAGTAATATTTAGTTCAATGAGATGAAAATAATTGTTGGTGAATAGTAACTTTTTACTTTTATTTACCATGGTTAAAAGTAAATAAGGTAATTAAAAGTAAAAATGATATTATTTTTACCCTAAAACATGTCATAATTATATTGGATAAGTGTATCTATCCCCAAAACAACCTTAGGAATAAAATATTAGCATTTAGGTCCACTTGAATTAGATTAGGACATTTATTATTATCTTATTTAATGAAGAGTTAAAATAGTTAAAATCAAATTTTAAAAACTAAACCATTTTTAATATAGGGTTATACATAAGATAAATTCTATTATAAATATTCATTAGAAATATAAAACGATTTATTACATAATGGTATCTTATTTACAATTTTTAGACATTAAATAATGTAATTTATTTATGACACAATGATGATACAATAATTACCTTATTAATGAAATATTAAAATAATTGATATTATAAAAACACAAATAAATGAAAATTAAGACTTTTGATAAATTCATATAATTTTATAGGTCAATATGACATTTTAGGATTGATTTATGTAACTCTTTTCGAAGTAATCATTCTGTTATGCTTTTTACAAAAAATAAATTACCAAATAGTGTCAAAATTGACATAAAAGAGTTTTTAAAACAAATATTATATTATTAATTGATATTCTATTCCTAAAAATCTAAGGTTCCGCCAAATGACTTAGATAAGGTTATATATATTAATAATGAACCACTTGGGGTTATCTTGGATTGTTAGAGTATGTTTATTAACCATATAATATAAAAATACAAAGACACATGGTAAATGTCAAACTAATTAACTAAGAGTTAAATATAAAAGATAAGGTTAATATAGTGAAAAAAAATATCTAAAATATATTGGTTGAAAGTATTGAGACCCATGCCTGTCTTATACTAGAAATAAATTACTTTGGAGCCATTATAAACTGAATATAAATTTATTATAAAATAATATTTCACTCTTTTCCTAAGGTATCCTTCACCCCTCTTATAAAAGGGCACTATCCCTTATCTCAAATTCACTCATTAAAATCCATTTGGCTCAGCCAAAACCTGAAAAAATATCCTAAAAACATCCCTCACTTCATCCTAGAGGCCTTCATTTAGTCAGAAATCCAACCTTATGATCCCTTTGGATCAAATAAAAAAGAAGAACCCAAAGAAGAGGTAAATATTTCATCACCTCTTTCATGTTCTTTTCTTCTTCAAATTCCATTTTCTTTGTTGTTTCCATTATAAAATAATAACTACAGTATCTTCTATATAATGTGATGTTATTATAAAAATGGTACAACCATATTCATTTTTCTATCCATCCTATAAATGAAAAATTTACCATATGTGTGTACGTACGGCTTAACGTCTCCACGTCGTGGTGATGTTTGTTATTCAATCACTTCATCATTTTTATGGGTATAATAATGTGTATAAATGATGTTAAAAATACATATAAAATTATAATGATTATTTATATATGATATACCATCCAATTATATATGATTTTAATATCAAATGAAAGATATTGTCGCTCGTGCGTACGTACGGAATACCGTCTCCACGAATGCGATAAGATTCATTTCCCCATCGTAACCATTCGAGAATAATTTTCATTTTATGATAAAAAATATTGTTTTAATAACATGGTATAATTCTGAATATGAATCAAATACATCCAATCCATAACAATCATGGCTTATGTATCAAAACATATAAAGGAAAATGAATCAGTTAACACCTGAAATGATGACAATACTAAAATATTATTAACAAAACAATAATAAAAGATCATATATGGTATAATATTTATGTATATGGTTCTTTTATAATTTAATAATAATGATTTAACTATTATACAGGAGGTTAACATACCCTCGACAAAGGAAAATTACTGGGTAAGGGTTAATTTCACAATTTTTTTATTATCTGAGGCTGTTTTATGTAAATATCTATTGGGACCTCTTTGTCATCCACATCCATGTTTCATAAAAAAAATTCAAAACATTTTTACTATTTACTAGACTACAGGTTAAAGTCATTTATACCCTTATTCGACCATATTTGTTTTTAAAGTAATCTTTTTGTCGTTTTCCAAACAAGGTACTTTGTGACATTTTTGACAAAAATAAGGTAAAAATGTATTTATTTTTAACTTATACGGTGGGTGCGGTTATTTTCCACCATTATAAAATTGTCGAAGCTTCCCTTATAAGCTTATATGAATATTTTCAAAATAATGGGTTTCTTTTATAATTGTGTGACTTTAAAATGATTTAAAAAAGAGATATTTCTCTCAAATAGTTTTGATTTCATCTATGTCAACATCCTTTGATGGATTTTAAGCTTATTTGAAGTTGATTTATTGTGATACAAAACTTCAATATTTTATTGAAGGTTTTGTGTTATCTTTGACTGTGGATGTGTTATGTTTATATCATTCATGGTTTAATAATAAAGTATTGACATTGTGTATGCTAGTTTTAATACGAATGATTAGGTTATGTTTAAACCTTTTCATATGATGAATGTATTGGACTTAGTAAGTGACAGGTGGAGCCCACTATAGCTCCTCGATGAATCGGTAGGTCTCATGAGAAAAACTAGTGTCTTGGCACGAGGCATTGACAAAATATTATTTTTAGTCTTGGCACAAGGCCTTGACTATGTGGTTATTAAAGTCTTGCATTATGCATTCCATCGTTATAAATGAGGCTATTGATATTACATGTGATTATTCGACTAGTAGAATATCCATGGGAATAAGTAAATATAATTATTTGATTTTATCTTTGCCATATTATGATGAAGTTAACGTTTAAAAGGCTTTTTTTTAGTCTTATACATTTCCTTAAATGTTTATGTTTATTTATGAAAGTTTCCACTATATTATTATCCGTAATGAGAATCTGAGCTCACCCATTTCTATGTTTTATTTTTCCCAAGATGTGAAGAAGTATCTTATGACTAACCTGTATGGATATTCTAAGGGGATATGAGTGTGGTATATGGAGAAAATGTTGTTGTATTTCATTTTACGATGTAATGTAAAACTTATGAATGTATCTATTATTTCCAAAGCTACTAAACTAGATTTAGATAATCTTTGATTAGAGCACATTACCCTATGATAGTCTTTGAGGATTATTATAGAAGACCTTCCTAGAATTTTGGTAATATATAGATTTTGTGAGTCTTCCAAGAAATACATCCCTATCTGGATATGAGTAGGTAGAGGCGGATCTGAAAAAAATGTACCTAGGGGTAAAACCCGAAAACACCGCTTTAAGCTAGACTCAAATGGGAACTGGTGCATGACAACGGGCCTTGCTTCACTCTTGGTTATGACACTTATGGAGGATATGCTTTGGATAATTATCATTTTCTTTAAAAACCATTATGATGGGTTTATGAGTATATACTTCCTCAAATATAACTTTTTTATGATTATGGATTATATCCATAAACTTTTCAATTTATGTTAAGTATTTTACAAGTTTGGAATTATGTATTGCAATTGATAAACTAATCCAGTGTATGCCATTGTTTAGAAATGATGCCTGGTGGAAGAAATGGAAACCGTATCAATGCACATAATCCATGTAGGGATTTCCCTCCAAATTAAGATAATTATAGTGGACCTGGTGATGCAACTGGTGCTGATCAGCTTATCACTATACTGGGACAACTCACTCAGGTTATGAATAATAACCTTTCCCGTATGGAGTACCCTGATCCACAATGCAGAGGATCAATGTTATATCTCTTCATGAGGAAACAAACACCAACATTAAATGGGAATATAAATCCGTTTTTTTCTGAAAAATGGATAAGTTCATTAGAGAAAATGTTTCAAGATTTGGGGAGTAGATAAAGGGATAAATTTGTCATGGCAGTTTATCACCTCACTGGAGATGTTGATCAATGGTGGTCATTGATTCAAAATAAAAAAGAAGATGAAGAATTGTCAAATATGGAATGGAGGTTGTTTAAAGATGTTTTATTTGAAAAATAATTTCCTCGTGACCATCGAGCAGATATGAAAAGACAATTTCTGGTTCTGAGGCCAAAAGAGGATGAGAATGTCGCAAAGTATGAAGTTAACTTTACAAGGTTAGAAAGGCATGAAAAAAATTATGTACGTAACCCAAGAAGTAAGATTTATCATTTCTTTGATGGGTTAAAACCATTTCTCCATCAAGAATTAGTCTCACAATCCTTTTCGTCATACAAAGATATCGCCTCATGTGCTATTAAGATAGAAAAGGAATTCTCTAAGTCTTACGAATTTAAAGAAAAACAAGAGAAGAAGTGGTCTGTTGATCACTCTGGAAATGTAAATAAGGGGAAGAAGGGAAAAGTTGAATATCTATCATGTAGTAAATGTGGGAAGAAACACCACAGTACTTCCCTGAATGGAATGGGAGTCTACAACAAGTGTGGTGAAAAAGCCCACTAAGATCATGATTGCAATGGGAAGAAAGAATCTACCGATGTTCAATGCTACAATTACATGGAGATGGGAAATTATGCAAATGAATGTCCTAATATCCAATGAAACTTACCTCAGAAAAGGCCAAGGGATCAAGGCCAACCTTATGCTATCACTACTACCGAGGTTGAAGCTCCAAAAGATGTGGTGGTAGGTAATTTAATGGTTTTCTCAAGTTTAGCCAATTGTTTATTTGATTCTGGACCATCGCATTGTTTTATATCTTCCCAGTTTGCTATGAAAATTAGATATTTCCAATTTTAATTAACAATGGAGTTTTCAGTCAAAACTCTTAAGGGAAGTATCATTGTGACAACATTTTTTGAATCAGTTCCCATTAGATCATATAAATGTTCTTTATCTACTGATCTCATCATTATACCCATGAATGAATTTGATATAATCCTCGGTATGGATTGGATTTTGGACCATGATGAGAAAATTTATTTTAAGAAGAAGGAGGTTACAATTTTTGATGATGATAAGGAGTACCTTATCCTTAGAGCAAAAACATCACCACCTAATTCTTATCCAGATCCACCCCCAAAAGCTCAACTAAATTAAATTATTGGGGAGGAAGATAATGAAATAACTGTGGGTGAGGAAAGGAATGTTCGAATAGAGGATTTACCTATTGTACAAGAGTATGCTGATGTGTTTCCATATGATTTACCTGAACATCCTCTAGAATGAGAAATTTAGTTTTCCACTGATTTTATTCCAGGTTCAAGGCCCATATGAAAGAACCTTTATAAAATGGCCACTGTGGAATTAGAGGAACTAAAGAAACAACTAGAGGAATTGAGTAATAAGGGATTTATTCACTCTAGTATTTCTATATGGGGAACCCATGGTCTTTTTGTTAATAAGAAAGACGGATCTATGGGGTTGATCATTGACTACAGGGATTTCAATGCTATAACAATAAATAACAAGTATCCCCTACCTCGCATTGATGATTTATTCTACCAACTTCATGGAGCTAAATAATTTTCAAAGATTGACCTTCGATCTAGATATCATCAGTTGTGTGTGAAGAAGGAAGACATTCAAAAAATGGCATTCCGAACCAGGTACGGGCATTACGAGTTTACAGTAATGCCTTTTGAACTAACTAATGCACCGTCTATTTTCATGGATCTAATGAATAGAGTTTTCAAGGAATATATTGATTA
This sequence comes from Viscum album, assembly GCA_963277665.1. Lineage (NCBI taxonomy): Eukaryota > Viridiplantae > Streptophyta > Magnoliopsida > Santalales > Viscaceae > Viscum > Viscum album. The sequence goes on along the minus strand of OY728134.1, from coordinate 1,022,948,166 downwards.
GTTTTTAGTGGTATTTATTGATGATATCATGGTATACTACAAAAATCTACTAAGATCATGAAAATCACGTGCGTGTTATCCTAAAGACTCTTTGAAGAAATGAATTATATGGGAAGTTTAGTAAGTGTGAATTCTGGATTCAGGAGATTTTATTTCTTGGGAATATTTTCTCTAAGGAGGGAATATCCATTGATCCTTCTAAGACAAGAGCAATCCAAGAATTTCCAGCACCAATGAGTATAACTGAGGTACGTAGTTTTATTGGTTTTGCAGGTTTTTATCAATGTTTCATCCAAAGTTTTTCCTGATTGGCTAAACCATTAACAAATCTCCCACGTAAAGGGGTTAAATTTGTTTGGACAAAAGAGTGTGAAGAATGTTTTGAAGAATTGAAGATAATATTAGTCAATGATCCTATATTGACTCTACCATCGGGGAATTATGGGTTTTTTATTTATAGTGATGCTTCAAAGAAAGGACTTGGTTGTGTCTTTATGTAGAATGATAGGGTAATTTCCTATGCATCACGACAACTAAATATTCATGAACAAAACAATCGTACTCATAATATTGATTTAGCAGCTGTGATATTTTCTTTAAAGATATGGAGACACTATCTCTATGTCGAAAAGTGTGAGATATATACCCATCACAACAGTTTGAAGTATATTTTCTCACAGAAGGAACTCAGCATGAGGAAAAGGAGATGACTTGAACTAATCAAAGGTTATGATTTCACTATAAACTACCACCAAGGGAAGGAAAATAAGGTGGAAAATGATTTGAGTAGAAAGGATCATGGATTTTTGAATAAGATGAGAGTTGAAAAGGATCCTATTTACATGGATTTAGTAAAGATGGATATGGGAATCACCATGGAAGGTGAAACATCAATACCTTTTTAAATGGTTTCCAAACCTCCTATACTAGAAAGGATAAAGAGTTCTCAGAATGGTGATGATGAGTTTAAATAGAAGATTAAAATTGTGAATGATTTGTGATTGAGTGACTTTGTGTATGAAGATGGAATTTTGAAATTTGGGAAGAGACATTGTGTTCCAAATATACCTGATCTGAAAATAGAATTTTTGGATGATGCTCATAGATCCAATTTCATTATACACTCTTGGAGCACAAAGATGTATGGATATTTGAAGGAACATTTTTGGTGGGATGACATGAAGAGGGAGATTTCTAATTTTGTGTCAGGATGTATGGTTTGTCAACAAGTGCAAGCTGGAAGGAAATAGCCTGGAGGAGTCATGAAACCTCTTCCCATACCTAAGTGAAAATGGGATAATACTACGATGAAATTTTTCATGGGGCTACCAAAGACTCCTAGATGGAATGACGTAGTATGGGTCATTTTTTATCATCTTACCAAGTCATCACATTTTCTTTCTATAAGATAAGATTTACCACATGAACGTTTAACAAGACTATACATTAATTTACTTTTAAGACTTCATGGTGTACCTCTATCGATTGTTTCGGATCATGATCCCCATTTTAAATCAAGATTTTGGAAAAGTCTTCAGAAGTCCTTGGATACTGAACTTCATTTGAGTACTGCCTACCACCCTCAAACAGATGGGCAATCAGAACAAACTATTCAAACCTTAGAAAAAATGTTGAGATCCTGCTCAGTTTACTTTCATGGTATGTGGGATCAATATTTATGTATGGTAGAATTTTCCAATAATAATATCTTCCATTCAAGTATTCAGATGGCACCATATAAAGCGTTATATGGAACGAGTTGTCACACACCAACTTGTTGGGATGATGTTGGTGAAAGAAAACTCATAGGCCCAGAACTTGTTGAGGAAATGATGGAAAAGGTGAAGGTAATCCAAACACACATCAAAGTAGCTCAAAGTAGGCAGGAGAGATATGCCGATAACTGAAGGAAGGATTTGTAATTTCAAGTAGGAGATTATTTTTTCTTCAGGGTATCACCATTTAAGGGAGTTATACGATACGGTAAGAAGGGTAAATTGAGTCCTAGGTGCATCGGACATTTCAAAATTCTAGAACGAATTCGGGATATAGATTACTGTTTGGAAATGCCACTAAGCCTCTCTAGAGTTCATGATGTGAACCACATATCACTGTTGAGAAAATACATGCCTGACTCAATGCATGTACTCACCTATGATGAATTAGAACTGGAACCTGATCTATCTTATTGCAAAGATCCTATCAGATTTCTTGATACCAGAGAACAAGTGCAATTAAACCAGACAACTCGTCTGGTAAAAGTTCTATGGAGAAACCATAAGATGGAAGAGACAACGTGGGGACCCGAGAAAATTATGATGAAGAACTACCCAAATCTTTTTGTGAGGTAGTAATCTAGAAATTTCGTGGAAAAAAAGTATTTTAAGGAGGGGAGAATGTAACACCCCAAGCATCCACGATACATTTCCCTTTGAATAATACAATAACATGCGATGTACGCAACTTCGAGATTCTAACACACTACGACCAATCAAACTAGCCATTATGAATAGTAATACCCTCTTTTTGAAATTTTATAAATTTAATTTTTCAAAATGGACTTCATTTTTGGATTTGGAATATCGAAATTAGCTTAGGGTGAATTATTGTTATTTTTCTGAAAAATCTCAATTTTGATGAATACTGAAAAACATTGAGTTATTGGTTAAAACCGACTTTTTGTTTAAATAATTAATTATATTATTTTAATTTATTTTAGGTAAAAATAGATACATAATACCTATATAAGTTCAATTTAATTCATTAGAGTCGTTTTATATAAATTTTAACTATATAAAAATTTTATTGAACTTGTTACCGTCTCTTACTCACCTCTTAGGAGCTTTTGTAAATTTGCATAAAACATAATTTGACCACTTCTCTGAGTTGAATTTAAAAAATCCGAGTGACGTGGTTTATATCAATAAGTAAAATGTGGTTCAATGATATTTAAATAATCTTTGGCGAAAAATAACGTTTTACTTTTATTTACCATGGTTAAAAGTAAATAGGGTAATTAAAGGTTAAAATGATATTATTTTTACACTAACTCATGTCCTAATTCTATTAGATAAGTATATATCTACCAAAAACAACCTTAGGAATAAAATATTATCATTTAGGTCTATTTGGATTAGATTATGACATTTATTATTATTTTATTTAAAGAAGAGTTAAAATAGTTGAAATCAATGTTTAAAAACTAAACCATTTTTAATATAGGGGTATATATAAGGTAAATTCAATTATAAATATTCATTATAAATATAAAAATATTTCATACATAATGGTATTTTATTTAAAAAAATTAGACAATAAATAATGTAATTTATTTATGACACAATGATGAGGTAGTAATTACCTTATTAATGAAATATTAACATAATATATATTATAAATACCCAAATAAATAAATATTAAGACTTTTGATAAATTACATGAATTTTATAGGTTAACATGACATGTTATGATTGATTTAATTAACGTTTTTTGAAGTAATCATGATGTTATGATTTTTAAAAAAATCAATTACCAAATAGTTTCAAACTTGACATAAAAGAGTTTTTAAAACAAATAATATATTATTCATTGATATTATATTCCTAAAAATTTAATGCTCAGCCAAATGACTTATATAGGGTTATATATATTAATAATGAACCACTTGTTGTTATCTTGTCTTGTTATAATAAGTTTATTAACCATATAATATAAAACTACAAAGAGACATGGAAAATGTCAAACTAATTAACTAAGAGTTAAATCTAAAAGATAAGGTTAATATAGTGACCCAAACCTATCTAAAATCTATTCATTGAAATTATTTCGAGAAATAACCACCATATCATAAAAATAAGTCACATTGGAGCCATTATAAACCTAATATTAATTTATTATAAAATAATATATAACTCTTTTCCTAAGGTGCCCCTCACCCCTCTTATAAAAGGGCAATCCCCCTTCCCTCAAATTCACACCTTAAAAGCCATTTGGCTCAGCCAAACCCTATCCAAATATCCTACCAACTTCCCTAACTTCATCCTAGAGGCATTAAATTAGTCATAAAGACAACCTAAGGAGCCCTTTTGATCAAATAAAAAGGAAGAACCCAAAGAAGAGGTAAATATTTCATCACCTCATTCAAGTTCTTTTCTTTTTCCACATCCTCTTTATTTGTTGTTTCCATTATAAAATAATAACTCCAGTATCTTCTATATATAGGGATTTTATTATAAAAATTTTAAAACTATATTCATTGTTTATCCATCCTATAAAAGACAAAGTCACCATACGTGCGTACGTATGGCTTACTGTCTCCAAGTCGTGGTGATGTTTGTTATTCAAACACTTCATCATTTGGATGTGTATAATAATGAGTATAAATGATGTAAATAATAAATATAACATTATAATTATTCTTTATATATGATATATCATACAATTATATAAAATTTTAATATCAAAAGAATGATATTTTCGCTCGTGCGTACGTACGGAATACCGTCTCCACGAACGCAATAAGATTCATGTCCCCATCGTAAAAATCCAAGAATAATTTTCATTTTATGATTAAAAATGATTTTTTAGGGACTTTATGTCATTATGAATATGAATCAAATACATCCAACCCATAAAAACCATGGATTATGTATCAAAACATATAAGGGAAAATGAATCTGTTAACACTCGAAACGATGATAATACTAAAATATTATTAACAAAGAAATATTCAAAGACCATATATGATATCATATTTATGTATATGGTTCTTGTTTAATTTAATAAATATTATATAACTATTATAAAAGAGGTTAACATACCCTCGACCAAGGAAAAGTACAAGGTTATGGTTAATTTCACAATCTATTTATTATCCGAGGTTATTTTTATGTAAATATCTACGGGGACCTCTTTATCATCCACATCCATGATTCATACAAATGTATTTCAATTTTTTTTTACTATTTACTAGAATATGGGATAAATTAATTTGTACCATTATTTGACCTTATATGTTTTGAAATGAATCATTCTGTTATTTTCCAAACGAGGTACTTTGTGACCTTTTCGACAAAATTAAGGTAAGAATGTCTTTTTTTTAACTTATATGATGGGTGCAACTATTTTACACCATTATAAAATTGTCAAATCTTACCTTACAATCTTATAATAATATTTTCAAAATAATTATTTTATTTTAAAATTATGTGACATTTAAATGGTTTCAAAAAGATATATTTCACTCAAATAGTTTTCATTTCATCTTTGTCAACATCGTTTGATGGATTTTAAGCTTATTTCAAGTTGATTTATTGTGATAAAAACATCCATATTGTTTTGAAGGTTTTGTGATATTTTTGACTGTGGATGTGTTATTTTTATACCATTCATGTTTTGTGGATAAAGTATTGACATTTCGTATGATAGTTAAAATACGAATGTTTATGTTATGTTTAAACATTTTCATATGATGAATGCATTGGACTTAGTATGTGACGGGTGGAGCCCACTATAGATCCTTGATGCATCAGTAGGTCTCATTAGAGAAACTAGTGTCTTGGAACAAGGCCTTGAAAAACACTTATTTGTAGTCTTGGCACAAGGCCTTGACTATGTGGTTATGAAAGTTTGGCATTACGCATTCCATCATTATAAAAGTGTCTATTGATATTGTATGTGATTATTTGACTAGTAGAATATTCATGTGTATAAGTAAATGGAATTATTTGATTTTATCATTTCCATATTATACTGATGTACACTTTTAAAAGTCTTTTGTTTTATTCTTATACATTTACTTAAATGTATATGTTTACTTATGAAAGTTTCCGCTATATTGTTATCCTTACTGAGCATCTGAGCTCACCCATTTCTATGTTTTATTTTTCCCAGGATTTGAGGAAGTACTTTATGACTGACCTGATGGGATAGTATAAGGGGATATGAGTTTGGTCTATGGAGACAATATTGTTGTATTACATTTTACAATGTAATGTAAAAATTATGAATTTATCTAGTATTTCTATGGAAACTAAACTAATCGGTCTTCTGAGACTTGATATTTTGTGATCATTTTAATGTTATGTAATAATGCACTGACTCTAGGTAACTGGGTTCGGGGTGTTACAGAGTAGAATAATATACACGACACACTAGGTATTTAGTCATCCAAAAGGAGGAAACCTTTAAAATAATTATGTCATTTCTATATTATTTAAATAATAGTGAGAAACTTGACAATGAAATTATGAAAAATAAATTAGAGTGAAAGTTTTTTGAAATTTTTTATACACACTAGTTAATCACCCCCCCCCCCCCCCTCAGTGTGAATCATCATTCATTTGATCCAATAATTGGTATCCAAGTAAGGTTTTGTCACTTGACTCTTTCAAGTTTCTGTTATTGATCTGCATAATACAATCAATATTAAATGTATTTCAAATTTTTATAGATTATTATTTCATTCATGGAAAGATAGGATAGTACCCTTTGTTCTTCATTTAGGGATTAATGTTCTTGATTCCATTAAATATAGATTTGTAGTGTTTGATGAATCCTTAGATTACGATATTATTGAGAAAAAAGAACATTAAAAATTATGGGAAGGCCATAAATGATTCATTATCCACCTAATCATAAAATTACATGGAAACGTTTATAGGATATAGAACTATTAATGTAATTTGTATGAATCTTTCCAGCATATCTAAATATAATAAAATGGTTATATATGAAAATATTCAAATTATCTAACAATTGTTTAAATTCATCTTGATTAATTAGGATGAAACTATCTATCATTTTCATGCAATTACAAGGGTGTTCTGAGAGAATTGGGCATAGAGTATGTTTTAATGATTAGAGTAGTGTCATACGAACCTCATAAAATGAACTTATTGACCCAATATTTATAAATAAATAGTGAGACTTGGATTTTCTTCTAAGAGGATTGTTTTTAGGTGTGTTCTTATTTTGTCTTAGGGGTTTGGTGTGTGAAATCAGTGATTGAATTTTGTTTGTTTTGAAATATATTTTAAAGGAGGTGTCCTAACCATGGATATACCCTCACATACCAATTAAATCATTTTTCCATATTTTCTCTCATTTTCCCTATTTAATCAAGTGAAACATAACTAATTACCCTTACATGGAAATTTTGGATTAATCATATGGATAAAATGATCACAAAAATCAAAAATATCAAATATTCTAGTGATTAGAAATATCTAATCACTCTCTAATCAGTTCACTGCTCAGAGTCTTGAGTAGTGGATAGAATAAAATTGGATTTTGTGTGAAATTTAGGGAAGAGAATAATAATGATTCAAGCCGAATAAAAAATAAAATCACCCCTACCGTATAAGAAATTCAAATCATTCCAAATAGTTTTAATGAAAAATTTATCAACTTGTAATAAAATTTATTTTTTGGGGTAAGGTGAATCCCTTTAGATTAACCACTAATAAACTAGTATTCAATTATAGGATAATGAAAAACATGAGATAGATATATATAGCTACCAAACATAAGAGATATGTTTCTAAAATAGCCTATACTTTAAGTGAATAGTTCTATCTATATAGATATTCTTAAAACAATGCTTCCACTTTCTCCCCCTACTTCATTAGTCACAAATACTAACATCATGAAACATAGATAAATCCTTCTAATTGAATGCCGAATTTTTTTATGATCATCATATTCTTCATTTCATGATTATCACCACATGATTGGTTAGATATAATAATTAGATTCTGATAAACTAGGGAGTGATAATTTATTTTGATATTACATTGAGTTATTCTAACTTTGAGAATTTAATTTTAATCATCACTATCCCTCTTATGGTGCTCAAAATAATTTAGACTACCTTAACAAAAATGAGGGATGCATGGAGGCAACATTATATGGCCTTTGAGAAATGTAAATGACCCTTATATTTCACATGAAGCGCTTGACTGGCCTTTATGTTGTGCATAATCTACCTTAACATAGCTTAACTATATATATCCTTTAGAATTAGAGATCCACCTTGATGAAGCTTATGGATCTCGGTGGTATCCTTATGCGGCATGTAAAATTATGCTATTACCTTTACACATCCTATGGAGTGTGCTGCCTACCTGTACGTGAGTCTACATTCACTTTTTCGTAATGTTGAGGTGTCGAAAGATACCCTTTTTTAGCCTACTTTCTTCTTATATTTTCAAAATAGCACAATACCATGAATGTTTTTCTGAAATTCAATCGTTTAACTTCCTCAATCAACCACACATCCAAATTCCAAATACCAACTTTAGTCAAAACTTCATTATCACTATATTCAATCAACTCATTCTTCATTTTATTTGAACACATTTAAAAAATTAGAAAATTAGGTGGAGTATACCGTAATCATACCCAATATAGAAAAATTTGGTAGTTTAAGGCCTCTTCATCATCTCTAATCAAAACGCTACTCAAAAAAATGAAAACCAGTTATTAAAAAAACTCCATATTCATCATTATTATCCTGGTTGACCCCTTTAGGCCTCACAATTGAACATTAGATTTAGCATATTTTTTAATAACATATCACACACACATTGGTTCTTCAAAAATATAGACTCAGTCTTTTCTTCCCACTAATCAAAGTTCAAATCATGAAGACATCAAATATACCACTCTATGATTTTAATATATGAAGTGGTTCAATATCTCTCCCTTACATAGATAAATATCCATCAAGCTTCATCTTTTGTGAAATTTTTTTATTGAGGATTAGTTTAGTTTTATTTATTGATATTCAAAAACGTTTGAGATCATTTATGATTTCTTAATCTCTTAATGGGACCAAACATAGTAAACTAGCTTCAACAAACACCCTAAGAAACAAAAATCTTGAGATTAAGAATCTGTGTACCTAAGATATATATAAATCATCTTGGTTCAATATTAGTTTATCTACAATTATCCATATTAAAAATAATTTAACCTATTTCACAGATGTGGCTCAATTTTGATATTAAATTGTGTTTTAAATTTCCACTTCAATGTTTCCTATCAGGTGGTGAGACTCCATGGAATGTTGAATTCTCATGGTATCATGAATATGGGGTTTGGTCGGTCTCCATGGAATGTTGTGTTTCTTTCTTATGGTATGTTTTAAGTGGTATCGTGAGATGTTCACTCATGTTAAGTCACATGAAATTGATTATTTTGACCATTGTCAATTGAATTACTTGAGTTTGATTGAGTTACAATCTTGTAGTGGCGTGATTAAAATGTAATTCCTTACCAAATTTAATCTTTTAATCGACTGATGGCATGTGACAAGTTGAATTAAGAGTTTATTGGTTGAGCTAAGTTCACAAGTTATGACCCTACACGAGTTTCTCATATAGTTTTTATACCCCCACGTATTAACTAGATTGAGTGGTACCTTTACACAACATGTCAATGAGACATACACAATGATTATTATATAGGTTGTACCCCATGTATTCTTTGGATTTTACAATATACCCTTATCTGGATAGCTTGTTGACATTACACTTATATTGGGAGTTATCAGGGACTTTACATTTGCTAACTTGTAGGTTGTTCCACTGTTACACATGATTTTCTAATCTTAATTTACCCTTTCATGATAATGTTGGGAGGCCCTTTAACATTAGATGTCTTGTTTCACCTATACACAATAGTTACCCCTTACGTGAGGGTAACTTCAAACATGAGAAATCATAATTTAAATGAAGTATTTATACACTTTATGTTACAAAATGATTAAAATAATAAAACTCAAAATTAAATATAATTATAACAATGAATATCAATGTATGTATTTCCATTAAAATCATAAGAATTAATAAAATAATAAAAACTATTATTTTATCCAACTAAAAGAATAAGTTAAAAATTTAATAAAGCAATTAAAATCACATAATTAACCATGTTTAAAATTAATTATATTGTTAATTATAAATGAGAATTGATAAAAAAAACAACATGGAGATTTTGGCTCACATCAGTCCCCATACTTACACTATTTCACTCCCAAATAGTACCATGAATTATTTTGAATTGATATATCCTACCTATACTTAAGTACACAACCTAGAGTAGAATAAAATTATAGATTGGTCAATTTTTGGAATGATCATGCCTCATCTATGAATAAATCTCACTACCTCACTTCATTTAAGTTTAAATTCTAGTTCTTGGAGTGAAAGATATATACTTTTTGTTAAATTAGAAGTTTAACAAGTGGAACATCAATTTACCCCTCTTTCACAAGTTTTTCTAAACCAATTATCTAGTTCCTACTTCCTCAATATAGCTCAAATGATATTTCTATGAGTAAATATCCCACCTTATACATTTTTTTTCAATATTCCCCTTATCAAAATAAATTCATGTTTTATAATATAGTGATTGTGGTTTTTTTCTAATAATATATCTATAAATAACTTGTTAGATATATACATTAGAGTTTATTACCCCCACAGCCAGTGCATAATGTCTTAGATTTTCATTATGGGATCCCAATTTTTCATTTTACTCTTATATAAAAGGGCATATATAAATCTATTTTGAGTATCCTCGATAAGGTTTTCTTTTCACAATGTGTGACTTAACATGAAGTATGTTCAAAATTCAATTTTCCACATGTTATAATTTAAATTCCATTGAGTTATTTTCACTCACACTAATTTTACTTCTTCTAAAATTATTTCTCCATGATAATAGTCACCAAATTCACAATGAAATCACTTAACTTTTAAAAGATAAGAATAAATTTTCACCCTCCACTAAAGAAGGTTATTTTTCATAAGGAAAACATTGAACTCATTTTTTTAATATGAACATTATCAAAAACTGAAATGAAAGTAGGAATTATTTATATATCCAAAATAAACATATTTGTACTCTAGTTGTATTTTTTTATTTTAATTAAAAGACACGTAGAAATATTCAAAAAAATAATAATAAGTTTTTACATGTAAATTAAATTTTCCATCTTGAGAAAAATTATCATAGACACAATTATAATTAATGTCATCCTGCACTTGTCAAGTAAAATATTTTTTAATAAGTAATTATCTTGTCCAATATAATGAAAATATAAAACATGGTGGTCCAATATTTAATTATAGAATAGTGAAGTTTAAAGATTTTTATTGTTTCTTTCTATAATTACATATAGTACTGATTCAACAATTGGACATTCTCCTTGATGGGATGTTGTGATTTGGATACATTGGTCTCAACTGAAAAAAAATAAAAAAATAGTTACTAAATAAGGTCCAGTTCACTCGGAATGAATCACAGTAGGCAGAGCTCCATCATTGAAGAGAATAAAATTACTTTATCTCCAAATTAAAAGTATCATCTTTGGATGAGTCTCTCATGTATATATCTATACTTCTCTTTGTACAAAACATTTTTATTATATTCCTCCCTTCTCATCTCCTCTAGTTCCATCGTCTGTAGATTTCTTTTCACTCTAGCTTTTCCAAACTCTAATAAACCCCTTGATAACCTAGTAATCTTTATGTTGCTGCTCAAAAGGCAAATGAAATTATTTTCTATAGATAATTCTACATGTGGAGACACCTAAAGGGATTTCATAAGTATTTTTGTGTTCCTATAACGAATCCTCCATCCTTTAGCCATAGTATTTCCTAGGGGTTGCAATGACTTTTCCAAAATTGTATTATTCTTTCTATTGGATATTTTTTCTTCCCTATTTTTCTATAGGTGATAGAAAGTTTAGGTCTTTAGGTGAACTTTATACCAATTAATAAGGGATTCTATGATCATTTTGAAGAAGTGTGTGTCTTGGTCACTGATTATGGCTTGAGTTACTCCCAATATAAAAGAAAATATTTCATTTTAAGTACATAATCACAACATTGGAATCATTAGTTCAGATGTATTTTCCTTCAACCCATAGACAAATATATTCTAATATAAATAATTCGTCAAAAAATTAATGGTTGTGGAGATATTTAATTTCTTTTGTAATTTTCATCTGAAAGTTGATAGTTCATGTCATGACCCAACCTTTCGGGACCCACCAGGATGACAATGATTCGAATGTGGCTCCCTAATCCCACCTTAAATAGGTCAAGGTATGGAGACTAATGATGAGTTGTCATATCACATACATGGGAGGCTTTAGCCAAAAGAACCTGTACACATGAACAGATCTCCAAGAACCAATATAATGCATTAAGGAAAGATACAATTGACACAAAGATTCATGCATACAACTAAATTCTACATGATAGTATGAGACCAGTATGAGAAAGATAACAGAGCCAAATACAATCCCACTAAAACTATAGAAGAGTCCAACATGTAAAATAATGAGTGGACTACTGTCAAATGAAACCCATGGAACTAAATATCCTGTATAGATCAACTATGTTGCACCTCATCATAGTCCTCCTAGGACTCTATTGAAAACACTATCATTTGTAAAATACATAGCATGTGTGATATGAGCCCAGGCAGGGGTGAGTATTATAAAACACAATAGGACACCCTGAAATCCAGAAACATAAATAATCAAGAGAGTGGTTAGATCATCATCATGAAGGAATGAAAATCATAATATGATACATAACAATAATAGTATCCAAGATATACCCAACATAGATAATAAATATCAATGTAGATCATAACCATACATACATAATAGGATTCAACTTGAGGCTTCATGGTAACGCTCATACGAGACAACTCTACCCTCAAGCATGCTAACACTGTTGGTGCTTATCCAAGAGTTCATGTTCTTCAGGCCCCTCTATGAATAAGTAATAGCTATAACTTTAAAGATGTTGATACAAAAAAAATGGGATATCACCCATGGACTATTGGTTATTCTTGGGCATATCTTGATTAAACCCTCTAGGTTGGGGATCATATTCCTTGATAATCAATAAAAGGATTCACTACCCGACCTGTGGAAGAAGATTATAGAGGATCACACCCAGCCTATAGAAATGGATTCTGAACTCTATCGGAGTCTAATCCCATAGAGGGGATCAGAGCTTACACACATGACACAATGTCACATTAAACCTTCATAGGGATGGACCTATGGGATGTTCCCTATAGATACTTGTCTACACTAAAGACAAAAAGTTCCTCAACATTACTTAGAAGAAGTCCACAACGTGTACTAGGTATACACAACATTTACTGGCTAGATTGGGTATACATGTGTCATCCTCCCGGTTCAAAGGTCCCTGGCCGTGATTGTTCCCATATACCTCAGGGGTAAACACCAATCCACTAAAACGAGTTCACATAGTGATTATGGGGGTCATACATGATTTTTGATATTTGGTTTTCATGAAAACCAAAGCAACAATAAGGGGGACCACACGATGTGTATTCTTCAGACTACACACTCTGTATAAAAGAATTTTCCAGAAACACTAGAATTATTCACGTGTCTCTACCCTGCCACCACCTCCATTGGATATTCCACAAATAAAACCTATGGATCTTGGATATATAGTTAAATGACTTAAAACTATTTCTAGTGGCTGTATTCTAGACACCCCTTCGCTCGAGAATCATTTTGTATCGCGCTAAAACATGAGAACACCAAATCCCTTGAAAAAAGGACCTCCAATCCAACTCATGATCCTCTATCAAAATGAAACACAAAAATCATTCTTTCAATACTAAATCAAATTCCATGGTAATGATATTTTTCTCTAAATAAATATTTTTCAATGATCATTCACTATGTATTTATCAAACTATTTTCCAAATTATATAACTATGATGATTGGGTGAAGAAAGTGGGGATAATGAATGAAACATAATCATGAGGAATTTTCCCTAATGAATGTTAGGATATCCTCAATCCACTATTGCGAAGATGATGAATGAAGTGGATAATCCCTAATTAACACAATGTTAAAAAATAAAAAAATCATCAACTATAATCCAACAATTGGACCATGATGTAATTTTTTAGGGAATTAATTTTCATTCAACTTGGGTAAAACAAAATAAAAGATTAAACCAATGAAAAAAACTTCCTACCATGAGTTTGTATGGATCACTGATGATGAATGATTCTACATCATTATTATTAATGAAATCTACAAACTCATTTGGCGAAGATGACTCTGGGGGAAATTGGTCACCGATTCTCGATCCCATTTTCATTTGTCAAACTCTCTCCCATAAACCCCTCAAAAATTCTATGACTGTGTAGATAAACACAAGGTTTGTATATAAATGAGATTTTAAATAAGTATAATAGGTCACAAAAATTAAATAATAAATATGAATTTTTATTTACTTTATTGATTGTGCATGTGGATTCCCTTAAAAGAACCACCAAATGTCAATAAAGATAAACTCACACTATGGGTAAATCCTATATTATATATTTAATGGAAGCCTCCCTATTTACCATATGAGACTATATTTGTGAGTTATTCAATTATTTTATAATAACCATGAACACGTGATATAATAAATATAATATTTTTTAAATAAACAATGAGGCTCCTCATGCCACGAAATTCTGAATCGACTCAGCTCCTACCTCCAAAAATATTTTTCAAAATTTTATAACATTTTAAAATTAAAAATAGAGTACTTACATTCTCTCGAACTAAATATTTTAAATCATGTGAATAAAAAATCATTTAAAAAAAGTGTGGGTACTAGTATCGAATCTTGTTCCCCTGCTTCCAGGTGCTCAGCTAAAGATTCCGATGAAACCATCAGAAATGAACCAATGAAATCTCTCACGAATGAAGGATTCTCTCCCAACGATTCTTGATATATTACATGTATTTATTAGAGGTAGCATAATATTAGATTTTTAGATTTCCCTAGCTGATAACATGTGATGGTTTGTGCAGATACCTCCTCCATTGCAACATGTGGAAGAATTCAGGTACCGAGTCTAACTATGGTGGTAGGTCCAAGTAGTACATTACATATCCAACCCTACACATTATCTGGAAAGGGCCATTGAACCTATGATATTACATTCCAACATGGCCAAATATTTTTAATCCTCATCAAAGTTATACCTTTAAAACCAGATTTTCTACCTCACAGAACTCCATATGCCTCCATCATCGATTCACATAATACTTTTGAAGAATGTAGGTAATTCTCATCCACTCTTAGATGATATGAACCTTCTCTATTTTCTGTCACACCAAATCTGGTTCCATAATTTCAAACACCCCTAGATTCATCCCGCACAGTGGTGGTCTATATGGTCTCTTGTAGAAGGCCTCAAATAATTCCATACCAATGGGTGAGTGGTGACTATTTTTATATATAATTTCCACTATGGGTGATCCTTATAATTACAACCAATGGTCATCATGAAATCCAGAATCATTTAATTCAAAAACCAAATGGTCTACTATATCTGTTCATTTTTTTGGAGGTGGTATTTCATTATAAACCACAACTAGGTCCCAAATGCCTTATATAATCCTCTATTTAATCATGACATGAAGTGAGAATTGCGGTATAAAATTATCATTGAGATAACTCTATGATGTTGGACTATCTTGTACATGTAAATGTGTCCTAATATATCTACTAAAAGTTTCTCTTGGATGGATAAGAAAATGGATAACTTGGTGAGGCAGTCTATGATAACCAATATAACATTGGGTCATCTAGATGATTGTGGAAACCACATCACAAAGTCTATTGATATACAATCCCACATACACCCTGACACTTTTAGGGGTCGAGATAAACCCAATATAACCTAGTTCTTATCCTTACACTTTTGACAGGTGAGGCACAAGTGAAAAAATATGATACACACTTTATCATCCATAGACACCATAACTAACATTGAAGGTCCTAGTACATCTTATCAACTCATGGATGTACCATTAATGAGTATTTTGGGAACTCCCTGACCGCCTCCTCGTACAATTTCCCTTGTACGATAATCAATCCTTGGAAAAGTATGAAATGCTTTACATCTTTAGAAAATTCATTAGGAGCATGTCCAATTGATATCAGGACAAATATGGTCTCATAGTCATTATCTTAATGGTGAGCATCCCTAACATGATAAATAAGGGGAGAGGAAATGACCATCGAATAGAGGTAATCTACACTATCCTTATCCACTAAGGACAACTTTAGCAAAGACAATTGTTCCAACACATCAGTCAACAATTGAGAACAAGATATCTTGATGAGATAATTTTTTACTATGATACCCTTTACATGAGTATAAGATATCTCAAATTCATAATACACGAGGAACTAATGACAATACATATGTCTTAAGTTACGATAACTCTATAAAATGATATAATTGAGACTCTTTTGGCTAGACTAAATGATAAATGACTCACCTATATGGCAGTGTCTCCACATATTCTGGAAAAAGACCACTGCTTATAGAACTAGATCATGGGTTTCATTATACTATTCATGTAGTATCAAATTTAAATTCCAATAGGAAATAATTGACTACAACTTCATCATAAAAACCCCAATAATAGTTCTAGAGGAATCATATAACACCACATATTCAACACACTTATCTGGAAGTCTCAAGATGGGGGTGTTTGTCAAACTCTACCAAAACTCTTAAAAGTACTATAGATAATTCTCCATCAACTTGAAAAGGATTACCCTTTCAGATTGTATTAGTCCACAGCGTCGATATCATGGAGAAATCAAGAATAAAAATATGATATTATCTTTCCAACATAAGTAATCTACACACCATAGTCATGCTATTGGATTGATCATAATCCAGCACCGCCTCAACCATCACTAGATCCACTTATTTTACTTATTCCTAGAAGCAATATCCTAGGAAATGGGAATCATAAATCTAAAATATATAATTTTAGATCTTCTTTTAAATCTAGTTCTATTAGAGTACATCTAGGACCATCATCATGTGTCTCACTTGCTCCTCCTCTGATTACAAGTACACTTGGATGTCGTCAACAAAGACTATTTGAACTTGTCTAAGAAGAGCTAACTAATATGGTTAATGAACACCATGAACACTGCTAGATATTTCTTCATGCTGAAGATAATAAATAAGTACTAATAATGGATATAGTAGCATCAAAATTATATATTTAACATATCCTAATCTCATACTCAGAGATGGTGATAACTTTACTTTAGTTTTATTATTGATAATCACCGTACCCCTTTTGATTGATCTAAAAGGTAGTTTATTCTTAATATTGGATAGTTATTATTGATTTTAACCCATTTTAGGGGATGTTATTCCAAAAATAACCTTAATTTCAATACCACATTCTTTGAAAAAAATTCTCAGGCTACCCAAGGTGACACAATGGGTTTGAAAAATCCCCTTCTTTGTAAATCCTACAAATGCACCTTCACCTATTAAATCCCTATGGAATCCATTTTATATAAAAATGTAGATATCAAGAAAATACTCAGGTGAAATTATATTCATATTTAAATCAATCATTTGGGAGGTAATATTAGAAGGTCCTTATGGAACATTTCTTCATACTCTGCCACCATTACAGGAATCTGGTAGCTCATAGCATCTCCTTCTCCAAGGGTAATACTAGAAAACCCATGAGTAGTAGGATGTATCCTCTTATAAATGAGAACAACCTTATCTTCCTGAACTTCCTTATCACTGATGAAGAAAACCTCATCATATCAACATAGACACATGACAACCTCCACCTAAAACAATCAATCTATGCATGGACACCAAATAACTAGTAAATACCTAAGATGAAATCATAAGTCCTCATTGTGGTTATGAAAAGGTCTCATATGAAGCTATCTAATAAGCATAATTTACGTATACATATTGGTTAAAGTTTTCTATATGGTTTATTCATTTTTATTAGATAATTCACTAGGTATTAGTTTATTTGTTTAGGAATTGGGAATTGTGGAATTAAATAAATAAAAGAAGAAAAGTGAATAAAACTGGATTTTAAAATTTGTGTATACTGCACAATCACTACTAATAAAGTGGGCTTATCCAGTGATATAGATTTAACAACTCCAGCAGAATGTGATGTTAAAGACCCCCTTTATCAGTGCTAAAAATCAACTGTTAAAGGGGATATTTAACAATGATAAAAAAGTGTTGTTAAAGAGGGTCCTTTATCTGTGCTTTTTTACAAACCCTAATAGGGGGTTATGAGTGCTTTATTCGAAGTGTAGATAGTGACCCCCCCCCCCTTTATCAGCACCTTTTTATTAGTGCTGATAATGGTATACTTTTAAAAAATAATATTTCATTAATAAATATATATTAACATATAAATATATTTATATTGATATAAATAAAATATATATTTTTTAAAATATGTTTTAGATAAGGTAAATAGGAATTTACACTTAATATATAAGATATTAGTGAAAATGGATTATAAAATAATTTTTTTTAACTAATAATTTTCTTATTATTATTGAGTAATAGTAATTTGATACCAATTTGAAGATAACAAAAATCCAAAAATTAATAAAATATCTAAAATAAGTTGAAAACATAACTTGAACTTCAAATGACCATAAATTTTGATCTAGTTGTCTGTCTAAGTTCTACCACATATCAAATTGAATACTGCGATGAGCTCTACGCCCTTATTGTCATAGGTAAACCTTTGAAATTTTTTTGAGACCCAAAATGTCGTAGAAGGTCTACAAAGCTGTGTTTTTATTCAGGGTACAATAATTTTTAACATTTGATGGATTTTAAACCTCATATAAGGGGGTATTGTTTCCTTTTTCAGTGGAAAATTGATTTATTCCAATGTATTACATTGATATTGATGTTATTATTTTCAAATTTTATCATTTTTTACAATGTAATTTTTTTTATAATTAAATATGTTCTTATTTTCTTATATTTAATTATAATAAATCACTCATATAAATACATATATCAACATATTTACATAAAAATGTATATTATAATAAATGTAAATCCATAGATCTTCTAAAAATATATTTAAAACAACATCTAACCATTTTTTACATTATATAAATATTTTTATAATGTTTATCTATACATATATATATGTGTACTAATAAACAGATATATATTTATATATTTTAGTATATGTAAATGAATATAACATAAAATATATTTTAAATAATTTAAGTATATATATATATATCTCACACACACATATTGTATAAATGTATTAAAAAAGAATTAATAAAATATATGAATATAAAATATATATGTAAATATATTTATAAATATATATATATATATATAAGTATATATATATATAAATAAACATAAATATCACTAAAGAGACAATAAATATACATTGTGTAGTGCTAAAGGCATTCCATCTTCGAAGGATAGGTGCAGGGTTTGAACCTAGGCATGTGCGCATGAGGCTGGAAATTCCTAAAGCACTGATAAAATGGATGGTGGGGTGAAAATCACTGAAAATGGTGGTGTAACACTATTAAAGCTATCATGGGAGTTATGATAAAGGTTTTGGGCTCATGGATGTTTGAAAAACATAATTTTACCCCCTTTAACAATACTAAAATATCATTGTTAAACTACCCCTTTGACAATTATAAAAAATTGATGTTAAATTCCCCTTTTATGGGTTCTTTTTAAGCAGTTTTAAAGGGGGCTTTAATAGTAATTTATGGAACTGATAAAAGATTTTGTCTTTTAAAATCACTCTGATTTTCGGTGCTTTTTAGTGATTCTAAAGGCCTATTCTTTCACTATATAATTTCTCTTTTGTAGTAGTGGATGTGTAGTCCTCATTCACAGCATAGCTCCAGGTCCATAGTTCAACTCAAGAATAATTTACATCGTGTGAATCTCATACATGATGTGTGCATACATCACATGTTGTGAAAATTTACCAATCATAATATCACTGAACATGAATCAAATACACTGTGTGAAAAGATTACACAACGTGAAAAGTTCAAATATCCTATCCATTCAAATATTTACCCCAAATATCCCACACGACTCTAGATTTTATGAGGTGATTGTAGATCTAAAATATATGATGTTTAAACTACTTACACAACACGAATATTTTGAGAAAAAGTCAATTAAAGAAAATACTCGATGTGAATTATTTACATGTCATGTATCTTTTAGTGTCTTTTTTGCATCACCACCACATATAGGAGTTTGAGACATGTGTTTTTCTCTCCTTTTATTATTTAATTTTCATTTGAATCTCATTAAAACTATGTTTTAATTCATTCCATTCATCATTTTATCAAATCAATCTGTTTTATTAACCACTAATTGTTCATTATTTATCCGTTGTGATTCCTCTTTCATTTCGATGCTTTCTTTGGATATCGATCATTGTTCCTCATCAAAGCTTATCATTCCATCACTATTTTGTTATTATGAGTATGTTTTGGAATGTATTTACATTGATTTTTTTAACTATTTTTATTTATTCTATCATGCTATAAATTGTGAATTTATTTTTTATCAACAATTTCATGATTACGCTAAACGTGTTATATATTTTTTGGTTTTGATCATTACCATCATGTGTAGATAATCAGTTTAGGGTTAAGGGTTAAGATTATGGCTAGTTTTGAACCTAATTAATTCATGAGTTAAACATTGGTAACCCTACAACTAATCATTAAATTCTAAATCTATTTATAACATTCTCTTACATAGCCTTGACCATGAGAAGTGCAATTAAATGAACTTGAACAAATTAGATTTCAGTAGGCTATGACCATTAATCTGTGATGATTTCTATATAGAATCTACGAATAATTCATCTAGGTAGTTTTATATATCCAAACCAAGGGATAGTTTTAGAATAGGTAGAACCAATTGGTTTAAGAAAAACCAATTAGTGAACCTTGCACTGTTTCACAGCGTATGCCGTAGGACAATTCCAAGATTGATTTAAGATTTTCTTCTACCAATAGAACTAAAATTAACCATTTTCACTTCCCAGTTATCTAAATTAAATCCAAACTTCCCAGTTCTAGAAAAACCAAACCTTTATGTGTAAATATAAGGATTCCTTCTAGAGGGTTTTGATAGATTGGTTTCTTTCTAACCAACGATCCCTATGTGTTCAACCCCACATAGAAACCTTACTACACCCTAGTAGTGAATGTAGTTTGTGACTTTAAATTTATAATCTACTAAATTCTTATGCATATTAAAAGATACATGTGATAACATCAAATTTTAGCTCCTTTCCTGGGGACCACTGTTCCCTAGGCACAATAGACTTCTGATAGAACTTGTGATTACCACACACATCACCCTTTATTATCATTTCCCTCCCATTTTTAATTTTTCTCTTTTATTCCAAAGGAACACCTGAATCCTCTACCAATGTTTCTCATCTAGTGCCTATGTTATGGGCCCCTAACTTATTCAAATAACCATGATATTCAATAACTAATTATTTTTGATCTCGAGATCAATCGGTCTTTAACTGCATGTCACCATTTCGCAATGGCAGATCCCAACAATCATGCATAGCCCAACCAATAAAATATTAAAAATACAACACTTTCCAATCTATAAGAGAAATAATTTTTGTAGTAACACACCATAATTTAAGACATATTATCATCCATTAATGATATTATGACCAACATTTTTCTACAACCTATTTAGGAGAACATTTTTGAAATCAGTCCTGGACTCATTTACATGATCCCAAATAAGGGGAAATTTAGTGGGCTTCAAATAGAAGACCCCCATGAGTACATATCTAATTTTATAGATATTTATGAAACACTTTCAACTATTAAATATCATAATAGGAAATTAGATTATGTTTTTTCCTATTCTACTTTCATGAAAGAGCCAATGATTTTAAAAAAATCCATTCTCCTGAGTCGATCATGACTTGGCATGATCTTTCCAAAAAGTTCTCAGAAAATTACTCCCCTATGATACGTATTTTAATGAATTAAAATGATATTAAAAACATCACTGAGGAATATAGTGTTTCTTATTGGGAAACATAAGACTAAATTACTGAGCTATCCAACAAGTGAACCCATCATGGACTAGATGTGTGTCTACAATCCGAAATATTCTACTAGGGACTACAGCCTTATGTAAGAACTGTAGTAGACACCATTGCTACTTCATAAATCATGATTAAGATTCCTAATATGGTATGAACCATTCTAGATTATGTCTCCCACAATTATAGCCCATGGAAAAGTTATCAAGGAATACCTCAACATTGAATCCATTAGGTGGACATGATTACCTACTTAGAAGCCCAAGTTGAGGCTTTTATTAAAAAATGTGAATATTTTCATCTACCTCATGCACCACCAACCACTCCTTCTCTAGTGATGGAAATTCAATCCCTTGAAATATTAGGAGTACCAACCCATACAAATTATTTAGAAAATGAATATAGGAACACCAATTCCAATACTACAATTTTATCAAATTTAATCAACAAAATCAACAGTACAAGAAGCCCAGAAATATCAACATCAATACATTCAATAGAGACTATCCCAAAATTCTAAATAATAAAACCCTAATTATTTTAATCATATTAATGGATAGTTTCTACCATTTAATGAAGGAAAACATAGGTACCCACCACATGTTTCATCTCCTCAACCATAGAAAAAATTCTACAATAATTGTTTAGAGTTTAAAAATTTTCAACAACTTAGTAGCATCAGTACAAAAAAGATCTAACAAGACTAGAAAAATAAGCCCACCCTCTCCAATAAAATGTCTAAATCCTTATCCCTATTTTTTTTTATAATGTAGAATAAATGAAGAAAACCCAAGGAACTGAAATTTAATAACATAAGGTTGCACTATGCAACCTGGAGCATCAAATGGGGATGATCTCTAAAACTGGATCTAATAGACTATAGGGTAATTTTCTGGGAAATATTTAAGCTCACATGAGGGAATATGTTAAATCTATAATTTTTATAACTGTAATGATTCTAGACTTCCTACATCCATGCATAGGCATTACAAATAAGTTTTAAGAACCTGATAAAGCTGGTGAAGGAAATTTTATAAAGTAGAACGAACTGAGAAAGATACAAAAAATAATATCATTGAAAAGGAAGAAGTTTTTATCGTACCAAAAATATAAAAACAAAATATCACATTTCATGAGAGGCCAAAATAAGCTATAAATTTGGGAAAATATAAAAAATTCCTCGAAATTTTTAAACAACTACATATCAACATTCCATTTGTAAAGGCATTTTCTAAAATATTTGATTTTGAAAAATTATTTATTAGCATGTTCTGATGTAAAATAATTATATATGAATTCATATTTATCTCTTTAAATTAATAATTTTATATAGTTGTTCAGTATAAGGTACCTCAAAAAATGTGATACCTCATAATTTTATCACTTCCTTACACCATAAGAACACACAATTTTGAATGCTACTTGTGCGATCTTAGAATAATTATAAATATCAAGCCTATGAGTTTCTTAAAGAAGAAGTGTCTAGATAACTAAACCCAACAAGGGTATCACTCAATATTTATGACTACTAATTCATGAATCCTCAGGGATTGGTTGAGGACATATTAGTTAATGTTGGAATATTCTTTTTCTCTACTAATTTCCTTTTCTTGTACATAAAAGAGTAAAGCATTGTTCCCTTAATTTTTGGGATACCATTTATCACCATTTAAAAGTTATGATTAATGATAACCAAAATGAATAATATTTAGAGTATGTGAAGAACATGTTGTGTTTGATTTGGTGAAGGCTGGTAGGAAGTGCGATGAGTTATTGTATTGTTAAGATTTATCTCTTACTATTAAGAAAGAGGATCATATGACCGGTAAGGATGGTAAGAAGAAGCTTACACCTATTGAAAAGAGATCAAGTGCTCACAAGAACATGAATTACAATGTACCTATAACATGGAAAGCCATCCCATTGGTCATACCTTATGTGGTAAATAATCACTCTCTAAGGGGTGTCCCTTCATAGTTAAATTCATCTCCATAAAAACATGTATAGATCTATAAAATAAATAAAGTGTTGGCTGGGAGGAAACCCCAGGTAGGTTTAATATGATAGAATATGGTAGTTTAGTATTTTGTAAAGTTAGAGCTACTGTAAGCTTGATTAGAGGAACTAGATGAAAAATGGTCACAAAATGCCAAATGCATCATGTGTAACAGTTACATGATGTGTAAATATCGAGTGACATAAAAAATTGGTAATTACACATTGTGTAATTATTACATGATGTGTAAATTTTGGTCTCTTTTAAACCCATGAACCCTATGTTCATGGACACACCCACACCCCTGGTTTCCTCTCCCACACACAAACACCCTCCTCTACTGAACCACCAATTATGCTTCACCTTCCTCTCTCAATAGGCACCAACCAATGATATCTCCTCCTTTCCCTCCATCATAACATATTTCATATCCTCCTCATATTTACATCCATTAAAACATGGCTTGCACCAAAACCACCCACAAAAATCCAAACATACACGTGCCTGAGTGCGATGAGATGCCACTACCACCGAACCAGCAGAGTGCTCTACCTCCACTACATGCAGATCCTACTACCTCCTCTTCTACCTCTTCCACTGTGTCTGCTTCCAACACATTGGACTCATAGTCTTCATCCAAGAGATCATAGGGCACTTACAGCACAGCTCCACCCCTTCCTACACTTCTCAACACCTGATCACCATGTCCTATTAGTCAACCACCAGTAGAATACCATTAGGAGTAATAAGAAACTGGACCTCATAGTGATTGAGTATGACTAGATTCACCAGGAGGTCCATGACCTCATCAAAAGGATGAACCTCTATCTGATTACTCGGTTTCACAAAGAGACATACATAGAGATATTCCTGGAGTTCTTGGCCACCTTTTATACAGACGTTGACTTAATTAGGTTTAGACTCAATAGTAGGCTCTGGGATCCCACCATTGGAGACTTTTCTATTTACCTAAAAAACTATCCTTCTGACTTCTTCACCTCCCTAGTCTTCCTGAAATTATAGCTCAATCCTAAAAAGGATAATACTGAATGGATTATGGAAAGGATCACAAAATACATGAGGATACCTTATGACCCTAGCACGATGAAGAGCACCCAGCTCTAAGGTGATGCTCTTCGGATCCTTTACCAGGCCCTTGATATTTCCTGGTTTTCATATAGTGAGGCTCACTAAAGTGTGATATAGATCGATGTAATCATTGTTTTCTCATCCATCTGTGGCCTAGCTATAAACATTTCCAAGTAGTTTGGTGAGTGCTAGAGGTCCTGGTCAAGGAGGACTCAATATTATTTTATTGGGGGCTCCTTCATTGCACATCTAGTTAAGAATCTTGGTGCCTTCGATGTTGTTAGACCTCACACATCACTTAGACCAATGAAGAGTGTCGACTTATACCTCCTTCACAATATGGGGTTGCTGATGAAGATTGGAAGAATCTACCAGTGGGATACATCATATGATGAGGATGTTGATGAGACCCTATCCCAAAATGCAGCTGACCTAGCCTCACCTTCTTATGTTCCTACACCCATAACTACAACCTCTACCATCCCACCCACTACCACTCCATCTACCCCTACCATTACCACCTCAACAACTTCCATAACTATATCTTCACCTCATCCACCCATTCCCACATACCTCTTCCCATTTATATAGTCCAACTTGTAGAATGAGAAACATCTTTGTCACTTGTTCCACGTTCCATTCACTGGCCCATCTCACATCAACACCCCCACCCAACCGACATTCCTCTCTTCCCCATCCAAACATACACCATGTCCCATCACAACCAACTAACACCTAGAACATACAGAACGTACTTCCTAGTAAGATTATCTTGCATATAAGGCTAGACTGGGAATGGGACCCACCATTCTATCTTCATCTGTGGTGTCCTAAATCAATCCAACTTCCAATCACATGACCTTAGTACGGATCGTCACCTCACCCTATCTATTATCGACTTATCTAACTACTAGCACAAATTCACCCACCTAAGTGGTCGATCCTCCACCTCCTTCATCTATAGGCTACCTCGATAGTGAGGTCCATCTCTAGAAATATATTATTTCAGATGGTACATTTTAAATGGATCCCATTGACATTGATTTTACTATTTAGTTATGTTCATTTCCCCACTATTTTTTACTATGTTTGAGTGTCCATTTTTATACTACTTGTATTCTGTTTTCCCAGTTGTATAATTTCATATATATATATATGGATGGGATATAGTTTTTGGCTTCAATATCAGAGGGATTATTTAATTTTCACAACTATATTTCTTTATCCATGTATAGATATTCTTCATCCTCTGTGGTTATTAATACACATGTCCTACCATAATATTTCCTCCTACACTAGATGTCTCAATATCTGCCTATCCTAAAGTTCTAGATTAAGGATCTTTCACCTGAGATACATGCTCAACTGGGGACCCTATTATAATTAGAATGAATTCTTTTATTTCCATATGAGATTCATACTTGATACGCTCCTATGCTGGTTTATCCCAACAAGCTTCCATGGAAACTCACTGAAAAAACTACCATTTCTTATAAGAGGTAAAAGACCTCTGAGAGAATGGATGAAAATGACTGGTCACATTTTACATCCATTTGGATGGAAAAATTATTGTTAGTTCTTTATGGGAGGCAATAGATGTTTCATTTACTTTAATTTGTGTTTTTTGATCGTATTTTTTCTTTTTTATTTCTTGCACATTCTATCCATCAGTCAACCTGAACATTAATGTACTTCAAAAAAAATTATCTATGTTTATTTCTCTTAATTTTGATAGTATGTATCTATATATTTTTATAATTCTATCTTTTTTAACCCCAATAGACTAATGTTTTATCTTGTGAAAGTAATTTTTTTATAATTTCTACAGGTGGACCATTTTAAAATCACCATCCCACAAGTTTCCAAATGTAATGAAATTACTTAAAGGGATATCTCAATTATTCAATTGAAATTTTAAGTTTCCATTTCATTTTTTCTATGATTCTATTGATATTTATCCCATCATTCTTTCCAGAACTGTTTGTACACTGTCTCATTTTAATTGTGGAGGAGTATTTCTTGATATTTATTGTTGATGCACTTGGAATATTGCCTATGATCAATTATATAGGAGTCATGTTTCATTAAAATCAATATTGAAACATGAAATACAATTAAACTCTTGTAAATAATATAAAATTTTAGGTTAGAGAGTATAGAAACCAATTTTCAAACTTTAATGGATTTTTAGAATGATTTTTGAGTTTTAACATTAATTCTAATTCTAGATTCTTTCAATTTATTTTGAATTAATTGTTTATGGATTAAATTATTTTAGAGATTTATTGGTTTTTTATACTCCATTACCAAGACGATTCTAGACCCACTATTTCATATTCATTGCTGATCATATTTTTCAAGAGACACAAGGGGCTTGTAAAACTATTAGAAATTTACATGAGATCTTATTATGTTTATGTTTGAATAAATACACATTTAAAATGATTGACTTAATTTTTGTGTGCCACTTTTTCTATAGATTCACCTGTATATATTTACATCTTTTTCTGGTAGCAGCTGGGAATTACCATATTAAGATGGATTTATTTCAATCCGATTATCCCTTCATACCTTTATCTTGGTATAATGCTTAATTATACTTCGAACAAGTGCGGTGGAATTTTCACTACCAATGGAGATGTGATGTTAGAAATAAGGAGACATATAATAATGCATTTTCAAATTTCTATTATGTGGTGCATGTTTTCTTTATTAATTTTCTATGACTTCCCTGTTCCTTTGAAAAATTAAATCTAAAAAATAGAATAAATATATATATTTAGTAGTTTATCACGAAGGTTAAAAATCACAATTACCAAAATACTGAATCCTATTACGGAATATATATGGTTAGTTGGTGGATGTGAAAAATGACATAGACATGATTTTTTAAAAATAATGAAAAAGAAAAAGAAGAGAATGAGGTACATTCTTGACACTTACCTGATATATTCATGGATGCACCTTGATACGTTGGATCATGGAATGTTTTTCATGAGGTGGTACTTAATTTTGGTATACATGATTTTCAATCATTATAATTTAAGTTTTACCCATGTTTCGGGATTAATTTTTATTTTATACCCACCTTCTCTTAGACAATGAGACTTTTGAACCTTATTTCTGAAGACCTCATGATGGAATTTATATTTCTCTTTATGAATTGGAGATGTTAGAACCAATGCAAGCCTATCGTTAGGAATATGTATTCATGGTATAACATAACTCTAGTTAAATTTTACCTTGAGGGATGAGTAAAATTTTATTATGAGGTAAACGAAAAATGGGTATATAATTTAAAGAACAGGTATGAAATTTTAATAAAAGCAAGAATGAATCTAGATAAAGAACTAAACTATGAAGAATGACTAATTCTCTCTATAGTATTGATTATGGAGAACCAAAAGTTTATACCTACTCATAGTAATATATTCTGATTTTTAATGGATTTTTCTTACTTTAAAAATTGTTTTTCTTAGAATATTTGGTAAGGTGCTTTCTTTGCATAAGGATAATAAATTGTTCATGTTTGGGAGAATTTTATAAATTGAATTGATATATACATATTGGATAAATTTTTCTATGGTTTATTGATTTTTAATTTAACAATGTACCGTTTCCTAGTTTTTTCATAGAAATTGATAATTTTGGACTTAAATAATGAAATGATGAAAAGTGGGAAAAAGGTGTTTACACATCGTGTATAGCATACATGACGTATAGTAATTGTTCATAGAATACTTACAGAGCCACATACCAACCCATGATGAATTTGTATGATATAAATCTCATAAATGATGAAAATCAACATTTCATTTCATGCAAATTTTAAAATTACAATCCTATTGAAAATGAATCAAAAACAAGGAATACATAGTTTACATGACGTGAGAAGATTGAATATCTTGTCCTGTCGAATATTTTTCTTGATGATCGAGAAACAGTCAGAATTTTTAGAGGTTGTTTTGGATCTCAAATACACGGTGTGTATCCTACTTACACGAGGTTCATATTTTTGGATAAAATCACTTATAAAAAAAACAATGTGAATTCATTACACAAAATTTATATTTCATCCAATTTATATTTTTGTTTCAACGCTTCGCACAGAAGTTTGAGAGCTACATTTTTTATCATTTTTGTTCTATCGTTTTAATTTATTTTTTCACATCCAAACTCTGTTTTAATTAATTCCTTTAATTTTTTATCAAATAATTTTGATTTTTTAACAAAAAAACATTTTTTCTTCATAGATTGTGATTATTATTTCATTTTTAATCTCTCATTCGATACTGATCATCATTCTTCATCTACTATTATTGTTCTTTTATTGTTTCTTCATTCTGAGTAAGTTCTTGATTGGATTTAAAATTTTTACCTTCATAGTTTGATTTTTGATTATTCTAAATTATGTATTTCTTTTTTATCAACCATTTATTTATTATTCTATGTGTTTTTGATATTCATTTTTTGTTGATCATTATCATAACATATAACTAATCAATTTAGTGTTAGGGTTAGGGGTCGAGAGTATGGGTGTTTCTGAACCAAATGAATCCCTGAGTTAAATTTAAGAAACTTTACGACTAGTAATTAGGTTAAAAAAATGTTCATCACAATCTCTTGCATAGCCTTAACTATGGTAGGGGAAATTGAATGAACCTAGCCTAATTGGGGTTGAGTAGGATATGACCATTAGGCTATGACAATTTCTGCATAGAAGATAATATGAATGCATCTATTTTGTTTGATATAACGGGACCAAGGTATAGTTTTAGTATAGGTAGATCCAATTTTTTTGACCAAAACTAATTGGCGAACCTTTTACCACTTTGAAGCCTAATCTATAGGTTTATTCCAAGCTATATTTAGGATTATCATCTACTAAAATCCTTGAATTTGACCCTTTTCCATTAATATTTGTCCGAATTAAATCTAAAATACATAGTTTTAGAAAAATTCAACATTTAATATTGAACATGAAAAATAATTTAGAAGGGATTAGTTTAAATGTATGCTTTCTTTCCAATGATCCTTGGGGGTTTTACATCACACTGCCGCTTTACTATTCCCTAGAAGTAAGAGATGTTTGGGACTATAAATTTATAATATTATCAATGCCCATTTTTATTAAATGATGAATTTAATCACATCAGATTTTTCTCCATTTTTGGTGACCATAGTTTCCAAGGAATAGTAGCCTTTGGATCAAACCTAAGATTACCTCACCCCATCACCCTTTCTTCCTTTTTTTATTCCCCTTTTTATTTTTTCATTTTTTCTCCTTCAGGTACACCTGTATCCCCACTATCTTTTTATCATCTAATGATTTTGTTTAGGGCCTTCGACTCATTCAATGTTCTTTAATGATAAAAAACTACTTCTATTCAATACTATTATTGATTTCTCTTTAACTAGTCATTACCATTTTGTAATGGCTGATCACAGTAATCGTGTAGATCCCAACATAAAAAATATGCAATATACACCAACCTCCAATCGAGGAGATCAACCCTTATAGAAGAACTGCACTATAATGGACTACATATTTTTATCCACTAATGGTACTACTACCATTATTTTATGCACACCTATTTCGGATCACACTTTCGAAATCAAACTCGGACTCATTCTCATGATATAAAACATGTTTTAATTCAGTTGGCTTCAAAGTTAAGACCCCCATTAGAACATATCTAATTTTTTAGAGGTTAATGATACCTTTTGAAACTAGGGAGTATCATCATATGAAATTATACATTGTGTATTTACATTATAATTATGTGAGAGAGCCAAGGATTGTCTAAAAATACAATTTCTCGAGTTTACGATGATTTGGGATGATATTTCAAAAAATATTTCGGAAAAGTACTTCCCATATATACAGACTTGGATGATTTGAAATGACATTCAGAAAGACTCCCAAATATATGAATAATCAGCTTGGGAATCTTGGGATTTATTTAATGAGTTAACCCACAAGTGACGACATCACAAACTATATGTGTAGCTAAAATTGAAAATATTTTACAATGGACTCCAACCGGCTACAAGAACTATAATAAACACGGTTTTTGATGGAAGAATCATTCTTAAGATTCTTGAAATCGGTAGAGGCATTCTAGATGAAGTCTCCCATAATTATTGTCAATGAAAGAGTGACCGAGGACTGAATCAACATGGAATCCATTAGGTGGAGGAGATTACCTACCAGGTAGAAAAAGTAGAGGTTCTTATAAAAAAGCTTGATTCTTTTTAGCTACCTACTACACCAC
The DNA here is from genome assembly GCA_963277665.1 of Viscum album. Lineage (NCBI taxonomy): Eukaryota > Viridiplantae > Streptophyta > Magnoliopsida > Santalales > Viscaceae > Viscum > Viscum album. The sequence continues at coordinate 1,022,916,823 of OY728134.1, read as the reverse complement.
CACCGCCTCCTACTTCGATGATGGAAATTAAATCCTGTGAAATGTGTAGAGGACCTCACCCATACCAGGAATTCATGGAATACATATAAGAACCAAAGACTAAATATTGAAATTACATCAATTACAATAAAGAAAAAAGTAGAACCAATATCCCATCATTATCAACAAAAAAGTTTCAGTAGAGACCACCCTTGAGGCTGAAGAAACACACCCAGGGTTATTTTTAGTATAGGGAAGGATAGGTACAACCAAGGAATCAGAGACCACATGGGCACCTACCACATGGTATATCTCATTGAATACAATAATAACTTCAAAAAATATTTCCTAGATCTCAGTCGTTTCCTCCAGCTCAGTAGCAGCGATATTAACAAGCTTTTTTATGACCACTACAACAACCCCAACCTCTCCAATCCAATTAATTAAACCTACTCACTTCCTTTTTGGGAAAATAATTCCAAAGGATGAAAACTGAAGGAACTAAAATGAAAAACCAAAAGGTCCTACTACACAACCTAGATCATTAAATAAGGAATATATCTAATGCATTAAGAGTCATTCTGGTTCTTATGGAGTTTGCTGCCAGTCCAAAATTATGTATGTTTTGAGGTGTTGTTTGGGTTCCCCACATTATACTTGTCTCTGTGTCATATGGGGTTCAGAGCATGTGGTAGTCACTTATTCATGTCAGTTGAATGGACGATTGAGAGGGTATGGCTATTCCATCGGTTTCGTTCTTGTACATCTTTTCATGGGACTTCTTGCCAACTCGCCATGATTTGGTGAGGGATTATTGACATGATGCAATTACTGGGGAAATTCAAAGCATTTATTTGCTTGGGGATACTATTTTTTTGTTTTTTGTAATGCTGGATGCGGTGGTTCTCACTTTTTCCTTAAATTGATTATATAAAAAAATGAATTTTCAGTCAAAGTTCATAGGAGGGAAGATTATAAATATATAATTGTTATAAGTGGAAATATTATAGACTTTCATCAATAATTATTAGGTGATAAAGAGAATTTTGAAGAATCTTATAAATATGGTCAAGAAGAAAAAATTAAAAGTAGAACCAACTAAGAAATATTCTATAAATAAATAGCCTGAAATGAAAGATGCTTTTGCAAAACCACCAATAAACAAGCCATCTCTCCCATTTTTTTAATGGATCAAAGAAGATATGAAAGAGTAAAAATATAAAAATTCCATGAAATGTTTAAAAAACTACATATCAATATTACAAGTACAGAGAAAATTTCTCAAATACACACTTATGAAAAATTCTTTAAAGATTTTCACTCATTTAAAATAATGATGGAGGACTTAGGAGTCATCTCCTTGAATTAATAATACTTCATAGTTTTCTAGCAGAAGATTCCTCCAAAAATATAACATCCCATAATTTTCTGAATTTCATTCACCATATGAACATGAAATCTTGAAATATCATTTCCAGATCATGAAAAAAGTATAAATTTCATGCCTATGAGTTTCTTTAAGAACATAGGTCTCAGAAAACTAAAACCCACAAGGGTATCACTCCAACATGTTGATCGATCAGGCAGGAATCCTAAAATAATTACTGAGGGAATATTAGTAAATGTTGTAAAATTCATTTTCCCTACCGACTTCATTAAAATGGATATGTAAGATGAAGGTGATGTTCAAAAAATTTTATGAAGGACATTTCTTGCCACTAGAATGGAACTAATTGATGATAACCCAGGGTGATTAATATTTAGAGTCGATGAAGAATAGATTGTGTTCGATTGGGTGAAGGCCTCTAAGAAATGTAATGAGTCATTTTATTGAAAATATATATCTCTTACCAATAATAAATTGGATCACATGACTAATATGAATGGTAAAAATAAACTTCCACCAATTTATAATAGATTCAGTTCTCATAAAAATGAAAGTTACACATCAGCTTGGATGAGGATGGACATCCCACTGTTCATCCCCTCCATTATATAGAATTGTTCCATAAGGGGTATCCTCTTATAGTTAAAGTATTCTAAATCAAAACATGTATAGATATAAAATATAAATAAATCACTGACTAGTAGGAAACCCGTTGTATGTTAAATAGGCTAGAATAGATTACTTTAGTCTCTAGTAAATTTTAAAGTTGTAGGAAGATTTTTTAGAAGTCATGCCTAAACAACTAGAATAAAAGGGAAAATACAATATGTGTAACCCTTAACCAATGTGTAATTATCAATTGTCAGAAAGAAATAAAATAAAAAATACTGATTGTGTTAAGATTATAAAACATGCAACATTTAGGCCCTTTTAATCACATGATCCCAAAGATCAAAACAACCCCCCCAAGTTTCTTCTCCTACATGTGAACCCCCCCTCTATTGAACTTCTAACACCTCTTTACATCCCCCCTCCCTTAATTCCAATCATTGATCCATCCTCCTTTCATCCTGTTGTCACCTATTCCATCTCCCCCTCATCACTACTTCCATTATAATGTGTCTCACACAATAAACACCCACACATATTTATCAAAACATGTTCCCAAGTGCGATGAGACACCACCACCACCCCAAAAGCAGACTACTCCTAATCCACAACATATAGATTCTTCCACATCCTCCTGTGCCTCTGCCTATGTATCTGACTCCATATATGAGGACTCACAATCTTCATCTAGTGGATCATAAATAGCTTCCCACTCACAGCTCCATCCCTGCATACACTAATCGACACTTGAGCACCAGGTCTGGTTGGACCACCTTAAGAAGAAGCCTACGAGGACCAACATGAAAATGGATCTCATAATTCTTGAGAGAATCTAGATTCACTAGGATGTCCTTGACCAGATCATATTGTTTCTCCCATCACCCCTTTTTCAAGAGCACGAGGAGACCTTCATGGATATTTTCCACATGGTTATGGCCACCTTTGACCTAGCTATTGACTCTGTTAGGTTAATAATCTATGGTTGGACATGGGAACTCACCCATTGCACCTTTAATATTATCCTCAACATATACTCCACAAACGTCTTCACCCCCCCTTATTCCGGACAATATAGATCTAGCCTGTCATCGTCGATGATGCACGAATTTGGTTGAGGATCGAGAGGGACTTGAGGATCCCTTATGAAACTCACATGACAAAGGGTACCAAACTATATAGTATATCCCTTAGGAACCTTCACCTGGTCCTTGATCACACCTAGAAATATCCTAGTGATTCTCATGAGAGTGTGATATAGATTGAGGTAATCATTATTTCTTCATTAATGGGCAGCCCAACCATCAATATTTCCAGGTGGTTTGATGAGTTATTCTATATGTAGGTAAGGAGGAATCAAGGTAACTTAATGGGATGATTTTTTCATTAAACATCTGGATAGAAATATTAGTTCCTTCGACACTTCTAGGCCTCATAACTCATTTATAATAATTAAGATCATTGTCATTCGTCTTCTCAAAAAAATGGGGAATTTGATGAAGAGTGTATGTATATACGAGTCTGATCCGAAATATGTTGAGGATGAGGATGAGGCCATAACCCAACATGTAGTTGAACAAGCCTCACTACCCATGCTCCAACACCCACCACATCCACCACTAATGTCCCACCCAAAACCACTCCCCCTACGACTACCTTTACCACCCCCACCACACCCAGTGCCACATCTACACCTCATCTACCCATTCACAAATTCGTCTTCCCATTTGAACTATACATCCTCGAGAACCAGTGATAAATTTTTAACTTTTTCCACATCCCATTAATTGACCCATATTACTTCACCACCCCCACCCCACCAGTAGGCCCATCTTCATCATCCATACCCAAACCACATCCATCCCTGACAAGCCTTCCCCAAGAGCTTACAGAACTGGCTGACCAACAAGAGAATCTTGTAGAGGAGGGAAGACGTGGAAACGTCCCTTCCATTCCATCTCCATAAAAGGTTCCATTTTCTTATTTGGATATATGAAATATGACCTCAATATGGATCAACATATCATCTCATCCATCCTAGACTAATCCATCTTCCCGCACCCCAACACCCACCTCGGTAGTCAACCCTTATACCCCATTAGACATATATGACATCGATAAAAAGGGAAAGATTAAGTCACCCATGTTTTGGAAGGGGATGTTTGATGTGGATCTTAATGACATTGATTTTACTATTTGGTTATGTTCCAGTACCCTCCTCTTTTTTACTTTGTTTGGTTGTCCATTTTTATACTACATGTATTCTGATTTCCCTATTATATCATTTCTTGTTTATATGTAAGGGATAAAATTTGGTCTTCACTACTTTGTTTCATATTTAATTTGTACTACTATAATATGTTATCCATTTATAGTGCTTCTTCCTCCTCTACGATTATTTACACAGCTGTCATGCCACCATGTGCCCTCCTACAACATATGTCTTAGTATCCAGATGATATGAATAGCCATCTTGAGGATCTATTACTTGAGATCAATTCTTAATAGGGGTCCCCACCATAATAATCATATATTCTCTTACTCCAACATTAGATTCATGCTCAATACGCTATTTAGGTGGTTAATCTTGCCAAGAATCCCTGAAACATTGATTACACATCAACCAGTTCAAATAGGACGCAATAAACCCCTGAGAATATAGATGAAACTGAATGATCAATTTTTCTATATTTCTGGTTGATGACGTTATTGTTAGGTCTTTATGAGAGGCAATCCAAAAATATTTTGTTTTTATTTGTGTTCTTTTTTCTAGTTTTTTTATTTTTTTTCTTGCATATTTCAGCCATTTGTCAATCCAAAATCACTATACTTTATTATTACATTTACCTAAGTTGATTTCTCTTGTTTTTGACTATATGAACCATGCCTTTTTTATGATTCTATATTTTAACTCATGTAGTCTAATTTTTTATATCATTCAGGTATTTTGTTTCTATTAATTTATGTAGGTAACCCAATTTCAAATCACAATCAAACAAGTTTTTAAATGGAATGAAAATCACTACGTGGATCTTTAAAATCCCTAATTTAAATTTCAAATTTTCATTTCATTTTTTATATGGTTCTATTAATATATGTCCCATGATGTATTTTAGGAAATTGTGGAAACTATATCATTTTAAGTGTGGGGGAGGGGGTATTTCTTTATATTTATTTTCAATAAAATTGGGTTATTTATAGTTTTCACTTATCTAGTTGTCATTTTTCATTAAAATAATTCTTTAAACTTGAAATATCATTACACAAATTTAAATTAAAGAAAATGTTAGGCTAGAAATTGTTGAAACCCATTTTCAATCCTCTTTGAATTTTTAGCATGATTGATATGTTTATCCATTTAATTATAATTCTATATTTTTGTAATTTATTTTTAATGGCTTATTACTGGCTTATATGGATTGAGTGATTGGAACTTATTTTATTCACCCTTTCCCAAGAGGATTATAGAACCATGATTTATTATCCTTTTCTAAGAATATTTCTTAATAGACATATGGGGCATGTAAATCTATCAGTTGTTTTATTGAGATCTTATTGAGGATATGATTGAATAAATAGACTTTTAAAATGATTATGGAAATCATTGTGAGCCACTTTTTAATAAGACCCACCTATACATATTTACTGTAGGATCGAAATAATGATGTAGATGCTCAATATACAAGAGGGGGGTCAATTGTCCACTTTAAAAATTCCTTTGGAACCTTTAATGTTAGTTACGATTAACTATGTTTTCCTTCAGAAAAGGAAAGGGATAAGTTTAAAAAAGTTAAACTAAGAAAATTCACAACACCTCTAACACAAAAAGAATACTTGGAAAGAGGAATGAAGTTATAAACTTCAAGTCCTATGTACTTGCTTATAAGTGGAAAGAGATTCCAAAAGTAGGTTCCGGAAATATGGTTCCAGAAATTAAAACTTAACAAAAGATTACAATATAAGATTCTACCTTAAAGCGTAAAGAATATAAATGAAACAGAGTACAGGTAAAGGAGTATAAGAAAGTTATACTTTCCTTATAATACAAAATGCAGCAGAAACAACCAAGTAGTAAAACTACAAATAACAAGATATAATTATTTTAACCCAAAGAGAAGGGTATCCAACAACCTTGGATAAAGGTCCCTTGATTTATACTTTCAAGCAAGTCTGAGTTAACCACACCAGGGTAAGCCCTCGATACGAAGATCGGAATCTCTATCTTGCTATCCCCGCAAACCCTCAACTTCAAGGTAGTTGGCCACCTCTGTCTTCCTCAGCAAGGAAGACCTCAACTTCAAGTTAGTCGGCACCTCTGTCTTCCTATGCCTGGAAGTCCTCGAATGTAATCACCAACATTTGGAGTCGTACGAAGTTTTGAGAGTTAATAAGATCCTATCTCTCTAAAAATCACTTCAACAGCATGTATGCACAATGTTGAAGAAGTCATTCATCAGTTGTACATCAGTTTTTAGCTCTTTCAAATGAGCTCCTATTTATAGGAAAGGTCAGACTCCATTTCAATGGTCATATTTTCCTTAAAAATCGTAGGGACCTGTACACGTGTAACTTAACCAACGGTTAGTGTATTACAGAATAGATGACATCATTTTTTTATCAAAACAAGTGTAACAGAATGTACAACATCGTTTTAAGTTTAACAAAAAATTTCAGAGTGAAGGTTCGGAGTGTAAACAAAATGTCAAAGAGTAGAAAAATTATAAAAGTGTAAGTAAAATGAAAGTTCGGAGTCTAACCAAAAATTATTTTTGGAGTCTAAATAAATTTGGAGTGTATAAAGCAAAGATGATTAGATTCTAGTTAATAGGTGAATTCGGAATGAGAATTCAGAATGAGAATTCAGAATGAGAATTCATATCTAGAATCCGGAGTAGAACTTTATCAGAGTTCGTATCTGGAATTCAGAATGAAAATTCATTACAGTTCTCATCTGGAAATCGGAGTGATACTTCATTACGGTTCTCATCTAGAATTAAGGGGTGAAACTTCATTATAGTTCTCATCCAGAATTCGGAACCTAAAACAGAATGCTTCATATCAAAGTTTCAAACAATTCCGACAATGAATCTGAATTTTATACTTAAGAAATATATGAATGAAAATATGATAAGGATAATTTTTCATACAAAAGCGATCTTCCTTATAAAAGAAACTTTCCTTATAAAAACGATTTTCCTTATAAAATCTATTTTCCTTATAAAAGCGATTTTCCTTAAAGATAAGGTGTTTGTGATTTTCAAAACAAGAAGGAATGGAAAAGTCATAAGGAAAACCTTATTGACCCAACAATATCCCCCTTTTTGGAAAGCACAAACATCCCTATAAAAAATAAAGTCTAAGAAGAAAGAAAACATTAAGGATTATCTCCCTTTGCTTATAGATGTTAATGAATTCAACTAACTCCCCCTTAGGCTTTGAAACTCTATGGATCATATTCCAGATTTCCGGAATGATATTTCATTATGAATAAGAAAGTATCCTTTAATGAAAAACTCCCCCTTAGATAAACTCTATTAGAGTTTTGTTTTATTTCTCACCCTTTGTTAAGATTCTTTTTTCACCTTTATTAGGGTTATTTTCCTTCTCCCCCTTTGTGATTTTCAAAAAGAATTCGAGGGAATGGAAAATATAAAAAAGTACCGGAAAAATTAGTAGCAACAACAAAAGAAATGAGAAAGCACAATTTTCATTAAGTTTGAAAGCTCAACAACAAATAAGATTAGATAAAACAAAATATCGGATCTGTCTATTTTGGATCTTTTTCCTTCACCATGAGACCCTTAAGAATAGTCTTTATCTTCTTCAAGTCTTTATGGTCTTCCTCGGCTTGCTTCTCTAACACAACAATTCTTTCATTTTGAGCTTCAATATTTTCTTCCTGGGCTTGAAGCTTTTTTTCCTGAGCCTGACGCTTTTCTTCATGAGCCTTCAAGATTTGTCCTTGCTTTAACAAATTTTCTTCAAACGAAATCTGATGATCCATTTCATACTTCCATTTTTGAGAAACAGAATTCAGCTTCCCATTCAGATATCTGACTTCTTGAATCCGGAAATTCTTTTCATCTGTCAACTTTTCTTCAAAGGATGAAGTAAGTTCATTTATCTTCCTGTTTTTGTCTCAAAGGAATCCTTCACATTATCTTGGAATTCATCAAAGAGCCTCATATCTTCTACAGTTTTCCTCGACCAACCATTCATCCTCTTGCAATATCTTTTGTGGGCTTCATAGCCAACAAAGAAAGTTTTGAACTGAGCCTCTATCTCAACACATTTGTCCATAACCATGGATACAGAGTCTGTTTTCTAATTCAAAGAATGATGGAGAATCTGGCATCTTGAATCAATACTTGTGAAATTCGGAATAGTACCTACCAACTTCTTTTATGACTAAACAACAAATTCATGCCCCAACGAAGATGACTCTGAATCCGAGACTTTTATTGGAGAATTTTCTTCTTCAAAATTCTCAACCTTCTTCTTAGAAGAATCACCAACTTCCCTTCTCTTTACAACCACTGAGCTTGGGGTATCAACAACAAGTTGCTTTCCCTTGTCATTTTTCGGAATGGTTTGTTGTTCTGGAGTCTTCTATTCACTATCAGAAACTTGAACAACATTTTCTTCATCATCAGCAACTTTTTGAGCGCCATCTTCTACGTTCTCCATTTGAGTAACATCATGTAGAAGTTGTTCCTCCTCTGCATTATAGGCTACTTATTGTACTCCTTCCTCCTCATCCTTCCCTGGAGTGACTAACTTTGATGATTCAGCTTCTGAAGTTCGGAGCGACACATGTTCCGAAGGTTTCCCCTTATAATCATCTATTTTCTTCAAAACATCTCCGATGTCACTACTACCTTCAGAAACTGCTTCTTCTTTTTTGAATTGCTCAATCTGCTCTACTACCTCAACATGCTTAGCAACTACCTCTTCCGGGGAGACAAAGTTTCTTCCTGGAGTCTCAGGTAGAGGTTCTAATGAAAAATATCTCGTAATGGGAATGTTCGCTGAAACCATCTCATTAAACATCAACAAAGTCTGAGCTACCTAAGCTTTAGACATTTTCTTCTTAAGCTTCTTTTCTTTCACTTGTTTTTTTACCTCATCCGCAGTTCTTTCCTTCAATGCCTTAGCCTCCACAGGATCCAAGCCAAACTGAGGCTCCCCTTGCACTCTCTTGCCTTTGATTTCCCTCCATTTAGAAACTACTTTATCTGGGTAAGCTTTCTTCTTCTTCGGTTTTGGAGGTACGAAATGAACTTCCTTAGATTTGGGATTCTCTGCTTCACCTTCAACTTCTTTCATCTTTCTCTTCCTCACTGGCTTAGAGGATTCAGGTTTAGCAACTTTCGGAACCATTTCTTCTTGAGCAGGTAAATCAAAAAACTGACCAGTCTTCTTGTCGAAGGATACATCCATCCCTTTGAGAGTACCATCACTCACCAACATAATCTTGCAAACTCTTGGCTTAGACTTGCAAGCCTCCATGAAAGACTCAAGGAACCAAACTATCAACTTTGAGAGGATTTCTGGATACATTATGATCTGATCTCTCAGATTCCCTTTCTTAACATTCTCAAGAGTAATAAGAATGTGTTTTATCAGGGTAAACTTCCTTAGATTTATCGAAAAATCTAGAATATAAATCACACTCTTCTTCAGACTATCACTGTCACCCTTTCTCGGTACTATAATATAATGACCCATACATTACATACATTTTTATTACTTCAAAATTGAAGCACACTTATTACAACATAAAACAAAACCAGGAAAAGACCATATAGGTATAGTGTCTTTAGAAACTGGGAAACATAAAAAACTGGTTCATAAAGCATCTACACTATCTCCCAATTATTTCATCATATCTATAGTCCCTTTTGGCATATCTTAATTAATAAAATTCTTCCTGACCTGGGGAAAGAAAACATACAAAAGGGTGAGCTCAAATGCTCAGTAAGGGTAAACAAAAGAAATATCAATCACATCATATTCATAAGAACATAACTTTTGGAAATCTTAACCTCCAAAAGAGATCATAATTTCATAACATGGGATAAATCATAGTAGTGAAATGTAATCCCAATACTCATAACTTAAAACATAAAACTTTGTGGTATACACACATAATCATTGAGAATCATTTCTTATTAGTCAAGACTCATTGCCAAGACTATCTTAGTGGACAAAGTCTATTTCTGAACCGAGTTCACTCCTCATTTCAGTCCTGTTTCACTGAACCGTTATAACCTGCCATTCCAGCCATGTCTATATCATGAGATATAAAATCTTTACCCAATGAATTAGAGGGAGATATAGGTCCCACCCATCTCATAATGATACCATTCTCATGTGTGCCACAAAATCATAAATCATACATCATTTCATAACTCATGAAATAAAAATGGGGTTCTTAAACAACATGACATCATAAAAAAATAAGATAAAATAATTCATAAAAATAATTCCATCACAACATAATCAAATCAATGTAATAATAGGGATAGAAACAGAACCCTATATTATCTTAGATAGAAAATATTTTTGATAAAACACTTGAACTCCATTCTTGAGGAAAATATCCTTTCTACTTCAAAAACATTTTCCTTTCTTAACATGTTATACAAATTTAAACTAAAAGAAGTTGATTAAAAATAAACTTCAAAAATTTTAAATGAAGCTTCTTGGAAATAATGTTTGAAAAATCCATTCATGCCTTAAAAGTTAAAAAAAATTATTCTCGTACTTTTTTCAGAAAAGTAAAAAAGTACCTCGTATGAAAAATGACAAAATATTCCTTTCATATCTTTTACTAAAAACTCACCGAAGGGTAAAATTGGATATAAACTATTATAGAAGGATATAAATATTACATATTGAGGAAACATGGATGTGGATGATAAAATTCACCCCAGTAAATTCCAAAGTATAAACAATCTCAGATAAAAATGAGATTGTGATATTTCCCTTACCTTAGGTCCGATTTGCTTCGTAAGTGTCCGAACCTTCTGTATAATGATTTAAATAATTTCATTGACTTATTCCAGATTCATACTCATTGTTAGGATATCATATATGGTCATATTCTTATCTTATTATTAGTAATATTTCATTGCTACGTGTTATTCGGGTGTTTATTACTTTTTGTTCTTATGTGAGTTTTGTCGAATAAATTCTTATTCTTCTTTTTAGGTTATAGATACCTCATTTCCAGAATGGTATTAGTGTAATATATATCATATTAATTCATTCAATTCATTTATATAATCATCATGCAATGAATATCATGTAGAACGAGTCGCATCACATCGTGGAGATGGTATTCCGTATGTACGCACGAGCGATGATATAGTTCCCAGGATCGTGGAATTATATTGGAGTGTATGTTTACTATTTAAGAATCAATATCAATTTAACATAAACATATATATTCATTCTTTATACCATTATACCCATCCAAGTAAGGTGGTGGTGGAAAATATATTACACCACAGTGTGGAGACGGTATTCCGTACGTACGCACAGGCGGTGATTTCATTTTCAGTAGGATGGATAAGTGGTGAAATAGGGTTGTTTCATACTTATAATAACATATAAGTATATGAGTGATACTTATGTTATTACTTCATGATGAAACAACTAAAGAATAATAAGTGTAAGAAGAAATAAAGATGAAAGAATCGGTAACTGGCATTACCTCTTCTTTGAATCGCTTCTTTGAGACCTCATTTTAGGGCACTAAAATTGGTCTTTGAAGAAGTCCAGGACCTCTAGGATGTCTCTAGGGAAGTGGAGAGTAGAAATCTTCAGGGTTTGGCCGATCATGAAGTCTCAAATTGGTGTGAGGAGGAGAGGGAGGTGGTTCCCTTTTATAAGGGAGGAGAGGGGCACCTTTAGAATAACTAAAAAGATTTTTTTATTATAAAGCCAAATTCGGTTTTAAATAGCTCCAAATTGATTTATTTAGAAGATAAGGTGGGGATGGGTAGAAATCCTCTCATCCAGTATAATTTACACAAGTTTAGTTTCCTATTTTAACCTTATCATTTAGATTTAACATTAAGTTAAATAATTTTACTTTTACCATGTCTTCTTGTGTTCTTACACTATAAGGTTAATAAACTTACGATAACAAGCCAAACGAAACCCAAGTTGTTTATTATTAATATATATAACATTATCTAAGTAATTTGGCCGAACCTTAGATTTTTAGGAATAAAATAACAATTAATAATATAATATTTGTTTTAAAAACTATTTTATATCAATTTTGACACTATTTAGTAATTGATTTTTGTTAAAATTATAACAGAATGATTAGTTCTAAAAAATTTAATTAAATCAATACTAACATGTCATATTAACCTATAAAATTATTTTAATTCATAAAAAATCTCATATTACATTTATTTGGGTATTTATAACATCAATTATGTCAATATTTCATTAATATGATAATTACTGCATCATCGTTGTGTCATAAATAAATTAAATTATTTAATGTATAAAAATTATAAACAAAATACCATTATGTTGGAAATATTTTTAGATTTCTAATGAGTATTTATAGTTGGATTTATCTTATGTATAACCCCATATTAAAAATGATTTACTTATTAAACTTTGATTTTAACTATTTTAACACATCTTTAAGTAAATTGATAATAAATGTCCTAATCTAATCCAGGTGGGCCTAAATGGTCATATTTTATTCCTAAGGTTGTTTTTGGTCGAATTACACTTATCCAATAGAATTAGGACATGTTTTAGGGTAATAATAATATCATTTTTACCCTTAATTACCCTATTTACTTTTAACCGTGCTAAATAAAAGTAAAAAGTTACTATTCACCAAAAAAATTATTTTCATCTCATTGAACCACATTTTTCTTACTGACATCAACCGTTTCTCTCAGATTTTCGAAATTCCACTCATAGAAGTGGTAAAATTATATTTTATGAAAAATTCAGTTTTTTTAACTACCACTTAGTGGTTTCACTATTCATCAAAAATTGAAAGTTTTCAGAAAAATACAAAAATTTCACCCGAGGCTAATTTGGATATTCCAAATCCAAAAATGAAGTCCATTTTGAAAAATAAAATTTATAATATTTCAAAAATTTATTATTTCTATTCATAACGGCTGGTTTTAATAATATTTTAATAGTATATCATTATTTACTGAAACTCGGTATTGCGTACGACGCAAGCTATTGAGGAAGATCGTGATTGCGTGTAAAGTAAGACAATCTAGTGTTGTGTGTAGTGAAAGATTCCTTTGATGATTTAAAAACCAAATATTTCTCATAAAAGTCTCTGGTGTTACAGATAAGGCCTTGTACCCATAATTCTAGAATCCGGAAATTCGTAGACAGAGAAGCAATCTTCGGAGCCTTATCATATGACAGTCTGAGAGTTTCCAAAGCCTTTTCCTTATCGAAGCTTCCCTTTGAATCCGACAAAACATGAGAAATGAACTCGGCTTCTCCTTCACTGTTCATCCCTACCAAGCTGGCTTCCTTGGCATAAGAAAGTTTATAAGTCTTGCCATAAGACTTAAATGACAACTTCTCCCTACCATCTTCCTTAAATAAGGAAACTGTCTCATAGAATTCTATAAGAAAATCCGAATAAACTTCATCTTGATTTCCGGGCTTGGAAACAGCAACATCTTCCCATCCATTAAGCTTTATGTTCTTGGATATAAGAGAATCATACTTGTTAAAGAAATCTGGATGAACCAACCGTTCTCTATATACTAACCACTTCGAAATCAGTTTAGAGGAAGACATGCCTTGAGAAGCTACTTCCACAGAAATTCGGATCTGAAGTCCTCTGAGAAGTTCAGAACAGAGAAAGCTGAAGTTCAAAACAGCTTTAAAATGGAGAGGCAGAGTTTCGAGACGTTGGATCTTGAAAACCGATGTGGGACAACCATTTGGGGTCCCCTTTATATAGGCAACGAGAAGACGGTTCAACTTCCTCAGTTGATTGAACGGTTGTGACAAGCTGAGATCAGATCTGACGGTTGAAAACCAATTCTCAAGAAAACTTGAATCCGATCTTTTGAGGTTTTTATTAAAACAAAGATTTAAGAAAACTATAATCCAAAATCAAAATATAAGAAAATTACAGCAAGTAAAGTATGACTATGAAAAATTGAGTAAGGAAATCATACCTTTTGGATTGGCTTTGAAGGATTATTCATAATGGGTATAAAAACTATGAAAAAGCTTTATTACCAAAAGACATAGTTTGCAAAAATCACTACGAAAAACTCAACAAAGAAAACGAAAAAAGAACATTACAAGATTTTCAGCATGAAGATTTCATTTCAAAAGTTTGAAAATGAAAAACTCATTATGAATGTCTTGGTATGAAAATATCAATATGGAAATACCAGTACAAAATTTTCCATTCCAGAAGTTTTCAATATGAAAATTTCCATTCCAGAATTTTTCTATACGAAAATATCCATTCTGAAAATTTCAGTTCCGGAAATTTCCATTACGGAATTTTAGTTCCGAAAAGTTTGAAAACAAACTTTGAAAAACTTAGTTACTTTAACAATCAAATGTACTCCCCCTATGAAAAGGAGTTTATTAATGTAAGGATACTTTTCCAACAAGAAGTTTAATTAAGAAATATTACCTTACAGTTATCATTTCTCACTTCTGTTTAATGTATTCAAATCTATCAGAAGGAAAAGATTTTCTGAAAATATCAGCAATTTGATCTTGCGTTTCGATAAACTGAAGAATAATATCTCATTTTTGTGTGTGATCCCTAAGAAAGTGATGCCTAATATCTATGTGCTTTGCATGAGAGTGATGTGAAAGGTTTTTACTAAGGGAAATGGCACTTGTGTTATCACACAAAATTTGAGTTTTAGTAAAACTCAATCCATAGTAAGTGAGTGTGTGTTGCATCCACAACACTTGAGCACAACAACTTCCAACTGCTACATATTCGGCTTCAACAGTGGAGAGTGCTACAGAATGTTGCTTCTTGCAGAACCAAGAAACTAAAGAATCTCCTAAGAAATGATAAGTTCCAGATGTACTCTTTCTATCCATTCTACATCCACCAAAGTCAGCATCAGAAAAGATTTTTAGAACAAAATAATTTCCTGAAGTATAAAATAATCCTAGATCCATGGTTCCCTTAAGGTAGAGAAAAATTCTTTTTACTTACTTTAAGTGAGATTCCTTAGGATTGGATTGATATCTTGCACATAAGCATACTGAGAACATTAAGTCTGGTCGACTAGCTGTTATGTAAAGTAAACTTCCTATCATACCTCTAAAAGATGTTTGATCTACAGGTTTCCCAGCTTCATCAAGATCTAAAGAGTTTGAGGAACCAATAGGAGTACATATACTCTTAGTGTTGTCATAACCATACTTTTTAAGAAGATATTTAATATACTTATGTCGAGATATATAGGTTCCTTCTGGTTTTTGAGAAATTTGAAAACCAAGGAAAAAATTTAACTCACCCATCATACTCATTTCAAACTCATATTTCATTAGACTTGAAAAAGAGTCGGTTAAAGATTGCTGAGTTGAACCAAATATGATGTCATCAACATAAATTTGAACAATCAAAACATTTTTCTTATCTTTATGTATAAAAGGGTTGGATTTGCATTTCCCTTAACATAGTTATTGTGAAGAAAAAATCCATTGTGTCTATCATACCATGCTCGTGGGGCTTGTTTAAGACCATACAGAGCTTTAGTAAGTCTAAAAACATGACCAGGATGTTTTGTATCTTCAAAGCCAGGAGGTTGTTCAACAAAAACTTCCTCTTGGACATAACCATTAAGAAAAGCACATTTCACATCCATCTGAAAAAGTTTAAAATTAAACAATGCTGCAAAGGCAAGTAGAATACGGATAGATTCAAGTCTAGCTACTGGAGAATAGGTTTATTCATAGTCCATTCCCTCTTGCGGATTATAGCCTTTAGCAACAAGTCTAGCTTTATTTCTTACTATGAATCCATTTTCATCACATTTATTTCTGAAGACCCACTTTACTCCAATAACAAAAGTTTCCTTAGGTCTTTCAACCAAGGTTCAGACTTTATTCCTTTCGAATTCATTTAGTTCATCTTGCATGGCTTTGATCCAATCATCATCACCTAAAGCTTCATCCGTGATTTTAGGTTCTAATTGGGAAATAAATTCTAGATGTTCTCCTTCATTCCTTAAGGAACTTCTAGTCCTTACAGGTTAATTTACATCACCGATGATACTATCACTGGGATGATTCTTAAGAAACCCCTGATTTGGGTTTTGGAAAGCCTGTTAATCAACATAGGATAGAAAGTCTTCTGGGGTAAATGTTTCAGAAGTATCTTCTTGAACATTATCCTTATCAAAAGGTTCTTCTATCAAAGGTTGACAATCAGTTTTTGAAAACACATCCGAGGATGTAGGCTGGGATGGTTTAAAAACAAAAGGATCAGACTCATCAAATTTTACATGCACTGTTTCTTCAACAATACAAGTATTTTTATTAAAAACTCTATAATCCTTAGAAGTTACGGAATAACCTAAGAAAATTCCTTCATCAGATTTTGGTGCGTATTTATGTAAGTTATCTTTAGTATTCAAAATGAATACTTTGCAACCAAAAACCTTGAAGTAGGATAGTCTTGGTTTTCTAAAATTCTATAACTCATAAGGAGTTTTATTAAGAAAAGGTCTAATCAAAACTCAATTTATAGTATAGCAAGCAGTACTTACATCTTCAGTCCAGAAATGTCTAGCTATAGAATATTAACTCAACATGGTTCTAGTTATCTCTTGAAGAATTCTATTTGTTCTCTCAACTACACCATTATTTTGAGGAGTTTTAGGTGCTGAAAAATTATGAGTAATACCTTTTCTACTACAAAAAGTTTCAAAATCAGATTTTTGAAATTCTCCTCCATGATCACTCTGAATAGTTTTTAATGGAAGGTTTTTATCATTTTAATATTAATCTCTAAAACTTTTGAAA
The DNA here is from genome assembly GCA_963277665.1 of Viscum album. Taxonomy (NCBI): domain Eukaryota; kingdom Viridiplantae; phylum Streptophyta; class Magnoliopsida; order Santalales; family Viscaceae; genus Viscum; species Viscum album. The sequence goes on along the minus strand of OY728134.1, from coordinate 1,022,899,821 downwards.
TAAGAAAAATCTTCAGATTTATTTTCTAGAAAATAAACCCAAGTAAATATAGTGTAATCATCAACTAGAACAAACACATAGTATTTGCCTCCAATACTTCCAGTTTGTGTTGGACCAAAAAGATCCTTCTTCACTAACTGCAATGCATCAGTTGTTGAGACTTCACCGATCGATTTAAAACTAGATTTATGTTTCTTGCCATATAGACAAGGATCACAAACTTTAGAAGAAGAAAATCTAAGCTCCGGTAGATCCTTAACTAGTTTCTTCTTAGTGAGTTTACATAGGTTTCTAAGGTTACAGTGACATAGTCTTCTATTCCATAACCAGGAATGATCTTTTATTTCCCTTAGGCAAGGTAAATCTTGTCTCTTGAGGTATTCTAAATTAAGGGTGTAAACATTCTCATGCCTATTGGATGAGAGAATAAAATATTCCTTGGAATTGTGTACTAAGCACTTATCATTCCTAAAATTCACAAGGTAACCTTCATCACATAACTGACTTATGCTAATGAGATTGTGCTTAAGACCCTTAACAAAAAGAAAATTTGAAATCAATGTTTTTCCTAGAAGAACAATATTACCAATACCAACAATCTCTCCCTTAGCATTGTCTCTGAAAGTTATCTTTCCTCCTTTCGTTTTGATAATATTTTCAAAATAGATTTTGTTACCAGTCATGTGACGGGAACATCCACTATCCATGTATCATGTATTATTGCTGGTACTCTCTTTATTTTCCTGAAATGAAGAAGAGAATTTCACTTTCAGAATCCAAACATGTTTGGATCTGAGATTTCCAGATAACAAAATTTTAGGTACCCACATCTTCTTAGAGAAATAAGCTTTTTCAAATCCTAGATATTGGGGTTTTTTTAAGGAACAATTCTTTGCCCAGTGACCACCACATTGACACTTAGTACAAAATGGGGCACTTTGAGGAACAAAATAATTGTTACCAAAAATTGGTTTTGCATGGGTATAACCAAATCCAGATTTATTTCTTAATGGTCGTATTTGGGAATACATTTTATCAAAATTTTTCTTACCATGGGTAAAGTTTGATAAACACTTCTTTAAGGAAAAAATTTTGGACTTGAGTTTTATAACCAAGTTGTTATCCTCAAAATCATTAGTTTTAGAACTAGAGCTAGGCTAGAAAACATTTTTCTTAGAAATTACTTTTTTCTAGTTCTTTAGAATGTTTGTTCTTCTCAGAACTTACATCCTCAATATTTTTTGAAATACTTTCAAAATCATAATTTTTCTTATCAAGATGTTTATAAAGATCTAATATCTCTTTCGTAATAATATAATTTCTAGAGTTTTCCATATCAAGTTTTTTATTGAGTTTGGAATTCTCAATTTCAAGAAGTTCAACAAACCTAGAAACTTCTTCATAAGTAGGTAAATTATTTTCTTCATCAGAAGAGGATTCTTAATCAGAAGAGTTATAATACTTACTATCATTACAATTTAAAGAAACATTTGTCAATGATTAAGCATTTCATACCTTATACATAAAACAATGATTATCAATAGGTAATCTGGCTATAAGGCCAAGATTCCTCTGTCCTGAAGATTCGTAATCAGAAGATTCATCTGAAGAGTCACCACCACTAGCACTCCAGGTGTCATTTTCTTTCAGAACTTTCTTATATTTTTCTTTATAATACTTCTTTCTGTTCCTGTCTGAATTATTTTCTTTCCTTTCTTTCTTTTTGAGCAAAGGGAAATCTGGTCTAATATGTCCAGCTCTCTTGCATTCATAACATGTTACTTCTCCATCTTTCCTATCATTCCTTTCCTTTTTCTTATACTTGGATTGGAAGTTTCTCTGGCCAGCTATCTTGTTCATCCTTTGAGCAAGATTTTCTAACTCATTTTCTGAGTTTTCACTTTCACTAGAATCTGATTGAACAACTATCTTCTTAGACTTGGATCTGGTTACTCTCTCAAGAGTCTTTGCTTTCATATGATATGATGTTGTTGTAAAATCAACATCACCATTCCCATTTTTCTTTTTGATGTTGTCAGCATCTCTCTTTATTCTGGTTTCATGTTGGAGAACAGTTCCGAATAACTCATCAAGAGAAATTTGAGTGAACTTAATGTTCTCATCTATAGCTATTATTTTGGATTCCCACTCCTTCGGCATGATATCAATTATCTTATCCACAAGTGCTTCATCATCTAACCCTTTCTCTCCCATAGATTGTAGGATGTTGACAATAGTCATAAATCTCTGTTGAACTTTACAAATTGGTTCACCATACGAAAAATTGAATCCATGGTATTCATCTCTAAGAATAGCTCTCCTAGTTTCAATTACTTTAGAAGTTCCAAAGTGTGTAACCTCTAAATTCTTCTAGATACAATTAGCTTCTTCACAAGAAGAAACTTGGCTATATATATTTCTATTCATTGAACAAAGTAAAGTATTGCGTACCTTATAGTTGAGTTGATACTCTTGCTTTTCCTGGTTAGTAAAAGTTTTAACTTCCTTATAAGGAATTTTATAATCCCTAGTAAGCATAAAAAAGTTGTCCACTCCAGTATTAATAAAAAAAGTCTTCATTTGATCTCTCCAGTACTCATAATCATTACCATCAAATATTGGTGGTCTTGTAGGATTTAGATTATCAATGGAACCAACATTAATTCCTGTCATACTTAAAAACCTTTGGCACACAAACTTGTTATTAGAAAAAAGTTCGTAATAACAAAGTTCGGAATGAGAAATTTCGGAATGAAAATGTTCGGAATGAGAAAGTGAGAAAGAAAAACTTATACGTGAGTACAAGTATTTCAGAGACCTCCTCTGATACCAATTGTAGGATCGAAATAATGATGTAGATGCTCAATATACAAGAGGGGGGTGAATTGTACACTTTAAAAATTCCTTTGGAACCTTTAAAGTTAGTTATGATTAACTATGTTTTCCTTAAGCAAAACAAAGGGCTATGTTTAACAAAGTTAAACTAAGCAAATTCACAAGACCTCTAACACCAAAAGAATACTTGGAAAGAGGAATGAAGTTATAAAATTCAAATCCTATGTACTTTCTTATAACCGGAAAGAGATTCCGAAAGTAGGTTCCGGAAATATGGTTCTGGAAATTGAAACTTAACAAAAGATTACAATATGAGATTCTACCTTAAAGTGTATAGAATCTAAATGAAACAGAGTATAGGTAAGGGAGTATAAGAATTTTATACATTCCTTATAATACAAAATGCAGCGAAAACAACCAATTAGTAAAACTACAAATAACAAGATATAACTCTTTTAACCCAAAGAGAAGGGTATCCAACAACCTTGGATAAAGGTCCCTTGATTTATACTTTCAAGAAAGTCTGTCGCACCCACACCAGGGTAAGCCCTCTATATGAAGATCGGAATCTCTGTCTTGCTATCCCCGCAAGCCCTCAACTTCAAGGTAGTTGGCCACCTCTGTCTTTCTCAGTAAGGAATCCCTTAACTTCAAGGTAGTCGGCACCTCTGTCTTCCTATCCTCGGAAGTCCTCAAATGTAATCACCAACATTCGGATTTGCACGAAGCTTTGAGATTTAGTAAGAGCCTCTCTCTCTAGAAATCACTTTAACATCATTTATGCACAATGTCGAATAATTCATCCATCAGTTGTACATCAGTTTTTAGCTCTTTCAAATGAGCTCCTATTTATAGGCAAGGTCAGCCTCCTTTCCAAAGGTCATATTTTCCTTAAAAATTTGAGGGACCTGTACATGTGTAACTTAACCAACTGTTAGTTTATAACAGAATAAATGACATCATTTTTTAACAAAACAAGTGTAATAGAATGCACGACATCGTTTTAAGTTTAACACAAAAGTTCGGAGTGAAGGTTCGGAGTGTAAAAAAATGTCAAAGAGTAGAAAAATTATAAAAGTGTAAGTAAAATGAAAGTTCGGAGTCTAACCAAAAATAATTTTCGGAGTCTAAATAAATTCGGAGTGTATAAAGCAAAGATGATCAGATTTTGTTTAATAGGTGAATTCGGAATGATAATTCAGAATGAGAATTCATATCTAGAATTTGGAGTAGAACTTTATCAGAGTTCGTATCCGGAATTCAGAATGAAACTTCATTACAGTTATCATCTGGAAATCGGATTGAAACTTCATTACGGTTCTCATCTGGAACTCGGGGTGAAACATCATTACAGTTCACATCCATAATTCAGAACCTAAAACAGAATGCCTCATATCAAAGTTTCAAACAATACCGAGAATGAATCTGAATTTTATAATTAAGAAATATATGAATGAAAATATGATAAGGATAATTTTTATTACAAAAGAGATCTTCCATATAAATGCGATTTTCCTTATAAAAATGATTTCCTTATAAAAGCGATTTTCCTTATAAAAGCGATTTTCCTTAAAGATAAGGTGTTTGTGATTTTCAAAACAAGAAGGAATTGAAAAGGCATAAGGAAAAACTTATTGACTCAACATTTACTTATATATATTGTAATATCCATGAATAACCTTACTTGTATCAATCCATTTTAATACAATTATCCCTTCCTACCCTTCCCTCGGTATGATGCATGATTATCTTTCGAACATGTTTTGGGGAAGTTTCTCTACCGAAGGATATGTTATTTTGGATTTAGAAGATATACAGTGACTCTTTACCATATTGATATGACGAGGTCCATATTTAATTTTAGAATATTCAACTCTTACATTATTCCTTTCAAAAAAGAAATATTAAAAAATAGAAATATATATTGGGTTGTGTATTAAAAAGGTAAGAAATCACCATTATCGGACCAATGAATCCTATAATGGATCATATGTGGTTAGGTGATGGATTTGAATCCCAAAAAAAGACATCATTTTTACAAAATAACTATAAAAATAAAGGATTAGGGTACATATTTGATACTTACTTAATATACTCATGGACCCACCATGAGTTATTAGATGATGATCACATGTTTTGGGGGGGATCTACCTCATTATATAACTCACGATTTTCATGTGTTATACTTTATATTTTTCCATTCTTCTGAACATGATTTTAATTTTATACCGACCTAACCATAACCTCAGAGAAATTAAAACCATATTTTTATATCCCTATGGATTTAATTTGTATCTCTCTCTACGAAGTCGACATGTTAGAACCAATGAAAATCAATGGTTAGAAATTTGTATTCATGGAATGATAATAACTCAAGTAACATTTTTCCTTGATTGATGCGATAAAATTTATTCTGATGGAAATAGAAAAGGGTGTAGAGAATTTAAAGTGCATTTATGAGACTATAATGAAATGATTAAAGAATATGGATAAAGAACTAAACTATGATACATGATGGATTTTTTCTATAGGATTGATTCTGGAGAAATAACATTTTCTACTTATAGTAAGTTTTATTTGTTTTGTTTTTATGCATGTTTATTATTTCCAAAAAAAATCTTTTTAAATCCCTATTTAGGTGTTTTTTCTCAAGGATAGGCAATTGTTAAAGTGTGGGGGGATTCAATAAGATGAATATATATATATATATATATATATTGGAAATATTTTTATACTGTTTATTTATGTTTTATTTGATAATGCATTGGGACTTGGTTTGTTTTCACAGGAATTTAAAATTTTGGACTTAATGGGAGAAATGATGAAATGTTGGAAAAAAAGATCCTACACATTTTATAAACCATACATGATGTGTACTCCAAGTCCATAGAATACATAATGTGCCACATTCGAACCTGTGAAGACATTACAAGATGTTAATCTCATACAAAATGTGTACATACATTACACATTGTGAAAATTTCAAAATCAAAATCCCCCTAAAAATGATTCAAACACATGGCAAAGAGATTTTACATGATTTGAAAAGTTAAAATATCCCATCTAGTTTAATATTTAGCCTGAATATCCTCCATGATTTAAAATTTGTAGAGGACATTATAGATCTCAAATACATGAAATGAAGCCTACTTACACGATGTATAGATGTTGGGACAATATCACTTAAATAAAATACCTGAAGTGAATTGTTTATAAATCATGTATCTTTTGGAATTTTTATTTATTTTTAGTGACACCATGAACAAGAGTTTGATACCAATGTTTTTCTCTCATTTTTCTTCGACTTTTTTGATTTTTTTTCTTATAAAAGATCTCTTTTAATTCATTCCATCAATTTCTTATAATGTTATATTGAGTTTTTAACTACACTATAATCATTATTCAACTCTTCTTAATATAATTTCCTTTTGAAACACTCTTTAGATACTGATCACCGTTATTTATCAATAATTTCTTTACATTACAGTTTATTTAGTTTGAATAAGTGTTTGATTAGATTTACATTACTTTTTAACTGTTTATCTTGATTCTTTGTTATTCAGAATTGGGTATTTATTTTTTATAAATCCTTCCATTGTTATGGTTAGTGTATTTTATCTTACATTTATCTTGATCATTAGCATCATCTGTGGATAATCTGCTAAGGGTTATGGGTTTATAGTAGCGGTGATTTTGAACCTAATGAATCCATGAGTTGAGCCTTAATAACCCTATAAGTAGTAATTAGGTTAAATAGACATTTCATCACATTCATTCGAATATCCTTGACCATGGGAGGTGTAATGGAATAAACCTAACATAATTGGAGTTGAGTGGGCTATGAGCATTAGTTTGTGATTCTATCGGCATAGAAGCTATAGGTAATGCATCTAGGTAGTTAGCTATATCTAGGACAAGGGATAGTTGCAGCATATATAGATCCAATTGGTTTGACCAAATCCAATCGGTGAAACTTTCAACATTTCATATACTCAGACGTTGGACTATTGCAATCTATATTTTGGATTATATTCTTCTACATCACTGAAATTGACCGTTTTTCATTCTTAGTTATCAAAATTAAATCCAAAAGACATAGTTTTAGAAAAACCCAACTTTGAATAGTGAATGTGAGTAAAGCTTTGGAAGGGTTTTGTTAAAGTGGTTTCTTTCTTACCATTGATCCCTATGATTTTGACACCGTACTACATCATTAATATTCCCTAGTAGTGAGTTTAGTTTGGGAATATAAAATTATAATCTGATCAATGCCCATGTATACTAAACTATTCATGCTTGTGCATCATGATCTCCTCCGAGATTCAGGTCACACTATCAATAGAAGTGGGTGATCAGCAAATCTCTTTCAGTAGGACTCTCCAAATTCATGTGTTGATCCAAAGACTTAACTAGAATCTATAGATCAATAAAAATAAATATAGCAAGAAAATAGTGGTTCATGATTGTATATCCCAATAATATATATAAATTAGGGGAGACATAGATCATACCTTTAGTCATATCTAGATATAATTGATATTCGATCTCAAATGAAAGAAGTTTTCATCATCTTTAACCACTGTCTCCCTAAGTCTGCCATGGAACACCTAGGGGTGGTGGTGGAAATAGCTTAAATTAAGAGCCTACTTCAGCTTCTCTTCCATATCTGATACACTTTTAACCTCGTTACTCTAACTGATGCCTCTATCTTGGTGGTCCATCAACTATATCCCTATCAACTGTACAATGGGTCTGATAATACCACATGAGATGTCCCCACCTGACATAGAACAAACATCACCTCTCCATCTTCTAACTAGATCTATCCGGAGATCCTTCAAATATAGAACCTCAATAATAATACGTTATTTAGAAAATCACATCTCATATGAATCTTAAATTATATCATTGGATAGCAGATGCCTATATCATAATTGTAGAGTTCTTTCCACTAGAACAAATTGTTGCAAACGACTCTGCTAAGAAGCTATCCACCACTAAGTCTCACTAGATAACCCCAATATAAGTAGGAATGAAAATAAATATCACTCCAGACTGGATATCTTAGAAAAGGCCACACTTGAAGGGTTTTCATTCAAAGAATGCATCTCAAGTAAAATCTATAGAGTATCACGAGAGGTTTGTGAACATCAATCAATACTCTTCCATTTACATGTTGTCCTACTGAATCTTTAAAAACTCATAGATTTGTTTTTCTTGAAACTTGGAAAGTTAGAACTCATCTATGAATAGTTTATTAAACTATATCCAAGAAAGATTCACCTAATCATGCGTATTAGTTACCATACTACACCATAACTCCACTGATCAATGAAGAAGGCCTTCCACTAACACCACCATCAGATTGAGAGGTGTCCTAATAAGTTGGAAAATATCTGAACATCCTCAAGCTACTCTTCATCTCCCCGAGGGGTCTAGATTGCCCTGAACCTTGAAGGGTATCAATATCTAAAACTAATGATGTATTCTTAGCCTATGAACATCATTTATTAAAATTATTCATGAAACATTCTAGTCATTTGGTGGTGGAAAGACTACAAAACAACCTAGAGGTTCCACCTTCTACACATGTCTATGTAACAAAGCATCATCAATAAGCAGATCATCATCACAATTCTACTGTAGAACCCCGACTGGATGTTGACATGGTGGAATCAAAAAATAGAAAATGAAAACTATAGACAAATAGTATATTTGTGGAGTTAACTCAATAAGGACATGGAAACTAGATCCCACTATTATATGATGCATGTACCGAAGTTTTCCATGAAACCAGTACCTACATGTACCGAGTAAAAAATAAGGTTATTACAATCCAAGGAAATAGATAAATCAACCACCATATCAACACTAGGTTCCCTATCATGAGAGACGATCATGAAACACATTTATAATATTTCCCAAGTTCCCAAACCAAACCTCACATCTACACTATCTCGAAACTCCAGTTCTAAGATGACCTACCTTGATACCTTTCTATCCAGACCCAACCCATCACTTCCTATTTGGATAGGAAAACAATTGAGTGTGACACCCCAATACCACCTCCAATAGGCAAGGGGCTGGTGACTAACATTGATTAGGCATATTACACCCTTGGGATTCCTTATCCTAAGGTACTTGTAAACAATAACACATATTCAAGAACATATATAATGAAATAAGGGAAGATACAACTAATTCCAAGAAGAATGAATACAATTAAATCCCATGTAAGAGTATAAAATAATAATGGGAACACATACAGTTCCAAATATAAGCCCATGAAAATTGAAATATATTCCAACATGCTAAATAATGAGGAAATGCTATCAAATGAAAATACTAGAAGTAACCTACCCATATAACTCAACTATGCTTCAAATTCTCTTGGCCCTTCTAAGAATCCATCAAAAATCATTTCATTTGTATGACATGTGTGGGAAGATCCCTTGAGGGGAGACTATGACAATACCTATTAGGAAACCCCACAATCACCCAACATAAATCATTAAGAGATAGGTCATCTCATTATCATGATGGAATTCCAATCAGAATATGATACATAGAGATAATAATAACCTATATATACTCAATATATACACTCAGTATCAATATAGGTCACAAAAATACAGCCTTCAAGGATTCAGTTCAAGGTTTCAAGGTAATGATCAACTAAGAGAACCCTCTCCAGGAATCTTCTAATAATGATGTCCATTGTACAAGAGTTCAGGTTCATATGGCCTCACTATAAAGAAGTAATCACAAGAACTCTGAAGATATTGATACATATATAGGGGATCTCACCCAAGGATTATTGGTATTCTTGAGCCTACAAGGATTAAGCCCCCTAGGAATGGGATCACGTTCTCGGATACTCTATTATGAGATTCCATACCCAATAAAGAGAAGAAACTGATATAAAATCACACCTATGGTCACACAGAGTGATTATAAACTATATCTGAGACTAATCCTATAGATGGGATCATGTCCTATGCTCATAATGTGCTGCCTCACAGTATCCTCATTGGGACTAACTAAGGGGACACACCCTATAGGTACTTGACTAACCTAAAGAGAAAAGAATCCTCAAATCCCCATGGAATATGTAAAAATGTGTGTACTATGTGTAAAAAACGTGTAATTGATATACAAGGTTTGTCTGTGTCCTCCAGCCCTTGCCCATGTACCTGGATGTTCCTGTTACCATGTACCTTATGTTTACACACTGAGCCGCTAACACCGAGTCACAGGCCATGTATGGCGTCATTGTAAAGACCCAAACCTCCCATACATAGATATTACATTTTTATATGAATATTCATTACCTTACATGAGCATATTTTGGGGATCATGAAGGTATAGTTCCTTTGAAAAACTAGACACATAAACCACTGGTCCCAAATTGACTTACACCGTCTCCCACTACATTTTTCATAAATAGAACCCTTCCTAGACATATCATAAATAATACCTTTCATTATAACCTAGAAAACATAAGCTTAAGAAAGGGTGATCTTAGATTCTTAGTAAGGTTAGTAATGTAAGATATCAATGATCACATAATATTGACATGAGAATAAGGGTACGAGACATGAGCTTAACATTTGAAAACCATACCCTTCAAATCAAAGATCATAATCTTGATACATGTCATAAATATTGGAATTTCATAATACATAAATCATAAATGAAACAATGAACATATGACTTGAGATAATAACATTGTCATAAGACATAAATTTGTGTCATACACATAAGCATAAAAAATAATTTCCATATTAGTCAAGGATAATTTCAAAGACTATCATAGAGGAATGGGTTCACCCCCAAACCATCCGTATAGTCAATTTTCACTCCCAATACTATCATAGTGGAAAATTTAACTAATTAACTTGGTTAAATCCCAATTCTAGACACATTTATCTCATGATATATAAATATTTACCCAATGCATTTGATGGAGATATAGGTCCCATCCATCACATAATTAAATCATATGTATGTGTTCCATAGGATCATAAGAAATTAATCATATCATATCACATGAAATTAAATAGGATTCATAAAAGATTCTATATATTATATCCTATGGAAAATAGATAGGGTTCATAATCATTTAATCAATTCATAATAGAATAACCCCTAAAAATAAGTTGGTTTCATAATTTTTTCCTCATGGTAAAACCCATGGAAGAGAAATATATTTAATAAAAGTCATACACCAAAACACATAAAAAATTCATAGAAAAATTAATAAAGGTATCCTTGGGTAATATCCTCAGTAAGGCATAGGTAACATCCATGTATGTCATCTTAGATGGAAAATTATTTTAAAAATCATGTAATACTTTTCGTGAGGAACATATCCTTTCCACTTTGAATAATAATTTTTAAAACAGAAAAATAAATTTCAAAATAAATTACTTTGAAAATAAACTTGGATGATTACAAAGGAAACTTTAATTTAATGATTGGTCATGACAGTAAATAAATCCTCTCAATTTTCACATGTTAAAATGTTGATTCCTTTCACATTTTTAGTAAATGATAAAGGACCGTTGGTTGGAAAATTACATGAACATTCCTATAAATAAATTTAAAATTAGGAATAAAATAAATTTACTTTAATAAATCATCTAGATAATGTTAAAAAAATAAAACCCTTTTATAAAATATAGTTTTTTAATAGAAATAGGTTTTTGACCAAAGAGAGAAATGGCGATGTTTTTTTATTAAAATAGTCATTTTAAAATATTTAGTCTATAAAGATAGAGAAAGGAAGGGAGAACATTAAATATCATTATATAATCATAGGATAAAAAATTAACGAGTTTCTTGAGATATAGGTAATAATAATTTATCATCTGAAACATAATCATAAACAATCTCGACAAATGAAGAGACTGTAACATAAAATCTTTAACACTTTGGTAACCTGGAATCATAATCCCAGTGAAAGAATAAAACTATCATAAAATTACAACATCATGAAAATGAATGAATTAATCATATTATATGTATAATGTATTTTATATACTCTATATAAAAGAAGATAGGTGAATAACATAACATGGGTCTCAAAGATAGAAGATTGAGACAAAAAACCATTACCTTAAGTCTCGAATTCCATCAAACATATTAACACCTACTATATAATAACTAAAATTTTGTTATAAATATATTACATAACCATAAATATATATATATCATAACATATAATATTTAATTATGGATTTTTATTTCCTGATTATAACAATTCCAAGTTAAATTAATGTTTCGAGTAATAACTAATTTGTTTTTTGTGGGTGTTTTGATTTGTTATTTTTTTGGACCTCTTAATTTTATCATGGTTACATAATCTATAGAATTATTACCATGATATAAATATCATATATATTCAAAATTTATGTATTTTTTTGTAATCTATAAATGTTAGAGAAAAAAAATTAAATACGCCATTTATGGATACTATAGGCCATACATACACATGAATGTTGTTTCCATATTCTTGAAAGATTAAATGAAATAAAGGTATATAATATATAAACATTAATTTATAATTATTATTTCATATATATTACATATTTTCATTAAACATACCCTTATTACCATCCATGTATAGGGTGACCGAATAACATCAGTTCGTGAGGCGGTAATCCACCGTACCCACGAGCAACATTATCGTATTCACAAAGAATGGAAAGTAAGAAGGTATATGATATATAATAAATAAAAAAGTATAATAATACAATCATAATAATATATAATCATAAAAACCATAATTATATCCAATCATGATATGTCTTTATGTAAAATAAATAACATCGGTTTGCGAGGTGATAGTCTGTCGTACACACGAATGATGATTTCATATCCCATTTGATGAAAGCGGATATGGTTGTAGGTAATTAACATAGCATAAAAACATCTTAGTATATGGAATATATTATTTTTATTATATTATTATGTTTTAAAAATAATTGAGGTATGTTGAGGAATGAATAAACAAAAAACACTCATTGAAGAAGGTTACATCTTCTTTAGGTAACCTCCTCAGGTTTTCACCCAAATACTTCATATGCAGTATTTATATCCAAAATATGTATTACGGTATTAGAGTAGGCAACTAGGGAAGAGATTTGGGAAGTTATTTTTTGAACAAAATGGGTTTGGATGTGTGAAAAAAAATGATAAGGGGTTTTCGTTTTTAGTGAGGTGAGTGGCACACTTGTAATTATTTAAAATAAAAAGGTGTACCCTTGTTCTTAAAATGTAACAATGACTCTAAAATAGACCATTATTGATACAAATACAAGTTAAGTTGGAAATATATCCATAAAATGGTTTTTGAACATGTTTTTGGTTAATTTTAACCCATATCTTTTCAGTTTAAAAATCCAATAATCCATCTTTTACCTTAACTACGGTGATAAATTTTTATTATTTTTACTATTAGTTATGGTAAAAAATTAAGTTTACCTTATTATATATTTTAAATTATAGTGATTAAAAAAATGGAATTCCTTTTTATAAATTCTTTTCATATAAGTGGAAAATTTTAATTTCAAATGAAACCCACAGGTGCGGCGAGAAAGAGATTTTCCAAAGAGAGAATGTTTAAAAGTTTAAAACATTGAATGATTATATTCATAAATTTTCCATATACATTATTCCACCATTGAGTATTGTTGAATGGATATGACCTTCTCTTCGATTTCTTAAACCACATTAGGTCTTGATAGCATTCTTTCTCCAACTTAATTTCATCATGTTTGAAATATACACTTCTTTCTAATGAAGGATTAATAAGGATCTTTTTGAATTCTTGAGTGAAAGATATTGTTGTATGAAAACTAGACTAGAGGAAGGTGTTGATCTCGACCACCTCTAAAATCCCTAGAATAAGATCTCAAAATATACTCTATGTTTTTAATTTTTCATTCGGACTGAACATATTTTTAAGGATGATATATTGTGAAAAATATAAATTTTGTATCAAGATCTTATTGAATAGTTATCCAAAACATTGAAGAACAGCTCAGATCACGATGAGACATAGTTTAATGTGGTACTCCATAAAACCATACATGTTACTTAATATATATCCTAGAAATCTGATCCCGTGGAAAATAATATCCAATATTGATGAAGTATGAATAATTTTTAAGATTATCGACTACAACCCATATTGAATTATTTCCTTTAGACATTTTTGGTAGTCCAATGACGAAATCCATTGTGTTTTTCCCATTTCCACTATGGTATGTGTAATGGATGTTACATCCCCTTATAATTTATTCTCTCATCCTTAACTTGATGACATACCATGCACTGAGATAGAAACTCTATGATATATCTCTTAATTAAATCCCACTTGAAATACTCTTTCAAAACTCTATATATCATCATACTACCACGATAAATATAGAATGAATAACGTTGATATCCCTAAATAATGTCCTTCTTCAAATATGGTATGGACCAAAAACATACACATTTCATAAAACATAACATCCCATCATGATCAAGGTTAAACTTAGAAACATTTATAACATTTTTTACAACTCTACATATTCCATCTACTCATTTTAATATTCAGTTAGATATATGGTATAATACTGAATTGATCAAGATATATATCCCCCATTCATTTAGGATTTTTATATCCATTCTTTTCAATTCTATAAATATTGGATATTTTGTGATTCCCAACATAGAGATGCTAGCACGATCCTTTTGAATCAAATCCTCATCCACCTTGTTCGCTTTCCTAGGGTGGTAATGTATCAAGAACTCATAGTCTTTAATCATCTCTAACCATATTCTCAGGCACGTATTCAATTACATTAATTTGAAAATATACTTTAAACTTTTCTGATCAGTATATATATCATAATTTTCTCCAAAATGATAATTCCACTATATATTGAATGAAAAAATGACCACTTCTTACTCCAAATCATGATTTGGGTAATTTTTTCCTCAACAATAAATTTTCATGAGGCATAATCTATAACCATTTAAATTTTTATAATAAAAAATCACAATTATTATATGATGCATCAATATAGATTAAAAACCCTTATCCACTACAATATAATTTAAGCACTAGTGCACTGACTATTTCTCCTCTTTAGTTCATTGAAATTGTCTTGGAATTCATTTTTTCAGAGGAACATGGCTCTCTTTCGAGTTAACATAGTGATTGGATCATATTTTCATAATAAATTCACTACGACCAGTAAAACATATCCAACTATACAATGAGAACTATCGATCTTAGTCACAATGGTAAGTTTGGGCCCACACTCAATAGCCTATATCTTGTATTGATGTACTAATATACCATATCCTGATATTATATAACCCAAAAATGAAATATTTTGGAGTAAAAATTTAGGTATAGTAAATTTTTCATATAGTTTCTCCTTCCTTAGGGTCTTTAGTACAATTCTCAAGTAATCTTCATGATCTTAATTTTTTAATATATATTTGAATTTAATCTATAATGTCTTCAATGAATTGATCAATGTAATATCTAAACACTCTATTCATTAAATACATGAAGATAATGGAGTAATTAGTAAGACTGAATGGAGTAACTACATATTTGTAGTGTTCATACCTTATAAAAAATGTTTCCTTGTGTATATACTCCTTTATAACCCTTAATTGAGGATATTTAAAATTGAGGTCAATCATGGAAAAGAGTTTATCTCTACACAATTGATCAAATAGGTCATCAATATGGGGAATAAAATACTTTTTCATGATTGTGGTCTTGTTCATCCCCTGATATTTAGTATAGAGTCACATCGATACATCATTTTCTAACAAAAAGGGTATGTTCACCCCAAGGTTACATGCCGTACTAAATGAATCCTTTTTTAAGGTTCTTCTAGAGTTTCTTCTTCAAATTCTATAAATCAATAAGGTCCATTCTTTAGGGAGTCTTTAAAATTTTTGTGGCACAAGCTATTTGTTATATTGAAAAATCAACTTAATTATTCAGTAGAAGACTAGGAAACTCTTATAGAAATACATCAACAATTTTCCAAAAAAATTTCTTGCGATTGATTTCAAGATTATCTCTAACCATATAAGATTAAAACTGATTCTGATAAAGAATAAATTCCTATACAATGCATGTGATCTCCATTAGAATTACATAATTATTATTAAATTGATTTATGATAATAGATTTGTTTGTAATATCGAACATTACTTCCATTCCTTGACAATTAATGTGGGATTTTTGTAGTGAATCTCAATCCATGCCTAAGATAACATCAAATCAACTATAGAAATTAAAATACTTTCATGTTCTCAAAAAAATCAACTGATGTGGAATAATATACTTGAGATGATATCATCATACCATTAGGGTCTTTCACATCTAATTCTACAACTAATCATTTGGGTTGCATATTTATACCCTTATAAAATTCATTAAATACAAAATAATTGGAATATTCAACGTCGAGTAAGACATTAGAAACTCTAGATTTGATGGTAAGTGTACCTTAACCATTTTATTATCACACAAATCATCAGAGATAGTTATCGCAAGATATTTCCCCTTTTACCATAGATTAGGAGGTTTATGGAATCAATCGCTATCATTAACCTTCTCATTTGGGAAGTGGTTTTCATAGTGCCTATAATCTATAATTTGAAACACTAAAGTTTGGGTGGTACATTATATGAATATTTATCACTCTTCATGTCATTATATAACTTACTTGCAACACTTTAAAAAACTATTTCATGATTACCATCCTTCCCACACTTAAATGTTTTACTATTTTTATTAAGAAAATTTCCTCCTTGTTTCCATCCACGCATCGATCATGAAAGAAAGATCATACTATTCCCTCTATTTTTTTAAAAAATTTCCTTTGAGATCTTTTTTCCTTTTCTTTTCAAAACCACGATATTGATGGGTAACATTGATCACCATTTACACCATAATATCACATCAAATGATTTCTTCATAGCTATTGAAATCCCTTCTATATAATAAATTTCAAACACTTGGTTTTAAAGCACTAATGAATTGATCAACCTTAATTTATGGTTGGATGATAATCCCATAAGTGTACCTCAAAATTCATATATAAATTTCCTCACGGGCGCTCATAGATTTATCATCCTTCTTCTTAAGATCAAGGAATTATTTCAGCATTTATATATGAAGGATACAAGGTAAGTACTTATTGAAAAATAATTTCGTCAACTCATCCCACTCCATGTAGTTAATTTCAACTTTTTCCCTTTTATTCTTGATTATATTCCACCATTGATCCACTTCATGTTACAAGAGATAGATATCCAAAAGGTTTTTTTCATGTTCTGAACACTAGAGAATGAAAAATGACTTTTTAGTGGTACTGATCCATTTTTAAAAAACTAGTGGATCAGAATAACCACTGAAAGAAGGTATATGTAGACTCGTGATGAAATAAATAGGATTTCGTTCCCTCATATTATCATATTGAAGTAAAAAATGTTTCATATATTGATAAACTTATGTGAGCATATAAATGATATTTTTCATTCCATATCCCATAATGTTTGGATATTCATGAGTAAAATAATTGAATTTTTCATTACACTAAACATTAACACCTTAACTTCAGGTTCCATCAATTGAATAAAACAAAAAGAATATAGTAAGAAATAAAAATTATAGTGGGGTACATCATATTCATGAAAAATCACGTATAGGATGTAAAACTCCTGAACTGTTATTTTTAATATATGACTCCTTCGGTTTATCATACTCAATTAAAAGTCATCATCTATTTAAATCCTTCATTATGACTCATCAAGACTATATGAATTTAAAACTTATATCTTGTGGGAGTGTCAAATTAGTTACGTTGTAAGGCTCATTATCATTCACCACGTAATTCTCGAGTCAAACCCTGCATTCCTTTCTTTAATTTATTACCCCTATGTGCTGCTATATAGATCCAAATCAACATGTAGTATCTAGATATGGATGTAATTACTTGGAAAACACTTACTCTATCCTTTAAAAAAGTTTCATGATGTTATCATATATTTTTAATTATTATTAGGCTTATCCTCAGACATATCCATAGACATATTCATTTATTTCTCAATAAAATTTTCAAACCATTGTTTCCAAAGGTTAACTGAACATATAATCTAATGCCAACTGTAATGTCCCAAACTAATCATATATCAATATTTCATTTTTTAGATGAATATTTCTTACATTACATAAACACTCGCTTGAGGATTGTAATGGTATAATAACCTTAGAAACTTAGAAATGTAAAGAAATAGTCCATAAGTGAGCCACATCATCTCCCACTATGTTCATCAAAATAGAATCCTTCTTAGACATATCATAATCAATACTTTTCATCATAACATGGGGAAAGGAACCATAAGAAAGGGTGATATCATATTATCCATATGGGTATGAAAGTGAGATATCAATTATCACATAATCATGACATGAGCATAAGGGTTTGAGAACATGAGCATAAAATTAGAAAACCATACCATGCATATCAAATATCCTAATCATGATACATAACATTAAGATTTACTATTAATAAGACATGAATCATAAAGTAATCAAATAACATAGTCCATGATAGGATAGAATTTGAATAATACATAGATTTGTGGCATACAAATAAGTATGAAAA
The DNA here is from genome assembly GCA_963277665.1 of Viscum album. Taxonomy (NCBI): domain Eukaryota; kingdom Viridiplantae; phylum Streptophyta; class Magnoliopsida; order Santalales; family Viscaceae; genus Viscum; species Viscum album. Next base: position 1,022,881,294 of record OY728134.1, on the reverse strand, counting down.
ATCATTTCCATGGTAGTCGAGGGTCATTCCAGGATTGTCATAGTATAATGGGTTTAATCCCCAAACCATCACAGTAGTCAAGGTCCACTACCAAGAATATCATTGTAGAAAAATTTACATACAAAATCTGGCTTACTCTATATTATATCCCTATTTATCTCTTGAGATATAAATAATTTCCCAATACATTGGAGGGAGACAAAAGTACCACCCATCACATAATGAAAATCATAAGTATGTGTGCTGCAAGATCATAAAACATTCATTATATCATAACCCATGAGATGAACAGGGTTTAAAAAATATTTCATCATATCATAACATGTGGAAAATATATAGGTTTAATAATTATTTCATTAATTCATCATAGCATAACCTGTGAAAAGAAGTGGGTTTCATAAGAATTTCAGTATTGTTTAAACTGTGGAAGTGAAATAAGTCTCATAAACATTATGACATCATAATCATAAAACATTTAGAGAAATAATAATAATTTTATCCTTTGATAATATCCTTAGTAATGAACAGGTAAAATCAGTGGATTTTTTAATATATGGAGAATTATTATGAAGGATCACTTAAAATATTTCTTCAAGAAAATATCCTTTCTACTATGAAAAACATGTTTTAAAAAAAAACTAATTCAAAATACCTTTATTTTAAAATAACCAGGGATGAATATAAAGTACACCTCAAACAAATGACTATTTTTTATGATGGATAATTATATTCATTCCTTTCCCACTAATGTGAATATTCCTTTAACATTTTTTCTAAAATCCAAATGAGCATTTGGTTGCAAAATAAAATAAAGATTCCATTCAAAACATTTAAAAAAAATCAAATATCGGTAATAATTTATTTAATAAATCCTTTATATATTTTTAATTATATTTTCTAAAATTCTTTTGGAAAACATTGTTTTGGATGAAAAATTCATTTTCTACCGAAGAGATAAATAAATACGATTTTTATTAAAACAAACCTATGAAATATTGAGTACATAAGGAGAAGAAAATTAAGGGAGAACATGTATTCTCATGAAATATCTATAGGATAATAAAATCGTTATTTTCTTCAGATATGGGTCACAAGAATTTATCATTATAAACATAGTCCTAATCAATCCTGATAAATGATGAGAATGTAACATAAAATCATTACCACTTTGGTATCGTTGAATTGTAATACTAATGAATTAATACCATTAAATAAAACATAAAATATCTTGAGAATAAAAATGTATGATATAACATTTCAAATGGGATATATATATATATATACACCTCATAAAAGAAGATAAGTGCATAACATAACATATGTCCTAAAGATGAAAATTGGGATAAAAATCCCTTACCTTAATTCTCGACTTCTATAACAGACCCGTTAAAACCTTAATTATAAGGAATATATTTAATTATAAAATTTATAAAAACAATATATATATATATATATCATACCATATATTATTTACTCATGACCTTTTATCACCCTTTTATTAATAATTCCATTTTAAATTAACGTTTTGGGCAATAACTACTTTGTTTTCCCGGTTTGTTTTGTTTTTTAATTTTTTCTGTCCTATTACTATGGTCATGGTTTTATAATATATATAATTTTTAAAATGATATAAATATCATATATATTCAGTATATATGTATTTTTTTAATCAATAAAATTTGGAGATAGAAAATCAAATACACCATTCACAAAGACAGTAGGTCGTATGTACGCATGAACGTTCTTTCCCTTTTCTAAATGGATTAAAATAAATTTGGATAAAAATATATATTACCGCTATTGAATAATTTTAATATCATATATATCACATATTTTCCTTAAACCAATCCCTATTACCTTCCATGTAATGTGTGAATGAATCACATCGCATCACAAGGTGGTAGTCCACAGTACACAGGAGAAACTTTATTATATTCCAATGGAATGAAAATTAAGAATTATTATGTGATATAACAGTTATATAAAAATATTAAAATCCTAAATATAATATATAAATTGTAAATCCAATATTATATCATGTCGTGAGAGGTGGTTATTGAAAACTAATAACATTGGTTCGCAAGGTGGTAGTCTGTCGTAAACACGAATGAGGATTTCGAATCCCATTAGATGGAAGTGGAGAAGGTTTTAGGTCATTAACATAACATAAAAAATATAATTATATGTAATATATCGGGTGTATTATATAATCATGGTTTAAAAATTATTTAAGGAGGTGGAGGAAGTAATAAGATAAAAAGGACGAGCGTAACTTCTACCTTTAGGTTTGCACCAAAGCCTTCCTAGTTCAGATTTATGAACAAAATAAGGATTATAGGATGTGAAGTGGGAATTAATGAAATTATTTGGGTATTTCATTTCGAAACCAAATTATTTTGGAAGTGTGAATATGAGAGGAGAAGCAATGGACTTTTATAAGTGAGGTTAGTGGAACAATTGTAATTTCTTAAAATAAAAATATTTACAAAAATTTAAAACATGAAATAAGGGAAAATGGACCATCAAGAGGACATAAAAATTATATGGTCGAAATATGGCCATTCAATGGGTTTTGGACAATTTTGGGTAATTTTTAACCTGTCTCTTTTCAGTATAACCCCTTGGTAAACCTGTTTTTACTTTAACCATGGTAAATAATTAATATATTTTTTACTATTAGTTATGGTAAAAGAACATCATATTAGACAACGTAAATTTTTATAATTTCAAATATCGAATCCATTTTTCCAAATTCCATTTGTATATGTGGAAAATTTTAATATAAATTAAATCTTCAAACGCGAAGAGAAAACAGTTTTGCAAAGAGAAAATGTTGAAAAGATTAAAACGGTTTTATATAAAATTTTAAAAATTAAAAGATTACAATGAAAAAAATTATATAAATTTATATATAATTGAAAAAAATTTACATTAAAACCTATTTTAGAATAAAAAATTAACCGTATATATTATTTAAATGAAAAGGTTGCTTTCAATAAAAAGTAGTGTTTTCACAATTCATCGAAAAATTATGTTTTTAATAAAGATCCAAACAATGAACCCTAAGATAATTTTGATATTCTGACCTCAAAAATTTTAGTACATTTTTTATAATATATTTTTTAAAAATGGAAAAAATTACATTTATTATTACTTCACAAAATGTAGTAAAAACATTTTTTAAGAATATAATATTTTGGAAACATATAAAGACTTCTCTAAAAATTAATTTTTATATCAATATGTTTTATTTATATAAAACCATTAATAATAATATTTAAAAATTATTTATTTTTATTCATAAATATATTTTTAATTCCTAGGTTATACTGGTCACATTTAAATAATAATATTAATAACATATCATAGTTTGTTAAAATTCTGTGTCGCATTTAATGCAATCTAAACTCAGGGTTGAGTATAGAATAAACTATCGAATTAACTCATTGTTGTGTGTAAAAAAATATATCAAAGAAATGTACTTTAATAATAAATAATAATTCATAAAAAATATTGGGTATTTCTATCATACACAGTTAGATATTTTTAATATTCATGAAAACCCTAGCCGCTATAAGGGGGAGTACACATCAGGTGTTCTTCAGACTATACACCATATATATTTCGATTTTCTAGATATCATAGTGCATTTAACACATATTTCATGTGCCTCTACAGAAAATAGATCAATGGAAAATTTTTCCCATGCATTGAAAAGCTATGGTAAACTGATCTTGAACCATCAGCGGTGGTTGGCTTCTTGCCACCCCTCTGCTTCGGAATTGTCTACCAAGATGCCACATCGTCGGAATTCCCAAACTCATGAAATAAAGAACTATGATCCAAAATTATATTCTTTATCATCAATATAAACCTCAATCATTATATTGATCATGAAATGAAAACCATGATAATGATCTATTGTGCCATAAAATGATTTTGCAGTGATCGTTCATTAAGTATTCATTGAGCCACAGGACAAATGAAATACTGATAATGATCCTGAAAAAAAACAAGGGAACAAATTTAAAATCCTAAAAATGAGGAATTTATCTTTTTCATTGTTATATTTATCCTCAATGCATTTTTATAAAGGGGGAAAACAAATAGGAAAATCAAGAATAACCCAACATAAAACCATATATAAAATCAACACTCGTAATCCAAAAATCACCCCATGAATTGATGTTTTCATGAATTAATTTGTTTCTAACTTGGATAAAACAAAATACCTGATTAAAAAAATATAAAAACATCCTACCTTGAGTTTGGATCAATCACTTATAAAAAAGGTTCTCTATTGTTGTTATTTGAAATATCCATGAACTATTTAAGAAGAAATGAATCTTTAGAAAATCAATCTCGGATTCCCAATCCAATTGTCATCCGCCAAACTCTTCTCCATGAAAATCTCAAGAATACTGGTATGATGTGGCAAATCCTAGGATTTTGTTATAACTATGATTTTAAATAAGGATATTAGGTAGTGAAAATTAAATAAAAAATTGATATATTGATTTATTAATTTTATTTTTTTGCGCCCACAACTACACTTAAATGAACTACTAAATGTTGGAAAAGATTTTTTCAATACTAGGGTAAAACATGTAATCCATATTTAATGTAGGTGTCAAATATACCATATAAGACTCTATTTGGTTGTTATTGATTTACCTAAGAAAAAATACAGTTATTGATATAATATATTTAATATCTTTATTATATCAACAATAAGGATCTCTGGCATCATAATCACATGCTGACACAATTTCTGACTCCAAAAATATTCTATAAAATATTTCAATGTTTTAATTGAAAAAATATAGTCATTATAGTTTGGTCATGATTGTAAAAATTTGGGTGAGTCTTTAAAAATTGAGGTCCAAAATAAAATTAATTCTAACACTTTTCAGAATATTATCTGAGGTCCAAAATGCCCTACACATGCATGTTTATAGAAAAATGAGAGTAAAAAATTAGTTTCTTCTTCTAGGATACACCTCATAATTACTTGTTCATGTAAAAGCTTTCATAAATATTGATCGTTCAAGAAATAAAACTTTAACTTGTATTTTGATTTAATGGTTTAATGATTAGTAATGAATGGAGGAACCTTTGATGTTACCATATAATTAACCGAATTAGTGTACCATGGTAATTGGTTTAAATTACATTATCCCCCTAGAAAGTGTCATCTAGATTTGTTTTAGTTGTTGGTTATATCTCGATAGTGTCAGAAAATTTACTCATGTGGTTTTCCACTAAATTCTCACATCCCTTCTTTTTCTTGATGACCTAGTCAAACTCTTGTAGTAATAACATCCACATTAATAGCATAGCCTTACTTATACCTTTTTAAATAAATACCTATGTTTTTTATGATTACAATAAATAGTTATTTTACTTCTTAATTAGTTAAGAAAAATTGTAATAAACCAACAGCAATTCTCAAAAAATATCACCCTATTATTGTGTAATTTATTTTCATTGTGTATATGGTATTGATGTATAGGCAATAACTTGTGGGTGTCCATAAATCTTTTAGACAACACAACTCTTATATCATTGTTAGAATCATAACTGAGTATTATAAATTGTTTATTCTATTTATATGGGAATGTTAGGGGGGTTATGGTTATTATTTCTTTAAGATTATAAAAACTATCCTGTATGATTTATTAAAGACAAATTTAATTTGATTCACATGGTAGGGATTTAAATTTCATGAATTTTGAAACAATGGTTTCTAATTTTCTTTTAAATAATCATATTTCTGGTTAGATGATATTGACTAGAATTCTAGATTTTGGGGTTTTCAAATGATGATTTAAACTCATTGTAACACCCCAAGATTTCATCATACGTTATTTTTTTAAAGTAATTCAATAACTTTCACAACACGCAATACCGAGTTCTAGCACACCATTAATTACCAAACAAGTCGTTCAAAAGTGGTTATGAATATTATTAACTGAATTTTTAACTTTATATAATCCTTATAATTTTAGAATCCATATTATGAGTTTCTTAGACATAATTTAAGAAAAAATACATTTTTTAAGATAAAAAAATGCAATTTTTCCGCCTTTTAATGGAGAATCCATTTTAAATCCAATATTTGAAACTTTTATATATTCAATTTGTCAAAATAAACTTTTCTTTAGAATCAGGACATAATAATTTAGTTTCAATAAAGTTATTGTGTTTTTCTAATAACTTTCATATTTGGGTGAATAGTGAAAAATACTATATTTTAACTGAAAACAACTTTTTTAATAAAAATAATTTATATTGTCAAATAATAAATTTTAATGGTTTGGAAGTATAAATAGATGATATTTTTACAATTTTTTCCATTTATGGTCATTTTAAGTAATTTTACTTTGAAATTAGACATAAACAAGTGTCAAACTTTGGATAGTTATTATTTAATAAATTATGAATTTGAGTGATTTTAAAGTATAATTAGATTATAATTTTATCATTTAATCCAATTTCGGTCATTGGACATAATTGCATATTTAAACTGGACATAATAAAGTGTCAATCTTTTGATAGTTATTATTTGTTAAAAACATGTGTTTTGTTTCGACAACTGGAATTAATTTTAAACTAATTTCAACCACTTATGAGTTCTTAATTTAGAGAAATGGATTAAATATTTAGATTCAGGAGGTACAAATTGTGTAAATAGGTAACTTTTATTTTTAGACATTTTGAATAATTAATTCGGTAAATATTTTATTTACCATGGTTAAAGGGTAAATCCGGTAAATAAGTGTAACAAATAATTTTATAATAATACTAAATTACCCTAAAACGTCTCCTAAACCTATTTTTGGATACATGTCCAACCATGGGAATATTTGGGTCTATTTTTTGACCACATGTATCCACTTTTAAGTGATAATGACACTTTATATTAATTAAGTTAAAGTAAATACAAAAATCACATAAGCATATATCTTTTAACAAACTAATTTTTACATAGGGTTATATATGTTATATATTCCACTATAAATATTCATTATAAAGATAAAAATATTTCCAACATAATTTAATTTTATTTATAATTTTTAGACATTGAATAATTAAATTTATTTATGACTCAATAATGATGCAGAATTTTCCTTATAAATGAAGGAATCAAATAATTTGTATTATAAATGTTAACATAAATATAATTTGAGAGTTTTGATGCCATAAAAGAATTTTATTAGTTAACATGACATTTTATGATTTCTTAAATAAATCTGTGATGAATTAATAAATTTTTTAAGACTTTAACAAAAATCAATTAATAAATACTGTCAAAATTGACATAAATGAATTTTTTAAAACAATATTATATTCTTAATTGATATTCTATTACTAAAAATCTATGGTTCGGCCAAAAGAATTATATAATGATATGTGTATCATTAATGGACCACTTGGGGCTATCTTGGAAGTATATAGTATGTTTATTAACCATATAATATAATAATACAATGTGACATGGTAAATTTCAAAATATTTAACTAAGAGTTAAATATTAATTATAAGGTTAATATAGTGACCCAAACCTATATGAAATCTATTGGATGAAAGTATTTCGACCCATCCCCACCTTATAATTTGAATAATACACTTTGGAGCCATTATAAACCGGATATAATTATAAAATAAATTAATATTTTCAATCATTCCCAAAGAGCCCCTCCTCCCCCTAATAAAAGGACACCACTTCTAACCAATTCCTCACACCTATCAAGCATTTTGTCTCGTCCAAAATCTGACCAATTAAGATCCATACATCACTATCCTCCTCCCAGAAGCCTTAACATAGGTAGAAAGCACTTCAAGGGTCCTTTTTGGTTCAAACCAAAGGGAGTTACCCAAATAAAAGGTAACAATTTCTCTTAGCTTATTTTCTTTTATTTTACTTATCCAACCCCTAAATTCTTCTTATTCTTTTCTTTTGTAACAAAAACAGTATAATCAATATACTAGGATATTGTTATAAAACGTATTCTAACTACACTTACACACACCACCATCTAATGGGTGAAGAACATAATGTTTCTGTGGATGGCAACCAAAACACCTCACGAAACGATGATTGTTCAATTATCTCATACCACCTCTCATGGTGGACATTATGATGGAAATGTAATTAAATATGATATTAATTATATTTATTTTATATATAATCTTCTGTAATTACATTTTATATCTTACCATTATTCGTTTCATGTTGTATATATCTACGATAATTTCATTTGAGGACGTGTCGACTATCGCCCCCTCAAAGTGGTATGACTGGTTCATACCATACATGGAACGTATAAATGATGTGTTAATGAAATTAAGTAACATATATAAGATATTATATTATACTGTGATAATAATATACCTATGTATCATTTGGTTTTTATTTTCTTTTAAAATGAAAAATGAAATGGAAGTAGCGTTCGTGCGTATGTACGGACTACCGTCTCTACGAACGCAATGAGATTCATTTCCCACCATATCTATTCAAGTATAATTATCATTTTATGATTAAAAATAATGTTTAAGAACTTGATATAATTATTTATAAGAATAATATGCAACCTATCCATAACAAAAAATACTTATGTAACAAAACATATAAAAGAAAATGAGTAAGCTAACACCCGAAACGACAATATTATTAACAAAGAAATGTTAAAATATCATATATGATATCATATTAATTTATATTATTCTTTTATAATTTAATAATAATTATTTCACCATTATACAGGAGGTTAAGCTACCCTCAACCATGGAAAAGTACATGGTAAGGGGTTTTCATCTCACTGCTTATTCCCATGAGATTTGTGCCATATTGCCACTATTACCTTTTGTGTGGTGTATGTACTACCCATAATTGTATTCTTTATGTAATGCACTTTAATTTATGTATATTTACTTATTAATTGTATGATACCTCTTTCATGGGGTGTATGTTTCATAAGTTACCAAATTGGTAAGGGTTAATTCTACAATCTCTTCATTATCTGAGATTGTTTATACGTAATTATCTGCTGGGACCTTTTTATCATCCACATCTATATTTCTTAAAATTGTATTTCAAAACATTTTTACTATTTACTATACAATGGTTTAAAGTCATTAATACCCTTATGTGTTTTGAAATGAATCTTTCTGTCATTTTCCAAACAAGGTACCTTTTCATCAAATTTAAGGTAATAATGTCTTTTTTAACTTATACGGAGGGTGCGGTTATTTTCCACCATTATAGAATTGTCGAAGCTTCCCTTAAAAGCTTATAAGTATATTTTCAAAGTAAATTTTTTCATTTATAAATATGTGTCTCTTAAATGATTTCAAATAAAGAGATATTTCTCTCAAATATTTTTGATTTCATCTATGTCAACATCATTTTAAATGTTTTAAAGATTTATTCTTCTAAACTATTCTCATTAATATCCATGTTTGAAAAATGGTTTTAAAGTTTTATTTAAATGGACATGATTGATTTAAAATTTTAATTACATTAAAAGTTTTCAAAGTGTTATGGGACACTTTGATTCAAAAATGTCTTAAAATGTATTCCTTTCTATGTTGTGTGATTTTAAAATGTTTTCATGAAAAGGGATATTTCAACCAAAGAGTTTTACAAATAATTTAAATCTATGTCAAATACTTTAATGAATTTTAAACTTGTTTTTATGTTTATTTATTATGATACGAAACTTTTATATTGTATTGAATGTTTTCTCATATGTTTGATTGTGGATGTGTTACTTTTATACCATTCATGGTTTATAGTTAAAGTATTGAAACATCATATCCTTGTTCTTATACGAATGTTTATGTTATGTTTCAACCTTTTCATATGAAGAATGTATTGGACATAGTAAGTGACGAGTGGAGCCCACTATAGCTCCTTGATGCATCAGTAGGTCTCATGAGACAACTAGACGTGGAATTGGTCGAGGCATTTTCCCAGTTTGATTTATGTTTTAGTCCGAGGCCTTAATAATTTTTAGATTTCTTGGCCGAGGCTTTGACAAAATGTTTTAGAATGTCTGGAATTATATGTTCCCTCAATATGAAAATAATATTGATGGTTCATGTTGTCATTCTACTGGTAGAATACCAATGATTATGTATTAATATGGCATTATTTACTCAGCTCATACTCCTTCCATAAAAATATTCATGTTTATTATTGGTAAAGGTATGTGGTTTCAATTATTCACCATGATTAATATTTATGTTATCTTCTGCTATATTCTTTACCATTACTGAGCGTTTAAGCTCACCCCTTTCTTATGATTCATTTTCCCAGGATATGAAGAAGTTAGTTATGAGTGACTTGAAGTCATTATTTAGGAGGCTTGGATGTTTCCAATGGAATAAATTCGTGTTGTATTTATTTTCAATTTGTAAAGTTAGACTTATTTATGAATCTTGTGTCCAAGGCTACTAAACTAATAGGTCTTTTGAGACTTAATCGTTTGTGATCATGCCAATGTTTTGTAATAATGTACCGACTCTGGGTAACTGGGGTTGGGGCGTTAAAGTTGGTATCAGAGGTAGGGTTAGTACAAAACTTGGAAGCTATATTTTGATAAACTCTGATTGGAACACATAGACCTAAGATGGAATTTGTGGATTAGTCTAGAAGAAATTACTATAATTTTGGTATTGTAGATATTTTGTGAGTTTTCCAAGAAATACATCCTTTTCTGGATACGAGCAGGTAGAGGAGGCTCTGGCACAGATGTACCTAGGGGTAATACCCGAAAACACCACTTTGAGCTAGACTCGAACAAGAACTGGTGAACGACAATGGGCTTTGCTGCACTCTTGGTTACGACACTCCCAGGGGATATGCTTAGGATAATTCTAATTTTCTTTATCAACCATTATGAAGGGTTTATGAGTATATACATCCTCAATGGAAACTTCTTTATGATTAGGGATTATATCCATAAACCAATAAATTTATGTTAGGTATTTTACAAGTTTGGAATTATTCATTGCAATTCATAAACTGACCAAGTTTATGCTATTGTATAGAAATGGCACCCATTAGAAGGAATGTGAACTCCAGCAATACATATGATCCAAAGAGTAAGAAGGATCATATATTTCACGGTATTAAGCCAAAATTTATAGGGGAAATAGTCTCCCATGTGTTCTCTACATGTCAAGAAATAGTATCATGTGTTAATATGTTAAGTAATGAATACTATGTGTCCTATGGATTTGAAGGGAAGCAATAGAAGAAAAGGATGGAAGAGAGAAAGATGGATAAAGGGATGAGGGAAAAGAAGAATTTTCCCATATGTGATAACTGTGGGAAGAAACACCCTGTAACTTTCATGAAGGGAATGAGAGTTTGTTATATGTGTGGAGAAAAAGGACACCATGTACGTGACTACAAGGGTAAGAAAAAAATTTCAAATGTAAAATGCTTCATCTAAAAGGAGTTGGGACACTACGCGAACCAATGTCCAAATCATCAGAGTATGCCCCAAATGATGCTATTGGATGATAATCAAATTATGATACTACCACAAATGAGGAGGAATGATTAGAGTTATTATGTTGTTATTAGAGAATTATTTCATTTGAGTGTTGTATAATCAATGTACTAGTTCTAACAATTATGGAGTATATAAGGATTGTATTGCAGTACTATTTCATTAAGGACATGAGATTGTGTTGAACCAAGAAAAGTGACTTAATAGAAGGTTAAATTTTTGGAATGTATATGGTTTAGAGAAAGATAAACCATAATATGGTTCTGATACCAAGGTAGTGAATTTGGAATAATACATGATTGATTTGGATAAATTATATTGGATATTCTTGACTAACTTAAAACTGATTAATGATTTGTATATTCCATCATTGTTGGAGTTTACAAAATCCTTGGATAGAAAGAGTATATCCAAGAATTCTATAAGTAATAAGGGATCATGAATGTAATCAATCGGGTTTTATGGTAATTCAGGATGTTGCAGTGTTTTAAAAAAACACATGATGAAGGTGTTCACATATCATTACATGGAAAAAAGGATCTTCGTTATATTTATCATCCTTATAAATTTTGGATTGTGATTTTGGATATAAGTATTTTGGATAGTTATAGTTTGAGACTATTTTTGGATTTCCATAAAAGGAAAACCTGGTGGTTGGACGGCAACCCGTTTTGTCCGGAAAGGCCATGAGACTTGAACACACAACCGAAGGGCGACAACGGTGTATCACCTACCACTGTCCCACGTGATGTCCTGGATTGAGTAATGTAGTTTTTTTTAAAAAAATTCTGGTAGATTAATTATAAATTCAATTTTTTTTAACCCTATACGAATATGATAAATAAAATATTATTTTTAAGTTCTATTATCTTTTAGAGTGAAAGATAAGTTTGTAGTAGAAATTAGTTAAAGGATGGGACTCTAATTGTCAAGTATATATTTTTCTTATTATCTTATTCTATGATGAAATTAATTCTTATACTTTAGTGAAGGGATCTTAAAACAAAAAATGTGTAATCCTAATACCATATTTTTTGTTGAACCGATGGTATTTTAAATCATCATAGATTGAGGAATTCAAGGCCCTCAATTTTACACTTGTTTGTGCTTGATGAACTCAATCACTACCTACAAATAGTTACATTTCTCCTCTAATAATATGTCTCTAATTTCCACCAATGTTCTCCTAATCAAGATCATAATTTGGTGGTGACCCTTTCATTTCCCTTTTCCTCTTATTAAGACTAAATTTTATTAACCTAATTTCCAATGTGGGTTTTCCCAAAGGTATTTACTATTTTCATCCTTTTATTTTCGAAAAATAATTTTAAATTGTGAGGACGCAGTTTATTTAAGGAGGTAAGAATGTAACACCCTAAGATTTCATCGTACGTTATTTCTTAAAAGTAATTCAATAACTTGCAGTACACGCAACACCGAGTTCTAGCGCACCATGACTTAACAAACAAGCCATTCAAAAGTGGTTATGAAAATTATTAACTGAATTTTTAACTTTATATAATCCTTATAATTTTAGAATCCAAATTATGAGTTTCTTAGACATAATTTAAGAACAAATACAATTTTTTAAGATAAAAGAAGTATTTTTTAAAAAATTCAATTTTGCCGCCTTTTAACGGTGAAGCCTTTTTAAATCTAATATTTGAAAATTTTATATATTCAATTTGACAAACAAATCTTCTTATTTATAATTGAGACATAATAATTTAGTTTCAATAATGTTTTGGTGTTTTTCTGATAACATTCATATTTGGGTGAATAGTGAAAATACTATATTTTAACTGAAAACAACTTTTTTAATGAAAATAATTTATATTGTTAAATTATAAATATTAATGGTTTAGAAGTATAAATAGATGATATTTTTACCATTTAATACAATGATGGTCATTGTATGTAATTTCAATTTTAAATTGAACATAAACAATTGTCAAACTTTTGATAGTTATTATTTCTTGAAAATATGTCTTTTGGTTTTGACTGCGGGAATTAATATAAAATTAATAAATGAAACTTTTATGTTTCTAATTTTGTAAAATAGACTTCATTTTTGGATTTGGAATATCAAAATTAGATTATGGTGGAATTTTGGTACTTTTCTGATAACATTCATATTTTGATGTATAGTGAAAATTACTAAATTTTAATTGAAAACAAATTTTTTAATCAAAATAATTAATAGTGATAAATTATGAATTTGAGTAATTTTAAAGTATAATTATATTATAATTTTTTCATTTAATCCAATTTTGGTCATTGGACATAATTTCATATTTAAATTGGACATAAGAAAGTGTCAATCTTTTGATAGTTATTATTTGTTGAAAACACGCTTTTTGTTTCGACAACGTGAATTAATTTTAAATTAATTTCTGCCACTTCTGTGTTTTGAATTTAGAAAAATTGATTCTATTTCTATAATAAGTAGGTTCAAATTGTGTAAATATGTAACTTTTATTTTTAGACATTTTGAATAATTACTTCGGTAAATATTTTATTTACCATGGTTAAAGGGTAAAGCTGATAACTAATGGTAAAAAATAATTTTATAATAATACTAAATTATACTAAAACGTGTCCTAAAACAATTTTTTGATACATTTCCGACCATGGGAATATATGGGTTGATTTTGGGACACCGTGGATCCACATGAAAGTGATAATGACACTTTATATTAATTCAGTTAAAGTAAAGGCAAAAAAGACATAAGCATATATCTTTTAGAAAAACAATTTTTACATAGGGTTATATATTTCTTATTTTAGACTATAAATATTAATTATAAATATTAAAATATTTCCTAAATAATGTTATTTTATTTATAATTTTTATACATTTAATAATTAAATCTATTTATGACACAATAATGATGCAGTATTTTCATTATTAATGAAAGAATCAAATAATTAGTATTGTAAATGTTTAAAAAAATATAATTTGAAAGTTTTGATTCCATAAAAGAATTTTATTAGTTAATATGACATGTTAGTAATTATTAAATAAATTTTTTTCAAATTAATAACTTTTTTATGACTTTAACAAAAATCAATTATTAAATATTATCAAACTTGACATAAATGAGTTTTTAAAAGAAATATTATATTATGAATTGATATTATTTTCCTAAAAATCTAAGGATCGGCCAAAGGATTTATATAATTATAGGGGTATCAATAATGGACCCCTTAGGGGTATATTAGAAGTATATAGTATGTTTATTAACCATATAATATAAAAATACAAAGTTACATGGTAAATGTCGAACTATTTAACTAAGAGTTAAATATAAATGATAAGGTTAATATAGAGAACCAAACCTATCTAAAATCTATTGGATGAAAGGATTTAGACCCATCCCCACCTTATACTTTTAATAATCTTCTTTTCAGCCATTATAAACCAAATATCATTATATAATAAATTAATATTTTCAATATTTCCTAAAGATCCCATCTTCCCCCTTATAAAAGGACACCACTTATAACCAATTCCTCACGCCTCTAAAGCCTTGTGGATCGTCCAATATATACCCATTTAAGCTCCCTACATCCATCCCCTCCTCCTAGAAGCCTTTACGTAGGAAAAATCACTTTAAGAGTCATTTTTGGTTCAAACCAATGGGAGTTACCAAAATTAAAGGTAACAATTTCTCTTACTTTTTTTTATTTTATTTTACTTCTCCATCCCCTAAAGACTTATAATTAATTTATTTTGTAACAAAACAAGTATATTCAATATACTAGGATATTGTTATAAAAATTATTCTAACTACACTTAAACACACCTCCATCTAATGGGTGAACAACATTATGTTTATATGGATGGAAACCGAACGCCTCACGAAACAATGATTGTTCAATTATCTCCTACCACCTCTTATGGTGGCCATTATTATGGAACTATAATTAAATATGATATTATTGATATTTATTTTATATATAATCTTCTGTAATTCCATTTTATATCATAGCATTATTCATTTCATGTTTTATATATATAAGATAATTTCATTTGAGGAAGTGCGGACTACCGCCCCTTCAAAGTGATATGACTCTTTCATACCATACATGGAATGTATAAATGATAGTGTTAATGAAATTAAGTAACATATAAAAGATATTATATTATAATGTAATAATAATATACCTATGTATCATTTTTTATTTCCTTTTAAATTTAAAACTGAAATGGAAGTAGCGTTCGTGCGTACGTACGGACTACCGTCTCCACGAACGTGATGAGATTCATTTCCCATCGTATCTATTTAAGTATAATTATCATTTGATAATTAAAAATAATTTTTAATTACTTGATATCATTATGTATATGAATAATATACAACCTATCCATAACAAACAATACTTATGCAACAAAACATATAAAAGAAAACGAGTAAGTTAACACCCGAAACGACGATATTATTAACAAAGAAATGTTAAAGGATCATATATGATATCATATTAATGTATATGATTCTTGTATAATTTAATAACAATTATTACACCATTATACAAGAGGTTAACCTAATTTCAACCAAGTAAAAGTTCAAGGTAAGGGGTTTTCATCTCACTCCTTATTCCCTTGATATTCATGCCATATTGCCACTATTAACTTTTGTGTGGTGTATGTACTGCCCATAATTATATTCATTGAGTAATACACTTTAATTTGTGTGTATTTACATATTAATTTTATGATACCTAATTCATGGGGTGTATGTTTCGTAAGTTACCAAATTGGTAAGGTTTAATTCTACAATCTCTTCATTATCCGAGGTTGTTTATACGTAATTATCTATTGGGACCTCTTTATAATCCACATCAATGTTTCTTAAAAATGTATTTCAAAACATTTTTACTATTTACTAGACAATGGGTTAAATTCATTAATACCCTTATGTGTTTTTAATGGAATCTTTACATCGTTTTCCAAACCAGGTGCTTTTTAACCATTTCGACAATTTTAAGGTAAGAATGTCTTTTTTTAACTTATACGGTGGGTGCGGTTATTTTCTGCAGTTATAAAATCATCTAAGCTTCCCTTATAATATTATATGAATATTTTCAATGTAAATTTTTTCTTTCATAATTATGTGACTCTTAAATGATTTCAAAAAAAGATATATTTCTCTCGAATAGTTTTTAATTCATCTGTGTCAACATCATTTTCAATGTTTTAAATATTTATTCTTGTAAACCATTCTCATCAATGTCCATGATTGAAAAATGGTTTTAAGGATTCATTTAAATCTACATGAATGTTTTAAAATGTTAATTACATTAATAAGTTTCAAAGTGGTATGGGACACTTTGATTCAAAAATGTCTTTAAATGTCTTCCTTTCTAAATTGTGTAATTTTTAAATGTTTTCATGAAAAGGGATATTTAAATCAAAGAGTTTTAAAAATAATTTAAATCTATGTCAAATCCATTAATGGGTTTTAAACTTGTTTTGAAGTTGATTTATTATGATACCAAACATCCATGCTGTATTGAAGGTTTTGTGATATGTTTGACTGTGGATGTGTTATTTTTATACCATTCATTGTTTATGGTTAAAGTATTGACATTTTGTATCCTAGTTATTATACGAATATTTATGTTATGTTTCAACCTTTTCATATGAGGAATGTATTGGACATAGTAAGTGATGGGTGGAGCCCGCTATAGCTCATTGATGCATCAGTAGGTCTCATGAGACAACTAGACGTGGAATTGGCCGAGGCATTTTCCCAATTTGATTTATGGTTTTGGCTGAGGCCTTAATCATTTTTAGACATCTTGGATGAGTATTTTGCAAAATTTTTTAGAATTTCTGGCATTATACATTCACTCATTATGAAAATAATATTTATGGATCATGTGGTCATTCGACTAGTAGAATACCAATGATTATGTTTTATTATGGAATTATTTACTCAACTCATACTCCTTCCATAAAATTATTCATGCTTATTGTTGGTAAAGGTATGTGGTTTCAATTATTCACCATGATTAATATTTATGTTATCTTCTGTTGTATTTCTTACCCTTACTGAGCATTTGAGCTCACCCCTTTCTTATGTTTCATTTTCCCAGGATATGAAGAAGTTAGTTATGAGTGAATTGAAGGCATTATTTATGAGGAATGGATGTTTCCAATGGAATAAATTCGTGTTGTATTTATTTTCATGTTTAAAAGTTAAACTTATGTATCAATATTGTTTCCAAGGATACTAAACTAATCGGTCTTTTGAGACTTGATATTTTGTGATCATGCCAATGTTATGTAATAATGAACTAACTCTGGGTAACTGGGGTTGGGGCGTTACACTCAATGTTATCCATTCTTGAAGGCTTTACATGTAAATTAGGTATTATAGTGATAATTATTATTAAATAATAAAAATAAGTTTTATTAACTTCTTAAAATTGTTTTCCACATAAAATAGAGTCTGGATTAACTTTATTTTAAAAATATCATTATAAAAATCATGTGTTTCTAAAATATATCCTAATATAATTATTTCCTCAATAATTTAAATATATTATTTATAATAATAGGGAAACTAAATATGTTTTAATGTAAACACATATTTCTCACTGTAGGTGTACTTTAGGAAATAAAGAATGTTTAAGTTCATTGCATAATCTCCAAAAGTCATTAAAAATGTTCCTTCACTAATAATATTTATTATTTTGGAAGTCTTGAAAAATGAAAAACTCCGTATGATAGGGGTGTGGACTTTATCTCTCTAATTATCTTTTTTTAGAATTTAGAAGTCAGTAGGGAACAGAGAACCATTCAGAATTTCTCAATCATCCTCTACAACTCTAAATAGATTAGAAGTGGATCAATTACTAGGTTATACATCCATTAGGCCTGGTTATAGCTCCTTTATCGTCATGAAATAATAAACAATATAAGGTATTTCATTAATTGAAGCACCTAAATCTCATAGTTCATTTGAAAAATCCATTTATCCTATAGTGAATGAAATCATGAACTTACCTGAATCTTATCATTTCTATGGTAATTGTGGGATAACAAGGGTAAATAAAATTCTACATAAATTTTACATTTCAAATCCCCACATTACCATATTCTCGGGGAACATTTCAATGATAATCCTTTCATACCTTGGGATTTGGAATATTTCATCTAGGAAAGGGATTTTCATCTCTAACGTATTGAATATCTCCATTGTATCTTGTTGTAATTTTTCATTACTAGTTTTTTTGATGTTTTTATCCTTATAGGGAATGGGTTTTGGGGATGATATATGTCTCCAATTTTTTCTTTTCCATTTTCCAACTTCAATGAGGGTGTTTCCATAGTTTATTCTTCTTATTGTTCTCTTTTAAGGATAGATTCTTCAGGCCCAATGTGGTATCCACTCCAAATTTCATGTTAAGATGGTGGTTATTCATTATTTCCCATATTCTTATACTCCGTAATGAAATATAACTAACATTAAATTTAAATTTAATAATTAAATGAGTGATAAGTTTAACTGAAACTTGTTTTTTTAATTCATAAATGGATGTTATGATCCAACTGTACTCTCATTACAGCTCCATTAGTACCAATTTGTGAGTTTTTAAAGTAGTTAATTAAGTGGTTTGAGATAATACATGTTGTTCTAGTATGGATTTCATGGAGGTTTCATGATCATTCAATTTCATAGATATTGTAGATGATTAGTGAATTTCTCATTTGATGGTTAGTGGTTGTAAATATGGTTGAAAATTCTTCTAAACAGGGGGTCGTTGGAGGTATTGGTTCCTTGATCTATAGTTGATATTGGAATTTTAGAATGAATCCTTGATCATTATATATTTTCTAATGGTATTGGTTTTTTGAATATGGAATAAAAATATTTAACCTCTTGAACATGAGGCGAACCATTAGTGGAGTAGCCCTGACAGTGGAAATGTTTACATACCCAAGGGGCATAGAAGGTTTAGTATCCTATATCTTTTTCAAAGATAATTATCTCACAATAGAGTCAAGTTCTTCCATTTATTTCTCAAGTAAAGGAGTGTTAGAACTCATCACCTAATAGTTCTTATCCCAAATTCATAATAATTTTGGTAGATCCTCTCAATCATTTATCCCACTTTAGTAGGGGAATTTTAGATAAGTGCTACTCCATAGGTATCATCCAAAAGGTTTTAGACATTTTCCATCAACCCTTAGTAAAATAATAATAGAAAATTGTTGGGTTACAAATTTTTTTGTGTGTAGGGTATTATTAATCACTTGAATAATTCCTATTACTCACAATGGTTTTATCAACTTTCTTATTTAATTCTACAAAAATCATTCCTTAGTAGGTTAATTTGTTAATAATTTCTGGAGGTATTCATTTTGAAACACATCCTAGCTAGTGACCTATCTAGGTTGTATATTGTAGAGACACTACCCAGTTGATCCATTATGTGATAAGGGAAATTACATCCATCAAATCTAATCCTTGGTGACTCCTCTTTTTATGAAACTATTGTATAAAACTCTAAATTATTTCATGTTTATATTTGAACATTCTCATGAAAAAATTGGAATTCATGATGTAATAAAATAACTCTAGTTCTAGAGTCACAATCCTATGGATTACAAGGTTGTTGGGGTGAGGTATTATTGGTGAAATTAGGTGCATATAAATCTCACAAGGACCCATTTAATCGATCAGGATATTTTCCATATGTTTACATCTTGTGAGGACTATAGTTGAAGAAGTATATGAGGAGGGTTATTTAGTCAATAAAATTGTAAAATATTGTATCCCCATTTATTCAATGATTCTAAAAATCC
The DNA here is from genome assembly GCA_963277665.1 of Viscum album. Lineage (NCBI taxonomy): Eukaryota > Viridiplantae > Streptophyta > Magnoliopsida > Santalales > Viscaceae > Viscum > Viscum album. The sequence goes on along the minus strand of OY728134.1, from coordinate 1,022,860,957 downwards.
TAATTCCTCCCAATACAATTTGTTCAAACTCTTGATCAAAACCATTTAGGTGATATGAACTAGAATTTCCCATGTATTTCAATCACTCAAAAAATAGGAACACAACACTGGGATCCCAAGAATTAGTCCCTAGTTGACAAGAGGCATGTTGTTGGAACCACGAAAAATAAATTGATAAAAATTATTTTCATGCAAAAATAGTGAGACTCAGATTTCCTCTAGAGAAGAGAGTGTATTTCTTGTGTTTTTATCTTGTTTAATGGGTTTGGAGTGTGGATGTCATGATTTATTTGGGTTGGTTTTAAATGTTGTTTTAAAGGAAGTGGGATAACCATGGATATCCCCTCATTTACCAATTAAATCATCATTGCCTATTTTTTATCCTATTATATCTCTAATCATGATAAACCTCACAGATTATCCATACCTAGATGTTTTGGATTATTAAAAGGGATGAAATGGACACTGAAGATTCTTTTCTCACAAATCCTAATGATTTGAAATCAAGAATCACTATCAGATTAGTCTACTACTCACCATCACAAGTATTGAGTATAATATAAGTGGGTTTTCTATTAAATATACTGAATAAGGGACGAATAATTCAATAATCATAGAAATAAGGATGTATTATAATTTCTAAATAATCCAAATAATTACTCATATTTTAAAAAAATATAATTTTCAAATTTGAATAATAATTCATTAAATGTGCTATGAAAATATTCTCACCTTAGGCACTAATGGTTTGGTCTAACATAGTTGTATAACTACAGAAAATAGAAGAGATAAAGTCATAACAAGAATCCCAACATAATTGGGAAGTTATAAAAGCATCCCCCTCCATCAATTGGGCTATTCAATATTTATAAATATTATTATGACCTTATTTTTTGTAACTCCACATTATATATGATTTCCGTAGACTCGCATCCTGAAACTTTTAGAATTTATTTGAATTTAGTGTTCGATTACTTTTCATGATCCTCTACTTCTACCTTTCTTGATGATGTCTATGACGGTCATTGGAGAGCATCTTCCTGATTCACCATACTAGAGAATGGGAATCTATTTCCATTTTAGTTAAATCTACTCTAATTTAAGAAATATAGTTTTAACCCTCATCAATACCCTTACACATCTTTAGATCTTTGGGCCTAAACTTTTTCGAATCTTTGGTGAGAGTGTTGTATTTTTTTTAATACAAGTTATGTCTGGTGATTTTTGTGTTGTTATTTGGAGGACTCAATAAAAATGTTGATAACACTATCTACATCATTTTTAAATAGTATTTATATTGTATGATAAGTTATGAATATGGATTCAATCAGCTATATGAATAATACTAGTTATGGAGACTGATCACATAAAGTGAGAATCTATCGTGAGTGTCTTATATGTTCCACCACATGAACATACTTAACTAACCATGTGTCATGAAAGATACAATGAGTGTTTTAGACAATAGACCGCAAGTTATATTGATGATAAAATGATCGACTATGAAAAATCTAGCATAAAAAGATATGTCCTAATGTGATCTGATCAACCCTGAGCTACGTACCTACCATATGAATGGTCATCATCTACCATGAGTAAGTAGATGAAAATGAATGAGGAGATTATACTATCGTTAATCATATATTTATTGAACATAACATTTTAATGTCTAATCATATAAATTAAGTACATATCATTAGATTAGCTACTACAAGAACTCTCGATCAACAAGAACACTCTTCCTTCAATATGGGCACTTCGATAGCCATGGATTCATTTCTCGTAAAGAGGGAAAGTGGCTAGGTTGTGATTGGGTTTCCTCCGTAAGATTGGATCCAGTTGTTCCTTTTCTCTCTTCAAGGACATCATTATCCAAGGTATTCATAGAAAGGGTAGCATTTCAAACTTTTAAGAGGATCATGTCCTGGTATTGGAGAACATGGATGTTGTTAATAATTCCATGATTGATCTTTTTTTACCGAAGGGTTCAATGCTTTGGAGAATCGGTGAACCTGAAGTTCTCTGTTCATAAGTTTTGGGTTTTAATTATTGGAAATGTGTTTCTTCGGTTCATATTTTTTCATTTACTTTTCCCATATAATGATTTGAAGATTAATGTGTAGAGATTCCTTTCCATTTTGTTCCAGCTTAGTGTTTTTTTCATTTGGGATTGGGATCACAACTTCAGATCGTTGGAGGTTTATAATTCATCTTATCAAGTGTGGTTCAAGGATCACAAGTTAAATTGTATTTTTTAAAACCCACAAATTTTGCACAATATTTAACTAGCCATTGGAATCCTGATTAAAATCAAGAAAGAAACAATGTTGGTAATACTTGTGAATTATTCTTATTTTTTGGATGAAGGTTATTTTAGATCCACTCTAGATGATAAAAATATTTTATTAATTAATTATGGTGATTTTTATATATGGATTGAGTATGAGAATATTCTACATTTTTTCTACTTGAAGAGTGCTTAGTCATGACAAGTAGAACAGTAAAAGAACCGCGATCTGTTCCTTCTGTTCAAAAAGAGTACATGATGATATTAAGTTCTTTAAGAAGCATAAAATTTGAAATATATTGGTTTTGATGAACAAGGTGGGTAATAAAATGGTTGGACAAATTTCCATGTGAAACTTGATTTGGTTGCATATAATTTTATTGGTAAACAATATGATAAATCTTTTGATTAGAACGTGGATAGGGATATTTGAGAAATTTTGTAGACTAGTAACTCTTTTACGTAGTATATGGAAAAAATGGGATGAAGTGAGATGAAAAACATAATAAATCATGGGCTGACATAACAAAAAAAAGTTGATAAGTCAACTAGTGATTACTCCTCCATAGGGAATAATTGTCCTGAATTGAATACAAATTTTCGGATCCCTGAAAAAAATCTATAAAATTATGATGCATTAATATCTTGACCTATTGGACTTATTTGAATTAATTATTATGTCTTGAAAGGTGAATAAATAATGAAGAAGGGTTCATATGCTGATGATTAAATGAACTTGACTCTCCTACCAATGGATGACTTGGAATCTAAGGTCTATAAAATCCAACAAGTAGTGGATCGTATTTCTAGTGAGGGATCAATTCATGTTCAATCCATTGATGAAGGTGCATTATAGGAACTAGTTTATTAGTAATTAAGTAATGATAAGATGATTGCAGTAAGGGATCACAAAGGTGAATAGAAAATTGATGATGTTTCCCCTTTGAAGTCTAAATACATAAAGGCATCATCGGTTCTCTAGTCTGATACCGGTTTGTCCAGATATTTCTTTTTGGGTATTCCTACAACTTCTTCTAAAATTCCAGATAATCAAAAATATTATAATTCTATTTTTAGAATTCTAATTTAAGTAAAATTCATGTTTCTTTTTTCATAGAGGATTAATCTAGTCATAAAACATAATAATTTCTATAGTTTGGTAGTTATGGTGTTCTAACTCATACACCTGAGGAGACCCATGAAGTTAATTTTAAAATTATGAGTATGAAAACTTCTCCTTCTCTTCAATTCGGCTTCAAAATAGTGACAGAAAACATGAGACCTATGTTGGTGATGTGGATGATCTATCTTAATAGGTTGGATCTTAGATAGGCATAATAAAGAACATTGTGGAGGCTTCAGGTCTGAAGCTAGATATGGTCCACATCTCTAATACCTTTGGGGTGCTTGAATCATCTAAGGATGTGACTTTAGAAATATTAAAAGTTTCTCAAGATGTAGAAGATTTTGCTAGTGATGTATGAAAAAACATTTAAGGGGATATGAAACAATGATTCCATCACCATGATGTTTGCGCAATGGAATCCAAGGTGTCGTACTAAGGTGAGAAACATGAAGCTTGGTAGAGATAGAAAACCAGGAATTATGGACTACATTCGTAGGGAATACCCTCATACAGGGATTGGATGGTTCGTACATTAGTCATGATATTGATTTTCCTGAATTTCAGAACCTCTTTTAGTATTTTTTTTTATTTGGTTTGTATTACAAAGTTTTTTCTCCTTCTCTTAATTGTACAATATTATTTCAATAAAAGGTATTATAGAATTTTTGTTTATCACAAAAATTTTAAAAAAATATTGGTGTATGAAAATCTAAAGAACGTATGTGAATTTATCAATGTATAAAAATTCACTTAAGTGAATACATGTAGTCCAAGAGAGCTCGTAATGAATGCATTCAATGGATATAAAGACAATATTATTTTTCATATATGTTTTTTTTAATTTGATGTACCATTTGGGAAAATCCATGAATTATACAGGCATAAAGAGAGGTATGTTCATATGTTAATGAAAAAATGGGAATTTATTTTTGAGATTAAAGGATAATTAGTTGATATGGAAGCATTTATTTTAATAAAACATATGTGAATCTATTTTTTATAGGTTCGTATTGACCAAAAATAAATAAGTGGTTTTGTATTGAAATATTAAAGAATCCACTTGAAGAACAAAATATGAAGGCATGAATCCTTCTGGAAATTAAATGAGAGTATGATAATTCAATATAGCATGAGGCGTACTACCCAATTCATTAGGAGGTTTCAATGGAAGTATTATCACATATATAAATGATATTAAATGTGTAATTCAATGAAGTATAAATCCTCGGTCTTAATAGATTTAAAGGAGAAATATTTTTGAGTACGAATGAGATCTAAATGTGGATTCAAATCTGAGAAATATTCTTTAGTTTTGAATATGAAGATTACCATTCATCAAGATTTAAGGATATATTAAATATTGAGAATTATGGGAAATCATATATTGAGAATAATTTTCACATTCATTTAATGTAAATATGAAATTATTTAGAATAAAACTGTGTTCAAATATTTTAGTGAGAAGAATTGATATGTTTTATATTAAATAATCACTAAAATGTTGTAGAATATTAGTGTGTTGGGTAGAGCAAGAAGATCATCATTTTGAGTTTGTGAAGAATATCATATCCTCTTGTATAATCATTCATTGGAAGGATTATTTCTTTTGATTATGTTCAAGAGATTTAGTAATGAGTGGGTGCAATCATATTATACAAGTTCAATCTCATGCCATTAATCAATCTCATTATAATAATAAGTAAGGGACTGTGTGCTTGGGATAATAACCATAGAAAACTAGGGAAATATTCATCCATAGGAAGTTGAACCATAACTTCCTTACCCAAACCATTAGGTTCAAAATAGGGGATGGTGGGACTAACCATATGTGATGAAACCATGACAGAAAAGGATGGAAATAAATTAAAATGGATTTACTAAATTATAGTGGATTATTTTTCATTAAAAACAAACTACAATGGGAAATAATAAAAAATACACAATAACATGAATACAAAACAATTAGAATAAACTAAAATAGCATGTCTAAATAATGATTAGAGTAATAGTGGAAGATAAAACAAGATGATGATTGTGATCCGAAAACAAGAAGACTCATGGAACCATGGTTGTACCACTCCAAACTCCAAGACGTGGTTGAAACCATAGAACCAGCTCCATATATCCATGTTCACAACATCACGAATATCTAATAATAAAATGAAAGCATTCCCCTTACATGTATCATGATAAATTACATCTGAATATATAGAATGGTATATATATATGGTGTGATTACAGCAACTCAGTTAGAAAACCCCAAGACATCCAACACATGTAACTAGGACAAGAACAAGTTAGTTAACATTTTTAAATAAAATAAGATGAAATATATCAAGATGTATAAAAAATAATAGTTCACGAAATTATTGAAAACATTCCATTCCACATGGAATACCATTTCCACCACACACACCCCCATTGCCTGTATCCAGCATTTGAACGGTCCTAATACATAAGTGGAATACATTTCATTTATATACCAAGTCATAACCTATTCATTAACCTTGTGCCCTTACAACTTAAACCATAATTCCAAAAGCAACAAGGCACCATCCAATACAAATATTAACCCATTACCACCAATAATTCCTTTTCCTTATACAAATATTTTCTAAAAATTAAAAAACCACTATTTTTAAAACATTTTGACAAACACCTTGTGGTTATAAACAAATATTTATTATTTAAAACCAAAGAGAAAAAATTTTCACCACCAATAATCTATCAATAATTTTCCAAACAAAATAGTTTAGAAATATAATCATTCAGCATCTGAAGAATGTGGAGTGAGATAGAGAATCCAGCTACCATAGAAGAATTGAACACAAAGAATTATTCTACGATTCATCAATTTAGGATCCCATTTTGGTTACATTAATGAATCCTGAAGTGGATTCATTAAGAAACATCATAACCAATAGAAATCAGTATGATAGCCTCGGACTATGGTTTACCCTAAAGAAGAAAGGGAGGAAGAAGAAGAAGAACCGGAATCATTACCTTTGATTCCCTAGGTCTGATGCTCGAGGATTTGATAAAGATGATCTCTAGAGTGATGAATATTACTAAAATCACCTTGATAGTGATTGGTATTAGAGGAAAAAAGAGGGATAGTAATTATAAATGATAGGAACTGGAAATGAAAGGGTTGGAAAAAATGGTTAAAATTCATTGTGTGATAGAAGATCTCACTCTATGAATCTTTAGTGTATCCACATATGATAAAAACAACATTACCCCATATATAAACCCTAAAACACATTCATTCTTTGAATGGAATTCCTGGATTCTACAAAAAAAAATTCACCTAATGAATTTTCCATTCATATTATGAACCATTTTTTATAACTAGATTCCTTCTCCCAACAATTTATTATTATCCAAAAATCTCTAGTAAACCATCCCAACCAATTAAAACCCAAAACAAAAGTAGAATGAAAAAACATGCCTCAAATTGAGGATGTCACATTCTATCCACCATTAGGCTTTTGGTCCCCATAATAGTTGAGGCTATTAGTTCATTAAAAAAATTTCCACTATTTCTCTATCATGTGATTTTCAAAAGCCCAATTCTCTTCCTATATCCAACTATTCTTTCAAAAAATACATATTATATATATCTATTTTCTATGAAATACCTTGTCATAATTATCCGAGATATTAACAAGGGTGTGTACAAATATCTCAATAGGATCCAGAGTGACATTATCCCAACTAATCATATGGTTTGGAGTGGTATGTAACTTATTTAATTAGAGTACATTGAATACATTATGAAGAAAACTTAATATCAATGCTTGAACAACTCGATTAGAAACTTCACCAATCCATTCATAGATTTCAAAAGTTCTAACTTAATGAGGATACAACAACCATCTATTAATAATCTGATAATACCCCAACCATAATGAAACTCTTGAGAATACAAAATCATCCAATTCAAGATACTAGGCTTGACAATGATGATCTTCATAGGATTTATAATAGCTATTGGTTTTCTCCATCCTTTCTATGATCATATTTATCTTTTTAGTATCATCACACACTAGACTTGGTCCAATTATTGATGTTTACATGGACTTGACCCAATAAATAAGATAACAACATGTATGTTCACAGAGTGCCTCATAGAGTTCCATGTGTTTCATGTCCTGATTAATGTTTTTATATAAAAACTAATCCAAGTAAAGATATTCTTCCCATGAACCACCAAATCCCGTCATAAAATCTATGAGCATATCCTACACAGTTTGAAATGTGTACTCTGAGTGTCTGTCTATTTGGGGATGATTTTTTAGTCTTATTGATAGGTTGGTTCGGAGGACTTATTTTACATACTGAAAAAACCATGAGGTGAATCTAAGTTCTTATTTTGAGGCAAAAATGGCACCCCATGTAATATGACATCTTTCTGATGATAGATCTAATACATCTCATCCACTTTTTTTAGTTTCATGAATTGGAATGAAATTTTAAAACATCGTGACTCAATACACAATCCCCCAGATGGGATTATACTTCTAATGTGTCCATGAGAAACCTATAATAAAGTCCATATAAATAAACAAATAATTCCAAATGTCTATGAGAACCAACTGAAAAAATATGGAAGGTCACTGATGTTCATCCTTCAATTAATAACTAGTGATACATCTAATAACATCTTGAACAAAATTCCTTTTAATTTGAAAACCCAAAATGATCTTCCATTTCCCTATACATTTTTTATGTTCCTAAGTAAATTAACCATTTAGAATATTGATACAAAAAAATAATTTTCTCTTGGAAATATGGAAGAACTACAATCCATTTTCAAAAGTGAGACTCCAAATTATAATCTTCTATCCAACCATCAATGGTCTCCCAACCATAATTGTTTGACCCCACTTTAAGAAAACTAGTGTATGTCTGTTGATCCTACTTGACATTCTCATCCAAATTAGTAATTAAATTCACTGATAAAAATACTATAACATAATTCTTCTCAAAAAAATGATAGTGTATGTAAATAAATACTCTCATTAATTTCCATGTATCACTATATTCTATGGATAGTTGGTTGTAAAATTTCAATCATAGAGAATCAACCGTTTTATTTTCATTTCTAGTTGTATAAATCTAGTCAAAGTCAAACATTTATAGATACTAATTCGATAATTGCTACATATTTTTTAAATCACATGGTGAAAATATGTTCTTTAAACATTTATTTTCAATAAAAATAGTTAAATTTAAAACAAATGGAATATTTATTCCATGTTCTAAGGTCATAGACCGCTGCACCTAATTCAAGATCATGAATCAAGTAAATAATATCATGTATCTTCATTTTTCATGAGAAATAATCTATAAAATGTATCCCTATATGATAATAAAATACAAGTAGATATATAAGAATTATAAAATAACATATCTCTCAGAATGGTTCTGGTTGGATCAAGAATGTTATCGATGTAATCCAATCCTTGAGTTACATGAAATATTTATCGCAATACAGATTCCAACAGAATAGAATTTCCTTTCTTGTGTATCCAAAAAATGTTCTTTGGTTATTTAAAATATATGAAAACTTCTATCTTTTTAGGGTTTACTGATAGATAATTATTAGATATGAAATACCCAAGAAATTGTACTTGTTGTACCGAAAGTCTCGAATTGAATTTTTTTATAAATTCGATTATTGTACAGGGCAGTCAACATAATATCTAAGTGAATTTCAAAATCATTTCTAGTTTGAGATTAAAAAAAATAACCTCAAGAAATAAAATTATTAAGAAATGAAATCACCTTTTAATGCTCTGAATCATTAATTCCATGAATATTGTTGGTTCATTTGTGTGTAAAAAGTGAAATACATGGTATCTGTAATGAACATAGAATCCTATGAAACAAATTTTAAGAATTTCCTTCCATCGAACACTGTGACGGTGATATCTTGATATTAATATAATTTAAGGGAATAAATCTCCTCCATTAAATTGATCAAAAAAATCATCATATTGAGGAAGTGGGTACAGGTTCTTGATCATAATATGATTTCATTTATTAAAACCAACACAAAGAAGAATTTAACTATATACCTTTTCTAAAAAGAGAAATGAATCATCCCCTGGTGATGTACTTGGTCATATACAACTCTTACTTTCCAAATCCACTAGTTGGGCCTTCAATCTATGTAATGAAATTAGAACAATTCTATATGATGATATCAAATAGGATTCATTCCTTGAAGTTTGTCAATTGAAAAATTCCACATACCTTCAGGTGGAAACCAAGATAAATTTTTTGGAAACATATAAATATTTTGATATATAATGTATGTATATTATCTAGTCCTCATTGCATCAAAATCCCAAAAGAAATATTTTTTGATTGATATGAGATAGTTCCAACCATCAATTCAAAAGTTTGTTCTTTTCCTGCATTCATATTTTAATACCCTTTGAATATGTGAATTTATCTATCAGGAGTTTTAAATCCCACTTACCAAGTATAAAAATCGATGTAAACATTGAATTCTACTAACCAGTATGTTCCTTGGATTAAAACAATATTATAAATTTCTAAAACAAAAAATTCCCAAAAAATAGACTCCATCGGTGGTTATAGAACAAGTTTCACACATAAATCATAGACACTATTGTCACCAAATAGGTTTCTATATTTTCATCACATGTTTCACTATTTTTGAGTTCATAGAAATTTTATTTATGAAAATAGAAGCAAAGAAATAGTGGGATGTGGTAGGATAAAAATATATTTTCATGAGAGTAAAATTTAGATAAATGGTACCTTTCACTATATAGGGTCCTGAATTCTCCTCCCTGATGGCCTACTCACACTGTAAAGTTGTTTTAAATATACTTTTGAGAAATCCTAGTTTTCTAGGTGAGATTACAACATTTTTAGCATCAGATTGTTTATAGAATAATGATGACATTATCAAATCTAGGATTTTGAGCCATTCTAATGTGATCAACTTGTATGGTTAAGAGATTCCTATGAATCATTCAAATCATTCCAAAAAAATTATTTAAAGAATTAATATAGTAACATCAAAGGTGTCCCATATAACCAAATTAATAGAATTCTTATAGTGGTTATGCAAAATTTTATATCATATAATCCATTGATACACTTTGGAAACATCATAGATTATTGTTGTATTGAGTAGTAAAATAGAATGATCTTTTTGACTATTTATTTGGTACCATGTCTCCCTATGAATTGGGATCCCTCATATTATTTTATTCATCCTGGTAGTCCCCACCTTTTCCTATGTAGAAAAAATAATTCCTCCAAAAAAATACACAATGAGACCCATTTCTACCACTAATTCTCAATTGACCATTTTTTTACAATCAATATTAAAGAGTATAATGATATTAGAGTGAATGTATAGTCACAATCAGGAATCTAATATACACTCAATCAAGTAATCAATGGTAAACAACTTTTGTGTGAACTAAACTAAATTTGTAAGCTTAGCAACAAACTACACCATAGATAATTTTTCATACATCGAACTGATGAAATCCATCATTTTCTATGCCTTGAAGGTATGGGGATAAATTTCTTTATTAAACAATTCTTCAAAACATTTACAGGTATGGTCTTGGTAAGAATTAGTTTTAATGAATAAATCTCCCCATTTAAATATGATATCCTCCAACATGTATACACATATATTCACCTTTGTATTATCCAGTGTTCAAGTAAATCAATTTTTTATATGATCACCCCATTCATCTTATTTTTGTGGTTGTAAATCAATAAAAGACATTGGTGGATTCTTCCTTCGATGCACTAGAATAAAATACACATGGCATGGTTCCTCATTTTCAATTACAATATCCAAAACCTATAATTCTTGTACATTGTTTTGTACATGATGTTGGTTTAGTTGTGGTTTAGGTTGTGACATATTCTTAGAAACAACTTATGGATGATTAATAGATCTTATAATTGGTTCAATCTCTCTGTATACAAAGAGAAATTACCACTTAGACTCTATATATAGTCAATTAAATTATTAGTATACTCTAAATAACAAAAATCATAATCATAATACCAACTTCCAAACTGTATTCAAGGGAAACATGGATAATGTAGTCCTAGTGGGATGTCTCCTTGCTGATTCATGGTACTCTATAGTCATCTTCTAAATAAATGATGATGAGTTGATCACATTACTATGTGTGTTTAATAACACCTATTTATACTTATACATTTCTAGTGACTTGAATTTCAGCATAAAAATGTTAAATGACTCATTTTATACTATATATTTCATGTTTTCACACATCCTATCTATTTTCTAGTATCCTACCTGATAGATGAACCAAACTAATTCCACTAGTAACATCATTCTCGAACCCAGTGGCTTGGAAAGAGGGGGAGGTACTGCTAAACTTAGGATACTTTTATAGGTCACAAAATGTTTACAATAAATTAAAATGGAATTACTGTAAACGCCCCGACCCCAGCTACCCAGAGTCGGTGCATTACGTCATAACATTGGCATGATCACAAAGATCAAGTCTCGAAAGACCGATTAATTTAGTATCCTTGAAACACTAGATACATTTACATTACATCATAAAGTACTACAAAACTACAACAAAATATTGTCTTAATATCCCCTCATATTATCCCTTCGGTTCATTCATAAAATACTTCTCCACATCCTGGAAAAATTAAAACAATGAAAGGGGTGAGCTCAGATGCTCAGTGAGGATAACAATATAGCGGATGCTTTCATTTATAAACATAAACATTTATGGAAATGTATAACTAAAACAAAAGCCTTTTAAACTTGAACTTAAACATAATATGGAAAAATTAAAATGAGATAATGCCATTTACTTATTCACATGGATATTCTACTGGTCGAATAATCACATGAAATATCAATAACCACTTTCATAATGATGGAATGCATAATGCCAGACTATCATAACCATGTAGCCAAGGCCTCATGCCAAGACCACAAATAAGATTTTGTCAAGGCCTCGTGCCAAGACACTAGTTTATCTCATGAGACCTACCGATGCATCGAAGAGCTATAGCGGGCTCCACCCATCACTTATTAAGTCCAACGAATTCCTCATATGAACAGGTTTAAACATATCATAAACCATAACATAATCGTATCACATAAAACATGCATAAAATAATAATAACATTTCCACATTTCAATCACAATATATAAATACAACACATTGATATAATAAAAACACTTTCAAAACTATTTTAAATACCAAAATAAAAGAAAAGTAAAACATGGTATTTATTTGTCTTTTAAAAAAAAGGAATGGATTGTAGAGGAAGCCGAAACTCAAATAATGGTCACGGCGGCGGAGAAGTCGTTGTCTCCGCATACGTACAAAAAACAATCCTTTTGTCTTTTATTAAAAATGCTTCGTATAAAAATATTCTTTTTGAATAAAATTAAAAGTCAAAGGGGTTTATACACCGTATAAAAGAAAGTTGTGTATAAAACTAAATATGCCTCAATGAAAGGATATTTAGACGAAGTCCCTTACAAAGATCATTTTTTAAATAAAATAGATCTATTATGTGTATTCACTATAGGTACACCTAAATAAAGTACAAATACAAGATAGGACATAATAATATAATGACATAATTTGAAAGTAGGAGATTAACCCAAAGAATGAAAATTGGGTTAAGAAGTTCCCTTACCTCATGTCCAACTTGACTCGATCGTTCTTTAACCTCATGAATAATAAACTACAGTTAATATATACCTTCTTAAGAACATTTTTCTAGTTCATTATTCCTTTTATATCACTTATTACCATTTCTTGAACATTATGTAATTATTTAAGTTAATAACGGTCCTTTTGTCGATCTTAGGTACTTGGGTCAAAAATAAACTTCTTATAATTACACTTTGTTCATGTGGTAAAATATCCATTATATTCATAATTATATTAATGATTTATATATCATATACATCATATATATCCAGTATATACATTCATTTATAATGTTACATAACATTTAGAGGTAAGAAATGAAATGCATCGTTCATGGAGACGGTAATCCATACGTACGCATGAACGCTACTTTCATTTCTATTTCATATTTAATGTAATGAGGTCATAATTATATAAAGGTATAATATAATTCCAGTATAATATATTGTATAATACCATTTACTCCATCCTTTATACATCCCACATATGCATTAACTATTCAAATCACTTTGAGGGGGCGGTAGTCCGCACTTCCTAAAATGAAATTATCGCGTTTACCCATAATGGAAATCATAAAGTATGCCATAAATGAGAAATAAATAAGCATAAGGAAAACATAAACATAATATATATATCATATATGAAAATAGTTTCATCAAAATGGCCACCATTAGAGGTGTTAAAAGAATATTTAAGAATCATCGTTTCGTGAGGTAGTATTTCGCCACCCACAGAAACAATATGTTCTTTAACCATTAGATGAAGGTGTGTGTAAGTGTAAACCAAATAATTATCATAAAAACATAATAGTATATTTTAGAAACTGTTGTTGTTACAAAATAAAGAAATAAAAAGAGTTTAAGGGGTTGGAGAAGCAAAAAATAAAACAAAACATCATTAGAGAAGACATTACCTTAAAATCGGGTAACTATTTTTGATTTGAGCCAAAGGCTTCCTTGGGAAGCATTATGCCCAAAGTGAGGCTTCTAGGAGTAAGTTAGGGAAGTTGGAAGAGTTTTTTTTCAGATTTTGGCCGAGCCAAAAGGCTTTGAAGGTGTGAGTAAGGTGGTAGTGGTGGGGGCCTTTTATAAGAGGAGAGGAGGGGCACTCTTGGAATGTCATGAAATGTTACTTTATTATATATTGCGTTTCGGATTTTAAAGGTCCCACACTCATATATTTCGAGGGTAAGGTGATAAGGGTTCGAAATAAACTCATCCAATAGGCTTTGGACAAGTGTAAGTCTTATATTTTATATTATCTTTTTATTTTATTTAAATCGTTAATTAATGAGGTAATCGATGCATCATCATGGTGTCATAAATAATTTAATTTATTTAATGTCTAAAAATTATAAAAAAATTATCATGCTGTAGGAAATCTTTTTATATTTCTAATGAATATTAATAGTCAAAATATGACTTTTGTAACCCCATTTAAAACTTGTTTTAGTAAAACAACTCATGTTTGTGACATTTTTTTAACATTAAATAAAAAGTTTTCAATGTCATTTTCCCACCAAAGTGGCTCCATGGGGTCCCCATGTTGTCCCATGGATTGTCTTGGTCTTCCATTAATCATCCAATAGGGGTATTACAAGTTTAAGGGTGTTTTCATATTTTCATAATATCATTTTTACCTTAAATTTCACTAATTACCTTTAATCGCGATTAATTAAACTTAAAAGTTACTATTCACCAAAAAATTATTTTAATCCCATTGAACCACATTTTACTTCCTAATGACAACTATGTATTTTGGAGTTTTGAAAATCAAATCATATAAGTGGTAATGATTCATTTAAATAAAAAATCAGTTTTTTAACTACCACTTTGTGGTTTCACTATTCATCAAAAATTGATGTTTTTCAGAATAATGCCAAAATTTCACCCTAAGATATAATTGATATTCCAAATTCAAAAACGATGTCTATTTTACAAAATTCCAAACATATAAGTTTCATTAATTAATTTCATAATTAATTCCCGTTGTCACAACAAATAGCGTGTTTTTAAGAGACGATATATATCAAAAGATTGACAATTGTTTATGTCCAATTTCAAAGTGAAATTAATTCTAATGAACACCATTGTATAAAATGGTAAAAATATATTATAATTATACTTTAAAACCACTCAATAGTATAACTTATCACTATAAATTATTTTGAATAAAAAAGTTGTTTTTAAGTATTTTTCACTATTCCTAAAAAATTGGAAGTTCTCAGAAAATTACAAAAAAAATCACCTTAGAATAATTTTGATATTCAGAATACAAAAATGAAGTCCATTTTTAAAAATAAACTTTCCATAATTTTAAAAAGTCAGTATTACTATTCATAACAGCTACTTTGATTGGTCACAGATTTTTAGAATCTCGAACCTGCGTACAATGCAAGCTATTGCATTATTGAAAGAGAAGCGTATCATGGAAGCTCGGGGTATTACATTCTCCACTCCTTCAATAAATTTCATCCTCACAATTTGAAATTTTTGTTTGAAAATAGAAAATACCTTTTTGGAAAACCCACATCAGAAATAGGGTTAATAAAAATATAACTTTAAAAGAAAGAAAGAGAAGTACAAAGGTCATCCAAGATAGCCCATAGTAGGATTCTATGAAAATATGGATATGGAGGAGAAACAACCCATCATGGTTTGATGGAGAGTAGTAGAAATCAAGATTAGGAGAAAGTTAACCATAATAAAATCACAAACTTTTGATTGGTTAAATGGTCATTGAATCCCCAGTTGGAAAAGTTAATCGGAAACGTTTTTGTTTTAAGTTACCTTTCATAAAGATGAGGAATTTATTTAAGAGATTTACTAAGAACGTAAGGAAATATACTTACTTGTCATATAGACTTTCATTCTTTAATAAATTTTACCACAAACCCATCTTTCACTCAAAAAGATAATAGAACTCAAAAATATTATATTTATCCTAATCATGCAGGGTTTCAAATATCAACACATACCATTTAGATTAGAAAAACTATTTGTAATAACCAGGGACTTCTTGTAGGCTAGTGGTAGGTGATAAAGGCCTATCGCACTATGGTTGTGGGTTTGATTCCTGCAGCTTTTTCTGACGCGACGGGTTATGCCCCACCATGCAGGTTGTCCTTTTCCTAAAAATATAGTATTATAATATTCCAAAAATAATATTCAGAAATGTTTTATCCTTAAACAATACTATTCAAAGTTCAACTTAATCCATCCCAACCTTTATAGTTATCCAAAATACCTCCGTCCAAAAATTTCTCTAAAATGTCCTTAAATTACAAAATCAATTGCAACATTAGATTCCCCAAACAAATTAAGGTTTCTTTTATTGTCACATACTGAAAATATGATTACCTTCATCATATTAAAAGCTTAATGAAAACAACAAGTACTGCAGTACAATACTTATAAATATCACATTATTCTTATAACCAGTCTATAATCCTTGAGTCCAAAAACACAAATACCATAATTATTCAACTTCATCTGTAGTAACAGCATAAGGTTTTCCTTTATCCCTTGGCCTTTTCTGAGGTAAGTTTCCCTGACGCTTAGGACATTCATTTTCATAATGCCCCATTTCCCGACAATTGTAGCATTCAACATTGATAGCCTCTTTCTTTCCCTTGCAATCACGAGCCTGGTGACCTTTTTCTCCACATTTATAGCAAACTCCCATTCCTTTTAGGCAAGTTCCGGGGTGATTCTTCCCACAATTATCGCATAATGGAAAATCCTTCTTTCCCTTTTTCCCTTTATCTATCTCTTGTTCCACTGTTCTCTTCTTATCTTGCTTTACTTTGTTGTCATAAGACTTAGAGAATTCCTTTTCTATCTTGATAGCACATGAGACAATATCTTCGTATGATGAGAAGGATTGTGATACTAAAGCTCAACGGAGAAATGGTTTTAACCCATCAAAGAAACAATCAATCTTACTTCTTGGGTTACGTATATAATCTGCTGCATGCCTCGCTAACCTTGTAAAGTTAGCCTCATACTTTGCAACATTTCTCATCCTCCTTTTGTCTCAGACTCAAAAATTGTCTTTCCATATCTGCTCGATGGTCACAAGGATAGTATTTTTCTAGGAAAAACTCTTTGAACTCCCTCCATTCCATATTCGATACTTCATCATCTTCCTTTGTATTTTGAATCAATGACCACCATTGATCGGCATCTCCAGTGAGGCGGTAGACTGCCATGACAACCTTCTCCATTTCGCTACTCCCCAAGGCATGGAATATTTTTTCTAAGGAGTTTATCCATTGCTCAGCTACTAATGGATTTGTACCCCCATTAAATGTTGGCGGTTTTTGCCTCATGAAGAGTTCTAACATTGATCCTCCACATTGCGGATCAGGGTGCTCCATACGAGTAAGGCTATTATTCATAACCTGAGTGAGTTGTCCCAGTATGGTAATAAGATGATCAACAACAGTTGTAT
Source organism: Viscum album (assembly GCA_963277665.1). NCBI lineage: Eukaryota > Viridiplantae > Streptophyta > Magnoliopsida > Santalales > Viscaceae > Viscum > Viscum album. The sequence continues at coordinate 1,022,843,367 of OY728134.1, read as the reverse complement.
CTCCAGATCCACAATAATTATCTTGATCAGGAGGGAAATCCCTACACGGAGTGCGTGCATTGATACGGTTTCCATTCCTTCCACTAGGCTCCATTTCTAAATAATGGAATAAACTAGATTAGTTTACGAATCAAAACACATAATTCCATTCTTGTAAAATACTTAACATAAATTGAACTATTTATGGATATAATCCATAATCATAAAAAAAGTTCTCTTTGAGGAAGTATATACTCATAACCCTTCATAGTGGTTTGTAAATAAAATGAGAATTATCCTAAGCATATCCCCCAGGAGTGTCATAACCAAGAGTGCAGCAAGGCACGTTGTCATGCACAAGTTCCCGTTCGAGTCTATCTCAAAGCGTTGTTTTCAGGTTTTACCCCTAGGTACATATGTGCTAGAGCCGCCTCTACCTTCTCATATCCAGACAGGGATGTATTTCTCGGAAAACTCACAAAATCTCTATAATACCAAAATTCTATGAAGTTTTTCTATACTAATCTTCAAAGTATATCTTTGGGCTATGTGCTCTAATCAGAGTTTATCTAAATCTAGCTTCCAAGGTTAGTACTAAACTACCTCTGATACCAACTGTAAACTCCCCGACCCCAGCTACCCAGAGTCGGTGCATTACGTCGTAACATTGGCATGATCACAAAGATCATGTCTCGAAAGACCGATTAGTTTAGTAGCCTTGAAACACTATATACATTTACATTACATCATAAAGTAATACAAAACTACAACAAAATCTTGTCTTCATATCCCCTCATATTATCCCTTCTGGTCATTCATAAAATATTTCTCCACATCCTGTAAAAATTAAAACATTTAAAGGGGTGAGCTCAGATGCTCAGTAAGGATAACAATATAGCGGAAGCTTTGATAAATAAACATAAACATTTAAGGCAATGTATTACTAAAACAAAAGCCTTTTAAACTTGAACACAAACATAATATGGAAAAAGTAAAATGAGATAATGCCATTTACTTATTCACATGGATATTCTACTGGTCGAATAATCACATGAAATATCAATAACCACTTTCATAATGATGGAATGCATAATGCCAGACTATCATAACCACAAAGCCAAGGCCTCGTGCCAAGACCACAAATAAGATTTTGTCAAGGCCTCGTGCCAAGACACTAGTTTGTCTCATGAGACCTACAGATGCATCGAGGAGCTATAGCGGGCTCCACCTGTCACTTATTAAGTCCAATGCATTCCTCATATGAACAGGTTTAAACATATCATAAACCATAACATAATCGTATCACATAAAACATGCATAAAGGAAACATAACATTTCCACATTTCAATCACAAGATATAAATACAACACATTGATATAATAAAAACACTTTCAAAACTTTTTTCAATACCAAAATAAAAGAAAAGTAAAACATGGTATTTATTTTTCTTTTAAAAAAATGTATGGCTTTTAGAGGAATCCGAAACTCAAATAATGGTCACGGCAGCGGAGAAGTCGTTGTCTCTACATACGTACAAAAAATATTCCTTTTGTTCTTTAGTAAAAACGCTTCATATAAAAAATTCCTTTTGAATAAAATTAAAATTCAAAGGGGTTTATACACCGTATAAAAGAAAGTTGTGTATAAAACTAAATATGCCTCAATGAAAGGATATTGAGACGAAGTCCCTTACAAAGATCACTTTTTAAATAAAATAGATCTATTATGTGTATTCACTATAGGTACACCTAAATAAAGTACAAATACAAGATAGGACATAATAATATAATGACATAATTTGAAAGTAGGAGATTAACCCAAAGAATGGAAATTGGGTTAAGAAGTTCCCTTACCTCATGTCCAACTTGACTAGATCGTTCTTTAACCTCCTGAATAATAAACTAGAGTTAATATATACCTTCTTAAGAACCTTTTTCTAGTTCATTATTCCTTTTATATCACTTATTACCATGTCTTGAACATTATGTAATTATTTAAGTTAATAACGGTCGTTTTGTCGATCTTAGGTACTTTGGTAAAAATAAACTTCTTATAATTACACTATGTTCATGTGGTAAAATATCCATTATATTAATAATTATATTCATGATTTATATATCATATACATCATATATATCCATTATATACATTCATTTATAATGTTACATAACATTTAGTGGTAAGAAATGAAATGCACCGTTCATGGAGACGGTAAGCCGTACGTACGCATGAACGCTACATTCATTTCTATTTTGTATTTAATGGAATGAGGTTATAATTATATAAAGGTATAATATAATTCCAGTATAATATATTGCATAATACCATTTACTCCATCCTTTTTACATCCCACATATGGCATTAACGATTCAAATCACTTTGAGGGGGCGGTAGTCCGCACTTCCTAAAATGAAATTATCGCGTTTACCCATAATGGAAATCATAATGTATGCCATAAATGAGAAATACATAAGAATAAGGAAAACATAAACATAATATATATATCATATATGAAAATAGTGTCATCAAAATGGCCACCATTAGAGGTGTTAAAAGAATATTGAACAATCATCGTTTCGTGAGGCAGTATTTCGCCACCCACAGAAACAATATGTTATTTAACCATTAGACGAAGGTGTGTGTAAGTGTAAACCAAATAATTATCATAACAACATCCTAGTATATTTTAGATACTGGTGTTGTTACAAAAGAAAGGAATAAAAAGAGTTTAAGGGGTTGGATAATCAAAATAAAACAAAACAACATTTGAGAAGACATTACCTGAAAATCGGGTAACTCTTTTTGATTTGAGCCAAAGGCTTCCTTGGGAAGAATTCTGCCCAAAGTGAGGCTTCTAATAGTAAGATAGGGAATTTGGGAGAGTATTTGGGAAGATTTTGTCTGAGACAAAAGGCTTTGAAGGTGTGAGTAAGGTGGTAGTGGTGGGGGCCTTTTATAAGAGGAGAGGAGGGGCACTCTTGGAATGTCATGAAATGTTACTTTATTATATATTGAGTTTCGGATTTTAAAGGTCCCAAACTCATATATTTCGAGGGTAATGTGATAAGGGTTCAAAATAAACTCATACAATAGGATTTGGACAAGATGAAGTCTTAGATTTTATATTATCTTTTTATTTTATTTAAATCGTTAATTAATGAGGTAATCGCTGCATCATCATAGTGTCATAAATAATTTAATTTATTTAATGTCTAAAAATTATAAAAAAAATTATAATTATGTAGGAAATATTTTTAGATTTATAATTAATATTAATAGTCAAAAATATGACTTTTATAACCCCATTTAAAAATTGTTTTAGTAAAACAACTCATGTTTGTGACATTTTTATTTTAACATTAAATAAAAGGTTTTTAATGTCATTTTCCCACCAAAGTGGCTCCATTGGGTCCCCAAGTTGACCCATGGATTTTCGTGATCAGCCATTACTCATCCAATAGGGGTAGGACAAGTGTAAGGGTGTTTTCATATTTTTATAATATCATTTTTACCTTAAATTTACTAATTACCTTTAATCGCGATTAATTAAACTTAAAAGTTACTATTCACCAAAAAATTATTTTAATCCCATTGAACCACATTTTACTTCCTAATGACAACTATGTATGTCAGATTTTTGAAAATCAAATCATAGAAGTGGTAATGATTCATTTAAACAAAAAATCAGTTTTTTAACTACCACTTAGTGGTTTCACTATTCATCAAAAATTGAAGTTTTTCAGAATAATGCCAAAATTTCACCCTAAGCTATAATTGATATTCAAAATTCAAAAATGATTTCTATTTTACAAAATTACAAACATATAAGTTGCGTTAATTAATTTCATAATTAATTCCCGCTGTCACAACAAATAGCGTGTTTTTAAGAAACAATATATCTCAAAAGATTGACAATTGTTTATGTCCAATTTCAAAGTGAAATTAATTCTAATGAACACAATTTTATAAAATGGTAAAAATATATTCTAATTATACTTTAAAACCACTCAATAGTATAATTTATCAATATAAATTATTTTTATTAAAAAAGTTGTTTTTAAGTATTTTTTACTATTCCTAAAAAATTGGAAGTTCTTAGAAAATTACAAAAAATTCAACTTAGGATAATTTCGATATTCCGAATAAAAAAATGAAGTCCATTTTGAAATATAAAATTTCTATAATTTTAAAAAGTCGGTATTACTATTCATGAAAGCTACTTTGATTGGTCACAGATTTTTAGAACCTCGAACTTGCGTACAATGCAAGCTATTGCATTATTGAAAGAGAAGCATATCATGGAAGATCAGGGTGTTACAATTACTAAATCGCAAGGGATTATTTACCTTTAAATGAACTACCACCAATAAAAAATAATAAAAATAAACAATATGATGAAAGATAAATAATTGTAATAAACAAAATCATCTTTTCAAAATCACAATCAGAGTAATAATGAAAGATAATAATAGATGAAACCTATAATCACCAAATAAAAATACTTAAGATTAAAATTGTAACACCCTTTAAATTTATTTTATAAAAATAATAATCTCAATATATAACTTACCATGCGACACTGATCTTTATGCTATTTGATATATATTATGAAAATATAAATATTTAAATGTTACCATTATAAAATAGACATTGAATTGATGGGTGTGAATATGAGTGGCCACATTATGAAATATATATAAAAATATCCTATTCAATATAAATTTATTGATTAATTCTTAGAAAATAAGAAATCATTTTTTTGTGAAGTCAATTTATGATTCAAAAAATCATTTTTTTAATAATGATTTGTATTGAATTTTTTGTGAGGAAATTATAATTAATTTATAATACATATAATTTTTTTAAAAAAATGAATATAAATTTTTAAATCATCATACAATAATTAAAATTGGCTGAAATATTGGGATATTTCGGAAATGTTTGATTTTTACATTAATAGTGAAAAATACTTATTTCACCAATACTTTCATTTATTTTCATTAAAAATGTATTTTAAAGAACCATTATAATAATTATTTTTTAATATTGTTACATAAAATCTATTTTATTTATAACAATCTAATTAATTTCATTTAATTTAAAAATATTCATGATGTTTATATAAGTTAATTAAAATTCATAAAACACATTCTCTAAAAATTGTTTTTCATGGTTCTTTACACATTTATATTAAAATTTATTTCTACCACTTATAGGTTTTAAATCATAGAAAATGGATACCATATTTTTAATCATAAGGTTCATATTTGGTAAATGGTACCCCTTTATTTTATTTCATTATGAATATTAACTGTGGAAAATATTTGCCACCTTTGAAATGGTAAAATAGATAAATGAGGTTAAAACCATGATATAAATTCTTAAAATTTACATAATACTTGTCTATATTTAATTTAATTGGGTTAAATAATCCATTTTCATAAAAAAAATATAATATATGTAATTTTAGCACCATGTTTCTTTGATAATGACATTAATATTATTTTATAAAAAGAAAACGTGTCACTCTATTCATTTTATTTTTTTATATGTTCGAATCAGGATAAAAATATGTTATAAATTAATATAAATGTTTATTTTAAACACGGTTAAAATATTTTTAGTATGTTAACTTATTTTTAGTTTTTAGTGATGGAATAATTACCTTAAATTCTTTAACAACGCGGAGACAGTGCTTGTGAAAGCAAAAAAAATCATAGAAAATGAATATAATAAGATCCAAAGTATAATTTTTTGATAAATTAGGGTCTAAAATAAATTTTAATAATAATAATATGGTAAAATTTTTGGTTAGTGAGTTTTTATTGAAATTCCTTTGATATCTTGATGTCTTTATGTATAAATTAATTGAATAGTTTTAATAATGATGTTAATGATATTTTATATGAAATGATATTTAATTAAATTATTTAAAAATCCAAAAAAATATTTTAATATGACAGGTAGAAAGAAATTTTTTATAAAATATCATCAATTTTACATTAATGATACAATTTTTTCCTCATAAGTAAAATTAGAACCCCATATGATTTAAAAATTTATTATTATGTTTAAGGTTAAAATAGGTTTATGAGGGGTTAAACCAAAAGATAAAGTTATATTTTCCAAATACATTTTTCTAAAACCAATTGGATTATCATATTTAAACCTCATATCATACCAAATTTTAATCTATATCTATTTTAAATCATTTTTATGAGTATGACATTAATATATATTAATATTTTATGAAATTCTATGTGTTTAATCTCCCCTACTCATAAAAGGACCCCACTACTTTCTCTTATTTACATCACATGGAGACATATTTATTGACAAAACACTTAAAAAGTACCCTCTAAACTTGGATATCCATGAATTAGAGGTGATGGTATTCTTAATGGACCATTCCAAGGATCCTTAATAAATGATTTGAAGAAAGTATACTGAAGAAGAGGTAATAATCCCACCTGTCCTCTTTCAATTTATTTATTCTTACACATCCTCTAAATCTATGGTATTGATCATAAAATAATAAATAAATTATCCTCAAATTACTAAATTTTAATTATGATTATGGAAACACCAATGTCTATTGGTAACTAACTTTAACAATTAAATAATCTTGGTTTTAGTCAAGAATTTTACTTTAATTGACATTGAGAATCTTTTCAGGTTTAGAGTTTTAGAGAATTAGTCCATAACTCATACATAGAAACATAAAATATAATGTGTACACTTCTAATCAGTATACATTTTTTCATAATATAAACCATTAAAAATAATGCCTGAATTCTATTAAAATAAAATCTCCATTACTTTTAGATTGACTAATTCCTCTCCCTTACCCATCCTCAAACCCTATGAAATTATTTTCCAAACATAGGAAAAGGGAAAAGTCTAAATATGGGATATAAAAATAAAGGAAACCATAAGTTCATTAAAAACATTAAAACTCATATAACGTTTACCTTTATCAAAAATTTCTTTAAGAATATGAAATTAAACATTTTTACAAGAAAAAAAGACACATATTTCACATAAGGTAATAATTAAAACCCATAGAAGGAAATTTAAATCTATTTTATTTACATAGATCATGATATTAATTAAACCAATTCAAATCCCTATTAATTGGAGTAATAACACAACCAACTTATAAAAATTTCACTCTTACAAATGGAATAACAATATAGATGACTAGCATAACAAATAAATTAGAGGGATTCCATGGACCCACCTATACTTTAAGGTATAATGGGCTAACCGGGCACTCTTTGGGCCACCCCATTTATATTCTATAACAGGATCAGCTGATTCTATTTAGGAAAAACCATGTATTATCTATATCAGGCCCACCCATTTCATATAATGATCAATTACTATTTCATGAAATAAAAAAATTTCATCATAAAACTCATAGAAATAATCATTATTCATTTATAACATGATAAACACATGTTAAAGAAATGGTCTTAGTGTCAGTCCATTTGAAACAGGGTTACCCCTTGTAAAAGAAATAGGTTGCATAACAATATCTTAGACAAAATTGTAATTCATCTAGAGAAATAATGAGAATGGTATAAATACGGAATATAACAAGTGGAGGATAAGTAAAAACAATCACTACTGAAAGAATATCAGATACCAATGGATTCCAACCATTGGTATGGGTCCCCAAACCAATGGTATAGCATATACCAATGGTTTTTAGGTTTTTTAGTTAATTTTGTGTTAGTATAGTCTTATCCCAATGATTTTGATAAAATCATTGGGATAGCCCTATAAAAACGATTTTACAAACAGTTTTGATAGGTTATGTGAAATAAAATAATGAGCGGGGTATTGAACCAATGACCCACAACTTATATACAAAGGACCTAACAACTATTAGAAAATTGCATTTGTAAATATATTTGGATAAATAAATAAATATCTCTATATATAATTTATTTATTGATTTATTTGATGATATTTGAAAACTAGCCATAAAAAATAAATGTACATATCCCAACAGTTTTCAAAACCATTGGAATAGGCCTTTACCAATGATTTGGAGAATTTTTGGGATGAGTACCATTATTTTTTGATCTATCCCAATGGTTTTGAAGAACTGTTGGGATAGGAAAATGTTTTTTGGATCTTTCCTAATGGTTTTATAAAACCGTGGGGATAGAGTTACCCGATCCCAAGAGTTTTTAAGAAGTATTGGTATAGGACTACGATTATTCGGATCTATCCCAATTTTTTTAGAAAACTTTCGGGATAGCCTTATATTACATGACCTATCCCAATGGTTATGAAGAACTATTGTTATATGACCCCCTATTCCTATGGTTTTTAAAAACTATTTTGATAGGGGTGTGGGTATATGTAGGATTTCCAATAGTGAATATTTTTTAATTTTTATGAATGTAAATAAAATTAAAATATCATTAAGAACATTTTTGAGGAAGAAAAACTTTAATAATTCCAAAGTGTCTCATACCAATTTGAATCATTTGAATCATAATCCCCAAGAAGGAATAACATTTAACAAAAAATTAAATAACATAATAATAGATAAACTAAGGATATTATTTCTCAAAGGTGTTGTATATAAAACTTATAAAATTAGTTGGGTATATAACATAAAAAATACAACCTCGTTACAATGATATTTAGCTGAAATCCCTTACCTTGAGTCTGATGTGTCATGTGTGTCTTTGTCTTCCAATTTTTTAGGTAACCCCATTTGGTTTAAACCAACGGGCTTACATGGTTGGATTTATTCCAAAAGGGATACTTCTAGGATGAGATTATGGATCATGGGAGTTTATATTAGTAGGGTTTGGATGATACAAATTTCTTGAAAGGATTCAACATATGAGAAGATTGAATTCCTTTTTATAATGGAGGAGGAGAGTAATTTTTGTAAATACTAAAATGAAAACACTATTGGGAGGTCTACCTTACCTCACTTGATTCCAAAATGAAAAATAATAGAGTAAATGTAAATTATGTTCAATCCACACTCACACCACACAAAAATAAAATCGTTTTTTTTTTCATTTTTTCCTATGTTTTTATGTTTCCTTAATTTTTCAGCTAGGTCTTTCATTTTAGTAGCTAGTTTTCAAACTTATGTCATTAATCCATTAAGACTAATTTAACAGTATAAATACTATAAAATTTATTTCATATGATTATAATATATTACATATAATTTACAAAAAAACCCATATGTGTTGGAAATTAATTTTAACAAAAATGCATGTAACGTGCAAAAACACTACTTTAACCTTAACTACACAAACTATGTTTTTACTATTTATGGATCAATATTTTCATTATAAAAGACAAATTTTCCCATTAATGTACCATATTTGATATTTATTAACACTTACAAATAACTTCTAAGAATATAATATTTTTAGTAATTTTATATCATTTAATAAAATATAATTCATTTAATTTAATTATTAACAAAATGATCTATGTTTGGGCATTTCATAAGAATTTAATGTAATTATATCATATATAAAAATTATATATATTAATAATATAACAATAACTCAGTTATATTCTAAAATAATATTTATAACCAGACCTATGTAGCTTCTTCCCTACTGCAATCCTTTAGAAGTTGTAAATGTAAAAAACATTCAATTTTCGGTATTTTTAATTAATTAAATTAATATATAGGTCACCTTCCTGAAATAATAACCAAATAACACATAAAATAGAGACAAATGTGGTTATGGTTTAAATATGTCTATCAAATGGTTGTTGGATAAGTGGTGGCCCACATATACACCCAATATTCTAATTTTAATCACTAAGTAAACTTGTTCATACCTTAATCACTATAATTAATTTAAAATGTTTCCATTAATCATTGTGATCAACAACTTAATTTGGTCCTAATTGAAAAAAAATAATAATCATTAAAAATAAATATGTGTATTTTTCCAAAATTCAATTAACATAAGTGGTTGAAATTAATATAAAAATAAGCATGACGACTCTCCAATACAACTAGTTATTAAGAAGAAAGTTTCAAAAGTTTGAAATGTTTCTATATCCAATTCCAATGTAAAATTTAATAAATTTACCTAAATTAAATTTATTGATCTATTATTGAACTAAATATAGTTTGAAACAAATTTAAAATATAATTTAACTATATAAATAAATTATACAAAAATGACGATTTCAATTAAAATGCAGTGTTTGTCACTGTTCATAAAACAATTCCCAGAAAAATACCAAACAATATTTCAATGTAAATTTTAATAATAATTTTTTTGAAATAAGTATATTTTTTAAAAATAAATTTAAAAAGTTTCAAAATTTATTTTTACTATAAGTCTTCAATTAAAAGGTTGTAAAAGTGTTTTTTTAGAAAAATATAGTTTTTAAGTATAAAACTGGATTAATTATTATATTATTCCTTTTAAATGTATTATATAAATTTAAAAACCTTTTTACAAACTTTTATAATATATTAATTATTATTCACTCCCACAAATATAATGGACATGTGATATCATCCATATTAAATAATAAAATCAATAGTATGTTATTGTTTGGTAAGGGTCGACCTTGCGTGTAACAAAAGTTATCGAAGAAACTTGATGTTTTGTGAAAAGGGAGATAAACATGGTGTTGTGTATATTGTAATATAAACTATGCATTTATTTTTAAACAAGCTATCAAATAATTTATGAAAATTGATATTATATATTTCATAAAATCTAGGGATGTAACATCCAACCCGCATAAAAAATTTCATCCTCAAAATTTGAACTTTATCTCACACAAAAATGGTTAAAAATTTGAACATAACATTGTTAAAAATATCATATTCCTAAACCTTATGAACTATTTTATTTTCTATGAATAAAATAAAATATACTTAATTTATAAATTTACATAATCACAATTTCATCCTTATAAAAGTTCAAAAAATATGATGAACACCCCTCAAAGTATCCTTAATCCTAAAAGATCATATAATCCATAAAGGTTATCAATACCTTAAAACTAATGTACAATAGAAAAGAGGTACTTATCCTTAAACTAGAGCCTTATATAAACATAAACCCTACTAAAAATACCCTAAATTGTTTTTAATCAATTTATGATCACATCACATAAAACCTCTGAATACGTCTCTAAAACCATGCACTTATGGTTAATCTTCAGAAATTACTGACCTCCCAAGAGATTCCATCACTTCACTAGATGGCCCAACATCAACTACAGTAGTAGAAATAGATTTTAACATAAATTTATGTATCCGATTAAGATAATTTATAAGAAAATTATGTAACTTAGTATACACATTAGAATAATATTCCAACTCATTACAACTAAAATTATCATTATTTATTGGATATTTGTTATCTCACTCTTGGTTTGTTAAAAAATCCTCCCTTTTTATTCACAAACCATGTGATTAGTCATACCACATTGGTAACACTTTTCATATCCTAACGTTCATTCTTGAAAATTTATTTTACCACACATGGAACAAGTTTTAATATTACCTCAAGAATTTTTATTTAGTTTCTTATTCATTTCCTTCCCCTTGGACCGTTTCTTACTCCTTTCACATGATAGCACAAAAGTGTTTAAATACTCCATCACAACATTCTCATCATAATGAACCACACTATCATAACATTTAAATTATTTAGAGACCAAATATATTTGTATTCTAGGTATCAATACTGATTAAAATCTATTAATTTTATGATCAAATTTTGAAATAAAATATAGAACATACCTCACCAATATTGTGAATATTTATTTATAAATGACCAGTAGATCATAATCCTTTTTTTAATTCTATGAATTGTTTATCCATCCTATTCCAGTAAAGTTTAGGGAAATATTTCTCAAGGAACATTTTTTAAAATTTTTCTCAATACATGGGATCAAGATAATATTTATATCAAGGATTGTTAACCAAATACCTCCATCAATCAATGTCACCTATAAAATCATAAATGAAAAGGATTTTCTTTTAAATTTATTAACATCCCATGAATTCCAATATATTCTCTAGGGAATTGATCAATCCTTTTTCTACCACTAGGTTAGATGATCCATTGAATTATGGGGGATTCTTTCTCATTAAATTTTTAAGTATAAACATGTTACTCCATGGTCAATCATGTTCTTATCTGTAATGGGAACCACCACCATTAATAGAATGTGTGAACAAAGATATCACTACAATAAAACTATTCCATTCTAATTCCAATAATCTCAAAATGTTGTTTTGGAAGGTTATTTTCCTCACAGTTCCTTCCCACTATAGATTTCATATTTCTTATGTGGAAAACCATTCTGAACAGACATATTTTAGATGAAGAGGTAGAGAAATCTTCAAATGGTTTATCGTTTCAACATAACCATAAGGTAAAATAATCTAACGACACTATATTAACACTATGATAACGTCAAATGATGTCTAAACCTTTCCTATGATACCAACTATAAGGACCCAACCTTGAAAATTATGTAATCTTGAGCTATGTCAAGAATTTTATTTCTCCCAAACTGAGGTTATTTTCAGATTTTGATTTTATATAATTATTACATGACTAATACATAAAAAACCATAAAAAAGTGTGAACTTCCAATTAGAATCCATTTTCCCCATAATATATAACTTTCAAAAGAAATATTGAATTATTTTTGTAGAAAATCTCCTTGTCTTTCAACTAGACTAATTCTTTTCCCATAACCATACTTAAACCATGTGAATTTTTAAAAAAAATTAGAATGTGAAAAAATATCAATAAGGGTCATAAAAAAGGAAACTGTTAGTTTAGAAAAAACATGAAAACACATATAACGTCTACCTTTATCTTCAATGTTCTTTGAAAATATGAAATAAAACATTTTTTCCAAATAAAATCATTAAAACCCATTATAGTAAATTTAATACTCTTTTTTTTACATATAGCATCGTATTCATAAAATACATTTAAAACCCTTTTAATTGGAAAAGTCATAAGACCAACTTCTGAGAATTTCACTCTTACAAAGGGAATAACCAAATAGTCTACATCCATACCCAATGCATTAGAGGGATAACATAGAACCACCAATTCGTTAAAATAAAATGGGTTCACTTAAAGATATTTGGGCCACGCCATGCATAAGATGTAATGGGCTCACCCGACACTATAATGGCCACCCCATGTATAAGATGTAATGGTCTTACCCAATGCTATCTAGGCCATCCCCAATATAAACAATATCAGTCTCACCCGTTTTATATAACGATAAAAAACTATTTCATTAAATAATGATATTTTATAATAAAAATAATAGAAAAACATTATTCCATTATAACTTGATCACCCCTTGAAAAAATGGGTTTAATGTAAATATCCTGAAAACATGTTTAACCAGTAAAAAAGAAACGGGTTATGAAAAAATATCATTGAAACATTCATAATTCTTTTATAGAAAGATTGAGGATGGTATAAATATGACATATATGGAGGATAATAAAAAACAATGTTTTTTGAATGAAAATACCATTAAAATAACATTAATAACATTATTTAAGAAGCTAATCATTAAATATTCTGAAGTGTCCCATACCAATTTGAAACATTTAAACCATAATCCATAAAAAATAATAAAATTTAACAAAACATTAAATAACATGATAATAAATAAATTCAAGATATGATATATTAAAGGGGTTGTACATACACATCATAAGATAAGTTTTGTGCAAAATATAAAAAACAATGCCTCAATGAAGGATAATGAGACGAAATCTCGTACCTTGAGTACGACTTGTCATGTGTTTCTTTATCTTCCTATTTTTCGGGTAACACCTTCTGGTATACACTAAAGGGATTCCTTGATTAATCTAATTCTCAATGTTTAGATTTAGTATAAGATCAGGTATTTTGAGAGATTATTTTGGTAGGTTTTTATGACCCAAAATGCTTGGGAGTTGTGAGAAGTGGAGAATAGTGGTTGCCTTTTTACAGTGGAAGAGGATGGGAATTCTTGTAAATACCAAAAGTAAACACTATTGGGAGGTATCCCTTACATAGTTTTATTCAAAAATGATAACTAATGTTGTAATGGGGAAGTTGGGTGAATCCAAACTCACACTAAACAGAAATAAAATAATCTTTTTCATTTATTTTTCAGTCCATAAATTTTTTTCTTTCATATTGGTTATTCATTTAGGGGGTCAGTCTTCATACCAATATAATGCATCCAATAATGCTAAATTAAATATTAAACTTTTTATAAATTTATACCCTCTAAATATAAAACAATACAACTAATTTATAAAATAAAAACCCCATATGTATTGTAAATTAAGTTTAACACAAACACATGTAACATGTAGAAATATTTCTTTAACCTTAAGTGTGTTAACAATATTTTTACTATTTATGGGTCAATATGACAATTAAAAAAGATAAATTGGCCCATTTATAGACCATATATTATATATATTGACACTTCACATGGAATAATATAGTATATTTAGTAATCTTAAATAATGTAATAAAATGTCATTTATTTTACTTAATTATTAACTAAATAATACATGTGTTGGCATTTCTTAAGCATAATGTAATTATTCATCACTTAAAATTCAATAAAATTTAATAATAAAAAAATAACCCATTTATATTACAAAGTAATATTTATAACCGAACCTAGGTAGCTTCTCAACTACTCTAATTCTTTATAAGTGATAATGGAAAGGAAGGTTCATTTTTTATATTTTTCATTATTTAATATATTATATTGGTCACTTTCATGGAAGAATATACCTATAACTTATAAACATAGGAACTATGGTTTCAAGGGTCATAATAAATCCATAAAATCTGTGATGAACAAGTGTGGGGTCATTTATAAATCTTATATTTTATGTTTAATCATTATGTACAATGCTTCTTACCTTAATCACTGTAATTAATTTTAATTTTTTTCATTAATTATTTCAGTCAAAAAGATCAGTTTTTCTAATTATACCAAAAATTTCATACTTATTAAAAATAAGTATATGTATTTTTCCAAATTGTATTTCCAGAAGTGTATAAAATTAATTTAATATTAATCTCACACACGCTGTGAGACAACGTGTTTTTAAATAGAAATGTTCAAATGTTTGAAAAGTTTTTATTTCCAATTTCAATATGAATTTGAATACATTTACCTATATTAGATTTATTGATTTATAATTGAACTATTAAGAATTTAAAATGAATATAATATATAATTTATCTATATAAATAAATTAAACCAAGAAGTAGTTTTCAATTAAAATTTTGTCTTTTTCACTCTTCATCAAAAAATGAAACTTCTCATAAAAATATAAAAAATGCACCCAAACTAAATTTTAACATTAAATTTTCTAAAAAGTGGCTTTTCAAATTATATTTATAAAATTTTCAAAATTCATTTTTAAAACAAGCATTCCATTAATGTTGGAAAAACATATTTTTCAAAAAATAATGTTTTAAGCATAAAAATAGATTAATTCTTATCTTATGCTAATCAAATCTATTTGATGAATGGGAAATAAATTATAAACATGTATAATTTAGTTATTGTTATAAAACCTAGAAATATAATCTCTCGGCAATAGCTTCCATATTACATAATAATATCAATAATATGTTATTGTTCAGTAAGACTCAACCTTGTATGTAACAAATGTAATTGAAGAAACTCGATGTTACATGAAATGCAAGATAATAATAGTTTTTTGTATAATTAAGTATAAAATTATAATTGTGTGTAAAATAGTCTATAAAAATATTTAAATAAATTTGAAAGGTTTTATTTCATAAAAACTCCAGATGTTACATTATCCACCCTTTATTCCATCAAATCGGAAGTGAATTTATTGCTTGTTCTTATGTGTGGACTACCACCTCCATGAAGAGATACAATTAATTTTACATCACCATTATTAATTTATGGTTATGATAAAAGTTTTAACATTTATATGTAATATTTATGAAATAATTATTATCTTTTAATTAAAATATAATATTTACCTTCTTAACTTACCATCTGTTGGATGACTATAACGTCACTTGTGTATACATGAAGAAAACACCTCCATGAAGTGATGTGATTACTTTTCTTATATAATTTACATGGATTATAGTAAATTAATATTAGATGTATATATTTTTTATTCATGATATAATTTTTGTCCTAGAATGATAAAAACAATATATTTCTTGAAGGTTCCAGGGTGTATAGATGATGCATATGGATCTGGGATTTCAAAATAGTTCTCACAATGTCAACTGAACAACACTGTCTTTGGTTTTTTGATAACTAGTAAATGATGATGATATCACATAAATTAATATAAAAACAAAATTAAAATGCATAATTACCTCATTTGAATTGAGGGTTGTTCATCAAGTACTCATCACCAGTGACTATTGCTCAAATAATCCATGGTTGAATCCATATTGATCATCCATAAAAATTTTTAAGAGTATAGGGTAATGTTGTTCATTGAAATCTAGGTTCTAGAAAAAAGATTCAAAGAAGAATTCAATGTCTTGATAATCACCATTATCTCATCCCTTCATTCTGAGAATGAGATCAATGATCAAAATCATGGATTGAGAACTTCACTCTCTTGGTTGAGGGATGGAGGATAGAGGAGCTCTCAAATTGTAGTGGATGAATAGTCCCTTGGAAAAGATAACAATCTTTCTTATATGGTGTAGGATAAACACTTGGAAATGGTTACCAACACCAGTATAAATAACACCCAATAAGTAATACGTAAATAACAAGTTATGACTAACTAAATAACATCATAAGCATTAATTATATTTTTATCAATTACTTATAATATAAAATAAATATATTACATGATAAAAGTGATTCATTAACTCAACTCATAATTCCTATAAATATTAAATGATCATGAATATTAAAATACTATTTAGACAAATACTATTTTCCCATGTATTAACTTAATACATTATGAATAATTTTAATAAATAAATTCAACTCCAATTATTCTATACTTGAATAATAATGAATTTATTTGTTCAATGGTAATCAATTATTCCCAGACATCTCACAAACCATGGGGTGGGTCCCACAATGTCATATAATCATATTCATCAATATAGGGAAGCCTTTTGAACAATCTATGTGTGTGGCCTTCTGGGCCCTTATCATGATATAAGTGAATACTATTCATAGACCAAGAGTAGAGTATAGAAAACCATCAAGTTCACTAAAGAGATAAGGAAAAGTCATTGCAATAAAAATATTTCTTATGAACACATATTGTGTAATATTATCTCTTTATCAGATGATGTCCTATAAATCAGGATTTAAACTTTGTGTCATCATCCTTTCTTGTATTGTTATTCATTATCATTATTGGAAAGACTTACCTTCTTCTTCTATGAACAATGATTTAGTAAAGTTACTATGATCATATAAATTAGTCCTAAGATATCACGTCATTTAAGAAGAAAAAATATCTTTATTATTCAATGAATTTTATACCAACAACGATGCACCCATCACAATCCACCTCAATACATCATAAATATCATAGTTTTCTTATTACACCAAATTATATTATTAAAATAGTATACACTACTGCTAATATAATTTTGGGAGATGATTACATATGTTTGTAAATAGTAACTACCATTGACAATTTAAAGTTTTGGTGTTCCTTTTGGTGGGTATGTCCTCGTGATCTCATCTACTCCAAATCATCAAGTAAGAACTTTATCAGAATGAGTCTTAATGATTATGATCCCCCAATACCCAATATTTAAACATCACTTGTGTCCCGTATTCATGAGGTATCAGGATCATTTTAAATAAGTTAATTTTAATATCATGGTATCTATAAATTCCCACGATATCCTGGGAAGTACTATAACATTTTGATATGATAAGTAATCTATGGACATTACCACAAATATAGTGGATATAGAAGTATCAACACTATTCTGGAAAGGAAATCACATGTATATATCAAATAATATAAATGTAATAGTAATAAAATAACATACATGATTTTTCTCTTGGAACCCCACTTATAATATTTCTTTTTTCCATTATTTTCATTAGAAAATGAAAACAACATTCATGTATATAAACTATCTACCATATTTAGAAATAGTGTAAATTTTTTCTATATCAACCATTTATAGATGTCTATATATATAATGAATATATATGATATTTATATTATTATTAACCTTTATGGTATTGTTGAACCATGATCAATGTATAAGTAAAAGAACCACCAAACAGAAAATATCATGAAAAAAAATTAACACTCAGAAACATTGATTTTAATAAGGATTTATTAATAAATTGTTGTTGAAATGTTAAAATTAGATAATATATGATATTATAAGTGTGTTAATGACTCTGGTAAATAAAAAAAATAAATTTATTATATATGAGGTTATAGTGTTATCATGTCATTTCTAACTTGAAGTAAGGGGATTTCTCATGTCATATTTATTTATGTGGGATATATTCTATATTCACCATTTATATACTTTGTGCGGTGTATATAATTCCCATGAATTTATTTCAATAATATTTTTTTTAAAATTATGGAGTGTTAAAAATATATCATTGGTTTTATATTTCATGAGGTTTTAATTCATATATTACTAAAGCGGTGATTGTTTTTCATGTTAATATTCTTCTATTCTGACATGTTTGATGTTATGAAACTGTTTACATTTATTAGGATTATATACTACCCATTTATCATGTTATATCATGATTATATTTTTTTATGATGTTTTAAGTTACATTTTAAGATATTATTTCTTGGGTATTATGATTCTAAAGTTTCTAACTTGGTATGCGTTTTATGTTATAAAACCATTTTTTACTTGGATTGTTCATTATTATGTTTATGATGATGAAATTTCATGATCTACATCTTAATAATATCATTAATTTTATATAATATTTTTATTCATGTCATTATAAAGTAATAAAACCATTTTTCTCTCATTGGTACTTAAAATTTTAGGGCAAATGTTTTTACGAAAAACATACTTTATTTCATCTTTAGTCAGGAAACATTTTCTTACACGTCCTTGTTTTCTTCAAACTATTTTCAAGAATTTTTTTATTATTATCCTATGATTTATTAAATTCACTCTAACCATGTTTAACTTTTATAAAAAAAATAGAATTTATATTCATGTCATCTTCAAAAAAAGGAACTTTTTAATTTTTACCAAAAATGTGAAAGAAATCATTATTTCAATGTACACAACATGAATTAGATTTCCCACAATCAAGATCACACAATGATTTGAAACATCATTTAAAATTTTCCATGGTTATATTAAAATAAAACAATTCCCCTGATATTTAGGAAAATTTTTAATATTAAACAGTGTATTTCAAAATGAAAAGGATACTTTCCAAAAGAAATACTTCAAGTGATCTTTTAATGTCATTTTTCAATTAAGATATCATCCTTTGATGTTACATATGATTTATTAGAGATATTATCCAATTATTCCATCCTTATTATTTCTCTATATGGTTTGGTATTATAAAACTATGTTTTTTATGAAATCCATTTATTTTCAACTAGTTAAATTATGAAGAAATGCTGAAATGTTAATGAAAATTATTTATTTTCCATGGGTTATTACATAATATAAATGATTTTTGATATTAATAATCACATATTAATTGATAATTATTATGTCAAATGTGATCCCAAAATCATATATCCCTACAATGAATTGGGTAATGTTGAATATCTCATGAGATAATGAATAATTGAATGGGAAGTAAACCCAATTCTATAAGGGGAAATATTCACTATGATAGTCTTTAGAGTTAACATTAATAAAGGATATCATTTAATGGGGAGTCACCCCAATAAACTATGATATTTTTTGAAGTGGGTTTTTACTAAGAAAATTATATTCTATACATATGTGTATCTACAAACTTAAGTTATATTCCAATGTTTTTCCCTTATGGATCATGTTCATTGATTCCACTACAATTCATATATTATGATCTATCAGTATTTGTTCCATGAATTAATATTAGGATTTATGATATGTTAGGTATGGTATTAAAATGTCGTGCTCATATTCTCACACCTAGATTATACGATTATGATAAATTTTTCATTGAAATATCTTTTTTTACCCTTACTGAGCATCAGTTATATCCCATTATTATTTTTCATTTCCCCATGTTATGAAGAATTTTTATGTAGTGTATGTCTAAGAAGAGTAATATGATGGAAGATATTTGTGAGAGATGTTGAAGATATTTCATGAAATAATAATATTATGTATCTAGTCTCCAAATACCCTACAACATTATGGTCATTGGGTTTTTATTTTTAAAATATATTGAATATTAGTATATTAATATTTTTTATCTATGTATTAAAGTTTTTCATCATTATACCATGGCGTCACCAATATCGACTCAAAGACTCGACTTTCATCTATGATCCAACTACAGAAATCCATGACTGCAACATCACAGGTCTATGACATTAAAATAAAAAAACCTTCATCATACTTGTGTCAGGATAAACAATATCTCTATATACATCATTGTTTATATTCAATGGGAGAGTATAAAAACTCATTATATAGATCCCAATTTTTCCCACACATACCACTACGACATGGACAAGTTAGATTAATTTTTTATATAAAACATGAATAATCATATCAAGAAGTTTAAAAAATTTCAAAGTTTATATAAAGAGAAAAAAATTTCATTCCACTTGGAATACCCTTTAAACCATGTATACACCCAATGAATGCATCCATCCTTTCAACAATATTTACTCATGTGTAGAGAAACTATCCTTAATTTACCAATTAATCACCAAGTTGTTATCCACATGACCTACTAGAACCATCCCCATATTCTAACCTAACATGAAATTTTCCAATGAAAATACAATCCCAAACCAACCAAGTATTCTATGTACACATATTAACATTTTCTAAATATCCAAAACCCTCTTTATCAAAATTCTTTTCCAAAAAGTGTGTGGGAATAACCTTCGATTCATAATTTAAAACGAATGAGAAAATGTATTTTTCTAATAATATTTTTTCCAAAATTATCTAAATAAAATCGAAATCAATGATTCCAAAAAAATATCTATCATGTTCAAATGAAAGTGGATAGAGAGAGGGAGAATACACCTACCTCAAAATCATTCAAAATAGAGATTTATTCTATGATTCATAGATCTGAGATCCCATTTTAATTATTTCAATTAATTATACGTAAGATTCACTAATACATGTCCTAAGTCAAAGTTATCTGTATGAAATTCTTAGGTTATTTTATATTCATAAAGGAAAACAAGGGAGAAAGACGATGAATAATTGGAATCATTATTACCTATTTATCGTCACTATGGATTTGATGAACTTAGTGTCGTTAGGGAGTCAAATTTCATAAATTACCTAGTGAGGGAATAGTGTTTTACGGGAGTCTAATTATAATATAATAGTTCTAGAAGTAAAAGGGTTAGATAAAATAGGTATATTTTACACTGTGATAGACGAGTTCATGTCGTGAGTCTTTAGGGTATCCACATAAGATGAAAATCACATCAAGTCACGTCACATAGAATCACCAAAACAAATTCATTATTCAAATGGAATTCATGGATTCTACCAATAAACCATTCATGTCATGACTTCTCCATCCACGCCATGAACTATTCCCAGATCTCAGATTCCATCTCCCGCTTCTCTATTCACCTTTGCAAACATCCAGTGACCAAACATAGCCAATAAAAACTCAAAAGAAATAGTTTAAAACAAGGAAATACCTCAAACTAGGGATCTCACATGAACCTCATTAACAAACATATTGTGATGATCATCTTTTTTCATTAGTGAGAAACTTCATAGAGTGATGATTAAAAATCAGAATAGTGAAGGGGTTTTACAATTTTCTATACACATTAATTCAAACCTATATGTATCACCCTACAAGTGATACTGAAATTGGTATCATAGTGATTTTTACTATCTTTAAACTCTTAAGTCCCTATTATGGATAAGAATAAGATATTTAGATACAATGGGATCACAATATTTGATGGAAATGAGTTTCACTCAAGGAAATAGAGGATTATACCCTATATTCTTTCTTTAAGGACTCATTTTCTTGATTCCATTTAATATTGATTCACTATACCAGATGAATTATTATCTTCGGCTACTAATATGAAAACTTTTAAAATTAGGGGAATGAGAGAAATAATTTATTGTTAACCTAATCAAAAAATGAAATGAAAAATATTGTGATTTGTTGAACATGTAATGAAATCTGGATGAAAATTGACAATATTTATGAAGTAAATGAAACTTTAAATGAGATATTTAACATATTAAATCTATTTTTAGCATAATTATAGTGTTTCGAGAATCATTGGAGGACTCCACTATTGAAAATAAACATATGAGAACATCTCTTTTTAAATTTGATATATGTATTTCAACTCTCAAAGATAAATATCTTGAAAACATCACTACTAATGAAATTCAATGTGTTATCATCGACTATGAAATGGGAAGAGGACCATCTATGATATGTAAAGTAAATATGGGAAATAAGAAATATCTTTTAATGCACTCAAATATATAAATATTAATGTGAATCAAGACTGCTCTAATAAAGGAAATTACATGGTATATTATGAATAAAATCTTTATATTATGTCTAGAAATTTCAATGTGGTGAAAGAGGTATGTATAGAGGTAAAATACCTTTATATTTATTAATTATTGAGAAGTTGTCTATATTCCTAGAAACTATGCTGTGCAATTTAGAAGAGAAAATAATAATGATTAATCTTCTAAGAAAACCAATACTAGAGATTTCTCATGTCCTCAAAAAATGATAAGAAGAATATGTCTCTTAGTTTCTCCATAAGGAACATTCTATCAGCTAAAAATGGAATCTCAGATAGTGAATAGACTTTTAATGTGGAAGCTTCTAATGAAATCTCTCAAATCATACTCATGAAACATAATGAATAATAGGTGGATCTATCAAAAGATGAATATCGATACAATGGTGAGTATGTTGCAGAGTAAGGTGAAAATACTAAATAATATAACATGATAATGAAAATTAAAATTTGATTAAATTAAATTTTAAGGTTAAGGGAATTCAATACCTGGTTAAAATGAAGCTCTAAAAATCAAACTAAATTATAGTTTGAAAATGATAGTTTGGTCAGAAAATTGAGAAGTTGAATCTTAGCATTTCTAAAAGGGATGTTTTTTTAAATACATGAATTCTAACATTATCTCGGTGGAAAATGGAATTTAAATACCTATAAAGGAAGAATTATGAAATCAAGAAGGAGTATGAGAAAAGTAATTGAAGCATGAACATTGGTGCTAAAAAACCAGGATATTTTTCTAAGAAACCTACACTAAAAATACTCTTCAAGAAATATATAATGTGTGAAAATGGAAATTAAATAGAATAATATTTTAAAAGTAAAACTACATCTATTAAAATACCATGGATATGATATTGTCGAGGAGAGACAAATTACCCAAGGAGAAAGTAAAATTTTCTACAATACGAAAGGAACCAAATTTGGAAATTGGGTCTATAGTAGCCAAAAATGTCCAATTAATAGAACTAAAATTTTTTTTTGAAATATTTAAAAATATAAGTAATGAAAATAAAATAGGAAAACAACCTATTCAGTAGTATAATTTTTATCAAAATAGAATATTTCAAGATTACTTCTGGTGTTGTGGTTGGTTTTTTCAAAATTATGATAACTAGTGGAATAAAATTTAATTGAATTGAATAATAAGAGAGAAATAATCAAGGGGAGGTGGTTGCGCCCAAATTTACCCCACAGGTATGCGGTAGTTGTAGTACAAGTAGGGGTCGAGTCCACAGGGACCGAAGAAGAAACCGAGAGACACTCTGATTTTGGAAGGATTTGGCTATGGAGTGACCAACTATTTGGATTGATTTTATTTGAATAACTACTGAATTAATTTAAAGAAAATAAATTAAAACATACACTTACTTAGTCTAAAACAATTAATGGAGATGAGTTGATCCTAAGTTGTTACTAGGGTTAGATTGGATGTATTTATTATCTTATAACGTTCGTTTCACTAATTCAAGACGTGTCCACATAATGATATAATTCCTCAACATCATTCACCAATTTAATCCCTCACAATTCCAAGGCTAATCACCAATGCACTTAGAGGATCAATTTAATGATCACTCCAAGGAATTGTATCGTACTAGCACTCGAAATGTGTTATTGTTAAAGTTGGCGAAGATGAAATAGAAATTAATCATCAAATGGAAATCTTAAATTAATGAAATGATTAAAGAATTTTAGATCATAAAATAACATCCAATCTTCCCCATGCAACTCCCTAGGACCAACCCATAAGGGTTTAGCCCTCCATTTATGCTATTAAAGAAATGGAAGCGGTAAGTCGACTTAAAGAAGCAGAATTGGAGAAGAAAAATAAAACAATGAAACGATCACTCCACCGTTGTGTGAATAAATTCACATGTTCTGGTGTGAATAAATTCAAACCTTAAAGCAATGGTATCAAAGTGATAAGAAAAAAAAGAAAAAGATGAAATTAAGAACTTTTATTGAGAACTAATGTGATTCAAATAACTTACATGAGAATGAAGAACGATTACAACATCAAATGGACAGCAAAACATTACAATGAAAACAAAGCATCCAAGATGATAAGAAAATTTTCCACCCCCATTCCCTTCACCACTAGCTCCTTATATAGGCATATTATGAGCCTTAGGTACATTCCCCAACAATTAATTCACCCCCAAACAATTAATAGAGTCAAATGGAGGGTGAATAATCAAAAGGAAATTGATGTTTTGAATTTGACCCGGAAAACTGTTCAGATTCGTCCACCACATTTACGTGTGAATTCGAAATTGAAGAAGGCATAATCCGGAGGGGCTGTAGAAGAGAAATATCTTCATCCATCTGTCCTCTATGAGCTGTAACAATTTCAGGAAATTTCGCTCAGCTGTTTGGAAGTTATAGTCGAAATGGTGGGACGTATTTTTGAGCATTAATGTCATGTCCACCATTTAAATCTCAACTTCAGATCCATTTATCATCATGATAACTTCAGAATTAGCTCCAGCCACAGTTGAATAAAATGATCCACATATTTGTATCTTTCTACTGTATAAATTTGAGATTCATTGGGCTTGGTGTCTGGGCCCCACATTTGTTTGATGGGCCTTAGGCCCATTATGCTTTTTCCAGCATGTTTCTGCCTTCAGGCGCAAAATTCTCCATCTTCCTTTGGGATTAATCCATCGGACCTAAAAGATAAAATTTTCCAAACAAAGTGGTCAATCATATCCCAAAATTTCAAATTAAAATGATAAATATTGTAATTTCCACAAGCGAATTATTGAGTGGGCCCAAATAGACATTTTAAGCATGAATTGCAAAATGATGGGAAATGAAGTTCAATTTCTGAATTGGACTAAAATTGATGTTTATGAACTTTTAAAAACATTAATATTATGAACTTAACAATTAATATTAGCCACTTTAAGTGACTAATCACACCCCCCAACTTGAGTTTTTCTAGTCCCGAGCAAAATAAATTACAAATACGAAATCCAAATCCCCTTTTCCAAAAACATTTAAATACACATTGCTCACTCAAAAGATCTCATACCAAAAAAAATTATGTAACCCATCAAAATCATTTAAAACAAGCTAGGTCCATAAGAATATCCCAAGCCCAAGCCCATTCCTTTGTTCAAATTCATTGCCACATTTCATCCAATTCCAATTAAGCATGATAAAGTGTTGTGCATCATAAAAGATATGGGGCCCATTTTATTGTTCAAGGGGAAAAATGGAAGTGCTAGGTGGGAATCACATTAAACCTTAATATGAGTATCCATTTTTTTTATTTTTTTTTTATTATTTTTTTATCCACAATAGATATGAAAAGACTAACTCTGGGAAAGACAACTATAGAGTCACGATCCCCAAGTGCCGGACGCCACACATATTGTCAATTTCATGCTCTACAATAGAGATATAAAGCCTAACTCTGGGCAAGACAACTATGGAGTCACGATCCCCAAGTGTCGGACGCCACGCATTTGGACAAAACATTGCTCTATGTGGTCATTATTATTTTTTTTCAATTTTTTTTTTGTTTTTTTGTTTTTTTTTTTGATACTCAAATTAAACTAAAAGTGACCCCAGAACCCTATGCTATAATGAAAGGGACCCAAGAACTCAAATTTACACCCACGATCCAGTAGACGTGCATTGTGTCATTTTTATTAAGAGGATGAAAATATAAACATTGAAAAATCACATCGGACAACCGCACTTTCCAAAAACTATGCTCATGAACTTAAACTTGCATTAAAATCAGAATCAAGGCATGCAAAATTTATTTGATATCCAATTTTAGAGTTTGCAATGTGTCTTTATCATGTTTATGGTTAATGGAATTTTTTTTTCATGCATGTTCTTATTCAAAATAAAAACATTTTTTATCCCCCCCCCCCAACTTAGAATAACATTGTCCCCAGTGTTTAAAGAAAAAAAAAGTTAGAAGGGGGTAGGAGAGGAGTTCAAAGATAAAATTGAGAATGAAAAACATGGAACAAATTCACCTGGTTTTTAAAGTTGAGGTTCATGATACTCCAAATTACTCCTTTGATCTCTTTGGGGATGTAGGCACCTCCTTGATTGAACATGTATCACCCAAAATAGTTCCTGAACCATAAAAAGAAGGACAAAGCAGACAAAACAAACAACACAATGATTTATTTAATTCCAAGTACCATCATTTTCATGTTTTTTTTAAATCAAACTAATGATACATTGTCTTCTTTTAAATTTTTGGGTAAGGTATTACTCAGGGATCACACCGCGTGACACGGTTGAATACGGTGCTCCCCTTTCATACCCATCCATACTCATAAAAGAAGAACAGGTCAAGAGTCTAATAAATTTTTTTTTAAACCTACAAAAACATAAATAAAATAAACTGATGATACATTGTCTTCTTTAAATTTCTGGGTAAGGTATTACTCAGGGATCACACCGCGTGACACGGATGAATACGGTGCTCCCTTTTCATACCCATCCTTACTCATAAAAGAAGAACAGGTCAACAGCTTATGGTAATTTATTATATGAAAAATAAAATGATTCAAAATGATTAGAAAACATGAAAACCATGGGTTGCCTCCCATGCAGCGCTTTTGTTTAACGTCGTTGGCTCGACTTTTACCCCCCAACTTATCCAATTCCAACTTTCAGAATTTTAATTAACCCATCTTTCTCTACTTCAACTTGATTCATATTGATTGTTTTTTTAGAATCGTTTCCTTGTATAAATCCATGTTCTAAAATAAATCTGAAGACACAAGGAATGTCAGAAATGGTTGATCTAGTTGCATTTTTTGTCCTTCCTAAGATGTCAAGGTTCAATCTAACATTATTTCTTTCATGAGAAGAATGAATGAATAAATTATGGTCGTGGGTATCACCTATGATGTAATTCTTGTTTGGGGAATGAAGGGTGATGATTTTGAGTTTTGGTTGATTGAAATTTCCTAATGAAGATTGGCAATTTGAATGAAAGTCGGTTTCTTCCCCAAAAATTTTAGAAAGAATTGGTTCTGTTTGAAAATATGATTCATCCCCAAAAGTGTCTAGTTGAATTTTAGGAGTGTGTATGGGCTCAATGTTTGTAACGCCCCGACCCCAGCTACCCAGAGTCGGTGCATTACTTCGTAACATTGGCATGATCACAAGAAAGATCAAATCTCGAAAGACCGATTGGTTTAGTAGCCTTGGAAACACTAGATATATTCATAAGTTTTACATTACATCATAAAATGAAAAACTACTACAACAACATAATGTTTCCACAGTCCACACTATAATCCCCTCATAATATCCCTGCAGGTCATTCATAACTTACATCTTCACTTCCTGGGAAAAATAAAACATAGAAAAGGGGTGAGCTCAAATGCCCAGTAAGGATAACAATATAGCGGAAACTTTCATCAATAAGAATAAACATTTAAGGCAATATATAACTAAAACAAAAGCCTTTTAAACATGAACTTTAAACATGGTATGGCATAAATAAAATGAAATAATTCCATTTAATTATTCACATGGATATTCTATTAATCGAATAATCACATGCAAAAATCAATAACCACTTTCATAATGTTGGAATGCATAATGCCAGACTATCATAACCACATAGCCAAGGCCTCGTGCCAAGACTACAAATAAGATTTTGTCAAGGCCTTGTGTCAAGACACTAGTTTGTCTCATGAGACCTACCGATGCATCGAGGAGCTATAGCGGGCTCCACCCGTCACTTATTAAGTCCAATGCATTCCCATATGAAAAGGTTTAAACATAACATAAACATTCGTATTAAAACTAGCATACGAAATGTCAATAATTTCACCATAAACTGTGAATGGTATAAAAATATCACATCCATAGTCAAACATATCACAAAACCTTCAATACAATATAGAAGTTTTGTATCATAATAAATCAACTTCAAATAATCTTAAAATCCATCAAAGGATGTTGACGTAGATGAAATCAAAATTCTTTTTAAAGAAATATATCCTTTTATTTTGAAATCATTTAAGAACCATATAAAATAAAACATTTTCTTTGAAAATATTCTTATAAGCTTGTAAGGAAAGCTTTGAAGATTTTATAACGGCGTAAAATAACTGCACCCGCCGTATAAGTTAAAAAAACATTCTTACCTCAATTCTGTCGAAAAGGTTAAAAAGGACCTTGTTTTGAAAACGACAGAAAGATTCCTTTATAAACCTCTTATAAAAAGTCAAACAAGGGTATAAATGACTTTAACCCATATTCTTGTAAATAGTAAAAATGTTTTGAAATACATTTTTAAGAAACATGGATGTGGATGATAAAGATATCCCATTATATTATTACGTATAAACAACCTCGGATAATGAAGAGATTGTGAAATAACCCTTACCTTGTACTTTTCCTTGGTTGGGGTAGGTTAACCTCCTGTATAATGGTGAAATAATTGTTTTTAAATTATACAAGAATCATATATATTAATATGATATCATATATGATCTTTTAACATTGATTTGTTAATAATATCTTAGAATTATCGTCGTTTCGGGAGTTAACTTACTCATTTTCTTTTATATGTTTTGTTACATAAGCCATGGTTGTTGTATCTTATTCATATCCAGAATGATATCCAGTCCTTAAACATCATTTTTAAATCATCAAATAATAATTATACTTGAATGGATACGATGGAG
Organism: Viscum album; assembly: GCA_963277665.1. Taxonomy (NCBI): domain Eukaryota; kingdom Viridiplantae; phylum Streptophyta; class Magnoliopsida; order Santalales; family Viscaceae; genus Viscum; species Viscum album. The sequence continues at coordinate 1,022,813,985 of OY728134.1, read as the reverse complement.
AATGAATCTCATCGCGTTCGTGGAGACGGTAGTCCGTACGTACGCACGAGCGACAATATCATTCTTTTGATATTAAAATAATATATAAATGGATGGTATATCATATATAAAGAATAATTAACATGTTATATTTATTATTTACATGAGTTACACATCATTATTATACCCATCCAAATAATATTATATTGAATAACAATTACACCATGACGTGGAGACGGTAAGCCGTACGTACGCACGTATGGTGAAATGTTATTCAAAGGGTGGATAGAATACTGAATATGATTGTACCATATTTATAATAACATCACAGTATATGTGAGATACTGGAGTTATTATTTTAGAATGGTAAGAACAAAGGAAGAAGAAGTGGAAGAAGAAATGAACTTGGAGAAGGGTGGTGAAATCATTACCGCTTCTTCGGGTTCTTCCTTTTGATTTGATCAAAAGGGCTCCTTAGGTTGGCTTTATGATCAAACTAAGGCCTCTAGGTTGTAGTGAGGGCTGTTGTGAGAGTATTTGGGAAGAGTTTGGCCGAGCCAAAAGGCTTTGAAGGTGTGAAGAAATGAGAAGGAGGAGTGCCCTTTTATAAGAGGGGTGAGGGGCACCTTTGGAAAAGTTAGAAATATTAATTTATAATAAATTCATATTCGGTTTATAAAGGCTCCAAAGTTTATTATTCAAATGTTAAGGTGGGGATAGGTCGAAAACAACTCAACCAATAGAATTTAGACAGGTTTGGGTACTTATATTAACCTTATCTTTAAGTATTAACTCTAAGTTAATTAGTTTCACTTTTACAATGTCTCTTTGTATTTTTATATAATATGGTTAATAAACTTAGTAAATACATCCAAGCGACCCCTAAGTGGTCCATTAATTATGAAACTATCCTTATATAAGTCTATTGTCCGAACCTTAGATTTTTAGGAATTTAATATCAATTAATAATATAATATTTGTTTTAAAAACTCTTTTATGTCAATTTTGACACTATTCAATAGTTGATTTTTGTGAAACTCATAACAGATTGATTACTTCATAAAAAGTCAATTAAATCAATCCTAATATATCATAGTATCCTAGAAAATTAGTTTAATTCATTAAAAGTTTCATATTATATTTTTTTGGGTATTTATAATATCAATTATTTTAATTTTTCACTATTATAGTAATTACTGCATCATCTTTGTGTCATATATAAAATATATTATTTAATGTCTAAAAATTTTAAATAAAATATCCTTATGTAGGAAATCTTTGTATCTTTCTAATGAATATTTATAATCTAAAATCCAAATTATATAACCCTATGTAACAATTGTTTTTCTAAAAGATATATGCTTGTGTCAATTTTGTATTCATTTTGACTTAATTAAAATAAAGTGTCATTATCACTTACAAGTGGATCCATGGGGTCCCAAAATCGACACACAGATGCCCATGGTCGACCATGTATCAATCAATAGGGTTAAAACACGTTTTAGGGTTATTTAGTATTATTATAATATTATTTTGTAACCCTTATTTACCGGATTTACCCTTAACCATGGTAAATAAAATATTTACCGCAGTAATTATTCAAAATGTCTAAAAATAAAAGTTACCTATTTACACAATTTGAACATCCTGATTCCAAATATGGAATCCATTTTTCTAAATTCAAAACACAGAAGTGGCAGAAATTAATTTAAAATTAATTCTCGCTGTCAAAACAAAAAGCGTGTTTTTAAGAGATAATAACTATCAAAAGATTTACACTTGTTTATGTTCGGTTTAATTGTAAAATTATGTCTAATGACCAACATTATATTAAATTGTAAAAATATATTCTAAATATACTTTAAAACCACTCAAATTCATAATTTATCACTATTAATTATTTTGATTAAAAAAGTTGTTTTTAATTAAAATTTAGTAATTTTCACTATTCATCAAAATATGAAAGTTATCCGAAAAGTACCAAAATTTCACCTTAGGCTAAATTCGATATTCCGAATCCAAAAATGAAGTCCATTTTGAAATATAAAATATATATATTTTCAAAAAGTAGGTATTACTATTTATAACGGCTAGTTTGATTGGTTATGGTGTGTTAGAACTCGGTGTTGCGTACAACACACGCTATCACATTATTCAAAGGGAAACGTACTGTGGAATCTTGGGGTGTTTCATTTTAAATTTTTGATGTCCCCATTTAGTCAAAAAGTTTAAAATATTGTATTTAAAAAGTTTTCACTATTAGAAGTTGATAAAAGTGAAATACTGCAAATGAATCTGTTCTTGCATTATGACTAAGAAACTCATAATAGGGATTCTAAAATTATAAGGATTATATAAAGTTCAAATGTAGTTAATACTATTCATGACCTCTTTTAATGGTGTGATTGAACTCGGTGTTGCGTGTAGTGCAAGTTATTGAATTATTTTTAAGAAATAACACACTCTGAAATCCTGGGGTGTTACATTCTCCCCTCCTTCAATAAATTGCGTCCTCGCAATTTGAAATTGTTCTTCGAAAATAAAAGGTTGAAAGTAGAAAATATATTTGTGGGAAAACCCACATTGGAAATTGGGTTACTAAAATTTAGTCTTAATATGAGGAAAAGAGAAATTAAAGGGTCACCACCAAATTATGATCTCGATTAGGAGAACATTGGTGGCAATTAGAGACATATAATTGGAGGAAAAACGTAAATATTTATAGGTAGTGATTGAGGTCATCAATCACAAACAAGTATAAAATTGAGGTCCTTAAACTCATCAATCCATGATGATTTGAAGTACCATCGGTTCAACAAAATATATGGTATTGGGACAACACATTTTTGACATTTCAAAATATCTTAGTTGAAATCCCACATCGAAAAATGAATTAATGAGGCCTCTATTTAAAATAAAGTGTGGAAAGTATGAAGATTACCGAAAATAACACATACTAGGGTTCCATGTAAGAAAATATGGATATGGAAGAAAAATCTATCCATCAATTATCTGATGGAGAGTGGTAGAGAACATGGCTATGAAAAGGCCAACAATCCCAAAGCCATAAATTTGTGATGATTTAAGGTACCATCTAGGACAACATTTTTGTTCTAAGTTTCTATTATTAATGTTGAGGAATTTATTTATGAGATTGGATAAGATAATAAGGAGATATACTTAGTTTATAATTAGAGTTTTATCCATTAATAAATTTCTACCAAAACTCATCATTCACTCGGAAAAAAAATTCTATTTATACTATTCATAGAGGGTTCCAAAATAAACGAATTTATAATTCATCTACCAGATCTTTTAAAAAACTACTTTATTTAATCCAGGACATCTCGTGGGATAGTGGTAGGTGATACACCCTTGTCGCCCTTTGGTTGCGGGTTCAAGTCTCGCAGCCTTGCCGGACGCGATGGGTTGCCGCCCGACCTCCGGGTTGTCCTTTTATGGAAATCCAAAATAATCCAAACTAGAACTATCCAAAATACTTCTGTCCAAACTCACAGTCCAACATTCATAAGGAAGGTAAACATAATATAGATCCTTTTTACCCCGTAATAGCATATGAATACCTTCATCATATATTACCATATTCCTTATTGATTACATTCATGATCCCTTATTCCATATAGAATGCTGGATATACTTCATTAATCCAAAAATGTTTTAAACCCCAACAATGATGGAATATACAAATCATTAATCAGTTCCAAGGTAGTCAAGAATATCCAATATAATTTATCCAAAACAATCACATATTATTCCAAAATCACTACCTCAGTATCAGAACTATATTATGGTTTATCATTCTCTCAACCATATATTTTCCAAAAATCTGTCCTGCTAATGAGTCACTTTTCTTTGTTCCACACAATCTCAAGTCCTTAATGAAATAGTACTGCAGTACAATCCTTATATACTCCATAATTATTATAACAAGTACATTGTTGATACAATACTCAATTGACATAATCAACATAAGAACTCTAATCATCCCTCTTCATCTGTGGTAGTATCATAACATGATTATTATCCAATAACATCATTTGCGGCATAGTCTGATGACTGGGACATAGGTTCGCGTAGTTTCCAAACTCCTTGCAAATGAAGCATTGTACATTTGAAACCATTTTCTTACCCTTGCAGTCACGTACTTTGTGCCCTTTTCCTCCACACTTATAACAAACACCCATTCCTTTCAGGCAAGTTCCAGGGTGTTTCTTTCCACAGTTACCACATATGGGAAAATTCTTCTTTTCCCTCTTACTTTTATCCATCTTTCTCTCTTCCATCCTTTTCTTCTCTTGCTTCCCTTCAAAGCCATAGGACTCAGTAAACTCTTTACTTATCTTATCAACACATGATATTATTTCTTCATATGATGATAATACATGGGAGACTATTTCTCTTATAAATTCTAGCTTAAGACCATGAAAGATATGATCCTTCCTTCTCTTTGAATCATGTGCATTTCTGGAGTTATCATTCCTTCTACTGGGCGCCATTTCTAAACAAAGGCATAAACTATATTAGTTTATGAGTCAAAATACATAATCCCAAACTTATAAAACACTTAACATAAATTGAACTATTTATGGATATAATCCATAATCATAAAAATGTTTTCTTTGAGGAAGTATATACTCATAAACCCTTCATAAAGGTTTGTAAAGAAAATGAGAATTATCCTAAGCATATCCCCCGGGAGTGTCGTAACCAAGAGTGCAGCAAGGCCCATTGTCGTGCACCAGTTCCCGTTCGAGTCTAGCTCAAAGCAGTGTTTTCGGGTTTTACCCCTAGGTACATCTATGCCAGAGCCGCCTCTACCTGCTCGTATCCAGACAGGGATGTATTGCTCGGAAAACTCACAAAATCTCTACAATACCAAAATTCTAGGAAGTTCTTCTACACTAATCCTCAAAGCTCATCTTAGGTCTACGTGCTCTAATCAGAGTTTATCTAAATCTAGCTTCCAAGGTTTGTACTAAACTTCCTCTGATACCAACTGTAACGCCCCGACCCCAGCTACCCAGAGTCGGTGCATTACTTCGTAACATTGGCATGATCACAAGAAAGATCAAATCTCGAAAGACCGATTGGTTTAGTAGCCTTGGAAACACTAGATATATTCATAAGTTTTACATTACATCATAAAATGAAAAACTACTACAACAACATAATGTTTCCACAGTCCACACTATAATCCCCTCATAATATCCCTGCAGGTCATTCATAACTTACATCTTCACTTCCTGGGAAAAATAAAACATAGAAAAGGGGTGAGCTCAAATGCCCAGTAAGGATAACAATATAGCGGAAACTTTCATCAATAAGAATAAACATTTAAGGAAATGTATAACTAAAACAAAAGCCTTTTAAACATGAACTTTCAACGTGGTATGGCATAAATAAAATGAAATAATGCCATTTAATTATTCACATGGATATTCTACTAATCGAATAATCACATGCAAAAATCAATAACCACTTTCATAATGTTGGAATGCAAATGCCAGACTATCATAACCACATACCCAAGGCCTCGTGCCAAGACTACAAATAAGATTTTGTCAAGGCCTTGTGCCAAGACACTAGTTTGTCTCATGAGACCTACCGATGCATCGAGGAGCTATAGCGGGCTCCACCCGTCACTTATTAAGTCCAATGCATTCCCATATGAAAAGGTTTAAACATAACATAAACATTCGTATTAAAACTAGCATACGAAATGTCAATAATTTCACCATAAACTATGAATGGTATAAAAATAGCACATCCATAGTCAAACATATCACAAAACCTTCAATACAATATAGAAGTTTTGTATCATAATAAATCAACTTCAAATAATCTTAAAATCCATCAAAGGATGTTGACGTAGATGAAATCAAAATTCTTTTTAAAGAAATATCTCCTTTTATTTTGAAATCATTTAAGATCCATATAAAATAAAACATTTTCTTTGAAAATATTCTTATAAGCTTGTAAGGAAAGCTTTGAAGATTTTATAACGGCGTAAAATAACCGCACCCGCCGTATAAGTTAAAAAAAACATTCTTACCTCAATTTTGTCGAAAATGTTAAAAAGGACCTTGTTTGTAAAACGACGGAATGATTCCTTTATAAACCTCTTATAAAAAGTCAAACAAGGGTATAAATGACTTTAACCCATATTCGTGTAAATAGTAAAAATGTTTTGAAATACATTTTTAAGAAACATGGATGTGGATGATAAAGATATCCCAGTAGATTATTACGTATAAACAACCTCGGATAATGAAGAGATTGTGAAATAACCCTTACCTTGTACTTTTCCTTGGTTGGGGTAGGTTAACCTCCTGTATAATGGTGAAATAATTGTTATTAAATTATACAAGAATCATATATATTAATATGATATCATATATGATCTTTTAACATTGATTTGTTAATAATATCTTAGAATTATCGTCGTTTCGGGAGTTAACTTACTCATTTTCTTTTATATGTTTTGTTACATAAGCCATGGTTGTTGTATCTTATTCATATCCAGAATGATATCTAGTCCTTAAACATCATTTTTAAATCATCAAATGATAATTATACTTGAATGGATACGATGGAGAATGAATCTCATCGCGTTCGCGGAGACGGTAGTCCGTACGTACGCACGAGCGACAATATCATTCTTTTGATATTAAAATAATATATAAATGGATGGTATATCATATATACAGAATCATTAACATGTTATATTTATTATTTACATGAGTTACACATCATTATTATACCCATCCAAATAATATTATATTGAATAACAATTACACCACGACGTGGAGACGGTAAGCCGTACGTACGCACGTATGGTGACATGTTATTCAAAGGGTGGATAGAATAATGAATATGATTGTACCATATTTATAATAACATCACAGTATATGTGAGATACTGGAGTTATTATTTTTGAATGGTAAGAACAAAGGAAGAAGAAGTGGAAGAAGAAATGAACTTGGAGAAGGGTGGTGAAATCATTACCTCTTCTTCGGGTTCTTCCTTTTGATTTGATCAAAAGGGCTCCTTAGGTTGGCTTTCTGATCGAACTAAGGCCTCTAGGTTGTAGTGAAAGATGTTGGGAGAGTATTTGGGCAGAGTTTGGCCGAGCCAAAAGGCTTTGAAGGTGTGAAGAAATGAGAAGGAGGAGTGCCCTTTTATAAGAGGGGTGAGGGGCACCTTTGGAAAAGTTAGAAATATTAATTTATAATAAATTCATATTCGGTTTCTAAAGGCTCCAAAGTTGATTATTCAAAGGTTAAGGTGGGGATAGGTCTAAAACCACTCAACAAATAGAATTTAGACAGGTTTGGGTACTTATATTAACCTTATCTTTAAGTATTAACTCTAAGTTAATTAGTTTCACTTTTACAATGTCTCTTTGTATTTTTATATAATATGGTTAATAAACTTACTGTATACATCCAAGCGACCCCCAAGTGGTCCATTAATGATGAACCTATTTTTATATAAGTCTCTTGGCCAAACCTTATATTTTTAGGAATTTAATATCAATTAATAATATAATATTTGTTTTAAAAATTCTTTTATGTCAATTTTGACACTATTCAATAGTTGATTTTTGTGAAACTCATAACAGATTGATTACTTCGAAAAAAGTCAATTACATCAATCCTAATATATCATATTATCCTAGAAAATTAGTTTAATTCATTAAAAGTTTCATATTATATTTTTTTGGATATTTATAATATCAATTATTTTAATTTTTCACTATTATAGTAATTACTGCATCATCTTTGTGTCATAAATAAAATAAATTATTTAATGTCTAAAAATTATAAATAAACTATAATTATGTAGGAAATCTTTTTATCTTTCTAATTAATATTTATAATCTAAAATCCAACTTATATAAGCCTATGTAACAATTGTTTTTCTAAAAGATATATGCTTGTGTCATTTTTGTATTCATTTTGACTTAACTAAAATAAAGTGTCATTATCACTTACAAGTGGATCCATGGGGTCCCAAAATCGACCCAAAGATGCCCATGGTCGACCATGTATCAAACAATAGGGTTAAGACACGTTTTAGGGTAATTTAGTATTATTATAATATTATTTTTTAACCCTTATTTACCGGATTTACCCTTAACCATGGTAAATAAAATATTTACCGCAGTAATTATTCAAAATGTCTAAAAATAAAAGTTACCTATTTACACAATTTGAACATCCTGATTCCAAATATGGAATCCATTTTTCTAAATTCAAAACACAGAAGTGGCAGAAATTAATTTAAAATTAATTCCCGCTGTCAAAACAAAAAGCGTGTTTTTAAGAGATAATAACTATCAAAAGATTGACACTTGTTTATGTTCGGTTTAATTGTAAAATTATGTCTAATGACCAACATTATATTAAATTGTAAAAATATATTCTAAATATACTTTAAAACCACTCAAATTCATAATTTATCACTATTAATTATTTTGATTAAAAAAGTTGTTTTTAATTAAAATTTAGTAATTTTCACTATTCATCAAAATATGAAAGTTATCCGAAAAGTACCAAAATTTCACCTTAGGCTAAATTCGATATTCCGAATCCAAAAATGAAGTCCATTTTGAAATATAAAATATATATATTTTCAAAAAGTAGTTATTACTATTTATAACGTCTAGTTTGATTGGTTATGGTGTGTTAGAACTCGGTGTTGCGTACAACACACGCTATCACATTATTCAAAGGGAAACGTACCGTGGAAGCTTGGGGTGTTTCATTTTAAATTTTTGATGTCCCCATTTAGTGAAAAAGTTTAAAATATTGTATTTAAAAAGGTTTCACTATTAGAAGTTGATAAAAGTGAAATACTGAAAATGAATCTGTTCTTGCATTATGACTAAGAAACTCATAATAGGGATTCTAAAATTATAAGGATTATATAAAGTTCAAAATGTAGTTAATACTATTCATGACCTCTTTTAATGGTGTGATTGAACTCGGTGTTGCGTGTAGTGCAAGTTATTGAATTATTTTTAAGAAATAACACACTCTGAAATCCTGGGGTGTTACAATGTTTGGTATTTCTCCCAATTTTTCAGTGATTGGTGATTCTAAAAAATCATTTTTGGTGTAATATTCTGGACATTCAATCCTTGAAAAATAATTTCCCTCTTGTGAATTCATGAAATAAATTTCATCCTAATTTAAATACTCATTAACAATTCCTTCATGTTCTTTATCTTGAATTTCAACATTTCCTGACCAAATCTCTTCATTATCCAACTCTGTATTCCAAGATTTTAAAGTGGGTTGTTTACTAAATTAACATGAGTTATGTGGGAAACAAGATTCTTCTATAAGTTAAGTGGAAAGGACATCCTGAGTGGGAATGGGTTCTTCATAAGTCTCAATGCTATGTAGTTCTTGTCTAAAACTTGATACCTCTGAATTCATTTTTTCCATTTGTTCACACAATTTTTGAAGAATTGTTTTAGTATTAGTATTGATAGATGTTTCGACATCATGGACTTCCTCATTATTCATCTTTTCAATCATTCTTGATAGGTATGGAAATTGATCATTTAATCCTTCATCGTTACAAATTTCATTCATGTTATCAGGTATGGGGTATTCATTCAAAGGGTGATTAAAAAAGGTTGGTGATTCCCAATATGGATCTTAAAACTGATTCCATCCTGGGTTTGTGAAGGGATATTGTTGATGATACTCCATTGGAGTTGAATGAAATTTGGATTTGGATTTTTTTGGGCACACGAAAATAGAAAGGGGAAAAGAAAAGAGAAATATAGGTGAGAAAAGAGAAGTTAGGTGAGAATAGAAGGTGGGTGTCTAGGAAAACATTCTTGGGTCCCCGGCAACGGCGCCAAAATTTGGTTGTGCCCAAATTTACCCTACAGGTATGCGGTCGTTGTAGTACAAGTAGGGTTCGAGTCCATAGGGACCGAAGAAGAAACCGATAGACACTCTGATTTTGGAAGGATTTGGCTATGGAGTGACCAACTATTTGGATTGATTTTATTTGAATAACTACTGAATTAATTTAAAGAAAATAAATTAAAACATACACTTACTTAGTCTAAAACAATTAATGGAGATGAGTTGATCCTAAGTTGTTACTAGGGTTAGATTGGATGTATTTATTATCTTATAACGTTCGTTTCACTAATTCAAGACGTGTCCACATAATGATATAATTCCTCAACATCATTCACCAATTTAATACCTCACAATTCCAAGGCTAATCACCAATGCACTTAGAGGATCAATTTAATGATCACTCCAAGGAATTGGATCGTACTAGCACTCGAAATGTGTTATTGTTAAAGTTGGCGAAGATGAAGAAGAAATTAATCATCAAATGGAAATCTTAAATTAATGAAATGATTAAAGAATTTTAGATCATAAAATAACATCCAATCTTCCCCATACAACTCCCTAGGACCAACCCATAAGGGTTTAGCCCTCCATTTATGCTATTAAATAAATGGAAGCGGGAAGTCGACTTAAAGAAGCAGAATTGGAGAAGAAAAATAAAACTATGAAACGATCACTCCACCATTGTGTGAATAAATTCACAAGTGCTGGTGTGAATAAATCCACACCTTAAAGAAACGGTATCAATGTTATAAGAAGAAAAAAAAGAAAAAGATGAAATGAAGAACTTTTATTGAGAACTAATGTGATTCAAATAACTTACATGAGAATGAAGAACGATTACAACATCAAATGGACAGCAAAACATTACAATGAAAACAAAGCATCCAAGATGATAAGAAAATTTTCCACCCCCATTCCCTTCACCACTAGCTCCTTATATAGTCATATTAGGAGCCTTAGGTACATCCCCCAACAATTAATTCACCCCCAAACAATTAATAGAGTCAAATGGAGGGTGAATAATCAAAAGGAAATTGATGTTTTGAATTTGACCCGGAAAACTGTCCAGATTCGTCCACCACATTGACGTGTGAATTCGAAATTGAAGGAGGCATAATCCGGAGGGGATGTATAAGAGACATATCTTCATCCATCTGTCCTCTATGAGCTTTAAAACTTTCAGGAACTTTCTCTCAGCCGTTTGGATGTTATAGTCGAAATAGTGGGACGGATTTTTGAGCATTAATGTCATGTCCACCATTTAAATCTCAACTTCAGATCCATTTATCATCATGATAACTTCAGAATTAGCTCCAGCCACAGTTGAATAAAATGATCCTCATATTTTTATCTTTCTACTGTATAAAGTTGAGTTTCATTGGGCTTGGTGTCTGGGCCCCACATTTGTTTGATGTGCCTTAGGCCCATTATGCTTTTTCCAGCATGTTTATGCCTTCAGGCGCAAAATTCTCCATCTTCCTTTGGGATTCATCCATCGGACCTAAAAGATAAAATGTTACAAACAAAGTGATCAATAAAATCCCAAAATGGCAAATTAAAATGATGAATATTGTAATTTCCACAAGCAAATTATTGAGTGGGCCCAAATTGACATTTTAAGCATGAATTGCAAAATGATGGGAAATGAAGTTCAATTTCTGAATTGGACTAAAATTGATGTTTATGAACTTTTAAACACATTAATATTATGAACTTAACAATGAATATTAGAAACTTAAAGTGACTAATCAGGGAGACATTAGAAATAGATAAAAACTTTGAATAACTCACAGTATATTGAGAAGAAAATTGATATGATAAATATATTTGAAAGTCTATAATAAGTAGGTGTAATATATAATCAATAATGACACACTTTATATCTATGTGTTTCTTTAATCCTAACTCACCTGAATATCTATCATAATCATGGAAACAATCAGAATCATGGTTAGTATGGTTATGAGGTAAATGAATTTCATGTTGCATATAAATATAGTAAATTAACATAACCATGGATCGTGGATTATATATGCTCATCTCGCATGATAGGTGATCCAAATAATCATAAAAATGTTGAGAAATATAATCTAGGATCTGTAACGTTTTGTAATTATTTATCTCCAAAAATAAAAGCTATTTGAACAACAAGTATTAGAAAATACCAAACTAACCCAAAAAACATGTTGTTTTAATATGGTCTAAAAATAATATATTTATCATATCCCTAGTATTTTATGGTGTTAGTGAGGTGATTTTCAATAAAAATGTATGCATTTTCGAAATAATAAAAGATAAAGTTGTAGTTAGTAGGGTATTGAGAACCCACATTTTTTCAAGTGATAGATACAACCATTGACTGTTACATAATCCAACTAGAAGAAAATGAGTTTTGGAATAGATGGTTTAACCATCTTGGTCAAAATAATATGAAGAACATTATTCAAGATGAAGATGTAATGAATTTACATCGTTTAAAGGAAAACTTAACTGCCATTAGTGCAAACTAAAAAATGGGTATAATGGTAAATAAAACTCACAAGGTTGCTGAAATCCAGAAATTAAATCCTCCAGAAATGATTTACTTTGATGTGTGTCATCCTATGAAAAAGTGTTCAAAAAGTGGAAAAGTATATATTTATTAAATTCATAGATTATTTCAGAAGAATAAAATGAATTATTTTTATGAATAAAAAATCATAGGTCTTGGATAGATTTAAAATATTTAGTAGACTAGAAGATAAGTATACAAGCTTTAAATTGAAGAGACTTTGGTCAAAGAATGGCACTGAATATTTCAAAATTTAGTTCACTGAATATTTTAACAACCATGGGATCAAACATGAATTTAGTTCTAAATATACTCCTCAAGAAAATAGTGTGGCATAGATGATTAATATAAGCCTACTTGATATGGATAGAACCATATTGATAGAGTACGAAACATTAAGGTAGTACTGGTTATAATTCATTACTACATCGATAATAATTTAGAATATATTCCCCATAATATATAAATCATATATGACTTTCTATGTGGATGGGTTCAAGAATAATTTGAATATTAAGAATTTTAGAGTATTTTGATGTCCATGTATGATCAATAATATGAAAATAAGTGTGGGAAACATTTTTGAAAAGGATGAAGATAAATTTTTCTTATAATATTCAAAAAAAAATTATGTTCTTGAAGGTGCTACAAAAAGCGGCCTTAAAAGAATGGTGAAAGTGATGATGTGGTGGTTTTCAAAAATGAATAAGGAATCTGAAATACTGTATGTATCAACAATGAGGATGATATTTTCAATTCTAGATGTGCTATAGAAAATGTAGAGGACACATAGAATCATATTGAAGATATAAATATTATAATTACTAGCGATGAAGATAAAGTGAAAAATATTAAAAGAGTAAGTGAAAGGTCATGAAAAAATGTTTTTGTTGAGAATATAATAGGTGATCAAAATCAGGTGTGCAAATCAAAATAATGTTCACAACAACAAGTCCATTATCTTGATAAGAAATTAACTTGGGATCTTATTCCTAGGCCTAATGAAAATAATTCTATTGGAGTAAAATGGATCTTCATAAATAAACTTGATGATAATGGTGAAGTATCTATAAATAAGGCCAAATTGGTTTTTAATTGATACTCACAAATTAAATGGGTTGACTTTGTTGAATCATTTTATCTAGTATCCATCCACGAGTTCAGTAGAATATTCTGTGTCATAAATCTTCAAAAAATATATATAATATTTCAAAGGGATATTAAATCATAATTTATGAATGTTTATATTCACGGGGATGTGTATATCAGAAACCAAAAGAACTTATGCAGGATTCTGATGAAAACAAGGTTTGAAAACTAAAGAAAGATTTTTTTGGATTCATACAGGCTCTAAGGGAATTATATTTCAAGATATATTAACATCTAAAAATGTGAAATTTATGAAAGAGTATGAGAAAAAAATTATATGAAAAATACGAACACCAAAAAACTTTGTGTGATTGTGTATATTAATGATATAATCTTTTCCAGTAATGAAAAACATTTGTGTTAAGAGTTTTCATGACATATTAAACAGAGGTTTTCAATGTATGTTCTTGGGGAAGTGATTTTATTATTGGGATTACATGTTTCCCAAGCTACTGAACACATATTTATTTCACAAGAAAATCATGTTAATGAAATCCTGTAGAAGTTCGATACGTAGAAATGCTGAGTTGTGTCAACCAAAATTCATGAGGGCACAAATCTCTCTAATGATGATGGGGGACAAGAAGTGAATAGAAAATTGTTTTGAAGATTTAATATAGTCTTAGGTATTTTATAGAAACAAGAATAGACATTATATATGTTTTTAATACATGTGTTACATACCAATCCAGTCCTATGGAGTCACATCAACTATCTAAAAACAGAATCTTGAGATGCATCTCAAATACATTCAATTATGGAAGGATGTACAAGAATATAGGCGAGATAACTTTAAATGTATTTTCTGTTACTGACTGAGATGGTACTATTAATTATAGGAAGTCTAGATTTGGTGGAGTTATTTTTTTGGAGAAAGGTATGGTTCATAGAATTTAAATAAAAAAATTAGTTACTTTGACCTCAACTAAATTTGAGTCTATGGTAGGATCATATGCTACCACATAGATTAAATGGATGAAGACACAACTACATGACTAGTCTGTCAAAGATGAGTATCCTCTTGTTTTGGGGTGAGATAATCAGAGTGTTTTTAATCTATCAAAAAGACCCTATACAACATTTCAAAAACAAAACATATTGATATCACATGTCACTTTATTAAATAAAAGGTGGTGAAAGGAATCTTCATAATAGAGGTTTTTTCTTCCAATTAATGACTATCGTAATTCTCATAAAACCCTTATGAACTGAAAAATATGAGGATCTACAGTTGTATTTGGTAGTGTAGTAAACCCACATTCACTGTGGTATAAATGTTTTCAGTTCCCTTCTATATTCTTTTATTCGTACATTCTTGGTGGGATATTTTTTATAGGGGAAAACATTCTCTTATTATGTGTTAGTGGTTTCAATTTTGTATTTATGTGTGTAAAATGAATCTTGAAAAATATTATACTGCATCTTTTATGTTTGACTGGTGAAAAGGAATCTTTTTGTAGAGGTGTTCTATGGAAATCATGAATGATTGATTTAATCACTCTTATTTTCTAAAAATATCTATCTCATATAGACATAGAGATTTCTAAGTCATAATTCTTTTTCCAAGATATATTTGAGTTGTTCCATTATATTAACTCATTTTTTATTTTAAATGAGGGAAAGATGTACGAAGTATTGAAAACAAATCCAAAGGGGGAAATTGATGGATCCATTAGTATGAGGTTTTATTTGATCTTAATACATGTCAAAGTGCTTATTATTTTGGTGATCATTAGAGTAACCCGATAAAATTATTGATAAAATTATATACAACATTTTTCAGAATTTTTGAAATTGGTTGATAAGTGATGAAGAAGGATTTAATCGACTGTATGAAGAAGACTGACCATACAAACTAACCACATCAAATAAGAAGCTATTGTATGTTTTTAATTTGTTGAATTCATGTACATCCTCAACCTATCATGTTTTATGATATCTACCCTAACTACTTCATATGGTCAACCACATGATGGATCGATCATGAACTGATCGATGGTGAAAAAGATGTCATAAAAAGATATGTCCTACCTGGAATTGATTAACAATGAACTACACACCAAAAAAATGAACAATCATGACCTACTGTGAGTAAGTAGAATCCATATCATGGAATACTAAATCTAGATTTAGGGTTTGATATATTTCCCAAAATAATTGCATGACATATCATATAAAGGAAGGAAATTCCATTAAATGAGCTACCACATGAACAGTCAACCTACTTTGAGTGGATGGGAATATATGAAGATTAATTATAGGAGCCCCAGTTTGAAATGGAGGAAATATTAAAGAACTTCCTATATCTAGGTTCTACATAAGTTAATTACTCACATACATAAATTCCTCACATATACAGATTCTACCACATATGATAATTTTTCCTACATAGAGATCTATATAAGAAAATATAAACTGTCTATGTGAATTTATAAAAATAGGAATCATTTTTCAAGTTGATCCATATAATAAAATTTATCATAGAATGGTATTGGTTTATGGAATTAAATATTATATTATTTTTATCATAGTTTTTTTATACAAATAGTTTCACCATTTCAGAAAATCCATATATAATACTTTTATAAAAAGTTGTACCAGCGTGTTTTAATGCATGAAATTGGAATTTAGTTTTTCGATCAAAGGTGAAGAAGTAGATAATGTAGTTTATATTTTCATAAAATACATCTGAAGCTACAATTAATATGGGGAGAATATTCACAATTAAATTAGTGGGTTCTGAAGATAAATATTGAATAATTCAAGGGAAGAACAAAATATGGGAGATCAAATCCTTCATGTAATTGTATGATAATATGGTAATTCAATATTTTATGAGGATAAATACTCCAGACTTTATGATTTTTTGAAGAATATATTATCTCATATTTAAAATAGATTAAATTATGAATTCAAAAAATAATAAGTCTTTAGTCTTTGGGGATCTAAATGAGAAGAATGACATAGTTTGGATGATATTCAAATATGAATTCAAATATAATAAATATTCTCTAGTTTTGAATATGAATATTATCTACCATCAATATTTAAGGAGATATTAGATATTTATAATTATGGGAATTCAGACATTAAGAATTATTTTCATATTCAATGAATATTAATCTAAAAAGAGTTTAAATAAAAATGTTTTGAAAACTTTGAGTGAGAATAAGGGATATGTTGTTATATCAAAGAAACACTTTGAATGGTATAGAAAGAAGGTACTCATCTAGTGTCTGTTTAGAGTCTCGCATTTTCATATACGATCATTATTTAGAAGGATTGTTTATTTTTTTCAAATTTATGTTATTTTTTAATTGGTTGGTGTTAGTAGATTATATTGTCTCAAGGTCATACCCTTGCAAGAGTTAATTTTTATAATAATAAGGGGAGTCTTTTTTATGGGATAATAACAATGAAAAACTATGTAAATAGTCATTTATAAGGTGTATAACCTCATTAAAATAATTTTTGTTTCTATCTAATTTTTACATTAGTTAGAAAATAGAGTGATTGATTCAAAAAAATCATGATAGTGAAGGGTTTTCTAAATTTTCTATACACACTAATGTATCCCCCTTTCAGTGTCTATAACCCTTTGAGTAATCTAAAACCATGAAATAAAAGGTATCATGGAGGTAAACTTATGTAGATTTTTAGAAATGTGGATAACCCTTACACAATGTATAAAGTTCTTGTTAAATCTTTACACAGTTCACCATATACCTTAATAGAACATGGTTTACCCATACATTTCATTTGGAAGGTGAGATTCACCATGATGATAACTCTAGATCTTGTTGGTACCCTTAAGTGGCCTATTAAATGAGACTTCGACCATTATGTAACCTATAAGGTAAACTTCCTATGCTTACATTAGCCAAAATTTACTTTTAACTAACATTGAGGTAATGAATTATACCCTTTGTAGCCTTCTTTTTTTTGTTACTGAACCATCACAACACCATGACATCATGTTCATAAATTCAATCCTTAAACTTCATTAATAAACCATGCACCCAAATTATAAATACTATATTTAGTTTAACCTTAATCAAAATGTTCTTCAATCAACTCAATATTCATTTCATCATAAATTATTTTGTAATTTCAACATGTAGGTAGAGTTATCACCCAATAGAACTCACAACTGGACTATTCTGGAGTTTGAGGCCCATTTATCATACTTAATTAAAACCCTTCTCATAAAAATAAAACCTGTTAATGAATGAAGTTTATATTTATCATTTTGAACATAACAAACCTCTTTGGACCTCACAATCAATGATCATCTTCATCATCTTATTTGGGAAAGCATTCCATATTCAACTGTACTTTGAAACATTATCTTATATGATTCTCTCCCACGAATAAAATTTCAAATAATGTGAGCATTGTGTTTAAAACATATATATTCAAAAATAAATATTATAATATAATCCCTTCACTTCTCAAAAAAATATTCATCCAACTTCGTCTTCGACAAAATAGTTTTTCGTGGCATGTCTTGGCCCAATTTGATGATGTTCAGATGATAACAGGATAATTTTTGTTTTCCTATTAACTAAATGTGTTCAAACATAGTAATCCATCTTCAACGAACACCCCATGTACCCCCAATCCAATTATGGAGCTACCCGATTCAAAAATGTCTTGTATGTCAACTTGGGTTGAGCTCGATTCATCTCTAATTCCCCATTATGGGATTTGTTAAGTAATTACACAGAAATAGATCAATCGACAACATTAAATGGTCTTCTAACTTCCACTAATAGGTTTTATATCATCTGTAATATATTTATGATATACTTAATTATCATAATAGTTAAATTATTTTGGTTTGATGGCCTCCATTTTGGATTATTATTTCTTCTTGCAGTAGGTTGTCTGTGGTGGCTTGATATATTCACTCATGATTGACCACTTATGGTAGATCGTGTCAGCAATGGTAAATAAAATTTTTTTCAGTCAATTGTGTTTTAGTATAGATGTAACATTAGTTAAATGTAATATTCGACCACAATTATTATTATTTTCAATGGATGGCTTGTAGGAAATTTAATTTGGTGTATCTTGGTCGAGCTCAGTTCATTGGGGTTACCCCTTATATGGGTTTTTTATAGGGTGTTTCTACCATGAAGTAGTGTCTCTCACTTGTGGTCACATTACACAAAACTCCAATTACACCCACATATCACGAAAGATATATGTTTTACCCTTACATGTCCTTTGGATAATTCCATATACCCTTACATGGATAGCTTCTTGACCTTTAAATTATAGTTTGGAGTTAGCATGACCCTTACATGAGCTGCCTTGATGGATGTTCCAACTTTATGCAAGCATTTGAAAACATAATTTACCCTTACATGGTCATATTGGGGCCTTCAACATCATGTTCTATATTTCACCTACACATTTCAGACACCCCTTGTGTGATGGTAACTTCAAACACGAGAATCATAATTTAAATAAAGGGTTTATAGAGTTTATGTTTTGAAATGATTAAAATAATAAAATTCCAAATTAAATGAAATTGAAAAACATAATATAAATGAATTGATTTTTATTAGGATCCCATGAATAATTAAATTAATTTAAGATTTTGATATTATCCATTTAACAAATGATGCTCTGAATTAAATTATGTAACAAACCCAATTATTTACCAAGGGTTTAATTTATTTATTGTGTTAATAATCATTGAAAATTAATTGAATTGTATGGAATTTTATCTCACATTAGAGTATGAGGACATATCCATCTAAATATGGGCATGAGGTGAATGGTGTGGGGACCTAGACATGTGGAGATAGGCATGTGAACCTGAGCACATGAAACAGGGTACATGAATGGACTTTGGCCAAAAATCATTCATAGAATCCCAAATTCAAGTGACCCTAACTTTTGATCCATAAGTCGGTTTTTGCTTCAAGATGAGTCTAATCAAAGACCATGAAATTAAATAATCCCTTAAACATCATGATAACCCTATAGTATGGGATTAAAGAGATAAAAAAGTTCTTAGAATACCCTTAAAATGGATTTTTAGGCATTTTAACACTTTTTTTAGAAATGGGTGAAATACATTGCCAACTCCCAGTTGGGGGCTCTCACAAACACATCACCAAACTAGGATATGTTTCTAAGGATTCCTTATTATTTTATTAGTGAGAAATATTTTGGAACATGGTGATCTGATTTTCTTATTATTCAGTCATGTTTACACTCTCTACTCAAACTCAACTAATGTTATCTATGTGAGGATCATATCATGGATTCTATAGAAAACTATGGGGGTAAAAATTTCCAGTGCCAACAATCATCTTCGTTAGTAATATAATTATTGCATTATGATCCAAAGTTGATTTGTTCAAATAGTAATGAGAAGCAGAAACATTTGAAGTCCAAGGAACATTAATGCTTAAAAGAAACTATTATGGGTTAATTTTCAGTTTAAATAGATTAAATATAATATTATTATAAAATAATAGAAAAAATCCCACGTCTTCATTTTAATTTAGTGAAAAATATCATAACTAATTTATGATATATATGATTCAATCACTCTAAAATAAATTTTTCGGTGGTTAGGTTATTAGAAAGTCACTTTAAAGTATTGATTTTTATTTGTATGTGTAAAATGAGTTTCAAATGATTAAAAATGAACAAGAAATATATCATTGTTATGAAAATTTTATATAATGATCTATGGATAATTTTCTATAAATAGGAATTAAATATGAAAATATTATGTTTGAGGTATTTTGAATAATTGAATCTACATTTTATGAATTTATTTTTGTGTATAATATTTAATGGAGTATAAAACATCTAAAAATGCTAACAACAATGGTTTTTCATAGAAAATTAGGAAAATGATTCTATGGTAAAATATGAACTTTAAGACTGAAGCATGCATAAATCTAATATAAAAGGCCATTTTTATATTTGAAAGTAATTTTTACAGAATGATTTTAATTTTTGAATAATAAAAAAGATGAAACATTAAAAAAATGTTAAAATAAGATCAGTTTTCTTATATAACTTTGAAAAAAATCCATCCATTTATAAACATTAGGTACAAAGCATGTATGAATTTGGAATTTATTGTTATTTTTATGATCTATAGTTCCATTTGAGAATTAATATTATTTTTTAACTATAAAATGAGCATAATGTGATAAAAATTAGCTAAAATAGATTTTTTTAGATGGTTAGGAAAATGATATTTAATCATTTGTGACATTCAATAACATACGATGCATGATTCTAACATTTGAGGTGCTAGAAATGGTCAAAAATATATTTTAAATATTAATATTCATCTCTATATATAAAGTGATATAAAAATTTCAAAACAATAAAAAGATCTACTGTTGTTATGCTTTTTTTTAAAAATGATTATCAATACATTTTAGTCATATATTAACATATTGTTCTTGAATCCACCCTTCAATGTAATTAGTATGTTTTTTTTTAATTTAATATTTGTTTTAAAATATGAAACAAGCATAAAATAAAAATAGAGATAATGAGATTTATTTTTTATGTAAATCTAGGAACATTATTTCTAGGCCATTTGTGGCTTATATGAATAAACTACACATGAATATCGCTTCAGAGTTACTCAATAAGATCAAAAGTGAATATAAGTAATGCCCTGACCCTAGAATCTTGGAGCCAGTGCATTATTTTATTATATTGGAATTATTACAAGGAATCAATTGTCGAAGGGCCGATCAGTTTAGCAATCATAGAAATACAGATTACATACATAATACCCATAATACAATTGTTAAAGAAAATAAAACATGCTATATAAAAAACTGAAATAAAAATCATCCTTGTAAGCTTATTCAGTGTTCTATTCTTCATAACCTAGGAAAAAAATATAAGGGTGAGATCAAATGCTCGGTAAGGTTTTGTACAACACAATAAATAATGAAACAATCTATAAGGATGGGTAAATAACTGAACAAACATTCCATTCAAAGAACTAGATTAAGCAGAATTAATATGGAAAGGTAAGAAAGTAAAACAATTTTCATTAATCAATAATCTAAGAATGAAATAAATCCATAGATATCTTGACAGAAAAATCTCATGGATAAATAATAACTGAGTCTAAATGAGGGAAATGATTAGTTATTGGACGAATGTTTCCCAGGTACATGGAACCAGTACCTTCAAGAACATTCACAAGATAGTTTATCAAATCGGTTGAAACCCCATCTATTTTTTCGAATATTTCATCTCATGAGACTACTAATGCATCCATAGGATTTCATTAACCAATCCCCAACCCAGAGGGATTACCTTAAACCGTCCTCGACCCATGTATTTCATATCCAAAAAATTCATCATATATCAAATAAATAATGTTCCATATCAAAAATCCATATTTAATAAAGAATATGGATTTATCAATAATACCTATGAGGATGATAATTAACAATAGGGGTTGTTGGCATTAAAACATTATTTAGGAAAAATAATATTTAAACATTCTAATGTGTCCCATAACACGTTGAACAATTTAAATAATAATTAATATTGATTTAAATAAAATGTATAATATCATGAAAATAATTAGTTTCATGATATAACATGTCAAAGAATAGTATACACCAAATAAAATATAATTGGAGAATAAATAAAATAAATCTCAATAGAATGTAAATTGAGAAGATAAATTTTAACTCATCCTTCCTTTTTGTTTTGTGGTATTTAGAATCATGTATAGTAGTATAAAATATATTACTAAATAATATCATAACCATAATCATGTTTATAATATCATATATTAACTTCCTAAAATATCTAATTACCCATTTGTTAACAAACATTCATTAATTTAACTATATTGGGTGGTAAAAGCATAGTTTGCATAGTATGTTTTAACATGTTATTTGATATTTTTATTAAATATATCATGGATTCATCATAACTAGAATGTGAAACATTATTTTATTATCATATATATCTAGTATATATGTATCTAGAATATTATGTAATGGTTTGAGATAAGATATGAAATGCACCATTCATGGAGACTATAGTGTGTAAGTATTCATGAACAATACCTTCATTTCATTATTTTGTTTTAAAATAATGAAAAGTAAATGATATTTATATAAATTAATATTATAATTATAGTACCATATTTAAGTAATATATTTTATATATGTTTGTTAAAATTTATCCTTAATACATTCTATGTTTACTGTGAATGAATCACATCGCTTTGAGGGGGATGTAGTCCACACTTCCTCAAATAATGTTATCTTATTAATGAAAAATAGAATGTATTAAATGTATATTTTATAAAAGGATTAAAAAATTATAAATATATAATAAATATAATATATAAAATATATAAAAAAAATTCCATCATAATGTCCAACCATGAATGTTGGTAAAAGAAAGATGAACAATTATCATTTCATGAGGCGGTAGTTTGTCATACACAGAAATATTATGTCCATTACCCATTAGATGGAAGTGTGTGTAAGTGTAGGTAAAACCCTTAATACAACTACATCAAAATAAATTTGATATACAAGAGTTATTATATGAGCACAGAAGAGGAATATTTGAGTTGGTGGAGAAGTAAATGAAAGAAAAAATGTCGTTGAAAAGCCTTACCTTAAAAATCATGTAAATCCTTTTAGTTAATGCTGAATGGATTCCGTTGAAGTCTTCCTAATCAAGGAGAAGATTCAAGGTATAGGGTATGATTTTTTTGATACAGTTTTTGTAGATCGTGGAAGAATTTATTTGGTTTGATTGGTGTGACGAATGGGGATAAGTGTCGGCCTTTTATAGTGGAGGAGGAGTGACACTCTTGTAATATTTTAACAAGGGAATTCCCTGCACTTTTTTCATGTCACAAGTGGATCCAATAGTGGACCAAATTCTAAAGTATATGTTCAATATATGTCTAGCCAACAGCCTTTGGAAAAGTTTATAGGTCACTTTAAACCTTATGTTTACGGTTAAGTCCCTTATTATGCATTATTTAACCTTACTAGTTGTAATTTATTTTAATCACTTTCACTAATATTTTTGGTCCCAAAAATAGTTGGTCTTATAATATATTTTAAATTAGGCTAATTAAAAATATGGAATCAAATATTCAAAATTCCAATCACATAAGTGGTATAAATTAATTTAAAATTCATCCCATATGAGGGATGATAATGAAGGGTTTTATGGTAAGAACATCCAATAGTTTGATATGTTTTTTACATTCAATTTAATAGTTAAATTGATCCCAAAGTCCTGAATTGGTTAATTGATATATATTTGATATATTGTGACTTTAAAACCAATTCAAAATATAATTTTACACTATAAATAAATTATATTAAAAATTAGTTTTGAATTAAAATTCATTTTTTAACTATTCTCTACGAAATAATCTTCATATGAAAATACCAAAAATTCACCCTATGGAAATTTGTATGTTTATATATCAAATATGATGTTTAATTTGGAATATTTAATTTTTAAAACTGTCAAATTTTTTATTTAAAATGGTGTATCCATTAGAATACCGCAAAAAATACTTTTAAAAAAATATAGTATTTTATATGTAATATTAGTTTTGTTATTATCTTATTCCTAACTAAACTATATTATGTGGGTGTAAAAATATTTTGTTAGATATATAATATAATAATTTACTATATAGAATCACTAAAAGTGTTATAATTTAATTTACTATGCAAAATGTGAGTAGTTATTTTTCTGCTTAAATCGGGTGTCGTGTGTACTACAAAGCTATCAAGAAAATCTAAAAGAAAATTTGGTATTGTCTTAAGGTGCTTCATTCTTCCCTTATAATTTTTTTCATCAATATTTTATTGTTATTACCTTCAAAAATATGTGGGTAGTTCTCCTTCATTGAATCCTCTAGTTTCCAAATTTCTTCTTCTATTTTTTAATTTCCCCATATATCCTTTATGAGATGATTCGTCTGATTCCTCAATAATTTATTTTTGGTATCAAGAATCTGGATGGGTTATTCATAGTAAAAAAGGTAAGGTTAAAAATCTATCTCATCATAGTTCATTAAATGTGCTTTTTTAGGCCTTTATTTCCCCAACAGTGATATATGGAACACATTGTGTACCTATGAGGGGTCTAATGTACCTAGGATTCAGTTTACCTTTCCTATAAAAAATTATAACACCCTTCCATAGAGATACCTTCAGGAAAAAATGATCTCTAACTTGGAACTCTAAATCTTTCCTCTAATTACCATCATAACTATTTTTCCCACTTTAACCTGGTTAAATATGAGCATAAATAACCATTACCATTTTTTTTCTCTTCATAACGTTATTGGACTATGATTTTCCTATCCGCAAATTCATCCTAACAAGTTGGAGTTTGAAATATCTTTCCATATAATGCTTCATATAGTTCCATTTGAGTACTTGAATGGAATATATTATTATAGGAAAAATACACAAAAGGTAAGTATTGATCCCACATACCTTGAATGTCAAGTTACCATAAACTCAACATGTCTTCTATTGTTTGAATTTTTCTTTCAGAGTGTCCATCGGTTTGGGGATGGTACACTTTTCATAAATGAAGCTCAGTGTCAAGATCCTTTTGATGACTTTTCTTGAATTTTGATGTTAGGTGGGGGTATCGATATGAAGAAATTGATATAAGTTCTCTATTAAGTCTTACAACTACATTATTATAGATCATTATGAGGCTCTCAAGAGGTAGGTATACTCTTATAGAAAATAAATGTGCAGATTTGGTTAGTCGATCAATGATAACCTATATTGCATCATTTTTTCTAGGGGTGTTTGGTAGTCCTATGGGAAAATAAATAGTAATTTATTCCCATTTCCACATAATAATATTAAGTGGTTGCATGACACCTTTAGAATGCTTCCTCAAATATTTCCCTTATTGACAAGAAAAGCATTTGGACACATAATCATCAATTTCCCACTTCATATTATCCAACCAGAAATGTTCCTTCAAGTCCCCATACATCATTGTTCTCCCACTGTGTATAGTAAAATTTGAGCTAATAGTGTCATCCAACAATTCCCTTTTCATCTCTAGTATATATGGAACACATAGCCTCTTTCAAAAAATAAAAAACCATTTTTCACAAACATGATCTGCTAATTTACCATCATTCACACCTTTAATTTTCTCCTAAAATTTAACAACATCAGATTGATAATTATTTACACTCTATAATAATTATGGGTTTTAAATCATTTGTTAAATGGATAAGGTCTTCCAATCCATAGAAATTCCCACCTCCATCTTTAATAGACCTCTAAAAAACTGATCATTCTCAATCCTCATTTGGATTAGAATTCCATGATCCTTTCTACTCATTGCATCTGCTACCTTATTTTATTTTCTTGGGAGGTAGTTTATTGAGTAATCATAATACTTAGGTAGATCAAGCCACCACCTTTGCCGCATATAGAGATTTTTCTATGAGAAAATTTATTTTAGTATTTTATAATACATGTATATATCACATCTTTCACCACAAAGATAATATCTATATATCATTAAAGAAAAGCTTATAGCTGCTAACTCAATATCATGGGTTGGATAATTTAGTTAATGAGTTTTCAATTTCCTTGATGCATATGTTATGAAATTATAATTTTTCATTAGGACACAACCATGGCCCTTCTTCTATGAATCACTATATATTAAAAAACCATCACTACCATACGGTAAAGTTAAAATTAGAGCATTGAGAAATATTTTCTTTATCTCATCGAAGTATTTGTCACATCCCTTCATCCAAACAAACTTAACACCTTTCAATGTAAAGCTTTGATAGGTGGTTATCCAATTGGAACAAATTATGAATGAATTGCTGATAGCAACCTACCAAAACAGTGAAACTACATACATCTATTGTTTTTATTGGCATATGACATTCTATGACTGCCTTTTTTTGTAGGATCAACTGATATTCCGTATTTAGAGAAAATATGTCTAAGAAAAGAAACTTCTTGAATCCATAATTCTTAATTACAGAATTTCACATATAATAGTTATATTCTAAGAGTCTTTGGAACAATCCAAAAGTGATTTTCATAGTCCTCATAACTTTTAGAATACACCTGGATATCATTAATGAATATCAAAACAAAATTATCAAGTTATTCCATGAATAATATTTTCATTAAGTACATAATAATAGAGGGTATATTAGTCATTCAAAATGGTTTTATTGTAAACTCGTAATTTCCATACCATGTTTGAAAAGCTATCTTCTGAATTTCATCCTTCTTCACTTGTAATTAGTGATACCGATAATTAAGATAAATCATTGAAAAATATTAGGACATGTGAATTTGATCAAACAAGTCATCAATGCTTGGTAGAGTATACTTGTTTTTTATTTTAAGGTCATTGATTCCCCTAAAATCAACACATAACCTCATGGATCCATATTTATTTTAACAAAGATAATAGGGTCTCCCCATGGTGATTAACAAGGGTGAATAAATCCCTTATTACCCATGCCCTCTATTTTTTTCTTCAATTTCACTAATTATACTATGGCCATTCTATATAGATGATTTGGTATTGTCCTTTCATTAGTGATTAAAGCAATTTAAAATTAAACTTCATTCTCTAGGGGATGTCAAGGTAAATCCATAGGAAATACATAAATATATTCATGCGCAATTAGTACATACTCGATCTAAAGATTAACTAATTTTTAAATAGAGGTTGTTTTTCTATTCTTCCCAAGAATTTCATATCATAGAGCTTCTGAGGGTGGATCTATATAAGAATCAGGTGGGGATACTTCTTATCTAAAGATGAGGGATTCAACCATTTCCTCAAAATTCATATCTTTTTTTCTCTTGTAATAATTTTTTTTATAATATTTCTAGAGCCAATTGATATCGGGGATTATATCAAATTCAACCATAGGTATAATTATAAGTTAATCACATAAGGCATGTTTTTCTTCATAATAGGGACTAACCAACACATCATTGTTGTAATGATTATTCTCTTATGAGTATTTATAGACCACACCCTTATTAA
Source organism: Viscum album (assembly GCA_963277665.1). Classification (NCBI taxonomy): domain Eukaryota; kingdom Viridiplantae; phylum Streptophyta; class Magnoliopsida; order Santalales; family Viscaceae; genus Viscum; species Viscum album. The sequence goes on along the minus strand of OY728134.1, from coordinate 1,022,786,328 downwards.
TTAAAAATGAAAATGTCCAATTTTCTTGGAAAACAAAGTAGATATAAAAGAGTACAATAGTTTAGAATAAAACAATACATTGGTTATATTTGAATATAGGACTAATGTACCTTACACTATGTCATTGTGAACTTCTACCTTCAAAATAGTGATTGCATAATAATGGACATTTCTCCTTTTCTTCTTCTGTGGTAGATTCCCTTGATGAGTGGGGAAATAAATTTAAGAATGTCACATGTATTTATAATTATAGAATTTGAAATCATATATTGGATTCTTCCCCTTTAATTATTTTTCATGGTGACACCTAACATTTCATTTATATAAAACTCCCATTCCCTTTAAGATTTTCCAAAGGGAACACTTTCTACAATTATCATAGGATAGAAATTTATCAAACCTATTCTTATTATTTGATGAATTCCCTTTCTTATGATGCTCATATGGACTATTATTTTCTTGTCTTCCTTTGAATATATTTATTCTATAAAATTAATCCTCTATATTTATGTAATATAAAACTATATCTTCATATGATGAAAAATGAGGATAAACTAGTTCCCTTTAGATATTTTTCATAATAACATCAAATAAGTGGTTTTTCTTTCACTCGGTGTTGTGTATATAATACATATCATACCTAGAAAACCTTGTAAAAGTAGCTTCATAATCCACAACACTATCTTATTCCTTTTTTATCCTAAGTCACTACCACTTTATCTCCATTTGTTTATCACAAGGGAAGTATTTATCGGATAATGTCTCCTTAAAAGTCCTCCATTCCATGAGTTTAAATTCGTATTCCTACCTTGTATTTAGGATCAGAGACCACCACAAATCAACATCACCTTGGAGATAATAGACAGTAATTGTAACTTTTTAACTTTCAACTGCATTACAAGGCCATAAATATCTTCTCATGATACTTAATCCATTGTTCAGCTACAATTGGATTAGTATTACAGCTAAAAGATGGGGGATTCTGCTACAAAAAGTGATCCATCGTAGGTGATTCTCTCTGTGAGATAAGTTTTTCTATTTGGGAAAGATTATTTATCATAACCTGATTAAGACTCCCTAATATATCTATAATTTTCCCTATTATAATACCAATTGTATTGTTTTCCTCTGGGGGAAATATCTATATTTTCCATGAGTATTTATACCATTCATCCTTCTAGGAACAATTTCTAAAAAATGGAACACAATGGATTAGCTCATAATATATAATTCCAAATAATGTATAGATAGTAAAATAACATTATACATCGTAAATATTAGTATTACAATCTTTGGTCACTTTGGGGGAATCATTACTTTTAAATCCTTCATAATGGTAGGTAAATAAGGTGTGAATTATCCTACACATATCCCCTTGGAGTGTCAACACTGGTGAGTAGTAATTCCCACTTTCATGTACCAGGTTATGATGAGTTTGGCCTGGAATACCATGTATAAGTTATTACTCCTAGGTATATCTATGCCATAACCACTTCCACTTGTAGTATCGAAATAGTAATGTATTGTCAGGAATCCCAACATAATATCTACCTTACCAAAATTCTAGGATGTTCTTCTACAATCATACTCAAAGTCTATATAAGGGTTATGTTTCAAAATCTAGGTTTTATAAATCTATATTCTATGATTGTTTCTAAATATATCTTTGATACCAATTATATCACCCCTACCCAGAAGCCCCAAGCTGGTGCATTATATTTTTATATTATCATGATTACAAGGAATCAAATCCCGAAGGACCGGTCAGTTTAGTAGTCTTGGGGAGCTAGATTACATATATAATACCCATAATACAATTGGAAAAGAAAATATAACATGCTAAAAATGAAATAATATTATTCCTTGTAAGCTTATTCAATGTTACCTTCTTTATAACATAGAGAAAAAAACATAGTAATGGTGAGATAAAATGATCAGTAGGGATAAGTACAATAGAATAAATAATGAATCAATCTATATAGAAAGGTAAATAATGGAACATTATTTCATTTTAAACAACTTGATAAGGTATAATCAATTTGGAAAGTTTAGAAACATAAACACATTCCATTAATCAATAAACATAAAATGAAATAAATCCAAAGATATGTGGATGTATAAATCTCATGGACAAATAATAACTGAGTCTAAATGAGGGAAATGATTAATTATTGGATACCATGTTTACTAGGTACTTGGAAAAAATATAATCAAGACCATTCACAAGAGGTTTTTATAATATCAGGTGAAATACCATCTGTTTTGGCCATCTATTTCATCTCATGAGTCTACCGATGCATCGAGGGGCTTTCATTAGCTAGACACATCCCATAGGGATTACCTTAAATGGTCCCCAAACTGTGTATTACATATCCAAATAATTCAAAATATATCAAAAAAATAACTTTCCCTATCGAATACCCATATTAAATGGTAAATATGGATTTATCCATAATACCTCATAGGCAGATAAGTAATAATAAGGATTCGTTACATTAAAACATTATTGAGGAATATTAATATTTAAACATTCCAATGTGTCCCATACCACGTTGAAAATTTTCAATCATAATTCCAAATGATTTAATATAAACTTATAATATAATGAGAAAAATTATATTCATGATATAAAATTTCAAACAGCAGTATATACACCTAATAAAATTGAAATTGTGCATAACAAAAATGATACTTAATAGAATGAAAATTGAGAAGAAATTATTTACATTATCCTTCTTTTTTTTGTTCCATATTTTTCCTCATGTATAGTGGTTTAAAATATTTTATTAACTAATATAGTAACCATAATCATGTTTATAATACCATATATTAACTTCTTATAATATCTCATTTCAAGTTTTTTACCAAACTTTTATTAATTTAACAATATCATGTGTTAATTTCCTAGTTTGTCTAGTATGTATTAACTTGTTATTGGTTGTTCTTATTAAATATATATTGGTTTAATAATATAAAGATTGTAAAAAACGTTTCAAATATCATATATGTGTATTATATATTTATCTCTATTAATATATAATGTTTGGAGATAATAAATGAAATGCATTGTTTATGGAGACTGTAGTCCGTATGTTTGCATGAATGCTACATTCATCTCATTATTGTGTTTTGAAAAAATGAAATGTAAATGATATGTATATTCATGTTTATTATAATTGTAATGCCCTATTTAAGTAATATATTTCATATATATTTATTTAACTTTACCCTTACTATGTTCCATGTTTAGTATGAACGAATCAAATCGCTTTGAGGGGGTGGTAGTCCACACTTCCTCAAACAATGTTATCGTATTAACGCAAAATGGAATATATTAAATTCATGTGTTATAAAAGGATTATAGAAGTATAAATAAATAACAAATATCATATTTAACATATATATGAATGTAGTTTACATCATAATGTCCAACCATGAATGTTGGTAAAGGGAAAATGAACAATCATGGTTTTGTGTGGTGATAGTTTTTCATACATAGAAACAGTATGTTCATTACCCATTGGATGGAAGTGTGTGTTAGTTTAGGTTGAACCAAAAATAAAAAAACACCATATATTTATAATAATGTTGTGATTATAATAACATAGAAGAGTAATATTTGAGGTGGTGGAGAAATAAATTAAAGAAAAGATATCATTGGAAAGTGTTACCTTAAAAATCAGGTAACTCTTTATGGTTTATGCGAAAGAGATTTTATCCAAGGATTACTACCCAAAGGTAGGATTAAAGGATGAGGGGTGGATTTTTTGGAAACTAATTTGGTAGAGATTTTCTAAACCTATGTGGTTTGAGAGGTGTGAGAAATGAGATTATGTGGTGGCCTTTTATAGTGGAGGAGGAGTGCCACACTTGTTAAACTTTGCAAGGGGAATTCCATGCACGTTTTTCATATTCAATGTGAATACAATAATTAACCCAATTACATAAAATAGAGTATATGGTCGATAAATTGACATTAAATGGCTTTTGTACAAGTTTATAAATAACTTTAGCCATTATGTTTAAGGTTTAGTCCCATATTAATCTTAATTTGACATTACTCGTTGTAATTAATTTTAATCACATTCACTAATATTTTTGGTCAAAAATATTTTGGTCTTATTAGAAATTTTAAATTAGCCTAATTCCAAATATTTAATCCATTTTTCCAAATTCCAATCAAAGAAGTGGAAGAAATTAATTTATGATTCATTCCGTCGATGGGAATACAATACTGTTTTTTAAAGTAAAAACTTCCAAAAGTTTGATATGTTTTACATTCAATTTCAAAGTTAAATTGATCCTAATGGATTAAATTGGGTTAATTAGTATATATTTGATAAAATTTTTCTTTAAAACCAACTCCAAATATAATGTAACACTGTAAATAAATTATACAAAATAGGGGTTTTGGATTAAAATTAGGTATTTTTAATTATTCGCTAAAACTGAATCTTCATAAGAAAATAAAAAATTAAACCTAAGTAATTTTTTTGTTTGTATATCAAAAATTAATTTTATTTTGAAATATTAAATTTATAAAAGGATCAAAATTTATATTTATGATGTGTTTTTCATCAAAAGGCGCTGAAACTACTTTTAATAAAAAATTAGTATTTATATATAATATTGGATTTGTTCATATCTTATGACTATCAAAAATATATTAGAAGGGTGTAAAAAACTTATTGGATATATTATATAAAAATTTACTATATATACTCTTTAAAACCGTTATAATTTAATTGACTGTACAAAATATGACTAAGTATTGTTTTGTTTAAATCAGTGTAGTGTGTTTTGCAAAGCTATCAACAAAATCTAAAGGAAAATATGGTAAATTATTTCAAGTGATACATTATATGAATTTATATTTATTTTAATATATTAAACAACTATAAAGTTTTAAAAAATTCATCCATTATGTTTTTTTCATGTTAATTTTGAAAGACATTTTTTGGGTCATTTTTTATATTTATGAAGAAGTTGTGCAGAAATCTGATTTCTACGGTGATCGGAATGATGGATACTAATTTTCAAACATTAATTTTATTATTTAACTCTATTAAAAGTGTAAAATTATTAAAATGAGATAGCATGGCCATTTTATTATGGAAATATATGACAACAATTCTGGATTCATTTTTGACTTGTATGAACTAATCACACATGTAATGTTTGAGTTTGTCAAAATACTTAAAAGCATATTTTAATAATTATTGCTAATTTTAAATTATGAAAAATCATAAAATTATCAAAAATGAGTGAACGAGATTATTTTTTCATTTAAATTTTGGGAAACCAGACTGGTGTCGTTTATCATTCAAATCAAAATTTTATTTTATTTTCAGATAATCCAATTTTTGACTAGGTTGTGAGGGTACCCTGACAATAGCTCTAACGCCCCTGGACCGAAATCCAAATACATGGTATTCCACATGACACTACATCATGCCTCATATTAATACATCGTATTAACCCAGTAAATTCCATAACACATTGAATGTATTACTTTTATTCCCCTCATGTGTTGTGGTTGAACTTCCTATACCATGGGCTCCTGCCCCACACTAGATCACGAGACCAAGAATCCATAACATTCCCAATAATGTCACCGAACTATACCCTAATTCTTGTTGATCATCCTAAACACATGATTCAAGAAATTCATAGTGTTTTGGTTCTCTTTCATATGCCATTTTTGCTTCCCTACACTATGGCTTCCTCTCTTTCATTATAGTGACTACTGAGAATTACCATGAATTAAGGGCTTCTAGGGCTTAAATTGTGGTCGAGGATTTAGTATGGGGAATGTTTTACCATTTAAATTATACCCCAACAACAATAAATTCATTTAATACATGTAGGAAAAAACCATTCATGAAATTGATATTTATGGTTCTTATTATGATTAAAAGTACCTTTTAATAATTAATATTCATATTTAATTACTAAACAACCATAAAATGATAAAAAAAAGGGAAAATAAAGTTTTAACAGCCTTATTTTATTACTCATTGTCTTCCCACAATAGATAAAAATCATGGAATGAATAATTGTAAAAATTAATGAGCCGATAAATAGGGTCTAATGGAAGGTGATCAAATAAAGATAAACGTTGGTTCTAAGGAATAAATTAATGAAATAAAGATTTGTGTTGGTCAAGAATGTGATACATAATCCATAATTTCTACTGTAGAGACTCAAAAAAACTTATCATGGAAATACTATTAAAACATGGAATGAAAAACTATCACTCATTCGATCTCTAAGTCTAGAGATGAAACTAACCAAATGTGTGACTCTTTTACCTAGAAGGAATACCAGCACTGTTGTATAACCAATAATCAGATAGAGGATGTGGATGTTTGGGATGTATTTTTTCCTCATAACTAAAATAAATTTGAGCTCTATCAGTGATAGATATTTTCTTTTTTCTATGCTAAAACCTACTCATGTTGTAATTTCCTTTAAAATTTAGAAGATTTTATCACCACTAAAAATAGTGACGATAAAATCTACCTTCCTCAATGCTAAAAAAGCACTGATAAATTGGTCCCTTTATCAGGTCATTTTTCATCACATATAATGGTTTCACTTCATCTATTATTATTTTTAGTGTTGATGAATGTAACTTCTACAAGTGTTATTTTTAGCACTAATAAATTACTCATTAATCAGTTATAGAAATAAAACTGATAAAATCTAAGTTGCACTTGTGTGATACTACAATTTACCGCACGTTGATGGAAAAAATGGTACAATTTAATTTCAAGAAAATTTAAATTTTAATAAATAAAACAAAACTACATAATGCTTTAAAACATTTCAGAAAATTATATTTATTGTTACATTGGTATTTATAATTACATTCAGACATATCTCATTTATTAAAACCATCAATAATTTCAAAAAAAATTGCTTATTTATCTCCCGAGCCCCGTACAAGAGAATGACCATGCCTTTAATTTCCAAAAAAACACCCCTCTTGAACAAAAGAGTGTACCTATATATAATAATAGTTCTTATGTTTCTAGTACTAAAAATAAATCACTTAAACATAAATATATCACAATGCATTAATAAAATACAGTTTTAACCTTAGAACATGCAATTCGAGCCATTCTAGGAACATTGTGTGTAAGATTAATGTTTGGTTTATTCATACACATGAATAATGAATTTTTATTTTATTAATAATTCATCATGAACATATTATATCATTTCCTTGGTTTTGAGTTTTTTATATGTGTATTGAATTAAAAAGATATTTTTAAACTGAAAACTAAAAAAAATCATAACAGGAACATCATGTATTAGATTATTTTTTGGATTATTACTATGAGTTAAAAATATAATATTAATTATTTTCATAAATTATCAAGATAATAAATGTTAATTTTATTATTATTTAGGTAGTGATTCATGTTTTGCAATAAAATGTATCTTTTAAACTAAAATTTGGCACTTTAAGTGATATTGGGATCACCTTGTGTTAGATTTATGTGAATTTGATTCATAAGTATCACAAATTATTTATGTATAATTTTCCTAAAGTATCAAGGATGTTAGAGAATGTTTTCCTATTTTTGAGTATGTGATCTTTGATTTGAACTAAAATGAATATTTTCGATAAGAACATGTTCTTCCAGTCATACAAGTCACACTGTGTGTCAGCCTAAAGTGAGATTAATTATTAAATTCCAAAAATTAATTATAGATCATTTCCTTATATAATCAAGACACTAAAAGTAGTTTTTCTTAGTTTTTAGTGAGTAACACAAATTTTTAAAGTAAAATATCTGGTCTAAACAATAAACAAACACTTTGAGTCATATCTGATACACCATGTGTTAGGTTGATGTGTGGTTGATTCATACACATCAAAAATGACTTATGGATCATTTCTATAAAGTATCAAGATTACATGATCATGTTTTCTCAGTTTTTGAGTATATGATGTGTGTTTAGAACTAAAATGTGACTTTTAAACTTAAAAAATGCACATAGTGTAACATTGGGCACACTCTGTGTTTGAGTAAAATGTGGATGATTTGTACATTTCATGAATGAATTATGGATAATTTTTCTAATTATGAAAACAATTCAAGTTTGGTTTCTTTATTTTTGGTGATTGATGCATGTTTTGAAATAAAATGCCACTTTTAAACTGAAAACATATACTTTGAGTCATATCAAAAAAAAATTGTGTCGGATTGATGTGATGATGATTATTAAACATAAAATTTGACTTATGGATTTTTTTTCTTAAATTATTAAAACAATATATTCATGTTTTATTGGTTTTGATCATGTGATGTAATTTTTGAAATAAAATGTTGATTTTAAATAAAAACAAGCACTCTTAGTCATACTGTCAACACCATGAATCACACTGAAATGATGTTGATTTTTAAATATAATATAGATCATTTTCACAAAGTATCAATAATATTTGTGTAGTTTTTCATGGTTTTCAATGAGTAAAAAATGTTATGAACTAAAATGTCACTTTTAAAGTGAAAACGTAAACTTCAAGTCATATTGGTCACATTATGTCATGTATTGATGTGTGTCTAATTAATATATTTAAAAAATGACTAATGGATAATTTTTATTAATGTATGAACAAATTAAAAGTTCATTTTCATAGTTTTGAGTTTGTGGTTAGTGTTTTTAACATAAATTTGACTTTTAAACCCAAAAAATTTACTTAGAGTCATAAAAGGAACATTGTGATTCAAAGTAATGTTTAATTGATACCTAAAAGTCACAAATGACATATAGATAATTTTTCTAAATTATGAAGAGAACATAAGAGGGTATTCATTATTTTCATTGAGGGATGATGTTTTGAGCTAAAATAACACTGTTAAACGAAAAATAATCATTTTAAGTCATTATAGTTACATCGTATGTCAAATCTATGTGCGGTTGATTTGTAAGAATCACAAAATCCTTATGGATTGTTTTAAAAAAAATATAATCTGAGTATTTATTTGGTTTTAAGTATGTGATGTGCATATTGAAATAAAATGTAGATATTAAATAAAAACATGCACTTTCTAACATACCAACCACACCATGTATCGAAATAAAGTGAGGTTAATTCTTAAACATAAAAAATTATTTATGGATCATTTTATTAATGTATCAAGGAAATAAAATCACAATTTCTTTTTTCCTTGAGTGACAAGTGTTTTTGAACTAAAATGTCACTTTTAAAATGAAAACACACTCGTTGAGTCATATTTGGAACAAAATGTGTTAGATTTACATGTGGTTGATTAGTACATCTAAGAAATTACATATGGAATATTTTATAAACTATAAGGATAATATGATAATGATTTATTCATTTTGAGTTTTTGATGTGTGTTTTGGACTATAATGTGACTTTTAAACTAAAAACATTCACTTTGAGTCATATCGGGAACCCCTTGTGTCAAAGTGAAATATGGATATTTAATAAATTTTGAAAATTACGTAAGGATCATTATCCAAATTTTTCAAGATAATCCAGTGTTTTATTATAGTTTCCAGTGAGTCACACTCATTTTGAACTGAAATATTACTTTTAAAATAAAAACATGAAATTTTAGTAATATCAAGCACGCCCTATATTGGATTTATGTGTTGTTGATTAATATACATCAAAAATTAATTATAGACATCAATACTAATTTATAAAGTAAAATTGAGTATGTTTTATTGGTTTTGAGTTTTTAATGTGTGTTTTGAACTAAAATATTGATCTTAAAAACACACAATTTTCATCATACTAGAAAAACATGTTTCAGCTTGATGTATGGTGAATTATTAAAGTTCATACATTAAAAATTGATTTTTTTACTAAATTATTGATAAAATCCTATAGGGTTTCTCATTTTTTAATTATTGATGCCCATTTTTTGATAAAAATGTCACTTTTAAAATAAATATACGTAGTTTGAGTCAAACCGGGAATATCGTGTGTCAAATTGAAATATAGTTGACTCTTACACATAAAAATTAATTATGGATAATGTTTCCAAATTATCAAGTTAATATAAGTTTTGTTTACTTATTTTTTAGTATGTGATGTGTATTTTGAACTAAAATGTCTATTTTACCTGAAAGCACACACTTTAAATCGAACTGGACACACAATGTGTCATATGATTATGAGACTGATTACTACAAATTAAAAATGAATTATGGAAAAAAATTTATAAAGTAAAAAATATAAACAATGTTTTTTTTCAATGTCTTAATAAATTCATGAATGTTTTGCACAAAAATTTCAATTTTAAACAGAAAACACACACTTTACGTCATATTAGGAACACCGTGAATCAGTTTAACATGTGGTTGTTTTATATATGTTAAAAAATTACTTATGGATCATTTTCAAAATTTATTAAGACAAGGAAAACATGTTTTCTTATAATTGAGTATGTGATGTGTCGTTAAAACAAAAATGTTACTTTTAAATAAAAACACACACTTTTAGTCAAATAGGCCACACTATGTGTCAAATAGATGTGTGTCTGATTCCTTCACATGAAAATTGAATTATGGATCATTTTCATAAAGTATCAAGACAATAAAAAAAATTTATTATTTTTTAGTGATTTAGGTAATTTTTGTACTAAAATAACACTTTTAAACTGAAAAACTTCACTTTAAGTCAAATCGGGCATAGCTTGTGTCAAATTAACATGTGGCTGATTCCAATACATCATAAATAAATTATGGATCATTATACTATAGTATCAATAAACTATGAACAATTGTTTTTCAATTTTGAGTATGAGATGTGTGTTTTGAACTAAAATGTAAATCTTCAATAAAAAACATTAATTTTAAATAATACTAACCACATTATCTTTTAGGGTGACATGCAGTTGATTAATACACTTGAAAAATGACTTATAGATTATTTTCCTAATGTATCGACACAAATTGAGAGTTTCTGGTTGGTTTTTACTAAGTGGAATGTGTTTTTGACTATAATGAAATTTTTATATAGAAAACTTGAATTTGGAGTCTTACCAGTCATAGCATTCAGCATATTGGTGTGCATTTTATTCTTAAATATTAAAAATAATATGTTTTTATATCATTAAAACAAAATTTTTCTCTAAATGTTTATATTAAAAGTACATATAAATAAATGGGAATCTATTACATCATAGGTGAATAAAATATCAAATAAAGAGAATTCAACTTGATTGTGAGAACAAACAGTAAATGAATTCATTATCCTTATCGAATAATTTTTTAAGAATAGTTTTTCTCTTTAAAATTAGTATATAATAAGACAAAAAAATTCTTGTAGAAAAATAATGTCTCATTGATGTCACCTCTTCACGATCTATAATAAGATTAGATAAATAAGTAGTATATAGATATTATTTGAACATTTTCTAAAAATAAGTATAGAAAGTGATAATAATATTAACTAAATGAAAAATAAGGAGTCACCTCTTTATGATGTTTGAAAAAAAAATCAGATTCCATGTATTCTTCTCACATAGTACATCATTTTTATCAAATACTTCCTTATGAATTTATTCTAATACAAGTGTTTTTTGATTACATTAATTACAAATTGACTCAATACATAGTTATGGTTCTTCTTAAAAGATAAAATCATATTATAGACATTAATGGGAATATTATATCTGTAGGTATGGATTTTGTGATATTTATAAGAATAAAATGTTTTTAGAAAAATAAATTCTAAATCAAAACTTCATGAGCTATGTGAAAATTAACTCAATAAATATATGATAAAATGATAATGGAATTAAATAAATAATTATTACATAAATTGATAAGAAAACTAATAAAAAAGTGGTAGATAAAACAACTCTTCATGATCCAGGGAATATTAAAAAATTACAAATATGATAGTTATTCACTTCTTCATGATGTCTGAAAACATTATGACACCATTTATTCTTCCCACTTATTTGTGAAAATATCTATTCACTTTTTTTAAAAAGAGGAATATAAAAATTATAGGTTGTACTGAATAAATATAAATAAACTGGGGGTTAGTAATCAATTTTATTGAAATTGTAATTATTATTAGAAATACCTCTTTGAGGATTATAGTTTTTTGTTGTAATATGATATATTTCATTAATTCTAAATCATAATAACCATGATCATAGTCATTGTGTTATTTTAGAAACTGGAATATCATTTTGAAAAATAGATAATTTGTTTCGATTTATCTTTTTACAATGAAATCTTATTATATATACAATGAAGGTTATCCAATTGTACAAGTTGATATGTTTTCTACTCTTAGACTATCCTCATAAATTTATTTTGATGATATTTAAACCACACCCTATCATAACAAAATTTTCAATGAAACATGATATAAAATGGAAAACTCCATGTTTATTTATAAAATTTTGAATTTATTGTATCTAAAATTGATAAATGTTATCATGTATTCTATCTTTGTTAGAAAAACATTCTATGAATCCAAAAATTAAATATTTGGAGCATCTAAATTAATCGCAATAAGAAAAAATGATCCCTAAAACAGAAATTTTTAAGTAATGTAAGAAATGAAATTTTATTTTGATTATACTATAGAGTTTTACCCCCAAATAATTGGCATTAAGAATATTTTTTCATATATATGTTTTTTCAAATATTTTTTATAGTGGGTTCAATATTTTTTAAAATTCATTTTCTTACAATAATATTTTTTGTGTAGTAGTGATGTGAGGACTAATGATTCCAAATTTTAGTTTGTAGGGTTTTCCCTTATTATAGTAATGATATTTAAACATGTAAAAAAATATGAATATTAATTAACTATATTTAACAAATTAGATCAACTATTAGACAAATATATTATCAAAATGAACCCCATGTACACATTTATAATTGAGGCTCTTTAACAACCATGCGTGAGGGTTTTATTTACATTCTCAAGACTAATCTGTTATGTAATGGCCTCTAGTTACATTTGTTCTTCAAAATCAATGAAGGTTATATTATTATATTTGAACATTTTATCTACCTGAACTTGTAATATTTGTAAAATAAACAGTTGAACTGGTGGAGTAATGTCACCCTCTTAAGGTCATCTTGATTGATTGATCAATCCTTTAGATTGTTTTTATTTTACCTTATCTTTCCCCTTTTCTTAATCTATAATATCATTTCTCCATGAAAACTTTTTTTCATTAATTATTATTTTTTGTATAAAAAATAAATTGGAAAACAAATAAAAAAAATTTTAAAATATATTTTTAACAGATCAAATGGACTTGGAAAGAAGTTCCAGTAGAAAGCTAAATAATGTGAACTTCCAGATCAGAAAAGAGAGTGGATAGCTCCATGATTAGATCATGAGCTACATGAATCACAAATCTCACATGATATTTTGAAAATTTTTATTTTATATAATATCACCTTGGATATTATACACTATACAACTCATAAAAAGGTCATGGGGTGGTGTTGATAGATTTAAATAACAATAAATTCAATCATATAGAATATTATAACACAAAAGGTATCAGGTCTTACTAGATTCACATTTTGTGGGAGTAGTTATGAAAAAATTGATTACCTTTGGTAAGGAAATATTTTGAGGGGAATGACTAGCCTCAAATATAGGGGCTAGTCCATCAAGTATTGGTCATTTTTGTATTGTTTATTCATTTTTATTCCTTCACATAACAATATCTAACATCGCATTCTAACAATAAAGTTTTTATTCTATAATATTTATTTATTCTTAAATATTATCTATTTTTATCATTATCCTCTAAAGCATTTGTTTTCTCAAAATACATTCTATAAAGCCCTCCAAATCTCACACCTCTCAGGTGGACATATTACTCTGGCTGCTGCGAGGAAACCTAAATTAGTCATTCATTGGGTACCACTAATAATGATTCTTGTGTCTAAAATAAATAAATAAATTACAAAAATAAGTATCCATTGTTATATATTACCAAGTAAATGAAAAATACTTTTTTATGTCATACTTATGCATGATTTCAATAGTATTTGTGTGTTTTCATATTCTAGTATTACATATTTATTTACTTGAACCTACTTATTTAGCACATGATGTGGGGTGAAAGGGGATTTGGAATTCTATTAATTAATATTGATATTAAAAAACTTGATTATATTTTTGTTTCATTGCACATACTTATATTACTATAGATTTAAATTACATACCATTTTTCGCTTTCATTATACCCCATCATTGATTTATGGTAGGGGTACATTGGTTTTTATACCCATCGATTATTTTCAATAATCAGATGTTGCTTCATAAATGAAAAATTATTTATCAATTTTATTAATATAGGTATTTCCATGTAAAATATTATCAATCAAAATATACTTAAAATGATTCCTCCTTGCAAGGAATAATTATTAGATTCCATTTTTCATAATTTATCATGTGATAATATATCTATGGTATGTGAAATATAACTTTCTTGTAAGGATCCCTAAGAAAATTCTTCATAATAATTTTCCAAAACGCTCCATAAAACTTTACAAAGAATAATAATTAAAATTTCATTCAACAACCATCTAGTATAAATTTACATTGTAAGGGATAATGAAGTGTAAATCAGTATTTCGTTATTTTTTTGGTAAAATAGGGAAAGTGTGACAAAATTTTACACTAATAAATTCCCAAATTAGTGACTTAAATATGGGAACTATATTTTTCTATGTATCAAATTCAATATGCACTTGAATTTGAGTAGTGACCCCAATTTAACTAACGAAAGTGATCATATTGGGGTCAATAAGATGGTAGTTTACATTCAATACCGTAATTAATTATATTCCTTTTCTTCTCGACTTAATAATTTTCGTTATGATAGTATCAGTATGAAAATAATATTTTCCTTATTGAAAGGTTTTTTTTACATTATACGACTTACTTTGTTACAAAAATGCAATATATTGTTCCTCGGGATTGGTAGCATAAGAATGTGGGGAATTCAGATGTTCCTCATGATTGGGAGCATCAGTGTGTGGATAAATATGTTATTCCTCAGGATTTGGAGAATAAACATGTGGATAAACAATTATAAATAAAAGTAGTTGAAAATTTAATTTATATTATGTAAATATAGAAGTGGAAAAATAATTCGATGAGTAAATGTATTTTATATTAAAAAACATTAACCTTATTGTTGAACAATTTATTATTTAATGGTTGAAGATATTTGACTGCCCTATCAAGTATTCAAATCCCATCCTTGTTGTACACTATTGAATACATGACCCTATATACACTGAGAACACCATGAAATTATTATGATGTCACAACAGAAGGGTTATCCTTAATTGAATTAAAATATGACACTACAGTGGTATTAGTTGACAACTAAACAATTGACTACTCTATTTGTAGGATCTGAGATTTAAAATTCATGTACATCTTATGATTCCATTATAAATAGTTAATCATTTTAACATACTTTATTGAAATTCAATTTTATGAATCATAATTCATCAATTTTAATCAAACTCCTATAATCAACTCATTTTCATTGAAAATCATCACTTGTATTATTGTATAATATAACTCCCATATTTTTTTAAAGATAAAAAATTATAACATATTTATATAAATTATATACCAATCTGTGGAAATAGATATAATAATTTATTATCTATAATAGTAAAACTAATATTTATAATTTTGTTTTCAACATGTTCTATTTTTATATAATGTATGACCATTAATTACATAACCATTATATGATAATACATACACACTTGGTCCCTTTTATATCTATCAATGTTATTCTATAAATGAAATCTGTTTTACAGCTGACTCCTTAAAAATATAGTCTTAAAACCATCATATAAAATATTTATTATATATATTTGATATCCATATTTCATCCATTGATAGATATAAATGCTTCAGAATAACTTTTAGGGTTGCAATATACAGCCCGACCTCTAAACTATTTTGTAAAATTTGAAGGTGAAACTTTTCCTACTCTTTAATGCTAATTGTATCAACATCTATTCCTTAAATTACGACACCCAGTACTCACCCACTGTGATGAGATATTGGGAGACCAATTCTCTCCAAATCGGACTGGAAGTTGCTACAAAATTTAGAATCTTCCTCAAAAATATATTTCTATAATATACATCCTTTTTTTCTGAAATCAATTTTTGATGTACCATTTCAAATTCTTTATATACCATTAATTATGGTACATCCATCTAAAATTTACATGAACACATAGATTTATCACTCTAACCAAGATAATCATCAAGTAAACCATCATTTAAAAGAATTATAGTGAAGAGAACATCTACAATTCACTTAATATGATGGTAATTTCCTTTTCCATAGTTAGAAACATCAAATGTTCTATAACATTACCATATATATCTTTGAAAAAGAAACAAATCTTGGTTAATGTGTGAAAAATATTTTTTAATAGAATCAAGCATAAAGTGTCAAGCATTAAATCATCAATCACATCATAAAAGTCGCGTGATTTCAGAACCTTTAACATTAAATAAATTGATAACAGGGTATTCTTAATATTTTATAAACACCCCTACTGAAGTGTTAAATTATTCAAGAGGTTCAAAAATGGATATCTCCCTTCAATGGAATGAGTATAAGATACTGGCGGAAGAAAATTCCATCTTTCACCCTTCTACAAAACCAAACATTTCTTTATCCCCCTATCAATCACGTCCAACCTATACTTAATCCCATCCTTCATTTTGTTGGGTGAATTTAAGAACATTTCAGTGATATAATCACATATATATATTTTAAATTTATGACATTAACAAAATTTATTATGTACAAAAACATAATAAATTATAATTAAAAAAACTAATCCATTTTTCAAATAGTTTTTATAATGTTTTTTAACATGATTTACTGAAATTGGTGACCACGTCCCTTAAATTTTGAAACTATTTATCACATTTTAATGGATATAGGGTTATACATTCTTCTATATTCACGTTGAATGATATCACCCATGATCAGTATTTATTTTGTTAAGGTAAAAATAAATGTTGTTCTAGAAAGACAATCTATAAAAAATGTTTCAACCTAACTAAGTGTGCACTTTTTTAAAAAATTGTACACCCTAGAATTCATTTAAGACTACATCATAATAAATTTATATAATTAGGAACGTCATTTATCATCCCATAAAAATTGATCTCAACGTGAAATCTTCATTTCGATAATCATCATTTATCATGACACCAGAATCTCATATTAATTTCAAATATTCGATCAATGGATCCAAATAAATGTCAATATCATTAAATGATTGTTTTGGTCCAAATTTAATTAGATAAAACATAATGTATTTTTTCTTCATGAATAACTAATATATCAAGTTATACTTTAGCAACATATCGGAGTGTGTACTGTGAGTGCTAATTTATACACCAAAAGGATTCACTCTATATGTGGAGAGCATAAGATGAAGGTTTCTCATATATTTTCTAAATTTAGGATAATCGTGATCGATTATCCTTTTCTGAGGAGATCCTACAAGGTGAAAAAATATCCCATATTAATTTATTTTATCTCTATTCTGAACTAATTTCCAAATAGTCTCCCCACTTCTATATAGGAACCTAAAGCTTGGAATGGTTGTGAAGTACCAAAAAAATCATATTAGTTGATTTATCTTTCATCTATGAAGATCCACCCCACTTTGGTAATTTTTAAGAGATTCATGGTCCTTGGGAAACAATATACAGTAATTTGAACAATCATGAAATATTTCAAAGATCATACCAATTGAATTTACCATTAGTTTAGCATCATATATTCAATAAGTAAGATCCTTATTTTTAGGTATCATATTATTTAGGAGATAAATTAGTTCAATAAATGTAGTTTCACTCCATTTTTATCTAAAATTTAAATTATATAGCTTTAGTATGGACGATAATGTTGTATATTTTAGACAACCAATATATAATTGATTATCATAATAGATCTCTAACTTCTAAAATGGCTTTGTATAATCTCAATGTTCATCTCCAGCTGTCATTTTTATTTCCTCAGTATTATATCCATCATCATTTTCACTTTTAATCATATCCTTGATACATTTTCTATCATCATTCACACTTTTAATTTTATAAGATGATCGATAAAATGTGGTGTTATTTTAATCACTAGCAACATTAAATTATTCTCTATGTTTACTCCAAAATTTATTACATGAATATATTATATGATAGATCATGTTTTATTATAACTCCTCTATTATAATTATTCTTTAATAACAATAATTTAAACACTAATAGTGGATTTGAGAAGGTTTATGTACAAGATCTTTTCAAAACATGATGAACTATATATCACAATACACATTCTCTATTTCATATGATTATCATCAATAAATTTTCAATTCATATTCTTCTTATTTTATTCAGTAATATTCATTTAAAAAAATACATATAATAAATGGGATTTGAATCCCAAAGGTCTATTCTCTCTCTATATATATAGTAATCATATATGATATACATTTTCATTGTGTCAACAACTTATTAGAACATATAATGACCAAGAATTATATGAATTTAAAGTATTATAACACTTTTTTTTACTAAAAAAAGATTCATAGCATAAATCAGTATTCCTTAAAATGTATTCATAAAGGGAGATAGTAATGTAAACATTAAAAATGAATATCTCCATCTACAATCGGTTTAGTTCATTCGAGGTTGTTAGGAATATCTGAAGTCAATGGAGATTACCATGATGAAAAAATACATACAATTAATTTGGATTCTTTCAAGTCAATATATTATATATTGTATTATGATTTTTAATACATATAACATGGTTAATTGTAAATGCTATTTTTTCTAGTGGACAATCAAAAAATTTAAAATATGAGAATCAATGTTAAATCATCATTAGATGAAACATCTTTATCAATATTTTTTTCTTTTAAGAAAAAATAATACTAAGGTATTTTCAAATGAGTTGGTTATTATACAATACCACACACCATTAAATAGTTTTTGAGATCTTCACTTATGTATTCAATCTTCAATTTGTTTAAAAAATTTATTAAAATTAAAAATTTTATTTTTTACACAGTTATTGCATATTTTAGAACAATTTAAAGATTCTATATTTTTGTTTCATTCAAAATGAATATTTGTATATACCAAAATCATTCATAATGGTAAATAGGTACCATAAAACTATGCTTTCTTGTGTACTAGTTGATACACACACATATTTATGTTTGAGGGACAATAGATCACAATATCTATTTTACTTTTCTAAAATGAATTTTAATTGTTTCCTAATTAAAAATATTCGAACTTATCAATTCGTTCATAATCAAATAATTTCAAAAAATTATATTTTTGGACTTACTGGTCATGTTTTTAATTTTTATATTCTTGGTGGTGGTGATAAAAATGGTATTTCATAGTTAACTTTGAAATTATCTGTAACACCTTGATAATTTATTATATATTTCACTTTAAATAAAATTTATTTCTTTCATAGATTTCTTTACATACTGCACTGATTTTAAAAAAACCAGGATATAAATATTAATATTCAAACATGTCCATTATAACCTAGACATTAAAAATTGTGATAATAATAGTAATAACCATATTTTGAAAAATATTTATAAAGGTTTTATATAATTAAAATGTATTTATTAATTCCAAATAAATAATTACTCACATTTCAGTAAAGACATTTTTTTCTTCCAAAATACATTTTCTCCAAAAATGATTTTGATTGATTTTCATGGTAAAATATAATAACTAATTTATACCAATTTTATGAATTGAGCTATATAAAATAGATATCATTTTTGAAATCTCTATAAAAAATTATCTTAGTGTGATATTTTGTTATTTTCCTAAAAAGATTGATTTTTTATTGAATAGTGTCAATTATCTATTTTTGTAAAATTGTCAATTATTTCCATTGAATAGTGACATAGTGCTTTAAATTTTATCTTTAATTTATTTAAGGATCCTTTAGTTTGAAATAATCTAATTAATTACATCTGAATCAACTTTATAGTTTATTTTTCAATTAGTTCATTCTTAGGCTTAAAACTCATTTATCTAAAGATAGTTTTTAATACGTTATACACATTTGTATTAAAATTAATTTATAAAACATATATAAATAGAAAAATATAAAATTTATTTCATATTTCTAATAATAATAATTATAATATTTTAATATGTTTGAAATAATCTTTTATCATTATGAATAATAATCATGGTGAAGAATTTTCAACTCGGTAAAAGTGCCAAAACTAGGTTAAAACTATGGGGTAAAGCCTCAAAACCTATCTAAAACATTAATTTATCTTATTTAATGAGTATCTATTGACCCAATATATGCATCTGGAGTAAAAAAATTTAGTTTAAAATAGTATTATGAAATCGGAACCCAATATTGACAATTTTTAAAATATGTTTTTTAAATTACACTTTGAAATTATTTGTGGCCTTTACATTTAATGGAATGGTTGGAAGATTAAATTAGGTTTTATCTTTTTATAAAATTCAAAAAGACTTTTTTTTATTTAACTGTTTTTTTTTAAATAGTATCATACTTGATTTCAATGTGAAATTATTTTTACTCTTAAATTAGGTATTTTCTTAAAAACTTCTTTTCATGCATTTTGTGTTCTTATATTAAAAGTAATTCTTGAAACATATAGAAATTGAATATGATTTAATTTATTTAAAATTTTGAATTCTCATGTCCAGGGTTCCCCATTTATTTATTTTAAAATAATTAATTTATCATGTTAAAAATTAGTTTATCATGGTTAAGGATAAAATGGGTGTAAAAAGGTGAACTAAAAGATAAGGATTAAAATGTTTCCAAAACATTTGAAAATTTCATTTGATGAGTTTATTTAGAACCTATAACATATTTTATTCAAATTCATAGTTTCTTGGTCCCATATTATAGGATTATGATATATATATATGTATATTTTATTTAATATTTTCTGTAATTTCAAGTTTTTTCTTTCCATCACTTATAAAATGGATCCTCCACTTATCCATTATTCAAAATACAATAGCATTTTATTTCAGAATAGACATAACATAATACCATCATGTATTCCTTCCCCGTGTCTAGGATCATTTTTTCCCAAATACAACCCTCTTAAGTCTTAATTTGTAATTCAAAAGAGGTTTTTCGAAGAAGAGGTATAACTCATAACAAAGTACTGTCAATTTTATTTCCTCTCTACCTCCTCTAAATATTTAATACCCATTATGAAATAATGAATTAATTATATTAATTATACATAATTTTTATTGTGATTATTTCATAAAAATTATCCACATCCTTTATATCTTATAGGAAAAAAACATTTCTTTTGCGTATGTGTGGACTACCACCTCCATAATGTGACATGTTTCATTTTTCATAACCAATTAACATTGATGGGTATAATGATGGATTTAATAAATATATATCATAATTATGATATTATTATAGTTCTATAAATGTTAAATAATCTTTACTTTCCTTTTGTTCCATCCATTGAAATGTAGAAACATCACTAGTGTGTACATGTAGACAACTGTTTCCATGTAATGATAGAATACATTTTTCACAACCAATTTATATGAATAGTTATAAAATTGAACATAATGAGTAAATATTTTAATAATTAAATTCAATAAATTCAATAAATAATGGATCCATGATGAAATTACAAGGACTAGGACTACTGTATCAAAACATGGATGAAAAATGAAGCAGTTATCACATAGAACAATTATTTTAATAAATAATTGCTAATAAATGGGTAATTGAATGTTATAAGTAAGTCATATATTGTGTGATATATAGGATTATTTTTCTATAATATATTTATAATAAATATATATTTATTATATAGTAGTTGTTTATGCGTATTAATCAAGAAATTACTTGAGTTAAGGGCTTCTCATCTCACATTTTTTTTCTAGGAGATGTATTTCATATTCCCCAATTATTTCAATCATGAGGTGTATATACACACACAATAAAATTCTATACCATGAACATATTTAAATTTAAGATATTTAAATTCCCATTTTATGTTATTTCTTTCATTTAGGTTATGATTCAAAAGTTATAAATGTGGTGATGGGTTTATGTTACAATCTCGTTTCTTTTTGATATTTTCTATTCTAAATTTACATTATGGTAAATTTTATGATTTCTATCCTTTATACTGTATATATTTTCTTCTACTTGGGTTATTCCAATAATTTTTATGTATCATATATATTTCCCTATCTTTCGTACTTAAAATAATTGAGAAATGTTTTTGAAATAAAAATTGACCTTGTTTTCTTTTTGTTTGAAACAATATTTATTCCATGTTCATTCTATTCTATATTTTTATGTGGATGTTTTTACGTATCCCTGGAATGTTTTTGAAAAAATCATTTTCATTAAATTTTTATTTATTTAATTTTTTTTAAATGAAATAATTTTAAATAAATTTTTTCTAATCAAGTAGTTTTTTTTCATTTTATCAAATTGTGGAAGGAATATTTTTGTTACATATATAACATAAACATATTTTCACATAATAATTAATGTCACATGATTTCTTGCTTCATTTGAATTCATCCATGATTATTCTAAATGGAAATTATTTTATCAATATTCTAGGGAGTTGTATTTACAATTTTATCTGAAGAAAATTATATTTTATTACTATTTTTAAAGAAAATTTCAAATAACCTTTTTGTAGTATTTTTCATCTATGTTGTCATCCTTTAAGGATTTTTATGCCAATTTAGGTATACAATCTTATAATACCATCCAAATTATTTTTTTATATGTCTTATGATGATGATGATTAGAGGATTATTCTATTAAACCATTTTCATTTACATGGATTATGATATGGTGAATTGATGACTGTTTTTAGGATCTGTGTAACATTTATTATTTATGGTTATGTGACTGGTAGGAACAAAATTACATAGTACTCTAATGAATTAGTTAAATATGGGAAACTCATAAGATAATTATGTTATGTGTGAAACAAATTTCATTTTCAAAATAAGATGACTATACCTTGTTTCTTGTCCATACGTTGATGTGTGGACCTAGTTTCACATCCATAATTTTTTTCATGGACATGGTTTCTTTTCCACAAGTTTACACGTAGACTGGGATTCATGTCAATAAGTTTATATGAGGAATTAATTTAATCTACTTGACTTTTTTTTGGGAAATGTGAGGACAATAATATTTATTGAATATAAAACAAAAAAATGGAAGAGGAAAGGAATGGGGTAAGAAAAAACAACATTCCCTCATTCAAAGTAAAAAAATGTCCTGAGAACATCAATAATAAAAGTGAAGAGAATTATAATCATCATAATCCCTATCGGATTTCATATCCTTAACGAAATGAGTGACCCTATTATTATTTATCATTAATCTCATTATTATACAATTATGTGTTTTCTATATTCATTTGTTTATGATATACTCTCATGGATCATGATTAATTGTTTATGATTTCACATTCTCATGAATTTTCTATTTTTTATGACAAAACCATATTTCAAGAATTATGATTAATAACATTGATTAATGGGGTATGATTATATTAATTTATGATCATGTTCTCATACTCTTATTCTTATCTTTTGATCACTTTCCATCATTACTATTATCTCTTATGTGTACCCTTGTAGAGTTTCTAAGTTCCCATTTCTTATGTTTCCTTTCTCTAGGTTATGAGGAATTGTTTTATGTAGGGAATTACAATGAATTTTCTTATGTGAGAAGATATTTTTGTTAGGTGATGAAGATATTTCATGAAATAATTTGAGTATGTATCTAGTCTCAAAACATTTTAAACCTTTATGGTTTTGGCCATATATTGTTATGATATGTATTAAAATTTATCTAAAATGGTATAATATATATGTATGAAATTATAAGGTCTCCTAAATTGATATCATAGAAGGGTTTAATTAGTGTCTATGGATTTGGATTAGATAACACTATTGAAAAACCTGGGGATAACCCTTAGTATATGATAACTTCCTATAGTTCTGATAAAGTGTTGATTATTTTGTTTTCCTAGCTATACTTCCCTGCCTAGATACAATAAGTGGAGTTAGTTCTAACACAAATTAATATAGGGGTAATAACACTAAAATATATTTTCACGCATATCTCATAAATCATTATAGGGCATGGTGAACGGTCCCATAATGAACACCTAGATTAAAACTGCTGATAGATATGCTTAGGTAAATTCAAATTTTCTTTAGAAACAATTATAAAGTATTATAATAGATAATGACCACAAATGGTTGAGGTGAAACCTAAGGTGTCATATATTGAAATTAATGTGTCGTGATTCATACATCCCATGAATGATTTTTTTCTGAATTATATGATTGCTCACTGGGATGTTTGATGCTCACACTAACCATTTGGGTTTTATTAAGGGAATGAAAATATAATGATGGGGTTTTTTGGAAATAGGAACACTAAAATATTGAATTATTTTATTGTCTCATTTTAATATGAACAATCGTATACCATGAAAAGTCTCTAGTGATGCTCATTAAAATACGTAATAATTAGAATTTCATTTAGTAGTAAAATGTTATAATGATATGATGATCACATATCAAGTATATAGCTCCTCTACGAAAGAGTTTTTTGGAATATACACAT
The DNA here is from genome assembly GCA_963277665.1 of Viscum album. NCBI lineage: Eukaryota > Viridiplantae > Streptophyta > Magnoliopsida > Santalales > Viscaceae > Viscum > Viscum album. The sequence goes on along the minus strand of OY728134.1, from coordinate 1,022,761,604 downwards.
TAAAAATCTTCTGATTCTCCCACTATTTGAATTTGATGTGATTTTAGGCATGTATCATCTATTTATACAAAGATCCCATAACAATTGTTGAAGAAGGGAAGTCACAATTGGTATTTTTAATCAACCTATGATCATATTTTGGTGAGAGAATGAATATGAACATCAAGTTGAAGTTAATTATATTGTATGGGTATTACTACCAATTCATGAGGGATATTTCTCTCAAATGGTTATGGAGATTCTAAATATTAAATTTATTCTTAACATTCATGATTATCTTGATGTATTTCCGGAAAACCCACGTAGTATTCCCCTAGAATCAAGAAGTTTAGTTTTTTATAAAACGTGTACCATGTGACACATTTATTTCAAAGACTCTATAAATTACATTAACAATTGAGTTGTAGGAATTTAATAAGTGGATCCAATATAAAATTGATAAGGGATTTATATTCCCTAATACATAACCAAGTGTTGCACTTATTCATTTTTTAAAAGTAAATATTTTTAAATGCATATGATCTTTGACTATCAAGAACATAATAATATCACTATCATGAACAAGTATTCTATACCCCTTATCAATGATCTGTTTGAACAATTACGATGAGAAAAATATTTTTCCAAGATTTATATCTTATCTGGATATTATTCACTGAGAGTCAAGATGGAGGATATATCCAAGATAGTCTTCCAAATATTGTGTGGTCATTATGGATTTATATTAATTCCATTTGGACCTACCATTTCTCATTCAATCTTCATGTATTTGATCAATTTAGTATTTAGAGATTACATTGATTGGTTTTTGGTAGTATTTATAGATGATATTCTTATATATTCAAAGAGTGGGTAATAGAATATATAGAATTTGATCATTATTCTAAAGACACTAAGGAAGTAAAATCTATATACTAAATATACCTAGTTTAAATTTTGGATATATAAAGTCACATTCATGGTTTATAGAGTCACATGTGATGGTATATCGGTGGATCCATCAAAGACGAATGTTATTGAATATTATCCTAGAATAACCATGGTAACGGAGATCCATTTATTCAGTAGGTTGGATACTACCAATTATTTGTTAGTTATTTTTCATTAATATATAATCTAATATCCATGCTGACTCGGAATAGTGGAATGATTCATTGTATAGATAAATTTGAGGGAAATTTAATGGAGTTGAATAAAATGTTGGTCAGGACACCTACACTTACAATTCCTTATAATGAATAAGATACTGTGATCTTTAGTGATTCATATTATACTGTATTAGGGTGTTTCCTCATGAAATATTATACATTGATAGATTATTACCTGAAAATATTGAAAATATATGAGAAAAAAATAAGGGACTCATGATGTGGTTTTGGAAGAAGTATTGTTTCACAAGTTATATAGAGGAATTATCTTTATAGTCAAATATGTGATATATATACTGATCATAAAATCTTGAATTATATATTCACATAAAAATTATTAAATATGGGAAAGAGAAAACAGTTGGAGTTGATCAATGATTACAAATTCTCATTACATTGCCAAGCTAGGAAAGAAAGCAATGTGTTATTTTCTCTAAGTCAGAATGACTGTACTAGTTTATCCATGATGAAGATTGAAATAGATCCCATATTTATGGAATTATAGAATATTGATCTTAAAATCATGATGAAAAGTCACATATCATATCTTTGAACTATGGATGCTGATAAATGTTCCTAGGTCAAATGATTATTTTTATGGAATGATAAGGTTCAAAAACTGAGTATAAATCAAATTAATACTATATCTAAGTATAAGATTTTAGATGAAGTTCATAGTTCATCATTCTATATCTGTCGTGGAACTAAAAATATTTATAGAGATATATAAGAATATTTATGGTGGTACAACATGAAAATGGATATTACAAAGTATGTATATTTATTCATAGTTTTTCAATAAGTTATTTCTAAGAGAGAGATGTCTAAGGATATTTTATAACAATTAAAAATACCAATATAGAAATGGTAAAACATTACCACCGTTTTGTTTCCATCAGACTCCTCAAATATCTAAAGTTAACAATTATCCTTGGGTTGTATTTGGTCACCTGATGAAATCATCAGATTTAATTATCATCAGATAATATGTATCTACTGATCATTTTACTAGGATACACATTAAGGAACTAGTAAAGTTACCTGGAGTATAAAATTTTGTTGTTTCTAATTGGTATCTAAGGTTTAACTTGAGGATCCAGATAATTCTACAGTTAGCTCAATATATAACATTATTTTTTAGTACATCACATAATATATATAAATATGGTCAATTTGAGAAGAAAATTATAACCCTATATGATATTATAAGATCATGTTCAATGAATTTCAAAGGTGGTTTGGATAAACCCCTTCCATTGGTTGAATTTTACTATAATAAAAACATTTACTCAAGCTTAAATATGGATCCTTATCAATCCTTCTTTTGCATGAAGTGTCGATCTCCAATGTTCTCTGAGGAAGCTATATAATGAAATATAAATTTATATATTCTAGATGAGTACATGGAAAATAATGGTAGATATATTCAATATCACATGAGGGAAGCTCAAAGTAGAAAGAAATGATATGAAGAAAATCATCAGTGAGATTTAGAGTTCAATGTTGGTAACAAGATATTCCTATAAATAACTCCTAGAAATAATGTTATGATATTTGGAAAGAAGGGAAATTTGAGCCCTATATATATCGATCACTTAGAAATTCTTGATCATACCTACAGGTTAGCGTATTGTTTGAAAAATCCCCTAAATCTCCCTCATGTTAAATATGTGTTCCATGTATCTCTCTTTCCAAAGATCATACCTCATTCATAACATATACTGAACAATGATTTCAAACCAATAAAGAAATATCTATCTTAGGAAAAATATTCAATGGATATTCTATATCTAATATATAATGTGATACACCACAAGACCACTCACATGGTAAAATATTAATAGTAAAACCATAAATTTGAAGATGATATGTGGAAACATGAGGATGTGATGACGAAGAATCATCCTTTCTTATTTCAATAAAAGTGGTGAAGTTTTTTAGGGTAAAATTATTATAAGGGTGTATAATTAGACTCTATATGATTTTAAGATATATTCATAATTAATTGAATTTGACTTCTTTGATATATTCATTCACATGTAACATCTATTTTAAACAAACAGTGGTATAAAAATTACTATTTATATGTTACCATTATTACCTAGCCACTGAAATTGGTGGTATGAATATTAATAAACAAATTATGAATATTATGTATAATGGTTTTATATAAGGAAAACAAAGAGATTAGTTCACAATAAATAAGTTCTCAATTTTTACTAAAGACATTTTATGCTTCAAAAATACCTTTATTTAAAAAATGGTTTTTATTTAATTTTGTGAGAGAATATTATAATTAATTTCAACCAAATTAATAAATATCATTTTATAAAATTGACATAATTTTTGAAATAATCATATCAAAATTATTTTAGGGGTAGGATTTTGGGTTTCTATAAAAATATTTATTTTTCAGTGAATAATGAAAAATAATGATTTTTGTTGAATGGTTAGGTTTAATTAGTAAATTACCCTGAGAGGGTGGGTGAATCAGTATGTGAATGATTAAAAATACTACCCCTTAAGATCTTGATTCATCAATAAATAAAGAAAACTTCTCTATTTCTCTCGTAGCAATATATTAATAGAAATGAAATCAAGTAGAGGACACAATGATTTTTACTTGGTTTGCCCTCACTTGCGTAAGCCCTCAGAGAATACAATGACTCTATGATGATGTACCAAATCTACTAAATATCACTGCCAATTATATGGGTTGGGTTGGATCTTCTATGCTTAGGCTCACTGCCTTTGCAAGGATTAGATTTTTCTCACTGCATTTCCAAGGTTCACTCCCTATTTCTCTTCCTCTGACTCACTGTTGGTGGAAGGGATCACCATATTCCTCCTCCTATTCTCATTAATCTTGTAAGGGATCCAATAAATGTCTATTGAATTTTGGGTCCATTCATTTTCATGAAAACACACATCCTCAACTATAGGTAGATGATCTCTTGAAATTCCTTTTTCACCCATAGATTAAATCAACTTTTCCTTGTACTATTAGGTCAGAGTAAATTTCTTTCGTGAACTATTTCAGTGCCTTTTCAAGCTTCCTTGAATCCTCTACAAACCACATTATATATTCTATGAACTATATAGAGGGTATGATTCGCAGATTGCCTCTCCTCCATAATTTCCCATGATCTATGGTTTGTCACCGCTTTTATGTAGTGCTACCATTTTTTACCTCTTAAAACATTTATCATGAAAATCTTCTGCATACTACCTCTACATACCCCCTCCACTTACCTATCTTCCTTCTTCCAGAGACCACCACTTTCTAGAATTCATTCTCTTTCCGCATGTTGTCCCAGCTTCCACGTACTCTCTTTACTTATGCATACCATCTATGTACTTAATTTTTTAGTGAACCACTTCTTAAATTGTAGGATTCAGTGCCTTGAAAAATCCATTCCTGAAATTTCTTCGATGAACTACATCACCCTTCTAATAATCACTTCCTCGTGAACCACTTCACCTTCAAAGCATTCTCCTTCACGAACTGCTTTCAGATATAGCTAAATTCTCAAATAAAAGATGTTTTCTTAGAAAACATGCTCTATGTAATGATTGTATTAGAGCTCATTAAATAGGAAAATAGATCCACAAAACCCACTAATCATAGATTACCCAAATTTTCATTTCGGTATATCCTTCACTGCATACCACCTCTCTCTTAAACAACTCTTCCCTACACGGTCTGTGTACTGCCTTACTTCCTTCGCGGTAGCCCAAATCACTATTATGTTTCTTGAATGAAACCATTCAAAACTTTCCAAATAACCACCATGTTTCCAGGAACAACAATCCATCTCATGTACCACAAACTTTCATATACCTTAACACTTTTCCACAAACCATTTTCTCCCCACAAACCGCTCCGGACACGGACTGTGTCTCTCACATTGTGGTTCCCATTCTTTGTTAATTTCCTTTCATGTTCTATGGACCCATTTTTTAATCTGTGAACCATGTTTATAAAACACCAAACATAATCAGTTTTAGTCACCATTCTTTGTTAATAAATAAAATCATACCTAAAACATATCGAGGAACCCTTGAGGGATTTTTTCCCAACATGAAATATCATTTAATTTCATTGAAAAGTATCATAATGATTTTAATTTCATCATAAATTAACAAAATAATAATTTAGTTAGAAATAATCTAATTAATTATATTTTAACTATATTCATACTTTATTTTGGTATAAGTTTATTTTTGGGATTAAAAATAGTTTTTGTATAACTATTTTTCTTTGTGTTTTACGCATTTATATTAAAATAATTATTTGTCACATGAATAAATTTAATCATATAAAATTTATTGTATATTTTTTTAATTATAATTAATATAATTTAATGTGTTCAATATATTTTCTTATCTATATGAATAGTAACCATGGTAAAGATTTTTCACCTCACTAAAAGAGGTAAAATCGGGTGAAACTATGGGGTAATGCTTGGAAATCCATTTACCACATTACATTATCCTAGTTGATGAGTTTTGTTTTGACCAAATATATGTTTAAGGAGTAAAAAATGTATTATAAAACATTATTTTGATGTTGGGAACCCAATCATGACTATTTTGATGATAAGTTATATTTTATTGAAATTAAAATCTATTTTTAGGGCTGCACATTTAGTGGAATGGTTGAAGATTTCAGTCAGTGTTATCTTGATATGGAATCCTCAAAACCATAATTTCTTTTATTATTAAACAAAAAAAGTCATATGATCCAGATTAGTACTTCTCTTTAAGGTGATGTTATCTTCACTCTTAAATTGGTTATTTTCCAGAAAATTTTTTCTCACACATACTATGTTCTCATTTTAAAATTAATTTCTGAAACCTATAGAAATTTAATTTGATAATATGCACTAAAATTGTGAATTATCAATTAAAATATATTTTAGAAGGATCATTTAATTTTTTTTATTATAATTATATTATCAAGGTAAAAAATTTAAGTTATCACTATTAAGGTAAAAATGGGTTTGAAGTAGTTTAACTAGGTGATAAGGATTAAAATGTATCCAACACCTATGAAAATGTGATATGTTGATCTTATCTAGTCCCTATAAAATATTATATCAGATTTTGGGTTCATTTATTCCACTTTATATAATTATGATATAAATATTAATATTTTATGTTAATGGGATCCTCTTATTCTCCCTTATTCACAATGTTTGAGCCATATACCTCAAAAAATACCTACCTAAATACCATTGTAGATTAATTCCCTATGTCTTATATATTATGGAATTTCCAAAATACCACCCTTTAAAGGGTTATAGTGTATTCCAAAAGAGGTTTCTCAAATGAAGATATATAACTCTTAAACGAGTAATTTAAATTTTAGTTATTTTCCTAACTCCAATAAATCTATGATATGAATTAAAAAAAATGAATTCATTGTATTCAATTTAATTATGTATTATTATTATTATGGAAGAACCATTATCTACATCTTTTCAATCCCATGGAAAAAAGGAAACTTCTCTCGTGTGTGCATGTAGACTACCACCTCCACAAAGTGATGTGTTTAATTTTTCACCACCACTTCATATTGACGGTTATAATGATATATTTAATGAAAATATATGATAATTACTCTGTTATTATAGTACTATATGTGTTATTAATTATTTAATTTTCTTTCATTCCATCCATAAAAATGGAGAAACATGACCCGTGCGTACGTACGAACTACCGTCTCCTCGAAATGATGTAATTCATTTTTCACTACCGTTGTATATGAATAGTAATAAAATTGTATATAAAGATTAAATTTTATATTCTATAAATGATTAAACTTTTGGATATGTTGGAACCGTTATCAAAGTACAAGGACTGGGACTGCCGAACGAAAACATACATGTGAAACGAAGTAGTTGTCACCCAAAATAGTTGTTTTAGTAAATGATTTTCAATATATGGGGAATAAGATGTTATATATAAATAATATAGAGTATTATATATTTTAATATAATTATATAATGTTTTTATAATAAACCTATAATTATTATGTAGGAATTTTGAATTCAAAAAATGTAATATGAGACTTGAGGTAAGGGGTTTTCATCTCAGTTTTTTTTTCGATGTGACATATGTCTTATTCCCCACATGAATCATTCAAGTTGTGTATATAATGAACATTTGATATGTGATATAATGAATATATATAAATTCATGTTACTTAGGATATAATGTGAAATTTATTTATTTCAAGGAGGTATTGATTCAGAAGATACAAAAGTGATCAGGGGTTTCTGTTACAATCTAATTTCTTTCTGGGATTATATATGATAAATTATAATTGAGGGAAATTATATAGTTTTTATCCATTAAACTAAATATATTTTCTTATATTCAATAAATTCTTGGAATATTTATGAGTTATTACCATTTTACCCTCTTTGGTATTATAACAATTGAGAAATTGTTTTAAATGAAAATGAAACCTTATCCACTTTTTGGGCGATGAAAATTTTATTATATGTCCATAATATTAAAAATTATATAATGAATGTTTTTAAATATAATTGAAATATTTTAAAATTTATTTTAATTAAATTTATTTTTTAAAAAAATTCAAATGAATATATTTGAAGAAACTTTTTTCTGAACAATTTGTTTTTTGACTTTTTACAAAAGCATGAAATAAAAATTTATTTTGGCGTATACTACATGAAAAGATTTTCCCACCAGAATAAAAATTATTTTATTTAAATATTAATTTAATCCTTCATTTGTCTATTTTAAAGGATAATTATTTTCTGAATATTATTTTGATTTTTATATAATATTTTATCAAAATAAAACATATATTTTTCTTGTGTTTTGAAATAAAAGTTTAAAAGAACTTTTAAATGTATTTTTCATCTATGTGATCATCGTTTAAGGATATATATACTTGAATAAGAATAATATATTATGAAACCATCCACTTTAATTATATTTGTATCTTATGATGATGATGATTCTATGATGATTCTATGAAACTTGTTTCTTTTCCAGGGGTTAACTAAGTTATGTTGAAGTCATTATGAATCTCATTTCTTTTATGTGGGTTATACTATGATAAAATGATTGAATTAAACCTATTTATTGTGCATGTGTTATGATATGATGAAATGAAGAGTGTTTTTAGGATATTTTGGAACATTTCTTTTTTAGGAAATGTGACAGGTGAGTCTAAATTAATATATCCCACTAATTCATTAGTAAAGATAGATAACTCATGAGATAATTATGTTATGTGTGAACCTTAATTAATGTTCACAATAAGATTTTTGGTCCTATTTTTATGTCTATTTGTAGATTCTAGACCTGGTTTCATGTCCATATGTTTCTACATGGACTTGTTTCCATGTTCAAAAGTTTATTTATAGACCTGGTTTCATGTCCATAAGTTTATATGAGGACCAGATTTCATGTCCTTAACATAATGAGTGAATATTTTACCCTTTATCCGTGTTCACAATGTTATAAAATTTTTAATTTGATAAATTTCAATGTTTATGATATAATCTCATGGATCATGATTGATTATTGAAGATTCAACACTTTTATAAATTTTTCCTTTTTTTTGAAAAAGCCTTACTCTATGATTTATGACTAATGATCATTGATTGATTGGGTATGATTATTGTAAGTTATAATCATGTTCGCATATCATTATGATTACTATATGCTCACTTATGATCATTGATCAATATCCATTATGTTTACCCTTACTGTAAATCTGAGCTCACCCTTTATTATATTTATTTTCCCCTCTTTATGTAGAATGGTATTATGTAGGGAACGTGGAAGAAGTGTTTTATGAGAGAAGATCATTTTGGGAGATGTTTAATATCATTTATAAAATGTATTGATTATGTTTCTAGTCCCCATGTAATCTAAACCTTTATGGTTTTGGGGAATATATTATTATGAGATGTATTGAATATTTATTTAAAATGATGTATTATATATGAATAAAATTCTCTAGTTGTCTCAGTCTAATTTCATATATTATAGGAATATTTTATGTTCTAATATAGATTAAACATTAAAATAATGTATACCACCATGAAACATTTTGATTATGTAAATTGACACTGTTTTATTATTTCATAAAAAAATACTTATTCCAAAAAAGAAAAATAAATAAAATTCCTTAAGGTAGGAAATAAGTATCAATTTTACAATCCCATAATAAATCGACTCAGAAAAGCTAAGTTGTCAATCCCAGCTGTAAAAAATCCATTTCTCCATTTACCACATGAAAATGATCTTTTACATCATCCAATTCATTTTTTCTTCAAAAATAGTGCACATGAAATATTACATTATAATACACATCTGACATCCAACATCCATGACATATAATTAGAATGATTAGTATCTGTAACATATACACCTTAATACCTAAGTTTTATGTATTCTCATTAATTCATTTGATCATATTGAATACCTTCCTAATTTCATAATGATTTTGAATTTATAATATATACGGTCCAATATTTCAAATATTCTGTCAAAGGGAAAACACATTATAAATAAGAAAATGATAATGATAATTTTTTAAAATTTATAGAAATCAAAAAAATTATAAAATTATTATGAAAATAAGTTTATGTAATGAAGAAAAATATTATAAAAATAATTTAATATTATGAAAAAATTGGGGGAACTATCAAAAGGAGAATAACCAAAAAAATTATTAGTAAGGGGACAAATACCGATCATAAGAGATCAATCAGGGAGAACCAAAAATCAAAAAAAGGGCTCCAAAACACCACATGATCAGAAGAACACATTGAGAAGAAAAAAACTATGAAAAAGATAGAATATAAATTATAAACGAGTAAGAAATAACATACCATCTATTGAAGGTTGGATTCAGTCAAAATATTCAAATGAGTCGACTAAAAAATTTGTCTTCTATGAGAGATTGAATACTGTGAGTAGGGGATATCTTAGATAAGGTTCTTTTAAAAAAGGGGAAGGGGCTTTATCTGTGATAGTAAAAAAACAAATTAAATACACATTATCAATGGTTAAATAGAATGTGCTGATAAAGCCTTAGATTTATCATTTCTAAAAAGGTGCTGATAAATCTGGCATTTATTAGTGCTAACTGATAAGTACTAATAAATGCATCATTTATGGTCATTTAATATAGCACTAGTAAATGTTAATTATATCATCTCTTAATATAGTGCTGATAAATACTAGTGGAAGATACTAATTAAAAATTAAATTTAAAAATTATAATAAATTTATAATTATATAAAAATGTATAATTAAAATTAAAATGTAATAAAAATGATAAATATTAAAATAATTTAATTATAAAAATATTAAAAATAATAAATAGTATTATTTATATAAATTTATTAATAAATGTGTTAATATTATGATAAACATATAAATATTACGATAAATGCATAAATAATATTAATTATGTAAGTCATATAAATTTTAAAAGATAATAAATTATAGAAATTAAAAAATATAAATAAATTAATATTAATATTAAAATGATTAAATACTAAAACTTGCATTAAAATTGAAATGATTTAAAATAAATTCCTAATTAAAAATGAATAGATAATAATTATATAAAGTTTAAAAGAAAAATTATTAAAATAATTTTAATAAATATTAATTATGTAATTTCAAAACACATTAAAAATATTTAATATTGGTTATTAAAAAAGTAGAAATAAATAATAAAAATGGATAAATTATAGAAATATTAAATCAATAGGTATTAAAAATGAATAAATTAAAATTTTGTATGAAGTGAATAAGTGTTAAAAATGATTGAATAAGAATAAATAAATAAATGTAAAAAATAAATAACATTTAATAATTAAAAATGAATAAATTGAAAAAAAAAATTAATAATGGAATTAATAATTTTAATCATATTATTTACTTAAATATTATATTTTTATACACATTAAAATTAGAATATTAAAATATAAAAAATAAAATTTTAAAACAATAGATTTATAATGAGGTGCTGATAAATAATTTATAAATAATATTTGTATAATGATTTAAATTAAAATATATTTAAATAAAAATGAGAAAATATTAATTATATAAATTACATACATATTAAAAGTGTTGAATATTAATATTTAAAAAAGAATAAATAACTATCAAAATTGACTATAGTATAAAAATATTAAATGAATGAATAAAATATAGAAATTATTAAAATGGAGAAATATTAAAAATGAATATATAATATTAAATGAATAAATGTTATTTTTTTTAAAATGTAAAATTAAATAAATTTCAAAACGTATTAAAAATAATAATAATAATACCAGTTACAAAAATAATTAAAATGTATAAATATTAAAATCAAAATAAAAAAATATTAAAAAAATACAATTAAATACAAGAGATTCACAATAAATTTCTAATTTAAAATGAATAAATAATAATTTTATAACTATTTAAATACATATAGTATTAAAAACTACTAATTATATAAATTGAAATCATGTAATAATAATTAATTATTAACAATTAAAAATGTATAAATAAATTTTAATAATTCAAAATATTACCAAAATATTAAATGTAAATATATATATATGTCCATAAGAAATTTTATTTATTAAATTTTAAAAACCAAATTACATTTCTTGTGATTTTGTGTACTAATATGTATATATATACACATATACTATAATGTGATATTTCATATTGAAAAAAAATGGATTTTCTTTGTAATATAATGATATATTCATTTACATATACATAGACATACATATTACATACATACAAAAACACATAGAAATACATGTAAACATATATACAAATTGTAAAGACCCATAAATTTCAAGGGAAATTTTTTTTCTTAATTATTTTTGGAATTCTACGAGTACGCGGTTTCTGACAGCACCTGATTCCGAGGCCCGGTGTGCCAAGAATCAACTTCCAAAGTTTAGCTCGGGTAACTTCTGTGAACGAGCGAACGGGTTTTTCTACCATTTGAACCAGTGCTCGGAACCAAAATCTGAGGGCACCGTTGAAACCACAGCGCCGGTAATTTCTTAGGAACACCTTTCCCAAAGGTGTGTTTTCTCGGGAGGAATTGTTAGAAAAAGGTGAAGAATAAAAATATAGTTACTTTACAATTATATTTTTATTTATCCACAGGTGGTTTAAGTGTTAAGGGAATGGAAGTTGTGCGGAAGTTGGGGGTGGGGGCACACGAGCCCCCACCTCCTTCAATTTTTCTAACACCCCATTAAACCCCCCTCTAGCATTTAATTTGGTAACTCATCCACTCTTCCACATTAATGCAGGCCAATTAAATGCCTAATTAATTTGACAACACAAGTTAATTAATTTGGTGAATTCATTTTGAATTTTAAAAATGTTGGCATGTGTGAATAAAATAAGAAAAATTCTTATTTTATTTTTGGTTGATTCGTTGTATGAAATCTGGGGAGAGAATAACCAAAGTCTCAAAGAACATCTTCTTCCTCGTAGAAGAAAGCAAAGAACACCAACACGCCTTTCGATCTTCTTTCTGCGTCAAAGAAAGGGGGTGTTTCATCCTTCATCAGGTGTGCACCGACGACGTATATGGAGCCTCATTCCACGACGCAATCTTCTGCGACGTCATTTTCCCGCGACGATGATCGTTTGAAAACTCCTCGAGGTAGGGGTTTGATTTAATGTTCGTGAATATTTTTGGCATCCATCATTAAACCTATGGCCGCGGAAAAAAACCTAGAGGTGGCCGGCTATACCAGCTGCCGACAATTTGGAAGGGTGGGGCCACGGGGTCCCGCGGCGGCGGTCACCAGCAGGCGGCAGCCAGGCATGGCCGACCGCCGGAGCTCCAGGAGACGGGACCACTCACGGGTCCCGCGGCGGTTCACAAGGCCGGCCAAATGGTCGGCCTTTTTCTGAGCAAACCGTGGGGGGCGTAACCCCCGGGATCAATTAGGGAGGACCCCGCTAGGTCCATCGTTCCGCAAAAAGGGGGTGGCACTCCCCCCTTGCGCTCGCTCGGCCGTGTGCCGAGCCGCGGTCACCCGCGCCGGGCCGGACCGGCCGCACCAGGCCGGGCCGCCCACGCCGGGCGGGGCTGCCTACGTCGGGCCGAACCAACATGTCGTGCTGGGCTGCGCCTATTGGTCCGGGTCATGCCCTAACGGGCCGGACCCTGATCCAGGGGGTTTTGGGTTGGGTCGGTCCGGGCCCAAACCCCCCTAAAAACGGACAGATTTGTTCAAACGTCCATAAATGGGCTATGTACCTATGATTTATGCACCGTCAGTTTAGATTAAATCCTTGGATCGAGGCGGTCGTTTCGGTATATTACACTCAAGTTTTTGGAGAACTTTTGGTATGGTCGGGTTGGTTCGAACACGAAACCAATCGGGCCTTCGGAGCGGAACCCTTATAACTTGAGCTCTGGACGTCCGAATGACGTGTCGTCGATTTTGTTGGATTCCTATTACTTAGAAAGTTATTTTGGATTATTCCGCTCGAGGTTTGAATGTAGTTAGAGTATGGTCGGGTTGGTTTTTACTTAAAACCCAACCGGGCCCTTGGGATGAAAAAGCCAATAACTCTCAGACCGAGCATCCGATTGACGCGCCGTCTGTCGCATTGGGTTCCTATTGGCGAGACAGAACTTTGGGATACATCAACTCCGGACTTTGTGACAGTTGAGGTATTGACCCCCCATGGCTCGTGGAGCGGACCCTCTAGGAACGAGCGTGCTGTGTGCGAGAACCCTAGAGCTGGCTGCGACTGCGACGACAATGACGACTGTACTGGGATCCTCTGTGGGTTCGACGAGGACGACTACCAGACTGGGATCCTCTGTGGGTTCGACGAGGGAGATAACTAGACTGGGATCCTCCTTGGGTTCGACGAGGATGACTACCGCAGTGGGATCCTCTGTGGGTTCGACGAGGAGGACTACCGGACTGGGATCCCTTATGGGTTCGACGAGGACGACTACCGTACGGGGATCCTAAGTGGGTTCGATGAGGACGAATGCTGTTCTAGGATCCTCTGTGGGTTCTACTACCGTGCTAGGATCCTCTGTGGGTTCTTCGATGATGACAAATATACTTGGATCCTTCGTGGGTTCGACAGCGACGACTACTAAACTTAGATCCTACGTGGGTTCATCAAAAGAGATAATCCAGAGGCTACATCTAATCATCTCCACCCCTCTTCGTGAGTAGTATACCTGTGTGAGTTGAGTCTTTAAATTCAATCATTATAATCGATGTGATTTACTTGATATCCTGTGTGGATTGGTCTATGCTTTCCTATTTGGATTGGATCGTACTTTCCTGTGTAGATTATGTTCTACTTTCCTGAGTGGACTGGATTGTACTTGAGCTCGTGAGTTGGAGCTGAGCTGGATTTGATGACTTAGGTATATGTATGGGAATATACCTAAGTAATATTGGATGATACTTTGTAATTTTATCTTTTCTTTGTGGTTTATCCTTTGTGGATTCAGGGAGACCTTCGGGGGTCTCGGGGTCCCTACTGAGTATCGTACACTCACCCCTGCATGGGATTCACCCGCACTACGTTGTGTTGGTTACAGACGATGGACATCACTGATCGTGGTTGAGGCTTGTAGAGCTGGACGGTACCCGGAGGAGGATATCACGATGAGACGGTGGCCGGGGGTGGATATCACGACGAGTCGTTACCCGGAGTAGACGGAAAGACGTTGAATGTTTTACCTACTCATCAGGTAGGAAGTCGGAGGACGATCCAGGAGCGTCTTGTCACCTTTCAGATGTTGTCCTTGAGTTGTACTTTACTTTTAGTTGTAGCTGTACCCCTCTTTTGGGGTTGTATTTCTGGCCCCTTTTACTTTCAGCACGTTTGTTTACTGCTTACTTATTGTTTATTTCAACTTGTGTACTCTGTGGTGTTTGTTTACTTTATAAAGGAAACACCTTCCCTATTATCGGAATTTACGCCTTTGGTGCTAGTCGCCAACCCCTGTCCTATGGGAGGCGGGCTTGGGGTAGTCACGGCACGGGCCCCGAGGATGGGTCGTGACAAATTGGTATCAGAGGAGTTCGTTCCTACCGCAGAACTCATGACTCTGATATTTCTTCTATGTGAATCAATAGTGTTAAGGGTATTCATTGTGGTTATCAGTCCAGGGAGTCCAGTGTTGGTGCGGCGGCGGACGTATCTATACACCAGGAACATGACTTCTGATTTCCAACTTAGTGCACGAAAACATTGATTGCAAGTGTGTTTCAAAAGTTTTCTTTGTGATTACTTTGTGTCATCTCACCAGGTATATTGTTTTGACCATGGCGCACCTGTCTCTTTTTAGGATGGCCCCATGATGTTAGCCAGCTAGGGTTCCGAGATTTATGCGAGACGACAGCCCAGTGAGCTATGAGGCCTTGGTGCAGGGCTCTATTACAGTGGAGGCACCGGCGGTACCTCCACCCACCGAGCCACCAATTCCACCAGCCCCATCCGCTGAGTGTGCACGTCACCTTAGTGCACTGTACGAGTTTCAGCGTCAAAGACCGCCCAGGTTCCATGGGGAGAAGGACCCTCAGGCAGCCAAGGATTGGCTGGAGGCTGTTGTTCGAGTTTTCAGGTTAGTGGGGACACCAGGTGACCTCATGGTGATCCTTGCAGTGAGTCTCTTGCACGCGGCAGCAGGCAGATGGTGGAGCCTGATGCTCTAGGTGCACGACAAGGCATCTTTACTTTGGATGGACTTCGAGAGCCTCTTCCGCTCGGAGTTCATTCCATCCACACTCCGTGCGGTGCGCATTAAGGAGTTACTATAGCTGCGGCAGGGTAGCATGACAGTGGCCCAGTACTCGGCAAGGTTTACTGATCTCTTGCACTACTCCATAGATATGGTACGGGACCCGTTCTTCAGGGCATAGACCATTGAGAAAGGACTGAGGCATGAGATCCGAGTTTCGATGATCTCCCTCAACATCCTGAAGCATGTGTGGGTGTTGGGGAGAGCCCTTCTAGTGGAGAGTATTCTCGCAGAGCAGTCACCATCGGTGAGAACCTCCGCAGGACGACACGTAGCGGAGTCTTCTACAGCTGGCAGTAGACAGATGACGCAGAGGTCCAAGCGGTCTAGACAATCAGATGAGCAATCTCAGGATACAGATTCAGTTGTGTGTGGCACACGAAGGAGAGCTATCCACACGAGGAGAAGGCAGTTCTATGCATGCGGCGGGCAGGGTCACATGGCATGAGGCTGCCCGACTCATCCTGCAGATGAGCAATAGGCAGTAGAGGGACCTCTCAGGCAGAGGTTCGACCATGGAGGTCTATAGGGAGTATGCGGATGAGGCAGAGGAGCTGGCCGAGCAGTGGGTGGTGGGCGACGCTTTGAGGCCCTACCACCACCACCACCACCAGGAAGACCACCCCGACTGCAGGGAACGAGTGGACATGGGAGAGCTCAGCTTCAGGCAGCTGAGGCTTACAGCCATAGAGCTCTGGGAGCTGATGGATATTAGCGGGACTAACTCCAGTTGTGGATACTTTTGTTCATGTTGCTTCTGGCCTTGTTGATGTTGTGTTTGTGGATGTTTTGTGTCTTTGTACCTTGATCTGCAGTAATAAAAGACACTTGTTCTTGTGATGTTTTCTTCCCTATCCTTTTCATATAGTCGATACTAAGAGTTTCTAGTTTAAAACTGTTGACTTGACCCTCACTTTAGAGATTCCTACTGGAGGATACCTAGAGACCACACACTACTGCCGACAGTGTGACTCGACCCTTGGAGGCGAGAGTAATAGTTGGATCTCTTGGTAGTAGCGTCGAGGCCTTACGATGTCATCCATGGCATTGATTAGTATCATTCATGTAAGGATTTACTATATTTGTCAAAGAACATGGTTCATCCTGTGGATGAGACCATATTTATATTATCGGAAAAGAAGAAATATTTGCATCTCTTATAGGACAAGAGAAGGTTCTGGTCATCCAGGAGAAGATGAGGACAGCTCAGTGCCGACAGAAGTCTTATGCCGACAGGAGGCGGAGACCAGTAGAGTTCGAGGATGGTGACCACGTTTTCTTACGGGTCTCACCTCGATGTGGATTATGGAGATTTGGCCGAGGAGGCAGGTTATCTCCGTTATTCATCAGACCCTTCTAGGTCCTCAACAGGGTAGGTGAGGTGGTTTACTGCTTGACCCATCCACCTTGGTTGCACGAGGTGCACGACGAATTCCACGTATCTCAGCTGAGGAGATACGTGCATGACCCTACACATATCATTGACAATGGGGAGCTGGACATTGACGATGGGGTGATGTTTGCGGAGGTCCCGGTGGAGATCGAGGATCGACAGGAGTGGGTCCTACGTGGATGGTCGATTCCTCTAGTGCACATCAGGTGGCAGCACGGGGACCTCCAGGAGAGCACATAGGAGCGGGAGGCTCAGATGCATGCTCAGTACCCTCATTTGTTTCCCTAGTTTGTGATGTATCTTTACGGGGATGTAAATCCCTGAGGTATGAGTAATGTAAAGACCCGTAAATTTCAAGGGAATTTTTTTTTCTTAATTTTTTTTGGAATTCTATGAGTATGCAGTTTTTTATGGCACCTGATTCCGAAGCCCGGTGTGCCCAGAATCAATTTCAAAAGTTTAGCTCAGGTACATTCAGTGAACGAGCGAGCGAGTTTTTCTAACTTTTGAACCGGTGCTCGGAACCGAAATCTGAGGGCACCGTTGAAACCGCAGCTCCGGTAATTTCTTAGGAACGCCTTTCCCGAAGGTGCGTTTGCTCGGGAGGAATTGTTAAAAAAGGTGAAGAATAAAAATATAGTTTCTTTACAATTATATTTTTATTTTTCTACTATTGGTTTAAATTTTAAGGGGACGGAAGTTGTTAGGAAGTTGGGGGGGCCCACACGAGCCCCCACCTCTTTCAATTTCCCTAAAACCCCATTAAACCCCCCTCTAGAATTTAATTTTGTAACTCATCCACTCTTACACATTAATGCACGACAATTAAATTACTAATTAATTTGACAACACAAGTTAATTAATTTGGTGAATTCATTTGGAATTATAAAAATGTTGGCATGTGTGAATAAAATAAGACAAAGTCTTATTTTATTTTTGGTTGATTCGTTGTGTGAAATCTGGGGAGAGAATAACCAAAGTCTCGAAGAACATCTTCTTCCACATAGAAGAACGTGGAGAACACCGACACGCCTTTCAATATTCTTTCCGCGTCAAAGAAATGGGGGTGTTTCATCCTTCATCGGGCATGCACCGATGACGTATAAGGAGCCTCGTTTCGCGATGCCATCTTCTGTGACATCGTTTTCCGACGACGATCATCGTTCGACAACTCCTCGAGGCAGGGTTTTGATTTAATGTTCGTGAATATTTTTGGCATCCGTCGTTAAACCTTTGGCCGCAGTGGAAAACCTAGAGGCGGCCAGATAAACAGCCTGCCAGTGCTTTGAAAGGGCGATACTGCGGGGTCCTGCAGCGGCGGTCACCAGCAGGCGGCGGTTGTACACGGCCGGCCATCGGTCCTCCAGGAGGAGGGACCCCTCACGGGTCCCGCGGTAGTTCACAAGGCCTGCCAAACGGCCGGCTATTTTCCAAGAAAACCGGGGGCGTGTAACCCACGGATTCAATTAGGGTGGACCCCACTGGGTCTACCGTTTCGCAATAAGGGGGCAGTGCTACCCCCTGGAGCCCGCTCGGCCGCGTGCCGAGCCATGGTCACCTACGTCGGGCTGGACCGGCCACACTGGACTGGGCCACACGCGCCGGGCAGGGCCGCCCGCACCGGGCCGGACCTCCGCGCTGGGCAGGGCCATGCCTGTTGGACTGGGCCTCACCCTAACGGGTCGTACCCAGACCTGGGTCGGGTCGACCCGGTTCGGGCCGACCCATGGGGGTTTTGGGCCGGGTCGGTCCGGGCCCAAACCCCCTAAATACGGATAGATTTGTTCAAACATCCGTAACACTGGCTACGGACCTCTGATTGATGACCGTCAGTTTCTATACCATCCTTGGATCGAGGCGGTCGTTTAGGTATATTACACTCAAGGTTTAGAAGAACTTTGGGTACGGCTGGGTTGGTTCGAACACGAAACCAACCGGGCCTTCAGAGCGGAAACACTTATAACTTGATCTCCGGATGTCTGAATGATGTGTCGTTGATTTTGTTGGATTCCTATTATTGAGACGGTTCATTTGTCTTACTCCGCTGGAGTTTTGGACGTAGTTGGAGTATGTTCTAGTTGGTTTTGACTTAAAAACAAACCTGGCCCCTAGGACGAAAAAAGCCAATAACTCTCAGACCGGGCATCTGATTGACGCGTCGTCTATCATGTTGAGTTTCTATTGGAGAGATGGAACTTTCGGATACATAAACTCTATAAATCGTGTCATTTGATTTATCGACCCCCCTTGGCTCATAGAGTGGACCCTCCTGGAACGAGCGTATTGTGTGCGGGTACCCTAGAGCTGGCTGCGAATGAGACGACGATGACGACTGTACTGGGATCCTCTGTGGGTTTGACAAGGACGACTGCCAGACTAAAATCCTCTGTGGGTTCGATGAGGATGACTATCAGACTGGGATCCTTCATGGGTTCGACGAGGATGACTACCGCACTGGGATCCTCTGTGGGTTCGACGAGGATGACTACAGGACTGGGATCCTCCATGAGTTCGACAAGGACGACTACCATACTGGGATCCTCCATGGGTTCGTCGAGGACGACTATTGTACTGGGATCCTCCGTGGGTTCGACTACCAAGATGGGATCCTCCATGGGTTCGACGATTATGAATACTATACTTGGATCCTCCGTGGGTTCGACAACGATGACTACTAAACTTAGATCTTATGTGGGTTTGACAGAGGATATAATTCAGAGGCTACATCTAATCATCTCCACCCCTTTTCGTGATTAGTATACCCATTTGAGTTGAGTCTTGACTTTCAATCATTATCCTCGATGTGATTGACATGATATCTTGTGTGGATTGGGCTATGCTTTCCTGTGTGGATTGGATCGTACTTTCCTATGTGGATTAAGTTTAACTTTCCTGAGTGGACTGGATTGTACTTGAGCTCGTGAGTTGGAGCTGAACTGGATCTGATGAGTTAGGTATATTTATGGGCATATACCTAAGTAGTATTGGATAATACTTCATGATTGTATCTTTTCTTCGTGGTTTATCCTTTTTGGATTCAATGAGATCTTCGAGGGTCTCGGGGTCCCTACTGAGTGTCGTATACTCACCCCTGCATGGGCTTCACCCACACTACATTGTGTTGGTTGCATACGACGGACATCACTGATCGTGGTTGAGGATTGTAGAGATGTACGGTACCCGAAGGAGGATCTCATGATGAGACGGTGCCCGGAGGTGGATATCACGACGAGTCGGTACCCGGAGGAGACGGACAGACGTGGAGGGTTGTACCTACCCTTCGGGTAGGAAGCCGGAGGATGATCCAGGAGGGGCTTCTCACCTTTCAACTGTTGTCCTTGAGTTGTACTTTACTTTCAGTTGTAGCTGTACCTTTCTTTTGGGCTTGTATTTCTGGACCCTTGTACTTTTAGTACGTTTGTTTACTTCTTACTTAGTGTTTATTTCATCTTGCGTACTCTGTGGTGTTTTTTTAATTTATAAAGGCAACACATTCCCTATTATCAGGATTTATTCCTTTGGTGCTAGTCGCTATCCCCTGGCCTATGGGAGGCGGGCATGGGGTAGTCACGGAACGGGCCCCAAGGACAGGTCGTGACACAAATACTCCTACATATACACATAAATGCATGTACACATCACTACTAAAATCATTGCTTATAAAAGCACTAAAAATTGCCTTTAACAGTGCTAGAAAAGCACTGTTAACCGCAGAGAAGTTAGGGGGGTCCCCTTTAACATCACTAATAAATCTATAATAAAGGTCTTGCCTTTATCAGCACTTTTTTATCATGGATAAAGTGCCTCCTTTATTCGCACTATTTTGAGCGCTGATAAAGGCCAACTTTATCAGCGCTATTTTGAGCACTGATAAAGGACCGCCTTTATGAGCGTTGTTTTAAGCTCTAATAAAGGCCCTATTTATAAAAACATAATTAGCGCTGATAAAGGCCAAGTTTCCTGGGATGTTTTGTTCATTTATCAGCACACCCATGACTTGCACAACACCTATACATCACTCACACACCTAGACACCTTCACACAAACTACACCTACACACACAACAAAAACATCACCTGCACAAAAATGAGCTGCACAAAACAACACCTACACACAAACAAAGTATAGAAGAACAAAACGGTGCACACAAGAGTTTTGAAAACAATGATATATACATTTACTTGAAATCATGAATACAAAAAACACACTACAATATTCCTTTCAAACAACATTTTGTATGGTTTCAATTATAATTATCCAACAAAAACTTAAAACATTAATATTTAATTCTTTTTACATCCTTGATCCCCTCTCAAAAAATGTCATCCATGGTATTAGTTGCTTAAAAAAGCATCCAAACCCATGAAAAATCCCCCCTATATATAAAAACTAATATTATTAATACAATAATGAAATAAACTAAATATTAATATTTAATAATACAATAATAAAATATCAATTTTTAATAAAAAAAGATATATTTGGGTAGGAAGGGTTCCATAAGACTAGATGATAATTGATACCTAACCTTGATATGGGTAGTAATGTGGCCTTGAGAGTTAATGTTGTGTGAGATGGTGTGGTAAGGTATTGTAAGGGTGGTGAGATGTGTAACCTGTTACAAATTTTTCTATTGGAAATATTTGTATATATACATGATATGGTTGTTTGACCATCATGAGATGTGGTACCTATTACAACCATTACATGTCAATATTTCCTTGGAATGAATTAATATTTTAGAATAGGCGCATCATGATTCATTGACTTATAAATATTTTTTTATGATTACATGCATGAGAAAAGAAGAGGGAGAATTGTCAACAACAACATGGAATCCGAAAGGATTCATTTATTGACAATACAAAAGAGAGGCATCTCTAAAGTCTAGAGTCTCTCTTATAACTCCCCGAATATTGGGGGTATGATAAAGTTAGAATAATCAAAATATTATGTGCTCAGAATACCCCCAAAAGCTTTGCTATCCAATGCTCTATAGTAGCTATAGATTAGCACAAATGATCACCTGATTTAGTTTCCACATCTACACCCTATTTTAGTGCCTCTTCCCTACTAAAAGCATCAAATATATACTTTTATACTACATTGATAAGATTATGCTACTCTATCACTATTTTCTCTACAACATTGATAATTTATTATAAGTGATACAATTCATGTTAGAGGATATCTATCTCATAACTCCCATCAATGAATAAATTTTTATGAGATTCTACTTCTATTGTACACATGGATTCTTCATTCAAGTACTCATTTTGATGTTGAATGTAATAATGTTAAGACTCCACCATCGATACTCTCATCTTGATGAAATTATTTTTCTCCCTCATGTTGACCACCTCCTTCACACTAGCACATAGCTCATTATAATATAACTCACTATATCTAAGGGTTGTGAACATGTATTTGAGGTGTCCAAACTAGTATTTTATCTCTTTGAAGGTTCCCTCCATGATTATATACCAAATTTCCCCTACAATTGTCACCAAAACTATTGATGAAATGTTGCGTGTTTTGAAACTCAACATAGGACTAGTCCAGAAATAGGAACATACTCTAGGACCGTGTTTATAAGTGAGGGAATCATATTCAAATCCCTTTTTGTGCTTGAAAAAGTAAAGACATGTTCCCTAGTTATTATAGTGGGGAGAGATATAAAAAGTGGAATGATTTGGGACTTCTGAGCTCTAATGTAGAGTTACTCTGATAAGGCATTTAAATATTATTATTCAATAGAAAAACAATGCCATCAAAAAATCAAAAATCATGATAATAATTGAGATCATAACTCTATGGGTCACATTATTAGCCACTTCCATCATCTCAATATTGATTTGATTGGTGAAAATGAAAAATTCCTATAAAATATGACCCTGAGTCACTTAAAAAGTCCCTTCTATCAAAACCAATTGTTCTTCACCATGAAGTGCTACAAGTGTAAATAGAGGTTATACAATATGAGAAAAACATGATGGTGTATTCAATTTCATAAGATTATTCAGTTTTATAACAAATTCCAACACTTTATTAGTGATACCAACATCCACGATAGGTTATAAATATAATAGTTACATATATCAGGAGCCTCTACGAGTGTACTCTCCCATTCCAGGTCAAAGGGAATGAGTGCTATCGCGTCCGCATCAAACATTGGGTCCAACCCTACTTGGACCCTGACTACTTATTCTCGTATAAGGACCCCATACAATATCTAAGTTCTTTTTGAATGTATTGAAGTAATGTATTTATTAGTTTTAGAGAGGACCTGATGAGAACCTACACAATTATATAGGCCATGATATGCTACTAGAGTAATGAAAAGGGGAAAACTCCATAAAGTAGAAAAATTATTGATTTTTAGATGTGTCTTTGTGTATGGACATTCCCACTTTCTCTTCTTAGTCCTCTTAGAGGAAGTAATGTCGAAAGATATGTGAACTTGGGGTGTTAAAGGGGGAACTGATGGAGGCACAAATGGTGTTTCCTTTGGATCAGAAAGAACCATATCCATGATCTCTATTTGACATAGAGATCCATGATCATTAGCCTCTCAGTCACTTTTTGAAACAACTTTGGCCATTGTGTCCCTGGGAATGTAAACTCGATAGGTGGGACGTGACCAAATTTTACCAGCCTCTTGAAATATCCAAGGGAAAATAAAGTCCACCATAGTCCTAACAATATCAATTAAAATATGAAAGTGATTATAAAATTATCTTAACTCTTCAATAGAGCCATTATATTCTCTCTTATCTTCACTAGTTCCCATTGTGATAGGAATTATCATCATCTAAGATAGGGGTGTGTAATAGAATCAGCCTTTGACAGAATGAATCACCACACTATGTTCTTGGAGAAGTGATTTGACTTCAATGGGATGTTGTTCATAGAAAATACCATTGTGAGTGATCACCCTCCCAAATCCCACGAAATCTATTTCAACTTTACACAATACTCTCCAAACATTTATGGTCAATGTATTCGTCCTCTAGTTATCCCAGTATTGGAATTCTATGGGAAACACCACCATAATTTGATAAAATCCTCCACCGACTCGATCATATTTCAAAGGAAACCCATACATTGTTACCAAATATGTTGCAACTTTCCTTGTTGATGGTGTTGGATCTAAGTGCCTCATTCTCTTCTAATACATATAGAGAGTTGTGGGTATTCTAGAAGATGATTATTTTCTGGAATCTAACTTTTTGATGATTCCAAAGCCCCTGTGTCCTCCTCATCCACTATTAGAAGATCTGTGTGCTTTATCACCAATGGATCCAATTGACCATTTGGGTATGATAATACCAAGGTATCGACATAAGACTTGGAGAGGCAAAAAACCACACTATCTAGAGGGAAGGTCACCTAAACCTAATTTTTCTATCAGGTGAACATTATCCACAATTTATGATCCATCATGGGCTGCATTTCTATATGGATGTGGGGAGGAATGGGGAACTTCATCTAAATGCACTGAACAATCTCCCAAAGTGGTATGAGGAATACCACTCATATAATATCTTTCAATTATTCCAAGTGGATAAAACACCCCCCCACCCCCATATGGCTAAAAGATATGCTTAGGCTACATGATCACCCTTTACATTATTGGTAATTTCACAGGTTGGTGCTCTGTAAGGTATAAAAAATTGATCAAACTAGTTCACCTTTCTCTTGATCTCCTAGTTATTTAGTGTGATTATCCATACCACACTAATACTTTATTAAAATCTCATGAATTCGTAACATGGAATGTTATGATTATTAAGTAACTCATATACACCAATGTGGTCCCCCATTCAACCCCACCGCAGTTGTAAGGGGTGGAATATTATGAACGGGGCATACCCCTATAGATGTGGTGAAGTTGAAAATGTTACTTATCCAACATGGGAACAAACAAGATAATAATCATACCACTTTCTATCACCTATACCATCATTAAGGTGGAGACCATAACTCCAACCCTTTTTCTGCATTGTGAATAAGTACCCACTTAGGTACATTGCTAAGAATCTTACTAGATGAAGAAGGTGAAGGTCCTTGGAGGTGAATTCCCAACCCTAATAACTTAATTGACACTATTAAACTATTTTAAAGTGATAATCATCTTAACCATAGGATTATAATGATATAAAGATATGGGATTCTTATTCATACACTCATGCTAAGTCTTCTTGATGAACATGTAAGCCCACTTCTTGAAGGGGATGTCAACCCATCGATATGGGTCCTTCCCAAGGGATGTTCTGGACATATTTATATGATCCTTAATAATGGGAGGATTCTATTCCATGTCATCCCGAGTATATGGGGGATAAATTTACTCCTTGTCTCCTAAAATCATCGTACCATATATCATCTTAATGGCTCGTATACTGATGTCAAACTCACCATATATAAAATTAAATGTGTTCTTGTATTGACTCTATAAATAGAACAAGTCTACCATCAGATTTTTTTTGCAATAAGTAACGGTTTGGTAAGCCTAAATATATTAAGAAAATCCTATCTTTTCAGTTCAACCATAAACTATGCAGCAGTACACTGAACCAAGAAGGGACAACCCCAGTGCATCCCAAAGCTTCCACCTGATCGAATAACCCATCCAAATAACCACCCGAGATTCTAATTTTATATATAATTCTACATTTATTATATTTATTTATGGGTTTGAAGCTCCAAATAATGTTATAAACCTTTAAAATCAATCCACATAGGCATTAAAATTAACCGTTAGAGATGTCTTCTTTAGAGAGGAAATTACACACATATGAGATATTCTCCATGAATATATTATTATTCGTAAGGATGTAGGAGGGAGGCATGATCCCATAATGAGGTGGAGAGATCATATTTTCATTGAAAATTACAAACCCCTATAAGGTAAAATAATTATAAAATTGAAAATCTAAGATATTGGTTCCCATCAAGAATTTAAGATGCTCGTTAGTGGACTGAATGACCATGCAGTGGTTGACTACCACACTATTGACCATTTTAGTCCAATGAACTATAGCATCCTAATCTTAAATTCATTAATTCATTTGTACACTAAGAAAGATAATATTTATATTAATTATGAAAATGTATGATTTTGGGTTAAAAATGGACTTGAGTAAGAAAGGGGCACATGACCAATTAGAAATATCATATTAAGCGCACGAATTATTCAATGTCTTGTGATCCCATGACCATTATAGGATCACATTATCAAATGAACATGAGATATTTGTATGATTGCACAACCCTTGAAGATTTATGTGATCATGTAAATAAGACAAGAATACACGAATCATGGTTCAAGTGAATTACCTTAATTGATTATGTGATTTGTTTAGGTGATTTGATCATGTGATGAGATCAAATGATCAGTTCACCAGAAGAATTCATACAAAGGAGCTTATGTGACATGATCACATAAAGAGGATTATGTGAAGTATGGAAAAACCCAAATATTTCTCATAAAGCTATGAAATATTGAGTAATTAGTGAAATATATTTCCCATTACTCTCATATCTATACCAAATTTCATGGAATGCAAAGTGTATCATAGAATACTAAATGAAAAATAGAATCCCAAGGAAATCATTCAGGTATTCACATCCTTATAACAAATTCCGTTTTTCTTTTTTTGGAATTTGTTTTTGAGGGGGGTTTTTTTTACGCCCACCACCTGAATTTTGGAAATATATAGTGGAAAAATTACCCAAAATATAAGTGGAAATTTGATAAAAAGTAATTTATAAGAGGATGTATATTCTTTGCCTAGATCACATGGCTAGCTTAAGGTCATGCGATTTCGTAACACGGTCGAATAATCCTCAAAGAGACAAATGATCACATATCACCAAATACTTTATGTGAGGCCTTCAAGACTAGAAAAAAGGCCATTGATGTTGAGTTATTCATATAATATCTATTTATCATACAACAACTCCTAGTCATGCTCGAGTACGTAAACCCAAAAGTATCACACAACAAGATCTTTCCATGATGGGTGATCACTCTTTGTCATGCAATCCCTTTTGGTAACGCATGAGTGCATACCCCCAAACGGACCACAAAAAAACATGTTTATGGTGGGAGGATCAAGCATCCACATTTATTTACATGAAACCACCTAGATCCATGTGATCTCCAAACATTAAATTGGTCATGTAGTAGGCTTAGGATGAGGTTTCCCATGACATAAACCTTTTTCAAGAATCATTTTTCACATGATGTACCAAGGATACATCATTGGTGACATGAAGATTGGTCACACAGAACACACTATCTCATGTCAATTTACACAGATTGGATTCCACCATCTTAATTCTATGAATGTGGACCAACCGCCTTGTGAAGTGGCTAAGATATAGATTTGTAAACCTATAACCCTCCATGAAGTAAAATAAAAGTGGATTTTCTAATTGGATACACATATAGGAACAACTATGAAGAAAGGATAATTATACGACTTAAAGCCATGCTACTGGAAAAATTTAATGATTACCCTGGATGGAATTTAACAAGGATGGGTGATCTTTTTCAAAATTCATAAACTAGAAATGTGAACAATTTTTCAAAGATCTAATCACATGATGACCCATTAGTCACACAATAAAATGATTACCTACCAGTCATACGATCATTTGATGATCTATGGTTCATGTGACCACATAATGTGAGTGTTTAACCCAATACCAGTAACACAATTAGGTGACTATCATTCCATTGTGTAGTTTCAAAACCACATTTATCTTCATGAAATCACATGACTCCACTACCTTTATGCTATCTCATGACTCTATGACCTTCATAAAATTTCTCGACACCCAAGAATCAAAACCCTCCTATGTATGTGTTATCTTACATAAAGTTATATCCCTCATTGGAATATAACTTAGTGTAAGTCCCTAATATTACAATGACTCTTAATATATAATTAAATAATCTTTATGAGTTAAATCATCTCTTGTTACCCGTCAATGAGCTAGGAGTTTATAAAAACTACACAAACTCAGATTCCAGTTATAAATTGGACATGTAGGACACCTTTTCAAGGATCCAGACCTGTATGGAATATCATAATTACCTCATATATATTTCCATATCATGACTTTTTACATGTCCATATTTCCTATGGTTACCATAATTCCCTCGAAATATAAACCAATTTCCATATTTCTTTAGCTACACATGGAGGTCTTGTAAAATATAGTGGGACCCTACAGTTGGATCAATGGATAGTGGCTCGTGGAGCTCCGCAGGGAGGCCAGAACTTAGGTAGATGGGAATTAGGCCAGAACCACACTTTTAAGCTGTTAGGGTAAGTGTTTTATGGTGATCTAATGATAGTGGTATGTCATGGGTGTGACCGTACTTTTCTTTCATTTTGGAATGTTTATGCCAGTTGTAAATTTGAATTAAATCGAATTGTTATATTGGTTACTTGATTCCATGGGAATGTAATGGGATTGGACTTAGGATTGAGGTGGGTAATGATCATCTTGATTGAGGTGATATAGGTCGTCAGGTGGGGCTTGTCTTAGATACTTGGAGTGACGATGATCACCAGTTTGAGGAAACTTGGTCATTGAGATTTGAGGTGATGAAGTCATCATGACAAGGTCATGGCTCTCGAGACATGAGATGGAGTTGACAATAATGATTTTAGGGACATGGTCATAAGGCCAGTTACACTGATACTAAAATGACCTAAACATTTCATCCATTTATATCACATATGAGTAGATTAATATTCCTTACCGAAAAAGAAATAAATTAAACACAAATATGATACAATGCATTAATTCTATGGAAAATGAGTTTTATGTGAAAACATAAATTTTACCTCTGTGATTGAGTCGACAAAACGCCTTTTCTCTTCCTACAAAGACATGTCACATATACATAAATCTTCTAAAATAGACTAACCCTACAAGAAATAATGAAAATCAAATCAACATTTTTTATAAAATTTTCGTTACAATTGACTTATTATATCATAACATTACCTTTACATCTTTCCAAAGGGATTATTTAGTCCAGATATAAGCTAATAACAAAACCAATGATTCTTTTTGCACTTTACTATTATTTCTTAACTACCTCTTAGCAAATAATATGATCCGAACTTCTGATTTGGGGTCCCCATGATGCTCTCATCCAACACTATCTATATTATTCCATCATTCATCATTCACTTTTCATTCTCTTCATTCAACCATTTACAAGGTAAATTGGTGCAAGAAGAGAAGAAAGAGAAGGCTGAATGATGATATCATAGATATGGTGTCGGATGATAGCATCATAGGGATGTCAGATCGAAAACTCAGATCAGATGGCATGCTAAGAGGTAGTTAACCAACAGTAGTGAAGAATCCTTAGTTTTTTGTTAGATTTGTGAGTGATGCGAAACCAATATTCTTCCAACACACTAAACTAGTATAAAGTGCTTCATGAATGGCCAAAATACATAATATAAATGATCCATACCATAATATTTTCGGTCTAGTTTTTTTGGAAACATGGAAACATAAAAAACAATTTAATAAGAGTCTCTCATTATGTTATGCTTTACTAGAAATAAAAATAATTTCTAAAACCATTCTTCATAAGCTAAGAATATAAAATATAATAAAGGGTGATCATATAACCTCAAAAGGAGTAAAAAAGGGAGATATCAATGATCATATAAGGATAACATAATTAGTAGGAATTCACGTTCATTCTATTTGTGTACAATATTCCATAGGGTATACAGCCCATTCGTTTCTAAACACATCTATATCATCTTGTGAAGATGAGGTTTTGCGACAGTCATGGTAGTGCTGAGAAAATATAAATACACAAAGAATTAATAAATATTTTAAATTAAGTAGTAATTATTTTCAAAAATACCTCTTCAGGGATGCTAGTTTTTTGATGAAATACGATCTCTTTCATAAATTGACACACATAACAACCACAATCTTTCCATTGGTTTGTTTTGGACACTATAGAAACATCGATACGAATACGTAATTTGTTTTGATATGTGTTTGGATAGTGAAATCGTATTATATATACTAGGATAGTTGTCTAGATTTAGATCTCATGGGTGTTCTTGTCCTTAGGCCATGGATTAATTCCATGTAGTAGACTATATTGATGAACCAAATTATCATAATAGAATCCTCATTAAAAGATAAAATAAATTATATAACAAGATGTTTAGTTCTAAAATGTTGGATATCGTGTATTAAAAATAGACAAATGTCATCATATATGTTAGGTTTTTTTCATATCCATGCATTGAATCCATAAAATAAATCATTAGAGCATCCTAATTGATAGAAATTAGTATCCAATGCTTCCTAAAAGCACAAAAAGGAATAAGTAATGAAGGAAATGAAAATATAGTCGATAATATTAAATTGTACAGTTTTACCCTGACATCGTTGGTACTAAAAATAGTATGTCATCTGTAATTTTATTTTCAAATGATTTGAGCAGGGATGACATTATTTCATCCACTTTATCATTATTATTTTTTTCTTTCGAAGAGGTGATGTGAGGACTAATGAGTCCAATTTTTTTCATGGGGAAATCCCTTAAACTATTTTTCATATATACACCTGTAAAAAATTGGAAATTTATTTAGAGATAATTATCACAGTATACCCCATTTTGTAAAATCAAATCATGAAAACATACCTCATGTATACAGTTACATTTGAGGCACCTCGCCATTCATACTTGAGGATTTCATTATCATTTTCACCACTAATGAAATCTTATTTTTCCTCTCCATACATTTTTTTTCAAAATAAACTATGAGAGAATTTCGGTATATCAACTTCGTGTCCACATGAGCTTACAATGATATAAAATTTTGATATAGAATGGGCAGGGTGAAGGTGCTCTCAGTAGGTCATTTCAATCAGTTGGTTGATCCTTGAGATAGTTTTGATCCTATCTTTTGTTTCACCCAATTTTCTTTGTCATTATATAATAAAATTCATCAGTTCAGGACTTTTTTCATTAAATGTTAAAGTTTCATCTTGAAAAATTATTTGGAAATGAATACCTCCTTATCAACATGTAATTTACAAGAATTTATGGCCTTGTGAGGAATGTTCCAATAGCTTGTTCGACTGTATGAATGTCATCATCATCATTTGGAATAGGAAGCTCGGTGCTCATATTATTAGATATGTTAATCGATACTATGACATGATCTGTTGGAAGTTGTCTATTATGTAACATGTCGTTCTTCATATTGAACACCATAGCCCTAACTACAAGGTGATAGGTGGGAGTTGATATATATAAATCTCAGTCATTTTCACCCTCTAGAATATTAGTATAAGAAATGTATCCGTGTTTGTGTGATTTACATTTCACAGAAACAATTATTAGAACATTGATTAACTCAGTTAAGTCATGTTTTTTAGGGGGTGGCTCGCCTCAAAGTTTGTGGGGGGTGTGGCAGGATCTTCACGAATGGGTTGTTGTTGAGTTGTTCCTTCTCTTTTCCTCCCCCATCAAACATGCTATCATCTCTCTCTAGTATTGTAATTATTATTGAAATATAGATATTGTTTCTCTAATCTTTTTCATTTCCTCAGTTTGATCCTCCAGTTGTTTTTCTTTCTGAAAATATGTTCGGGGTGTCACCCCAAAACTCGCACCTCTGACACAGCCATACTGTTCTGGCTGCTTCAAGACTGCTGAATGTATGGATGCATCTAGTGCGGGTGTTGTTGATTCCTATGATTATGTCAGATATTACATATAAGAAAATAATTAGTCATTTTTATTTAATAGTGATTAAAAGAAAATCAAATTTACATTATTTCATACTTACACATGTTTCCCACACTTTTTCTGTGTTTTTATCTATCAGCAACACCTCTTTATTTCAACGAGCCTCCTTCAATAGCACATGTCATGGGATGGAAGTGGATTTCGATTTAGATTAATTAATATACATATAAATAGAGGAATATGGCTACAATGTTATTTTATGTCACATAAACGTATTATGGTAGATTTAAAATACATACAAATTTTTCTCAAGTGAAACGTACCCCATCATTGCTTTACGGTAGGGGTACACTAGTTTTTTTCCCATTATATATTTTCAGCACTTAGTTGATGTTTCATAAATAAAATACTTTCAATCAACATGATGAATGAAAGCAACAAGAAACAACGTATTTCCAGACACAGTGTACCTGAAAAGTCTGCTCACAACGGTTGTTAAATGCATCCCACACTCCTAGGGATATCATTTTTTCATAAAGAGGAGGTGGCTGTGGTTTCATTTTCCCTTCAAGATCTTTAAGATGATATTTCATTAAAATTGTGCGGAAGTACTTATGAATCCTTCCTACATCTCTTAATACACATTCCTTGTTCAAGGTATCTACTATAAATGAAATATGTAGTAGATGATGAAGAGTAAGTCAATGTTTTAGTATTTTATTTTATTTTAATAAATTAAATAAATGATAATGTTATCATAATCTCTTCCCACATTAGTGTTTTTATCCCGATGAAAAATGGTTCCATGACTATAAATCAATTAGCACATGTTTCTATGTGATGATTCCAATGTATCTATTAAAGATTTCTTTATGGGTGTTAACATGTTTGCCTCTCTTATAACATCCCACCTCAAATTTGATGCCTTTTTCTTTTTTCCATAATTATTTTGGCTAACACTATCAAACTACGACACTATTTTTTTGAGTTTTCATGGTTTCATTCCCTATAATTTCCTTAGAAGCATCATCATTATGTTCCTCTATATCGCTAGCATCAGCACTGGGACCAGTAGCAACATGTTGAGAAACCTGTTGTACCTTAGCGTTGGGACCTACAGCAATAGGTTGAGAAACCTATTGTTTCTCTACACTAGGACCAACATTAACCGGTTGAGAGACCTATTGCACCTCGGGATTGGGTGCATCAGCATGTGAAAAAGTCATTATCTGCTGAATTGGTTTAACATTTAATTTATATTACATAGAAGCATCAATGAAAATATAATAATATAACATAACACAAATTATATTACAATAAACAAATAAATTTATTATTGAACTCTCTTTTTTTAAAGGCTAAAGATATTTGACCCCTCTATCGACTATGTAAATCCCTTAATTGTTGTCTCATCTAACATACAAAACACTATCTGAATTGGGACCACTGTAAAATGATTGTGGGTCCTAACTAAAGAGTCATCCTCTGTCAAAATTTCATATGACCCGTCTATTGTTGTGGTTGATAATAGAAAAATTGACCAATTTTGGTATGTGTGATCTTGAAAGTAAAATAATTTTAATACATGTGATGCAATTTTAAACAATTCTTCCTTCTCCCCTTCCTTACTAAAATAAACTTTCACGAATCCCAATTCATCTATTTTAGCAGCACTCCTGTTATCAACCCACTTGAATTGAAAAATCGACACTTAGAATTTCTTATAATCCAACTTCAATATTTATTGGATGATTCCAAAGTATTACATATTCACATAAATCGGATTTCTATCCTTAGCATCGGAAACATGCATCACTTCAACCACAAGTGTAACCCCACTATTCTAAATGGTTGTAAAGACCCAGAAATTCGATGTAATAATTTTAATTATATGGGAATTTTACAATTCTAAAAAAATTTACAGCGCGATATTCTGAGGCCCGGTGTGCCCGAAATGAATTTTTGAACTTTTTTTCAAGTACGTTAAATAAACGTGCAAGTGGGGTTTTCTAACTTTTGAATCGGTTTTGGAATTGAAATATGAGGGCACCGTTGAACTCACAGCATTAGTATTCGCTTAATAATACCTTCACCTCGACTGCAATAGGTCGAGGGTGGATGTTCGTTTTTCACTTATACGTGGAAAAATAAAATAAAATAAAATTGTGTAAAATTTTATTTTCATTTCAAACACCCATCTGGATGTTAAGAGGAAGGGACCACCAGAACTAAAACTCCCATAGGTTATGGTGGTGGGGACCACCAGAGACTAAAACCCCCTTGAACTCCCCCTTATATGTGGTTAATACTCTTAAAATTACCCCAAATTAATGGTTCCACCCCCTCTATTTAATTATACCAACTCAATTAATTAATTAGGACAATTTGAAATTATGCCAACAAACTAAATAGACAAAATATTCTATTATGTTGGATATTTCTTTTTGGGTGGAATTGGGGGCAGGTTTTTTGAAAAATATAAGTGGGGAACTTTTGGGATGATTAAACTTCTCCAACGAAGAACTTATTCCACGAAGAACGATCCTCCAACTAAGAATTATAATGCACGACTTTGACTTCTTCCTCAGGGAATCCACCAACATGAGACGTCTTCAATTAACACCGTCCTTCCCTCCACTTCGATGTCGACCAATGAATGAGGTAGGGGTGTGTTTTAAATTGATCAATGTTAATTTCCCTCCAACATTGAATCATCATTCTCTAGTCGTATGCTACCGCCCTAATGTGTTGGGTACGGGCCAAATAAATGTGGCCCGACCCCTCTGAAAATATTATGGTTCTTTTGTGTAATATTAACAATGGTGACGGTGACCGGTGCTGGATTTTGGCATTGGTGGAACTCAAGAACCATAGACAGCACCATGAATGGATGCAATGAAGGTGATGAACGAAGGGCGGCCAGTCAAGCTGGCCGCCGGCCAAGGCACAACGCCTCACCGCCCTATGGCCTCTGTGGCTTCGCCACCCGAGGCCTCCTCCGCCGCCCTACGAACTTCGTGCTCCGTGGCCTCCATGCACCCCCACGGCCTCGCCGCCCCGCAACCCCATGCAGCCTCCGTGCCCCTCGTGGCCAATGTTGTCTCGCACCACCCCGCGGCCTCGCCATCCTATGGCCTCACCGCCCCGTGCCGGAAATGGCCCCACATGAACTCACACTATCCTTCCGGCCCCCCGCGGCCTCGCACTGACCCCCACCCCCTGTGGCCTCACGCCGCCCCCGCGGCCTACGTGACCCTTCGTGGTCCTTTGCAGCCCTTGCGGCCTGCCTGGCCGCCCAGCATGGGACGGGCCGGACCCAGCGGCTCGGTTCGACCCCAATTGGCTCGGGTCGACCCAGAATGGGTTGGGCTAGGTTAGTCCGACTGGGTCGGACCAGACCCGTGCCAACTTCTAGCTTTTCGCTCTATCGTCCATAACTTTTGCACCAGGCGTCCAATTGACAAACAGTCAACGGCACTGTAAACCTTGGAGAAAGAAGGCCCATTTGGTATACCCACAATGGAGTTTTGGGTAATGATAGGGTATGTTCAGGTTGTATCGAGCACGAATCCATCCGGGCCCCCGAGACTAAAAGGCTAATAACTCACAGACTGGATGTCTGATTAACGCACTGTTTGTTGCGTTGATACCCCTATGACGTGGCAGTCCATTGAGATACCTCTTCGTGGGAATTTTTGGTAGTTGGAGTATTGAAAAGTGGCTTGTGGAGTGGACCCTACCAGATAAAAGTGAGCCTAGTGCGGGAACCCAGTAGCTGGATGTGACGTTTGAATGAATAGCGATCCTGTGTGGGTCAGCACCGAGCGATCCTGTGTGGGTCAGCACTAAGCGATCCTGTGTGGGACACCACCAAGAGATTCTGTTGGGTCACCACCGAGCGATCCTATGTGGGTCAGCACCTATATATCCTGTGTGGGTCTGATGATGAATTAGGATCCTTCGTGGGTCTTCCTCTTAACAGAGTAAGATGATTCAGCATTAACAACTAATCATCACTACTATTGTACCTATGTTATACCTAGTGTGAGCTAAGTCTGTACCTGTGTGGAACTTTACTTTGTGATAATACCTTGGTGGTATTTTTCAGTGTGGCATACTTGTGTGGTACTTACCTTCATGGTATTTCATCCTTTGTGGAACAATTAAGCTCTGGGATTTTGTGTTAGACATTTTATTTCCTCATGATTGAGATGAGTGTACTTGATAACATAGGTATATGTATGAGCATATACCTAATTAGGGTTGACAGTTGTTTACTTGTTGTGTAGTTTATCCTTTTTGGATTTTGTAAGACCCTGAGGGTCTCAGGGACCCTACTAATTATTCTTATACTCACCCTTGCACGGGCTATGCATGCACCTTGTTGTGTCTGGTGCAGACGACGGATAGCGCTGACTGAGGATGAGGGTACTAGGAATGGAGGTATCTCGGAGGTGGACGTCAGAAGAGGTGAACCACAGAGATGAACATTTGTGATATGTATCTACCCTTTAGTTAGGATTTGTGGTGTATGCTACATGAGCTTCTTTTCACCTATCATCTATCTTGTACTTTCCAGTTTTTAATTTACTTTCTAGTTAGGTTTGTATTCTGGCCCTTTTTCTTACTATACTCTCACTATTCACTACAATGTTTTCTTGAGTTTTTATCTTGAAGTGTTCTTGATCATGTGTGTATATAGGTTATAAATTAAATGCCTTCCTAGTTTTAGGGAATACGCCTTCGATGCTAGTCGCCAGCCCCTGGCCTATGGAAGGCGGTCTTGGTGTGGTCACGACACAGGCCCCGGGGGACGGGTCATGAAAAATTGGTATCATAGGAGTGGGTTCTATTGTATAACATAAGACTCTGATATTTTTAACGGAAATAGTGTTATGTGTAGTGAGTGTGTTTATTAGTTGTGGGAATCTAGTGTTGGTGTGGCGGCTGAGATATTAATACACCAGGAACCTGACTTCTGATTTTCGACTCTGTGCATGAAAACACTGATTGTGTGTGTGTGTTTTCAAGCCTTTTCATTGTGATATCTTGAGTCATCTCACCAAGTATAACTTATTGACCGTGGCACACATGTTTCTTTTCAGGATGCCTCCACGCAGATAGCCATCTAGAGTTCCGAGAGTAGGACGCACTGATAGCCTACATAGCAATGAGGCCTCTGTAGAGGGACCTCTTCCAATAGAGTCACCAGTGGAGGCACCAACGGTACCATTACCCATTGGGCCACTGATTCCACAATCCCCAACAGAAGAGGGTTTACGCCACTTGAGAATGATGAATGAGTTACAGTGCTAGAGGCCAACTAGGTTCAGGGGAGAGACAGACCGACAGGCGGCTAAGGATTAGATGGAGGCCGTGGTGAGAGTTTTTCGACAAGTAGGGACACCAGCTGATCTGATGGTGATCCTTGTTGCCTGACTTCTACAGTAAGCAATATGAAGATGGTGGAGCATGATGATCCAAGTTCACGATTAGGTGACACTTCTCTGGGAATACATTGAGAGCATGTTAGGGGAAGCTTTTATCCAAGAAACTCTTCGCGCAGTGCGCATTCAGAAGATTCTTCATCTACAAAAAGGTAGAATGATTGTGGCTCAGTACTCAGAGAGGTCCACTGACCTCACATGCTACTCCACTGATATGGTTCAGGTCCCATTCTTCAGGTCCCGAAACTTTGAGAAAGGACTCATGAAAGAGATTAGGGCTTCGATGATCTCACTCAGCATCCCGACGCAGGCGGGGGTGTTAGAGAGAGCCCTCTTAGTGGAGAGTTTTCTTACTGAGTAGTCACCAGCAGTGAGACCCACCACCAAACATCATGTAGCAGAGTATTTTTCAGCTCGCAGTAGACAGATGTCACAGAGGTCCAAGAGTACCAGACCTATAGGTGAACGACCGCAGGATTCCGGGTCAGTTGTGCGGGGAACCCGAGGCAGAGCCAGTCATGCCAGGAGTGGGTAGTATTCGCATATGGTGGGCAGGGTCACATGGCTCGTGACTGTCTGACACGCCATACAAATGATCAATAGACGGTCGAAGGACTGCCCAGGTAGAGACAGAGGTTCGATCAAGGTGGTTCGTAGGGACAGGTGGACATGGAAAAGAAGTCGGACATGCAGCTGGCGGTGGGCGATGATTCGATATGTTACTGTCATCACCACCAAGTGGCCCACCCCAACCACAGGGAGCAGGTGGACAGGGGTGAGCTCAGCTTTAGATAGTTGAGGCCTACTACCATTGCACTCCGGAGATGATACGAGGTACAATCTGTGTCTAGTCCACCATAGCTACAGTATATATATACACATGTTCCAGTCATTCTTTTATTACCACTTCCCTCGTTCGGAGCTCAGATATTCTGACGGAGCCGTTGGCTCGATCCTTATAGCTAGATACTCTTATGGGAGTGGATTCAATCATTACGTATTGGTTCCTGCAGTGTGAGCTTACTCTAGGAGGCGAGAAATTCGGCTAGGATCTCCTAGTAGAAGCGTCGAGGCCTTACAATGTCATCTGGGGTAGGGACTGGTTATCAACAGTCCGTGCTCATATTGATTGTTTTAGGAGAAAAGTGCGGTGTGTCTGCCCGGATGGGACCAGGTTTACCTTCACAAGCAAGAAGGAATCCTTTTCAGTATAGGATGTACTAACCTGGAGGAGGGTGCATCCAATCACTCGTCATTTGGCAAGCCTTACCCTCGGTGGAGTTATTGTGGAGAGTCCGAGTTATCATGTGGTGGTGGACCAGTACATGGATGTCTTCCCTAATAATGGTCTGGCACTACCTCCTAGCAGAGAGGTGTCCTTTTATATAGACTTGTACCCCGGGATGAAGCCAATATCTACACCAGTATATCGAATGGCTCCTATGAAGCTTCATGAGCTGCGGGTATAGCTAGAGGACTTGTATGGAATGGGATTCATTCGTCCCAGTGTTTCACCTTGGGCAGCCCCGATTTTGTTCGCAAAGAAGGCAGATGGGAGCATGAGGCTTTGTGTTGACTATCGGCACATGAACCAGGTGATCATAAAGAACAAGTACCCACTCCCGAGGATTGACGATCTCATTGATCAGATGAAGGGATCACGGTGGTTCTAGAAGATAGACCTCAGATCAGTTTATCACCATCATAGTGTACGAGATGAGTATGTGTAGATGACAACCTTTAGATGTCGGTACAACAACTACGAGTTCTAGGTTATTCCATTAGGAATGAGAAATGCTCCAGAAGTGTTCATGGGACTCATGAACAGGATATTTCAGCCATACCTTCATCTCTTTGCAGTAGTCTTCATCGATGAAATTATGACTGGTTAAACTAATGAGGAGGAGCATGCTTATCATTTGCGGGTAGTACATGACACACTCCGAGTGCACCAGATTTATGGTAAGCTCTCAAAGTTCCAGTTTTGGATCAGAGAGGTTCACTTTCTGGGACAAGTCATATCGGAGGCTGGAGATGTAGTAGATCCAGCAAATATTGAGGCGGTACTTTCTTGGGAGCCACCCAAGAGTGTGACAGTGGTACAAATTTTTCTGGGATTGGTAGGATACACCCAAAGATTTGTGCCAGATTTCTCTACAGTTGCAGCACCATGTTCAGTGGTGACGAAGAAGGGGAAACCCTTCATGTGGTCAGAGAGATGTCAGCGGAGTTTTCAGGAGCTGAGGCAGAGGCTGACTAGTGCCCCCATCTTGAGGCTTCGAGAGGAGGGTGTAGGATACGTAGTCTACTACGACGCATTAGGGATCGGGCTCAAATGTGTCCTCATAAAAGAGTGAGCAGTTATCACATATGGTTCTAGACAACTGAGATAACATTAGAAGAACAACACTAACCATGGCTTTCAGTTGGCAGTAGTGGTATTCGCCTTGAAGATGTGGCGACACTATCTAATGGAAAAACGTTTTACAGTCTACTCGGATCACAAGAGTCTCAGGTGTATCTTCTCTTAGAAGGATTTGAACCTGAGAGGGGGATGTTGTCTTGAGTTCCTCCAGGACTATGACTTTGAGATAGTCTATACTATTGGAAATGGGAACGCTGTAGCAGATGCACTCAGTAGGAGGTCTGGTATATAGCTGCTAGGTGAGGAGACAAAGCCGCTAGCCGCATTGCAGATATCCTTTGTGGATCGAGATGGGGAAGCTTTTCTTCAGTCTCTTACAGTCACTCCCCCAGTTCTTCAGTGAGTCTGGGAGGCTTAGCATGGGGATGCTGACTGAGAGGCTTGACGTGCTTGGATATCCACATGACATGCACCTAATGGATTTTCTGAAGGTGGGGAGCATGTCTTCCTCTTCAGAGGACGTACCATGGTACCAATGTCACTTCCGGAGGAAGTGTTGAGAGAGTTATATACATCCCCTCTAGCATTACAACCAAGAATGGAAAATATGTACTAGGATCTCTGAGGACAACACTGGTGGATAGGAATGAAGGAAGTAGTAGTAGAGTTTGTCTCTCGATGCCTCACTTGTCAGTAAGTGAAGGAGGAGCATCAGGTACCAGCAGGCTTGGTTCTGCCTTTAGAGGTCCCATAGTTGAAGTGGGATGGGATATCCATAGACTTCATGATAGTACTTCCATATACTTCTAGGGGATGTGATTCTATTTGGGACATCGTCAAACGACTCACCAAGTCATCCCACTTCCTATCGACCAGAGATTACGGTTCGGTAGAGAGCTTGTGATGCCTCTATGTATAGAAGACTGTGCGGCTATATGGAGTACCCTCAACGATTGTCTCCGATCATGATACATTTTTTACTTCCCGGCTATGGAAGGGGTTCCAAGAGGCTTTTGGGATGCATATTTATTTCAGCACCACCTTCTATCCTTAGACGGATGTCCAAACTGGGCGAACCATTCAGACCCTCGAGGACATGTTGCATGCTTGCGTCCACAACTTCGGTCACAGTTGGGAGATCACTTTACTTTAGTGGAGTTTTCATACAACAAAATATATCACTCCACCATTAGTATGGCACCTTTTGAGGCATTGTACAGGTGACATTTCATATCATCTTTGTGCTGGACTGACCCAGGGTAGTCAGCACTAGTGAGACCATAGATGGTACGGTCTACCACATAGAAGATACAGATCATCCGGGAGCGGATTAAGACTGCACAAAGCAGGAAGAAGTCATATTTTGATAATATATGGAGACCTCTGGAGTTCGAGGATGGAGAACACATATTTCTACGTGTCTCACCTCAACATGGTTTGTGGAGATTTTCCCGATGCAGTAAGTTATCTCTGAAGATCATTGGACCCTTCCAGGTCCTCAATAGAGTTGGTGTTGTGGCTTATCGCTTAGCTCTTCCACCTCAGTTTCACTGAGTGCACTACGTCTTTCATGTATCCCATATCAAGAGATATGTGCACGACCATTCTCATGCCATCAACCATGGAGAGTTGGATGTCAACGATGGGGTGACTTTTACGGAGGTTCCAGTTGAGAATGTGGATAGATGTGGGTGGGTCCTTTTTGGGTGGTCGAAACCTCTAGTGCGCATTTTCTAGAATCACAGGAACCTCCCAGAGAGAACATGGGAGCGGGAGGATCAAATGCATGCTCAGTACCCCCACTTTTTTTCCAAGTTTTAGTTGTTCCTTACGGGGACGTAAACCCCTGAGGTGGGGAGAATGTAAAGACCAAGAAATTCCATGTAATTTTTTAATTATATGGGAATTTTACAAGTCCACAAAAATTGATGGCGTGTGATTTTGAGGACCCTGTGTGCCCTGAATGAATTTTTGAACTTCTTTCTAGGTACGTTCCATAAATGTGCGAGCGGGTTTTTCTATCTTTTTAACCAATTCTTAGAAACGAAATCTGAGGGCACCATTCAACTCGTAGTGTTGGTATTCACTTAATGAGACCTTCACCTCAACCATTTTAGGTCGAGGGTGGAAGTTATTTTTTCAATTATACGTGGAAGAATAAAATAAAATAAAATTGTGTAACATTTTATTTTCATTTGAAACACCCATGTGGATGTTAAGAGGTGGGGACCACCAGAGCTAAACCTCCCTTTTGAGTGTTAAGAGGTGGGGACCAACAGAACTAAAACCTATCATAGGATATGGTGGTGGGTACCACCCGAGAATAAAACCCCCTTTAAATACCTCTTAAATATGGGGAGGCCTCTTAAAATTCCCCCACTTTAATGGTCCCACCCCCTATGATTAATTATACAAACTCAATTAATTAATTAATTAGGGCAATTTGAAATTATACCATCAAACTAAATAGACAATATATTCTATTATGTTGGCTATTTCTTTATGGGTGGAATTGGGGGAAGGTTTTTAGAAAAGGAGATGGGGAGAGATTTCGGGAGGATTACACTTCTCCAATGAAGAACTTCTTCCATGAAGAACACTCCTCCAGCGAAGAACGCCGACACACGACTTCGACTTCATCCTCAGGACATCCTCCAACATGGGACGTCTTCAATCGACGACCGTACTTCCCTCCTCATCAACATCAAAAAAAAAAGAATGAGGTTGGGTTGTGTTTTATATTGATCAATGTCAATTTCCCTCCAACATTGATTCATAATTCTCGACTCATATGCTACCGCCCTAATGCGGAGGGTACGGGCTAAACAAACATGGCCCCACCCCTCAGAAAATATTATGTTTTTTTGTGGGATCTTTGTGATGGTGATGGAGACCAGTGCCAGCAGTTGGCACTGGAGGAACTCATGAACCACGTCCAGCACCACGACCAGTCGTGATGAAGGCAACGAACGAAGGGCGGCCGGTCCAGCCGGCTACCAGTGAAGGCACGATGCCCCCACCGCCCAAGGCCTCCACGCCCTGCAGCGCTCCAACACCTGCGTCCTTCATGCCACAATAGGGCCTCGTCACCCCGTGGCCCTTCCGTGTCCTCCACGCCCCTTGCAGTCCCCACTGTCTCACGCTGTCCTGTGGCCTTGCTGCCCCGCGGCCCTCCGTGCCGCCCGTAGCCTCACCGTCCCGCGGCCTCCGCAGCCCCACGCTGCACTCGGCCCCCTGCGGTCTCACGCTGTCCCTACAGGACGGGCTAGGCCCAACGGTCCGGGCTGGACCCAGCTTGCCGGTTTGACCCAAACCGGGCCAGTTTGACCCAGGTCAGGTCGGACCGGGTCAGTCCGACGGGTCAGACCAGACCTGGGCCAAATTTGAGCTTTTCACTCTATCATCCATAACTTTGGTACCAGGTGTCTGATTGAAAAACCATCAATGGAGCTGTAAAACTTGGAGTGAGATGGTCCCTTTGGAATACCCTCACTAGAGTTTTGGGTAATGTTGGTGTATGGTCGGGTTGGATCGAGCACAAATCCAACTAGGCTTCCGGGACTAAAAGGCTAATAACTCACAGACCGGGCATGCGATTGATGCACCGTATGTGGCGTTGGGACCCCAATGACGTGGAGGTAATTTTAAATATATATTCATGGGAATTCATGGCCTTTGGAGTATCAAACATTAGATTGTAGAGAAGACCATCCTGAAGACAAGAAATCCAAGTGCAGGAACCCAGTAGCTGGCTGTGACGTGAATAATGAATAGTGATCCTGTGTGGGTAAGCACCGAGGGATCCTATGTGGTTTAGCAACTAGCGATCTTATGTGGATCAGCCCCGAGCGATCCTGTGTGGGTCAGCGTGAGCGATCCTGTGTGGGTCAGCACCGAGCAATCCTATGTGGGTCAGCACCTAGAGATCTTGTGCGGGTCTAATTCTGAATTATGATCCTTCATGGGTCTTTCTCTTAACAGAGTAAGATTATTCAGTAGTTATAACTAATCATCTTTACTAATTTACCTAAGTTATACTTGGTGCTACCTGAGTCTGTACCTTTTTGGTACTTTCATTCATGGTAATACCTTGGTGGTATTCTCTAGTGTGGTGTACCCATGTGGTACTTACCTTTGTGGTATTACTTCCTTTGTGGAACAATTGATCTTTGGGATTTTGGGTTGGACCTTATGTTTCCTCATGATTGAGATGGGTGTACTTGATAAATTAGGTATATGTATGGTCATATACCTAAGTAGGGTTGAAAGTTGTTTACATGTTTTGTAGTTTATCCATTATGGATTTTGTGAGACCTTGAGGATATTGGGGTCCCTACTAAGTATCATTATACTCACCCCTTGTACGGGATATGGCCACACCTTGTTCTGTTTAGTGCAGACGACGGACAGTGTTGATTGAGGATGAGGGTACCAAGACTGGAGGTAGCTCGGAGGTGGATGTCAGACGAGGCGAACCGCAGAGATGACCGTTCGTGAGCTATACCTACCCTTCAGGTAGGATTCGTGGTGGATGATCCAAGAGCTTCTTTTCACCTATCAACTGTCTTGTACATTCCAATTTTTCAAGTACTTTCCAGTTGGGCTTCTATTCTGGCCCCTTTTTCTTAATATACTAACAATATTCACTATACAATTTGCTGGAGTTCGTATCTTGTAGTGTGCTTGGTCATCAATGTATACAAGTTATAAAGGCAATACATTTCCAGTTTTAGG
The DNA here is from genome assembly GCA_963277665.1 of Viscum album. NCBI lineage: Eukaryota > Viridiplantae > Streptophyta > Magnoliopsida > Santalales > Viscaceae > Viscum > Viscum album. The sequence goes on along the minus strand of OY728134.1, from coordinate 1,022,716,941 downwards.
GAATACGCCAATGGTGCTAGTCACTAGCCCCTGTTCTATAGAAGGTGGGCTTGGGGTAGTCACGACACGGGCCCCGAGGGACGGGTCGTGACAATGGTACTATATTCATCAGGTTCATAAGTATATAATGTATAACCATTAACTACATAAGCATTTTAAGATAATGAATAGACACATGGTCCTCCAGCTAGCCATCGAAGTCGTTTTAAAATTGAGTCCAGATTTTCATCTAACTTCTTAAAATTATGGTCTTGAAACCATCCTAAAGTTGTCTGTTATGTGTATCTGATATCCATTTTTCAACCCTAGATGGATTAATATTCTTAATAATTTCATTGTGGGTTTGAATACATGGTTCAACATCGAAACTATTATGCAAAATGTAAAGGTGGGACTGATCCTGATCTGTAGTTTTAATTGTGAGAACCTATCTTCTAGAAATTTCTTCATCCTCAAGCTGTCCAGTGTGATGAGATTTTGGTAGGCTGATTTTTTTCACACTAGAATAGTATTCGGTACAGAATTCATTGTCTTCCTCAACAATATACCGCTCCGCAATACAAACCTCTGGCCGACATCGATTTTTGACATACCCTTTCAAAATCATCATATACTGTTCAATGGTGGTACATCCATCTATAATGTGCAGGTCCACATCGTTGAATCTATCTCACCAAATGAACCATCAAATGAACCATCATATCAAAAACATTTGGCGGGAAGAACATTTCCAATTCACATAATATGATAGCAATTTCTCTTTCCATAGTTGGAAATCTCACTGGGTCTATAACTTGGCTACTTATAGCTTTAAAGAAGGAACATATCTTCCTTAATTTATGGTGGAAATTATTGATAAAAATGAAATGTAAAGATATAAGAATTAGATCTTGCATCAAAACATGGAAATCATGTGATTTTAGACCCTTTAACTTTAAATCTCTCATTGACACGATGTTCTTGATATTTCTTGAATACCCCTATGGAAAATTTACATTATTAAAGAAGTTGAAAAACTGATATCTCTCATTCCTGGAAAATGTGTAAGATGTAGGAGGAAGAAATGTTCGCTTTTCATCCATCACTAGTACCCACTCTTCCCGTATTCCCTTCTCAACCCAGTCCAACCTAGCCTTAATTCCATCCTTTGTTTTACCAGGTACATTTTGCAACATTCCAATGACACTGTTGCATACATTTTTTAACATGCATAACATTAAGAAAATGTTTAACATAAATAAAATTCCATAATGGTAATTCTGAAAAAATAGATCTCTTTTTTCAAACTGGTTTTCCTAAGGTTTTTCAAAAATGGTTTAACAAAATTAGTGTACACGTTTTTTACTTTCTCAAACAGTTGATCACCTGTTAGTGGAGACAGTGATGTACATTAATATGAACTTCCATCGAATGATGTTTTCCAAGATCAGTAGTTGTGTCATCAGGGTATAAATCTATGATGTCCTAGAAACACATTTTTCAATTAATGTTTCAAGATAATTGATTGTGTACCTTGTTCTCAAACAAGACACCCTTGAGTTCCTTTAATTCTATATCTGGAAAAATTTCTATAAGTATGAATGTCATTTATCATCCCGTACAACATGGCTCTCAAATAAAAATATTCATTTTTGTAAGTATTATACAATGTAACACATGAATCCTATAATAATTCAAATCCTATATCAATGGAGTCAAATAAACAAAAATATCATTACTGGGGTTTTTTTGGTCATGATATAAGCATAGATTACATGATTTATTTTCATTTCGTTCATAACCAAAGTGGTAAGTTATAATTAACCCAAATAACCGACCATGTACTGTAACTACTTATTTGAAAACCAAAAGGATTCACTCCATCTGTAGATAATGCAAGACGAAGGTTTCTCGGCTAGTTTCCAAACATCGGATACTCATGATCAATTCTATTCCATTGAGGATATTCTACCAGGTGACATAGTTTCCCATATTTAATTATTGTATTTGCATTCCATATCAATTGTCTTATAGTCTCCTCACTTCTATATTGGTGTCTAAACCTTGGAATGATTGGAAAGTACCATAAAAATTCTGTAGGAATTGATCCATGTTTCTTGTATCGAGAAGCACTGCACTTTGGGAATTCTTCATGTAATTTGTGGTTCTTGAGAAAAAGTATAAAATCATTCGGGTAGGCGTATATTCTTTCACAGATCATACCCATCAAGTGTATCATTTGTTTGGCATCATATGTTTGGATCAGGGTATCATTATCTTATGGGTTCATGTCATTCAGGAGATAAATTAGTTCCGTAAAACTAGCTTCACTTCACCCATTGCCTGCTTTCAAATTATACAGCTTCATTACGGCTGAAAATCTTGTATATTTAGTGTAACAATCATTCAATGGAATCTTTTCACAACTCTTTAACTTGTACAACTGTGTTGGAAAATACAAAAGTTCATATTCGACTGTCTGTGTCATTTCCTGAATATGGTATTCATCATCATTAAAATCTATAATCACATACTCCATATGACTGTCTTCATTTTTCATGCTTGTAATCATATAATATGATCCATAAAACACAGTTCTATCCATGCCATAACTTACTTTAGTTTTTCCCCGTTTTTATTCTAACATGTATATCTTCCATCTATTCTGTGATAGATCAGGTGTTCTTACAACTCCTCTAGAGTAATTTTTCTTCAATAACAACAGTGTAAACACAGACAAAGTAATTTAGAAGGGTTGTATGCATGATCTTTTTCAAACTTGATAAACTCATTCATTCCATCTACAAACTCTTTTTGTCAACCGATTAGAATTCATCCATTATTTATTCATATTCATCTTATTTGATACAGTAATATTAACATTTATCAAAATAATTACGCAAAATATATTCAACTAGGGTCATCATTCAACTATAATCAATGGAACTAGTTATGTTAAGCAATTCCCTTACCTCTCCATGAATTACTCAGGACCAAAGTAGATCAAACCCATCTTCCCAACCACCAGATCTATAACGACCCATACTTTACATACATTGTTATTACTTCAGAATTAAAGCACACTTATTACAACATATAAAAAAACCATGAAAGGACCGTATAGGTATAGAGTCTTTAGAAACTGGGAAACATAAACAACTGGTTCATAAAGCATCAACATTTCCTCTCATTTATTTCATCATATCTAGAGTCCCTTTTTGGCATATCCTACTTAATAACCATCTTCCTGACCTGGGAAAATAAAACAAACAAAAGGGTAAGCTCAAATGCTCAATAAGGGTAAACAAAAGAAATATCAATCACATCATATACATAAGAACACAACTTTTGGAAATCATAACCTGAAAAAGAGCTCATAATTTCATAACATGGGATAAATCATAGTAGTGGAATATAATCCCAATAATCATAACATAAAACATGAAAATTTGTGTCATACACACATAATCATAGAGAATCATTTCTTATTAGTCAAGACTCATTTCAAAGACTATCTTAGTGGAAAAAGTCCATTTCTGAACCTAGTTCATTCCTCGTTTCAGTCCTGTTTCACTGAACCAGTTTAACCTGCCGTTCCAGCCATGTCTATATCATGAGATATAAAATCTTTACCCAATGAATTAGAGGGATATATTTCTCCCACCCATCTCATAATGATACCATTCTTATGTGTGCCACAAAATCATAAATCATACATCATTGCATAAACCATCTAATAAAAATGGGATTCTTAAACATCATGACATAATAAAACAATTCATATAAGATAATGGAATTCATAAAAATAATTCCATCAAAACATAATCAAATCAATGTAATAATTGGGATAGAAACAGAACCCTTTATTATCTTAGATGGAAAATAATTTTGATAAAACACTTGAACTCCATTCTTAAGGAAAATATCCTTTCTACTTTAAAAACATTTTTCCTTTCTTAACATGTCATACAATTTTAAACTAAAAGAAGTTGATTAAAAATGAACATGAAAACCTGTAAAGGAACCTTCATGGAAATAATTTTCTAAAAATCCATTCATGCCATATAAGTTAAAAAAACATTATTCTCGTACTTTTATCGGAAAAGTCAAAAAGTACTTCATACGAAAAACGACCAAAGATTCCTTTCATATCCTTTAATAAAAACTCATTGAAGGGTAAAATTGGATTTAAACCATTTTAGGTGGATGGAAAAAATATTAAATATTGAGGGAACATGGATGTGGATGATAAAATACACCCTAGTAAATACCAAATTATAAACAATCTCAGATAAAAATGTGATTGTGATATTGTCCCTTACCTTAGGTCTGATTTGCTTCGTAAATGTCCGAACCTCCTGTATAATGATTTAAATAATGTTATTGACTTATTCCAGAATCATAATTATTGTTATGATATCATATATGGTCATATTATTAGATTATTATTAGTAATATTTCATTACTACTTGTTATTCAAGTGTTTATTACTTTTTGTTCTTATACGTGTTTTGTCGAATAAATTCTTATTCTTATCTTTAGGTTATAGATAACTCATTTCCACAATGGTATTAGTGTAATATATATCATATTAATTCATTCAATTAATTTATATAATCATTATGAAATGAAGATCATGTAGAATGAGTCGCATCACATCGTGGAGACGGTATTCCGTACGTACGCACGAGCGATGATATCGTTCCCATGATCATGGAATTGTATTGGAGTGTATGTATACTATTTCATAATCAATATAACTTTAAAATAAAAATACATATTCATTCTTTACACCATTATACCCATCCCAGTAAGGTGGTGGTGGAAAATAGTTTACACCACGGCTTGGAGACAGTATTCCGTACGTACACACGAGCGCTGATTTCATTTTCCGTAGGATGGATAGATGGTGAAATAGGAATGTTTCATACTTATAATAACATATCAGTATATGATTGAAAATTATGTTATTACTTCATAATGAAACAACTACAAAATAAGAAGTGGAAGAAGAAATAAAGATGAAAGAATCGGTAACGGATATTACCTCTTCTTTGAAGCACTTTTTTGAGACCTCTCTTTAGGGTACTAAAATTGGTCTTTGAAGAAGACCAGGACATCTAGGATGTCTCTAGGAAAGTGGAGAGGAGAAATTGCCAGTGGTTGGCCGAGAATTAAGGCTCAATGTGGTGTGAGGAAGAGGGGGATGAGGTTCCCTTTTATAAGGGAGGAGAGGGGCACCTTTGGAATAACTAAAAATATTATTTTATTATAAAGCCAAATTCGGTTTTAAATAGCTCCAAATTGATTTATTTAGAAGATATGGTGGGGATGGGTCGAAATCCTCTCATCCAATAGAATTTTTACATGTTTATCTTACTATTTTAACCTTATCATTTAGATTTAACTTTAATTTAGATAATTTTACTTTTACCGTGTCTTTTTGTGTTCTTACACTATAAGGTTAATTAACATACTATAACAAGCCAAACGAACTCCAAGTTGTTTATTATTAATATATATAACCTTATATAAGTCATTTGGTTGAACCTTAGATTTTTAGGAATAAAATAACAATTAATAATGTAATATTTGTTTTAAAATTATTTTATGTCAATTTTGACACTATTTAGTAATTGATTATTTTGAAAATCATAACAGAATGATTAGTTCGAAAAAAGTTAATTAAATCAATAATAACATGTCATATTAACCAAGAAAATTAGTGTAATTCATAAAAAGTCTCAAATTACATTTATTTGGGTATATATAGCATCAATTATGTCAATATTTCATTAATAAGATAATTACTGCATCATCTTTGTGTCATAAATAAATTAAATTATTTAATGTCTAAAAATTACAAATAAAATACCATTATGTAGGAAATCTTTTTATATTTCTAATGAATATTTATAGTCGAATTTATCTTATGTATAACCCTATATTAAAAATGCTTTAGTTATTAAACATTGATTTTAACTATTTTAACCCTTCTTTTAATAAATTGATAATAAATGTCCTAATCTAATACATGTGGGCCTAGATGGTCATATTTTATTCCTAAGGTTGTTTTTGGTGGAATTAAACTTATCCAATAGAATTATGACATTTTTTAGGGTAATAATAATATCATTTATACCCTTAATTACCGTATTTACTTTTAACCGTGGTAAAAAAAAGTAAAAAGTTACTATTCACCAAAAATTATTTTCATCTCATTGAACCACATTTTAGTCCTTGATATTAACCATGTCTCTCAGATTTTCGAAATTCCACTCAAAGAAGCAGTAAAATTAAGTTTTATGAAAAAATCAGTTTTTTAACTACCACTTAGTGGTTTCACTATTCATCAAAAAATGAAAGTTTCCAGAAAAATAAAAAAAAATAGGCCTAAGCTATATTTGATATTATGAATTCAAAAATGATGTCTATTTTACCAAATTCAAAAAATTTCAGTTACATTAATTAATTTAAAAATTAATTCCCGTTGTGAAAACAAACAACGTGTTCTTAAGAGATAGTAACTATCCAAAGATTGACACTTGTTTATGTTTGGTTTAAATGTGAAATTACATTCAATGACAAAAATTGTATTAAATGGTAAAAATATGTTCTAAATATACATTAAAACCACTCAAATTAATAATTTATCACTATTAATTATTTCGATTAAAAAAGTTGTTTTTAATTAAAATTTAGTAATTTTCACTATTTATCAAATTATGAAAGTTATCCGAAAAGTACCAAAATTTCACCCTAAGATAATTTCGATATTCTGAAAAAAAACTGAAGTCCATTTTAAAAAATAAAATTTACAAAATTATAAAAGGTGGTTATTACTATTCATAATGGCTAGTTTTAATAATATTTTAATAGCATATCGTTGTTTAGTGAAACTCGGTATTGCATACGACACAAGCTATGAAGGAAGGTCGCGATTGCGTGTAAAGTAATACAATCAAGTGTCGTGTGTAGTGAAAGATTTATTTGATGATTTATATAACATAAAAACAAAATATTTCTCATAAAAGTCTCGGGTGTTACATTCTACCCCCCTTAAAATGAATTTCACCCTCGAAATTCGCCACTTTGTAACAAACAGATGAGGATACCTCTCCCTCATCATATTCTCAAGCTCCCATGTAGCTTCTTCTAATTGGTGGTTCCTCCATAAAACATTCCCCAAGCGAGTGGTCTTGTTTCGCAGGACTTTTTCGCTACGATCCAGAATCTCTATCGGCTGTTCTTCATAAGAAAGATCTTGCTCCAGCGGTACAACATCTGAGCTGAGTACATGTGAAGGATTAGGTATGTACTTTCTCAGGAGATATACATGGAACACATCGTGAACTTGAGAGAGATTCGGTGGAAGCGCCAATCGGTAATCTACCTTCCCAACACGATCCAGTATTTCGAAAGGATCGATATATCTAGGGCTAAGCTTCCCCTTCTTTCCAAATCTCATGACCCTCTTCCAAGGAGATATTCGTAAGAACACTTTATCACCCACTTCAAACTCTAGGTCTTTTCTTCGGTTGTCGGCATAACTTTTCTATCAACTCTGAGCTTCTCTTATGTGTTGTTGAATAGATCTTACCTTTTCTTCCATTTCATCAACGAGATCAGGTCCTAATAGCTTTCTTTCCCCAACTTCATCCCACCAAGTTAGAGTCCTGCATTTCTTTCCATAGAGAGCTTCATAAGGAGACATCAAAATACTGGAGTGAATGCTATTATTATAAGAAAATTCCACCAAAGGTAGGTGTCGATCCCAACCACCTTTGAAATCCATAGAGCGAGCTCTCAATATATCTTCTAGAGTTTGAATTTTCCTCTCAGACTGACCGTCTGTCTAAGGATGATAAGTAGTGCTGAAACTCAACTCTGTATCAAGAGTATGCTAAAGACTTCGCCAGAACTTTGAGGTAAACCTCGGATCCCGATCAGATATAATAGAAAGTGTTACTCCATCAAATCTTACCACTTCCTTTATATATATCCTGGCAAGCTGATCCAGAGAGAAATACTCTTTAATATCAATGAAGTGTGTGGACTTTGTAAGACGATCAACTATGACCCAGATAGAATTATTGCCTTTGGATTTTTTAGGAAGTCCTGTGAAAAAATCCATAGTTATGTTTTCCTATTTCCAATCTGGTATGGGTAATGGTTGTAACATCCCCTTAGACTTCTGTCTCTCAACTTTAACTTGCTGACAAACCAAGCATCGAGAGACATATTCAGCAACATCTCTATACAACTTCGTGCTTCCAGGATGAATAGAGAATGAAGAACTATGAGCCTCATCCAGCAGCTCCTTCTTTAATTCCGGAATGGGAGGAACACAAACCCAATTCTTGAACATTATTATCCCATCACAATCAAGGTTGAATTCAGGAACATTTCTCACCTTCTTTTGTAACTCTACATCTTCTTTCTATGCCTCTTTAATATTCACATGTATAAATGGTTGAAAATTGATTTGAGAAAGATACGATTTTTCCCCTTTCATTATAATTCCAAGATCCATCATTTGTAAATCCATAAATATTGGATCTTTTTTTATCCTCATCATGGATAATCTAGCATGGTCTTGTCAACTTAATGCATCTACTACCTTGTTTTCTTTCCCAAGGTGGTAATGAATTGAGCAGTCGTAATCCTTAATCAGCTCCAACCATCTTCTTTGGCACATATTCATCTCCTTTTGTGTGAAAATATACTTTAAACTTTTATGATCGGTATAAATATGACACCTTTCACCATAAATGTAATGCCTCCAAATCTTTAATGAAAATATTACCGCAGCTAACTCCAAATCATGAGTTGGGTAATTTTGCTCATTTATTTTCAAGTGTCGTGAGGCATAAGCTATAACCATATCATTTTGCATGAGAACAAACCCCAATCCCTTCTTGGATGCATCATTGTAGATCACAAACCTTTCTACACTACAAGGTAGTGTGATCACAGGTGCATTGGATAACATTCTTTTCAACTCCTTGAAATTCTCTTCACATTCCTCCGTCCAGAAAAACATAACTCCTTTCCGAGTCAACCTGGTGAGTGGATTAGATTATCGTGAAAACTCTTTCACAAAACGTCGATAATATCCATCCAAACCAAGAAAACATCAGATCTCAGTTACGATGGTTGGTCTCGACCATTTTTCGATAACCTTATTTTTTGCTGGATCCACAGATATCCCCTCTTTTGAGATTATGTGACCCAAAAATAAAACTCTTTGAAGCCAGAATTCACACTTGGTAAATTTGGCATAAAGCTTCTCCTTTCTCAGGGTCTTCAATATAATTCTCAAGTGATCTTCATGTTCTTCCTTGCTCTTTGAATATACAAGAATATCATCTATAAAGACTACCACAAAGTGATCAAGATAGTCTCTAAAGACTCTATTCATCAGATCCATGAAGATAGAAGGGGCATTAATAAGACCAAATGGCATCACTATAAATTCATAGTGTCCATACCTTGTACAGAAAGATGTATTTGGTATATCCTCCCTTCTGACCCTTAATTGATGATACCCTGAATGAAGATGAATCTTGGAAAAGTATTTAGCTCCGTGTAGTTGGTCAAATAAGTCATCAATGCGTGGGAGAGGATATTTGTTCTTGATAGTGATCTTGTTATGTTCTCGATAATCAACGTAGAGTATCATTGATCCATCTTTCTTCTTAACAAACAGAATAGTTTCTCCCCAAGGTGACGCACTAGGGTGTATGAATCCCTTATCAAGATTCTCTTGGAGTTGCTTCTTCAATTCCTGCAACTCAATTGGGGACATTCTATAAGGTGTCTTTGAAATAGGCAAAGCACCCGGTATGAGTTCTATTGAAAACTCAACTTTAGGATTTGGTGGAAGACCCAACAATTCCTCTGTAAATACATCATCAAACTCTCGTACAATGGGAATATTCTTAATCTTGAGTTTCTCTCCATCCATTTGAGATAAATAACCCTCATTTAGTGGAATCAAGACCCATAAGATTGAAGAAATTTCCACTGGAAGGTTATGTTCATCCTTACATCGATAGACGATCATAGATTGATCTGGAATATAAAATGTGACTTCCCTTCTTTGGAAATTGATATTAGCTCCATATAAAGAAAGACAATCCATGCCAAGAATCACATAAAATTCCACTATAGGAAGGATCACAAGATTTGCAGGAAGCACTTTCACACAAACTTCAATCAGAGAAAATTATAAACTTTTGATGAGACTGTTGTGCCAATAGGGGTTGTCACGGCTAACTCAACATCTAATTATTGAGGTAATATGGTGATACCCTTAGAAAATTCTTCAGAAATAAAAGAGTGGGTGGATCCAGAATCAAATAAAACATTTTCTACTTTAGAGTGGATGGTAAGTGTACCTTTCACCACATTGTTATCATACTCCACGTCGCTGATAGAAATTTCATGTGACTTTCCTTTGTCTTTATCCTTAAGAGTTTGTTGATGTCGACCATCATCATCAATCCTTGGATTTGGGCATTGATTGACATAATGTCCCATCTCCTTGCACTTGAAACATTGAAGTGTATTTGGTTCATTTTGTGTATCCCTTCCTTTGTTCGCATCATTAGACATCTTCTTCACATCATTGCAGCATTCAAATGCCCGATGACCTTCCTTTCCACATTTGATTCATTTACATGTCCCTTTAAGACAACTCCCTCCATGTTTCTTTCCACACTTTGAGCATAAGGGAAAGATCATCTTCTTTTCAGTGTGCTCTTTTGATTTTCCTTTAAATTCCATTTTCCTCTTTTTATCAAACCCATGTGACTGATGGGTTACACCAATCTCCATCTCAACTTTGAGAGCACATCGAACGATTTCCTCATAGCTATTGAAGTCCCTTATAGCTAACGTCGTTCGAAGACTTGGTTTCAAGCCACTAAAAAATCGATCAATCTTACTCTCAGGTTGGATAATAATCCTAGAATCATACCTTGAAAGTCTTGTAAAATTTGCTTCATAGGTACCAATAGATTCATCATCCTTTTTCTTTAGTTCAAGAAACTCCTTCTCCATCTTTGTTCGGAGAATACGCAGGAAGTACTTATTGAAAAATAAGTTCTTGAACTCATCCCATTCCATGGACTCAATTTCATCTCTTGGCCTCATATTCTTGATAAGATTCCACCATTGATCAGCATCTCCTTCTAAACGATACACTGCTAGGATGACTTTATCATGTTTAGAACATTGAAGAACTGAAAATATCTTTTCAGTAGTAGTAATCCATTGTTCAGAAACTAATGGATCAGTAGACCCGCTGAATGAAGGTGGGCGCTGCCTCATGAAGGATTAAATAGAATGTTGCTTCTTCCTTTGCTCGTTTGGAAGTCCTCCATGATATATAGCTTGAGAATGTTGTGTGATCATGGTTACAAGATTTTCCACTCCATCTCCCATAACGTTTGGTTTCTCAGGGGGACAATCATTGCATTGCCCGTCGCATTCCGCATTAACACGGATCCTTTGGGTTCCATCCATTGACTAAAACCAAGAAGAATAGTGTGAGCAACACTACTTATAATAGGAAAAACACATAATCAAGAATAAAATTTCACACTTAAGGTCTTATCCTAGGTTATTCATGGCCATTTATAAAACACTAAGATTGTGTTCTATGCTTAGACTTATCCTTAGGGTTCTTACTAAGGCTTTCATATCCTAGTTTCCAAAGGTTTACTATACCTTTCCTCTGATACCAACTATAATGACCCATACTTTACATACATTGTTATTACTTCAGAATTGAAGCAAACTTATTACAACATATAACAATACCAGGAAAGGACCGTATAGTTAGAGTGTCTTTTGAAACTGGGAAACATAAACAACTGGTTCATAAAGCATCTACTTTGCCTCCCATTTATTTCATCATATCTAGAGTCCCTTTTTGGAATATCCTACTTATAACCACCTTCCTGACTTGGGGAAATAAAACATACAAAAGGGTGAGCTCAAATTCTCAATAAGGGTAAACAAAATAAATATCAATCACATCACATACATAAGAACATAACTTTTGGAAATCTTAACCTGCAAAAGAGATCATAATTTCATAACATGGGATAAATCATAGTAGTGAAATGTAATACCAATAATCATAACATAAAACATGAAACATTGTGGCATACACACATAACCATAGAGAATCATTTCTTATTAGTCAATACTCATTTCCAAGACTATCTTAGTGGACAAAGTCCATTTTTGAACCGAGTTCATTCCTCGTTTCAGTCCTGTTTCACTGAACCGGTTTAACCTGCTGTTCTAGCCATGTCTATCTCATGAGATATAAAATCTTTACCCAATGCATTAGAAGGAGATATAGGTCTCACCCATCTCATAATGATACCATTCTTATGTGTGCCAAAAAATCATAAATCATACATCATTGCATAACCCATGTAATAAAAATAGGATTCTAAAACATCATGACATCATAAAACAATTCATATAAGATAAAGGAATTCATAAAAATAATTCCATAAAAACATAATCAAATAAATTTAATAATAGGGATAGAAAGCGAACACTATATTATCTTATATGGAAAATAATTTTGATAAAACACTTGAACTCCATTCTTGAGGAAAATATCCTTTCTACTTTAAAAACATTTTTCCTTTCTTAACATGCCATAAACTTTTAAACTAAAAGAAGTTTATTAAAAATAAACTTGAAAACTTTTAAAGGAATCTTCATGGAAATAATGTTCTAAAAATCCATTCATGCCGTATAAGTTAAAAAAACATTCTTCTCATACTTTTGTCGGAAAAGTCAAAAAGTACTTCGTACGAAAAACGACAAAAGATTCCTTTAATATCCTTTACTAAAAACTCACCGAAGGGTAAAATTGGATTTAAACCATTGTATTTTGATGGAAAAAATATTACATATTGAGGGAACATGTATGTGGATGATAAAATACACCCTAGTAAATACCAAAGTATAAACAATCTCGGATAAAAATGAGATTGTGATATTTTCCCTTACCTTAGGTCTGATTTGCTTCGTAAATGTACGAAACTCCTGTATAATGATTTAAATAATGTTACTAACTTATTCCAGAATCATAATTATTGTTAGGATATCATATGTGGTCATTTTCTTAGCTTCTTATTAGTAATATTTCATTACTACTTGTTATTCGGGTGTTTATTACTTTTTCTTCTTATGCGTGTTTTGACAAATAAATTATTATTCTTCTCTTTAGGTTATAGATACCTCATTTCCCGAATGGTATTAGTGTAATATATATCATATTCATTCATTCAATTCATTTATGTAATCATTATGCAATGAAGATCGTGTAGAATGAGTCGCATCACATCATGGAGACGGTATTCTGTACGTACGCACGAGCGATGATATCGTTCCCATGATCATGGAACTGTATTGGAGTGTATGTATACTATTTAAGAATCAATATCACTTTACAATAATCATATATATTCATTCTTTACACCATTATACAAATCCAAGTAAGGTGGTGGTGGAAAATAGTTTACATCATGGCGTGGAGACGGTATTCCGTACGTACGCACGTGCGGTGATTTCGTTTTCCGTAGGATGGATAGATGGTGAAGTAGGGTTGTTTCATAATTATAATAACATATCAGTATATGAGTGATACTGATGTTATTACTTAATAATGAAAAAACTACAGAATAATAAGTGGAAGAATAAATAAAGATGAAAGAATCGGTAACGGACATTACCTCTTCTTTGAAGCGCTTCTTTGAGACCTCCTTAAAGGGTATAAAATTGGTCTTTGAAGAAGACCAGGACCTCTAGGATGTCTCTAGGGAAGTGTAGAGTACAAAGTGTAAGGGTTTGGCCGAGCTTGAAGGCTCAAAGTGGTGTGAGGAAGAGGGGGAGGAGGTGCCCTTTTATAAGGGAGGAGAGGGGCACCTTTGGAATAACTAAAAATATTATTATATTATAAAGCCAAATTCGGTTATAAATAGCTCCAAAATGATTTATTTCGAAGCTAAGGTGGGTATGGGTCGAACTCCTCTCATCAAATAGAATTTGGATAAGTTTAGTTTACTATTTTAACCTTATCATTTAGATTTAACTTTAATTTAGATAATTTTACTTTTACCGTGTCTTTTTGTGTTCTTACAATATAAGGTTAATTAACTTACTATAACAAGACAAACGAACTCCAAGTTGTTTATTATTAATATATATAACCTTATATAAGTCATTTGGCCGAACCTTAGATTTTTAGGAATAAAATAAAAATTAATAATATAATATTTGTTTTAAAAACTATTTTATGTCAATTTTGACACTATTTAGTAATTGATTTTTTTGAAAATCATAACAGAATGATTAGTTCGAAAAACATTAATTAAATCAATACTAACATGTCATATTAAAATATAAAATTATTTTAATTCATGAAATGTCTCAAATTACATTTATTTGTGTATTTATAACATCAATTATGTCAATATATCATTAATAATATAATTACTGCATCATCTTTGTGTCATAAATGAATTAAATTATTTAATTTATAAAAATTACAAATAAAATAAAATTAAGTAGGAAATATTTTTAGATTTATAATTAATATTTATAGTCAAATTTATCTTATGTATAACCCTATATTGAAAATTCTTTAGTTATTAAACTTTGATTTTAACTATTTTAACCCTTCTTTAAATAAATTGATAATAAATGTCCTAATCTAATCAATGTGATCCCAAATGGTCATATTTTATTCCTAAGGTTGTTTTTGGTCGAATTAAACTTATCCAATAGAATTAGGACATGTGTTACGGTAATAATAATATCATTTTTACCCTTAATTACCCTATTTACTTTTAACCGTGGTAAAAAAAAGTAAAAAGATACTATTCACCAACAATTATTTTCATATCATTGAACCAAATTTTAGTCCTTGATATTAACCGTGTCTCTAGGATTTTTGAAATTCCACTAACAGAAGCGGTAAAATTATGTTTTATGAAAAATTCAGTTTTTTAACTACCACATAGTGGTTTCACTATTCATCAAAAAATGAAAGTTTCCAGAAAAATACCAAAAAATAGGCCTAAGCTATATTTGATATTATGAATTAAAAAATGATGTATATTTTACCAAATTAAAAACATATAAGTTACATTAATTAATTTAAAAATTAATTCCCGTCGTCAAAACAAACAGCTTGTTCTTAAGAGATAATAGCTATCAAAAGATTGACACTTGTTTATGTTTGGTTTAAATGTGAAATTACATTCAATTACAAAATTTGTATTAAATGGTAAAAATATATTCTAAATATACTTAAAACCACTCAAATTAATAATTTATCACTATTAATTGTTTCGATTAAAAAAGTTGTTTTTAATTAAAATTTAGTAATTTTCACTATTCATCAGAATATGAAAGTTATCCGAAAAGTACCAAAATTTCACCCTAAGCTAATTTCGATTTTCAAAATCCAAAAATGAAGTCCATTTTGAAAAATAAAATTTACAAAAATTTAAAAGGTGGTTATTACTATTCATAACGGCTAGTTTTAATAATATTTTAATAGCATATTGTTGTTTAGTGAAACTCACTATTGCGTATGATACAAGCTATCGAGGAAGGTTGCGATTGCGTGTAAAGCAAGCCAAGAAAGTGTTGTGTGTAGTGAAAGATTCATTTGATGATTTATATTACATAAAAACAAAATATTTCTCATAAAAGTCTCAGGTGTTACATGATCAATTGAACTAGCAATGAGAATACCTTGCAGTAGATTGTTTTAGTATCCCACATGTGATCTATATACATTTTTGTAAACCAGTTTTTAGTATTTCCCTAGAACCATAATGTGTATAGTTAACAACTATGGTAATAAACTAATAGACTGTATGATATTCAATAGAGTTATTGTGGGTGAAAGGATTCATTACATGTGTTGTTGTGGTTATTTGACTAGGGTTTCTATAAAGTGTCTCATAGAGTCCTTTAGTGATGTGGTTTTCTAAGATTCAGTTTAATTTCACTAGTAACAAAGTGGTGGTTCCATTGAAATTGGTATGGTTTGTGATCATATTTAACGGTGGGGGAACTACATCATGGAAAAAATGGAATACCAATCATGACAACAACCACAACACCATACAAACACACAATATTACTCACAAGGTCAACACCATACAAACCAAAAAAACACAATTTAAGATTTTACAAATCATCCCGTATTCAATTCCATTTGTTAATTCAAGGGTTATCTAAAAATTTTTATCGTCCTAGGGATTTCATTCATTATTCAATTATACGTAAATTACCAATTTTCATATTCAAATGTTCAATAGGAACCAACCAATAAGTAATTCATTTAGTGCTCAAACAAGGACCACCAATGAACATGATTTTTAGTGGGTCGTTTAGCCCATACATTTCACAACATAACCATCAATATCAAATAGTAATAACACAGGAACAAGATGAAACCAATGAGTAATAAGAGAAAACTCACTGTGAAGCTGTTGTTCAACGCACGACAGAGGTGCATTTGTAGCAGAGAAGAGGTTCACGGTAGAGGAGATTTACACCTGAAAAGAAAACATAAAATGAGAACTCATATTTTATAGCTATCCAAAATATGTTTAGTTAGATTATGAATGGTACATGTATGGTTAAAAAAAATTATTGGTCAATAGTGGGATTGTTTTTCCATCTATGATATCTGATTCCAGTTTTTTTCTGTATCTACTATTTTCATAGATTTTAAACTTATGAATAGGAAATGTCTATTTTTTAGGATAAAGATAATTTTTAATTTACTCTAATTTAGGGGTAAAATATTCCACCTTAATTGTAACTTTTTATAGGGGATCATTGTTATCCCGTAGGGATCATGAATTCCTCTTAGGTTAGTGGAAAGTCAGGTCAGTTGTTTGTTATGAAACTGTCCTGGGCCGTATCATTACATTTCCAATTTTAATTGAACCATGTCCATTTAAATATAGGATGGGGGTTTTAGGACCAAATACATATAATGAATAAGAGAGGTAAAAATTATCCTAGGATCTCCAATACAAGTGATGAAAGATGAAACATACCCTGGGTGAGGGAGAACAACCCAAGTGGAGAAGAGGGGGAGGGTGGCGTAGAGAAGAGGGGTTCCAGATAAGGAAAGGGAAAAAATACAGTAAAACATTAAAGGTTTAGCGGGGTTTTTTTGTAAAACTTCACTTTTTAAAGGGGTTCAAGTTTTGTCTATATGGGTTTCAAACCCATGTGCAAACTATATAGTCTTCATTTTCAAGGACACACCATTTAACATATTTAATGTACATGGTTTAACAAATAGTTTGACAACTATGAGAAATACATTTATAATTTATTAATTAATTGTTTATGGTTTTATAAGGCCCCTCACATGATTTAAGAAAACTGTGTGCCTATGAAAACAAAACATCACTATTATGGTGCATGGTTATCACAAATCATGCGCAAACCTTGCTCCCTAGACTGATACCCCGAAAACCATAATTTTAACTCATAAAGCTTATGTGACATGTTTAAGAACCTAATACACATATAATCCCTCAAACTATATAAAAAATTCCTTTAAAAGTTCCCAACATCAAGGTTCTATATCCCACCCTCATTTTTAAAAATGCTTTGTCCACTAATTGAAAAAAAAAATCCATTGCAACCTGAAAATTCAAATGAAAATATAGATGAGGAATTACAAACTCTCCACCATTGTGCCTATCATACTTGATATGTCCTAGTGGTAATACTATTGAATCACCACTATCAGTTATCTATTTAGAGTGAAACAAATGAATTTAATTCTTGAACTCCCAAGATGCTTTTAAATTGTAGCACCCTACAGAAGAAACAATGCCACCAAATCCTAATCCAAAGCTCACAACCATCACTGAGATGATGAGATGGTACTTACATAAGCTTTCCCATATTTAGAAAAGATCATTTCAATGTTTATTTAATCACCCAGTCTAAGACACTCCCCACCATAATACTTAACTCATGAAAGAAAATTTTGATCCATGGTGCCTCCCACCTACAAAAATTATGTCCAAAATCCATTTTAATGTTTTTATTGACACACATAGTGCCACTTATAATGAAACTTACCCAGACACACAAGATAAACAAGCATCATGTAGTCCCAAAAAATGCACACAATGGGTAAAAATGAAAATGAAATAATTGACATGTTATTTCATAACAACCCATTTAAAAAAAATTCAAATAGGTATTTAATACTAAAACATGGTTCATAATCCCAAGGGATTTTAATTTTTATAAAATATGACTTAAAAAATTCTTTACAAACTGATATAAATCTCACATAAAATTTAAAACATTTCAGAGCCTCCACAAAAAACATGAATCTTCATCTTTCAAGTAATTAACCATTCCCAATGCATTAATTTTCCATAAAACCAATTTTCAAATGTCAATTAATTCATTATCTCAAGGGGAAAACAACACAATCATTTCAATGAAATGTTTCAAATTCATTAGAAAATACTTTTTAAAACATTTCAAGTTCAACACCTCACAATAAATAAATTACCTGCTTAAAAAATAGTTTTCACTCCATGAATAATGAAATATGATGAAAATTTATCACACACCATTAAATACATTTCAAAAGGTCACAAAGGTATTTAATAAATTATTTAAAACAAAAATATTCAGTTTGAAACATGAAATTCAAAAGAGAAACATTTATATTCTTTCAAATAATTACATATATCTATACATTAAATAAATATCACTTTACAATGAAATAACAACCATTTAATTCAAATAGAAACAATTTCATTGAAACACACACCTTAAATAGGTGTAAATTGACAGAAAACCTTTCAAAACATTTAAACATTAAGGATGAGAACCCAAATGAGAGGCTAGAATCAAGATTACATTGAAATATAATGAAAAAAAACTGAAATAAATGGAGGAAAAAGATATAACATAGTCACCACTTACCAATTTTAAATGATTGTACCATTACAGATATGCCCATAGTAACATTTTCATTGTTCGAGGTTGGGGGGGTGTAGGAGGGGTTGGGGGATGCAGGGGTTTGGGGAAGGGGGTGTGGGGTGTCAATGGAGGGGGGGTTGCTGTATGGGGGTGTTGGGGGGTGCAGGGGTGTAGGGGAGGGAGTGTGGGTTTTCTAGGGAGGGGTGGGCTTCCCAGGTGGGTGGGGTGGGGTGTCCAGGTTGGGGGGGGTTGCAAGGGTGTGGGGGAGGGGGTGTGGGCTATCGAGGGAGGGGGTGGGATGTCCCCTATGAAACGATAAATAGGAATCCTAAAGAGTGAATTATGAGAGGGTAAAATTACGGGGAAGAGGGGTTTGGGTGATGGGGTTGATTGGCTACTAAGGAATATGGGAACGTCATTAAAATGACTAAAAATCTCATTTCATTTCAAGAATAGTGTACATTATGGGGTAGCCTAAGGGTCTAGTGTATAGTTCACCCTATGATGTCTCATGGTTGATTACCACAAAGTATACACTTAAAAACTCCTCCCCTAGTTAGAACCATTAAATCAGGATCATGAATTGTGATGTGACTATATACCTCATGAAATAACATCCACCCGCCAAAAAAAGAATGGAGGGAATAACATAGCCAACCTCCCACATGATCCAAACTATTAAAATAAGGTGTGTCCTATTGATAAACTATCATACATAAAGGAGGACCTAAATAGGAATAACCAATCTAAAATATAACATAATCTAAATCACTAATACAAGGTATTTCTCATGGATAATAAGATATCCTAGAAGTAGATGGTGATAAGGTCATAAAAGAGCCAACTTACTGCCGGAGAGAGAATACCACTGTAAGATAGATCCCTAGGCAAAATGAACATACATAAAGAAGATCCTAGGGATATTATAACATAGGTAACCTCAAACAGAATCCAAACAACTAAAATAATTAATGTCTTGTGGAAAATTGCATATACCCATTGATATATAGACAAACATAAACATAAAAAATTTGAAATAGTGTTCACCTTGGTGGTGTATCTCTACAATGAAATCCCAAGGTCTCTAGGCCTCATCCCCATCACAGATATATAATATTTATTAAGATATAATGAACAAGAATGGAAGATATGCCTCACCCTAGATCTTAGACAGTCAATGATTGATACCTAGCATCAAGCAAGAGGCTTTTACATAATAAGCTTATACATGACCCATCCTAAGTAGCCTCACTAAACGTATCCATCATTAGCATATACTATAGTTAAAAAATATATCATGATGATCCCAAGACCTATAGGGAACAATATATCAACCATAAATCTCTCTATTTATATTTATTTACTAACCTACACCACCCCATGTGTGGATTTCCCTACCGTTAAGGTCATAAAGAATCCACATTAACATTTCCACTAACATCATAATCACCCTCTTTCCATGTACTATACCTATAAGGGTTCTAAGGGAGATGTCACAATTTTATATAGCCATGATAAGAATTTTATGTGGGATAATCAGTACAAACCATGTACTCAATATGATATATAATTTAAAATAATCCTTGATATATCTCACACAACAACCTACCCACTGGTTATTCCATCACTAGTACCCACCAAGGCATCCCCCCAATAACTCTTTGTAGAACTACCATAAACTCCCATAACTCAGGATAGCCAAATCTCTAGAAAAGTCATGATCTTTACCAATAAAGTTCACATCACTATCACTCTACCCCAATTAACAATCCATATAATGACCCTTTCCATGTGATTACCATAAATCTTCCCTCATAAAAACATCCACCCATGACCATTACATCATGATTGATCATAATCCCATTCATACAGTTTCAACCTAGGATATTAGTAATTATTAATGTGAAACAATACCACTATACCGCCCCTTAGACCTAACTATACACACCAAATGTTTTTCTAATACAGGAGATTAAAAATTAATTACATAAGAGACTCACCGGGGGAATCTGTGTGCTGTAGAGGAGGCTGTCGGGATGTTCGTCAGATGAGGAGGGCCCTCCAGAGAAGTTCACGTGGACAAGGGGACCACACAAGGAAGAGGAGGAGGAGGCAGAGGATGAGAAGGAGGAGGATAAGTGTCACGGGGGAGGAGGAGGAGAAAGAATTGGTGACGGAGGAGCAGGAGTACGGTCGCAGCAGAGGAGGAGGAAAAGGCAATGGTGGAGAAGGAGAAGGAGGAGGAGGAGGAGGAGGGGTCACAACGAAGGATGGGTCGCAACATAGGGTTTAGCTTCTATGAAGGCTTGAACGGGTGCGAGGGAGGAGGGGCATGTTAGGGTTGTTTTATAAAAATCGATGGAACCTTTATCAGTGCTAGTTAAAAGCGATGATAAAGATACACCTTTATTAGTGCTAAAAAGAGCTAGTAATCGAAAACTTTATCAGCGTTAAAATTATAGCAGTGATAAATAGGTATTTTATAAGTTCTTTTTCAGCACTGATATGGGCCTATCATTATGAGCCCTCAAAAAGCGCTGATAAAATACCTATTTATCAGCGCTAAAATTATAGCATTGATAAATAAATTTTTATCATCACTTTTTAGTGATGATAAATATATGCCTTTATCAGTGCTAAAAAAGCACTGATAAAGGTTTAATTTCAATAATTTATATATATTTGTATATATTTTTTTAAGATGATATATATGATAAATATATATTTATTTTTTTAATAATTATAACTATAAAAAGATATATATTTATACATATTTTTATATAATTGTTAATATATTTATATTAATAAAATTTTAGTTAAACTTGTATTTGAAAGGTATTTATATATATAAATATAAATTTCTAATAATAAACATTTGTTAGCACTGACAGACATTTTTTTATTTAATGTATACAAATAAACATTATTTTTTAATATAAATACAATAATTTTATATTAATTAATAATAAAAACATTTATCAGCGCTAATAATAGCGCTCATAGCTATACCCTTTATCAGCGCTAAAAAAAGTGTTGATGAAGGCTCACCCCTTTATCAGTGCTTTTTTCTTAGCACTGATAAAGGGAAGCGATTCCCTTGCCCTGTTTTGTGGTAGTGCATACATACATGTACACACACATATACACATACACATACATATAATTATATTCATGAATATAAACATACATACAAATACATACATATACATACACATACATACATATACATACACATACATAAAGAGACATACATACACACATAGACACCTATACACAAACATACATACATATAAATTCAAATACATACATGTACACATACACATACACACACCTACATGTAGATACATACACGCACATATATAAATACACGTACACATAAACATACACATTCACAAGAATTAATCTATATACATGAACATATACATACACACACATGCACACACATACAACACATATATACACAAAAAAGCACATACAAATTCATACATACATATACATGCACATACATACCCGCACATACATACATACACATTCATCCAAAAGCATAAACATACATATAAATATTTGTGTACATTTTAAATTATTTAACATGAATATAATATATAAATTCAAATAAATGTATATAAATAAATATATATTCACTTAAATATTTTTATAATTGTTTAAAAAATTAATATATTATATTATATATAAATTTTTTAATTAATGTATATAAATAAATTATTAAAAAAATTTATTGATTAATGTAAATTTTATAATCTAGTAAAAATGAATTTTTTAGAGAGTGATTGATAATTTTTTATTATAGTATATTTATATAATTAATATTTATAAATTATACATACACTTATGTACTTATTTTAATATAAATTTAATTTTAAAATATATAAAAATGTATAGATAAATTAAATTATTCATGATTCCCTTTATGAGTTTTAATTTAAGGCTGATAATTGTAATATGTTTCTAAGTTAATATAATTATTGATAAAGGGTCACCTTTATTAGAACTTGTTTTAGAGTTGATAAAGGTCTCATTTATCAGTTAATTTTGTTAGAATTAAATGTTTTTTCACTATTTAAACATTTTTTAGCACTGAAAAAGTGTTGCAGAATATAACAGAATATGTAGTGGTGAATGGAGGTTTGATGTAGGTGGTTGAGGATGATACTAACTCTTTGGAATAGTTTTACTATTCTTCTAATGAGTTTAAGATATTCCTCACCTCTATGGTTATTGTTTAGATATCTACTAAGATGCATGGTATGTATGCTACCTATATCATGGATGGAAATGAACATGTCCTTCATAATTTGTCTAGGATAAACGTTTTACCACCTTTCATGAGGATTAATTGAGATATTATTATGAATTCAAGAAAGGGAATATTTATTTTAAGAGGTTAATGTAATAACTTATCACTTTTGTTGGACCACAAGTTTCCCCCTAACACTTCAAAAAATAAATAATCCCTTCTTGAAGCAGGGTGATTGCTGTTGAAGTGAGTTTTTTTCTTTTTATTATTTTATTCTTTGAATATTTTCCATGTTCCCTTCTATATTTTCCATTTTATTGATGATTTTTTGTTTCATTTACTCATGTTTTTATTGATAGTTATTCGTGATTCTATGTTTGACCACATCCATTTATCCCCACATCTTAATGGATGATTTTGGTAGTCAATTTGGTAGGTTTGGGGAGTGGTGAAGTTTTTATATGGGATCATTGGTTTTTTGTGGTTTTGTTCTCATTCTAATTATGATATTTATTGTTAATTTCTCTCTTTTATTTAATTTATAATTTGGTAGAAAATAATTATTTACAAAAAAATTATCATTTTAATTGTTTTTTGGAGTATTGAATGCATTTTTGTGTATGTTTAAAAAACATCAATGCATCAATGAACTTGTGATCACTAATGTGTTTTAATTTATTAAAAATAGTGATAGATAAAAATTATACTCAATTTAAATTTAGAAACTGTTAATGGTTGTTGTTAAAATTTATTTCATGATCCTCCGTGATAATCATTGAATGATTTAGTCATAGATGTTTCAAGTCCACTAGACAGTTCCAAATATTCCTTAAATTCATTTTATCACCATTAAAAATAATTATTTCTAATATATTTTAATTTGTGATTTATTTTTTTTTTCTTCTTTATTAGAAATATGACATTGGGGGATCAATACTACATGTCAATGTAAATAAATGACCATTGCATGTTAATTTTAATAAATGAATGTGACAATTATAAAAATATTTAGAAAGTCAACTTTTCAAGTATTTTATTGAAATTAACAAGATATATTAATCATATAATACAATATTAAATTATTCATCTCTGTTAACTACTTAATTTCATGTCTATTGTTTTATGAAATATATTCCTCAATTTTGAAAGTGAAAATTTATTTTATCATTTTTTTTAAAAAAAATCACAAAAGAAATTCCTTGATAGATTGTGTATTTCAAATGTTAAAATTTGTTTTGACATAGGTGAAAATATTTTAAGGATTTATATATTGTTTTAAAATATAGATGAATAATTATATTTGAGAAATATTTCTAAAAATATTAAATTAATTTTACTTGTTTTTTATTAATTAATCTTATTGTCGGCCTATACCATAAATTAATGATGACACATACCATTATATATTTGGGATATTTTCCAAATATTAATACTATTTATTTATATATTTATATCATTATATTATTTTTCAGTTGAAGGAGTGGGTATAAATTAAACATGACCCATCGATCATTAAACCAATAATTAGATGAAAATTCATATATTATATATATGTTTATGTATGTATATTTTAAATTTTATTATATATTATTCAAAATTTCAGTGTTTTATTTATCACAAATAATATAATTTATTTCATTTTAGTAAAAAATATTTTACCATGGTTGTTATCTAACATATATCAATGTTCGTTTTTTCAATTTATAGAACATTAATTGTTTTTTATTCTTTTAAATCTATATTTTTAAATTAAATCTTAACCACTTACAAGGTTAGTTTATTTCTTAGGATCTCTTGTATATTTTTGAGTATTGAGAGTTTTATTTCTTGTATGTTTACTTTATATTGGGGATATTAGTGGATAATTTATGTGGATATTTTGTCTTATAGTAGATGGAGCTCATTAAATCAAATTACGATGTTCTCCTTGAGAGTATATTTTTTCCCACCAATAAGAAGTACTATAGGTTATAGATGAATCCTATTTAGGATAAAACAATGGATCAAAACTTGATAGAAGTACTTTTTGGAGAGTATTCCTTGAATAACCCTTGGAAACAAGAGTAATAAAAGGATTTTTTGTTGCACACCAACAAAATTCCTTTGATTCATATTGGATTATTACGAGAAATATCAATACAGTGATGAATTGGAATAGTAAATCGATATATTTGAATCATGTTTCTAAGACTTTAGAGGATCCATTTTATAGAAATAGATTCATCCATTCATAAAGTCAACCTAGTCATTCATATGGGAATATACCTTTTCTAGAAAGCCATTTTTTATAGATTTAATCATATCCGTTGGATCACACCTGATCAAATTAAGTGGCCATGATTATACCCACTAGCGAACATAAATTTATATTACATCTCACCCAATCTGATCAAAGTTAGAAATCATACTCGTTCAATGAACTATGTCAACCTACCAGACATACTCATTCAAGCTTGGGTCTGAAACCATACAACCCATTGATATTTTATGAAAAATTATGGCACCACAAATCTCCTAACACCAATGTGTCATGTGAGGTGTCAATTAAACAATTATAGAACCACATTACATGTACAGTGCACACACACATGTGGATGCTGTAATGAAGTGTCCCAAAAAAGATAATTCAATTTACCTTAATTATTTTAAATTAATGATAAATATACTTCCATTAAAAAGTATGACCCCACTCCTCACACTATCCTTTGTGGGATTCCTTAAAAACATCCCCTTTGAACAATATAAAATAATACATTTAAAATATTATAAAAACTATAGAAATATAATAATCCCCTTCTATGTTAAAATATTTAAAACACCATTTTATAAATCTTGAATAATGCTCTCTTAGAAATAACCTTCCTAAATATAGGTATCTCTCAATTTGAACCATTATATACTAGTGACAGATGAAGTTATAATAGAAAAACATTTCCATACTACCTTGAAATGTAATTCTTGTTATCAACCAGATTCATCCTATACAAGTTTGTTCAAAATCCATAGTTCTTCATCTACCCCTAGACACCATTATGACCTTGTTTCAATTACCATTTTTGAATTTATGAGATCTAATTTCATAAGATATTTTGAATTTACCCACTCATATATTCACATAGGTGAAAGAAAAGTTGTTATCATGTTTCAAAATTTGTTTGAAATCCTTGGTCCATTATGATATTTAAACTCACCCTCCATTTACTCATGGAAACCAAACACTATTTTCCTAGGATTTTAATATACATTTGTTTTTTACTTCACACATATGATAAAATATCCAATATTGAACTTAATCATATGATTTTATCCCATGTTATGTTGAGGCCCCATAAATGGTTGATTTTCTTGAAGAACAATAAAACCATCCCAAGGGATGTTTTTTATGCTAATTATTTTGAAATAACCTTTGTTAGTGGATCCACCAAATATTGGTTCAATCTAACAAATTTCACAGTTATGACACTGTTTCCACCAAAAAATGTTCATTTTGGTGTTTGGTATGATTGATTGTGGGGGGTTTAAATATTTCAAAATCACTCTCATCAAGTTCGTTATTCTGCCTTTTCACACACTTTATATGGGTTGGTTCCCAATGGGGTTTTTTCATGGAACCAAAAACACCCAACGACTCTCATATTTATGATGAATCATGCACCTACATTCCAAAGGCTGGAGCTCACTGGGTAACTTGGCTAACGATACTTAAAAACATACATTTGTTGAGGGGATGTGAGTTTGGGATCATCACACCCTTTGGGGGAATTTTTTACAATTATGGGACTCTCTTATAGTTTTTATTTAAAACATGTTCAAAAATCCTTTGTTCACTCACAAGTGTGACATGAGTCACCATTCAATTAAAAATCAATTATTAAAAAGCATGGATTTGGAATCACTTATATGTAACTGAGGTTCTCTATCTGTGAAGGGATCTGTATGTATTTGAGGTTCTCTATTAATGGTACTTGATGACCATATATCCTTATCTCATTTGTTATTATGATTCTAGTTTTAAGACATGCAATGTGGAACTCAATATATTATCATTATCTATGGAGATGAGAGTTCTTTTGATATTGTGATCAAACACATAAGTTGGGATTCCTATGTATCCTTGTGGAAGGGTTTAGATCCCATGTAGTTCAGTGCCACTTAATGATACATATCAAAACTTTTAAGGTAATTTTATAAGGACCCAACTGTGTAGTTTAACAGCATGAAACGATGAATCCCAAGTGGAAGGTACCTATTCATAGTATGGTGTGGGGCTTACTCTGATGTAGCCTGACGTCTTGGAATATGTGTGGTCCCCCGGGTGGGTTATGATCTTGTCAGGGGTGTGTCTCAACAAGTATTGTGATGGAAAGGGACCTAAAAGGAATACGGCCATCCCGGATGGATATGATCCTACAGAGTATATTTACCAAAGAAGATTAAGGTGGATTTTGGTATTCGGTTTTGAACATAATAAGGCTTCATACATATCCCAGTTAGTCAGGAATCAAATCATGTGTAGTTTGAAAGGAATGAAGCTTATACCTAAGAAGGAGGATAATGTTAATGTTTTCTCAGGAATATGGACCATTAAAGGTTTATTAGGTGGAAAATATGGCTATTTTAGATGATTGTAACAAGTTTTTAGGGACTAAACCATATTATGAGGCCAAAGATTTAGAACCATGAGGAAATTCTTGACTCAAGGCGTTGTGGAGGTTTGGTTGGGGCTTACACTTAGGAGGATGGCCATGTTCTTGGGATAGTACATGTATCATTATTGTCTCCTCTGCTAATCCCATGTGATTCATGCTCAGTTTGAGAACTAATAGGGGTATGAAGATCCAAAAAACTACACAATATTCTTAGATCATTGGTGGATTAGGAATATGCTAAAACAAAGATATAAATATTAATCTTAGTTGCTTCCCTACCATCTCATTTTCATATCCCGAGAGAAAAGAGAGACAGGTAAGGGTGTTGTGGTGCCCATCTCCCCTATAATTTTTTCCACTTAGACATTCACATCGACTCATAGCTATGACCTAATGGATTAAGAGTTCATATATGAGTTGACCTCATGGTAGGGGCTTACTCTAGGTGTGATTTCCTTCCCTTGATGCTAGAGAGGATAAGGAAAGTATCTAGCACCAACCCCATCAAATGGAAAGGCCAGTGGTTCCCATCAATCCCTGAAATGGGGAGGTCAACTAGAGATCCTACATTGTCGGTACCCTCATTAAAATGGTTATATATACACATAGGCATTCCAATGATCCTCCTTTATAAAGAGGTTATCAATTTGAACTCATTTACAGTGAGTATGTACACTCAATAGGACATACTAGTTCGCTCAATGATATGATCATACATATATAGAAGTTCTAGGAGAGGCCTTGGCTTGATTCCTCTTAAGGGGGTCCACGTAGGACATAGATCATCTCATAACAAGGGTTGATGAAGAAGGTTATTAGGGAAGTTCTCGAAGGGGAAAAGGTGGGACCTAATGGTATACTGGAGGATATTGATGAGAGTGGGAAACCAGAACACCCTAACATTTTCCATTCCATGCAAGGTGTTTCTATATGGGATAGGATTCCCTCCATGTAGAATTTTTCTACGTGAACATGAGTTCCATCCACATAGAATTTTTCTACATGGGCTTGGGATCACTCTATATAGTGTGTTACTATGTGGTCCTGGGTTTACATCATGTAGTATATTGCTACAGAGGCTTGGGTTCCATTCACGTAGTGTCTTCCTCTGTTGGCTTGAGTTCCTCTTGTGTAGCATTTTTCTATACAGGATAGGGATCCCTCAACATATCTTTCTACTATATGGGGTGAAGGACCGAAATGTGTGCATCCTCTTATGCTTCATGGAATAGAATTCACAATTGGATTTGGGTTCTCAGATGGATAAGTGAATTCATTTTTTTAACTTAATGTTATGTGGTGGGTTTACCCAATGGAAATCAATGGCTCTCATTCTATTCTCTAGATTTTTGTCCATTTTTCATCCTCTTACCCTGAATCCCCCTTGATTCTTTTATAGAAGAATGGTGTGACTAGATACCAGGATGGTCGAACATCCATGGTGGGATGTCAGGATTTTGTTTGCAGGAACCCAATAAGGATGCCCAATCCCACAAATGAAATCCGTTCTGGGGGGAGAGAAAATACTATCCAATCCCAGAAATGACTTATCATTTTCCAACGCTGTGGTGAATGAAAATCACCCTCTAACCCTGAAACAGATCTGGTCTCATTCACATGTTCCGTAAGACACTACCATGTCCTTAAAATGATTTCATTTGTGGGATTCCATACAGAATGGTGGGATTCCATGAAGAGCGATGGTCTACATAGCATGATTTTTAATTTAGACATGAGGCTTCCTTTGTGGCTTTGTGTCCTTATGAATTTTTTTAACACATCTTTGGGTTTATTTTACCCTTATAAAATTCATGGATTTGAGTTTATTTTTCCCTTCACTAAATTCATTGAAAGTTTTCACCATCCAAGAAGAGTTTTTAAGACCCAAAAAATTCCCCCCTTCAGAATGGTCTCCAATAGGGGTGATGGGGAGGTGGTTCTGATGAAGAATTTGTTCCAATTTGAATTCTTTTCTATGTATATGTTGAACTTCAAGATAGACTGCACCTATATATAGGATGACCTAGCTAATTTTTATTTAACTGAGTCCCTCTATGAATTAACCTCTATGTGAACTCCTGAACGCTTTCTTCTACTGCATAGAATCACTCCTTTGTGGAAAAATTTATCATGAACCCAAAGGATCTTCGACTGTAAATTGTACTCCCACAAACTGAATGACTCATTATGGCTCAATGATTCCCACATATGGAAATGGTCACCCTTGTGGTGGATTTAATTCCTCGTGGACTGATTCCTCATAGACCAACCGCCTTGTAGGCTGAGTACCTCATAGGATAAGCACCTTGTGGACCGAGCGCCTCACTGACTAAGCAGCTTATTGGATTAATATATTTTTCATGTTCAATAATTCTGACATGTTTTTATATTAACATGGGGATAAAATGAGTTTTTCAAAAAAAACCATGGCTTCCACTTCCATGATTGTGGTGAATATATTAACTTCCATTGTTGAGAATATTGAAGAAGATATTTTTCGTATCACCATCCCTTAGTAATATATTCTAAAGATTCTCCTTTTTCTAGAGATTTTGAATTACCTTTTTTTACATATTTCCGCTGTATTATTTTGGACATCAAGATGATGCTCTCATTCCATTGGATTCTTATAATTACCTAACATCTTGGCTTTAGGTGTCCTCATATCATGGTAAAATGATCATTTTTACCATGAGACATGTTATTTATGAGCCGATCCCAGAGGATGTTTTCATCTTGAATGGTAACATTTAGAATCATAACAACCAATATAATGATAAAATATACTTATTGTATTCTATTAAGTATTATTCATCCATTTTATACCTCTAAAAAGGTTATCCCAATGGAGATTGGAGAACCAAGTGGGCCTTTTAGTCTATATGGAGTTTTTCAGACCAATGGGCTTGTGCGTTCTATGTGCACAAGAATGGTATGGAATTTCTCTAGTGGTTGGAGGTTTTTAGTTTATAATTTTTATTATGGATTTATCAATTCAGAGTATACTCTCAAAATGAGATGTTACCTGAATTGATCATTCATTGGTGTTTGAGAACTAACACCTTTCATTTAATACATGGAGATGTTCGGTTCATCCTTTGGTATATTTACCAAATAGGAGTAATTACCATTCATAGCGACATGTATGAAGAATTTTTTCTCAAATATAACCCCTAGAAGGATACTACACCGGTTCCTCTATTGTTAAGGGACCAATTTTTCATGCTAGATAAATCACTAGGCGATCCCCTTCACACTTTTTCACATATTTCAATCAATTATTGGATAAAGTTGTTTCTATAAACTAGTGGTATAAGGATGAAGGTTTGACATACCAGGCTCATCCCACCCAAAAATCTCTAGGTGTTTAAAGTACATACTATTATACACTCGAGGAATTCCAACACACTATATGGAGTTATCGAATCTGTCCATACGTATCTTCAGACTTTGGTCCTGTGGGATTTTTCAACCTATTTTTCAGAGGGTGGCTCTTACCATATCATTACACCTATATTGGTTTCTGAGTCTCCACCTTGATGGTAGTTGCCACACTGGTAGAGGGATGACCCATCAAACTATTTATACCCATTATTTCTCATATTTATGAGTTATTGGGACACATACAAGAGGGTTGATCCCAATATAATTTTTGCAGGACATTTAAATATTTATATAGGTGGTTTGGAGAACACCTTTGATAATACAAATATCAGTATACTACAACAATCTTCTCTTCCACTTATTTCCCTACATTCCTCAACATTCCTCTTGTTTTCTCTATATCCCTAGGCATCAATGCTGTTGTTGAGTTATTAGAAAATCTCTCCTGATTTACTTTCATTCCTTATCCATCTCCTTTAAGAGCAGTGGTAGATAATATATGTGGTTCTTGGGGAGAATGTTCTTACATTATCCCATTGAGAGATAGGATTCTGACGGCTCGAGTATATGGGGTAACCATTTTCGAACCTTATTCTCCTTATAGGTTTGCACAAAAATTTAGATGCCAGTAATAGGTTGTCTATTTTTACATTATTAAGACTAAAAGGGATTCACACTCAGTCATCCTTCATCAATTGTGGTTGATGATGCTATGTGAGGAATCTAGCATGGAAATTTATTTTCCTCCCATGAGAGCTCCAAACATCTTTTCATGGGTTTATGAAAAGATGTGGTTGGAATACTATTTTGATGGGGTTATGGGGAAGTGAGTCCAATGGGTTCATAAACTACTGGCTTCTTCTAGTTCTTTTTCTATCATACTTTCCTTACCTGTTTCTAAAGGATATAAACATGTGTCCTGACGGTCCAAGCATTTAGTGGGAGATTCATCATCAAGATCCCTTTTTTAGAGTGGTGAAGACCCAACATTTCTTATTTTCAACATTGGAAGCCCTACTGAAATCAATCCTAGTGGAATGGTATTGGCCATCCCACCGACTGAGGCCCAAACAGTTATCTCAATTCCTGATATTAAATAGAAGGTATATATGGAAGACTTTCACACTTTGTCATTTTATTTTGGTAAGAATCCATTTGTAGAAAATGTGATTCAATATTATATATATTTGGTTGTGGGTACACAAGATCAGGATACCAATGCTGTCATTGAACATTAGACAGTGTAAAAATGATTTTGGAACAAAATTTATACAATTCTAATGGAGACTCCATTTGCAAAGATTGATGATAAGTAAAACATATTTTTCAACATTTCCATGGATTAAGTGTAGGAGGGTTTGATTACCAGCTGTTTTATATCCTTTTTTCTCATGTTTTAATTACTCGAGAAGAGTTCTCTAACTATGAATTTGACCTTATCAAATTTATTCATTCCTATCATAATGCAGAAGAGTTCAAGGATCCTACTACTGTAAAACATCACTTGGTTTCTAAAGAAGCAATATTTTATGATCATATGGTTTCACAGACTGCGGATGTGTGGGAATATGGGACTCATGTACAAGGATATAGGTGAGATTATCATCTAGAAATGTGATACATGAAGCTATCAAAAAAAATTCAAGATGTAAGGTTAATTTTAAAAAAATTGCATCCAATAGCTAAAACATAAGCTGGGAAGAGAACAAATTTGTAGAAGGCCCTTGAATCTTACATCAGGAACTATCTAATCTTCTGAATAAAGTAGGTCATGTTTCATTGAAAACATTTCAATAGTTTTTCATTACCTAGTAACATCATGGAGAGGATCTATGATGTGTATCTTCCTCCTTTGTTCCCATGTAAATTAAAACATGTTCTCCCTCTAGTATTTAAACTTTTTCTTAGCTTGTAGCATTAACCTATCATAACTTATAGTGTTTCGAATTATAATATTCCTGATTAACTTAATGGTTTTATCACCAGATAAAAATATCAATCATAATCGGGATAATAAAGATGAAATGATATCTTCTATATCACTGCTCATGAATGTAAAAAAGCATAATTATTATCTTTATAATACTAAATTCATCTAATTTAGATGAAATATCAAGTGATTCTCTAATTTATTTCCTGAGATATGTGACCTAGTGATCATTGATTTATATTTTTTAAGGTTATAAAGAAAACCATATACACTTTGTGTCTTGTCTATTAGAACCCTAATTTCTGCCTAAGTTTACTATGGCGGAGACATAGAATGTATGACTCAACTTTTTCTCAGTCCAACTTTTCCATTTTTTTGACCAACATTTTGTGTTCATTTTTCCTTACGTTTCAATTTTTTTCTAAACCATACAGAGTGCATGCCTAGCGAGCTGACACTCAACTTTTATCTAGGATTCCCTGTAATGGTTTTTCTCCTAGTGAGTATTATGTATATTTTTTGTTCAATTTAGATTTTTTCAATTCATAATAATGAAAATATTTTTAGTTCAAATATCATTGAACATGAGTTATGGGGTGACGACCCTAGTAGGGTTTGTGGACTAAAAATGTCCAAATATTTTTCATCCATATGAAGAGGATTTTTGAGTTTTGATTACAAGATCTAAAGAATGATGTGGAAAAAATATTATAGGAGTAACTATAGAGCATGTTTCAAAGGATGTTTCCAACATGTTGTTGTCGGGGATTACATAAATAGAAGAGGATAGCCATGGGGATTAATTTTCCTCATGTTGATAGGCCATTTTCTTTTGTCTGTGATTTCTGCATTTATGATGGGGGAATTTTATATATAGACAGAAAATGGTGTCCCTATGAAACTGACCCTCAAATTGTTATGGCCAAGTAATTTGGGAATATTCAAATTTCACATGACCAGAAAGGGTGCTTTACCAATAGAAGATGTCTGATATTGAAAAAGGAATCTATACTGTCACTGGTCATGAATTTTAAAACCACTCCTAAAATAATTTGGTTTATATACACTACTAGAAATCATACTTTTCCTAACACTTGTATACCAATGGTTCAAAAGAACCATTGGTAGAGATGGATTTTGAGGGAGTTTAACCAACAGTTTCCATAAACCGTTGGTAAAGATGGTTTTTGAGGGATTTTTACCAACTATTTAATCAAACCATTGGGGAAACAATGATTTCCCAACAGTTTTTAATAACTGTTGGGAAAAATATGCCCCAAATTCAACAAACATAGGAAACCCCCCCCCCCTGATTCCAGAAGCATTGTGCGGCACTCCCAGAAGAGATTACCAACTCCCAGAAGCCCTTGAGAGGCCCCCACACAGGTGCACCTCTTCCATCGGATCAGCTGCCAAGTTAGACTCCTTCCACTCTTCTCAAGGATATCCTTCCACCTTTTCTAAAGGATATCCTTCTATTCTCAAGGATATCATCATTCCCTATTTCTAGGGTGTTTGTAGAATTTTATGATTCACTACTCCACGAATTGTGTACTCAAATCACTAAATCCACGACTTGTGTACTCAAATCACTACATCAGTGTACACATTGTCCAATTAATGTTTCCATTACACATATACATTTATAAGTTCATGGTTTTTCTTTCTTGTGATCTAATTTTAAATATTCATTTTTTTTTAATCTCAATGCTTCAAATATTACAGCTTCATGTATATGAACTCATAAGAAAGTTTTTGTAATATTTATTCATAGTATTTCATGAAAATCACTCCTTTAATTAAGATCATGTCAAACATTAAGATCTTATTCATCTTAATTTTTTTACACTATGGGTATTACATAACAAGTATGTATCATGTTTCTATCAAAGTCTATATATATATAAAATGACACACTGTTCACTTATCCTTTGCACAATATAACATATGGAGAATCTTCTTGAACTTTGAAAAATAGTATGTGGTCCCTAATTATTCTTCACAGAAGAAATAATAAATACTTAACCGTACAATCCAATGTTCTTTATGAATAAAATATATACAAAGGGAACACTATGTTTGACCTCTCCTTTTCCCATGTAGTACTTATTCTTTCTTCATGAAACTAATTAATAGAATGTCAAATTCTCAATTTTAATGAATATCAGTTTTCCTAATATTACCATTAATCATTCTGCCTTCAACATCATACATGAGTTATTCAAGCACCTTTTTAAAACACAATGACCATTTTCACTGATTTGGGGTTCCTCAAAATGCTTGGTAAAATCAGAAAAACACATGTATTGAATCGAGTTTCCCAAATGGTTTCATGGATACAAGTTCATCACGAAAATCATGACTGCGTGGTTCAAATACCAAGAGGACAATGGGATTATTATTCTTCACACAAATGAAGTTGTTTTTTGCAACTATGTGTTTTTGTTCTCACTTTTGATTTGCCTGAAAGGGGATCTTTGTGGTCATTAATCATGGTTTTGGGTGGTCATTTAGGATGTAAGATAGTATAAATTCATTTTACTTGATATATCCAATAATATTATTGATTTATGTTAAATTTGATTATCATTGACAAGTGATGTTGTTTAATAAGTTGTTATTAATGGTTGTAATAAAGACGATATGGTATAAGGGTTCACATGGTGTGTATAACAGTTGACATGGTGTCTACAATAATCTAATGTCTTGGGAATTTATAGGGGAATGTACACACAATACATGAATTTGTTATCCATGTAAATATACATGGCCAATCCCTTATGGTGAAAAGTATGTTTGGCCAAATGGGGTGCTGAAAACGTCCCATTTACACATGGCTTTGTTTCATGGGTATGCCCACATGATGTGTTGGAGATACTATAGAGTAGGTTGTAATTAGCTCAGTCAAAACACTTTCATCCCTGAAATTCAAGACTACATGGTCAAATGGATAAACCCATATTTTGTTTTTAGGTTACACATTAGTTATTTGTTTCTAATTACTTCCATATGTGTTTTCATTACAGGAAATGACACCCATTGAAGAGAGGTGGCGAAAAAAGATGATAGAAAATAATCCTCACATGACAAAGATGGGAATTCCTCCACTCATCCCTATTGTGAGTATTTTATTTCAAATATATATATTTCAATAACTTATAATATCATGTGTTTACTTTTGTGTTAAAAAATTTTTCAAGATCCTCCCCCTAGATGAGAGATATCCTATGAGGAGCCTAATATTGCTCCCAGTACAAAGATGGTGGTAGGAGGGGGGTGGTGTCAGAGTCAGACGACCATCTGGTGGTCCCGGTACTGAGGTCGGTGGCACAAGGGCTCGTGGTGAGAGAGTTAGATGATCCACTAGTCGTACCCGATTGGATTATGCCCCTACCACAGACATATCTTCTACACCCCATTTTTATCCTAGTGCGTCTTTAGGGACACACAAGATATTTAGGCCTCTGATGCTTACACTACCAGTTGGCAAGACGTCTGTGCGATCATCTTTTTCTTCTGTTTCATTATCTCCGGGAAATTATATTCCACCTTCTTCGACTCCTTCTCTGACACGGTATGTGGCTGAGGAGCATACACTGAGGGACACTCCACCAGTATAGTATATTCCTTCAGCTTCTACACATCCTGTGAGGCCCATTGATCTGCCTACCATAGGTATATTTATATAACTCCAACAAATTTTTATACCAAAAATTATTTTTATTATAACTTTTACTAATGTTTTTTTTCTTTAATAATAGATTCATATACTGATAGGAGGCGGGGGACGGGGTGTACTCGCTTGCCTGCTGTATGGAACCGCCAGACACAGTTTATGGTTGAATACAATGATGATGGACAAAAGATTTATAAATATGGGCAGAAATTTTGGGGTTTTTTGGCGACGCTAGCCAAATACTCCGACATCATTCCGGTCAGTCCTCTCTCATGGAGACATCTGCCACACGATGACAAGGATAATGCCTCGGAAAAAATATGGGTAAAAATCTATTGGATTTACTGTCGCATTTTTTGGTATTTATATGAATTAATCTATTGGTTGTTAGCTTCGGTATAACTTCCCTGATGGCGAAGGTGCACGACCAATGCATTTAGAGGAGCTAGGAGAGTTTTGAAGAGCTTATAAGATTGCGATGTATGTTGGATAGTGTGATAGAGTGGGCACGGATTTAGAGACATTACCTATCATAGATGACTGGCTGATAGAGCAATATCTCCAAATGATTACGCATTGGGTGACTGCAAATTTAAGGTATTAATCCCATTTGAGGTATTTAAATGACAGTTTTCATATTTTGCATTAATATTATCCAATTTATTATTAATAATTACTTAGTAATATTCTGAAAAAAACAAAAAAAATGGTTCAAAGAAATACCTCCACACTTTGGGGCTCACGACTATGTCAGATCATGAGAGGCAGCTGGTACGATATAGTTGTTTATAATTTTTCTTTAGGACTTCCCCTTTATATTGTTTCCTACTTAAATTATGTGATTTATTGAATATTGAATATATGATTTTACATGAACTTTATATTGTTTCAATGTCATTACAGAAGCACATATCGAATATTTAAGTACGTATCCCTCGAGAAAAATTGTTTTTCTCAAGTAGAAGAAAAAAAGATAGAACTGCAGTTAATGAACAGAAACAAGAAAATATTGTAAGTATTAATTTTTTTCTTTCAAAGTTTAATATCTATTTTGAAATTTAATAATCTATTAATATTTTTAACAGGCTTCTTTAGAGGCCCTTGAGGCCCATGATCCTGACAATTTAGGGCCACATGATCATTTAAATCAGGTTTTGGGAGATGAGCACTCTAGTCAAGTACACTGCTGACCTGGTAAGAATATAGTCCCAATGAGGTATTCGTCCGCTCTAGGTATCCATTCTAGTACCACCGAGTTGGAACAGGTCAAGGAGCATGGAATACAATCTGATAAAAGGGTGACAGAGTTTTAAGTACAAGTTCAGATGAGGGAA
This sequence comes from Viscum album, assembly GCA_963277665.1. NCBI lineage: Eukaryota > Viridiplantae > Streptophyta > Magnoliopsida > Santalales > Viscaceae > Viscum > Viscum album. Next base: position 1,022,678,711 of record OY728134.1, on the reverse strand, counting down.
AAAGAATTTATGAAACTGATGAATGCTTTATCTTCATCACTTCCACCAGATGCCAGCGTGGCTTGTGAGACATTTATGTCTACGATGAATGCATTATCCAACGAATCAGGTGACATTTCTAGTAGCGGTCGAGATGATGATGTTCCTGGTGATGACGAGGATGCTGAATAGGATGAGGGTGAGGATGAGGATGAGGGTGAGGGCGAGGATGGGGCCGAGGGAGAGGATGGGGACGAGGGTGAGGATGGGGCCGACGATGAGCATGGGGATGCTGACGAGGACAATGAAAAGGATAGAGATGGTGGAGAGGATGAGTCTGATGATGAATTTAGTGATGGTGATGGTGAGAAGGGGCAGATTGATCCATTACATTTTTGAATTCTGTTTAACTCTTTATTTTTGAACCTGGTTTTTCACTCTATTATAGATATTTTTGAATTCAATATAACTCTTTATTTTCAACCAAATATGGAAGCCAAATGATGTTATAATGGTTTGGATGTGAGTGATGCTATATGATATTTTATGGGTTATTGTGAGGCGTTTCTTTCCCTTTAATTGATTGGTTCATAAAACATAATTTGGTGCTGCATATATTATGTAATTGGAATTGGTAATATAAAATGTCGGAAAACTCACAGTGATAGTTTAGGGTGTGATAATTTGGCTCTCAATTAGTAGTTTCAACTACCTAGTACCACTTTAAAAAACAACGAATATAAAATATATATCTTCATCATACCACAGTCCCGAATCAAGAGTCTATTTTTTATAAAATGAGATCAGTTTCTATAATTTAAAGGACAACTACAAATTATTTATTTAGAATCATGGATAGAAGATGCTTCCATGCGGATGTAGTTGGACCGGTCCAACATTCCGCGATCACGATGTGGTCACGTTGTGGTCACGCCACGGTAATGCTGTGATTTTTCCCTGCTCCAGGATGAAAATATGCATCGGTTTGCAGTCCTGTCAGAATTCAATGTATGATACCTAGATAGAGTTTTAGATACATTACCCAACCACCTCCCTGGACCCCGAACAGCCCCCCACCCTCCTCCATGGACCCCGGATAGCCCCCTAGACAGCCCTCCCACCCTCCACCCTGGACCCCGGACAACCCCTCGGACAGCCCCCCCCCCCCCACCATCCTCCCTAGACCCCAGACAGCCCCCCGGACAGCCCCCCAACCCTCCTCCCTGGACCCTGGATCCCAATATATTCTCTCTTTAAGATTAACCCTAAATACCAATGGAAAAAAGGGTTTTAGAGTTTCAGAAGAAGATGAGAGAAGAGTGTGAACACTAATCGAAAAGTGGAAGCATGGAGAAGATTATACTCAACCGGATCTTCATTCCACACTTTATGGCACTCAAAATGCCCAAGTGATGCGTACGAGGATCCATCGGTCATTTGTGATGTGTATGAGTCAACCCCGCCTCAATATGAGGAATGGTGTGGCCGGTACCACTCAAAGTGTCTTTCTTTTGTATAAAATTGATACGCTTTTAAGTAAAATAAACTAGCATACAGAAAACCGACCGAACGACATAGAAATTCCATGAAAACCGACAAAAAAGGGTGGGTGAATTGTGAAATGGTCTGCTAGACGACACGTTAATCGGAGGTATCGTTTGACCGCGATGGCCGAAAACGCACTCTACGTGTTGTAAATGGTCAAAACATGCGTTTAACGGTCAAATGCATAACCAATGACATCATAATGACATGAAATCACACGAAAACACTATAATTATAATTAATGAGGTTTAATAGGATATGACATGTCATTTGGACACGTGGTTTGCATGAAATGACTGAATATGTTTTTTTAGGTGTTTGGTGCATTTGAAAAGCATGTGTGGGGTGGTCGAAACCGACCTAACGACCTCTTAATTCCATGAAATCAGACGACAACAATGGTTGGGTGAATTGGGAAATGGTTATCTAGAAGTCATGTCAATCGAAGGTTTCGTGTGACCATGGTGGCCGAAAATGCACTCTGCGTGTCTTAAATGGACAAAACATGTGTTTAACAGTAAAATGCATGCTGAACGACATCGGAATGACTTGGAATGACATGAAAACACCATAATTATTATTCTTGAGGTGTACGAGGAGAGGACATGTCATTCGGACATGCGGTTTGTGCGGCATGACTGAATATGTGTTTTTAGGTGTTTGATGTGTTGGAAAAGTGTGTGTGGTGTTGTCTATACCAACCGAACGACCTCAGAATACCATGAAATCTTACTAAAACAAAGGGTGGGTGAATTTTAAAATGGTCGTCCAGAAATCACATCAATTAGAGGTGTCGTGTGACTGTGTTGGTCGAAAATGCACTGTGCATGTTGTAAATGGCCAAAACATGCGTTTAACGGTCAAATGAATGCCGAATGACATAGGAATGACTTGAAATCACATGAAAACACCCTAATTATTATTTGTGAGGTGTACAAGGAGACAGAATGTCATTGGGACATGCAGTTTTCATGGCACGACTGAATATGTGTTTTTTAGGTGTTTGACGTGCTTGAAAAGCATGCATGGGGTGGTCGAAACCAGCCGAATGACCTCAAAATGCCATGAAATTCTGCAACAACAAATGGTGGGTGAATTTTGAATTGGTCCGCTAGACAACACGACAATTGGAGGTGTCTTGTGACTGCGCTGGCCGAAAACGCACTCTGCACGTCGTAAATGGCCAAAACATGTGTTTAATTGTCAAATGCATGCCGAACAATATCAGAATGACTTAAATCACACAAAAACACCCTAATTATTATTCATGAGGTGTAAGAGGAGACGAAACGTCATTCGGATGCACGGTTTGCGCGGCACGGCTGAATATGTGTTTTCTTAGGTGTTTGGCGCGCTTGAAAAGCATGCATGGGGTGGTCGAAATCGGCCGAAAGACCTCATAATTCCATGAAATTGGACAAAAACAAAGGGAGGGTGAATTTTGAAATTGTCGGCCAGACAGAACGTCAATCGGAGGTGTCGTGTGACTATACTGGTCGAAAATGCACTATGTGTGTCGTAAATGGCCAAAACATGCGTTTAACAATCAAATGCATGCCGAATGACATCATAATGACTTGAAATCACACGAAATCACCCTAATTATTATTCTTGAGGTGTATGAGGAGACTAGACATCATTCAGATGTGCGGTTTGCATGGAAAAGCTGAATATGTGTTTTTTAGGTGTTTGGCGCGTTTGAAAAGCGTGTGTGTGGTGGTCGAAATTAGCCGAACGACCTCAAAATTCCATGAAATAGGACGATAACAAAGGGTGTATGAATTTTGAAATGGTCGGCCAGACGACACATCAATCAGAGGTGTCATGTGACCACACTGGCCGAAAATGCACTCCGTGTGTCATAAATGGCCAAAACATGCGTTTAACAGTCAAATGCATGCCAAACGATCCATGGATCATTTGTGATGGGTACGAGTCAACCCCACCACAATCTAAGGCACAGTGTAAATGGAATCACACAAAGTGTCTCACTTTTGTTTGAAATAGAGAAAATTTTATGTGAAAAAAAAACAACTGACATACGGAAAATCTTCACAATGCTACACATAGATTTTTGAAATTAAGGGATAAAAAATAAAATATGGTCTATTGGTCGTACGTTATTAGAAGAAAATATTCACAAGGAATAGATTGAAACATTATGGGTCATATTATATATAGAAAAACATGAATTATATTAGGAATGAATCTCAATATCCCATCATGAACATGCACCAACACTCATGTTCTAATTCTCAATCACGGGTCGTTCATTCTATACAATAACATACAACAAATAAATATCATATAGTGATTTCATATGAAACCAATGAATACTCAAGCATACCATATAACAAATTGTTCAACAATTCTACACATAGATTCTTGAAAAATAAGTCTCAATGTCTCATAAAAATACTCCAATGGTGAGGAATACATAGGGGGACACCATAGCCCCATGGATCACCTCAATCCCATCCTCAAACAGTGGGTTCTAGGACCGAACCATAGTCCCTTTAGGAACCCAATACCAAAGAATTAATTGAATATTCATACCCTCTACCCAAGATGGGGATTCATCTTACATCACACCCAGGATAGATAATTACAATTAGCGACACACCCCTTTTTTCTAATTGAAAAATCTATAAAAAACAAGTAGGCTATTCTGGTAACTCATCTCATATGTCGAGATTGGCCAATGTTTCCCACTAATATATTAGGGACCATTTATACATGGATACATAATAATTAAAGGAATATAAACATCCCATGTGCTTCCTATAACTCATCCTAGGTCTAAGTACACGAGCACTACCATTTTCTATCTTATGGGTATCAAGATACTTGCCACTGTACCCAAGTTTTTCTGTTGGTTTTAATATACTCAACCCAACACCATGACTAAACATCCTATGTGATTCCTATAACAGGTCGGTTTTTTCCCTCACACCTGGACACCCCCACCCCCTGGGACACCCCCAACCCCTTGTATGTCATATTATATATGAGTTATATATAATTCATAATTCTGTATACAACATAATTAATTTTGTTTGTGTTATTGATTCATAATTCAGAATTCATTAAATAATTCAATCTTCATGTATTCAATTGAGAATTCAACTATGAATTTTGTATTGCATAGGGTAATTGGGTTCATATACATGATTATAATTGTGGTACAATCCATGGTTATATTAGTATCACGTTTATATGTTCTTTTTTGTGCTATATCATGTGTTTTTGTTGCTGTTAAGAGTGTATGAAGGTGTATAGTTGAGTGTGCATTGGAGGATTTTAGGTGCTGTCAAATTCTGGTAATTCACTATACCAATGATTTACTAAACCATTGGTATAGTGTTGTTCATATTTTTACCAACGATTTTAGTAAACCATTGGTAAAACATTGAAATACTCCAAAAATGCCAATAGTTTTACAAACCGTTGGCAATACGCTTTACAAACTGCCTTTCCCAACAGTTTTAGTGAACTAGTGGTATAGTGGTGTATTCCTCCAGCAATGCCAATATTTTATGAAACTATTTCAATGCTCTTTAAAAACTGCCTTCCCCAATAGTTTTAAAAAAACTGTTGGTAATGGGATAATGCCATGCCTTACTTTCCAATAGTTTTCCAAACCGTTGGTATATAGTATACCAATGGTTTGGTAGCCTCTACCAATGTTTTGAAACCATTGGTAAAGGTTTAATTTCTAGTAGTGATAATAGAGATTTAATCATACTATGATTTTTTGTTATGTGACTAGGACATGGAAAATTTAGTTTAATGTATTATGGAAATGATGTTTCAGAGGTTTTATTTAAGGTAATATAGACTCTACAAAAGGGTTGGGGATTTTTACTTTTCATGGTAATCTGTCCAAGAATATTACATCATCTTTAGGAATTAAGGGGAAAAAGATTTACTCTAAAATATGGGGAATTCTAAATCTGAGGAGTTACATGGGATTAAATATTCATTGGGCCTTACAGTGATAGAAAAATTCCCTCTTATGGATGAATTTTATTTTAGTTTATAGGAATTTTTTTAGTGATTTATGAAAATATAATTGTGGAATATCATGTATATCCAAAAAAGGTGTCCACAAGACACTAACCCTCTATTTTTTATGGCCATATAATGAAAATGGTGATTTAGGCTTCCCCAAACATGGATTTTGGTTTATATAAAGAATTATCCTTAATATGGAAGGAAAATTTCATATAAAATTTACCTGAGATTAAATAGGAACATTTTCCTCCTGAAGGATTGACCCATATGAAAGAAATGTGGATTTTCCTTTCTTTTGTGTGACTCATCTTGGGATGAAGGGTTAGAGAATTTCCATGTATCTCATCAATGTGAGAATCAAGAAATGCATAGCTCTTCAGTAGATTCTGCACATTGATTGACCTGTTGTGTGGGGAAGAAACATTTTTCATTTCAATATGGGCTCACAAATGGGGTCAGAACCTATATTAGACCCTCTAATGAAGATCTGGATCATGTATAAAAGAATGGGGTCGTTTTTTATTATGGTATCAGGATCGGGATATAAGAACTATGTGTTACAACATATCTCATCGAAATGAGAATCAATCCATATGTAGGTCTGAAGTGAAACTTCCCAGCATAGTTCTCATTAATGCATAGGGAAGGGGGAAAATTTGTATGGTACAGATGGACCCATAATTGAGTATTTAGGAATAACTAAAAATACATTGAGAATAGTAATCAAGAAAAACATATTTCTTTTGAATTCATATTGTTTAGAGTCATGTAGTGATGACATTAGCCATGCGATTTAACATCATCTGGTTAGGAAGAAGGTTACCCCATGTGAAAAATAAGGCATGGTGCCCCATAAATGATATTCAGACATTTGGGGAATCAAATTTGGGTGGAATATCATGTTTATGATATGAGGATTCCTAATATGGTTTCCCAAGGAATCATATGCTTAGAACACAGGTTAAGGCTACATTTTAAAGTCACGTACTGAAGATGTTATCATATAATTTAACATAATGTGGCTAGGAAAACAAGGGTTCCTATAGGTTTTTAATTTATATGGATGGGACCATGTTTGTGGAAATTATGTGTAATGAAAGGATCAATAGGGAAATATGTTCTAACAAGACTCAAACATGAATATTAAAAATGTAATCAATGATTATATGGGTTCTCGAATCAGAATAAATAATGTGGGAAAAATTCCATAGGGGCTTATAGAGATAGAAGAGGTCTCCCCTGAGATAAAATTTTCCACTATTTGAAAACATTTTTTTCTGGTTGATTTATGCAATGCTAATTGGGGCATGTCCTGCATAGTCAAAAAAGGGTTTCCTTAAGACAATGACCTTTCCTTTTTGATAGAAAAAGAAGGATTGTAAAGATATGAAATTTCCAAGGACACAGAGTATGATAAGTGGATGAAATATATACTTGTATATGAGAAGTATTTAGACTAATGTTGGCCATGGAGTGCTATGTTCCCAACATAGATCTGAATCATATGTAGGAGGGGACTTTTATGTTTATTAGATGGATCTCTAAACAAAGGATCCCAAATCAATACCTATTTCATAGATGTTTTCTTTTATGTAGGAGAGGATAGCATTTTTTTTCATTCACCATGTGGACGGTACTAGGAATTGTGGTCTAGGAGTTACTACATATGACAATGAAAAGAGAATCAAGCCATACGTAGTTCTTGAGAATTGTGTTGTTTAGTATCTTGGGATGATGAAATTAGTGATGAAATGTAATTTCATGTGGTATGGATGTTGGTTCCCAAATGTGAAAATGAGATATTACAATTGGAACCAATATTAAAAACCTAGGTTTCACTATGTTTCTTGAAACAACAATAATCAGTCCACACGTAGTTCTTAGAATTGCATCAACTGTTCAGTTTAATGTAATGTGGTAAGCTCTTCTAGTGTGCCTTTTGCAGTCCTACAGCCAGGGCCATAATAACCCTAATGTGAATTGATATCACTTTATTTTTAATGGAATCCATTACTAAATATCATTTTCCCACATGAGTTAATATTGGTGGGAGAAACAATGCATGGAAAAGGTTTACTTCACCACACAAAGGGGATACAAATAAAGGATCTAGTAATTTTGATTTTGTAGGGTGTAATATCCAGGGATTTCTATATATCTCATTATAGTGAGAATAAAGCCATACATAGTTCTATGAAGGTCTTTATATGCAGGTATGACCCATAGATAGGGAGGGGTATTTTCCCTGATTTTGGCTCGATCAAGGAATGGATACCCGGGCATTACTACGTATCCTAAGAAAACCCGAGTCAAACTACCCATAATTCTTGAAATACACCATTTTAGAAGATTGATGCCATAAATGGTTGTGTCCTCTATGGTGAGGACATTGAGTCATCCCATGGATGTTGTGAGGAATCCCATATTTACTAGATGGGGTAAGGCTACCATTTATCATCTGGTGTTGAGGATATTGTTATTGATTCCACTGAAACATTGTTGTATGATTCATCTTAGGTTTTTCATAGGGTAATGCTACAATTCAACATGTCATAGATTTGTCCATGATGGGGTGAAAATGTTTTGAAGAGTCTTTCATGACTCATAAGTGATGAATCAATGTTAAAGGTGGATGGGGTGATAATTTTATCAAAAAACTCTCATGGCATATTGTACTGAGGCCATTCTCATGCTGCCAAATTTAAAGGACATCATGATGAGTTGATGATGGGGTTGGACCCAATAAAAATGACTCAGACATCACTATGTATCCCCTGTGGATCGGATTCAATCCATATATAGATCTATAAAACCAATTCCTTTTCACATATCTTGATCATGTGTTGAGATAGGAAATTTTACTTAAAACAAGACTATAGATGAATGGAACAATGTTGTAGCTCCCTAAATTGACTTTTTTATAATCATGGGAGGGGTCATATTTGTGTTGCAGCTGGTCCCAGAATGGGATATTTGGGTGTCACTACATATCCCATTAGAATATGAATCAAACCACATGTGGATCATAAATTATCCCCATGTTGGTCTGACCCATATGCAGGGAAGGGGAATTTTTTTGTTCTATCTTGACCTAGAACTATAAATATAAGAATCACTACATATCATCTGATTAAAAGAACCAAGTCACATGTAGATATTTTGAATGGCATGGTAGATGACCAATGCTATAGGATTTTCCCTCTATAGTGAGGATATTGAAACCTCTCATTTGTGAGAGAATTAATCTCATGTCTATTACATAAGTCATGGATAGAGTTTAATTTTGTGCAGCTGAGAAGATGATATTATGCTCTTTAATGTAATACAATGAGGATGATAGGGTGTTATTTTTAAGGTTATTCATTCAGGACCATGATGCTACGTAGCTTAATATTATGCCACAAAGACAAAAGAAATAATGTAGTTTAGCATCATATGGAAATGACAATGATATTATGTATTTTAACATTGTATAAAGAGGATAATGGAAATTGTGTAATTTAATTTCATACGGTAAGGACAATGATGCTATAAAATTTAACATAATACAATGAGGACATTGGTGTCACACGTTTTATCACCTTACGACACGGATGAGGTTGTCTTGTAGTAATGGGAAATATGATTTTTTGGACTAGCAAGAAACAAAATCCATAAATGAAAAGAGGTCTTGAGTCCAAATGATGGTTAAAACAATTTTATGAATGGGAGAAATGTTTTGACTGTGAATAATGAAGGAGTTATAGGAATCACTACGCATCATGTGATGACATGAATCATGCCACGTATAGTTCTTGAGTGAATCATGGTAGGTGACTGATGTTGGGGGTGATTCCATCCCTGGGTTGGATGATATGGTGTTGTGTAGTTAAAGGTCATTCAACATGGTTGTTGGTTTCATGCAGTTTATTGTCTTGTGACATGGATGAATAAGTATTGTAGTTTAAGGTCATGTGATAATTTCTGAATATGTAGTTTACTACATTGAAGTTTAGAAAAAGATCCTATATAGATTAACATCATACAAAAAGGATGTTCATGTCACGTGATGATAAAAAATATTTATTTAAGAAACTTACATTGGTGGGGGTTGTAATGAGCTCTCCATCCATCAAGATTAAAGAATAAGCTTCATTGGAGTAAACTTTTTGAATGGAAAATTGTCCCTCCCACTTTGTCTCCAACATTGGAGGTTTCTTTTTTGGTATCATTGGTGTCCTAAGGACCAACACCATTTTTCCTCACGGAATTACTGAAGGAGGATTTTTTTTAAAGGCCCATGCAATCTAGTTTTTATGGGATTTAAAATGATTTAAGGTATGAAATCTCTTCTCATCTAGATACTCACATTCTTCCAGACATTTATTATATTTCTCAATAATGTAAAACTAGTCACATATGGCCACACAAAAAGAGGGAAATTGAACTTTGATGAGAAGGACTTCCTTTCTCCCATATATCAATGAGTACTGGGTCACTTGTGTGGTGGCATGAGTCATCGTCCATTAAGACCACACGGAATGTCATAGAATATCTTTTCAAGACTTTTTATCCCTTTATACAATCTTTTAAATTATATTTGATAAGTTATTGTTGATTTCCTCCATCTATCCATTAGCTACTACATGATAGCGGTACAAAGTTTTGGATTTGATGTTATACTCATGATATACCTTCCCCAACTCGGTAGAACTAGAACTGATGGCCATTTGTTTTCATTATTATTTAGAGACGCCAAATATAGTGATGATGTTGGCTTTTATGAGGTTGAAAATATTTCTTTCTCTGAATTCATTGAGGGGAATGGTTTGGACCCACATATATAAGATGTCAGTTAAAGTGAGATTGTATTTTAGATTCTTGGATATGGCATGAGGATATGGTCCTATGATGTCAATTACCAAGATGGAAAATGGACATGTGTATTTGGCACTATGCAACATTTTTTGGGGTTGATGGATGAATTTGGAATACACCAAGTAGGATTTAAACTTTTTGGTAAATTTTGTGCAATCATGCATCATAGTGTGCCAATAGTACCCAAGCATCTAGATTTGATGAGAATACTTGAGCCTTGGCTAATGATTTCTATAATCTTTGGTGTGTATTCATTAATGAAAACCGTAGTCTCTTATCCATAAATGCACCTGAGAAGGACCCCATCATGGCCCTAGTAATAGAGGACATTTTGATGATTTTTTCCATCATATAAAACAAATTTAATTACTTGTCTTAAGATTTTTTTCTTTGCCAGCTTGGTTTGATGGACATACATAATTTTGAAGGTAGTCCACAATGAATATCATCCACCCAATGATATGGCCATATGGTTTAGAGACGGGATGAAATTCATTAATCTCTTCTGGGCTGGCTCAAACATAAGGTGAGGCCATATAGTGATATGTAATGTAGATGATTTATTTTATCTCGGTATGGATATTTAAATTTTTTTCTTGTATTTTCCAATGCATCAGTTTTGGAATTTTGTAAAGGTGGGATGTGAGTCAATTTCAAATCTCAAGGCAATTCCACAATCAATCCTTGGGTATTGTCTAGAAGAAGGATTAACTCTTCCTTCTTGATGGAATAATCATTGTTAACTTTCTTGATGAACAATTATAAATCAACCATTTTCTTAAATATATTTAGTAAAACCCAAAGTCGCAGATCTATCCCTACAAAGAGAGCCAGATATTCTACTTCATTTTTCGTGCACCCTTCTAAAATTAGAAAGGATTAAGGTAGGACTACCTTTAGTGGTGAAATGAGCATGAATCCCAGCCAAACTTTTTTGACCTTGGGGTCTTCCATCCTCTTTACTATTAATCTTCTGGATACACTGTCAAAATACATCTCCCTTCTATGGGGCACTATTGGTTAGAAAAAATATCTTCAACAAAAAACTTAGTATCCACTGGTGTCATCTCTATAAAGGGATGTTTTGTATGGAATTATATCAATGCATGGAATTTTATAGCTTTTTGAGGCACAACCTAACTGTCAAACTGTTTCCGGATCAACACCCACCATGACATACACCTCGTCAAAATCAAACAACTGGGAATTTATTTGAGTGGGTTACTATAAGAGACCAAACACACCTCATGATGATTTAGCTAATGCCTCAGTTTTTTGATGGTAAATATTATCACCAAAAGGACCTTTTCAATATCTGAATAACGATTCCTAGTATCAAATATGTTTAGGGTGAGGTAATTAAGTCATTTTTTCTCTTAGAATCATTATTATGTGCATGGAAGGAACTCGGTGACCATTCTAATTTTCTCACATACATAATGAGTGGTCTTCCTTAGACATAAGGCATTAACATTGGTGGGATAAAGAGGTATGTCTTGAGACTATCCAATTATTCCGGATAGTCTTCATTCCACTAATATGTAATACCATTCTCCATCATCCTGGGGAAGGGAATTGATTTTCTATAAAGGTTGGCTATAATGAGAAGAATGTAAGCTAGGTTTCATTGAAATCATCTCATGTCATTGAGGTTTTGAGGAGATGAAATTATAAGTATATAATTTATCTTCTGAGGGTCAAATTTCATGCCATGATTATGTAAAACAAATTAAATAAATTTCCTTAAGGTAATTATGAAATCACACTTCAAGGGGTTCATTTACAGGCTATGATGTAATAGTTTATTAAAAACTTTTTCAATATCAACCAAGTGGTCATGAACCTATCATGATTTAACCACCAGTTCACCAAAATAGAATTCAAAAAACATCCCTAGGAAGGGTTTGGGGATGTGATTCTTGGCACGTTGGTATGTAGTGTTGTCATTATTAATGCCAAAGGGCATTAGCTCATAGAAAAATACTCAACAAGGGGACTTAAAGGAAATGAATTCTTCGTCTACTTAAGCCATTCTGATTTCATTATACCATAAATAGTAATTTATGGATGTAATGTCTTGATATCTTGTCATTGTATTGATCGGTATCTCTTTGACAGGGATAGGGAAACCATAATTCAAAGAGATTTAGTTAAGATATATAAATTCAACATAGACTTTTATTTTCCCATTCTCCTTCTTTAAAGGATCTTTATTGGACATCCATTTTCAGTATTTGAATCACAAATAAAATTGCCCCTGATAATATTTTCAAATTCATCTTCAATTTTGGTATCTTGATTCAGATGTGTCATTATGGTTGCGTGCTTACATCCCCAATGGTCCTCTAGGAGGCCCATGTGATTGTTTTCCACATCAAGATCAAAGACTTTAATTTATGTGTATTTCTAGGAAAACACATGTCGATGATTCTTTAGAAAGGAAGTATAAACCTCTTATTATTTGAAATAAAATGATTCACTAATCAATGAGGGGACCAAATCTTCTTCTACACCTAGGTTTATCTATTTGAGTGCATCAATTCTAGAAGAGATGTATTCCTCAAATGTAGGAGGGGTGTCCTTGAGGTCTTCTTCCTCCTCCTCCTCTTCCTCTCCTTCCTTTTCTCATTCTTCTTCCCTATTAGGCAGAGTAGGTGATGATGGAATATCTTCAGTGTTAGAAGAGGTGTCAATATTTTCACATCTGAAAGATGAAGAGACTACCTTGAACCCAACTCATGGTGTGGGGATTCTATGTAGTTTTGGAGGAGAGACAAGGGTTAGAGAATGAGTATCTTCATTATCCCTTGGTGAACTAACAACCTCTTATAAATCAGATGATGACACATGGATTTTTAAAGCTCTAGAAATGGAATGAGGGAATATTCATCTATGATTTAATCAATATCTATAGAGTCCATGTTATTTTCAACGTCGTTGGAATTAGTTGTCTTGACTAATATCATGTAGTATTTTGAACACATATCTGAATTTGGGCCCATTTTATTGACCTGGATGATGGAAAATAAGTACTATTTTCTGAGTTTTTTTGAAGGGGGTCATTTGGATAATTTCTAGAACATTATGGTCCATGACCCAACCGACACCATAAATCATGGGCCATATTCCCTTCCTCTTATAGAATCATACATAGATATAATTTGACTCAAAGGATTTGAATGGGTCCTTGTCGATGTATAACATCCTGATTTTTATATTATTGAATTATTTGATGCATATATGGTATGATGATGGGATTACCACATCCAGGTAAAACTAAGGAGTTCTAATAAAAATATTTATGGTTGGGTCATGCTGATTATGCAGAAATTCTGAGTCAGATACATTGCCTATAAACTGATCCCTGAACTTGATTTGGCCTTGGGGATTTTTCTCTCCTTTTTTCATAGCCCAGTATCATCATAGAATAAGGTGCTAGGGTAGTATCACTGGGTCATATGTGAAAAAATTTCCATTTTTGTATGATATTAACTCCTGATCCATTTTCCATAAAATCCCAGATGAAATCGACACCATTTATCAATATAGATACAAAAAAGGGTCTAATGTATCCCTATAAAACAACATCTCTATCTTGATCTATAAAAGATGTAATCTTGTGTTATTCTATAGGATAAGTTTCTTTCAGATAGACCTAAGTAGTGTCAACCATAGCTTTAAACTCTCAAGGGATTAGAAAATCTTTTATGAGTCCTTTGATTAGGTATTTTAATTAATTTAATGTGTCCATGATTGATATATTTGTCAAAGATGAGGCTAATTTCTTCAAGATGTCATACTTATGTTCTAAAGGTCTGGACTTCTCTGTGTGGTCATTCTCATTCACACACACTTTAGTTGATGGATTACTATACATGGATGGATTGAACCTTGAAATAGGAATTAGTTGTGCTTAATTTATTGGTGGGATGGACCAAACATGCTTACCCACCCACCGAGGGTGATCAACAAATTCTTCCCCTTATGATTGATATTCCTGAGTGATCGGTTCTGGGTAGCTTTTGGAATGATCAGGGGGTCTCCTTGATTCTTTTATACTCACTGAATGGATCTTCCACGCGTTTCTATAGCAGTGATGGTCCTAGTAGGGATATGGAAAGAATTTTTGTTTCTTCCATGACAGTATCCTCCCCTGTATAATTGGTTATTGTGACCTCTTCCTCCAGTTTCCTGATCAGGTTTAGGGAAACTTTTTTCATAGTCTGACTCATCATCAGTGGATAGATCCATAAAATGAATGATTTTAATGGAGTTGAAGATTAACTTCTCATTCAATGTGAATTCATTCTGGTTGAACACTTCTGGTGGTACTATTTGGGAGGGAGGTGCCCATTTTTTTGAGATCAGAGGCATAAAATATGGGTGGTTCAATGTGATCTTTGGCCATTTCACATGTTCATTAACCAACATTTTCTCATTTCCCTTCCATCCAGGACATTTATTGAAAGACTATAATCTGGAGGAATGTAATTTTGTTAGAGTTGAGTGTGTTATACAAGAAGAGGTTGAGGGAATATTGGACTACATCAAATGTTATTTGAAGATTCCATTAGTTTGTTTTATTGTCTTCCAAGTCATTAAATCATAAAAATTCTTCACTCCTTTTCTAGTATTATATTCTCATTCACCAACTCCCTCATGATAAGTAGTGGAAACATATTCTACATATATTATAGGATTCCCCAAATTTACTTTCTTGGAGTATACTATTTTCTCAATATTTCATTAAAAAAATAAATCTTTAATGGTGTGCCCCAACATCTAGTAGAAGGAGAAATAACATGGTTTTTTATCAAGACGTACATGGTAAGACCTATGAGGATCTAAAAAGCTGAGTAAGTCATTATTCATAGATACAATGAAGTAGTCACAGAATTTAACATCTCAAAATGAGTACAATTTATTCCTTTACTCCCAAAATTTATTTTACTTGGGTCCCCTCTACTCATCGTGACAAGGCATGGGTTTATGTTTACACCCAGGGGGTGCTGCACGATATGGGTTAGGTTTTAGAGTTGGAGCTTGCATGGATGATGTCTTTAGTGTGACAGAAGAAGCCTCTAGCATTCCTACACTTTTACCCAAGACTAAATGATCCATGCTAGGACTTGATCTTAGTTTTCATTATTTAATCATGCATTCCTTTAATGATTGTGGTGAGATCCTAAATCCCACTTGTATAACTCATCAGAATTAGTGGAATTCATCGACTAGCATCAGTAATTGGGGAGAATGATTTTTGTTGGGGTACACTATTTCGAGGTGAAATATAAGGCTCTTCACATGGGAAATATTTTATATGAATTATTCCTCAATGTAATTCTATGTGGATTCCTCTCAACTCAATTATTTCTTCCTTATGCTGAGAAGACCTTTCATAAAGTGTGTGGGTTTCAACCTCTTCAACATGTAGGTAATTTAGAACATTGATTTTACAATTTTTTTGGTGGATACACGCTAAGGAGGCATTGTTGTATTGATCAAGGAAATCCAAAAATTGAGAGTAAGTCTCTAGTTCTAAGCATGCACACCTCCTCCATTTGTCTCAATGTGAACTACATTCTTGATGGAATGATCTTCTCCCCACACATCTTAATTGGTGTTTTCTTCATCACCATCCATAGGGTTGAGTCCCATGACGTTCACCAATTCATAATGTGTTGTAGGTGTCGTGTGGGTAATCGGATGATAGGAGGGTAATTGGTTCCCTTTACAAGACATCTTCCATCATTTTGAAGATCCTCTTCGATCTTCTTAGTAATGAGTGACTCGACGGGAGCCATCACACAAAAATTGTTTCATTCCATTTCTGAGGGAAAAGGTCTATAAGATAGAATGAACTAAGATATCTCATTTCTTGTTGTTCCCCAAAATGGGAAAAGACTTATTTCTATTGTAGTGCGTGTTTAGGTAAAAATTACCTCATCCTTGTGTGTTGTGTATTCTCCCATTATTTTGTCATCACGCCTCAGGGTGAATTTTCCATCTATGGAGGGGAACATTGTGATAAATATTCCCTCGTCTCTATAGGTTGGGGAAGATCATGTACTTAATTTTCTACTACTACTTCTACTTATCTCTTGACCTCACATGTCTTTATTCAAGGATGACCCGGGTGCAATGTATGATCTGTATGTGAACATCCCATTTATAAGGACATAAAAAATGCCTGATGATTAACTTCACTTATGTGATAAGATCATTCAATGTTCTCAGGTTCCTAGTTCTAGAGTATTTTGATAGGTTCCTATCACCGAGGATGATGCTTTTGAGACTTATTCAAGCAATATTCCTATTGATGGTGCCATCTTTCCAAAATGGGAGTCTTATTTAGTAGCCTCCCTTACCTAAATGGACCGAACGGATTCAATTTTTATTTATTTTTTGATAATCCCCAATTTATGGTTCAAGCACTTGATAGGATGTCGATTATGAGATGATATAACTTATGCATTGCATTGAGTCGTGTCAGTTGAAGATCCTTCTTCTACTTCTCTGATCACGATCAACATGCAACCAGAAGGGTGTCGATGTTGACATGATGAAAAATATCATCCAATATTTTAACATGTTCTACATACCCATTGTATGGTAGAAACATTTCCTTCAGGTGGGGAAGAGTCATCCAGAAATTCAAAATGTTGTTTTGTATGAATCCTTCTAAAAATACATTGAGAATGTTGAATTTAGAATTGGTTTTATGAAAAAATGATGCTTATATTATCCCTGGACAATTATTTTCTTGTATTTAATTATTCTTCTTCTAGAGATACATTTACTTGATCAACCCAAAAAAGTTGATTCCTAGATATTTTTTCATAGTGTATAGGGATGGTAGGTGTCTCATTGGAATGGAAACATTCTTGAGGTGGTTAATAGGATGACATTTTCAACATTGTGTCTTCTAATTTAGAAGGAATGTCACCTGCCATATATAGGGTGTTGGGCATTATTGGATGCATATTTTGAAGCACCTCATAATAAGAGGGACTTATTTTATTTAGTACAATAAGGGGAGGACCTTATTGTTGACTGATCTTCTGGCCATAATGAAGACTGTCATGGTGCTGATCAGGAGATTCCCTCTCATGATCGATCAGATTATTCCCATAAAGAGATATTTCATGTAATATATTTTGGGGAGGACCTCTTGAACTATTGGTAGTAGTGTATTCGAGGGGGAGGGGGTGGTATTTATGATTTTTTATTCCACTTCCATAAGTGGGTAACAGATTGGAAAGATCTTGGGATACTATTGACATGTTTTCATTGGCCTTAAGAGCACGTGATTCAAATAGATCAGGGTTATGAGACCTCTCTTCAATTTTGAAACTTCTGAATGGGGATTTTTTTTTTGTTGTTCTCCCCTAGGTGGATGGAACTGCATGTTGTGAATATATATTTTGATGCATGGGAGTGGGTTCGGGCAACTCACATGTTTCTATCAAATTATCCTGATGAGCTTCTAGAATTTTTATAATAATATATGCATGCCCTCGAGTGGACTTTAAAATGGCACAATAATCCCTGCCCTATAGGAAATAGGTGATATACCCATGGATTTAAACCCACAGTTTACAGATACATTGGGTATATCTTTCATGAAGTCTATATGTACATGTGATTTATGTAAACTGTGGGTACAGCTCATCTGACCCAATGGTTTTTTTAAAATACTTAAGAAATAGTCCTTTATTCCCCTCCACCCTCCCCCTTTCGCTCGTCGAGATATATCCCCCTAGTTCGAGTCGTATTTCCCTCACCCGAGCATCAATTGATTCCTCTCCTCCTCAATCATTCTCTGATTCAGTGATTTTATGATTCTGATATCCTTTGATAGGGAGTTCCAAATCCTTCTTATATTATTATGAATATTGTTTTCATTTTTTTCTTTGTATGAAAACCTAAATAATATACCGTTAGGGTATGATTCTACAAGATTATTTGAAATAAGGTTCTTTGTGGGAAATGTTTTATTTTTCTGATTTTGATTTAATTAATGGAAATTAGATGAGTGATTAGTATTCCATTGTTTTATATTTATGGGTGATGTTTGATTTTTCATTTTATATCCCTGATGGGAGAACCGTTGTATTAATATCAATGGGTACCCATTGAAGATAATTTTAGTAATAATTAGTATGAATTTACGTTTTCTTTATTATGAATATATGGTGTTGACATTGTTTCTTTCCCTTTTAATAATTTTCTACTATGTATATTCATATTCTTAAGTATATATACACCATTTTGGGAATGATATCTAGATTTAATTTTAGAAAGGAAATGTGAAATTTAGTCGATGTGATCGTGATTCCATATGATCTCAAAAAAGGATTATGAATAAGATCATTTAAAAATGTTTTTCATTGTTTTTTATGTAATTTGTTTTCTAAATTAGTTGAGGGAGTTATTTAATATGGGTTAAAATCGTTCACTTATAAGGCATATAAAGTTAATGTTTTCATTAAATTTTATTTATAGAGGTTATTAGAAGTTATTTTCATGGTTAAAATTTAAGTATTTTTATTATTATATTCTGGAGATGACTTGTTTAGAATAAATTTTTATTAGAAATTGGTTTAGTCATTATAGATGGTTCATTTATTATTACCGAACCTTGAAGATCTCATCGATAGATTGTATTGGTAGGTAGTATCTTCCATACATAATATTTTTTAAAATATTCCTATAGTGTGACTACACCTGATTTATAATATAAAATAAATAGTTATATGATTATATTTGAAAATATAACTATGGGGGTTTTCTTGGTATTTTTGTATATTTAAGAATTTTTTTTAATAAAATAGTATAATGAAATAAAAAATATTTTAATTTTTTTATTAATTTTCTTACTCATTATTATGTAGTTTTTTATCCCTTTCCTTTTTTAAATAATACAGCCATTTTTTGAGTTTTTAGAACAAAATATTTAAATGGTTTATTTTCTTTTTTGTATCAAAATAAATCAACAATTATATAAATATTTTCATTGAACATGATCTTTCCATTATTCAAGAAATATTCATGTTGAATTTATTCCTATCATTACATCTCTTTGATATTATAATTACATTTAGAATTCCAAATGAATATTTTTCACTTAGAGATGAGTAATTTTTTCTAACAAATTTTGTATTGCATTTTATATATCATAAAACTTCAGGCCTCCCTTTACTTTATTACATTTTGGATATTTTTTTGTCATTTTAAAAAGCTGAGTTGCTTGGATGAATTTCATATTGAAATTTATTGTAAAGAATTTCATAATTATGGATTACTTTTTTGAATGGAACATATTTTTTTCCTGTAATATAACGGATAGAATATGGATGTACCAAGAAGATCATATTTCAACCAAGTTTCAAAAGAATTTGGAAATTTTTAGAGTTTTTTCATGTAAAAATGATTTAAATGGAGGTCATATACAATGTACATGTTATAATTGTGTTAGAATACCATGGTTAAGCTGAGAAGTAGTTAGCTACCATATAGAGAAATCTTGATTTCAAACAAACTATTATGTTTGGTATCACAATTGAGAGATGAGATAATATTATATTGTTTATGAATAAAAAGAAATAAGTGGTATGGAGAATTTAATATGTGATCGGTTTTCATTTTTTCATCATCTTGAGATAGATAGTATTCTAGTGAAAGAATGAAATTATATGAATACACATTTGGAAAATATTGAAGATGGTGATGTTGAGAGAGTGAAAAAATTAATTGATGATTCCAGAACTCTTGTATACCAGGAATGTACTAAAATAACCAAGTTGGAATTTTTAATGCAGTTATATCACGGAAAAACAATGTATGGAATTTATAATACCTCCATTAATTATATTCATATCATTTTGAAGGACTTATTTTCTAATGGTGCCGATATTCTCTCCAATCAATACAGGGAATGGAAGTTAATTAAGCAACCATATTTTCTTCTAATAAAATTCATGATTTTTTGAAATATTCCAATTTATTTGGGAGGATGCATCTAACCTTAATGACTATAAATAATTTGGTACATCTCAATTTAGGAAAATGAAAATGGAACACCATCTCATGAACCACAAAAAGTCATGTGGCACTTTCCATTGATTCCCAATATTCAATATCTATTCATTTATAAAGATATCTTGTCTAATATACGATGGAATGATGCTAAGAGAATTATAGGTAATGCTTAGTTGGTTTATCCTATGTATGGATTAGCATAGTGGGAACTTGATGAACAACATTCTGATTTTTTATATGGGGTGCATAATATCAGTTTGGGTCTATCCTATAATGGTTTTAATCTATTTGGTCATATGCTTACTGCTTACCTTACATGGTTAGTTTTTATCCATGTTTATAGACATCCTAATTGGATGTGTATTAAAAACATTACACTTTCTTTTGGGTACAAATATTTGCACATACGTTTTCACGAACCAGGTCGGGCCATCATCCGACCCGGCGCCCGACCAGGTCCGCGACATGGCCCGAAGGGCTTTCCCGATCCCCACGGGCTGGAAACTAGTGCCGGGAATCAAAATAAACCAGTTGGGAATGTTTTTTCCCATAACAAGATAAATAAACATAAACTAAACAATCATATAAATAAAGGAAAAATAAACTGAACAACTTGGAAGTGGAGAAAGGAAATTAAAGAAGCGACGTGACATACCTCAAGTGACCTCGTGGGACAACGCAGAGCGTAAACCACACTCGCTCCTAACAGCGACCCAAAGCTAAAACCTGCAACTGAAAAGTAGAGTAGGCATGAGAACTGAGATGCTCAGTAGAAATGCCATAATATAACCACGTCCTATGCCCTCTCCTTTAGTAAGAAATCCAATCAAGCCAGTTTGAAAATAAGATATAATAAAATAATTTTTCTCCTTTTCAAATTCAAGTAACGAGTTTGAATTTTCAGCATTTTCAGGTAAAACATTTTACTGCCACTTCACTTTCAAAATAGGTTTCAAACATGCATTAACATTTCAAAATGAATAGAAACCAGTTTGGATTAAAATACAGTTTTCACAAACAAGACATCAAGTATGAAACAGTTGAAAAGAAATTTACATCGTTAGTAGGATGACACAAAATGAGCGCCATGGGTAATCCCTATAGGTAGCTAGAACAAGTGGGAACCTAGAGACCTCGTACCTCAATGAAACATGGCTTAGAAGACCACAACCCTCAGAAAACGTGGTTTAGAAGGACACGACCCCCAGAAAACGTGTCTTAGAAGACCACGACCCTCAGAAATTCATATGTTTAGTTATTGTTGTTGCGTCAATCCTGCTAGACAAACCGGGATGAACCCCTTCCGTGTCATCTAGGGTACTAGTCCTGGTCACCCACCTAGATACCCAGGTTTCCCATTGTGCTCTATTTCAAGTGGTGTCAAGTTTTCTTTATCAAGAAAACATATATGTACATAACACTTTCGTTTTCTAAAACTCATTCAACATCTCACCACGGCTCTCCCTCCATGAGTGCATTCCCCATCTTTTACGTCACGCAATGCATAAGCATCAAATTAGGCACATGATAACACATTCAACTAAAATAAAAGTCATTTTTTCTAAAACCAATGGGGGGCGTGCCTCAAGAGAGGTTTTTCTTTTTCATAAAACATTCTTAAGATGCCAAACAGGCTTAATTACATAAAGGGAACACTTTTTACAATCAACCAGCCAAAAAGGCCAAACACCTTTTGGAAATACACCTTATCAACTCAAAAACCACTTAAGAAATCAATTTTTCAAGAAAAGTCACTTAAGACCAACGGCGTTTGAAATACAATTCAATTTTTCAATACAAGGCATAATAGTTTCTAGCAACCGCAATCAGATTCCATAGCATGTATATATAGCATAATGTAAAACATATTTTTAAAATGATCAAGCAATTATGAATTTCAAATTAAAATCTTAGGCATAGGGGACCTACCTCGAACTTGTCGCTATTTGTAGATGGCCACTCGAACTGACACTTGGTGCATACACACACATGCATTTATACATATATATATACACACCCCTAGATGCATTGCACATATTCCCCATGCCATGAGGGAATATGTACAAAGAGGGCATATATGTATATATATATATTCCTTAACCTATGCATGTACATGTAGTATGCCTTGACACGCGCGGCCCAAAACCAATGAAGCAAGGCCCAACGCACTACACACAAAAATTAATAAAACAATTAAACAATTTATTAAACACTTCAAGGTTAGAACAAAAAAAGAATTACACCAAAAATACTCTTTAGACCTCAAACGCACACTAAACCATTTGAAAATACATTTCACACTGCTTTCATAACTCATGAAACCCATTTAAAGTATTAAAAGAAAAGTACATAATCAATTTAACCATTTCCAAAGGCCTTTCCAAATTGTCACATAAACCAGATCCAATTCCAAAACATGCATTTCATTGTTTAAACCATTTACGATTTACATTAGAAATACACAACAACCCAAACATACCAAATTATGCATTTCCCTTTTAAAAACCTACACCCAAATCCATTTTCTTCATAAGTGCCATTGAAAATGTGATTCGCACCATTTGAAAAACTAAATAAACCATTTGTACAATTTATAAAACACCTGCAAGAGGCACAACAAGGTTTTTCACAAAAAGTATATGCAAATTAACATTAAGAAACCCATTCAAACCTAAACACATATCAAATTCTTTCAAAAACTAGTTTCGTAACACTTGCACAATGAAATAAGTCATTTGCATAATTTATAAAACATTACCAAGGTTCACACCAAGGCTTAACACATGGACCATACCAAAATTCCCAAAAATAAGACACTTTAAAATTAAAAACATGTTTGATTTTTATCAAATACCAACTTCGCTCCACACGCAAAAGTAAACGAACATGTCAAATTAATTAAACAATATAAACTCAACAAGAACAATTATTTTCATGTGAAACTACCCAATTTCAAGTGAGAAAAACTATTTTTTTAAACCAAAATCATAATGAACCTTTTCTAAAACCAAATCTTCACCATGCAATTCACCCAGTTGAACCCCAAATCGACCGATGAAACCAAAATTCTCAAGAATCAACCGTAAGCGGTATTACCAAACATTGAACACAAATTCCCACTCAAAGACATCTTCTAAGGGAAAACGCACACCAATAACATGATAAAACAAAATTCTCAGCCCTTGAGCGACCTAATAAACCAACAACAAAGTTTATAAAGCACAATAGAAGGATCAAAATGGGTTTCCACAAAATATAAACATTCATATCAAATAAACATGCTACTAAACACATTGAAATCATATTGAACCTCATGTAAAACTACATTTGCACCAAGTAAAAAAATAAATGAGTATGCCAAATTAACTAAACAAGAGAATTAATTAGTCAAACAACACTTATACACAGGAACACTTACCTTCGGTGTCGAAACATCCGCATTTTGGTGCGAAACTTAAATTGCACCATTTTCGCACCAAAAAGAAACAAGGTTGAACCCTAAATCATGAAATCGAACAACAACGCCCAAGATTAGAACCCTAATTTACACCCTAAAAACTAGAAAATAAAACCAAAACCCCATAAAAACACAAGAATAAAAACCATAGAAAGGGGGAAGAAGGGACTACCCGAGGGTCGCGCCGAAGGTGATCAGCGCCGGAAAGGGGGTGCAGCCAAGAGAGGACAGCTAGGAGAGGGAGGTGCGCTGGGTTCGGCTGGTGCGATGCAGTCCGTCGAATGGAGAAGGGCGGGATGAGGCGGTCCGCCGAGAGGAAGAGCAAGGCAGCGGGATGGCTCGCCGGAGGAGCAGCAGGGCGGCGGTGGCGCGCGACAAGGTCTGGGGAGGGGGAGGGGCGTTTGCTGTGAATGGGAAGCACATGGGGGTGTGCAACGGGGGTAAGGGAAATGGGTGGGGGGGCTCAGGTAGAATATGATTTTGCCTCTTTTTTTTATAATAATAATAATATTATTATTATTATTAAAAGAGATAAATAAAATAGAATAAAAGAAAGAATAATAAAGATGAATGCAAAATAAATAAAAATATCAACAAGTAATAATGAACATAATAATAATTTTAATGAACTCTAATAATAATAATAATAATAATATTTTTCATAACTTAATAATTATAATAAAATTGATAATAATAATATTATTAACCATAATAATAATAACTACAGTAACCATTATTATAATTATTAAACTAACTCATTAAAACTCACTTTATTTATTTTCCTTGTACATGAGGCAGGCCACACGGTGACCTGAGCAAGGTTGTGCGGCTTTGAACATGCTCTACCCATGCATCAGATGTCGTCAATGGAAAAGCATTCATTCATCAAAAAAGTGAAAAAATTTCAAATAGTCTTGGACTGCAACCCGATAGAAAGTTTTAAAGTCTGATAAAATAATAAAATAATATTAATTTAAAAGTTCGGGTGTGACAATTCTCCCCACCACAAAAACATTCTGCCCCCAGAAAGTCACCCAGCCAAACGAGGAATCAAACTTGAGTTCGAAACTCAATGAGACCAACAAAACACGAACTCGGGGTGACTTTTTACTCCATCAGTCACACCTGACCAACTCTAAGGGAAACGCAACAAGAAAATCCATCGAAAAATGAGGAGGGTTCTCACCATCTCAAGAACCCAACAAGAACAACCAACATTGAGACTCTTAGCATGGGGGTAACCCTAGAACTGCTAACTTGATCCAAGAGGGAACCGCCACCCAGACCCAACCTCGAAGAAGGAACAAAAAGATTCATGGTGGGTCTCCCCACCATTTAAGAATTGACCAGCTAAATCCAATTAGCACAGACTAATGTGAGAAACCCAGCACGAACCAACCCATGAACTCTCTGCATAAACTAGACCCCCACCACATGGGGTCATCGACGAAAGACCCCAAACCGAGTAGTAGACGAAACCCCTATTCATTATCTCCCAAGACACATATGTCTCCAAAACAAGCACATCCTAAAACAAGAACGAGTTACCAATGGAGCTAGCCACATGAGAGAGACAAAATTCAAAACTCATATTTGAGGAGGCAAAACTACTAGAATTTCAAGAAAAAGAGATCACCATGCCTTATTACAACCAATGTGGTGTATCCAAAGAACAAAGACCGCAACAAGAAAAAGAGACCTTTACGCCTCTTACAGCAAAATAGAACCTTCAAAGACGGGGGAGCTAGAACAGGGAAATTCAGACCGCCCCCATTTTAGCATTGGGGAAAAAATTAGACCAAGGTTCCCCATACCCAATGATTCCTGACTATGTGAAAGGCTTCAATTCGAGACCTGTGGCTAGATCTCGGATGCCTTGAAGCATCTACTGCCCCGCAGTCAGGAGCTGACATTCTCCTGTTGAGACTCCTCCCGACAAAGCCGCTAGTGGAACTTCTCTAAGTTTCATAATATCCTAAAAATAACAATGATTTCACCATGCCGGTCTTCTACCTTCGATAGATCAAGATCACCACAGAAGCTAGACAACAACCAAAAAGATATCAATTCAACCACTCCGCTAAGAGTCTGGGTAGAACCAACAACTAGAAGAGGCTCACTAGAAACTTCTGGGACTTTTCTGGGCAGCATACTCAAAAACAAGAGGCAGAAATCCGAATCAAAACTCATCACAAATCAAAATTCCACACCTCGATCACAAATGAAAGCTCAAAATCAAATCACTATTCCAACCACAATTCAATATGTCAAAACCAAGAACCCACGAAAAAGAATACCCAACACGAAAAGAGAACACTAAACAATTTCTCACTCACTTTTCTAAACATTTGAAAAACCCTTTTTGAAAACCATTTTTGTCAGCAAACAGAACAACTTAAATACCCACCATTGGTATTCCATGAATTCTCACACATACATATCCTTGTGCTAGCTCAAGCACCCATCCACTCACGTCACCAATTTTACCACTTTCCACATGCGCACCTCAATGTGTGATCATTCATAGGAATACCAAGGGTCGATTCAAGACACTTCTCATTTCCAAAACATACCATTAAGCACACAACATAAATTCCCAACCAGTTTGACAAAGTGACTTATCGTTAAAGAAGAAAGTTTCAAAATTCCAAAAACATTTTCCATTTTAAAAACCATTTTTCCACTCCAACAACCATATTCCCTTTTGAAAACACCTTCACAAAAATCCATTTTCATTTTTGATATGTACTCACACCAACAAAAATGATGGTTAAACATAACTCACATTAAAACATCCAAAAATAAGGGACTAGTGGTTATACCAACCCGGTAACATGTCTTAGCAGGCCATGCTCAAAGAGAGCATCAACCACGGGAAGCATCTTGAATCGTGCGCTTGGGCTATACATGGATCACTACTCCATGAAAGTCCATCACGTAACACTGGCTCACTTCCTTGGTCATTCCTCATCCACACATACCAATCCAAAGAAGAAAATTCAAATCCCGAACTACCCCTGGAAACTCGAGTCTCGGGACGGGAAAGGGTTCATGACGTCCTTCCCGCACCTACCTCTCGAGTCCCAACACACCTAATAACCAATCTACATGACACCCAAAATAATGAGGGCCTTCCTCTGATACCATTTTGTCACGAACCAGGTTGGGTCGTCATCCGACCTGGCGCCCAACCCGTTCCGTGACATAGCCCGTGGGGATGAGGAACGCCCTTCGGGCCATGTCGTGGACCGGGTCGGGCGCCAGGTCGGATGACGGCCCGACCTGGTTCATGACAGACTTTATCATGGAAATGATATAGACGTCCACCTGAAACCATTAATATGAGAGGTGAAGATGGTTTGGTATATTCATGTGTCCATATTTGATTCTTCATAAAAAATTATGATTTATTTGTATGTTTCCCTTTTATGGAATATAAATGATTTCCCTTCTTATAAAATGTTGTTATGTTGGAGAAAAAATGGAAGACTATCATTTCCTATTTGTATGAAGAATACAAGATCGAGAAGGATTAAATATCATCATAGTTTCAATTTCATGGGGGTATCGACAATTCATGCCAATGGATTATCAATACAGGAAGAATCACTAGAGTTTTTATAATACCATTGAAAATTAATAGCCACCTCAATGTATGTTATGAACTAATGTTCTTAATGAATTGAAATGTTTCAATTTATTATTAGGGAACAACTATATTAAATATAAAAATAGGAAGAATGCTGACACTGAAGCCACTAACAGTTGGAAAAAGATAAGTTTCTTTTTTGAGTTTCTATATTGGTCTACCAATTTTTTATGTCATTGATTAAAATTAAGGAACTTTGAGAAAAATATTTGTAACATATAAATATCAAGGTGAAACCCAAATATCACTTTTGATCTTTGCGAGACTTGTTGGATTGGGGTATTCGACTAGAAATGAATCCTGTGTATATCAGTGAAAACAAATGGAAGGTTTATTATTCTTCTAATGTGAGTAAACCTTTAGAGGAAAATCAATTTCTAGATGTGTTGGAGAATATCAAGGATCCTGATGGATATTCTAGAAATATATCTAAATTAGTCAAAAAAAGGGATTTGAAAATAAAATACCTAAAAAGACATGATTATTACATCCTTCTTCATGAATTGATTCCAATAACAATCCAATATTTTCTATTCAATATTTTAAGGGTGATAATAATTCTATTATACCATTATTTTAGATATCTTTGTTATAAATGGTAGTCCAAGTCTTTGTTGATATAAATGTAACAATTGGATCCATTATTCTTTTGTGAGTTTGAAGGAGAATCTCCCCCATCATTTTTCACTTACATACTACAATTTATAGTTCATCTTCTAAATGAAACACTTCATGGGGGGATGTTTCTTTTTGGTGGATGTATCAAACTGAAAGAAATATGTGCACAATGAAATCTTATGTGAGAAACAAGAATAATCATGAAGTCTCCATTGTGATAGGTTATATCATTAAAGAATGTATGGATTTTTGTTCAATGTAAATTTATGATTTAAGCACAAGACATAACCGGCCAATGATAAATTAAGTGGAGTAGTATAGGTAAATTGATCCCTCATTTCAATCTATTTCCCAAACTTGAGGAATTCTCGGGTCATATACATTGGTTACATTGAGCCACGAAGAGTGGGATATGGCATATAGTATGGTCTTGTTTAACTATGTTTTTTATGACTATATCAAGTAATTAATTTGAATATTTATATGTTATCTTATACTTTGTCATATCACATATAGTATAAGACTTTTATTATCATTTTATGTAGAGAACATAATCAAATTATAAGTAGAGTTCATTAATATTTTCCTTTGAGAAGCATAGAGGCAGTTCATAGAAACGACTTTACTTATTGGTTGAAATCAAAGATAATAACATTAAATTAACTATATCAAAGTATAGATATTAATTTTATTTTATTATTCATATATATTTCAAGTATTAAGTTAACATGTTGAAACCCTTTCTAAATAAATTAAGAGCATTGGATTTTGGTCCCAATTATTTTGTTCGTGAATGCAACTATTTAATAATCGATGCGTTTAAATTTCTTACATCTGATCAAGTGGTGAAAATTAGAACACAACATGATGGAATTATGTTAACTGCTACAATGAACGGTTATGAAAGTGCATCAGATAGTTGGCCTGGACATGAAAATTTCTTTTATTATAGAATTTTTGAGAAATTATTGTTATAAGATTACTACTCTCATGGTCCAACCACTGTGTTGAAATGTGTATGGTTTGATTCAATCACTTGACATGGTACATTTATTGATATATGTGGATTCAATGTGATTAAAATTAGTGTATTGTTGGGTACTAATGGACAATACGTTTTGGCATCAATAGAAAAGTAATTATTTTATGTGAAAGATCAATTTTTCATGATGGTGGTAATGAAATTGGTATTGTTGATTACCCCGTTAATTTTGACCAAAATATTTCATTAAATGAGTCAAATTATTCCACTGTGAGAGTTGATGTTGAACCAAAATTATTGGTGGGTTATATATAAAAGCAACCATATGTGTTCACAATTCATTCAGCTTACCTTGACATTGGTTTCTCATATTGGTATTACTATAATTACATTAATTTATTTTTAGTTTTGAATGATATGTTTTTTTAGTATTTTCTGGTTTCATTGAATTTAATTATATTTATTTAAATTCAGAAAATAGGGTTTAGAATGTTTTTTTAAAAATGTTTAGCTTTGATTTAAATTATTGTTTCTAAAATATATTATGAAATTGTTTGTGACTTATTTAACTTATAAGTTATATGAATGATTTTTGAATACTATTTCTATAAAATGTACATTTTATTCTTATGAAGATTATGAAAAATATTGAAGAAGATCAATGGATGAAATTAGTTGACAGTTATCGGAATATTCATGAGCACAAGATGCCTCGACTTCTTCCCTTAGTGAGTATAATAATTGTAATATTTTCCTTCAAAAATACATATAATGGCATGTTATTATTATTTTTCATAACAAATTAGACACATTATGTTGAACTAGAGTTGAGGACTACTCATCTAACTAGAATCAGTTTGAGTCGGGAATCTCCTAGAGCTTGATGGAGCACCCGTCATACCCATTCCCACCATGTCTACGCTTCCTCAATTTCTTACTATCTATCTAGGATCTATTGATTCTATTCCTTTATCATCCATGATAGTCCATAAAAACCACCTAGATAATGAATTGGAATAGGAATATCAATTAGACTCTACTAATTAAGGACATCCCATAGATCTAACAAAGCCTAATGAGTAGCCTATATTAGTTTTTTGATTACAAGTGTGTAAAATAATATCACATCCTTTTTTTCTATTGTACAATCTTATTCACAAGGATCTTCTAGTAGGAGATGTGTGTGCACCCACATGGTTGAATCCTAGAATTTACAAACTCAAATAATTTTGTATTATAATGAAGACAATAATATGATATATAAAAATTCCAGGCAGTGTAGAAATTTCATTGGATCATTAACCAACTAAAATGATATCATTTCAATGAAACTAGTCACATAGAGGTATATCACTAATTACATCTAGGGTAAATCATGCACAAAGATATGGGTATAATTTTTTAAATATATATATATATATATATATTATTTTATTTATATGAATTAACATGTTTATTGCGGAATCGTTTTAACTTTTCTCATGGTGAAGATATTAAGGTTGTAAGGTTTATGGGTCATGGGGAGTTCTATATATCATATAAGCAAATGTAATATTTTGGTTTCAAGAGTAGTGTCAGTTCATATTTAGAGGGTGTACCAGTATTCCCTAATAATCTAACAACACAATGTCAAGAAATGAATGCATATTAGAAGAGTGATTAGTCCAAGGTATTCCTAATCTTTAATGGTTTTCATATAAAATTTAATTCTTATTAAAATTTTTGAATTTTTTCTATTAAAATGTTTTGGGAAAAAATTAAAAAGATTCAATTATGTATTTACACACATTGGGGTGCATTATAATGTCGGATCATGATAAGTGTCACGTACTTTAATATGAATAGAAAAAATATCTAGATTTATTTTGTTACCTTGTCATTTTATCATGCTGAATTTAAGTTTTATTATCATTAATCACATTAATATAAGGCTAGAAATACCCCTTTAAAATTTACTAATAGCTAATTGGAAAATAAGTTAAATTGCCTAATTTCCAATTGTCTAATTCTCCAATTTGACAAATTATGATAAATCCCAATTGGAAAATGAGACTAATTTTCTAATGGCCTAATGGTTGATTAGCCAATTGACCTAATGGATAAATGTCTAAAAGAGGAACAACATAATAGTTGAATGGCCCAGTGGCCTAATTGCCAATTGTCTTAATGTACTAATGTTATAATGGCCTAATTCCTTAATGTCCAATTTGCCTAGTGGCCTAATGGCCTAGTATAATAACATCCTAATGGCCAATTGTCCTAATGTAATAATAGACTAGTAACTTAGTGGCATAATTTCTTAATTGGATAATTATCTTAATGGTCTAATGGCCTAATGGCTTAATAGACTAATGGACAATTATCAAAAAAGACTAGTGGTCAATTTTTATAATGTCCAAATGGCATAATGGCCTGATGGCCTAATGGCCTAATGAAAAATTAACCTAATGATCAAATGGAAAATTGTCTTATTTTCCTAATGGCTTAATGGCCTAATGTCCAGTTGGCCTAATGACTAGTTGGCCTAATGGCCAAATGGTCAGCTGGCTGAATGGCCTAATGGCCTAATTTTCCTGATATCCTAATAGAATAAAGGCTAATATTTCTAATGGATAATGGAAAATTCGCCTAAGGATCTAATTTACTAATATCCAATTGAACTAATGGACTAATGGGCCAATGGTCTAATGGCCAATTGGCCTAATTTTATAATTGACTAATTAGCTGATTGGCCTAATGAACTAATGGATTAATTGGATAATTATCCTAATGGACTAATTTTCTAATGTATAATTGTCATAATTACCTAACGTTAAAGTGGAATAATGGCCTAATGAAGAATTGGTAGATTGGCCTAACGACCCAATGGCCCAATTAGAAAACCGTCCCAATGGCCTAATGGGCCAATGAAAAAATTAGCTGATTGATCTAATGGACTAATGGATTAGTGGAAAATTATCCAATTGGCCTAATGGCCAAATGACCAATTGGCTAATAGACTTAATGGCCTAATGGACTAATTGCCCAATTCGCCAAATGACCTCATAGAATAATTGGCCTAATGACCAATTGGATTAATAGTGTAATGGATTAATGATCAATTGGATTAATGATCAATTGGCCAATTTACCTAATGTCCTAATGGTCAGTTGGACTAATGTACAATTGGAAATTTGGCTTAATAGCTTAATGGACAACTAGCTAATTGGCCTAATAAATTAATGGATAGTTAGCCTACTGAACTAATAGAAAATTGGTCTAATGGCCTAATGTCCAATTATATTAATGGCCTAATTGGCCTAATGGCCCAATGGGATAATGTCCAATTGTCCAATTAGCCTAATGGCCTAATAGCCTCACTTAGAAATTGGTTGATATGAATAATGGCCTAATTTCCTAATGTCTTAATGTCCAATTGGCCTAATGGACTATTGTCCAAATTAGATAGTTTTCCTAATGGATAAATGGACTACTGGAAAAATGGACAATTGTACTAATGACCTAATGGACTAATGTAAAATTGTTCAATTAGGATAATGGACTAATTGGATAATGGAATAGTGTCCTAATTTCATAGTTTCCTAATGTCCTAATTGCCTAATGTCAAAATGGACTAATGGCCTAATGGAATAATGACCAATTGACCTAATTGCATAATGGACAACTATCAAATAACAAATTATCCAATTGGCCTAATTGGACTAACGACAAATTGGCATAATGGCCAATTGTCCAATTAGTCTAATTGCCTAGTGGTATAATGTAAAATTGGTATAAATTATGATTTTTTAACTTTTCTAATGTCTTAATTGGCCATTTGGAATAATTGACTAATGAAATAATGGAAAATTGTCATAATGGGTTAATGGTCTATTGGATAATTGGCCTAATGGAATAATGGCTTGATGTCTAATTGTCATAATATCTAATTTCCCAATTGGCATAATGGACTAATAACAAATTTTCCTAATAGACTCAGGGATAAATGGACAATTAGCATAATGGCCAAATGGGATAATGACCTAATTGCTAATTGGAAAAATGGATTAATGGATTAGTGAATTAATTGGACAATTTTCCAAATGTCCTAATGGCCAAATGACCTATTGGAAAATTTTCCTATTAGGTTAATGGCCTAATAGACTAATTTGAAATTTGGTCTAATGTACTAATGACATAATGGAAAATTTTTCATTTTCCATAATGTCATAATCGCCTAATGGCCTAAATTGACTAATTGTATTAAATGGCCATATTACCCTAATTGGCATTATAGGCCTAAATTGACTAATTGGATTAGTTGTACTAAATGTACCAAATGGATTAAATATCTTAATTGTAATAAGTGGAATAATTCGACTAAATGTCCTAATTCACCTAAATGTCCTAATTACCCTAATGGCTTAAATTATCATGAATTTGTCTGAATTGGCGTGAATTGGGATAAATTGGTGTAAATGGACTAATTGGATTAAATTTAACAAACAAATGGTCTAATTGGACTACATTGGGATGCATGACTTAATTGGACTAAAATGGTCTAAGTTGCCTAAATTGGCCTACATTTTCCATATAAATGACCTAAATGGACTAATTGGCCTAAATTTTACGAAATGTCCTAAATTGCCTAATTTTCTTAATTGGTCTAAATAGCCTAAATGGACTAAATGTAATTATTGACCTAAAGGTCATAAAGGGCATAAATTTCCTATACATACTAAATGATCTAATTTTATTAAATTCCCTAATTAGCCAAAATGGCATAATTGGCCTAGTTGGACTAATTGGTCTACATGGTCTAATTTTTTTAATTGGCCTAACTGGCCTATTTCACCTAATTATACTAAATGGACTAGTTGGCCAAATGAAAAAATGGATAAATTACCAATTGGACAATTTTCCGAACAACCTAACATAAAAATGAACCTAATGAAAAAATGATCAAAATTACCAAGTGACCAAATAACCAAATAATGTAACACAAATATATTTTGAAAAAAATGAAAATAAAAGAGGAATATATATCATAGACATGATTATCATGCTAATTAGTATGTATTGTTTTTTTATACCACTAGTATAAAATTCATAATTAAATGTATGGTTTCTTCATTATATAGACTTATTCAATAGATGTAATTTTAATCCATTATAGGTTTATCACATTAATATTATTCAACAATGTTGTATTATTCTAATCAATGGCATTATCATCAAGTGGCATTGGGTCTCAAAGGTCGTGTGCCTTAAGAAAAATTATTCTACTCGATTAGGATGATAAATGATAGAAGTGCAGTAAATACTCAAAAAAAGAAAAAATTAATGTTTTAAATATATAATTAAAGTATTTATTAATTATTTGTAATTAAATATATTTTTTATATTTTCATCAATCTTCCCAGGAGGCCCTCAATGAGAAAGAAGATGACAACTTCTGTCTAACTGATCATTTGATTTATGTATTAAGTGTGGAGAACCAAGAGTGTTTTTGATGTTGTCCTATGAAAAACAATTCTCCACTAGGTATTGGACCTCATCAGGAACCTCTCAAACCTCTCATACCACCATGATGAAAAAATATTACGAAGATATAGCTAAGGATAAAAAAATATATTTACAAGTACATGAAAGATGTAAACTGATCACCAAACACTTCCTAAAATCAATGTTAGTTATAAATCCATTTATAGCATAAGAGGTTGGTAATAATATTGATTAATGTATGGCATCAATTTAGTTTTTATATGATTCCACAAGTGATGTCAATGAGGTTCCTAATGATGGTCAAGATGGTGGTGGGGATGGTGGTGGTGGTGACGATGATGATGATGGCAATAATGATGCTGATGATGATGATGATATTGGTGCTCCAGATGATGTAGTTGGCGATGAGGATGTTGTTGATGGTGATGAGGATGAGGTTTTTAGTGATTGGGGTGATATTATTCCCAACCATTTTAGAATTAGTAGTAAAGAGACAAGTGGATGTTGTTTAATGACATAAATTGATTGGTTTTATAGATGTATATGTTTGTTATTGTATTTAAAATGGTTTTAAAATTTTTACAAGAAGTTGGTTGAATGATAAATATACAATATATTCATTTCATTGAATGTGTATTGGGGTTTTCATTTTATTTATAGGTTCATGATGGGTTGGAAGGGATACTTCTTCCAAATGGTGACAGGTAACTATACCCATGGTACAATAAACTGTGGGTATATATTTTATACTAGGAAAAGTTATACATATGGTTCTAAAAACCGTGTGTATAGATATATACCTAAATTTTAACTAAAATCGTGGGTATAATACAATCTACTAGGATATACCAACTATTTCGATAGAAACCTTGGGTATATCTCTATACCAACAACTACTTCAGTAAAGGTACATAAAACTGTGGGCATATCCTATACCTATAGTTTTAATGGTTATACCTAGGGTTTAGAACCATGGGTATAGGCTTCATTTATAGAAGTCCCAGTTGGAAAAAGTATATTTTCCCAATATGATGGTTCATTTATCATGGAATTTGGTTGGAGACCTTCTTGGACAGGATCAGGGATGTATGTTTTCTTCTATGTAACCCTCCTATAGTTAGGATGAGTCACCTTTATTGAGGATATGGGTTTATGGACCTAGAATCCTAGCCACTATGGTTTATGCGATTTTGCATTAGTAGGTTTCAATAATGTTGTCAGGGATTGAAGTCCGATCATCCATCATTACGAGGATATGATGAGAAGAATCATTAGGGAGAACGAGGATATATATATACATTCTGGTGTTAGGTATAAATATGATTCCTCCCCAAGTTTATAGACAAGGTACGTCGACTATATCCTCCTATTACCACTGTATTTCGATGGAGGACATCATATGCGTGAGAAATAATTTTAATTTTCTCATTGTTTTCCATCATATTTTACTAGATATATTGATATTCATGAGTGGTTATTTTTATCTTATCATTGTTTTCCACCATATTTGACCGACGGACATCATAAGCATGAGTGGGAATTTGCATCTGCTCATGTTTTTCTACCATATTTGACTTATGGTATTGATGTTCCTGAGAATGGATTTGCATCTTCTCATGGTTAGTTGTTGTATTTGACTAACAAACATCATATTCATGAGTAGATAATTTCATCTTCTCATGATTTTTAACCATATCTGACTAACAAACTAGATATGTTTGAGCATATATTTTCATTTCCCATGGTTTTCTACCATATTTGACAGACGCCATTCTTCTACATAAAAAATAATTAGTGCATGCCCAAAATTATTCGAATACCACCATTTAAAATAAACCCAATATGGACCAATTTTGAATGAATTTTGTGGGAGCCTGTGGGGTGGTGTTCTTTTCATGGAGAGGGTGGTGTGCCATGTGGTGTTGATGGAAACGATGGATAGAAGGAGACCTTGGGTGGGACCACTATGTCACCGAGATTAAGTCACTAGTGAACACTTCATCATAATCCCTAAGGTAAGGGATGAACTCATTATATTGTTTTGGGGATAGGATCTTGAAATAGATAGAGATTTATTTGGATTTCATCTACTTTTTGACTGTTGACCATCGATGAGTGAACAAATAGCGGGGTTTCATGTGCTGGAGGGTTTTCCATGTCTCCTCAAGGGTCGGTAAAGTATTTTTCATGTTGTAATCTTGTACAAATGCATTCAAAACCGATTATTAAAGACACCATTTGGGTGATGGTGTCCTTTATTTGTATTAGAACCCATCTTATACGAGTGGAAGATGTGCATTTCTATGAGAACATGTGAGATTCCATTTGTAAATAAAATATTTCTAGTAAAAATTTCATGTTTTATAGGTAAAAACCATAGGAAATAACACATCATCAAAGTAGAATATCAATACACAAACCCATTCAAAACTGATTTTTTTGTTTGTCCCTCTTTCATTTTGGATGTGAAAGGGGCCTAACATATGGATTCTATGTCCATCTTGGAAAATTATTCATGTTGGGTTCACTATTTATTTTTCAATTAAATCATTCATCATGGAGTTTTGTATTATTGATTGTATGGGGTTCGAATATTTTCAAATCATTCTCAGTAAGTTTCCCATTATAGATTTTCACTTGTTTGTGACGAGTAGGCATCCAATGGGGATTGATCATGGAATGAGAAACACACAACCACTCTCATATCTATGAGGACTATTGGACCAAAATTGCAATGGTAGGTTCTAATTGGGTAACTTAGAAAATAATACTTAAGAACTCACATTGGTCAACAATAGGGGAGGTCAGGATCATCACACCCTTTTGGGGGGAAATATTTCATATTTTGGTACTCTATTATAGTTTTTATTAAATACATGTTCATGAATCCTTTTTTCATTCCAAAGTATTACATGGGTGATAAATGAATGAAAAATCAATTATTAATAGGCATGGATTTTGAATCATCTATATGTATTTGTGGTTCTCCATCAATGGAGGGATATGTATGTATTTGAGTTTCTTCATAAGTGGTACCTACGGACGGGAGATCATAATGTCATATGTTATTATGATAATGGTTTTCAGCCATGAGATGGGTAACCCTTGAGTTTATAATCATCTAGGTAAATGGGAGTTGTTTTTATGTTTGAATTGAACCCATAAAATGTGCTTCTTATGTATCCTGGTCAAAGGAATCAGAACCCATGTAGTTTAGCACCATTTAACGAAACACGTCATACCTTTTATGGTCATGTGATAAGAACCAAACTGTTATTTTTAACATCATGAAGTGAGAAAACCCTAGAAAAAGTTTCCTAGTCAATGTTTGGGTTGTGACTTATGCCAAAGTGGCCCGATGTTTTTGGATGAAGTGTGGTCTCCTATGTTGGTATGATCTTACCGAGGGTACGACCCAAAAAGTATGGTGATGGATGGAGACCCAAAAAGATTATGGCCCTCCGGATTGGATGAAACCCTACTGAGGATATGACCTAGAGTAGATTAGGGTGTATTTGGGTGTTATTTTTGGACATGAATGAGGATTCCAACATGTTCCAGTTGGTCGGGAGTCAAAGCTCCTGCAGTTCGGAAGGATCAAGGATTATTCCTAAGGATGCGTCCATATTGCTTTCTTCATGAGGAAAATAACCCTTTAACAGTTTATCTCATCGGTAATATGGCCCTTTTAGAGGATGTTAACATGGTTTTAGTGCTTACACTATAGTAGGAGGCCCGTGTTTTTGGAACCATGAGGAACTTCTCGACTCAAGGTGTTTTGGAGGTTTGGTTGGGAATTTAACATAGGAGGATGACCATGTTCTTGTGATCATGTGGGTATCATGATCACCACCAACTTCTAATATCACATCAGTCATGCTTAGTATGAGAAACAAGAGGAATTTTAATATCTATAAAATAAGAAATCTAATTTTTACATTGGCGGATGGGGCCTGGGCCCCATGGAATAGGTAAAGATAGAGCTTTGGCACTAATCTCCTGTCTTATTTTCATACTTTGGGCCTGCAGGAAAAGAGAAAGGGTGTTGAGGTACCCATCTCCCTTCTCATTTTGGTAATCGTGATAGTCACATAAACTCCCAGATTTTTCCTGGGTGATAAAGAGGGGAATGGGGGGTTGAAATCCTACCAGGGTCTTACCCTAGGATGGATTCCCTTACCCTGATCTCATAGAGGATGAGCGGAGGATCCAACACTGACCCTCATCAAAGGGAAAATCCAGTGGTTCCACTCAATTCCTAAAATAGGGTGGTTCATGTGAGTTCCTACAATGTGATGACCATCATTACAATGGGAATAATCACACACAAGAATTACTAGGATCCCTTTATTAAGTAGTCCATCAATAGGATCTCATTTTCCATGGTTATGTACGCTCAAGAGAACATGTCGGTGTCCATAATGATTTGATCTACATATCTGATGATTTTGGTAGAGTTTATGGCCTGATTCCTCAAAAGCAGGGCCATATATCACTTATAGATTCACATAACAAAGGTTTATTAAGAAGTCCAATAGGTATGTTCATGGAGGGTCCAAGGTGGGAACAAATGGTATACTCGAGGAGATTGATGATAGTAGGAAACCAGAAAACCATAGGATGCCACATTCTACATAGCATGTTTTTATTCATGATAAGGTCTCATCCATGAATCATTTTTCTATATAGGAATGTGTTCCATCCACATAGCGTGTTTCTACAAAGACCTAGGTTTTCTCTACATATCATGTTTCTATGTGGTCTAAGGTTAACTCTGAATAGCATGTGGTTATGTCGGCATAGGTTTAGTCCACGAAGCATCTTCCCATGTGGGCTCGAGTTCCTCCTAATTAGAATTTTTCTATGTAGGTAGGGATACCTATATGTAGCTTTATAATATGTGGTGTGATGGAATAAAAGTGGTCTTTCTTCTTATTCTTTGCAGAATGGGATTCATAATGGGAATTTCATTTGTGTATGATTCGGTGAATTCTTTTTTTACCTTAATGTTATGCGATGGGTTTACCTGTGGGAAATCGATGGATCCCACACCTTTTTTGGATTTCTATTATTTTGTTTTCCTATTTACCCGGTTCCTCCTTGGTGCTTTTATATCATAATGGGGTAACTATATACTAGGATGGCTGGTCATCCATAGTGGGCTGCATGGATTTCATTTGAAGGATCTCAATAAGTATGCCCTAGCTTGCAAATGATTTTATTTTCTAGGGAGGGAAAATTTCATCCATTCCCACAAATGAATTAACATTTTCAAAAGAGAAAAATCAAAACCTTTCCATGAAAATGATCGGGACTCATTCACCAGAACCATTGGACACCACCATATCCCACAAATTATTTCGTTTCACTAGAACCATTGGTCTCGTTTAGGTTTATTTTACCATTATAGAAATCATAGCTTTGGGTTTATTTGTCCCTTCATCAAATTCATGGAATATTTTCACCTTCAATGTTGTGTTTATAGGACCCAACATACACCATCTTGTGTTAATTGTCTGACATAGCTATGTTTGAGACCAATGTATCTCAATTTTCCATTATAAGTAATATTGAATTCCCTATATAATGTTCCTTGAATATCACAATGTATAAAAACAAGAGACATCAACATATCCTATTTTAAAGTTATTGTGTAAAACTCTAGATTTTGAAAAAATGGATTTTTTTTATAATAATATATTTGGTTCCTTCCAAAATATACATATAAAAATAAGATATATAAGTCTTGGTTAACAATCTTCATTTACTTTTATAAAACACATTGTCCATATCTTCTTGATAAATTCTTTTATTTGTGAAAGATGTATCTATTTTGTCTTTATTAGGTAAAGAGGTAAATCAAGATTCATTAATGATAGAATTTCATGATTCAATAACTATATTAATAGCTACTACATAATTTGATTCTATAATAGTGAATTTATAAATTTTTTAATTCTCTAGATATTCAATAAATATTCTATCAATACGTATTTTACTCAAATTTTCCCCTTTAGGGAAAGGTACCATTACAATTAAGCGACAATTGAATACCCCTAAATAATTGATTTTTAGTATCCTATGCTTATATAAATCATATGAAATAATATAATCCCATTTTTGTGGGAACCCAATTTAAGAAGTGACACATAGTTACAAATTTATCTCCCTAAAATTATTTTTAGGGGCCCAAGATAGGTATCGTAGAATTAACGATTTGAATTATTGTTCTAATATTTTTTAGTTACCCCATTCTATTGAGGTGTATAAGGATATTTCTCTCAATGTATGGTCCCCAAGTATTCAAAAAATAAAGGATTATAATATTCACCTCATATTTCATATATGATGAATTTAATTATAATCCCATATAGGATTTCAACCTCATTTCTATAGATACTAAATTTGACTGTAATTTCATCTCCAGAATATAAAAGATAAACATGAAATAATCATAATAATTTGATTTTTATTAAGAAGGATAACAATATGAATGACAAGAGTAAAATGAGTATGAGATATGGGGGACATAAATAATTAAGGCCATGTTCATCCCCATGAACATTGGGAGTACCTTCCTGGGGAAAAGAACCCATACTAGAGAAGAAACTAATCGACACATCATGAGTATCCGTAGAATAAAAAATGTTATCCTATTTGTCTCCCTCATGCTACATATTCAAGACCGCCATGTGGTGGTTTATGAGCCTTCTACACTTCTAGATACAATAGGTGATAGTCAATGGAGTTCACATATGTCATGTTAGGTGTTATGGGTTATTTTGGATTTTGTTTAATCTGCTTTAAGATAATTTTTTTTGTTGCATAACTTGAGGCCTGTAAGAATAGCCTTGGATTTATCCTTAATGGAGTCATTATTCCCAAAAAAGGAAGTGAATGAAAGGATCACTAAACCCCTATTATCCTGAAATAAATTCCCACCCTACATTTTTCACATGAAACAAGAACAATACGTATTGAGTTTATACCCATGTTGATGCAGGAACCAACAAATCCATTGTCCCAGGGGGTCATTAGTGGAAAAACTGGTATGGGAGTCAGTAACAATGAGGTACCTATGGGAGGGGTAATCTTTCATGTTTTTCCTAATATGAGAATAATCCAACAATGTGATCTAGGTTCTATAAGAGAGAGTCAACCTTCAGTTCGAGAAGCCTTCAAAACATGCTTTATTCCCTGTATTCCAAATGCAATAGTATCCTGCCAACAGAATTAACACTATTGAATTATCCTCGAGACTATTTCACTCAAATACGTGAAACCAAAGATTTAGAAATATTTTTCCCTAAAACACATGAGAATCCAAACCAGTGAACCCTCCAAACCTATTCCAAATCACGTGTTCCTAGTCATATTCAATAAATAAATGGGTAGAGGACTCCTCAGGTGGATTCACACAAGACATGCACCTGGACACCAAAAAATTCCCATGTTCATGATAATATAATTCATGGGAAAAGAATTTTTTTGGATGTGCCAAACCAAGAAGTTATTATATGGTAGGTGTAACTTTCAAATCATATACATTACTTTTTAATAATTCTAAAAAATTAAATTACCATTACATAGTTTCCAATGGTTTCCAAACTATTTTTGTTTGTATGTATGTCACATGTATATCATTATTCTTATTCATGCTTGGTAAAAATTCTATTTCACACATTTCATAATTTATCTTAAAATTAATCTGGCCTAAATTGTTATACCATAAACCAAAAGACTCTCACATGTGATAAAGAACACTATTTTTATTGAATTTGAATAATCCATCATACAAGCGA
Organism: Viscum album; assembly: GCA_963277665.1. Classification (NCBI taxonomy): domain Eukaryota; kingdom Viridiplantae; phylum Streptophyta; class Magnoliopsida; order Santalales; family Viscaceae; genus Viscum; species Viscum album. Next base: position 1,022,636,283 of record OY728134.1, on the reverse strand, counting down.
TGATTTCTAATAAATATTCCACTCTTTGATAGAATAAGGCTATCTTCCTCAAATATAATCTTAATACATGGATTATTTAACATGCTCCCTGAGACTAAGTTCCTACAAACTTCAAGAACATAGAAGACATAACTTTAGGTGAGGATCATTCTCAAGGTAAACTCAACATCAACCACTCCATTCCCTTGTACGTTTATGCTGAAAGAGTTCCCCATGTAAAGATATTTACCATTTTTTGTTGATTCTATATTTTTTATGAGATATTTTTTATTTCATAAATGTCGTGTAGAACTAGAATCAAAACTCCAATAATAGTTATCCTATATCACATTTGAATCAGAAATCATAGGTGTGAAGAGATATTTTGAAGAATTATTTCAATTTTTCTTCTTATAGAGAATATTGCGCCATTTATAGTGTCCAAAAATTATATAGAAGTATTATTTCCCTTTCTACTTATTGAATATCACCTTTCCATTTAAATTATGGTTTGAAAAAAAATCCCCTTTGAGGACATAGATGGATCCACTCCCACTTCCATGAGGACTTTGGATTCATTATCCTCACGTGCATTTTCATCCTTATTATTTTTATATTCCTCCATACATTATCGGTTGTTGAGTATCCCATGAGGGGAATATATTCATTATTGTTCATTAGAAAAAGGTTTAACATTATTCTTCAAAGGACGGATCTTATATACGATGTATGTGACAATGATAGCATCATCCACGTTCATCTTGTTTAGATAAAGTTTTTGTAAAATGTGTTTTATTTCATATAACTATTATATGATAAATCTATTATCTACCATTTTTAATGAAATAAAATTTCTTACTAGGATCTTCTTACTCACCACATCCATTTTTATTTACTTTTTCTCAAAGGCATCACATATCTCTTTTTTTCACTTGGAAGATGATGATATGTGCTAAAGAGGGGATTGAATAAAGCAGATAGTATGTTCCCTAGACACATGAGATCATCATTCTCACATTTTTTATTGTATGGGAAGCTTGAATAATTTCATCTTTTGCTATGAGGGATTCATGGTTGAGAGCATATAAACAACATTGAGGGTTGAATGTAACAAGTGAAACCTCTTCTACCACCTCTTGATGTTTTTACATTGAATTTATCCACCATCATCATATTATTGAGAATTATCATATCCATATTGATGGATTAAAATCTTAATATTTTAGGTTATTTTGGTGGATGATGTATATGGATATGTTGGATGGAAGTATATTGAGATCTTTGAGGCATGTTACGATGTCTCTCCCCCTAAGAGTAGATTTTACCACACCAAATCAACATTACTATGGGTTGTTGGAGAATTATATTTAGGATACAGTAGTGGCTAGATACTTGAAAAAATTAATTTTTGAAGAGTATCCCTTGAATAAAACTTGGAAACACGATATTAACAAAAGGATTTTGTTTTTGTGAACCAAAAAAAATTACTTTGATGCTTATTTAATACATTTGAGGAATCTCAATATAAATAAGAATTAGAGGAGGGTATTGGTTTCTTGGAAGTAATCTTCCCAAATATTAGAGGCTTAATTTATAGAAATTCAGGTACTCATTTAAATATGTTTGTCACAACCCGTCCTTGGGGCCCGTGTCGTGACTACCCCAAGCCCACCTTCCATAGGGCAGGGGCTGGTGACTAGCACCAAAGGCATAAATTCTAATTAAAAGGGAAGGCATTTCCTTTATAAATGTAAACAAACACAATAGAGTACACTACTGAAGTAAGTACTAAGTAAACTGAGTACAAAAGTAAGTGTTGAAAAGTAAATGATCCAGAATAGAAAACCAACGGTATAGTACAGTACAACTGAAAGACTAGTACAACATCAGTAAAGTAAAGCAGCAACCACTGAGTCGTCCTCCAAGAATCCCACCTAAAGGGTGGGTACAGATGGCATCCTCATCACCTTGGGTCCATCCGTCTGCTCCGTGTACGTCCGCCAAGTGGTCCACCTCTTGGTACCGTCTAGTCTAGGCACTCTCGGCCTCTGTCAGTGTTGTCCGTCGTCTGCATCCAACACAACGAGGTGCGGGCATAGCCAGTGCAGGGGTGAGTATAATGATACTCAGTAGAGACCCCGAGACCTTCAATGTTTCAAAAAATCCAACAAGGATAGACCACAATGTATGAAATCAATAGACAACCATTACTTAGGTATATGACCATACATATACCTAAGTTATTAAGTAACCCATCTCAATCATGAGGAAAACACAAAGGTCATTGACTCAGCTCAAACCAGGATTTTCATTATCGAAACCAAAACTGATAGATAACTCCTCCTATATCGAGTAGAGTGTCCCTTTTATGACTCTGAGGTGCTACTCACTAACCGTAGACTGCTGAGGTACTTCTCCTGTCGAGTATCGTGGGTCTTCTACCAAACCGGGAGCTCCGTCCGCTGTGGGTCTGCTGCCAAACCGGACACTCCCCCTTATAGCCGTCAGAGGTACTCTTCTCGTCGCGTACCGTGGGTCTGCTACCAAACTAGGTGCTCTGTCCTCCATGGGTGTACCGCCAAACCAGGCGATCCGTCCACTGGGCTAGTTGAATCACTCCGAGTCGAATCGGCCAAGCAGTCATCAGGTCTACAGCTACTAGGTCTATGCACTCCGTATGCTTGTCTCCAGGAGGATCTTCCCCACGAGCTACTGGTCAATACTCCAAGTCTCATGAAGTCTTAGGTGGAAGTATCTCAAAGGACCGCCATGTCATAGGGGTCTCAACGCAACAGATGGTGTGTCATTCCGACACATGGACTATGAGTTATTGGCTTTTCTGTTCCAGGGGACCGGTTGGTTTTTAAGCTAAAACCCACCAAAAGATACTCCAATCTCATCCTAATCCCATGTAGAGTATTCCAAAAGATCTGTCTCAAACAAAGGAAACCAACGTAGTTCACGACACGTCAATCGGACGTATGGTCCTTAAGTTATAAGTGTTTCTGCTTCGAGGGCCCAGTTGGTTTCGGGTTCGAACCATCCCGGCCATTTTTTCAAAGTCGTCCAAAACTCACTTAGGGTATCTCAAAAGGTCCATTCCGTCATGAGGATCCTAGTTCCGTAGACGGAACACCGATCAGACGCACGGTCTTCGCGTTATTCACTTTTAAGTGAAAACATGCCCGACCCGTTAAGCCCAATGGGCTGGCGAGTCGGGTCAACCTAGTTTTGGTGGGTCCGACCCGGAAGAGGGTCGGATCAGCCAGGTGAATCGCGTGGCCCGGGCAGAGGGGCGCGGTCCAGCCCGACAGGCCACGGATCGGCCGGCTGGCCACGCGGCTTGTTCCGAGGGGGTCGGGCGGTCCGAGGGGGGCACGACCCCCTGCTTTCCCGAACCAGTGGCACCAAGTGGCACCGTCCTCCCAAACCGGCCAGCCGAAGCCATCCGGCCTTCTTGGTGCAATCAGGCCACTCGGGTGGGTCGCGGTCTAGCAGTGCGGCACCTTCAGGTGCCACGGCTTCTACACCCGGTCGGCCGACGATCTGGTCGGTTTGCCGCTGGCTTCTGCAGTGCAGCACCCCTTGTGGCACGGCGGTCCTCCTTCGGCCCGAACATCTTTAGCCAGCCAGTTTTTTTCGTCCTAGCGGCCCGCGGTTGTGGTCCACTAATCCTCCTTATGCAGTTGTTGTGCGTCTGCTGCCATCGATCGTCACCGCTTCCCGATTTCAAATATAACAAGAAATGTCTGAAAGTCATCGGGCCATGTTTGTTTGGCCCGCGCCCTCCTCTTTATGTGGTAACAATCGTCCAATACCAATTTCGAAAATTAACAAAGAATGAGATAAATTTTTTTCACTCAAAGAATATCAAAAACCCCTACCTCGAATAAAGTTTCACTCGTAGATGAGCCGCGAAAGATGAGTGTCGCGATGGTCGGGCATCGCGGAGAGGCGGCGTCAACTCGTTGATGTCGAGGAAGAAGGAATCGTGGATGGCGCATTGTCTGCATTCCTTACAAGTAGCTCCTTCTTCTTTGGCTTGGCCTAAGATCTATGGAGGTAATCGACATCCCTCAGCGGTTCTTCATTGGAAGGATGCTGTTCTTCGTTGAGAGAAGAACACTAATCTCTAAATCCTCTCAAGTCCCAACAAATATTTGCCAACCAAAATAACAAAAAGGATTTTCCCTCTTTTTAAAAGAATTTCCAACCAATTCAAAACAATTAAAAAGTTAATTTTTGACACATAGATTAATTAATTAAGAGATTAATTAATTCATTGGGTTGGGTGGTACAATCAATGGGTGGAAGGTGGAGAGTCTCCACATAATAAATGAGGGGGAGTTGTCAACTTAATGAAGAAGAGTGTTAATGGGGGGTTTAAGGGGAGTTATGGGGAGATGAAAGGTTAGGGGTTCATGTGGACCCACCCCACAAATATCCTCTCATGGGAGGTTATGTGGGTATGGTCCCCACCTATAACTCCCCTTGGGAGGAAATAACTAACATGGATAAAAAAAAATTGTGATCCACAAATTGTGTTTATTTTATTATAATTCCCCAAATATTAACTCTCAACCTACTTAAAACGCAACTACGGTAAAGGTCCCCTTAAGCGAATATCGGTGCTGCGAGTTCATCGGTGCCCTCATATTTCATTTCTGATCACTAGTTCAAAAGATAGAAAACCCTGCTCATACGTTCACTGAAAATACCCAAACAAAACATCAAAAAATTATTTTGGGCACCCCAGGCCTCGGAATCATGTGCCGTCAGAAACTACGTACTCGTACAATTCCAAAGAATTTAAGAAAAAAAATTTCCTTGAAATTTTTCGGTCTTTAAATTACCCCTAACTCATGGATTTACGTCCCCGTAAAGCTACAACACATACTAGGGAAACAAGAAAAAGGTACAGTGCACGCATCTGAGCCTCCCGCTCCCATGTGCTCTCCTGGAGGTTCCTGTGCTGCCAGCGAATGCGCACCAGAGGAATCGACCATCCACGCAGGACCCACTCTTGTTGATCCTCAATCTCGTCCAGGACATCTGTGAATGTCACCCCATCATCGATGTCCAGCTCCCCGTAATCGATGATGTGGGTCGGGTCATGCACGTATCTCATCTGCTGAGATACATGGAAGACGTCATGCACCCGGTGCAACTGAGGTGGAAGGGCCATGCAGTAAGCCACCTCGCCTACACTGCTGAGGACCTGTTATGGTCTAATGAATCATGGAGATAACTTTCATCCTCGGCCAAATCTCCATAGACCTCATCGAGATGAGACCAGTACGAAGACGTGGTCACCATACTCGAACTCCAGTAGTATCTGTCTCCTATCAGCATAAGACTTCTGTCTGCTCTATGCAGTATTCATCCGCTCCTGGATAATCTTCACTTTCTCTGTCATAGCCTGAACCATCTCTGGTCCTACAAGAGATGCTAAGATTTCTCCTTTTACCATAAGAGAAATTTGGTCTCATCCCCTGGATGAACCATGTTCTTTTCCTAATATAGTCAATCCTGACATGAACGGTACTATTTCATGCCATGGATGACGTCGTAAGGCCTCGACACCACTACCAAGATATCCAACCATCACTCTCACCTCCAATCTTTATGTCACACTGTCGGCATCAGTGTGTGGTCACTGGGTCTCCTCTAGTAGGAATCTCGAAAGTGAGGGTCAAGTCAATAGTAATAACAGGAACCTCTTATTATTAAACACACAAAAGGCAAGAAAAAAATGTCATAACAAAAAGTGTCTTTTATTACTGCATCTCAAAGTACAAAGACACATAACAACCAAAAACAACAACAACAAGGAATCTAGAAGCACCATGAACAATGGCCTTCATGCCTGTAACTAGTCCCGCTCCTGTAAACCTACTTCGAGAGCTCCATAGTCGTATGATTCAGCTGCCTGAAGTTGTCCTCTCCCATATCCACCCATTCCCTACGGTCGGGGTGGACCTCCTGGTTGTGGTGGTGGCAACACCTCGAAGCATCGTCCAACACTAGCTGCACGACCAGCTCTTCTGCCTCGGTCTAGTAGGTTCCTCTACTGCCTACTGCTCATCTTCTAGACGGGTCGGGCAGTCTGGAGCCAAGTGACCCTGCCCACCACATGCATATCACTTCATACGCCTCATATAGATGGCTCTGTTTCGTGTGCCTCGCACAACCGAACCTGTATCCTGAGGATGCCCACCGGTTTTCCTAGTCCACTTGAAATTCTATGTCATCGTTCTACTGCCGGCTGTAGAAGACTCTGCTACGGTCAAAATGCCTTGCGGGAGAGAAAAAGCTCCTGAACCTGCACAGAGTGTAGAGTTTCTGGTACAAACTCCATCTGGAAAAGACCCTCAAAATTCTCCCTAGGTGAGGGTTGCCTCATCGTAAAACTATAGAATCAGGCTCCACAACCTCTCAGCTACTCCCTGAAAGAGACTAACAGCTAGTTACACCATCAAGTCAGTGGGTGTTTCAACTATGTGGAAAACCCATGCTACACCCTCCAGCCAGTACCCAGCTGTCTGAAAATATGTCTCGCCTCGAAACCTCGTAGGCCTCTTTCACTGTAACTCATGCAACGTGATCAAGCGCACAGACCCTCTACTCTTGGGGATGGTGGCAACGGTTGCCCAAGGGTTAGTGGTACCGCTGGTGCCTCCACTGTGATGGGGACATGCACCGTGGCCTCGCTGCTTAGTGGGCTACGATCACAATCCCCACTCAGAACCCGTGCTAACCAACTAGGTGAAGACATCCTGAAAAAGAAACATGTGCTCCATGATCAAAATATTATACCTGGTGAGATGACCCGGTTTGAGCTGACTTAAAATAAACTTTTGGAAATACACACGCAATCACTGTTTTCGTGCACTAAGTCAGAAATCAGTAGTCAGGGTCATGGTGTACGGATACGTCGGCCACCGCACCAACACTGGACTCCCTAAACTGAAAACCACACTCGGTACTCTTAACACTATTGCTTCATAGAAATAAAGATCAGAGTCCAAATTTCTATGGTAGAACCGACTCGTTTGATACCAATTTGTGACGACCCATCCTCGGGGCTTGTGCCGTGACAACCCCAAGCCCGCCTTCCATAGGCCAGGGGTTGGCGACTAGCACCAAAGGCGTAAATCCTGATAAAAAGGGAAGTCATTGCCTTTATGAAAATAATCAAACACAACAGAGTACACAACTGAAGAAAGAACTATGTAAACTGAGTACAAAAGTTTGTGCTGAAAAGTAAATGGGCCAGAATAGAAACCCAACTGTAAAGTACAGTACAACTAAAAGAGTAGTACAATAGTATTAAAGTAATGAAGCAACCACGGAGTCACCCTCTGGGAATCCCACCTAAAGGGTGGGTAATGATGCCCTCCTCAGCACCTCGGGCCCGGTCTTCCGCTCTGTGTACGTCCGCCAAGTGGTCCGCCTTTGGGTACCATCCAGTCCAAGTGCCCTCAGCCTCCGTCAGTGATGTCCGTCGTCTTCATCCAACACAACGAGGTGTGGGCATAGCCCGTGTAGGGGTGAGTATAACAATACTTAGTAGGTACCCCGAGACCTTCAAGGTCTCAAAAAATCCAACAAGGATAAACCACAAAGTATGAAATCAACGGATAAACATTACTTAGCTATATGCCCATACATGTACCTAAATTATCAATTAACCCATCTCAATCATGAGGAAAACACAAACATCGTTGACTCGGCTCAAACCTGGATTTTCATTATCGAAACCAAAACTGCTGGAGAACTCCTCCTCTGTCGAGTAAAATGGCCCTATCGTGACTCCGAGGTGCTACTCACTAACCTTAGACTGCTGAGGTACTCCTCCTATCGAGTATCATAGGTCTGCTGCCAAACCGGGCGCTCCGCCCGCTATGGGTCTGCAGCCAAACCGGGTGCTCCCCCTAATAGCTGTCAGAGGTACTCCTCCGGTCGAGTACCGCGGGTCTTCCTCCAAACCAGGCACTTCGTCCTCCATGGGTCTACCGCCAAACTGGGTGCTCTTTCCACTGAGCTAGTCAAATCCCTCTGAGTCGAATCGGTCAAGCAGTCATCAGGTCTATAGCTACTAGGTCGCCACACTCCGTATGCTCGTCTCTGGGAGGATCTGCTCCACGAGCTACTGGTCAATACTCCAAGTGTCACTAAGTCTCTGGTGGAAGTATCTTAAAGGACCTCTACGTCATAGGGGTCTCAACACAATAGACGACGCGTCAATCGGATGCCCGAACTGTGAGTTATTGGCTTTTCCATTCTAGGGACCCGGTTGGTTTTTAAGATAAATACAACCCCACCATACTCCATTCTCATCCGAATCCCATTTTGAGTATTCCAAAATAATCGTCTCATAATAAGAAAACCAACGTAGTTGACGGCACATCAATCTGACATCTGGTCCTTATGTTATAAGTGTTTTCACTACGAGGGCCCAATTGTTTTAAAGTTAAAACCAACCCTGATGTTTTTTCAAAGTAGTATATAACTCAATTAGGGTATCCCAAAAGGACCTCTCCATCATGAGGATCTTAGTGCCATAGACGGCACATCGATCAAACGTGTGGTTTTCGAGTTATTCACCTTTAAGTGAAAACGGGTCCAGCCTGTTAAGTCCAGTGGGATGGCGGGTCGGGTCAACCCAGTTTTGGTAGGTCCAACCCGGAAGAGGGTCGGACCGGCCCTATTAATCGCATGGCCCGGGCCGAGGATCACGGTCCGTCCTAGCAAGGCACGGCCAGCAGGGCGCGGCGTGGTTGGTTGGCCGATCGGCGCGGTCCGAGGGGGACGAGCGGTCCGGGGGGGCTTTCCTGATCTGGCGGTGCCAAGAGGCGGCACCCTCCCAAACTGGCCAGCCGAAGTTGGCCTCACTTCCTTGCGCAAGTGACCCATTCAGGCAGGCCGCAGTACAACAATGCGGAACCTTCGGAAGTCATAGCTTCTTCACCTGACCGGCCGACGAGCCGACCAGTTCACCGCCGAAGCGGCCCATGGATTTGAGGTTGCAGTCTTCTGCAGCACGGTGCCCCTTGTGGCACTGCGATCCTCCTTCGACCCGGCCGGCTTTAGCCAGCCGGTTCTTCATCGGCCGAGCGGGCCATAGTTTCAGGCCGCAGTTCCTCCTCATGCGTCCGGTGCGCGGCCACCGCCTTCGATCATCGTCGATTCCCTATTACAAATAATACAAGAAAGATCGGAGGGTCATCGAGCCATGTTTGTTCGGCATGCACCCTCTATGTTATGCGATAACAATCGGCCAATGTCAATTTCGAAAATTAACAAAGAATGTGGTACAATTTATTCACTCAACAAATATACAAAACCCCAACCTTGATTAATGGTTCACTCGTACACGAGCCATAGAAGATGAGCATCGCGGTGGCTGGGCATCACGGAGAGGTGGCGTCAACTCATTGACGTCTGAAAAGAAGAAACTGTGTATGGAATGTCGTTGGCATTCCATGTAGGTAGCTCCTACTTTGGATTGGCCAAAGATTGATGGAGTTAATCAACATCCCTCGGCGGTTCTTTGTTGGAAGGATGGTGTTATTCATTGAGAGAAGAACACTAATATCTAAATCATCTCAAGTCCCAACAAATATTTGCCAACCAAAATAATAAAAAGGCTTTCCCCACTTTTTAATAGAATTTCCAACCAATTCAAAACAATTCAAAAATTAATTTTTGACACATAGATTAATTAATTAAGTGATTAATTAATTCATTAGGTAGGCTGGCACAATCAATGGGTGGAAGGTGGAGAGGCTCCACATAATAAATGGGGGGGGGGATTTTTCAGCTTAATGAAGTGGCGTGTTAATGGGGGGTTTAAGGGGAGTTATGGGGAGATGAAAGGTCAGGGGTTCATGTGGGACCCACCCCACAAATATCCACTCATGAGAGGTTATGTGGGTATGGGACCCACCTCTAACTCCCCTCGGGAGAAAATAACTAACATAGATAAATAAAATTATGATCCTCAAATTTTATTTATTTTATTCTATTTCCCCAAATATTAACTCTAAACCCGCTTAAAACGCAACTGCAGTAGAGGTCCTCTTAAGTGAATATCAGCGTTGCGAGTTTATCGGTGCCTTCGGATTTCAATTCCAACCACTGGTTCAAAAGATATAAAAACATGCTCATACGTTCACTGAAAGTACTCGAACAAAACTTCAGAAAATTATTCAGGGCACACCGGGCCTCGGAATCAGGTTCCGTCTGAAACTGCATACTTGTAAAATTCCAAAGAATTTAAGAATAAAAATTTCATTGAAATTTCTGGGTCTTTACAATGATTCCAAAACAATTATAATGCGTAGATACCTTTTCTATAATGGTGTTTTATATTTAGATTTAATATTGTTCATTGTATCATGCCTAATCAATTAAGTGTTGCAGATTACACTTGCTAGCGAACATGCATACCAGTAAAATGTGTAAAGTGTGAAATCATTGTGCCATATTTTGTGTATGCGCAGGTGAACCCATGGATGTTTCGGTTCACTATTCCATGCAAGATTATACCATTTATCTTTATCATTTTAAAAATTGATATTTGTACTCCAATTAAAAAGGAAATACCTTCCCCTTACCACTTTCTATTGTAGGATTTCCAAAAAAATATCCTTTAATAATTAAAAAAAATAAGTTTTTAAAAAAAAATTAAAACCGATCACTTTAAAATAATAATTTCATATTCATTGATTTAATATCCTTAACAGTCGTAATCAATGTAGGGTGGGAATGTTTTACCCGACTGGACAACACAAAAGTTATCTAAAACATAACAGTCTTCATTTAAAAGATTCACTTCCCCAATGACATTACAACATAAATAAAATTTTACATGAAAACACGAATATCCTATAGGGATTCATTTCTAGGTTTTCCATCCAAAAAAACCTCTCTAAGACAATTAAAAATAAATATTTACATTACCATCCCATTTTCTGGTTAAAGGAGTGGTTATGAATTAATGATTCATATTAAACGATTATATCCAATTATTCTTATTTATGATGTAATATTGAAAAAATCAGAAACCCCTAAATAATTTTGATGGATACAGGGACACCAACGTGGTGTAAAAATTACACATCATGATAGTACTGACTGACACCATATGGGGTAAGGTGATCTAACCATGAACACCACTACTTTTGTCCAAATTCCAATATCCTCCCATTATTCCCTAGACACCACTGGTAATGTTGTCTCAAGAAAAATTTTCAAAATATGAAAAATATGTCAAATTTTTAAGAAAAAAAAGTCTAAAAATAAATATTTTTCCATTGTTAAGATAATGTAATAAAATAATTAATATATCATTAAAAAATAATAATCCAATAATAAAATTCAAATAATTACTAATATTTAAAAGTTATTATAATTCATTTTTAAATAAATCAAAAATTAGACAACAAAAGACAATACAATACTAAAAAATAATAATAAATAATAACATAAATTTAAATTCATGTTATTTTTATATGTAAGGATATCGACACAATTAATCATAGCTTATGATAGTGGCATTAGAGACACCCCTATCGTAATTTCCCCCATAAAATCACATGGATTCATATAAATACATCACTTTTGTATCATATCCATTAATATTCATATTGATATATCATCCATTATTTTATTATTAATATGGTTATTGATCAATCATTTTCTTTTTTACTTTTTATTCAATATTCCCTAAATAAATGATTCAAAAAATTTCTTCTCCTTATTTTTTTGGTTGTATTGTAATGATGATGATGATTATTTAATGTATATCTATAAAAAACGAAAATTATATTATAATCTTTAGCTTTTTTATCTTATTATGAGTAAATATTCATTTCCATTTTTATATTATTATTATTAATGTTATTATTATTATTATTATTTCCTTTTCTTTGGGGTGGGAGTTGTTTGATTTTAGGAGTTGTTGGGATGGTTTTGGGGTTAATTCCCCAGGGATAAAATTTTGTTTTCTTTGAGTTGTGCACAGAGAAGCCACTAAAATGTACACTGATTACTATTATTTTCATTATTATACCCCCATGTTAGTATGGGGTTGGAAGGTTAGTGGTGGGGATGATTAATGTATTTTTTTTTAAAAATCCATAATTTTTAAGTGTTTTAGTAATTAATTGATTAAATGAATTTGAAATTCATATTTTTAATTTTACCTTGAATAAAAATATATTTTTAAGATACTTATGAATTTGTTTTAAAACTTATTGTCATTTTTGGAAAATATTTTCCACTAAAAATATTTTTTAAGAATTATTAAAACTACTGAATCATTTTATGCTATTATTTTTGGGTTCATGATTTTAATTGTGATTTTTTGATTTTTTTTATTTGATTAGGATTGAAGTATAATCCATAGTTGCTACATTTTTCTATATTGTTAATATAACTATAACACGAATAATAAAATTAGTTAAGTATATTTGTATATATAAATATATGTGTGTGTGTGTGTGTGTGTGTTTATGTATTAGTTTAATTAGTTTTGAAATATCTAATCTTAAAAATATATTAGTTTTATTATTTTTAAATTAATAAGTCATATATACTATATATTTTGAGTGCTTTTATGTGTGTGTCTATATGTATATAAATTATTTTTAATTTGATATTATTTTTATTGATTTAGTATATACAATATTTATTAATATATTATTGATATAAATATATTTATTTTTTATTCAAATCAAATGTTTATGAAAATTTATATTTTAATTTATATTTATATATAAAAACATTTTAAAGAAAATAAATAAATCTATAAAAAACATACAAAATGTTTCTAAACTAATAATAAAAATTTATCATCATTTCTATTATTTTGTTTTGTTGGTACAAAACTTCTTTATCCTTTTGACACCAAAATGGTTATTTTATAACAATAATATTAATTAAATAACTAAATGAACATTATAACTTATATTTTATGTTTTTATACTATATACATAAATATTTATGTTTCATATATGTGTAATATATATGTTGTAGTTTTTTATATAATATTATAATATTATTATTGATAAATATATTTTAAATACCTATTATATATATATATATATATATTGTTTCTTCTATGTTATGTGTAATTTTTGTTTTATATTTAGATTTTAATTTTAAACAAACATAATAATGTATTTAATATAATAAAACTAATTAAAACCACAGATTCTTATTGTTATGTAGCCCCCATCATAAGTGTAAATTATCCTTATTTTCATTATTTATATATTTTTGTGTGTGTTTATATTCATACAGAATGATATATATATATATAAACATATTTTTTACACACATATATTTAAAATAGGGAAACAAAAAATGAACAATTGTTAAATTTAGACTTACACAATGTTATCTATGGAAGAATAAGAATTAACCCCCTTATTATCAATTCCACGTATAAAAATGATAATAATAATAATTATAATAATCTCTATATTTATTTGTGTAATAATAATTTTCTCACATCCACTTTATAGTACTAATAAAAGTCCATTCTGTAGTAGTGATAGTTTCATCGTATATGTCATATGATATGATGAGATATACATTGCAACTTTCATGGATAGTGGCACCTCATGATATCCATATATTGTATAAAATGATATAACAAAAAATACATGAAGTTAAAACTCAACAAAAATGTATATCATACCGTATGATTTGTCATATATATATATTATATATCAAGGCTTTAGGGATCTACTAATTGCACTAAATCATAAAAGGTGTATGTTCCTTCTCACCTTATATTGTATCAAATACAATAACTTGTGAAATAATATCCAAAAATCATTTAAATATATTCAAAAATACTTTTGGAAATATTCCATCATCTTTACAATGTATTACATCTTATGAAATACCTTATGTAATCTCATTCAAAACTCTTTGATTTGTTCCAAAATACATTTAGGGAAACTCTCTAAATGAAACTCAATTCTCATTCTGTCAACCAAAAAATAACCCCTCATCCCTTTATAACATTGAAAAAATTCTAATAATTGTATCCATAAATGTGAGAAAATAGAGGACTCTCACATAGAATCAGTGCTACTTAAGATACAAAGGGATATGGTGTGATCTCCATCAAACACATTTTATCACTATACCTATGTCTACTAGTTGTATCAAATTATACATGTATTATCATAAATTACCTCTATCCAAGGCATTGGGTGACTATATTACAATATGTATGTTAATCTTACTACTCATACATTATTGATTTTCTGAGTATATAATGGCTATGTCAATGAATACATCACATGTCATTCACCTTTATAGTTGAATAGATCACTTCCCCCACCCGAATTGATAACTACATCATATTTAGTATCAAGGTGAAACTGGACACTTATCCAATCTATCTCAATTAATGTTTTAAATTTCATACTTGTTATACAAGGGAAAAAATCCCATCTTAGTTCATCTATGGATATCAACATGATCAATAATATACCCAACCAACCCCTAATTAGCATAGCCTTAAGGATTGTGTAAGAATGGTTTTAAAGTATGGATGTTATAATTATAACTATATTTGTAACCTCAAGTAATGTGGACACCAAATAAGATCCATGAACCCCTATTATACCAAATATATAGTGTATTGCCTAATGTGGTATACTAAGTTGTATATCCTCTACAAAAAAACATTGTTTGCACCTCATGGGAAAATTTTGTGTCCTGATGCAAAATTTATACTCATGTCATCAATAAATTGTTTTTCCTATAAAACTCCATGATGAATAACTATAAGTTAATACTCAAATATGTACTTTTGGAGGTCAATTATCATTACACTTTCATGAAATTTATATCAAAATATTCAAATATTCATCCAATATGAAAAAATTAAAGGGTTGAGATTTCCTTTTGTATATCAAGAGAAATTTTTTATTCTTAAACACCATTAAAAATACTTACCAAAAATATATATAAGTGTATCTATAACATATCTTATATGTCAGACTTCAAGATTAAACTTCTGTTTTCTACACTTTCAGGGGTTTTGTTAACTAATTGTACATATATATATATATATATTTGTTATTCTTTCCACATCTCTATATGACCATATGATAAAACTATTGGATTGTGTGCCATATATCCAAAATCAATGTGTTATATGATTAATTATATTGATTTTTGTTTTAATATTAACAAAGTTATTATCACATCCTGATTATTCTTCTATGTGACATAGCATGTGATAATTTCTTAAGGGTAATTGTCTCATTGAAAGGTCATTAAGTTACCTGCTATGATGGGAACTAAAAAGTTGCATGAAAATATTCTTAAATGTATTTTATATGGTTATATGATATAATTTTATTGGAAAAAATAATACTCGCTATCATGGGGAGACTCATGGGACAATGAAACACTTTTTCCTGGTGTATGCCCTTTGTAATTATCAGAGAATGAGATTATAAGAACATGGACTTCCAGTAGAGAACCCACATTTATATGTGTTATTAGAAGATCCTATCTGTGGATCTATGTAATAATATATAGAAATTAACATTATTATTAATTCATGTCATGAGTCATTTACATTGATGTATTGATGAAAACAATGAGGACATATTTTTTTGGAGATGTAGGATACATCGAGCACACCATGAATGACATTGTATTAATGAATAGTGAGAGAAAATATTTATTTTTTATTCATTAATGGAATTAGATATATCATGACCATAGATGGAAATTGAACCACCTTATTATGTCTATTCCCATGATGTTCGGTTGGAAAGTTCATTTCATGAAATTCAATTAAAGAGACATCAAGAATATAGGTTGATAGAACCATTAGGAAATCTAATTATAGATATCTGTATAAATGAATTATATTACATTGTGTACATTCCCTTGTGGTTATTTTTATTTTGGAATTTAATTTCCTTTTATATGGGTGTCTTAACTTATTACAGGATTCTGAACATGGTCTATATGTTCTTTTTCCTAATTCAACAGAGAAAGAGGCCTACAAGGTCACATAATAAGTGTGTCTATATCCTCAGTTAAATTTTATAAGAATTTAACTTGTTGGATAAATATTATTCCATTAAGTGGTTCAAAAATTATTCATGTTTGTCTTATCACATATATTCAGCCATCAATTATTTCAAAGAATATTTGTGAGTTGAATATTTCATAAATATTTATTTTTTATTTTACTGAATATAATATTTAGTTTTAATTGGAGAATAATTAAATGATATCTATTTATTAAAAAAAATAGTCATTATTTTTGTTCTAATAAATATTGTGGGATATTGGAAGACCAATTTTTCCATTCCTATAAGAAATGACATATTAAATATTATTATATTAAATTTTAATTCATTTATTCATGGAAGTAATATTTATTTATCCAAAATTTTATCACATGTCAATTAAAAAATATTATTATTGTTATTATTTATACATAGGGTCTATTATGAGTTAAGAAAATCGTAAATCCCAATGTGAAATTTTTATTATCTAACTCCATCTCTATTTAAACCCATTTATGATATTCTGAAACCTATCCCCATCCATTCTAATCACTATGCATAATGAATTCTAGATAATCCTCTAAAATCCTACAGAAATATTCTCCTCGATTTCTCTGAAGAATATAATGTGATTCACTTCCTCCACCCTCTTGATTCTAGAGAGAATAAAGGGATTCCTTCTACCTGAAGTGATTCTCAACGTGATCAACAGTGAGTGGTGCAAACATTAGGGTCATCCAAGATAGAACCTAGATATTTTTTATTTATGTTTTCAAAAATAATATGTATCATATATAATCATTATAAATAATTTAATACAGGTTGAGTGCATGTATTTTTTTGTTTTCATTTCAATCAGTTATTAATTTGTTTTGAAAGAATTAATTGTGGTATGTATATTATTTAAAAAAGATAAATGAATAATTCCAATGGGATGTGATTTATGTTGATACATTACTTGTGTCCAATGCATTTACATTTAATGAAATATGTCTAGGTTGGATATCTAAAGGGATTTCATACCTCACGTTGTATAAGGTAATTTCATATGACGTAGCCAAATCTCTTCTAATCATGAACATCATTTGTCTCATGGAGAATGTTCCAGAAACCATTTGTTGATCAAGAGTACTCTTGATATGATCAAGGATCCAAGGATGACACAATCCCCTTAGATTCTGGATAATTTTGTCTACAACTAAAGGTGATCTTTATCAAGCACACTAAAAAGGATAAAATATTGATCATATATAACTTATGTTATGAAATTTAATTTTTATTATTATTACACATTTTTTTTGAATATATATTGTTCACAAAGGTTTTTATTCTGCAACCATGTTAATGCAATAAATATTCAGAACCTAATAGTGGTATCAGAGAAAAGGCTTCTTGGATGAATCAATGTGTAAATTTTATTATTTAATGGATAACATAATTTATAATTTCTAAAATTGGATGTTTTAAGACTAAAAATATATATGAAAATGAATATTTATATTTCACAATTAAATAATTATTTTCATTAATTATTTATTCTTTTATGATATTCTTGTTTATAAATTGGTTTTCCAAATCAGAATAACATTAATAGAGTATAAATAATAAAATTTATTTTATTAGCCTTTAAAAAATATGAAAAGTACATATTTATTACTCCTATTTATGAAAATAAATAATTTATTTATTTTACATAAGAAAAATAAATTATGAAATGGATTAGATAATTTAAAAAAAATTTATAAATAATGTAAAATATATTTAAAAATATTTAAAAAATTTATAATAGATTTTTATGAAATAATTAACTATAAAATGTTTATGGTTAATTGAAAAAAATAATAATATATATATATTTTTTAAAAAACATTATAAATCATAGTGAATGTTATTTTGGGAATATTTTACTTTATTAAGAGTTCAGATTAATTTATTTTAAATAGTTTATAATTAATTATATAAATGTTTATGAAACATTTATTAATAAATTGTTATAAATTTTAATTGCTAAATTTTAAAATACCGTTTTCTTAAATATATGGAATGCCTTATGATATTAAAATAAAAAGTTTATCCGGGGCTAAAATAGTTTCTCATTTATGTTCATAGATGACATTTTTTTCTTCATTACTGGTATGTAAGGATCTATAATCTATTTCAATAGGATTATGGAATCCTATAGATACTTGAGTAGCCAAGAGTTTAACTAGGGAAAGTGTTGTGTCTATATCCTAAAAATCTATTTGAACATACTCAAAAAATCATACAACATAAGCTATGAACATAAATTAAGAACTTGGTGATGTACTATCTCAAGGAACCCATCTCATATTGAAAAATTAGGAAGGTTGTTTTTTTTGAATGAATTATCAACTACATCATAGAACACATTTATAACTGCAAAAATATATTCCTCTCATTTGTGAGAAAAATAACACTGTTGAACAGTGTCCTTACATCCACATTAACTCATATTCTCTTGATCATCAAGGTACAAAAGGGAACCATCAACAATATTTAAAAAAAACTATAACACTTTCAGTCAGGATGTTGACAAGGGAGAAATATTCCATTTGGATTCTTAGAATAGGATTGTGATGCCAATTGAGGAAGGGGTAATTAATTTAAGACTTGTGTCAGGGGACATAAAAGGATTAAAGTTGAGGGTGGATTTAAATATAATTTAAGGGAAATATTTCTAGAAAAAGTCTTATGAAATAAAATTATTTGAAAAAATGGAGAGTTTGGGTAAAAAACAAGAGAACATATATCCTAGAAGTTTGTAGGATGGAGAAAATAGATATTCTGAAGTAGAATGTGTGGTGGGTGGTGGGATGTGGTAATATAAAATATTTTAAGAATAATTGGGTTGGTTGTATCCTATTCTTACTAGGGTGACTATTGATATATATATTATTTTGGGAATCTGTTGTGTACCCCTAAATTATTAATATGACCCTCAATGAGAATCATATGATCCTCCCTGTGGATATTAGTCTGGTGGATGAGCCTGAAAATTGTTTTGGAGATTCGATGTTAGTTATCTTCAGTGATCATGAATTACACATTTCAATACATGAAAACCAATTTATTATTGAATGGGTGAGAAATTCATTTTGTAAAGAAATCCCATCAAAAAATAACTTTATATCTTGGTGATTGAGTAACAAAGCCTTCCCCATATATGATAATGTGGAAAAGAAGGGGATTTACCTGGCCTTATTTTTCCTATTTTTTGAATATATATGTTCATAATCTGTCTAGAACCTCTTCTTTAAATGAAAATGGGTAATAAATCATGGAGATTCATAAGATAAATCATCGTTATTATGGTGCAAGGGGAATCCTATTTGGATTTGACCATAGCTTGGTTTTAGGGGACTAAAAAACAACGTATTGAAGTATAATTTTGTGGCATGGTGTTCATAGTAGAATTTTGGGTGTTATGTGAGGTAAGTAATAACGAAAGAGAAGGAATGCACTTCTCTCACATATGAATTCAAGTTGAAGTGAAATTTCTTGTGGTGGACCTCTTTGCTCATATCCCAGTCCGGGGGGGGGTCATCGATTTCATTAAGGGGGATCCTTCTAAGGATTACCTTTTCCTTTGTGGGAGGAAACCATGGTACCAAATAGTAGTGGTGTATGTTGAAGACTCACAGTACTAATCTCAATATAAAAGTTTATAGTTATTTCATTCTTTGAGTGATGAGAGGGGGTGGCTTGGTACTAGATGAAATGGATTCAGAGATATTTAGTTTCAGTGATCACTATGGACTAGGTATCTCCATCAGGGTCGATACGAGATCAATGTATTATGGACTTTCACAATGATTTTTTATAACATCACTATATCTATGGTGGAGTTTTACGACAAAATTCATGTTAGTTTTGCTTCAAGATAATGTCAATACTATAGGGGGACCTACTCAAATACACTAGGAAGTACATGATGAACAATGATATGGGCTTGGAAATTAAACATACATGGAGGTAAGGGAAATATTTTACTAAAATCCTTTATAGTATAGGGATATCTAGTGAAAGTCTCATTTTATACAAATTTATTTGGTCCCTACGGCTAGATTGTAAGATTATTTTAAGTGGTGATTCCCTTGGTCTGTACCACTTTCATCCCCCAGGAGTTCCAAGGATTATTTTCATAAACTATTATATTTTAGTAATATGAGTAATTTATAGAGAGTTTATAAATTAAATAAATGCATCCAAAATATATATATGATTATAATTAATGAATTATTAATATATATTTTGGAATGTGGAAAGGGGATTCATTTTGATAAATTATTTCAACCAGATCAAAATGGTTTTGATGATTAATTTAATATTAGTTTATATAATATTTGAATATATGATATTTGAATTATATAGAATGATTATATAATAGTAATTGGATTATAATTTTTTATAATTAATATAATATGAAACATTTTAAAGGTAATATCGTATATTGAATACTGTGAAATGTTTATAATGAATGAGAATATAAAATATATTTATTAATTATTATGAAATCTTTATAAAATTTATAAAATGGGTTTTAAAAATTAATTAACTATAAAAGTTTTTTGGTTAATGTGTTAAATGTTTTTGTAACAATTATTACAAATATTCTTTAAATATTAAAGAGTTAATATTATGAATATCATATTCAAATTAATACGACTTAAAAAGATTTATAAATCCAAATTAAATGGTATGAAATTATATGTATTTTTTGAAATCTTGAAACAAAGTATTTATTTAATGATTTTAAAAATGGTTTATAAAACATTTTATAAATCTCATAAATAAGGTCAAAATAGAAAAGGTGTTTATATTAATAATTATGAATTGTCTATAATTAAATAATTTTCAATTGTCCAAATTAAAAGGGTCCTTATTTAAATATGTTTTTTAATAATGTTATTTATAGTACATTTATTTGATCAAAGGGTTAAATAAAAAATAAAAATGACATATAATATATTTGATATGGAAGAGTTTAAATTGGATTGAGTATATAATATTTTATATTCAAAATTATGGAATATATATAGTGTCATATAATTTATAAAAAGGTTTAAAATTATCTATTATTTGTAAATTATTCATAAATAATTCAATCTTTTTAAAATATTTGAATTGTTTATTTATTAACATTTTATTTCGTATATTATTCATAGTTATAAATTTTTTATATTATGAATTTTAATGCTTTATTTTAACTATTAAACTGCTTATGGGAGATATTCTTTCATTACAAGCTAGGTATGACTCTGTAAAATTTATTTTTCATCTACCTTGACATCAGTTTTTAATTAATGTTTTTAGCTTTAATTTAGTTTTTTGGAATATTTAGTGTATATTAGGTGTTAGAGATATTATGAATTGAATTATCTATTGATTAAAGTTTCCTCGAGTAGTGGGACATAATGTTAGACTGCCTACATAATTAGAGGTTTATACATTGACTAGGAAAGTGAATACAATTGGTTATCTATCTCTCTGGGATTACACATGTGGATCTTTTCAATCTCATATATCTATATGTCTTTACATGAAGAGTTCATGTACCTTATTCATATGATGAATTTGTGTATGTGAGAATATGTTTCACTTCTAATTTTGGATGAGTAACACATATTTTGGGTTCTATAAAGAGTTATGTATTATTGTGGTGAAAACATATTAATTTTGTGGTTGTAATAGTGATTCTAAAAATTGGATCATTAGAAGCATGCATACACAAAAATGGAATACAATATAAGTATATAATGATTACATAAGTTGTAATAATTATGAATTTAGTATTCATAAAATTTTTATGAAATTAGTGATATTGTAATATGAAGATCCCAATATTATTAAGTGTGAGATTCCATCCAAAGAAACACATGTCACTACCACAATCATTCAACCGGGTAGGTTATTCACTATAAGAGAGATCATGAATTATCTTCTGTAAGGAAAGAAAGTGATAGATGACACTAGATCATCATTGGGTTGGATATTCCCTAGAAGGGTACCTATGGATGTATTTTTTTAGTCTATTGTTAGTTCTTTCGTTGGGTTACACTGAGCTGGGAATCCATAAAGAAGGATACTTGAGGTATGTAATTGTGTGAATCCATGTGATGGATTCAGATAAAGAGTTATCCACTTTATAATTCAAGAGTAAGAACTATTGTTTTTGGGATGATTCCCTATCAAAATAATTAAGTGATGAGAGGAATGACTTATTAGAACCATTTCTTAGTTTAATATGGATCTTGGATAACAAAATGGATATGATATATGAGTTAATCAATTTTATTTATATCACAATCCATAAAAGTAAATAATGAATAGTTATATGAAATTTCATTATCATAACTAAAATTTTTAGTTGTATATGATTTCATCATCATAATAATATCTCAAATAAAAATAAATCCTTGAAATGTGAAGCCGAAATAAATAAACTCATATCACTAAAAGGTGATGAAAATATTCTTAGGAAATAAAACTATTCTATGTATGAAAATAGTTCCTTCATGAGTAACGGAGAGTTGAATTTGTTCGACGAGAAAATAAATATGCTTATGTAAGAATTGAATGAATCATTTAAGGTTTTAATGAATCTAGATATGAATTAAACAATAAAATTTTAGTCCCATGTAATCAATATTAATGGGTATATAAATAAATTTAGTATGATTGAATATGCTTGGTGAGACTAAGGATTTTATATAGGGCTTATTCTGGTTAAGTAATTCATTATGTTTTCATTTATGGAAATGATATTAAAATATAAATTAGTTTGAAAATAATTTACACAATATTTTCAATGTTTTGATAATAGATGGAATAGGAATACCACGTCTATGTTTGGGTGCTGTATAGACAGTATAAGGAGGAAAAGGTTCAAACTGGAAGAGGAAAATGTTGAAAACCCTATAGTATTTCTTCAATAAAACTATTAAGGTTATTTTAAATATGAGGGTATTATCAAGAGAGGGTAATGATTACTTATGATGGGATTATCTATAATTCATTAAGGGGTTTAGTAATTCCATGGAATTTCTATTTTAGTAATAAATGTTATATAAATGGATTCATTGATTTTTAAGGCCATGTGATACTTAATGTATACATTAAAAAGTGTTGTAAATATATTAAGTTACAAAATAATAGGACGAATTGATAGTTATTGTAGCTCACAGTAAATAAATTAAAGATTTGAATGTAAATGAATTTATCAAAATTGGATGAATCTAAGTAAATCATGTGTATCTGCATATCAAGTCTCTCATATGATAAGAGGAATTGTTTTTTTACAAATATTTGTTATAAATCACATGAGATGATGAATTATATACACTAGTTTTATGGTTCATCAAATTCAATAACATATTTTAGGAAGAAGATGAGGATAATAATTTTTTATCCATTATAAATGTGTTTATATAGTTATTTTCAAACATAATATTCTTTTCAAGAAAATTTTATATAAACACATAGAATATGATATGTGATATGGAAAATTTAGTTTATTTTTTAGAAATTCCTACAAAAATGGAAAAAAATTTATTTCATAATATATAAATTAGTTTGTGTTGAGTATTAGAAATATATATAGAAGATAATGAAGTGTCTATGTAGATAGTGTGAGTATGTTTGAACATTGATATGTTCAATGTTAAAAAATAAAGGATTATGTTGTTCTATATTTAAGTGATTATTCACTTAATATGTTAAAGGGTTAAGATATGTGACAATAAAGAAAATTTTAAATAGGTAAATTTAGTTATAGTGAGAAATTGATTATTATTGTTAACTAAAGTATTTAAAATAAATGTTTTATCGAAAAAATTCGAAGAATAATGATGATACCCTTATAAATAATTATAAGAATACAACTAAAGTTGACATCCTTAAATTTGATGTTATCAAGTTAATGAGTTTTAATATAGCTTAAAATTGTTGAACTTATGGAATATGATCCCTAGATCTCACCATTATAAAAACTGTCTTACTTAATAAATGTTACTCACTAAAAGGTTAGTGGGAGTATATAATTATACGGTCACATAGGGATGTGATAGGAATTACATACATAAGTAATGTTCAAGAAAAACCATTAGTGAATCAACAACATTAGAGTCATGTATAATATTTGGATGTTAAATACTTATTAAATTGGTTATAATGGTTGTGAAAATATCTTATTAGTATAATAAAGTATTTATTTATTTATTATTCATTCATGTGTGCATTAATTTACTTTACATGAATGGTTGAATGATATATATCCCCTCAAATTATAAACTTCAAGCTTTCCTTACTCGATGATCATCACAGAGTACTATGGGCTGTGATGACATGTTAAAATTAACATGAATAGATTATAATATAAATTACTAAGGTTTTTACATGAGATATGGGGAATATATTCTTGAGGTATTAATTAAATAATTATTATTTATACTGTTCCACAAAAGTTTATCTCATGGAATTTCAGAAAGGCATATATATTTTTAGGGGTTTATGTTTATTATCAATATTTCTTACCTAAGGTCGGCGAGATACCTTGCATGAGAACCTTCATAAAATAATAAAATACTTTGAGATTAATTATATGAATGTATATTATATGAGGGTGGTTGGGTATTTTGTTTGTCTATCATCAGTTAGAGGAAACCCTTGATGGAATTTTCCTATTTCTATGACGAGTAAAGTCATCTAAACAATAATTTAATTAGACTGAGGAAATTCATGGCCATTATTAGTCAAGTCGCATATTATGCGTTCAACTAAATTGATGAGGAGGCATGTGATGTGTTCATCTATTAGATGAATGAAATTAGTTGTATTCATTAATTTGGTCAGTATATTTCTAATAATCAAGTGAAGATGAGTTGGTGATATAAGATTGACATGTTCTGTGTTTAGTTATCATATAATTTCATAGAAAAAATATTATATAGGTATGAATATGATGTATATGATACATATTTTGATGGAAATGTTCATATAGAGATATGGGTAAGATTAATATAGATCACACAATACCCTTTGGTAGATTGAGATGAATTGATGCTTTTCTTGAGGATTCTCTTTGCATACATTCTTAAAATGCCTATTGCATGTTTATTGGAAATGATTCTATGTCCCATAGGGTCACATGGTTAGGAATTTTCATAAAGATATCATTTTGGAAAAATTATTTTTTAAAAATTGAATAGAGTGTGATAAAAACTATATCTGAAGTGATTTTTGGATAGATTTAAAAAGGTTGTGATGTTTGGAACAAATTCACTATCTATTTTAGTGCATACGAGATATTATTTGATTTGCACTAAAATAATATGTATCAAACATATTCGTTTTACCTAATTTAATACATGTTGATAGAATGTATTATTCCTGTGAAATATCCATCTTTTATTAATTTATCCTGAACAAATTAAATGTGGTATTCATATTAATTGAAATATTTGAAGAATAAAACCAATGGTATGTAACTTATGTTGATACATATCATGTTTCCATCATGTATTCATTTAATGAAACATGTATTGGTTGGTTATATTATGGGATATGATCCCTACTATTTTTTAAATAAATTTCATATGAAACAACCAGCTGTCTTTTGTTCATGATCATCATTTGTCTCATAGAAAAGGTGTTAGCACCCATTTACTATTCAAGGTTCCTCTCAATATGATCGAGGATCTAAGACCAGTCTAATCACATCATAGGATGAATTATTTCATTTACTCGTAAGGGTAATCCTTATTAAGTGTGCAAAAAATTATAAAATATGCACCAAACATCACATTAGGTACACACATTCATGTTCTTCAATATTACATGCTGTTTTTTGGAAGATAGATCACGCATATAGGGTTTTCTTAAAATTACATTTTCATATAAAGAACATTCAAAACCAAAAAATTTATACAAAAACGTTCATAGGGTTGCGGTTCACTTGTAGATCACCACTAGAGTGAATATACCCTAGATTCATGTGACTCAATGATAGTATGATAGAAATACATCACCAGATTCATCAACAATTAAATAATTTCAGTAAAAGGTAATTAGTTATCTAAATAAATTTATTATAAATTAAATTCAATGATCTTGTCTCATTGGTTCCACTATAATAGTCTATAAATAATTGATTTAATTATAGTGGAAATTAATTTTTCCATCATGTATATCTCATAATATTAATTGGTTATGACAAAAAACTGAGTTATATATAGCCCAATAGTAACTTTCATTGTGCCCGAAACCTCCATGTGTTATAAAAGAGATCACATAATTAATTTATAATTTTTTATTAATAATTGATTGATGATATACATTTTCTATCAGTTTTCAATTTGGATTAATCAATATTTAAATAGAAATGTTGAAATATTCTCTTTTTTTCTTCATTCTCTCTCTCATAACCAATAACTTATTAAATTAAAAAAAATGATGACTCCATCAGGAGGTGACATGCATTATGGATAGAAAAATCAATATTTACCTCTAATAACCCAATTCTTTCTTGAGGTAAAAAATATTTTATTTCCATAATATTTTCATTTAAATGCATAAATATGGCCTAGTTTGATCACCCTTTGATTTCATTTAGGTATCGGGGGTGTCTGGGGCCTGTTTGGATATAGGAACTAAACTTTTGTGGTGAAACATCTATGCCACACTATCTATAGAAACCATGAGGTTCATGTCACATGGTTACTTCAAACCACGAGAGGCTATAAATTGGGGTGCTGCATGTCACATGGTTTGTGGAAACCATTCAAATTGTGGTGCATGCCCATACGGGAGACCTATAGTTTTTTACAGTGGATGTATACAAGGTTTGCACACTGTTTTTTAAACCATGAAAGGTTCCTCTCCTTACAAGAGTGGAATCATGGTTGGAGCATGGTTTGGACAACCATGTGGCCTAGTAATTTGAGGATAATTGACCATTTTACCCTAATTAATCTATTAAACCAGTTTATTTTCATATTCCTCTCACATTGTGCAGTGGATAGATTTTGGAGCTCCCTTTGAAGTATAAACATGGAATCAATAGTTCTTCTCCATCTAATCTTGGAACCAATACCTGTTAGGAGAATCATATCTATCTCGATAAGATATCCATTCCTTCAATTTTTTCTTTATTTGATTTGGTATCTGATATGATATTGAGGTTCAAGATAATTTTCAATATTTTTAGGTTCTTCATTCATTATTCATTTTTTCTCCTGATATGAGTTGAATCATGAGATAATACTGGATGAGTACTCCACTATGGGCCTACGTATAGTGGTCTCTTATTGTTCCCTAAAAGTAAAGGAGTTTAAATATATACTATCATCCCACACACCCAATTATATAATTTACTCCCTTGAAATGATTTTAATACGTGATTTAAATTCATAGGTATGACCTATTTAATTAATGATACCCATTGGTAAATGAACTAAGGCTATGAACCTAGAATTAGAACCACCACTTTTGTGTGTTGTTTAATTTATTGGACAACCATGGGCAACATATAAATTTGATAACTTCTCAGTTTTTCATTTACTGCTTATTATGGGATGTTATGTTTTGAATGATAAATTGTAGATTGAATTGATTAAAAAATGGGAATGAAAGACCATGTCCCTAAGCTATTTCCTTGTAAATGTTTGTTTAAACATTATTTATTCCTATATTAATATTCTCACTTGAGATAAATAAGAGGATAATACTTTTATGATTAGTCCTTTATTTGAGCCACCTTCCAAGGTGAGGTTTAAAATGAAATGAACATGGTCATGACCTTGATATAAATAAATGACATTGAATTCTTATATTCATTAGGTGACACATTGTTTATTATAATTTATTATAATAATTCTATAGATGGACTCATTTTCATTCTACCATGCTTACGCCTGAGTGAAACATTGAATCCATAGTAGACTTTTAAGTAAGGACAAATGAGGGTGAATTGTTATATGACCAAGTGATACTTGGACCCCTTATAGATTACCATGTATGGACTCATAGGAAAGCTAATAATATACACTATGGGTGATACTTGTGATCGCTTAGTGGACCTCCATGGAAGAATCCGAGTAGAAATGGTGTTATACCACACCCGTAGTGATCTCGGTATTCCAATAAGGAATTCCTAGGATGGTATTGTATGGTGCTTGGTTCATGTTATGCCTGGAGTGATACCTAGATTCCAAATAAGTAATTCCAGGGATGAACTCGGGTTCTTAATTTATTAAATAGTAAAATGATTTATATGACACATCTTCTTAGTCAATTCATAATCTAGGATTTGTTCAGTGTCTTACACCTTATAGATGGCTTGGTTAGGAATATTTTGATCACGCATCTTTATAGGGGATTTTGGGCTATGTTCCAAGTCTGCATTATTACTTATTAAATGATACTTATTAATTAAATGATTTTGATTATAAATTAATACTATACTAACTATTAATCCATAGGCTTTAGACTAAGGTAAAAGAAGGTAGTATAGGATGGGTGTCCTTAGGAACCCAAACCATTATGGGTTGTTTACTTTCATCACTACCTTTACATATTATATTACCACCTAAACAATGTTATTATCAAATATTCACTGACTAAATGTAATTTTACCTTTCGGTGGAATCCTACTGGGATTGTATCTCACACCATGTTTGGGCTACCAATGGATACCCAGACAGACTATTTGGATACATTTAGGGATTGGGGCATGTTCACATAGTTCAATGTTTGAATTTTTCCATGATTAGGAGAAAGGGTGAACATGACCAAGATGAGTATCATGACGCTATCTATGGGAAATTATGGCCTTTTTTACTTCTGTTATATGTTTTTTATTAATTCTATGTATTCTTGTTTTGGAAGATTTATATACATATGACATGACATGTATGATCATAATTTTTTATATGATATTCATTCTAGTATTTTTTATTTGTATCTATCTTGGATGTTAAATATTGTATAATTTATCTTCTACTTACGCCAATTATATATTATTGAATAATTTTTGTGCTACACTCTAGTGATGAGTGAATAGTCTCCCCAGAGACACACCCTAGGCGCTCACTCCTAGTCGTCAGCCTCTAGTGTTTAGGGAGATGCTCTTGAGGCCATGTGGCCAACCAGGCTTAGGACACCTTTTAAAGGAATATGGGTTCAGGATGTTATAAAATAGTATCATCACTTATTTTCTTGTTTTTTTACTATTTCAAGACAACAAAAAGGTATTGGGAAGAATAATAACATGGTGATGAGAAATTCATGGGTTTAGATAACCCACGTAGAGGAAAAAAGCAAAATTTCCTTGAATGGAAATTGTTATTTTCTATATTCTAACTATTACAGTTGATTTGATTCAACCATTAGGTGATGAAATGAAATGTTTATTTTATTATTGGTGTTATTTTGGGTTCTATTTTGTTACAAACCTATGAGATTAGGGTATTCCATTTCATGCATCATTTAGGAACTTTAGAGGAATCACATTCCATGCATTATGGCATGCCATATAAGGTTCATTTCTTGTTTTCATGATGTTGTGATAGGTGTCAGGATAGATAAATATATTATTGTGATAGAAATTTTTGCAGTGGATTGAGAAACATGGTTGGTACATAGAGTGCCTACCATAACCTAAGTAGTGTTTTCCTGATTAGGCTATAGTATAGACCCTTAAAATATAATTGTTGAACGTTAACTCATGGACCATGGGTCACATGGACTCGAATGTGTTATAGTGTGGATTAGGTGGACACTATAATTTAGCTCATAAGGTGTGTGGGCCCATATCAATCAGAATTTGTTCAACCATTTGGTTCAAACATTTAAAATGAATGTGCAATGAATATGAAAATAAAATAGAAACTAGAATTTTTTATAGAAGTGAATATAACCTAGACCCGACCATAGTAGTAGGTAGTAGGAAGTGTCTCTTGCTTACATATGATTTTACGTCACACAAACCTGACTCTTGGAGTAGGTTGAGGTTTTTATTTCTTATATTTGAAGGATTGTACCTATCCTATTTCATTATATACTTTTTTAGGTAAGAACATTGATAATTTTCCTTTTTTAGGTGTGTGTTTGGAGTTGTAGAGAAATGAAACAACAAAGAACTCCAGTCATACACTAGGAGGGTGGTGACGACCACACTCTAAATGTGGTGGGACATGGGATATCATTGGATCCTCCTTTAGTTATTTTTGCGAGACTAGTAGTTGTACTAGACATAGGTGTTGGGGAATAGTTCAATGAATGCTTTAGGTGATTCATGCAGACCATTCAGGGAGCACCATGACCTTCCCTAACAATTGATGAGTTGAAGCATGAGTTTCAGCAGCAGCATCCACCCATGTTTTCTATGAATGGAGATTCAAAGGATATAGAGTTATGGATAGAGTCCATGTTATCTATCTTTGAGAATATTGATACACCTCTATAGTGGAGGGTAAATCTGGTTATTTATATGGTATGGGATTATTCCAAGAGATAGTGGGATGTAATTATTCAGTCAGATCATCATTAAGACATGGCTTGGAAGGATTTTTATATGTCCATAAATTATTAATTCAATCATAAGACTTTGTTGGCTGATAGAAACCGAGATTTTATGAACTTGGAGGAGGGTGTGTTATCAGTTTTGGATTACTCGTCCTGTTCTACTGAGCTCCATCAATTCATACCTATTCTAATGGGTGAAAAGTTATCTAAATCCAAGTGATTCTTGGATGCTATTAGTGATGAAACCTAATCATAGGTTAATTTCTTTTGAATAACTAAGTTTTTTTAATATTGAATTAGACACTTATCATAGAGTGTTGCCTGAGAGAGGTTGGTGGTGTGAGCTAGGGAAATTAGGAACCTAGATCAGGTACTATATTGAACTGTAGAAATAACTTTCATCTGAAACTTCAATGTGATGATATTAGTAGTCAACGAACATACATGGGTAGCCAGTTGAGGTTTTACTAGTGTGGTATACTGGTACATATGTGATCTTAGTGCATGAGAGATCCAGTGGAGTATTGATCCTGTGGAAATATGGGCAACAAATATTTATTTTGCAGAATAATTCCTCTATAATCTAGTGAGTGATGGTATAAACTGACTGTACTTGTAGGAGTGGTGTTAGAGGCTTCTCATCAGGTAGGTATTTGGAGTTTATCTGACCGATTCGGTTCAGTTGGTGGTCGTGTTTGTGGAATTCAGACCCCAGATTTTTTGTGGCAGTATAGTGGATCTCCTTAGGGTATCCATGTTGTATCATAGGGCCACAGATCTGGCCAGATATACATACTCAAATTGACACCAGAGGAGAATAATCCCAGACCTTATACTATGTGAGGTACCATTCTAGTAGCCTATAATTTAGCATCTTCCCATTTTGATATAGGCTCTTCTTATTGCATTATAGTTGTTCCCATTTTAGAGAGCCTTTGATTCAATTTTTAGTGTTAAAATGGTTTTATGATGCTTGATACATTCTTGGGGATTATAACGGAGGTGGTTCATCAGTTCAGGTATTTCCCCCTTGATATTAGAGGGTGTCACCTTGAATGGGACCACCTTATCCTCTTGATGATAGGTTTTTACATCATTCTCATGATGGCCAGGTTGGTTCTCTTTCATGATTTCATTGATTTTTATCACTGAATGGTGAATTTTTCATCAACACGTGGTGGAGAGTTTATTCCCAAAGGTGAAAGTGATGTCTAGGTGAGTTAGGATAGACCTCAACACCATGGGATAGTTGGAATGATGACCCATATTTCGAGTTTATGTTTTCATGATTGTGAAATACATCATACATATTTCCCTCTAGTGGTTGTACATTTCAGGGATGTATTCCCAGATTAATTTTCTAGATTAACTTTAGTGAGAGAGGTATATTTCACTATCGATAAAATTCAAGGAGATTTATTGATATCCATTCCTCCTTATAGGATGAATAATACTGAGATGCAAGAGATTTAGAGGCAGATGAAGGATTTAGAGGAAAAGGGGTTTATCTGACCCAATACTTCTCCCTAGGGTTCACCTATCCATTTTACAAAAAATATGGATGGAAATATTTGGTTGTGTGTGGATTAACAAAAATTTAACCAACTGATGGTTAAGAACAAGTATCATCTACCATGGAAAGATAATCTCTAAGACCAAATTCGAGGATCTTGGGTGTTCTTGATGATTTATTTAAGATCGGGTTATCGTTATGTTTGTATTAGACCCTTGTACAGTCTGTGTATAACCATTAATAGACAGAATTTTCTATATGACTTTTTGGTTTTGATGTTCAGACTCATGAACACACTAGCAGTTTTCATGTCCCTGATGAAACGAATATTCTATCCTTATTTGGACTCATTTTTCACGGTATTCATCGATGATACCATTGTTTATTCTCACAATCAACATGACCATGCCAGAAAACTTTAGATCATATTGGATATACTAAAATAGGACTTCTTATATGATCATTTCACAAAAATCCACTTCTGGATGGATCAATTTCACTTCCAAATTCATATTATCTTAGAAAAAGGGGTATTAGTTGACCGAGACAATGTGAGAGCTATCTTTTCCTAGGAGAAAGAAAATAATTAATTAGAGATATGGAGTTTCTTATCATACCTATAAATACCACTCGCATGCTTGAATAATAAGGGTGTAAAGTTTTTATTGTTATTTGCATGTGATTAATCTTTTCATGTGATGAAATGAAGATTAACTTCAGCACTGATAGAACATTTTCTAGAGCTAGGAAAGAGTTACTATATTTTATACAATGTATTAGGTACCTGGATAAGATAATTTCTTATGTTGGGGGTAGATTCATGGCATACAGTTCTGGGCATTTGAGGCCACATGGGAGGAATTACTCAAAGTGTGATCTCAAGTTAGATTTAGTTGTCCATGACTTGTGTTGTTGGAGACATTACATACATGGATAGTATTTTGTGGTGTTCAAATAACAAAAAATAATAAAATACATCATTACACAACATGCCTTAAATTTGAGTTATTTCAGGTGGGTTTAATACCTACAGTCTTTTGATTTTAAACATTCTTATATGCCTGATAATGTAAATGTTGTGGCTAATGCACTGAGAATGAGGACATAGATACTAGTCGTTCAACATTATAATAATGAGTAGAAGATTATATCTTTGTTCTCTGAGATTCACTTGTAGTTGTAGGATAGTCAGTGTAAAAAATTTAAATCATCATAATATATGAAATATACCGTACTATAGAGAGTTAAGATGAGGAATCTTTCATATTCTGAGGTCCTGGTCCAACAACAAAGTGTGGAAGGCGGTGACCTACCTCTAGTTAGGACCATAGGTGAATATGAAACTCTTTGTTTTCATGTTCACATGTGGGTTTCATCGGAGATATAGGAGGATATGATTCAAGTCTTTCATGATTCTTTTTGGGAAGTGCAACTCGATGTCACCAATATAATTCATGATTTACATCACCAATACTGGTGGCTAGGAATGAAATGAAATATAGCTGGTTTTTTAATGATATAGTCTATATATAAGTAGGTGAAGGTAGAAAAATATTGTTCAACTAGACTTTTATATCATCTATCCATTCCTAAGATTAAATGGGAGGACACTACTACAGATTTCATGACTGGGTTACCAAGGTCACCATGAGGCAACAATGTCGTATGGGTTGTTGTTGATAATCTCATGATGTTTGTTCATTTATAACCTATTAGAGTGATATTTTCCATAGATGATATTGGGAGGTTTAATATACCTGAGATAGGATGAATTCATGGGGTCCTTCATTCTATCATTTCATATAGAGATTCATGGCTTATTTCATGATTCTTATAAGGGTTGTAGAGGGTGTTGGGTACATAGGTGCTTCTGAGCCCAACATACCACCCCCATATAAATATTTAGTCATAATGAACTATACAAGTTTTTGTGGACATGCATCAAGAATCTTTCCTAGATGTTGATGGCTCTTGGAAGAGGCACATACACCTAGTTGAATTCTCCTAAAATAATAGATTTCAATCTACAATACATATGGAACCCTATGAGGCTTTGTACAGTATTCCATACCAATCACCCATGTTTTAGTTGGAGGCAGGAGAGGAAGCTATGTTTGGACCTTATCTCATATAGGATACTATAGAGTAGGTTCAGTTGATTTGAAAGTGGATGGCTATAGCACAGTCCTGAAATAAATCTTATGGAGATCACCATTAATGACTTATATAGTTTAAGTTCAGGAAACAATTTTTTTTACGCATCTCACCAAGGATGGGACACAAAAGGATCCAGAGACATCTAAGCTTTTGAAATGATATGTCAGTCCGTTTGAGATTCTAGAGAGATTTAGGATGGTAGGTTATCAGTTTTATTTATCTTAGATATATTATTCCATGCACGGTGTATTTCATGTGTCTCAGCACTGCAGTTATAATTCAGACCCATCTCATTCATTTCATCCTAAGAATAATAATTTCTAGGTAGATGTGTCCTTTGAGGATTATCCTATTTGTATTGTGGATAGTATAATAAAGGTTCTCTGATGCCGATTGGTTTTTCTGGTACAAGGTTTTTAGAATAATAGTTATGTAAAGGATGGGACTTGGGAGTGGGAGGTTGATGTATGAGAACAGTGGCTAGAGTTGTTCACAGATGATTCCTCACAACCCGTAGAATCACAATTCGGGGATGGATTTTTTTAATGGAAGTTTATAAGAACCTAGGTCTTCCTTGATGTATGGAATATTTTTCTTTCCATAAACTTTTTGTTTAAATTATTAAATGTGGAATAGTGTGATTACTCTTTGAGTTCATGGAGGTATCACAGCTGTTTGGGGATTGTTTTGATCCTAGAATCCATCTTCTAGGGTGAAACAACCCTATGACATGGTTTTTATAAACCATGTGGAGAAGGTTTAATGGTTAATTATAACCATAAGATGCTAGAAAGTTTGGTGGTACAGGTTGTACGGTTGTTGGAAACCATGTTAATTGAGGTTCACACTTGTGCGAGATCTCAAATGTTTTTTACAGTGTGTCGAGACATGGTTAATTCCTGGTTTTTCAAACTATGCACACTAAATATGTGAGGTGCCCCTCCATATAGAAGTGGGAACACCATCGGTGCATGGTTTGTCCAACTGTGTGGCCAATATGTACAGCCATTTATTTGGAGGCAAATTTTGCATTTTTCTAAAAATTAATCTATCAAAATTATTTCTTTTCTCATTCCTCTCATGTTAGACGGTATAGAGATTTTGTATCTCCACTTGACTTCTAAAGAAGGAATCAATATGTCTTATCCATCAGAGCTCAAAAAAATGACCCTCCGGAAGTATTGGATCCATCATGATAAGATCTCCTGTCCTTTTGAACCGTTCTTCGTTTTCTTTGGTATTAGTTGTTCTATTTAGGTGGAAGATAATATTCCATATTTTAAGGTTCTTTATTCATTATTTAGTTTTTTTCACCTTATCTCATTTGAATAAAGAGATGATACTAGATGCTCACTCCACTATAGATGTACGATAGGTGGTCTCATGTTATTCCCTCAAAGTTGAGGTGTTTATGTATATATTATTATGTCACATTCCCAATTATCAGAGTGAATCCCTTGAAATGACTTTAATACTTGATTCAAAATAATAGGTATGACCTATATAATGAACGAGACCCATTCGTAAATGAATTAAGGTTATGAACCTTGAATAGGAACCACCCCTTAAGTGTGTGTTTTAATTTATTAGACCACTATGGGTGGTGTATGAATTTGGTACCTTCTTGGTATTCTATTTACCCCTTTCTATGAAATGTTATGTATTGAATGAAAAATTGTAAATTTAATTTATTATAGAATGGGAATGGATGACCATGTCCCTATGATATTTCCATGTACTTTTTTTTTAAGCATGATTTGATTCCTATATAAATATACCCACATGAGATAAATAAGAGGCTAAGAATTCTAATCTTAGTCCTTACATTGATCCATCTTCAAAGGTGAGGTTTAAATTAAAATGAACCTGGTGATGACCTTGACATAATTAAATACTGTTTAATTCTTATATGTTTTTGGTGACACATGGGATCTAATACGAACTCCATGGATGGACTCATTTGGGTTCTAAATTTTTATGCCTGAGTGACACTTAGAATCCCTAATCGACTTCAAAAAAAATTGTGGAGGGCTTAGTATTATATTCTCAAGTAATACTTGGACCCCTAATGGATTACCAAGGATGGACTCATAGGGAAGATGTTCATATATCCCATGGGGAATACTTGGCCTCCAATAGTGGACCACCAAAGATGGACTCGAGTAGAAATGAAGTTATAAAAGGCCCAGAGAAATACCAGCATTCTCTTGATGAATGTCTAGAATGGTATTGTAATGTTTTTAGTCTAAATTATTCTAGGAGTGACACCGGGATTCCAAATTAGGAATTACAAGGATGGTCTCAGATTATTAATTGATTAATAAATGAAATGATTTATTTGAAACATCTAATAATACAAAGTACAATCTTGTATTCAGTAAGTGTCTTACACATTATAGATGGCATGGTTAGGAATATATTGATCACATATATCTATGGGGGAAACTGGGATATTCTACAGGTCTTGAGACATATTTATTAAATGATAATGATTAATTAATTGAATTTTATTGTAATTTGACATGGTAATTATTGATTATTAACAGGATTCAAGTTAAGGTCAAATAACGTACCAGAGGATGGGTGTCCATGGAAACCCTGGCCTTTATGGAATTTATAATTTCAGAACATACTTTACATATTATATTACTTCTAGCACTCTACTATTATTATATATTCACTAACTGGATGGAATGTGACCTTTGTTTGGCTTCCTACTGGTATTTTATCTCACAAAATGTTCAGGCTATCGATGGGTACCTGGGAAAAGTATTGGGATGCATGTAGGTATCTGAGAAATAACCCACAGTTCTATGTTTGACTTTGTCCCATTATAAGGATAAGGGGAGCATAGGACCAAGTTGAGTCTCATGATGCTATTCGGGATTGTTTTTTTCCTTTTTTTTACTCTTTTTCCTCGTACTTTACTAATGCCATGTATTTCTATTTTGTATGATTTGTAGATATATGACATGAAAAAGTAGATCAATATTTGTTATATAATATAACTTCTCATATTGTTTATTTATATCTATTTTGTTTGTTGTCTATTGCATGATTAATCTTTTAACACACCAAGGTTTTGGAAATAAATATTGAATTCATGGTGGTGGGTCTTGTGTTCTGGGAAATATACGTGGTGGTGGGGTGGTGCATGACACTAGCGGGTTTGTTTTCATGGAATTTACTATCAGTCTTGGACAGAGCTCTTCGTTGACGACAGAAGCTATGAAAATGCTTACAAGGCTTAGGTTATGTCGACATAGGGGCTTGGTTATTACGGAGGTGGAAACAGACTCATTGATTGTTCACAAATCATTACAAGCTAGTGTCAATCCACCTTGGGAGATTGACTATATCATCAGGAAGAGTAAAAGCATCCCCGTCGACAATACTAAAGTTTCACACATGTGGAGGGAAGGGAACAAAGTAGTGGATCATCTGGTAGCATTGGATTTCACTGGCTCAGAGAATGTGTGGGTTCATACTAGGACCAGCCTGAAGCCCCAAGGAGTGAATTTTATTAGAGGGGATTCCCTTGGGCTCCATTATTTCAGGCCCCCTAGGAGTGGGTCGGCGTGTCTTGTTTGACCTTTTTGTCTGTTTTTTCTTCTTCTTATGTCTCCCCATCATTGAATAAAAAATTACTTTATGATGATGATGAAACACCATGTCCCTACAAAACAACACATTTTATAATCTAGTTGTTAAAAATAACTTTTCCTCTACTATCTTTTGAATTTTAAAAAATGTTTATCTAGTGTTGTGATTAATATGTCATTTGGAGTCTGATAGAAAAAACTTTATTTTTGGTGAATAGTTACATACCCATATAAATAGTAATATTTATAGTAATATGGCCCTTTTGAATAGTAAATAATGATATTATTTTATTTTATTATGGTAAAAATATAATGATATCTTAATTAATTTTTCAATGGTATATAAAACTAATTATACATTTAAAACTGTTAATTTTGGAATTAACTATGAAATTGTTTAAAAATTAAATTAATAATACTTAATTTTTTTTTAAAAATGGAGTTCATTTTTGAATTCTACATGTCAAAAATGGTAGGGGTGAATTTTTGGGATTTTTCTGAAATTTGTGAATTTTTTATGAACAGTGAAATACAGTAAAATACACCATATTCAAATTATCAGTTAAATACACTATTTATGACATCATATGTGATGAAAGTCCAATTGGTTCGAACTAACACAAAATTAGTACTATTATGGGTCACATTTAACAACACTATTGGTTGTATTGATGGAAATAATAAAATATTTAATAAAATATTCAAAATTTACCCCTCTCCTCCAATATAAAACTCCCCTCACTCCCTCTTCTCTTCACTCCTCTTAGCCTTGAATCTCCTGAAAGATCTACCCAATTACCCTTCCACAGTCACTCCCGATGTCCATGAATCTATTGGTCTTTCCATAATACCAAAACCCTTCCCTTATAGAGGTTCTCAATGAGGTTATTTCAAGCGGTAAAGCATCATTCGTTTTCATTTAGTTTCATTTGAATTTATCTTCTTTTGTTATCCTCTCCTCACCTCATCAATAAAAATGACCATAATAACTCTAGTATAATCTATATACAAGAATTATATCATATTAATGAAAGATAAATCATCAATATTCTTACTCTCTCCCTTTTTATATAAACAAAACCAACGTCCATGAGGATCCAATTTATAACCTTCGTGGATGAAAAAGTTTCATTATCCAATTTATACTTAATTATTTGTCATAAAACCATTTTTATGGTTAAAAAAGACTATAATATATTTATTATAACCTATTTAATATTCAGGAACCATTATATGTACATATTATTAAATCATATGACCCAACTAGTTTCTAACAATCAAAATACCGCTTAAATAATCTATGTGAATATCATTAACAATTTATCTAATGATTCCTTCTATTTACATGTAACCAAATGATATAAATTACCATTAACACTTATAAAAGTTCATAAATAGTATCTAAATTCAATTATGGATATTTACATACATTCTACATGAACTCCATTACTTAAAAACCGGTGAACCGGTTATGAAAATAAAGAAAACGAACACTCTGGAACTACAGAATTCAATATAATAACTTATCAATAAGGACATAAATTAAATAAAAAGAATTACGATAAACTAAATACATGTCTAATAGGTTCTGATATTAGTTATTAGGAAGTCTAATTTTATATTTTAGGACCTTAAGTTCAAGAGCGGAACATATTCAGACATAAGGTAATGCTTTTTTCCACCCGAACCACCATTTTCATTCGAGATATTTTTATTTTCTAATTACATCAAAGAAATTATTATATATTATTATTTATTCCTCATAATTTCTGTTTGTGTGTTCTACATATGTTCACCAACCATAATCCTTCATTATTTTATTGATAGTTACACGTTTTAAAGGGAACCTTCAAAATTGTTTCCGAAATACAAGCCCGATTAAATGGAATTTCTCAAATTATTACCTATTTTCAAGGGAAATCTATAATCTTTTTGTGGAAACCATTATCTTTTGAAAATAAAAAATTTTATTATGAAAATACTATCTTACTTCACTTCTAGTTTCATAAAAATATTTTTCCAGAAGAACTCTTCTTTTCAAAGTAAAAGAGTATTTATCTCAAGAATTACTCAAAGATTTTAAAAGAGGATCTTCATCGATTTCAACACTCATGATGATTATTATGTATTATTGGGATTAATATTTCCTTGAATCATATACCATATTTAATTTAATGTTTTATGATTATTTTGTCTGTTTATGTGCTATCTAAAAACCATTCACCAATTTACTCCGGATTGTTAGTGTTTATGCTTAATGTTCGGGGAAAGTAATTTACATTTCATATATTAGTTTCAATATGAATGTATATTTTGTTTATTTTTATCTCCATTCATATGAGGAATGCATTGGACATATTAAGTGTTGGGTGGGGCCCACTATAGACTCTCAGTACATCGGCTGGTCTCATGAGACAAACTATGTTCTTAGAATAAGGCCTTGACAAAATGATTATTTATGGTCTTAACACGATGCCTTGAAGATATGGTGATGATGCCCACATTATTAATTCCACTTTTATGAAAATAGTATTGATGGTTAATGTGGTTATTCGACTAGTAGAATACCCATGATTATGTTTTATTATGTCATTACTTAGTCAGCTCATTTCTTTCCATAATGTGTTCAAGTTTTTGTTAAGGGATCATGTTTTTAGTTATTTGACTTGCCTAATGTTTATATAGTTTCTATTTTATTTCTTACCCTTACTGATAATTTTATCTTAGCTCTTTTTTATGTTACATTTTATCATGACATGAATAATTTTATTATGAATGACATGCTGAAATAACATAGGATTAATGGATGTTGTCTAAAATGATTTTATGTTGTATTTATTTTCAAGTTGTAATGTTTAACTTATGTATGTATCTTGTTTCCAATAATATTAAACTAATCAGTCCTTATGGATGCATATTCCTTGTTTATATGCTGATATAACCAAATAAGGCACCAGCTCTGGGCAACTGGGTTCGGGTCCTTACAGTTGGTATCGAAGTAAGTTAGTGAAAACCTTGAAAACTAGATTAGAAAATATAGATTATGGAACAATTACCTAAGGTAGTATTTGAGGAGAAACATAAAAGAACATCCTAGAATCTTGGTAAGGAATAGATTATGTGGATCTTGCTCGAAAATATAGCCCAGTCTGGATACAAACAGGTAGAGGTGGCTCTGGTACAGATGTACCTTAGAGTGAAAACTCTGACAAGGAGTTTCAAGATTGACCTGAGGTATCCTGGTACATGACAATGGGCCTTGATACACTCTTGGAATTCAAACTCTCGAGGGAAATGCATTGGATAATTCACATTTTCTATACAAGCCATTATGAAGGATTTAAAGGTAAATTATTCCTCAAATATACCATTTTTATGATTAAGAGATTAGCAATGTATAGAATTTTGATTTATGCTATTTATTTTTTTCTACATTGATCTTATACATTATTATTCATATCCTAATCTAGTGTATTACATTATTTAGAAATGGAACTTAGTAGAAGGAATGGAAACCACATGAACTCATGTGTCCCATGTAGGGATTTCCCTCTGATACAAGATAATGATATTGGATCTGGTGATGTGACTAGTGAAGAGAAATTTATAACTATAATGGGACAACTTAAGCATGTTATGAATAATAACCTTACTCGTATGGAGCATCCATATCCACCACATGGAGGAATTATGTTAGATCGATTTATTTGACAACAGCCTCCATCGTTCAATGGGACTATAAACCTGTTTGTAGAAGAGAAGTGGTTATGTTACTTTGAGAATATATTTCCCACATTGGGATGTATCAAAGGAGAGAAGTTTGTCAGGTTTTTTATCATCTATCGGGAGATGTGGATTAGTGTTGGTCACCAATCCAAGACACAAAGGAGGAGGAAGAAATAGATGAGATGGAATGGGGGGATTTTATAGAAATATTCCTAGAAAAATATTTCCCTCATGAACAGTGAGTTGACATGGAGATGAAATTCTTGAATCTGAGGCAGAAGGATGATGAAAATGTTTCCAAGAATAAAAACAACTTTACAAGGCTAGAAAAGAATGTTTTGATATATATACATAATCCAAGGAGAGAAATTGATGTATTCTTTGATGGTTTGAAACCATTCCTCTGAATGGCTGTAGTCTCCCAAACTTCCTCATAATATGAAGATACAGTCTCATGTTTTATTAAGATATAAAATAAATTTTATAATTCTTATGAATTTAAAGGAAAACAAGAGAAGAAGTGGGCTGCTAAAAACTCTGGAAAAGGAAATAATAAAATGGGTAAGAGGGGAAGATTATAACTTCCATCCTGGAGTAATTGTGGGATGAAACACCATGGCACTTGCCTGAAGGGAATGGGATTCTCTTACAAGGGTGGAGAAAAGGTTTACCTATCTCGGAATTATAAGGGGAAGAAATAAGCTACCAATGTTCAATGCTAAAATTACATGGATATGGGACATCTTTCACATGAATGTCCTAAGGGCTAGGGAAACATTCCCCAAATAAGTACAAGGGAGAAAGGACAAGATTATGTTGTCACAATTGCAGAGGACGAAGATCCTATCAAAGTGGTGGCATGTACATTAATCGTTTCATCATGCTTATCCAATAGATTATTTGATTCTGCATCTTCACATTCTTTAATATCTTTCTAGTTTTATAATATAATAAAAATTTTCCAATTTTATTTAGTAAGTGAGTCATCAGTCAAAACTTCTAATGGTAGTATCATTTCAATAATGGTGTGTTAGGTATCCCCCATTATGGCATATAAACATGCATTATCTGCTTATTTTATCATCATACCCATGACTGAATTTGATATAATCCTTGGTATAGATTGGCTCCTGAACCATGATATGAAAATTTAATTCAAGAGGAATGAGGTTACACTTTTTGGGGATGATGTGTAATCCCTTATCTTTAGGTAAGAAACATCACCATTTGATTCTCATCTAGATCCACCCCCCATTAGCTCTGCTAAGTTTAATTACTAGGGAGGAATGGAACACAATAACTATGGGTGAGTAGATGAATGTTCAAATAGATAATATACCTATTTTTCAATTATATGTTGACATCTTTCAATATGATTTACCTATACATCCTCCAGAGAAGGAATTTGAGTTTTCCATTGACTTAATTCCTAGTTCAAGCCTCATATCAAAGACCCATTATAGAATGGCCATTGTGGTGTAAGTGGAACTAAAGAAAAAACTAGAGGAATTGAGTGATAAAATATTTATTCGTCCTAGAGTTTCTCTATGGGGAGACCATGTTCTTTTCGTTATGAAGAAAGATGGGTCTATGATGTTGTGTATTAACTATAGGGAGATCAATTCTATAACAACAAATAACAAGTACCCCGTACTTCATATTTATGATTTATATTATCAAATTCATGGAGAATAATATTTTTCAAAGATTCATCTTCAATCTGGATATCATCAGTTTCTTGTGTTGAAGGAAGACAATCCAAATACAGCATTTTGAACAAGGTATTGGCATTACATGTTTACAGTAATTCCTTTTGGACTAACTAATGCACCATACTTTTTCATAGATCTATTGAATAGTGTTTTCAAGGAATATATTTATTGTAGAGGCCCAAAGCTTGACGTACATGGACATTACATTACTTTTGTGGAATATTTAGTACATAATAGAAACAGACACACAAGTACCGTAATAGTTTATTGTCTTTGGAAACTTGGAACGTAATCTTCTAATCATGGTGAAAGATCTTCAACATCTCCCATAAAGATCTTCCCCTATTTTTTCTTACCTAAAACCTTTCTTTATATCCTGGGGAAAAGAAAACATAAAAAGGGTGAGCTCAAATTCTCAGTAAGGGTAAGAATGGAGAAAATAAAACAAACAATATACATTTGAACATAAAAACATGTACAAAATGTTTAAACATTGAAATCTTGTGCAATGAAATAAAACATGGTAGTATGTAAGGCATAGATAAAAATAGAACATAAATCATGATAAAATATCTTGTAAATAAAACTTGTAATTATGGAAAAACATTATGCACATGATATGATTTCCATAGTAGCCAAGACATTGCTGCCAAGACCATCTTAGTGGACAAAGTCCCTTTCTGAATCGATTTCAGTCCTCGTTCCAGTCCTGTATTACTGAACCGGATTAACTTATCGTTCCAGCCATGTATATCTCATGAGATATAAATCTTTACCCAATGCAATGGAGGGAGATACAGGTCCCACCCATCTCATAATGAAATCATTCTTACATGTTCCACAAAATAAACATACATCATTCCTAATAACCCAATAAATAAAATGGGTTTCATAAACATCATCCCATCATCACATAATACATATAAAAGAAATAGATATAATTTCATAACAAGAAACGTTATACCATGTAAATCA
Source organism: Viscum album (assembly GCA_963277665.1). NCBI lineage: Eukaryota > Viridiplantae > Streptophyta > Magnoliopsida > Santalales > Viscaceae > Viscum > Viscum album. The sequence goes on along the minus strand of OY728134.1, from coordinate 1,022,592,020 downwards.
TAGAGAAATTATAATTGAAACATACACATATGAAATAATGTAATCTTAGATGGAAAATGGTTTGGATAAAACACTTGAAATGAATTCTTTAGGAAAATATCCTTTCTTCTTCAAAATCATTTTATTTTCACAAAATTCCATGCAATTTTAAAAGAAAAGTATTTTGTTGAAAATAGTAATGAACTCTTGTAGAGTAAGATTCATGAAAAGAAGGCGATATGAAACCGTAAAAATACATTCACGCCGTATAAGTTAAAAATAAAATTCTTCACGTACATTTGTCGAAAAGTCAAAAAGTACCTTGTATGGTAAACAAAAGAAAGATTCCTTCCATACGATGTGGTAAAAGTAAAGAAATGGTAATAATGACTTTAGACATACATGGAAGAAAATTAAACATTTTATGAAAACATTTTGAGAACAAATGGACATGGATAATAAACATAACCCCAGTAAATACTAACAAATAAACAATCTCAGATAATAATGAGATTGGAATAATTATCCCTTACCTTAAGTCTGATATGATTTGTATGTATCCGAACCTCATGTATAATGATTTAAATAATGTCATTGACTTATTACAGAACCATATTAATTGTTATGATATCATATATGGTTCACTTATGACTTTATATTACCTGTTCTTTTGTAAGTTCCATGTTATAGTAGTGTTTTGGGTAAAATCGTTTTATTTATCGTACATGTTGGGACTTGTTGTTCTTGATATTATTACTTATATCCTGATTTACTGAATTCCAGAATGTAAAACATGATTTATATGTAATATATATTCATCATATACATATATATATGATAGATCGATAAATGGAATGAAATACACCGTTCATGGAGACGGTAGGTCATACGTACGCATGAACGCTGTTTTCGTTCCCTTATTGAATTGAATGGAATTAAGTAGATGACATACATATATATATATATATATATATATTGTATCATTATTATTTCACATATGTCATGATTACCTATTACATATACTTTATAATCATTCATGAATGGTTAACATGGAGAATGAATCTCATCGCGTCGTGGAGACAGTAGTCCGTACGTACGCACGAGCGATGATATCATTACCATGATCGTGGAATTATATTAAAGTGTATGTATAATATTTCAGAATCAATATCACTTTTCAATAATCAAATATAGTTATTTATTTACACCATTATACCCATCCAAGTAAGGTGGTGGTCGAAATCAAATTACACCACGACGTGGAGACGGTATTCCGTACGTACGCGCGCGCGGTGATTTTGTTTTCCGTATGATGGATAGATGGTGAAATAGGGTTGTTTCATAATTATAATAACATATAATTATATGAGTGATACTGATTTTATTACTTCATAATTAAACAAATAAAGAAGAATAAGTAGAAGAAGAAATAATGTTGAAAGAATTGGTAACATACATTACCTTCTTCTTTGAAGCGCCTCTTCTTAACCTCCTCTTTGGGCACTAAAGATGGTCTTTGAAGAATACCAGAACCTCCAGTATCTTTCTAGGGAATTGGGGAGGAGAAATTTCTAGGTTTTGGCCGAGATTGAAGGCTCAAAGTGGTGTGAGGAAGAGAGGGAGGAGGTGCCCTTTTATAAGGGAGGAGAGGGGCACCTTAGGAAAAACTAAAAATATTATTTTATTATAAAGTCATATTCAGTTTTTAATAGCTCAAAATTTATTTATTTCAAAGATAAGGTGGGTATGGTTCTAAATCCTCTCATCCAATAGAATTTGGACAAGTTTAGGTTACTATTTTATCCTTATCATTTAGATTTAACTGTAAGTTAAATAATATTTCTTTTACCGTGTATTCTTATTTTCTAAAACTATAAGGTTAATAAACTTACTATAACAAGCCAAAAGAACTCCAAGTTGTATATAATTAATATATATAACCTTATATAAGTCATTTGGCTGAACCTTATATTTTTAGGAATAAAATAACAATTAATAATATAATATTGGTTTTAAAAACTATTTTATGTCAATTTTGACACTATTTGGTAATTGATTTTTGTGAAAATAATATCAGAATAATTAGTTCAAAAAACGTTAATTAAATCATTAATAACATGTCAAATTAATCTATAAAATTATTTTAATTCATAAAAAGTCTCAAATTACAATTATTTGGGTATTTATAACATCAATTATGTCAATGTTTCATTAATAAGATAATTAATGCATTATCATTTTGTCATAAATAAATTAAATTATTTAATGTCTAAAAATTTTAAATAAAATAAAATTATGTAGGATATATTTTTATCTTTCTAATGAATATTTATAGTCGAATTTATCCTTTGTATAACCCTATATTAAAAATGTTTTAGTTATTAAACTATGATTTTAACTATTCTTTAAATAAAATAATATTAAATGTCTGAATCTAATCCAAGTGGACCTAAATGGTCATATTTTATTCCTAAGGTTGTTTTTGGCCAAATTACACTTATCCAATAGAATTAGGACATGTGTTAGTGTAATAATAATATCCTTTTTACCCTTAATTACCCTATTTACTTTAAACCGTGGTAAATAAAAGTAAAAAGTTACTATTCAACAAAAATTATTTTCATCTCATTGTACCAAATTTTAGTCCTTGATATTAACCGGGTCTCTCGGATTTTTGAAATTCCACTCACCAAAGCGGTAAAATTAAGTTTTATGTGAATTTCCAAATTCTCCTAGGAGGTGGGTAAAAGACGGTGAAAAGTTCAATAAACTTTTTATATATCTAAAATTATTATAAAATGACTCCAATGAATTATATTGAACATATATAGGTATTATGTATCAATTTTGGCCTAAAATAAATTTCAATAAAATATGGATTTTTTTTTATGTCGGTTTTTAAATAGTAACCTAGTGTTTTCACTATTCATCAAAAATTGAATGTTTTCAGAAAAATACCAAAAATTCACCATAGGCTAATTTCGATATTCTGAATCCAAAAATGAAGTCCATTTTGAAAAATAAAATCTATAAAATTTCAAAAATTGGGTATTACTATTCATAACGGCTAGTTTATATAATATTTTAATAACATATCGTTGTTTAGTGAAACTCAATATTGCGTACCAGACACGCTATCATGGAAGGTCGTGATTGCATGTAAAGAAATCCAAGTCAAGGATGCGTGTAGTGAAATCTCCTTTTGGTGTAGCATACAACACAAGACATCAATGAAACTAAAAATAATATTTTTCATAAAATCTTGGGGTGTTACATTCTACCCCCCTTAAAATGAATTTCGGCCTCAAAATTCGTCAGGGTTATAAATGGTTTACTACTTGAAAGTTTCTTTTATATAAACCCACATCGTAAAAAAGAATACCAAAACTTTAATTTAAAAACTAAAGTATGAAACATTAAGGTTACCCAAATTAACTAATCATTGGGTTTCCACATAGTAGAACATAGTTGAAAATATGGATATGGAAGAGAAATATAACCATCAACTTATGATGAAGAGTGGTAGAGGAAATGGCTATGAAAAATCCAACAATCACAAAGCCATAAATTTGTGATAATCTAAGGAACCATCCGATTCATCAGATATAAGGGCAACAGGACAACATTTTTGGTTTTCAAAATCATTTCCCTAAAGTTGAAGAAATTGGAATTAGAAGAAACACTTTCTTGATTTTGGTACAGTCTCACCATTTGTGGTTCCTTGGACAATTTCCACTTTATCTCTTAAGGAAATGAAGTTGAATTTTTCATTCGTGAAGTGTTAGCAGATCATGTGATAGAATGGTGGGTCATTCCATCTGTCTCAAACAAAAGGTTAGAAAAAGTTATCAAAAATACATAAGTCCATCTATAGTGATATTAATCATATATGGTTCCTAAAATGGACATATAATTCTTATATCATACTTCTTAATATAATAAAACCGGTTTCTACTAAATAGGGACTTCTTGTAGGCCAGTGGTAGGCGATAAAGGCTTGTCGCACTTCAGTTGTGGGTTAGATTCTGACAGCCTTGTCCAACACGACGGGTTGTTGCCCGTTCTACAGGTTGTCCTTTTTCTAAAACTACATTATTATAACTTTCCATCAATAATATCGAAAAAGTTCTAGCCTTAAACAATACTAACTTATGTCCAACATAATCCATTCCAATCTTTAGGATTATCCAAAATACTGCTGTCCAATCTCATATTATAGTGAAAACGATTACTAGAGAGTTCATATAACAAGCATGTTAATACCATCATTGATACCCATATATCATAAGATATGTCTTGTTGGTCACATTCCAAACATTCGAAGGCCTTAATCAGGTGTTCTCTTGAAAAATGAATACCCATTGAACCTTAGTGAAAACATGAGTGCTATCAAAAGTTAACTCTTTCCACATACCAAAATCCCAAAATTCTGTATACTCAAACCATGATATCACTTAGTCCTTATAAAAATCATGAGATCATGAAGAATATAAAACAATTTATTTTCTCCTTATCCCTTTATTATGTGCATATCATCTGCTTTCCAAATTATTTGAATCACTTTTCATGGTTACCAGTACCATATAATTATTGAAAACCAATACATAGATATTCCAATATTCCACAGTACTATAAATTAGATTCCACAACACTATTTTGTAATCTCCTTACATAAACACAAAATAATTCCACTACATCGTTTTCATACTCAACATTTCCAATAGTGATCACATGTGACTTCCCTTTATCCTTTGCCTTAAGTGGTTTCTCATTTCGATCATCATTAACCATTGGATTACGGAATTTATTAGCATAATGACCCATTTCATTGCACTTGAAGCATTGAAGTGTTGATTGTGCGTTCTCTATAGTCTTTTATTTATTCACATCATTAGTAACCCTTTTTCCATTACTTCGACACTCAGCTTCTCGATGACCTTATTTTCCACACTTAATATATTTTCTAGTACCTTTTAGAAAATCTCCACCATGCTTCTTTCCACACATGGAGCATAAAGTAACATTCATCTTCTTTTCACCATTGTTCAGAGATTTTTCCTTGAACTCCATCTTTCGTTTCTTGTCAAAACCATGAGATGGATATGTCAAACCAATTTCCAGTTCTACCTTGATAGCACAAAGAACAATTTCTTCATAGCTACTGAAGTCTCTTATAGTTAATGCCCTTCGAAGACTTGGTTTTAATCCACTGAAGAATCGATCAACTTTACTTTCAGGTTGAATGATAAATCCAGATGCATACCTTTCAAGACTTGTAAAATTCATCTCGTATATACCATCATATTTATCATCCTTTTGGTTAAGTTCAAGAAACTCCTCCATCTTTTTTCGAAGAATACGAGGGATATACTTATTGAAAAATAAGTTTTTAAACTCATCCCATTCCATGGACTCAATTTCATCTCTTTTTCTCGTATTCTTGATAAGATTCCACCATTGATCAGCATCACCTTCCAAATGATATACTGCTAAGATGACTTTGTCATGCTCAGAACATTGTAGAACTGAAAATATCTTTTCAGTGGTAATGATCCATTGTTCAGCCACTAATGGATCAGAAGTCCCGCTGAATGAAGGTGGACACTGCCTCATGAAGGATTCAACAGAATGTTGCTCCTTTCTCTTCTCATTTGAAAGTCTCGAATGATTGATAGCTTGTGTAAGTATAGAAATAATATTCTGCACTCCATCTCCCATGACATTGGTTTGGTCAGGAGGAAAATCATTACATTGTCCATTACATTGATCAACATGGTTCCTTCGGGTTCCAGCCATCGTCTAAAACCCAAAAAGAATAGTGTGAGAGGCAAAAACCATGCTTGGTAAAACAACATAATAAAGGGGGAGTACCTTCAATATTTAACATCTTAGGTTTAATTCTAAGATTTTTAGCAAAATTATAGGACTATAAACTATACATATGGTTAACCTTAGGGACATACCTAGACATAACATAGAAATATCTCTAGGGATCTCACTAATGTTTTCGCATCCTAGTTTCCAAAGGTTAACTAAACCTTTCCTCTGATACCAATAATAAAGGTCTGGAATTACATCTAATGGACTATAATTGTTACCTATCAGGGCACTCCATGGGTAGCTACACCCCCTGGGCGGGACACACCACCCTCCCCAGTGGCAGACATTTTCTCATGAAGCCCTTGGGCAGAGAGCCATGCTTCTTCCAATGCTCACATGTGAGAGTTCCCAAGGATCGGATTCATTCCTACCTCCTTTACCTCTGATACCAACTTTAGAGGCCCAAAGGTTGACGTACATGGACATTACATTAATTTTTAGTAATATATAGTACATAACAATAACAAACACACAAGTATCGTAATAGTTTAGTGTCTTTGGAAACTTGTAATGTAATCTTCTAATCGTGGTTAAAGATCTTCAACATCTCCCATAAATATCTTCCCCTTTTTTTCTTACCTAAAACCTTTCCTTATATCCTGGGGAAAAAACATAAAAAGGGTGATCTAAAATGCTCAGTAAGGGTAAGTGATGTTATTAATATTTTCATGACTTATTATATTCCCCCTTTACTTATTTTATATGAAATGTGCATAATTTGTGTGAAATATTAATGTTTTAATATTAAGTATAATATTTGAGCATTTTTAGAAGTAGTCAAATTGAGTCAGTTTAATGTTTTAATTATAACTATCACTATACTGATCCCAATTGTGTGGTTCTTGTTTTGTAGGATTCTCCTTTCAATATAAAACATTTCATTAGAAGGCTCCATGATCCAATTCTTCCATTTGAAGGGTCATATGGTCCTCACAAACAAGACCAAAGAATCTGTGAACAAACTGGACCAGCCTTGAAGATTTATTTACTGGGCTCAATACAGAAGTCCAAAAACCTTAACTCTCCACCATAATTCGGGGGACACTACATGTAATCTTGGATAAAAATTTCATGGCCCAAATCCAAGTACAAGGGGCCCAAATAAATCATTGAAGTCCAGCCCACCATTCTGGCCGAGAATTAAAATCAGTATAGTATTAATGACATATCTCCTGATGTAATCATCCAAGCGAGCTGAGATTTTGCAGTGTTAAATAGGAGATGTAGGAGGCCGACTTTGTTGAAGAAACCATTCGTATTTGAAGGCATCGTAATATTCAAAAACCCTTTCACATTATGGACTTCAAAAAGACTGGATTGAAATGGACAGTTTATGTTTGTTTATGCAACCGGCCATAACTTTTTATCCTTACGTTAAAAGGACTCAAAATTTTGAGAGTAGTCTGCCAACATTATTTTCTACAACTTTGAAGAATGAGATATTTGAATATTCGGCTGTCTGAATTTCCAAATTGGCGATGCAAGTGGAGGGACAGATTGAGAATGCAAACAGTCCACTCCTTGGGCTATAAATACTCTCTCCTTCTCTCCTTGAGAGGGGTTGGCATTTCAGATGAGAGGAGATCATATTGGCACGACCAAAGCTTTGCCAAAGGCTTGGGAGGACCTTCCATACTCAAGTTTTCACTTGAGAGACCTTTCCTCCACTCTTTGTTTTCACTTACTTTTGTGTTCTTCATTTTTGTAATTTTGTAATTCTCTTTCTTTGTAATTCTGTTTTAATGCAAGTTACTTCTTCAATATCTCTTATTCTCATCCACCTTCTGTAGTTTAATATTTATATTCTTAAAATAGTTTAAATTCAGTTGAATCCCCTTCCCTTATTTTGCTTCCTCATTCAATCGAAAATCCATTTTTAATTATCATCATCGTTCGTGTGTGTGTGTCAACGTACCACTCTTTTCTAATCCATTTCTTTTCCTTCTATTATTAATTTATCATCATAATTATTTTAACCAGAATATTAAACATCCAAATGGCTGAGTAAATCTCTCATTGGGGTGAGTTATAATTCAGGGATATTAAGTGATTGAGAGTTTTGCTCGATGAGTATTCTTTAAATTAATATTGTGTATGTTAAACTCAATATGTCATGGATTAATGATATGTTTTGTTTAACGAGTGGTTTACATGGATTATTGGAACCATAAATACACTAACATAAATAAGTTTTGATTTATATTAGAACCCTAAGTTAAGTTAAGGCTTGGATTAAAGCCTTCACACTTAGGAATTCCAATCAACATCAACTTATAACATGGGTGTTAATTTAATGCAATACAAAGTAAGGCTCAAGGATATCACATGCTTAACTCCCCAATGATGAACTCACCCCAATCCTTATCAACTTGTTAAATTAAACATCATTCATTAAATATTTCAATTAAGCTCTGCAAACAAACCCCCCAATCAAAATACAATCAACTAAAAACAATCGACTATTACGAAGTACCATCACCGAGGATTCGACCCGAGTGCTGCTATACACATTAGCAGAGCACCGGAACTTTGACCGGTCGATAGGCGACAATCGGCCGTGCATTTCAAATGGCGCAGTTGCTGGGGATGGTGGTTTAAGTAGTCATTACTTTCTGGTTATTGTCAAGAAAACACAAAAAAAAACAAATTTTAAAAAAAAATTGAAAAAAAAACACAAAGAAAAACTCGTCTTCTCATAAAAATCATAAACTGAAAAAATACACAGAAAAACCCGTCTTCCTCTTTCTTCCAAAATCTCTCTGAATGCCCCGTAGCCTTCCAAACAATCCCTCAGATTTGTTTGACCCTGAAATTGAGCGAACACTTCGCCAACTTAGGAGGAACATAAGAGATACTCAAATAATTCAAGAACCAATCCTCATCCAACCAGTTGAAATTGAAATGGCCAATCCTAGGGAACAAACCCTAAAAGAACTCGATGCCCCTGATATGAATTACCAACCTCTTGGTATTCAATATCCAAACATTTAAGATGACTTCGAACTCAAATCGGGTTTGATTCATCTTCTACCTCATTTTCACGGGCTAGCCGGTGAGGATCCACATCTTCACCTTAAAGAGTTCCAAGTAGTATGCTCTACCATGAAGCCTCAAGGGGTTTCTGAAGAACAAATCAAGCTTAGAGCTTTTCCCTTTTCCCTAGAGGATTCTGCCAAGTCTTGGCTCTACTACCTCCCACCTGGTTCCATAAACTCATGGGTTGACATAAAGAGACTTTTCCTTGAGAAGTTCTTTCCCGCTTCTCGAACAGCTTCTATCCGAAAGGAAATAAGCGGCATCCGTCAATTCCCTAATGAATCACTCCATGAGTATTGGGAGAGGTTCAAAAAGCTTGTGGCAACTTGTCCACACCATCAAATCTCTGACCAACTCCTGATCCAATACTTCTATGAGGGGTTATTGGCTATGGAGCGAACTCTCATTGATGCCGCAAGTGGCGGTGCTCTTGTTGACAAAACTCATGCAGCTGCACGAGAACTCATAAGCAACATGGCTGCAAACACGCAGCAATTCCATACTCGAGCACATGCTCAAGTGAAACAAGCCCAAGAGAATCAATCCATAGAGCCCAACAAAATGACTGAGTGGATGAGTGAACTTACAGGTCTTGTGCGTCAACTAGTTGTGGCTTCCAAAGCCCCAAACTCCTCTCCTCAACAATCTCTTTTCACTGGGTCTGTCAAGAACTGTGGAATCTGCAACTCACCAACTCATCCGACTGACACATGTCCACAACTTCAAGATGATCCATCTGATTCATCTAGTCCAATGGAGCTCAATGCGGCATATGCTCAGCGAAACTTCAACCCTCAACAATCAGGTCAGTTTGTTAGAAACTTCAACCAACCCCACTCTGAGCCCTTCTCTTCTACCTTTAACCCACCTCTGAGGTATGGTAATCCCATTTCTCATCCTCCTCAGTTCCCTCATCAAAATCCAAACCAGTTCCAATATGGTCAAAGTGGTGGTAACATCCATCAACCATATCCTTTTGTTCCTCAACCCCAAAGGAACAATCCTCCTCCTGGATTCCACTATCCTAATGAGCCTTCCCAATTCCCCGCCCAATACAATCGCTTTCCCAAGAACCAAAATCAATTCCAACCCAATTTGGGACAAGCCTCTTCTTCTAAACAACCATGGGAAAGTGCTGTAGAGGATCTTGCTTCCTTTACCCGTTCTAGCCTCAAGAACATTGAAACCCAAATAGGTCAACTTGCATCCCACCTTAGCCAGCAACAACCATCCAATTCATCCCAACTCCCAACTCAACCATTACCTAACCCTAAGGGTAATGTAAGTGCAATTGCACTTAGATCGGGAAAGAAAATTGCTATGCCCCATGCTGATTGCTCTACCTCCCCTTTCGATGTTGATCTAGAAAATGAAAAGAACAAAAAGCTGGAAAAGGAACTTGAATCCACTGCTTCACCTCCTTCCATTCTTCTAAGGAACCCAATTCCTTTTCCTCAAGCCATCTCCAAGCCTAAGAAGTCCTTTGAACCTGATCCCGAAATGCTTGACATGTTTAGACGTGTTGAAGTGAACATCCCCCTCTTAGATTCCATCAAACAAATCCCTAAGTATGCCAAGTTTCTTAAGGAACTGTGCACCCATAAGAGGCAACTTAGGAACATTGAAAATGTTTCAACCCAACAGTCCATTCCCATGAAGTGCAAAGATCCAGGGACCTTCACGGTTCCATGTCAAATAGGAAGTTCCAACTTTGATGATGCACTCATAGACCTTGGAGCCTCAATAAATGTCATGCCCAAATCCATTTTCTCCAACCTTGGTCTAGGTCCCATGCACCCAACGGGTGTTGTCATTCAATTAGCCAATCGAAGCACTACCAGTCCTGAGGGGATAATTGAGGATGTTCTTGTTCGGGTCAATAATCTTATCTTCCCAGCTGATTTCTATGTCCTTGACATGGAAGGTGAGACGACCTCTTCTCGATCTCCCCTAATTCTAGGAAGACCATTCCTCATGACTGCGAGAACCAAGATTGATGTCCATTCAGGCATCTTATCCATGGAATTCGGTGACCAACTGGTTAAGTTCAACATTTTCCAAGCCATGCGATACCCATCTGAGGATCACTCTGCATTCTGAATCCATGCTTTTGAGGACACTTCTAAGATTCAATCGAACCCCAATCCACCATGTTCTTCATGTTCTAATGATAAAGGATCTTGTGAAATCTGAACCATGATTAACAAAGTCATAAATGGTGAAGTTGATGTGGACCTCTCATTCATAGACTCCATCAATCTAGAGGAACTTGAAAACTCTCTTAAATCCCACATCAACTCTGATCTCTACTGCTCCACCTTGGAAAGTGTTGAGGAAAATGATCCAAACCCATCTGGAATCCCTTCTCTTGCTCCTAACTTGTCTAGCTCTCAAATCAAGGCTGAAACTGATCTAAAACCACTTCCTTCACACCTCAAGTATGCATTCCTTTTCCATGATCCCTCATACCCTGTCATTATCTCTGCTTCACTTTCTGAAACTGAGGAGTCCCAACTTGTTCAAGTGTTAGAGGAAAACAAAAATGCCTTAGGTTGGACCCTAGAGGATATTCTAGGAATCAACCCTGCCCTTTGCATGCATCACATCCATCTAGAGGAATCATCCAAACCAATTAGGCAACCTCAAAGAAGACTCAATCCACTCATACTTGAGGAAGTTAGGGAAGAGATTACCAAGCTTCTTCAAGCTGGTATTATCTACCCAATTTCTGATAGTGAATGGGTTAGTCCAATTCAAGTCGTTCCTAAGAAGGGAGGGATAACAGTTGTCACAAATGAACATGGAGAAGTGGTCACAACTCGAGTGAAAAACAAATGGCGTGTGTGCATCGATTATCGCAAATTGAATGCTGAAACACGAAAAGATCACTACCCACTTCCTTTCCTTGACCAAATGCTTGAGAGATTGGTCGGAAAGTCACACTATTGCTTTCTTGATGGTTACACCGGCTACTTCCAAATTCCAATTGCACCTCAAGACCAAGAAAAGACCACATTCACTTGCCCCTTTGGAACCTATGCCTATAGGCGAATGCCTTTTGGCCTTTGTAATGCTCCTGCAACATTCCAGCGGTGTATGATGAGTATCTTTTCTGAATTCATTGAGAATTGCATGGAGGTCTTCATGGATGACTTTACCATTTATGGAGAGTCATTTGAATCTTTCTTACATTCACTCTCTTTGGTCCTTCAAAAGTGTGTCAAGTGCAACCTTGTGCTGAATTTTGAAAAATGTCACTTCATGGTTTCAAATGGGATTGTTCTAGGGCACATAATTTCTCAAGAAGGTATCCAAGTTGATCCAGCCAAAATTGAGGTGATCCAATCACTTCCTGAACCCAAATCAGTTCGAGACATTCGGTCCTTCCTTGGTCATGCCAGTTTCTATCGGTGATTCATTCAGAACTTCAGCAAGATTTCCCTCTCACTCACTCGTTTACTTCAAAATGATGTCACATTCAATTTTGATGAGGCTTTCAAGAGAGACTTCATTGAACTCAAATATGCTCTCACATATGCTCCAATAATCCAACCCCCAGATTGGTCCTTACCATTTGAATTGATGTGTGATGCTTCTGATAGGGCCATATGGGCTGTTCTTGGTCAAAAAAGAGAAAACATTCCTCATGTCATCTTTTATACCTCAAAAACATTGGATGAAACTCAATCACATTACACTGTGACTGAAAAAGAACTTTTAGCTGTGGTTTTTGCCTTGGATAAATTCCGGCCCTATCTCTTAGGTGCCAAAATCATCATCTTCACGGACCACTCAGCATTAAAGTTCTTACTTAAGAAAAGTGATTCCAAACCAAGGCTAATAAGATGAATTTTAATGCTCCAAGAGTTTGACCTTGTGATAAAAGATAAACCTGGAAAAGAAAACCCTGTGGCTGACCACCTGAGTAGAATTTCTAATTCTTCTCATTCTGAAATAATTGATCCTGAATTTCCAACTGAACACCTCTCCTCTCTCACTCCAAAGTTACCATGGTATGCCCCAATTTTCAATTACTTGGTTTCCGGTATTTTCCCTGAATATTTTTCAAAAGAACAAAAAGAAAAGATGAAAAGTGATTCAAAGCATTATTTTTGGGAAGATAATAAACTTTGGAAAACCGGGGCTGACATGGTAATTAGGAGATGTGTTGATGAAACTAAACAATCCTCCATCTTGGAATTCTGCCACTCAATGCCTGGAGGTGGCCACTTTGGACCACAAAGGACTTCTCGAAAGGTCCTAGATTCTGGATTCTTTTGGCCTTCACTCTTCAAGGACTCACACAAGTTCTGTCAATCACGTCCCACTTTCCAAACATTTGGCACAATTTCCAAAAGAAACGAAATGCCTCAAAAGCCATTAATCTTCTGTGAGCTTTTCGATGTTTGGGGCATCGATTTCATGGGACCATTTCCCCCTTCCAATGGATTCTCATACATTCTTCTTGCGGTCGATTATGTTTCTAGGTGGGTCGAGGACAAACCCACTAGGAAAGATGATGCTCAAACTGTGAGTGAGTTCCTCAAAACCCATATCTTCCATCGATTCGGAACACCACGTGCTTTGATAAGTGACTTAGGAACTCATTTCTGTAATAGAACCATGGAGTCACTTTTGAAAAAGAATGGGGTTGTAGATAAAACATCCACTGCATATCACCCTCAAACAAGTGGAATGACTGGACTTTCTAACAGAGAAGTGAAAAGAGTGCTTGAAAGAATTGTTAAGACCACAAGAAAAGACTGGCCCGATAGACTTGGTGAAGCACTTTGGGCCTATCGAACATCCTATAAGACACCCATTGGGATGTCTCCATTTAGGCTAGTTTTTGGTAAAGCCTGTCATTTACCAGTTGAAATCCAACATAAGTCATTTTGGGCTGTCAAAACTTGTAATTTTGATTGTGAAAAATCTGGTGAAGAAAGATTGTTGCAGTTGACTGAATTGGAGGAGCTTCGACTCGATTCGTATGAGAACTCCATTCTCTACAAAGAAAAGGCAAAGTCACTCCATGACAAGAATATTATTCGAAAGGTATTTCATGAAGGTGAAAAGGTAATGCTCTTCAATTCTCGATTTCGACTTCACCCAGGTAATCTGAATTCTCGTTGGGATGGACCTTTTATTATTACTAATGTTTACCCATTTGGTGCAGTGCAAGTCGAAGACCCTTCTTCAAAAAGAACATTCACAGTTAACGGACATCGGTTAAAGCATCACCATGAGAGGTCTCATAATCCAGTAACCACGTCGACTTCCATCGAAACCCCATCCACTTCAATAGAACCACCACTGGATGGAGACCCGCCAAATCCAAACCAGGGGGCACCTCTTTCCCTTTAACTCTCTCTCTCCTTAATCTCTCTTCCCTCTCTTCGTCTCTCTATTTCTTCTTCTTCTTCTCTCCCTCTCATTTTTTTACAACATTCTTCCACAACCTTTTTTCTATTTTCTCTTTTGTGTGGATGTGTCATTAAAAATAAAAAAATTAAAAAAAATTAATTAAAAAAAATGAAAATTAACAAAAAAAGGGGTGTCATAATTACTCATCATCCAATATTGAAATTATGTCCAACCATTTTGGGGAGTCAAAAGGCTTGTTTTAAACTCAAATATATTGAATTTTTATCTCAAACTTGGGTAAACAATTTTGTGTCAACAACCAACACATTTTGAATGCTCAATTTTTGATTTGGAAAATGATTTTCCCCTACCATGAGGAATAACATTAGCCTTCATGCCAAGTTCATATATGGCCATCTTTTTCATTGTGTGTCTTCACCACTGATTGTGAGTCTTGAGTTTGTGGACCTTCGAGCTGAATTTCCATCTTTTGTGTGCATTAATATGATAGAGGCATTTTCTAAGCCACATGAGAATCAGAATAGCCAAATAGCCTCCTGTTACCCTTACATTGATCCTACTTTTGAAAGCCCCTTTGAGCCTATGAAAACCTTTCTTTTGATAGCCACATTACAAGCCTAATACCTTTTCCCACCCAACATCTTCATGGATTTTCATTGTACAATTTATTGAAATTTAAGTGTGGGGGGAATGGACTTCATTTTTGGGCGTACTTTCATTGATTTCCAATGTGTAATCATATGCTTGAGGGAAATCATCCATTCAAGTGTGGGGGAGAGGTTGTAATTCTGTGAGCTTTGGGGTGTATATGTGTAATTTTCATTTGTACAAAAGTCATTGAAAAGTGTTCAAAAAAAATGAAAAAAAAATTATATTAAAAAAAATGAAAAAAAAAGGAATGGGTTGTGTCTTGGGTGAGTCAAAAATAATTCATCATCAACCTTTGATCATTTTATAACTACTAAAATTAGTTCCATGAGGCGATCAAGCATGGGTTGGGAGATGACTGTGAGACTTGTTTCAAGCACAACTTTCGAAAAAAAAGAGCAAAAAGAGAAAAAAAAGAACACTTGAATCATCTTGTATTGTGTCATTATTGGAAGTCTTCCATGTTGTACATATTCCATCATCTCACCCTATTCCATTTTCTATCTCCCTCACTTTTCATTCATCACACATTCATGCCCTTGTAAATATGTGTTTCTATTTCCTTTCAAATCAAATTTCAAAAAAAATGTGCATTGATTTTTCCATATTGGTGTTTTTAACCCCTCTTTTCCTTTGGACATTATATACCTACCGTCCCATAGCCACTGAAAAACCCCTTAAAAGACCTCTTGATTCTTGTACACATTAGATTTTGGAATGGAAGCTGAGAGCTCTTACAAACTCTTGATTTTCACTTTTTGTTGGTGAATGAGTGAACCTCCTAAAATACATTTTTATCATCTTGAGAGGAGTAAGTTTTGAGTGCCTACATTTTCCAATTCAAACCTTGAACATGAAAAAATGAATTGTTTCTGATGCATTATTGTGAACCAAATTTGTGATGGAATTCAATATGGATGAGTGAAATAGTCTAAACCTCCCCTGATTGGAGAAAACAAAATTTTAATATTTGTTGGTGAGTGAAAATGATTTTGTCATGTTTTTATATTTGTTACACATGAGGACACGCGCAAATCTAAGTGTGGGGGAGTTTATGTTATTAATATTTTCATGACTTATTATATTCCCCCTTTACTTATTTTATATGAAATGTGCATAATTTGTGTGAAATATTAATGTTTTAATATTAAGTATAATATTTGAGCATTTTTAGAAGTAGTCAAATTGAGTCAGTTTAATGTTTTAATTATAACTATCACTATACTGATCCAAATTGTGTGGTTCTTGTTTTTTAGGATTCTCCTTTCAATATAAAACATTTCATTAGAAGGCACTATGATCCAATTCTTCCATTTGAAGGGTCATATGGTCCTCACAAACAAGACCAAAGAATCTGTGAACAAACTGGACCATCCTTGAAGATTTATTTACTGGGCTCAATACAGAAGTCCAAAAACCTTAACTCTCCACCATAATTCGGGGGACACTACATGTAATCTTGGATAAAAATTTCATGGCCCAAATCCAAGTACAAGGGGCCCAAATAAATTTTTGAAGTCCAGCCCACCATTCTGGCCGATAATGGAAATTAGTATAGTATTCATAACATATCTCCTGATGTAATCATACAAGAGAGCTGAGATTTTGAAGTGTTAAATAGGAGATGTAGGCGGCCGAATTTTTTGAAGAAACCATTCGGATTTGAAGGCATATTAATATTCAAAAACCCTTTCACATTATGGACTTCAAAAAGACTGGATTGAAATGGACAGTTTAAGTTTGTTTATGAAACCGGCCATAACTTTTTATCCTTACGTCCCAATGACTCCAACTTTTGAGAGTAGTCGGCCAACATTATTTTCTACAACTTTGAAGAAGGATATATTTGACGATTCGGCTGTCTGAATTTCCAAATTGTCGATGCAAGTGGAGGGACAGATTGGGAATGCAAACAGTCCACTCCTTGGGCTATAAATACTCTCTCCTTCTCTCCTTGAGAGGGGTTGGCATTTCAGAAGAGAGGATATCATATTGGCATGACCAAAGCTTTTCCAGAGGCTTGGGAGGACCTTCCATACTCAAGTTTTCACTTGAGAGACCTTCCCTCCTCTCTTTGTTTTCACTTACATTTGTGTTCTTCATTTTTGTAATTTTGTAATTCTCTTTCTTTGTAATTCTGTTTTAATGCAAGTTACTTCTTCAATATCTCTTATTATCATCCACCTTCTGTAGTTTAATATTTATGTTCTTAAAATAGTTTAAATTCATTTGAATCCCCTTCCCTTCTTTTGCTTCCTCATTCAATCGAAAATCCGTTTTTAATTATCATCATCGTTCGTGTGTGTGTGTCAACGTACCACTCTTTTCTAATCCCTTTCTTTTCCTTCTATTCTTAATTTATCATCATAATTATTTTAACCAGAATATTAAACATCCAAATGTCTAAGTAAATCTCTCATTGGGGTGAGTTATAATTCGGGGATATTAAGTGATTGAGAGTTTTGATCGATGAGTATTCTTTAAATTAATATTGTGTATGTTAAACTCAATATGTCATGGATTAATGATATGTTTTGTTTAACGAGTGGTTTCCATGGATTATTGGAACCATAAATACACTACCATAAATAAGTTTTGATTGAGATTAGAACCCTAAGTTAAGTTAAGGCTTGGATTAAAGCCTTCACACTTAGGAATTCCAATCAACATCAACTTATGACATGGGTGTTAATTTAATGCAATACAAAGTAAGGATCAAGGATATCACATGCTTAACTCCCCAATGATGAACTCACCCCAATCCTTATCAACTTGTTAAATTAGACATCATTCATTAAACATTTCAATTAAGCTCTGCAAACAAACCCCCCAATCAAAATACAATCAACTAAAAACAATCGACTATTACGAAGTACCATCACCGAGGATTCGACCCGAGTGCTGCTATACACATTAGCAGAGCACCGGAACTTTGACCGGTCGATAGGCGACAATCGGCCGCACTTTCAGTAAGCATGGAGAAAATAAAACAAACCATATACATTTGAACATAAAAACATGTATGTAATGTTTAAACATCGAAATCTTGTGCAATGACATAAAACATGACAGTACGTAAGGCATAGATCAAAATAGAACATCAATAATGATAAAATAGCTTGTAAATAAAACTTTTAATTTTGGAAAAACATTAAGCACATGATATTATTTCCATAGTAGCCAAGGAATTGCTTCCAAGACCATCTTAGTGGACAAAGTCCCTTTCTGAATCGAGCTCACTCCTCATTCAAGTCTTGTATTACTGAACTGGATTAACTTACCATTCCGGCCATGTCTATATCATGAGATACAAATCTTTACCCAATGCATTAGAAGGATATATAGGTCCCACCCATCTCATAATGAAATCATTCCAACTTGTGCCACAAAATAAACATACATCATTCATAATAACCCAATATATAAAATGGGTTTCATAAATATCATCCCATCATCACCTAATCCATATAAAAGAAATGGATATCATTTCATAATAAGAAAATTGAAACCATGTAAATCATAGAGACATTATACTTGAAACATACACATATTAAATAATGTCATATTAGATGGAAAATGGTTTTGATAAAACACTTGAAATGAATTCTTGAGGAAAATATCCTTTCTTCTTCAAAAACATTTTCTTTTCAAAAAATTCCATGCAATTTTAAAAGAAAATTATTTTTTTGAAAGTAGTCATGAAATATTGTAGAGTAAGCTTCATGAAAATGAGGTGTTATGAAACTGTAAAAATCCATTAACGTCGTATAAGTTAAAAATAACATTCTTCTCGTACTTTTGTCAGAAAGTAAAAAAGTACCTCGTATGGTAAACAAAAGAAAGATTCCTTCCATATGATGTGGTAAAAGTAAAAAAAGGGTAAGAATGACTTTAAACATACATGGAAGAAAATTAAACATTTTATGAAAACATTTTCAGAACAAATGGACCTGGATAACAAACATAACCCCAGTAAATACTTACGAATAAACAATCTCAGATAAGAATGAGATTGGAATAATTATCCCTTATCTTAGGTCCGATATGCTTTGTACGTATCCGAACCTCCGGTATAATGATTTAAATAATGTCATTGACTTATTACAGAATCATATTAATTGTTATGATATCATATATGGTTCACTTATGACTTTATATTACCCGTTCTTTTGTAAGTTCCATGTTAAAAAAGCGTTTTGGGTAAAATCTTTTTATTTATCGTACATGTTTGGACTTGTTGTTCTTGATATTATTACTTATATCCTGATTTAATTAATTAAAGAATGTAAAACATGATTTATATGTAATATATATTCATCATATACATATATATATATGATAGATCGATAAATGGAATGAAATATAGCGTTCATGGAGACGGTAGGTCGTACGTACGCATGAACGCTATTTTCATTTCCTTATTGAATTGAATGGAATTAAGTAGATGACATACATATATATATATAAATTAATCTAGTATCATTATTATGTCACATATTTCATTATTACTTATCATATATTCTTTATAATAATTCATGAATGGTTAACATGGAGAATGAATCTCATCGCGTCGTGGAGACGGTAGTCCGTATGTACGCACGAGTGATGATATCATTCCCATGATCGTGGAATTGTATTACAGTGTATGTATAATATTTCAGAATCAATATAACTTTGAAATAATCATATATAGTTATTTATTTACACCATTATACCCATCCATGTAAGGTGGTGGTCAAAAACAGATTACACCACGACGTGGAGACGGTATTCCGTACGTTCGCATGCGCGGTGATTTCGTTTTCCGTAGGATGGATAGATGGTGAAATAGGGTTGTTTAATACCTATAATAACATATCAGTATATGAGTGATACTGATTTTATTATTTCATAATGAATCAACTAAATAAGAAGAAGTAGAAGAAAAATAAAGTTGAAAGAATTGGTAACAGACATTACCTTCTTCTTTGAAGCGCCTCTTCTTAACCTCCTCTTTGGGCACTAAAGATGGTCTTTGAAGAAGACCAGAACCTCTAGGATATTTCTAGGGAATTGGATAGGAGAAATTGGCAGGGTTTGGCAGATCATGAAGGCTCAAAGTGGTGTGAGGAAGAGAGGTATGAGGTTCCCTTTTATAAGGGAGGAGAGGGGCACCTTAAGAAAAACTAAAAATATTATTTTATTAGAAAGTCATATTCAGTTTTTAATAGCTACAAATTGATTTATTTAGAAGCTAAGGTGGGTAGGGGTCAAAATAATCTCATATAATATAATTTAGACAAGTTTAGGTAACTATTTTATCCTTATCATTTAGATTTAACTCTAAGTTAAATAATTTTACTTTTACCGTGTCTTCTTGTTTTCTTACACTATAAGGTTAATAAACTTACTATAACAAGCCAAACGAACCCCAAGTTGTTTATTATTAATATATATAACCTTATCTAAGTAATTTGGATGAACCTTATATTTTTAGAAATAAAATAATAATTAATAATATAATATTGGTTTTAAAAACTATTTTATGTCAATTTTGACACTATTTGGTAATTGATTTTTGTGAAAATCATAACAGAATGATTAGTTCAAAAACTGATAATTAAATCAATCCTAACATGTCATATTAACCTATAAAATTAGTGAAATTTTTAAAAAGTCTCAAATTACATTTATTTGGGTATTTATAACATCAATTATGTCAATATTACATTAATAAGATAATTACTGCATCATCATTGTGTCATAAATAAATTAAATTATTTAATGTCTAAAAATTATAAATAAAATACCATTATGTAGGAAATATTTTTATATTTATAATGAATATTTATAGTCTAATTTATCAAATATATAATCCTATATTAAAAATGTTTTAGTTATTAAACATTGATTTTAACTATTTTAACTATTCTTTAAATAAAATAATATTAAATGTCCTAATCTAATCCAATTGGACCAAAATGGTCATATTTTATTCCTAATGTTGTTTTGGTAGAATTAAATTTATCCAATATTATTAGGACATGTGTTAGGGTAATAATAATATCATTTTTACCCTTAATTACGCTATTTACTTTTAACCGTGGTAAATAAAAGTAAAAAAGTTACTATTCACCAAAAATTATTTTCATCTCATTGAACCTAATTTTAGTACTTGATATTAACATTGTCTCTCAGATTTTTGAAATTCCACTCACAGAAGCGGTAAAATTATGTTTTATGTGAATTTCCAAATCCTCCTAGGAGGTGGGTAAAAGACGGTGAAAAGTTCAATAAAGATTTTATATATCTAAGATTATTATAAAATTACTCTAATGAATTACATTGAACTTATATAGGTATTATGTATCAATTTTGACCTAAAATAAATTTAAATAAAATAAATAATTATTTAAATAAAAAGTCGGTTTTTAAATAGTAACCCAGTGTTTTCACTATTCATCAAAAATTAAAAGTTTTTAGAAAAATACCAAAAATTCACCCAAGGCTAATTTCGCTATTCTGAATCCAAAAATGAAGTCCATTTTGAAAGATAAAATTTATAAAATTTTAAAAAGTTGGAATTACTATTCAAAACAGTTAGTTTATATAATATTTTAATAACATATCGTTGTTTAGTGAAACTCGATATTGCGTACCACACATGCTATCGTGGAAGGTCGCGATTACGTGTAAAGCAAACCAAGTCAGGGATTTGTGCTGTTCATTCTCCTTTTGGTGTAGCGTACAACACAAGACATCAATGAAATTAAAAATAATATTTTTTATAAAATCTCGGGGTGTTATATTATGACATTATGGTAGTGTTTATTGATGATTTATTGGTATACTATAAAATCTATTAAGATCATGAAAATAACTTGCACACTATTAAAAATACTCTTAAAAGAAATTAATTCTATGGGAAGCTCAGAAAGTGTGAATTTTGGTTTCAATCAGCTTCCTTCCTTGGCCATATTATCTCTAAGGATGGAATATCTGTTGATCCTGTGAAGAAAAAGGTTGTTCAAGAATTTCCTACTCCAGCGAACATAACTGAGGTACATATTTTTATTGGTTTAGTAGGTTATTATCAGAATTTCATTCAGAACTTATCCCATTTATCCAACCTAAGAACCAATATCACATGAAAAGGGGTTAGGTTCGTATGGAAAATGGAATGTGAAGAATGTTTTAAAGAATTTGAGAGAAGATTGGTGAATGCTTCAATATTGACTTTACCATCAGGAAATGATGTATTTGTGATCTATAGTGATGCATCAAAGAAAGTACTTGGTTTTGTCCTTATGAAAAATTATATAGTGATTCCCTATGCATCTAGGCAGCTAAACATTCATGAACAAAACTATCCAACTCATGATATTGAGTTAGCAGTAGTAATCATTTCTCTGAATATTTTGAGACATTACCTCTATTATGAAAAATGTGAGATATATACAGATCATAAGAGTTTGAAATATATCTTCTAATATAAATAACTCAACATGAGAAAAAGGATATGGATTGAGCTACTCAAGGATTATGACTCCACAATACACTACCACCAGGGGACGGAAAATAAGGTGGAAGACGCTCTGATTAGAAAGGACCATGGAATTCTGAACAAGATGAGAGTTGAAATGGATCCTATGTTCATGGATCTAGTAAAGATGGATATGGGAATTATCTTTGAAGGTATCACATCACTAATTTATTAATTGTTTGACAAACCTTGTTTAATATATAGGGTAAAAATTTCTCACACTGATAATGAAGAGTTTCAAAAGAAAATTAAAGGTGTAAATGATGGGAAGTTGATTGAATTCATATATGAGGATGGTTTTTTGAAAATCGGAAAAAGGTTTTGTGATCCAACTATTCCTAAGCTAAAGATGGAATGATTGTATGATGCTCATAGCTCTAATTTCTCTATACACCCCAATAGTACAAATATGTATAGAGGTCTAAAGAAAAATTTTTGGTGGGAAAACATGAAGAGCGAGATTACTGATTATGTGTCGAGAGTTTTGGTTTGTCAACATGTGAAGGCTAGAAGAAAACATCCTAGAGAATTTCTAAAACCCCTTACTATTCCAATGTTAAAATGGGATGATATTATGATGGATTGTTTCATGGGGATACCAAATACTCCAAGAATTAATGATGCGATATTGGTCATTGTTGATCATCTTACAAAATCATCTCATTTTCTTGCTATAAGTGAGGATTTACCACTTGAAAATTTAGGAAGACTATATATTAATGAATTTGTAACACTTAATGGTGTACCCATATCAATTGTTTCTAATCATGATCCCCATTTCACATCACAATTTTGGAAATGTTTTTAGAAGTCTCTAGATACTGAACTTCGTTTGAGCACTGCTTACCACCAAAAAACTGATAGGAAATCAGAATGGATGATCTAATCCACAGATGAAATGTTGAGATCATGTTCACGTGACTTCCAAAGTTTGTGGGATAAATACTTACCTTTAGTTGAGTTTTCCTACAATAATAGTATCCATTAAGGTATTCAAATGGAGCCATATAAAGCATTGTATGGAAAGAGATGTCATACACCAACTTTTTAGCTTGAAGTTGGAGAAAGGAGGCTCGTAGGACTAGAACATGTTGAGGAAATAATGGAATAGGTAAAGATTATCCAAACCCATATCAAAACAGCTCAAATTAGTAAGAAGCGATATGTGGATAACTGAAGGAAGGATTTAGAATTTCAATAAGGAGATCATGTTTTCTCAATGGAATATCCATGGAAGGGTATTCTATGATTTATTAAGAAGGGAAAATTAAGTCACAGGCATATCAGACCTTTTGAAATTTTGAATCGAAATGGAGTCATATCTCACCATTAAGAAATGCCTCTAAGTCTCTCCAAAGTACAAAATGTGTTCCACATATCAATATTAAGGAAATACATGCCAAACCCAACACATGTACTTGCCTATGTTGAAATTGAACATGAGCCCGATCTGTCTTATTGTGAAGAGTCTTTCAAGATTCTTGATACCAGAGAACAAGTATTTAAAAATTAGATGACTCAACTGGTAAACATTCTTTGGAGGAACCATAAGATGGAGGAAACAACCTGGGAACCTGAGGAGCATATGTTTAAGACATACCCAAAACTTTTTAGGTAACATTTTGTGAATTTTGAGGATGATGTTTTTTTAATGATGGGAGAATATAACACCTTAAGATGTTGAAAATAAATATTGAATGCATGAAACATTATGTCCCTACAAAACAACACATTTTATAATCTAGTTGTTAAACACAACTTTGCCTCTACTATGTTTTGAATTCTGAAAAACAGTCATCTAGAGTTGTGATCAGTAAGTCATTTGGAGTCTGGTAGAACAAACTTGATTTTTGGTGAATAGTAACATACCCCTATGAATAGTAATATGTCCATTATTAATAGTAAATAATGATATTATTTTATTTTATTAAGGTAATAAGATAATGAGATCTTAATTTGTTTTTCAATGTGATATAAAACTAATTATACCTTTAAAATTGTTATTTTTTTAATTAACTATGATTTTTAGGAAAATTAAATTAATAATATATCGAAAATTATTTTTGAAAAATGGAGTTCATTTTTTAATTCTTCACATCAAAAAATAGTAGGGGTGAATTTGTGGGATTTTTCTGAAATTCTTGAACTTTTTGATGAATAGTGAAACACGATAAAATACTGTATATTCAAATTATTAGTTAAATACAATATTTATGAAATCATAACTGATGTAAGGCAACTTGGTTCAAACTCACATGAACTTAGTACTATTAGGGTTCACATGAGACAAAACTATTGGTTGTCTTGATAGAAATTATAAAATAATGAATAAAATATTTAAAATTTACCCCTCTCCTCTACTATAAACCACCCCTCACTCCCTCTTCTATTCTCTATTATAAGCCTTTAATCTCCTAATATCTCTGCCCAATAAACCTTTCCTAGTCACTCCCCACATCCCAAAAGCTCTTGGTCTTTCTAAAAGACAAAAACCCCTTCCATTAAGGAGGTTCTAAATGAGGTTATTTCAAGAGGTAAAGAACCCTTCTTTTTCATTTAGTTTCATTTCAATTTTCCTTATTTTGTTATCCTCTCCTCACCTCCTATATACAAATGACCATGAAAACTCTAGTGTAATATATATAATGGAATTATATCATTTTAATGGTAGAACCACCATCAATATTATTACTCTCCCACATTTTTTATAAACGAAATCAACGTCCATGAGGTTCCAATTTACAACCTTTGTGGACAACGAAGTTTTGTTCGTCAATTTACCCTTCATTACTGGTCATGAAACTATTTTGATGGTTGAAACATACTATAATATATGTATTATAACCTATTTAATATTCTGAAACTAGTATATGTACATATTAATATATCATATGACCCAACTAGTTCTTAATAATCAAAATACCATCTAATTAATCTAAGTGAATGCCATTAATAATTCATATAATGATTCATCATATTTACATGTAACCAAATGATATTAATGAACATTAAAACTTATTAATTTTTATAAATAATAGGTAATTTTAATTATATAGATTTACATCCATTACACATGAACTCTGTTACTTAAAAACTAGTGAACCGATTACGAAAATTAAGAAAACGAACACTCTGGAACGACGAAGTCCAATATTATAACTTATCAATAAGAAAATAAATTAAATAAACTGAATTACGATAAACCAAATATATGTATAATATGTTCTTAAATATGTTATTAATAAGTATAGCATCATATTCTAGGACCTTAACTTCAAGAGTGGAACACATTAGGACTTAAGGTATGGGTTTTTCCACCCAAACTTCCATTTTCATTCCGGTTATTTTTATTGCCTAATTACTTCAATGAAATTCTTATGTATTATTATTTACTCCCCATAAATTTTTTTTGTGTGTTCTAAATATGTTCAACAGCCAGAATCCTTCCTTATTTTATGGATAGTGACACATTTTAAAAGGAACTTTCATAATTGTTTCTGAAATACCAGCCCAATTCAAGGTAATTTTTCTAATTCTTACCTATTTTCAAGGGCACTCTATAATCTATTTTTGGAAACCATTATCTTTATAAAATAATGAATTTTCTTATAGAAATAAAATCTTTCTTCACTTCTGGTTTTATACAATTATTTTTCCAAAATAACGCTTTTTTTTTCAAAGTAAAAAAGTATTTTCTCAAGAATTACTCAATGATTTTATTAGATTATCTTTATATTTTCAACTCTTTTGTTGATTATTATGTATTATTGGGATTAATTTTTCATTGAATCATCTACCATATTTAATTTTATCATTTATTATTTGTTATTTTTGGATTTTCTATCTTAAAACCATTCATTAATTTACTCCGGATGGTTAGTGTTTATACTTAATGTTTGGGTAAAGTAATTTACATTTCATATATTATTTTCAATATGAATGTATATGTTATTTATGTTTATCCCTCTTAATATGATGAATGAATTGGACATAGTATGTGCTGGTTGGGTGCCTCTATAACCCCTCGTTGCATCAGTAATATTTATTTGACAAACTACAGTCTTGGCACAAGGCCTTGGAAAAATGTTTATTTATGGTCTTGGCACGAGGCCTTGACGGTATAGTGATGATATCTTGAATTATGCATTACATCATTATGAAAATAGTATTGATGGTTCATGTCAATATTAAACTAGTATAATACCAATTATTATTTTTTATTATGGCATTACTTACTCATCTCATTTCATTCCATAATGTATCCATGTTTTGTTTTAAGGTACACGTTTTTAGTTATTCAACATGCCTAATATTTATATATTTTCCGATGTATTTCTTACTGTTAATGATAGTTTGAGCATAACCCTTTATAATTTTTCATTTTCTCAAGACATGAGGATATTTATTATGAATGACTTTATGAAACAATATAGGATTTATGGATGTTTTCTAAGTAGTTTCTATGTTGTATTTCTGTTCAAGTTGTAATTTTGAACTAATATATGTATCTTGTTTCCAATAATACTAAACTACTCGGTCCTTCGGGATGTATATTCTCTATTTACATGTCAATGTAATCAAATAAGTCACCAGTTCGGGGAAACTGGGGTCTGGTCCTTACAGATCTACTGCTTCTGCTACTTATCTGTTATTGTATAATCCCTATGAAATACTTTGGTGATGAGGGGATAGTCTCCCCATAGGCATACCTTAGGCCCTCACTGTTAGTCGTAAGACTCTTCCATTTGGGGATATGTACTTAAGGACATATTTCTAGGTAGTCTTGGGAACCCTTTCAGTGTAATTAGGGTTCGGGAGGTTACATGCAAATCATATAGCCCATTTTTTAGCTTATTATACCTATGTTCATTATAACAAAATTAACCATGAGTAATTTGAGACATCAAGCAATAATTACATGTTTAATAAATTAAATGCACACCATGTGTTGACTAGTCCAAGATGGATTATATTTTTTCAGACTACACACCATGAAACTCATTTACACACTATATAGTTCATGTGTTTTCATGGAAATAAATTTGGGTGAATGCCATGTCATGCATTCATTACATGACACGAGGAATGAAAAACCATTCCAATTAGTGGTCACATGGAATGTATCTGGTGTACACATCATGTATCCCACACACTTATATGATTGAAAAACACACATGGTCCCTAGGCATGTGTCATGGATATGGGAAGAACATGTTACACACCTTTTATACCTAGTATATTCTCTATAACCTACTATACCTTGTGTGATTAATTTGATGTTGAAAGAAACATAATGTTATAGTTAATCCTAATCATCACATGTTCATGTGACATTTATTGATAGTACATTCCATGTGATAGGATTATTAATTATATATTAAATTAATATCCATGTAAAATTCTATACAAATTTTTTGTTTGGTGTTTACATATAGTATACTCTATGTGTATTAATAACATTAAAAGTTGTGTAATTTATATGTGTCCAAGTTTCATTTATTGATAGTATATGACTTATAATTATTCTTCATGCCATGTATACTGGATGTCATGTGAGTTCATAGTACAAAGACTGTGCTAGGTATTTTGGATGGGTACATCTCACTACCTCGAAGTAAACATGTATACTTTACTAATATTAAATAAAATAATTTTTTTAGGTTTTTTAGAATTATGGATTATAGATATTTTTAGAACTTTCTGGATGGAATTAAGATAAGTTTAACTGATTAATTAATCAGATATTTAACTTGATTAATTTGTGCCATTTTAATCTTAATTAAAAGATTAAATTGAAGTGAATGATATCTATATTGAGAATTTATATCTTTTTCATATGTGTGGATGATCAGGAGATTATACCTAACCTGTGTACATTAATGGTTTCATTAATTTATTATCATTTAATGGTGATTTAAATAATTTATTAAATTAAATGATGGAAGGTGTGTTATCTCCTCTTGTAATTATGTAAGGGTTGGTGTGATAGTAGTTTCTTTTCGTAAACCCCTTAACCAATCATTTTGTTACCCTCTCCTACTAGAGAGTAAAGAGTACGTAACATATGGAGATACTATATGTGTGGAATCAATTCAAGTTAATAATCAAGGAAAAAATATTCTAATAGATTCATAAGAGGAAATTTAGAATGATACAACAAAATCCAAGATATAGTTCAAATTCTTATTCCCATGGGTTTTTAGGTTATTTTATCATCCACTAGATAATTTAAACTTTAAAAAATCTCATTATAATATCACTTTTATTGTTTTATTTTTATAATTTTATGTGGTTCATTTTTTAATATATGCATCATTTTGATCACATAAATTATTGAATTAACAACATGAAAGATGGAATTGAAATAAATTTGATTATCTATAATTTTTTCACAGAATGGATAATCTCTCTTGTAAAATCCAATTAATATTAACATTCACGTAATAAGATAAAATGTGAAATTTATTCATAAATGAAACAATCCCTCAAATAAATATATTAAGTCATTAAATCCTTCCACTACTTGGGTCTAAATCTAATCATAGTTTAAAGTTCATGACCAACCTTCATTGGGGTAGTTTTAAATATTTGGGAATTTCTAATTTAATTTTTAGATTGACTTTAACTAGTTCGCATTAATGGTTGATCACCTTTGTGAGACTTAGTACAACTAGTAGGCAAGAGTTGTGGAAATCCAAATTCATGATTTCAAGACTAGTAATTCCACATAACAGATCAAGGAGTTGTGAGTCAATGATGTTGGTAAGTTATGTCTACCTAAAAACCATAAAATAGATTTTAATACCATTTTATATATTATTAGAAGGGATATATGGATTATTTCCACTGGAATATCCATGAATCCATATATTCTACAACCAATGGTGAGAGATATTGGATTTTCAAAAAAAATAGTGGCATATTAATAAATTATATTGATTATAAAATGTTTAATTTAGATAAAGACCCAAAATTACACTCTTATTTAATAAATAAGTTGTAGGAAACATGTATTTGAATATATAATAGTGATCCATTCTAGAGAAGGACAACATTCTTATAGGCTCAAATTTACAAGAGTAGTATATGCTCTCATGCATTGTACTATGATATGAGTAGAAATTATACGTACTAGAAACCCATATTCCAAAAGAGACTAGTAAAAAGGATTATGAGGAAAAACTATCTCTCTATATGAAGGATTTGTATGATGCCACATATGTATAATATTTCATGTTATCATCCATATCCAATGATATTGTAAAGAAATGTTGGGAAATGAATTTCTATAGCATGATGTCTCACATTCATGATCTTTATCAAGATAAGTAACGAAAAAAAGACATATGGGATATGAATTGCACTATTAACTTGAAAACTATGATAGTTTTCACCGGTTGAGCCCCATATAATCAAGTTGGTTGGGTAAATTGACCACTTAGACATATTGGGATTCAATATCTCTAATTAGTTGTTCATATATCTTATTTTATCCTCACAACCCAAGATAGTATCAGTTTAATTTTAAATTATAATATGATAAATTGTGATAAGATTATCTCATTACTCCTTACCTTGATTTAACAAATTGATAAGGACATATGGTGTAAAAAAACTACAACTCGAATGGTAAATAAGTATATGAATAAGGAAAAGGCCCATAAGAATCACACCAAGTCTATGGAACATATGAACTATAAAGAGAAGTAAGATCCAATGAACGAAAATAGAAAAAATATGTAGTATGATTATCATGTGGCATTAAAATCGACTAGAAGAAGAAATACACCCACCTGAAGAAGAAATGGAAAGATTCGGGTTAAGTTATTATTGATGGAAACATTTCCAAACCAATAAATAGGGTATTAGATATAGATTTTGGCCATTAAATTTCTATCCATGTGCTATAACCTATTATATTTTGGATTATTTTCAGTGGAGAGGTGGATCTTTTAGGAACCAATGAAGCACAACTTGCTACCTTGGCTATAGGGGGATACCGCTTGTTATTGAAAATCTGAATGATCTTGCTATTGAAAGATGGTTATTCTATTCCTTCAGTTTCAAAAAACATAATTTCAAAGTCCTTCATAGATAGAGATGTTTTTATTTTAAAATTTTAAGATAATAGTGATTTCTTATACAAATACATCATGTTTTATGTTATGGTGTACTAAAATAACATTATTCTTATATCAGATTATAAAAACCAAGTATTATAAATTAATTAAAAATAAAATTCACATGAATCGTTTCATTCCCATATGTGGAATGACTACCTTGATCATTTAAATGATATGTTTTTGACAAATATATATCCAGATAATTATTTATATTCTTTTTATCTAAAACCACTTGAGAGATGTTATTCTAATTTATAATCCAACATGACCAAACCAACATTTAGTGAAACATTTGATAGGTAAAAGAGATTCTATAATTGATACACATTAATGTGGGTAGAATGTTTCTATTATAAGCCATAGGTATGAATTATTACTTAATAACTTTTACTTATGACTTGAGTATATATTTTTCTGTCTACTTTACGAGGTATAAAACCAAATTATTTGAAAAAAATGAAAGAGTTAAACTATGATTTATAGAAGAAAATTTTTAATAGGATAATGAATATTATATATGATATATGTAATTAATATATTAATAAATTGTTTATCAACATTCTATAAGAGCATAAGATTCTATCTTAACACACTCCACCTTATACCCATTGATGAACGGTGTAAGTGAAATGAGGAACTGTACATTTCTTAACATGGTTAAATCGATGATGAGTAATTAAAGTGGTAAAACCATGATCATTTATGTGTTTTGGAGAGTAAATTTTAACTTTTGAGTTTTGGATAATGGTTTATTTTTATAATTTAGATTTGGAGTTGAATTTTGATAGTCGTAGAATCTCGAATTGCTATTATTTGATGTAGAAATAGACTCGACAGTTTCCTCATGTACTCAGGTGAGTATTGGGAGATTTTGATTGAATTTTGAAAACATTCCAAATGGTTTTATAATATGTATAGTTGTAACATGGTTAGGATAAACATTTCATATTAAACGTGGGGATTGGATTTGACTAATGGGAAGGCCCATAGTTGGTGCACGATTTTTTAAACCTTGTAGACTAAACTTGTATTATGTGTTTCTTAGAAAGTGGTATCTTCATGATTAGAACATGGATTTGGATAATAATAATCTAAACCATGAATAGTTCCAAATTTTGTTAAAAAGTAAAAAATGACCAATTTTTTCCTTGATATTTTAGGCTACAACCCCCTCCTTCACCTCACTTTTAGGTGCGATGACCAAATGATCTCTCTCTCTCGTATCATGGATTCCGTATAATTTAGGGCAGTTTTAGTTGGGTTTATGTGATTTTTTGAGGTGAAATTATAATATCCTATTATTACTTATTCTCTTCCCTTCGTTCTTGATTTTTGATTCATCCATTAGGATTTCGGGATGAATGATTTCTCTAGAGTATTGTGAAAATGTTGTGCCTTGTGTATCTTTCATGTGTTCCTCATATAGGATATTCTAATAGTATTTAAAAACTATTTCCTTCAATCCTTATATTGAGGTATGTTTCCAGGTGAATTTATTTATGTTTTATGGTGGTTTTTGGGTGAAATTGATCATCAATTAGTTAGATAATTTGGGGATTTTTCATGGATTGAGTATGGGAGCTTTTCAAGAAAGAAACACACCTCATTTCTCACGGTATTTCACTTTAGGGCTTCCTAGTGAGTTTAGAATCGATTAATCTATTTTAAAAAAAAATTCTTTAAATGTTTATTTAATTAATTTGATGATGTTTATCAATGATATAGGTCCTCATATGATTGAATGAAGCTACTATGATCTTTTAATGAATTAATGATGTTTTTGGATGAGTTAGTTAGTGTGGAGTTTAATGTGTTTCTTAGTTAATTGGTTATTGTATCTTCATGTGTGATCATTGGTATTATCTATTTTATGTGAATGATCTATGTGATATTATAATGAATTGGGATAGGCTCACATTGACCTAATAGTCCACATGAGTTGTATACCTTGCTAATAAATTTGACGGTGGTTCCTTGATAAAATGAGTGTTGTTGTCCCTCTTCATGGATTGTTTAGAGGTGTGAGTTTGATTTTCAAGTATATAATGGATTTTTTTAAATGGTTTGGTTTTAAATGGAAATTTAATGAAAATGGTAATTTTTTGAATGAGTTTTTAAATGTAATCTCAAAATGGAAATAGAGTTTTAAGGAATGATTTGACTAAGATATTAGAAAGGGTCATGTATGGGCAAAAAACTCATGGAACATTTTTCTAAATTATTTTAAAAGGGTATTTTGACTAAAATTTCTATGAAAATATATTATGGAATGATTGAGATGGTTTTTATGATTTTTAAATTGTGTGGGTGATGAACTACTTTACAAATCTTTAGTGGTTATTGTTCTTCCTACTCATGATTTCATATGGACAATATTGATGCATTTTGATGCATGTTGTGTGGGTATCCCTATGAGAACTCTACTTTTTTGGTATTAAAGTGATGATTAGATCTGGATTTTCATGAAACATCCAATGATAGACCATGAGGTTCTAAAGAACCTAGGTGAATTGTGAGGGATGTTATGACTGGACTAAAAGGCTAGGAACGACTGATGAGATTGTGATAGTGGAACCCATATGATATGATGTACAGGTCCATTGTATATGTCATGTTATCTTGTTGACCCTTGAGAGTGTTAGTGTGAGATGTGGGTAGTGTTGTATTTAGGTTTCACTTTAGAACCCAAGTTGTTATTTTGTGCTTGATGAGGTCTTGTTAATGATATGTATGGATTTGAGGGTCTTCCAAAAGTATTGAATAAAGGTTTTAGAAGATGTAAACCATTTTTATATATTATAATTTGATCGATGATGTGTTTCGGGAGGGATGTACTTCCTTCAAGATATTATGAATTCAAGATATTATGTGTGGAATTCCAAGGAGACATCTTGGT
The DNA here is from genome assembly GCA_963277665.1 of Viscum album. Taxonomy (NCBI): domain Eukaryota; kingdom Viridiplantae; phylum Streptophyta; class Magnoliopsida; order Santalales; family Viscaceae; genus Viscum; species Viscum album. The sequence continues at coordinate 1,022,558,551 of OY728134.1, read as the reverse complement.
ATTTGGAATATGGGTGTATATAAAATTCCATGGGGTAATCCACCTTGGATTCAGCTGGGATGCCTTTTTTTAGAATGCCTTTAGGAAATCTCTATTGGATTTTTCCTTTCAGTCTATGTGATTTCGTTAGACATGCTCCTATAAATCATTTTTTTGATATATGTAATTTCCTTGGACACACTCCTAATAATTGGACTTTGGGTCTATGTAATTACATTGGACACACCCCTTGGAATTTTCCTTTAGGTATACTATTTTGAATTCCATGGGGGAGATCCCCCTTAGATTTATCTTTCAATTAATTGTGATTACCTTATGTTTTCTCCTCGTAATCAGTCGTTTTTCCTATTGATAATAAATTTCCCAATACTTTCCCATGTGAATCAGTTGTTGGTCTATTGGATTTCCAAGGTTTTAACCCTAGGAATCAATTATTAGATCTATTTTTATAGTTACAAGTGGTCATAGGGATTAATAGAGGTTGAAATTATTTATTGTTGTTCTTAAAGACATTCTAGCACTGAATAAAGTAGTTATAGTTGGGGGTTGAGGTGGTATGGTTGAAATTTAGAAACCTGAACTGTTGGTTGATCTGTATTTCATGTTGTATACAAATGTGGGTGCATTGTACCTCCAATAACAATATTTTTATCTTTACACTATATGTACACCCACATGATGAGAATATCACTCCGTATTATTGAGGCATTAGGGGTTCCAATTGGATCATTGGACTCACCCCCAACCAGCGTACAAGACATGGGTTTTGTTTCACTTAGTTAAATAATCATATTTTCCCCCAATACATTGGTATCTCTTAGAGTTGGATATATGAAACCGATTCAATAGGTTATCAAGGTCAAGATTTGAAAAGAGGGTATTTGAGTTTGGCCGAAGGCCAATGTATTTATATTTTGTTTTGTCAGCATGTACGATCCAATGCTCCATTTTATTTATATATGATGATATGTTATCTTATTCTACATTTTTATACATTTTTATTTTATATTTAAAGATTTATTGATTTTTTTGACGTACAATTGGGACCCACTTGAATCAATTTTATGTATATTGTTATTTATATAATGTATGTTATACGGATAAGTCAGTCCAAATTTTCTATAAATTCAGGATGGACCATGATCTTTACATTATAGGTAATTATATCCCAATAATGTTTTATTATTTTCCACTATTTAGTAGAATATAGGGTATTAGAAGGTGCACTTGAGGTCTTACCTCATCCCTCCTCAGGTGTCTTTTCAAAAATCTGGTCCGACGAATGAAAAAGTGGTATGAGACCAAGTTCCTGGTAGGTTGTGTAGTGTAAATTTAGAGATATGAGGTGCATTAGAGTATATTAGGATGGAATATTGTTATTTATAGGTTTGATATACTATTAATATGGGTCGAGTGCATCCCTAGCTAGCATGACATCAGATTTAGACCCATGTTTCCAGGTGAGGTCCATTTTTTGGACTAGGAACTCTGGGATGAGTGAAATTTTGATTTAGGACGAGAATAACAAAGTGGTATGGATGATACTAGAGATGAGTAGTATGTATTAATAGGGATACAATGAATTGTTCATGAATCATGGTAGTGTAATGCTTAGGTTATGTTATATTTTCCTTCTGGTGGCATTGTTTGACATGATTCCTCATTCAGATCTATTATTATTTGAAGCAACATGTAATATATATGATGTTTTCTTTATATATTATAATTGATGATTATAATAAAATTGGATTAAAGGGACTTCATTGATAGATTTTTATTATTATTTTCTTATTTAGTCACAATATGGAAATATGTTTTGAAAGTGTTATTGTTTGAGTCAAATCATGTTTTGAAAGGAAAAATCATGTTGTTACATGACACATATATGAAATTGTTTTATAAGTTAGCTTTACTAGAAATTTCTCGTGGGTCCAGGGATTTTGAAATGAATGGGGATTTGGGGTTTTCTAGAAAATATAAGGAAAATGAGTTTAAAATTCAATTTTAAACCCACTTTTGAAATGTGATTTCAAATATGGATTATGAAAGTGAGGAAATTTTTGAAAAGTGAAAAATAAGGTCAGTGCATTGGGTGATTTTTTTGAAACCCTTGGATTCTAATGAATTTTTAGGATAATTTTCAGAGCTTTAGTGTGTGTAAATTGTTTGAAAATAAGTTTTAAACTAGAGTCTAATTATACTGTATCCATTTTTTCTTGGTTTTTATTTAATAATGTCTAGGGGATAACTGACTGTTTGATTTCCTTAAGCTTGAGTAGGGGAAAACCAGCTATTTTATTTCATTTTGACCAACTGGGGGTTAATCGACTATTTATTTTTCTTGTGATTGTACAATGGAGAACCCAATTCTTGTAACTTGAATGTCGATTTCAATGTTGTAGTTCTATGGAAACCACCAAGTGAGGTTTGTGATTGTGATAAAATTGTTGTCTTGTGATTGACATAGAGCAATCATGTAGTTGACTTGTGTGTTTTAGGATTAAATATTAGATGTATTGAGAGTGATTTAGATATAGGTATCATGAAATTAATATTAAATTATAAGCTCATGTAGATGATTGTGTGTGTTTTTATTGGTTTTATAGTTTTGGCTGGTTTATTTGGTGTTTAAAATGTTTATTTCTATTTTGGGATTCACCATAAGAGTGTTAAATTTTTTAAAAGTATAATGTTAGGGTTGGGAGGAAGTATAATCTCATAATGAATTGGTCATTTTAACTTCGACATTTTGTGATTAATGTGTTTTTTTGGAAATGCATCATGCTTATTAATTGATGTTTTTTTTGGAACTTGGGTATGATCAGTATCTCCTTATTCGATCATTATGTGTGGTGACTGACAAAGTGTGAAATGTGGAAGGGAAGACCCCATGCAATTGGGTCATAGATGCTATGATACTGGTAATTTGATGATCAAGGTGGATTATAATTTTCATTTAGTATATAAAAATAATTTTATTTATTTCCTTAGTGAATACAAATTTGGATATTTTAATGAAGTGAGGGTTGGAGTTTGTGTGTTGGTATTAGAATCGAGATGATTTTGGTATAATATGTGGGTGAGTCAGATCAGTGGTGTTTTAGTTATTATGGGTAGAGTGTGATAATTAAATGATTCATTTGAACATCCAACTTTGGAATCACATAAATATTAATGTTTGGACTTTAGTGTGAGCAGTGGGTGGTTTTAAAATGCCTTTGGGTGTTAAAGAATTGTAGTTGGGAATGTTATGGCACATCTGTGGGTGTGACTGAGCATTTTTTAGGAAGGGTGGACAGAATAAGATAGACTAGTGTTCATTAGCTAGTCGAATATGGTGAGGTAAAAACATTATCAGGATTATTTTTCAGGACATGGTTGGAATGGTTTGACGATTGGGCTAGGATTTTTAGATAAAAGACACTGTGTCTAGGCATAGTATTTCGAGTATCATAGGGGAAGATTCATCTATGTTCTAGTTGAGTGAAATCAAATAGTATTAAATTGGAGATCATGATAGGTTATATTTGATGGTATCATGGTTGATGATACTTATCTAGGATGCAAAGTGTATTTATGGGGAGGTTGAAAAACTATGGTTCTTTATTAGTTGTAGAATTTTAAGGAAACATGAACTTTTGAGTTTTGTAGTAGGGTTCATTTTTAGAATTGAGATTTAGAGTCAAATTCTAATAGTTGCAACACCCTTGATTGATATTTTTGGATATATATCAGGGATTGAGAGGTTCCTAATCATCTCAAGTGGTTCTTAGGAGATTCATTTTCAATTTTTAAAAAAAAATTAAAAGTTTTTTCATATACACAGTTGGACCACGATTATGAGAAACCATGTGGCCTAACTATACGGATAGGTTTCAATCAAGGGGAAAGTATAAAATTGGAACATTATTTTATAAAAACCAAGATAAATTCGGTAGAGTGAGATAGTGTTATTTCTATTGATCAGCACACGATTTGGAAAATAATATATAAAGACATTAAATAGTGTATTTATTAGATAATTCACATGGTTGAATTATGGTTTGGTGAACCATATGAAATAAATATGTGACCTATAGAATTTTTTTAAAAAGTGGAAAATAAACCTTCTTCCACTATGTATTCTAGCCTACAACCCTCTCCTTCTCCTCCATTGTTCATATAATGGAAATGGATTATCCCATATCTTCTATCTATCATTTTCCATTCAATTTGGGGTAGTTTTTCTGGGATTTCTTGGACTATTTTTTTTTATTCACTTCTCATCATATTCCTCATTCTCTTCCTGTCATTTTTAATTATTAATTTGGCCAATATTGTTTTGGGATGAACAATATAACTAAATCATTGAGAAATGTTTCCACCTGATATAATATTCATGTGCTACTTATATGGGATGTCCTGAGATAATGTTAATATTCCAACATTAATCATTTATCTTGAGGTACGTTTTTATCTGAATGTTATTTTTTTATGGAAATTTTTTGGTGAAATTGATCATCAATGGAGTTTTCTAATTTAAGGATTCTGTATGGATTAGGTTGTAGTTCATGTTTGGAGTGGAAAACACCTTGTTTCTCATGGTTTAGGAACTGTAGGGATGATCTATGAGTGTCACATAAGTTATTACATTTTTAAAATTAGTATTTAATTTTTAGTTACTTAATTTTATTAAGGTTATTGATTAGATGGTTTCTCATAGACTTGGAGGAGTTTGGTATGAACTTGGGATGAGTTAATATAATATCTATTGAGGTAGGTGGCGTTGAACTTATATGTCTCTTGTTTAATTATTGATTGTTTTTTTCATTTTTGGGAATTATTATTATCTTTTACATTAGCATAATTTATGTGATTCTTCCATTTATTGGGAAATCATCACATTTTCCTCGTAGACAATAGGGATCTTATAGCTTAAAAAAAATTTATGCCGGTTCCTTTCTCGAATGAGCATTGGAGGTCCTCTTCATTGATTTTTTGGAGGTGTGAGATTGATTTTGAAATAGAAAATGGATTTCCATTTTTAGATGGTTTGGGTAAAAATGGAAACTTATAAGATAATGGTAATCTGGGGTGTGGTTATCTAAAATGGAGTTTCAAAATAAAAGTGTAATTTTAATTAATGTTTTCGTTGAAATATTGGTAAAGGAACATGTATAAATAAAAAGATATGTGGTGCCATTTTCTATATGACTGTAAAAATTTCTTTTGATAGGGTTTTTAATGAAAATCTATAAGGGATTGACTAAGAAGATTTTGGTATGTTTGACCTTGTGTGGTTGATGCCCTATTTTCCAAATATTGTGAAATTATTCTTCTTCCTTATAATTATTTACAAGGGACTATATTTAACTACATAGATTTTCCTGGTTCTATTTTTAGAAAATTCTATGGAAAATTACGACACCAGGAACTAAGATGGTGTGAAATTCTGAGCCCCAGTGTTCCTGGAACAATCCATCAAAAACTGTTAGGGTTTTAAATAACGGGTGTGATTGGTTTTCCTGAAAAAATTGAATAACTCTTAAACGGGTGGTAGGATCAAAAATGTGAGGGCACCATTGAATCCAAAATAGTGTCCTGTCCTTAGGACAGGCCTATCATTGACCAGTACAGGATGAGGGTGAAATTTAATTAATGGATGTAAACTTCATTAAGATATTTATTAAAAATATTTTAAATTGATGTAACATGGTCATGAAGCATCGATTTACTTTTAATTTAGACTTGTTAGAAAATATATAGTTATTGTCATAACCCTTGAGTTTTCTTGAGGTAAGGAGGAGAAACCTTCCCATTGGCGAGTGATGAATGACGACAAAGATGAAGGATCGACAAGACAACAGATCATGATGTCTCTCAATGGATTTCCAACGATGATTGAACCCCAAAAACGACCAATCCAAACTCAAGGTAGGGGTTGTTATTTAAATATTTTCTTTACACTGCTCTTAAATTCAAAAGGTAAATGCAGATTAACCCATGAACAGGAAGACCCACGGTTCGATCGTTCTTACAGGAGGGATCGACTGTCATGTTTTAATTTTGGAGAAATTGTTCTGCATAAGTTCTTTTTCTTGATCCTTCTAACAGGAGAGTATCTAGTCTACAAAGAAAAATGGATGAGATTGGTAGATCATTTTTCTCTTTTGTGTTTCTTCCCATAAACATTTTCTTCACATTCTTTTTAGAATAATGATCGGATGATCGTTGCGTGCATGTTTCTTGGCGCAATGGTCCCAAGTCAATAATCTAGACATGTACCGACCTAGAGGGTGTGAGAAAGAAAAGACAATGTAAAGATTGAAACAAAATTGGAGATACTACAATTAGATAGTTTTCTATTGAATTGGTTTGTAACGTGGATTTGAGCTGACGGTTGTGAACATGGAGACCCGAGGATTCTACAAACATCTTTCAGATTAGACATTGGAGCACTGCAGTGCGTTAGGTGGCCAGTGAAAGGGGCCATCGGTGCACCAGAACCGATGACCAGCCCTGATGGTGGCCAGTGGGGGCACGCGACAATGCCCATGTGCTGGTGCAGCGGAAACCAACTGCCTGTGGTGGTGGATGGAGGAGCTCGTGGCGTCTTGACCATGATTAGTGATGGGGGCCGCAGCTAAGGTTGGATGGTGATCCAATGGGAACCACGTTGGATTGGTGGAATGCAGTTCGTGAATGCCCTATAGGATCCTTAGTCAACTGAGCCAACTGCATAATAGAGAGGGGTTGTGGAAAGTCGTCGTGTTCAGGGCAGAAGAAGTAGCCCGCATCCGAGCGGGCGGCGCCCAGTCAGGGTGAGCCGAGCAGACAGCGGCCCAAGCCCAACAGGGGAGGGCTAGGCTTAGTGGGTCAGGTGGTACCCAATTCCTTTCAGCAGACCCATGGAAAGGTCGGTTCATGTTGGGTCAGACCAAAACTGAACCCAACCAGTCCATTTTCACAACAATTACTTTAACTTTCAAGCCGTAAGTCCATTTGACAAGTCATTTGTGGTTTTGGGACCCTTTAAACGAGGTGGTACTTTTGTGATGGCTTAGTGGGGTTTCAGTTCGACTAAAGTGGGATGATGGTGTTCTCTTTGTCTTTCCTATGAGGGATTGATGCATGATCATGATCCCATCATATAGGGTGATAATAGAGATTAATATAATACCATTGGGATTCTCTATGAAGGTTCAATGTAGGATCATTTCCCTATCATAGAGAATAGACCGTGTTCCGAAGTGAGTTGGCACGACCCGTTTTTCTGTGTGACTCTGTGGGCTGGAGCATGGTTCGCATTGAGAGGCTTGGTCGGTCCCCACTTCCTTTCATGGTACCTTAGATAGGGATTGCGGCATGGGTGTAACCAATATTTACATGGGAACCCATCCCCTATCTAGGATGATAATTCCATTAGGGTCATGATGTTCCCCACTGAGCCCTGGGTGCAGGAACCTCTATCTTTGTATCGGGGTATGATTCATTCATTAATGGTTTGACTAGACCAGTGTACTTCAGGTAGTTATCAATGTGTTATCTTTGGCTAGGGTCCAAATTAGTTGGACCTCTTTGAAAGGGTCTCTGATAAATTCATATCTTGAGGAGTGAGTTCTCCCAGAACAAGCATGCCTCGAGGAAAATCATGTGACTATGGATTGGATATGATATCGAGACTCTTTATCTCAATGAGATAAGACATCTCAGGAAAATTTCATGACATATCGAGACTAGATGTTCTCTCAGATAATTTTGGTAGACTTGTTCTATGTTATTTCTTTGAGATAGCTCTAGGAGTGGGATCTCCCATCATTGAGCATGCTATGAGCGGAACCATATGGCTGGCAGTGGATGAGAAAATCTATCTTGCAATCCTATATGAGTATACATGGATGTTCTTATTATATGTGGTGTTTGCATATACCTGTGTTTAGCTGACTGTATCTTCTTAGTGGTATTTTACTTTGTGTTTTAGGGTGCCCTACTGAGTATTGTTTTACTCTCCTATGCACGGGATTTTCCTTAACGCGTCATGTCTTGTGTAGACAATTGAGGATTTGGCTGAGTCCTAGCCAGAGTAGGACTAGGAAGAGAACTAGACAGTACCTTGTGAGATCAAAAGATATGAGTTATTTTCAGCAGCATTCTATAACAGATTTAGTACCCTTTTTTGTAGGCCAGACATTGTAGTTGTCTTTATTTTAGTTTTCATGTATTCTAGATCAATTGTAATTTAATTCTTTATTTTCTGTCATATTCTATTGTTGGGTTGTAGTGGTATGAATGAATTTTCTTTACATAGTGTTTTCACTTTTGAGCCTATATGGCTTTGAGTCATGTGTGTGTGTATGTTCTAAGGAAACATCCTCCCATTTTTCGAATATGCCTACTTGGTGCCAGTTTTCATCCCCAGGCCTATTGGAGGCGGACTTGGGATTTTCATGGCCTAGGCCCCAGGGGACGGCTCATGATAGAGTGGTATTAGAGGGGGTTTCGATCCACAATGGGAGTGGGATTATGTGAGTTTGGTTTCGGGAAACCGTGTTAATTATTTCAAGTTCAGATTTCAGGATAGAGACTATAGTGTGGGTGCGGTGGCCGACGTATCCATACACCAGGACTCTGGGAACCTGATTTCCAACTCGGTAGATGAAAAAACTAGTTTCATGGAAAAATAAAGGTACATGCATCATATAGGAATGGGTTGTGTTTTCCATGTCCTTATTGAGTCACCTCACCAGTTATGCTCTTTTCACCGTGATACATCTTGTTTTCCTCAGGATGTGTTCACGATGCTAGCCAGTGACATTTCCATAGGTGGATCAGGAGTTTGGTCGGATGATCGATAAGGCCTCCCTAATGTGATCCAGTCATAGATTAGTTTCTCTTCAGGATTGTCAGTAGGTCACAGTTTCTCTTGATGATCTATTAGCAGACTATCCTTTAGTGTCTTGGGTAGATGGAACATGCCATACTGAGTCATGGATGGTTTTCTTAGTTCTAGATGATGAGTAATATAGTTCGAACATGTGTCATAGGCTTTTGAGGTAGTGATCTCCGAGGATGCAAGGTCAGGAGGACCAACCGATAGCAATTGCAAAACGTAACCCATAGTACCAAAGGTTTCGTCAGAAGTTCTAGGGTTTTGATAGTTCCTATAAGGACAAGTTATTCAATGATTTCCATAAAATGTATAATCTCAAATGATATTTTCTCACCATTCATTCTGAAGTCATAGAGGCGGTTAAAGAACCACCAAGGAAGAGGTAGAAGAAACAGAAGATAGATCCATCGGGCGGTGAACGTGCCAGGAGAGCTGTGTATAAAATAGGAGGTGGCCAAATTTTTGAAGTGTTACCACCACCACCTCCAGGTGGTCCATACCAGGCACTGGGAGATGGAGGAAATGGGAGGAGATAGTTTTAGGCTATCAAGTCATATAACCCCAGCACTCCAGAAATGATTTAAGGTACGATCTATGACATTTTACCTTAGCTTCTGTATTGATATACATCTGTAATAGTGATTTCTTTCCTACCACTTTTCTTGTTTGATGCCTATAAGTTCAAGTTAAAACCATTTCCTTTACCATCATGTATAGAGACTTCTACAAGAGTATATCCAATGACCACGCACTAGTGTCAATAGTTTTACCTGGCTTTTAGAGGTGAGAGTTTCAATTGGTATCTCTTGGTTGTGGCATCAATTCCTGATGATTTCATTCTTGGTATGGAATAATACATAGTTCATACTCAAATTGATTTCTTTAGGCAAAGGGTGCAGTTTTTCTGTGGTAGAACCATATTTACCTCTCTCTTCTGCTGCTCCTGTGCCGGCGCCTCTACTCCTGGTGCACTCCAATCCTAGTTCCTCTAGCGATGCTACTGCCACTTTGGCACCCACATATTCTCCTAGCCCCATCCTTGGATCTTCTAGGCCAGGATTCCCTTTTAGAGACGCGGTGTGTGGGCCGGCACTCGCCCCCTCTCAACCTTGCTTCCTGACTGTCTCCTTGCCTCCGCTGCTGGTTTCCTGTGATGGATCTGGCTTGTCAGTGGAAGTCCCTGCTTCTGCGTTTGCGAAGGTAGAATCCTGCCTCAAATGGACTCTAATTTCATGATTTGGTGTGGAGAAACCTCCGATATTGGTCTTTCATAGGTTCGTCAAATCCTGAGGGCTCCTATCCCTGACGAAGGTTTCTATCATCCACAGGAATGCCTTCTGTTTGTTTCTTGGCTTATCTTCAGATTTCATTCATGCTTGGTGCAAGGCTCCCTAATCTTGGGGGAAATGGCGCTTCAACCTAACCTTCTGGTCACTGGAGACTCATAAGGGCAAAGATAATACTATTGCAGCAGTCTGGATAAGTCTCCCTGGTCTTCCGTTTCCTTTTCAGAATGATGGATTTCTCAAGGTGATTGGTGATTCCCTGGGTGGTTTCCATTTCTATGATGATCGCACCGAGTCCTGTGATGATGCCTCGGCGGCACATATCTGTGATGAATTGGATACCTCCAAGGTCCTTCCGGATAATATCTTGCCTCAGATTAAAGATTCTTTCTACTGGCCCCAAGACATCTTCTATCCCATATTTCCTCAGTTCTGCTCCTCTTGTCTCCTCTAGGGGAACTCTCTTGAGGTCTGTAGTAAACATCCTAAAGGAGGTCCCCCTCTGAAGGTTTCCTCTTTCTGCAGCCCTTTGGATGGCCCTCTAGTGGTGCCTCCCCATGATGGCTCAGTGGGGGTCCTTGATGCCCATCCTGGTCCTGCTTCATCCCCTCCTCCAACCCCCTTGCTTGCGTCTGATTTGTGCCTGGATCTGTTTCGCTGCCCTCCTCCTTCAGGTGGTTTTTCCCTTCCCAGCATTCCCCTTCGGTTCCTTCAGTTCACAAGCTTCTGATGGTTCTTTACCTCGGGCTTGCACTTCATTCGAGTAGTCCTCCCTCTTCCCTTCCTGTTTTCCCTGCCCTTCCCCCACCCCTTCCCTTCCCCTACTGGTCCCATGCCCACTACCAAGCCTCCTCTCTATCCTATATTAAGAACTTGCCATCGCCCCTTCCCCCCATCCTGATCCTCCAGATGTGCATGAGTTTTCCTCCACTCCTTGGCCCCTTCTTGTGGATGGATCCCCAGACCGTGCTGATGCCTCCAAGCTTTGGTCACCTACTTCGGTCAAATTAGTGGAATCCCTGGGATCACTAGTTTTTTCCATCCCCACTGCTTCACCTCCTTCCAGCAATTCAGGTATTTGTACAAGAGCCAAGTCCAAGATGTTAAGGGAAGAGATCTCCTATCATCGTATAAAGGCTAAAAAACCAAGGGCCAATGCTAGGGTGCTCTTTGCTCAATGACTCACATTCTCACTTGGAATGCCCGTGGTCTTGGTGCCCGGGTCAAAACAAATTTCCTTTCGTCTACTATCCGCAAACTCAAGGTTGTTCTTGTTTCTATCCTCAAACATAAGCAGAATATCTCCAAAATCAATGAGCTTACTAGTAAAATTAAGTTGCATGGATCAATGCATGAAGACCCGTCCAATCTTCATATATGGATCTTCTGGCACAGGAACTTCTTAGTCGACCTAGTTCAAGCAGGTGACCAGCATATCACCACCAAGGTAACCCATGACAATGGATCTTTCCTTGTTTCTTTAATTTATTGGAGTTGTGATGCCCAACATAGGAAACATTTATGGGATGATCTCGATTATTTTGACCCTGGTAGCCTCCCTTGGTTTTTGGGGGGAGATTTCAATGTCATCGCCAACCCGGATGAGAAAAAAGGCAGGGGGATTTCCTTAGGAAAGCTAGTTTGGACTTCACTCACTTCATGGATAGTAAAGGCCACATGGACCTCAGATACTCGGGTGATGATTTCACATGGTGCAACAACCAGCCTGGGGATCATCGCTCGTGGATCCGCTTGGACCGGTGCCTTGCCAATATGCAAGCCATTAATCTGTACCCCAACTATAAGGTCAGTCACTTTGTGCGTGGGATCTCAGATCACTCTCCTATTCCGGTCTCCCTCTCTTTGAGTCAGGTGATCCATGATCACTGTAGATTCTTTCATCATTGGACTAGCCTCCCGGGTTATCAGCAGTTGGTTAGAGACTCGTGGAATGAACCCACTCAGGGTAATTATTGGATTTCCATTCATAATAATCTGAGGAGGCTCAAAACTAGGATACAAACTTGGATAACGGGCATTCCACACAACGATAGGGAAATTGAGTCAATCATGCAGGAGGGTGACCGTCTTGAGTATAGTTTGGAGGGGGCCTGGAATGATTAGATCTTTGAAGACCTTGCCACTAAGAAGGAAACTCTCACAGTCATGATCCTTAAACAGGAACGTCAATCGAGGGAGAAATCGGGGATCAGATGACTTGGTGAGGGTGATAGGAACACTGCCTATTTCCATTCTTGTATCAAAGAGAGGAAGCGTTTCGTTCAGACCAATATTCTGATGGATGATGGTACCTATTTAGATGATAGAGATGTTGTGGGGTCCCTTTCTCATTCCTTCTTTAAAGATCTTCTTACTGGACAAATTCTTCAAATGCCTAACAGCTATCCAGGAGGTGATGAGGAGATCCTTGATCACATTTCCAGCCATGTTTCTATCCAGGATAATGAGAGGATGGGGGAAATACCTGAGGAGAAATAAATCTTTGAGGCAGTTATGAACCTCAAAGTGGATAGCGTTCTAGGGCCAGATGGTTTCCCCAGCATGTTCTACAGAGCTTCTTGAGATGTGATAAAAATGACTTATCAGAATCTATTCGGGACTTCTTCAGGGGAGGTAGCTTACCTAGAGTGGCATGTGCCACTACACTGGTGCTCATTCCCAAAATGAGGAACCCCTCTTCAATTTTTCATTATAGACCAGTCAGCATGTGAAACTTCCCTTACAAAGTTCTTGTGAGCATCATCAACTCAAGGATCTCCATTAACCTTCCCCGGTAGGTCTCCATTGAATAAAATGGCTTTGTGAAGGGTCGCTCTATTCAAGGGGATATTGCATTAGCCCAAGGGATGATGAGAGATCTCAATACAAAGACCGATGGTTCAAACATGGCCATCAAACTTGATATGAACAAGGCATTTGACAGACTCGAATGGAGCTTCATCAACAAGGTGGTCTTAGGTATGGGCTTCTCCCCTTGGTATACTGATCTCATTTTTAGATTCTTCAGATCTTCGTGGCTGAATGTTACGTTTATGGGGAAGTCTCATGGTTTCATCAAGGTGACTCGTGGCCTAAGACAGGGTGATCCCTTATCACCGAACCTTTTCATCCTCACACAAGTCATCCTCAGTCACCTAATCCATAGAGGCATGCACAACGGTCAGATACTCCCATTCTGAAGAAGGATGAATCTTCCTGTCATCTCCCACCTCATGTTTGCAGATGACACATTAATCTTAATGAATGCTAATAAGAGGTCGGTCTGTGGACTTCCTAAAGATATTGAGGAATACTTCCATTAGAGTGGGCAGGATATTAACAGGTCCAAGAGAAACTTCACCATTTCAAGCAGATGCTCTTCCATTCGAGTGTCCTCCTTGAGCCGCCTTTTGAATATGTAGAGAGGAAGTTTTCCCATGGAATATCTTGGGGCTCCCATATCTTCAGGAAGACTTCAGATTCGTGACTTTGATAACATTACCAACAAGATTACCGATCATATACTCAACTGGAAGAACAGATTTCTTTCCTTTGGGGGTCGGATTGCACTAGTTAATAGTGTTTTTATGGCTTCTCCTGTCCATTCCCTCTCTTCTATCAAAGTTCCGAAAAAAGTCATCTACAACATTGACAAAATATTGGTCTTCTTCATCTGGGATGCTCTCGCTAATGGAAAACACCATTTGGTGTCCTGGGTAATGATGGTGAGGCCCATTCAGGAGGGCGGAATCAATGTCTGAAGCCTCACAGACACTCTCCTCTATAGTCATGCAAAATTGGCCTGGGAAATCCATGAGCACCGCTCTCTCTGGTGCAGGGTCATGTACAGTAGTTTCACAGATCACCGGAGATTTTTAGCAGCTACGCGTCTCCTTTCTTGTATATTATTCTCCCTCATTTTACAGGGCTGCTTTCCCACACCCGATGGATTATTGGAGTAGAGGACCTGGCCTTCTGGCATCACAATTGCGCTGGTACAGTGATCTGATTTTCGGGATGCCCAGTCACCAACATTTCATTCAAGGAGGCGAGAAACTACCTGGATTTCATCAGGGTTGTGCTGAACGCAGATCAGCAAGCCACCTTTGACCTCACCGAGCTCAACTCTGACCCAGATATGTGCGTGTTTACCATGTCCGCTTCGGGGGTCTTCTCTGCAAAGGATTACCGTAACTCTATAATTCTCCATGGAAATACCGACTGTTGGAGCGACATATGGCTGAAGTAAATTCCAAGGAAATTAAAATTTCTCTTGTGGAGAATTAGGAAGTATGTGGTTCCCACCGATGAGAACATTTGAAGATGCAGAATCAGCATGGATTTCCGATGCTCTTGCTGCGCCAATCACAAAGATGAAAGTGTGGATCACCTATTCTTCGAGGGTGAATGGGCATGTGATGTCTGGTCCTTTTTTGGGGAGTTCACTAGATTCTCATCCAGAAACCTGTGTGACAAGAGTTTCCTTGTCCGCTGGTTCCATGGCTTAGGTGACAAGGGACCGGAGAAAATGGAGCGTTCCATTATCCTGCTCACTGGATGTTGGTTCTTATGGAAGGCCAGAAACAAATCAAGATATTAGGGGATCCATTCCATAGTAAGAGGAATTATCGCAAGAGTCATAAACCTCCTCATCGACCTTTCCAGACTCTCTCGCAAAGGGAAAAATGCTCCATCACTACGCCTGCATTCTCCCATCATCCAAGCCTCTCTCCCAGATGGCTTTGTCGTGCGAGGCCAATGGATCTGATGGCTTCCTCCTCCCATGGGTATAAAACTTAATATTGATGGGTCTTGTATCTCGGGGGTCATGAAAGGAGGAGGGGTTGTCCGTGACTCTAGAGGCTCAGTTATGTTGGCATTCACTGCTCATTTTGGTTTTGGATCGTCTCTTCAGGCCGAAGCTCATGCCCTCCTCAATGGTCTCTCCCTCTGCCGCCAGGGGAGCATCTTCTTTTTTGAAGTTGAAACTGACTCACTTATACACTTCAATTCCCTTCAAGGAATCAGGTCAACTCCTTGGTCGATTTCCTACATATCCAGAAAATGACGTGGCATGCTTTCCACCAACACTCGAATGGTGAACACACAACGAGAGGGGAATAAAGTGGCAGATCACCTCTCTTCTCTAGCGGCTCATAACTCCAGCATTTCCTGCATTTATGATCTGAATTTTTTGAATCCTGATGGGGTTAACATCATTAGAGGGGATGCCCTCGGTTTTCACTTTTTTCTCCCCCCAGCTTCTCTTGTTCTACCTTGCTTTTCCCTGTTCTTCCTTTTTCCCAATAAATAAATAACTGATGATAATGATGATAATTGAATCAAAAAGAGGAGGTTGTAGCCAATTTCTATTCAGTTGTCCAGTCTGACCCTCTTTGTAGTGGATGTTATGAGTCGTCATGTTTCACAGTAGTGGTAGAGTATAAATACATCTTCCTTAAAGATATTCCATGTTTACCTATTTATTGAGACTTATACTTCTACATTGGCCTACACCCTAGGGTGGCACCCATATTTATGTTAGTATGTTAGATGGCTCCCTAAAGAGCTTCATGAGAAGGTGGTGAAGATGGGGGACTTGTAGAGGAACGGCTTAGTAAGACCTAGTGTTTCACCCTGGGAAGCCCCCGATGATCTCCGTTAATGACATCATAGTGTACTTGGAATCCAATTAGGATAACACAAAACACTTAATAATGGTCATCAACACAATCCAAGAGCACTAGAATTAAGAGAATATCTTGAAGTGTCTGTTATGGTTTCAGAAGGTCCCTTTTCTCGGGATAGTTCATCTCAAAGACTGGAGTTTTAGTGAATCCAGTGAAGGTTGAGACATAGTTTGACAAGAATAACTATGCAACCCATTATCTTGAGTTATCGGTGGTGGTATTCACATTGAATATGTTGCAATAATACCTAATGGGTGAGTGATTCATTATCTTCTTCGATCAAAAGATTCTCATGTATGACGTCTCTTAGAGGGACTGAGGATTGTGATAGTGGTGATTCCTGGAGTTCCTCTATGACTATGACTTAGAGTTTTTCTATAATATTAGGAAGAGGAATGTTCACACATATTATTTCATCTATAATCTAGTTAGTAGTTACTGAAAAAGGTATCAGAGAAGTTGTCCTCATTGTGGTTATCCTTGGTGGATGGTGATGGACCAGTTTATCTTCTGTCATTGGTTGTTACCCATACACTCTTAAATAAGTCAGGGAGGCACATCTCAGTGATACCGACTAGGATTCTTCTCGTGATCCTTTTTAAATAGGGAATACCCATGATGGATATTCAAAATGTGGGAATAATTCCATTATTTTTAGAGACGTTCCATTCTAAAAAAGGACGCCTAGAGTTGCGAGATGCATTAGAATATGCATGTGCATATCAAGGCAGAAATTGGGGTTGCGGAATGGGTGGAAGTTGGGCATACCAATTGATATTAAAATTAGAATTCTTGTTTGAATCTGTTTCATGGGTCTTCAACTCATTGTGTCAAGCCCCTTTTCTTTGTAGGGGTTCCTCCTTCTTTTTATTGGGGTACTGGGAAGGATGTGGGAAGGGATATTAACGGAATTCATGGTACGTTTACCATGTACTTCTAGGAGACACAATACCATTCGGGTGATCAGTGACCAACTCACCAAATCAGCCAACTTCCTAACTACACAAGAATAGGGTTTAGTAAAGGGATTGGGATGAATCTATGATCAGGAGATAGTTTGACTCCATGGAGTTTCATTGACGATTGTTTCATATTGTGATGCTCACTTTACATCATAGTTGTGGAAGGGATTGCAGGTGGCATTTGCAAAGAATGTGCAGGTTATCTTGGAGCGGATGACGAATGTATAGGGCCATCTAATGCTTTGTGCTAGAATATGTAGGAGAACATTGCAGTTTGAGGAAAAAGACTATGTCTTCCTTTGTGTCTCACCTCGATGAGGTTTACAAAAAAAATTCCATGGAGGAAAACTATCTCTAAGGTGAATAGTCCCTCTTTTAGGCACTGCATTGTGTTGGTGAGGTAGGGTACATCATGGATCTACCATAAAATGGGACAAGAAACACAATGTCTTACACATGTCACATATGAGTAGATTCATGGATAACTCTTTGCGCATCATAATCTAGGACGAGCTGGACATCAACGATGTAGTGTCGTGGGATTAATACACAATGAATACTGAGGACCCGTCATGAATGAAATTTTCCCTCATTGTACGTCTGAAGAAACAATGTGGATCTTAAAAATACCACATGGGAGCAGGGGGCTCAGATTCAGGATCAGTTCTTTCACCATTTTCTCGAGTAAACCTTTTTTGTATTTCCAAGGATGTAAAGGCTTAAGGCAGTGAGAATTTAATGACTCTGATATTAATAGTTTTTTTTTTAGAAAATTATTGGGAAAATTATGAGACCAGGTGCTGAGACAACGTGTGATTTAGAGGCTCGGTGTGCCCAGAGAAATCCATCGAAAAATATTATATTTTTAAAAGCACGTGTGAGTAGTTTTCCTAAAAAACTAGAATAACTCTTAATTGGATGCTCCGATTAGAAATATGAGGGCCCTGTTGCCTCCAAAACATCATATTTACCTTAGGAAGGGCCTAAACTCAACCGGAATAGGTCGAGGGTCAATGTTAATTTTTGGACATGAACATCAATAAAATATTTATTGAAAATATTTTAAATTTACGTAACATAGCGACACAATATCATTTTTTTTATTGAGCCCTGTAAGGAAATCCAGGGTTCCCTTCATAAGCCTTGATTTTTCATGAGGAAATGAGGAGAAACCTTCCCATTGGAGAATGAAGAACGATGATGAAGATCGAGGATCGGCGATACAATAGATCATGACGTCTCTCAACGGATCGCCAACGACGATCAAATCCTGATGCCAACAAATCCAAACTCTAGGAAGGGGTTTTTATTTAAATATTTTCCTTCCCTATTATTGAATTTAAATTAAGAATTCATATAAAACCACAAATAGTTTCACCCTTAGTTAGATCATTCCAGTAGAACGGTTTGACGTGCGAGTATTAATTTTTGAAAAATTGTTATGCTTAAGTTCATTTTCATGATCCTTATAACAGGACCAGATCATAGATGTAACGAACAATGTCTGTGTTTGGTTCACTACTTTTCAAATTTGTGTTACTTCCCCCAATCATGTTCTTCATGTTATTCATGGAATGAAAATCAGATGATAG
Organism: Viscum album; assembly: GCA_963277665.1. Classification (NCBI taxonomy): domain Eukaryota; kingdom Viridiplantae; phylum Streptophyta; class Magnoliopsida; order Santalales; family Viscaceae; genus Viscum; species Viscum album. The sequence continues at coordinate 1,022,540,152 of OY728134.1, read as the reverse complement.
TTGCGTGGACGTTTCCTAGCGCAACGATCCCAAATCCGAGATCAAGACTCATGACAACCTAGAGAAGGTGAGATAGTGACGATGATAGAAGAATAGAAGAAACATGGGAGATACCTCTATTCAAGTGTTTTCTCCCTAAGTGGTTTATAACATGGATTCGAGCCCACGACAGTGAAAATGGGGACCTAAGGATTCCAGGACATCCTCCAGATAAGAGATCGGAGCACTGAAATGCATTCTGTGGTCTGTGGAAGGGACCACCGAGGCAATAATGATAGGGACCAGCACCAGTAGTGGCTGAAGGGGGAACATGGAAGTGATCATGTTCCCGTGTAGTAGAAGCCACCCACTCACGGCATCGGTCAGAGGAAACCGCAGTGACTCGGCCGCGGGTGGCGATGGGGGTCGTGACCATGGTTCGGCAAAGAGGAGTGGGTTGGTGACGCAGCGTGCATAGTATCAGACCAGTGGCACGTGTTCAGAGGACCACATGCAGGATCAGTGGATGGCGAATCTAGTTGTATAAAACAAAGGTGATGAGGAAAGCCGCCACATTTGAGATGGATGAATCAGTATGCGTCCGAGTGGGTCGGGCTGAAGCGGGAAGGCCGAGACCAGCAGGGGCGGGTTGTGCCTTGCTTGGGAGGGCCATTCCTAGTGGTTCAGGTCAGACTCAGGTTGGGTCGGCAGACCCTGGGTCGGGTCGTATCGGGTCGGTCGGGGCGGGTCGGCCTGGACCCGGACCCCACCGACCCATTTTCAATAAAATTCCCGTAAATTTCAATCCATAAGTCCATTTGACGAGCCATTTACGGCATTGGGACCCTTTTAATTAGGAGATCCTTTTAGGATGGCATAGTGGCGATTTAGTTGGACCAAAAGGGGCTGGTGGTGTTATATTTATCTTTCCAATAAGGGATCAAAGTAGGTTCCCAATCTCATCTTATAGGCTGAGAGTATAGATTAAGGCCATACATTTTGGATTATGTACAAAGGTTAGATGTAGGATCCTCTCCTTGTCATAGAGAATGGCCCATGTTCCAATGTGAGTTGGCTAAGCCCGGGTTTCTTTGTGACTCTGAAGGTTGGAGCATGGATCATATCAAGAGGCCCGATCAGACCTCACATATCTTTTTTGTACCTTAGATAGGTTTTGTGGAGTGGGTGTGACCAATATTTACACTTTCACCCATCCCCTATCTTGGATTATAATTCCAATAGGTCCAATATGTTCCCCACTGAGCCCTGGGTGTAGGACCACCTATCTATGTATCAAGATCTGATTCATCCTTTGTTGTTTGACCTGACCAGTGTACTTTGGGTAGTTTTCAGTGTGTTCTCTTTGGGCAGGGCCCAAATTATTAGGAAAACTTTTCAAGGTTCTTCGATACTTTATATCTTGATGAGTGACTTTTCCTGGAACATGAATTCCTCAAGATGAATCTTGTGACTACGGATTGGCAGGGATATCGACACCTCTTACCTCAGTGAGACTAGGCATCTCAGGGAAACTTTGTGACGTATGGAGACCAGATGATCTCTCATATACTTTTAGTAGACTTTTTCTATTCCATTTATTTCATATAGCTCAAAAAAGTTAGATATCCTATAATTTAGTGTAATAATATTTAAACCACATGGATAGAAGTGGATGAGATTTTTCATCTTGAAATCCTCTACGAGTATAAAAAGATGTTCTTGTTATATGTATTGTTGACATATAATTGTGTTGAGATGACTGTATCTTCTTAGTGGTGATTCCTTTGTGGTATTTTTCATTGTTATTCAAGATTCCCTACTGAGTATTGTTTTACTCACCCCTGCACGGTCTTTTTCTGCATGTATCGTGTCTTGTAAAGATGACCAATGCTTTGGAAGTATCCTAGGTGGATCAGTACGAAGACTAGGACCAGACATTTCCTTGTGATATCAGACGAACTGAGGTGTTTTCAAATTATTTCTACAGAAGAATCAGTACCCTTGTTTGCAGGTTGGACTTTTTAGTTGTCTTTATTTTAGTGGGATAGTATTCTGGACTGGTTTTACTTTACTACTTTACTTTCTATCATACTCTGTTATTGGTTTGTAGTGGTATTCATGCATTTTCTCTACTTAGTGTTTTCACTTTCATTTCTATGTGGCTTGGAGTCGCGTGTGTGTGTACCAGTTCTTAGGAAACTGCCTCCCATTTGTGGGATATGCGTACTCGGTGCTAGTCACTAGCCCCTTCCCAATGAAAGAAGGGCTTGGGGTAGTCACAGAATAGGCCTCAGGGTAAAATTTGTGACACTATATTTATTAATGATGATACATGCTGTGTGGGTAGCCTTATAAGAACTTTTCTTTTTAGTATAAAAGTGATGGTTAGATCTAAATTGATGTGACAAGCCCCAGGAGATTTGGCCTGATCTTAAAAGACCCTAGTGGTATTTGAGGGAGTTTATGATGATACTAATGCGTTTTTATTGAGAGATAGAGTTGTTATTGAGGGACCCATCTTGTTTTCTCATGTGACACTGTGTTTTAGGGGACCCCGGTAGGTGACCTGGAATGATTTTCACCCTTGAGAGGGACAGTATGAGATGTGGGTAGTGTTGGATTTAGGTTTTACCTTAGAACCCATGTGTTCTTGTGTATCGGCTATGGCTATGTCCAGGATATGTTAGGATGTGAGGTGTTAACCTTATTTTTTGATGATGGGTTAGGTAGATGGCCACCATTTTTGTATATATTTTGATATCTTTAATGTGGTGTTGTATGTGAGGAGTAATTCCCTCGTGTTATTATTTATTAAATTTTTTATGTGTAAAATTATTGGAAGATGTCCTGAGATTAGGTGTCTGGGTCTATATGGAATTCCTTAGGGTAATACCGTTTGGATTTAGAAAAGTTTCTTATTGTTTAGAATGCCATTGGAAAATCCCCCTTGGAAATGGACTTTGGTCCTATGTTATTTTTATGGACATGCTCCTAGGAATTGAAATTTGAGTTAATGTGATTACCTTGGACATGCTCCAAAGAATTGGTCTTCATGTCAGTATGATTTTCATAGACATAATCAATGGAATCACCCTTTGAGAATATTTTTTAGAATTCCTTGAGACGGTCCTCCATATATTAGGAATTTTGGTATATATTATTTTCATATAATCTCTCCTTTTAATTATTCATTGGTCTATTGATATTTAATTTCCCATGAAATTCACCTGGAAATCGATGGTTGTCCAATTATATTTTCTATGTTCACACTCCTAGTAATCAATACATTCACCATTTTTTATAATAAAAAGTTGTCCCGGTGAATTATGTATGTTGGAATTAATTTAATGACATTATCAATGAAAGTATAACATTGGTCGAAGAAGGTATGTTTAGGGGGTTATGAGTTCTGGTTGACGGCTAGAAAATCTACATGTAGGTTGATGTCCAGTGCATGTTATATTTTTGGGTGGGTGAGTTTCATGATCATGACAATTTTTTTATAATTTTACTTTATTCACACCCACTTGATCAAAGCATCACTCAGAATTATTGACGCATTGGGTGTTCCTACTGGGTTTTTGGACTCACACCATCCCAGGTACACGAAATGGGTTTCATTTTATGTGCATATATCTTCTAGTTATTCTCAGAGAATAGGTATCTCTTAAAATTAAACATCGAATACAGGTTCAATAGTACATGGGGGATGAGGTTTTTTAAGAGGGTGTATGAGTTGGGCCAGAATCCAATGTATACATTTTCTCTTTCTTCAATATGTAATCACTAGTGTGCTTTTTTTTATTTTTACTAATATTTTATTTCATCTCCTCTATTATTTATTGTTTTATCATATAGATAGATTTATTACGTTCTTTACTAAATTATGGGGGGCCTCTTGGATCCCTTTTATGTCAATATTTATTTTTTAGATCTATTTTATATGGATGGAGCATGATGAATTTTAAATAGATTGATCATGAACTTTAGGGTTTAAATTAGAGGGAATTTTCTCTCATTGTCTATTTTAGGCAATCAATGCCAGTCGACATACTCTAGAATATGGGGAGTCATGTTTGAGGTCTTGCCTCATCCATTCTTAGGTTTTTTTCAGGTGATCCAAGTCAGGGAATCAAAAATATTTCCATTATCCTATTGGGGATATGCATTACCCACTATAGAAAATATTTAAATTAGAGTTATAACTAAGGAGTAAAATATAACATTGTATGAATTAATGTATGGAATGAAATTTGTTTTCTCACATACTCAGCAAAGGGGATTCAAAGAGTTTTTTAAGTGGGTCTTTTGAAACAAACTACCACCCCGATGCATGAAGTATACCTTTAGAAGATTCGTCAAGGAAACTAAGGGATATTATCTATATGACCTCTCAAAAAGGAAAGTAAAAGTGTTCATAAATTCCATTGTTATTGATAGGGAGAACATCAATAAAAATGATTGTGTGAGAAAGATATAATTTTATAAAGTTGATAATCAAGATACAGAATAGTTGTTATAATAACACCTTAAATGGTTCCCCAGGTAAGATATTGTTCCTAAAATATGAGAACAGCATTGGAGAACTAGAAAGGTTAGAGAACCATAACGATATGGTTTTCTACTCACCATGTATAGTGAATCAATATTGGTTGACAATAATGATCCTCCTTACTATATATAGGTAGTGAATATCTCACAAGTTACAAGATCAATGGAAGACATGGATTATGACATGAATTCTTTGTATCAAAACCATGTTTGGGGTCTAGTCAATCCACTAGTTTATGTAAAATTGATTAGGTGTAAATGGTTATTCAATAGAAAATATGACATGGAATGTAAATTGAGTACCTATAAACCATGACTAGTTGATAAAGGGTTTGCAAAATTTCAAGGTATATGACTATGAGAGAACCTTTTATCTATTATCCATGTTAAAATTTATTATAATTATACCTACTATAGAATATTTCCATGACAATTACATTTTGAATATTGATTTCAAAATACTTTTCCTTAAAGAGAACCTTCAAAATGATGTCTATATGACACAACTATAAGGTTTTGTGACTTCTAATAATGTAAAAAAGTTATGTATGTTATAGAGATACATTTATCAATTGACGAAATAATATAGGTCCTGGAATATTTGGTTCGATAAAGCTATAAGATAATATAGTTACATAACCAATGAATGTGATCCATGTGTTTACAAGTGATTTAGTGGGAGTGTGAAAATTATTTTAGTAGTTTATGTTGATGAAAAAGTACTTATTGAAAACAAAATATATGTTTTATAGTCAATTTATAACACGTTGAATGAGTACCTCTCTGTGAATGACACAGTTGAAGCATCCCATATCATTGGTATCAAGATTATTTATGATATATCCAAGATGAGCTTGGGATAACAGAAGGAATAAAAATTGACCAGATACTAAAGAGATATATTATAGACCAATCCAAGAGGATATTGGGTTTCGTTTCACATGGTATATATATTTCTAAGAACATATTCCCTCAGAAAGAATTTGAAAGAGAGAGAGAGTGAGTAAGATCTAATAAGATTCTATGATATGACCAATCATGTATTCCATGTTACATAATAGGTTTGATACTTCCTAGGATTATTTCATTGCTAACATATATCAATATTATCCAAGTGAAAAGCATTGGCCTATTGTTAAGGACATCCTTTGTTATCTGACGCAGACCAAGGATATGTTGCTTGTATATAGATGTGATGAGGATCTAGTCATCAGGGGTTAAAATTTTTCTAGATTTTATATAGATTGGAATTATCTAATGTTATATTTAGGATATGTATTCAGTCTAAAAAGAGGATCATGAGCATGAACAGTTCATAGAAGCATATTTTCAACAATTCTATAGTGTAATCTGAGTATATAACGGCTTTTAGTGCAACCAAATAAGCTATTTGGAAATGAAAAATAATCCAATAGATTTATGTGGTTTCTAGTTGGAAAGACCATATCAAATTATATGATGATAATAATGCAACATTGGATCTTTCAAAGGATCTAATGTCACACTAATGAATGAATAACATAGTCTGAAAACATCACCTCTATATGATTTTTTTCAGAGATATATTGTCACTTTGAGAAAATTTTACATAGAGGATAATTTGGAATATCCCATTACCATATCCTTATCTTAGTAAAAGCATGATCTTCCTATGAGAGATAGAGGACTAATGGTTGTTAATATTTGGGTCTAGTGAAATAGAGAGTCTTTTGGAGTTACTTCCCAATAACTATCTTTTTTGTACTTTCAGATTACCTATATTCATTGTTCTAAATATTGAAAAATTTATTATCACATCATGATTTTTATTCTACATAACATAGTATCTAATAATTTATTAAGTGTAATTTTCATATTGTAAGCACATAGGAGTTCCTCGCTATGATAAGAACGTAGAAGTGAAATGAAAATATTATTAAATACATGTTTTATAACTACATGATATCATTTGACGAGAAAAAAAATGATATATAATATTAAGGTTGGGTGATTTATAAGACATCGACACACTTTCTCATGGTGTACACCCTTGGTATTTTTCATAGGAAGTCTAATAAGTACATGACATATTGTTAGGGAATCCATATTTACATGTGTTATTGGATTTTATTGTCAATGGACATGTGTAATGATCCCTAGACATTAAGAATATTATTAATGCATATCAATATTAATGTACTATTATGTATTGATGATAATTATGACAACATATGATAGTATAAATCAAGGATATGTTTGTTGCATCACTACTAGAATTGTATTAATGAATAATGTGGGACAGAATTTTTATATTCTTTTCATTAAAGGAAGTTGATATATTATTTCATTTTATTGAAATATAACTACTTTATTAATTCTATGGACATGTAATTTTATTTTAATATAGATTTTTCGAATATCTTAGAATGATAAATCTATCATTTAGGTTGATGGAACCTGCACGCAACCTAATAAATAGAGATATCAATAGAAAAGTATTATAAAACACAATGTACATTAACATGTGGTTATTATTATTTCAATATTTAAATTCTATATCAATGGGTTCTTTTAGTTATTTCTAGATTATAATTGTATAACTAAGTAATTTCTTCCTAATTCCACTGATAAAGAGGCCTAGAGGGTCACACAGTAAGTGTGAAAACCCAGACTCCAAAAAGCCAGAGCTAAATTTTAAATTAATACATTGGTAAAATAAATAATAGATCCTATTTCCTAGTTTCAATCAGTATAATAGTCATGGAAACATAATACATACATGATTAACACATTAAATTAGATATATAAATGAATATAGTAAGAAAAAATTTGCAGCTTTGAAATCATTAAAAGAATTCTTCCTTATACCCTAAGAAAAGAATGACAAATAAATGGTGAGCTAAGATGCTGAATAATATCTAAAAATAATATAATCTATCATTAGTAAATAAGGAATAATAAATATTATAGAGCAGATCATGAAAAAATAATTCCATTTAATAAAAAAATGTGTTAAAAGTAGATCTATAGATAATATCAATATATTAATCACAACTATAATGAAAACTAAATTCTAATTAATTGAAATGAATATATCTAGATATTTATGATCTTATTATCAAGTCCTAGACCATGATATCATTAATCATACAACCATGTCCTTGAACAAAACACATTCATTATGTAGAGAGGTGTACACCAATTTTCCAACTAATGTGGCCACCTATTTTGTCTCATGAGACCCATTGATGTATCGAATGGAAATATATAACTGGTCACCACCTTTCAGTTGAATATATAATTAATATCTCATAAATTTTATGATCAATGAAATTCATTATAAAAATAAATTATAATTTAATAATTATCTGTATTGATTCAAGAGTACATAACATAAAAATTTCCATAGTAAATGAGATAACAAGATTAACTCTTTCTTTCAACCAATACCATATATATAAATGGTATATGGTTAAGACAACAATAAATTAGTGGAAATTATACCATATAAATACATGATACTTGAGTTGTGTAAATTAAGGAGAAAGTATTGTCTAATAGGAAGTGATAACGATAATGCTTAGGAATAAAAATCCATAAATTGGTAGAGTGTGAATTAAGACAATACATAAAACAAAATGTTGGTTTTATAATGAAACCAATAAATTTAAAAGTATAAAATAAAATGGAATAAAAACATTTAAAATAACTCCCATGTAAATGTTTGTAAGAATGATGTTATACATCACTTATATTTTATCATTGGTTTAAAATAATACCCTTTTCATAACAATTTAAAAATAAATTTAATATGATTTTATTTAAAGAACCAAGAAAATTAACAGTAATTCCTAATAGTAAATAATTTTCATGAGGGTGGGAAAATTCATTCTTGGTGTATATGCTCAAAAAATTATTTTCACACTTTTGTAAAGGAAATCAAAAATACCCTTTTCCAAAAAATTGTTATAAATTTTTTATTAAAACATTTTGAATATTGTAAAATCTATTTGAAATTTAATTTTAAAATAATCATGGGAGTTTAAATTATAACATTCTTGAAACATTATAAAGATCGAAGATATGTATGGAAAAGAATCCTATCCAAAAAATAAGAGAAAAGGTCGATAACTCTTAATTGTAACTTAATTGATGATTTATGATAGTATAAGAGAATAAATTAGCAATAAAATTTTAATTCCAAAAAATTACAAGAGAAGAATAAAATATAAGGGGTGTGATATATTTTTAGAATATAATTTTCCAAAAGAAAAAATGAATATAAATGATCCAGAAATAAAATAAGATTCTAATAAAAATCTATTAACTTCAGTATTTTCCAAGTCATTTGTGTTTGATCATCCTGTATAAAAATTTTATAAGTGTTACTCACTCATAAAAATAAATTTTCATACTCTCCATAAAATATGTAATTATCCAATAAAATATTATGACCTGTTGATTGTAAATTCTTCATTAACTTCATTATATCAGGTGTCAACTGTTCTGTTTTCCATGTAAGCTTCAGCTCACATCTTGGTCATAGTTGTATAATCTTAAAAATATTAATCATGATATATATATATCATATTTATTCATTATATATAGTTTTATTTCCATCCATGAAATTTGGTACTATAAAAATGAAATACACCATTCGTGGAGATGGTATTATGTACGTATGCATGAATATTGTTTTAATTTTTTGACGACAAGAGTAAATTAAAGTTATAAAATATATTATCATTTCATAGTCATATTTTAATCATAATTATAATATAAAATCATTTAATTAAACATTGTATCTATCCATGGGAAGCAGTGTTGTAAAATAAATGGTATCGCTATGTAGAGATGACCGTCTATGCATACACACGAGGGACATATTCATTTTCAAATGGATACAAAATGAGATGAATTAGGGTTGATATATAAAATTTATAAAATTTTATTATATTTAATATATACATGTAATTATATTATTATTTAAGATATCATCTAAGTATTTATAAGGATAAAAAAAATGAAAGAGCCTGGTCAAGAGTCATTCCTCTTCTTTAGAAACCCCCTTTAGCATACACCTTAATCCTCCGTAGGATGATATTTGGGGAAGAACAGAAGCATGAGGAAGTGTAAATATAATATTGAAATATATTTCTGTAGGTATTGGTTGATCTATATTGATAAATTTTTGTTAATAATAGTGGATATGAGGTTCCCTTTTATAGGTGAGGTGGGTGGAAAACTTTAAAATATTTGAAATATTAATATATAGTATGCTTTTAGATCATGTAAAATGGATCTAAAAATCCTTAAAATAGGGAATAAGTAGGATACATTCCAAATATAGTAAATAAATCAATTTTATTAAGGTTTAGGTTTCATTTTAAACCCAATATTCTGGTTTAATCCCTCATTAACTCAGTTTAACCTTAACTATTGTAAAAAAGGTTTCTAACATTAAGGGTCACAAAAGTAATTAGTTAATAAAAATTGGAATACACATGAACCATAAATGATAGTTTATAATTTTCCCCATCCGTTTGAGTGAATATAATAGTTTTATAATTTTATAATGATTTAAAATTAATATTTAAATATAAAATAACATTTAAGGTCATTTTTGGGGATATTCACATATCTTGATTTTAAAGGAATCATGATAGTATTGGAATCAAAAAATAAACTCTTTAAATAGTAAATATTCATTATAATTATACAATAAATTATTTTCATACCATAATTAGTCTGAAACATATTAATTTTGATGTTTTTAAAATAATTTACTTATGTATTCTACTACAAGAGCAAGAATTATATTAGTGTTTCGTAAATGTTCACGGTAATTATACTCCCCTACAAGTTTAAAAATAAATTAATGTCAAATTTTTTTCTTATTAATAATAATTATTTAGAACAATTTATATCTTCTTTTAATCCCTTTGGAAACATATTATAGATAATAAAATAAATAGAATTACATTTTGTACTTTTTTTAACATAAAATAATATAAAGAAAATAATAAATGGTATGTGGCACAAAAATTCCATATTTTAGATGTTAGGATAGTTATGGTTGAATTACTTTCATCCAATTAAATTATTTTAATTTTTGGGTTTATTTTTAGACCCAATCCTATAGTTTTAACATTAATTATCATCTTTTACACAATACCATGGTAAATAATTTTTACCTCTATTAAAATTAATTTTGATAAAAAATGATATTAATATATTGAATTTTTTTATTAAGTTTATTATAAATTTTGAAACAATATTATCAAATTAGATTATTATAATTGGTGGAAATTAATTTTAAAATAAACTCATAAAATGCGACGAATAAAATTTTTCAAAAACACATTTTTCCAGTATATGATTAAATTATTTTAAAAAATTTAAAAATAACCACCATTAGAAAATTTTAACTTATTTCACTGAATAAATAACCTAAATATTTTTTTAAAATCATTCATCAATAGTGGTTATTTTTAATTTATTAAAATAGAAATACACTTTGATCTTAAAAAAAATTGAAATAAATTAATCTATATTCTTATGAATGATATTATAATTATTTATAACCAATTGATAATCAGTATATGATTAGTTATATATATTTTAAAATATTAAAATTAAATTTTTAAAATACTATTTCAAAATTCATTTCCAAAATAAATTTAAAATTTTTATTGTAATGTTATTTTCAAAATTCAAAATTCATCCTATCAAATTAGAAATATTCTATTGTGAAATATTAAAATGTGAATTGTAAAATAGTTTGTTTAGAATTAAATTTTAACTTAATTTAATTGAATATTGGATGTTACCTTCATCCCTCCTTTGAAAATTTCATCCGTAAAATTTTAACATATATGAAAACCTAAAAAAATGTGTGTAGTTCTTCATCATTACTTCCTATATTTCTCAAATTGCATCATCCAGTTTCTGATTTTTCCAAAGTACATTCACCCATAGAGTTATCTAATTCCACAACAATTGTTCTCTAGTATAAATAAGCTGGATATGATCTTCACAGTAAGATGAATTAATTTCCAATTCAATTTCCCCATAGGTGAGAACATTGATTGGGGTTGGCATATACTCCCTCAGTAATTTGATGTGGAACACATCATGAACTTTATAGAGGATGGTTATAATTTCCAAATGATAATCCAACACGCCAATTAATTCAATAATTTTAAAATCCATGATGTTACTAGAAATTAGTTTCCCGTTCTTATCAAACTTTATATTATCCTTCCAAGGGGATACCTTCACGAAAATACGACCTCCCACTTGAAATTTTAAATCCTTCCTTTAATTATCAATCGAAATATTTTTGTTACTCTGAGCTATCTTGATATTATTATGAATAGCCTCTACTTTAATCATTTTATTTTACATGAAATTAATCCCTAAAATATTCTTTTCACTATCATTATCCCAAAAATAGGATGTATGAGATCACTTTTTGTACAATTCTTTATATGATTGCATTTAAATTCTTGAAAGAAAGCTATGTTTATATGAAAATTCCACCAAAGGAAAATATTAATCCAAGATAACTTTAATTTCAAGTGATATTGACCTTAACATATATTATAATGTCTGAATACTCCTTTTTAACTAACCATTAGTTTCTATGTAAATCTCATATATCAATTTGAAACAATCAAAATAGGTGCACTAAGAAGTTTCACAAATTCATTAATATAGAGTCTTTTTAGGTGATCAAGAGATAGATTTTCCCTTATAGTATGGAAATGATAGAACACAGTAAGGGGATCAATAATAACCCATATATCATAATTCATTGTAGGATTAATTTGTAATCCAGTGATACCAACCATAGTAATATCATCCTATTTTTACACAAGAATAGATAGATATTTCACGATTCATTTACGATTCTATATCTATGCATTTACAGGTTAATAAACCAATAATATTGATACATAGTTTGAAATTTTCAATTTTATATTATCCCATAAAAAAATTTCCTTCCAATATCAATAAATTTTGGTTTTACGAGGGTGTATAGAGAAATTTGAGCTATGAGTTTCATCTAATAATTATCTTTTTAGCACAGGCATGGATGGAATAAATAGACCCTTTCCAAATTTCAATATTCTATATCCATAAATGATATATTCCAAATTCACATCATTCAAAACATTAATATAATGAACAAAACTTTAAATACATTGTTATTACTTCAGAATTGAAGAATATTTATTACAACATATAACAAAACCAAGAAAGGACCGTATAGGTATAGTGTCCTTAGAAACACTGGGAAACATAAACAACTAGTTCATAAATCATATATATTGTCTCCCTTTTATTTCATCATATTTAGAGTCCCTTTTGGCATATCCTACTTAATAAGCTTATTCCTGACCTGGGGAAAAGAAAACATACAAAAGGGTGAGCTCAAATGCTCAGTAAGGGTAAAAAAGGAAATATCAATCATATCATATTCATAAAAACATAACATTTTGAAAATCATAACCTGCAAAAGAGATCATAATTTCATGAAAAGGGATAAATCATAGTAGTGAAATTTAATCCCAAAAATCATAACATAAAACTTGAAACATTGTGGCATACATACATAATCAGAGAAAATCATTTCATATTAGTCAAGGCTCTTTTCCAAGACCATCATAGCGGACAAAGTCCATTACTAAACCGAGTTCACTCCTCGTTCCCATCCTGTATCACTGCACCTGATTAACATTACATTCCATCCATGTCTATCTGATGAGATATAAATCTTTACTAAATTCATTGGAGGGAGATATAGGTCCCACCCTTCTCATAATGAAATCATTCAAATGTGTGCCACAAAATAAACATAAATCATTCATTATAACCCAAAGAATAAAATGGGTTGCATAAACATCATCCAATCCTAACATAATCCATATAAATAAAATGTATATCATTTCATCATAAGAAATATCAAACCATGTAAATAAAAGATAAATTATACTTGAAACAAAAATATATTAAATAATGTCATCTTAGATGGAAAATAGTTTTGATAAAACACTTGAAATGAATTCTTGAGGAAAATATCCTTTATTCTTCAAAATCATTTTTGTTCTCAACATGCCGTGCAATTTTAAAAGAAACTAAATTTGTTGAAAATGATCATGAAATCATTTATAGGAAGCTTAATGGAAATAATGAATTATAGAACCATAAAAATTCGTTCACTTCATATAAGTTAAAAAAAACATTCTCCTTCTACTTTTGTCAGAAAAGTGAAAAAGTACCTCGTATGGTAAACAAAAGAATGATTCCTTCCATACCATGTGGTACAATTTCACGGGTAAAAATGAATTTAAACATATATGGTAGAATAGTAAACAATTTATGAAAACATTTTTAGAAAACATGTAAATGGATGATAAATATTACCCCTGTAAATAATTACGAATAAACAATCTCAGATAAGAACGAGATTAGAATAATTATCTCTTACCTTAGGTCTGATATGATTTGTACGTATCCAAACCTCTTGTATAATGATTTAAATAATTTCATTGACTTATTCCAGAATCATATTCATTGTTCTGATATCATATATTGTCATATTCGTATCTTCTTAGTAGAAATATTTCATTGCTACTTGTTATTCGGGTGTTCATTGCTTTATGTTCTTATGCGTGTTTTGTTGAATAAATTCTTATTTCCTTTTTTATGTTATAGATAAATCATTTACAGAATGTTATTATTATTATATATATCATATTTTATAATTCAATTCATTTATATAATCATTATTCAACGAAGATCATGTAGAACGAGTCACATCACATCGTGGAGACGGTAGGTCGTACGTACACACAAGCAATGATATCATTCCCATGGTTGTGGAATTTTATTTAAGTGAATGGTGTATAATATTTCATAATCAATATCACTTTTAAATAATCATATATTGTTATTTCTTCCATCCTTATACTCATCCAAGTATGTTAGCGATAAAAGATTAAACCATGGCGTGGAGACGGTAAATCGTGCGTACGCATGTGTGGAGATTTCATTTTTTTTCATAGGATGGATAGAAGATAGAATATGGTTATTTCAAATTCATAATAACATATCAGTATAAAATTGATACTGGAGTTATTAATTAATAATGAAACAACAAATATAGAGGAAGTAGGAGAAGAAATAAGTTTGAAAGAATCGGTAAAGGATATAACCTCTTCTTCGACGTGCCTCCTCTTATCCTCCTCTTAGGGAAATAAGTTGGTCTTTGAAGAAGACCAGGACCACTAGTAGGATTCTAGGGATGTCCTCTTAGGGAAATAATTTGGTCTTTTAAGAAGACCGGGACAACTAGTAGGATTATAGGGATGTGGATAAGTGTAATTGGTAGGGTTTGGATGAATTTTAAACCTCAAAAATGGTGTGAAGTGGAGAGGGAGGAGGTTCCCTTTTTAAGGGAGGATAGGGGAACCTTTGGAAACCTAAAAATATTAATTTATAATAAATTCAAAACCCACATAAAATCCACCAAAAATGACTCAAATAGAAGATTATATGAGATAGGGTTGTAATCTCATCAACCAAAAATATTATGACATATGGTATGTTTATTTTAAACCTTATCATTTTGATTTATCCTTATTTAATCTATTTAATTTTATTTGTGGTAATAATTTTCTAAATTTTAAATTGTTATAAATACAAACTTATATGTTGTTTATTTCCCATAATTGGATACCTTATTACCTTGTAGACCATCTAATTTTCAATTTATAATTTTTAAATATTTTTGTGATTTTTAAACAATTTAATAGTATGTTATTTTTATAAAATAACAATAGTGTTAATTTTGACACTATTCATTTATTTGAATTTAAATAAAATCCACACCGAGTATATATTCAAAAAAAATGTTTAATAGATTCCTAACATGTCATATTCATCTATAAAATTTGTGGAGAACATTTATTACTTAAAATAATATTTATTTTAATATTTATAAAACCATTTATTTGATATTTCTCTTAATAAAACAATTACAACATCATTGTTGTATAATTATTTAATATACATATTAGTTGCATAAAAATTAAAAACAAAATACTATGATTATGATAAATATAATATCTTTCAAAATAATACTTTTACTCGAATTTATCATCTTTAAATCACAACATTTAAATTGTTATATTTATTAAATTATGAAGGTGACGACTTTGACATTATTTAAAATAATATAATATAAATGTCATAATCACTTTTATAAAGATCAAAAAGGTCAAAAATTCGACAATTGGATGGTTGTGGTTTAGATATATACGACCAATTTGTTTTCGTCAGGTTTTTTGGCCTTTTAATGGGTATTAGTATTTTAATAGAAACTACATTATTGATTTGTTCACAAAATAAATAATTTATGCATCATTAATGTATAAGCTATTAAGGTAACTGAATATATATTAAAAATTAAAAATAAATTATCATAACAAAGAAAAACATTTTAGCTTTCAAATGAGTATTTATAATTTAATTTATATTCTGTATAAACTTATACTAAAAATACTTTAATTATTAATGTTTGAGTGAGACATATTTCACTTTCCTTTAAATAAGATAGAATAAAGGTCTTAATCACATCCATGTGGGTTACAATTTATTACATTTAGACCCAAGTATGTTTTAGTATGAAATATAATCATCCAATTATATTAATACAAGTTTTATGGTAATTTTATAATATTATATTTACCCTTAATTACCCGATTTACCTTTAACTATGGTAAATAAAATTTACCGTAGTTACTATTCATAGTGCCCAGAAATAAAATGTAGCCTATTAACAAAATATGAACCTAATGATTCTAAATATGGAATCCATTTTTCCAAATTCAAATCACATAAGTTTCATAAATTAATTTAATATTAATCCAGTTGTTAAGAAAACGAGTTTTAAAAGTTAAAACATTGCAAAAGATTGAAATGATTTTACCTATGAATTCAATGTAAAATCAAATCTAATGACATTAATTATATGAAATGGTAAAAATATATTCTATTTATACTTTAAAACCATTAAATATTTTAATTTAACCATATAAATTATCATGATGAAAAAAGTTGTTTTTAATTAAAACATAACGTGTTTTTACTATTCATTAAAATTTAAAAGTTATCAGAATAATATGAAAAATTTATCCAAAGTAAATCATTATATAATTATTCCAAAGAAGAATTTTATTTTTTCAAATTTAACTTATAAACATGTCAAAACCTAGATTTAAAGTGGGTGCACCATCAAAAGGCGGCAAAACTGCATTTTTTTTGAAAAATACTTATTTTAAATGAAAATTTTATTTTGTTCCATACCATGTTCTAAGAAATGTGTAAGATGAATAATCATGTTATAAAATTCATAATTTAGTTAATTTTATTCATAAAATCTAGTTCATAATAATATTATAACAATATATCGTTGTTTAGTGAAACCCGATATTGCGTACAACACATGTTATCGAGGAAGGTCACGATTGTGTGTAATGCAAGCCAAGTAAGGGTTGAGTGTAGTGAAAGATTCCATTGTTGTTGTGTATAATAGAATCCAACCATATTTAATTTATACGTTTAATATATATATATATATATACAGTCAATGTTGCATAGAATAACTTCTATCAAACGAACTTGAAATTGTGTGTAACATGATCCAAGAATAATGTTGCGTATACTGCAAGCTAATACTGTGTTGCATATAGCACAAGATAATATTGGTGTATCATACAACACAAGACATAAAATAAATTAAAAATAATTCTTTTTATAAAATCTCTGGTTGTTACATTCTACCCCCCTTAAAATGAATTTCTCCCTCAAAATTCGTCAGGTTTATAAATTGTTTACTACTTGAAAGTCTATTTTAAAAAAACCCAAATTGTAAAAAAGGAATACTAAAATATCAATTTAAAAAGGAACATTAGAAACATAATGGACACCCAAAGTAACTCATCACTGGGTTTCCACATAGGATAACATAGGTAAAAACATGGATATGGAATAGAAATATAACCATCAAGTTCTGTTGGAGAGTGGTAGAGAACATGGATATAAAAAAGCCAAAAATCACAAAAAAATAAATTTGTGATGATATAAGGTACCATCTGATTCATCAGATATGAGGGAACTTGGACAACATTTTTGGTTTTCAAGATCATTTCCCTAATGTTGAAGAATTGTTTATTTAAAATAAATACTTACTTGATTTTGGTACAATCTCACTGTTGTTCTTTCATTGAAAAATTTCCACTTCATCTCTTAATGAAATGAAGTTGAATTTTTCATTTGTGAAGTGTTATAAGATCATGTGATAGATTGATTGGTCATCCCATCTATCTCAAACATAAGGATAGAAAATGTTATTAAATATACATAAGTTCATCTACAGTGAGATTAATCGTATATGGACTTATAATGCATCTATCATACCTCTTAATAAAATAAAACTTGTTTCTACTAACCAGGGACTTTCTGTAGGCCAGTGGTAGGCAATAAAGGCATGTTGCACTTCAGTTGTCAGTTCAATTCCCGCAGCCTTGTCTGACGCGATGGGTTATCGCTCGTCCTACAGGTTGTCCTTTTTCTAAAACTACACTATTATAACATTACAGAAATAATATCGAAAAAAGTTCTAGCCTTAAACAATACTATCTGATGTCCAAAATAATCCATTCCCATCTTTAGACTTATCCAGAATAAATATGTCCAATATCATAGTATAAAGAAAATGATTACTAAAAAGGTCACATAACAAGCACGCGAATACCATCATTTATCAACAATATATCATAAGATATATCTTGTTGTTCGTATTCCAAACATGTGAATACCTTAATAATGTATTCTCTTGAAACATAAATTACCATAAAACCATAGTAAAAACATGAATGTTGTCAAAAGGTAACTCTTTCCACATACCAAAATCCCAAAAATTCTATATACTCAAACCATGATATCACTTTGTCCTTATATCAATCATGAGCTCATTAATACTATCAAACATACTATTTTCTTCCTCTCCCTTCATTATGCGCATATCATCTGCTTTCCAAAAATATTTTAATCACTTTTTAGGGTTATCGGTACCATAAAATTATTAAAAACCACAATAATACAATACATTGATATTCCAATATTCCACGATACTATAAATGAGATTCCACAACATTATCTTGGAATATCGTTACATAAACACTAAATCATTCTACCACATCATTTTCATAATCAACATCACCAATAGTGATCACATGCTATTTCTCGGTGTCCTTTTCTATAAGAGGTTGTTGATGTATATCATCATTAACCCTTGGATTAGGGTATTGGTTAGCATAATGTCCCATTTCCTTGCACTTGTAGCATTGAAGTGTTGGTGGTGCATTCTCTGTAGTCTTTTCCCTATTCACATCATTAGCTACCTTTTTTCCATTACATAGACACTCAACTACTCGATGACCTTTTTTCCACACTTAAAACATTTTATAGTCCCTTTAAAAAAATCTCCACCGTGATTCTTTCCACGTTTTGATCATAACGAAACATTCGTCTTCTTTTCACCGTTTTTTTGAGATTTTTGCTTGAGCCCCATCTTTCGTTTCTTGTCAAAACCATGAGATGTATATATAAAATCAACTTCCAGTTCTACCTTGATAGCACAACACACAATTTCTTCATAGCTACTGAAGTCCCTTACAGCTAATTCCATTCGAAGACTTGGTTTTAAGCCACAAAATAATCGATCAACGTAACTTTCAGGTTGGATGATAAATCTATATGCATACCTTGAAAGCCTTATAAAATTTTCCTCGTATATACCTACATATTCATCATCCTTTTTCTTAAACTCATGGAACTCCTTTTACATCTTTGTTCGAAGAATACTAGGGATGCACTTATTGCAAAACAATTTCTTGAACTTGTCTCATTCCATGGATTCAATTTCATCTTGGGTCTTTGTATTCTTAATTAGAGTCCACCACATGTCTGCTTCTCCTTCTAAATAGTAAACAACCAAAATGAATTTTTCATGTTCTAAACAGCGATGTATGGAAAATATCTTTTCAATGGTAGTGATCCATTTTTTAGCAATAAGTGGATCTGAATACCCACTGAAAGAAGGTGGACGTTTCCTCATGAAGGACTCAATAGAATATTGTTCCCTTTCTCTTCTCATTTGGAAGTTCAGAATGATTCATAGCTTGTGTAAGTATAGAAATAAGATATTTCAATCCATCTCTCATAACATTGTTTTTTTCAAGCCTAAAATCATTTCATTGACCATTACATTGATCGACACGGTACCTTCGGGTTCCATCCATCATCCAAAACCCATCAAGAATAGTGTAAGAGGCAAAAATCATGCTAGGAAAACAACATTATAAAGGGGGATTAACTTCAATATCTAACATCTTAGGTTTAATTTTATGATTGTTACCATAATCCTAGGACTATAACCTATACTTATACTTAACCTAAGGGACATCCCTAGAAATACATTAGATATACCTCTAGGGATCCCGCTAAAGTTTCTGCATCCTAGTTTCCAAATGTTGACTATACCTTTCCACTGATACCAACTATAACGACCCAAACTTTACATACATTGTCATTACATCAGAATTGAAGCATATTTATTACAAAAAATAACAAACCCATTGAAGGACCGTATACGTATAGTGTCTTTAGAAACTGGGAAACATAAACAACTGGTTTAGAAATCATCTATATTGTCTCACATTTATTTCATCATATTTAGAGTCCCTTAAAGAATATCCTACTTAATAAAATTCTTCCTGACCTGGGGAAAATAATACATACAAAAGGGTGAGCTCAAATGCTCAGTAAGGGTAACCAAAGGAAATATCAATCATATCATATTCATAAGAACATAAAATTTTGAAAATATTAACCTGCAAAAGGGATCATAATATCATGACATGGGATAAATCATAGTAGTGAAATGTAATCTCAATAATCATAACATAAAACATGAAACTTTTTGGCATACACACATAATCATAGAAAATCATTTCATATTTTTAAGGCTCTTTTCCAAGACTATCATAGCAGACAAAGTCAATTACTGAACCGAGTTCACTCCTCGTTTCAGTCCTGTATCACTGAACCAAATTTACATTCCGTTCTAACCATATCTATTTCATGAGATATAAATCTGTACTCAATGCATTTGAGGTATATATTGGTCCTACACATCTCATAATTAAATCATTCTTACATGTGCCACAATATAATCATAAATCATTCATCATTACCTAAAGTATAAAATGAGCTTCATAAACATCATCCCATCCAAACATAATCCATATAAAGAAAATGGATCATTTCATCATAATAAAAATAAAACCATGTAAATAAAAGAGACATTATACATGAAACATAAATATATTAAATAATTTCATCTTAGATGGAAAATAGTTTTGATAGAACACTTGACATGAATTCTTGAGGAAAATATGCTTTCTTCTTCAAAATCAATTTCTTTTCTCAAAATTCCATGAAATTTTAAAAGAAACTAATTTTGTTGAATATGATCAAGAAATATTGGATATTAAGCATCATGGAAATAAGGCATTATGAAATTTTAAAAATCCATTCCTGCCGTATAAGTTAAGAAAACAATCTCCTTCTAGATTTGTAGGAAAAGTCAAAAAGTACCTCTAATGGTAAACAAAAGAATGATTCCTTACATATCATGTGGTAAAATTACACACAAGGGTAAAAATGTATTTAAACATACATGGAAGAATATTAAACACTTTATGAAAACATTTTTAGAAAACATGGACATGGATGATAAATATAACCCCAGTAAATACTTACGAATAAACAATCTTGGATAAGAACGAGATTGGAATAATTATCCCTTACCATAGGTCCGATATGCTTTGTACATATCAGGACTTCCTGTATAATGATTTAAATAATGTCATTGACTTATTACAGAATCATATTCATTGTTATGATATCATATATGGTCATATTCATTTCTTCTTAGTAGTAATATTTCATTGCTACTTGTTTTTCGGGTGTTCATTGCTTTATGTTCTTATACGTGTTTTGTCGAATAAATTCTTATTCCCTTTTTTTAGGTTATATATACATCATTTACGAAATGGTATTATTGTAATATATATCATTTTGATTCATTAAATTCATTTATATAATCATTATTCAATGAAGATCATGTAGAACGAGTCACCTCACATCGTGGAGACGGTAGGCCGTACGTACGCACGAGCGATGATATCATTCCCATGATTGTGGAATTGTATTGAATTGTATGTTGTATAATATTTCATAATCAATATCACTTTAAAATAATCATATATAGTTATTTCTTCCATCCTTATAACCATCCAAGTATGTTAGCGATAAATGATTACACCACGGCGTGTAGACGGTAAGTCGTACGTGCACACGCGTGGTGATTTCATTTTGTTCATAGGATAGATAGAAGATATAATATGGTTGTTTCATATTCATAATAACATATCAGTATAAAAATGATACTGGAGTTATTACTTAAAATTTAAACAACTCATATAGAGGAAGTAGTAGAAGAAATAAGTTTGAAAGGATCGGTAAAGGATATTACCTCTTCTTCGACGCGCCTCCTCTTATCCTTCTCTTAGGGAAATAATTTGATCTACAAAGAAGACCAGGACCTCTAGTAGGTTTCTAGGAATTTTTAGAAGTGAAATGGGTAGGTTTTGGACGAATATGAAATCTCAAAGACGGTGTGAAGTAGAGAGGGAGGAGGTGGCCTTTTATAAGGGAGGAGAGGGGCACCTTTGGAAACCTAACAATATTAATTTATAATAAATTCCAAACCCACTTAAAAACCTCCACAAATGACTCAATTCTAAGATGATATGAGATAGGGTTGTAATCGCATCATCCAATAACATTTAGACATGGTTTAAGTTTATTTTAAACATTATCATTTTGATTTATCCTTATTTAATCAATTTAAATTTTTTGTGTTAATAATATTCAAAATTTTAAATTGTTATAAATACATAATTATATATTGTAAATTTTCCATAATTAGATAATTTGTTACCTTTTAGACCATATAATTTTCAATCAATAATTTTTAAATATTTTTTTTATTTTTAATCAATTTAATAATATGTTATTTTTATAAAATAACAATTGTGTTAATTTTGACATTATTCATTAATTTGAATTTAAATAAAATCCACACAAAGGATATATTAGAAAAAAAATGTTTAATAGATTCCTAACATGTCATATTCATATATAAAATTTGTGGAGAACATTAATTAGTTCATATAATATTTATTTTAATATTTATAAAACCATTTATTTGATATATCTCTTAATAAAACAATTACTACATCATTTTTGTATAATTATTTAATATACTTATTAGTTGCATAAAAATTAAAAATATAATACTATGATGATGATAAATCTAATATATTTCAAAATAATAATTATAATCGAATTTATCATCTTAAAATCACAACATGTAAATTGTTATATTTATTAAATTATGGAGGTGACAACATTGACATCATTTGAAATAAAATAATATAAGTGTCATAATCGCTTTTATAAATCTCCAAATGGTTAAACATTCGACCATTGGATGGTTATGGTTTATATATATACTAAAAATATGTTTTGGTCAGGTTTTTGGGCCTTTTAATGGGGATTATTAGTTTAATAAAAACTATATTATTGATTTTTCACTAAATAAATAATTTCTGCATCATTAATGTATAAGATATTAATGTAATTAAATATATCTTAAAAATTACAAATAAATAATAATAATGAATAAAAATATTTTATCTTTCAAATGAGTATTTATAATCTAATTTATATTCTTTATAACATTATATTAAAAATACTTTTATTATTAAAGTTTGAGTAAGACATATTTCACTTTCCTTTAAATAAAATAAAATAAAGGACTTAGTCACATCCAAGTGGGTTACAATTGATTCCACTTCGACTCAAGTATGTTTTAGGACAAAATATAATCATCCAATGATATTAATACATGTTTTAAGGTAATTTTATAATATTACATTTACCATTAATTACCCGATTTACCTTTAATAATGGTGAATAAAATTTACCGTAGTTACTATTCATAGTGCCCAAAAATAAAAAGTATCCTATTAACATAATTTGGACCTAATTATTCCAAATATGGAATCCATTTTTTCAAATTCAAATCACATAAGTTGCAGAAATTAATTTAAAATTAATCCCGTTGTTAAGAAAACGAGTTTTAAAAGTTAAAACATTGCAAAAGATTGAAATGATTTTACCTATAAATTCATTGTAAAATAAATGCTAATGACATAAATTATATTAAATGGTAAAAATATATTCTATTTATAATTTAAAATAATTAAATATTATAAGTTAACCATATAAATTATCATGATGAAAAAAGTTGTTTTTAATTAAAATATAGCGTGTTTTTACTATTCATTAAAAAATAACATTTATCAGAATAATATGAAAAATTTATCCAAAGTAAATTTTTATATTATGATTATAAAGAAGAATTTTATTTTGTCAAATTTAACTTATAAAAATGTCAAAAACTATATTTAATGTGGGTGCGCCATCAAAGGGTGGTAAAACTGCATTTTTTTGAAAAATACTTATTTTACCCGAAAAAATTATTTTGTTTTCATACCTTGTTCTGGAAAATGTGTAAGATGAATAATCATGTTATAAAATTCAAAATTTATTTAATATTATTCATTAAAGCTAGTTCATAATATTATTATAACAATATATCTCTGTTTAGTGAAACCCAATATTGCGAACAACACACGCTATCGAGGAAGGTCGCGATTGCGTGTAATGCAAGCCAAGTCAGGTTTTCATGTAGTGCAAGATTCCTTTTCTGTTGTGTATAAAATAATCCAACCATATTTCATTTATACATCGAATATATATATTTATATACACTCAATGTTGTGTGGAATAACTTCTATCAAATGAACATGAAAATTGTGCATAACATGATCCAAGAATAGTGTTGTGTATACTACAAGCTAATACGGGGTTTCATATAGCGCAAGATAATATTGGTGTAGCATACAACACAAGACATCAAATAAATTAAAATGAATACTTCTCATAAAATCTCGGGGTGTTATAATTAAGTATCTTTTTAATATTCTTATCATCAAGCTGGTAATTTTTATTTTCTCTAGTAGGGATGGTTTGGAAGCCATTTGGAATAGATGAGATGTTTCCCCTATGTTAATGATTACAATATCCAACTTTTATCAATACCTGAGTGTATGAACATTTTTAATCCTCATTTTAGTCAAAAAGAGATGATTTTCATACTAAATGAGTCAACCCCTTTATTTTCATTCCTAGGGTTGTAGTTTTCTAAAATGTCATAATCTTTGAGCAGTTATATCAATCGCCTTTTCCTCAACTTGATATATTTCTATGAGAAGATGTATTTCAATATTTTTTTCATCTGTATATATTTCAAATCATTCACCATAAAAGTAATGAATCTATAACATCGATGAAAATATTATGAATTCCAACTCAAGATCATGGGTTGGATAGTTCTATTAATGTATATTTTACTACCATGATTCATAAGAAACAACTCTCTCATTATACATAATGAAACATCTAATTCCATTCTTTGATTCATGGATTTATATCATAACACCATCCCTTATCGATGGTAATGTAAAAAAATATGTGCATTGATTTATCTATTCTTTAGTTATTAAACGTATCCTTTGTATTATTTTGAACATATGAGCATAACCCCTCTATGTGTCAACTTGGATAACCGATAATATAATTAGGAAATATTCTAAAATAATACTTGATAGTAACCTAGGAACCTTAGAAAACAATGTACCTATATTATATTCATTATAGTTGGCCATTCCCTTCGTACCATTATTATTAAAGGATCTACTGATATTCCATCCTTAAAGACAATGTGGCCAAGAAAAGAAACATCCTAATGTAAAAATTTACACTTTCCAAATTTTCCATATAAATCCATTTCTCTAAGGTTATAAAAATGATTAAAAAATGATTATTATTCTCCTTATATATTTTAGAGTATACCAATATATCATTAATAAATACCATAATGAAATTATTGAGATAACCCTTGAATACTCTATTAATCAAATACATAGAAATAGAGGGTGAATTAGTTCATCAAAAGGGAATTAATGTAGATTACTAATGTACATACATAATATGAAATGTTTCCTTTGAAATATATTCCATATTTACTCACAATTGATGATACATAGAATGTATATTAATCAATCAAAAATATTTAACACGTTTAATTTGATCGAACAATTCATCAATGTGGGGTGGAGGATATTTGTTCTCTGTAGTAATAACATTGATTTCTCAATAATCGATGTATAACCTCATAGATAAATATTTCTTCTTAACAAAAAAACAAATGATCCCCATGGTGAAACACTAGGGTATCTAAATATCTTATAAAAAACTCCTTAATTGATTATTTAGTTCCACTAATTCCATTATATTCATCCTATAGATAGTCTCAGATTTAGATTTTGTATCATAGATGAGATTACTGGAAAACACAACATCACGCTCCGGTGGATCTCCCGGTAGTTCATCAGGATCCAAATTAACTAATTATTATAGAATAGGTGCATACTGTAGTATAAGGTTAACTTTACAATTTATGTTTTCCATATTTTTTTACTCTCTAGAAATTTAATTAAGGATAGATAATGGGTGTGGATCCAAATACAACTTAGATGATAATGTTTCCATTCTCAAGACAAGGGATTCAACCTTTTAATCATAAATTATAATCTCTTTCTATTTGGTATAATTGTTTTCACAATAATTTTAAATAAAATTTTATAAAAGGCATTATATAAAATTAAACCATAGATATAATAACAAATTTTTGAAATAAGGTATCTCTATGAATGATCATGGGAATAGATTGACATATCATTGTTATAATGAGAATACCATTGGGTGTTTTGATTTATAATTCTCTTATTAAAGTTCTATAGGATGATATATTATATTTGGAAAACATGTAAGATATAAAAGTTTGTGAAGATCTAGAATTAAAAAAATAATTATCCAAAATTGTATTTACTATCAAACAACCTGCTACAAAATATTTAGGAATTTCAACCTCAGCTGTAGTAATCATATAATCTTCACCTTATCTGAATTTCATGTTCTGTGGAAGGTTCCCTTGAATCTTGGAACATTAGTTTGAATAACTACCCATCTATTTATAGCATAAGAACCAAATAATAGTGGCTTATTTCATTATATTTCATTCATGATCCTTGTGACCTTATTCTTCACACTTGAAAAAACTCTTGATCGAATTAAGCATGTACCTGGTTGTTTATTTCCACATTTATCATGTATTGGAAATCTCATCATTCATTTCTTATTCTATGACATAATTCTTTTCACATGGTTCTCACCTGCTCACTTATTTTATTTATTTTACATGAATATAAATGATTTAAAGAATTATTTGTCCATTTTGATGGCACTTAATACTATATCATCATATCTTAATCACATTTGATATACTAATAACCTTCAAAGACTCATATTAATACCACCAAAGAAATGATCAATATTTTTTTCTAGAATATATATGCAGTCTGCAATATTTTTCTCTAATATTCTAAAACTATCTTTATACGGGAAAACACATTCTTCATCCCTGTAATTTAAAAGGATGAATTTCCTCCCTTTGTAACTTATCTTTCTCAAGGAATTTTTTATGAATATCACATTAAAATGTCTCTATTCCATAAGTTATATTTCCTTATCATTAATAATATTCTGGTTCAATAAACGTGATTAATCGACATATCCTTTCAGAATATACACTTCCAAAATAACCTTTTTAATCTCATTACTTCCTATGGAAAATATACATTTTTTAAGGAATTAATCCACTATTTAGATACTAATTGATTAGTAGTTCCATTAATTTATGAAGTCTTATATTGTTTGAAGAGATCAAACATAGGTGAATTATATTATGGAACAACATGTTTCTCCTACATGAAAGGTTATTCATCATAACCTGTGTCAGTTTCCCTAATATAGCCATTATTTTATTAGAATCAACACCATTTGTGTTGTCTTTCTGAGAAGGGAAATCCCAAAAATTATTATAGTTGTTGATTCCCTTTCATCTTATAGGTGATATAAAAAAATGAACCACATTATGTTATCTTTTAATCCTCATGAATATCAAGCTATAAAATAAAAATACATATTACGATAAAATTTATCAATTTCCTTTGGGATTATCATAATCCTCATGTTATTTATGTTCATTTAAAATCCAGTTCCCTTTGTTCCTAAAAACTTCCCATATTCCAAATTTAATAACACAGATTCTAGAAACTGACAACCAACGTTTACTTTTTTAAATTGGTAAAGAATACTAAATATTTCATCTCCTATGATAAATCAATTTAGTAGTATTAGAAACCCAATTCTTACATGATTCCCATATTACATTTTAAATATGAAAACATATAATAAGAAATATTATTATATCCTTGAAATCATTCAAAGAATCCATATTCATTTCCTAGGAATGGAAAACCAATAAAAGGTTATCATATGTGCTTAGTATGGGTTATGTGCAATAGAATCTATCATGAGTAAATAAGAAATAATCAATATGGTAGAGGGGATAATCATAACCCATTAAATTTCATCATCAACATGAGTTTAATGTAAATATAATGATAATTTCAACTAATAAATCCCATGGATAATGAAACAAATTGTCAAGAAAGTAAATTCATACATTCAAACACTTTTGATCTCACCATCAAGTCATCAACCATGATACCATGAATATTACCATTAACTATTTGGGAAATACGCATTCATTATATGGGTAGGTACACTAATTACCTAACCAATGTCGCTACCTGTTTCATCTCATGAGACCTATGGATGTGTTGAGTGGATATTTATAACTGGTCCCAACCCATCAATTTCACATCTAATGAATTCCACATTTATTTAATTATAAATATAATTCATTCACTAAACTCCATATAAATAAACATATGTCCATATTCAATCAAGAATAGAAAACATCAACATTTTCCTAGTAAATGAAACAACTTTATTAATGAGATTCCTTCAAACGATTCCATATATATTAATAGTATATAGTTAAGAAAAAATAAAAGTAGAGGAACTTATACCATATAAATCCATGATAGGTGAAAAATGGACATGGAGGGTAAATTAATATCCAGGGGAATGTGATAATGCAAAAGTTAATGACCACAAAACTATAAATCAGTAGAGGATGAAATAAAGATGTTAATTAATCAAAAATTATTATTTTTAATAAAACCACGTCTTTTAGAAATATAAAATAAAATGGAATAAAAACTTTAACAATATCTTCCTTGAATATTTTTACAAGAATGAAGTTGTAAACAACTTTTAGAAGTCTTTTCTTTATTAACAAATGAATTCCATTAACATTTAAATTTAAAAATTAATAGAAAATGTTTTTCTTTGAAGAACCATAGAAACATATTGAGGAAGATAAATATAAAAAAATGTTCATAGATTTAGGAAAATCCAATTACACCATATATGTTAAAAAACATTTTTTTACACTATTGTAAATATTGCAAAATTAACCTTTTCCAAAAAATTGTCAGAAAATTATTTGTTAAAACATTTTGAATAAGGTTAAAGTTACTCAAAAATAAATTTTAAAATAATAATTTATGTTTGAATAAAATCACGCATGAATCATAATTACGAACATGGATATTGGGGAAAAATATTTTAGAATAATAATAAGTGATAAGGTTTGTATGTCTTATATGTAACTTACATGTTGATTCATGATCCAACATGTGATGAAATGGAAAATAAACATGTAAATCACAAACATTAAAATGCGTGAGGAAAATATATGGGTTTTAATATATTCATATCATACAATTTTTCTATAGAAAATATAAACACAAAAAATCCCAAAATTAAATTAGATTGTACCAGAATTACTTTACATAGTGTCTCTCTTTAGTATTATGTGTTTGATCCTCCTATATAAAGATTTAATGATTTTTAAACTCTCATAAAAGAACAATATACATACTTATCAGATTATATATTATTAACATATAAAATTTAATCACCTATTTATTAGTAAATCTTCATTGACATCATCCTATCATGTGTTAAATGATATATTTTTCATGTATTTTTCAGTTCGGCAGTTTTAATCCTTACATCTAGGTTATGGTTTTATTATTTAAAAAATAATTTTCAGTATAAAAATATATATCGTGTTTATTCATTGTATATATTTTTAGAACTGTCCATGAAATACAATATTACAAAAATGAAATACACAGTTCTTGGAGGAGTTAGTTCTTACGTGCACATGAACACTTCATTCATTTTCCAACGGACTGAAAAAAATATTTTATAATTATTGAATAATATACATGTCATAATTATCATATATAGTCACTAAATCCTTCTTTATATCTATCCATTAGATTAGGTGATAGAAAATGCACATCATTGCTATGTGGAGATGGTACTTGATACAAATGTACGAGGCACACTTTAATTTTTTATTAGATAGTAAAAGAGATGAATAAGGGTTGTTACAAAAACATATTAATATTCTAATATAAATAAAATATTGTTGTTGTTATATCATCATGTTTAGGATATAATTGAAGGAGTTATAAGAAAAAATAAAATGAAAGAAATCAGTATACATCTTCTTTGGAAACCCCCATTGGCATACACATTAAGACTTATAAGGATGGTCATTGGGGAAGAAAAAAAGATCTACTAATTTGAAAAGGAATATAAAAATGTATTTTTTTCAGGGGTTTTCAACTTATGTGGCTCAAATTTTGTGAATAAGAGTGGATATGAGGAGCCCTTTTATATGTGAGGTGGGTAAAAACAAGTAAATACTTGAAAAAATAATATATAATATGTGTATAACTCTTCTAAAATGTCTTAAAAATAAAATACCTTCAAATATAAAGGGGATAAGGTTTAAATATAATTATCCGAGAAATGTTTTACATATATAGGTTACATTTTAAAAATTAACTTATTGTTAAACCCACTTGTTAAACCTATTTTTTTGTTGTATCAAAGGTAAATTCCCTTTCATTAAATATAACAAGAAAAAAATAGAGAAGAACAGTATAAAAAATCCAAAAAGGGAAAAAAGAGTCAAAGAATATAGTAGAAAATATTAGGTTCTTTTACCCCTTACAAGAGTACCTCTCCCATATGGATGATGACCATTCTTCCAGACACTCTCGCTCTTTCCCATTGTTCATGAGAAGGTTCTAAAGCATCAATCATTTTGGATCCCATTGTAGATCCATCATTGGTAGATTTAACAATGTTTCTCACATGTCCAGTAGTATCACATGATGATCCTTATTCATTAACAAGACTATAATATTTCTTAGAAGGGTCTTTATACATAAATAATAATATTATTTCATGGATGAGGGGCCATCATGCATGTCTGTATGAGAAAAATAATCCACTTTAGGAATTTCCAGGATAGGATCCTGAGAATAGGCCTACTATATGACAGGACTAAAAATTTATGATTCAAAAAATCCATTTCATCAACTTGTTGATGTAAATCTATTCCAAATTTTCATATATAATAGTTTTTGACCAAAAAACATAGTCAATAATCTGTGAATTCATTTTAGTCTACTAAAATATAGATGTCTTCATCTGATCCATACCATTAACATATTGCAAGAATCCATCCAAATGATTATCCTGTATATAATTTTTTCCAATTCTTACATCAACCACATACTTTGTATCTTTCCTATAATGATTCAAGATGACATACTGCTATATTTTATCAAAATCCAAAACACATTCCATAAAAGAATCTATAGAAAGTGGAATAGAAGCACCCACAAGATCATAATTAGACGTATTTATAAGAGCATGTATTGGATCACAAAATGTATCATTCATGAAAATAGGTGGAAGACCAGAGATAACCAAAATTTCATTGACATCTTTAAAGGAATAAGAAAAAAATCCTCGATCAAGAGCTCCAAATTCAGGTCCATTCTTCATTGCTGTCATAATTGTAGAAATAAGAGCGTGTTTTCTACTACTATCAATTTTAGTAACATTATTGACAGAAACACCACCATATTTGATTATGAATTCTTTAACAGAATCAACACGTGTGGATTTAAATTTACATCTTTCAAGAGTATAAAGAATCATATTAAAAATAAAACAACTCAATCCTTTATGGAATTTATCAATATTGTGACAAATATTTTAACTTTTATGAAAAACATATGTATGTTTTCAATATCAATATTTAATTCAATGAAAAAATCATTATCAACCAGAACAACTGCATTCATAATGGTCGAAGACATATCAATTTCAACTAGAATTTTGGAAATGTTTAAAAATCATTCCTATTTAATTTCTTTATGAAATTTAATTGGAATCTTAATAACAGAAGAAACATCCCATAAAATCATTTGGTGCCCAAGATACAATATAAGACCAAATAATTGAATCAATACCTTTGTTAATGAATTACCAACATAAGATGGGTTAAAATTAGGACCCAAATCATGAATTCAAAAAATATTGGTTTTTGAGGAACAAGACCCATGCCTCAGGCTCTTAATTTGAAATCAGTGGAAAGAAATATGATATGATATAATCCCTTTAAATGAGATAAAAATTTCCAATTGTTGAAACTAAAATATTTAATCAAATAGTTTCAAAGATCATATAACATTTATGTGTTAATACCTTGTTGGGTTTTCAATCGTGGAATTATTGAATGTATACATTCATAAATTCTTTGTGAAATAATTGAATGCTTAGCTTAAAAAAGTCTAAGGAACCATTTTTCATAATTCTATGGAAAGTAGAAGAAGAATAATGAATATATTCAAATAATATAGTGGTGGAACCGCTAGATTACATTAAATAATCATTAATTAGGACAAGAGTATCTTTTATCACAAGATTAACATATATATCTTGATCGATATTACCACCCCCTTCAAGATATTTCTTCCCATGATCAATCTGATTTGATGTAGAGGAGATCAAAACCTCCTTAAATGATAGATTATTGATTCCAACCGTCTTTGGGGAAATATATGAAGCATTAATAGGATTAAGAGCAGACATCGGGCCCTAATTTCATAGAAATCCATGTGGGTCTCTAAGTGGAGCTCCACCACATCCCACCATATCACCCATTGTTTACTCTGTTTAAACATAACTATTTTAACAAATGTTTCACACTTTAAGGGTCATGAAAGTAATATTAAAAATTTAAAGTGTAGAATTCAGGAACCATTAATGGTAGTCTCAATAATTTCTCATCCAATTGAGTAAATATATTATCTTTAGGATTTTCTAAAAATTTAAAAATAATTTTTATATATTAAATATCATTTTTGTTCATTTTTTGTAATATTGACAAATATTGAATTTAAATTCATCATGATAATAATGTAATTATAATATAAATTATTTAAATATTAATTATACATTATTATAATCCAATAAATTTTTTGTAAACCTTAATTCATTAAAAATATATTACTTTTAAAATTTTGAAAATAAATTTCTTTTTTTACTGTTTACGTAAGTCCTGCATTAGTGTTGTGTTAGAATTCCATGAAATTAATCTCTCTATAAAATTTCAAAATAAATTACTATCATAAAATTAAATTATTAATATTGAATGTATCTATTCATAACCATTCATATCTTCCTTTTAACCCTATTAAAACATATTAAAGATATTAAAATAGAGGGAGTGAAATTTATTAATTTTCTTAAGATAAAATAATTTAAAGGTTCTAATCAAAGGAATGTAGTGCCAAAATTCGATATTTTCATATTTATGATAGTTAAGGTCTAATTTCTCTCATATAAAAAAATAAAGGGAACTTTTGGGTTGATATTTTGACCTTATCCCATAGTTTTAACCTTAATAAACCCATTTTATCCATTGTTGAGGTAATTTGTTTTTAACCTAGTTACTACTCATTATGACGAAAAACGAAATTGATATATTTATAAAAAAATTTCATGAGGGTTTAAAATTCTGAATCCATCTTATCAGATTTAGTTCCGATAAGTGGAAAAAAAATTTAAAACTAAACTCATAAAACAAGATGAAAACAATTTTAGGAAAATACATTTTTAAGAATGAGATGAATTTATTCTAATTATGTTTATAGTAATTACATTTAGACGAATGTAACATTGTTTTATTGAATATATAATCTAAAAATTTCATTAATAAATTCATAAATAGTGATTATTTTATTTTATTAATACTAAAAAACAGTTTTCACATAAAAATATTGCTTTGAATTTTATTTTTACTTTCAAATAATTTTACTTTTATTTATAAATAACTGATAATCAATGTATGACTAGTTATATATATTATAACCTATTAAACCAAAATTATTTAAACACGATATCAAAATTTATTTCTAAATAAAATTTCCAAGTATTATTCAATGTGCATTTTGAAAAGGTGATATTCAACATATCAAACAAGAAATATTGTGCTATGAAATATTAAAATGTGAACTGTATTGTAGTTTCGTTAGAATTAATAGTTCACTTAATATAAGTAGAGATCGCGTATTACAATATGTTTTTCAAGAACACTAATTAAATTATATATTAATTTAACATGTTTGATAAATATTATTCTTGTATGTGTTTAAATAATTATTCATTCTTTTTAATCATGAATATTTAGTCTCCAATTATTCAATAGAATATTTATGAGTTTAATAATTAATAAATATTTATTCACTATTTTAGTGAATTAAATATTTATTTATTTACTATAAAATAATATAGTTATATTTATTTATTAAAAAATACGCCTTATTCAAGTCCTAAAAAATATTGAGGAGGATTAGTCAACTAGATTTAATTGTATAATAAGTAATTATATATTAAATATTATTTGAATAAATATTAATTTATTTTCTCTAGGAAATAATTTTTATTTATATGTGAGTTTATCACATGTTATGTAAATGATAATAATATTATTATTATTTAGAAATCTGGTTCCTTGAGAATTAAGATAATAATAAGGGCCTACATGAAATTATTATTCTCTGGCCCTATCTCAATTTAAACCTAGTTATGAAATTCTCTAAACTATCCCTATCCATTCTTATCATTATACACAAATAATTATAGATAATCCTCTTAACACCTATAGATAACTTTTCCAAGAACACTCTCAAGAATAGAGACTAATCCCCCTCTTACCTCTCTATTCAAGAGATAACAAAGAGAGTCTTTCCACCTGAAGTGATTTTTATGGAGATCAACAACATATTATAAAAGTATAAGAATCATCCAAGCTATAACCAGAATAATTCTATGATAACATTTAGAGGTTCATGGGGAACTTGTGGATCTCTTCTAGAGAGAATCTACAATTGATTCCTATGATTCAAAGACTGTACAACACAAAGACCTCGTCATATTCATCAATAAGGAAAGAATTTCACCACGAGGTAATTATTTTTCTAAATAAATAAATATAAAATATATATGAGGATCGTGTATTTTTTGTTCCAATTTAATAGTAAATTAATATTTTATAAAATTTTATTGGTGATTACATTATTTATAATGTAAATGTTGGATTATGGTGAAGTCACAGATTGTTTGGACTCTCACCTTTATCTATTTGTTTCTACTGGTTGTAGGAGGGTTACACGCTGTGTAATGAATGTTGGGTGCATACCATGAAACATTCACAATGATAAGTGTTACACTCCATATAAATAGGTTACACACTATGTAATAGTTACTCGGTGCATACCATGAAGGTTTTACTCCATTAAAGGTTACATAACAGGATGAGTCCTTACACGCCTTGATACAATTAATGATTGGTTTTTAATTTAATGTGGTTGATCTTTCGATGATAACAAAATGTAAATATTTCATAACATGTAATGGGGTTACACATTGTGTAATACCTCAAATACTGTTTTCAAATAGAAAGCATGACTAATCTATCTCTTTTGGATACTCTGCAATTTCATTGATCTCGACCTCAGTCCATCCCCAAGTGATAGTGAAGCCCTCTAACCCTTCTGGGTTCCTTAATTTGGATTTCAATCATTGTTGTTCTTGCATTGTGGTTTCTCTGGTAACTATTATCCCTTTTTCTTCATCTGTTTCTCTTTCTCATCCTTGAGGTTTAATGGATCATCTTGATATTTATGGATCTATACTCCATGTTGTTGTATCTCATTTCTAGTTTGAGATTCTAGGTGTTATGTGCCTTTATTCCCATGGGATGGTTTCATTGCAGAAGTTTTAATTCAAAGAAAGGTAGGTGATTCCATTACGATTGAACTAATTCATTAAACATTAATTTATTGATTTATATGAATTGTTTATTTAAATTAATTTTTTAAAAATTTCTTTTTATTAGTTTGATTAAAACCCAATTCCAGTGAATTTGGAGGTTTGAAATGGTTTTGATAAGAAATTGGGGAAAACCCCCAAATTTTGGGGAATTGGGGTATAATTTCAAATAGATTGAAATGGTTTCAATTGAATTGGTTAATTGTATTTATTAAAACAGAATGGATGTAATTTTTTAAATTATGAAAATTCAAATTTTTGATAGAATCCCAGTGATTTTATATTGTTAAAGGGTAAGGTTTTTTTATTAAAACATATTTTGATTTTAAATGGAACATTGGCATTGAAATGGAATAATAGGATTTAATTGTATTTTAAGTAGTATTATAATAAATTACCCATCATTGATTGTGTAAGGGAACCTAAAATTCTTAGGTAGTTTGTATGTTATTTGGACACAATGTACGATTATACAACATTATAAAACATAAATGCAGCTGATCACATCCCTAATGGAATGGTGACAAGTTTCCTTTGCCTATTGTTAGAGGGACATGTGTATACCCATTTTTCTGTGATCACTTAAAGAGTGTAGAGTTCTATATCTTGGAAAATACCTAACTATTTTAAAGATGACCATGTTGCTCTCTTTTTTAGATTTTAGATATAAATGTGTTCCAATGTTGTTAAACTATCTTACATGCCCTTCTGAATTTATATAAACCAGTTTATATAAAAAAATATTTCATAAATTATTTTGAAATATTCCATCACTTGTAATGTAAATCTGGTTCTTAAAGTATTATTTATCATGTTAACAATATATCATCATTTGATTAAAAATTATTTGAACTTCTAAACCTATTTATCATAAAATTGAAGGCATTTGTTTGGTTAATCTATCATTGGAATCTATTATGGAATAATTTGTGAGACCCTACTAGGCTTTTTAGATCACACCGTACTTGTGAGTTTAGGTGTTTGTATATTATCTCCTTTTAGGGTTGAAAAAAGGGAAAAGATCCCTTAGAGGTGGATCAAGCTGTTGAACTATGGACATGGTGAGTTGTGAACTTTGGGACTTGGGTTAATTTCTTCTATCTAGGTGCTTGGGTTGTATTACTTTAGGTTTTTTATGCCTTGTTGTATTTTGGTACTTTACTCCCAATGGATAATATTTTGAAATGCATATAGTATTTCATCATTTACTTCCACAATATTAGTGGAAAAATTTTCCCCATATTCAATTTGTAGAATGTTATGTTCTAGGTGGCAACTCGTGAGGATTGGGAACTCCCTTCGGGCTATGTCATGGTCAACTCGTTTATCGGGTTACCCGGGTACCCGGGCTGGTTCATGAAAAAATGTTATCAAAAGGAGGTTGATTTTTAAATTTACTTAACATCAGTACTAAACCAATTTAAATTCCGTATTACCTAATGGAACCTACTAAATTGAAATAGTTGATGTTCTAGTTGGATGATCCTCTTGAGAAAGGCTTTATATGCCCAAGTGTGTCACATTGGGAAGCACATTTTCTCTTCTCTAAGAAAGCTTATGGGTAACTTCACCTATGCATGGATTTCCAAAAACTCAATCATGTTATGGTAAATAGAGAGATTACATTATCATGGATTAATGATATGTTTGATCATATGAATAGTGTGAAGTGGTTTTCAAATATCAGTCTCCAGTCTGGTTACAGAAAACTATGAATAAAAGAGTTGACATTCATAAAACTGCATTTTGGAGTAGATATGGTCATTATGTGTACCTTTTTATACCCTTTGGTCAAACCAATTCTCTTACTGTATTTATGGCGTTAATGAACAGTATTTTACATGAGTATCTAGATACCTTTGTGGTAATATTTGTGGATAACGTCCTTCTTTACTCTATGTCTGAGGATGATCCAATGCCTCATCTGAGAACTATTATGAGTTTGTCGAGAATTCACTGACATCATGCCACGCTATCAAAATGTGATTTCTAGATTTGGGAAGTGAAATTCATGAGACACGAGGTGTCAAAACAAGGAATTTTAGTTGACCCAGAAATGGTAAAAGCTATTATGACATGGAAAAAACCACAAAATGTCTCCATAATTCAGTGCATCTTGGGTTTAGTCGGATATTATCACCAGTTTTCCTGGGACTTATTAATGTTGACTTCTCCTCTGATTTCACTAACTCAAAAGGGAGTGAATTTTTCTTATAAAAATAAATTTTAGAGTTCTTTTACTGAGCTAAAATGTATTTTGACAACTGCACTGGTGTTAACTCTTCCAGAGGGAAGGAAGGGCTATGTGGTCTTTTGTGATGCATCGAGTTCAGGCTTGGACTATGTTATGATGAAGGGTAATCATGTTTTTTTCCTATAGATATCATTATATTTGGTCTCACAAGAAGAATTATCTTACCCAAAACCTTGAACATGCAGTTATAATGCATGAACGTAAGAGATTGTGGTAATGCCATTATGGATAAAGGTTTCCTGTGTATTAAGACCACAATATGTTGAGGTATATCTTTTCTAAAAAAGATTTGAACCTCCTCTAGATTCTTTGGGTGGAGTACCTACAATATTTTGACTTTGAGATTTTATATACTATTAGGAAAGGAAATGTTATCATGAATGGTTTTTGAAGGACTCTTCCAACCCAAGTATTGAAAAAATCCATAGATGAGTGAAATTTGATGGCTCTTTTTTCACTGTTGCATATTGATGTTCGGGATAATGGGGCACAAGTTTCGTTAGCCATTATTCAGTTGTCATCCTATCTTATCTAGATTATTATTCTGTATCAATATATTGTTGGTGAACTTCGTATCATTATAGAATTTCTTTAGGGTGGGGAGACAGTTTCACAGGGTCATTATCTAAAGAGGGTATTCTATGTTATCAAAATCGCTATGTTGTTCTATTAGCAACAAGGAAGGTTCTGAGGACGGATTTCCATAATTCCTAGAGGGTTATGCTACCAGGAACCATGAATATAATATATGATATGTAGAGGCAGTTTTGTTGGCCAGGTAGGAGATGTATACTACCCCAAGCCCGCTCTTCCGGACTCGATGCTTGAAAAATGTTGTGTAATTTTTTTATAAAATAAACTGATCAATTACACAGTACTTTATACAAGCGAGGACCTTTTACCAGTCTAGGTTCTAGATAAATTAGAGTATATTTCCAATTTTATTAGAGTTGAAAGAATACAATTGTCCACTACACTTTCGCGTGATAACTCCGAAAGTGAGATGTTTGAAATTGAACTTCTAAATACCTATGAAAAACATTAGAAACCGAAAGGGTGAGCATTAAATTTCCAAGTAAGGGGTTTTAAAACCATTGATTTACATTTTAGGAAATGAATCTTTAGAAATTAACTTTTGGTTAAATAAAATTGAAATTATTTTTGAGAACTCAAATGAAAATATTTTTAAAATACTAACATATTTATACTTTAATAAAAATATCTTCATATTGAGGATAGTCATACTTTGAAATCTCTTTAAAACTAATCCAGTGATTTTAATTGGAAAATATTATGCAAACATGTGAAAACAAAACATTATTTTGAGGAAACTTAATTCGTTGAAGGTTGTCCTGGGTCTACCCACTTAATGAAGGATGGGTTCACTCCCCAATAACCTTCTATTTTTACAACGATCAAGCACCGTGATTTTTCGAAAACGGTTAAATCTTTCTTCACATATATATATTTTCACTAGAGTTTTTATTCTTAAATACATAAATATATTAAACTACACATTAATACCTATATACATAAATATATAAATATAAGAATGTATATAAATATATATATTTATAATTTCCATTTCATCATATGCAATGTTTATGTTACTTTGAAAACATTTATCAACTAGAACTTGCATACAATCATTCTTTCTTTCATAAATCACCTTTGATGCTCATATGAGCAAGTCAATTTTTTTTAATTTAACCTTAATGATTAATAAATATCCATACATAAAATTTAAAATAATTTTTATGATATCCATGCCTTTATTAGTTTCAACACTAAGCCATTAAAATATAAATTAAAACATGAACTTATTATAAATGCAACGAGTGTCGATGTAATGCACAATGCATGGCCATGTATATGTGCAAATGCGATTCCCAAAATGTTGATAAGACCTTATGATATTCTAAGTGCGTTTTTATAAACATTCTGATAAATTGAAAATAAAATCACCATTTATCCATCTATATATATATATATGTTTATTAACATAGAATATTCAACACTCTCTAGTCACAAATTAAATATATGGTTGTTGAAAAAATTGATATATGAAAAAAAAATCATTAAAAAATTAAGTTTTAAATCAGATTAAACATAATTTAAATAACTAAAATATCTTAGGAAAAGCTAGGAAATATAATTTTAAATACATAATCAAATTTCCCTTGCAATAAATTAAATAGTTTTTAAGAACAAAAACTTCCTAAAAATAAACATTGAACATAAAATTAATTCATAAAATAAATATTTGAAAACCAAATATTTTCCCTTACAAGAAATTAAAAATATTTTAAGAAAAAATCTTCATAAAAATAAACATTGAACATAAAATTAATTTATAAACTAAATATTTGAAAACCAAATATGTTCCCTTACTTGGATTGGCATGAACTAAGAGCCCGAATTATCTTACTACCTTTTGAACTTTCTTCTCCTTTTTTTCTCGACAGAAATTTATCTCTCGTTGTTCTCTCACGCACTCTATCTCCCACATTAGCATAACTGGAAAGAATAAAGAAAAGAGGATATAGGTTCACAACCTGGATGGTCTCTAAATGTAGAGTGAAGTATCCTCATCGGCTATGAACGAGACATACATGTTTTATATAGCAGTGATATCTCTTATAAGATATGCTAAAAAACAGGTGCATCTGCTACAGTGTGTGTATCCTATTAAATTTGTTTTAAACAGTTTAAAGATATAGTGGAAACATTAATTCAGTTGCAGTCCAAATGCAGTGTATCAATTAATAAAAAATGACTTCGCTGGATAGATGAAAGCAATTACTTAAAACTCTACTGCAGGACCACCGATATAGACTAAAAATGGCAAAATGTCTTCAGGACGTATTAAATGAAATTCACTCAATAAACAATAATAAATGTTGGAAATCCAAACACGGCGCATAAAACAATAATTTAAACATAGAAATTGAATACAAAATCCATATGTGATGAATATATGGATTGCAATGGGTAAAGGAGTCTTCAGAACACAAAAAACCACAGCCATACACATATCAGTCCAAAAAAGATCATTGATAAAGATAAGGATATCAATTTCCGATATTAAACACCATAGAAATATAAGAATAGAAACTGATTGATATCTAATAACAAGACAAATCAAATCTAAAAAAATAGATTCAGATAATTAGAAAATAATAAGACATACTGGGTCCGAAAAATTCAAGACTCTGTCAATGACACAGAGCCACACCTCATCCGCCGAGCATAGATCTAACCAGAATCACTTATTAGGGGCCTCCATCTGCCGTAAATATTTTCATTCCATGATCAAAATCCTTCCATATTTTGAACCACTGAAAAATGCTTGGCACCTCTTCGTTCGAACCCTAGATGGAGCTCGGACATCGAAGGATGGTCGAAGAAACATAATCGGATGACGAACTCAGGGTCTGCGACTCCTCTCTCTGTATCTCCCTTGGTTCGCGAAGAATAAGAAAAACCCTGCAGATTTTCCGCGACCCGTACCTTTGCTCGAACTCAAAGAAAACAAGACCCGAAACTCTGCTTCGTCTCGCGTAGGGACTCCCCCGCATAACCCTATTATGGCCTCTCGCAAATGTAAAACGAGGTTATTCATTTCGTTTTTTTTTTTCACTTCACCATTTGTTCTTCTTTTATATCATAAATTATATCATTATATATATATGAATAAAAATACATATCATACATATATATTAATATCGTACTATGCATTTAAAATTATCATAATTAGTTTTTATCGTATTATTAATAATAATATTATTACTAATTTAATTAAATTTCATAAATTTTTATTAGTTAAACTACATTACATTTATTATTATGAAAAATTTATTTATAGAGATATCATATTTAATGTTATGAAATTGGATCATTCCTGTTTCATTTATACCAAATATATATATATATATATACCCTAATAAATAATTTCTTATTTAAACAAATTTAATTTATAATCTTCTTAGTTAACATATAAATTAATTCAATATAATTATTTGTAAGAATATTAATATCAATAAATCATTGGTATTAATCGGTATAAATTCTGTTTTACAAAAATACTCATTTATTCATGAAGAAATTAGTATTAAAATTATAATTAAAAACACATAGTTTATATTTTAATAACAATTATATGAAATTAATTGATAAAATCAAAATCTTATTTAAACTTGCATTTTTATGTTTTTCCCTTAATTATTTATTTACTTTATTTTCTATAAATTCTTATTCTTTGATTACTAAAGTAATATCATTTCGATGTATTATAATTTAATTTAATCATATTTAATCTTAACATTCAATTCAAAATTTCAAGGATGTTACAAGATGGGGCATTGCCGAGTTTGTTTCCTGTTGATATATGTTCCAATAGGTTAAGGTCGAACATTAAAAATCTTCAGGTTTGCTTCAACCACTTCCATTCCCTTCAAGGAAGTGTGATGAAATCTCTTTCAAAATTGTGGTTGGGATGCTTGGTACCCAGAT
Source organism: Viscum album (assembly GCA_963277665.1). Classification (NCBI taxonomy): domain Eukaryota; kingdom Viridiplantae; phylum Streptophyta; class Magnoliopsida; order Santalales; family Viscaceae; genus Viscum; species Viscum album. The sequence continues at coordinate 1,022,497,311 of OY728134.1, read as the reverse complement.
AAATTAAAAAGTGATATGGGTTATGATCGATAGGCCAACCATGTCAGGTCACTTTATACCCATTCGTGATACAACCAAAGTTGAGGAGTTGGGAATTTCTACATGAAATAGATTATCTGTTTGCAATGAGTTACCTATATTATTGTTTCTGATAGGGATCCTCATTTTTCTTCTCTCTTTTGGTGATGCATATAGGAGGCACTAGGATCTTAGGTCCATTTGAGCATGGCCGACCATCCACATTAAGATGGACAAACAAAGAGAGATATAATGATTCTTGGGGATATTCTTCGTACATGTGTTCTCGAGTTGGATGGGTCTAGGGATGATCATTTGGGGATGGTTAAATTTTGTTATAACAATAGTTAACACTCCATGATCATAACATTTCTTTTTTGTGGCCTTGTATGGTCATCCCTTTAAAACACTGCTATGATGGTCCAATATTGGTGAATGATCCTTGGTTGGACCATGTTTGGTGCAATAGATGATAGAAAAGACTCAGTTGATTCATCATAGGATGTTAGCGGAATAAAGATGATATAGGTCTTGTGTTGATCGTCATTATAATCCCTCAGAGTCTCATTTTGGTTACTAGGTGTTCTTGAATGATTCACCCTGGTTGGGTCATCGATGGCTTGGGAGGCAAGGGAATCTTTCTTCTCATTTTTTTGGACCTTTTGAGGTTGTTGAGTAGGTGGGGAAAGTTGAATACCATTTAACACTTCCACTACAGCTGATGTCGATACATAATGTATTCCATGTATCATAGCTGTTAAAATATCTCTCTAATTTGTCTCGTGTTTTAAGATTGGGTGATCTTGATATTGAACCTAATTTTTCTTTTACTAAATAGCCAGCTAAGATAGGTGATTTTGAAACCAATGTACTTCATGGGAGGATGCTACCTATGGTTTTTGTGCTATGGAAGCATGGTTTTTATTGTCACAAGATGTGGAAATGTGAGGAAATGATGAGAGAATAGTGGCCTCATCCTTTTGAAATGGAAACTTTTACATAGGGTTTTTAGGGATAGATTGTTTTTATGGTGGAGTGGTTGTAACATCCTATTATCGAGCAAGCAAGTACGTATTTAAAATTTTCATGGTTATTAATTTTCATTAACTAGGTAGGGTTGAGAAGGAATTGGGATGATACCTATGATGGTGAATTCATAGAATTGTTGGACTCTCAACTTTAATAGGTCATTACTAATGGTTGTAGGAGGGTTACACGCCATGTAACTAGGTTGTGTGTCGTATAAAGATTTATGGGTTCATACCGTGAATGATTCACTCCGAGAAGGGTTACAAGCCATGTAACTAGGTTACCAGCTATATAACGGTTGATGGGTTCATACTATGAAGGTTTTATGCCATGAAAAGACACATGACATGAAGAGTTTCTACACACCGTGAGACAATTAATGACTGGTTTTTAATTCAAGGCATCAGGTATTTCGGTGGTTACGAAATTGAACTTTTTTCATGGCATGTTGTGGTGTTACATGTTGTGTAATACCCCAAATGCTATTTTAAAATAGGATGTATGACTGATATCTCTCTTTTGGATATTCTATAATTTTATTTCACTCAACATAAGGCATTCCGTAGAAATCTTGGATCCCTCCAACCCTTCTAGGTCCCATCATTCGTCATTCTGTCATTGTTGATCTTGGGATGTGGATTCCTAGGTAAGAATTCTCCATTTTTACTCATCTAATTATATTTCTCCTCTTGGGGTTTAATGGATCTTATTGAAATTGAAGTATCCATAATCTGTGTTGCGGGATCTCATTTCTAGGATGATTTTGGAGGTCTTCTACACCTTCGTTCTCATGGGTGGGTTTCATTGCAGACACTATGTTTCCGAGAAAGGTTAGTGATACCATTCTAATTGAAAGAGTAATAAACATAAAATTTCTTAATTTATTTTAGTTATGGATTTAAATTCAATTATTTAAAATTAATTTAAATTTGTTTTATTAAAAGCCAATTTCAGTGAATTGGGAGGTTTGAAATGGTAATGACATGAAATTTGGAAAGAAATCACAATTATAGTGAATTGGTTTGTGTTTTGAAATAGATAAAAATTGTTTCAATTGAATTGCCAAATTTCAATTATTGGAAGAGAATTTATGGAATTTGTTAAATTGTGAAAATGGATTAAAATGTTTTGAAAGAAACCAAGTGGTTTTATCTTGTTAAAGAGACAAGTTTTTATTAAAAAAATTGTTTTGGTTTTAAATAAAAAATTGGCATTTGAATGGAAGAATGTGATTTAATTTTATTTTAATAAATCATTAAATAAATTTCCCATCATGGATTTTGTAATAGAATATGAAAGCCTTAGGTAGTTTGTATGTTATTTAGACACACTCTATGATTATACAACGTTCTAACACAAAAATGCAATAGGTCACAGCCCCGAGGGGATAGTGATGAGTCTCCATTGGCCATTGTTAGATGGATGTGTTTATACACAGATTTTCATGATCACTTAGAGAGTGTGGAGTCCTATAACATGGAATATATGTACCTATTCTGCAGATGACAATGTTTCCCACATGTTTATACTTGAGATATAAATATATTCCAATGTTTTTAAACTATTTTACATGCCCTTAATAATTTATATAAACAATTTTATATAAAAAAAATTATTTAAGCTATTGATATTATAAGTATTCCATCACTTGTAAATTAAATCATGTGCTTAAATTATTTTTCCATAATTTGAATAGTATATCACGATTTGTTTAAATATGATTTTAAATTCCAAACATGATAATTTTAAAATTTAAACCATTCCACTGGTTAATATGTCATTGGAATATGTTATGGAATACTTGTTGAGAACCTAATTTGATTTATAACTCACACCTTAATTGTGCCTTCAGGTGTTTTTAGATTATCTCAATACAAATTTTATTAAGGGGAGATGATCACTTAGAGGTGGATCCACCTATTTAACAGTGGACTTGGTGACTTGATTTGTTATAGAATTTGGATGTTTTTCCAAATTTTGAAAAAAAAAATTGTAGTCATTTGGGCTTGTTTGTACCTTGTTTTATTCTGGTACTATACTCTTAAATGAGATTATTTTGAAATTCATATAATCATTCTTATTATACTTTGACATTGTTAGAGAAAAAATCAATCTAACATTCAATTTGTAAGATGCTAGGTGTTAGTCACCGACCAGTGGAGATTAGTAACACCCTACGGTCTATGTCAGGGTCGGCTCAGTTATCATGTTACCAGGGTATCCGAGCTGGTTTGCGACATGAATGTTGATGGGTTTGGCATATCTGGGTATATGAGGGGTAGTGGGATAATTTGGGGAAGAAAGGGTTCAGTGAAAATGGGTTTCATGGCTTCTTATGGTCATAGAATTTCCTTGAAAGATGGGGTGAGATTCATGAACATATGTATCTCACTATTAAGACTTTATAACATCAAAATGGTAGAGGTAAAATATGATTATAGTGTATTGATTGGGATCCTCCAAGATAGGGTTAATTGTACATGGGATCTGACATTCTTAGTTAGAATGTGTAGAACGCTCATCATGATAGGTATCAGAGCCAATAATTCATATATGTAAGAGAATTATGTTGTGGGTGCCTTGGCCAATAAAGAAATTCCAAGTGTGGGTATTATTTTTTATTGTGGTACTATTTATTTATGAATTGAATTCGGTCTTATAATTAGGGATGACACACTTGGGCTCCATAATTTCCTCCATAATTAACTCTAGGATTCTTATAAGTTCATTGAATAATAGAAAAATTAATTTTCAGTGCATATGTGAACTAGAACATAAAAGAGTCAAGTATACTATATGTAGGTAGGTGCAAGGTGATGGTTGGGTGGTATACATCACCATGTGATATGGTAGGGTGGTATACATCACCAGGTGATTAGACTCGACTATGGTATGGAACCACTAAGACCTATATGATTATATTAAGTGGAAAAAAGAGTGTGCATGGTTATTAATAGGCTCTAGAACATGTGGAATTTCATTTTTTGATTATGGAAATGCAATTTACTATTGATATTTCTTAAAATGTTATGGGCATTAAACTATGTAAAATTAAACAATGCCATGTTGTCACCTACAACGTCATGCTTGAGATATTGTTCCTAGGTATTTGGATGTCCAATGAGCTCTAAGAAAAGAGACCAACAAGGTTGACTATTGAATATTATTGACTATATATGTAGATTGATCATGAATACTATTCAACCATGGAATCCAATATGGTTGATAAACCGACCACACGTTCAAACCAAGATTTACCATGAGTTCCTTCATTATTGCTAAACCAACTATAGTGAGGCATAAACTATTGTAATTAATTATATCAACAATGTTATGGGTGACTTGGTAGGTGAACTTATTGTTATTATCTCAACCAAATTCTAAAACCTACTGCATGAAGGATCAACTGTGATTTCTCCATTGTTTAATGGTCAACCTCATGATGAACAATCAACTGTGGACAAGATTAGTTCATTTATATTAATATTAAATAGAGACTAAGAAATAATGAGTATTATATTTTCATGCAACATAAAATATACTCAAATTGATAAAAATGATTATTCTTTACTATGATTCACTGAAATAATATCATAATTTAAAAATAATTCGGATTCAATCCAATACCATATGCATGTGGTTCACACTGAGATGTTAGGATATTATGGCACTATATATTGTATGAGAAGTCATATCAAAGATCTTCGTGGTAGTTTCATGAAGAGTGATATGAACATCTACGAGATTATTTCTCAATAACTTTATTCACATAATAAAAATCTCAAATAAAATCTATGATGTTGTGGAAACTATCGTAAGATGATAATCAGTGCTAAAAGCATGCATAATAAGTCCACCATAATAAAAAATGATTTCATGGATGTGTGAGATTGTTAAATATCGATACTTGTATGCAGTTTCTTATACATGCATGATAACCGAATGGTAAAATAAAAAAATCAATGTTTGAAATAATGAGGTCACATTAAAGGTCATCTCACATACTAATGATTTGAAAATGAATTTGGTTTTGGTTTATTTATAAACCACATGGATAATGATTTAGATGAATTTAAATGAATTTTGATCTATAGAGAAGATGAAACTATGGTAATTACGATAACACCAGGAAGAATTAAACATGAGTCTTATGGTGATTTAGAAGATATATTGACATTATGGTTCTTTATTAAAAATATCGAGTGAACTTAAATAAAAATTCTATAGGTAATTTAAATTATAAAAAACCTATAGATTTTTTTTTCTAAAGAATTAGAAGGAAATATTATCAATAATTTTTTAATATTAAACCTAATAATATCCAATAATAAATGAAAAATAATATTCCTAATATTATATAATGAATATAAAAAGAGTTTTCATGTGATGAATATTATGTATGAGATTATTGAGAAAAAATGGGAGCTCGTACACATTGTAAAGACAATTTTTAAGAGCCCGATACTCTGTAGTATTTGAGAGATAAAATGAGCCAAATCCATGCAATTTAAAAGAAGTAGATCACAAGATCCTCAGTATTCAGAAACATAAAATAAATAAATCCCTCAAGATCTAGATTTTGTTTTAGGATAATTAAATCTGATCAATAACAACATCTGTTGATGATGTTGATAATGTCATGTATGAGATGACATGATCTTATAGTCTCATGGAGGGAAATATATTTAATAAGTGTCATAGAAGTCATGATTATAAGAATGTCTTTCTATAAGTTAATTAAAGGTAAATAATAATCTTATGAATGTTGTGTCTGACCTATCTATAGAGGATTTTGATTTGGGTATCTAACAAACCACTAGATAATATTAATTGGAGTGTCTAACCAGTTTTCAGAGAATTCTAATTGGGGTGTTTGACTAGTTGTATCCACTTGTGTCAATATTTGAGTATCTATGTTGGGTTTTATAAATAACATGGAAAGGAGTATGATTTGATACTAATCCTTGTAAATACTATGTATTTATCTCCCATTCATTATAATTTCACATGAGGTGAGGTTATGATATTTTGTTGAATAGATCAAGAACCCTATCAATTTTTAGAGGCTTGATTACAATGAAAATATTTTTTAAAAATTATATTCCACGGATTCCCCCTCTTAATAATAACTAACATATCCTTGGAATATAAAATTCGTATAATAGGTGTAGGATATGTTTCCCTAGATTTGATGATATGGGTACTTGATTACATGTTTTATTATTAATAATGTTTTGTTATCACATCATTATTATTTATCTACAAAACATTTTCATGAGATAATTTCCTAATAATATATATTTCATTGATAGATCACAAAATTTCCCAATATAAACAGAACCTGGAGGTTTGATGATAGTATTATTAAAAATAGTTTTGTGGCTAGATGATATTATCGGAAGGGACAAATATGATATATGCAATTCGGGGCAGGAGGCTTATAATATATTGAGACACCCTATCATGTTATTCACCCTTGGTAATCCTCAATATGGGAGGTTATGAGAACATACCTTTCAATATGAAATATATATTGATATGTGTCATTGAATGTTCCTATCAGTAGATGTCTATATTTATCCTCATACTTTGAGGTTATCATTAATGCATATCATGAATCACATTCTTTGATGCATTGATAAAAACTACGATGACATATATTTGAGGTGAAGTGTGATATGTTGGGTACATCATGAGTGATATTATATTAATAGATAATATGAGATACAATTCATCCCTTTTTTCTCTTTATCTATGTTAATATATTTGGTCCTTTTATAGGAATGGAACTACCTACACATATCTATGGCTAGGGAGGTTAGTTGGAAAGTTCCTTTCTAGAAAATTATCAAAAGAGATATCAAGCATATAGGTTGATGGAACCAGTATGAAACCTGTATGATTTGAGATACTGTGATAAAAGGATTGTATTACATGGTAATAATTCATAGGATGTTAGATTTCATTATGAAATTAACTTCTCTCTCTATGGATTCCTTTTTGGTTTGCAAGATTCTATCCTTAAACTTTATGTGCTTTGGCCTAATTCTCCTGAGAAGGAGGCCTAGAGGGTCACATAAAACGTGTATCCACAATCTTAGTTAAATTCATGTATTGAATTTGACTAGTCAGAATAAATAATATTTATTCACATTTTGGTAGATCACCATAATTTAACTAGAGTTTATTTGAAAGAGTAAGTGAGTTAAATAATAATAATAAACATTTATTTTCATTCTTTTATGAATATAATAATTATTATATTTATCGATGAATATTTTAGTGACATTTATTTGATAAATTAAAAGTCATTATTAAATCATCGGAAAATGCCGTCGAGGGAAAGCTTACCGAGTTTAATGGTTCTACTGGAAATGGTGTAAATGATGGTTATTTATTTATTTTTATTCGTAAATTATTGTGAATGTTGAGAAATTATTAATAGTATTACTATTTTTATTGGAAATGGGTCAATTAAGAATATTAATCTTGGTAAGGGGATTTTGTGTGATTTTCCAACCCTAACCCTATCATAATAAATACATAATTATATCACCTTCCCAATTTTTTTGTGTAACGGATTAAGTGAGAATCCCCCAAGAACTAGAGAGAAATGAAGATATAAACATTTATCTTCTCCCCTCCTCTCACAATCCAATTAGAGAACATCATGTTTTATTTCTGCATCAAAAATAATTCTACTACGATCAACGAAGACTAATGCAAATGATTTGGATCATCCATGCTAGATCTCGACGATTCTATGATGATGTTAAGAGATTGGGCTGCAGATGTGGATCAGAAATAGAGGGATTATAAATTTACATACTATAGAAAAATGATGGTGCAATGATATATAGTCAACCAGATGCAAAACGAAGAGAGAATTACTAGAAAATGTAATTTTATATCTATTTATAAAGTAATTATAAATAACAGGTGAAGATCCTTCTTCTTCTGGTTATGGTGTTTTAACATAGTCTAGTAATCTAAAGTTTCATTTTACATTATATTTTAATCATGTTTGACAATCATTACATGTAAATTAATACAAAAATATATATTGGCAACACCATCCATGGTGCTTCCACTATGCTTGGATCCTAAATGTTGTATCAAAGAAAGTACATATATAATTTATAATTATTTATTATTCATCAATTATTTAATTGTGTTTTATTTTTTTACTTATATTGATTCATTTTCATATCTGAACATAAAATTCACTTCCTTTCATCATTCTCTCTGATATAAAAAGTAAACTGTTAAGATTAAAAAATGGATAAACATCTCAAAAACACCATCTAGAGATGCCAATGGTTCTTCCTGAATAAAACCAGAGTATACAATGTGTACTCCCTAATTATATGTTGTGTACAAGTGTTTTTGAATCTATATCTCTCAATATTGCATTAGATCAAACAAAATAGGATATAATATCCAATAAAAGAGGACCAACATATAGATCCATACAAATTGGCACTAGGCATGAAGAACTACACACTGTGTAATCATTGTACACAACGTGTAGTACCTATTTTCTCATGATCAAAAAATGGGTATCCCAATAATACCATGCATCTGATACGTGACATGGTTACTGACCATCAATGAAAATATGATGTCACACTCCATGTATCCTGATAATGTACATGGCAAGGAACACACCCAGACCCAAGTTGTGTGTTGCAGACATGGGCATATGACAAGTACATTTAGTGTCAAATAATACATGTCATGTAGTCTCATGGAGGAAGTGTTCTCATTTTATCATACAGATAAGAATTAAATATAGAATTAATCCTATTGATATGTGTTATGTGTCTAATTCATTCAATAGTACACACTATGTCATAGGATTTCCAATTATATATTAAATTAATTTCCATGAAATTTTTTTGATGAACACACATAGTTTCCTCTAAGTAAACTTGTGTACTATATAAATTTTAAATGAAATTTATTTTTATTAAAATTCTAAATGATATTGATTTAAGGATGATTTGATATAATTAAACTAAATTAATTGGACTAATTCATGGTGCATTATAACGACCTATAATTTTTTTAAATGGTATTTTTTTCCTGAATGAATGTTTGTTTTATATAATATTATTAAAAATAAATAGAATGCAATAATATTTCATCTCTTTAACAATTATCATTGCATTATTCATCTATGAACCAATTAAAATACCACAAATTACTATTGGGAAAAAATATAAAACAGAATATCTAAAATTGGAAGCTAAGTATCTACTAGAATCATCACCCACACTACAAGTCTTATAGAAATAAAACAAAATACTAGTAAACTAATATACATCTTATGAAATAAAAATATAACATTATGTTTAATTATAATGAATTTTGAATTAATAATGAAGTTGTATTTTTATGGTAAAAAGGGAAATGTGATCTTTGTGATTTGATCATTATATGATTGTTAGTCAATATGACCATTGGAAAATATACACTTGGTTGATAATTTTTAAATTAAAATTAGTGTTTATAAGTAGTAATTACATAGGATAACTAACATAGATAAGAGAATTTATGGCCTCAACCAGTAGATTCGTGTTTTTGGAATCCCATTTATCAGAACATGGTAGAGGGATAACTCCAGTAGGGTTCATCCTTGACCAATCCTAATCCAAAATTCAACAATTGAAGTTTGAAAAAAATTTCCTACATGATAAGTTCATAGTACTGAAGATTACAACTTGGTTGATGTTAGCAAAATCACCCCACGAAACTACCATTATCACACACCATGCCCTTATGATGTATGTAGGTGTAATAAGGGGTTATGACTCGAGACGTTAATGTAAAATTAATTTTATAACTAAAATGTTTATTCCATAAATTTTTATTAATAGTTTATTTTTTAATAATATATATGTTTAATTGAGATTAACTTGATAAATTTATTTTTGAAAAAAAATAAAACATAATTGTATTTTTCTATAAAATTTATACCATTTTTTATATATAACCATTTTATTCTAAAATTTATTTGTTTTAATTAAATATTACTTTAAAGAAAATTATTTAAATAATAAATTATAAAATAATTTTATAAATTCCTAGGAAAGTTTTTCTAAATATTAAAAATTTGACTAGACCGTAAATTTACTATTTTTAAATTGATTAATAAATTTATATTTAAATATGAAATTTAAATATTTAGAGAATTAATATGATAAATTAAGCACCATATTTGAATAATTATGTCAAAATTAGGTTACGGTCAATTTATCATAGTTTTTTAAAATACCTTATTTTTTTAATATTAAAAAAATATGATTTTAGGGTTTCTATATATTTTATGATATCTTATTAATGTAATAATGTTGTTATAAATAATTAAATGAAATCCATTACGTAGAATATGTTATATTATTAATATTGTGTATTTTAATATATTTTATTCAATTTTTAATACTATAAGTTTCATTCCAAAATCTAAAAATGAAAATTTGATTTCTAAAAACATTACTTTGTGAAATATTTACTTTTACATGACAAAATAAGTTTTAAATAACTGGATTATATTATAGAAGAATAAATTAAAATAAAATATGACCAAAATTTTAAAAACCATGATAAAAAAACCTTGGGTAAGATAATGGTTTTTCATTTTCCACAACGTAGTTTTCCAAGACCTATATTTAGAAATTATTAAACAGTTTCTCAACTTTTGTTATAAATACCCACCCATTTCACCTCTCCCATTCAATACCAATCCATCCTCAATGTATTTATGGTTTTGTTTCTCCCAAGGCATCCACCCAAGGTCTCCTCAAGCCTGTAAGGTTCCATCATCAAGTTTTCATAACAACTCGTCTAGGTAAAGGAAAATCTCCTCTCCTTATTTCCATTGAAGAGTCTTTTTGAGGTATATCTTACAATTTCCAAGATAATTCCCTTTTTTCCACTATCTATTACGCCATTACTATAAAAAATTTCAACTATCAATGGGAGGAAATTGTATCCTATCATTTTACCCTTTTCTAAAACCATGTTTTATACCGACCATTATGCTGAATTGCATTCTCAAATTTCCCTTCTTTACATGAGAAATCCCCTTTTACTTTTTATTTGAATATCCAAACCTTTTTATTTTCAATGTGTATTAAAAATTATGAAAACATGAATTTTTTATTTAGGTATTTACTTATCTGAAACTCACATTTCCATTCATTGGTTAAAAATGATCTAACAATAATGTCATTATGCTCTTTTATATGCCATGATTTTGATAAAAAAGTCATTATTTATCCACCAAAGGTTATTAATTTAATGATTTATTATGATATATATAAATCACATGAAATTAAGACATATTAATGGGGTTCCCTGATATTTATCCAATGCATTAGGTAAATAATTCAGTCTCTATATATGACATGTTTTAAAATACCTTGGAGAATATCTTTGGTAATTTTCATTTATGAAACCTTGGAGATAAAAACAGGTGATATTATTATTATTATCTCATTAATTTTTTTATCCACATATCCATGTTATTATTCATGTTCTTTTTATTATTATATATTTATTTTCACACCTTATTATTATACCTCATGTGTTTTTGATATGTCCCATGTCCACATACTATATGCCTCTCTTGATTTTTCAATTATAAGGCTTCATGCTCACCCATTTACTTTGATGCATATCCCCAGGAGATGAGATGTAGTAAAAGTAACCTAGAGTAAACCCATGAAGATTTATTTATGTGATTTTAGAATAACGTGTTATTTTTTCATGTACTATGTACATTTTTTCCAATGAACTAAACATGAATAGATCCTCTGTTTTGTACCATGTAATGAAAATTTATTTAATTAAAAATATGGGATTCCATAATTTTTATCAAAGGATGGTGTAGTTATTTCTGAAAATTGGGACATGAAAACTTTAGGAATATCCTTAGGGAAAAGTTTAAATATAGGAAAAAATGATGGTATTTTGGTAATATATTAAGTATGTGGTTTCCAAAAAAAATGCATCTCTATCTAGATACAAACAAGTGTATGTGGATCTGGCACAAATGTATCTTGGGGTAACACCCAAAAACACCACATTCATCTAGACATGAATGGTAATTGGTAAATGACAATGATCCTTGATGTACTGCTGGTTTGATACTCCCAAAGTATATGCTTGGTTAATCACTATATTTTTATGAACCATTATGAATGATATATGTAAAGTGTAATTATTATCAGACTATATTAACAAAATATTTAGGCATGATGTTTTGAGTCATAAAATCCCTTTAGAATTATAATATTTTTAAAAGTAACATGTTTCTCACTATGGTTTTCTTCTTTTAAAAAAAATGTGTGGAATAGGATGATCCATGTAAATGATGAGTGCAATGAATGATGCACTAAAGGTGTTATGATGGATGATGGAATAGATAAACTCATAAGGATGATGAATCAACTAAATTGAGTTATGAACAATAACATGAATCATGTTGATATTCCAGATTCACCTCAATGTGAACAATTTTCCATTGAATCTTTTATGAGTCAATGAACACTTTCTTTCAGGGGATCTATCGACCCATTGATTTTTGAAAAATGATTAATATCTATACAAATAATCATTTGTATATTCAATTATTTGAAAAAATATAAAGTCTCCATGGGTGTATACCTCTTAGAAATAGAAGGTGATCAGTGGTAGATACTAATTAAAAACACAAATCCAGGAAGGGAGATCAATTCTATGGAGTGGTAAGAGTTCATGGGAATATTCTTCAATATATATTCCCTCCATTAAATGAGAATAAAAATATAGAAGTAATTACAAAAAATGAATATGATGGAAAATGAGTCAGTGGTATTATATGATATGAACATACAATACATGCTCGATAAACATATAGATTCATTATGTATCCTAAGGGAAAGGAAGATAGATTCTTTAGTAGACTGAGACCCCATCTATGGAGAAATCTAAAAAATCATGACTATAAAAGATATGAGGAGATAGTGTGGAGTGATTTGAGGGTTTAATTGGAGTTTGGATAGATGGAGTGGTTACAAAAGTCAAATAATAAGAAGAGATTAATAAATCCAAAATCATGGAGGAACATTGATCATGGAATAGGTGGAAAGAAAGTAAAACTTCCCGTAGGAAACAAATGTGGGAAGAATCATTCAAGGAACTACTTAAATAGGAGTGGAAATTAGTACAAGTGTGGAAGAGATGGGAATATATTTTAAAACTTTCATGATGAGGTGGAGCCTCAACTTCTCAACACTAACAAAAAAGGGAAGATGTTACAAGACCATCCATAAGCTCAATGCTTCAAGTGTTTACAGCTTCAACACATTTCCAATCAATTTCCAAGTCAAAAAATAAAGGAGGGGAACCCCCATCAACCTCAGCATAGGGCATGATATCAAGATTGGGAATTTTGTATCACGATGACTGAAGTGGAGGATCTGAATGATGTGGTGGAAGGTAAACTCATTTTTCTATCAAAGATGAAAAATACATTATTTTATTCAAGTTCTAAACAATGCTTTATTTCATCCAAGTTTACAAAGAATATAGATTCAAACCCTGAATGGATAGACGTCAAGTTATCATTCAAGACTCAATGAGGAATTATCCTAGAATCAACAGTGTGAAAAAACTCTAGAATTAACTTAGGTGATTACTATATCATCGATAATATAGTAGTCATTCCCATGGTGGAATTCAATACTATAATAGGTATGGAATGTATCTCAAAGTATAATTCTATGATCAAATGTAAAATAAATGAAATTTCTGAAGTCTTGAAGGAAAAAACTATATTAATTTTCAACTGAGAGATATCTCGACCTGAGTATTTTGAGAATAACCTCACATATCCTTCTTTATGGAGATGATCAGAAAACAGGGAGAAGGAAACAAAAGTATAAATATAGAGAATTTCCCCATCATTCAGGAATACATTGACATATTCCCACAATAGTTACATGGACCTCTCCAAGAAATATATATAGATTTCATTGTTGAACTCACACCTAGATCCAAGATTATATCAACTAACCCTTATAGAATGAAAATTATGGAGTTAATGGAAATAAAGAAACAACATCAAGATCTACTGAAGAAGGGATTTATCCAACCAAGTGTGTCTCCTTCTGGAGAACATGATCTGTTTATGAAGAAGAAGGATGGATCAATATAGATATGAATTGATTATAGATAACTTAACAGTATCAAAATGAAGAAATAATACCCTCTCCCAAGGACTAATGATTTATTTGACCAGCTTCATAGGGCTAAATTATTCTCTAAGATTGATATTTTATCTGGTTATAATCAATTGAGGGTGCATAAATATGATATTCAAAATACTACCTTATGAAAAATCTTTGGGCATTATGAGTTTTTTTTATTCTCTTTGGTTTGACTAATGATCATGATATATTTATGGATTTCCTGAATAGAGTCTTAAGGACAATATTGAAAAATTCATGATAGTTTTTTTATGATAATCTGATATATTCTAAAAGTTATGAGGAGTATAAGGATCATATCATGGTTATTTTGGGAACTCTAAGGAAGAATAATATTTTTGGAAAGTTCAAAAAATGATAATTATTGTTACAACATGTTTCATTCTTGGGGAACATTATAACCAATGAAAGAATATCAGTTGACCTTGTGAAGATAAAGTCTATAGAGGATCGGGATTATCCTACAATAATAATTGACATTCATAGTTTCCTTGGTTTAGAAGTATATTATTTGAGGTTTGTGAAAAAAAATTCATGACTTTATAACCAACTAAACAATTCAACTTGAAAATGGGCTATGTTAATCTGGTCAAATGAGTGTGAAGAATGTTAACATGAACTGAAGAAGAGATTGGTTGTTGAACTTGTGTAAACTCTAACCCGTATCTAAGAAGGATTAATTATTTATAGAGATGTGTATCTAAATGTATTGGGTACATCCTCATGAAAAATGACAAGGTGACTACTTATGCATATCGATAGTTAATGCCTCTTGAGAAGAATTATCCTACACATGATTTATAGTTAGATACAAGTATTTTTTCTAAGAAAATATGAAACCATTATCTTTATATGGAGAAATTTGATATATATATAGATCACCAAAGTTATAATTTTAATTTCATGAAAAAAGAATTGAAAATTGGACAAAGGATATGGTTGAAAGTTTTTAAAGACTATGAATTTTCAATTCATTATCACCAAGAAATTGAAAACAAAGTCGATGATTCATTAAGTTGGAAAAATAAGATTATAATGGAAATGATGAGGCTTCAGAGAGATCCTTTGCTCAAGGACATTGAAAAACTAGACATGGGAATCATAATTGAAGGGACATAACCAACCATATCCCAAATTATTTTTCAACCATCATTACTAGAGAATTTAAAGAAATATTAAAGAAAATAAACTTTGTTACAAAGGATGATAGAGGCTATGATGAATTGGAAGTTTTCAGAATTCAATATTGATCATGAAGGTGTATTAAAATTTCAATCAAGGTTATGTCTCCATTATATCCTGAAGATAATGAAGGATATGATAAATGAAGCTCATAGCTATACATTCTCTATACATCTGGGAAGAACAAAAATGTATAGGGACCTCCATGATCATTATTGGTGGGATAATATGAAAAGGGAGATTGTCAACTACACTGTAAGGAGCTGGTATGTCATTAATTGAAGGAAGAGTAAAAACATCCAAGAGAGTTATTGAAACCACCTCCAAAACCAATATAATAGTGGGAGAATATCTGTATAGACATCATCATTGGAATCCCAAGAACATACAAAAGAAAAAAAATGTAATATCGGTTGTAGTGGATCATCTCAGCAAGAATTCACATTTCATCACTATTTGGGAAGATTTCTTTCTTAACCAAATATCCAAGATATACGTAAATGAAGTGGTAAGGTTACATGGGGTTACACTTTCTATAGTTATTGATCATGATCCAAGGTTCACATCAAAATTCAAGGGAATCCTATAACCTGCTCTAAATTCTTAATTTATTTTTATCATGGTCTATCACCCCCAAATTGACAGCCAATCGGTAAGGACAATTCAAACACTTGAGGACATGATAAGAACATGCTCAATGAAATTTAAAGGTTGATGGGATATAATCCTCCCATTAGTTGAGTTCCCATACAACAACATCTTCCACATGAGTATTACAATAGAACCATATGAATCTCTATATGGAGAGTGATGTAGAAATCCTTCTTGTTTTCATTAAGTTGGTGAGAGGAAATTTCTTAGGACCAACCTTATATAATAGATTACATAAAGTTTTCATGCCATATGACAACATAAAAAGTCAATTTAGAGTCATAAAATGATCTATGATGATAACCATCGAAGGTACATGGATTTTGATGTTGTTGAAAAAAATTTCCTTCAAATATCACCTTGGAAGAGAGTCATGTTGTTTTGGAAGAAAAGAAAGCTTAGCCCTGGGTATATTAAACCCTATGAAATCCTAGATCACATAGGATCATGGGAATATCATCTAGAACTCCAATAAAATATTTCTCATGTTCATGATGTATTCCATGTATCTCTCTTGAGGGATTACACACCTGATCCCACACATGTACTAAATCTGAAGGTGGTACAACTGGAATGTGACATCTCTTATGAGAAGTAGTCGGTGGAGATATTAGAATTTAGATACATGGGTATATGAAATAATAATACCCACCCTATCAATGCATTTTTGAGGAACCATAAACACGATTATGTAATGTGGGAACTAGAGGAGTTAATGAGGCAGAAGTACCATCACCTGTCCTCAACTGATATAATTAGTTGAAACTTCAGTGGGAAGAATGTAAAAAATCATATTTTTTAAAAATGATATTTTTATAGAATATATGTTTTTTATATAATATTATAAAATATAAATAGAAAAAAACAAAATTTCATCTCTTTAACAATTATTATTACATTAATCAGCTATGAAACCAATTAAAATTCCAAACATTATAAATAGAAAAAATATAAAATAGAACTGTGAAAATGGGAAAGTAAGGATCACCGTAATATACTAGAATCGTTGTCCCCACTATAGATTATATATAAATAAAATAAAATATTTTCAAACCAATCAACATCTTATGAAATAAAAATATAACCTTATGTGGAATTTTTATGAATTTTTATAAAATAATAAAGTTCTATTTATAGGATAGAAAGGGAAATGTGACTATTTGGATTCAACCATTCTATGATCGATGATTAATATGATGGTTTGGTCAATATGACCATTGGAAACTATACCCTTGGTTGATAATTTTACCATTAGAATTAGTGTTTATATGTTTCAATGAAATAAGATAGCTGATACAGAAAGGAAAATCAATGGCCTCAACCAGTAGACTTGTTCTATTTGAATACCATTTGTCAGAACATGGGGGGAGTTATCATCATGGGGGTTTTTCCTTACCAATTCCCATGTTGAGATTCAACAAGTAAAGCTTTAATAAAATAAATTAATGGATAAGTGTAAGATATTGGATATTACCACTCAATTGATGCTAGTGGAAGTACCCCATGGAAGTATCACCATCACACACCTTACCATTAGGACCTATGTGGTTATAATAAGGGGTAAAGCCCTGAACATAGTATAAATTCTTTTTTATAATTAAAATTTTTATTCAGTCAATTAATCTTAAAAATATTTGTTTTTACTAAGATATAGGTTTCATTGAAAATAATTTAATGAATTGATTTTTTGATGTAAATAAAATGTAATTTTATTTTTCAAAAAATACATTAAAAATGTTATATATTAACATGTTATTCTAAATAATTGGTTTAATGAAAAAGCCTTTTAATTTTTTTTATTTAAATAATAAATGATAAAATATCTTTATAAATGCCTAGTAAATATTTAATAAGTGTTAGAAATTTGATTGTGCCTGAAAACACTATTTTTTAATAAATATGGATTTTTATAAATAAAGTTAAAATTATCATATTTAGATAATTTTCGGATAAAATAAACATCATATTTTAAATCAGCAAGTCAAAATTAGTTTATGGGGAATTTATGATAATTTTATAAAATACATTATTTTTTCATGGATAATAAAAAATACATTTTTGGGTTTTCAGTTATTTTATGAAATCAAATTTATGACATAATGACGTCATAATTAATTAAACATAGTCCATGACCTAAAATATGTCATTTTATTAATATTACGTATTTTAATAGATTTTATTTAAATTTTTAAACTATAAAAAATGGTGTTCAATTCTGGAGGATTAAATTCATAAAACGTCACCCAAATTTCCAAAACCATGATTAAAACCCATTGGTATGACAATGGGTTCTAATTTTTCACAACCTAGTTTTCCAAGACCTATATTTGGAAATTATTAAACAATTAATCCACTTTGGCTATAAATACCCTCCCATTTGACCTCTCCCCATCACTCCCAACCCATCCCAAATAGATTTCTGGTCATTTTTTCTCCCAAGGAGTCCACCTAAGGTCTCCTAAATCCCCCAAGGTTTCATCCTCATGTTTTAAGAACAAATATTTATGGTAAGGGAAAATATCCATTTTCTTTTCTATTCAAGAGTCTCTTTGTGGTATATATTCCAATTTCCATGAATATTCCTTTTCTTCAATTTCCATTACTTTATTTCTATAAATATTGTCTTTTATATATGGCATTTCAGTTTACCCCCTCATTTTACCCTTTTCTAAAACCATTTTTTATACTCATCATTCTACAGAATTTACTTATCAAATTTTCATCTACTGAGTGAGAAATCCTCTTTTCCATTTTATTGGAATAACCCAAACTCATTATTTTCAATTATTATTCAAAAATTTGTAAAAATGAATTTTTTATTTGGGTATTTAAAAATATTAAACTCAAATTTCATTTCCTTGGTTAAAAATGGTGTAATGATCATGTCCTTAAGCTCTTTTGTAAGCCAAGATTTTGATAAGAAACAAATCTTTATCCTCCATGGGTTATTAATGAAATAAAATTATTATGATCTATTTGGATCCCATGAAATTAATAAATGTGAAATATTTTACATGATATCACTAGAATTAATTGGGTAAAGAATTTATTCTCTAGAGATGACATGTTCGATGATACCTTGGTTAATGACCATAGTGATTTATATTTACGAAACCTTGGTGATAAAACAAGGTGGTATGATTATGAATTTATAATTTAGATATTGTGGCAACAATTCCATGTTATTATTCATGTTCTTGTTATTATGATATACCACTTTTTTCATGCCATATTGTAATGA
The DNA here is from genome assembly GCA_963277665.1 of Viscum album. Lineage (NCBI taxonomy): Eukaryota > Viridiplantae > Streptophyta > Magnoliopsida > Santalales > Viscaceae > Viscum > Viscum album. Next base: position 1,022,477,937 of record OY728134.1, on the reverse strand, counting down.
GTCATGTTCTTTTGATATGTCACATGATCACATGCTACATGTCCACTTGCATTTTCCCTTACTAGGCTTTATGTTCACCCCTTTACTTTAATTTATATCCCTAGGATATTAGAAGATGTAAAAGTAACTTAGAGTTAACCCACGAATATGTATTTAAATTGGTTTTAGAATAATTTTTTATTTTATGAATTATGTACCATTTTTTCAAGTAACTAAACGTGAAAAGATCCTTTTTTTATCATGTGATCAAAAATATATATAATAAAAATGTGTGATGACATAAGAATTATCTAATTAATAAAAAAATTTAATTAATTTTTAACATTATTGAAAATTAATTTTCATTTCTTGATGTTAGTATGATCATGAGATTAGACCATATCTCTGTATGTGATTGGTTTCAATTAATTTATTATGGATAAGTTAATATTGATGGCGTTCATGTCATCTTATCCTCCTTATTATGTAAGGGAATGTTTGTTCGTTGTTTCTTTTATGTATATACTATTTATTTAATCCCTCACATCCCCTCACCTACATGTGACTAAAATCTTCCATTAGGATAGATCTCCCATCCTAGAGGTGGTGGTACAAGTCTAGGAGTCGACTTAAAACCAATTAAAATTGACACATTGGTTCCAAAGGTGTAAAGTTGAAACATGAACCAAGCTATAGTTCAATGTGATTTTCCATAGGGTCAAGGGTTAGTTAATCATCCACTAAATAAATTGACCACTAGAAAAATTTCATGACCATGCCACTTATTTAAATTCTGTGAGTTTCTTGGATAATTATTTCTGTTTTTGAATGTTGTATGATAACTTAATAAATGAACTAAAAAGAATGAAAGATGGTATAAAATATAACCGAATTATGATGAATTTTTCATCATAAAATATTGATCTCTAAAATAAAATCCACATAATATTGTAATTCATGTGAAATTTAAAAATTGGATTTAGGAATAAGGATAAAAAATCCCTAAAACTAAAATATTATGTCAGTATAGAATTCCCCTACATAATTTATAGTTTACTTTATAGTTCAAAGTTCTTGACCAATGCAATTTGAGATTCGTTCAATTATCGGGGAACTTTTAACTTGAATTTTTGGGTTGACTTATCAAAGTTTACATCAAGTGTTGACTTATAAATAAAAACATGGCGTAAATAAGAGGCACGTTTTGAGAAAATCGTTAAAATATTTTTTCAAAATTAGGGAGTCTACAAAATAGATCAAAGAACTATGACTTAATTCAGCTGACAAGTTATGCCTACCTAAAAACCTTCAAATAATGTGACAGTCCCATGTCTAGGTTACAAGAAGGGTAATATGGATCCTTCTCACTATAATATCTAAGTGACAAGATATTCCAAAACAGATGTTGAGGGCTATTAAGTTTCTCAAAAGAGTTTGAGATTGATGTAATTTAATTAAACTTAACTTATTAAAATGCTTTTTTAATAAAATTTATTACAAATTATCTACCCTGAATTTTTAAAAATGGAAAATTGAAGGACTGTAAAAATATCACTATGGTTTACATTATAAAAGGATAACCATCTCACCAAACAGAACTTCCAGAAATTGTATAGGAGTTTTCATGATATACTATGCCACAAACGGAAATTGTACATGCTAGAAACCCCACTTCTTGAGTCAGTTTTCAAAGATTATAGATAGGTACAAATGTCTCTTTATCTGAAGCTTGTGAATGATGAAATGTATATCCAATGTTTTATTCTATCATATATTTATATAGAGATTATAAATAAATATGATGATATGGATTCATATATCATTGTTTCTCACCTTTAAAATCTCTATCGAGGTATGTAAATATTAGAGAGATCTATGGTATCCAGTGAACTATTCAGATTCAATCTTGGAGAGTCGGTAGTATCTAGGCTACATGTAGTAAAGATGATTAGATAAATTGTGTGATTAGACATATTAGTTTTTAATATCCTTGATGAGCTACGTAGAGATCTTATTCTTCCCTCACTACCCAAAATCTTCCATAGTTTTACTTTTAATTATAACATGATCAATAGAGACAAGATAGTCTTATAACTTCTTACTCTATTTCAAGAAGTTAAAAAAGACACGGGGAATGGGAAACCAGTAGTTCTAATGGTAAAAAAACAAATGTAACAAAGAAAATGGGATATAGAATCATTCCATGTATAAGCATTAAATGAACTGTATTTTAAGAAGGAGAAGATCCAGAGGCCCAAAAAAGAACAAGACACGGAATGTTTTTCATGTAACAAGAAGGGCCACTATTAGAGGAATTTAACTAAGCCAGATAATCAAGTGAAAGATTTAGGTGTGTTCATTATCAAGAAAAATATTTAAATATTTAAAAGTTTGTTATTATATATTGTATGTGATCCTCACAATTTTATCCAAAGATATGAACTGAATAGATTTCAGAAGGTTACAAGAGGTGAGGTGCATCCATGGGATTCCAATAGAGAAAGGATGAATTCACTATCCATTGGATACTACCATCTTACATTTCCAACTAGACTAATTTTGGTTTTAAAGATATTCTATTATGTACCTAGTGTTACCGATAACATTATTTCCATTTACTTCTTAGATACAGATGGATTTATTTTCATTTTTTTTGAAATAAAGGTTGCTACTTTTATAAACATATCATATGTTATGGTATAGAATACTTCAAAAACAGTGTTTAGGTATTAAATTATAAAATATAAATATTGAAAATTGATAATGAAACAATTACATGAAACACATATAACACCCAGTTAAGGAATCACATCTTGTTCATGTAAATAAGAATAAATTGAAAAAATTCTTTAATATGGTTATTTAGACTATTTTTAGCTAAATCTCCTAGAAATATGTCACACTTCTTTTCAAGAAAATATGACCAAAAAACTATTCAGTTGTCACTGTGAAAAGGATATATAGAGTTTATATTCGGTATACCCTAATGTTTGGATATGTTTTAAAATAGAATCTAGTCATGGGTTCTCATACATTGTTAAATTTACAAATGACTTGATCAGGTGTGGTTATATATATTGGATGAGGTATAACTCTGAATACATTGAGATGTTTAAAGAGGTCATGAATGAGGTTGAGAATTATCTTGGTAAGAAGATCAGGAAACTATGATTGGATCGAGGTGGTTAATATCTTATCTAAGATATTATCATCTTTCTATGAGAGTGTGATTTTATCTCAACTCAATCCACCTTATAGACCACAGTGTAATGGTTTTATTAAAATAATGAATCATAACATGTTGTACATTTTAAGGTCTATGATGAGTCATTAAATCCATCCATTATCCTTTTGGTGATATTCATTATAAAAATCATTATTCTTATAAAGTTGAGTGCCAACCAAAGAATTAAATGGTATTCCCTTTGTGTTAGTAAGTGGAAGGAAACCCATTTTTAACATTTTCATGCATGGGGTTGTGAGCAGTTTGTTATGAACAGATCAAGTATAAAATTTGTACCTTGAGGAATGAAATATATCTATATAGTTTATTCTAAGGAATTAAGGGGACACTATCTATACCGCCCCTCAAAAAATAAAGTAATTTTTATAAAATAGGCAACCTTTCTTGAGAGGGAACACATCCTCAAGGAGGATAGTGGGACAAATATTGACTTTGATGAAGTTTATGTTAAAGATATAGAAGATTTTGTATAGTAATATACTCAATAAGTCCCAAAGGAATAATTTTCTCCCTAAACACAAGTACTACATAGGAATGCAGTATAGGTAAGAGAACCATAGAGATAGTTTTCTAGTAACTGATTCTGGTGACTTATTGTTCATTGAAAATAATGATAATAAATCCTAAAAAGAAAAAGTAAAGAGCTTAGAAGATGAATTATGTAAAGAATTCATGAATTATGAGATGTATTATATTTATCATAACCATTCTTGGGTTCTAATCGATCCTCTAGCTGATGTAAATCACATTGGGTATAAAAGGGTATTCTAGAGAAAACTGGATGTTGAAGGTAATGTAAATATCTATAAATCATGGAAAGTAACAAAATTATTTAGAAAATTTAAGGTAATTGAATATGAAAAAACCATTTCTCAAGTTTCATATTTAAATAAATTAAAATACTTCTTTCCATAGAAGATTACTATGACTATAAGATTTAGAAATTTGATGTAAAAGGGATTTCTCTTAATGGGAACCTTCAAGAGGATGTGTATATGACATAACTAAAAGGGTTTTGACTCTGGGAAATGATATAAATTTACAAAAGTAACATAAATCTATTTTCATATTAAATAAATCTTTCTTGTTATTGAACATTTTATTCAATGAATCAATAAGTGAATACGATTTTACTAGAACCGAATGTGGGCTATTTATTTACAAATTGTTTAGTGGAAATATAGTTGTTTTCATAGTAGTGTATGTTTATGTCATATTACTAATTGGAAATAATATACTAGACTTACAAGTGTCCAAGGCATGCTTGAGAATGTACTTTTATTTGGAGGACTTTCATGAAGCGTCTGAAATTCTAGGGATCAAGATCATGCATAATATATCTAAGAGTCTTCTTAGACCATGTCAAAGTACATAGACTAACCAGATACTAAAGAGGTTCATTATTGAAGAATTATATATAGAATTGGTTTCAATGTCACATGGTTTACATATTTTCAAGACTATGTTTCCTCATACAAAATAGTAAATAGAGATAACTTGTAAGATCTAATATGCTTATGCAATAGGATATATCATGTGTAACATGTTTTTTATGAGTATTGGTGTTTCCAATGCTTTGAGAAAGCTAAAAATATTTCATGTAGATATAGGTGAACAACATTGGACTATTTTTAATGTTACCCTTAATTAATTGAGGTGAATTAAATATGCTTTCCTGGTGTATGGAGGATATGAAGCACAAGTCATCAGGGTTTATATAGATTCTATTTTTTCCTAAATATTAGAATGTTATGAAGTTATAGACTAGATATATATTTTTTCCCAATAAAGTATTTTTGAGCTTGAAAATTTTAAAAGATCCATTTTCACTGATTCTATAGTAGATTCTGAGTATATTGTGTATTTTGATGCATCCATGTAAGCAGTTTAGATTCAAAAAAATCTAATAGATTGATGTGGAACCTAGTAGTAATTATCCTATAAAAGTTTAATTCAATAACACTATAGTGGTGGATCTCTCAAAATATCCATGGAAACACCAAAGAAGAGAGCACATACTTCATATGTTTCATCTTTTGAGGTATTTTTCTCAATGATGTGAAGTTGCATTGGGAATATTATCCTCAGAGGAAAATGTGGTGTACGCCTCAAAGAAGGATTTATCTCATCAAAGGCATGAGTATCATGTGAGAACTAGTGAACTAAAAGGTGACATAAATTGGATATAGTGAAATTGGGAGTCTGTTGGAGTTGGTACCCTAGAACCGAGTTTATGAGTACCTGATTGCATGTTTTATTATTTGTAAAGTTTTTATCTCATCATTATTTTTCCTCTACATAACATTTTCATGTGATAATGTTATAAGAATGTATGTATTAATAATAGGTCATACAATTTCCCTACTATAATAGGAACCTGGAGGTTCCATAAGATTATTTTGTATATATTTCAATGTCTAGATGATATTATCTAAGGATTCATGGTTGATATATGATATCAGGGATAGGAGGATCATAATACATTAATACACATTATCATGGTGTTCTCCATTGTTAATCTATGATATAAGAGGTTATAAGAATATAAACATTAATAGAAAATCCAAATTTGCATGTTTCATTGGATGTTATTATCTTCAAACATATTTAATTATCTTTATACATTACGGTTTTCATTCATGGATATCACAACTCACATGCTTTGATGTATTGATGAAAACTATGATGAAATATATTCACGCTGAAGCAGCATATGTTAAGATTGTCCAAAATTATTTTGCATTAATGGTTAATGTGAGAATGATTTATCAATTTTTTCTCATGAAAAAAATAAATATCTTATACCCTTTGATGGGAATGAGACTACCCATATTAATCCACGTCTATGGTGTTTGGTGGGTGATTTCATTTCCAAAAACTCAAATAATGAGATATCAAGCATATATGTTGATGGCACCAGCATAACACCTTATTGATTTTAGATATTACAACAACATGATTATATTACATGATAATAATTTATAGAAGGTTATATGTCCTTATGGAAATAAATTCAATCTCTATGGGTGCCTTGGAATGTTTCTAGATGATAACCTTGGAATTTAGGTTTTTATGCCTAATTATTCTGATAAATAGTCCTATAAGGCAACACAATATGCATATCTGCAATCTTGATTAAATTTTAGTATTAAATTTGACAAGTTATAATATATAATATTTATTCAGGTTTTGGTTGATCAACATAATTTAATCACAATTTATAAAAAATAATACGTGCGTTAAATAATAATAATATTTTTTAGATTTGGTGAATATAATATTTATTATATTTATCAATGAATATTTTAGTAACATTTATTTATTAAATAAATACTCATTATTCAAGGATCAGTAATTATCAAAGAGAGAAAGTAGACTTAGTTTAATAGTCTAATTAGAAATGGTGTAAATGATATTTATTTATTTATATAGATTCTTAAAGTATTTCACATGTTAGGAAATTAATATTGTTATTATTATTATTGGATATTGGGTCAATTAATAATATTAAAATTGGTAGGGGTCCTGTGTGTGATTTTCCAACCACAAACCTATAATAATAAATATTTAATTATATCACTTTACAAAAATAAAATTGTAATGAAAAATGGTTAGAGTGAGACTCTCTTAATCCATAGATATATATCAAGAGATATTAAGTTCTCATTTCCCCTTCTCACACAAGAAAATGAGATAGCATAAAGAGTTATTTCTCCCACAAATAAAATTTTTCTGCGATCAACCATGAACAAAGAAATGTGACTAGGAATGGTCGTTATCGCACATAGAGACTCTATGATGATGTTCAGTGATTTTGGTGCATGTGTGAGTCACTACTAGATAGATTTTACACCTATATAGTATACCACAATGATGGTATGGTGAGATATAGTCAACCATATCATCATTGAAGAGTGAATTACTAGAAAAAATAATTCTATATATATTTATAAATTAATTATAAATTACATGTGAAAATCCTTCTACATATGGTTCTGAAATTTTAATATAGTCAATTAATCTATGGTTTTATTGGATATGATTTTTTAATCATTCACATTAATGAATACATGTAAATTAAACCTAAAATAAAAGTTTTTTATACCATCCTTAGTGCTTCCACTATGTTCAGAATCAATAATAGGAAGGTTCCATATAAATATTAAAGTTTTCACTTGATTTATTTTAATAGGTTTAATAAAATATAGATTTTAGGATGTTTCTGAGCTCCCACAAATTGAGAAAAATAAATATTATTCCAATGGTACAAATCTTGAGATTTCTACAAGGAATTGTTAAAATAGAAACAAAATAGATGTAAGGAAGCTAAAGAATAATATAAAAGAAAGGGATACACCACAAACTGAAAGTTGTAATATGAGTACTAATATTAATAATTAATTTTGTTATGATTATTTTAATTAATCATGTTCAAGACTTAATGATGATATAACATTTAATGGCATGCATTATTCAATATATAATTATCTAAATAAAGTTCACAGATAATTATTCACTTGTATATTTAATGTAATCAAGGGGGTTCTTAAAGATAATGAATAGATACAATATGATGTTTAAGAAAATTTTAATTCATTAATAAAGAGGTTTAGAAAGTGTATTACTCTCACCAACTGAGTGGATGAAAGGGAATAATCAAAATCAACTTTCAATAGAGTATTTATCCTTGTTGTAGCAAAATTGCAAAGTACATTTCTTAGAAAGTGGTCTCTAAAAGAATATTTGTGGAAGTTTTCCATTCACATTAAAAATATAATAAAACCTATATGAATGTTTTAAAAGATATATTATTGGTTAATGAAAAATAATTAATGTTCTTGATATTTATTTACATGAATCAAGAAGGGTACATGAAGAAAAATTTAAGATGTTGGAAAAGTAATTGGAAGGTGTCCTAAGAACTGTTGAGGATGAGGAAATATCTCTTAACATTATGTGTATTGATCCTGAAGTTAGATTAAGAAATATGGAACCCATACAAGCTAGAGCTTCCCAAATTACTAAGAAGAGGGATATAACCACATAAACATCCATTGGGAGTCAAGAATCCAATAGGATTCCCATATGTTACAATAAGGGTGTGAATTTATACTCTAATGATATAGAGACAATATTTGGGAATAAAGTAACCCACAACCCATTCATTTCGTTTTGTAATAATGTTGTTTTTGAATGGTAGTACATGACTCGTGTCAAAATCTAGACAATTTTATGTGAAGAAAAGGATTGATAATACGACCACAACATCAAGGGTGGAACAAATAAAATTCTATAAGTACATATCTTCAAAATATATCCAAAATACGAAATATAATACCTAAATGAATAATATCAAGAAATACAATCATATTGCCATCAATTTCTGGACATAGATTCTAAGATAATTGGATTTATTTAAGAAAAAAATAAAATCAAATAAAAAAAGTTGTACTCAAATGGATGATATAGAAAATGGTTTTTTTCACAACTAAAATACCGAGGAGACAAAATTTATTCTACATAGATAAAAAACTCAAGGTAATAATTAAGTAAATAAACCTATTAAGACTCAAAATAAAAAAGGAGTGTCTAAATGAATCGTCTCATGATGATATTGGAAGAAAAGAGTGTCCTAGGTTGAGAAGAAAATCTTAATATTAGTGTTACTTCTATGGAATCAAAGAGTTCTATCCTTATTCCATTATTTTAGTTTATTCTTGATGTAACATGTAAGTAATTTAAGGATAATCGTGAGGATTTCACTTCTTGGAAGTCAATAAGATGAGTTTTCCATGAAGTTTCATAGTTGGAAACTCACCATGATAAATATGGTGAAAAGTGTATCATGTGAGGTATAGAAAATACAAGAAGTATTTTTCATTATTTTAAATTTCAATGGATCTATAATTTTTGTAAATCATAGAAATATGTAGGAATGAGGTATGGAATTCACAAAATATATACTTTAGGTTCCTTCTCTAAGAAGTAGTTTTTTTAATTGATGACTTATTTAGAACACATTGATAGTTGGGGTGATCTTTTATGGTGCAAGGAAATGCATGATAAGTCCAATTTTATGGTTTGGAGGGTTAGAAATTGGGAACCACCCACTAAATATAACATCAAATGTAATATCATCAGTATGGATTTGAGATGCATGTGTTTTAAGACCAATTACGAGGGAAATATTGACAATCTTTTTTTCTAAGGGTCTGTGTTGGCATGGTTTGGAATGATTTTGGGGATTTCATAAGAATCTCTCTTCATGAGATTTTGGGTTGATAGTTCATTAAACACTAGTTCCATGGTGCAGGATCGGTTGGGTCAGAATGGACCGCTAGGGCCATGGTGATGGTGGCAGGTTGGTAGATTTATTGGAAGAAAAGAAACATTGTTCTCTATAATGGAACAACCAGCTTGGGGAAAGCTGAGGATTCTCATACAAGGAATATCCTAGTTGATCTAGTCCATTTGGTAAAAAACTAGGATAGCTCCACCTCTCGTAGACCCATTTTTTCAATTTCTTCTACTGACCATCAGTCTTGCAGGGGCATGTAGGGTTACTGGGTGTGTTTTCACCCCCTTCTAGATGATGTAAACTTAATACTGATATCATGTACTTCATGGGGGTTCTTCAAGGAGTTGGTGTGGTTCATGATGATTGGGGTTCTATAATTCTTTCATTTTCTATACACTTGGTGTATGGATAGTTTCTTTAGGCTGATGCCATGGTTATGTTAATAGGCTTTCACCTTTGCCGTCAAATGAACATTTTTCAAGTGGTAGTTGAAATGGATTTCAATATTCTTCATGATTCTCTACATGGCACATGTATCACTCCATGGGCTATATTGTATATCATTTGAACATATAGGAAGTTAATAAACAATCATATTCATGTACTAAACACCTATAAATAGGGAAACAATGTTGAATATTTTTTGGCTCCACACTCTTCCATGATGACACCATTACTTTCATCCATAGCAAGACATCATTACTGATTGAGGGAGTGATCCTGGTAAGAAGGGATGCACTCGACCTTTAATATTTTTTTCCTCCATAACTATTGGTTTTCATCTATATCTCGTATTTTTTATTGAATTCTTAATCTTTTAAATATATAAATAAAATTATAATGGTGATGATTATGATTTTATTCCACATAATTATTAAGGGGGTGTTGTTTGGTAAAATCCCAAAATAGAAGTTATTCATCTTGAGCATGATGTTTTTGATGTTTTTTTTGAAGTGTCTTTATTATTATGTTTGTATTGAATTTTTTTTTATAACTACCCCTAGAATGATATTATGATCATGGTACCACATATTGGTAAATTTAGGGAATTTATAGACAACATTGGTTATTTCTATCTTGTTTTCTACACAAGGTTTTCCAACATTGATTTATAGTAGATTAATTAATGTCACTTTGCAATGAAAAAACATTTTATTTTATCCTTCTCTCAAGAAGTAAAAAACTATTATTCAGGGTTAAAAATAGAGAATAGTATTTTATTTATTGAAGGAAGTAAGTTATATGATCATACCCCAAAATAGTTCCTTTTCATTTTATTTTTTATAAGGGGGATAAAAGGAATCCCACATATTGATAAAATTTTATATATGTATTGACAACAAATAGGAAGGAAAGATTTTTTACCCATTGGATGAATTGTAATTTTTTTAGTAAGGTGTTATGTCAATATGTGTTGAGTAACTGAGAAAAAATAATGAGGATTAGAGTATGATTTGATGATTTTGGATAAATCCTCAAAAAATGTGATTATTATTGAAATGATACTTTATTTTGTAGGACAAGTGATTATATTATTTGGAAGTAGCATAATATTTACAACATTATGATTTTGAAGAAACCATGCTTTGATTGACTAGATGAATATATGAGAAGTTTATATCATTGAATTACAATGAATATTAATTTAGGAAAACAAAATCGTATAGAATTATTCAAAAGGAATATTTGAGGAGGTCTGGAATTCTACTCGTTATTTTTTAATATGTGTTTGAATACATGTATACCAAAAATTTTGGACCAATTGTCCTATAAAAAGGCCATTCCAAGAATGTGGGTAACCCTACCTATACATAACAAATGGATTGAATATTTAATCAGGAACACTCATAGGCCATGAAAATAATATGTAGGTAGGTGTGTGGTGAGGGTATGGTGGTAATACTCACTACGGATCAGACTTGGGGATGATAAGGCACCACCGAGCATCATATTATTTCATCAAGGGGTGTAAAGAGATACCATAGTTATCAAAAGATTGTAGAACATGTGCAGGTTCAATAATAGATTAAATTAAAATGGACCACTATTTCTCAGTCTTAGAAAGTTACATATATATTTTTGTGTTTAATGAAACAATTCCACGTCATCACCTTCATCACCACTCTTGGGATACATTTATTGGGTATTCAGATATAAAAGAATCATTATACCAATTTTCATATATTGTAAATGATATACACTAATCAACTTTGAACATTGATCAACCATAAAAATAGTTTGGTATATTGATCGACCATATGTTCCAACTAGGATCTTCCATGAGCACCTTCATGGTTTTTAGACTAACCATAGTGAGGCATGATTTACTATAAGTAATGAAATCATTTTTTAGATGGGTGACACGGTAGGTGGATTGGCCTTGATTATGTCAACTATCCTCTAAGAAATACATGAGAAGGATCAACCATGAGTACTATTTGGTTGGTTGATCGAATGTACGTTGAAAGATCAACAATGGAGAAGTTGAGTTCATGTACATGAATATAAAACAAAGGCTACATTATAATGAATACATGATTTTCATGTAATAGAAAATAAACTCAAATAGAGAAAACTAATGATATATAACTAGGATTAATCAAAATAATATCACAGCAGCTGAATGCTTGTGATTCAATCTAATAAAATATATGTGTGGTTCACACCATGAAGCATAGAGATTTTGAAAATTTTTATTTCATGAGAACTCAAGTATAAGTTGAAATATTTATAATTACATCTCCAACGATGTTTTTTAAAGTTTGTTATGAACATAAATGAGATCATGTAACAATATCATGCTTCACTACATAGGAAGATCAACTACATGTGATAATGATGTGGCAACTATCATAAGTTGATTAAAAGCACTACATGCATTCATGAGAATCAAAACATGATAAATAGATATTCCATGGATATGTGAGATAAATAAATAATCATATATCCATGAAATTACATGTTCATGCATGTGAATAAAATCATAAAAGTAAATCCATGTTTGAAACAATGAGGTCACAACAACGTCTATATCGTAAACTGATGTAGTGAAAATAAAAGAGACTATGGGTAATTTAAAAACCACCCGAATAATGATTTATAAGAATAAAAAATAATAGAAATATATGGTGATGATGTAGTTTCATTAATTAAAATATTGTTTTGAAGAACTAAACATTATTCTTAAGGTGATTTAAATGTAGACTAGCAGATATTGTGGTTATTCAAAATACTACATGAAGTTAAAGGCTAAGTCTATGGGTAATTTAAATTATGAACAACCTGAAGATTTGATGACCATAAAAGAATAAGGGGAACCTAGTGATAGATTTGGAACATTAAACATAATAATATCCATTAATAAAAGGGAAATAAAAATCATGATAATATTTTTCTTATATAAAAATAGTTTGATAGTGATGAAGAAGATATTCGATACAGTTGAAAAATAATTGAGAACTCACAGACATTGTGTGAAAGATTTCATTGATCCCAATACTAAATACTATCAAGGGGGGAGAAGGATTTAGATATAGATAATTATATAAGAATAAGAACACATGTTCTTTGAGTATTTGAACACTAAGAAGAATCAGATCACCCAAGATCTGTAGAATGTTTTGAGAGCATTAGATTTGATTGACAATATCACCAATTGAAGATATTAATGAAGTTTTTAATGACCTGGCATGATAGTGTAGGGTTGTGTAGGGATATCTATTCCATATGTGATATATAAGTCATGAGCATAAAGATGTATTTTTATATATAGATAAAATTGATGGTAATATGCCCAAAATCCTTATATATATATATGTGATATATTTAAATATGAAATATCTTATTACATGAAAATTGTGATGTTTATTCCCATACATTTTATGATTATGACAAAAATGATAAAAATTTAGATTTTATTATTCTCTCATATTAGATATAATTTATCATACCATTTCATGAGATGAGATATCAGGGAGTTAATTCATTTGATACATTCATTCATGGACCAAACATAGTATTTATTCACCTATTTCAAAGCATGAATAAATTAGAGGATAATAAAGGAAAATGTGATTTCCTATTTAACTACAACCATGATAAGTAAGTGGGGGGTTAATTACATTGTTCTTAATTAAAATTTAGGGAAGCTAAATTTCACCTCCATCCTTTACACATGAAATACTACAATAATGTGGATAAATATTGAATCCCATCCATATGATGGACGATGAAGATCAGCCCATGGATACCAACAGAGGTGGGATTCTCATGTTTTCCACTTAGTGGTCTTTATAAAAAACATATAAATATGAATATGATGTAATGTATTCTTCGATGTAACATCCAACATATTTACAATGTTCTTTATTTCTAGTTTTTATTAAAGTTTTCATATTATCTAGTAAGGAAGATCCACATATAATAGTTTTTAATCACATTTTCTACTTCTAATAAATGTTATTTGAGTATATTAAAACCCTCTAGTGGTATCAGATAGATCCATGTTTATGTTATAGGAATTTATCGTGAGAATGAAGAATAAATTGAAAAAATACATGTTCCATGTTTCTGGAAAGTCGATTTCATATAAATGGTTTACCCTTACAAAAATGGGATGCCTAAATTTAACCAATCCCTTACCCTTATGTAGTTGAGATTCATAATGGTATCCAAGTATTTAAACTTAAATGGAATGATCTATGTAAAGTTCATCACGCATTACCATTAAATAGATCCACCTACATAAGGGTCACATATCTTTTTCCCTAATGTGAAGTTATGGTACATAATGGTAATCAGTATTTTTCTGAATCTGTACAATGGTAATACCTGATATACCCTTAAAAATCATCTTTCACATGAAGGTAATTTTATTTTTTATAACACTGCATATAGGTAAAACTTTTTATACCCTTAAGTGAGTTGCAGCTGCATAAAGGAAGCAAATGTAGTAAGGCCACATAAATGTATGACCTGTCAAGAATTTATCAAAGCCAAAAAAAATGTAAAATGGTTTCTCCAATACTTAGTAGGATTTATCAAAATAATATAAGTGTAATGAGTCTATTATATTTAAAACTTAGCTCTATAATCACCTTACCCTTTTATAGAGTGGCCCGCGTAAGGCTAGAAGGAAGTTTCCCTTACTTAAAATATGGATTCTGCATAAGGGTAAACAAATTTGATTTTAAAAATTGTATTTAAATTATACACCAGTTTTAATGGTTTGTAAAATATTTACAAGTAATTATAAAAAATATTTTATGACATTTAAATTTATAGAAGTTATATAAATTAATTAATTAATAATTTTTTATAATTAAATGTTAATGAATTTTTTTCCCAAATATTAAATTCAATATTTTAAATACCATTTAAATTATATGGAATTTTTTATTATATAAAAACTAAAGTCTTTAATTTTAAATCACAATAAAATAATTTAAAAAATATTATAAATTATTTCATAATGCCAAAATTAAAAAATTAATATTTAAATTATAAATTATTTATAATTAATTAATATGAATTGTTCAAATTAAAGGGTCCTTATTTGGATATAATTTAATCCACATCAAAAAGTGTTTTGATGATTGATATGATCTAGGTTTAAATAATGATTAAATATATGATATTTAGATTTTGTAAAACTTTTACATAATATAAATTGGATTATAAATAGTTTATCAGTCATAAAATATCATATATATTTAGAATTTAAATTTCATATAATAATAAATATGAAAAAGTTCATATTGTATTGAATATAAAATATATATATTCAAAATTATGTAATGTCCATAATGTTAAAAAATAAATTATATATGGGTTTATAATTAGATTTGATTTATGAATTGTTCATAAATGTTTATCTCATGTTAAATATGTTAAATAGACATTTATTTAAAATTCATTCCCCTTTTTATTCATAGTTATAAATTTTTAATATTATGAATTATTTTATGCTATAATTTATATGATAAATTTATTCTAGGATAGATCCTTACATTCACATGCTAGAATTGACTCCATAATGAATTTAGTTTTTCATATACATTGAACATAGTTTTTAATTACGATAAAGAAATTGAATTTAGTTGTTGAATATAGTTTGGGAATATTTGGTGTAATATTTATAATAAATTTTATTCTAAATTGTGTAGATTATCCCTAGTTAGAGGGACATGGGGTAAGAATACCTACCAATATTGAGTTTTATGACATATCATGGCTAGTGAATGGGGTTGGTTATCTATCATTTTAGGAATACACATGTAGATATTTCCAATGTTATATAATTCTAAACCTTTAAATGAAGTGTTCACTTAACTTATGAATACGAGGCATTTTAATATATATGAATATACTTGACTTATAGTTTTTGGTGGGTAACACAAACCTATGGGTTATGTAAAGAGTTACACATCAATATGGCATGAACATATTTGTTTGGTTGAGGGAGTAGGATTCCAAACTAAATTACCCAAATCATGAATATATAAAGGAAAACACATGAGATAAGATGGTGAGATTAAAACCCAATTTAAATAATAAGTGTGAGATTCATTAAAAATTCTCACTTTTCAAGACCTCAATTATCTGACTGGGTAGTTTCACACCATAGTGAGGCACCCCAGGGTTATCCTGTGTAAGGAAAGATATTAATGAGTGAATCAAGATTATTCAATGGGTATTTTCTCACCAAATCATGGTTACCCTGAATTTTCATGTGTTAGTTTATTTTTAACATTTTATTAGGGTTACACTTATATGGAAACCCTTAGGGTTGGGATACCATATGAATATAGTTGAGTTTATCTATATGATCAATTGAAAAAAATATTTTCTATTCAACTATCCAGAAATCATATATGATACTATTGAGATGATACCAAAGATAAATAACTAAGTGGTGTGTCTCACGCCATGGAGAATTCATTTTCATAGTTAAATATATATCTTAGCCCACTAACGTTTATGATTAATATCAAATGGGGTCAGAATTTTAGTGGGATACCATTTAAAAAAATTTCTTATTAAATGGTTAATAGTGCATTATATATATCTGATAATAGATTTTTTTGTTGATAGTATCATTACCATTATCATCTAGATAAACATTATGATGAATCCTTGATAAAGAGATACTTAATGTAAGTTTCTTACAATACTCGTAACATTATAAAATATATAAATCAAGATTATTAATTTAAGTAATGTTTTTATAATAATGATATGTGATAGAATAATTAATTTACTCAATAACCAAGCACTAAAGTTTCTCATTAGGTGAATATTGATTCTTATATAAGAATAGGGTTATTGATTTATGGTTTCAAATGCTTGATCTAGTTAGGGAATTCATACCACTGTCATCTACAGAAATGATTTGGAAATATGATTAATGTTAAATAATTTTTTCCCAATATTCTCAAAATGTTGGGAATATATATCAACTAGGAATATGATGTATGGGTTCTATAGTACTATATAAATGGAAAAATTAGGATAAAGTTTAAACTATAAGAAGATAAGTTTGTTACAACAGTTCAAAAATGATTCTTCAATAATCTAATAAAGGTCATTGAAACCGAGGAAGGTAGATTAATAATTTAATGTGATTGGATTAACAAAAATAGACCAAAAGGTGTTTACTAAAGTCACTATAATTTCTATGTTAAGTATGGATGTTTTAGAAAAAAATTCTTTTATTTTTAAAGGTATGTGATAGAAAATTTATATTTTAGAAAATTTTATAAATATAAAATGTTTCAAAATAAAAGGACAAATTTTATGATCTTGTTATTTATATCCATGAGGTGTTGTAAGAAGTTACTTCATCAAGTATTTAAATTTAAATTCTTTTATCAATCATAATTGAATATAAAACCAAATTGTGTGTCTCTATATTGTTTCTATTATGAGATTGTAGAATTTATTTGATAATAAAGAGTTTTTATGAACAAATATGAAATGATTAAATGTATACACATTCATTATGATTCATCAATTTCTATAAACATGATCAAAATAAAATATATGGATAAAAGTTTTAATCAAGGATAAAAGTTTTTATCCAAATATTAGTTAAAATATGGGGGAATGTGTTTATATTAGTCATAAGTGGTTTATTTTATTAGTCTTAATTTTAAAATAAATATGTATCAAACATATAAAATACCGTATATGATATGAAAATTATAGTTTATTTGTTAAATATTTTTATTGAATAAAAAAAATATTTATTTAAAAAAAAAGGCTTTGTGAAACATAGAAAAATATTATGAAAATAATATAGTATCTAAGAGGCAAGTTAAGGTATGTTTATACATTTAAGAAGTTAAAAATTAAGTAATAAAGTATTAAACCAATATTTTTTTAATGTGATTTCAACTTAATATCCAAAAATTATTTGGATATGTAATGGTAAAGATAAATTTAGAGAGTTACATTAGATACCATAAAAAAGTGTTATCACTTTATCTTAAAAGGGTTTTGGGTAAGGCAATAAAATTAAATATAAATATTTATATTTGTTACATTAATAAAGTGATTTTAAATTTATCATAAATATGTTTGGGAGAACTAGTAAAAAATAATATAATTAGTAACATTATTTCAAGTAAAATATTGATATAATAGTGTTCCAAGTATGATGATGGTGAACTGAGAAAGACTTTTATGTAGATAATATAATTTTTCATCAGAACAGTTGATTTTGTGAAGTTATGAATCATGAATATGTTCAACACGTTGAGGAGTTATGAATATGATTCCTAAATATAACCATTATTCAAAATGGATTACTTCATATATATTTATTACCAAAGTGTTAGTGTGAGTTTATTTTATCATATGTTCATGTGGAGATGTTGCAGGGATATCATATAATGTAATGTGTCAACAATGTCTAGAGATTGTAGCAAACATAAGGCTGATCTGGCAGTTTATCATATATGGTATGATAAACTAGTGATTATGCTAGTTTTGTTAAATATTATTAGAGATTGTGTGAATATTAAAATGTATCAAAATGAAATGAAACCTTTTTTTATAAATACTTCATGTTTGATCCATAAATTTATATATAGATATATATTTCATGAAGTGAAATGATAACTGGACTCTCAATGTATGACTTCCTGTTTTTCCTTAAATGTTGCTCGTCAAGGAGTATTATAGGTTATATTGTATTGTTAAGGATGGTTTGAGTAGGATTATTATATATATATACATAATATGATCATGATGCACATAAAAAGTAATAGGATATTCATTGTGCATGTCGAATAGTCTACTTAGTATACTATATAATGTTTCATACAAATTTCTTTCATATACTAGGGGTGAATGGATCATATTTGCTTCCCCATTACCTGGGTTTGTTGAGATACCTATAAGGAAAACCTTCATACATTTATACCCTACTAAAAAAATTATACATATTGAATTAGCTAATATGAGGGTGGTAGGGTATGAGGTTGATAATGTCATTGGATGGAACATAATCAGTATGAGATTTTTCCTCTCATATGAAGAGTATGAAATCAGGGCCCTCAATCGAGATTGACTATTGGAGTGTACAACGACACCTAGATATTATATATCTTTTTAGATAAGGGGCATATAATGTTCTTATCTAGAAGTTGGGATGGATTTTGTTATATTCATCCATCTGTTTAGTATATACTCTGAGAATATAGTAGGGATGAATTGGCTATATGGGATTCACATATTCCATGTCCAATGTAACTTGATGTGTTGACAAAGGGAAAATATGAAAATAAACAATTGAATATGATGTACACTAGTGGACACTAGTATAGAGATACATTTGTTTGGTGGAGGTCACACCAAATCCCTTTATATCTTGAGTAGTTTTTATAATTTTCTGTAGGCCACTAATTTATAACATTTTTTATCAAGTGATTTGTAATTTTTGTCAATTATATAAAGTCCTATAGGGTAACACTTTTTTGGTTGACTGAATGGGGATTGATTGTAACTTAGAGTGCTACTCTAAATGGTTATAGTGTTATTCCTAAAGTGTTTCTGATGGGTATTAAACAAAGTAATGTTGATATCTTTACAAATTTTGTTTTAAAATATATAAAAATATAGTATTGGATATGGTTTCACAAGTTATTTTATATGATACAATATAAGGTGAAATGACACAGTGTTTTTTAGGTTTTAGTGTAAGAGGTATATTGATGGGAATATTCCCTAAATAATTATATGTGAATACTATATATACATAAGCAATATCATATTGCATGCATATGGTGATATTGATTCCTATACATTTTATGATTGTGAAAAAAATTATAAATTGTTATCATTTATTATTCTCCCATATTTCCAATCATTTATTATAATGTTTCATGAGATAAATAATTAAGGATTTCATGAATTTAATTCATTCACATATTAGAAATCCATAGTATTTATTCATTTGTCTCAACACAATAATATATGTGAGGATAATCAGGTAACATTGATTTTATATTTAACTAGTTCCATGTGATGGTAGTGGGTGGTGAATTCCATTATGGTTGGTAAAAACACTATGGAAGATCTCTTTCATCTTCATTCATTGCACACAATGTGTGAACATATTTTAGAGGAATCATGAATCTCACACATACGATAGATGATTTAGATCATCCAATAGATACAAAAGAAGGATGGGTGGTTATTTTTTCCACTTATTGATCTTTATTAAACACTTTATGAATATGAAGATGATGCAATGTTTTATCCTATAAAAGGGATTCTATATTTACAATGATCATCCTTTCTAATTTTTACTATAGTTTTTATATTATCTATCATGAAAGTTACTTAGATATGGGACATAAATAGATTCAACTGTTTTTGGTAAATGGTATTAGAATCCTTTAAAACCCATTAAAAAGTTAAATAATTAGCTTGTGATTGGGGTGTCTAACTGGCTGTTGTCATCTTGGGATTTGGGATTCTAACCAATCAAAGGAGAATTACTATTGGGGTTTGTAACCAATTTCTATAGAATTATAACTGGGGTTTCTAACTAGTTATAGGGACTTTTGTCTCTAGAATCCAAGTTTGGCTGTCTGAAAAACATTACAAAGGGTATAATTTTATATCAAACCTTGCAAATACCATGTTTTTCTCTCTCAATATTTTCCACTATACACAATGTGTTACAGTGAGATATTATTGATTGGATCGAGAATCTTAAAAAGTAAAGTAGGTTCAATTAAAAGGAAAAGAACTCATAAAATCTATATATCGCTGATACGCATCCCCTCACAGTGGTACTAAACCAGTCCTTGGGATCTACAATTAAATTTTAGCAGTAATATTTTATAAATTTAATATTATTTACATAACATATTTTATAATATATGTGTGAGTATAATTTTATAGAATTCAATATTAGAATTTAAAATATTCTACTTATAGGTGGTGGGAACCCATTTCCATAATAATTTAAAAATATATTCATAAAACAATTATATTGGATAAAACATTTTTATCTATATATTCTTAAAAAACATGTTGTAGAATCCAAAAAATCATAAAACAAGTGTATTGAATTAATTGTTTCATGTTTCTCATAGACAACATTGTTAACAAAAAACTCCTCTGTTCATAGAAGTAAAATTTGAAAATTATACACATCCTTTACTATGATCCATCTAATCTTTATAAATTTATTTACATTCAAATGTTTGATGTAACAAAACATGAATTATTTATTTGATTAAAAATAAGTAATGTTTATCAATTAATCCAATTATTTTAAACTCTTATATGTTTAGAACATTTTTAAATTATGCATTTATTATCATATATCCTTAAAATCAACTAATTGGTTTCTATTACACTAATATGTGATGTGCTCACTCCATTGTGTTTCAAAAAATCCTTTAGGTATTTAAGATAATTCTACCCTATAGAATCATATACACTTTCTCGATTACACCCTTAGGTTTCACTAAACTTGACTAACTACTCTAAGAATCATTTTTGGAATCTCCAACTTACTTTTATTCTTATGGTTTAATTTTTACCAACTTATACTATCAATAAATCATAAAAAACTTCAAATCATATTCCTTAGATATTATTTCCATATCACTTTTAGAAAACATGGTAAACTTTTCTTGAATTCATTTACATTATTGAAAATATTTTTATCAATGAAAAGAGTGAATTTCATGACCAGAATCATCCTCAAGGAAACCCTTGTCTCACAGAGTCATTTATGTATCCAATCATATTAAATATATGATAAGAGGTAAAAATAATTTGATTACCTTGAATATAATTCCTTTTAAACAATATGTGAATCAATATATGATTCTATAAGACCATGTAGAAAAACATCATTAGTTTATTATTCTGAAAGGTTCTACTCAAACACATAATGTTTCTCTTGTTTAAGAAATCTTCTTAAGTTACCAGTATTTGGAGTTCCCTAAATAAATATTTTTTTTCTAGGATAGATTTCAAATATATGATTAATTTATATGATGATATTTGTCTAAAATAGATTCATCTAGTATATAATTATCATATTTTATAAACAATTAATTAATACTTTTATTAAATAGGATACCATTAAAATTAAGACCCCTTTTAAACTCATCATATTCATTAGTAGTCCAAGATCCATATTTCATAAAAAATGAACCTATTATAAATTTTCACTCACCACTTAGTAATTTAGGTGGGGAATCATCCCAATCATATCATATATGACCCTCTGGTAGTTTATAAAACAACTCTTTTTCGAAACCATAACATGAATAAAAACAACTATATTCTTTTGGTAACCGAATCTTATTAGGGCCTCCCAGCTAATTTTTACCCCAAAAAAATCCACGAACAAGAACATAATCCTATTAGATTCACCCATTAAAATCATCCCATATAAAAGATAATGCAAGGACACTATGAAATTTCATGAATTACCTGGTTGGATGATTGAGGTCTTGATAAGTGACACTTTGGACAAAATCTAACAAGTAGTATATTGAATTTGATTTAATATCAAAATATTATCTCATGTTACCCACCTTATATATACATACTTATAGATATTTAGTTTGGAATATTACTCCTTATCTAAATTCATAATATTCAAACCATATTAATTTTCAACTCTTTACATAACCCATTGTTAGTGTTACTCAACCAAAATATAAGTTGGACATCTTTATACATGTCCAAATGAATCATATGCATAAGATTAATAATATTTAAATTTAAAGGTTTAGAATTATATGAATTTTATTATCCATATATGAGTATTCCTTGTTCCACAGATAGTTAGCTCCACATTTCTGGACAAATCATCAGCCTCCAAACTAATTGGAAGTCATACCCAAAGTTCCTCTACCCATGGATACTTTCCCCAAGTGAGATTACAATTCATTGTAACTCAAACACCTAAAATGTATAAAATATATTAAAAAAACTAAATCAATTTTAATAACATTAATTACAAACTGAGGTTCAATTAAATGAAAAAATAGATCCAGATATCATACCAAGCAAGTAACTTTTTAGATGTATGTAAAGAAACATAGAAATATTTTTAAACAATTTAATCTAAATCGTAAAAACATTAATAATATAAAAAAATTAAATATGAATTATAAACCATAGAATAAATTTTATATAAATAAACAATTTAAGTATTTAAACATGAGATAAACATATGAAAAATTCACAAATACAATATGATTAAAACACATTTAAAGTTTAGATATTTATTATAGGCATTAAATAATATTATATATAATAACTTTTTCTTCATTCACATATTAATATTTCATATAATTCATTATATGCAATTTAATTTAAATATAAAATATTTTTATGAAATATATATATTTTACATTTCAATTTATATTTTGTAAATTTTTTATATAATCTAAATATCACCAATATAAAATTACTTATACCTTGATCAAATAAATCAAGAAAACTCATTTTTATGTGGTCTAAAAAATTATCCAATTAAGTCTCATAATTTTAACAATTAAAATTAATTAATTTTGAACACGTAATAATCTAATATAATCTCATTTTATAACACGGCCCTAAATTTTAATTTCTAAACATTTTATATCTAAATTATAAAGAACACCATATAATTTAAATGTATTTTAATATTAACACTTAATATAATAAATGTTTCATAAACATTTAATTAATTATAAACACTTTATAATGAATTATTTTTCAAAAAAACTTTTATAAATTTATAAACATCCAAAATTACTATTTATTATAATTTATACAATGAAATATAGGATTATAAATAGTTATTATCATTTATATTATATATAATTCAATCCAAAAATTAATTTAATATAAAATAAGTTTCTATTTACCAATCATATTTGATGATATAGTTTGTATTATAGAATACGATAGACAGATTGGCAGTGCTTAAATATGTTAAGCTCTATTTGTCAAAATCTATAACTGATATCCATGTATTCATATATTATATCAATATATATAAGTTTTTTCCATTTTTTGAACAAAGTAAATATCATACAAATCGGTGAAAAAAATACATATTAGTGAAAAAATTCATTATATATAAATCAAATTTTACAATTTATATGAGCATTGTAAAGGTTATATAGTGAGATGTATTTAAAAAAATGTCATATCATAAACATATAATATGATATCTTGAATATATGAACTAAGAGTAAAAAAAATGAGGTGTCTATACTAATTCAATGATTATGCCATCCAATATCATAATCCATATTTCAATCGGGCAGAACAAAATCTTGAGTCAAATTGTATGATAGGTGTACGACATGAAATACAAACATAAAAAATTATATTTCACTATATGATTTCAGGGATCTAAATTCATAGTAATGATTTGATACCATTAATTGGTTTTTAAGGATTTAACAAATATTCTTAAACATAGAAAAAGAAATATAGAATCCAAAATCCAAGATCACCAAACTAGAAATATGAAACTCGACATACAATAAAATAATAAATAAAGAGACCATTATATATTTCATTAAAGAAATTCATGTCACCTTACTTATACCATTATTTATGAAAATCATTGTACAGGTTGCCAAAATATTTCCCTACTCTAAATGTATCCACAAGTAGATTAATCACTTAAAATTTGGGTGAGATTCCTATTCTCTCTACTATGTTAAAGAACTTAATTGAAAAAATGTAGGAGAAGAAAAAGACCTTTAGGATTGACAGAGTTTTTTACAAAGACCAAATAGTCTTACTGACACCATGACAAGGTAGTATTCCCTTTTAAATAAACCTTGAGGTTGAACCTTAGGTGATATTACATTTAATAATGAGTTCTAATGAACGAGTAAATACATTGGCCAATTAATATATCCCTTTCAAGAATGCTTGTATGAATGGAATGAACTCCCAACTATTTCATCACATGAGACACTTCATTTATGATATCCAATGTGGAATAATTCCTTGAATGATAAAAAATATCATTTTCTACATAAATTATTCATAAATATTAGGATGGTATATACCATATGATATGTCCAATCACACACCACAATAGACATGGGTAGTGAAACATTATGATATTC
Organism: Viscum album; assembly: GCA_963277665.1. NCBI lineage: Eukaryota > Viridiplantae > Streptophyta > Magnoliopsida > Santalales > Viscaceae > Viscum > Viscum album. The sequence continues at coordinate 1,022,452,802 of OY728134.1, read as the reverse complement.
TTATATAATATAAAATGATATACCAAAAAATTTAAAAAATTGATATTCAATGATCAATTATCATACCATATGACACAACTTAAACAATATATATATAATGTCTTTAGGGAATATCACCTTCAAGATAAGTATTTGAGCTCAATTTCTCTCTATTTCCCTTCCCATATTCTTATTTATTTCTCTTTATATTTCTATTGGTCAATGATCATCAAACCATAGGTTGAGAATTTTTTAAACCTTGAGTTTTATGATTTTAAGGGTGCATAGATTACTCCTTGTTTCCTTTTATCTCCATATTCAAATGTTTCATTCCATCCATATAGGACCTTGTTAGGTGTTTCCATGTGATTACTTTTTCATGAAAATCCATGTGTTGTTTATGTTTTCTGAACAATGTTTCCTTCAAAATACCAGGATTCATATAATCCTTAATGAATTAAAAAAATTCAACGTTTTATGATTTTATGGATTAACATAAAGGTGTTTTTAGGAAAAAAACTCATATATTTTTATAACTAAAATCTATTCATGTCATTGGTTTTATAAAATGGATAAAATGGGTTTTTAAAAAATGTTCTGTTATTAAATGGCATGGGTTTTTTAATTTTTTTAATCAATAAATTTCCAAAATTTATGGGGTTTTTTATTTATGGATGTTTTTAATTTGTATTGAATTTTTATTGATATATATGCATTAATTTTCTATATTATTATGTTTGATTTGATTTTTGGACTTATATTTGAAATGACGACATTTAAAAAGGTTTTTTAATCTTTTACATGTTGTTTATATGAATATTGTATTGGTTGATGTAATGGTTTAGGTTCATTTATATTAATATTAAATCTTTAATATTATTTTATTCTTTAAAAATGGATTTTATGTTTTAAATTATAAAATTCATGTTTTAGGGAACATTTTGATAAGTGTTTTAAATTGGTTTTCATGATTTCCCTCTTAAAGGGTTATTAAAAGATTTTATGGAACCTTATATAAAAGGTATTTCATAATATAAGTTACACCCTTAGTTTGAGTCACATGATTTCATGTTTTATATGAGCTTATAGATCTTTAGAGTTAAATGTGATTATTTATTAATTCCCATGTAAATGAAAAGGGGCTATCAATAATAAGGTATACAGAGGAGGTATGTGGATTTAATATTACCGTTCGATGTATTGAGATATGTTGTTGATATGTGATTTATTTATGAAACAATATCACATCACCTCCAGCGGATAACTTCATGGGAACACAAAGTGTTTAGGTGGGTGTTCACAAAACCGTTTCAATGTTTTTTATGTTTATTTGTTAAATACGATCCCTTAGAGAACAAATATACATTTCCTATATGGATTGACTCTCAATGAGGCTTTAATGAATATTTTAGTGGTAATATTTTATAGACTCACTGATATTCGAATAAGTGTTATTTCTCACCATGTATCTAAAATATTGTATTACTATAACCTAAGTATTTACCCATGATTCATATTATTTTACATAGGTATTTCTACCACTCAAAATTTAATTGGGTTTTATTAAATTCCCATTTTCTATTATATCGTACTCTTCTTTAATTGGTGTCACCACAATGATTGGTATGAATCTATTTAAATTATTTTCTCATTATTACTTATTATTAATTATTTTTATTACATTGATACCTTTAGTATTATTATATCTTCCTTAACTTTACCCATGGTTTTTAAATCTTACAGTCTATTTCTAGGGTTTCTTATATTTTACCTTTTAAATTTCATATCTTTCTCCTTTATGTTTCCTTTTATAGTTGTTACTTTATATGATTTGCTTTGGGGTTTTTCCTCAAGATGTTTAAAACTTGTTTATAAAATAATTTGGAATGGTATTTGATGTCAAATAAAAATTTCAATTTAATGATGGGATTATTATTATCTTTTTTTATGTGTATTTTCCTATAATTTTTTAGAAAATTTAAATGTTTCGTTTAAATGAACTATTTGGGTATAAAAAGGGATTTAATTCATATTTTTTTCAATGTAAAAAAAATTACTTTATTATATTTTATTTCAAACTAATATTTATGAAATGTATTATAAAATGTAATTCATAGACTCTTTATTGAAATTATACTAGTAATGTTTTTCTCAAAACCTAATATACCACTAAGTGTTATTGGACTTGGTGGCTTTTAAAGGGTCATGTTCAGGTTCTAGATAATCCCTTCCTTTTAGAGTCTTTCTTTTCAACATCGCACTATAAAGACACATGATTTTCATACATGGATATTACATATTTTTAGATTAATATTCAATAAATTTTGCAAAAACACATCTATGAAATGTAAAGGTTTAGTGTATTTGGATACAAGATATATAAATAATTGGTTCATAGATGATATACATCATCTCACACTTAGTTCTTAATAATGTGAAACCTTCCTAGAAACATCATACAAAAAACATTATTCATATCCTAGGAAATAAAACAGCAACATGGGATTAGATACATTTTAAGGGAAACAAGTGAGATATATAATAAGAACATGGCCATATGGTTTTGAGAACACGAGATTTAACATTTGAAAATGTTTCCCTATAAATAAAATATGATAATCATCGATCATGGAAAAAAGTTTGATTGTTCATATGACATAAATCATAAAGAAATCAAATAAAATGGTCTAAGTGAGGTTAAAATTAGTAGAGGACATATAATTATGGCAAATACAAAAGCATAAAAAATCACTTCCTGAGTAGTCATGGTTTTTTTTCAAGACTAACATAGTGGATTGGGTTCACTCCCGTTTCCATGGTAGTAGTAAAGGTTCACTCTCAAGACTATTATATTGGACAAATTCACTTATTAAAATGGTTCCACTCTCCATTCTGATCCTATTTATCTCATTAGATAACAATCTTTACCCAATTCATTAGAGGGTTATATAATTTTGATCCCAACCATAACATGATGAAAATAATACGTATGTGTACCACTATTTCATAATTTTTTTTCATATTATAACCCTCTAAAAAGAAATTTGTTTCATAAAAATTCATAATATCTATACCCATGGAAAAGAAATAGGTTTCATCAATATTTTATCATTTCATCAAAGCATAACCCATGGAAAATAAATAGGTTTCATAAAAATATTATCATCATAACCCATGAAGGGAAAGAATAAGGATGGTATCCTTGGATTATATACCTGCTAAAGAATAATTAACCTCAAATGATGTTATCATAAATGGAAATTCGTTTAAAATATCAATTGGAATATATCTTGGGGGAAAATACTCTTCATACTTTGAAATAACATCTTTAAAGTCTAAATAATTACCAAATAATAAGGAATAAAATTTCACTGAGATGTGGCTTGAAAACCTATAACATTATTATTAAATAATTTTATTTTCATGATGGTGGGAAATTATTCTCTTGTATTATAAATTAAATGAAAACATTCCACTCACTCTTTTGACAAATGTAAAAAAATACCTCATTCTGAATATGATAAGAAGATTTATTTCATACCAATTTTTTATAAATTCAAAAAAGTATAAAAATGAATTTAGAAAATTATAGTATAGTACTAAAATAGTCATAAACATATTTTTAGAAAACATTGATATGGAATAAAACAGAATTTCAACCAAAGAGATAAATAATGTTGATTTTCTGTAAAAATGTTATTCAGCCTCTTAAGTACTTAAAGTGAGGAAAAGGAATAGAAAACATGCATTCTCAATAAATAACCATATAATAATAAAATTAATGAGTTTATTTAGGTATATATCATAATATTTTATCATTAAAAACACAAGCATAAAAAATACTGATAAACAATGCTACAAAAACAAATCGGCATTTAATAGCGCTGGTATTTATCAGAGCTACAAAAAAAACACTAATAAAAGAAATATTTATCATCACTAAATAAAGCGTTGATAAATTTAATCTTTTATCAATGCATTTTTTATGCTACTAAATTTAACCTTTGTCAACACATTATTTTCAGTGTTGATAAATGGTACCATTTATCAGTGCTTTTTCATTATCGTTGATAAAGGTTAACCATTATGGGAGATTTATTTTTAGCGATGATAAAGATAGATTTTATTAGAACATTTTTAGCGTTGATAAAGGTATGAATAAATAAATTTAAATAAATAAATAAATTATAAATTTTTTTTACTAAATAAATTACAACTTCTATTAGTTAAATAATTATTGATAGAAAGGAATAAATTGATTATTAATTATTAAATATTAAACATTTTATTAAATATATATTTAAGATAATTAATGTTAATGAATTGTATATATTATGTATTTAGATATATATTAATATATATAAACATGATTAATATATTTCAATTTATTTATGCGCTTTACATTAAATAGATATATATTAAAAGAATAATGGTTTATAATTAAAAATTAATATGAGTTAAAAATACTGACTAATTTTATAGTGAAATGGAAATATAATTGAATTTTTCATTTTATTTTTCAATTAAACATAGATCAAATGCATGTTATATTGATTTCACGTATATTTAATTAATGTATTTTTACATACAATGTACATGCATAGAAATTATCCATTTTTTCAGTATTGTTAAAGTCTATATATTTTAATTTGTTCAATTTCACTCATTTTAACATATTTGAATATACATGCACTTAAAATTAGATATAAATATTATTTTTCAAAAATATTTCTATAATTGTAAATAAATAATTATAAAATTATAATAAATATGTTTAAAAATAAATATATTTACTATATTGCTATATATATATATATATATATTAAGTATATATGTTTATTATATATATATATCTACATTTATTTATTTATAATTATAATTTAAAATCCATTATCAGTGCTTAAGTAATAAGCACTAATAAAATTAGGTATTTATATGAAATTTTGTCACACTATTAAATATTAGGGTTTATTAGTGCTAACAAATTAGTGTAGATAATAATAGATTTTATATGTGCCTTTTTAGAGCTGATAAAGACATAATTTTATCAGTGCTTATTTATACGAACTGATAATAGTGTCTCGATCTGTTTAAAAAACCTAACCATTTGCAAACCCATCAAGATATCAGAAGAATTCTGAAGAAACTACCCACTATCGGCGCTCCTCCTTAGTTAATAAAAGCTCAAATCACACCACTCGACTTCCTCTAGTTGCTCAAACATTGTCAAACATCTGATATTTTGTTATAGTTTGGGTTTCCAAAGTATATTTTCTTAATCCTTTCAAGGTAGACCTTGCGATTTTCTTTGTGTATTTTTTATTTCATTTTTTATTTATTGTTTGATTATTTCATGAGTTATTTGTGTTCCATTACTATTATACTATTTTTATTTTATATTATAAACAACACTATTTGTTTATGATTCGTTGTTTGATTGACTATTGATTTGGATATCCTATTTTGGTCTTTTTAAAACATTTTTTTGAATTAATTTTCTTCAGTCTGTAAATATGTACCCCAACATTCTCTACATGACTAATTCCTAGTTTTAAATTTAAATTGATCATTGGTTGATAATAGTTTCAATTATTCCTTATCTATTTCTATATTGTGATTTTGGTCATTGATCTTTGTTTAAGATTTAATATACTTCTTAATAAAAAAGGTATTATAATTAGAGTTCCATTGTGAGTAAACATGTTCCATGTTCCTTCCACGGATGTTTTAGGTATGGTTCCGCAACACAGAATCTATAACATGCTTATTTTACTAGTTTTTGAAAAACATAAGGTGGTTTATTATGAATGGGTTGAATTTTCATATTACATTTCTATAACTATAAACAAAAATACTTTTATTATAATTATCAAATAATTAATTAATTACATTTTTATAAAAATAAATGATATCATTTTAAATCATCCTTCATGATGGTGGTTAAATTGAACCAAAAATATAACATGTAATAATCAATGGATGAGAATTAATATGAAGTTAATATTATTTTAATATATTTAATACAGAAGTATAATTATTTTATTTTGATTTTATTAAAGTAGTAAATTAGTATTAGAAATAGGTAGTTAAAGAAGCTAAATAGAAAATAAATATATGAAATTGTTAATTACCTAAATGAAATCATATCTTATATTGAAATATTCCTTCATATTGATTAATTTTGGACATCCTTTTGAGACTAGGACCTCTAAAAAGTGTAATGGATGAAAATTATAAAGAATATTTGTAACTCATATTTAGGGTTCATAATTTAAAATATTTTTTTCTAAAAGGGTGGTGGATGGGTTAATATATAATTGATAATAAGTGTCATTTTATCAAATACCCATTTCTTAATGTGTGAAAAATTACAATATATATATCTCATATAGATCCAATGTGATGAAATAATTGATATGTTTTGTGAACTAACTATAAATATTAATGGTGGGTAAGCATAATGAAAAATGAATTGAGGACGAGTTGTCTATAAAATTCATCATTGAATGAATTCATATGATAACGCCTGTCATAGTGGAGTTATTCTTTTCTTAAAAATAATTTCCAATTTTCTTCAACATAATGAAATTCTTTCAAACAAAGCTATAAATGTTGAGTTTCCCTTATTATAATATTCTATAACATTCACCATTTATAATCAATATCTAATGTGTATTTATTTTTATATTGTACAAAATTAATCTTTTATGTACCTAATAGGATGGATATGAATAAAAAATGGATGCACTCTAATAATTGGAAAAATGAGAATGAATATGGAGTGAAAGAGTTCATCAAGTTTTGATGAGAGATTGCAGACGACCCATTTAAAATCATATGTATGTTATTACATTGTTGTTATTTATGAAACATTAGTCTCAAAGAGTTGGAAAAACATTTTATTTGTCACAGAATAGATAAAAACTATAAAAATTGGACTAAACATTGAAAAAACCTGAATGTGGACACTAATTGGGATGATACTACAATTTTGAATCATTTGATATGAATACCTTTGTAAATGATGATGGCTATCTCATGAAAGAAATGACAGTGGAAACTGGAGATGAACTTCATGATTGTCCAAACATTATGGGGGAGTTAAATAGTTGTTACATAAAACCACTATATATCAGTTATACTAAATACACAACATTGTCAATTGTATTTAGTTTATATAATTTTAGTGCTGATAGAAGATGGAGTGACAACATCTTTACGGAACTACTTGGTCTCCAGAATGATATTCTACCAAAAGAAAATAAACTAAAATGCCAAACATATGATTCTAAATTTATGTTATGATAAATGGGTGTGATCTCTAAAAAATACATGCTTATCTAAATGATTCTAAGTTAATTTTTAAGGGCCATGAATTACTCATAAAATTACCTAATGTTGGAGTGGACAGATACAAGAAAAATGAATCAATTCCATCAAAATATATATGGTACTTTTCTATCATTTCATGGTTTAGAAAACTATATGGATGTTAGAAACCACGAGAAAATTAACATGGCATGAAGATACTAGAATTAAAGATGGGAACTTATACCATCTAGAAGTAAATTTTCAGTATAATAAAACTGATTATGAGTTTCCTGAATTTGGAAATGAGATGAAAAACTCACCCCTTGAATTATCTACATATGGAATAAATCCTTTTGATGTCCATAGTAGTACTCACAGTATATGGACCATCATGTTCGTAAATTAAAAAATTTCTCAATAGTTATGCATGAAGCACAAATAAATTATGTTGTCTCTACTTATATCAAGACAGAAGAAACATGGTAATGATATTTATGTCTATTTGGCTCTATTGACCGAATATCTATAATTTATGTGAGATATAAGTTTTACAATGTATTATTATCATAGAATTGAAAAATTCTAAATTAATCCCATTGATAAATGACCTATACTCTTATGAATATTTATCAAGTTATAGAATTAAAATAATTTTGGGTGTCCCATTTGTGAAAAACGAACAAAGGAAGTTTGGTTGAGACACTCCTCAAAGACTATGTTTTTAAGACATAAATGTTTTTACATCTATGACATAAATACTGATTCGGGATGACAAAATTCAATGAGAATATAAAACAAGGTACAAAACTATCTTTTTTAATGGGTGATCAACTGTACAATGAAGTAAAAAACATTGACACTATTTTCGGTAAACTATTTTCGAAAAACCTTACAAAATCATATTGGAAGAATAAATCAATTTTCTATGAATTATTATTTTGAAATTTATTTAATGTAAGATATTTTCTTGATGTCATGCATGTAGAAAAAACTATATTTGATAATGTTATTGGCATGGTAGTAAATTATCCTAGAAAAATGAAAGATGACACCATTCTAGGTTGGGTATGATTGAAATGGGGATAAGGGAAGTGTTGGTACCGGTGAAGGGTAAAAGGAGAACATTTCCTCCTCCCATTGCTTACACTCTATCTGGACAGAAACATTGGAATTTTTTCTTTTTCTTACTAGTGTAAAAATTACACATGGATATTCATCAAATATCAAGAAAGTCATGTCAATGAATAATTTAAATTTACATAGATTAAAATCACATGACTGTCATGTTTTTATACCAGATTTATTACTTTTTTATTTCCATTGCATTCTACCTCAAAGTGTATGAAATAAATTAACTAGAAACTGCTTATTTTTCAAAGCCATATGAATTAAATTTGTAGACCTGATGAAGGTTTTCATAATGAATAATGCAATTTCAGTCATATTATGTGAATTTGATATGTTCTTCCCACCATCATTCTTTGATATAATGGTCCACCTAATGGTTCACTTGGTTTTAGTGGTTAAAATATATGGTCTTAGCTATTACAGATGGATGTACCCCATTGAACAATATACGAAGATTTTGAAAGGGTATTTCAAGAATCGATGTCGGCCAGAAGGTTGTATTGAAAAAAATATATATTGTTGAAGAAGATATTGAATTATGTACTGATTAACTATCAAATACTGAATGAATCAGTCTCCCAAGGAATCATTATAGTAAACTCTTTTAGGGAAAATGGATTTCTGGAAGCGATGTTGTTACAATTACCTTGATATAGCAGGATCGAAGACACCTTTACATATTACCTAATAGTGAATATGTTGATTCATACATTGAATCCCACAAATAAATTATTATAGATTTGAATCCAAAATAGGATAAAGGATGGATATCAAATACACATATTCAATAGTTTATAAGATGGCTTAGAGATCAAATTTGTAAGGATTTATATGAAAATTCTAATTCAATTACAGAATGACGTCAATGGATAGCCAAAGGAATGAATTAAAATATCATATCTTACATAGGGTTTGCAATCAATAGTTATATGTTCTATACAAAATAACATAATGACTTTAGTATGGTGAAAAATATTAGCGTTAAGCTTATAGATGAAGCAATGAACATATCTAGTTCCAATGATAGAAATCCAATTTATGCAAAAATGTCATATTTTGGAATTATTGAATAGATATATGAGTTGGATTATATAACCTTTCAAGTTCCACTATTCCTTTAAAAATGGTTTGACAATATCAAAAGAGTGAAAGTTGGCGAAATGGGAATTATGAATTTGAATTTCAGTGTGGAAGGTGATAAAGATGAACCATTCATAATTTCATCAAAAGTAGTTCAAGTATTTTATATCTCTAATCCAACAATCAAGAATCGGTCGATTATCCTTCTAGAGACAAACAAATATCGAGTCAAATAAAAATTCAATCAAGGGTGACCCCTTCATTGGGACATCATAATCAATTAATGTTGATCCCAAGGAAGACAATATCTTGTACATCAGAGGGGACCACCAAGAGGGGATTTGGATTCTCAATAGATGAACGAAAATCCTAAAAACCTTTAGAAAAATATATATTTCAATGATAAGTTAAAAATGTTTGTAATATATTATGTTTTTCCTCATAATATTATATGTTCACTACTACATTAAAATAATCTAATTTAAATATTTGACTACTCATGCAGAAAATTTCTTCTAAACAAGATCATGTTACCAATCCCTCAAAATAACAAACTATAATGATGGAAACCCTTTAGAAAGATATAAAGGTAATGTTACAATATACTTTATATATTATACTGAAAAATTAAACAATGAAATATTGATATATTTTTCATTATTCCTTGCGTAGTTCGTTTATTTTAGAAGATTTTTACCCATGTGTCATGCCTATGTAAGAAGAGAAATTATGTTTCCTATCCTCAATCATAGAGGTAATCTTGATATTTCCACTGTAAAATCATTTTCCATAAAATTAATTTATTATTTTATATTTATGTTTAATTTTTCTGTTTTTAATATTACTCACATAATAATTGTATTCTTATACATGTGGGTAATTTTTTTGAGTTTAGGTGGTCTATCCATCTTTAATTCCTTTCTCCATCAGAACATCTATAGACTTCTTATCCCTCAAATCCTTTTCACATCTGCAGTGTTTCATTAACAACATTCTTTCATATTATCTCCACTTCTGTTGCGGTAAGAGAAACTACACTGCCTATGATTAATTACAGAGGTAATATTGATGTTTTCATAGAAAAATCATCATCCATATAATTAATGTATTGTTTAATATAAATGTTTAATATAGTTCTTTTTAGTATTACCCACGTAATAATTGTTTTTTTATATAGATGGATTCTTTTGTTTGGGATGGGGTGTTCTATCCATATTTTATGCCTTTCTACACCAAAAAATCCAAATGATTATTCTCTCCAAAACCTTTTCACAACTAAAGTGTTGTATTTATCAATTTGTATCAAATTATCTCTATTAACTTTGCTGTAAGAGCATCCATTGTGCCTCTTCTCAATTATAGAGGTAATCTTGATGTTTTCACAGTAAAATCATTGTCCATAGAATTAATTTATTGTTTCATATTTATGTTAAATTTATTTATTTATAGTATTACTCAGCTAATAACTATTTTCTTATACAGGTGGATTATTTTGTTTGAGTTTGGGTGGTCTACCTATCTTTTATGCCTTTATGCACAAAATCATAAATAAACTTATTCTCCATTAAAAAAAATTCACCCCTATAGTATTGAATTTATCAGTTTCTTTCATGTTATCTCCACTTCCTTTATTGGAAGAGAAACGATGATAGCTTTTCTCAATTACAGAGTTAATATTGATGTTTTCACAGTAAAATCATTGTCTATAAAATTAATATATTCTTTCATATTAATATTTAATTTATTTCTTTTTTGTATTAATCACATAATAATTATTTTCTTATATTGGTGGATTATTTTGTTTAGTTAGGGTGGTATGCACATCTTTTATGGATTTCTTCACCAAAATATCCACAAAATTCTTCTCCCTCAAAACCTTTTTACACCTACATTGTTTTATTTATCACTTTATTTCAAGTTATCTCAAATTCCTTTCAAGGAAGAGAAACGACACTGCCTATGCTCAGTTACAGAGTTAATATAAATGTTTTAATAATAAAATAATTTTCCATATAATTAATGTATTGTTTCATATTAATTATTAATGTTTTTCCTTTTAGTATTACTCAAATATTAATTGTTTTCTTATACAGGTGGATTCTTTTATTTGGGTTGGGGTGATCTGCCCATCTTTCTTGGATTTATGTATAAAAACATCAACAAAATTTTACTCCTTCAAAACCATTCACACATGTATTTTCTAGATTTATCATTTTCTTTAGGTTCCCTTAACAAATAAATCACAGAGGTAATATTGATATTTGTATAGTAAAATCATTTTTGATAGAATTAATGTACTATTTCATATTTATGATAAATTTATTATTTTTAGTATTACTGATAATATTTATTTTCTTATAAAGGTGGAATGTTTTTTTAAATTTGATGTGGTTTCTTCAAATCTTCTCATATAGTATTGGATTATTGACAAAGAAATTCAATGGAACAGTATGACTTGATGTACTACTTTCTATTGGAAATTGACATTATTTTTAGTAAAAAAGAAAACTCACATACTCAAAGCAAAGAAAACATTTTGATATTGTTTTAATACTATAATAAAATGATCCATATTACATTTTTTATGTGTATGAAATATCTGTACTTGAATCTGATACACTATGTTCCCGATATAACACAATGTGTCCGTTATCAGTTCAAAATCGACATTTGACTTTAAAAAGTCTCACTCACTAGAAAATGAATAAATATGCTCAAATTTTCATGATAATTTTGGAAATTGATTCATAAATCATTTGTGACATATAGGAATCAATATCACATCAAACTGATACATGATGTACAGTGTGACTGATATGAATCTAAGTACACCTTTATTTAAAATTAACATCATTTTTAGAAAAAAAACAAACTAACCTACTCAAAACTGAACAAACACATTCATATTGTTTTTGTACTTTAGGAAAATAATCCAAAAGTGATCTAAGATGTGCATAAATTAGCCGCACCTTAATCTAATCCACGAGGTGACTGGTATGATTCCATGTTCATGTGTTTATTTAAAATTGACATCTATTTTAGTAAAAAGGCCAACTGAACAACTGAAAAATGAGACAAAAAATTCAAATTGTTTTAATAATTTAGGAAAAATATCCAGGAATCATTTTTTATGTACAAGAATAAGCCTCACCTCAAACTGATACACAATGTGACCGGTATGAGTCAAAGTGTGTGTTTCAATTTTAAAATAACATTTTAGTAAAAAATACAAGTGACATACTCAAAAAAAATAAAACACATTCATATTTTTTTGATACTTTATGAAAAATGATGAATAAGTTGTTTGGGATGTATAAGAATCAGTAACACCACTATCCAACGCACGGTGTGAGTGGTATAATTCAAAGTGTGTCTTTTTATATAAAATTATCATCAATTTTAGTAAAATGTACAATTGTCCTACTCAAAACTGAGGAAACACATTCATATAGTTTTGATAATTTAAAAAATTATCCAAGTTATATTTGACATGAAGGAATTGGCCTCACCTCAATCTGATACATGATATTCTTGATATCACTCAATATGATCGTTAGCTGTTTAGAATCAACATTTTAGTTCAAAAAGTGTCACTCATTCAAAACCGATAAAACTTGCTCCTATTTTTTTGATAATTTAGGAAAATGATTCATAAGTCATTTTGTATGTGTAGGAATCCATTTCATATCAAAATGATACACAATGTGATTAGAAGGAGTCAAAAGTGCATGTTTCTAATTTAAAGATACATTTTAGTAAAGTACCAAACTTATGTATTCAAAACTAAGAAAAAATATTCATATTGTTTTTATACTTTATTAAAATGATACAATGGTCATTTTGGATGTGTATAAGTCCTCCACACCTTAATATAACACACATTGTGGCTAGTATGGCTCAGATTTCATCAGTTTATTTAAAATTGTTATCAATTTTAGTAAAATAGAAAATTTTCCTATTAAAAACTATAAAAAAACATTCATTTTTTTAATATTTGACACTAATATATAAGTCATTAGTGATGTGTAGGAATTTTCTGAACCTCAATCTGATACACTATGTGTACAGCGTGACTCAATGTTTCCATTATTAGTTTAAAATCGACATTTTTTTTTCAAAAAGTGATACTCATTGAATACAGATTAAACGTGATCAGATTTATTGATAATTTTGTAAAACAATTCATAAGTCAATTTTTCTCTTTAGGAATCCTCTTCACATCAACCAGATACATGATGTGATCAGAATTAGTCAAAAGTGTGTGATTCCAGTTTCAAATGACATTTTAGTAAAAATGTCAACTGACGTGCCCAAAATTGAGAAAACACATTCATATTGTTTTGATACATTAGGAAAATGATCCATAAGTCATTTAAGATGTGTAGGAATTAGTTTCACTTCAAATATATGCATGGTGCGATCGTTATGACATAAAGAGCATTTTTATTTAAAATTGTCACCCATTTTGGTAAAATGGACAAATTTCCAACACAAAACTGATCAAACACGATAGGATTGTTTTGATACTTTGAAAAAATGGTCCATAAGTAATCTTTGAAGTGTAGAAATTAGATACAACTCAATATTATACATGATGTGTTCTGTATGAATCAAAGTGTCTGTTATCAGTTTAAAATATACATTTTTGTTCAAAAATTGCAACTTAATGAAAACCAATCAAACATTCGCAGATTTTATTAATAATTTATAAAAAATATTCATATATCATTTTCAATGTGTAGGAATCTATTTCCAATAAAAATAATACACTATGTGAGCATAATGGGTTAAAAGTGCATGTTTTTAATTTAAAATGTCATCTTAGTAAAAAAGACAACTGACATACTCAAAACCAAGAAAAAACAATAAGATTTTTTTTAATTTTGGAAAACAATACACAAGTCATTTGGGATGTGTAGGAAACATACAAACCTTAATCCGAAGCACGGTGTGACCGATATAACTCCAAGTCCATCTTTTTATTTAAAATTAACCTCAATTTTCGTAAAATTAACATTTTCAATTAATTTTTTTTGTTTCTTTTAATACCAAAAGAATAATTGTTTTCTAATATAAGTGTATTTTATTTCTCAATAAGGGGTGGTTTTTTTCAGCAATAGCATGAGCTGGTTCAGGATTAAAAGACAAAGGAACATTAATGTTTTTAATGTATGCAATAATTTGTATTTATGTAATTGTATAAAAAATGTTTGAAATGTCTATAATATAGTGTTTGTTTCTTGTGTTTGTGTTGTAAATTTCATTTAATTTAAATCATGTATTGTGAATTGTTTTTGTTGATATTTGGTGTGTTTCTGGTTCTTTGGTGCTTTTTTATGGAACATTGCAATGGTGCTATAGTGTGCTATTAGAACACACTGCATCATGGTCCTTTATCAATGCTTTTCAAATCATTGATAAATGAATACTTTATCAGTTATTCTATGAGTACTAATAAATGTTCCTATATTAGTGATTTTATGAGAACTTATAAAGGACCCTTTATCAGTGATTTTTCAGTGCTGATAAAACACCAGGTCTTTTAACAACACTCATGTAGTTAGTTCTTTTCTATAGCTGATAAAGTCTATTTCTTATGTTGTTAAAGATATATTTTGTATTAGTACAATGAGATTGTAACAGTAAACCATTTCCAATTAGGTAAAATTTGAATCATAAGATCCAAAAATAATAACATAAATTAAAACATTAAATACCATTTAAATAAGTATATTAATGGTATAACCTATCTGAAGGGTATTATATACACTACAAAAAATAAATGAGTGGTGAATATGGAATATCTCTCCTAGAAATAAAAGTGAGACTACAAATCCCTTACCCAGAGTTCCACATGCTGTCAAAGAATTCTAAACTCATATATAATAAATATAAATTTATGATAATTCTACAATAGAATAATTTACACACATAAAATAGAGTATATGACCCCTTTAAAATATTTAAAAACCCATTTATTAATAACTCATTAAAATCACCAATTTAGGGTATTAAATATTTCATTTTTCATGAGAATTTTGGTTTGGTACTTACATTCCTTATACTTTGATCCTATTTCCATCATATATAGAATATTAACAGTGATATAAATATAATATATATATATTATATACATTTTTATAATCATTTATAAAATATAGATATTGAAAATTGAATTGCATCATTCATAGGAATGGTAGGTCGTACATACGCATGACCATTTTTTTCACTTTTCAATGGGTTTAACAAAAGAAAGGTAAATAATAAAAAAATGAGAATCATTATTATATCATATATATTCATTAAATCCATCCTTATTACCATCCATGTAATATGGAAATGAAAATAAAATCGCATCGCTTTGTGGAGGTGGTTCTCCACATGTACGCACGAGCAATGTTATTGTTTTAAAACAGTTTTGATGGTAAAAGGGTTGATATTATATTAACATTGTGGAACCATAATTACTTCATCAAATTACACATAAAAATTAAAAACATCATAATAACCATCCATTAATGATGGTGATGGAAGTTAAATTGTATCGCTACATGGAGACGGTAAGATGTATATACGCATGAGTGATACATTCACTTCCCATTTGATGGAAATTGGGTGAATAGAAGTGGTTTCATAATCAAAAAAACATTTAAGTATATTTAGGATACTGAATTTATTATTTTATGGAAAATATAAAATATTTAGAGGAGGTAAAAGAATAATTAAAAAGAAATTGATCGGTTGAGGTGATTACCTCTTATTTGAAACAACTCATTTAGATATCCTATTAAGAACCCAAGGATTGACTTTTGGGAATAAAATAACCTATATAATTTTTTATAATGGATTTTTAAGATAAATTTTCTTGGTTTGGTCAATATTTAATGCTCAATGTTCTTTAATGAAGAGAATAGAGAGGTTCCCTTTTATAACCGAGGGGAGGTGAACTATTGGAATTTATTAAATGATTAAAAATATAATAAATTCATTATCAAGAAAAATTCATCCAAATATAAAGGGATTCTAAAATAAGGAATTACAGGGTTTAAATCCATAAAAAATAAAAAAATCATAGGTTTAAATGGTATTTTGAACCTTATCTTTCAGTTTAAACTCTTTGTTAACCTATTTCAACAGTAACCACGGTAATGTGTTTTTCACACATAAAGGGTGTGATTTTACATAGAAGGTGAAAATTGGATCATAAAAATCCCATTGATGAAATTAATGAACAAATATTACAAACCTTTTCCTATTTAAATATTTTTTTATAATTTCTAAATAATTTAAACAATTATTATTTTCAATAAATATTATTAATTTTATTTTTGAAACTATTTATTTTATTTGACATTAAATACACTAAAAAAATTAAATAATAATATAATCCTTTAAAATATCCCTCCTCAATCCATTTTTTTTATTTTTTTAAAAACCACTTTTTGGAAAAGTGGGAACCCACAAGATCAAACTACCGCCCAATCAACCATCAAACATCAATTTTAAATTTCAAATTTCAGTTTTCAAAATTCAAACACTACCTCAGGCCACGTCTTGCATCAAGTCGTGAATCTTGAACCGATCAACGTCACAGCGTCACAATGTCATCCCATAACATCAGTGTCATTCTATCATCATCATAAAATTAGTCATCAATGGAGGCGATGATCGAAACCTGCCCCACCGCCAGAATGTCATTGTTGAACACCGTAACAGTCACCGAAAAAACCCACCGTCAATGTCCCTCAACCTCACCGTAAACCAAAAAAACACAACACCAAAAACTATCTGAACCACCAACCAATAAACCAATAAACCATCGACGCAAGAGGAACCATCGCCGTCACCTCCAACACAAAATCATAATCATTGTCAACATGACAAAGTCGCTGCGGCATCGAGGATGAATGTTATAAAACAGATGGAGAGATAAAAGGGCAATATACCCTGATGACCCATGTCGTTAGCCCAAATCACACACCCGCCGGCGACGCCGAACGTTCACCGAAACCCATTGACTCTATCGATAAACGAGCTTACACAAGTGATCCACCTGAATATCATGACAATGCATCCACCGACGTCCACTAAGAAACACAAACGACCCAAAAAAACATCCAGGCGATGACCTGCATTCACAAAGTCATCACCGATAATCGCTCGGAACCAACGAAGTTGAAACCACCAAAAGCCACCGGCCACCCAAACGCACATCCCAAAGCACCTGGAAGACCACTACACCAAGACACCTCGGAATGGGAAGTGGAGTCCTAGAACTAGAGTAGAGATGTGAGTAGGATGGAGGACGTATGATCTCATCCTCACAACACCCCACCAGGCGACTGAACACAGAACAATAACGAACACCCAAAACACCCAGAACAGAAAAGGAAACCAACAACGAATAATAAGGAAAAGTGGGTACTGAAAGAGAAGGGAAAGTGGTGACTATAACCCAAAAGGGAAGGAGAAGGAGACGCTAGTAAAATCCATGATTGCTGATCCTCTAGCTGAAAACCATAGAGATTCCATCGCTCTAGATCCGACCTGAAGCGGGGTGTTGGAGCTCAAGGTCAGATCTAGCATTGAAAACCGTAAATTTTTTATATATTCACGTTTTTATTTTTTATTGTTAATTAAATTCATTTTTTATTTAATATGCTTTTTCTGTTAAGGAATTTTTTCATAGCTGGCCTTAGGGCGCACCTCCCATTCCATTTCCATCGTCCACGTGTTTGGATTATTGCAAAGCTATTAGGGATTTAAAAAATCCTGGTGCTTAAGGATCTCTAGAACACGGGGGCCAAGGAAGTCGAGCAGAAGTTAGAACAGAGGTCAGACGAGAGAAAATATTCATCTCCATGAGGTCAAAGCCGAGGCATAACATGCTTTAGAGGATGCAATGCCGATCGAGGAGAGGGGCGACGTCAATGGGTTTCTTGGTCATCACCGATGAAGAGAAGCGCGTCTTATAGATTTTCTACAAGGTGTTCCCAGATCTCAGGAGCCCAAAAACCGCAATTAGGGATTCTGGTTGAGCGATCCTAGTTTTCAAGAAGAAGTTAAAACCTTGGAGACAGGTTCCCAAATCATTGGAAAAGGTTTTGGTTGATGACCCATGACGGAGGGAGACCGCATCGATGACCTTGCTACGAAGGATTTACATCGATACCTCGACCGATTTGTGTTTCTGCTCGCTGAAATCGACCGTAGCCAGAGGCAGGTGCCCCTTTCCTTCGATATTGAAGCACATCTCCATGTTGGATCAGGTTTTTGATTCTAGACGGAGGATGTTTTAACTGATCAAGGGTTTTTTGGATTCATGGTGGAAGATCATGGAGAATCGTTTGGATGGTTGCGGTATGGCTCAGTGGCAGCAACCCCGGATTTTGATATAATTGGGATTTCTACAACATCTTGAAGAATATCACTATGCGTAGATAGTGAGCAACAACATTGACAGTCCAGGCGATAAGGCATTGACTGAGGTATAGTCGACCTCTCGTAAGGGGGGTCTCGGCTTGTTTTACTCTTTAGTGGCATTCAAATGCTTTGTAGATGCAGCTTGGATGTGCTGCAATATTTCAATTCTATTTTGTACTCCACTTATTTGGCATAGTAAAAAATCGTGATGATCTTACCCTGTGCACATATTCCATTGGCCAAAGCATGTAAATCCTTGGTGTCCACATAAATTCTTTCCATTTCTGCATTTATTCGGCTTGTAAATTACTGAATGAATCTTCCGCTTCTGGAATATTAATTCAAATATGTCAGTTTTAAATTTAATATGTTATTGTAATTTACACTTTCAGTGCCTTGTTCACTATTTGTTGAATTCATTTGTTTCATTCCTAATGTTATGGAATTGCAACTTGAACATTATATGTTTATCAATTTGCATGTAATAAATTGAAAATAGACAGTGTTTTCATTTTTCAGATTTTAAGTAATAAAAACACCCAATAGTTCTTGGGATATTATGTGAGTATTTCCTCTCGCACAGGGGCGCTCCCCGCAACAAAGTGGTATCAAAGACTAATTGGGTTTTTGTTTTTCTTTGTTAAAATTTGAAATTGTTTGTTAGTTTTCTTTCAAATGATTTGTTAGTGGGTTTTACAAGTTGCATCATGCTTTGTTATCTTGTTTACCTAGGTCGTTATCTCTCTTGGGTTATAATTTCATTCTGTTGCTAGAAGTTTGATTCCTCATTGTTTGCTTTCCATTTTACATAACTTGTCTGAGCATCAAAAGATGCGTCTTGGTAGTTTCTACCTATGAGTGTCTATGGTTTCGGGGTAAGAATTGGTACTTTGTGAGGTTTTCCTATGTTTGAGAGCTGGTTAGCAGTAAGGTCTTATCAGGATCATGTGTCTCTTGTGTCTGCCTTTTGCCTAGGAGATGAGCTTATGTTATCTCGGCTGTGTTGTTCTGCATCCTTTAGGACTATTTTCTCCAGGTGTGGTCCTGTAGCGAGTTCGGTGTTTAGGCTTGGGTAGTTTGTGGGTGCAATGTCACTTGGCTGATCACCAAGATGAGTTTTTTGCTATTTTACCCTATTTAGCGGCTTTGTTTGGTTTCCCATGAACCTTGTGTCATTAGTAAGACTAGAAAAGGATGTGTGGCCTTTTTGCAGCTTGTTTTCCCCTAGTTTCTAACTGGATCCCAGCCTTTTGTTCTCAAGTTTTAGAGCTGTCTTAGGATGCTGGGACTATATACATGTTTCCTTGAAGCTTCCCTTTTGTGTGAGGATGTCCCCTTTTGGGTTTTGCTTAGGCAGTCTTCTCCTATGGTGTAGATTCTGAATCTATCTGTTGAGGATATTCTGGTGCCTTGCATCGAGAGTCTTCCTGTTAGAGTTTTTAGGTGGTGTGTCTCAGTTTTAAAGCTGACGGTTCTTGGTGCTTTAGTCTTGTTATGTCTTTGTGGGTTCATGTGGAGACCTCATTGGGTTGTTTCATTTACTATTCTTGCTTCCCCTCTTCGCGTTGCTCCTGTTGCTACCTCTAGCCTTAAGAGAGTGAGCTTGTAATTATCTCTGGCTTTGTTCCCCTAGTATGTCCTAGTTTTGGGCTGGTTTCTCTAGGTCGTTACCCGTTACGAGAGGTGATTGGGCCTTGGAAGTGTTTAGAGTTATGGTGCCATGTGAATAGGTTTGGTGACGATCGGGCTTCATGGCGGTTCTTTCAAGATCTCTATTGCGATTTTTGGAGATTACTATATATCGTTAGGAAGCTATACTGAGATGGTTTTTCTTGGTCTGTAGCGTGCTACCCTTGGATCATCAATGTTCTAATGGGTCTAGAGTTTTCCATTAGGACTCCTAGGACTACATTGGATTTGTAGTGAAACCTTGTTGTTGAGGAACCTCTCTTGTTTTCTCGGTTCTACGCAGTGTCTTCTCCTTTGGTGGAGAGTTTTCTGAGTTTGTTTTAGATTCAGGTTAACTGAGCGATTGGCTTGTCTGTGATCTTTGTGTCTTTTGCTGCTTGTTTTCTATGACCTATTTTATTTCTGAGTTTCATTCTATATGAATTTATCAGAGATTTGTTTTGACATGTTTTGTGTGTGGTTGGATACTGCTCTGTTTATTTGTGTTCTGTAGGAACGGGTGAGATATTTCGGGGACTTGTTAGCACGTGATTTGCTAGTCCGATCTTCCTTGTTAGCATCGTCTCAGAGTGTGACATAGGTAAGTACAGGTATGTGCACTATTTATGTTTAGATCCATTTTCTGAGCATGTTTTGTAGCTGTTTATAATATCATTCAACTTTGGGCGACATGTGTCACAGTTGATACATGTTTGGGGAACTGTTTGGGTCATACCCCATAGGTTATTTCATGTTTAGGATATGCCCAAGTTGATGATGTTAGGTGTTGCAAAATAATTATATGGCTTTGATTTTAATTTTCAAGGTGGAGAGTGTGATGTTGTTGCATATTAAATCTGTTCATGCATTTAATTTCCAAGGTGGAGATTTGTGATTTTTTTATATATTCACGTTTCATTTTTTATTGTTAATTAAATGAATTTTTTATTTGATATTATTTTTATGTTAAGGATTTGTTTCAAAGCTGGCCTTAGGGCGCACTGCCCATTCCATTTCCATCGTCCAGGTGTTCAGATTAGTGCAGGGCTATTAAGGATTAAAAAAAACTCGGTGCTTAACGAGCTCTAGAACAGGGGGGCTAAGGAAGCTAAGAAGAAGGTAGAGCGGAGATCGACTTGGAGGAAATATTCATCTCCATGAGTTCAAAGCTGAGGCTCAACAAGCTTCAAAGGACGCAAGGCTGAGCGAGGCGGAGAGGGGTGACATCAATGGGTATCTTGGTTCATCACCGGAGAAGAGAAGCGCAGCTTCTAGATTTTCTACAAGGCGTTCCTGGATCTCAGGAGCCCTAGCACCGAAATTAGGGATACTGGTTGAGCGATCTCGGTTTGCATGAAGAAGGAGAAACCTTGGATACAAGTTCCCAACTCACTGGAAGAGGTTTTGGTTAACAAATCGTGATAGAGGGAGACCACATTGATGGCCTTGCTGCGAAGGATTTCCATGGATACCTTGAATGATTTGTGTTGATGATCCTTGAAATCGACCGTAGCTGGAGGCAGGCGCCCCTTTCCTTCGATCTTTCGACACATATCCACGTTAGTTCGGGTGTTTGATTTGAGATGGAGGAAGTTTTACCTGCTCAAGGGTTTCTTGGATTCTCATTGGAAGATCATGGAGACTCGTTTGGATGGCTGTGGTAAGGCTCGACAGCAACAACCAATGATTTTTATAGACTTGGGATATCAGCAATGGCTTGAAGAACTGCGATGTATGTAGATAGTGAGAAACAAAATTGACAGTCCAGGCACTGAGGCATTGACTGTGGTATAGTCGTCCCCTAATAAGGGGGGTCTCGGCTTGTTTTACTCTTTAGTAGAATTCAAATTCTTTGTAGATGCCGCTTGGTTGTGCTGCACTCTTTCAATTTTATTTTGTACTCCACTTATTTTCCACAGTGAAAAACCATGATGATCTTGCCCCGTGCACGTAGGCCATTGGCCGAGGCACATAAATCCTTTGTGTCCCTTTTACTGCTTCCCATTTCCGCATTTATTCGACTTGTAAATTTCTGAATGAATTTGCCTCTTCTGGAATATTAATTCAAATATTTCAGTTTTGAATTTAATATGTTATTGTAATTTCCACTTCCAGTGTGTTGATCACTTTTGTTGAATTCATTTGTTTCATTCCTAATGTTATGGAATTGCAACTCGAACAGTATATGTTTATCAATTTTCATGTAATAAGTTGAAAATAAACATTGTTTTTGTATTTCTGATTTTAACAAATCAAAACACCCAATAGTAGTTGGGTTATTATGTGGGGATTGCCTCCCATGCAGGGGCGCACCCCACAATAACAACCTTGTGAAAAATGAGAATGCCTTCTACGAAGCGAATGTGAGAAGCAGGGCCGATGGGAAAAATAGGAGTAGACCAGACGTGAAGGAGAGATGGGTGGAGAACCTAGGGGGAAGCCGAGGAGAAGGGAAGATAGAGAGGGGAGAAGAATCTATGAGGGGGAAAAGGTTTCAGGAGGAAACCCTAAGACTGAGAGCGGAGCAAGCGAGAGCGAGCACGAGCAGGATGAGAGATATAGGGGAATGCGGAGCCATAACTAGGTATGTCGTAATATAAAATATCCCTAATATTTCATATTTATTAAAAAAATTCCTAGATTAACTCATCTAGGAAATATTATTTTTATATTTTCTAAAAATAAATTATTTTTTCCTTCTACTTTCACAACCACTACGTCAGCATTGCATAAAAAATTCAAGTAACACTTTAATCAATAAAACATTAATATAAACAACCATTATAAAAACAATTCAATAATATTTGAAATGAAATTTTATATAAAAACCCAACTTGTATTTGCCTCTATGAAAATTTATTGTAGATATTGAAAGAAGAAAAGTGACATTATTATCTTTATGTATCCCTTAAATATTATAATTGTCCAAATCATATCCAAAAGAAAAAAAATCTCATTTTATCATTTTATATGATTATGTATGGAATAGAATCATAAAATTAAATTAATATATGTTTGTGGTTTTATCTTTAATGCCTCATCACCTTATTTTTAACCTCAATTACCTTATTTACCCTTATCACGGTGATAATTATTTACTAAGGGTTTTATTCATAATGACTAAAAATAGATGGAAAATATTTACCAAATTTTTACATCCTAATTCAAAATATGGATCCATTTTTAAAATTCAATTTCAATAAGTGGTGGATATTAATTTAAGTGTATAACAAAAAACATAATAAAAATAGTTTTTCAGAAAAATCCCTATTACGTATAAGAATGTTCTTATACTAAATTCAACCCTAAAATTTATTCCAAGGAACTTAAATGAATTATTAATAATATAATATAAATAATTTTTTGTTAAAATATTTAAAAATAAAATTAATCTTTGTAAATACATAAAAAACAATTTTTAATGAAAATCATCATATTTAATTATTCAGTGAAAAATGAATATTATTCATAAAAATACAAAACATTCACCCAAAAATGATTGTTGTATAAAAATTAAAAAATTTATTCCAATATATCAAATAGATTTTCTAAAATTTCCAGAAATTAATTATAATATTTTATCTCTAAAAGAATAATAATCATTTTTAAAGAAAATTTATTTTTTAAGAATAATATATTTACTAATAATTGAATGCTTGTTTGATAATAATTAATAAATAAGTTTTTATTCAATATACACATATATAATTTATAATTTGGTAATTCATATTCATACCCTCTAGTTCAATGGATTGTTTATAATAGTAATATATAAATAATAATATTTTTTAGTTTTAGATATAGTTTTTTGTGTTATATACACAATAGAATATATTATTATTCTTTTGATATCTTTGGCTGTTACATTTTCCTCCCATTTAATAAATTTCATCCATTCATTTTGAACTTATTCTCGATAATCATGTATTTATCATTTGAAAATTAAATTGTGGAAAACCCATATCGGAGATTCAGTGAATAAAAAATCCTCTTAAAAATAAAGAAATAGAATTTAGAAGGCCATCAAAAACTAGGTTTAAAAATATGAAGAAATTAGTGGAATATGAGAATATAGACATGGAAGAGAAATATAAATCCCAAAGACTAATATTGATTGATAGAGAATACATGTTAGAGAAATTTAACAACCAAAAAACCATAAATAAGTGGTGGGTAAAGAGGCCATGGATTCATTAGAAATGAATGTAATATAAAAAAATATTTTTTTCAATATTCTATTCTTATGATTAAGGAATTTCATTACCATATAAACTAAAAACATAAGTTACTACAGGTACTTGATAAGTACAATTTCATCCATTAATCAATTTCCACCACAAACTCATCTGTTTCTCTAAACAATGAGAGTTCAAGATGAATTTATCATTCTTGAAGCACTAAAATAAACATCATAATACACAAAAGGATATTAGAATATTCATTTTATATATAAATATTAATAAATACCTAATGGTTAGAAAAATGTTTGATAATATTGTATGTGTATAAACCTTCCTATTTAATTCCAAATTTCCCACAATAGCATCACAGGATCCATCTAAATCATTTCATAAATTACCATACATCATAAATAAACCCACTAACCTCAAAAATAAATAATTTTTTTAAACTAAACGGTGATCTCATACCTTTCGATTTACATCCCCAAAATCATAATTTTATTATTCCAAAATAAATTTTCAGGTAAAATCATATATTAAACCTAACAGTTATATAAACCTCAACACAATGAAGCATCTCCCAAAATAATAATAATAACCATGATAAATCCTTATATAATATTATAATGTTAGGAACTTCACCAAAATATCATGAATCAAATTTTTATACAATCAAAAAGGTAATCTTAGCATGACCATAAATATCTCAAAAATATATCATTTTCAATGGATCATTTTCAACCATCCATGTTTTCTATATCCCACTATCGAATAGACCATGATTATCATAAAATAAAATAATATAATAACCCAAAGGGTTAATTCCTTATCGATTGTGTATTCTTCCAAAAACCTAGTAAATTTTTTAAATCACTTAAAAACCCCTACTTGTAAAACATCAAAATGGGTATATATGATTATAAACTTATGATCATCCCTAAACATATATACCCATGACTGTATCTATAAATATTAAGTTAGCATCACATGATAACATATATCATTTTAAAAATTAACACAATCCTTATTCCTCAAATAATATCACAAAATATCAAATATATTCCTTAAACCCAACCATACATTAGATACAATCGAATATAAAATAAATGACTTTATCATAAAATCACTAATCAGTTTCATGGTCACCAATATTGTCCCATTAACTTTATCAATTTCAATCATCTATTCATCCCAACTAAGCATTACCAAATTTTCGCTAAATAACTTTTCAGGGTTATTTGTACATTTCAATATATTTTGACACATCCTTGAAGACAATATACGTTAAAATAATCCTTAGATAACTCGTGATTTTTATATCCCAAATTTCAATGATATTACACATATACAATATAATTCTCAAATCCTGACACATAAACACTTTAATATTTCCACTTAAATGATTGGAATAACAATTTTCCTTCCTTATTCTAGGAGTTAATTATTATATTTAGGCATAGGTATGAATAATTACCATATTCCCAACACGTAATACATTTAATTTTAAATGGTACCTTAGATTGAGATTCATTTCCCTTAATTAAACTCTTCATTTTACCACGGTAATGAATTACTCTATCCCCTACATTCCGACATAGAAAACATATTCTTGTTCATTTGATACATTCACTTGATTTCTTCTTCCCACATTACCAACATATGTGAAATTTAATCTTATTCCCACTACGGCCTTCATGAAACTCTATTTTTCACTTGCTATGACTGTAAGGAAAATAACCCAAGTTTTGATTGATAATCATATAATAAGATAACTGATCATTAATAATCACAAGGTTTCACATTACATATCATATTTCACTAGGATTATCATGAGGAAAATAATTCCATTTTTTATCATTTTCAACTCTGACACAATTCCTCATTATTCCATACATTAACTAAAACCTAAAAATTATATTTTTTGCAATAATAATAATTATAGAAACCAAAAAATCCTGAAATATATTTTATAGTATTTATAAATCATGAACTCTCCTTTTTAATCTATGAAACCTTAGGTTTAACCTAGGTAATCCATGATTATAATCTATTCAAATATTCATGATGTTTCATAAAGAGAATGTGAATGAACTCAAGCATATCCACTAGGAGTGTCAAATTAGGTCTTTATTAAAGGTTCACTCACTATGCACTCGAATGAAAAATGAGATATACTCAACCAAATATTCTTGGGGTTATTAACCCTATATTCATCAATGCCAAAACTATATCCACATAGAGTATCAAAATAGGGGTGTATTGAGGGGAAAACCACATAATATATTCCTTACAAAAAAATTAGGATGTCATCTTATACATAGACTTATCCCTAGGGTTTTCACCAAATTTCACTAATCCCAATATCCAAATATTGACTAAACATTTACTCTGATGACAACTATAATGTTACAGGATTTTCATAAATTGATATTACATCTTTTTTATGAATATTAAATAAATTTCAATAATACAAGTTCTAGGATTATAAAGGTTTAGTGTCTTTGGTGACTGTAAGCATAAACTACTAATTCATAAAATATCTAAATCATCTCCCACTTAGTTATTAATAACAAAAACAATTATTAGACACATCATACTTAAACCTTTTCTTCATATCATGGGGAAAGGAAACATTAGAAATGGTGAGATCAGATGCTCAGTAAGGGTAAACAAGGAGAAACATAATCATAACATGTGTATAATTGTTTGACAAGATGAGATTTAACATTTGAAAATGATACACTGTATATCAAAGATAATAATCTAGATTTATGGAATAAATCATTGTAGTTCAAAAGATATTAATCATAAAGAAATCAATGATCATGGTCCATGAGAGAATAACATTGATATAATAGATAGAATTTTGGAATATCAAAAAGCAAGGAAAATAATTTCCTTATTAGTCAAGGCTCACTACCAGGGCTATCATAATGGATTAGGTTCACTTAACTTTCCATCATAGTAGTCAAGTTTTACTCTCAAACAATTGATTGAAAAAATGATTAATACCGGGAAAATGATACAAATTATTGATTATGATCTTGCTAAGTTCTTAATAATCAATGAAGAGTTGTGTTGATCTATATGTCATCTTAACAAAAAGAATAGGTGAACCCCATGGTGACAGACTTGGCCAAATGAATCCCATTTCATGATCCCCCAAGAGTTTCTTCGTAAATTCATGAAACTTAGTAAAGGGAATTATATACTGAGTTATTGAAATAGGTGTAACACTGATTATGATTTCTATTCAAAACTAAACTTTACAATTCTGAGTGAGACTAAGAAACTCTTCTATAAAAACATCAAACCAATATCATAAAATTGGTGTGTCTAAGATAAATACAGATTTTAATATGAATCAAGGCCTATAAAATGGATGCAATTTTCATCATATGATCATATTTATCTTCACATTGATAGATGACTATAGTTTGGTTTCTAATATCAAATGTGAAATATCTTCCTTGGTAATTGATGTGGGATTTATATAATGAAATACATTCTTGTCCTAAGATAACATCAAATTCAACTATAGGATGAATAATGGGATTTTTAGGAATCACATTCCCAAAAACCTCAATCAGAGAAGAATGATAAACATGAGTTGTGATTATTATACCATTAGGATTTTTCACTAATAATTCAACATTTAATAATCGAGGTTTCATTGTGATACCCATATAAATTTATTCAAATATAAAAGATTGTGTAGATCAAGAATCAAATAATAAATTAGTAGTTCTAGAGTGGAAGGTATGGGTAACTTTCAACAATTTGTTATCCAAATCAATAGTAGTGATCGCATGAGATATCCCTTTTTCTATTAGATTAAGTGGTCGCTGATGTCAATCATTAAAATTAACCATCATATTTGAGTATTAGATAGAATAATTCTTACACTCCTTACATTTGAAACAATAGTGTGTGGGTGGTATATTGGGTGTTTTTTTCCATCATTAGGTAACTTATTCTAGTCATCACTCTGGTATTTGATTTCCTGAGGACAATCCTTTATAAACATAAAACATTTACTAGACCCTTTAAAAAAATTACACAATGATTATTTCAACACATCGAGGTTAAGTGAAATCTTATATTCTTCTCTACATGATTTTATAATTTTTTTTGAATGTAATGTTTCTTTTATTATCAAAACCAATATATTTATCAGTAACTCCAATCTCTATCTCAGCATTAATATCACATCGAATGATCTATTCATGGATACTAAATTCTCATATGGATAACTACCTTTAGAGAATTGATTTTAATCCACTGAAGAACCGATAAACCATGCCTTTAGATTAGATTTTAATACCAGAATCATACCTTGTAAGTCTTGTAATGTTTGCCTCATAGGTACGAACAGATTCATAATCCTTCTTCTTCAGATGAAGGAAATCCTTTTCTATTTTCATAAAGGGAGTACAAGGAAGGTAACTATTGGAAAATAATCTTCTATACTCATACCGAACCATGGATTCAATTTATTATTGTTGCCTCGTGTTCTTGATAATAGTCCACAACTGATAAGCATCACCATCCAAACAATAAATAACCAAAAAAATTATTTCATGTTCTGAACACTAGAGAAGGTTCCACGAACCAATTCAGGTTAACCACAGACCAGGAACTCGATCTAGCACATGAAAAGGCCTGGTATGCATTACCAAACCTATCGGGTAGAAAACTAGTGTTGGGTATCACATATAACTTCAATTGAGAATGATTTATCATGAAAATTGTAGATAAATAAACAAGAACAGAAAAAATAGAACTTACTAATGGTTGAAAATAAGAAAAAAATAAACATACTTTTGGGTGACTTTGTTGGTCCCAATCATCCACTAAACAAAATTCACTTCATGGTGATTGAGATTGAGTTAGAAGCTTCACTAGAAGATGAAAACAGAGATAGAGGTATATGAATGAGTATTAAAACATGATAGGAGTGCCTGAATAAACTACTCCAATTTCCTAACCTTTAATAAGAAAACCAAGTCATGATAGTTTTGAAATATGGTATATAAAATTGTTTTTAAACTATTTTAAGAAAAATAGGAAACATTATTTCATTTTATGTAAAACTACCTTCAATTTTATTTTCGACACATTTTTCAACGCATGGAAAACATTTTAGGCAATTCCTAAGAAAATATAACCAATTATAAATGATTTTCTTAGTATGGAATACAAAATAAATATGTCATTTAATAAAATAACAAAAAAAATTCTTGGAAATAGGATAGAAAATTAATTTCAAATAATACCATGAAAAAAATGAGTTGACGAGAGAAAGAACCATGGGTGACGCCTAAGCAACTAGGTTAGCTATGTCCTAAGATCCTCGTACTATAGTGATCAAACCATATAATCTATTTTCATGCATGAGCATATAGAGAGGTTGAATCCAAAGTTCTAGTGGTCCCTAAAAGCATCATAATATTTTTTAGATAGTTTCGTAGCATAATATTACTGAGGAACCTAGGTCAGTGACCTACCAAGTCAATTAGTGTACTAGTCCTTAGAAACACACATAGTTTTCTAGGTGATATAATTTATTTCAAAATCCACCCAACACAATTTTTTCTAAAGTAATAACATGTCAACAAACCATTTCAAGAGGGTTTAATACATTTCTAAAATATTTCCCACAAAACCCCCTTAAAAAACCTTTTACACACACAACACAATTTAAAAACCATTTTTGAACATTTATAATCTTGAACATTTTGAAACATTATTGAAACAATATTTAAATAAATAATATACATCTCAAAACTTAGAGGAAAATAATAAAAACATGGAAAAGTATTATAGAAAGAATTAGAACCCTTTTTCATGCCATATACATTCTATTTTATATGAAAACATATTTATAAAACACTCAAGAAATTGAGGAATTCAAATTAAAAGACTCAAACATAAGAAACATAAATCAAATCATGTTTCTTTTGATGATAAAAATTTGAAACCACCATAAAATGGTACGTGGAAGAAAAAGACACCCTCATATTATGCTTACAGACATATGCACAAATATGCACATCTATACAAATATATATATAGAAACCCCTAGTTACAATGTAGATATTACTGTCACCATGTGGGAATACATACAAAAAAGGTATATAAATATATGCCTTACATATTCATATGTGTGTAAGTCATCATCATGGGTGACAATCCAAAACACACTAGAAAAATACAAGACACTCAAAAAATAAAAAATCTGTAATTCTAATTTTTCCAATTAATTAAAACAGATGAAAACCGACTTGGAACCAAAGTCCATTACCATCAATGGTTATTGTTGGAATCGACCTCAATCGAACCCCACGAACCATAGAAACTAAGAATCCATAAAAACAACCCCTAAATCGGTTTAGGGTTCACCGTAGGTGAATAAACCACATAGAAAAGAAAGGAAATAATGAAATATTTAAATAAGGAGGGGTAAGGGAAAAAACTCACCAAAAATTAGTGCAAGAAACATCCACCAGAGGGAGGGGGAGGGGGAGGTTGCACGTGAGGGGGAGCCCCTCCTATGTAACTGGACGTGCATGACGCGATGGGGAAGATAAGAAGGGGAATGCCCAATATAGTGGGAGGAGGAGAAATATAAAATAACAATAACAATAATAATAATATTATTATTATTAAAAACATTTTTTTTCAGAATCCTGGAAACAATGTGCCAACCGTGCACCTCTCCTAGAGGCCCTAGACACCCCACTTGGTCAAGTCGCATGGTTATGGAAACCATGTTCTGGGGATGTGGTTTTCTCTATTCAGAACTGCTGACACCCTCACATTGCCTATGCATGGTTTCTACTAACCATGCAATAACCGTGCACCAATACTGAAGAAAAAAATATAAAATTTTAAAACATGATGAGGACAAAAACTCAAAAATGAGGCTAAAATGCAGATAATGGTGTCCATTAATAGTGATACAAATTTCTCTAATAAAGGGGAACTTTTATCCATATTTTTTTTATCATTGATAAAATCTACCCTTTATCAGTGCCTTTTTTAGTGCGATAAAGGGTACCGTTTATCGGTGATTTTTTAGCACTTATAAAGGGTACCCTTTATCTGCGCTTTATTTTTAGCACTGATAAAGGGTATCCTTTATCATTTTTTAGTGCAAATAAAGGTCCCAAATAATATGAAATAATTAAAAAATAAATGTTAAAAATGAGTTAATTAAAAAAGTTTTTATAATTTTATTAATTAAATAATTATTTTTAAAAATGAATAAATTTATCATACATATATATAAATTATAAATCCTAATAAATTATTTATACTAAATGTATAGATATATAAAATTAATAAAATTAAATATTGAAACAAATAATAATTTAATGTAAGTAAATACAAAAAATAAATATTATATTAAATAAATAATTATTAATAAAAATGAATAAATTTAATATTGATATATATATATATATTATAAATATACAAAAATATTATATTAAATATAGATATATAAAATGAATAAATTGTAACAATTAAACAAAAAATATTAAAAATGAATATTCTGTAATAATTAAACATAAAATATATAATGAATAAATTGTAATAGTTAAACAAAAAATAAAAACTGAATAAACTAGAAAATTAATTAAAAAAATTAAGGAAACATTTATTAATAAAGAATAATGAGTTTAATATATATATATATATATATATATATAAATTATAAATAGTAATAAATAATATATAATAAATTTAAATATAAAAAAATAATAAAATGTAATAATTAAAAAATATTAATATCAATTTTATTTTAAGTGGTTTTTATACATAATTATTCATTAATACATTTAATATATAAATATATTCAGATATATATTTCTTAAAATATGATTTATATAATAGAAAATATTTATTTCTACATTAAATAAGTCATATATGTAGTGAAAATGGTTTGTAATGAAAATTTATTACCAATTAAAAATACTGACAAGTTTTATCATATAATCGATATAATTTAATGTCAATTGATTTTTTTGTTTAAAATATATCATATGTGTGTTACATTGATTCCACAAACATATATGTAATTTATGAATTTAACGAACACAAAAATATTTACGTAATTAAAGAAATCTTATATAGAAACACATACTCCAAATATTTATGTAATTTATTCAAATTTTAATATTCATTTTATAATTTCATTATCACTTGATACATTTAATATATTATTTCTTTAATTAGTAATTTTTTTTTATTTTTTATTATTATTACATCTAGTTAGTAATTAATTTTTAATATTTTTAATATTTTATTTTTTTGGGTATTTAATCATTTATATTATTTATTTATCTATATTTGTTTACTATGTTTTAATATTCACAATATGTATTCATATTTTTCTCATTATATATCCATATTATTTTAATAATTTATATTTAATTAATAAAACTTATTCATCTTTTCAATATTGTTAAAGTTTACTAATTTTTATTTATTCAATTTCACTCATTTTTAACATGCATGAATTTAAGATTATATATTCATTAATAATGTTAAAAATATATTTATAAATAGATATTTATATGTAAATAAATTTCTAAATAAACATATTTATAAATGTATATTTACTATATTTATGAATTTATATATCTATAATTATGAATAAATAAATATTATTTCTTAAAATGTTATTTATATAATTTTAAATAAAGAATTTTATATATTTTTATAATAATTATAAAATTACAATATATTTGTTTAAATAATGAATGTATTTACTATATTTATATTTCTATTTATATTAAAAATATATATATAGAATAATAAAAATTTATATAATGATATAAATATATAAATATATAAATATTATTTTTTTAATGTATTTATATTATTATAATTAAATTATTATAAATTTAAATAATTATAAAATTATCATAAATATATTTAAATAATGAAAGTATTTAATATATTTATATTTACATATATTTATTAAATATATATATTTATAATATATATATTTACTAACAATTTTTTATAAAATTTAATTATAAATCCTTTATCAATGCTAAAGTTTTAGCACTCATAAAGATGTCTTTTATTAATGCATGTTTAGCACTCCTAAATCTCTATTTTTATCAGTGCTTTTTTAGTGCTGATAAATATGTCTTTTATTAGTCGTTAGAAATTTAGCCCTGATATAAGAGATATTTACCAGAACATTTTTAGATGCACTGATAAAACATTCCAATATCTATTTAAGGAACCCTAACCAGTCACAAACGAGTCACGATACCCAATGATTTACGCGGAAGCCACCTTCTTTCAGTGCTCCTCTTCATCGAATCCAAGCTCAAATTAGGGGTCGAATCAAGGATTGATCAATTCTAAGGATTGAATCCAAGGATCAAATGATTCAAGGGTTGAACTAATACAATGATCGAATGAATCCATGTTTTGGAGATATCTCTACTTTAACTTGGATGATTCAAAGCTTCAATCCAAGGTATGTTATTTTCTCCTCCTCCTAACTTGTTGATTGCTTATTTGGTGATATCTTTTTGCATTTTTTTGTTCATTATCTCTCACTATTCATTATTCATCATTGATGTCACTTCTAGAATAAATTTATAATTTGGGGTATCTATGATTTTGGGGTTTTCTTGACCCATTACGGTAATTTCATGATGGATTTTACCGTATTAAGAATTCCACACACCAATTTCATCCATGTAGCATATTAAGCTTAAATGTTTTGAACTTCCTACCATGAAAATAAAACACACGAAGTGTTTTTTAAAATTACCCCAATGGATTTTATGTAAAAATTCAAAATGGATTTCATGTAATGACTTCCTGAAGATGAGGTGCAGTTTGTTTTGGTTTTTTATATTTGTAAGGTTCAGTGGTATTACATAGAGTTTTTTATTTTTTGTTAATTGTCCTAAATTTTATCTCATGATTTTATTTCTTGATATCCTATATGAACACCCATATATATATATATATATGA
Source organism: Viscum album (assembly GCA_963277665.1). Classification (NCBI taxonomy): domain Eukaryota; kingdom Viridiplantae; phylum Streptophyta; class Magnoliopsida; order Santalales; family Viscaceae; genus Viscum; species Viscum album. The sequence goes on along the minus strand of OY728134.1, from coordinate 1,022,418,026 downwards.
TTTTTAAAATCCTCATATATATATATACGAACACATTATTTCATGTATATATTTAATTATACAGTCATATGAAATATATATATGATTCATTCAATAAATAAGATGATAATTTTTTTCATGGTTTCCAAATTGCATTCCAAGAGAGACACATGAGGTGTGTTTTTTAAAATTATGTCTTTGAGGCATTTTTGGAACATTTTAAAATCACTATAATTATGACTTATTTATTTTGAATAATATTTTACGAAATAATTATTTAGTTGAAAACTTTTAGTAGTATCAATTGTTCTGGCGTTGTCGGTACCATGAAATGGGTTTCATAAAAATATATCACCATCTATGAAATGGGTTTTATATTAGTTTTGATGCGGTAATTTTTTTTATTTTAAATATAGAGATCGTATTGATGGATTTTGGAAGGATGTTTGAATAGACATGTTTGGGTTATATTTATTTTTGATTGATATGTTCTTTAAAAAGGAGGTCGTACCTCACAATACTATCATAATTGGGATCGCATATATTATAATGATGGTTGAGTGATGGTTACAATGTAGTCCTAATAAGATGTTAAGTGTCACAAATTGTATCAAATTCTATATGGGAGTATAACAAGGTAGCCTAGTTGTGGGTATATAGTAGGTTATATACCTAAGAACTCATCATCATGATTATAGGTGGTTCAAACCCAAGTATGTCTAGAGTCTCGTCATTGGATTTTCTGGAATTTCTGATGATTATATATTCTTTATTTACTTCTATTTACATATATATTATTATTGAATTACTCCATATTTAATATTTATCCATTCTAATGTGACTTATTTTTTATGTTTTTTATTTATTTGTATTGATTTATTTATTATACCAACCACTATTTCATAATATTAAAATATACTATTCTTCATGGGTATAGTTATAAAAAAGAAATATTCAAGAACCCATGAATATTTACAGAGTCTATAAGTATCATCATTCAATAAAATATCAGTTATTATGGTGAAATATTTATTAAGAGAAGTTATAAAGATTAATGATATTTGATATACCATTAATATTAAATGTAATAGTTCTTTAGGATTTTACATCACTTGATCCAAAAAATACAATAGAGGTTATCAAATTCTATATATGTGTGAATAATTATTAGAAAATATTTCTTTGTTTTCATCATTTTAGGTCTACCTTTATTGGTTCCACCCCTAGTAATCTCTGATTACCGTCCATGTATATGGAATAACTCTTTATTTATTAAAAAATCCAATACATTTTTATATCTTTTAGTTGATGGAATGAGAGTTTATTATTATTATTTTTAGTATTTTTGTTTCTTATTACTCCTTAATTTCCTATATTATATTTTCATTTTTTATTACTCCTTAATTTCCAATATTATATTTTAATTTTTTTAGAGGATTTAAGACAGACATGATAATTCATATAAATAGAGGTAGGACTTTCCTTAGTTAGAGTGTTGAAGGTATTAAGAGTGGGGTTTATCCTAAAAATATAGAAACCATAGAGGCCCCCAGGAATCATATATCATAAAATGTCCCCACTAAGACACCTTAAATCATAGAAAAGAACATGTATTCCTCCCAAGTAACGCCTTCAATATTCCATGAGTTAATAACTAGTTCCAATGGTGTAATTTTAAAAAATGAGAGACATTACCCATTTTAGAGATCACAATGGAGAAAAACTATCATCCTCATCTTCTCTATCTCCCATAAAGTTATTATTAAAATTTGATGATTGAGACTCATCCCCTATCTCTTTTATGATTCATAAACTAATCTGATAAGTAGTCATCCCATTTATAACTATAGCTAAGAGTAGTTCAAGAAACACATGTGCATGTCCATAAGAGATGAAGTATGGATCTTAAGAAGCAAAGTACAATAATAATTTTTTAGGAGATGGAGATGATGAGGATGAAAGTTTTCTATAACATTCACCTTTGGATGAATTCAGAGGATATCACATAAAATATTGGAGTAATTATTTTCTTAAATTCAATTACCAATTTCCATCGAAGCATACGAAACTTATTTGAAAAAACCAGACATTAGGTTCCCCCTTATTACAATTATCTATTAATTTAAAATTTTATATTGAATACCTTATGTGTATTTATTTATTTATTGTAAAAATGAATATGTTATAAACCTAATAAGATGGATATGAGTCAAAAATGGATGCACGCTAATTTTCTGAAAAAATAATATGAAGATGGAGTTAAAGAGTTCATCAATTTTTCCATAAAGTATGCATACGAGAATTCTAAAATCATTTGTCTATGTTTATGTTGTTATGATTCTTCAAGAAAAATTAATCTAGATAATTTTGAGTAACATTTGATTTTTCACAGAATAGATCTGGACTAGAAATTTTAAAATAGACATGGGGAAAAACTGAACGTGAACACCAATTGGGATAACACTATGGTTTATGGATCATTTGATATGAACAACAGTGTATATTATGATAGAGATCATGAAGAAGAAATGAATATGAAAATTTAAGATGACCATATTGATTTTCCAAAGTTGTTTGAGAAGTTGAATAGTTGTTCTAAGTGACCATTTAATACAAATTGTATGAAATACACTACATTTATAGCTGTATTAAAGTTATATAATTTAATAGTTGGCAGTGGATAGAGTTACACCAGATTTATAGAAAACCTTTTTCTTCATAATGATATTCTTTTAGAATAAAATGAAATTCCATTTCAAACATATGAAACTAAAATAATTCTATGTTCAATGGGAATAGTATCTAAAAATGAATGATTCTTTAAATGATTTCATATTGTTATTCAAGGACATTGAATCAATCATAATATTTCCTAATTTTTGTGTAGATAAACACAAGAATAATTAATCAAGTCCTTTGAAATATGTATGGTACTTTCCTATCATTCCATGGTTTAGAAGACTATAAGGATTTCAGGAAACCATGTGATAATTTACATGGAATATAGATACATGAATTAAATATGGGAAACTACATAATATAATAGATTCTCTTCAGTCTCTGAAAATTGATTACAAGTATCCTAAATTTGGAAATGAGATGAGAAAATTGCATCTTCCATTATCAATAGTGAGAATATATCCTTTTGGTGTACTGGCAAGTTTTCACAATAGATTGCATGTCCTATTGGAAAATTATAACATTCCAACATAGTTATGCATTAAGAACAAATAAATTATGTTATCTATGATTATATCTAGACCAAAAAAACTCGATAATGATATTGATTTCTATTTGGCTCTATTAATCAATGAACTAAAATTGATGTGGGATATAGGTGTTAATATGTATCATTCTCATAGAATTAAATAATTCACATTGAGAGCCATGTTATATGGGGTGATAAATGGATTTCCTTCTTATGGTAATTTATCAAGCTATATAATTAATGGAATGTTGGGGTGTCACATTTTTGAAGAAGAAACACCCTCAGTTCGGTTGAAACATTCCTCGAAGACTATGTTTTTAGGAAATCATAAATTTTTACATCGATATCATAAATACTAATCTTGGATGACAGCATTCGATGCGAATACCGAACAAGGTACAACACCATCTACACTAATGGGTGATCAAATATTCTATAAAGTGAAATATATTAACACTATTGTTTTGTAAACCATTTTACAAAAACCATAGGAAATCAGGTTGGAAGAAGTGATTAATTTTCTTTGAATTACTGTATTGGAATTTTTTGTACATCAGAAATTTCCTTGATTTCATGCATGTAGAAAAATTTATTTCATAGTTATATTGGTACATTACTAAATGTTCATGCAAAACTAAAAAATTGAAGCAAGGATATGCTTGACATATTTGACATGAGAATTAGGTGAGAGTTTGAACTAGTGAAGGGTGAATGGAATACTTTTCTTTCTCTTGCAGTTTACACTATCCAAATGGGGAAAGTTGAAAATTTTCCTTTTTCTAAATAGTGTAAAATTTATAGAGGGTTATTCATCAAATATCTAGAATTTAATGTGAATGGGTAATTTGATGTTACATGGACTAAAATCACATGATTTTCATGTTTTGATGCATGATTTTATGGTAGTTCCTTTTTTGGAATTCCACCTAAAATTGTATGTCATATATTAACTAGACTATGCTTCTTTTTCAAATCCATATATAGTAAAGTTATAGACCTGACGAAGTTTCAAATTCCGAATAAGCAGATTTCATTAATAATATGTGAAATAGATAAGTTCTTACCAGTATCATTCTTTAATATAATGGTCCTCCTAATGGTTTACTTAGATATGTTCAACTATGTGGTCATGTACAATACAAATGGATTCACCACATTTATTGGTATATGAATATTTTCAAAGGGTATGTCATGAATCCAAGTTGTTCAGATGGTTTTATTGTAGAATGATATATTGATGAAGAAGTTGTTGATTTCTGTACCGATTACCTATCAGATGTTGATAGTATCTGTCTCCCAAATCTCAACATAGTATACGCCTTATGAATGAATGGATTTTCAGAACGGATAATGTTATAATCACCTTTACTATGGTATCCCACCTTTTTGTTACATAACATTTCATTACATTGTAAAAATAGAAGCCCTTTTAATGTTTAGTTTCTGGGAAATGGTGTACATAATACTTGAAAACATAAAATATTATTCAAATAAACCTGAAAATATTCTTAATTGGTTCATCCTAAATAAATTTAAACATCTAATATACTGGGGAAATAAATCAAAGGAATGGGTGAGCATAAGGCCTAGTAAGGGAAACCATTTAAATATTTGCATGAGGAATATCAATAAGAACATGTGGAATATCATTGAGGCTTGAGAAACATAAATTGAGCCATGTAAAAATAAAATGTAAATTAAAAATAACCTAACAACTTGGTTATAACATTTAAATGAGAAACTCATAACAATATCACCACGTTTTTTCACCAAGATGTAATAAATATTACCCAGTTTATTCACTAAGGTATCATAAAACATGTCATCTCTAGAGATTTAATTATTCACCCAATTCATTGAAGAGGTATAAATTTGAAACATTAATATGTTTTAATTTAATTTGATTTACATATATCATAATCAATAATTTCATAAATAACTCATGGATAATAAAAGAAACAGATATCATATCAAAATCTTGGTGTTTCAAAAGTCCTTAAAAAATGATCATTATGTCATTTTCTTCCCATGAAAAAGTAATGTGGGTTTCAAGTATATTAATCCCAAAATAAAACAAATAATTTTTAAATTTAGATTAACACCCTTGGAAAATCAATATTATTGTGTATTTATAATAAGAAAATAAGAGATAATTTTTTGGTGAGAAAAGAGAAATTTTCAGAGGTAAATCCAGCAACATAACAGGTATAAAATTTGGTTTTAGAAAATAATAAAATGAGAGGGAACAAGGGTATCTTACTCATAAAATAATTTTGTTATAGAAAAGGGAAAAAATACTATGTAAAAAACACTTGGTATGTAAATTCAATGACATACCACATAAAGATGGAACTTGAATGGAAAAGGGAAGTGTAGATTTCCCTTAGCTTAAAGTGTTACTCCTAAAACATAAGGATTGGGACCTTGGAGCTTGAAGACACCTTGGGAGGAATACTTTCAAGGTAAAACTACTATATTTTTATGAAGTATTTATTTGGAGTGAAATTTATTGGCGAAATTGGTGGGTATTTATTGGAAAAGTGGAGGATTTGTTTATTAATTTCCAAATATCGGCCTTGGAATCCTAGGTTGTGGAAAATAAAAAACCATGGGATTTTCCATGGTATCTAACCATGGATTGGGGGAAATGGATCATATTTTATGTTATTTTAATCCACAAGAGTCTATCATAATTTAATATTACTTCTTTTGACATGGAGAAGTAATGTTTCCAAAATATAATGTTTTTAATGTTAAAGTTTCCATTTTAGACTTTGGAAGGTAAATTATAGGATTGGAAATTGATGATAATATATTAAAATAATTTATATTGATAAAATAACATATTTTATGTCATGGATTGTGGTTAATTAGTTGTTAAATCATTATGAAGTAATTATGAAGTCATTAAACATACAGAAAAATTCAAATTGTATTTTTAATATTAATGAAAAAATTAAGAATTTTAGAGAATTATAATAAAATCACCATAACCTAATTTTGGAATGATGATTTCAAAAATTTTATTTTTTTCTAATAATTCACTAAATATTATAAATTTAACTTTTAAATATAAAAAAACATATTTATTAGTGGATTGATAATGCATAGTAAAATTTATGGGACTTGAAAAAAAATAATCATTTATGTTTGAATAAGAGTGTGTTTAATATAAAATATCATTAAAATAAGTATTATTTGTAACATATTAGTTTATTATAAGTATTTATATCTTTTTTAGAAAAAAGTTATATCTAAAAACTTAATTTTTCAATTTAAATATCAATTTTATTTAGAAAAAATATTCTTAAAATCGAAATGAATTGAATAAAAATTTTATTTATACAATGGTATTACACATTAAGTAACTGGGGCCTCGACACATAACACCTTAGGAAACGCACTTATAACCTAAGGGAAAGGTATGGTATAGTGATAAATTCTTGGGGCAGCTGAGCTACCATAACCTAAGTGGTAATTTACACTAACTTGAACTTAACCCATATGTGATTTTGTTCTAGATTCACTTGTTGAAGCTCATCTTTGGATTAGTAAAAAGATAACCCCAGAGATACTACCTCCCTCCCAAGCACCATAAAATGGGATTCATAAGGCATTACTCGACTTTTTGATGTCATCATTTATTTTTTTGTATTATTTATTATTTATCATTTCAACTTACAAATTATAATATAAGAATTAGTACCAATAGTATAGTTTATAATTTTAATGTTGACCAACAATCATATATGACCATTAGTAAAAAAAATAGTCAGATCACAATGGTCACATTTCCCTTTATACTCACTTCAATATTTCATAGATATTGTTTTTTCTGTATGGTACAATATAAATTTTTTTTTATCAGGAAACAAATATCATTTAAAATGATCAGGTTGTTACATTCATCCACCTTAAGAAATTTCATCCCCAAAATTTCAACTCATTCTATCAGTTGAGAAAAGGTATTGGTACTACTGTCTCATTTCCTCCCTTCTTTACCACGTGACATCTTCATATATATGGTTCCACTACAACACTTTGACAAGGTGGGTAGTCTTATTTTTTAGAACCTTGTCTCTATGGTCCAAGATCTCCAATAGCTTCTCTTCATATGAAAGGTCATGTTCCAGTTACACCGCATACGAATTTAGTACATGTGAAGGGTCAGGTATGTTCTTACTCAAGAGAGATACATGGAATACGTCATGGAATTTAAATATATTTGGTGGAAGTGAATGTCGATAGGTCTCTGCTCCCATGTGATCAAGAATTTCATAGGGGCCAATGTACATGGGGATAAGATTCCCCTTGTATAAAAATAACATGACTCTATTCCATGGTGATATTCAAAGGAAAAAAAATTCACCAACATCAAAATCAAAGTCTATTTGATGATTTATAACTCTTCTACCGACTCTGATAATCCTTAATGTGTTGTTGGAAAACATGAACCTTTTATATCATATCTTGCACAAGATTGGGACCAATAATATTTCTCTCAACAATTTCATCCCAACAAGTATAAGTTCTATATCTCTCCCCATGTATAGCTTTATAGTCTTCCATTTGAAAACTTGAAGGGATTTTTTTTGTATGAGAACAAAACTAATGAGATATGTTGATCCCATCCACATTTAAATTCCATTGATCAGGTTCTCAACATGTACATGGGTGTTTGAATAGTCATTTTAGATTGGACATCAGTTTGGGGGTGTTAGGTCATTTGGAAATTCAATTAATTATTCAGAGAATGTTAAAGACTTCTCTAGAATTTTGATGTGAATCTTAGATCATGAGTAGAAGTGATAGAAAGTGGTACACCATGCAACCTAACCACATACTTTAATTAAATAATGGCATGTTTTTCAAGAGTAAATTATTCCAGAGTAGAAATGAAATGGTCTGTATTGGTGAAATGAACAACTATAACCCATATCACATTATTTCCTTTGGATGTTCTCGATAGACCAGTGAAAAATTACATCATTATATTGTCGCACTTACATGTTGGTATGGGTAGGGATTATAATAACCCTTTATGAATTTGTCTCTCTTCCTTAACTTGTTGACACACTATAAACCTTGTAGTGTAGATGGAAATATACCTTTTTATGTTATCCCATAAATAATTATCACAATGGTTGTTATAAATTTTAGTGATTCCTTGATGTATTGAGAATACAGGGTTATGTGATTCATCTATCAGCTCATTCTATATTTCTGGAATTGATGGAACACATATCCTTGTATAAAATTTTAGAACACCTTGATCAATATTGATCTCAGGAAACATCCCATTCTTTATAACCTCTATCTTCTTCTATAACAAAGGATATTATCTTTGAGATTTCTTTCTCAGATCTTATTATAAGGGTTGAGAAATAATTTGGTGTGGGGTTTATGAGGTCCCTTCCCTCATGATTACCATTTCCAACCTTAATAGGTCCTTTATCAATGGATCTCTTATGATCTGGATCAATTACAAAACAATAGGTTCCTTCCTACATAATGCATCATCAACTTTTTTTGCTCCTCAAGGTTGATAATTAATTGAATAATCATAGTATTTCATAAGTTCCAACCATCACTTATATTTCATGTTCAATTCCTTTTGAAAGGAAATATTATTCACACCTTGATAATATGTGTATATATAACCATTATCCGCATAAATATAGTGCTGCAATATCTTCTGAGAAAAAAAGCACAACTAGCTCCAGGTCAAGCATATGATAATACTAATCATAAGTAATTAACTATAAATATGCATAAGTTATCACCGTATCATTTTTTATTATGAAACACTCAATCCATTTCACAGAAAATCACTTAAAATGATTTATGATTGCTATAACAACCAATCCCTTCTTCAAATATTGGAAAAAATCTCCAAACTCCTTTTTCTAGAAGAACATAGCCCCTCTCTGAGTAAAATTATTTACTGGATTAGAAATTCGTGAAAAAAATATCAAACCTCTTATAATATCTTGATAATATAAGGAAATGAGGAATCCTAGTTGCTATCGTAGGATGAGGCCACTTCTCCAAAATTGTCGTCATGGCAGTATCAACTTATATTCATTTATTTTTTAAATGTTTCCCCAATAAAGAAAATTATTATAATAAAAATTCACATTTTATGAACTTTTCAAGTATCCTATCCTTCCTCATTGTTTTCAATATAACCCTTGGATGATCCTTATTATTCTAAATAAATTTTGAATATATCATAATATCATCAATAAAAACTATAAAAAATTTATCAATGTAGTACTTAAAGACTCTATTCAATAGACCCATAGATATAGGAGCGTTATTCAATGTGAAGGGTATAACAAAAAACTCATAATGTCTATACCTTTATTGAAAGGTGGTTATTAGAATATCTTCTTTCATCACCCATGATTAATTATAACCAGATAAAAGACTAATATTGTAGAATAATTGAGCCCAACAAAGTTGGTAATATAAATCAATATTCATTTAAAGAGGGTAATTTTTCTTCATTGTGATCCCATTAAGTTCATTATAATCAATGCATATCTTCATTGATCCATCCTTCATATTCACAAAGAGATAAATTACTCCCAAAGGAGACACACTTGGTCTGATGAACCTCTTCCCCAAATGATCTTGGGTATGTTTATTTAATTCCTCCAGCTCCATATTTTCCTTTTGATACGAGGTCTTTGATAACAACTTGGATCAAATCATCAGTTCAATGGATAACTCTACCTCTCTTTCTGGGGGAGGTCCAAGTAACTCCTCAAGAAATATGTCAATGTATTTATGAATGATGGGGAAATTTTATATTCATTTAATTTCATTTCATTCTTCATATTCAATGATCACTTCCACAAATATGCCTATGGGAGGTTCTTCTAGAAAACTATCAAGCCAAGATATCACTCCTTTGAAAAAAAAGTATAGGTTGTCCATTCAAAACTACTGAGATTTCCATGCTTCTATAATTGATCTTTTTATTATACTTTGAGATCCATTCCATCCCTAGTATAGTGTTTAATTCTATTTTAGGAACGAGTACTACATTTGTGATGATATTGTGCTCGCCATAGTGAATACTATAGTTTTTATAAACTATTTATGCTTGAATAATCCATCCAAGACTATTGACTGATAACTCTACTTTTATCAATTCTGAGATTGATTATATATTCTATGAAAATTTGGTGGAAGTAAATGAATGGGTTGAATGAAAATCAAACAATGTTCTTACTATATTTGAGAGAACAATGAGAGTACCTTCCATCACATCATTTGGATCATCTACATCAACAGTCATGATAGAAAAAGCCTACCCATTATCTCATAATATATAATAAGGTTAATGGTGATTCTCCTACATTATCTTCTGATTTGGAAAATGATTAGAAAAGTTCCCAAGTTTTCCACACTTGAAGAAATAATTGGACATCAGGTTAGGCCAGCACCATCTTCACTTTGTCATTATTATTGAGAAGTTGAGGCTTTACCATGATAAGACGGTTCCAACCAATATGGACATATCTTCAACACTTGAAACATTTCACGCTCCTGATAAATCCATTCCCCAAATTCTTCTTCTTATATTATTTTCCATGTGGTAAGTTCCACTTTCTTTCCTCCTCTTACTAGATAAAAGTTCCTACATACTCATAGCTCCTTTAATCGCTTTTTTCATTCGATCTATGGGACTACAACATCTCTTTGAACTACAGTTCAACATTCATATAACTATGCACTATTTCCTCATAGTTTCCTTAATATCAAATAGATATATTCCTTAGTATATGGGGTCTTTGATCACCTAATAATTTATCAATTATTCCATAATTATCCACGACAATGATAGATGTGTAATGAGAATGTATTGTAACATTAATATCATAGCTTATTAGAGGTTCAATTTCCATATTATTCATATATAGGAATTCCTTACCTATTTTAAATCGAATCAAATGGGGGAAATATTTTATTGAAAAAGATTCCCTAAACTCTTCCCACTTCATATCATCAATCTCCCTTCTAAGTTTCGTGTTTTTAATCAGTTTTCACCACTAATCAACTTCTCCTTCTAAGAGGTACAAATACATTGTGACTTTCTCTTATTTGGAACAATGGATTATAGGGAAGAAATTTTCTATTGAGGTTATCCATTTTTCACCAATCAATGGGTTGATAGATCCAATAAAAGAAGGTGGTCATTGACACATAAAGGACTCAACAGAAATTTGTTCCCCTCAAGGTGAATCTGGTCTCTCAGCTTGATTCCAGTTATTGTTTATATCTTGAATTAGTTGATTCATCATTCTCAGGAATTTTTCCATTCTATATTCCATTGGAGGGGAATTAGTGCATGGTCCATTTTTCTCACCATTTACAGGGTTCATCCTATTTCCTACCAATTTCATAAATAAGAAAATCATAGTGATAAAAATATTTCATTTATTAATATTATAATTCTAAAGTGATTTTATTTCCTAAAATAGTATGCTTAAATATGTTATTCTTTAAAAACAATTCCATCTTATATATACCCTTCATAATGGTTTATAAAAATCTAGTGATTAACCAAACATATCCCCCAAGTGTATAAAACTAGGAGTGTAGACAGGCATACTGTTTGCACTAGTTATTTTTCGAGTCTATCTCAAAGCATTTTTTTTCTAGTGTTATCCCTAGATACATTTATGCCAAATCTATATCCACTTGTTCGTATATAGACAAGTATTTATTTACTCAAAAACCACTAACTTAATACTTCCCCAAAAAGAAAAAAAAAATATATTTATAATTGTCCCTATGGTTCTTTCTAAAGTTTCAAATCCTAATTTCCACAAATATCTAAGCCATCATTTGATACCAACTATGGAATCCCACCTTTTTATTATATTACATTTCATTATATTATACAAATAGAGTATCTTTTATTGTTTAATGAAAGTAAGGTAAATAATACATGAAAATATAAAACATTTTTCTAATACACATGAAAATTATATCCATTGGTTCATGATAAGTAAATTTATTGCAGATCATATCCTTAGTACATACATTAAAGTAAAGGGTGAGCATAAGGCCCAGTTAGGGAAATCTTTTACATATATTGATGAGGAATATCAACAAGAACATGTAGAATATCATTATGGAATGAGAAAGAGAACATGAGGAAAATCATAAAAATGAAATTAATCATAACTTTAAAATGTGAGTACAATGTTTAAACGATACATTCATAAGCATATCACCAATATTTGTCACCTAGGTGTCATAAAAATTACCATGTTTATTCAATAAGGCATCGTAAAACATTTCAACTATAGAGATTAAATTATTTAAACAATGAATTAGAGTTCAATAATGTAACACCCTTAATATGTATTAATTTAATTTTATCCATATTTATCATAATAAAAAATTTCATAAAAAACCCATAGAGATTAAATGAAATGGTTTTCAAATCAAAATCATGGCATTTCAAAAGTGCTTAAAAACATGATTATTTTTAAACTTTCAGCCAATAATAAAGGAATTTGGGTTTCATTTATTGTAATACTATAATAAACTAAGTAATTTTTATATTTTTTTTAATGTAAATAGAAAATAAAGATTCTTGGGTATTCATAAGAATAAAATAAAAGAGAATTTCTTGGGGAGAAAATAGAAATTTTGAGATGTAAATCGAATAAAATAACGAGTATAAAACGTGGTTTTAAAATATGTTAAAAGAATAGAGAAAAGGATATAAAACTCATAAAATAATATTATTATATTTAATGGATAAATAAATTTAAAAAAAGAACTTACTTTGGAAATGTGAGGACATGCCACATAAAGATGGAACTTGAATGGAAAAGTGAAGTGGAGATTTTCCCTTACCATAAATAGTTACTCAAAACTTTTGAGGATTGAGACCTTGGGGGGGGGGGTTGAAGATGCCTTGGGAGGACTCCTTGGAAGATAAAAATAATATATCATCATGTTGGACAGATTTTGAGTTAAATTTAATGAAGAGATGGGTGGTCTTTTATAGAACATTTTGAGGATTTGTTTATTGAGTTCCAAATATAGGCCTTGGAAACCTAGTTTTATAGAAAATGGAAAACCACAGGCTTTACCATGGTATCTAACCGTGGTTTTCAACACTTGGGTCATCATTTATCATATTTTAATACAAAATTGACAATAATTATTTTATATTACTTTCTTTGTCATGGAAAACTAACTTTTCCACAAAAATAATATTTTTAATGATAATGTTTGCATTTTAGACTTTGGAAATTAAATTATGGGTATGAAAATAGATTACAATATATTGAAATACATGATATTAATAAAATAAAATATTTTAGGTCGTAAATTTGGGTCAATTATTTAATACCTCATTATGAAATAATTATTAAATCATTAAACATATTAAAACACTCAAATTGTATTTTTACTATTCATAAAAAAGTAATGTATTTTAGAAAATTATCACAAATTCACCGTAAACTAATTTTGGAAAGATGATTTTAAAAATGATATTTATTTTAACAGAATAATTATATAAATATTAGAACTATATCTTTTAAATATAAAAAACCTTATTTATTAAAATTAATAGTCTATTAAAAATGCATAGTAAAATGTATGACACTGGAAAAGAAAATCATTTATATTCAAATAAGAGTGTTTTTATCATACTATTTCATTAAATTAAGTATTATTCATAATATCATAGTTTATTATAGATATTTATATCTTTCTATAAAGTATTATTTATGTTTGTAAAATCAATTTATCAAATTCCATCTAGATTTTATTAAGAATTTTTTTTCATAAAACGAAATTAATGGAATACAAATTTTATTTATACCATGGAATTACACACTAAGTAAATAGATCCTCAACACATAACCCATTATAACACCCACATAAAACATAAGGGTAATGTGTTCGATGGTGATAGATTCAATGGGTGGCTCATTTACTATTGCCTGAGTGGTAATTTCAACTAACTTGAACATCTCTCGTAGGCGACTTCGTTCTAGATTCACTTATTGAAGTTTTCCTTAGGATTGGTCAAGAGAGAACCCATGTGATTCAACCTACCTCCCAAGCTCTGAATAACTGTCTTCAAATGGAACAAATCTCCTAGTTGAGGCCATCATTTCTACATTATGCAATAATTACTCTTTATCACTTATACTTACAAATTATGACATAAAAATTAGTTCAAAGAGTATCATTTCCAATAGTCATATCTAACCAACAGTAAAAAAACTTTTGATTCTTGATGGTCACATTTTTTTTATAGTCACTTCATTATTAAAAAGAGACAGTTTTCTTGTTTATGGTATAATATAACACACCTCTTTTAAAAAAAATCATTTAAAAAGTTTGAGTTGTTACATTCACAGAGTGGGAGAACGCACACCATTACATTTTATATAATAGTGAAGATGTTGAGCCATATGTTGAATCCCACATAGAAATTATTATATATTTTATTCTATCAAGAGATGAAGTATTGATATCAAATACACATAATCAATATTTTATAGGATAGTTGTGATATCAACTTTATAAGGAGTTATCTAAAAATATAAATTCAATTGCTGAATGATATCGATAGCTGGCTAGGTGACCCAATAAAAATGTTTTATCTTACAATGGTTTTTTAATTAATGGTTATACGTTATATAAAAAGGGAATGATGATTTTGGTATAATAAATAGTGGATTTATGCTTGTGTTGGAAGTGATACATATATCTAGTTCTAAGGGTATTAATCCAATTTATAAAAGTGTGTCAATATATTTTTTCATTATCGAATAGATATATGATTTAGATTATACAAAATTTCAAGATTTTATTTTCTGTTGTAAATGATTTGACAATAGGACTGAAATGAAAGTTTAAGAAATGGGCTTCATGAAGGTGAATCCTAGTGTAGATTGGAAAAATACGAGCTGTTCATAATAGAACCACAAGTAGTGCAAGTATTTTATGTCTCCAATCCAGCGAATAAGAATTAGTCTATTGTCTAACTAACAACTAAAACAATTGTTGGGTCATATGAAAATTCAATCAAGGTTGACCCTTTCATTGGGAGATTACAATAATTTCATGTTATCCCCAACATAGATAATTTCTTGTATGTTAGAGGGGACCAAAAAGAGTGGATTTGGATTCTTGATAGAATATCCAAATGCCTAAAACCTTTAAAAAAAGAAAGATAGTTCAATGAGAGGGTAAAATTGTTTTTTAATATACTATGTTTTCCCTCATAATATTTTATATTCTCAACTACATTAACATAATATAAATTAAATATTTTAATACTCTTTAATACAATTTCATCTATACATAATTATGCTACCAATCCTGAGGACAAATATACTATAATGAATGAAACCATTTGGGAATATGTAAAGGAAATGTTATTATATACTTTCTCTATATCACTGAAAATTATATAATGAAACATTGATTTAATTTTCAATATTACTTGAAGATTTAGTTTATTTTAGAATATTTATATCCATATTTCAGACCTTTATGAAACCAAACAACCATATGCTTCCCCTCCCTCAAAACATTTTCACCCATATAGTGAGGGAAATTATCACTTTCCTTCAAGTTCCCAACACTACCTTTATAGGAAGAGAAATAACTCTACGTTTAATCAATCACATATGAAATGTTGAGGTTTTCACAATAAAATCATTGTCCATAGAAATAAATAATTTATTAATATTTATGTTTAATTTATTTTTTTTAAGTATTACTCATTGAAGAAGTTTTTCCTTATACAGTTGGATTCTTCTATTTGATTTGGGATGTTTTGTTTGAAGATACTAATGTTCATGAGATATTGGACTTTAAGGTGGCAACTATCATAATGAAAACAAATAAATTGTTTAAGAATGTATATATCTATCATGAAAAGGTGAATCTGGACTACATATTTGATTAATTTTGTTATCATTTTTCTATTATTTTTGTTAGATAATTTCATTATCATTTTATCTAATAATTATTTAATTTTTAAATAGATATTTTAGAAAGTCATATTTTGATTTCAATAATTTCCCTCAAGCCACAAAATATATAACATGTTCCTTTATACCAATGTTACCATGCTTTCCACTGCCTTTTGTTTTTTGAAACTACTAACATTGAATAACGAGTTAGTGTTCCAACCAAAAATCCATTATCATTGTTGAAAATCATAAGAATAGAGGATGATCATGTTCCCATTGTGGTGAAATATAATGATATAATGGTCAAATGGGATTCTTCTAATCTTCTGGTTTTCAAAAATAAAAAAGGTTTTTCAGCTATGAACATCAACTCAATATGCAGTGTTTGTAGATTGATAAAGAAAGATAATAGAAGTAATGGTAACATTGGTAGTTCTTATTGTTTTTATACATCGGGAAAATAATATATAAGTCATTTGGGACATTTAGTAATCAGACACACCTCAAAATGACATGCATTTTGACCAGTATAACTCCAAGTGCATCTTTTTATATAAAATTGACTTTGTTTTTGTTAAAAAAGATAATTGACATACTCAAAACTAAGCAAAATCATATATATTGATTTGATAATTTAGGAAAATAATACATAGGTCATTTCTTATGTATAAGAATCAACCTCACCTTAATTTGATACAATATGTGCCCAGATGACTCAAAGATTCTGTTATCGATTTAAAATTTACATTTAGTTCAAAATGTGTCACTGAATAAATACTGACCAAACATTATCGTATTGTCTTGATAACTAAGGAAAATTAATCATAAGTTATTTTTATATGTAGAAATTAGTCTCACATCAAAATAACACACGATGTAACTGTTATTACTCAAAGTGAAAATTTACAATTTAAAATGACATTTTAGTAAAAAAGACCACTAACATTATCCAAAATAATCAAATGCCTTAGGATTATCTTGATACTTTAATAAAATGATCCGTATATCTTTTGGGATTTTTAGGAATCACTTGTACCTCAATTCGACACATGGTGTGACCGGTATGACTCCAAGTGCATCTTTTTATATAAAATTGACATTCATTTTTGTAAAAATGAAAAATTACAAACTACAAACTCATAAAACACATTTGTATTGTTTTGATGATTTATGAAAAAGATTCATAAGTAATTTTTTTGTTTAGGAATTAGAATCACCTCAATCCAATACACAGTGTTACTGGAAAGACTAAAAGTGTCAGTTATCTGTTTAAAATTGATATTTTAGTTCAAAAAGTAAGAGTCACTAAAAACCTACACAACACACTTGTGTTTTCCTAATAATTTAGAAAAGTTATTTCAAATTTATTTTTTATGTGTGAGAGTTATTCTCATGTCAAATCAACACATGATGTTAACGGTATGCAAAAAAGTGTGTGTTTCCAGTTTAAAATGACATTTTCATAACAATGAAAAGTGATGTACTAAAAAACAATAACACTGATTTTTATTGTTTTAATTTTTTTTAAAATTGATCCATATTTCATTTGGGATGTGTAGGAATAAACCACAAATCAATCTGTTGCACAGTTTGACCAATATGACTCTTAGTGAATCTTTTTATAGAAAATTGAAATTATTTTTAGTAAAAAAGACAAATGACATAATCAAAATTGATAAAAAACATTAGTATTGTTTTTTTGAATCATAAAAAATATCCCTAAGTAATTTTTTATGTATAAAAATCAGGCTAAACTCAATCTGATACATGATGTGCTAGATGTGACTCAGAGTGTCCTTTATCAGTTTTAAATTAACATTTTAGTTCAAAAAGGGTTGCTCACTAAAAAATAAGAAAACATACTCATATTGTATTGATAATTTAGGATAATTATTCATAAGTCCTTTTTGACTTGTATTAATCATTCTCATGTAAAACTGACACATGATGTGACCAGTATGACTCAAAGTACATGTTTCTAGTTTAAAATATCATTTTACTAAAAATGGAAGGTGATGTACTCAAAACCGAGAAAACTGATTTGGATTACTGTAATACTTAATAAAAATTGTCTAGAGGCCATTTGTGACAATTATGAATCATCATCACCTCAATCAAATGCCTGGTGTGTTTAGTATGACTCCAAGTGCATCTTTTTATCTAAAATTGACATTAATTTTAGAAACCTAACATACTCAAAACATAGAAAACGCATTTTGATTGTTTTTATACTATAAAAAAATGATAAATAAGTCATTTTACATGTGTAGGAATCATCCTCACCCAAATATGATATATTATGTTCTAGGTATGAATCAAAGAGTCTATTATCAGTTTAAAATTACCATTTTAGTTCAAAAAGTGTCACTGATTAAAAGAAGAGAAAGTATTCTCATATTGTCATGATAATTTGTGACAATAATTCATAAGACTTTTTTAAATTATAGGAATTACTCTCACTTAAAACCAACACATGATGTGACTAGTATTATTCAAACTGCATGTTTCCAGTTGAAAATGACATTTTAGTAAAAAAGACAAGTGACACAATCAAAACCGAGAAAATAGATTTAGATTACATTCATACTTTAGTAAAATGATCCATATGTCATTTGGGGTGTGTAGGAATAATCCCCACATCAATTATATGCATTATGTGACCAGTGTGACTCTAAGTGTTTCTTTCTATTTAAAATTGACATTAATTTTAGTAAAAATGAAAACTAACATACTCAAAAATGAGAAAAAAAATTTGGGTTGTTTTTATACATTAAGAAAGTAATAGTTGTGTCATATTTGACATGTAGCAATAATCCTTGCCTAAATACAATACATAAAGTTTCTGATATGACTCAAGGTGTCTATTATCGGTTTAAAATTTAAATTTTAGTTCAAGAAGTTTCGCTCAATGAAATTTTAGATAACAAGCTTGTATTTTCTTGATAATTTATAATAACAATTTATAATTTATTTTTGAAGTGTATTAATTATTCGGGCATAAAACCAATATACGATGTCATCATTATGACTCAAAGTGTGTTCTTCTAGTTAAAATGGCATTTTAGTAAAAAATAAAATTGATGTACTCAAAACCTAGAAATCACATTCATATTATTTTCATATTTTTTTGAAAATGATGCATATTTAATTTAGGATGTTCAATAATTTTCGGCACCTCAATATAATGTATGGTTTCTCCATTATGAATTCAATTTCATATTTTCAATATATAAGTGTTCTTCTAGTTTAAAATGTGTATCACATCGCAAAAACCAACCTAGTAGGCCTATATTTTTTTAATCATTATATATAATATTACATAATTAATTTCATTATCAATTTACTCATATACATAGTGAATTTTAGAGTTATTATTCATGAATATGAACAAGAAAAGGTGTGATGTGGAAGAATCAATCACAACTCAATCTGATACACATTTTTCCTGGTATGAAACAATGTTTTGTTTAATGTTAACACTTTATTTTTAATTTATTTATTTATATTATTACTAACATAAAAATTATTTTCATATACTGTAGCATTCTTTTTCTTGAGTCATGGTTGTTTGATAATATCATGGGTCGGGGTTAGTGGAAAAAGACAATGGAACATTGATGTTTCTAAATGTATGTGAATATCTGTACTTACTCATGTAATTTTATAAACCAATGTTTGAAATTTATATAATATATTTTTTGTTGTATTTGTGTTTTATGTTTTATTTAATTTAAATTTTGTATTGGTACTTGATTTTACTCTTTTGGGTGTTATTTATAGTTCTATAGTGTGTTGTTACAACAAACTTCCGTATGCTCATTTATCTATACTATTAAATGTGCTAATGAAGGGGTTCATTATCATCGCTTTTCTAGCACTAAAAAAGCCTAGGTTTTTTAATCATGCATTGGCAGTTATCACTTTTATAGCACTAATAAAGGACATTTTTAGTGATTTAAAAGCCCCATTTTTTCTACTAAAAAGACACAACACAAAAGATCCAAAGACTAAAACCACAAAATGAAAAAAACAATAGTGTGGAACTCACTTCCCCAAGAATAACTCCATATCAAAGAACACATTTTACCTTAACATAGAGATCACCAAATAATCTCATTGTGGGCTTTACATGATCTCCATGATCATTCGTCACATAATCCATTGCCTAGGGTAACCAACCACCATTATGTTTGAGGTCTTGTAGAGAAAAAACAAGAAAGTGATCCATAAAGAATATTTTGAAACAATGATCACCATGAGGTCCCCCTATAGTGGTTTGTCCACCATATTATGAAATCGGTCAAACAATGACTTTCCCAGTCAAAACTACCCAAAAATTCAGAAGAAAAAAACACTAACACCAGTGTGACCTGTTAACTTCCCAAATCAAACATGGAAATTTTAAGGAAAGACACTAGAGATAATTGTAGTGAGTCTCCCCATGACTAAGGAACTGACTAGAAAAGAAGTTTCACTAAGTGGAATGCTAGACAGAATTTCACCCAACACAAACAATGAACCGACCCAAAAAACACCATCTGAATCAATCTAGATCATTATTCATAATTTCCAAGATAAAGAATCTCTAAATAGGCACCGCCTGAAACCAAAATCACTCTTGAGAAGGAAAATCATTGAAGATTGCACATCCAGAAGGCATATTCATTGAGATATAAAAGTAAAAAAGGCTACCAAAACCCAAAAAACAAATATTAGGTGGTCCCAAAACAATACAATCACAGAAGGTAAAAACTCATCAAACTTCTTATCTGAAGTTTGATACAACAGTTCGGGTCAATATTCACCACACCCAGTAGCTACTTTACTATTTAAAAATCTTCACTCAAAGTTTTATGGTTGGATCCCTAATGTCTTAAAAATATTCCTCCCCATTGTTAGAAGCTAATAATATTAAATAAAAAACTTTCCCTTTTTGTATCACAACTTACAGAACCTCTTCAGGTGATCTAAGTGGCCACACTGAATAGAAAGTTTTTCATAAGCCACTAAAAATGAGGAATTATACTATTTTTAGTAGAAGAAGGTGGAGGATAACCCAAGAGGACTCAAGAGAGGTCCATTTTATGGAACATCTCTAACTCCACCACTCCATTCATAGTCAGTTCTTATTCATCAATAGGAATTCCCTGAGAAATTATTATTCATAATTTCTCCCAAGAATCCAATTACCATAAACTCACTAGAAAAAATCCTCAAAAAATAAACTCTAATTCTAAAAGATGATATTCACCTAGAAATGGAGTAAGACATGCTAAAGTCTAAAATTTCATTCATTACATGAAATTCTTATGGAATACCCAAGAATAAGATGCATGAAGATGAATCAAAACACACCATAAACCCAAACTTCACACTTCAGTCACAAATCAAAACCTAATCTCAAACCACAATTCTCACCTCATTTTCAACATACCAGATCAAAAAATTATATTAAAGAGGATTCCAAAAAAAAAAAGAATAAAACACTAAAAATTTTCTCACACATTTTTTAAAACAATTAGATTCACCCTTTAAAACCCAATTTCACAAAACATAACAAAACATAAAAACCAAATACCTTCCATTGGTATTCCAGGAAGTGTTACCTATATATAAATCCCTTCTAGATAATACATATCTCTAAAAATACCACCAACTATACACTTTCCATATTCTTGAATCCATATATGTGATCATTTATAAGAATAAAAAGGGTTAATTTAAAATATTTTCCATTACCAAAACAAAACATCATACCCAGATTCAAATTCCATACCAATTTAAAACCACCATATATCATCCCAAAATAATTTTTTTTAAATAACCAGTTTCCATGAAACATTCAATTCACATTTCAATAAACATATCGAAAAATCCTAGAAATTTTCCATAACAATTCCATCTTCCAAAACAATTTCCATTTCCAAAACAACCCATTTCAGTTTAAAAAAACTCAAGGTTTTCATTTTGGAAAACAAAATTTGATAAACTGGATGCTAATGTTATAAAATAAAATGGGAAAACAAAAAATCCAACTCAAGACACTATAAATAACAAATAGGATAAAATAAATACTCGATCACAAATCCAAAAAAATAGAGTAACAACCGCTACACATAACTAGGCGGCATGGTTTGGAAGGACATGCGCTAACAAGGTGAGAACATCAGAGGTCATTATAGGCAGTTCCATGTTATGAGAATGATTTACCATACTGTTCCCAATAACTATGAACCCTCTTATTCCCTCCCATAAATATAAATAAATCTTAAAGACTAACCAAAAAACACCAAAAATACAAGGGATCTCGAAAGCACCTGAGATCTATATGTGGATTTTGAGATAAAACCATCCTGAACCACCTAGAAAATTCATCCATCCTTCCAAAAAGATGATTCTCAACCACATACCCATGAATAAATACATGAATTATGACTATCAATGATCTAAAAAACTAGACATACCCAAATAAAAAGGGCTAATACATCTGATACAATTTTTTCAAGAACCAACCGAAGTCGAACTAGAACCATGCACTTGATTAAGCCTACGACAATGCCCAAGAGGCATTATCTATCCTCCTAATATAGAAATTATTGTTAGGAATCATATATAACTTCTATTTGGAATGATTTATCTTATAAATTAATGATAAATAAACAAGAACAAAATAATAATAAAAACATGGAAAATAAAATAAAAAACTAAACATACCTTTGAGTGACCTCATGGGTAACCATCATCCACTGAACCATCCTCGCTCCATGGAGACTAAGACCAAGCTGGAAGCTGCACGAGAAGCTGAAACAAAGTGAGAGTTATATGCATGATTATTAAAACTTAGTATTTGATCCTAAATAAACAATTTTGTATGCCTAACCTTTAAAAGTAAAACCAATAAATGTTATTTGAAAAATAATATGTATAGAAATTTGGTATTTCTACTCTTTAAAAAAAAGAAACATGTTTTCATTATAAGTAAAACTAATTTCTATTATATTTTCAAAACAGTTTTTCAAGTACGGAAAACATTTTAGGTAATTTCTTGTAAAAGGAGACATATTCTAAATAGGTGTCTTAGTAAAGAAAAAATAATGATTTAATTTTATTAAAAAAATAATGAAAAAAAAGAAACCATATAGAAGGTAAATTTAAAATAGTTCAATGAAAAACAACATTTGAACAGAGAAAACACCATGGGTAATATCTAAGGAGCTAGGTCAATTAGGTATCAGGATCCACATATGTCGATGATTGAACCATATAATTCATTATCATGTACGAGCCACTAGATTGGTCGAAGCTAAAGTTATAAAGGTCCCACAAAAAATCATCATATTGTTTAGTTAGTGTTGTAGTTTAAAACTATTGGGGGCCCAAGTCAGTCCCCTACCATCACAACCATCGTACTAATCCTAGGCAACTCACCTAGGTACCCTAGGATCCCAAGTGCCCTAATTTATTTCACGAGCCACCCAACCCATTTTCTTCTTATGTCAACACATGTCAGTAACCCTTTTCCAAAAAATTAAGGAGGGTTTAGTACATTTCCAAAAAAAATCACACCCAAACATCCTTGAAAACCACAATTTTTACAGAAAATAAAATTAAAATACAATTTTGACCATTTAACATGTTAAAATTTTTTATACAATCTTGAAAACAATTTTATATAAAGAATATTCATGTCAAAACTTATAGAAAGATGTAAAAAATGGGAATGTAACATTATAAGAATAAAAACCATTTTTCAAAGTATATACATACTATTTAACATTGAAAACACATTAAAAAAAAATCAATTAATAAATTCAAATTCAAGGCTCGTACATAGGAAATAATTCTCAAAACCTTGCCTCTTTTGACAATAATAATCTGAAACCAGAAAAAAATGTCCACAAAAGAAAAATACACCCTCCTTTCTTTCTTACACTCATATTTACATAGACACGTATATATATATATACCCCTAGTTGAAATGTAGATATTCACATCATCATGATGGAATATATATAAAGAATATATATGTCTGTTCCTTACTCCTACTTTTTTTGTAAGTCGCATTCATGAACAGTGGTCCAAAATGAACTAGGAAAATACCAGAAACACAAATATTAAAAAATACCTAATTAAAATTGGTCCAAATAATTAAAATGGAAGAAAAACTACCCATAACCAAAGGAAAATTCACTACCTTTAATGTTTGTGTCCAGAATTGTCCTTAGTCAAAGCCTAATAAATCTTGGAACCAAGAATCGTTTAATATAACTTTCGAATCAGTTTGTGGGTCACCCTACGTATGCACACTACACAAAAAATATTGGAAATTAATAAATAGAGGTAGGAGGAGGATGATAGGAAAAACACACTAGATACCGTAGGAATAAATAGCCTCCAAAGGGAGGGAGAAAGAGAAGGTTGCGCGCATGGGGGAGTCCCTCTTAGGCGAGTGGCCATACAAGACATGAGGGGGGAACAGAGGAGGGGTGAGTAGGTAAGGAGGGAGAGAGATAATAGAAATTATTATTATTATTATTATTATTCAGAATAATATTAATATTATAATTCAGAATAATAATAATATTATATTTTATAATACTGATAAAAATAAGATTATTATTAATATTATTATTATCATTATTAATATTATTAAATAAAATTATTTTTTTGAGAATCCTAGAAGTCGTGCCTGAATTGGTTGCATATTTTTTCAAACTATGTGTTAATAGTGTGCCTCTACTAGAGAACCATGACACCCCACATGGGCAGGCTACATGATTAGGGAAACCATGTGAAGGCTGTTTGGTCGAATCTACTAAAAAATATAGAAATCATACCATGGTCTATGCACAGTTTCATATTACCATGCACAATTCATGTTCCCATGATAAAAATTCATAAAATAAATTTTGAAAACTTTATTCAACCTGAAACTAAAAAACAAGGCTAAATGTAATTAAAAATAAAAATAATTAATAAGTCAGGGTCAGGGTGTGACAAAAAGGGATAATATATTTTTAGTGATATTGATCTATTTCTTTGTAACTAGTGTATCACAAGACCGGATAAAACATGGTTGATGTTGTCTCATTAAGGACTCAATAGAGAGTTGTTCCTTAATTTTCTCAGTTGAAAGACCATCATGAATTAAATCTATACAGAGTTGTGTGTGTATAGAAATAATTTTTTTCATTCTAGATCCCATAATATTTGGTTAGATGGGAGGAAAATCTTTTAATTTTCTATCAAATTTAGATTTAACACAGATACTTCAGGTTATATCCATTGACTAAAACCCAAAATAATGGTTTTAGAAACAATAATCACAATAAAAAACAACATAATCTCTATATTACTAAAACAATAGTATGATATCTTATACATAAAATTATCTCTAAGATTAGCACTAAATTTTTCTCATCCTATTTTCCAAATATAACTAAACCTTGCTCTGATACCAACTATAGTGACCCATACTATTCATTCAAAAATATTATAACTTATTTGATAATTATTTAATACATTACATTGTGATCAACCCAAGAATTGTATTGTTCTAGTGTCCTTGGAATATTTGATAATTAAACATCTTGTTCATGAAAGATCTATATCATCTCCCATATAGTTCTCTACAACAAATAACCTTCTTAGACATATCATTTATAATATATTTCTTCATATCATAGGGAAGGGAAACATAATTAAGGGTGAGATTCGATGCTCAATAAGCGTACAAAAGGAAAATATCAATGATAACATAAGAAAAACATGATCCTATGAATATAAGAACATTATCATAACATTTGAAAATCATAACCATCATATCATAGATCATAATCTTGAATCATGGTATAAATCTTGGTCGTTCATAAGATATGAATAATAATGGGATCAAAGAATATGATCCATGAGAGCATAAAATTAGCACAATACATAAGTTTTTATCATACAAATAGGCCCAAAAAATGATTTCCATAATCAAGGATAACTAAAAAGACTACCATAGAGGATTGATTTTACTCCATATTTCATCATATCCTTAGTCAAGGATCACTCCCAAGACTGTCATAGTTGATAGAGTCCTTTATTTAGTTAGATTAACTCCATATTCTAGTCCTTATTATCTCATGAGATATCCATATTTACTAGATTCATTACAGGGATATATAATTTCAGTCCCACACATCATATAATGGAAATCATATATATTTGGTCCATAAGGTCAAAAATCATTCATCAAATCATAACCAATATATGGGAAACTAGTTTAAAAAACATTTCAATCAATTAATAATAGCATAAACCTTTGAAAATAAATGGGTTTCATAAACATATTATCAACATAATCATAAATCAACTATGGAAATAATAAATATTCTTTAATTGGATCATATTCCTTGTAAGCATTTTGTAGTGCCAAAATATTTCATCTTTGATGAAAATTTTCCTTTCAAATATAACTTCCAATGTTTCATGAATGAAATTCCCTTTTCACTTTTAAATGAATTATTTAATATAAAAAGATCCCAAATATTTAGGAAAAAAATTATTTGAAAATAAAAATGGAAAATTTTAATGGAATCTTAATAGAATTGAGTGTCTATGATGGTATGAAATTAAATTCATGTTGTATATGTTAAAAAAACCCCATTCATATTTTGGTTAAAAATTCAAAAGTACCTCACTCAGAAAACAACAAAAATATTCCCTTGTGAAAGCCCCAAAAGGTGGGATTTTAAATTTTTTCAATGACATTCGACATGATTCATATTGTGAAGATCCCTAGTGGCTGTTAAGCTTGAGGTCCCAAGTTTGAATCATGGTGGCATATTAAATCCTAGTAGGTCCTGTGGAAAGTTCCTAATAAGCGACCTAATTAGTGGCCTAGATGAGCACAGACTCTGAGTTAAGGGTTGGGGCGTCTCGGGCCTATGACCCAGTTATTGGGGTAGGTTCACTAAAAAGGAGCATTTTGTTGCACCCGTGACTCTCCTCACAGTGGACCATATTCCCTGTAGCCCACTAACTCATGGGATCCGTGCTCTAGGACACTAACTAGGGCAGGGTATCTGGATATCTTCCATAGCCATCTGAGGATTAATTTCATCTCCCTAGACAATCGTATACGGGACTGGAAGGAATTTAATGAACTTGGGATCATCCCTGGTACCACTAAATCATATGGCGTAGTGGTACCAAATAAGATCCCCAGTTGGTTAAATGTCAGTCCGCCCCAGGTTCGATTCTTGGGGAGGAGAAATAAATCCCCAACTGTATATGGGAGATATCCAGATACCCAGCCCAAGTTAGGGACCCAGAGCATGGAGCCCTTGAGTTAGTGGGTTGTGAGGTATATGGTCTATTACCAGGATCGTCACGGGTCCATAAAAGAAAAATTACCTATAAAAGGTAGTGAAAGTAAAATGACTTACATTGTTCATAGAGATGGTAGGATATATATTTTCATGAACTCTATTTCCCTTTTTTTATGGATGTAATTGAAAGAATGATTAATAATAACTCATCCTTCCATAATTATATTATTATCATAATTAACATATGTATTTATTAAATCCATAATTATAACCATTTAAGTAAATTTTTGATGAAAAAATAATTGCACAACTATGTGGAGATGATAATCCTTACGTATGAATGAGTGATATTTTTTCTTCCCATAGGATGAAAATAAGTTGGTTAATGGTTGTTACATCATTATAATAACAATTATGTACATTTAAGATAATTAATTAATTATTTTTTAATGGTTAATATGGATTTAGAAGAGGTAGGATAAGAAATAAATTTGAAAACCCTAGTTTAAGAGTTATACATCTTTTTTGAGAAACCTCTTTTGGATATCACCTTATGCATTAAAAGAATGCTATTTTGGAAAGACCAGAAGATATATAATGTTTTTAATTAATCTAGTAATTCAATATGTTAGTTATTGGATGATATATAATTCTCAAACATTGCGAATAATGATGGATATGATCCTCCATTTTATAAGTGATGGAAGGGGAATGCTTGGAATTACTTATTGATTAAAATTAATATAAACTAATTTTTATGTTAAAATACTTAAAAACTGATATACTTTCAAGATAAAATGTGGTTCATTCAAAATAATCTAATAAAAAAATAGATAAGTTTAGGAGATTTTTTCACCCTTATCTCATTATTTTATATCGTGTTAACCCTTTTGACAATTATCGTGATAACATGGTTTTTTACTCTTTATGGGTCAAAAATTTAATTTAAAATGACATATGACTCATAAATGGATCATGGATTGTATTTTCCACCAAATCTTCATCACATTTACATAGATATGATTTTTATTAATTGTAAATCATTTAATAGAGTATTATTTATTATAAAATATCATTAATTCCATTTCGGAAACTATTCAATTAATTTTACAGGAAAAAAATGAAAAAAAAGCAATTAAAATATAAACCTTTAAAACATTCATAATATGTTATATTTATCTAAAAAAATTTCATACACAATAAATCATTCATGAAAATTTACTTTTAGATTGTTTAATATCATTTACTAGATTTATCAACTGCTTGTAGAAGCACTTGGTCAGTATTGTGTAAGCATTTAATGTAATCATCACTATGAATAAATAATAAATTTCCATAAAAATTTATTTATATTTCAAATAATCAATTATAACCAAACCAAAGTTGTTATTTCCCTTCCACATAATATTATAGATATAAAAAGTAAGAATGTTATATTTTTATCTTTCAATTTTACTTAAATAGTATAAAGATAAAAATAAACTTTAACTAGAAAAATGACATATTTTTTAATATTTTATTATTATAGAATAAACATACTCATAAAATGAAATAAATTAATGTTTTTGAAGGAATTTTAAACCGTATTAAATTAGTTTTAAAAGTAATTAACCCATTTTACCATTACCATGGTATCAAAAGTTAACTATGGTTACTATTCATATTGACAAAAAATAAATGGGACCAATTTAACCAATCTATAAATCAAGATTTAAAATATGGAATTCATATTTCACTATTCATTTTTTGGAATAGGAAGAATTTTTTAAAAAAAATTAGCAGAAAAAAACGAGGCGAAAAGTTATTTTCTAGAAAAAATGTTTTCTTAAGTATAAAATTATTTTATACCAAAATAAAATATTAAATTAATTATAATTAACTTAATTGGAATATTGTTAATATAAATGAACTAATTTTACTTTTAAATTTTTTTTAAAATATAATGGAACTATTTTAATTCTTTAAATGAAAAGATATTTTTCAATAAAAATTTGTATTTTCAATATTCATCGAGAAATCAATATTTTAAGACTGTTCTATAAAAATGATTATAATCTAATCTCGAAATTATAATTTCAAAGATTAATATTAGTTTTTCATATACATTTTCTAACAGTTTCAAAATTTTAATTATATATTTTTCTCATAAAAATCTATAAATCCCATTTTTGATGAAAAATGTATTTTAGAAGCATATAAAAACATTACTAATAATTCAATATTTTTTTAATAATATATTTTTCTTATTTAAAAACGTTATAGATAATTTTCAAAATTTTATTATTTCTATTCCTTCTTCTAATTTATCAGTTATGCTATAATGGTATAGTACAGTATGGTTTTCTACACTTTGAATTGCAAGAATTACAGGTTATAGAAGAAAAATAAGATTTATTTGATGAACAAACATATCATAAAATCTTAGGGTACATAGAAATATATTTTATTAATTTTTCATAGTAATAAAAATTATAGACATGTCGTGCTAGATTATTAGAAATAGTCTTCTAATAGTTTATTGATAATAGAAGGAGATGTCAATCCCATCAATCTATATTTGACTCCTTTAGCACTTTTCCCTATTCTTTAATAATCAGGAATGAACCTCAATATTTCTTGCAAGCCTTCCCATGTGACATATTGGGTTGACTTGAGTTGGTTTATGAGAAAATGGTAGCATATCCCTCTTTTTCATTGGAAATTAATGGTATATTATAGATAGAAATGTTATAACATAAGGGGTAGGTGTTGGGAGAGCCAAGAGAACTTGTTCTTATTATGATCCTCAAGTTACCATAGGTAGTTAGGTTGTAACTGATGAATTTTAAAGTAAATTTTCATTGATTTATGGTATATTTTGATATATATTGAATATATTCTTATTAATATAGAAGTTATGTTGGTTATCTATAAATTTATCTTGTTTTAGGGTGAAAATGAATGATAAAATAGTAAAGCATGGACAGGTAAAATGGACTGGAAAACTATGTGGTGCTCATGAACATCATTTTAAGTAGATCATAGTGTCAGATTCATGGTTGTCACATGGCCTACCAAATTGTGTGACCAAACCATGCTCAATTTTAACCGCCAAAAATATTTGGGAAGAATCACATTTGGTTTTCTTGTTTCTTTTGGTTAGGATTGATTTATATTTTGGATGAATTAATGATGTTTTTTTATGATGAATTGATGTTACATAATTATATTTTATTAATAATATTTTTCTAAGAAACATTATTTATATCAAAAAGGGTATGTTTTAAAATCAATCAATATGTTTTCCAGAATGTATTTAATTTTTTTTGGTAATTTTGAATTTCAATGTGATTTCAATAATGGGATAATAAATTTGAAAAATATTTTTTTTAATTATTATTTTGGATTTTGAAACCGATTTTCATAATTTTGAAATTAATTTAGGAATGGTTTAAAATAATAGTCGGTTTCAATCTTGGGTTTCATAGTAAGTATGTTTTATTTTTATTTTCTAAATTAATATAAGGAATTTCAAAGTGTGTGTTTGTGTTCATCAAATAACTAATTTAATTTTATGATGTTTAGTGTGTAGTAAAAGTATGTTTTATATATTATTAATATAATTTATTCTTGTGAATTATTTCGTTTGACCTACGATTTATTTTGATTAGTGTTATTTGAATTTTGATTTTTTATAATTCAAAACTCTGTTATATTTTATTTATTGAATACATCCTATTAAAATTACAATAAATATTATAAATTATATATCATGTGATGTTCTTATAAGTATTAGTTCTCAAGGTTTGGATGTTTTCTCTAGGTATTAACTCTACCCATAATCTAGATATAGCTGTAGAGACAAATACGTCTCAATTCTTGGATGAGGCCCAAGATTTATTGGTATAGAATTCACCCATTTTTTATGTTGATCAATTTCCTCAAGAGTATATGGATTTCCTAGAGAATATTGACCAAATATTAAAATCATTGGGGAAACCTGAATACTTTTTAGTGAAATACAACTCAAACTTGTTTGAAAGGATGATTCCAGAATAGTGGGAGACAATCATTCTATAGTAGCTTCAAAATGATACATCATGGGAATTCCTTAAGACCACATTAATTCAGTATCATTATCCTAATAAGGTGTATGCGGAGAAGGTGACAGAGCTATTAATTCTCTAGTAAGGTGAGAAAATAGTGAAGGAATACACTAATCATTTCAACAATATAGTTCCTTTCTCTATTGATATAGTTATTGGGGACTCACTAAAAGCATGATTCATTGAAAGGGGCCTTCATTTTTACCTTAGTTTAGATTTTTTTCATCTGGAATGGCTTCATATATGGGTATATTAAATAAGGATGTGATGGTGGAATTGGCCTCTAAACAGTTTCATGTGATGGTGGTGCCTCTATCTCTTTTGATAATTGTGACGGTCCTCTATCTTGTAATAAATAAAAGAAGGATAAATCCAGGATAGAAGTCATAATGTTGTGAGTTAACCCTATTATTCTATCATCACTAATCCCATTAAGTTTATATCAATCATATTATTTTATTATGGTCAGTTTGGGTATTCTAATCCCTCTTGTTTAGAAGTTATGAAGACGTTTCATCATGTGGTTGATTGGGTCATCGTGCGAAATTATGTGAACTAAAATATCGGTAAAGAAATAAATATCTATTGCATTCTAGATCTATATAGAAGAATGGTATATCATATTTTTAACACCCTTTATTCCCTTTATTATTCCTTTCATGTTTCTAGTTCATTAGTTTATTCCATTATCCTTGTAATGTTTGGTAACATTTGGTGGTTTCCCTTAGATAGACTAGTCTCATTTGATCCACAATGTTTTCATAAAACAAAAATGGCACAGAGTCCTACGGAATGTCTTTTCCTTCTATTCATCTCATTAGGATTTATTGTGGCTATGTTTTGGTTTTTTATGGAAAGGAATTGTTAGTAATAATTTATAGATTTAGAATGGTCTCTTAAAATATCTATCCTCTCAGTTTCAAAATGGTCCAATAACTGTATCATCCAATGTTTATTTTTTCCCAATTGGTGATGTTTGGGTTTAAATTTTCTAAAACTTTACATGTATTTTCCATTCATGTGGGTTTTTTATGTTTTTTTATTGGATAATAGTAATTGGGTGGTATTATCTTTCATAGATATAATCCAATTTCAGTGTCGGTGTATGCATAGGAGTAACTATGTTGATTAATATTACATAGAGTTATAACAGTATAGACTTATCTTAGATATGAGTAACACCATAAATTTATTATATTTTAGAGAAACCTGTGTAGATCAATCATACTACAGGTGAAATTACATCATGTTTTGTGAGAATGATTAGTGCATTTTTTGGTAAACCATGTGGTAGTTCCCAAGTGATTCAATTTCTCACACATGATCGGTGCATGGTCAGGTAAACCCTTCAGACAAACTATACAATCGGCTTAGGTTTCTATCTTGTGCATATTTTATTTTACAGTTCAGTGGATCCTTTTCAATTTTTTAAAATTATTTTTTGATAATTACAAACACCTTGACTTAGTATTTTATGTATTTTATATTATTATTTTATTCCCTTTAACATGAGTGAGGAAATGTGTTTTAAACATACACTTCCTATAGAAGAATAATATTATTAATATTATTAATATATTTGTTCTTTATATTCATTATATGTCTTATGAATTGATATTAGAGAACTATACATCTCTTTATGAGTTTACTTAAGACTCATATACTAATGTTTCATAACTGGATAGTCATAATTTCTCAAATGATTAGTTATTAACTGTTTAAATCATCCTTTTTGGTTATTATTTTTTAATTTATTATTTTTTTATATTTATTTATCACTATATATTATGGATATTATGTTTCCATTTTATCAGTAATGAATTTTTTTTATATTTCAAATCATACAAACACTGGACTAAATGAAACATATGTCGAAACATATAACACATATGCACATTCAGTCACAACTTATGTAGAAGGTAATTGACATATATTTAAAGGTAGAAATTAATTATATGCATTAAGGACACATATATAGTATAGTTAAATGACATATAAAAATATAGAAATTTTTTCCTTTGTTCTAAATGACACATGTAATGAATCTAAATGATACTTACATAGCCTAAATTACTCATACGTAGTTCATGTTGTATTACTCGAATGTTGGTAAATATTTTTTGAGTATGGTATTTTACATACATAGAGTGTTAAATGGAACTTACACAGCTATAGAGAATGACACTTATGAAAATAAAAATGAACTCATACATTCAATGATTTTGTTTTCAAAAGTCATGAAATATGCTTTGTTTTGAATGTTCTTTTGAATATTAATTTTTTGTATGTTTATGATGATTATTTTAATTTATTTAATTGTTCATTAATTATTTCATAATTATTTTAGTGCTAGGAAAAACCATTTGAGAATGTTTTATATAGATTTAAATATTCTCCACATGAGAAAAATATTTACGTTGTATTTTTGGAAAAGCATGTGATTTCGATTTGAATTGTTTGTAATATGTAAATTTTATCTCGCATGAGTTGTGGTAATATTACAAGGACTTTAATATAGATTTTTTATGGAATAATTAATTTTTTATTTAATGTTTTGACATGTAAAACCATACAACATGTTTTTTTTCTATATTGATAAGATAACCTATTAGAGTGTGTTTTTTCATGCATATAAAGTAGAGAATACACATGAAGCATTTTATAGAAAATCTATATTGAACTCTAAAGTATTTCATTGAGGTCAAATGCATGTGCTGCTTTAGGAAAAGAAGAAATGAAATAGATCAAAATTTTTGGTTTTTTATGCATTCCTGAACTCTTTATATAGACTTCAACAGATCCAATTATAGTGTTGGATATTGAAGATGTATTCAAATTGTATTATACATCACACATTTCCCATCATCACTGAAACACTCTCAGCTAGAACACATTGTTATGATATTATATTTCTGAACAGATGACAACTGATTTGGCACCCCTCCTCTACTTTTTCAATAAGTATTTTTCATTATTTATTCGTTTAATCATTTGAATATAGTTTATTTTTGGTTCATACCTATACATGGAAAAGTACAACCGTAGAGTCAAGGGTATATTTCCCCATACAAAATGTACATGTGAGTTATGACTAATTGGTAAAATTTTGGTTATTCAATTGTTATTTAGTCTGGATAAAGGCAAAGTCAGTTTCTTCCACCACTTTAAAAAGAGGCTTGTTGGGTTGTGCATTATTGGGATAAAAAAGAACATTTTGGGTTCTGCTTCCTTGGATTAAAAAATGAATTTGTAAGTAGTTGTGAATCTCCATAAAAATTAAGAGATTCCATTTTACTAGTTACCATTTATATATGTATTTTAGATAATTGAAGAGTATATATAGGATTAATTTGATTAATACTAATATAAAAACTACTTGATTTCATTTATCTAGAGATTTGTTGCAATAATATTTAACATTTAAAATGATCTTAAAATATATTATATAACGGTTAATTCATGCCCTGATTGAATATTTGGAAATATAATTTTGGAATCAATTATTGGTATCATAGCTTAACACCTAGCTTTCGTATATATATTATTATTTTTGATAACCATTTCTAGAGTTAATAGTCAAGGGGGGAAATATTTTTAAGATGGTGGGAAATAATTTTGGAAGGGTTCGTTAAAGATCACTATTTTTTGATGGAATATATTTTTGGTAATGAAATGTATAGATTGAAACATATCTTACATATTTAAGTATTGACCATTAAAAAATCAGGTTAAAACATTATAAAATTATTAACACTAGTCTTTATTTTATCATAGGTGCTGATGCTTTGAAATATGTTCTTAAATATAAAATTATGAACATATTTTATTATTATATTAACAAAATTTATTTAGTCACATTTTAGAATATTAAAAAACTTTTGATATGTTGATGATTTTCAACCTGCTCATTAGGTGTAATGCCCTGACACCAGTTACCCAGAGTCAGTGCATTATTGCGTAACATTGGCATGATCACCAAATATCAAGTCTCGAAAGACCGATTAGTTTAGTATCCTTGGAAACACTAGATACATTTATAAGTCTTACATTACTTCATAAATTAAAACAAAACTACAACAACATCTTCTGTTCATATCCCCTCATACTATCCATGTAGGGCATTCATAATATACTTCTTCACATCCTAGAAAAATTAAAACATTGGAAGGGGTTAGATCAGATTCTCAGTAAGGATAACAATATAGCAGAAGATTTCATAAATAAACATTAACATTTAAGGCAATGTATAACTAAAGCAAAAGCCTTTTAAACTTGAACTTCAACATAATATGGAAAAAATAAAATGAAATAATTCCATTTACTTATTCACATGGATATTATACCAGTCGAATAATCACATAAAATATCAATAACCACTTTCATAATGATGGAATGCATAATTCCAGACTGTCACAACCATGTATCCAAGGCCTCGTTCCAAGACTACAAATAAGATTTTGTCAAGGCCTCGTGCCAAGACATTTTTTTGTCTCATGAGACCAACCGATGCATCGAGGAGCTATAGCGGGCTCCACCCGTCACTTATTAAGTCTAATGCATTCCTCATATGAACAGATTTAAACATATCATAAACCATAACATATTCGTATCACATAAAACATACATAAAGGAAACATAACATTTCCAAATTTCAATCACAATATATCAATTAAACAAATTGATATAATAAAAAAACTGTCGAAACCATTTTCAATACCTAAAATAAAAGAAAATTAAAACTTGGTATTTATTTTTCATTTAAAAAAAGTTATGGCTTGTCAGGAAGCCGAAACTCAAATAATGGTCACGACAGCGGAGAAGTCATTGTCACCGCATACGTACAACAAAAAAACATTCCCTTTTGTAGTTTAGTAAAATTATTCGTATAAAATGGATTCATGTTGAATAAACGTAAAAGTCAAAGGGTTTTATACACCATATAAAAGAAAGTTGTGTATAAAACAAAATATTCCTCAATTAAAAGAGATTGAGACGAAGTCCCTTACAAAGATCATTTTGTAAATAAAATAGATCGCTAATGTGTATTATCTTTAAGCTCACATAAAGAAAGTTTAAATACAAGATAATATATAAAAAACTCATTCCTCACATAATCAAATAACAACATAAATAATAAAGATAAGTTCAACCCAAAGAATGGGAATTGGGTTATGAAGTTCCCTTACCTCGTGTCCGACTTGACTCGATCGTTCTCCAACCTCATGAATAATAAATTAGAGTTAATTTATAATTGATTAAGAACATTTTTCCAGTTCATTATTCCTTTTATATCACTTATTACCATGTTATAAACATTATGTAATTATTTAAGTTAATAACAGTCGTTTTGTCGATCTTTGGTACTTGAGTTAAAAATAAACTTATTATAATTACAAGTTATTTATGTTGTAGAATATACATTATCTCTAGAATTATATTCATGATTTAGATATCATATATATCATATATATTTAGTATATACATTCATTCATAATATTATGTAACATTTAGAGGTAAGAAATGAAATACACCTTTCATGGAGACGGTAAACCGTATGTACGCATGAACGCTACTTTCATTTCTATTTCGTATTTAATGGAATGAAATCATAATGATATTAAGGTATATTATAATTCCTGTATAATATCATATATAATATCATTTACTCCATCCTTTATACATCCCATATATGGCATTAATGATTCAAATCACTTTGAGGGGGCAGTAGTTTGCACTTCCTAAAATGAAATTATCGCGTTTACACATAATGGAAATCATAAAGGTATTCCATAAATGAGAAATAAAGGAGCATAAGGAAAACATAAACATAATATATATATCAT
Organism: Viscum album; assembly: GCA_963277665.1. Classification (NCBI taxonomy): domain Eukaryota; kingdom Viridiplantae; phylum Streptophyta; class Magnoliopsida; order Santalales; family Viscaceae; genus Viscum; species Viscum album. The sequence continues at coordinate 1,022,380,625 of OY728134.1, read as the reverse complement.
ATATGAAAATAGTGTCCTCATAATTCCTACCATGAGAGGTGTTAAAATAATATTGAACAATCATCGTTTCGTGAGGCAGTATTTCACTACACACAGAAACAGTATGTTCATTAACCATTAGACGAAGGTGTGTGTAAGTGTAAATCAAATACTTATCATAAAAAAATCCTAGTATATTTAATATACTGGTTTTTTACAAAATAAATAAATAAAAAGAGTTTAGGGGGTTGGAGAAGCAAAATAAAACAAAAGGACATTAGAGAAGACATTACCTTAAAATCGGGTAACTCTTTTTGATTTGAGCCAAAGGCTTCCTTGGGAAGAATTCTGCCCAAAGTGAGGCTTCTAGAAGTAATATAGGGAACTTGAGAGAGTATTTGGGCAGAGTTTGGCCGAGACAAATGGCTTTGATGGTGTGAATAAGGTGGTAGAGGTGGGGGCCTAATATAAGAGGAGAGGAGGGGCACTCTTGGAAAGTCATGAAATGTTACATTATTATGAAATGATTTTAGGATTTTAAAGGTCCCACAATGATATATTCGAGGTTAAGGTGATAATGGTTCTAAATATACTCATCCAATAGTTTTGACATGTGTAAGTCTTAGATTTTACATAATAGTTTTATTTTATTTAAATCGTTAATTAATGAGGTAATCGCTGCATCATCATGGTGTCATAAAAAATTTAATTTATTTAATGTCTAAAAATTATAAAAAAATATAATGATATAGGAAATATTTTTAGCTTTCCAATTAATATTTATATTCGAAATTTTAACTTATATAACCACATGTAATAATTGTTTTTGTAAAATAACACATGTTTGTGACAATTTTATTTTTTACTTTAAATAAAAAGTTATTAATGTCATTTTCTTACCCAAGTGGCTCCATGGGGTCCCCAAGTTGACCCATGGATTGTCGTGGTCGGCCATGACTCATCCAATAAGGGTAGGACAAGTGTCAAGATATTTTCATATTTTTAAAATATCATTTTTACCTTAAATTTCACTAATTACCTTTAATCGCGATTAATAAAACTTAAAAGTTACTATTCAACAAAAAATTATTTTAATCCCATTGAACAACATTTTAATTCTTAATGACAACAATTTATGTCATATTTTTGAAAATAAAATCACAGAAGTGGTAATGTTTCATTTACATGAAAAATTAGTTTTTAAACTACCACTTAGTGGTTTCACTATTCATCAAAAATTGAAGTTTTTCATAAAAATACCAAAACTTAACCCTAAGCTATATTTGTTAGTCCTAATTAAAAAATGATGTCTATTTTAAAAAATTAAAAACATATAAGTTGAACTAATTAATTTAATAATTAATTCCCGCTGTCACAACAAATAGCGTGTTTTTAAGAAAGAATATCAATCAAAAGATTGACAATTGTTTATGTCCAATTTCAAAGTGAAATTAATTCTAATGACCACCATTGGATAAAATGGTAAAACTATATTCTAATTACACTTTATAACCACTCAATTTTATAATTTATCACGATAAATTATTTTGATTAAAAAAGTTGTTTTTAAGTATTTATCACTATTCATCAAAAATTAGAAGTTCTAAGAAAAATACCAAAAATTCAACATAGGATAATATTGATATTCCAAATCCAAAAATAAAGTTCATTTTGAAATATAAAATTTATATAATTTCAAAAAGTGGGTATTACTATTCATAACTGCTACTTTTATTGGTCGCGGTGTGTTAGAACTCGAGGTTGCGTACAACACACGCTGCTCTATTATTCCAAGAGGAGCGTACCATAGAAGCTTGGGGTGTTACATTAGGGATCATATTGCTTAATTATAACTAAAATTTGGTTTTTAGGTGATGAATATCTATATTTTATTATAGTTAAGGAAGAAACAATCTATCAGAAATTTTGTTGATTACCTAGTTTTATAAATTTTATGAGTTATTTAGGATGAAATCTTCATAATTCTATTTTGGTTGAAAGTGTCTTAAGATCATTAATTAATAATTGGTATTCTATGAAAATTAGAATTAATTAAGTAATTTTTGTAAGAAATATACTCTTGATGATGTTATTTGATCTTTTGTTGCAATATGAGTTATAAATTAAAAATAATTCTCAATAAGATATTTTATAAATAAAAGGAACTGAATTTAAATAAAATTTTCTACTTATTCGTCTAACATTGAAATGGTATTTAGTGAAAAAGAATATGTTGTTCATATTTAAACATAAGGATATTGAATAAAGAAAGGAAACTATTGAATACTCAGAAAGCAGTACCCTAAAGAATAAATGAAAATATTTATTCCATTTATATATAATAATATGAGTACAGAAATAAAGGGAACATTAGGCCAGGATCCCAAGGATAAAGAATGTAAAAAAGGAATCATTATAAATGAAAAACCCCATAATCGATGTTAGTTGGAGTTACATGCTCAACTCAGAAGCTGGTCATGAATCTAGTTTTGAAAATTATGGTGTTTATATTTTTAATATGAATTTAGTAAATGTTATAATGGATTCCTGTAATTCCTCTTCCGAATATTATTTTAAAAAACTGGCCAAATATTAATTGTATAAATATATTTAAATACTCTCTATTAAAATAGAAAATATTTCTTTTATATATAAAAATATTAAAGGTAAACATGAGGATGTTCTTACTAAAAATGAAAATCTAAATAAATATTATTTAAATTATTGTGAAGTGAATGTTATCGAATTAAAATTTATTTAGAATATATACATACCAATTTATATTCAGATCACCCTAATCTAAACTCTTCACTTGCTAAAAATGAAAAAAATAATGAAATAAGATGAATGTAATATTAATTTCATGTTAATGTGTGATAAAACTGAAGAAAAAAATTAAATATGATGCTTGAAGAGAATGAAAGGCTCAAACTAAAATTGAAAATTTAATGTCAAATATATTTAATTTTGTTTAAGGTAGAAAAAATATATTATAAAATGATGAGTTTGAATAAAATGAACAAAACGGTTCATCATTATGATAGTATTTTCCCCAAAATTTGCAATACATTATTTGTTAAAGGTTATAAATTAAATTTATCCATTGTTACATGTTTTATATGTAAAATGGAAGAAAATTATTCAAATGAATTTTCACATTGGTTCACTCAATATCTTGGTCATTCTAAGGATTCTATTTCATAATATATGTATCCTATATTACTTGTAAATGTATATTTGAAATCTATTTGGGTTTTCAAGAATTATTTTTCTAACACTATTATACTTACTTTTTCATTGGTGATAATGATTTTATGAAAAAACAATTGTGTGAGAAACATGTCTTGTGAGAGTCATAAGAGATATATGGTACATGGATAGTGGAATCATAAGAAAATGATTGGTTACATACCTAAATTTCTGTCTTTCAATAAATTTGATGGTTGAAATATATCTTTTGCTAATAACTCAAAGGTAAAAGTAAAATTTTATGGTGATATTTTAATGTTGAATTTGATTATGAATTATATGGTGTTATATGCTGACCTATTTCAATACATTTTAATAATAATTTCATAACTATGAAATTATGTAATTTTTGGTAAATTTAAAAAAGATAATTTTGTTTCCATTAAGGATAAATAAATACAATTTAAAGAAAATATAAAGGAAAATATTTATTCAATCAATTTTTCATTTATTAAATGTTCAAAATGTTAAATTTTTAAAAAATATAAGATACAATGATATTTTGTGGCATAAAATATTCATCTATCTTAATTTCAGGTTTCGATATATATAATCCCTTGAACCAATCTATTATATAGTTACATAATCATAAATAGGATATCTATCTTGTTTTTATTCATATTTGAAAGATAAGAACAAAACATTTATTTCAAACCTAGAAAAGATGTATGTAATGCATAGCCTCTTCAACTTATTCATTTATATATTTTAAAATTTTTAAAATTATTATTTTATGTGCTAAAAAACATTTTTATTCATTATTGATGAATTTAAATAAAATATCAGTCTATTTATTATCTCATAAATCTAAAAAAAATTAATGTTCCTTTTTATTGTAAATTGGTTCAAAATGAAAAGGGAAATATAATTATATCAATTATGAGTGATAAAAATGGAAAATTAATAATTGGAAATTTTTTTTTGAAGAAACTATTTTTTTTTCATAGTTTCTCAACTCCTAAGGAACCACATAAAACTAGTTTTTTAAAAAGAAAAAATACAACACTTCAAGAAATGGCTAGAACCATCTTTAATAAATATAATTTTTTGAAATTATTTTGTTCTAAAGATATAAATTACACTTTTTATATTTTAAATAGAATTATTTTAAATATTATATTGAAATGGACTCCTTATGAATGTTGGGAGAGAAGAAAACATAAAATTGGAGATTTTAGAATCTTTTGTTGTAATGTTTTCATTATTAATAATAAGGCTTCCATGGATAAATCTAATGCAAGATTTAATAAAGGTATATTTTTAACATATTCCAAGGTAATAAAATATTATAGGTTGTATAACACAATATCCTTGATTGTTGAAGTCTATTTTCATGTAATTTTTTATAAAAGTTATTAAAAAAAGAATAATATTGATTTGGATCAAATTGATAAGGATTTTATAGAAATTAATTTTTAATATGATAAACTTAATGAAACTAATGACCCTATTTAAGGATAGTAGGAACACTTAAATTCTCAACATGATCTTTAATGTTGACAATATGATAAATATCATATAATAGAAAATATCAGTTGAAATGTTGAATCAAATGATAAAACTATGATATTTGCTATAAATTTCTATTATTATCACCCTTCTATTTCTGATTCTGTTCCTAGTATTTTTTTAAAGATTTAAATGATTCTGATTGGATCTTGTACATGAAAGATGAGCTAAATAAATTTATTGAGGATAATTTATCTACTATAGTTATTCTATATAATGATTCTCATATTATTGGAACTAAATAGATATTTATAAAAAAGCTTGATGAAGATGGTCAAATCATTAAACAAATATATTATTTAATTAAGGAAATTCATAATAATAAGGTATTTATTTTTAAGAATCTATTTCACCCATATCTAGGTTATAAGATACTTAAATATAATTATATTATACTAGTCTTCATGGTTTTAAATTATTTCAAATGGATGTTAAAAATTACTTTTCTAAACGGATATATTTCTGTGGAAGTATATGTAAACTACCACATGGATTTGAGAGTATAAAATTTTCAAATCATGTTTTATATCTTTTTAAGGATTTATATGGTTTGTAATAACCTCCTCAATCTTGGAATAAAAGATTATCATATTTTATTTCTAAAAAAATTGAAATGGAAATAATGATCATACACTTTTCATTAGGATGAAAATAAATTATATTTTAGCTGTTCAAATATATGTGGATGATATTATTTTTGAATCTTCTTGTGAAAAAACATTTTATGTAATTTTTAGATTTGATGAAATCTAAATTTTTTATGAGTATAATGAGTGAGTTAAGAATTTTTCATGGTCTTTAAATATTTCAACAAAATGAGGGTATTTTTCTTAATCAATCAATGTATGATGAAAAATCTGTTATGAGTTTTGGATTATATTTATTTAACATTTAAAATTATTTTATGAGTACTTCGTCTAATCTTAATTAGGATGAAACTAGAAAATTTGATGACGTTATAAATTTTAGAGGTATGATTTTTAGTTTATTATATTTATTTGTATCATCGCCTAATTTTATGTTCTTGGTTTTCATGAGTGCTATATTTCAATATAACAATAAAGAAATTCATTTAATGTTTTTTAAAGGTTTTATATGATATCATAAAGAATATTTAAATTTTGTTTTATTTTACCGTGCTAAATCTCCTTTTGATTTAATTTTCTGTTAGGTTTTTTGATTTTGTTGGATATAAATTAGATAGAAAAATCACATCAATTATATGTTGTTTAATTAGAAAATCTTTAGTTTCTCAAAATTCAAAGAAACAAAATCCATTTTCTTTATCTACTGTTGAACTTTAATATGTTCTTTATTCATCTTTTTGCACATAATATTTATAGAATAAAAAAATTTAAGTGATTTAAATTTAACATTGATAAGATCTGAATTGATTATAATAATATATATCCAATATCAATTACTAAAAATTTATTATAACAATAGATAAATAAACACATTGATTTTATAATTAATTTCCATATATATCATCATCAGAAAAATAAATATTAAATTGGAGTCTATTTCTATAGAAAATCAAATTTCTGATAACTTTAAAAAGAATTTAGATTTAGCTAAATTTGATAATATTAAATGTGATCTTGGAATAATTTAAGTTTAATTATTTAGTATTTTTAATGTGTTTAGGGGTGTTGAATTTTAAATGTGGAATTCATAAATCCGGAATTGTGAATCTTATTTAGAGATTACTATTTATTGATTACTATATCAATAAATTATTTATTTTTAGTGTATCCTTGACACATCATTTAAAAGATAATGGTTTATAAAATATTTATACAACTTTTATTTTAAATTATTATTCTATATATTACAATTTGATCTTGATAAATTATTTTATGACATGAGATCTATTTTAATTAACTAAATCTATTTTTAAAACCATTATATTTTGGTAGAGCTTAAATTTTTTTTTGTTAAATTTATAATAATTTGTGTTTTCCCTATTTCATATCACATATTTTTGAATTTAAATATAAGGAGACGATTTTAAATTAAAAATTAATCATTTTGTTTAATTCTAAATTATGGGAGAGATTTTTTGTATATATTTTATGGTTTTTTAATTTTCAAAAAGTGCGAGATTGTTGAGTGGGTCTTTGAAAATTTATTAAAATTATTTTTTTATAATTACAAAAATATTTCCTAAATATTTAATGTTTTGTAAGTTATTATGTTATTCCGTCTAACATGAGTCATGAAATGTGTTTCAATCCTTCACTCCTTATATTTGAAAAATATTATTGATATTCGTTACTTAATTTTTTTCGTTGTATTCTTTATGTGTATTATGAATATATTTAGGAGAAAAATATGTTTGTTTATGATTTTGGTTAAGAATCATATTCAGAATTTTCATAATTGGATAATTATAATTTCTCACATCATAAGTTATTAATTTTTTTTAAATAATATTTGTTGTAGTTGTTATTTTCTTATTTTTTTTATTTTATTATTTATCTTTCATTATTTTATACATTATGTGTCTATTTTATATGTAATGAAATTGTTTAAGTGTTTAATGACACATTTTATGGACTGAATGACTCATTCATTGGACTAAATGACATATATGATAGACCATATGCCACGTACAAACATTAAATTTACACTTACATAGAAGGGACTCGACTCATACATAAACATGAAAATGAATCATTTGGATAAATAACTCCTAAGAATTAGTGTGAAATGAAAATAATGTGGTTAGAAATTTTTTCTACGTTCTGAATGACACATACATAGTAGGTAAATGAAACTTCAATAGGCCAAATTTATCATTTTCCGATCATACCAGATGACTCATACATTGATAAATCTCTACTAAGTATGGAAAGTTATATACAAAAAGTAAAAATTGACACTTATGGAGTTGTAGGGAATGAAAGCTATGCAAATGAAAAATGAATCACATGAAAAAATAGTATTTTTTTCAAGATCATAAAACATGATTTCTCTTGGTTATACTTTTGAATATTTATTTTTTAAATGTTTATGATGATTATTTTCATTGATTAAATTATACCATAATTATTTTATAATTAATTTTATGCTCAGAAGAATCATTGGAGGATTTTTTATACTATTTTAAAGAATCACCATGTGGGAAAAATATTCACTCTACATTTATGAACAAATGTGAGTTTAAAATTTTAATTGTTTGAAATATGAAAATTTTATCTCACATGAGTTATGAGAGTGTTCCAAGGACATTAATATAAATTTTTTATAGAATATTCAAGACCTTGATTAATATTCTAAAGATTACCACTCTATATCATTTTTTTATAGATTGATAAGAGAACCTATGTGAGTTTGTTTGAATGTGTATTGAATAGATAATAAATGTAATAAATTTTATAGGAAATATGATTCAAATAACTCTAAATTAGTTTCATAATGTCACATGAATTTGATGTATTAGAAAAATATTAAAATGAATTAAATTATAAAAATCAAATTTATTGTTCATAGAGAAACACTTTATATAGAGTTGAACAGATCTAGTTCAAGTAGTGAAGGTTGATGATATATTCAAATTGTATAGTACTAAACACATTTTCTATCATACCTTCACCACTCCTAGATAGGATAAAACTTTCTAATCTTTTATTATTTAAGAGATCATTATTTCCACAACACTCCATATATACTAGTTCAACTGGTTTATGTGGTTTTTAATTCTTTCTATCATTTATGTGAACTATTTTTTTGGTTTATGCTTTTACATAAAAAAGGTTGACCATATTATTAGGGTTATAATACTTCATAAAATATATATGTGTATATTATGCCTAACCGGTAAAATAAAAGGGATTTGGTTATGACATGGGCTAGATAAAGGAAAGTTCAGTTTCATCCACCACCTAAAAAAGAAGTTTTTTTGGTTGTGCCTCCAAGGAATGAAATGTAAAGTGTTAAGTTATGCATATAGGGATTAAAGAATTAATTTTTATAGAGTTTATAATCTATAAAAACCAAATATTACATTTCATTGGGTTCCATTTCTCTCTATTTTGAGATAAATTAACAATAGACACAGGTTCAATTTCATTCTAATGAATATAAAATTTTTATTGTGTTTTTTATTTATATTTCCACTACATTCATATTAAAATATAATAATAATCTATAAAAATATTCTAAAATGGTAAATTCACCCATATTAACCATTTTGACATCTCATTTGGGACCAACTATTTAATGATCTTGGATTTAATGCCTAATTTGGGTTTCCTTCTCCCCCATTTTCATGACTCGACCAAAGAGGATCCGAAACCGACTTAGCATTTCCCTCATGTTGTTTTAGATCTCCTATTAATTTATTTCAAGTGAGTTATTCAATGTTAGGTCTTTATTTCACCTCCTTCTCTCTCTGTTTAAATTCTATACATCGTATTTATATAAAATTTTCATTCCATAGAGACATGGTTACTAAACACATGGTTATAGTTTTTCTAAACCATGAATTTCATTCACAAAATGATTCATACTTTGTTGTTTTATAGATAAAAATACTGAAACTTCATCTATATATTTAAAATTATCCTATTTTTCAGAGGTTTGGATCTACTTCCAGTTTTGTATTTAGGAGGATCTATAGAAACTCTCCATTAAGCATCAAAGTCAGGATAAGATCTGTGTTGATGTTGATTTATCTCACCTTATCACAATATCCTATCTAGTTTAGGTTATTAAGAGTCATAAATTGCTTCTAGAAAATCAAATAATATGGTCTTGTAAAGTATTTCAGCTTTCGTGATTTATAGGGTCACATTTGTTCTTCTACTCAAAGGATATGTAAAATCGTAGGTGCTTCTTCATTGATGTTAGAGTTTTTTCACTAGAAAAAACTTTTATGTACATTATAATTACCTATATTCATGGTTTTGAATATTAATAAACTAAATATCACATCATGATTATTATTCTGCATGACATCAGATGTGATAATGTTCTAAGGGTACATATCACACTAAAAGGTCATAACAGTTTTCTACTATGATGAGAACCTAGAAATGTCATCTGAGTATTTTTAAATATATGTTATATAGCCAAATGATATCATTTTATGGGATGAAAATTATATATATTATTAAGTTTAGAGACTCATATGATGTCGATACACTCTCTCCTAGTATATGCCCCTGGTAATTTATATAATAGGGGATAATGAGAGTATGACCCACCAGTAGATAATCTATATTTATGTGTCATTGGATATTCTTATTTTAATATGTTTTTTATTATAATTAGTCATTAATATTATTATTAATACATATCATGAGTCATGTTCTTTGATATATTGATGAAATCCATGATGACATATTCTCATTGAGAGGTGGGATATGTTCGGTGCATCTTGAGTGATATTGAATTAATGAATAGTGTGAGAAATGAATTTTACCCTCCCTATTCAATGGAAGATAATTTATCAAGCCATTTTATGGGAATGGAACTACCTAATTAATTCATTTCCATGTCATAATTCTGGAACATTCATTTCTAGAAAGCCAAAGAAAGAGGCATCAAACGTATAGGTTGATGATCCCATCATACAACTGACATGATTAGAGATACTGAGAAAAAGATATTATATTACACAATGTATATTCACAGGAAGTTGTATGTCACTACGATATTGACTTCTTTATCTATGGGTAGATTTTTTGTTTCTAAATGCTAAACTTAGACCTTAGGTATATTTTACGAATGCCACTGAGAAATGGGTCTCGAGGGGCACACACTAAGTGTAACTTGAATCTTAGTTAAGTTTTATTTTGAATCTAACATGTCAGAATAAATATTATTCCTTCTTTATGATTTAATAATTATTCAATTTTTGTTGATTATCAATATTTAATCATGATTTATTCATAAGAATAAATATACGAGTTAAATAATAATAAATATTTATTTTTATGATTTAGTGAATATAATATTTATTATTATTTTAGTATATAATCAATTATTATTTATTTATTAAATAATTAGTCATTAATAAAGTTTTAATAAATACTGAGGAGAATAAATGCACTGATTTTAATTATCTAGCTAGAAATGATATATTAAATATCATATAAATAATTATTTATTTATTTATTTAACATATGGTATTTATTTATCTTTAGGTATTGCACATGTCAAACAAATAATATTATTTATATTATCATTAGACATGGGGTTCACTAAGGAATAATGAATTAGCTATGGTACTATGACATTAACCACCCCAAGCTAACTCTATAAATACCCAGTTATATCACTTTATAAGAATAAGTACTTATTATAAACAATATACCTATAGAGAATCCTTCCAATCCATAGATAAAATCCTCCTAAGAACATACTCAAGAAAAAGATCATAGATCTACCACCATTATATCAAGACATCGATAGAACCTATAGAATTCTACATCATATAGGAATTTTTACCGCAATTAATGAAGAATGATAAAAATAATCGGAATTGACTGTTCTATCACTCAACAATTCTACAATGATGTTTTGAGATTTTGGAACATAAGTGAATCACTGCTGGAAGGATTCTACCATGAGATCTAATAACACAATGAAATTGTGACGAAATAGGTCAATATCATCATAAAAAAAGAAAGAACTATAAGACAAGGTATTTATCGAACTATCTATCAATTAATTATAAATTACATGTGTTGATCCTACCATTTATGTTCTAGCACAATTGCATAAATTAATCTTTGAAATAATCGATTTTATTTTTCATTTTATTCATGTATTATTCATTAGTGATCAAGAAATTAAAAATAAGTTACTTTTATAAGGTTCATTTTCTATTATTGAAACTTCAAACGGTATCAAATTTCTTTCATAATTAATTTATAATTATTTACTAATCATTGATTGATAATATGATTTTGTTGTTAGTTTCATTTTTGGTTTATTAATTCTTTAAATCTAAACATCAAAATCTTATATTATCTTTCATTATTCACACTCACATAACCAAGAAAATGTTAAAATATACATGAAGAACAAAAAAATATCCCATCATGAGGTGCCTAGAGATCTATCAAGATAATATAAGACAACAGGGAATGTAGCCTATTGGTGAGTGACGTATACCTATTTTCTCTAAACAATGATAAATTGTGATATATATAGGTCATTACTTAGTAATTACACATAGAGTTCATTAAATAATACCATGTTTTGAATGGGTCTAGATGACACATGGTTTGTCAGACTGTATGTTTTGTAACTTATTGACACTCTATAAAGTATACATGTTTTCATAATGAAATAATGTAGTCAATGATACATCATCTATTTAATGCATTATTTGTGTGACTAGAAAACCATGAAACATCAAGATCACCTGATTTGTAGCTATTATGCACCCCATGTACCTCAAACATGTCTGTGATAGACAAACACTCCCAGTCCCTAAGTTTGTGTCATGAACATTGGATAAATTCACTACACAACATGTATCCCAATTACATAGTCTGTAACCCATTTTATATCATAGAAATAATGTAACCCAGAAATAATAATAATGAAATAATTAAACCTAATTGTTTTGGGTTCATGTGTCATTTATTTATAGCACACCCCATGTGATGAGCTGATTAATTTTAAATTAAATTCATTTACACATAAAATATTAAACAACAAGTTGTGTCTAGTCCTCCTTGTAGTGTACTCCCACTACCAAAATAGGCACATGGGCAACATATTCTTTTATCAATTATAAACAGAAATCACTAATAAAATGGGCACCTTTACACTGCAACAAAAATAGCTTTACATGGTGACATCCTTTAAAAGCACAAAAGAAACACTAATAAAAGAGGTACCTTTATCAGTGATAAGAAAAAGTGATGATAAAAGGTTCTTTTAAGAGTACTAAAAAGTACTGTTACATGTACCCCTTTATCAGCACATTTTTTAGTGATGATAAAGGTACCCCCTTTATGAGCACTTTTTTCGGGACATTAAAGGGACAACTTTTATCAGTGCTTTTTTTACTAGTACTGAAAAGGGTATATTTAAATAAAAATTAAAAATAATATATAAAAATAATATATATTTTTTAAATATGTTTTAGATAAGTATAAATAGACATGTACACATAATATATAAAATATTTAGTGGAAATGGATTATAAAATATTTTAAAAAATATTATTAATTTATAATTTTGTAATTATTATCGAGTAATAATCATTTAATAACAATTCAATTACACAAAAAATCAAAAAGTAATTAAAAGAACTAAAATAAGTTCAAAACGTAACACAAATTTTAAACAATCATAAATTTTGATCCAAGTGTTTGTTTAAGCTCTACCACATATCAAATTGAACCATGTAATGAGATCTACGCACTAGTAATAGAGGGATTCCCTATGTCACATTTTTTAGACGAAAATGTCTTAGAATGCCTCTAAAATTGAGTTTTTAGTAGGGATACCTAAATTTTTTAACATTCAATGGATTTTCAGCAACATTTAAGGGGGCCTTCTTCCATTTTTTATTGTGGACAAAATATATTCTCAAGGATTAAATTAATATTGATATTATGGATTTTGAAATTTATCATTTTTCACAATGTAATGTTATTTATAATCAAATATATAACAATATATACATTTTTTTATAAAATCACAAATAAAAATTAAATTTTATAAATAAATAATTAAACATATTTACATAAAAAATATATTTATCAATATATAAGTCTTATCTAAATAAAAACTAATATCTATTTGATTTAAAGTACAAATATATGAATATTTATATATCTATATAATGTCTGTGTGTGTGTGTGTGTGTATAGTGTGTCTGTATTAACAAATTAATATATATTATCTATATATTCTAACATAAGTATATACATATTAATATATAATATATGTAAATATATATAAATATATATAAATATGTATAATTAAACTTATAGATAGACAAATATATAATATATATGTGTGTATGTATGTTGTATATATATATATATATATATATATTTATAAACACCCAAAAAAATATATTTTATAATTTTATTTAAAACTAATCTTATAAATATATAGTAATATAAAAATAAATATACAAATAAAAATATATAACTATATATATATATAAAAATATGAAAATATAAATATAACTAACTAACTATATATATATATTTATATATATATATATATTAATATACCAATAAATAAATATATACTAATATAACTATATATATATTTATTAATATAAATCTATATTAATATATTAGTAAATATATATATATATATATCTTAAATGGAGAATGAAACAAGATGGATGAGCGGTAAAGGTATAGGCACACAAGGGAGAGGTATTGGGTTCAAATCCAAGTAGAGGCATGGGTGCGCGGGAAAGTGTAGGGGGGCTAGCACTGTTGAAGGGTGGGGATGTGCACCTAATGTTGTTAAAGGGGTGGAAGTGGAACATGCGGGTTAGGCTTCCAGATGTTGTCGAAGGGGTGTCAAGTGTTGTTAAAAGGGGTGGGTTCTACCCTACGATTTACAGATTTGTTTTGATTTTGTGAACATTTTTATTACTTTTATCAGCGCAAAAAAACACACTGATAAAATAACATTTTATGTGTGTTTTTAACCCTAATAAAATACCCCTTTTATTAATACTTTGTTATAACTGATAAAAGAGACTGGTCCTTTTAATAGTGTCATGATTATCAGTGTTTTTTAGCGTTGATAATGGCTTTTTTAGAAGTGATAAAACCCTGTCTCTAGTAGTCTAATTAGCGCTAGCTAAAAGTACTAATAAAGGTAACTTTTATCAACGCTAAAAAAGTACGGATAAAGTTGTACCCTTTATCAACACATTTTTTATCTGATAAAGGTTGATCTTTATTCATGCAACTCTTAGCACAGATAAAAAAATTTATTAAAAAATATTATTAATATATATATAATTATATTTATATTCAAAAAATAATTTTTATTTATATACATTAATTTAAAAACCTTGTTTATAATTTTTATAAATATGATATATTAATATATGTTTGTTAATAATTTATATATATATATAATGTTTTTGAAAAGTATTTATAAAATTATAAATAAATATATAAATTTAAATAATTATAAAATTATAATAAATATATATAAATGATAAATACTTTTCTTATATTTATAATTATATAAATTTATATATTAATAAGTATATATATAATTATAAAAATATATATAATTATATATATATGTTTAATTATTAACATATATATAAATATATAAATATATTTATATTTATATAAAAAAATTAAATAATATTTTTTTATAATTATAATTATAAATATATATATATATATATCAGAATAATTAAAAAATAAAATATATATTTTTAAATAAAATTTCTTTACTATATTTATAATTATATATACTTTTATGTTAATAAATATATATAATTATATATGTACAATTATATAAATATATATAATTGTATAAATATATTTATAATTATATTCACATATTTATAAATGTATTTATTTAAAATTATAATTATAAATAAATATATCTATAATTATATATATTTTAAAAATATATATATATATATATATAATTATGTAATTTATATTAGTCTATATGTTTAATTGTTCATTTATATATATTGAACACAAAATGTGTATATAATTAAAATTAATATAATATATTAATATCTTATTAAAACAATTATATCAAATATAAGTGAATATATTTATATTTATATTAAATAATTTAAAATATATGTACATCTATAACTGCATGTGTGCGTGTGTATGTGCATATATACAAGTGTGTATGCATATATGTGTGTGTAGATGTGTATGTGTACTTATGGATGTTTGTAATTCATTGACATGTGTCTGTTTTGGGGTGTGAGAAAAATAAATATTTAGTTAAAATGCAGTAAAATGTGTAACCTAGGTTGTATCCATAGAAGAGTACACGAAAATTACATTTTTTCAATTAAATTTTGAGAAATAAGAAGTGGTTGTTTTTTAAATTGTTTGAGTGAAAAAAGAAAGAAAGCAATTGAAAATAATGTTAGAACACAAGTGGATGAAGAGAGTGATGGGGTTAGGGTATGGTTTCCTTTTTCAATGTCATAATATTCATAAAAAACATTCACCCCCTCTTCTTATTGAATAATAAATGCAAAACTCCTCAATCGAGTAGTCAATCACTGCTGGTTGGAGAATGAAATGAAACCCACTCATATGTGCATGGAAGTTCATAAACAATTCCTAAACAACTAACGCAAGTCCCCATAATTAATTTCATATACATAAAAATCTAGAAATGATTCAATAGTTCCACACACATTCCAATGATCTCTAGACACTCACCAAAAAACACAATATGTTTTATTGAGACAAATTGTACTAGGATGAGGGAGTTAAAATCTCTTCAACTAACGATATAAACAATGAATACACCAATACCCAAAAACATGATCACATTAAGTGAATTGTGAAACACTAAAAATAGAAATAATTTAATATAAAAATAGATATTTACATTTATGTTCAAAACTATGACATTACAAAACTGAAACTCTCCTTTCCCCAATCACTCGAAGGCTTTACCTCTCCGTTTTTAGGGAAATAGAGTTGAAAGGGGAAGAAGAGAGCATAATGAAACAATGAAAAGAGAAGTTAGAAAATAAAAAACACTTCATGACTCCAATCATCCAGCATAATCCATCTTTTACCTTCTTCAAAAACTTTAAGTGGAAGTGAACATTCATATATATAGGGTCTAGGGGTGGAAAAGTTTCCCTCCTGATACACTCCTCTGTAATTTTGAGTCAATTTCACATCTTAAATGGACGAATATCATATAGTTTCCTTCATAAAAGTTATTCCACTCAATATTTTTCCTGATCCCAAAAATTCTAAGATGGTTTTTACTAGTTTCAAAAATGTTATACACAGATTACTGAAGAGTACTTTTTTCTACACGAGGAGACTCCTCAAATACCTCCAATTTGGCGCATGTAACGGATGCCTTAATGATATAATTTCTTCCTTAGATTTAATGTGTACAAGTTCCACAGAGTCCTATTTCTATTACAGCTATAATGACTTCATTTGGATTTATGTAGACTATGATATATGTCAATAAATAATTTGGGGTCCATTCTATCTGCTTGAAAACATTATCCACTTGACATATTTTTCTTGGCCATTGTTGGTCGACCTGGACCTAGGTCCAAAAGAAAAAATTGAATCCCAAGAGAAAGAAAATCCTAAAAAATAATCCCATGATATGGATCAAAATTGTAAGAGATATGACCAAATTATTGAATATCTATAAAACTGCTAAATCCCCAGAATTAAACAATTTTCACAGTTATGGAGAAAATTCATAAAAAAAACAAAAATGATGCAAATCAGGTCATACTGATTAATTATAAATCATTAAATCACTGAAAAACACATGAAATATAGTGAAAATATTAACTCTATAAATTTCCCCATAGTTAGAACTTGTACTCCTAGACAAGTAAACATCAAAAATCAAATCAATGAAAATTCAAAATACTTGCTCATGAGATCTTCTGAATCCATACCAAGAAATAAAAAAGATATCTTGCCTCATTAGAAACCATTATTACAAGTTCTCAAACTAGACCATCCTATATATTTCCCCCTAATTTATCCCCCATGCACATAAAACACCTACATCACATGAATTTTATCTCATCTCACAAATTTCAATTTTCAAAAAGACTTTTCTGATCCAAAACAATTAATGAGTCACCACAGTCTGGAAAAATTTCTACTTCTACACCTGATGTTATTCAAGAAAATATGTTTATTATAAGGACATTTCAAGGTTGTTCTATGGCTTCTGGTTTCTTGGATTTTGATGTGAAAATACATGAGGTTGAATGAGGAGGGCTCAACTCTTTTTGAAGAAAAATTTCAATAATCTCATTTTCACTCTAGTATGGTATCCACCTCACTCCCCTTAGTATAAAATCATCTCCATAATCATGAAAACCCATGGAAAGTTCACACCATCAATATTTCAGTAGAAAAAATTTTATTCTTCTCAAACATACATTTTCTTGAATGCTCCAGAAAAGGAATATCTTTGTTCCTCCATTAGAAGCACTATAAATGAACAACATATTTTATCCTTTAAGATACATAAATGGAATCACTCTTAAAATAATGATTTTTTAGTAGAAAATGAATCTCTTCAATATTTTATTTTCCACCCAATGTTTCCCTAAATGAGGTATCATAGCAAAAGACATCTCCCCCCCACACTTAAGTTTAACTAGATCATGAAATTTCACATCAAGAGAAGGTTGGATATAGAAAATTGGTTTAACGCCCTGATCCTAGTTACCCAGAGTCGGTGCATTATTACATAACATTGGCATGATCACAAGAAAGATCAAATCTTGAAAGACGGATTGGTTTAGTAGCCTTGGAAACACTAGATATATTCATAAGTTTTACATTATATCATAAAATGAAAAACTACTACAAAAACATAATGTCTCCATAGTCCACACTATTATCTCCTCATAATATCCCTGAAGGTCATTCATAACTTACTTCTTCACATCCTGGGGAAAATAAACATAGAAAAGGGGTGAGCTCAAATGCCCAGTAAGGATAACAATATAGAGGAACATTCAAAATAAGCATAAACATTTAAGGCAATGCATTACTAAAACAAAATCCTTTTAAACTTGAACTTCAACATAGTATGGCAAAAGTAAAATGAAATAATTCCATTTACTTATTCACATGGATATTCTACTAATCGAATAATCACATGAAAAATCAATAACCACTTTCATAATGATGGAATGCATAATGCTAAACTTTAATTTCTTTTCAAGGCCTCGTCCCAAGACCTTGGGGCTAACTGTAACCGTAACCCAACCCGGAGTGCCTCTAATAACCAGACACCAACCCGGAGTGCCTCTAATAACCGGACACCAACCCGGAGTGCCTCTAATAACCGGAGACCAAACCGGAGGGCTTACTTTTACCAGTCCCTAACCTGGAGGACTTACTTTTACCAGTCCCCAACCTGGAGGGCTTACTTTAACCAGTCCCCAACCTGGAACATACTTGTCCAACACATTCATATGAAGTAAAGGTTGAAATATAACATAAACATTCTTATTGGAACTAGCATACGAAATGTCAATAGTTTACTCATAAACCATGAATGCTATATAAATGACACATCTACAGTCAAACATATCACAAAACTTCATTACAATATGGAAGTTTTAAATCATAATAAATCAAGTTCAAATAATCTTAAAATCCATCAAAGGATGTTGACATAGATGAAAATGTTTTATTAAAAATTATTGAGAGAAATATCCCTTTTTCATGAAAACATTTTAATGTTACACAATTTAGAAAGTAAGGCATTTAAATACATTTTTTAATCAAAGTGTCCCATACCACTTTGAAACTTTTGAATGGAATCAACACTTTTAAAACATTCATTTTCATATAAATAAATCCTTACAAACCATTTTGAAAACATGGACATAAATGAGGATGATTTAGAAGAATAAATATTTAAAACATTTAAAATGATGTTTTAGTAAAAGTTCCCTTAGAAATAATCCCTTTGAAAACTCTTTAATAAAATATGGACATGGATAGTAAATATGTCCCTGTAGATAATTACGTAAAGACAACCTCAGATATTAAAGAGATTGTGAAGTAAACCCTTATCAATTTGGTAACTTATGAAACATACAACCCATGAAAGAGGTATCATACAATGAAAATGTAAATACACATAAGGTAAAGTGTATTACACAAAGAATACAATTATGGGCAGTACATACACCACACAAAAGATAATAGTGGAAATATGGCATGAATCTCACGGAAATAAAGAGTGAGATGAAAACCCCTTACCACGTTAATCAACTGAGTCGTATGGCCAAAAGTTAATAACCACCAAATTATTTACAGAATAACATGAATATAAAGATAATAATGATAATATATATCAAATGCCAGTACACAATACACCACTTTCAATAATTTAGTGGCGAATAATGGAAATCTCACGGAATTGAATGTGAGATAAGAAAATCCCTTACCTTGTACTTTTACTTGTTTGGGGTAGGTTAACCTCCTGTATAATGGTGAAATAATTGTTATTAAATTATACAATAATCATATACATTAATATGATATCATATATGATCTTTTAATATTGATTTGATAATAATATCTCAGTATTATCGTTGTTTCGGGTGTTAACTTACATGTTTTTTTATATGTTTTGTTACGTAAGCCTTGTTCGTAATGGATAGGTTGTATATTATTCATATCCAGAATGATATCAAGTCCTTAAACATCATTTTTAAATCATCAAATGATAATTATACACTAATGGATACGATGGAGAATGAATCTCATCGCGTTCGTGGAAACGGTAGTCCGTACGTACGCACGAGCAACAATATCATTCTTTTGATATTAAAATAATATATAAATGGTTGTTATATCATATATACAGAATCATTAACATGTTTTATTTATTATTTACATGAGTTACATATCATTATTATACCCATCCAAATAATAATATATTGAATAACAATTACACCACGACGTGGAGACGGTAAGCCGTACGTACGCACGTATGGTGACATGTTATTCCAAGGGTGGATAGAATACTGAATATGGTTGTACCATATTTATAATAATATCACAGTATATGTGAGATACTGGAGTTATTATTTTATAATGGTAACAACAAAGGAAGAAGAAGTGGAAGAAGAAATGAACTTAGAAAAGGGTGGTGAAATCATTACCTCTTCTTCGGGTTCTTCCTTTTGATTTGATCAAAAGGGCTCCTTAGTTTGGCTTTCTGATCAAACTAAGGCCTCTAGGTTGTAGTGAGGGATGTTGGGAGAGTATTTGGGCAGAGTTTGGCCGAACCAAATGGCTTTTAAGGTGTGAAGAAATGAGAAGGAGGAGTTCCCTTTTATAAAAGGGGTGAGGGGCACCTTTGGAAAAGCTAGAAATATTAATTATAATAAATTAATATTCGGTTTATAATGGCTCCAAAGTTGATTATTCAAAGGTTAAGGTGGGGATAGGTCTAAAACCACTCAACATATAGAATTTAGACAGGTTTGAGTACTTATATTAACCTTATCTTTAAGTATTAACTCTAAGTTAATTAGTTTCACTTTTACAATGTCTCTTTGTATTTTTATATAATATGGTTAATAAACTTACTATATACATCCTAGAGACCCCCAAGTGGTCCATTAATGATGAAAATATCATGATATAAGTCTCTTTGAAGAACCTTAGATTTTTAGGAATTTAATATCAATTAATAATATAATATTTGTTTTAAGAACTCTTTTATGTCAATTTTGACACTATTCAATAGTTGATTTTTGTGAAACTCATAACAGATTTATTACTTCGAACAAAGTCAATTAAATCAATACTAATATATCATATTATCCTAGAAAATTAGTTTAATTCATTAAAAGTTTCATATTATATTTATTTGGGTATTTATAATATCAATTATTTTAATTTTTCACTATTATAGTAATTACTCCATCATCATTGTGTCATAAATAAAATAACTTATTTAATGTCTAAAAATTATAAATAAAATATAATTATGTAGGAAATATTTTTATCTTTCTAATGAATATTTATAATCTAAAATCCAACATATATAACCCTATGTAACAATTGTTTTTCTAAAAGATATATGCTTGTGTCATTTTTGTATTCATTTTAACTTAATTAAAATAAAGTGTCATTATCACTTACAAGTGGATCCATGGGGTCCCCAAATCGACCCAAAGATGAATATGGTCGAACATGTATCAACCAATAAGGCTAGGACACGTTTTAGGGTAATTTAGTATTATTATAATATTATTTTTTAACCCTTATTTACCGGATTTACCCTTAACCATGGTAAATAAAATATTTACCGCAGTAATTATTCAAAATGTATAAAAATAAAAGTTAAATATTTACACAATTTGAACATCCTGATTCCAAATATGGAATCCATTTTTCTAAATTCAAAACACAGAAGTGGCAGAAATTAATTTAAAATTAATTCCCGCTGTCAAAACAAAAAGCGTGTTTTTAAGAGATAATAACTATCAAAAGATTGACACTTGTTTATGTTCGGTTTAATTGTAAAATTATGTCCAATGACCAAAAGTATATTAAATGGTAAAAATATATTCTAAATATACTTTAAAACCACTCAAATTCATAATTTATCATTATTAATTATTTTGATTAAAAAAGTTGTTTTTAATTAAAATTTAGTAATTTTCACTATTCATCAAAATATGAAAGTTATCCGAAATGTACCAAAATTTCACCTTAGGCTAAATTCGATATTCCGAATCCAAAAATGAAGTCCATTTTAAAATATTAAATATATATAATTTCAAAAAGTAGGTATTGCTATTCATAACGGCTAGTTTGATTGGTTGTGGTGTGTGTTAAAACTCAAGGTTGCGTACAACACACGCTACTGTATTATTCAAAGAAAGTGTACCGTGGAAGCTTGGGATGTTTCATTTTAAATTTTTTGATGTCCCCATTTAGTCAAAAAGTTTAAAATATTGTATTTAAAAAGGGTTCACTATTAAAAGTTGATAAAAGTGCAATACTGAAAATGAATTTGTTCTTGCATTATATCTAAGAAACTCATAATATGGATTCTAAAATTATAAGGATTATATAAAGTTTAAAATTTAGATAATACTATTCATAACCTCTTTTGAATGGCTTTTTTTTGTAAGTCATGGTGTGATTGAACTCGGTGTTGCGTGTAGTGCAAGTTATTGAATTATTTTGAAGAAATAACACACTATGAAATCTTGGGGTGTTACATTCTCCCCTCCTTCAATAAATTGCGTCCTCGCAATTTGAAATTGTTCTTCGAAAATAAAAGGTTGAAAGTAGAAAATATATTTGTGGGGAAACCCACATCGGAAATTGGGTTACTAAAATTTAGTCTTAATATGAGGAAAAGAGAAATCAAAGTGTCACCACCAAATTATGATCTAGATTAGGAGAACATTGGTGGCAATTAGAGACATATAATTGGAGGAAAAATGTAAATATTTATAGGTAGTGATTGAGGTCATCAATCACAAACAAGTGTAAAATTGAGGTCCTTAAATTCATCAATCTATGATGATTTGAAATACCATCGGTTCAACAAAACATAGGGTTTTAGGATAACACATTTTTGACGTTTCAAAATATCTTAGTTGAAATCCCACATCGAAAAATGAATTAATGAGGCCTCTATTTAAAATAAAGAGTCGAAAGTATGAAGATTACCGAAAATAACACATACTAGGGTTCCATGTAGGAAAATATGGATATGGAAGAAAAATCTAACCATCAATTATCTGATGGAGAGTGGTAGAGAACATGGCTATGAAAAGGCCAACAATCCCAAAGCCATAAATTAGTGATGATTTAAGGTACCATCTAGGAAAACATTTTTGTTCTAAGTTGCTTTTCTTAATGTTGAGGAATTTATTTATGAGATTGGCTAAGATCATAAGGAGATATACTTACTTTATAATTAGAGTTTTATCCATTAATAAATTTCTACCACAAACTCATCTTTCACTCTAAAAGATAATAGAATGTAAAAAATTCTATTTACACTATTCGTATAGGGTTCCAAAATAAACGAATTTATAATTCATCTACAAGATCTTTTAATAAAAACTACATTATTTAATCCAGGATATCTTGTGGGCCAGTGGTAGGTGATACACCCTTGTCGCCCTTCGGTTGCGGGTTCAAGTCTCGCAGCCTTGCCGGACGCGACGGGTTGTCGCCCGACCTCCGGGTTGTCCTTTTATGGCAATCCAAAATAATCCAAACTAGAACTATCCAAAATACTTCTGTCCAAACTCACATTCCAACATTTATAAGGAAGTTAAACATAATATAGATACTTTTTACCCCGTAATAGCATATGAATACCTTCATCATGTATTACCATATTCCTTTTTGATTACATTCATGCTCCCTTATTCCATATAGAATGCTGGATATACTTCACTAATCCAAAAATGTTTTAAATCCCAACAATGATGGATTGTACAAATCATTAATCAGTTCCAAGGTAGTCAAGAATATCCAATATAATTTATCCAAAACAATCATGTATTATTCCAAAATCACTAACTCGGTATCAGAACTATATTATGGTTTATCATTCTCTCAACCATATATTTTCCAAAAATTTATCCTGCTGTTGAGTCACCTTTCTTTGTTCCACACAATCTCAAGTCCTTAATGAAATAGTACTGCAGTACAATCCTTATATACTCCATAATTATTATAACAAGTACACTGTTGATACAACACTCAATTGACATAATCAACATAAGAACTCTAATCATTCCTCTTCATCTGTGGTAGTATCATAACTTGATTATTATCCAATAACATCATTTGAAGCATATTCTGATGACTGGGACATAGGTTCGCATAGTGTCCAAACTCCTTGCAAATGAAGCATTGTACATTTGAAACCATTTTCTTACCCTTGCAGTCATGTACTTTGTGACCTTTTCCACCACACTTATAACAAACTCCCATTCCTTTCAGACAAGTTCCAGGGTGTTTCTTCCCACAGTTATCACATATGGGAAAATTCTTCTTTTCCCTCTTCCCTTTACCCATCTTTCTCTCTTCCATCATTTTCTTCTCTTGCTTCCCTTCAAAGCCATAGGACTCAGTAAACTCTTTAGTTTTCTTATCAACACATGATATTATTTCTTAGTATGATGATAATAAATGGGAGACTATTTCTCTTATAAATTCTGGCTTAAGGCCATGAAAGATATGATCCTTCTTTCTCTTTGGATCATGTGCATTGATGGAGTTATCATTCCTTCTACTGGGCGCCATTTCTAAACAATGGCATACACTAGATTAGTTTATGAATAACAATACCTAATCCCAAACTTGTAAGACACATAACATAAATTAAATAGTTTATGGATATAATCCATAATCATATAAATTTCTCCTTTGAGGAAGTAAATCCACATAAAACCTTCAAAATGGTTTGTAAAGAAAATGAGAATTATCCTAAGCATATCCCCCGGGAGTGTCGTAACCAAGAGTGCAGCAAGGCCCGTTGTCGTGCACCAGTTCCCGTTCGAGTCTAGCTCAAAGCGGTGTTTTCGGGTTTTACCCCTAGGTACATCTGTGCCAGAGCCGCCTCTATCTGCTCGTATCCAGACAGGGATGTATTGCTCGGAAAACTCACAAAATCTCTACAATACCAAAATTCTAGGAAGTTCTTCTATACTAATCCTCAAAGTTCATCTTAGGTCTATATTCTCTAATCAGAGTTTATCTAAATCTAGCTTCCAAGGTTTGTACTAAACTTCCTCTGATACCAACTGTAACGCCCCGATCCTAGTTACCCAGAGTCGGTGCATTATTACATAACATTGGCATGATCACAAGAAAGATCAAATCTCGAAAGACCGATTGGTTTAGTAGCCTTGGAAACACTAGATATATTCATAAGTTTTACATTATATCATAAAATGAAAAACTACTACAAAAACATAATGTCTCCACAGTCCACACTATTATCCCCTCATAATATCCCTGCAGGTCATTCATAACTTACTTCTTCACATCCTGGGGAAAATAAACATAGAAAAGGGGTGAGCTCAAATGCCCAGTAAGGATAACAATTTAAAGGAACATTCAAAATAAGCATAAACATTTAAGGCAATGCATTACTAAAACAAAATCCTTTTAAACTTGAACTTCAACATAGTATGGCAAAAGTAAAATGAAATAATGCCATTTACATATTCACATGGATATTCTACTAATCAAATAATCACATGAAAAATCAATAACCACTTTCATAATGATGGAATGCATAATGCTAAACTTTAATTTCTTTTCAAGGCCTCGTCCCAAGACCTTGGGGCTAACTGTAACCGGAACCCAACCCGGAGTGCCTCTAATAACCGGACACCAACCCGGAGTGCCTCTAATAACCGGACACCAACCCGGAGTGACTCTAATAACCGGAGACCAAACCAGAGGGCTTACTTTTACCAGTCCCTAACCTGGAGGGCTTACTTTTACCAGTCCCCAACCTGGAGGGCTTACTTTAACCAGTCCCCAACCTGGAACATACTTGTCCAACACATTCATATGAAGTAAAGGTTGAAATATAACATAAACATTCTTATTGGAACTAGCATACGAAATGTCAATACTTTACTCATAAACCATGAATGCTATATAAATGAAACATCTACAGTCAAACATATCACAAAACTTCATTACAATATGGAAGTTTTAAATCATAATAAATCAACTTCAAATAATCTTAAAATCCATCAATGGATGTTGACATAGATGAAAATGTTTTTTTAAAAATTATTGAGAGAAATATCCCTTTTTCATGAAAACATTTTAATGTTAAACAATTTAGAAAGTAAGGAATTTAAATACATTTTTGAATCAAAGTGTCCCATACCACTTTGAAACTTTTTAATGTAATTAACACTTTTAAAACATTCATTTTCATATAAATAAATCCTTACAAACGATTTTGAAAACGTGGACATAAATGAGGATGATTTAGAAGAATAAATATTTAAAACATTTAAAATGATGTTTTAGTAAATGTTCCCTTAGAAATAATCCCTTTGAAAACTCTTTTATGAAATATGGACATGGATAGTAAATATGTCCCGGTAGATACTTACGTAAAGACAACCTCGGATATTAAAGAGATTGTGAAGTAAACCCTTATCAATTTGGTAACTTATGAAACATACAACCCATGAAAGAGGTATCATACAATGAAAATGTAAATACACATAAGGTAAAGTGTATTACACAAAGAATACAATTATGGGTAGTACATACACCACACAAAAGATAATAGTGGAAATATGGCATGAATCTCACGGAAATAAAGAGTGAGATGAAAACCCCTTACCACGTTAATCAACTGAGTCATATGGCCAAAAGTTAATAACCACCAAATTATTTACAGAATAACATGAATATAAAGATAATAATGATAATATATATCAAATGCCAGTACACAATACACCACTTTCAATAATTTAGTGGCGAATAATGGAAATCTCACGGAATTGAATGTGAGATAAGAAAATCCCTTACCTTTTACTTTTACTTGGTTGGGGTAGGTTAACCTCCTGTATAATGGTGAAATAATTGTTATTAAATTATACAATAATCATATACATTAATATGATATCATATATGATCTTTTAATATTGATTTGATAATAATATCTTAGTATTATCGTTGTTTCGGGTGTTAACTTACTTGTTTTTTTATATGTTTTGTTACGTAAGCCATGTTAGTAATGGATAGGTTGTATATTATTCATATCCATAATGATATCAAGTCCTTAAACATCATTTTTAAATCATCAAATGATAATTATACTTTAATGGATACGATGGAGAATGAATCTCATCGCATTCGTGGAGACGGTAGTCCGTACGTACGCACGAGCAACAATATCATTCTTTTGATATTAAAATAATATATAAATGGTTGTTATATCATATATACAGAATCATTAACATGTTTTATTTATTATTTACATGAGTTACATATCATTATTATACCCATCCAAATAATAATATATTGAATAACAATTACACCACGACGTGGAGACGGTAAGCCGTACGTACGCACGTATGGTGACATGTTATTTCAAGTGTGGATAGAATACTGAATATGGTTGTACCATATTTATAATAACATCACAGTATATGTGAGATACTGGAGTTATTATTTTAGAATGGTAACAACAAAGGAAGAAGAAGTGGAAGAAGAAATGAACTTAGAAAAGGGTGGTGAAATCATTACCTCTTCTTCGGGTTCTTCCTTTTGATTTGATCAAAAGGGATCCTTAGGTTGGCTTTATGATCAAACTAAGGCCCCTAGGTTGTATTGAGGGATGTTGGGAGAGTATTTGGGCAGAGTTTGGCCGAACCAAAATGCTTTGAAGGTGTGAAGAAATGAGAAGGAGGAGTGCCCTTTTATAAGAGGGGTGAGGGGCACCTTTGGAAAAGATAGAAATATTAATTTATAATAAATTCATATTCGGTTTATAATGGCTCCAAAGTTGATTATTCAAAGGTTAAGATGGGGATAGGTCGAAAAAAACTCAACCAATAGAATTTAGACAGGTTTGGATACTTATATTAACCTTATCTTTAAGTATCAACTCTAAGTTAATTAGTTTCACTTTTACAATGTCTCTTTGTATTTTTATATAATATGGTTAATAAACATACTATATACATCCAAGCGACCCCCAAGTGGTCCATTAATGATGAACCTATCATGATATAAGTCTCTTGGCCGAACCTTAGATTTTTAGGAATTTAATATCAATTAATAATATAATATTTGTTTTAAGAACTCTTTTATGGCAATTTTGACACTATCCAATAGTTGATTTTTGTGAAACTCATAACAGATTGATTACTTCGAACAAAGTCAATTAAATCAATCCTAATATATCATATTATCCTAGAAAATTAGTTTAATTCATTAAAAGTTTCATATTATATTTATTTGGGTATTTATAATATCAATTATTTTAATTTTTCACTATTATAGTAATTACTGCATCATCATTATGTCATAAATAAAATAAATTATTTAATGTATAAAAATTATAAATAAAATATCATTATGTAGGAAATCGTTTTATATTTCTAATGAATATTTATAATCTAAAATCCAACATATATAACCCTATGTAACAATTGTTTTTCTAAAAGATATATGCTTGTGTCATTTTTGTATTCATTTTAACTTAATTAAAATAAAGTGTCATTATCACTTACAAGTGGATCCATGGGGTCCCAAAATCGACCCAGAGATGCCTATGGTCGAACATGTATAAACCAATAAGGCTAGGACACGTTTTAGGGTAATTTAGTATTATTATAATATTATTTTTTAACCCTTATTTACCGGATTTACCCTTAACCATGGTAAATAAAATATTTACCGCAGTAATTATTCAAAATGTCTAAAAATAAAAGTTACCTATTTACACAATTTGAAAATCCTGATTCCAAATATGGAATCCATTTTTCTAAATTCAAAATACAGAAGTGGCAGAAATTAATTTAAAATTAATTCCCGCTGTCAAAACAAAAAGCGTGTTTTTAAGAGATAATAACTATCAAAAGATTGACACTTGTTTATGTTCGGTTTAATTGTAAAATTATGTCCAATGACCAAAAGTATATTAAATGGTAAAAATATATTCTAAATATACTTTAAAACCAATCAAATTTATAATTTATCATTATTAATTATTTTGATTAAAAAAGTTGTTTTTAATTAAAATTTAGTAATTTTCACTATTCATCAAAATATGAAAGTTATCCGAAATGTACCAAAATTTCACCTTAGGCTAAATTCGATATTCCGAATCCAAAAATGAAGTCCATTTTAAAATATAAAATATATATAATTTCAAAAAGTAGGTATTACTATTCATAACGGCTAGTTTGATTGGTTGTGGTGTGTGTTAAAACTCAAGGTTGCGTACACCACACGCTACTGTATTATTCAAAGAAAGTGTACCGTGGAAGCTTGGGATGTTTCATTTTAAATTTTTTGATGTCTCAATTTAGTCAAAAAGTTTAAAATACTGTATTTAAAAAGGTTTCACTATTAAAAGTTGATAAAAGTGCAATACTGAAAATGAATTTGTTCTTGCATTATATCTAAGAAACTCATAATATGGATTCTAAAATTATAATGATTATATAAAGTTTAAAATTTAGATAATACTATTCATAACCTCTTTTGAATGGATTTTTTTTGTAAGTCATGGTGTGATTGAACTCGGTGTTGCGTGTAGTGCAAGTTATTGAATTATTTTGAAGAAATAACACACTATGAAATCTTGGGGTGTTACAATTGGCTTGTAATATAGTTCACCTAACAAGAAGTTCATAGATTATAAGGGTTTCAGAGATTAAATTTACAAGGTAGGCCAGAATGAAAAGGATTTTTCTAAAAAGTGATATTTTACACCAATGAAATTCCTCAATCATTTATAACACTAGTATGTCAAACGCGGAAGTTTTGAAAGGAATAAATAAAATCCTTCTTAAAGAAATAATCGTTTGATTCTCTAAAGAATTGAGTTGAATGAAAATAATATGAGAAAAAGGGTTCATAATCCTCATAAGAAAGTGATTTCAATGATATGGATAGTGATATGTGGAATGAGATTCCAAAATCAGAAAACATATTATGAAATTACTAGAGAATTTATCATGAAACAAAGTCTTTTTCAGCATTCATTTAAGCTCTGTTTCATTGAATAAATTTGTTTACTCTTTGAAATTGATTTCAAAAATAGAAATGATAATTATTTCAGTTCCCAAGTTTCAAAATCACACAAAAAAATGAAAAAGGAACACACAAAAATTTAAAAAACACACAAATTTTGTTTGAAAAATAGGGAAACAACAAATGAAATTCTTAAACAAAAAAGGTTCCCTCCCCCAAACATAAATGATGCAGTGCCCTTAATGCATTCAAATGAATTTATCATATAATAAGGTTTGAAAATAAATCACATAAATAATAATATTTAAAGGATAGGTAAAACATGATGTATTTTATTAATATACATGTTGGAGGAGTGTGATATCCTCCACATGATCTGATGGAATGGTCCCATAAAATTTCTTCATCTTGTGTCCATTAAAAATTAATGGCTCTTACTCTCCATCCTTCATAATATAAACAATACTTAAATGATATTCATGAGTAACTATAGATGGACCCTCCCATATGGAATTAAGTTTACCTAGCATCAACAAGAGTCTTGAGTAGAATAATATCACTTTGTCTCTGGGATATAATTCCTTCCTTTGGATCAGCATGTCATGAGCCACTCATATTCTCTCTTTGAAAATCCTGGAATTTTCAACCTCTTCCCTTCTAATTTCCTCCAGCTCTTGAAATTGAAATCTTCTCTATTTCCTAGTTCTTTCAAGATCCATATTCATATTCCTCGCATCCCAATATCCCATATAGTCCAATTAAATAGGTAGGTGAAATGATTTCCCATATGTCATCTTATATGGAATCATTCCAATTGAGGTTTTGTAGATTTTCTTATAAGAACATAATGTTTCTTCTAACATTTGGCTCTACTCATTCCTATATGGTTTAACATTATTCCCCAAAATTCCATTTATTTACCAATTTGACACATCAACTTGACCATTTTTCTATGGGTGATAGGCAGTTGATGTTTTATGATACAAACCAAACTTCTTCACCAAACCTCCATTATCATACTAAAAAGGTGAGTACCTTTATTACTGATGATGGATCTAGGCACTCCAAAGATACAAAGTATGTTAGCCCTAACAAAATCAAAAACAACTTTTGCATCATCAGTCCTGGTGGAATTTTCTTCCACCAATTTGGAAGTATAATCAACCGCAACAAGATTTAATAATTTACAAATGACATTGGGAAAGGGCCCATACTATATATCACCCAACCTTCAAATATATCTAAAAAATTAATTGGGTTTTGCGTAATTTATTTCCTCTTTGAAATGTTCCAGAAAACTAACATTTTTTACACCTTTTGCAAAATTCATGAGCATCTTTAAAAAGGGTGGTCCAATAAATTCTACAATCTAAAACCTTATATGTTATACTTTGAGGTCCAATTTGGCCTCAAAAATATAAATTATGACAAAACTCAAATATATATCCAATTTCACTTTCAGGAAAATATATTCTTATCACTTAGTCATTGAAAATATTTTAAAGGAATGGATCATCACAATTGTAAAATCTAGATTCATCTTTCAATTTTTGAATTTGATTAGAATTTAAATGAGATGGGACCTGATATGTTAACATATAATTGACCATTTCAGCACAAAATGGAACTTATCCTTGAACCAAGTACAACTCCTCTACTGAAAGGTAATCATTCAATGGTTATTTTTCAAGAATTTTAGCTTAAATAGTGTTATGAAGTCTGCTTAAATGATCAGCCACATAGTTCTCAAATCCCTTCTTATCCATGATTTATATGTTGAACTCTTATAGAATTAACATCCATCTAACTAGTTTTTTTAATATTTTCCTTAATCATCATGTACCTAAGAGGTGCATGACCAAAAATCACAGTGACTTTAGTTATAATCAGATATGATCTAAATCTTTCAAAAGAAAAAACAATCGTTAAAAACATTTTTCCTATGGCCGTGTAGTTTAATTGATCCACATTCGAGGTTCTTGATCGATACACAATGTCTTCTAGCCTTCCTTCAATTCGCTGAGAAAAGACTACACCAAATTATTGATTGGATAATTCACAAAGCACCACAAGTGGTTCTTCCCAATTTAGTGACTGCATTATTGGTAGTGTAATCAATATCCTCTTAATATTGTTAGAGGATTACCTACATGCACCATTTAAATAAAAATGAGAACCTTTAAAAAAAAATATTGAGAGATGGAGATAAATATTTTATAAATATCTTATAGAATAATGCATCTCATAAAAATGATCTAACATGTTTCACACGCGTTAGGTAAGGAAAATAATTTATCGCTTCATTTTTTTATTTATCAACTTCAATGACTATCTTGGAAATTAAATTCCTGAGTTAAATCCATCTCTCAACAATTAAATTACACTTTTCAAAATTTAAAACAATATTCTTTTCAATGCATGTTCTCAACACTTTTTTCAGATTTATCAAAGAATAGTCAAAAGGGTTTCCAAAAACTTTGAAATAATCAAATACAAACTCTTTGAAATATTCAATGTGATTATAAAATAAAATTTACATGCACCTATTAAATGTAGGTGGAGCATTAAAAAATCCAAATGGAATCCTTTTATATGAGAAATTGTTGAAGGGATATATAAAGGTGGTCTTCTCTTGATCCTCAGGAGAAATGGGTACCTGTATATAATCTGATAATCTATTCAAAAATAAATAATTAGTTCTCCCTTCCAATATTACTAACATATGATCAATCAAGGGAATGGGGAAATGATATTTCTATGTGACCCAATTCAACTTCCTAAAATCAATTCACACTCTCCAGCTATTTTGATTTCACATAGGGATAATTTCAATCTATTTATTCTTCACAGTGGTTATGCCAGTTTTTTTAGAACAACATGAATGGGGCTAACCCATTATGCATATGAAATGGGATATATGATTCTATTATCCATTATATTCTTGATCTACTTCTTCAAAAACTCTATCATGGTGGGATTCAACCTTCTTTGGGGATATCAGATTGGATTGGAATCTCCCTCAAGAAAAATTCTATGTGATAATCTTTTTAGGTTAATTATATGGATATCACCTAAGCTTCAGTCAATTTATTGTACGTTCTCTCTCAATAGGTCAATCAAGTATTTTTTCTGGGTTTTAGATATATTATTAAAAATTATCACTAGTAATTTCTCTAGATCTATAATGTACACATATTTCAAATCAGTGGGGAGTGGTTTCAATTCTAGAATAGGGGGTACTCAAGAGATGAAACTAAACTCAAATTCCCCACTTCTAATGGTTGGATATTTTGCTCACAAGAAATAATATTATCATTTTCATCATTTAACAAATCATCAAGGAAATCAGATATTACCTTTTCCTCCCACATGAAATCATAATCTCTTGAATTTTGGGCATACATATGTTAAATTATATTTTAAATGGATTAAGTCTCTCCCAATGACATAAATTCAGGGAGCATACCCGATTCTTCAATATTCTCACTACCAAATTCATGCGAGAGTTCAAAGGGTGAGTGATCATATGATTGATGCCTCATGGATTCGAAAATATTGAAGTGGACAATGTTGTATCCAAAATCAAATGTTATTGTCCCTTCATTGAAATTTAGGGTGGTTTTGGCCTTATTCAAGAAATATCTCCTCAAAATGATGGGTGTATATGATAGAATCTTATCTTAATCTATATTCAGAACATATAAGTTATCTAGGAAAAAGAGATCTTTGAATTTCACAAGGACATCCTCTAGAACTCCTTCTACAATGACTATGGATCTGTTTTCTTATTGTACCACTACTCTTGTGGCCTTCAAGTCTCCCATCTACAAATAAGTGCATGATGAGTGAGGAAATACATTAATTCATGAACCATGATCACATAAATCTTTAATGAAATTTAACGTACTAATGGTTCATAAAATGGGAAATTTCCCTAGATCATGAAATTTATCTAGAAACTATGGTGTGATAAGGGTGGAAAAACTTTTCCCCAATTTGATCCATATATTATCATTATGTATCCTTTTATTGGTTCAAAGATCCTTAAAAAATTTAGCATTCATTGAATTTTTTTTGAGTTCTTCAAGAAAGGGGATTTTAATTTTCACTTTCTGGAAGGTGTCCAATTTTTTTTGAAGTGATTCTTCCATTGTTTATTTGATTCTTTCATCCTTGATGGAAATGGTGGGGATAATTTATTCTGCTCCCTTTGATTCCTTTTCATTGTTGTTTCTTGTCTCTTTTTCCTTGGCTTATCCTTATCTGCCTCCTCTTACTTCACTTATTCCTTGTTCATTTTACAGAATTTTTAGAATTTAAAACTTCATTCTCCCTCAACTCAAGTGGTCATGTTTTAGTTCCATGGGTGACTAGTGGTTAGAGTTATTTCCAACTTCATTTTGTTATCGTGATGACATTCTCTTTTGGGTTTCGAATTTTTTTGTAATGGGAGTTTCCTAGTATTTCTGGTTAGGAAGTCCATGGTGTTGGTTCTAAATTGGGGGTTATGAACTGGTGGATGAATGATCATAGTGTCATTTTAAATTTCATAGATTGGGATAAGGAGGTTGGTTATAGGATTGATTTTCTTTAAATGGTTTTTGATATTGGAATTGGTTTCGGAACAGGGTGTAGCTTGATTCTATGGATTTCCAAACCCATATTGAACATGGTAAGGCCCTATCCATCATGGATCATTTTTAGTACTTACTTAGTTGAAAGTTTGTATCACAAGTTTCCATTATCTGCATTTTATCACATTGGGCAGTGAAATGATCTAATAATGATCATAAACCACGTACCTTAGTCAGTGCCTATTGGTCACCCACATGTTTCAATTCCATATGTCTCACCAAACTGGCTATTTCATCATGATTAGTTTCAAATAAAGGTGATGGAAAAGATTCACAATCCTCATGAATACCTCTTGTTCTAGTAACTCGTGTACCAATATATTTTGATTTTCTTGAAATCCTATCAATCAAGTCCTTTTCTTCTTCTGGTGAATTTTTAATCAATTCACCTCCAAATGATAAATCAAGAAGGTTTCTCTCATTGTCTTGTAATCCATGATATAAGTCGAAAATAATGTGATGATCCTCATTTTATTAATTTGGGAATCTAGAACATACCTTTTTAAATCTCTCCATGTACTTTTAAATGGTTTCTTCAAATGACTATTTGATGGCATAAATCTTATTTAGGATGGTTGTGCTTCCTGAGGAGGGGAAGATTCATTGCATGAAGAATGTTACCAAGACATTATGATCATTCACATCTCCTAATTTTATACCATAAAACCATTATTTAGATTCTCCTTCCAATGAAAATTTTAAGGTCATCCACTTTTCTTATTCCTCACCTATACCACAGGGTCTGAAAGTTGACCAGACATGTGTGAACTCTTTAATAATTTTATTAGGTTCTTCAATTCCCATGACATGAAACATTGGAAGAAATTAAATCATGTTAGGTTTCATCTAAAATTAATTTTGAAACACTAAAATGACAATTTGATTGTTTTTATTAATTCATTATGGTGCAAATAAGTCTCTAAAGGTTTGGTTTTGATTTCTATCCATGATGATAGGCTCGGAGTGAACACTTGTAGTTTCACTTGAGTGTGCAAGAGAAATGTCCTCAAATTCAGATTGAAAATCACGGTTTCTAAGTCCGTTCAATAAGGTTCTTTAAAATTCTTGATCAAGGGGGAAGGGTTTAGTGTTTTATGTTCTATTCATTCAATTTGGAAGAGAATATAAGAAATGAGGAAGGAAAGAGAGAGAGAAAATGTTGGCACCTTCTCTCCGGACATGAAACCACATTTTGACATGTGACTATTGTGGGGTGTGGTACAAGAAAATATTACCTAAGTTACAATGTATTAATGTGGGTAATCTAGTTTTTCTCAAGAGTTGAGTGCAAAATAATTACATTTTCCAGTTAAATTTGAGATAGAAGAAGAGGTTTTTCTTTTCAAAATTTTTGAGTTTAAAAAGAAATTAATCAATTGAAAAAAAGTTTGAACACGTGTGGATTAAGAGACTGACGGGTTTAGGGTAAGATCACATTTTTAAAAGTCATAATAATCATAAAAAACATTCATCCTCTATCCATATTGAATAATAAATGAAAGACTCCTCAATCAAGTTATCAATCACCCTTAGTCGAAGAAAGCAATGGGATTCACTCCTATGTGTATGGAAGTTCATAAAAAACTCTTGAAAATGTAACCCAAGCACCAATCAGGAATTGATGATCCTTAGAAATCAAGATATTATTCACTAGTTCCACACACATGACAATTATCGCTAGACACTCACCACCTAACATAATATTCTTGATCGAGACAAATTGCACTAGGCGAAGGGAGTTGTAAGTATTTCAACCAAAGCTATAAACAATGATTACACCAAAACCCAAAACCTGATCGCATTAATAGCATTGGTGACCATAAAAAAAAGAAAAAATATAATAGAAAAATAGATTTTTAAATTTATGTTCAAGAATCTTACATTAAAAAAGTGAAACTTCTCATTCCTTAATCAATCAAAGGATATACCCCTCCCTGTGATGGGTAATAGAGTTGAAAGGGGGAGAAGAGAGAATAATGAAACTAAGAAGAGAGAATATAGAAAATAAAAAAAACTTTAAGACTCCAATACTCCAAAACATACACACTTTCACCTTTTTAAAAACATTTAAATGGAAGTGAACACTTATATATATAGGGTTGAGAGGTGGAAACTTTAAACTCCAGATTCACTCCTCCTAAATATTGAGTCAATTTACCATCATAAATGGAGTAATATTAGTTAGGTTACTTAATAAATGTTTTCCCCTCTCTATTTTTCTTATGAATAAAAATATAAGTATATTTGGAAAAGGTTTAAAAATGTTATCCCCAAATTACTAATGAAGAGGTTTTCTTCCGGAGGAGACTACTCAAATACCTTCACTTGGGCGCATTTCATGGATTCCTTAATGAAATAATTTATTCATAAAATTTAATGTAGACATGAAACGAGGTGAAATATTTCTATTAAATATATAATAACTTAATTTTGAGTTATTTATGTTGAGATATACTTCAATAACCGATGTGTGTTCCATTATGTTGGCCAGAAAACATTGTCCACTTTATTATTTTTAGGGTCATTGTGTGTCAAATGGAACCTAGGTCTGGAATAAAATATTTAATCCCAAGATAAAGGAAATAAAAAAAAGTAATTACCTGGTTTGAATCGAAATTGTAAAAGATATTACCTAAATTCATAAGATACAAAAAACTTCTAAATTTTCTGAATTAAACAATTTTCACAATTAACACCAAAATTTACCAAAAATACTGAAATGATGCAAATAAAAACATATTTATTTATTGAAAGGTATTGAATAAATGAAAAGGAATGAAAAATAATGATACTATTAACTCTATAAGTTCCCCCACACTTAGAACTTAGACTCCTGGACAAGTAAACATCAAAAATCGAATCAATGAAAATTCAAAACAGATGCTCATGAGATTCATCAATTCTATACCAAGAAAGAAAAGATATCATGCCTCATCACTAAACATAATTACAAATTATCAATCTAGACCATTAAAAATATTTCCTCTTCATTTCTCCTCTCATGCACACAAGACACATACCTCACATGAATTTTCTTCCATCTCACAAATGTCAATTTTCGACATGGATTTTCAAATCCAAACCAATGAAATAGTCACCATGGGCATGATAAATTAATAATTCTACACATTATGTGATTCTAGGAAAGTGTTTATTATGAGAAGTTTGTAGGGTTTTTTGGGCATCTGGTTAGTATGATTTCTATGTGAAAAATTCTGCGACCAAATGAGGAGGGCTTTGCTCTTTTTGAAGAAAAATTGAAAGATTCTATTTTAAACTCTAGTATATTATCATCCTCACTCTAATTAATATAAAATAAGATCCTTAATCAGGAAAACTCAAGGAAAATGAAAACCATTTAGCATTTCATCCACCAAAATTTTTATCATCTCAAACATAAATTTTCTTGAAAGTTACAAAAAAATGAACACATTTATTCCTCTATTAGATGCTCCTGAAAGGCATAACGTCTTTTTTCATGAATGCTCCAGAAAGGGAATATAATTGAACATATTGGTTTTTTAGTTTAAAAAACATTTCTTCAACATTTTATTTTCAACCCAAAGTTTCACCAAAGGAGGTATCACAACACAATACATCTTCCTCCCACACTTATGTTCAACTAGATCATGGAATTTAACTTCAAGAGATGGTTGTATAAGGATAATTGTCTTGTAATGTGGCTAAAATAATAGGAATTTCATATATTATAAGAGATTAAAGGATTAAATTTTCAAGGTAGTCTAGAATTAAAAGGATTCTTTTGAGAAGTGGGCATTAAAACCAATGAAATACCACAATCATTTAAAACTCAAGTATGTTAAACACTTATCTTTTAAAAGGATTAAATCAAATTATGGTTAAAGTAATCCTGGTTTGGTTCTCTCAATAAGTGTGGTGAATGAAAATAACAAGACAAATGGGGTTCATAAGCCTCACATGAAAGTGATTTCAAAGATAAAGATAGTGATATGTGGCATTATATTCAAAAATCAGTGTACTTTTCGTAAAATTCCCAAAAAATTTAACTTGAAACAAAGTCATTTTCATCATTCATTTAATATCAGTTTCATGGAATAAATTGGTTAACTCCTTGAAATGGGTTTTAAAAATGGAAATAATAATCATCTCATCTCAAAAATTTCAAAAACACATAAAAATGAAAATGAAAAACCCAATAATTTGAAACACACACTTTTTTTGAAAAATAGGAAAAAAATTGAAAATCCTAAACAATAATGGTTCCCACCCCACACATAAATGATGCAGTGTTCTTAATTAATTCAAATGGATTTAACATAGAAGAATGTTTCAAAATAAATCACATTAACAAGCATGTATAAAAGAGAGGTAGGACATGACGTCTATTGTTGATAGAAAGGTTTGAGGAGTGTTATCTCCTCTGTAGGATCTGATGGAATGGTCCATGGAATTTCTTCAACTTGTTTCAATTAATAGTGAATGGATCCTAATCTCTATCCTTAAAAATCTACATAGCACTGAAAGGATATGCATGAGTAACTACAAATGGACCCTCCTATATAGAGTGATGTTTACCTAGGATCAACTTGATACTTGAGTTGAATAACTGCACTTTTTATCTAGGATGGAAGCATTTAGATTCGATCAGATTTTCATGAGACACTCTTATTGTCTATTTGTTAATCCTGGAATTTTCAAATGTTTTCATTCAAATTTCCTTTATCTCCTGTAACTGAAATATTTTCTCTTTCCCAGTTATTTCAAGATCCAAATTCCTCTTACTCATAGCCAAATACAACTTATGCTCCAATTCCATAGGTATGTGAGATATTTCCTCATAAATCATCCAATATAAACTCATTCTAATTAAGTTCATGTAGGCTGTTTTATAATCCCATAATGTGTCTTCTAACCTTTTCCTCCAATATTTCAGGTTTGGTTTAATAGTCTTCTCTAAAATTCCATTGATTTCCCTATTGGACCCTTCAGCTTGACCATTTCCTTGTTGCTGATAGGGAGTTTATGTTTTATGATGCACCCCATACTTTTTTCAAAAAATCCTCCATTCTCCTATTGAAAAAGTGAGTACCTTCATAAATAATGATGTATTTTGACACTCCAAAAATACAAAATATGTTTTCCCTTACAATATCACAAACAACTTTAGCATATTTAGTCCTACTGGCTTTCTATTCCACCTATTTGGAAACATAATCAACCACAAGAAAGATATAATAATTTCCAAATTATATTGGAAAAGGGGCCATAAAATCAATCCCCCATACATCAGAAATCTCACAATAATTATGTGTTTGTTGGGAAATTTCTTATATCTTTGAAATGTTTCCAAAAAATGACATTTTATACACCTATTAAAAATTCATGAGCATATTTAAAAAGGTTTTTCCAATAATGTTTAGATTCTAAAACCTTACTAACTATCCTTTGAGGTCCAAAGTGGCCTCCAAAAGATAAAGTGAGACAAAACTCATAGATAGAATCAACTTCAATTTTAGTAAAAAATCATCTCACCACTTGGTCATTGAAAATATCCCAAATAAATAAATCATACCAACTGTAATATCTTTATTCATATTTTATTTTGTGAATTAGGTGTGAATTGAAATGAGATGGGACATAATGTGTTACTAGATAACTAAAATTGTCTGCATACCAAGGAACTTCTCCTTGAACCAAGTAAAACTGCTCTCCTGGAAGTTGATCGTTCAATGGTTCTTTTTCTTGAATTTCAACTTCAATAATGCTGGGAATTATACTTAAATGATTTACCACATGGTTCTCAGATCCCTTCTCATCCTTGATTTATATGTTAAACTTCTATCTCAGTAACATCCATCCCACTAGCCTTGATTTGGATTCATCCTTCTTCATCAAGTACCTCTAAGCTACATGATCAGAAAACATAGAGACGTTAGTCCAAGAAGATATGCTCTAAATATTTCTAAATAAAGAAACTGATAAAAAATCCATTTCTATGGTTGTGTAGTTGAATTGATACACAAATAAGGTACTTGAGGCATAGGTAATGACTTTTTGTCTTCCCTTGATTCTCTAAGAAAGGACATATATAATTTCTTGATTGGAAGCATCACAAAGTATCTCAAATGGTTCTTCCCAATTTGGTTACTAAATCACGGGTGGTGTAATAAATATCCTCTACAACACATAAAAGGATTCCCTAAATGCACCATTGAAATAAAAATCAGAATCATTCAAATGAAATATATAGGGAGGGAGAGAAATCCTACTAAAATCTTTGATGATCCTCTTATAGAATCCTACATGTCCTAAAAATGATCTATCATGCTTCACACAAGTTTGGTAAGGAAAATAATTTATCACTTAAATTATTTATTTGTCAACATAATTTATCTTCTTAAAAATTTCATGCCTAATAACAATACTTCCCTCAACCATGAAATGGAACTTTCCAAATTTTAAAACAAGATTCTTTTCAATGTAGGTTTTCAAAACTTTTTCTGAATTTTTCAAAAAATGTTCAAAAGAGTTTCCAAAAACTATGAAATCATCCAAAAAATCGTTATTAAATCTATAATGTGATAAGAAAATAAATTTTACATGAACCATTAAAAATTACCTGGAGCATTACATAATCCCAACGACATCCTTTTATACGCAAAAGTGGTGAAGGGACATGTAAAGGTCGTCTTCTCTTGATCCTCAGGGAAAATTTGTACATAGAAATAACTTGAAAATCCTTCCAAAAATAAATAATGAGTTATCCTTATTAATATATTGACCATATGTTCAATTAATGGAATGAGGAAATGATCTTCTTGTGTGACCTTATTCAACTACCTGGAATCAATGCACACACTCAGGCTATTCTGAATTCTCACAGGGATTAATTCATTTTTTTCATAATTCACAGTGGTTAGGCCTTTTTTGTAACTATATGAATGGGGATAGCCCATTGTGAATATGAAATGGGATACTTGATCCAAGATTCCATGAGATTCTAGATATCCATCTTTATAACCTTTTTTAAGGTGGGATTCAACCTCCTTTGGGGCTGTGTGATAGGTTCGGAATCTCCCTCAAGAACAAATTCTACGTGAGAATATTTTTGAATTTATTCTAGGTACATCACCTAATATCCACCCCATTTCTCCTAAATTATCTCTCAAAAGTTAAATAAAGGATTTTTATTGGGTTTTAGAACAATTATTAACCATTATCACTGGTAATTTCTCTCCATCTGCAAGGTAAACATATTTCAAATTAGCAGGGAGTGGTTCTAATTCCATATCCGGGGGATTCTCAATATATAAAAATAAAATAATGTTACCCCATAAAATGCTTTGATATCCTTCACACAATAAATCATATAATCTTCTTCATCATTTAACAACTCATTAAGGAAGTTAGATGTTACCTCTTCCTCCCACATGAAATCAAAATCTCTAGTATTTTGGTCATCCACATTTTTAATGATATTTTTGATTGAATAAGTTTCTCATAAGGATAAAAAGTCATGGTAAATACCTGATTAATCAATAGTTTCAGTACCAAATTCATAGGATATTTCGATGATTGTGTGATCATCAAATGAGTGTCAAATATATTCAAGTGTATTAAGGTGGATAGTGTTGTCTCCAAACTCCTTGGTGAGTGTCCCTTCATGGAAATTGATTATGGTTTTGTAAATCTTCAATAATGGTCTCCCCAAAATTATGGGTGAGTGTGAATAGATCTTATATTCATCTATATTCATCACATAGAAGTCATCTAGGAATAATAGATCTTTGACTTTCACAAGACGTCCTCTAAAACTTCTGCTGGGAATACTATAGGTATATTTGATAGTTAGACCACCAATATTGTGGGATTCATGTCTCACATCTACAGAGAAGTATATAATGAGTGAGTAAATACATTAATTTAATCATCTAGGTCACTCAAATCATTGTATAAATTTAAATAACCAATGGTGCATGGAATGGAAAATGTCCTAGGATCTTGACATTTGGTTCGAAACTGGGATGTGATAAAGCATGAGAATTTTTTTCCCAAGTTGATCCTTTCATTACCATGAAGTAATCTCTTCTTGGTGAAAATATCCTTCAAAAAATTTGCATACATTGGAAGTTATTGAGTGCTTGAAGTATAGGGATATAAATTTCCACATTTTAAAAGGTGTCAAAATTTTATTTTGGAAGTGATTATTCCTACAATTTCTTGGATTCAATCATCATTGATGGAAATGTTAGGGGTTAGTCTTTATTATATCTTTTTTACTCTTTAATGGTGTTTCTTTTCTCTTATTAATTATCCTATCCTTATCCTCCTACTGTTCCTTCTCTTTTTCCTAGTGCATTTTCACAGAATTTTCAGAATTTACAACTTCATTGTCCCTCAACTCAAGTGTTCTAATTTTAGGTTCATGGGATACTTGTGGTGAGATTTCATTCCCACTTATTTTTGTTATCATAATGAAATCCCATTTGGGGTTTGGGAGTGTATGGGAAGGGAGTTTCCTAGATTGTTTTGTTATAAAGTCCAAGAAAATTTCAATCATATTGGAAAAATATTTTATGGGGGATTTTAGCCCCTCAATCTCAGATATCTTCAAATGGTTATGAATTGGGGTTTTTGCACTAGTGTAAGAATTATTAAAGGGTATTTTGATAGTGGTTGGTCGGTGGTAATAATAATGTTTATATTATTACTTTTGTATAAATGGTGGTGGGTTTTGAAATTGGTTTTGGTATGGGGTCTAGCTTGATTCTACTGATTTCCAAGCCCACATTGAACTTGGTTAGGCTCTCTCCATAATTTAATTTGTTGGTACCACCTCTATTTAAAGGATTCCGCATAATATTATATTCCCTATATTTCATAACATTATTCAATAAAATGATCAGGTGATGAGCATAAACTACATACATTAGTCGAAGATTGTTGGTCACCCACTTGTTTCAAGGCCATCCGTCTCACCAAACTGGCTATTGCATCAAGCTTAGTTTTTCATAAAGGTGATTGATATGAAGTTATTACCTCATAAATACCTCTTTTTCTAGTACCCATTGTACCAAACTAGTGTGAGTTCTGGAAAATCTTCTCAATCAAACCAGTGTCTTCATCTAGGGACTTTTCAATCAATGTACCTCCAGATTAAGCATCAAGAAGGAATTTGTCATTGTTCAGTAATCCATGATAGAATAAGACAAGAAAGTGATACTCCTCAATGGCTTGATGT
The DNA here is from genome assembly GCA_963277665.1 of Viscum album. Taxonomy (NCBI): domain Eukaryota; kingdom Viridiplantae; phylum Streptophyta; class Magnoliopsida; order Santalales; family Viscaceae; genus Viscum; species Viscum album. The sequence continues at coordinate 1,022,336,616 of OY728134.1, read as the reverse complement.
GGGAAACTGTAAAATTTATTTTTAAATCATTCCTATTACTTGTAAAGGGTTTCTCTATATGATTGTGCGATGAAATATATCTCCTTACTGATGGATGTGCTTCTGGAGGCGGGGAAGAATTGTTGCATGAAACATCTTACAAAGTCATTAAAATCATTCACACATCTTGTTTATAGACATTACAACCATTCATTGGTGGATACTTTAATGAAAATGGGAACTCCTTCCACATTACATGTTCATTAGCTACAACATAGGGTCTGAAAGTTCAGCAGACACATGTGAATACATTAATACGTTTGTTTGGATCTTTACCTGCCAAGTCATGAAACATTATATGTAGTGGAATTGTGTTAGGTTTCATCTCAAAATAATTTTGTAACACTTCCATGACATTTTTATTACTCTGATTAAGGAACCGTGGTGCATTGAGGTATCTAAGGGTTTGTTTTTGATTTCTAGCCATGATGACATGCTCAGAGTGAACACTTGAAGTTTCACTTGACTCTACAAGAGAAATGTCCTCAAATTCAGATTTAAAATTAAGGTTTTTAAGTCTATTAAATAATGTTATTTAAATTTCAAAATCTAGGGGAAATGGTTCATTGTTTTAGGTTCTAGTCATGCAATTTTGAAGAGAAAATAACAAAAGTGAAAATAAATAGAGAGAGAGAAATGTTGGCACTACCTCCCCGACAATGATGCTAAGTTTTAAAATGTCCCTATTGTGCTGGGTGAAAAAAATTATTACCACAATTAAAATGAATTAATGTAGGTAACCTAGGTTTTAATCATAGAGGAGTTCCTAAAAATTATATTTTTCACTTAAATTTTAGAAAAAAGAAGAGGTTGTTTTTAAATTGTTTGAGTTTGATAAGAATGAAAGAAATTGAAAATAAAGTGTGAGAAAAAGTGGATGAAGAGAGTGATGGGGATAGGGTAAGATAACATTTTTTAATGTCATTATCATTATAAAAATCATTCACCCTCTCTTCAAATTTAATAATAAATTAATTACTCCTCAACCAGGTTACTAATCTTCTTTGATTGATGAATGCAATGGAACCCACTCTTATGTGCATGGTAGTTATTAAAAAAATCCAAAACAACTAATGAAAGTACCAATTGGGAATTAATGATAATTATAAATATATAAATGATTCACTAGTTCCACAAAAATTCTAACGATCTCTAAACACTCACCACCTAACACAATATTCCATATTGAGATAAATTGCACTAGAAGAAGTGAGTTAAAAGTTCTTCAACCAGAGATATAGAAAATGAATACAAAAAAACACAAAACATGATCACAATAGTAGAATTATAATCTACTTTAAATAGAAATAATTTAATATAAAAAGAGAGTTTTATATTTATGTTCAAGAATCTGATACTACAAAAGTGAAACTCCCCCTTCCCAGATCACTCAAAAGCATTACCCCTCCATATGAAGGGTAATAGAGTTTATAGGGGAATAATATAGAATAATTAAACTAAGATAATAAGAAATAAAAAATCAAAAACACTTCAATAATACAATCCTCCATCAAATCCCCCCTTACAACTTCATCAACAACTTTTAATGAAATTGAACACTCGTATATATAGGGTTGAGGGGTTGAAAATTTTCCCTCCATATTAACTCATTCAAAAAATTGAGTCAAATTTGCATCCTAAATTGTCAAATATCAGGTAGATTACTTCATAATATTTTTTCCATATCTCTGGTTCATGCCCCCAAAAAATCATGGTAGATTTGGACATGTGTCAACAAATTTGTCCCTAGATTATAGATGAAGTCTTTTTCTTCCCAAGTAGACTTATCAACTACATCCAATTTGGAGAATGAAATGGATACCTTAATTATAAAATTTATTATTTAACATTAATGTGTACATTTTACAAGGAATAATATTTCTATTCCTCTAAGAATCACATCTTTTGGAGTTATTTAGGCAGATATGTACTTCAATGTATTATGTGGGGTATATTATTTCGGCCAACAAACTATGTCCACCTGATTTTTTTCTGGCCTATTGTGTGTTGAATAGGACATAGTTCTAGAAGAAAACATTGAATCCCACGAGCAAGGAAAGCCTAAAAAAAAGTAATCACTCTATTTGGAACCATATTGTTAAAAATATGTCTCAAATACAAAAGGTCCAAAAAAATTCTAAATTTTCATAATGAAACATTTTCTACAACTATTCCCCAAATTCTGAAAGATACAAAAATGATACAAATCATCTCATATTGATTAATTGTAAGGGATTAAATCATTCAAACAAAAATGAATAATAATGTAAATATTAACTCTATCGTTCATGTAATTGATATGAATTTACTTTTTGATATTTTTTAGTTTATTTAATTTATTTTATCCATTTATTATTATACATTCATTAATAATGTTAAAAATATATTTAATCATTTTTAATATTTATTTCTACATATATTTATTTACTATACATTTCATATTTTAAATAAGATTGTAATTTATATGAATAATATTTGTTCATTTTTATTTATTATATTTTGACATTTAAATTATGTTTGTAATTTATATAATTAATGTATTTAGTTGATTTTATTAATAATATTACAATTTAAATATTTATTTATACATTTATAAACATATATAATTTCAAAAACAATATTTATGAAATCATAAATAAATATATATTTTATAAATAATTATAAAATAATAAAAAATATATTTAAATAATGAATATATATAATATATTTATAATTATATACTAATAAATAAATAAATAAATATATATTTATAAATATATATTAATAAATTTTTTGATAAACAATAGGGTGGTTGGTTTGACGTTACTCATGCTCATGCGAGATTGGACATCGAGGTTGCAACTGAGATAATAACAAAAAGGAAATGTGTCAAAAATGTATACAATCATCATGAAAAAGTGAATTCTTACTACTTATTTAAAAAATAATCATTTTATCTACTATTTGTAAGCTATTTCATTTTCATTTTTATCAAATAAATATTTAGTTTTTTCACATATCTTTTCAAAAATAAAATTTTTCATTCATCTATCTGAAACGATCCAAAAAATATAGAACATATTCGTTTTTTATGGTAGAGTAAACTCCATGCTGCCTGGAAGGTGAAGTGTTTAAGGGACCATGGGCATTCTCTTCCATCAGAATGAAATATGTTCTATCTTTTATAGCTTTTTTAAGATAGTTGAAATAAAAACACATGTCACATACTCAATAAACTACACCTTAATCTGATATACATTGTGCTCAATATGGCTTTGACTATATGTTTCTAGTTTATACTTTACATTTTAGTTCAAAACACCCATCACATACTCAAAACCAACCTAACAAAAAAAATTATAGTTTAGGAAATCAATCAATAAGTAATTTTTGACATGTAAGAATCATCTGTACATCAAATCGATGCATAGTGTGCCCGGTATGACTCCAAGTGTCTCTTTTACTTTAAAATTGACATTGATTTTTGTAAAAATAATAAGTGAAAGAATGAAAACAAGGAAAACACATTTTTATTGTTTTCATACTATATAAAAAATGTTCTATAAGTCATTTATGATGTGTATAAATCAACAACACCTCAATATGACACACAATTTAATTGATATTACTCCAAGTGTGTCTTTTTATTTAAAATCGACATTAATTTTAGTAAAAAAAGTTACATATTAAAAACTAAGAAAAAACATTCAGATTGTTTTTGTAATTTAGGAAAGAGATCCATAAGTAATTTTTACATTTAGTTATCAACCTCCCCTAAATCTTATGTACAATGTGATTGGTATGACTCAAAGTGTTTGTCATCAGTTTAAAATTGACATTTTACTTAAAAATGTGTGTCTCTGAAAACCAATAAAACAAACTATCATTTTCTTGATAAATTAGTTTAATGATTCATAAGTAATTTGCAACATGTAGGGAGCAATATCACATCAAATCAACACATAATGTGACCCAAATGACTCAGAGTTTGTGTTTCTAATTTTAAATGGCATTTTAGTAAAAAATATAAATGACATACTCAAAACTGAGAAAACATATTCATATTGTTTTGATTCATTATGAAAATGATCTATAAGTCATTTTTTTATGAGTAGTAATTATCCAAATGTAAAGACCTTGAATTTCAATGTAATTTTTTTTAATTAAATGGGAATTTTACGAATCCACAAAAATTGACGGCGCGTGATTCTGAGGCACGGTGTGCCCGAAATGAATATATGAATTTTTCTTTTGGTACGTTCAGTAAACGTACGAGCGGGTTTTAATAACTTTTGAACCTGTGATTAGAATTGAAATATGAGGGCAACGTTGAACTCGCAGCATCGATATTCGCTTAAGGAGACTTTCACCTCAATGGTAGTAGGTCGAGGGTGAAAGTTAGTTTTTGGGTTTTTCGTGAAAGAATAATGTAAAAATAAAATTGTGCAAACATTTTATTTTTATTTGAGGGACCCATATGAAAATTATGGAGGTGGTGACCATAGGGTTTTTATCCTCCAAATTGAATGCTCGATGGCAGGGACCACCCGAGCTAGTAAAACCACCAATTCAATGCTTGGGGGTGGGGACCACCCAAACCCCTCATTATGGAGAAAAACCCTCTCAACTCCTACTTAATGATAGATAGCCCATTAACTTCCTCCAAATTTGAATTTGGACAACACCATTATTTAATTGGACCAATTAATTATGCCAACCTATGTAATTAATTGATTTAATTTGAAATTGTTCCAAAAATTAAAATGGGGGAAAACACAACAGTTGGCTATTTGAATTTTGGGGGAAAGTATTGGAAAAGGGGTGAGCTCCAATGAAGAATGATCCTCTAAATGAAGAACACTCCTCCAAAGAAGAACGTCGATGCATGACCTCGACTTCTTCCTAGGGACACCCTTCAAAGAGGAACATCTTCGACTATGACTAACCAATGCATGGGCCCGGTATTGGAGGTGTGTGGCGCATGAGACAAACATTGAAAACTTCACCCTCTTCCCTCATCATCGACTTCAATGAACAGTCCAAGGTAGGGGCGTATTTAAAAATTTATAAATGATAATTCCCTCTCACATCGAATCATTTTTATGTTGAGCCTCTTCCTGCCACCCTAACGTGGAGGGTGAGGGCCAAGAAAACATGGCCCAACCCCTCCGCAAATCTTGTGGTGTTCTTCGCAATGGAGAAGGACGATAACCATCCATGGTTGGGGAAAGAGAACGGCGGACGACACCGCCACCATCCATGATGAAGGTGATGGCACAACGGTGCCACCCCGCGGCCTCTGCGCCCTGTGGCACCACCGACCGTGGCCTCTGCGCCGTCCGTGGCCCCCGCCACCATCCCCGACTTCACACCACCCCATGGTCGGGCCGCCGTCCACGGCTCCGCACCGCCCCCCAGCTGGGCTGTCTTTGATGGCTCCATACCACCCCGGGGCCGGGCCGCCACCCTGGGGCCCGCCACCGCCCCGCGGCCGGACCGCCGCCCCGCGGCTGAGCCCGCTGCCCCGTGGTTGAGCCGTTGTCCGCGGACGAGCCGTTGTCTGTGGACGAGCCGTCGTTGATGGACAAGGCATCGTCCACAGCCGAACCCTTGCAGCCCAGCGGGATGGGATAGACCTAGCGGGTCGGGCCGGGTCGACCTGGACCGGGTCTGGTTGGTCCAACTGAGTCGGACCGGACCCAGACCCGATACGACCCTATACTATACTTGGGAAATGACTTCGGCATCGGACATCCGTTTTCTGAACCGTCAACGGCGCTAGAAATCTTGAGTGAGATAGTCCCTTTGAGTATACCCCACTGGAGATTTGGAATATCATGGGGTGTGGTCATGTTGGATCGAGGAAAAATCCAACCGGACCCCCGTGACTAAAAGGCTAATAACTCACAGATCGGGCGTCCGATTGACACATCGTCTGTTGCGTTGAGACACCTACGATGAGGCGGTCCATTGAGATACTTCATCAGGTGACTTCGTGGAAGTTTTAGTATCGACCATAGGCTTGTGGAGAGGATCCTCTCAGAGAAAAGTGAGCATAGTGCGGGAACCCATTAGTTGGCTGTGACGTGAAGAATGATTGTGGTCCTGTTTGGGTCAGCACCTAGATATCCTGTCCGGGTCATCTCCTAGCGATCCTGTGTGGGTCATCTTATAGCGATCCTTTGTGGGTCAGCTCCTAGTGATCTTGTGTGGGTCAACTCCTTGCGATCCTGTGTGGGTCAGCACCTTACGATCATGTGTGGGTCAGTACCTAGCTATCATGCAAGGGTCTGCTTCTTAACAGAGTAAGATGATTAAGTAGTTATAACTAATCATCTATACTACTGTACCTAAGTTATACCTGGTGTGAGGTGAGTCTATACCTGTGTGGTACTTTCCTTCATGGTAATACCTTGGTGGTATTCTTTAGTGTGGCGTACCTGTGTGGTACTTACCTTCGTGGTGTTTTCTTCCTTGGTGGAACAGTTGAGCCTGTGGAATTAGAGTTGGACTTTGTGTTTTCCTCATGATTGAGATGGGTGTACTTGATAACTTAGGAATATGTATGGTCATATACCTAAGTATGGTTGATAGTTGTTTCCTTGTTGTTTGGTCTATCCTTGGTGGATTTTGTGAGACCACGAGGGTCTCGGGGTCCCTACTGAGTATCGTTATACTCACCCCTACACGTCCAATGCCCGCACCGCGTTGTGTTTGGTGCAGACGAAAGATAGCGCTGACTGAGGATGGGAGTACTAGGACTGGAGGTATCCTAGAGGTGGACCCAGATGAGGCGTATCGTAGAGACGACCATTCGATATCTATACATACCCTTCAGGTAGGGTCATTGGCGGGTGTTCACAGGAGCTATTCCAGTTTACTTGTACTTTCAGTTTCTTGTACTTTCCAGTTGGACTTGTATTCTGGACCCTTTTACATACTATACTCACTTTTTTTACTATTTAGTTTACTTGAGTTTGTATCTTGATGTGTGCTTCACTGTCTATGTTACAGGTTATAAAGGAAATGCCTTCCCAGTTTTAGGGAATATGCCTTCGGTGCTTGTCTCTAGCCCCTGGCCTATGGAAGGCCGGATTGGGGTGATCATGGCACGAGCCCTGGGGTATAGGTCGTGAAAAATTGGTATCGAAGGAGTCGGTTCTACTGTAGAACATCGGACTATGATAATTTAACAAAAATAGTGTTAAGCATAGTGAGTGTGGTTATCAGTTAAGTGAATCCAATGTTGGTGCGGCGGTTGATGTATCCATACACCAAGACATTGACTTATGATTTCTGACTCGGTGCAAGAAAACACTGATTGCATGTGTGTTTTGAAAAGTTTAATTTGTAATATATTGAGTCAGCTCACCAGGTATAACTTATTTACTGTGGCACATTTGTTTCCTTTTAGGATGCCTCCATGAAGACAACCTGCTAGGGTTCCGAGATTTGTACGCACTGATATCCCACTAAGAGACAAGGCCTCGGTGCAAGTCCCTTTTCCAGTAGAGGCACAAGCAGAGGAACTAGCGGTACCTTAGCCCATCGGGCCACCAATTCCACCAGCCCCAACCACAGAGGGTGAACACCTATTGAGTGCGTTTCATGAGTTCCAGCACCAAAGGCCACCCAGGTTCATTGGAGAGATGGACCCACAAGCAATTGCGGATTGGCTGGATACTGTAGTAAGAGTTTTTAGATTTGTAGGGAAACCATCCAACCTCATAGTGATTCTTGCCACGAGCCTTCTACAGGAGGTAGTAGGAAGATGGTGAATCTTGATTCTCAAATTTCACAATGAGGTGATGTTACTCTGGGCAGACTTCGAGAGCCTATTTTGGGTAGAGTTTGTCCTAGCGACTCTTCGTGCAGTGCGCATTCAAGTGCTGCTTCATCTATAGTAGGGTAGCATGACTGTGGCTTAGTACTTAGCGAGGTTCACTGACCTCTCAGAATACTCCACAGATATGGTGTGGGACCCATTCTTTAGGGCTTGGACCTTCGAGTAGGGGCTCTGGCGTGAGATTATGGTATCGATGATCTCACTCAACATCCTGACGCAGGCGGGGTGTTAGACAGTGCCCTCTTAGTGAAGAGTTTCCTTGCTAAGTAGTCACCAGTAGTGAGACCCACCACCGGACGTCTCATAGCGAAATCTTCTATAGCTGGAAGTAGACATATGTCACAGAGGTCCAAGAGGACCATACCTACTGGTGGACGACCTCATGATTCAGGATCGGTTGTGCGGGGCACCCTAGGCGGAGCCAGTCATACCAGGAGCGGGCATTGTTACACATGAAGTGGGAATAGTCACATGGATCATGACCCTCCAACCCGTCATACATATGATAAACGACGGTCGAAGGATCGCCCTGACCGAGGCAGAGGTTCGATCGAGGTGGTATGCAGGGAACAGGCGAATGTGGCAGAAGAGCAGGTCATGTAGTGGGCGGTGGGTGACTATTTGAGATGTTACCACCACCACCACTAGGAGGTCCACCCCAACCACAGGGGGTAGGTGGATAGGGGTGAGATCATCTCCATGCTGCTGGGCCCTATGATCATAGTTCTTTGGAGATGATACGAGGTATGATTTGTGTCTATTCCACCTTAGTTGTAGTACTTATAGACATAGGTGCCAACCATTCTTTTATTCCCACTGCCTTCGTTCAGAGCTTGGAGATTCCAACAGAGTCGTTGGCTCGTTCCTTATGTCTAGAGACTCCTACGTGAGAGGATCTGATAATTACGCACTGGTGCCGGCAGTGTGAGATTACTCTAGGAGGCGAGAGCTTCAGCTGTGATCTCATAGTATCCGCATCGAGGCCTTATGACGTCATCTTGGGTATGGACTGCTTATCAATAGTCCATGATTAGATAAACTATATTAGGAACAATGTTTGGTGTGTTCGCACAGATGGGACAAGGTTTTCCTTCATCGTCAAGAATGGAGCCTTTATAGCACAAGATGGACTTACCCGTAGGAGAGTGCAACTTATCACTGATCAATTGGATAGCATTACCCTCTAAGCAGTTGATGTGGAGTGTTTGAGTTATCCTGTAGTGGTGGAACAATATGCAGATGTATTCCCTAATGATGTTCTGGGTCTACCTCGTCACATAGAGGTGGACTTTTACATTGACTTGTACCCCGGGACATCACCGATATCTACACTAGCATATCGGATGGCTCCTAAGGATCTTCGTGAGCTGCAGGTACAACTAGATGACTTGTAGGGAAAGGGATTCATCCGGCCCAGTGTTTCACCTTGGCCAGCCCCGATATTGTTCACTGAGAAGGTGAATGGGATCTTGAGGCTTTGTGTTGATTATCGACGCCTAAATCAGGTGACCGTGAAGAAAAAGTACCCACTCTTGAGTATTTATGACCTCTTTGATAAGCTTAAGGGATCGCGATGTTTCTCAAAGATAGACCTCATGTCAGGCTATCACCAGCTCAAAGTACGAGATGAGGATGTGTAGAAGGCGAATTTCAGATGTCGGTATTTCCACTACTAGTTCATTGTTATTCCATTTGGCATGACCAATGCTCCAATAGTGTTCCTGGGACTCATGAATAGGATATTTCATCCATACCATGATCTCTTTTTCATAGTCTTTATTGACGACATTCTGATCTACTAGACAATTGAGGAGGAGCATGCCTACCATTTGCGGATAGTATTGGACACACTCCGAGAGCACAAGATTTATGGTAAGCTATTGAAGTGCCAGCTGTATCCTAGAGGTTCACTTTCTGGGACATGTCATATCGGAGGCTGGAGTTGCAGTGGATCCAACGAAGTTTGAGGCGGTACTTTCTTGGGAGCCACCCGGGAGTGTGATGGGGGTATGGAGTTTCATGGGTTTGGAAAGATACTACCGGAGGTTTGTGCCAGATTTCTCTAGAGTTGCAGCACCACATTCAGTGATGACGAAGAATGGGAAACCCTTCGTGTGGTCGGAAAGATTCCAACAGAGTTTTCAAGAGCTGAGGTAGAGGCTGAATAATGCCCCCATCTTGAGGCTTCTAGTGGAGGGTGTAGGGTACGCAGTCTACGGCGATGCATCGGGGACCAGACTCAGGTGTTTCCTGATGCAGGAGCGAGCGGTGATCACATAAGGTTCTCAACAGGTGAGACAACATGAGAAGAACTATGCTACCCACGACCTGGAGTTGGCCGTAGTGGTCTTTGCCTTGAATATGTGGCAACATTACTTGATGGGTGGGTGTTTTACAGTGTACTCTAATCACAAGAGTTTCGGGTATATATTCTCTCAGAAGGACCTGAACCTGAGACAGTGGTGTTGGCTTGAGTTCCTCTAGGACTATGACTTTGAGATGGTCTATACTCTAGGGAAGTGGAATGTTGTAGAAGATGCACTCAGCAGGGGGTCTGGTATACAGCTACTAGGTGAGTCGAAAGAGTAGTTGGCCACTTTGAAGATAACCATTGTGGACCAGGATGGAGCATCTTTTCTTCAGTATCTTACAGTCACTCCCCCACTTCATCAACAAGTCAGGGAGGCGCAGCGTGGGGACACTGACTGTGAGACTCGACATGATCAGATATTCATAGTATAGGCACCTGATGGATTTTCTGTAGGTGGGGAGCACATCATCCTCTTTAGAGGATGTACTATGGTACCATTTTCACTTCAGGAAGAAGTGGTGAGGGAGTTCCACACTTCCCCTCTAGTGGTACATCCAGGAGTGGTGAAGACGTAATGGATCTCTGACAACAGAACTTGTGGCCGGGAATGAAGAAAACAATAGTAGAGTTTGTCTTTTGATGCCTCACTTGTCAGAAAATGAATGCAGAGAATCAGGTACTAGCAGGCTTGGTTCAACATTTAGAGGTCCCAGAGTGGAAGTGGGATGGGATATCCATGGACTTCATGACAGGACTTCCACATACATCTAGGATACATGATTTGATTTGGGTGATCGTTGACTAACTCACCAAGTCGTCCCACTTCCTACTGATCAGAGAGTAGGGTTCATTATAGAGCTTGGGACACCTCTATGTGTAGGAGATTGTGCGGCCACATGGATCACCCTCGACGGTTGTCTCCGATCGTGATGCACAATTTACTTCCTGGCTATGGAAGTGGTTGCAGGATGCCTTCAGGACGCAGCATTGTTTGAGCACCTCCTTCCATCCCCAGATGGATGGCCAGACTAAGCAGACCATTCAGACCCTCGAGGACATGCAATGTGTAAGATCCCTCGACTTCGGTCGCAGTTGGGAGGATCAATTTACTTTGGTGGAGTTTTCATACAATAATAGTTGTCACACCACCAATGGGATGACACCTTTTGAGGCATTATATGGGATACCTTACATATCACTTTTGTGCGGTACTGACCTAGGGGAGTTAGCACAAGTGGGACCATAGATGGTATGGTCTACCATAGAGAAGGTGCAGATCATCCGGGAGTGGATGAAGACAGCATAGAGTAGGTAGAACTCTTATGATGACAGGAGATGGAGACCTCTGGAGTTCGAGGATGTTAACCACGTCTTTCTACGGGTCTCACATCGAAGAGGATTGCAGAGATTTGGCCGAGGTGGCAAGTAATCTCCAAGATTCATTGGACCCTTCCAGGTCCTCAGCAGAGTTGGTGAGGGGGCTTACCGCTTAGCTCTTCCACCTCAGTTGCACTGGGTGCACGACATTTTCCACGTATCCCAACTGAGGAGATATGCGCACAACCCTTCCCACTTCACTGACCATGGAGATATGGACGTTAATGATGGGGTGAATTTAATGGAGTCTCTAGTGGATATAGAGGATCGACAAGAGTGGGTCCTTCATGGGTGGCCGATACCCTTGGTGCGCGTTCGTTGGTAGCATGGGAACCTCCAGGAGAGCACATAGGATCAAGAGGATTAGATACGTTCTCAACACCCCCACTTGATTACCAAGTTTTAGTTGTGGCATGTGGGGATATAGATCCCGGAGGTGGAGAGAATATAAAGACTTGAAATTTACATGAATTTTTTTTAATTAAATGGGAATTTTATGAGTCCATGAAAATTTACGGCGTGTGATTCCGGGGCCTGGTGTGCCCGTAATGAATTTCTGAACTTTTCTTCAGGTACATTTAGTAAACATACGAGCGGGTTTTTATAAAATTTGAACTAGTGCTCGGAATTGAAATCTGAGGGCACCATTGAACTCGTAGCGCCGATATTCATTTAAGGAGACTATCACCTCGATGGCTATTCGTCGGGGGTGAATGTTATTTTTTGGGTTTTTCGTGAAAGAATAAAATAAAAATAAAATTTTGCAAACATTTTATTTTTATTTGAAGCACCCATGTGAATATTGTGATGGTGGGGACCACATGAGTTTTATTCCCCAAATTGAATGCTTGATGGTGGGGACCACCCAAGCTAGTAAAACCCCCAATTCAAAGCTTGAAGGTGGGGACCACCTGAACCCCTCATTATGGAGAAAAACCGTCTCAACTCCCTCTTAATGAGAGATATCCCATGGAATTCCGTCATATTTGAATTTGGACAACATCATTCATTAATTGGACCAATTAATTATTCCAACCTATGTAATTAATTGATTAAATTTGAAATTGTGCTAATAATTAAAATTGGGGAAAACACAACAATTGGCTTTTTTCATTTTGGGGGAATGTATTGGAAAAGGGGAGAGCTCCAAAGAAGAACGCACCTTCAAAAAAAGAACAATCCTCCAACGAAGAACTTAGACGCATGACCTCAACTTCTTCCTTGGGACACACTTCATGTAGGAACGTCTTCGACTATGATGACCCAACACACGATCCATAGATTGGAGGTGTGTGGTGGATTAGATGAACATTGAAAACTTCACCCTCTTCCCTCCTCGTCAGCGTCAACGAACAATCCAATGTAGGGGTGTGTTTGAAAATTGATCAATGTAAATTCCCTCTCGCATTGAATCATTTTTTATGTTGATCCACTTTCTACCACCCTATCATAGAGGATGAGGGCCAAGAAAACATGGCATGACCCCTCCGTAAATATTGTGGTGTTCTTAGCGATGGAGAAGGACGTAAACCATCCATGGTTGGGGCACGAGAATGGTGGTCAACACCCCAACCGGCCACAACGAACGCGACGACGCAACGGCGCTGCCCCGCGTCCTCCGTGCCCCGCGGCACCGCCGCCCGTGGCCTCTGAGCCGTCTGTGTTCCCCGCCGCCATCCACGGATCCACACCGCCCCACGGTCGGGATGCCGTCCGCGTCTCCGCACCGCCCCGCGGTCGGGCCGCCGTCCGCGGCTCTACATCGCCCCCTGGCCGGGCAGTCGTCCGCGGCTCCGCACCACCCCATGGCTGGACCGCCGCCGCAGGACCAGATCGCCGCCCCACAGTCGGGCCGCCGCCCCATGGCCGGGTTGCTGCCCTGCGGCCACACCGTCGCCAGGTGGCCAGATCGGCACCCCGCGGCTGGACCGCTGCCCCGCGGCCGAGCCACCATCCAAGGCTGAACCATCGTAGCCCAGCAGGCCGGGTTGGACACAGCGGGATGGACCGGGTCGACCTGAAATGGGTCTACCCTGGCCAGGTCAGGTCAGGTCGGTCCGATCAGGTTGGACCGGACCCGGACCTGATACGACCCTATACTATACTTGGGCTATATCTTCGGCACAAGACATATGTTTGACGAACTGTCAGCGGTGCTAGAAATCTTGGATCGAGTCAGTCCCTTTGAGTATACCCCACTGGAGGTTTGGAATAAGTTGTGTTGTGGTTAGGTTGGATTGAGCACGAATCCAACTGGGCCCCCGGGAGTAAAAGGATAATAACTCACAGACCGAGCATCTGATTGACGCACCGTCTATTGCGTTGAGACCCCTATGAGGAGGCGGTCCTTTGAGATACTTATTTGTTGGAATTCGTGGAAATTGGAGTATAGACCAGTGGATTGTGGAGAAGATCCTCCTAGAGGCAAGATTGCATAGTGCAGGAACCCAGTAGCTGGTTGTGACGTGAAGAATGATTGTGATCCTGTGTGGGATAGCACCTAGAGATCCCGTGTGGGTCAGCTCCTAGCAAGCAGTGTGGTTCAGCTACTAGTGATCCTGTGTGGGGTAGCTCCTAGCGATCCAATGTGGGTCAGCTCAATGCGATCCAGTGTGGGTCAGTACCTTGCAATCCTGTGTGGGTCAGAATCTGGCGATCATGTGCGTGTCTGCCTCTTAACAGAGTAAGATGATTCAGTAGTTATAACTAATCATCTCTACTATGGTACTTATGTTATACTTGGTGTGAGCTGAGTCTGTACTTGTGTGGTACATTCCATCATGGTAATGCCTTGGTGTTATTCTTCTGTGTGGAGTACCAGTTTGGTACTTTCCTTTGTGGTGTTTTATTCCATGGTGGAACAGTTGAGCCTTAGGCTTTGGAGTTGGACTCTTTGTTTTCCTCATGATTGATATGGATGTACTTGATATTTTCGGTGTATGTATGGTAATATAACTAAGTAGGGTAGAAAGTTTTTTCCTTGATTTATGGTTTATCCTTGATGGATTTTGTGAGACCTTGAGGGTATCGGGGTCCCTACTGAGTATCATTATTCTCACCCCTGCACGGGAAAAGCCTGCACCTCATTGTGTTTGGTGCAGATGAAGGACAACGGTGACTGAGGATGGGAGTACAAAAAATAGAGGTAGCTCAAAGATGGAACTATATATGGCATACCAAAGAGATGACTGTTCGAGACCTGTACCTACCCTTTATGTAGGGTCATTGGCAGGTGTTCACAGGAGCTGTTCCAGTTTACTTTTACTTTCAGTTTATTGTACTTTCGAGTTGGGCTTGTATTCTGGCCCCTTTTACTTACTGTACTCACTTTGTTTACTATTCAATTTACTTGAGTTTATATTATTCTGTGTGCTTGGTTGTGTATGTTACAGGTTATAAAGGCAATGCCTTCTTAGTTTTAGGAAATATGTCATCGGTGCTAGTCGTTAGCCCTTGGCCTACGGAAGGAGGGCTTGGGGTGGTAACAGAATGGGCCATGGGGGACGGGTCATGACACCAAACCTCAATCTAATAAATAGTGTGACTAATATTCCTCCAATTATGTCTTTTTATTTAAAATTTTTAGAAATATTAACAAAAGGAACAAGTGACATATAGAAAATCAATCAAACACATTCAGATTATTTTTATACTTTAGGAAAACAATTCATAAATCATTTTTTATGTGTAGGAATGAACCAAAACACAATCTGACAAATGGTGTGACTGGTATAACTCGAAGTGTGTCCTTTTATTTAAAATTATCATTAATTTTTGTAAGCATAATGAGTGACATACTAAAAATGAAGAAATTGTATTCATATTATTCAGATACATTTTGAAAATGATATATTACTCTTTTTGGATGTTTTGGAATCAGATGAACCTCAATATGATGCACAGTATGACCGATATTCCTCCAAGTTTATCATTTTAATTAAAATTGAAATTAAATTTAGTAAAATGAACATGTGAAATATTAAAAACTGAGAAAACACATTCACATTGTTTTTATACTTTAGGAAAACTATCCATAACTCATTTTTGAAATTTAAAAATCAATCCAACATATATATCATGCACATTTTTATTGGTATGAATCAAAGTGAGTCCTTTTATTAAAAATTGAAAATAATATTAGTAAAAAAAAGTGACATACTGAAAACTAATAAAAATATTTTAATTGTTTTGATACTTTAGGAAAATGATCCATAAGTAATCTGTGATGTGTATGAATCAACTGAACCTCAATCTGACGCATGGTGTAACTGATATGACTCCAAGTATGTATTTTTATTTAAAGTTGAAATTTAATTTAATAAAAATAAAAAGTGACATATTTAAAACCATTCAAAACCATTCATTTTGTTTTTATACATTATGAAAATGATCCATAAATCATTTTTACATTTAGGAATCTACCCCACCTCAATCTGTCACACAGTGTGACCAGTATAACTCCAAGTGTGTCTTTTTATTTAAAATCGACATTAATTTTAGTAAAGATAATAGCTAACATACTGAAACAAAGAAAACACATTTGGATAGTTTTAAGATTTAGGAAATTAATCCATAAGAAATTTTTAACATCTAGGAATCAAACACAACTCAATCCGACCCACAGTTTGACCAATATGACTCCAAGTGTGTCTATTTAAAATTTTCATTAATTTCTGTAAAAAGAACAAGTGGAATAAAAAAACTATGAAAATTCATTTGGATTGTTTTGATAATTTATTAAAATGATCACTATGTAATTTTGGAAGTAATAGACTCAACTGCACCTCCATCCAATGCATGGTGTGACCAATATGACTCCAAGTGTGTCTTTTTATTTAAAATTGACATTATTTTTAGTAAAATTAAAGAGTGAAGTAACAGAAAATGATAAAATTATTTCACATTGTTTCTATACTTTAGTAAAATTATCCATAATTCATTTTTTACATTTAGGAGTCAACCGTATCTCAATCAGATTCATGTTGGGACCAGTATGACTCAAAGTGTCTTTTATATATTTAAAATTTACATTTTAGTTCAAAATGAATGTAACTCAATGAAAACTAATAAAATATGATCTGATTGTATTTATTATTTAGTAGAATGATTCATAAGTAATGTTTTATGTGTATGAAGTAGTCTTAAGTCAATCGGACACACAATGGGACCGGTTTGACTCAAAATCTTTGTTTCACGTTTGAAATGTCCTTTATAAAAAAACAAAAGTGACATAATTAAAACCAAGAAAATTGATTCATATTATTTTGATACATTTGGAAAATGATCCGTAAGTTGTTTGTGATGTGTATGAATCATCCACACAATAATATGAAACATGATGTGACCTATATGACTCTAAGTGTGTCTTTTTCTTTAAACTGGACGTTAATTTTAATAAAAAGAACAAGTGACACAGTGATAACTGAACAAATGCATTTGGATTGTTTTTATACTTTATGAAAACGATCCATAAGTCATTTTTCATGTGCAGGAATAAACCCCACCACAATCTGGCGCACAGTGCAATAGATATGACACTCATGGTGTCCTTTTATTTAAAATTTCTGTTTTATTAATGTATTCATACATATTTATGTTTAATTAATTTCTTTATTGTATTAAATACATTATTTTTTACTTATATAGGTGTATTGTTTTCTTGGGTTGTGGTGGTTTGTTTGGAAACTGATATTACGGTTGTTCTTTTTGAGATGGGGTCATGGGTGTGCTAAAGATGATAAAACATTAATGTCTTTAAATTTTTGTGGATAATAATTACAAATGTGACTACAAAAAACAATTTTCTGAAATGTATATAGTAGTTTTTTTATTTATTATTTGAAATTTATTTATATTAAATTATATATATGCATACATGTGTATTTTCATATAGGTTACAGGTGTTTTTGGTGTAGTGTGTTGTTATTCAAATAGAACATCGTAGCAGGTGGGCCTTTATCTACACTATTTCTAGAAATAATAAAGGAACCCATTATCATTACTATTGAAAGCACTGATAAATACCCCCTAATGGTGCTAAGGAAAAAAACACTTTTTAGTACTATTAAAGTCATTTTTCATTGTATTGAAGAGAGAAACTATGATAGTTTCTAGGTAAATTAACATTATCACATACCACATAATTTATGTGTTTCTATGTGTTATTTATTGATATTTTGTGCCTTGTGATTATGTATCACTCCATGTATGCTATAGTACATTAGATTGTTTATTACAGGGACCATGCCAGATATTTTGGACTAGTACATATTGTTTCCTAAAAGTACACATGCATATGTTATTAATTTTAAATAAAATAATTTTGTTTAATATATTTAAAATGATTGATGATGGAAATTTCTAGGACTAGTCGAAGAGATATTAAAATAAATGGAAGTAATTAAATTATTTAATCAATTATATTAATTAGATGAATTTAAACTTAATTAAATAATGAGTTGATCACAATGCTACCTATATTCAAAAAGAATATATATTTCATGTGTTTGGATGACCATGAAATTAGACCATACTTATGTATGAGCATGGTTTATTTAAATTATTATTATTGAATTAAATAATGGTATTCACTCCATCCCATCCTATCATTATGTAAGGACATGCCTACCAATGGTTTCTTTATATAAGACACTAAACTAAAACTTTGGATCCCCTCACCTATGTATAAGTAAATCTCATGTAATGGATGGATCTCCAAGGTGAATGGATGTAGTTCAACTTTAGAGTTGAGGAAAAACCAATCGGGATATACATAGGTAGATAAGTGGAATTTTGTAGTATAAAAAACGTTATGGTTCAAGGTGTTTTACCTATATGGATGAGGGTTAGTATATCATTTTCTAGATTAAATAACCATTGGAAAAGGCTCATGATTATACCAATTTTATTATTTTATTATTTTCAAGTTCCATGGTTAATATAATTATGGATTCCTTGTCATGGTCATATAAATTAATGGATTAACAATCACACAAGATGGACTTATGAACAATTAGATTATATTTAAATTTAATCTTAACATGGTTAATCACTTAAGTAAAATATACTTAATATTAAAAATTAGGTAATGGGATAATATGTTAAATTTACACATAAAAGATAAAATTCAACAATGAATATATTAATTCATTATATCCTTCCACTACTTAAGTTAAAATAGAATCATAGTTCAAAATTATTGACCAGTCCAAGTTTGTGAACATTTAATTATCGAGGAATTTAGATTGATTGTTTGGTTAACATAACCTAGTTTACATCAAGGGATGAGTAACCAAGAAGGAATTAGAGTAACTAAGTGGAAATAATAGAGGAAATCCTTGTCCATGATTTTATGTATAGGGATTCCACTCGATAGATCAAAGAATTGAAATTTAATGAATTTGTCAAGTGATGCCTACCTAAAATCATTCAAATAACTTGTTAAGATTAATTATACATTATTATAAGGGGAATATGGATCCCTTCCTTGTGATAGGATATTACTAAATCAATAGTGATGGCTTTTGGGTTTTGATATAATAGTGATTGAATAATAAATTTACAATTTATTATCAAATAAAAAAATTTGGATAATGTAAAAAAATTATTGTCTTGTTTTTATAGAAATATAAAGTCACACAAATACCACATATTTAATATTTTTAACATATTAGAAATAAAATATCGTTTATGATGTGGATTTTTTGTATTGTTTTAGATTCTTTTATATTGTATTGCACCAAGAGTGAAAATTATGCTTGCTGGAAACTTCAATTCCTGAGTTAGTTACTCAAATGGATATTGATGAAGAAGTACCTCTCAATTTTAATTAAATGGATGATTTATTAGACATCTAGAATTTTATATTTTCTTAAATGAAAAATTATATTTTAAAACAATATGAGAAAATTTATTTATACACCATACTGGGTCATTTTTGAGAATTATATTAGGGGATGTCGAGGTAAGAAAGATATGAAATTTGAAAGGAACTATTAAGATGAAATCATAGAGATTGATAACTTATGGGCCTCATTTAGTCAAATTTATTTACTATATTGAGTGCTTATACATCATGGGATTCTAGATTCTAGATGAACTGTGTATTAACCTAGTAATTTCCACACAAACATAGAGCTTCTCTAGATTCATAGTAAATTTTAAAATAACAAATGTTGGGAAATATATATATAAACTTCTTACATTAATTCACCATGTTGATAAAAAATAAAAGTGTGAAAAACATGTTGTGATTCTAGTGAATAAGTAAAGGAAGAATATGGAAACGTCACCCTAGACTCATTCCATATTTAAGGATTATGAGAACCATTCTTAGATGAAAAAGAATATCCAAGGAAAAGAAAAGGAATGATATATAGTATGTTTTGAATATATAAACCTAGGCCACTGAAACAAGAAATTTACCCAATTGAAGAAGAAAGGGGATGCTTTAGGTTCTTTCATTATCAGGTGAAATCCTTATATATATACACATTGAATATTAGATATATCTTGTGGTGATCACTTTTATATCCAAATGTTGGAAAAAATAGATTATTGATGATTTCTATAGGAGAGGATGATCTTCATGAAACCAATAGAGTGCAAAATTTTAATTTCACTATAGAAGACTACTACCTTCAATTACTAATCAAAATTATTTTTGTTTTAAAGAACTATATTTTGTGCCTATTTTTACTTGGAACATCATATCTATTTCTTATATTGACATGTATGGATTTATTTTTAAATATAGAAATAATGCATAATACATTTACAACAATGGGATTTTTTATGGTATGGGAAAACTCTATAATGGTATTTATGAATTAAATTATGAAACAAATGATTGGAAATTGATAATGAACTATGCTTTCAAGTCTCATAACACACACCCAGTTGTGACATCACAATGTTGGACATGTGAATGAGAAACATTTGGAAAAGCTATGTTATAATGATGATTTAGACTCTTTTTAGATAAAATCACTTGAAAAATGTCATGATTATTTACAAGGTGAGATGAACCAAACACTATTTGGTGGCAAGAGCTAAAGGTTTTATTGTGTTTCTATATTTATTAACGTTGATCTATGTGGGCCTTTTCCAAATAAGGTTATAGGTGAATAATATTACTTAATTAATTTTACTAATGACATGAGTATATATGGTTATGTCAACATGATTAGGTATAAGTCCAAATATTTTGATAAATTCAAATACTTTAAGAGTAATATAGATAATCAACTTGGTAATACGATAAATAATCTTCAATCTGATCGAGGTTATTAGAATCATAACTTAGAGTTCATCAAATTTCTATAGTAGTTTGGGATTCAATCTTAAATCACCCTACCATATACCCTATAGTGGAATGGTGATATTGAAAAGAGGATATTAACATTGATTCACATGGATAGGATTATGTTGAGTCTTGTAGATATTCCATTATCCTTTTGGGTATATACATTACACACTAAAGTATGCACATTAAACCATGTGCCAAATGAAATGGAAAACTGTATTCCCTTCGAGATTTGGAGTGAAAAGAAACCTATTTTTACACATATTCATTCATGGGGTTGTGACAAGTTTGTTAAGGAAACCTTGGTAAAAAAATAGCACCAAAGTGAATTATGTTTACCTTTATATTAATCCTAAGAAAACTAAGTGATATGAAATTTATGGACCCTCATACAAGAAAGTCATTATAGAAAGACATGTGATATTTCATGATAGGGAGTACATCCACAAGAATGATGGTGGCAGTATTATTAACATTGATAAAGATAATGCTCAAGATAAAATATAGTTCATATAAAAATACATTCCACAGGTCCCTATTTAAGATATTTTTACTAAAACACAAGTACTCTATAGAAGCACTAGAGAGGTTATAGAACTCAAAAGGTATGTTTTTTAGTCACCAATGATTGTAACTCTTTATTGGTTGAAAATAATGATCCTATTACCTAAAAATAGGTACAATACTGTTAAAATCCATATCATGGAAATAATAATTGAATTGTAAGATGTATTCCATGTATCTTAACCAACTCTAGTTTCTGGTCAATCCATTGATTGAAGTAAATCCCATTGGATGTAAATAGATATTCAAGAGAAAATTGTACATGGATGGTAAATTGAGTAGCTAAAAAAATGAAAAGTGGCGAAGGGGATTAAACAACATCAATGAATAGTGTACTATGAAACCATTTAATTATTTAAAAAATTCCGTATTTGTTTATTATTAATCAGAACTCTTGAAGAGTTTTTATATGAACATGTGAGTACATTTAATGATAGTGAAAATTAATAAAATTATCTAGAAGAGATAATATATTCCAAATTTGTGGTATAGAATTCTTAATAAAAAATTATTTTTTTATATGAATTCTTGATGAGATATATCTAGTATATTCTTGAAAAATGTCATTTAAAGAAATTTGAAAAAATAGGTGACTCAATATATAACAAAAATTCATGATAGATGAAAATTGATTCTAATAATTTTTCATGTACAATTGAATTATTTATGATAAACTCGAGGTTTACTGATACTAACACATTATATAAAATACATGGTGGTTTCGGTCATATAATATAAATTTTGATATTGATACAAGTATACATAATCATGAATTTATTAATAAAATAGTATAATTCCATCATGGGGAGAATGATGAATTTATTTTATGGATGTATGCCTAATAAATTATCACTCATCGCCAGCTATATAGAAAGTAAATTTCTAGTATTCATATGAATTGGTAATTATGACATATATATGGGTGTGTCCACATACCATGATATCCATTTAAATATTATATGAAATATGAATCTACTAAATGGTCACATGTATTATTATTTTATGGTGAGTATACATCACATTCTATATATGTTTATTAAAATCAATATGGATATATATATATATATATATAAAATTTTCCATCAGAAACATTGATAAGATTCTCACAATACGTATATGAATAATTCAGTTGTAATGTTTTGAAATTAAAATGTTTGATTTTAAAAACCAAATGTGTGGTAGAACTAATTATATAAAGTCATTATCCATCAAGAGTATAAATCAATAATTATATTTTCCATTGAAGATAAAAATTAATGTATCAAAAAAGTTTTTTTAGATAGTTTCCTTGACGTGACACTTGTAATAGATAAATTATGAGAAGTCATTCAATGTTGTTGATTCTATATTTTAGTTTATGATTTATTTCAAAATTCCTTGATGACAATGTATTTTGATAGATTTCAATATCAAAATAATTGGCTAAAAGAATTACAAGAATATATGATATGTTCAACATGTAAAATTTTGGATTGGTTACCCAAAATACCAAGAATATTAAATATATTAGTTTATTATAACAAATGTTATTCCATATGAATTTGTATATTTGTTAATGTTTGGATTATTTAAAATTGGAATTGTAACAAATTATTGATTACAAAATCTATAAATGAAACCATGAAGGATTCAAATTACATTAAGCATATTAAAAATTATGAATGTTTCACCCCATTTGATAAATTATTATATGGGGTGAATTGAATAAGTTGTATTTCATGTATCCATATTAACATGAGGAAGAATATAAAATTATTTTACCATCCCATAGTTTGTATGAATCATTTTATTCATCATGTTATCAATTTGTTTTAAAAAACATCAAAACTGCATAAGAGTTTTCTAAAAGTGATGAATTATTTAATCATGAAATTTCATGTAATGTTATTTTATTTTGAATTAATCGTCATGAAAATGAAATATTAATTTTTTTAATAATCTTAAATATTCATGATTTTTACCCTAAAAGGTAAATCTTTTAATTCCAAGAGTGATATATATCATAAATGAGGGGAAAATGAAGAACATACTTATCCCAAAAAGATTAAATATAAATGAACATATTATTTATCCATAAAGGATATGTGCATATAAACCTTGAAAATAATAATAAATAATATTAGGATGAAAGGTAACGCTCTTATATTCTTATTGAAATTTAAAGAGTATAAATAATTGTTATTAAAAAAAATTAAAAACTAAATATTTTGGTTATGAATTGATCTTGGACATTCAATGAGTTAAATTCTATACCAATTACCACTATGAGATGTATATGTAGTTTTTTAACTCTATTTCTTTTAGTTATGTTTTTTTCCATTGGGTTTTCTTGATATGTTTTTAATGAGGAAACACTTTGGGGACATGATATCATTTCACTCTTTCTATATAATCAATGGGGTTTTCCTAGAAGGTTTTTTCTTTGATATTGTTTTAATGAGAAAAGCATACATCGTAATGGATATCCAAGGATGTGTTAAAAATTATTATGGATATATATAATAAATGGTAACTATTTTCCATCCCCATGAGTTATAATTTGAAATGAGGATATTTATCATTACCTATATCCTTCCTCCCATGTCTTAAATATATAATTAATTGAAAATATTAATTGATGTCATGAATACAAAATTGAATGAATTAATGGGGGGGAATTAGGACCAATGAACTCTTTTACCCCTTATTATGATTCTTTCCAATGGGTTTTCCATGTAAGGTTTTAAATGGCACAAAATGATATGGAATTCAATTATTTTGGATTCACTTGTTTTTTCTATATGGTGAGTGATGACTATATAAGAGTCCATGAAATTATAACATCCAAGGGAAAGTGTTTTGAAATATTATTAATATGTGTATTTCATAATGCTCCCTGTTAGCCATTGAGACAATGACCTCTTATTCCCAATATATTACCCTCTTATAGACAACGGTCGGTTAGCCCAATTTTTGGTATTCTAACCATTGGATTTTACATAGAAGATTGGGATTGATCTTTTCTATTGATTAAAATATCATGTACCCTATATATATATATCTGTGTGTGTGTGTGTTTAACGGTGTCAGAGGAATAAGATTCCTTGTTCCACTATGTTTTTTCTATACTTATTTTACTTTTTTCATTGCATAATTATTTATTTTTGTCAATCACTGTAATAAATTTTGACACAATGTTCTATCAGAGATACAATGCACCAATAATCGATCACCCATTTCAAATTTTGGAATTCTTTATGGTGTTAATCTGTGTTTGATCTATTTTAGAACAATTATTTATCTATTTATTTATATCACTGTACTATTTTTATGTTAAAGGAAAGGTCATGAATTAATGATAACCCATAAATCTCCAATGAACCAATTAGAATAAAATGTTTATTATATATATATATATATATTTGAAATTTTATTATATATTATTAAAAAATTGAGTGTTTTCTTTACCAAATTTAATTTTTTTAAATGTTATTTTAAAGGAAAAAAATTATTGTTATTGTTAGATATGATATATGCCTGTATATTTTTTTAATTTATAAGTTTTAAATTTGTTTTTGAGTTTTTAAAATCTGTATTTTTAATTAGTAACTTAACCCCTTATAGGGGAGGTTTAGAGGTCAGGATCTATTGTTTGTATCGTGAAATTATACTTTAAAATTACAATTTCATGTTCATTGATTTAATATATTCAATAATGTTTTTCATTATATGGAGGGGATGTTTTACATGATTGGGCAATATAAGTGTCATATTGAACTTGAAGAGATTAATTATAATGAATCTCTTCCCTAGCAAGTTAACAAATAAAATAATATTTTATTTGAAAACATAAATCCTATAGTTTTTTATATCAAGGTTGGCCATCCACCCCCTACCCCTCACACACACACTACACTCATAAAAGTGAATATTTTTTTTCTAATAAAACAAAAAAATAAGGGGCCCTCTTACACATCACCTCATGTGTAGAGATATTTCTAGGTTATTATAGAAGTACTATAATAGTATTGTATCAAGTACAATGTGGAACAATAGTATCTAGAACTATTCATCCAATTTGGGCTTTCGGGCCACTATTTTGGGCCTTTGGGCCACAGATCCTTCAAGAAACAATTGGAATGAGGGAAACAGGTCCTTTGTTCCACCTCAAACCTCTTGGTCATGGGATTCCAGTCTCCATTGAACATGTAGTATTCCAAGGAGACCATGCTATAGAAGGCTCAAAAAGAGGATTTAGACATATGGTTGCCACTAGAGAAAAGATAACTAGATTAGAAGAATGAGAGGGTGTGTTAATCTCCATTAGTAACAAAACCTGTGTAGTTCTACATAGGGAAATATTAGTCGACCAGACATGTGAGGTGGGGAAATAGGTTCCTTAAATGCGGAAAATTCTAGGGATGGATTTTTCCAGTGCATTCAGGTCTTTGGGCCTTCATGTCATATATCGAGCCTTGTACTACTGGGCATTCAGGTCATGTACTAAGTATTACACCTCTAGAACTATGGGACATGTAAGGGTTCACCCTCAACCCCAAAAAGGGGGAATGAAATAGTGTATATAGCCTCAACAGTGTAAATTTTGATCAAAATTAGTAGGACCATGGAGGTTTTGAAATTTGGTCACTATAATATGGACCTTCTGGAGGATGAAGTAAGAACATTCATGATTAATAATATAGTTTTTCACCACTTGATGATGATATCTCTCTAAAATTTGAATATTAAAGACTACTTTATTTTTTTCTATATTATAAAATTATCGGTCATGTTAATGATAACAGTCGTAAGAATTTGGTTTTTCACTTTTTTTAATTAAAAGGTAATCCTGAGGTTTCTTGTAGGATGAAATTGAGAAGGTAGGAAGTACCATAATAATTTGAATTATATTGATAAAAAAATCCCTAATTGATAGTGGAAATGTACATGTTAGTGTTGGTTATTCAAAAATAGATAAGGAGTCTTCTCAAAATCATGATCAAGTGATTCTAGTGGCTCAGGATACAGTTCAAGTGTTATAAAATCATTAGAACGTCTAGTCAGAGGATGGAAGCCTTAAACCAAGAGAGACTTTGGTGATGGATCATTTTTCACAGAACGCCTCTATTGCAATTTAGGGACATTCTATTCTAGGTGATAGTGAGAATCTCTCAAAGATCCAGGAGGAAATCAATAAATTATGAGAAACATAGGTCATGTATAGAAACTAGGATGGTATAGAGGATGAATCCCCCTAAAAAGACTTCCTTTATTCAAGAACATTCCAAGGGAAAAAATATTATGGATGACAATGGTTTCCAAACCATCCATCCTAGGAAATCAAGACATAGGAAAGAATTATCATATCTGAAGCCAACCATTTTTACCAACCC
Source organism: Viscum album (assembly GCA_963277665.1). NCBI lineage: Eukaryota > Viridiplantae > Streptophyta > Magnoliopsida > Santalales > Viscaceae > Viscum > Viscum album. The sequence continues at coordinate 1,022,309,824 of OY728134.1, read as the reverse complement.
TCATGGACTCAAAGGCTGGGAATCAGATTGGTATGTTGAATATGATTTTTATTATCAGTTTGATTATGATATCTGATGTTTATTTTTCTTTAGATCTTCAAGTCATGAGGGTATAATTACTTGTATGTCAAAATGAATCTTCACTTTTTATATTTTTTTTTTATTTTTAATAAAAAAGGGCTTTTCCCTTTCATGTTTAAATAATAATAATAATAACAATAATAATAATGTATGTGAATATGATTTTTAAGGTGTCCAATATTTTGAAAAAAATATTCTATGAAATAATATCATTTTATATCTTCCAAATAAGATTATAATGATAAAAAATGATTTATTATTTTTATATTGACCTAGTGATTAAGAAAAATATTCATTTATTCATTCGTAACTTAAAAACAATTTTAACATGTATCAGACATCTAGGGTGCATGGAATTATTGATACTACATTTCAATAATAATAATAATAATAAATGAGTAATCGTTGTGGGTTTATTATTGAAATATAGAAAAAAGTCCATTGAGTCATTCAATACATTTAATAAAAAATGATACATGAATATGGGATCTAAGATATACATAATGCTTAAAAATTCCTTCTTAGAAAGAAACATGTAATTATAACTATGAAACTAGATTAAAATGTTCAGAAATGATCAAACTATTATAGTTTTCAAGTAAATTTAGGACAATGATTCTTAAATCAGTTGTGAAATGTATGAATGAATCACTTGTGAATCAAACATACAAAATGTACTGTAAATCATAAAAATAATGGTTTTTCTAAAAACAAAACTGTGTTATATATATAAGATGAATTATTTATACATTTTTGAAAAATTCCATATGAGTTTTGAATTTGAATTTATAGATCTACTAGTGTATATTTTATATTACACTCATAACAAAAACAAGTTTTACATAGTGTCGCCCTTTAAAAATGCTAAAAAGATGCTTCTAAAGGGGGTACCATAATAAGTGCTAAAAAAAGCACTGCTAAAAGTACACCGTTATTATCACTTTTTAACACTAATAAAGGTACCTCATTTATCAGTTCTTTTTTTAGTGCTGTTAAAAGTGTCCCCTTTATGAGCATTGATATAGATCCCTTTGTCATCACATTTTTACTGTCACTGATAAAGGGTAGATTTCAATATATATATATTAATATGTAAATATATTTATATTGATATAAATATAATATATATATATTTTAAATATGTTTTAGAAAAGGAAAATTGGTATTTAAATTTTATATATAAGATATTTGGTGAAAATAGGTTATAAAATAATTTAAAAAATATTTTTATTTATCAAATTATTATTGAATAATTTTCATTTAATAACAATATCAAGATTTAAAATAAAATATTTAAAAAAAGATCTTAAATAAGTAGAAAACATTACTCAAACTACAAATGACCATAACTTTTGAACCGAGTGTCTGTTTGGGATCTTCCACATATCAAAAAAATTCATGCGATAAACTCTATGTTGAGGAGGGTTGGACCAAGATGTATCTGTTTTTTCTTATTTTTCGACCCCCAAAAAGGCTCAGAAGGCCTCCAGAACTTCTTCTTTAGTAAAGACACCCCAATTGTTTAACATTCGATGGAATTTCAGCCTCGTTAAATGGGGTATTATTGACTTTTTTGTGGAGCCTCAATTTATTTTCATGTTTTATACACATAAAGATATTATGACTTTCAAATTTTATCATTTTTCCCAATGTACGTTTATTTAAAAATAAGTGTATCCACATATATACATCTCTAACACATATAATTTTAATTTCATAAATAAATATGTATTCATATATACATATATAATATCTTTGTAAATAAATAAAACATATCAAAATAAAAAATAATATACATTTTATTTAAAATAAAAATATGTGAATGTTTAAATACATATATAGCGTGTGTGTGTGTCAGTGTGTGTGAATGTATTAATAAACTGATATATAATATCAATATATTCTAATGTATGTATATAAATATTAATATATTATATATGTAAATAAATAAAAATATCTAAATTATATTTATAGATACACAAATATATAATATATGTGTGTATGTTTTTTGTTTATATGTATGTATTTATTTATTTATTTATAAACACATAGAAATAGAAAATATATTTTATAAATGTATTTAAAAATAATCATATAAATTCATGGATAGAAAAAATATTACTATATATATATATATTATATTAATAAATAGATATAACTTTATATAAATATACAAATAAACATATAAATATATAAATATAACTATATTTTTAATATATATATATTAATAAATGAATAAATAAATATATATTAATATAACTAAATATATATATTAATATAAATATATATTAATATACAAATATATATATATATAGATATATTATAAAAATTGAAAACATGGACTCTAACCCTATCATGGCGCAACAGTAGATGGTTATGACTGCTGCAGTGGTCCCTTCTCCACTTTAGAAGTAAACCATCATGGATTGAAGCCTCATGTTCCTCATCAATCAGAAAAAAAGGTTCAATTTTTACCATTCTCTCAAATTTCATCACTTCATCACATCCCTATAATTGATGTGTACCATTATGTACTGAGATTCTTTGAAGGTTTCCCTACCATCGAGTTGTTAGAGATAGGGATCTTGAACATGATTTCTCTCAACCAATTCGTTTTAGTGGGGAATTTTTTTCATCATCCATCAATTGGATAGATTGATAGACACGTTAATCTAGAATGGGGTTTGAATGATAGGGTTGTTGTTGGTCTTCTTGGTCCTCACTTGATCATCATGAGGTCTTCGGGTGAGGAAGATTTTTCCACCACCTTGTCGTTCTTTGGTAGATCATTCAACACATTTCTATCCTAGTCAATGTTTTTGTATCAATGAATTTATGAAAATAATGATTCTCCCTCTATTGTTTTCTAGATGAAACTCACAATCCTACCACTGCATTATCAGAATGACTATATTATTCAATGTTTTGGATCTCCTGTCATCCATTTTCATTAGGTAGATATTCATACACTCTGTGGTAAGCTTCCATTTAATTCTAATATTTTCATGAATATTGATTTATCTCATCCTATCCCAGAAAAGATCTAGTTTAGGTTTTATGGAGGAAGTACTGTCTTCTTGAAAATCAAATATGAAGGGATGGTAGAGTTATGCATCTTTTATGAGTTATAAGGTCATAGTTTTTCATCTTATCGAAGGAGATTAAAATATGTTGGCAGTTATCAAGGGAGTATGTTCTTCCTACACTAAATCCATCTCCTTCTTCTATAACTATTGACTTTGTGTCCCTTCATAATTTGGAGGTGATCATGATAACGAAATAGCTGCGACTGCATTGCCTCCCAATAGTGAGGCTAGATAAGATGAAGTTGTGGGGGATAATGTGACAAGTGTTGAGATGCACGACACTTATGGGGGAGGAGTAAATTATTTATTATGCATTTGGGAAACCAAATCCCTATCTAGAAACTCATAAAAAAATTAGAAAGTTCTCCCTTTGATAAGGGAATGAATACTGAATAATGAAACGACCCGATTACATCATTTTCTAGTCGAAAAAGAAAATTCTGTGGATATACCTTATTTTTAAATACCAACATAAATATAAATCATTTATTATAAAAATTAAATGAGTAAAAATAAAAAAAAAGACAATGCGATTATAGTGAAATGCCAAATATAACATTATACAGTAGCTTACCTCTAAATTAGCACTGGATATAACTGTCACGACCCGCCCTCGGGGTCCGTGCCGTGACTACCCCAAGCCCGCCTTCCATAGGCCAGGGGCTGGCGACTAGCACCAAGGTGTAAATCCCGGTAAAAAGGGAAGGCATTGCCTTTGTAAGGTAAACAAACACCATAGAGTAAGCAAGCAGAAAGTAAACACTAAACAAAAGCAGAGTACAACTGAAAGTGCGGAAAAGTAAATGGGCCAGAATACAAACCCAAACTGAAAGTAAAGTACAACTCGAAAGGGAAAACAGCAACTGAAAAGTAAAAGCCGCTACTCCTAGCTGTCCACTGGAAATCCCACCTGTAGGGTGGGTACAGATAGCTCCTCTGCTCCATAGGTCCCGCCGTCTGCTCCGAGCACGTCCCGCCCAGTGGTCCACCTCCGGGTACCGTCCCGCTCTGCAAGCCTCAGCTAAGGTCAACGCTGTCCGTCGTCTGCAACCAACACAACGTAGTGCGGGCAAAGCCCGTGCAGGGGTGAGTATAAGCTACTCAGTAGGGACCCCGAGACCCCTGAAGGTCTCTCAAATCCACAATGGATAAATCACGAAGAAAGGTACAATCACGAAGTAACAACCGTCACTGCTTAGGTATATGCCCATACATATACCTAAGTCATAAAATTCAAATACGCTTTAACCTCCGAGCCCAAGTACAACTCAGTCCACACAGGAAAGTAAACGTATTCCACACAGGAAAGCAAAACGTAATCCACACAGGATAGCACAACACAATCCACACAGGAAAACAACAGGTTTCAGCTCAACCAGGATTTTCATTAACGAAACTGTAACTGTTGAAGAGTCCCATCTCTGAAGTGTACAGTGGTCCTGTCACGACTCCGAGGTACTGCTCACTAACCTAAGACTGCTAAAGTACTCCTCCTGTCGAGTACCGCGGGTCTGCTACCAACTACCGGGCGCTCCGTACGCTGAGGGTCTGCTGCCAAATACCGGGCGCTCACCCAGATAGCCTACAGAGGCACTCCTCCAGTCGAGTACCGCGGGTCTGCTGCCAACTACCAGGCGCTCAGTCCGCCGTGGGTCTGCCGCCGAATACCGGGCGCTCCGTCCACTGGGCTAGTCGACTCACTCCAAGTTGAGTCGGTCGAGCAGTCTTCAGGTCTCAGCCGGTTTCACGGTCTCCGTACTCTGTACGCTCGTCTCCAGTATCGCAGGTCTGCCGCTACAACCGAGCGCTCCACTGCCAAGGATATGCTGCTACTACCAAGCGCTCCACCGCCCAAGGTAAACAGAAGATTCAGCTCACACAGGTTCGGAAGCACTGTTCCACGTAGGATCGCTGAGTGCTGTAGTCGTCGTCGTCGAATCCACACAGGATTTCTGTACTGTCGTCGTCGCAGTCACAGTAGCAGTAGTAGTAGCAGTAACAGTCGCAGCCAGCACTAGGGTTCCCGCACACAACAAGCTCGTTCGGAGGGTCCGCTCCACGAGCCGAGAGGCTGATACATCAACTGTCACAAAGACCAGAGTTGATGTATCCAAAAGTTCCGTATCGTCAACAGGAACTCAACGCAACAGACGGCGCGTCGATCGAACGCCCGGTCTGAGAGTTATTGGCATTTTCGTCTCCGGGGCCCGGTTGGTTTTTAAGGCAAAACCAACCCGACCGTACTCCACCTGCGTCCAAACCTCGGGCGGAGTATGCCAAAAGATCCGTCTCACTAAGAGGAACACAACGCGACTGACGGCGCGTCAATCGGACGTTCGTAGCTCAAGATATGAGCGTTTCCGCTCCGAAGGCCCGGTTGGTTTCGTGAACGAACCAACCCGGCCAAACTCAAAGTAATACGAAACCTAGAGTGCAATATACCGAAACGACCGTCTCGATCCAAGGATCGTGTTTCCGCAGACGGTTCGTCGATTGGAGGTCCGAGGCTCAAGTTATGGCCAAAAGACCGGAACAGGTTCGAAACGGGGGGGTCCGGGTCCGGGCCGACCCGGCCCGACCCCCCCCTGGGGCGGCGCGGCGGCGCGGCGGCGCGGGGGCCGCGGCGGCTTGTCACCGCAAGGAGGCTGCGCGGGGGGGAATTTAATTCCCCCGCTAATTGGATGACGGCGCGGCCTTTGTGCCGCGCCCCTTTTTTTTTTAAAACGCCCCCCCCCCCCCACGTGGGGGACCTGATTGAGCGGAACCGGGGGGGAAAGCCGGCTGCCCCCCTCCCTTCAAAGAACCGCCCCCCTCATAAAGAGGGGGGTTTTTGAAAGAATTTGAGGAGTTGGGGTTCGTGTGGACCCCACCTCACTTAATCCTCCCAAGGGAGGTTAAGTGGATGTGGGTCCCACTCCCAACTCCCTTTGGTAGGATTTAACTAGTTAAAATAAAATTTGTTCCTCACAAATTTTATTTAACTTAAACTAAAAACCCAAAAACTAACTTTCAACCCGCAACAAACGCAACTTCCGAAAAGGTCCCTTTAAGCGAATAACGGCGCTGCGAGTTCATCGGTGCCCTCAGATTTCAATTCCGAGCACCAGATCAAAAGTTAGGAATTCCCGCTCGTTCGTTCACTGAACGTACCCGAGCCAAACTTCGGAAATTGATTCCGGGCACTCCGGGCCTCGGAATCAGGTTCCGTCAGAAACCGCGCTCTTGTAAAATTCCAAAGAAAATTAAGAAAAAATTTCCCTTGAATTTTACGGGTCTTTACATTACTCCCACCTCAGGGATTTACGTCCCCGTAAAGATACATCAAAACTAGGGAAACAAAAGAGGGTACTGAGCACGCATCTGAGCCTCCCGCTCCCATGTGCTCTCCTGGAGATTCCCGTGCTGCCATCTGATGCGCACAAAAGGAATCGATCGCCCACGCAGGACCCGCTCCTGACGATCCTCTATCTCCACCCGGACCTCCGTAAAAGTCGCCCCATCGTCAACGTCAAGCTCCCCATGGTCAATGATGTGCGTCGGGTCGTGCACATATCTCCTCAGCTGAGACACGTGGAAGACGTCGTGCACCCGGTGCAACTGAGGTGGTAGAGCCAGGCGATAAGCCACCTCACCAACCCTGCTGAGGACCTGGAAGGGTCCGATGAAGCGCGGAGATAACTTGCCGCCTTGGCCAAATCTCCGAATACCACGTCGAGGTGAGACCCGTAAGAAGACGTGGTCGCCATCCTCGAACCCCAGTGGCCTCCGCCTCCTGTCAGCGTAAGACTTCTGCCGGCTCTGAGCTGTCCTCATCTGCTCCTGGATGACCTGGACCTTCTCTATCGTGGCCTGGACCATCTCCGGTCCCATCAGAGCTGCAAGATTTCTTCTTTGCCGATAAGAGAAATCTGGTCCCATCCCCTGGATGAACCACATTCTTTGCCTAAAACAGTCAATCCTAACATGGATGATACTAATCCATACCGACGGATGACTCAGGGTTCCAGGCAGACCAGACCTACCAGTGGCCGACTGCACGATTCAGGCTCAGTTGTGCGGGGAAGCCGGGGTGGAGTCAGAGCCAGGCGTGCCGAGAGTGGGCAATGTTACTCTTGTGGCGGGATAGGTCACATGGACAATGTGACAACTGGTCCCGAACCACCCCGCCTTTACATGGCCATCGGGTCCTGGCCCACTAGGTACCACCAGTTGCCCCGCAGACACATGGGGCCCACCCTAGGGTCCACCCATATGCCTGAACGGGTCATCTGACTAATGATTGTCCCCACAGGCCAACACATGTCCTTTACAGTGTGTTTTATCCTCACTCACACACATCCTGAGAAACTTCCCAGGAGGTCACCCATCCTGATCACTACTCCAGGCCAAGCACGCTTAACTGTGGAGTTCTAATCAGACAGGCTCCCGAAAAGGAAGGTGCACCTTGTTGACATGAGTCATATCATTTAGTCATTTAACCCTTTATCATTTGGGGGCGTTACATTCACCCCCCCTTAAGAGCACAACACCCTCGTTGTGGGCCCTACAACTCAACCCAGGCAGTGCACCGCACTTAAGGCTGGGTTCCTCCTCTGATACCAAATGTGACAACTGGTCCCGAACCACCCCGCCTTTACATGGCCGTCGGGTCCTGGCCCACTATGTACCACCAGTTGCCCCGCAGACACATGGGGCCCACTCTAGGGTCCACCCATATGCCTGAACGGGTCATCTGACTAATGATTGTCCCCACAGGCCAACACATGTCCTTTCCAGTGTGTTTTATCCTCACTCACACACATCCTGAGAAACTTCCTAGGAGGTCACCCATCCTGATCACTACTCCAGGCCAAGCACGCTTAACTGTGGAGTTCTAATCAGACAGGCTCCCGAAAAGGAAGGTGCACCTTGTTGACATGAGTCATATCATTTAGTCATTTAACCCTTTATCATTTGGGGGCGTTACAATAACACCGGTTGGTGGGATATATTATCACTAAAATGAAATTTTATTCCATTTTAGTGATGGGTTGGAGATTTTATATGATGGATTTATTTGGTTTTGGAGCTTGTGTTTGGAAAACTACCATCCCCGATAGGGACCCAACTAGGTAATTCACTATTGATGCATAACTATTGATAGTCCTAGATTTAAATTATAACATTAATGAGCTTTATGTAATAGGTCCTAGTCTCCCTATAGTGACTATGAATCATGGTTAGGATAGTGGTAAAAATTCATGATTTGTTAAGGAGGGTTTAGTGTATGGTTCTCATAGAAAGAAGAACATTGATTTCGAGGAATAAATTGGTGATAAAGAGATTAATCCAGGTCAATAAGGTGATATAGATTCCATAATTAGTTCCTTAGAGACTCAATAATCCTAGGATAGGAAAAAATATTCAATCATGGAAACAACAATTATCATTTGTTTGATCTCTATGTTGAGAGATAAAAGTACCAAAAGGGTAAGTATTCCACCCTATATCAAGGCCAAAAAGTTTGTATAACCAATGATCAGTTAGAGTAGATGTATGTTCAGAAGTATGGTGTTTGTAACGAACTAACCCAGACTACCCTCTAACCCGACACATTGCATAGCCTACTATAAGAATTATAGGGAAATATTGATCCCCACGTGATAGCAATAAGTCTAGGAAATGTAAATGAATCCATAGGAATTCTTTCAGCCTCATATAAAAATACAAAAATAAATATAAATAATGTGAAAGTAATTAAAAAAAGAACTCAAAAAATGTAAATAAATAAAACTAAGCCAAAATGAAGAAGGAAGGAATATTCAACAATATAAACAATAAAAAAGTAAGTAGTGTCACTACTTCCCCTAACACCCTCCCCTTCAAAGAAGAGAAAAAATACTCACTACAAAAAAACAACTTATACTAACAAAACTTTATTGACAGATAATTTATCTATTGGTAAAAATGAGAAATTCCAACAGATATTAAGATCTATTAGTATTAATTTTAATTACCATCATTTGTTTTTACCAATAGATGTGTCTGTTGATACTGATCGTTTAACACCAACAAATCCTTTACAAACAGATATATCTCTTACTTTATCATATCAATAATAACATTTTTTACAGAAAAATAAATCTATTACTATTAATTTCTATTTCCAACAAATTTTTTACCATTATAAAAATCATTTGTAATAAATTATTCAATAACATAAAATATTTTATCAAAAAAAGAAAAAATATATATATATATTATTTTAAATAAATATTATAAATTATAATTATTATAATAAAACATTATAGTCATATGTTTTCATAAAAAAATTCTATGTTTGTGGTATTTAATATATATATATATCATATGAAATCGATGAAAAATGATTATATATAATTTCATTATATGTATATGATATAATTTTAATCAATAACTAAATAAATTTAAAATAAAATTCATTATACATTCGTTCCTCTCCAAATTGTGCCCCTCTTTCACCACATCTACCCACTCACAAATCCACGCTCTTTTCAGACTCTCCCACATGCCTCACCGTACCAAATCGACGATCTCCCTTCCAACCTTCAAGCCATTTCCCCACAACACAGATGTAGGTTTCCCTTATAAACTTACCATCATTGTTGTGCAAGAGTAAGGTTGGTGTTGTGATTATCTTACATTAATATCACACTGAAACACCTTAAATTCCAAAAACCTAATTGTCTTCTCCTCTTCATCTTTTATGTATTAAGATACATGATTTTTTCCATTCGTTTAGGGTTTTATTTTGTATTCCACGATACATGAAACCAGAGTTTCATGCCCAAATTTCATTCCCTGGTTTATGTTTCTCTCAATCATTTTTTATTTCTATAATATAGCTTCTTTTCCGCTTGTGCATTCAGGTTTTTTCCATTTTTATATTCTCTACTAGTTTTCTATTTTTTTTCAAAACACCATTAAATTTATATTCCAATTGTCTAATATATACTCATTAGTTCAATTACAATAGCTGTATATTACCTACATCTTACATTAATTTCTATTAATTTCATTTCTATTACCAATCCATTATAATTCTAAGAAAACCATACAATTACTTATGTACCTTAGTTCACTATTTATTACATTTGTTTACTTAGACTTATTTTTTTCCAATAGCTTATATGTTAAATTTTTAAATATCTTGATTTTATTATACTACTTTATGTACTACAAGTATTCCCTTTTTTAGCACTACACGCATTTCTCATCTTCCCAAGTATCAACTTCTCTTTCTGTGATGCTATGAGCCTTATTCCATCTTTTCCACATGAAATTCTACAACATAGTGATCTGATTCTAATAGGTGTGTACCATTTTCTCCTTTATACCAATAAACCATATTGTAATTTTGAAATCCATTGGATGCATGATTTTAGTATCGTATACTTTAAAATAATTTTCTCTGAGAGAATATTATACAATGGATTTCCAGATTGAAACGACCACCATGGGAAAGAAAAAGCATTCAATTTTGAGAAACATGAACACTGAAATGATTTCAATATGCATACCTGTACGTAAGATTCTCATCTCAAATAAATTTTTATATTTGAGAGATTTTATATCATTGATGAATAAAAATATTGGTTGAATATAATATGTATATGTTATTCTATTCACTTTTCAATCCTTCTTAGGCTGAAATATGTAATGATATGTGAACTTGCTACTTGGAACTCAAGATGATATGTTATGAAAGGGCATTTATTTCCCTCTTATTTGGGATAAGGTTTGTGTAAAACCTATTTTTGTGCAATCTGGATTGTATCTTGTTTACTTGAACCTAGTCCCTTACACTCAGGCTGAGTTTTATGTATCTAATTTTTATATCACCGATCATGTTCGCCCAACTGCTCACATGCTGCATAACTTTGGCTACTTATAGTAGTTATCACTTGTAATGGGAATGCTAAAAAATAAGGGGTGTTTATTCTATTTATGTAAAAATAACTTAAATTCCAGGGGAAACCCACCTAATTACGGTGCGAAAAACTAGGTGCGGTGTGTGCAGTATATGAGAGAGTGTGAAATATGGAAGAGTGTGTGCTCTAGAAAACTCCTGATGTGTTTTAGTAAGGGAAATCAGTTTTATTCATAGAGAGTGAAGAAGAATAATGGAAATCACCAAGTGTGTTCTTCATGAAGCATTATATGAACTAGAACACTTATTCTGTAATACAAGCAATGCACTCTAATGAGAGTTTTCACTAGAATAATCATGCTGTTTTTCTGTAAGGAAAATCAGTTTCATCTATGGAGAGTGTGTGAAGTAGGGGAGAGTGTGTGCACTAGAACACTGATGATGTGTTTTAGTAATATAAATCAGTATCATCCATGAAGAGTGTTCTTACACTATTTCACGTTGTTTTGTTTTGGATGTTTTATCCATGACACTGTTGTGTTTCACCCATGAAACTATTTTGTATTCATGAGCGTGTGTAGAAAGGGAGTGTGTTTTCTTCATGAACAACACTCATGGGGTGTTATTGTTCACACACTCTTCCTTTCCACACACACTTCATGTGCACTGGAATACTCATTCTCGTTACAACACTGCACATACTCTCCCTTAATTAAGTACAATTTCCCTTACCACACACACTCTCCGCAAATACTCTCTGTGAGTGTTCTAGTGCGATTACTTTTTTAAAGTTAACCCACAATGTTTTCTATCTCTACTACTGTTTACTTTTGAATTTTCGAATGTTTTTTTTTGTTTGAGTTGAATGATTATTCATTTGTATTCTCAATTAAATTATTTGCAATATTAAAATGCTATTTTAGGATAATCGTGTTGATTTTTTATGAAATCTAAGGGAGGCCTTATTATATTGGAATATTCGCTACTATTTTAGGAAAACCTTATTGAGAAGTTTTTGGACAGTCTTGTTTTCCAGGTATGTTAACTGCTTAACCTTGTGTATATTTTTGACTAATAAATGTGGTTCCCTTCATCTATGTTGAGGTAGCAGTTGCAACTATTATTTTCAGTGGTTTAGATTCCAAGTTGGTGTGTGGAGATGAACTAAGACCAAATGAGGTACTGGTTCAGTTTTTTCTAACTTGTTTAAATAATTTTCGATTTATACTTACCTATACTAGGACTGACATAGTTGGATAGAAATTATCTAGTTAAGATCTGGAAGAATTAGAGGAAGGGTCTATAAGTTGCTAACATGGCAGGTGGTTGGATTTGTTTAGTTGATTGGTAAACATACTTAATCTAGTTGTTGAAATAGTATATAGAGAGTGAGTATTAAAGGGAGTTGATAGCAAGATAAAAGTGAGGCTTTAAGACTTATCAGGAGTGAACATGGCCATGATTTTTAATGGGAAAACATGACAGGAGATCCTGATCTTACTACTAACATAGAGTTGACGGCGATTTGATCGATTCAATAATTGTACAAGGGTGTCTTCATATATTTATTCAATTATTAATTCTATCATTTGGTCATTTAAATAATTGTTGTGTAATACATTAATGTGTGAGATCAAACAGGTATTCTGTTTAAATTCTATCTAAGATATTCTAGTTTTTTCTTCTAAGATATTCTTTTACTTCATTAATGATTTCTTCTGTGCTAAGCTGAATTATTTTACTTCTTCCTCAGTTGAGGTGTTGTTTTGTTGTAACTAGACTTAAGTATCAATTTATTAAGGTATAGTTTCATTCATGTTTCGCATTTCAAATCATTTCTGAAATGAATCTATATTTGGATTAGGCTTAAGTATTAATGGATGAAGATCCAGATCTATTTATCATTTTAGAAAACTATTTTACCATTTACATATGTTGATAGATTGTGTAGATGAATGAACTTATGCTTTCTCACCAATAATATGATATTATTATTATTGTGATGAGGTCCAAGGGATGTCACATTTTTGTTTTATCTCATTTCATCTGTACTAACTCATCCCTATTTCTATCCCTAGGTTTCTATATTGAAAAATTTTTAATGGAAAGAGTTGGGATTGCTTCTCTTTATATATGGGTCTCTCTTCATGGTTCAAATCATAAAGGTAACATAATCTTATGATATTTTTCCTATTTAGTTTTGGTGACTTTCTTGGTGACTTAATCATAAAGGTAACATAATCATAAAGGTAAAATAATCACATAATCATTGTTCTTGATTGGTGACTTTCTGCTCATTGTTTCTATTTTAGTTTCTTCATACTATCTTATATGATATGATGTTGTTCATTCCAAGGATGTGGAATCTTCTGAAGTACTGGTTTTAGCTTATTATGTTGACTTTTTTTGAATGTTTTTTCTTGTATGAAAGATTTTTTGATGCTGGAATCTGGGATATCTTCTGCTGTAGGCTGCTTGTTGCTATGTTTCTATCTTCTTCTGGAGTTGCTGCTTCATATGGGATGTTGTTTTCTGATTTCTACATTTGGCATGTCTACTCTACTGTACTCTCTTCTTACAACTGGTTTGAAGCTGATTTTTAATCCTGACATTGGGCCTGTTCTTCTTCTGTTACATGGATAGTGTAATATATTTTTTCTTATGCATTGTTCACATCACTGCTTTGTTGGAATTGTTTGAAGCTATTTTGGTTCTCTTTATTAGTTATGAGCTTAAGATAAGGATGCTTCTTGCCAATCTTCATGCCTTGAAAAAAAAATCAAGCTCTCTTAGGATGAAATCTAATTCTAGTTCCGATTTAAAGGTTTGAATTGGATGGAATTCTCAACAACATTGAATGTGATGTTTCTTCCTCTCTTAGTCAGTATTCCAGTTTTGAGTGGACTGTATGATTTCTGCTTTTGATTCCCCCATTTGTTTCCTAGCTGGTGCAAGCACTTTGCACCTCGTGTATGTACTATTATCTTTTCTTTTAATATATTCCTTTAGGACATGAATTGGGAAACCAATTCATGTTTCTACTTTCTCTAAAAAAAATTAAATATTTTTTTGTAGTTTATTCACATCATATGATTTTCATATGTTCATGGAGATATCTTCAAATTGGAAAATGTTACTTCTCATGTTAGTAGTCCAGCATGTGAAGAATTGGATGTTTAGGCATTCTACTCCTACATTTTGTAGTCTTACAAAGATCCTGATTGAGGTAACTTTCGTTATCACTTAACACTTGTTTATTTAAAAGGGAATGATTTATTCATTTTTTTCCATTCACCAATGTTTTATTCACAGTTAACACATGGATGGAGGCTTCCCCTTTAATGGGATTTGTTCTATAACTCATTACATGGCTCTGGTGTGGATAGAATGCTGCTGGAGCTCTAACTTGCCAGCATGGATGGGTCACTGGTGCTCGCCAACATGGATGAGATGGTTCTGGAGATATGGATTGACAGGTGGTGGATATGATTCGTTGGAATGGATTTCTCACTTGCATGCAATGGATTGTGTTTTGGTGGTAATTTCTAGTGTCTAGTGCGGGAGTTGGTTCGCTCGCATGGATGTTTGCTCACATGGATGGGATGCTCTTGTGGAGGCATGGATGGGTCGGGGGTAGTCTCAACTTTGTGTGGGCAGGGTGTGATGGATCTTTTTGTATTAAATTTCATTATTAATATAATTAATTTTTTTATAAGATTGAACATTTGTTAAAATCATCTTTGGTTTAATAATTAATGTATATATATTATATATGATTAATTAATTAATATTTATAATATGAAACTGGTTTGAACATGTGATAATATTGTATTCGGTTTATTAAATAAAATTGATGTATTATATATGAAAAAATAATAAATATGATATTTAATTTTACAATAAATAAAATTTTATTAATTTTATTCAAATGTAATTTATAATTGAATATATATTCTATGCTGGTAATATTATTACCAATAGATAAATTTGTCATCAAAACCTGTTGCGAAACACTTTAACCAACATGTATATTATATGTTGGTAATATTATTACCAATAGAAAATTTTTTCATTATAACCTGTTGCTAAACATTTAACAAACATATATATTATCTGTTGGTATTATTATAATTGCAAAAGAATGATTTTATCTGTCGCAAAATCATTTATCGATAGAGTTTTTACCAACAGTTTAGTGAAAGGGACATATATGTTGGTAAAACATTTTACCAATAGAAAATGCACTTTTACCGATAGATATGATCCTGTTGGAAAAAGTGAAATATTTTGTAGTGACTCCTCCAGAACCCTATCATCCTCCCATTTATAATACACCCCAATTATAGGTACTAGGAACCATGACTGAAAATCGGTAAAAGAAAACATAGAAATAAATACACACAATCTCTAAAATAAAAGTGATCAATTCTAGGGAACCTAAAAAGAAACATGTAGACTTCATATGACAAAAGGCTTATGCATTGTGTGAGGAAAACACTTCTAGTGGGATCACCCTGAAAAGTATATACTGGCTTAAATGTAAACAGCCACTAGGAAACTATTAACTCATCTTAAGTCACCTTTGAATACCTAAACAGTTATTTCCAATCCATTTGAATATACATCCAAAAACTTTTCTTTAAAATAGTTTTTAAAAGAATATTTTTAAATAAAATTAAGGGAAGAGAACAAAATATCACAATCAAAACATGATAGAACTATCACTATCAGTCAAATAAGTTAATAAAGTAAAGAAGAACAAGTTAAGGTTTCATTAAGCGATACTAGAAAGATTGATAGAAATCAAGAACAAGAGAAGGATCTCATACATCAATCACTAACCAAGTAAGAAGGTGTCATAGGATCTAGTCTAGGCATTCAAGTATTACGATCATGCACTAGAACCATGAATTTTAGGCCAACACTAGAGTACTCATCACATCCCTGTAGTCCCGTCAAACAATCCAATAATAAACCTCTTGGGAGATCACTTCTACTCCAGGCCATAAGAATCACTCTTTTTAGTTACCTCGGTCAAAAGGTCCTGATTTGTTTCACTTTATCCCTCAGCATATTGTGCCATTCTCATAGTTTAAACACCATCCAAAATAGGGATTTTAATTATCTGAGAATCTACATAGTGACCTATCATTCCCAAGAGCAATATAAAAGTTTGAGGGTGAGAAAACATACAAGGAACAAACAAATAATCAATGCACAATACATTCCCACCCTCACCTATAACACCATAACATAGAAATTCCCCCTACCACATCATAATAACATCACAAGAATAAAAAACCACCCATTATGAGAACAACAATGAATGGGGAAACACGTGAGTATCACAACTAATCATGCAACCATTTAAAAGTGCCAACTGGACCTTGTAAAAATTATCCTAACTTGGAAAACCAAGTTGATTCTTTTACTTTCCAAACACTAATAAAATAAAAAATTCTTTAAACATCACCCATATAAGAACACCCCGTTTAAAATTCATCTATAAACACCCCACTTTTATTACATCTCTTTCAAATCTTAAATCACCCACTTGAACTTCACTAATGACCCAAATAGGGATAAATTATTTTTAAACCACCCAATTCTTTAAATTAAACCACAAATAATTTATTTGTAATTTTTATTTCAAGTTCCAATTGAATTACCAAGTAAATAAAATTTGAGCTAACAATTTAAAAAAAAATCATTTTTTGAATTATCATATATAAATTTTAAAATCCTTTGGGAATTTTAACAAACAATGGTTACTTTCAATTAATAAAATAAAATTCTCACAACAATTTAAATTTTTTTAGTGGGAGAACACCCATTAAAACCCAAAAATGGTACACACCACCACCTTAAACATTCAAAGTCATCTTTTAAATCATTACAAATAGTGATAAAATTTAATGGGACATTTATATAATCACATGACATTGAACTCATTCCATTCCAAGTGATGGAAACACCTAGAAATATATTTTTGACCCCATATACAAAAAAAAGATACAATTGAAAATAAATTCATTTCAAATTTTCAAGAATCAAGAAACATGTAGAATTAGGGTATAACATAAAAACACCTACATCAGACCAATGGAAATCATTCCAGAAGTCACCTCCTATGACCGTGAATGCTCCCACATGAAGGAAAACTTCCCTATGAAACCTACACATAGAAAAAATGAATGTTATACCTATCCCAAATCCTAGTTGTGATCCAGTAGTGATTAGGGTTCATCAAACAGAAAAATCAAGGAAGAATAGAGTGTTATAAAATGAGGCCATACATCTTTAAGATCATAAAATAAATCAGAATTAATGGCATCAAAAAATGAAGGAGAAGGGAGGTTGATTGGAGGGGTGGCATCGTGCGATGCAGAAGATGGTGGCTTGTGGGTGTTGCAAAAGGGAGATAGGGGTAATGGGAGGTGATTTATAATTATTTTTATAGGTTTTTAATTAAATAAAATAAGAATAAAAAGAAAAATCCAAATATCAAAAATTTGGTCAAACATTATAGTTAGGCCGCACATTTTATAGTTTTTATGTGTATTCTATAAAAAAATGTTTATGTCAATTTTTTTTATAAAAAATGCGTATGAAAGGTGGCAGGTCCCCTTCTTCCTTTTGGGGAAAAATTATTTATACATGTTTTAATAATTATAAATATATATTTTCGTATATTATGATTTATATGTATATTTTTAGAAATCACTTATAAAAGGTTGTAATCTTTATTTTTTAGATAAATACTATTTTTTCTCATTATTATATAGAGGTAATATTATTATTCATTATAATATATACATTATGATGACATGTCTTATGTTTGTGCCACATTTTATTCTATCTTATGCTTACCCTGATATTATGATATTTAACTCTTATGCCATGTTTTTAAGTGATTCTAAATAATTATTCTCTTTTTGATTCCATTCTATGAATATTGAATCTCATGATATTTTATTAAATTTTATCCTCTGAAACATTTAATGAGATTTATGTCTCACCATTTCTTTTTGAATGTCTCCAAGATATTCTATGTAGTAAGAGTAAGGTGAGTCTAGTAGAAAGTATGGAGAAGGGAATAAAAGAGTATGTTATTATTTTTTTTCATAAACCCAATTCCCAATGATGTTTAACCTCTAGATATTTGGGAGTATTATATAGATTTATTTGATAATGATTATGTAATAATATGTATATGATATCAAAGTCATTAAAAGATATATTTTAAGGTACTTTAACATTGAAACAGATGAAAATGTTTCTTCGTAGTCAAAATCATTAATTTTTTGTAACATTTTTCACCATATGTAATATATAGTTTGAAAACCTACTATCCATATTATTTTTCATGTGAAAACCCCACTTAAAACCTATGGGTCTCACCCCTTCATGTGCATCCACCATGTTCCAAACTTGGTTTATTTACATGGTGTACATTTTATATTCTATGGATTTTAACCATTTCATAGAATTAGAACTCTCAATATACTCTCAATAGGTAGTTGTTTTATCATCTATGAACATGACTTCATCATCATTTTCCATTATAAATTCAAATATATTAGGCTCCTGATGTATCCTACTAGGTAATTGAGGTTATTGTTTAACATGAGTTTTTCTTTTTCCATAAATCTTTTTAAAACTAACTCAACTTCCATATCAGAAGAACTTATTTTTTTCCATAACTTCTACAAGATCCACATTCATCACACTGGATCATCAATTAATATATTAATTCTCAAATAATATACTAGTTTCATCCACAAACACTTTGTTTTCTATTAGATTATTGAAATAATATCCCATTGTTTCCTTGAGATAGACAATAAATAATCATTTCACTAATTTAGGGTCATGTTTATTAGAAACTAATTTTCATATGAGTGATTCACAACCAAAAATATTAATAAAAGATATTTTGGGACATTTAACAGTGAATGTATCATATATTGTCTTTATTAACACATTAGATAGAAAATATTTAAGTAGAAATGAATCTATTTTCATATTATACGCTCTTAATGAAATAATAAGATCACACTTAATCATCATTGATTAATCCATGTTCAATCAAGAATGATTCATTATCTTTGACACACTATTCATATATAGATTTCCAAGAGGAGTGTGTTGTGAAAGAATTCCAAAATCTCTCATATGATTTGTGTATTCCAAGCTCACGTATTTAACACCTCTATTTGATCGGTGAATCTTAATAACTTTTCCCAATTGATTATGCAATTAATCCTAAAACTCTTTGAAAATTTTCTAATTTTCATACTTCTGTCTCATCATAAACACATAAACATACAAACTAATGTCATTAAAAATGGTTATGAAGTACCAAAACCAACACTTTAAAATTATTCAATGAGTACAGTCAATGTCTATGGGGAGATTCCATCCCACATGGTGGTGTACGAATGGTATGCTTGTATTGAGATCGATAATATTCATGATGGGGTGGAGTCAGATGACCTAGATATGGTTGATCCTTAGACACTGGAATTTCAAACGATGCATGATCCTCCCGTGTTTCAGTGGGAGGAGGTGTCAACTGGATGTAATCTTTCACACTCGATCCTTCTCCCACTAGTGTCGTAGAAGGACCCGCCATCATCGCTTGGGGTAAAAATATAGGCTATAAAGGATTAAGACCCAAAGTTGGAGAAAAATATGTATATCCTATCAAGAAATATAGATCCCATGCTGCTTGATACACATCCACAATTGGCTGAGGCTACACTTCTAGAGGGCCAACCTATGCATGTGAAATAGGCGAGGGCTCACATGCACCACGAAATGGTCTATGTCATCATCATCGTGGATCCTTAGCATCAACAGTTGCTGTAGGAGGTTCCTAAGCAGGAACCTCCACTCTCTAGGTTGGACGATCAAAGATAATCTCATAAATCGCATGATAAGATACCATCAGTCACAATGTTGTAGCATGGATTTCTTCCAAGCTTGCAACCCCCCTCCTCTTGATCATACATCCAAGTAATCTAACGTACTTCAGTATGAAGTAATGAGATTAAAAATAAATTATAAAATAGAAAAATAAAAAAACTAATCAGAATTTATTAACTTACCATATCCTAAATCCCTCTTCCATGTTGAGTGAGATACATTATAGACTTCAGTTTATACCATGGCTCATACTCGACCTACTATGAAAGATGAAATAGAATTGTAAGTACAACCTAGATATGAAGCACTATCTATCTACTGTAGAGGTTGAGATACTTGGCATGTCATCAGAACCAGTGCTCATCTGACCTCTTTATCATCTTCAATTTAAGTATCTCTCGTGTCTGTCTCGACAGAAATGGAATGGGATGAACACAGCCAAACTATCGCATGACTCAATCAAGACGGTTCCACTCAATAATATGAAAGTGAATGAGTGATACTACAGTCATAGCATCATGATGTCCATCAATGCATTATGCTGGAAACTAGTCCAATAAATCCCAGTATGGTATCCATAAAATATGAAAGGGAAAGTGATATTTTTCAAAAAAAAGTTCATTACGAAAAAACAAAATTGATTCTATTGTTAAATTCTTTATACAATGAACGATTTTATATACATACCTCATCGGGTAGGTTGTTGTCCAACTTGAGATGTTTTTCACCCAAATGGTGTGTTGGAATGCTAAAAATGTTGTGTTTTGAACTCTACTGATGAAATACAACATCGAAAGTGATAAATAATAAGAAATTAAATTGAATAACTCATACTAGAATCAGAAAACCATAATGATGGGTGATCGTAATAGCATCCACGCGAAGCCTCATGCCACACCTCTATAAAAGGTGGTTGACCAATAAGCTCAGGGAATAGTGAGGGTATGTGCTTTGATTCCCACATTTGAATAAGGATGAATCATCCCTCAAGATTTGTGAGGGGTGCATAGTATGTCGTACATAATTCTCTATATGTGTAAACCAAGTAGGAAGATCCCCAACTGTAAATCAATGCCTGATAAAATTCCTCTAGTATCCCTAGATACATCATGTGCACATACATCTTTGAGTGATCAGGGCACAAGGTCCCTCCAATGATCTGTAATACATTTGAATGGGCATGATGCATGAGAATCTGGTCATCAGTGTCATTGGTTAAATGTGAAATGTTCCCCTCAAGCCAACCTATAGATATCAACCTGTCATCTATGACAGTAGGGTCAGCTAAAATATTTACACCTAATAATATTTGAATAAGGTAAATCTAATATTCCTAGGTGGGTCCAAAAATGACTTCCCCATAGATAGGATTATTGAGAAGCACTAACATATCCTCTATGGTTATGCTTATCTCTCCCTCATATAGGTGGAATGTGTGTGCCTCTGGTATCCACCTCTCTAGGAGGGAAGCAAGAAGGTGATGGTAAACAATTTTGAAATCAGATAATACAATGTCATAGAATCCAACATGGGATAGGTATATTATAATGGTGGGTGGAGGTAGCATGTGATGAAAACAGTGCACTCGATGCACCCTGATACATTGAACCTCACAACCCTATAGCAGAGCATGGGAAACATGCATATCCTCCTTCATGAGTAGTTTAGTATCCTCTATTTTTATGTTAAAAAAATGAAATGAGTCATAACTGTAAATGTATATATAATGTTTTGGTCAGAAGAATGTTTTGACTTGTTGAATTTAAGACATCCCATGTTTATTATCATTGTTTTATGCAGTTATTTTTTACCAAAAGAAAAGGGAATGTCTTTATGTTTCTCATAGAATATATCTAATGTTTTTTGTGATATGTTTTTACCTAGAAAATGGTGTTTTGTAAGATATGATTTTATATATTTATATGTATAAATATTTTGTCATTATTATATCTAGGTTTATTAGAATATGATGTGCTATGTAATTTATAAGTCATTTCCCCCATGATGGTATGATTCATGATTATTTCCCCATACGACTTCTTTATGGTTTATCCATGGAAGGATTGATTATTTGTTAATGTCATCTCAAATGAACCTGTCATATTCCTTTTAATGTGAATATGAAAGGATTATTTTTATTTGATAATAAAATTATTCAGTTATTTGAGACAATTCTTCAAAATTAAAGATCTTATATTAACACTATATAATAAAAAATATTAGAAGATCACATAAGAGAAAATAAATCATTGTGGTTGAGAGTGGGAACTCAATCCAAAAATGTTTGGGAATCATTTCTAATTATGACCCTCTTGAGGACATATGGTGCATCTGAAACATTAACCATGTTCTTGAGGATATTCCATCTCATTTTTCATCCTGTTGGACTTCGTTGTTCCTCATTTACGCAACCTATTGATGTTGGGTATCAATATCAATTGTCCTTAGGGAATTGAGAAATAAAAAAAAATCTCTAATATGTGTATATGGTGTAAAATGACAGTTAGAAATTCTTCCCAACTGGTACACTATATCAAAATATGTTTCCCATGATATGTTCATAAAGGCACATGCTACGATGGCATGTGAACATGGAAACTGTATGGCCTGAAATATTCCACATTGACATTTCCTCGCTTCCATTAATACCACCATTTTTCCCCAATTCTATTTTTGATGTTGTACTAAATCTCTTGAACATAAAATCAAGGGACTTCTCGACATAAAATATAGACATTGTAACCAGAAGCTACATCAATGTTCTTTTCAATCTTTCATTAAAACCTCCATTTGTACCATACACCTAGATGAATTCTTTTTGATACTAGTTTTTTTCTACAAAAAATTACTTCACACAATTATAAAATGTCTTCTAAACTAGGGAAATTATAGGTAACTTTCTAATCCCCTTAAATACACCATTGATGAAATCCAGAATGTTTATGGTCATGTGTCCATACCTCTTCTCCCCATCACATTCCAATGTCAATTTACTTTTGGAATCCACATAATATAATCATACACTTCTTTATTAGCCTTGAGAATTTGTTCAAAACATTCGTCAAACCTTCATTGATCTGGTTCATATACTACACATAAGTGATCATATTTCACATAAATTGATTTTGTATTTACATTGAACTAGTAAAAAATAACAATGACATTACATACCAAGCCTCATGATTACCTTCTTATTAAGTTTGTTATGGAATGTTTTTCTACACATTGCTAATAAATTGTGTGATACACAACCAATGATGTACATTTGGGAATCTCTATGTATTGGGCTCTGCATTTATTTCCTCATTCATTTTCATATGCCAATTAGATATCTAGTAGTCACCCTAAATGTGGGTGAAATGGTTGATGATATATGTCAAAAGACAACTACATGATTCCTATTTTTTATTTCTCCAAAATGGAAAAGGAAAGAGGAATTGGTGAACAGTTCCCATATTGGGCTTCCAAAATCAATAATATTCCCTTCTATTTTTCATATAGAAACATTCCATCAATCTGTATGAACATTTTTCTAAAATGAAATGTGTAGATACATGAGTGGAATTCCCAGAATAACCAATGAAATGGAACACGAGATGGATCTAGTCAGTTATCTTGAGACACATGTTTGTTCATATAAATATTGAATAAAACTTTTTTTTTGTATCTCAATATGTGTAGTAATTGCAGAAACACCTGATATGAGTCATCTCAGTCACCATAGACCTTCACAATTTCCTTCTGTTTCACAATCCATGCCTTAATATAAGAAATATTATAACCAAAATTTTCTTGTATCCTCTCTTGAGCAAGGGCTATAGGAACATCATGGAATGTCATAATAATCTTGATGATAATGGATTTCACAAATTCTTCATTTAATGAGTTATTATCTTGTGCAAAGTTTGACTAAAAAAAATTATGATGTGCCTCAATCTTTGAGATTCTCCAAATTCTAAATTCATTGTTCAGAATCACCCTCAAGTAGAATCTACAATCATCCCCATACTTTTCATATCATATAACATATTTTTTATGGCCTGATTTCTAAACTATATCTATAAAATTCCCTTCAATGTGAGATCTCTTTAGCATGTTTTTAATGCATCTTTACTAGGAAAATCCCTTTCAATATATAAGGTTTTTTCCAGCTCACTAAACCTATCTGTTACAACATCGGGAAACTCAATTGTAGTTGTGACAACATTGAAGTAAAATTTAGGCACAAGTGATATTTCTTCCGATCAAGATACAAAAATGGTGGATGATTTATTGTGGGTCATGGAAACTGTATAACTATGGATTTCTTGAAACTTCTTCCTCAAATTTTGCTGCTCCCTCCTCATCAACACTGGTGTCACTATATGTTCCATCATTACAATAATCCTCAACAAAAGTTGTATTTACATGTATAACCAAGATATCATCTAGGCTTTTCTCTTCCTTGTCCTATTAAATATCCTCAATATCTTAGAGTGGTATTTGTTCAACTACTCTTGTAAATATACATCATCGTACAAGTTTATGTTGTTGTTGTATTGTATAAAAATCAACATATATCTCTATGATGGTACCGTCTGACCATTGGGAAAATAAATTTATTGCTTAGACCCATTGCACATCAATAACTAGTGGACAAGCTAGATACCTTAGTGTAGCTGGGAATTGCAAATGTCTATAACTCATAGACTTGATCTCTTGATCAGGTACAGGATTTATGTTACCATGAATTATTTCTTTATGTTTACTTCAGGTTACACAATCTGTTTTACTAACGATTATTGTTGGTTGTGTACTATAATAAGATCCTTTCTTTGTTTGAATTACATCCTTGTAGCAGTGCACATAGGCAAACATGACTCTTTATGTCAAGAAATTTTGTTAATCAAGATTATGATAGTGAAAAAAAATATTTAAAATTTTGGTTGACCATATAATATTTAAATTACTAAAATTTTATAATGTTTTTTTATAACCTAAAATATGATACTAATGTTTTTTTATATAAGATTTTATTAGAATATAAGTCACACAATCTTTTGGAGAACATGGTAAAAGAAGAGAAAACCCCAAATCAATTTATTTATCATCGATAAAATGAAAATTAGGATCATATAGAGTGAAATGGTGAAGAAAAAAAAATTAAATGACACATGAAAGCTTTACAACATATAAGAAATACTTTGAATTTTTCAATAGAACATGGTTTGGATGAGGTTATTATGACTTCAAAAGTGATGTAAAATCTAGTTTATTTTCAATAAGTATCTTAATAAAAACTTCTAAAGTGATGTACTTAACTAATGATTTTTTAAATTCCTTCATCATTATAATGAAATATCATATATGTTATCTTATACATCATTAGGAATCTGATATTTTTTTAAAATTCATATGTTAAGTCCATGCTTTTAGAAGATGTTATTAAGATTCCAATTAAAAATATGTTTGATTTTACCTCATGTCTGAACTGAGGCTCAGATAATCAAAACCTTGTTCTATTGTAAAATGTCAAGGTATTTATTGTATGTTTTAAAGAATTCATGTGTTATTTAATGTGCTTTTTATTCCACATTCCATTTTATATCATAATAATTTTCATTTTACCAATGATAAATAAACATATTTTGTGTTTTATCTTATTTTTACCTTGGTTTCGAAAACATTCAATGAATACTATTAAAAATGATGGTTGACCATATAATCATTATGATACTAAAATTTTAGAACATCTTCTTAAATCCTAAACTATGAAACTAATTTTTATTATTACAGTTTTTAATCATCCTAAAGGTATTTCAGTAGTTAATAAAGTATATATGAGTAATCTAATGTGAATCCCTAGGGATTGTCAAACTAGGTGTTCAACAAGGCTTATTTTCATGTACCAGGTTACCCCGAGTCAATCCTAGGACCCCATGTCAGAGTATTTACTCCAATTTACATCTGTATCAAAGACACATCCACTTGTTTGTATCTAGAAAATTATTTGATTACATAGATAACCCCATAATATTTATGCTTCCAAATTTTCTGAATGTCTTCTTATATCCTAAAAGATGACACTAATCATTACTTAACCATTGTTTAATTATTTATTAAACATTAATTAAACATTAGTTGTCCATTACTTTAACATTGGTTAATCATTCCTTAATTATTCTTTAATCATCCCGAAATCATTCGTTATTAATCCCTTAATCATTCTTTAATCATCATATAATCCTTATTTAATCATTAATTAATTATTATTTAATCATTAATTACTTATTCTTTAATAATCACTTAATTATTTTTTAATCATTACTTAATTATTCTTTAATAATTACTCAATCAATATTTAAACAATACATAATAAATAGTTAATCATTAATTATTCATTCATTCCTTAATAAATCTTAAATCATTACATTTTTATAATTTAATCTTAATTTAATAAATACTTAAACGTTAGATAATCATTAAAAAATAATTATTTAAAAATTATATATTAATTAGTTAAACATTAATTAATCCTTTATAAATTATTCCTTAATAAAATGTTAATCATATTATAATCAGTAGATAATTATAATTATCCAATCAATATATGTAATCATTTTTTAACACTATGTTATTCATTAATTAATCCATACATAGTCATTATTAATAATAACTATTATTTCTAACCTATATATAACAAACTAAACTACTTAATAAATAACTTATTTAGATCTAACTAAAAAAATTAAATTAAATAAATAAATAAATTTAACTTATATAAGAAAAAATACCCATAAATTATGTTTCGAAAAAATCTGGGACATCTTTTAGACCATTGGATCCACCGTGCTAGAAGATGACTTCTTCTAGAGATAGGGGTTGTGGAATGTAAAGACATTAGTGAATTTTTAAGTGAGGATAAAAGTGGGGGTGCAATTTTATAGGGTGTTAAAGGAAAGGTGAAATAGGGACCACACATTTAGCCTTTACATTAGCGACAGGTGCACACCCCCATGTTGCCTTTCACTTTCTCTTTAGGTGAAAGGTGGCCACCCACTTCCCACCTTTTCCATGTCATTGATCCGAGGAAAAGGCTGGGGCAGATTGAATAGTGTCATGGGGCCTTCCACATTTCATACACATTTTAAAAAAAACTACATACACATTTTTCATAAAAAAACTAAAAATTCATAAAAACTCCACAATTTTCCTAATTGTGTGCCAGTTATATTGGATTACCCATTTACACTGACTAAACTGCATGATTACTGAGGAAGAATTGCACATCTAAATAAACCCTACATAGATCTTCTAGAATGACACTTCAAAAACACATACCCTATTCACCCATTCCTCACATAGTTATCTAACCATGCAGGTTAACCGTATGACACCTAGAAAAAAAATATAAAATTTCAATCCAGACACATCAAAAAATTTAAATAACCCAAAATTAATATTAAAAAAGTCATAGTGACACAATGGTGTCAAATTTCTTCCAACCAAGACACTTTCTTCCCATATAAAGTCTCAATTAAATGTAAAGGACAACTAAAAAGATAAGTAATCCCACAAAATGGAAAACCACCAAGCCACACACCATTCCTTATAACCAAGGGAAAATCCTCAAATGCTCACCAAACAACCTCAAGTAGGATCCAATAACCAACATCTAATTGAAACACAAGAAATAAGGAGAACTAACATTGGTATCCCCACCATTTAGAATGTAGGAACCTAGTTTTTTATGAGGTAAAAATTCTTTAAATTTTGGTCTAACTATATATCTTGGACCATTTATGGATTCTTAATGAGGTTATAAAAGTTTTGGGGGTTTCTGGGGCTGGTTAATAGCTCGGAACCCCAACCAGTTGAAGGAATCACTAGGCCTCAGAATTAGTAGAGACCATGTGTCTTATCCCGCACAGTTTCTCCTAATTGAGTATTGAATTTCATAAGGAAAATTAGGGTACATGGTTTTACCTAGATGTGGGCCCAAGGATGCATACCTGTATGGGTTGTCTGAAATTTTTAGCATAGACATGCCACATGGTTGGTGCATAGTTTCTCAAAATGTGCGGCCTAACCATGTGGGTCCCCTCTTGAGATATTGATGTGTGCATGGTTGGCACACAGATTTCCCAATAGTTCAACCTAGAAAAATTCATCAAAATGAAGATTTTATCTTTAGTGAATTATATGTCCAATCCCTATTCTTTTTTCTTTAATCCAGTGTACAAAAATATCTCTCCTCCTCCTTAGAGGATTTTTCATCCTCTAAGCCAGCTTCTTCGATTGATTCATCGTCCAAACTCTAATTTGAGATCCAATTATCACATTGGATTCCTCAATGTAAGCTCTTAAATCCTTAGGCTTGGTTAATCATTTATCTTTCCCTAAATGATGTTATTTTGATGCAGGATCTTATGCCCTATTTTCATGGTGTTTTTCGATTTTTCTATTTTCTTTTGATCCAGACCAAAATAAAGACTGATACTTGATGAGGAGAGTTTTATAGGATTTAGTTCGGTGTTATAAAACTAATAGATAGAAGTGTCATCATTTTATAAAACTTTTCATTGTGGGAACACTGGTATAACTAGGAATTGATTATTAAATTTAAATTTCATGCTTATATTCAATGTGATAATGTTCTATGGCCCTTTTTATACATGATCATGATGTCATTGGAGTTTTTGACCTCAATGACATCCTCCCCGAGTAGGGTTATTTCATTATTAAACCATTTGACCCTTGTTATAACTATATGAGACATATTTTGGGTCTTTTAGAATGACCACTCTAAGTAAGTCCTTCTTAATTAAAATAATTTTTTAATTATTGTTGGATAGCATGAGTTTAGTTATCAGTTTCCCCTTCTAAGGTAAGTGATCCAATTAAATCAATGAATCATAAAATATAAAATAGAAATTATGTTTATAGATATAACATGGAATTATTAAATGTGATAATGGAATTGAAATTGGTTTCATGTCCTTAGAAAACCTTTTTGTGATTATAAATAGTAAAACAATTAACCTAATAAATGAATATATAATCCAAGTGATAAGTGGTTACAGGTCCTTGATATAATTTTTCGTGATTATTAAAACGCTATAGAATGAACCTAATAAATTATAAAATGTCGTGAGTATTACATATCCTAAATTAAATAATTATATTTTTATATGGTGAAGATTACAAATGGACATTTTTATCTTTAAAGGAGTGTTCAGACATGAGCTAGCCTTGGATTCCCAAATGAATTCCATAAGTACTTAAAAGATGTCATTCCATTAAAGGAACCAATTTCCAAGGGAGATACCTACCTAATAACCTGGTCCATGTCTACAAATGGATTACCAACATGATGTCATCGGATCCCTTCACTGTATCTCTAGATATTAGGATGCCTCACATACAGTCCTTAGATCCAATTATGTGGTTCCATGGATTCTCCCTATTAGGACCAGCTAAGAATAGCTTGAGTTTACTATATATTAGCTCCGTAGACTCTGTTAGACTATGTTATAGTGAAATTATTTTGGTAATCCCCGTTTATTACACTCAGACCCTTTATTTCCATACTGTATGAGTTATTACTATGATTTTTTCACCCCTTGAGGTCATGGATGCCTTGTCTTCACCTTCGATCCTTTTTCATTATTATTAGGATCTATTATAGTGTTCTTGAAACTTTCACATGACCTGTCTATATAAAATGAACATAAATGAATTAATTAAATGATATTATGTTCAGATACATTAATAGCTAAGGACGAAGAAGAAATTATTTGGTTAGCTAACATTGATTTACTTTATATATACCTTCAAACCGTCAGTTTATATTGACATGCTATATTGTTTAGACTTCATTGGTGGTGGAATACAAAGATTTATCACACACCAAATCCAGGCCGCTGATGGTACCCAGGTAGATTATATGTTTTCATGTGTTTGAAAGGGGAGGGGTACTCCTTTGGATACCTAACATTCTTTATATATTTAGGATGGCTCTTGGTAGAAGATGATCAGGACAGTGCTTGGGATGCTGGATAGGATTTGGATTATTTTTATTCTTTTTTATAGAATATATTGCCTACTTCTGTGAATACTTGTTATATAGTTTTGTAGAGACATGACATGAAATTAACGTTTTGTATATGATTTAGTTTTCATATTCTGAGTATTATTATTATTAATGATGGTTTTTTTTGATTATCTTCCACTGTAGTTTGTTTATTCATTATCATGATTCTGTTATTATTTATTCATATGTTATTATATATATATCTATTTTGATCCACTCTAAATATAGGGAATAGTCTCCCCATAGACTCTCCCTAGGACCTTAATGATAGTTGATAACCTCTGGTGTAAGGGTAGGCGTGCTTGAACCCATGTGGGCCGCCTTCTTGTGGAACCTTCAAGTGGAATCCATTTTAAGATGACACATTGTGGTATCAGATACTTTTTATCTTGTGTATTGTTGTTTGGGAGTGTATAAAAGATATTAGGACATGTTGGGACTTGGTTATAATCCATTCATAGGAGAATCTAACCCATATTTGTGGTAAATACCATGTTTCCTAGGAATGGGAAATTATTGTTAGGTATTTATCTTATTAAAGTTTATATACTTTCACTATAGGGTGATTCACAAGAGTTATGGTAATTGATATACATTATGGATATTTTACCTTGACCTGGTACGACAAGGATCATTGTTACATGAATCATTATAGGAACCTAGAATTCACATTCCATGCATATTCCATGAAATGAAGGTGAATTTCACTACTTTTATTACTTTTGTTGTCGATGATTGTTGAGTGATCCATGATTATTATATTTTCCTATGTTGCTAAAATATTCTATAGGGTAAATTAATTGGTTATTTAAAGTGTAAGCATCAATAAAAGTAGATTTTTCTTTTATAGGTTGATGGTTCCATCTTAAATTGCTAGTTTCTACACATGTCAGCAATGTACCTTTGGTTAATAGAGTTGGTATTTGTATACAATTGAGGGATAACTATTTTAAATTTATGAGGGATATGTGACATTGTGATTTGGAAGGGTTAATTTACAGATTCAATCAATCATATTTTTTACCTATTACATTCTGATATTGAATGAATCGAGGGTTTAATGGAATTAAATGGGTGTCACTTTTAGTTATAAATTTGATGGGCCTTTCTTAGCTACGAATGAAGATCCATTTAATCGAAAAATGATATATGTTTATATGAAAATAAAAACTCTGAATGTAAATATTGACATATAATATAAAATGATTTCCATAAAATTATAAGGTGATGTGAAATTGACATTTCACTTTCTAGGACCTTTGTAAATCAAACATAAACACTTAATAATAACCTAGCTTTCTAAGAAAATACTTAGGGTAGTATTCCTTGGTTAGAGATCCCTTATTATTATGTTATGCTTCCATTACTATATCTATCTTCTCTCAAATATTGATTTGAGGCATGTTTTTGGAATTTTTACATATATTCCACAAAGACATCCTCAAGTTGTGTACCATGAGGGTGACACTGACCACACTCCGAAGGTGGTGTTCCCTCAGCCACTAGTGATACCTCCAGTAGTGACACATGATGTAGAACCCTCTATCCCAAAATCGGACACTAATTATTAGTTTTAAGATGGTTTTTTTACATGTGATGTAGTCAATGTAGGGTGATCCATGACCTGTACCTTCTAGGGATGATCTGACTCACATGTTCCAAAAAACCCATCCTCCCAAATTCTCATATGATGGCAGTACACATTATACTAAGTCTTTGATAGAGGCCACTATCTCTATATATTTGATCATCTGGAGATACCTCTCGTTAGTAAGGTCAATATTTACACCTACACAATTTGTGAGTCTTACATACACTGGTGGGATGTGATTACTCAGGCTAGTCATCATCAAGGTATGGTCTAGGATGACTTCTAGAATCCCTTCTATGATTAATTATTTAATCAGAAACTGAGATCTAATCGACCTAGATATTTTATTCACCTCATGTAGGGTTCTATGTTCATCATGGACTATTCAACCCATTTTACTATATTGCTATGATTTTCACTATTTCTATAGAGTGATGTGCTATCATGAGAATGGTGTTTTAGGGATGGGATCAAGTATGCCATCTTGACATAGGTTAATGTATTTCTCCTACCTAACTATTCTAAGATCATTAATCAGGATCTTATAACTAATAAAAACCTGAGATAAGTCAATAGTATTATACATAGAGGACCATTTCTGAAGCAGGTCTATAGTTCTTCTGATACTAAGAATCATATCCTTGAGGTTTCCCATTAGAGCAGTGGAACACATAGTATCCACAATGGAAGCTTCATTATATTCCATTAGTTTGGATTGAGGTTGAATATAAAGATTCAATGTGATAGAGACCCTCTTGTGTTTCTTGATTATTTTTTTATGAGTCGTCATTAGAGATTCTTCTAGACCATTCCACCTACTTCTAGTGGAAGTGGATCTAGACCAGCTACACCTTCAAGGGTAGGATCATTGGTGCCACATCTGGAGGGGGGTTGCTACACCACCGATAGGATAGGCTTTGGCGGAGGTCATGGTCGTGATATCTTGACATCTGTTTATTAGCACCTGTAGAGTAGACCTGCTCATAGTAGTCCAGTTGCAGCACAATGCTTTATATTAGGCATGTTACATGCCTAATAGCAGATACTGAAGGATCAGAGTGTAGGACTTTAGAATTTATGATATACAAATATAGTATCCAATACTATAATATATACCTTATTCAATATTGGTTCCTATAAATCCTTTATCTCCTTATCAACCATGGAAATCTCAGGTTGGAAATTCAATACTTTTATGGTGTGATGACCTTGGACACACCATTGGGTGTGTGGTACAAGGGAATACCCAAATGTTGGGACTACCCCCTTGAGTTAGGCTGTTGTCCCTTCTTATGGGACAACTTCATCATCGAGATAATGGGTTTCTACATCATTCTAATAATTTATTGGTTAGTTCAACATCATGCCTATATGGAATTATATTGCTGCATGTTATCATTTACATCACAAGAGGGTGGTGATTGTCTTTAAAAGGTTGAGTGGGATGTCCATACCAGTAAAGATAGACCATATAAATGTGGTATAGGTGGAGTGACCACCCAAATTTCTATACATTTCATGGAGGATCATGGGATACATATAATGGACTTTCCACCCTTGGTAAATCGTTTCATGGATGTTTTTTCAAATGATTTTTTTGGCTTATATCCTAAGAGAGAGAGGTAGTGGTCATGATCAATCTTGTTCTAGGATAATCTCTACTATCTATTCTTTTATATAGGATGGAACCTACTGAGCTCTAGGATCTCAAGAGAACATTAGAGGATCTAGAGACCAATGATTTTATGTGATCCAACACATCATCTTGGGGTTCATCCATTTTTTTCACCAATAAGGAATATAGAAACCTTAGTTTGTGTGTAGATTACAAATGGTTAAATAGCTTACATTTAAGAACAAGTATCCATTTCCTTGGATAGATGATAACTTTGACTAGCTTTGAGAAGTTATGGTATTCTCAGTGATCGACCTGAGATCGTTCTATCATCATGCGTTAATATGGCCTTCAGATATACCACATATGACTTTCAATATTCGATATGGTTTATATGAGTATCTCATTACATAATTTGGTATTAAAAACATTCAAACCATTTTTATGGATTTGATTAATAGTGGTTCCACCACTGTCTATATTCCATTGTTTTGGTCTTTTTGGATGGCAGCTTAATGTATTTTTATACTCATAGCGACCAAGATAAACAACCTAAAATTGTTCTGAATACACTAATAGATAATCAGATATATATTAATCATTCTATGTGACACTTATGGATTGAAAAGGGTCATTTCCTGGGTCATATTATCTCAGAATCTTGGATACAGGTTGACCCAGAGAAGGTGAGTGTTGTGGTTTCATAGGAGCATCCCAAGAATATATTTGGTATATGGAGTTTCTTAAGGATAACTAAATATTAAATGAGTTTCATATATTAGTTCACATGACTTAATTCACATCTTAATAGTCTTACAAAGAAGGGTGTGAAGTTTTTATGGCTTGATTCATGTGATAAATACTTTGAGGAGATTAAAGGAATGCTTACATCAACACTAATTCTGATTCCTCAAGAGCCTGGAATAGGCTATATAGTGGTTTGTGATGAATCAATAAAGAATCTATATATAGTACTAATGATGGATGATATATTAGTTCCATATGGGTCTCTCCAATTGAGACCTCATGAGAATAATTTCCCAATGCCTGACCTTAAGCTTGCAATTGTTGTCCATGACATATTTTGTTGGAGACACAATCTATTGGTTGAGAGATTTGGGGTGTATACGATCTATAAGAGCTTCATATATATATTTTCAAAACATAACTAGAATATTATATTTAAAATATGGGTTTAATTACTTCATTAATTCATGTTTGAGCTTTCCTATATTCCTAGAAAGGAAAATATGGTAACTGTTGTGCCAAGCCGAAACACTCAGGCATAAGACGTACAAGAAGCTAGTGATCAATGGAAATTGATGGAACTTTTTCCATGTTGCATATGGAGTTTCCTGAGAGTCACAAATGGACTTTTCTTATTGCCATAATAGTTTTCTATTCTTTTTATGATAGGGTGTAGAGAAGGATGTTCTCAAACCATGATGGGTTGGTTCTACGAGAGTGTATTTCTGGTGAGGAACCACCTCCATATTACTCTGTTGTTAGAGATGTAATCTAACATATACATGGCCAATGAGCCCGTACCCAAGTGGTACAGGCTCCTGCATGTAATCCAAGACACTCGGGTTCCAAACTGGGTGGAGGCAAATTTTCGGGTACTGTAGCAGTTACTATTTGATACTGTAGCAGCCTGAACTATTCACACGATTTGGGCCATTGGGCCACCAGTTTGAGACTATGGGTCTCTAGGGCCTTCGGGTCCTCAATGGCCTTTGGGCCACATGGCCTTCAGGTCACGTAGACCATGGAGTAGCCCAGTTCACACAGAATAAGCCCTAGAAGAGGATTAGAGAAACAGGAGTAGCAGCCACCAGATGAAGAGCTAACCAGATTGGAAGAATGTGAGGGTATGACAGCCTTCATTGGGACTAGGCACCATGCATCTTTGTATGGGGAAATGCTAGCTGATCAACAATGCAATGTGGGGAGCTAGGTGATCAATGACACAGAAAGATGAGGAGGGGCAGTTCAAGTGGGCTGGGCCTACGGGTCATGTATTGGGCAAGGTATGCCTCTGGGCCTTTGGGTCATGTATTGAAGGATTTTTGAGCCCTGTGCCTTGGGCCTATTGCTCATGTACGGGTTCTCCTTAAACCCATATAAGGGGTATTATCCATAATAAAAATAAAAAAGAAGGCATTCGGTCCATTTTAGTACATATACATGCATGTTTCTAGGTTC
This sequence comes from Viscum album, assembly GCA_963277665.1. NCBI lineage: Eukaryota > Viridiplantae > Streptophyta > Magnoliopsida > Santalales > Viscaceae > Viscum > Viscum album. The sequence goes on along the minus strand of OY728134.1, from coordinate 1,022,274,358 downwards.
CTACAGACATGAGAGAGGAATTGACGTGAGACTCCCACACTTCCTAGTGGGTAGTTCAACCAGGAATCTCTAAGTTATAACATAATATACTTCTATAGTATTGGTGTCCTGAGAAAAAACATTAGATTACACGTTTTATCACTAGGTTTTCCACCTAATAGGAGGTGAAGGTAAGGAACTAGTGACTTTTTGTATGGTTATATCCTTGATCAATCCCTAAATATAAATCTGAATACGTTTATATGGATTTTTTAGTCGGGTTATAAAAGTATCCTTGAGGTAGAGGCACAATGTGGCTAGTTGTGGATCAATTGACTAAAGTATCCCACTTCCCATCCGATACACTTTATGAGTTGATGAACATGGAAAACAGTATGTTTATGAGATTATACTGCTATATAGGGTCTCTCATACTATCATTTTTAATAGGGATTCTCATTTAAAATCAAGGTTCTAGAAGGGGTTACAAATATCCTTGGGTATATAGCTTCTTCTAATCATATATTTTCACCCTCGTACCAATGGCCAGTAAAAACTGATGATATAGGTGTTTTGAACATGTTTTGGGCATGAATTATTGATTTAAGAGGTTCTTGTGAGAAGAATATCCATCTCATCGAGTTCTCAAATAATAATAGAATTAATGAAACAATTCTGATGGCTCCATATGAGGCCTTATAGAGTAGGTCTGCCCATTCAACCTTGTGTGGTTTAGAGGTGGGAGAGAAAGTGCTGCTAGGTCCTTATCTTATTTAAGAGACTTCGGATTAGGTTCATCTGATGAGGAAGAAAATGTACATTGTTCATTTAGATTAAAAATCATATGATTATTGTTGTCGACTACCTCTAGAGTTCATTGTTAGGGATCATATCTTCATGTGGGTATCACCCAGACTTGATCATAGTCGGATACAGAGGAAAGAGAAGTTGTTTCCTCATCGGGTCATTTAAGATCTTGGATAGAGTCGGGCCAGTAACATATTAGTTTCTATGAACATAGTGGTACCATGTCATGCATGATGTCTTTTGTGTATCACAAATTCACTATTATCACGTCGAATCATCTCATACTTTTTATCCCATGTAGGTTGAGTTAGATGTTTAAGCTTCATTTGAGGAGTATCCTATACACATAATTGATCTGAGAAAGAAGGATCCTTGAGGATGGTCTATCCATTTAGTATGGGTGTTATGGAATCATGTTTGGGTACATGATGAGACTTGGGAGTGGGAGGTTGATGTACATGCTCAATGGTCAAATTTGTTCTTAGACATCGTTTCTCCTCCCTTTCAAGAGAACATGAGGATGAGTTCTTTTAAGGGGGAAGACTATAAGAACCAACCTTTATATGTGGATGGATCATTTAAATTTTGGTCTAATTAAATATCATGGAACTTTTATAGATTATTAATGATGTTATGGAAGTTTTATGGGTTTCTAGTGATTTTATAGAGCTATCTTAGAACCCCAACCGATGGAAGGAATCACTGGGCTTCATGGTTCGTAAAAATTGTGTGCCTAGCCTGCACGGTTTCTCCTAAATGAATGGGGAATTTCAAGGAGAAAATTTTGGGGAAAGGATTTATTTTACTATGAACCTAGGGACACACACCTATATGGGATGTATGCACTTTTTATCAGAGGCATACAACATATTTTTTGTACGGTTTCTCAAACCGGGAAAACTAATTGTGTGGGTACCCTCTTAAGGAAGTTAAGCATGCACAGTTTTTCCAACCATGTGACCAAACTGTGTAACCTTGAAAAATAGGGAAAATTATGATTTTTGACATTAATTAGTCATACACATAATCCCACTTATTTCTTTCCTCATTCCAAAATACAACAATCTCTCTTCTCCTCTTTTGAGATCGTTTCCACCTCTAAGATAGGTTTGTAGATTGCCTAATCATTTGAACTCCAATTCAAGATCTGATTTTCAGGTTAGATTCATCAAAGTAATCTATTCATTACATGGGCTCAGTTCATCATTTATATTCCCATTGATAAATCCGTTTTGATTCAGGATTTTATGCCCAATTTTTAGGGAATTGTTTTTCTTTTTTTTATTGTGATCTAGGAGAAACTAAATGATTATACTGGATGAGGAGAGTTATATAATCTTGAGGTATGTGGTATATGAATGATCCCACAAAATCTCACCATTTTATAAACTGTCATCATTTTTCATATTTTGGTATCACCAAGAATTTATTATTAAATTTAAATGACATGATTATAATCAACAGGCTCATGTTCTAGAGCACTTTTTATACTTGTTAATGATGTTGTTAGATGTTTTGAACTCAAAACCATCCACCCTAAGTAGCATTATTTCCTTGTTAAGCCTTTTAAACCATATTATAATTATATGAGACAAAATTTGAGTGTGTGGTATTGACCCTACAAATGGAAAGTCATTATAAATTAAAATGAATAACAAATTATTAATATCTTGCACATGTATAGTTATCACTTGACCAATCTAAGGTATGAGATGAAATTAAATCAATTAATAATAAAATATTAAATGGAATGTATGTTCATTGACATCACTTTTTCTTATTAAATGTTATATTGGAATTGAAATTGGTTTTATGAACCTAGCATGCCTTGTCATGATTATGAAAGGTAAATGAATGAACCTAATAAATGAATGTGTAATCAAATTGGTATGTGGTTTCATTTACTGGATAAACCTTATCATGATTGATGAAAGGTAATGGAATGAACCTAATTATTTATTTAATGGAATGAATATTACATGGTCTAAATTAAATAATGATATATGTATAAGGTGCCTATTTCATATGGAAATTTTTATCTTTATCAGAGTGGTCAGACTTCATTTATCCTTGGATTCCTAATGGAATTCCTTGATCACTCATAGGATTCCATTTTGACTCAAGGATCCAATTTCCAAGGGAGGTAACCACCTTGAAACATGGTCCTTATCTATTAGAGGATTCCTGACATGATTCTGTAGGATACATTCACTATATATCTAGATATTAAGATGCCTCAGATACACTCCTTGGACCTAACATGACATATTTGGACACATGGAACCATGTATTAACCCTAGGGGGCCTAGTCATGCTTAGCCCGAGATTATAAAGGATGAGCTCCATGGACTCATTTGGACACTATTATAATGGAATTATACAAGCAAGACCCTTATATGACACTCAGACCATTTATTGCTATACTTTATGAGTAATTACTATGAGTTGGCCCACCCCTATGGTCAAAGACTCCAAAGATTCACCTTGGACCCTTTTTCACTGTTATTATGATCTATTATAGTGTTTTGACTTTTTCACATGACTTATCTCTATAAAATGAACTTAAATGAATTAATTAACTGATATCATGTTTAGAGATATTACCAGCTAAGGATGAAGTAGGTATGATTTTTTTATTGGAAATTGTTTTACATTATATATATCAACACACTATTAGTTTATATTCACACACTACATTGTATAGATCTCATTAGTAGTGGCCTACAGAGGTTTATCTCACACCTTATCTGTGTCACCACTTGTACCCTGGTAGATTACAAGTATGCAAGTGTAGATAAGGGAAATCATCCCTAAAGCATCACCTATTTTCATCTATCGACCATTCAAGGTTTTGGTGATCTGACAATATGTATAGCAGCACTCAGGTCGAATCCTCAGCGATTATACTTTTCATAGTCTATTTTTATTTAATTGTATTATGATTTGGGAGGTTTGTTTACAAAGATTGTCAAATAATTTATGGATGATGTTTTATTTAACAATTTTATAATTATTGGATTGAGTTCATCATTAGGGATTTAAGCTTGTTATATCATTGATATTTGCTTCATATTGCCTTTAATTATCACCCACATCACAAGTTGACGTTTATTGGAATTCCCATGAGTTAAGGCTTTAATCTAAGACTTAACATAAATTAGGGTTCTAATATCAATCAAAAATTATTTATGATAGTGTATTTATGGTTCCAATAATCCATGGAAACCACTCTTTAAACAAAACATGTCATTAATCCATTAAATGTTAAGTCCAACATACACAATGTTAATATAAAGAATACTCAATGAGAAAATGATCTCAATCACATAGCATACCACAATATTGACTCACCCCAATGAGATAATTAATCAGACATTTAATTGATTACTAATATGGTTTATTATTTTTATGATGAAGAATTAAGAAGATAAGAAAAATAAAGGTATAAGAAACGAGTTTTGTATCGAACACACACATGAACGACGAAGAGAATTCTGAATGGACATTCGATTGAATGAAAATGAAAAAAAGATATTGTTTTTTAACATGATATAAATTATTTCAATAAAATCACAACTTAATAATAGAGGTTTCTTGATTAAAAGTGGAAATGAGAAAGAAATATGCACTAAAATAGAATTACTACATAAACACTTATGATATTAGAAATAATGATGAAAATGAAACTAAATGAAAAAAAGAGAGGAGGAAGAGTTTCTCAAGTGAAAACATGGGTATGGAAATTCCTCCCAAGTTTTTTTAAAGGCTTTGGTAATTCCAATGAATGATCCTATCTTATTAAATTCCAACCCTTTACAAGGAGAGTAGGGGGTTTCATTTATATCCCAAGGAGGTGGACTTTTTGCATTCCAAATCTACCTTTCCACTTGGATCACCAATTTGATAATCTAGACAGACTAATAGTGAGAAACATTCTTCTTAAAAGTTCTATATATTCATATTTTAGGAATAAAAACAAAATTTTGTTTCCATTGTACTTAAGAAGACAACATTATGGTGGTTTTATTAAACAATTATAATCTTTCCATTTGAATCCAAGCATTTTAGAAGGCCGATATGTGAATGTGTTCGTGAATAGAATGATTCCCTCCAATACAAACACTCTCTTATAAAAAGTCAGAAAACTAAATCGTCTCTTTCACACTACAAAATTTAAGCTAGAATTAATGTTAATATTAGGAGAATGGTCAATAATAGTGTGATTTTTTAACTCCTGAATTAAATGGTGGGTTGGACTTCATAGAATCATTTGTCCCCTTTTTGGTATATATGGGCCTTGAATTTTTATCCAAGATTAACTGAATTATCTCTCTAACTTTGGTGGAGAATTAATAGATTTGGGATTTTGGAGTGATCCCAGTATTTATATCATCAAGGATGGTCCAGTTTCTTCACAGATTCTGTGGGACTTCTTGGGTGGACCATATGACCCTTTAATTGGATGACATGGCCAATGATCCCTTCTAAAGAAATGTTTGATATTGAATAAGGAATACTAATAAATAATAGTCACATATTTGGATTAGTAGTATGATAGTTATGATTAAAAAATTAAACTAACTTTAATCTTTATGAATTCAAATAGTGCTAAAAAATTATATTTAATTTTTAAACATTAATATTTCTCACAAATTATGACCATTTCTTAGAAAATAAGTAAATAGAGTATATAAAAATTTATGAAAATATTAATAACATAAACCCCCCAGAAAAACACACACACAATCTTGTGCATGTCCTCATGTCAAACAAATATAAAAACATAACAAAATCATTATCACCCGCTATCAATTATTAAAATTTTGTTTTCCCCAATCAGGGGAGGTTTAGATCATTTCACTCTTCCATATTGAATTCCACCACAAATTGATATAGAATAAATATTAAAAATAAAATTCATTTTTCATGCTCAAATTTAGAAATTGAAGATGTTGGTATTCGAAGCTTACTCCTCTCAAGATGATAAAAATTCATTTTTGGGGGTTCACTCATTTACCAACGAGCAGTGAAAATCATAGAGTTTGAAAAAGATCTCAAATTAAATTCCATTTCCTAAAGTGAACAATAATCAATAAGACTTTATAGGGGATTTTTAGTGGCCATGGGACGGTAGAAATATACCCTAAAAGCCCAGGGTCCGGTGAAAGCTAGCCCTACAAATCAATTAAATAAAAAAGTAAAGAGGAGTCATGAAAATAAGGGGTTATTACAATAGCAGGAGTACATCTCACCACATCTATCAGCCTCAACCAATGAGTCATAGTAGTTCATTGTCACAAAGGACCACCTTTCACCCATGTCAATGATCGCATGTCTCTCCAAGGCATCTGCCACCTGGTTGGCCTCTTGGTAAGCATGCGAAACAACTATATAACTTTGAGGAATATTATCAAGGCAATAAACCCATTGTGGTAGCACATTCTAGGGCACATGCCGTGTTGTTTTTTTTTGCGCATGAATCACCATTTATGAGTAACATTAAAGCCATATTTTGTTCCAATTATATTTTACAGCATACCTTTTTTCATAAATGATCGCCCATAATTCTGCTTTGTATGCATTGCCAACTCCAACATAATGGAAGAAGCATCCTTTAACGAACTCATGACATGTGCAGAATACTCCCCCATAGCCTGATGGACCTGGGGTAGATCCGTCGACATTCACATTGTTATGTGGTTCCATTGGGGGTATCCACTTGATAAACATGAGCATCTGGGGCCTTCGTGGCCGCCCAATGACTCCATGTGATCAGATAATTTGCAGATCAGAAACATTATTAAACATAGTACCTTATTGGATAGGAGAAGCTACATATACTTCCCTTTGGATGGCCAACATTCCTTGCTGCACGATGCTATATGCCTTGTCAAAGAGAGTCGAGTTATGAGATTCCCATAGAGCTGCAAAGGTTGCAGCGATAGTCACAAGAATAATTTTCTGAACATATTCACTACAGTGCCCCATAGGCAGTACTTCTAGCAACTCATTAACTGAAGTGTATGTGCTCATATTAAAACCAAAAAGATAGCCAATCTATGACCAAAGTCATTTTTCTTGGTAACATTATAGAAAAACGTGCATCATAGTCTCCTGAACACACAAACACACAGGGAATGTCGAGGCCAGGTGAAGGTCAGCTCGCTGGAGCTGTACAGAGAGAGGGAGATGACCTTTCTAGATCCTCTAGAGCAGCATGAATATGGATGGCCGAATACACCAGATTTTGAACCTCATAAGCTAGGAAGGTGGGTTGGAGGAACCCCCACATTCCAAGAAATAATAATCATGATAGTTAAAGTGCCCAGTTCTACTGTGTTTCCAAATCAATGTATCACAGTCCATGAAGATGTAAGAAACAATTTCTGTTTCTGCTAAAGAGAGAATTATAATTTCAGCAGATTGCAATCGTAGGAGGAGATCAAAAATGTATAGTCGTGCAATATCATGTGTCGCATCCATCTCCTAAATATGATACTCAAGACAGTTCACATTACAACTATTAAGTGTGTAGTTTTTACATACCAACCATTTTGTGTCATGCATGATCTTTGTGAAATCATGTTTGAGTGCCGAACAGCCCGATAAAGCTAGGTAATATTTGTACCCATCTCGTAGTCTTCTTACAAATATATGTATGAGAAAGTCATCCGAACAATCCTTAGATATCAGGCACCATGTAAATTTCCCAATCATGTCATCATTGAAGGTTTTGACGTCTTCGACACCATGGTATCCCAGTTTAACTGGATTGATGCACTCTTTTCATGAAACGATGATAAATTTATTCTCAAGAATGTATCCTGTCCAGATGAAGTTATGAATCACATTTTGAATCTCTTTAATGAGGCCTCTAGGCCATCTGTACAAGGAGAAGGGGTAGACATATTGAGAGGTGATCACTGAGTTGACCAGGAAAACCCTTCCAGCCATAGACATGGACTTTCTTTTCCAACTAGCATGTTGACTATTGATTCCAACATATATACCATACATATATTGCCTCTTCACTTTCACCCAGAACAAGGGGACATCAAGGTATTTAAATAGTAAGGATCCCCTCTTTACCTTAAGATAATTTATGATCCTGTTTCTCTTCCTTTCCATAACTCCATTACCAAAGACCATGGAGGATTTGTACCACCTAATTACCTATCTAGTCACCTCCTCATAGTGATTGAATAAGTCTTTAATTAAGGATATAGTTCTCTTTGAGGCTTGACTAAACAAAAAAACTTCCTCTACATAGAAGAGGTTAGTTGGAGCATGATGATTTCTTCCAGCCTTAATTTTTTTGTAGAGGTCCATGTGAGCAAGGTCATTGATTCATCTGTATAGATAATCCTCTACAATAGCAAAAAGAATGCCACAAAGTGGGTCACCTTTCCTCACAACCCTCATTCAATGAAAAACCCTCTAGGAACACCATTGATGATAATGGACAACCTTGAAGATTCATGAATGGTGCTGATCATTTAATGATAGTTATGGGTAAACCATATCTTCTAATCACATCATTTAAAAAGCTTCATTTGAGAGTATTAAACACCTTAGAGATGTCAATTTTAAGATAAAAATTTCCATCCATTACTTTATTCCTCATTAGGTTGACACTTTCCGAGGCCATGAAAAGACACCTTTAAATGCTTCTCCCGGGTACAAAACCGAATTGATTTGCGGTGATCATACCATCAACCACTCCTCCCATCTTGTTCACCATAATTTTACTAATATGTTTGCGCATAGTATTCCCAAGAGAAATCAGCCAAAATTATTTGATCGCAAGGGAATTTCCTTTCTTAGCAATGGGAGCGAAGAAGAAAGAGTTCATTCCATGAGGAAAATAAAAGTGAGATAAGAAATTATTAATTTATTGGGAGATATAATCTTGTAAATTTTCCTAATAGAACATTAATTTTTTTTAGTGAACCGATTTGGCCTAGGGGCACTTTCCAAATTAAGAGATAAGAGGGAAGCCCGGATTTCCTCCTTGCGCAAAGAGGCAGTTAGTAGCTGGTTCCTTCATGCATCAATGTAAGGATAAATTTTGTCCACCATTTTGTGGGTATTGACCTGCCCATCATCATTGTAAATCACATTGAAGTTCTCAATAATAGCCTCTGTAATCTCATCTTTAATGGTGTACAAGTGTCCATTGATGCTGATCACTTTGTCACATGCATGTGCCCTCTTATCATTATGCGATCTGTTGAAAAATTTAGAGTTCCTATCTCTATCCTTTAACCATATCACATTTACCAGATTTTGAACCATTCTTTACATGATTATTAAAAGGTCATCTAGCTTGTTATGAGCCATGACTTCCTCCCTCAATATGGTGGGCTGGTGCACATTTCTGATCTGAATGCGAGAAAGTTCCTCTTCTGAATATTTGATGTCATCATCAATTTTTGAAAAATATTTCTTGATCCATTCTCTAAGGAGGCCCTTAAGATGCTTAAGCTTTGCAACCAACTTTTTCAATGTTATCCCAATAGGATTAATTTCCTAGGCCTATAGAACAATTTCCCAACACCCTAGAATCACAAGGCATCCATTGTTAAATCTAAAAGGAAAAGGGGATGACCTTGCGTGCTTCATGTTGGTATCAACAACTATAGGATTATGATTAGAGTGGTGCTTAGGAAATGTGAAGCCAGAGACCCCATGGAAAGCACTGTGATATTCAATTTGGACAAATCATAAGTCATGTTTACTAGATTTATTCACTTTCCAGGTGTATCTACATCATGTAAAATCATCCCTAGTGATTGAGACATCAACAAAGATACATTAATCAATGCATTCAGAAAATTCAGAAACAGTGGCCCTATTGAAATTTCCTCCAGTTTTTCCTTAGGTCTCAATATAGTGTTGAAGTCACCAATGATAATCCATTTTGACCCCTCTACCTAGGGGATGCTTCCAATTCCTCCCATAAGTCTCTTCTTCTAATGTATGAGGTGGAAGCATACACAAAATATGTTGACAAAACATGACCAGCATCATTGCAGGAAATGAAAATACTTTGGTGCCTCCTCTCATAAGAGTTGATCTAAATTGATTCATCCCTAAAGACCTATAAGTGGTCGATTGTAGATGCATGAGAGTTACTCGAAACAAATATGTAACCAAGATCCACACTTAAAACCTTTCCAGTTATCAATCAAGGATTTTGGTTCAGCAATTCCAACCAGTAGAGGCTTATATTCCATAATATAATGTCTAAGGTTTGTGGTCGTACGAGTGTTTCCTAGCCCTTGGCAGTTCTAGTAGAAGATCCTCATTTTTATGGGCCTTTTCCATTGAACAAGTAACGTCCTTTCCCTCCAATGAAGACTGAAATTTGCATTTCCTCCCTTTTCCTCTTTTTCCCCCTTTCAGACTCAGGTAAGGTCCACGATTGTCATGTCCTACCATGTTTTTCTTATGTTAGTGTGCTCAAATTCTACTTATTTCCATCACAACTAGTGATCATGTGGGGTGAGTCAATGGTTTTAGGGATCTATTTTGGTCCATAATTGGTGACCTCTAACTCATCCCCTAGGTTGACAACTGAAGCAGTGAGCTGATCTTCCTCTACCTCATCATACCATAGATTTCCACTCAAGGGTGTGAATGTATTTTTAGATTTTACGTGAGATGGGTCACTGCCCACATCTAGTTTTCTCTGGGGCAGCCTTGGAGGGGGGAATCTATGTGAAGTTACAACACGGATGAGAGGCTGGATTCCGATTGTTGCAGTTGCCACCATCAGTTCCTTGAGAGTGTTTAGGTGAACCAATCCTAGTATCAACATGATCCACATCATTCATTTTTTCAGTTGAGGTTCTTTCCATAGGGATAGTGTCACTGGGTGCATGGAGGTCAACCTACTGCCCAGGATGACTCGTCACCACCATGATAGTGTCACTACAGGGGGTAGGGGCCGTTAAATTGGCACCATCAGCCTGGACCTCAGCAGAAAGGGTCACTGATTTATGTACTGTCCATTGGGGATCTTTTTTCTTCTCCATGTTATGCTTGTCATCCCTAGAAACGCAACTCGCGGAAGGTCTTCCCCTATGTTCCTTCTGCGCATGCCCATCCTCCTATTTGGGATTAACGATATGGTGGTCTAAGATAAGCTTTCCCTTTCCTTTTTGCCTTCTATAAGAGATTTCATCATGACCTTTTACCTTACAATGACTACATTCTTTATCCCTCGTGCATTTACCACTTATGTTTCTGAAAAAACATCAGTTTAAATAGAACTTTGGCTTTCTCTCATAATGGATTTCAAGCTTCATGTTGTCGACCATTTTTTTAAGAATAACCTCCTCTACACAGATATTATCCTTGTTGACTTCAACCAAGATTCGAGCATAATTCCCTAACCTCAGATTGTTTTTATATCCATTTGGATGGGGTTACCCACCGCTGAGGCAATATCACATAGGATCTTTGGATACCAATACAGCTAGTTTAATTTACAAATTCTAATACATAGTTGGTAATTTTTATTCCTAACATTCAAAGGATCAATGTTTTGATCCCATTCCTATATATTCAATAATACAGGGTTATGAGAGATAGTACCTTTTCTCCACGCTTTACACTTTCATTTGTCTGAGGAGAAGAGAATATGATAATATCCCTTTCCCATCGCAGTCATTCTACATTCTCCAAATCCACATAGTTCAACAATTTGTTTTGTTAGGTCTTTAATCTTCCAAAGCTGATCTCCTTTGGGGGTGATGACTCGCATGATAATTGAGAAGCGGCAGAGGTTGATTCGCTCCTTAACCGCATATTGATTCATTGAGACAAGAACCACTCTCCCCTTCATTATAACCCTCCCAGACTGAGGAAAGTCAATGTCAATGAATGAGGGTCCAGCCACATCCTTAACAACATCCAAAAAATTCTTCCGCAACCTGTTAGCTTCCAGGGTAGAGCTCACTTTGTCCTCTTCACCCTATTTTGCGAAGGAAACCCTCTCCTTTTTAAATATGTCCTCACTAATTCCTTTCAAGTAGAAAGTGTCATCCGCGTATCCTCCAGAGAATCTCCATAATTAGTCATCTAGATCATCCGATTTCAGGTTCTCCCCTGATATAGAGTTATCACCTGAGTCCAATTATTCCATCCTCCCACAGTACCATGGTAAGAATATAGTTTTCAAAAAGAGTAGAAAGAGGGGTAAAATCCAACATGGGTAAAACGATGGACACTTTTTTGGAAATAAAACATTGAAAGAAATTTAAATATATATTGATAAAGGAAATATTATTTTAATGAAGACACAAAATTGAAAAAATTTGACGAGAATGAGAAAATGGAATATTTACAAAACAAAAAACTTCTCCCAATGACATAAGGGTTCTTAATTTTTTTTTATTTTTTTTCATTTTTTAAAAGATAATCTTGAAAGAGATCTCACAATCATTTCCCAACCCATGTTTTATCTCTTTATGACACTAATTCATATAGTTATAACATGATCAAAGGTTGAGAAAGAATGATTTTTCACCCACCAAAGAAACAACCCATTTATTTATTTATTTATTTTATTTATTTTTTTAATAATTAATATTTTTGAACACTTTCTAATATCATTTGTACAAGATGTCATAAACATATATACATTTCAAAACCTTAGTGAATGACAACCTCTTCTCCACAATAAAATGGATGCATTCCCTCAAGAATATGATATCACATTGAAAATCAAGAAAAGGATACCAAAAATGAAATCCATTCCTCCCACACTTAAATTTCAATAAATTATGAAACATAAATCCATGAAAATGTTGGGTGGGACATTGTATTAAGATTGTAATGTGGATATTAAATAAATAGTTTTTATAGGCTCGATGGTGCTTTCAAAAGATCGATTAATGTAAGGGTAATGGGAGGCTATTTCTCTATTTATATTCTCATGAGGTCCAAAAATTTCCCCTATAATATTAATGAAAACAAAAGTAGAAAATTCAGCTCAAAGGTCCAAAAACTCAATACTCACAATTAGGGGTGAAAAACACACATTTTGAAAATACTGACATATGTGACATTGGCATGAAAGCTAATTTGGTTCCTTAAGAATGGGAATGAATAATTTTCCAAATCTAAAAATACGTATTAAAAATTTTTTATTCTTCAAACAAAATTCTTTATCCAAATTCATGATGAAAATAAAAAAAAAAGTTGAAATCAAGTATTTTGAATCTTCAAAATTGTTGGACAAATTTTCAAAACTGGATGGTGAGTAAGTATGACCCTTTTTTTTCATTTTCTAGTTTTTTTAGTTTTTCTATAAAATACACACTCACACAGAATTGAGAAAAAAGGGTTTTAAGAAAAAACTGGTGAAAACATTATAGAGAGAGGAAGAAGAAGAAAGAAAGAGAGATAAAGATAAAAGAATTTAAAGGGAAATATGTGACACATGGTTTGGATTTTGTGGGTCATCATCTCTTTCCGGTGGTGAGTTGGTGGAAGTTGTGGATTTGATGGAAGTCAAGGTTTTTCCTGGGGTATGTGTCCTCTCATTGTGATGCTTTAACCGATGTCCATTACCTATGAATATCCTTTTTGTAGAGGGGTTTTGGACATACACTACACCAAATAGGTAAACATTAGATACTATAAAAGGACCTTCCCAATGAGAATTTATCTTAACTTCTTGAAGACAAAATCAATAATTGAAGATCATTACCTTTTCACATTAATGAAATACCTTTCGTAGGATGTGTTTTAAGGGAGTGCCTTGGAATTTTCTTTGTAGAGATTGTAATTCTCAAAAGAATCAAGTAAAATCTCATCCAATTCATTCAAAAACAAATATCATTATTCACCATATTTTTCACTATCAAAATTACATGTTTTCACAGCCCAAAATGACTTATGTTGGATTTCAACTCATAGTTTTCATTTTTTACCGAAAACTATCCTAAAAGGAGAAATCATCTTCTCATCATCATCAAAATTATTATTTTTATTCAAAAGAAGAATACAAAGGGTAAAAGTATAAGGAGGAAGGAAATAATGATGGTTAAGGGAATCAACCTGAATTAGATTAACCCCCTAAGACTTAAATTGAGAAACATTATACAGACATAAGACCTGACCACCAGGTGACGCTAGAGAGGCCAAGTGATCTGCCACCTTGTTCCCCTCTCTCCATTTGTAGGTGACACTAGTGCTTCTGTCAAAGAGTTCTTTTCATTTAATGATTGTTTAGGTTATTGACCATGGTATGTTACCTTTTTCATGCAGGATATCCGGAATTATCATGGAGTTAGTCTCCACTTTCAAAATGTAAATCTCTCTCTACCTGCAAATGGTGATGCCTGTAAGAAAAGCATTAGCCTCTGCCTGCATAGAATTGTCACTCCCATAATGCGCCATGAAATCTAGGATCACGTGGCCTCTTGAATATTTGAACACCCCTCCACCTCGCATCACAACATAGATACAAGATCCATATGTATTTAATTTTAGTCCACCTTCCAGAGGACTCCACTGTACCCATTTCTCCTATGGCTTGGGTCATGTCTGCTGGTCCATGACGTGAAACATAAACATCGTCTGTAGGGAGGGGGCCTCTTTCTAGATTCCATCATGTGTAAAAATGTCATTCATGATGTACCTTAATCTGGTTATAATTAATCTTCCAGAGGATTTAATCCCCTCGAACCTGGCCTAATTTTGAGCTTACCATATACACAAACAACAGGAATTAAAGTGAACTGATCTTGCCATTTTTTCCTTCTCTACACCATCAATTATATGAAACCAGCTCTCCATGAAGGCATCAAATCTTGTAACCTGGGAGGAGTACCCTATGAAATCTCTAAATAATCCCCATACATGGTGGGCCCAGTCCTCTTCAATGAAAATATGGTTCATAGTTTCCTCACACTTGTTCATACAACAATGGATGTATGAGGCCATGTCGATGCCAAGACATTTGATATTTTCATCGGAGGGAAGTTTGAGGTTATGGATCCTCCAGGTGAGGAAATTATACTTTGTAGGCATCCTATTACGCTAAGTCATTTCATTGCACCCTTCCTATTGTCCCTGAGGAACACCAATCCTATAGAATTCCTTCGAGTTAAACATCCCCAAGGTAGATGGAGTGAAGGCACACTGATCCCTCTCAGAGTTGATGAGGGTAGAGTCGAAAACCTCACACTAAGGTGCATTTAGAATTTTTAAAGAACAAAGGGTACTATACCGCCTCCTTGAAGGTGATCATTGGGGATGGACATCCTGGGTAACCAAGGATCTTTTCTATCCAGTTATGGTGCAAAAATAAAATGTTTCCTGTCCCAATAATCCATTGCAAATGGTTGAGAATAATTGGAATCATGCTGCAGTTCGAAGATCATTGGGGAGATCCTCTTGCGGATGAGAATTCAGTATTTGATATGTACCTGTGATTCATAATAATCACCTGCAATATATGTTCTTCCAATAACTCCCAATATAACAAAGCATTCATGCATTAGATAGTGGTTTCTAAACTTTTAACATTAATTCATTCCTCCATGATAGGTCGAGCCATCTTCCCCCAGAAGACACATAGTCTCTTCCCCTATGATGATTCGCCCCATATGATATGAGTGAGAAGCTTATAAATTGACCTTATAACCCCTTTTGGTATGTTGGTGGATGAGATTTTATGCACCATTTTGGCCGAACAGACACTATTCACAAGAGAAATGCAGCCTTGAAAGAATAAATAATGGTCATTACAATTTAGTATATGTCCTAGAATTCTTCTCACCACACAGTTAAACTCACTTATACACATTATTCCTAGAGACACAGGGTTACCATGATACTCTATGGGAAACATACCACACCTCATACCTAGCCTTGTACCCATATTAGTCACAATTCTCGTATTACATGCTTCAGACACGTAGAATTTACTCTTCTCCTGATTTGATAATTTGGTCACTGTAGTTGTTGTACATCTCAACTATCTTTTTAATTCCCTTCACATATTCCACCCCCCCACATTGATGAAAATTATTGTATTATATGCAAATATCAAGTGAGATATGGATGGTAGGCACAACTTTCTCCAGTAGGGAAGAATGTATGTATTAGATATTCCCCAATTGATCAACTTACTCAAGGTGTCCTTCATAAGAATAAAAATACTCGGGGATAATGGATCATCTTTATGAATTCCACTAACTGACATGAAGAAGCTTTGAGTATGCCCCATAAATGAAATATCCATCCATGATGAACTGAAACACCTAAATATAATATCACAAGCCCACCTTGAAAAGCCCATCTTTTTTAGAAACCTCTTAATAAAACCCCAATGAATAATGTAATATGACTTTTTCATATCTGACTTTATTACCATATTGTATCAACCATACTTTATAATAATGTCTCTCAACATCTCCTGATCCAATTCTATAGCTCCCTAAATCGAGTGATCTTTCACGAACCTGTGCTGTTCCAGGGAGGTCCACCGAGGGAGATTTCCAGAAAGTCTCTTATTGAGGATGCTCACCAATATTTTGTAATGGATGTTTCAAATTATCACTGGTCAGTAATGAAGGGGGTAGGAATGGTCTTTGATCTTTAATAGGAGCACCAGATTCATGGTAGATGCTATCTGGGGCAGGCTTTCCCCTCTAAAGAAGACTTGAATGGAATAAAAGTTATCCCCCTTGATCACCTCCCAAGAGCACCTATAGAAAGAAATAATAAATCCATCTGGACCTTCTGCACTCTCACGATTGAGGTTCACCATATCCGCATGGATTTCACTCTTTATCATGGATACCTTCCAAAATATCATTATCTTGAGCAGAAACAAGGTTCGGTGTCACCTCCCAAAACTCATCACCCCAAGAAGTATATCCCTAAAGCATATTTGGATTCGGACCAATAAGAATATCCTTAAAGTAAGAAAACACCAATCCGCCCACCACTTCCCTGTCCTTAGTTTAGGATCCATTATCTACATTCAGTTTTGGATTAACAAACTGTCACCTCTCCCTTATGCACGCATGAAAAAACTATGTGTTCTTATCTCCCTCCTTCGTCCATTTAATTCTAGAGGATTCCCTCTCTCTATGTTCCTGAGAGAGGATCATAACCACAAAGTAATTATTCTTCTCAGAGAGCACTCCAAATACATCATCATCCCATGCCTCCCCAATGTTAGCCTCAAGATGATCGATACCTTGTTTAAACACATCCATCTCTTGATCCAATGAGGGAATGCTCCTAGAACATAATTGTATGGACTGCTTAAGGTTCTCAACGTGGAGTTCAAGGACAACCAAGAGTGGACCTAAATTGGTTCTTCACACCCCTTCCTTACCAACATATGATACTTTGTAAAGACCAACCACTGGATCATGAATGTGAATATTTCCTGTAAAGACTCCCTTCTGCCCAGAGTGAGAAAAATAAGAGATTCATCAGATATTATTTGAGTCAAGTGCTCCACCTTCGTATTTGAGAACACATTAATATCTTGTACATTTCATATAGAACGGTTGAGCATACTCCACTATTGGTTACCACCCCTTCTATTGTTACACCATGTGTAAGGGTCACCTATGTATCCCAAATCCATCTTCCCTTTACCATCCAAAAATTGAATAAAGGACCTGCTATCCCTCTATGGGAATTCACCTCTCCCTTTCTTCTCCTCAGGGTCCGTTATTATATTGAATTTGCCTCCCATCACCCAAGGATGGTCCCCTAGGTCGAACTCATTCAATTCACTCCGTAACACCTCCCTTCTCTGGGCATCACAACTACCATAAATAAATGACACAAGTATAGTTTCCCCTCCACATGACACTCTCGTTATTAAATTATGGTCCCTTGCATGGTGAAACTCTACCGTAGCATCCCTATGCTATAATATCTTGATAAACCTGTTAACTGGATCGACATGCATAGATGATTCCGATTTTACCATGTGGGTAAACTCATTAGGTTTAGAAAAATTATGGTTATGCTCATGGATCATGACAACCTTGATCTATTGGATCTTCTCTTTCGAGGCTATCAAGTCAGTTTTCACTATTTCACTGACACCTCAGTAGTTATAGATGAAGATAGGAATCATGGGAACAAAACTTTCCTGGATTTGTACCCAAGAAACACAGTCTCTGTCATGGTGGAATCAGAACACTCCCTAACCTACCTCTATCTCATGACTGGCCTTGTACACACAACCGATCCAGCATCTTATGTAACTCAGAGAGAAGAAGGAGGCCTCAATGGACGATTTGGAACCTTCCCACTCACCACTAGTAGGGGTGACCGAGCCATTGGGATGTTGGTGCTTCAATCTCTCTACATGGTCGATGGAGGTTCACCGGGGTAAGGAGAGCACTCGGGCTGTTGTGTAGGTAATCCTTCCAGGTCTCCCACAACTGTTTCAGAACAACACCTTCTCTAAGGCAATCGACGATTCTCTAGGAGGGTTTTATGCTGTGGATTCTCGAACCCATCGTGGAGAGGAGATGATGGTGTCTCAGATTTACTTCCAAATGGGTGTCTTATATTCAGTTCAATAATCCCAAAGTGTTTCACCAAGTCTGTCAGACCAGTATTTTCTTGTGGGTTTGACAATTCTCTGAATCACACTTTTCACTTCTCTATTAGAAAGTTAATCCATGCCATTTTTTGGGGCTGATATGAAGTTGAAGTTTTATTTACAATCCCCATTCTTTTTCAAAAGAGATTCTATGGTTCTATTAAAAAAATGGGTTCCTAAGTCACTGATAATAGAACGAGGAGTGCCAAATTAATGGAAGATGTGGGTTTTTAGGAACTCACTAACAGTATGTGAATCATCCTTTCTAGTGGGTTTGGCCTCGACCAACCTAGAAACATAACCGACCATAAGAATAATGTATGGGAATCCACTGGAAGGGGGAATATCCCCATGAAATCGATTCCCGAAACATCAAAGATCTCAAATAAGATTAAATTATTTTAAGGGATTTCATTTCATTTGGAAATTATGAAAAACTTTTGGAAAGTGGGACATGATTTACATAACTCATGTGAGTCCTTGAAGAGTTTTGGCCAGAAGAATACAGAGTCTAGGACCTTTCGAGAGGTCCTTTTTGGTCAAAAGTTTTGACCTCTAGGATGTGAGTGAAAAAAATTCTAAGATGAAGGATCATTCATCTTCATCACCACATGTCATAATTACCATGGAATCCCTAGTTTTACAATGTTTATTTTCTTCCCAAAAATAACATTTTGAATCACTTTTCAACTTCATTTTCAATTATTTTGAATACTTTTCGAGAAAAAAACAAGAAATGAATTAATTTACAAATGGGGAATACCATGGTGACTTTGGAGTGAGAGATGAAAGGTAATTAGTGGGTAATTTTGGATCAATGATTTTTGTATGAGAAGAATTGTAAATTATACTAAGGTGTTTATCCATAGGGTTTTCGTTTCCTGTTCTATCATTGATTTCAAGGTCAATCTATTGGAGAGTTAGGATCAATCTTATTATTCTCGATATGGAATAACATTTCTTGAGTAAGGACTTTATATAAGAATGACTAGTGAAGATGATGATTTTGGCGCCTAAGAGATAGGGCCAAAATTTATCCAAGGAAAAACCACTGCAAAAGTTCCTTTTCAGTCACAATGTAGTGAGATTGAGTTTCATCCAATGTCTTTGAGGCATAATTGATGACATGGGGAAATATTTTCTCTTCTTTGACCAAGAACATCCCCAGCGGCTTTATCAAAATCATCTCACATAAACTAAAAGGGAAAGGAAAAATCTTAAGATTAGATTATCAGGGCATATATAATTGAAATTATGAGTTCAATGAAGGATCTCTTGAAAACCCCATTGAAATAGACTGTGACATCATTTTGGAGCAGTCGGGTGAGTAGGAGGGAAATCCTACCGAAGTTATGGATGAATCACTGTTAAAAACCAGCGTGATTAAGGAATGAACGGATGTCTCGAACAAAAGTAGGGTGAGGAAGTGATTGGATCAATTAAATTTTGGCTGGATCAAATTAAATATCCTCTTGTGAATATATGTGACCTCAAACAATCCCATTTGCAACCATGAAGTGATATTTTTTAAAATTTAACATAATGGTACACATGATACACTTTTTAAGGATTAGAGAGAGTGAATTCAAGAATGATTCAAATGAATCACCATAAAAGGTAATGTCATCCATGAATACTTCCATGCAGTTCTCAATGAATTTAGAAAATATACTCATCATACACCACTGGAATGTTGTAGGACTATTTCAATGGTCAAAAGGCATTCTATTATAAGCTTATGTTACAAAGGGGAAAGTGAATGTAGTATGTTTTTGGACCTGAGGTGCAATTGGGATTTGAAAATAGCCTGTTTTACTGATAATAATGAAATAGTGTGACATTACAACTAATCATTCAAGAATTTGATTAAGGAATTGAAGAGGATAGTGATATTTTCTTATTTCTACAATCAATTTTTGATTATCAATATACACAGACCATTTGTTTTTAACTAGAGTTGTGACTACCTCACCTTGTTCATTTTTGACAATAGTTATCCCACACTTCTTAGGTACAACTTGAAATGGACTAACCCATTCACTATCAGAAATTGGGTAGATAATACCAACTTGAAGAAGCTTGGTGATCATTTCCTTGAAAACCTCAATTATGAGTGGATTGAGTCTCCTTTGTGGTTGGATAATTGGTTTGGATGATTCAACAAGATGGATGTGATTCATGCAAAGAGATAGGTTAATTCCTGGTATGTCATCTAGGGTCGAACCTAAAGCCTTTTTTTCCTCTAACACCTAAACTAGTCTATACCCGTCAGTTTCAGTAAGTGAAACGGAGATAATGACATGATAAGAGTGATAATGGAAAAGAATTCATATTTCAGGTGTTCAGGAAGAGGTTTCAAATCAGTCTCATCCTTCATTTTCAGGCTTGACAACTCAAGAATAGAGGAAGGGATTTTTGTTGGTTTTTGATTCATTTTCCTTAATACTTTCCATGGTGGAGTAGTAGAGATCAGAGTTGATGTGGGATTTAAGAGATTTTTAAAGTTCCTTTTATATTAATGGAGTATATGAATAGAAGGTCCACATCACCTTTACCATTTATGAATTGGTCAATCATGGTGCATATTTAACAAGATCCTCTCTCATTAGAAAATAAGTAACATGATGGAATGGGGTTCAATTGACTCTCAGAATTTTCCTCAGAAGTATGTATTGAGAATGAAGAGTTATCATCATATGGGTATCGCATGGCTTGGAATATGATTAACTTGACTAGAATGTCACGAAATTCCATGGATAAGATTCCAGAATGGACATAAATCTTAGTTCTCACTATCATTAGGAATGGTGTTCCTTGAATTAGGGGAGATCATAAGGAGTTCATCCCACCTTCCATGTCAAGGACATAGAAATCTGGTGGGAATATAAGATCATTGACACAAACTAGGACATCCTAAATTATTCCCTCAAGATTGGCAGTTCTTCAATTGGCCAATTGAATAACAACACCTATTGGATATAAGGTACCTAAACTAATGTTGGAGATGATGGATTTGGAAATTAATTTAATTGAGGATCCCTGGTGTATGAATGAATTATCAAAGTTGTAAATTCTTATTTAGTATGGAAATATAATGGTCCCTAGATATTTACACTTTATGGGAATAGAATGCTGGGTGGAAACATTTTTGAAGTTCCTATGTTACCTCTTAGGGGTGAAACATTCCTTAAGTGACTTGTTATACATAGTGATTTGTTTTATGGTATCTAAGATGGGTATGATGACTTCTACACATCTAAATATGATGATCATTTCATGATCGGGTTCAAAGGAATTCCCTGGCTTAGAAAGAACTTGAGGAAAAGGAATTCGATTCCTAAGTGGAATGGAAGGAGGTGAGTTAATGGCTTCAGGTTCCTTTTCTATTTTCTTTTTCTATTCATTTTCTAGGTAAAAATTTAAAGGGGTTTTGGAGGACTCGTCGTGAGGCAGAGTAATTTGATTTCTTTATCTTAGCGAAATTGCACTTACATTACCCTTGGGGTCAGGTAATGATTGAGATGGTAGTTGGGAAGAATTTGATTATTGTTCCTGGCTCAAGTGGGATGCATGTTGACCAAGTTGGGTTTTAATGTTTTTGAGGCTGGTATGGCTGAAGGAGGCAAGATCTTCAACTGCACATTCCCATGGTAACTTTTAAGAATATTCTTGTCATGGATTGGTATTTATTTGATTTTGGTTCTTGGGAAAGTGATTGTAATTGTTTGGGAATTGGAAAGGCTCACTAGGATAGTGGAATCTTGGAGGAGGATTGTAACTTTGAGGTTGAGGAACAAATGTATAAGGTTGATGAAAGTTACCACCACCTTGACCATATTATAATTGATTTAGATTTTGATAAGGTAACTGAGGGGGAAGGGAAATGGGATTCCCATATCTCAATATAGGGTTATAGGTAGAAGGGAATGGCTCAGAGTGGGTTGGGTTGAAGTTTCTAAAAAACTAACATGATTATTGAAGTTTGGGATTCAACTGAGCATATACTTCATTGAGATTCATTGGTCTGGATGAATCATATGGATTCTCTTGAAGCTGTGGACATGTGTAAGTTAGATGGGATAAATAGATGCAGATACCACAGTTCTTGATAGGTCTAGGGAATAGAGATTGTCAAGAAGATGAGGTTGGGGCTTTGGCCACCAGAGCTAGTTGTCACATCAGACCTGTAAGTTCACTCATCCACACTGTCATCTTGTTTGTCTCAATTGATTGACTATCTTGGGCTTGTTTGACTCAATCATGTTCTTGAGTATAGTTTTTTTTGTGTTTGCATCCATTTTTCTTATGAGATCTCTTGATTCTGTATGAGTTTTATCAACAAGAACACCGCCACTTGCAGAATCAATGAGAGTTCTCTCCATATACAAGATCCCATCATAGAAGAATTGGATCAAGAGTTGTTCAGGGATTTGGTGGTGTGGGAAGGTTTATAAATGCCTTTTGAACCTCTCCCAGTACTCATGGAGTAACTCATATTTTAATTTTTGGATACCACTTATTTCCTTTCAAATAGAAGCAGTACGAGAAGCAGTAAAGAGTTTTTCTATGAAATTTTTTTATGTCATTCCATGTGGTTATGGAACTAGGAGGGTGGTAGTAGAGACTTGACTTGGTAGTGTTAGCTTCGGATAAATGGAATTCCTGAAGTTTGATTTGTTCCACAGAAACCTCTTGAGGATTCATGGTAGAGCACACCACTTGGAACTCTTTAAGGGGGAGATGTAGATCCTCACTGGATAGCCTATGGAAATGATGTAGAAGATGAATCAAACCTGATTCGAGTTTGAAGTTAGCCTCTAAGTTTTTATATTTAATACCAAGGTTTTGGTAATTAATATTATGAGAGGTGAGTTATTTAAGTGACTGTTCCCTAGGATTATACATATCTAATTAAACTAGTTGGACAAGGACTTTTTATTGAATTATTTTTTTATCCCCAATGTTCCTCTTAAGATGGAGAAGTGTTCGATCAATTTCATGGTAAAACATATCTGAGGGATTTTTGGGAGGAAAAGGGGCATTCAGAGATGTTTGGAAAGAATTAGGAAGGATGGATTTTCTTTGTTTGTTTTTTTTGTTTATTATAATTATGAAAAGGGGGGTTTTCTTTGTGTTTCTTTCATTTTTTTAAATTTAGTTTTCTTTGTTTTCTTAAATTAACTAAAAACTAATGACTACATAATGCACCATCCCCAACAATAGCACCATTTTATATGTGGCTGATTTTTTCTTATTGACCGTTCAAGGTTCTAGTACTCTGCTAATGTGTATAACAGTACTCCGGTCGAATCCTCGGTGATGATACTTTTTATAGTCGAATTTTAATTAATTGTATTTTATTGGGGGGTTTGTTTACAGAGAATATGAAATAATTTATGGATGATGTTTGAATTAAAATTTTGATAATGATTGGGGTGAGTTAATAATTATGGATTTAATCTTTTGATATCATTGAGCTTTGATTTATATTTCATTAAATTAACAACAACATCACAAGTTGACGTTGATTGGAATTACCCAGTGTTAAGGCTTTAATCCAAAAAATAACATAAAATAGGGTTCTAATATCAATAAAAAATTGTATATGATAGTGTATTTATGTTTCCATTAATCCATGGAAACCACACGTTAAACAAAAAAAATAATTCATCCATGACATGTTATGTCTAACATACTGTTAACACTACTTATGAAAGTAACCAAAAAGATTATAAAGACAACCTCTAGATTTTTCAAATCCCAAAGCAAGATTCAAATAGTACAAAGTCAAATCACCAATACTACAAAAAGATCTATGAAATTGAGTAGCTTCACAGGACTAGACGGCCTACCTACGTAGCCGAGCTACGTGGAACACCTACGCGACCGAGCTACACGACTGACCTACGCGGCTGAGAAACATGGCAGAGCTACGTGCCTAAGGATGTTTTCTGCACCTACACGGAGAACCTGCATGAAGGAGCTGCATGAACTAATTGTGTGAGAAACATATCTTCGATCAGGCCCATCTGTGCCCATAAATAGAGCCCTTAGGCTCCCCGTTTGAGAACTGAAAAAAGTGAAAGACTCTATGAAGCTCCCATTGCGTAGATCATTCTCCTAGGTCTCTCAAATTGTATCAGGTAGCTCTCCTAACAATAATAGAAGATATAATTAAATGGGATAAGCAGTATTTTAAATTATTCACATTATTCAATCATCATCCATACCTGCGCAGTAAATCAACGTGGGGTACCAACGTGGCATACTTGCACGAGGTACCTACGTGTCCAGATCAAGTACCCTTCTTAAAATCTATTAATAGCAGGGTATCTCCTTCCTTGGTTCCTTTATATGAGAGGGACTAAGTCTAATCCTCCACCGAAACCTCATGAATTCTCAAAACTTTGGTTAAGGCACATCAACGTGTCTCCTATTTTTGGGTTTATATTTCCATGGTCAGAGGTTTCCCACAATTGTTTCACAATGGGGTTAGGATTCATGAGATGTTTGGGGGTTTTTATATCCAAATTCACATGTACTTTCTCCCAGGAATAATGTTGGGAAGTTCTCGGTTTGAAGAAGGGTTTGGGACCTAACCTCTCCCTTCTCAAAGAGATGACCCGAAACCTCAGATCTCTGGTAGAGAAGGTACGCTTCACACTTTCTTTTCCATGAAAGCATAAGAGATGTTTTCCTCCCCTAACTAGATCAATTTTAGGGCAACCATCTTAGTATTAGCCCCCACCTTCACCACTTCCTTCTTACATTGGATCCTTGTCCAATGTAAATTGAACAGAGGGAAAGCCCTTCACCTCACCCACATCCACGACCGAGGCACCCTCTTCCATCAGCGGATGATGAAAAGTTTGAAAGTGTGAAGTTTCATTGTTGAATCATTCACATACTCTTGTTTCTCACACCGAGCATGACTCACATGGGATTATAGATACGTGATGATTACAACATGTTCACAAACACTCACAAAAAGAAACTACGAGAAATCTAATTCCTGTTCAAACCAGGATATGTAGAAATCCCTTTTAGGTCCTGAGCTCACTGGATATCCTCCTCAAGAATCCAACCTTAATTCACCCAATTTGGGCATCTTCCTTAAGAAAAAATCCCCAAATTCAATCCTTAAATCATAAAGGCATCATTTTAAAGAAGTAAGCCCAAACTCATCTCTCTCAGAGGACCATACTCTCCTATGATATTTATCAAACTACTTGGGCTTTGATTCCCATCTATATAGGATACATAGGAATCCTCCTTAATATTCAAACCCAAAAATTCAAATCAACCATGTTCTTCTTGGTCCATATTCCCAATAGAGTTAGATCCTACATGGAAATCCATATCCTCTCCATGTTCTTTGGACTGATTCTGCATAAGTACCACACTAAGCTTCAACTATGCACCATCATCTTAGAGGTCCTTATCACATGACCTTAAAAGGTATGATGTGTTCTATTTAGTGACACCAAACTATCAGGGTTATGATTCCTTTCACAAGGATTCATAGGTAGCTCATTTTATGAGCATGATCCCAAGATCAAAACAACCCTTCGTCTCCCTAGATGACAATAAATTCCAGAGTGCCCCACTGAGTGGCTTAAAAACTAGTATCAACATAATGATGAATAAAAAAATCTCTAATTTGTATATTATATGATACCATTGATGGGAAACCTTGAATACATACAGAAGTTTCCATTGATGAAGAACCTTGAATGCATACTGATGATTCTAAATTTTATACATGTTAATAAGTGATTGAAAATTCTAAGGGATACATATGATATAATTGGTGAATTAATAAGGATTCACGAAAATATTTTAATTTTACAAAGAGAGTCCTGGAGAAGACAATAATTCCCCCCAAAAGGGTGCGATGAGTCCAACCTCCCATCCTATCGACCAATGCACGTTCTTATGTATCGTAAAGTTCAAAACATAATGACTGCATAAAATTGGAAAGAAGGTCCTCTTTGGATAAAGAACTGTTGGAAGTTTCCAGTTCCATGAATAAATCCAATAGAAACTACCAAGAAACAGTGATTCTTAAATCTAGAACACACGTTTCAAGGAACTACGAAACAAAAATGGTGAACCCGACATGAATCCTTGAACAAGTTAACAATGTTACCAACATTTTAGGCCCCTATAAAATGAAAAAGGAATACTAGACAAAGGAATTAATCATGCATGTATCCATCTGAAAAGATGTCACTTTAATAGATCTTGTTGTTGTTCTCAGTTTTCCACAGAATTCCCTTTAATCTAAAGAATGGATTTCTCCTAGACAACATCTGTGAACTTCCCGACTGCTGTTCAAGCTGGATCTCCATCCACGGGAAGGACGTTATCACGGACCCAACATCTTCATCACTGGGTATCTAATGTTTTGGTAAAGGAATATTGCTGACACGGTGCAATCCTGACTTTGTAGGCTGCTCGACAGGCCCACCAAGTCAACAACAATCCTCGATCATCTGGCCAATGACGACCAATGATCAAGAAGCAAACGGTGCCAACCACCATCTCCAAACATTTAATGTATTTATCCCCAGAAAACAACAATCAATCCCTCTTGTACTATTGGGAGATGAATCAATAGGTTACCCAAGGCCTCAATTCAAGAATAAAGGAGTCCCTATCGAGGACTCCCATCAGCAATTGCCTCCAGAATCACACGGTAGTGCACCTACAACATGATTGGGGTGTTTCCTCTGGACGTTCAGCTCAGGATGCTCAGACCCGGGCATGCAAGACGAATCTCTAGGGACAATGTCCGGTCAATTGGGAGCAGGTTCTCACCTTCGCCTCCATCGAAAAAGCCCATCAATTTAACTTGATGGAAAACAATTAGCGGGAACATACACCAGTCCGTCCTAATTTTGTTGCTCAGCCGGCTCGTTTGAAAGAAACCCACCAATGCCACCAGATAATCCTGGTGGAGTACTGCAAACAGGCACATACACCTTCTTACAAGTCATCAGCTAGTCAGCAGGTTCGTCTGACTGCATTTAAAGAATCCCTCTAATCCAATGTGGGGGAAAAAGGTGAAGATGCACATACACCTGTTTAAAATCACCAATTCTGTCAGCGGTATCGTCTTCCAGTATTGAAGGAAGTCCATAAAACATACTTGATAAGAAATAGTCATCATGCACATAAACTAGCCAATGTTTATCGAGCCTGCCAACAGTCTCATTTGGTAGATCCCGAAGAAGTTAGTCAGAAAGCTCCGACGACAAATTTGGGCCAGACCCAACACTCTACCCCCATGCATGAGTACTGTCAATACTCATTGACAAAAAATGAGGATAGGATAAGGCACATGCAACAACTACCAATACGGAATGGACATATATTCATGTTCTGGACACTGATGTCACCAAACATATTCTATCAATGGTGAAAGGGCAGACATATATACCTGCCAATATTATAAAAGAATGCCACAATATTTTAACAGCTACTTTAGCAGTATCAGGTGAACATACACATAAATCTATCCCCACACATGTGATGACACATCAGCATTCCATCCCAAAGAAGATACACACATCTGTTCCAGTGCAGGAGGGTCATGGGGCGTACTTTCCCATATCATACGGACAACAAGACTAGGAATATACACCCTTTTCAATTGGAGGTAATCAGTCTATTCTGATAACTAATACAAGGAAGGCACATATAACTGCCAATGATAACCACTTTTTCTAGCAAGTGACCCTATCTAAGTATAAGAGAACATCCAAGAACAAGTCTCGCAAAACACTGTTGGAAAATCAAGAGTTAAGTCGCGATGTGGCTCCTCTTAATGCTGGTGTTCTTGAATCCCTCATGCATTTATCTACTACTTCTCATGATCCTACCCTCTCATTACCAAATTTTTGGAGTTGTATTTGTAATTCTGAATTTTCTCATCAGATAATTTATCATGAAGGCTTTCTTTATGAAACTTCGGTCAATCCAGAGTGCTTATCTCTAGATGAGAGCCACGGAAACCCTCCATGTGGCCATAAGACCAAGGAGAAAGAAGATTTATCCCTTGATATAATCAATCGTGGTGATCCTCCCCATGATTTCATTCGCTGTGAAATTCCTATCCTCATTAGTATTTCACATTGTCAAGACAATTCTATAATTGACAATGTAGCACCGAGAAAGCCTTCTTATCTTGAGGCACTTGAAAACACAAGGACAGTCATGTCTGATGCGTTGTCATTTACAGGTGAAACACATTCTCAACCAGAAAACATCTTAAGGGAATAGTCATTCTCTAAACCTCCCTTGGAACATTTTTCTTCCAATATAGAGCATCCAATTTGGTCAGAAAAAATGGATAAACCTCTAGTGAAAGATGACCAAGATGTGTTAATCATGAGGAATCATTTGGATAAAGGAAAAATACCTATCATGTTATGGCCTTTGGAAAATTCTTAGTATGATATTCCAGAATTCATAACAGAAGATTCCATTCATGAAATTCATCTAAACATATGGAAAAATCTTCATCATTTGAAAACTAATGTATTAACATATGATTAATATCAAATTCATATAGAGGTAATAGAAGGGTTACAACGCCAAATTTAATTGAAATCTCTTTATGTTTTCCAACATCTAGGGGTTGAAGAACAATAGAGAACCCTTCAACACACATGTCTCAATGATCTAAAAAGACTACACCAATTAATTTCTGATTCTCCATCTAGTTTTCACATCATAAGATGGGGTGAATATAGAGAATTTCACTTCACTTCACTCCATAAATAGCAAAGTCCACCAAAGGTGGTTTCATGCAATGTTATTTCCCATGACTGGCCCCAATCAATATGTTTTGTATGTAATCAAATGTACGCTCAAGAAAAGGACTCAACCAGTTCTCATCAGAACCAGGCCCAAAGAAATGAAGTTGTTGGGTTACTTTTACATCAAGACACTAAGAATCTTGAGTAGGCATTCCGTTTAAAGGATTCCAGGAATCAGTGAATGAAAATGTCTGAAATAGAACAACGGTCTTCTAAAACAGGTGATTTTAATGATGATCAGATGATGCACCCAGCTAATGTCCAAACCAAAATCCACAAAATCATAATTGCAGTTGTTCAAATTTCATCCATATCAGTTCATGAATCACCTCATATTGCAAGGTTGGGGCTCATTTGAATCAACCTTTAATTTCATTAAATAATGTTCAATGATTTGAAGATGAAGAACATAAACAACCCCAGCCTGCAGGGCTGAAGGATTTTTCACATCTATAATCCCCTCCTCAACGGAATTCAGTTTTCTTCCTATTAGGGAAGAAGCCACATGGAAAGCGTATGAGTAGACTATTCGATGATTCCCTTCAGGTTACTGTCCACCAAACAGTTCTGGGGAATTCATTATATAAGGTAACAGAGTCTCATGGAAGACACAAAGGGAGACAATCTAGAAGACACACTAACAGAGTCCCATTATAACAACCCAATCTTTACATACATTGTTATTACTTCAGAATTGAATAATATTTATTACAACATATTACAAAACCATGAAAGGACCATATAGGTATAGTGCTTTTAGAAACTGGGAAATATAAACAACTAGTTCATAAATCATCTATATTGTCTCCCATTTATTTCATCATATTTACATTCCCTTTTGGAATATCCAACTTAATACCCTTCTTCCTGACCGGGGGAAAAGAAAACATAAAAAAGGGTGAGCTCAAATACTTAGTAAGGGAAAACAAAGAAAATATCAATCATTTCATATTCATAAGAACATAACATTTTGAAAATCATGACCTGCAAAAGTGATCATAATATAAAGTCATGAGATAAATCATAGTAGTGAAATGTAATCCCAATAATCATAACATAAAACATGAAACATTGTTGCATACACACATAATCATAGAAAATCATTTCATATTTTTCAAGGCTCTTTTTCAAGACCAACTTAGCGGACAAAGTCCATTACTGAACCGATTTCACTCCTCGTTCTAGCCTTGTATCACTGAACCAGATTAACATGTCGTTCCAGCCACGTATATGTCATGAGATATAAATCATTACCCAATGTATTGCAGGGAGATATATGTCCCACCCATCTCATAATGAAACCATTCTTATGTGTGCCCCAAAATCATAAATAATACATCATATCATAACCCATGAAATAAAAATTGGTTTCTTAAACATCATGCCATCATAAAAAATTACATATAAACAAATGAATATCATTTAATCATAAGAAAAATAAAACCATGTAAATAATGGAGACATTATACTTGAAACATAATCATATTAAATAATTTCATCTTAGATGGAATATATTTTTGATAAAACTCTTGAAATGAATTCTTGAGGAAAATATCCTTTTTCTTAAAATAATTTTCTTTTCTCAAAATAACATGAAATTTTAAAGGAAATGAATTTTGTAGAAAATAATCATGAAATATTGCATAGTAAACTTCATGAAAATAAGGCATTATGAAACCGTAAAAATTCATTAATTCCGTAGAAGTTAAACAAAAAAATTCTCTATGTACTTTTTCTGGAAAAGTCAAAAAGTACCTCGTACTGAAAACGACAAAA
This sequence comes from Viscum album, assembly GCA_963277665.1. Taxonomy (NCBI): domain Eukaryota; kingdom Viridiplantae; phylum Streptophyta; class Magnoliopsida; order Santalales; family Viscaceae; genus Viscum; species Viscum album. The sequence goes on along the minus strand of OY728134.1, from coordinate 1,022,243,377 downwards.
GATTCCTTTCATATCGTTTACTAAAAACTCAACAATAGAAAAAAATTTATTTAAAAAACTATAGAAGGATATAAATAATATTACATATTGAGGAAACATGGATGTGGATGATAAATATTACCCTAGTGAATACTTACAAATAAACAATCTCAGATAGAATGAGATTGGAAAAGTTATCCCTTAACATAGTTTTGATATGCTTTGTACATATCTGAACCTCATGTATAATGATTTAATTAATCTCATTGAATTATTCCAAAATCATATTCATTGTTTTGATATCATATATTGTCATATTATTATCTTCATAGTAGTAATATTTCATTGCTACTTGTTATTCGGGTGTTCATTGCTTTTTGTTCTTATGCGTGTTTTGTCTAATAAATTATTATTCCATTTTATTAGGTTATAGATACATCATTTACAGAATTTTATTAGTATAATATATATCATATTTATTAATTCAATTAATTTATATAATCATTATTCAATGAAGATCATGTATAACAAGTCGCATCACATCGTGGAGATGGTAGGCCGTATGTATGCACGAGCGATGATATCATTTCCATGATTGTGTAATTTTATTGAAGTGTATGGTGCATAATATTTCAGAATCAATAACACTTTATAAAAATCATATATAGTTATTTCTTCCATCCTTATATCCATCCAAGTATTTTAGCGATGAAATAAAAGATTACACCACGGCGTGGAGACGGTAAGCTGTACGTACGCACGCATGGTGATTTCATTTTTCTTGTAGGATGGATAGAAGATATAAAATGGTTGTTTCATATTCATAATAACATATCAGTATAAAATTGATACTGGATTTATTTCTTAATAATGAAACAACTCATATATAGGAAGTAGGAGAAGAAATAAGTTTGAAAGAATCGGTAAAGGATATTACCTCTTCTTCGATGCGCCTCCTCTAATCCTCCTCTTAGGGTAATAATTTGGACTTTGAAGAAGACTAGGATCTCAAGTAGGTTTATAAGTATGTGGATAAGTGAAAGGGGTAGGGTTTTGACAAATTTGAAAGCTAAAAAATGGTCTGAAGTGGAGAGGGAGGAGGTGCCCTTTTATAAGGGAGGAGTGGGGCACCTTTGGAAACCTAAAAATATCAATTTATAATAAATTCAAAAACCACTTAATAAACTCCAAAAATGACTCAATTCGAATTTGAAATGAGATAGGATTGTAATATCATCAACCAATAACATTTAGACATGTTTTATGTTTATTTTAAACCTTATTATTTTGATTTATCCTTATTTAATCTATTTAATTTTATTTTTGATAATAATATTCTAAATTTAAAATTGTTATATATACATAATTATATGTTGTCAATTTCCCATAATTGGATACTTTATTATCTTTTAGACAATATAATTTTCAATTTATAATTTTTAAATATTTTTGTGTTTTTTAAACAATTTAATAATATTTTATTTTTATAAAATAACAATAGTGTTAATTTTGACACTATTAATTTATCTGAATTTAAATAAAATCCAAATGGATGTTATATTCAAATTTTTTTTAATAGATTCCTAAAATGTCATATTAATCTAGAAAATTTGTGGAGAACATTAATTAGTTCATATATTATTTATTTTAATATTTATAAAACCATTTATTTGATATTTCTCTTAATAAAACAATTACTACATCATTTTTGTATAATTATTTAATATACATATTAGTTTCATAAAAATTAAAAATAAAATTCTATGATGATGATAAATCTAATATATTTCAAAATAATACTTTTACTCAAATTTATCATCTTAAAATCATAACATGTAAATTGTTATATTTATTCAATTATGAAGGTGAAAACTTTGACATAATTTAAAATAAAATAATATAAGTGTCATAATCACATTTATGAAGCAACAAATGGTCAAATATTCTTCCATTGGATGGTTATGGTTTAGATATATACGACCAATATGTTTTGGTTAGGTTTTTTTGGGCCTTTTAAAGGGTATTATTATTTTAATAAAAACTACATTATTGATTTTTTCACTAAATAAATAATTTCTCCATCATTATTGTATAAGCTATTAAGGTAATTAAATATGTCTTAAAAATTACAAATAAATTATCATAACAAATAAAAAAAATTTACATTTCAAAAGAGTATTTATAATCAAATTTATATTCTGTATAACCTTATATTAAAAATAGTTTAATTATTAAAGTCTGAGTGAGACATATTTCACTTTCCATTAAATAAAATAAATTAATGGTCTTAATCACATCCAAGTGGGGTAAAATTGATTCCATTTATACCCAAGTATGTTTTAGGATGAAATATAATCATCAAATTATATTAATACAAGTTTTAGGTTAATTTTATAATATTATATTTACCCTTAATTTCCCGATTTACATTTAACTATGATAAATAAAATTTACCGTAGTTATTATTCATAGTGCCCAAAAATAAAAATTATCCTATTAACATAATTTGGACCTACTGATTACAAATATGTAATCCATTTTTCCAAATTCAAATAACATAATTTTCAGAAATTAAATTAAAATTAATCCCGCTGTTAAGAAAACGATTTTAAAAGTTAAAACATTGCAAAAGATTGAAATGATTTTACCTATGAATTCAATGTAAAATCAATGCTAATGACATAAATTATATTAAATGGAAAAAATATATTATATTTATAATTTAAAACCAATAAATATTATAATTTATCCATAAAAATTATGACGATGAAAAAAGTTTTTTTTAATTAAAATATAGCTTATTTTTACTATTCATTAAAATATAAAATTTATCAGAATAATATGAAAAATTTATCCAACGTAAATTTTTATATCCGGATTCAAAATAAAAATTTTATTTTATCAAATTGAACTTATAAACATGTCAAAAACTAGATTTAAATTGGGTGCGCCATCAAAATTCAGCAAAACTGCATTTTTTTGAAAAATAATTATTTTACTAGAAAATTTTATTTTGTACTCATACCATGTTCTAGAAAATGTGTAAGATGAATAATAATGTTATAAAATTAAAAATGTAGTTAATATCGTTCATAACGTCTTGTTTATAATAATATTATAACAATATATCATTGTTTAGTGAAACCTGGTATTCTGTACACCACACGCTATTGAGGAAGGTCGCGATTGTGTGTAATGCAATCCAAGTCAGGGCTACGTGTAGTGAAAGATTCCTTTGCTGTTGTGTATAATAGAATCAAACCATATTTCATTTATACATTGAATATATATATATATCCACTCAATATTGCGTAGAATAACTTCTATCAAATGAACTTGAAATTGTGTGTAACATGATCCATGAATAGTGTTTCATATAATAAAAGCTAATATGGTGTTGCATATAGCACAATATAATATTGGTGTAGCATACAACACAAGACATCAAATAAATTAAAAAGAATACTTCTCATAAAATCTCTGTGTGTTACATTCTACCCCACTTAAAATGAATTTTTCCCTTGAAATTCGTCAGGGTTATAAATCATTTACTACTTGAAAGTTTCTTTTATAGAAAACCACATTGTAAAAAGGAATACTAAAATAGAATTTTAAAAAGGAACATTAGAAACATAACGGATACCCAAAGTAACTCATCACTGGGTTTCCACATAAGAGAACATAGGTGAAAACATGGATATGGAAGAGAAATATAACTATCAAGTTCTGATGGAGAGTGGTAGAGAACATGGCTATGAAAAAATAATAATCACAAAGACATAAATTTGTGATGATCTAAGGTACCATCTGATTCATCAGATATGCGGGCACTAGGACAACATGTTTGGTTTTCAAGATCATTTCCCTAATGTTGAAGAATTTTGGAATTAAAAGAAATACTTACTTTATTTTGGTACAATCTCACTGTTGTTCATTCCTTGAACAATTTACACTTCAAATATTAATTAAATGAAGTTGAATTTGTCATTCATTAAGTGTGATAAGATCATGTGATAAAATGATAGGTCATTCCATCAGTCTCAAACATAAGGTTAGCAAAAGTTATTAAATACACATAAGTCCATCTATGTTGTGATTAATCATATATGGACTTACACTTCATCTATCATACCTCTTAATAAATTAAAACTAGTTTCTACTAAATAAGGACTTCTTGTAGGCTAGTGGTAGGCGATAAAGGCTTGTCGCACTTCAGTTGTGGGTTTGATTCTCACATCCTTGTCCGACACGACAGGTTCTCGCTCGTCATGCATGTTGTCCTTTTTCTAAAACTACACTATTATAACATCACAGAAATAATATCGAAAAAGTGATATCCTTAAACAAAAATATTTTATATCCAACATAATCCATTCCAATATTTAAACTTATCCAAAATTCATTTTTCCAATCTCATAGTATAAAGAAAATTATTTCTCGAAAGGACACATAATAAGCACTTGAATACCATCATTTATCCCCCATATATCATAAGATATATCTTGTTGATCGCATTACAAATATTTGAATACCTTAATCATGTATTCTATTGAAACATAAATTACCATTGAACCTTAGGGAAAACATGAATGATGTCAAAGGGTAACTCTTTCGACATACCAAAATCCCAAAAATTCTATATTCTCAAACCATGATATCACTTTGTCCTTACATTAGTCATGAGCTCATTAATACTATCAAAAATATTATTTTCTTCTTGTACCTTCATTATGAGCATATCATCAGACTTAAAAAAATATTTCAATCACTTTTCATAGTTACCGATACCATAAAATTATTAAAAACCACAATAATCCAATACATTGATATTCCAATATTCCACGATACTATAAATTAGATTCCACAACATTATCTTGGAATACCGTTACATAAACACTTAATCATTCCACCACATTGTTTTCATACTCAACATTTCCAATAGTGACCGCATGTGACTTCCCTTTGTCCTGTTCCTTAAGTGGTTTTTGATTTCTATCATCACTAACCCTTGGATTAGGGCATTGGTTAGCATAATGCCCCATTTCATTACACTTGTAGCATTGAAGTGTTAGCGGTGAGTTCTATGTAGTCTTTTCTCTATTCACATCATTAACTACATTTTTCCCATTACTTTGACACTCAACTACAAGATGGCCTTATTTTCCACACTTAAAACATTTTCTAGACCCGTTAATACTATCTCCACCATGATTCCTTCGACACTTTGAGCATAAAGAAACATTCTTCTTCTTTTCACCATTGTTTATGAGATTTGTCCTTGAACTCCATATTTCCTTTCTTTTCAAAACAATGAGATGGATATGTAACACCAAATTCAAGTTCTACCCTAATATCAAAACACACAATTTATTCATAGCTACTGAAGTCTCTTGTAGCTAATTCCCTTTCGAAGAATTAGTTTTAATCCACTAAAGAATTGATCAACTTTACTTTCATGTTGGATGATAAATATAGATCCATAACTTGAAAGCCTTGAGAAAATTGCCTCGTATATACCTACAGATTCATCATACTTTTTCTTAATCTCAAGGAACTCCTTTTCAATCCTTGTTCGAATAATACATGGAAGTACTTATGGAAAAACAAGTTCTTAATCTTGTCCTATTCCATGGATTCAATTTCATCTTGGGGCCTTGTATTTTTAATTAGAGTATACCACTGGTCTGCTTTACCTTCTAAATGGTAAACAACCAAAATTAATTTTTCATGTTCAGAATAGTGATGTATGGAAAATATATTTTCAATGGTACTGATCCATTTTTAATCAACAGGTGGATCAGAAGATGCAGTGAAAGGAGGTGGATGTCACCTCATGAAGGACACAATATAATATTGTTCCCTTCTCTGCTCATTTGGATTTCCAAAATGCTTCATAGCTTGTGTAAGTATAGAAATAAGATTTTTCACTCCATATCACATAAAATTGTTTTGTTCAGGAGGAAAATTATTGCATTTCCCATTACATTGATCAATACAGTTCCTTCGGGTTCCAGCAATAATCTAAAACCAAACAATAATAGTGTCAGAGGAAAAAATCATGCTAGGAAAACAACATAATAAAAAAGGAGTAACTTCAATATCTAAAATATTAGGTTTAATTCTATGATCTTTACCGTAATCATAGGACTATACCCCATACGTATACTTAAACATAGGGACATCCCTAGACATACCTTAGGAATACCTCTAGGGATCTCACTAATTTTTTCACATCCTAGTTTCCAAAGGTTGACTATACCTTTCCCCTGATACAAACTATAATGATGTAAACATTACATACATTGTTATTAATTCAGAATTGAATCATATTTATTAGAACATACAACAAAACCATGAAAGGACCGTATAGGTATAGTGTCTTTATAAACTGGAAAACATAAACAACTGGTTCATAAATCATCTATATTGTCTCCCCTTTATTTCGTCATATTTAGAGTCCATTTTGGAATATCCTACTTAATACCCTACTTCCTGACCTGGGGAAAACAAAACATAAAAAATGGTGAGCTAAAATGCTCAGTAAGGGTAAAAAAATGAAATATCAATCATATCATATTCATAAGAACAGAACATTTCGAAAATCATAACCTGCAAAAGAGATCATAATATCATGACATGGGATAAATCATCGTAGTGAAATGTAATCCAAATAATCATAACATAAAACATGAAACATTGTGTAATACACACATAATCATAGAGAATAATTTCATATTAGTCAAGGATCTTTTCCAAGACCATCATAGCAGACAAAGTCCATTACTGAACCAAGTTCACTCCTCCTGTATCACTGAACTGGATTAACTTGATGTTCCATCCATGTCTGTCTCATGAGATATAAATATTTACCCACTGCATTGTATGGAGATATAGGTCCCACAAATCTCATAATTAAACAATTATTATGTGTACCATAAAATCATAAATCATACATCATAGCATAACCCATGTAATAAAAATGGGATTCTTAAACATCATGCCATCATAACATAATCCATATAAACAAATGGATATCATTTAATCATAAGAAAAATAAAACCTTGTAAATAATAGAGACATTATAATTGAAACATAAACATATTAAAAAATTTCATCTTAGATTGAAAATAGTTTTGATAAAACACTTGAAATGAATTCTTGAGGAAAATATCCTTTCTTCTTCAAAATCATTTTCTTTTCTCAAAATGACATGAAATTTTAAAAAATATGATTTTTTTTGAAAATAATCATGAAATATTGCATAGGAAGCTTCATAGAAATAAAGCGTTATGAAACCATAAAAAGGTATTTAATCCGTATATGTAAAACAAAAACATTCCCCATGTACTTTTGCCAAAAAAGTCAAAAAGTACCTCGTACTGAAAATGACAAAAGATTCCATTCATATCGTTTACTAAAAACTCATGAATAGATAAAACTGGATTTAAAAAATTGTATAAGGATATAAATAATATTACATATTGAGGGAACATGGATGTGGATGATAAATATGACCCCAATAAACACTTACGAATAAACTATCTTAGATATAATGAGATTGGAAAAGTTATACCTTACCTTATTTCTGATATGCTTTGTACGTATCCGAAACTCCTGTATAATGATTTAAATAATTTCATTGACATATTATAGAATATTTTTTTTGTTATGATATCATATGTGTTCATATTCTTATCTTCTTAGTAGTAATATTTCATTGCTACTTGTTATTCGGGCATTCATTGCTTTATGTTCTTATGCGTGTTTTGTGGAATAAATTATTATTCCTTTTTAGGTTATAGATATATCATTAAAAGAATGTTATTAGTGTTATATATATCATATTTATTCATTCAATTCATTCATGTAATCATTTTTCAATGAATATCATGTAGAACGAGTCGCATCACATCGTGGAGATGGTAGGCCGTATGTGTGCACGAGCGATGATATCATTCCCATGATTGAAAATTTTTATTGAAGTGTATGGTGTATAATATTTCAAAATAAATATCACTTTACAATAATTATATATAGTTATTTATTCCATCCTTATACCCATCCAAGTATGTTAGCGATGAAATAAAATATTACACCACGGTGCGAAGATGATAAGCCGTACGTACACACGTGTAGTGATTTCATTTTTTTATAGGATAGATAGAAGATAGAATATGGTTGTTTCATATTCATAATAATATATAAGTATAAATGTGATACAGGGGTTATTACTTAATAATGAAACAACTCATATAGAGGAAGTAGGAGAAGAAATAAGTTTGAAAGAATTGGTAAAAGATATTACATATTCTTTGACGCGCCTCCTCTTATCCTTCTCTTAGGGAAATAAGATGGTCTTTGAAGAAGACCAAGACCTCTAGTAGGTTTCTAGAGATGTTTATAAGTGAAATGGGTAGGGTTTGGACGAATTTTAAGCTAAAAAACGAAGTAAAGGGGATAGGGAGGAGGTGCTATTTTACAAGGGGGAGAGGGGCACCATTGGAAACCCAAAAATATTAATTTATACTAAATTCAAACCCCATATAAAAACATCCAAAAATGACTCAATTCAAATAGGAGATGAGATATGGTTGTAATCTCATCAACCATTAACATTTAGACATGTTTTATGTTTATTTTAAAACTTATCATTTTTATTTATCCTTATTTAATCTATTTAATTTTATTTGGGGTAATAATATTCTAAATTTTAAATTGTTATAAATACATACTTATATGTTATCAATTTTCCATAATTTGATACTTTATTACCTTTTCGACAATATAATTTTCAATTTATAATTTTTTAATATTTTTGTGATTTTTAAACAATTTAATAATATGCTATTTTTATAAAATAACAATAGTGTCAAATTTGCCATTATTCATTTATTTGAATATAAATAAAATCCCCATAGAGGATATAATCAACCCAAAATGTTTAACAGATTCCTGACATGTCATATTCATCTATAAAATTTGTGGAGAACATTTATTATTTCATATAATATTTATTTTAATTTTTATAAAACCATTTATTTAAGATTTACCTTAATAAAATAATTACTGCATCATTTTTGTATAATTATTTAATATACTTATTAGTTGAATAAAAATTAAAAATAAAACAGTAAGATTATTATAAATATAATATCATTCGAAATAATACTTTTACTCGAATTTATCATCTTAAAATCACAAAATGTAATTGTTATATTTATTAAATTATTAAGGTGACAACATTGACATCATTTACAATAAAATAATATAAGTGTCATATTTGCTTTTATAAAGCTCCAATTGGTCAATAATTCAACTATTGGATGGTTATGGTTTATATATATACGACCAATACTTTTTTTTCAGGTTTTTTTGGGCCTTTTAATTGGTATTAGTATTTTAATAAAAACTATATTATTGATTTTTTACTGAATAAATAATTTCGGCATCATTAATGTATAAGATATTAAGGTAATTAAATATATCTTACAAATTAAAAATAAATAATCATAACAATGAAAAAAAATTTAGATTTAAAATGAGTATTTATAATCTAATTTCCATTTTGTATAACCTTATATTAAAAATACTTTAAAAATTATGTTTGAGTGAGACATATTTTATTTTCCTTTAATGAAAATAAATTAAAGGTCTTAATCACATCCAAGTGGGTTCAAATTGATTCCATTTCAACCCTACTATGTTTTAGGATGAAATATAAACATCCAATTATATTAAGACATGTTTTATGGTAATTTTATAATATTATATCTACCCTTAATTACCTGGTTTACCTTTAACTATGGTAAATAAAATTTACCATAGTTACTATTCATAGTGACCAAAAATAAAAAATATCCTATTAACATAATTTGGACTTAATGATTCCAAATATGGAATCCATTTTTCCAAATTCATATCACAGATATTTCAGTAATTATTTTAAAATTAATCCCATTGTTAAGAAAACAAGTTTTAAAAATTAAAACATTGCAAAAGATTGAAATGCTTTTTACCTATGAAATCAATGTAAAATCAATGCTAATGACTTACATTATATTAAATAGTAAAAATATATTTTATTATACTTTAAAACCATTCAATATTATAACATAACCATATAAATAATCATGATAAAAAAAGATATTTTTAATTAAAATATAGCGTGTTTTTACCATTCATTAAAATATAAAAGTTATCAGAATAAAATAAAAAATTTATCAAAAGTAAATTTTTACATCCTAATTCCAAAGAAGAATTTTAATTTGTCAAATAGAACTTATAAACACGTCAAAAACTATATTTAATTTTTGTACGCCATCAAAAGGCGGCAAAACTGCATTTTTTTTGAAAAATACTTATTTTACCCGAAAAATTTATTTTTTTTCTCATACCATGTTCTAGAAAATGTATAATATGAATAATAATGTTATAAAATTAAAAATGTAGTTAATACTATTAAAACCTTCTAGTTGATAATAATATTATAACAATATATCATTATTTAGTGAAACCCGGTATTGCGTACAACACACGCTATCGGGGACGGTCTTGATTGCGTGTAATGCAAGCCAAGTAAGGGTTGCGTGTAGTGAAATGTTCCATTTTTGATGCATATAACAGAATCCAGAAATATTTCATTTATACATTAAATATATATATATACACACTCAATGTTCCGTCGAATAAATTCTATCAAATGAACTTGAAATTGTGTGTTACACGATCCAAGAATAGTGTTGTGTATACTGTAAGCTAATACGGTGTTGCGTATAGCACAAGATAATCATGGTGTAGCATACAAAAAAAGACATAAAATAAATTTAAAAGAATACTTCACATAAAATCTCGGGGTGTTACAGCCATCAATACTCGAATGGCCCGAAGGCCTTCATTTTTATTGATTTTTTGATAACCCCCCATTCAAGGGATGATGGGGAAACCTTACAAGTCCTGTAGGCTCTAAGATTACATGGCACATAGGCTTAGGATATTACATGAACCTATGGTCTTAGGGAATTCAACCAGACTATCTACAAGGAACCACCCTCCCCAGCATCTGCATCTTGATAGTAACTGTCCACATTCGCATGGCCATCTGGCTAGACTTTTCGTGCAAGCACAGGATGTTTCTGATGGCATAACCATACCCTCTCATTCTAAAAAAATCCATTTGGATCTACTCTGGTGAGTGCACCTACTCTGAATCCTCTTCTGGGGATGATCCTTCTTTGTAGAGTTTTTGTGGGGCAACTGTATGTGCCCCAAAAGCCTTGAGGTGGCCCGAAAGCCCCACTAACCGGAAGGCCTTGGTGGCCTGAAATCTTTAAGGACTTTGAGCCCAAACCAGTGGCCCAAGGTGAATAGTTCCAGCTGCTATAGTACCGAACAGTACCTACTATAGTACTACTACAGTGTCTGCTACAGTACCGCACAGTGTATAGTTCTGCACAGCATCTGCACAGTGTACAGTTCCCACACAATGTTCAGTTTTGCTACAGTACTGCTACAGTACCTGCTACAGTGCCACTACAATACCAGAAATATGCCCCAACCTGGTTTCCAACCTGGGTCTTGTGGATGCACTTAAGGATACCTCACCAACTATGCTGAGGCTTATGTACAGAATGACATCAATTCATTATGCATCAGTGAATGTTATAAATACCATTGCAGAAGATCCTTCATAAAATAAGTCCAATACAGGGGAATCAGAAAATGAAGTTCTAGTCCCTAATACGGTACACACCGAGGAAAATGAAGAAGGTGTTCGTACCCAGAATCAGAGGCTTACCCAGAATCTAGGAATTCCTTTAAATAACCAACTCCCCCCCTTTCCGGAAGGCATCTAACAAGGGGAATGGAAAAAATTCAGATTGCATCTCACTTTTCAACTAATGAAGGCCCATCTCTTTCACTTGAAGAAATATTTTCCCAACAAAAAAAGGAAATGATGGAGTTGAAAAGACTCAACATAGAGTTACCTTGAAACAGTATTTCTACTAGACGGTATCACTAAGAATGTCCTTAACTAGTAAATTCTATAGGAGCTTCTCAGTATAGAGGATTTGTAGTAACTATATATGCAAATAATGATTTCCCCCCTTTCAGTACACAACCATGGAAGATATCAGCACCACCATCTGTGGGTTTTCAGGTTGTTTCACTAGTTCAAGATCCAATTTCTATACCTATACATAATCTAGCTCATTCGGATAGTCCACAAATTCTTATGAAAACAATTGACGCATTAATGACTCGGTTGGAAACTATGGAAGAACAACGTGCACCAGTCCAGTGGGAAAAGAGAGCTTACCCTGAATGGGTTGATGCAATTCCTCCCCCACCATATTTTGTGAATACAACATTCGCAGTATTTAATGGTTAAGGAGATATGGAACTACACTTAACTCATTTTTTTGTAATTATGATCCTATCATGGGATCTTCTCAATAACAAGAAGTAGTTATGCCTAGGTGTTTTGTGCAGTCATTAGAGGGACCAACTTTTGTTTGGTATACAAGTTTGCAATCTGGATCAATTACTTGATGGGAAGATCTCTGTCAGAAATTCCTTTTTCAATTTATCTCAACGCTACCAAAGACGATAGTTTTTTATCATAAAAATTGTAAAAAAAGGGAGAATGAAAGTGCTTTAGATTTCATTACTCGATTGAAGGGATTAACAAATTCCTTTACTTTGTCACTCCCTTTAGAAGAGTTTTTTCCAATTTGTTTGGAAAATCTGCGTGATGAATTAGGCACACCATTGATCCTTGTGAAATACACATGAGGCTTTCGATACCTTACTTAAATCGCTCATTAGATAGAAGACACTATTATAGAAACTAAGGCTAAAAATCATGTAATTCCATCAGCTCCAAGAAGGAGAATAGGAAAGGCATAAGTTGCTACAGTCACACTCAAACATGCACCAATACCTTCTTCTAATTCAAGACCTTCATCGTACCAAAGGGCTCCACCTCCTGATCATTAACAGAAACGATTGCCTCGTCAAAATGATAAAATAGTTTAAAGGAAGAAATAGTTTGAGGAAATAAAGAATAATGTTTATTCTTTCATAAATGAGCAAGTTCCTGGCTACTTCATCTCAGCCTTAGAAAACATTTGGTTCAGTTTCCAAGGCCAAAAAAACGAATAATGGGAGATGAAGATCGTCCAAGTTATTTTCCCTTTAATCAGATATTGGGACACCCCATTCAAGAGTTATTTGTTTTCAAAGACCTTTTTCAAAAGATGGTAGACTCTGGACAAGTAAAATTGAAAAGTTCATCAGCTCAAGTAGCATGTGTGACTGCTACTAATCCAGAGGAAGAGGTAGAATGGCAAGAGGTTAAAAGTAAAAATGTGCAAAAATATGATGATTGGATGATCAGGAAATTGATCAACCAGACTCATAATATTTTACAAACACAATTGAAACAACCAATTTTGTCTTCTAACACTCCTGCCACAGTAATACCATCTTCATCAAAAGGACATTCTTCAATGAAGCGAAGTGATGATAAAAAGAAAGAGCAGTCAGAAGAAGATGAGATCATATCAAGGCCAAAGTTTTCCTTGACCCTAGCATATTTTATGAACTCTGTTTCAAAATCATGGGCACCACCCCGCCAAATGGTACAACCAAAATTAACTTGTTGAGAAAAATACTCTTCAGATGAAGGACCAATCTTCAGGTCTGTTAATTTCATTCATTTAATGGATCCTTATGCCAAGGGTGATTCTGATTATATTGAGCCATAACTATTCATACATAATTGGGGAAATAGAGGAAGATGCCAAGGTCGAGGATACAGAGGAAGACGTGGGAATTCCAGAAACCACCAGTTTAACTCTACCCCTGCCCGAATCATATATGCGGCAGAAACTCATTGAAGGGACCTTCAATGGGTTCAACAAGAACAAGGGGTTTCTCCTATGAAAGACATGCTTGGTTTTGACACAATTATTTTGGAAGACCGATTAGAAGCCACACCGTCTTCTTCTCAGCAAATGAATAGACTTAGTCAGTCTATTTTACCAAATCCAGCAGTATTCCAAGCTTCTTCTTCAACATAATGTACATCTATATCAGAAGAATCAACTTCCAAAGCACCTATAAAACCATATCTTCATGCTAAGAAACACTGACCATTGGATCAAAAGTATGATGTCTTGAAACATTTGGCCCAAGTACCGACTAGGTTGTCAATTCTGGATGCTTTGAATATATTAATAGATCTTAGAGAGGCACTCATTGGGTCTTTATCAAGTCCTAAAGAGTTTGAAACTGATGTTGCTTCTCCTGAGGTTTACCGTATAGAGAATGATTCTACAGAATGAGATGCAGTCAAATATTTTACGGATGAAGATGAAGGCCATGTGGTACGTGGGCTTATCAGACCATTGTATCTATCTAGAAATGTCAATGACATAGACATACGACGAGTCTTCATTGATAATGGATCCGAGGTTACTCTCATTCCTATTCGTTCACTTCATTGATTAGGCCTGAATGAATCTGACTAATCTCTTTTAACTTTAATGTTGCAACGGTATTACAATAATGAACAAGAATCTCTGGGAGAAATTACACTTAGAACTCTGTTTGGAGATCTTGTGTCTAATTTAGATTTTGTGGTTGTTCGTCAGGACACAACCATCAATATTCTATTTTGAAGGCCTTGGTTACATCAACATGTAGCAATACATTCATCATACCACCAATGACTGATATACTAATCAATGGTCAAATTGGTACATTTTATGGTGACAAGGATTTGTTCAAAACATGTGAATCTCAATACATTGAGGTATAGTTTTATCAAACAAAAGGAATGAAGTCCATGATGAATGAAATAACCAGAATTAATCCTCCAAATGGACTGGAAAAGATTCTTGAAAATCCATTCATGCATTTGAGTACATATTATGTGCTACCCATCAATCAAATTGAAAGGGTAAAACCAAATCAATGCACCCGTCTAGTAATGTTCATAATGTCAATTGAGGAAATTGCAACTGACAACATGAGAGAAATTATTAATACACCAAGCAATGATGAAATCTTGAATGGAGATTTTTTCATCTCATCTGCTAAACTACAGCAAGCCTCTACTTCATCAACTAGAATAAAAGTAGTAGTTTTAATGTCAGGGGAAGAAAAATATTTTGATTCTCAATCCATCAATCCCTCTTTATTACCAAAAAAAGACCCTTCGTCATTATTAGGGTCAGATATGATGTCCTTTTCTTCAGAATGTTCAAATACAGATTTCTACCCTATCATTGGAAGTTTTTCCACATCATCTATAATGCAAGTGGAAACAGAAGAGGTAACACATAATGAAGAAGAAGAGGAAGATCTTAGGGAATCTCCTCCATCATTTGAACAACGTGTCTCTACCACTATGGACTAACTCAGAGAAATAAATTTGGGTACAGAAGAAGACCCATGCCCCACTCTAATTAGTGTGGCCTTGACCTCTAAAGAGTAAGAGGTGTATACTTCCTTTCTAATGAAACAACAAGATATATTTTCTTGGAATTATATAGAAATTATAGGTCTTAATCCTAATGTATCCACACATCATTTGGGCTTTCAAAAAGAACATTGTGGATTCAAGCAAGCAGCAAGAAGGACACACCCAACTCAAGCCTCTAAAATTGAAGATGAAGTTGATAAGCTTATAAAGGCTAACTTTGCTAGGTAGTTCAGTATCCCAAATGGCTGGCCAATATTTTCCCAGTGACAAATAATAATGGAAAAATTAGAGTTTGCATTGATTTCAGAGATCTTAACTAACATTGTCCTAAAGATGATTTTCCAGTCCCGATTACAGAACATATAATTAATTGAAAGGTTAGATATAAAGATATTTCCTTCATGGATATATACTATGGGTATAATAAAATTTGAATGGCCCCAGAAGATGAATAATCAATGGCCTTCAGAGCCCCTAAAGATGTGTTTTTCTATCGGGTAATGCTCTTTGGCTTAAATAATGCAGGTGTAACGTATCAATGTGACATGCACCATATTTTCAAACCCTTATTAGGGAAATTTGTTGAATGTTATGTGGATGATTTGGGGGTAAAATCTAGGCAATGTTCTAATCACTTGGCTGATTTGGAAGCCATGTTCAATAAACATCAGCAACATAGTTTGAAGATGAACCCCTTGAAATGTGCTTTCAGGGTAACCTCAGGAAAATTCTAGGGCTTTGTTGTACGCCATCTTGGTATCTAAGTTGATCAAGAGAAAAAAAAATCAATCCTTGGTATGTCACCTCTTTGAAATTCAAAATAATTAAGAGGAATCCAAGGACACATGGCCTATATTCAACGCTTCATCACCAATTTGGTAGGCAAGTGTTTTCCGTTCACCAGATTAATGAAGAAAGGAGTTACTTACCAATGGACTGAAGATTTACAAGAAGAATCTGATACCATCAAGAAATATCTCTTCATTCCACTGGTATTGATGCCACCTATTGAAGGAAGACCAATTATTCTCTATGTGACAACTTTAGAGTGATCACTAGGTTCCTTTTTTTCCGAAAAGAATTATACTAGGATGGAAAACATTCTTTACTATCTCAGCAGCACTATGCATGATGCGAGAACACGATATTCAAGTATTGAGAAATGATTCTTGGAATTAATCTTTGTAGTTCAGAAATTGAGACACTATCTGCAACATCATGAGGTCCAATTGATTTCTTGTAATAATCCACTCAAATTTATCAACAGTCGTCCTATGCTTACAGGGTGTCTGGCATGGTGGGATGTTATTTTGCAATAGTTTGATATCTAGTTTGTGCCTCCAAATGAAATAAAAGGCCAATCTCTAGATGATTTTCTTGCTGAGCATCAATCTACGGAAGATACGTTGTTTAATACCGAACTTCCTTATGAATAGGTATTATCTATTCAAGATAACTCCCACACATGGGAAATGAATATTTATGGTGCTTCTAGAAGTCCAATAGGAATGAGACTGGAAAACCCTAAACTCAACAAGTTTGGATTAGGAATTATCCGTGTTTCTCCAAAAAAGGAAGTATTGCCTAATTCATTCCTATTATCGGAAGGTGGTACAATAATGAAGCAGAATACCAAGCTCTCATTGTAGGTTTGGAATTGGCCCTTTAGTTGCCAATGGATCATTTAAAGGTAAAAGGTTATTCAAATTTGGTAATCAAACAAATGAATGGGGAATACACTACCATAAAATAAGAGTTAATCCCTTTTTGTGATTATGTTAGAGAGTTAATGGCTAAATTTCCCTAATACCCGACATTATCTTATGTCCTACGATCAAAAAATGACCAAGCAGATGCACTGGCTAATGCAGCTACAACCCTGGAAGATCCAAATAAGGATGATAAAGTTATCAGCATAACCAATCGTCATGTGGTATTACATTTTTTTTCAAACCATAATGACGGAAACTAATAAAATTTTCCCTATTTATGAACCATATGGTCATACCAGAGGATGGAGAACATCCATCCTAGAATATCTTCAAAATGGAATACTTCCACCAGATAGGGATGAGAAAGAACAAATCCAGCGAAGGGAGATCAGTTTTACACTTTATGATAGTCCAGACAACCAAAATATCCTTTACAAGCGAGGGTTTGATGGAATTCTCCTCATATGTATTGATGGAGAAGAGACCGTAGTTGTAATGAAAGAAGTACATTCAAGAGCTTGCAGTGCCCACCAATATGGACACAAACTCTTTGATCATATCTGAAGGTTTGGATAATTTTGGCCTTCAATGACACAGGATTGTATAGATTTCACTGAAAAATGTCATCCTTGACAACTACATGATAATTTTATTCCCCAACCCCCAGAGTTTCTTCATACACCTAAATACTCATGGCCATTTTCCTCATAGGGAATGGATGTAGTAGGACCTTATCCTCCATCCATGACCAAGCAATTCAAGTATATTCTCACTGCTACATATTTCTTCTCTAAATGGGATGAGGGAATAAATCTCAAAAAATTAGGAGCCAAAAGCATTGTTAGTTTTTTCAAAACTAATATCATCACCAGATTTGGTGTCCCTCATACTATTTTGACAAAAAATGGAACCAATTTTTATTTTTCTGAAGTAAAAAAAGTTCTATCAGGAAGATAATATCAATTCCAACCTTAAATCTCACTATCATGCAGTGGCCAATGGATAGATATAGTCCTTCAATAAAACCCTATGAAATATACCCACAAAGATGGTGGATAAAGATAATAAGTTATGGCCTGATAAACTTTTAAATGATTTATAGACTTATCAGAAAACTACCTATATGACTACCCAAGAAACTCCTTATTCATCGGTATATGGAACAGAATCATTTTTACTAATTGAAATGCAATTCCCATCACTTAGAGTTGCAATCTGTGTTAAATTTTATACAGATGAAAGGTCTCGAAAATAGTTCAATGAGTTTGAATGATTAGATGAGAAAATATTGCATACTTTTCATCATCTAGAAGCCTATCAGAACAAAATTGTGCGAGATTTTAATATGAAAATTTTCCTTCGTTCATTCCTTCAAGGAGAATTGGTATTAGTATTTAGGAATCCAATGATACCAGGAAAGAAACCTCCAAAACCAGAACCCAAGTGGGAAGGACCTTATTCCATACATAAATTCTATTCAAATGGAGCCTATGCTTTAATCTCAATGGATGGAGGAATCATTACAACTCTTACCAATGCAATATTCTTGAAGAAATACTTTGTGTAATTATACATTAGATCATCCTCACTGCATGACTTTAAACTGTACAGTACAACGTCCTCACTACAAGATTTTAAACTGCATAGTACAATGTCTTTTCTGCAAGACATAAAACATCACAGCCCTCATGTCCTAATTTCAAGACATTAAACTACATAATAACCATCGGCCACTATGTTTCCTGACTTTAAAAGGTGTTGAATCTTATTCCTTTTCGCATGATGTTCAACTGCATGACATCATTTGTACAACTAACATTTTCTCTCTTCAACGATAGAAGCTTCCATAAGAAAACTTCATTGAAGCCATCAATACTCTCTAGTAGTACATGAGTCCCTATATTTCCTATGTTGGAGTCAAATATTCATAGAGACCATGTTTCAAGAACTATGTATGGCTTGATTCTAATTTATAATGAGATACGTGGAGACGCCTAAATCTCAAATTTTTGGCCCAGCCATAATCACAAAATATTCTTATTTTATTTTCTCCTCCTATATATGAATTAGATCAATACAAAGTGTTTCCTTAAGATATATGATTTGGTCCATATACCATTTTATGTCTTAAGATTTATCGTTCCATCATAACATATCAAAATCCCTCGTTACTCATGTCAAACACGATTAGTATGAGGAATGATTTTTTAAAGAACTATGTACAACTTGATTCTCATCTATTTTTGAGATACATAGGGATGACTAAATATCTAATATTGGGCACAGCTGTGATAAAAAACCCCCTTTATTTCTTGTATAAGAATCAAATCTGCATAGGAAATGTTTTAAGAATAATGTATGATTTGATCCTTTCCTTAGAAAGACATATATTGACACTTGGGTGTTATACATTAATCTAGTTACAATGTGTATTTTCTTTCATATAAGATCATTTTTGTCCTAACCACATGACGTTAAACTACATAGTATAATGTCCTCACCGCATGACTTAAAACTGCAGAGCTAATTTTGTAACTGCATGACTTAAAGCTGCACATTACCATATTCATTCAAAGGAATAAAAGAAAGTATCCATTTTACATATGAGTCTGATCTATTTAAAGCACATAAAACTCATGGTCCATATTGATTCAAATATTTCTCATATACACTGAACATAAACTCTCGTCCATAAACCGTACTCTTCATCTTGAATATTTTCATATTTTCAAAAGATTTTTTATGGTTTCTGGCGACAGAGTTTCTAATATCTGAGATACCTTTTGCTTGAATATGCAGCACGTGCCCTTAGGCGGCCCTGCATAAGTTGCCTACATAACAGGCATGTCTCTTAAAAGTTGACACTATTTGACTATGCAGCATATGCCCCAATTGGCTCTGCATAATACAACCCCCATAACAGGAGTGTCAAAAAAGGGTAACTTCGTTCATGGTTATAGTATCTTTGTACCCTTTAATCTTTGATGACAATATAAAAAAATTTGTATTTTAAAACATTCATTCAAGTACACTTGTCCCATTATCTTTCTCATAAGATGAATGTATTCAAAACCATGGTTTACACATTTCCCTCACCATGTGTTAAATTCAATATGAAATAACATTGAAATCACTAGGCCACATGTTATATATTATTTCCATTTTTGGTCCTAATTGTATGACCTAAAACTATAGACACCATATCTTTTACATTTGGGTTAGACCTTCGTAAAAATTTTATTCCTCTGATTCTTGGGATATTTTGGTTGGAAACACCCTCTCTATATTCATATACCTTTCTCCATAAACCAAACATTATTCTTTGGAAAATATGAATCTCCATAAACTTTCTTCGACTTTTAGAAATAGAATGTCAAACTTCTGAGAGCTCTATTGCTTGACTATACAGCACGTGCCCTTCAGAGGCCTTGCATAAGTTGCCTATATAATTGGATTTTCAGTCAAAATATGCCACTATTTGGCTATTCATCATATTCCATAGTTTTCTCTCTATAATACATCCTCCATAACAGGTTTGTCAAATAATGGTAACTTCTTTCATGGAAAAGACTTCCTCTAATGCTCTTATCCCTTTTACCATATCAATCCTTGGTTTCAGAAATTCATAAATCATAGTTTACAATTTTCCTTTCCATTACATGAATATGATAGTATATTTCCAAACAAATTATCAAAAAATTGGGAATTTTTTCTCATACCTCTGGTCAGAGCTAAAGACTTTAAATTAAAGTCACCATATATCCTCACGGCAAGACTTAAAACTGCACAGTACCAATGTCTTCACTGCATGACTTAAAACTGCATAGTTCCAATTTCCTCACTGCATGACTTAAAACTGCATAGTACGATATCAGAAATCTCCCCTTTTATGTTAAATTTTTATCCATTTCTCATACACAAAATTTTTAAAGAAATGGTTTTCTGATTCATGAAATATATCAGTATAAAATATCTCTTTATTTTTTTAAAAATTCATTTCCTTGGAAAAACCACTCACTGTGGTCTTGAGTCACCAAAATATTATTTTCCCCTACATATCAACAGCAAAATGTTGAACTTGAAAGAACTCTTTTTCTTGACTATATAGAACATGCCCTTAGGCGGCCTTGCATAAGTTTCCTACATAAGAGGCATGTTAGTCAAAAGATGCCACTATTTTGATATGCAGCACATTCCCTAGTTGGACCTACATAATACATCCCCCATCACGGGTTTGTAAAATAATGGTAATCTCATTCCTTTAAAAGAAACCATTTATGTTGATAATGGTTTTTTATATTTGGAGAACATAAAAAATCATGACTCAAGATTCCACCTGAAAATATTTAAAGAATACTATAGAATTTTTTAGCCACAGAGTTTTGTTTGGGATCTATTTTAAAATTTATGGCCAAAGATATTCAACCCTAAATATTATCCTTTTATAGTCCAACATTCATGAATCTAAAATTGAAGCAAAAAAAGATGTGGTAATCACGAGACGAAGAACCTGCACAGGGCACTCTGAACAAAAGTCGAGTCCCATCTCACTAAACATATATTTTTTTTATTATTTCGGTAATTTTGAGCAATAAAAAAAATGAGAGATACAATTATACAAAATTTTTGGGGTTATCCATATAACCCTAGAAATAATCAAATTATGCTCATTATGTCCCATGGATTAATAAAAAAACATTGAGAACTTTATTTATATTATGATAATAATGATGTTTTATCATAAAGGAATCATTTTCATCATTTACTTTTCATAATATTGCAATCGTAAAAAAAAAGTAATGAAGATTTATATGATTGAAAACAATATTTGTTTCATTAATATAAAAATAGAGGGCCAACCACAAAATGGAGCCTCTATATCATGTTTTAAAATAAACTCTCAACATGAATTTTCATTTGTTGGACCACTTCATAAGCTCTATGAGCTGCCTGTTGAATTTGAGATTGTTGAGAAACTGCAGCCTCCTCCACCTAACGAAGTGCTTCCTTAGTAGTTGAAATGTAAGTTATCCACTCTAATTAGGTTTATCTTAATGTATAATTTAATTACTCAAGTTTTTTATGAACAACATCCAGTTTTGGTTCAAGATATAACAAATCCTTCACAATTTCTTTGATTTTTTTGGCTAATCTCGAGTGATGTATTGTTTTGATTTGCCTCCGCCTCAACCATTGCAGCTTGAAATCCCTCAATATTGATGAGTTTTTTAGCCTCTCCAAAATATTTTCGTAGCTTATTCTCCTGCCCTCGTCATAGAATAGTATCTTTCATGGCATCATAGACTGGACGATAATTAAACCCACCAAATCCCAATACGGAGAATAATGTTGGATGTTTTGAAAAATGGGACGACAATTCATTTAAATGTTTTTTAGAAATTATGCTCTAGATATGCTACCATGTCTTCTTGTGTGCCATTCCATGAGCGCAATTCATCTCTATGTCTGAATCTGAATCACTACCATGAGGTAAAATGTACTCTGGAAACAGGTCGCTTAAAGAGATACGTTGTTCTACTTCTCTTGCGACAGTAGAAGCTTCACCTACTGACCTAGGAGATGATAACCATAAAATGATAAGTAATGGTCATTATTAGTTACAAATGGATGAAGAAAATATGATTTAGACCGCTGATTATATTTACTCAATAATAAGTCAGCTACTTGATTGGATTCATCCCCTGTATTCTCGGCTCTAGTGTTTTGATCACATGTTTCTTGAGAAGGGGAATTTACTTGAATTTTATCAGTTATAACATTTGATGTATCTATAAAATATCTTAATTAAGGATCCTCTATTGGTACATCCCCAGCTCCAGCAGATGGATAATGTTGAATACCCAGTTCTTGAAGAATCATTGCGGCATTTTTTGCAGATAAAGCTGCATAAGGTGAACTTTGATGTAAAGAATCAAGTTAAAGAACAAATTATATATGGTAAATTCATGAATAGGGAATAACATCCTTGAAATTCCTCATGAAAATCCCTAATCTCCTTGATGGAACCTAGAATATCAATATTTGGATTAAGGGTGTCCATCATTTCAGTGTATATAACCTGAAATGTTACAACATCCTCACCATTTAAGGTATCTAAAAAATATTGGTTGATGCCCAAATTGGCTCCAAAGACATTTTGTTCTGATGACTCTTCAATTCATATGACAACATCAAGTCTCTCCATGTTTGGGTCAACATCAATATTTGTCTTAGATTGCCATGGAACTTCACTCCTTTGTTATGAAGAAATAGTAAAATATGTATTGATTATTTTTAGGATTCTTTGACAAAAGTAACTGAGGAATGTATTTAATATTACCATCTCTTTCCACTATCTTAACAGATCCAGGAGTCGGTATAGCTTAATATTTTGATGATTTATCTACTAAAATTGCAGATTCGTCAGCATGAACCTGGGATTCCCCTGAGGCTTCTTTTTCTGGTCTTGAAGAATCCGCTCTTAATCCCTTAAGAGAGGATAAAGACATAGATCCTACAAGAGGATAATTTTTTTTTACCAGAGTATATTGAGAAATTTGTATGCCCTAATGATTTAATAAATACTTACTCCTTCGGTGAATTCTTCGAATCAATATCATTGCTCTTTTGCATTTTTGTTCAAAATCTTGGGGAGAGATTGAAACACTCCTCTTAGTATGGAAAACTTGAGGTAATGGTTGAGGATTATCTGTCACCAATACCCTGATCATGATTATTTCTCCTAGAGAATGTTCTGGTGACTTGGGAGGATCATTAGTTGCATCAACAAGAGAACCTGCAGAACCATACTGAGGTGATTCAAGAATCGGTCCAGATCTTCCTTCTCCACATATATTCTACATAAATACATTTTCATCAAGATTAATGATGATAAATGATAAAATAGAGTTGAGAATAATGAAAAATGGAAATACATTCTCAGTATTAACATAAATATCCCACTCCTCCTTAGAGTCGATAATTACCCCTTCGCGAACTCCTAAGACCAGCATATGAGGTACTTATTTAGAGGCTGGGATTTGTTCATCCGTTGCATATTTAAAAACCTCTAACTCCGCAATATTCTTCTGTACTTCATCCAAGTTATTGTCCGGATTGTAATCATAAGGTGCCTTAATGTCACCAATATCTGGTATTCTAATTCCATGCTAGAGAAATTCCCATCCATCCCTAAGATCATGGGTTACACTCTCCCTATGATGAATGGATGAAGGTCACACATAATTCAATCTTGGTATGGCTGATTGTGGAGGGGATTCAACAAATTCCGAATTAAGAACTTATTCAGACCTCTCTTCCTCAGAAAGTTCAACAGATAGAATAGGAATCTCTGTAAGAGGGTGGAGACTAGATTGCCTTGGCGTTGGAGGTATTGCTTCTATTGCCTTGGTATTCCTTGTATACTTCTTGCAAAGATGTTTTGAGGGTTCTGAAACCATTGAAACTTTTGTATCATCTCTTGCCTTGGAATTCTTACCACAATTTCCACATGCAACAGTTGTTGTAGCTGCCACTCGATATATTACTTTTTTCAGAGCCCCTTGAGGATATGAAGAAACCCATGCTTTGGAATACCCAGATTCCAATGCGATCGATGCATCTGGTTCATGTAATGTAATTAAAAATTTGGATACCTCTAAAGCTGTAGGAATCCATAATTGTAGCACTACTATTTGGTGCTTCTCATTTCTAACATATGTTGGTGGAAAAGTGGTTGATTGTTTAAGACATCAGAACTAACAAGCAAACCTATAGGGAACGTACGCCTCGCAGATAATTTCACCATCAATCCAATTTGATAATATATCATCCTTGAATGCCATCATATAAGATCTCAACTTGTAATTCTTTTATTTAACATCATCAATAAATGTTCCAGTTGGTGGGTTACCAAAAAGAAAGATGTTAAATTATCCTAAGACATTCATTACCTTCAGCACCTCAGCAGGTCTAATGTTCAAAGGCTTAAAACGTACAACTTTTTGTAAAATGGGGTGAATCGTCCATTGGGAACTGTGACTAAATACAACACTGAGTATGAAGAAAAATGTGCTGCAATCCAGCACCACAACACTTGGAATGGAACTATGATCTGAAATGGAGCCTTCTAATTGTATAAATGCAGTAGGAAATAGTAAATTCTTTCCAGTAAAAGGGTTCCTAACCTAATATACTTCTTTTCCACCAATTTAGTTGCGATAAAAAAAGTCTCTGATCTTACACCACATTCGGATTCACGGACTGGAAGCAAATAAACACTTAGACACATAGCAAGGAAGGAAGCTAAGCATACTTTTGCATTTATATTGGGTTTGACTTTATAGCCCCAAGGTTTATAATTGCCTCTTTCCAGCGTAGGCCAATATGTGCCTAAACTGCCTTGGTTATCTATATAGGGACAAATAGTTGAACATCCACAAGTTGGACCTTCCTCTGTTGTTGGTTCTAAGAAGGATTCCACCCACACTCTAGCATGAATATCTTTCTTGTCCTTGTGTAAATTCTTCACTATCTTAAATAATTCATGATCTAGAGGTGTTGTTCTAGAAGCATTTCCCCATGATGTAGTAGGTGGAATGAATTCATCATACATTTCCCTAAGAATGGGAACTCCATCTATTTGGTAAATGTCCTAGAGACTAATACCAACTTCACCATGTGTCAAATGAAAGGAATTCGTTTGTGTACTACATCATTTCAGTAATTTAGGAATGAATTCATTTTTGTGAACATATGTTTTCCCCATCCAAACAGCTTCGTAAATATGAATGTTTGATAACTCTTTTTTGAATTCTACACAAGTCCGACTTACCTAGAATTCCCACATCCACTCGGGTTTTACACCCCCTCCAGAACGAAGGTCCCAATCTCCTTTCCAACCATTAGATTGATCTATTTTACAAGACCTAAATGTGGAATCATAACAATGTGATCTTAACTCTACAACATGATCTTTCATATCGGGAGTGAAACCACTATGATGAAGGATGTAGATAATAGGGACTGTGACTTCTTGTATTGGAACCACCCTTGCACTAATATTCAAGCAGTTACAGTTGGAATATTGAAGAACATAATTCATTGGGAAGTACTTCTTAATATATGGAAAATGGGAGTCTTGAAATATCCCATGCCCGTACAGGGGTAAGTACGGACTTTGTGGATAGTCACGCTGGTATGGAATTAAACTCTTCCATAGCATTGGAAGAGTACTCTCAACAATTTTATAATAGTCTAGTTCGATGATCTTCATCATTTCATTTTGCTGATCCTTAGCTTATTCAGCATGGTTCATCAAATGATTCATTATTTCCTAAAAAAGTATTACCAAACATCTAGGTCATAATTTTAAAGAAGAAAGTGAACATTTTGGCAAAGGAAACTATTCACATAGGTCCTTTGACAAGGTCCTTCGATGAGGTTAGTCACGTAGGTCCTTCAAAAATGTTCTTCGGTGAGGTCATTTCTGTAGGTCCTTTGAAAAGGATCCTAGCGCAACTCCATCGATGAAGTCCTTTTTGGCGTAGCTCCATCACGTAAATAGTTTTACGTAAAAAAGATTCAAGAGAATTACACAAGAGCACAACGCGTTGCAGTTGGGTGAAAGAGCTACACAACGAGATCTCTGAATCATGGAGAAAGCACAGATGAAGAAAAAAATAAAAAAGGTGAGACATATTTATAGGAAACTGAAGACCTATGTGTCCGGACTGCACACACCCTCTTCATGCTGTACCTCTGCGAAGCAGCTTCAAGGTACACCTGTATGGTAAATATATGTAGAAACCTATGTTGTTCGACAACATTCTCCTCATGAATCAACCCTCATTGTATGTTTTCAGATCAAATCCTGAGCGGGGGGGGGGGGGGGGCTTTTGTTGACACTACTAAAGAAAGTAACCAAAAGGATTATTAAGGCGAACTCTGGATGTTTTAAATCCCTAAGAAAGATTCAAAGAGTAAAAAGGAAAATCACTAATAATCCCAAAAGAGCATTGCGTTGGAGTAGATTCACAAGACTAGGTGAATGAGCTACGTGGCCCACCTACGTAGTTGATCTACGTGGCTGAACTATGCGGCCGAGCTACGTGGCTGACCTACGCGGCAGAGCTCCGCGCCCGATGATGTTTTCTGCACATATACGGAGCACCTTAGTGGAGGAACTATGAGAAGTATCTGCATGAGCAACATATCTTTGACGAGGCCCATCCGTTCCTATAAATAGATCCCTTGGACTCCCCATTTGAGAACTGAAAAAAGTGAAAGACTCTATGAAGCTCCCATTGTGTATCTCTTTCACCAAGATCTCTCAAATTGTCTCATGTAGCTCTCTAAACTATGAGAGAAGAGACAATTAAATCGGATAGGCATGTTTTTAAATTCTTCAAATTCTTCAGTCATCATCCATACCTGTGCGGTACACCTTCACGGTACACCTACACGGTACACCCACGCGGTACACCCGCACAATACACCTGCACAGTACACCCATGCGATAAAGGAACTGGGGTTACCTATACGGCATACATGTGCGAGGTACCCACATGACCAGATCAAGTACCCTTCTTAAAATCCATTCATGGAAGGGTATATCCTTCCTTGGTCCGTTATCATAAAGTGACTAAGTTGAATCCTCCACCAAAACCTTCTGACTTCTCAACCCTCTGGGAAAGGCACATCAGTGTGTCTCCTATTTTGGGTTTGTATTTCCGCAGTCAGAGGTTTCCCACATTTGTTTCAAAATGGTGTTTGGACTCATGAGATGTTTGTGGGTTTGTATATCTGTTGTCACATGGACTCTTTACCCTGGAATAGTGTTGGGATGTTCCTGGTTTGAAGAAGGTTTTGGGACCTGTCCTCTCCCTTCTCGAAGAAATGACCCGAAATCTCAGATATCTAGTAGAGAAGGTAAGCATCACACTTGATTTTCCACGCAAGCATAATATAACCTTCCATCCCCATACCAGATAAATTTTAGGGTTGCCATCCTAGTATAAGGCCCTCACCTTCACCCCTTCCTCCTTACATTTAACCCTGGTCCAACGTAAATTTAAAAGAGGGAAAGCTCGTCACCTCGCCCTCTTCCATGGTCGACACACCCTCTTCCATCAGAGGAGGAGGAAATATTTGAATGTGTGAAGTGTCATTGTTGAATATTTCACATCCTCTTGTTTCTCACACCGAGCTTGACTCACATGGGGTTAGAGATACGTGATGATTAAAACATGTGCACAAACACTCGCAAGAAGGAACTATGAGAAATCCGATTCCTGTTCAAACCAGGATATGTAGGAAGCCCTTTCAGGGCCCGAGCTCACTGGATATCCTCCTTAGGAATCCAACCTTAATTCCCCCAATTTGGGCATCCTCCTTAGGATATTAGACTCATATTTAATTCTTAAAAAATCACGACATCATTTTAAGTAAGTAATCCCAAACTCATCTCTCTTAGAGAACCATACTAGCCTATGAGATTTATCAAACTACGTGGGATTTGTTTCCCATCCATATGGGATACGTAGGAAGCCTCCTTGAGATTCAAACCAAACAATTAAAATCAACCTTGTTATTCTTGGGCCATATTCCCAATAGGGTCTGATCCTACATGGAAATTCATATCCTCTCCAAGTTCTTTGGACTTCTTTAGCATAAGTCCCACACTAATATTCAACTAAGCACCTTTCTCTTAGTGGTTCTTATCACATGACCTTAAAAGGTTTTACATGTCCCATTTAGTGGAAATGAACCATGTGGGTTCTGATTCCTTTCACAAGGATACATAGGTAGCTCATTTTATGAGCACGATCCCAATATCAAAACAAACCTTTGTCTCCCTGGATGACAATTAATTCCAGAGTTCCCCACTGAGTGACTTAAAAACTAGAATCATCATATTTATGATTAAAAGAATCTCTAATCGGTATATTAGTGGATACCATTGATGGAAAACCTCGAATACATACAGATGTTTCCATTGATTAAGAACCTTGAATGCATACTGATGATTTTAAATTTTACACATGTTAATATGTGATTGAAAATTTCAAGGGACACTTGTGATATACTTGGTGAATTAATAATGATTCATGAAAATATTTTAATTTTACAAAGAGATTCCTCGAGTAGACAATAATCCCCCCCCCCAAAACTCTATGATGAGTTTGACCGCCCATCCTCTCAACCAATGCACGTTCTTAAGTATCACAAAGTTCAAAACATAACGATCGCATGCCTTTAGAAAGCAGTTCCTCTTTGGATAAAGAACTGTTCTAAGTTTCCAGTTCCATGAATAAATCCAATGGAATCCTCTTGGAAATAGTGATTCTTAAATCTAGAACACACGTTTCAAGGAACTACAAAACACATAGACAATGGTAATCTAAATAATACTCAATGAGCAAATTATCTCCATCACTTAACATCCCTATGTTTTTACTCACCATAATGAGAGATTTAATTATCCTTTTAAATTATTATTAATATGGTTTATTATTTTTTTGATGATTAATTATGAAGATAATAAAAAGAAAGTGATATGAAAAGATTTGGGTGACGAACACAAACACGAGTGACGAAGAGAATTAAGAACATGCTTTCGATTGAATAAAAAAGAAAAATAAGAGATTGGATTCTAACTTAATTAAAACTATTTTAATAACATTAACATTTAATAAAAGAGGGTGGTTGATTAATAGAGAAAATAAGAAAGAAACATGCATTAAAATTTAATAAATACACTAACACTTATGAGATTACAAACAAAGAATAACACAAAAGAAAATGAAAACAAAGAGAGGAGAAAGAGTCTTTCAAGTGAAAAATTGAGTATGAGAGGTCCTCAAAATAATTTTTAAAGGATTTGGTCATGTTAATGTATGCCCATTTATTATGAAATTACAACCCTTTACATAGAGAGGAGGGGGAAGAATTTATAGCCCAAGGAGGTGAACTGTTTGCATACCAAATTAGCCCCTCCACTAGGCTCACCAATTTTGTACTCTATACAGAAGAATCGTGAAAAAATTGGCTTAATAAAAGTTTTATATATTAATTTAGTAATTATAACCTCATAATATGGTGTCCATTGGACTTAATGATCAAATGTTATGGTGGTTTTATTAAACAATTGTAATATTTCCATTTCAATCCTATCTTTTTAGAAGACTGAAATGTGAATTGGTTTTGAATAGGAAGATTCCCTCAAATACAAACACTTTATTCTATAATTTATTCCACCTAAATTTTCTATTTGACACTGAAAATGATCAAATCAATTGGATTTCAATATGAAAAGAAAATTCAATAATGGTGTGATGGGTTTAATTCCTCGACAGAGGGGTGGAATGGTCTTGATAGAATCAATTGTGTCAATTTTTGGTAGATTTGGGCATTGAAATATTTATCCAATTTTAAAGGCATTTTACCCCGACCATTGGAGGAGAATTAAAATATTTGGACTTCTGGAATGATCTTAGAAATCTTATCTTTATGGATGGTCCTGTTTCTTCACAAATTCTGCTATCCTTCTTGGGTGGACCATATGACCCATTAATTGGCAGAATTGTACAATGATAACTTATATGGAAATGTCATAAATTGAATAAAGAATCCTAGAAAATAGGAATCACATAACTTGGATCAGTAGGACGATAGTGATGATTAAAACAAGAAACTGACTTGAATCTGGATGAATTCAAATAATGCTCAAAAATTATATTTAATATCTAAACATTAATATTCCGCAAAAATTATGCACATTTCCAAGAAAATAAGTAAAAAATATATATAAAAAGTTATGAAAATATTAATAACAGTATTCCCACTTTGGATATAAGAATTACTTTCTTTCTTTATGATGAATCATGGTAGTAGATGATCAGGCCAATTCTCGGGATACTGGGTAGTTTTTGGATTCTTTTTTATTATTTTGAATACTTTGTATTTACTACTTCCATGAATACCTATTTTATAGTTTTATAGAGACATGAAATTACATTATAATTTTTTTTATGATTCAGTTTCCATCTTGTGATTATTATTATTCATTATTTATGTTTATCTTCTACAGTCATCTTTTTTATTAATTATTATTATTCCCCTATTTTTTATCCATATATTATTATATATATCTATTGTTATTCACTCTAAAATTAGATAATATTCTCCTAAAAGATGCAACCTAGACCCTCGTTTATAGTCTATAGCCTTGTCATATAGGGAGGCATGTTTAAGTCCATGTGGCCCATCAGCTCGGGGAACCTTCAAGTGGAAACTAAGTCGGGACATCGTATAAAATCAGTCTTAGTTGGTGTAATAAAGTAAAAAATATCTTAATAATTGAATTCCACTAATTTGACTAAAAACATACATAAAGAAACATAATAATAGGAATTATGAAAAGATAACAAAACATTTCATCAAATCCATAACATCCCAAAAATACTAGATCACAGTAATAAAAAATGTTCCTCAATATGAATTAAATGGTCTCTAAACTCCATACACACCTATATATTGGTAACATAGGCCATGTCTCAAGAAACACTATCCTATGGAGATCCAGAAAGTAAGACAGAACTTGGTGGAACCCAAGTCCCAAATAGCACGATCAACACCCTTATTGACCTATGCATGCATCCCAGATCTTCCAAATTCCCAAACCAATGAGATAGACATAATCCCATGTTTTAAACTCTATTAAAAATAAAAATATGTATCAACAAGGAATGAGGAATGAAAAAAACCAAACAAAAAATTCTCATCCATGAGTAACCATATTACAAAAGAAAATAATTCAAAGGATGCCCCAAAAGAAGGCCACCTCAATCATCTCAACATCACTATGCTCACCATGATCGAAATCCCGAAAAAAATAATCACAATGATCTGAATTCACATATGAGATCCCATTAATGATTATCCTTATAGACCAAACATTTTTTTTCCAAATATCACAGGCCTAGACCACACAACATAGATGGATTCCAAACTAAATCATTGATTGAACACTACCTTGGAAGATTACAGTGCATACCACCTAGATAAAAGAGAACACCTACCACTCTATTCAGAGTACGGGTTGTGTAAAAAACAAGAATGAGGAAAACATATAAAGACTATCTGCCCAATATTTTCTCAAGACCTTTTTGGAAGACATAAAATAAACAACACAAATCATAAACCCATCTCAGGCATATCTTCCAAATCATATCAAACAATACCATCACAAACAGAGATAAATCCAAAACACAAAATCATACAAAACAAAACACTTTCCAAAATAGGTTCCAAAAGTAAATTAACAAAACCAATTTTGAAAATGATAGGCACAAACTAATTACAAACAATACAACGGTTTTATTCAGAACATTTTGTTTTTAGAAAACCTAAAATCACCTGTATTCTTAAACACCCATCATGGTACAACATCTAATAACCATGAAACATCATTTTTAAAAAATCATTTCATTCCAATGTGAGATAATCACTCTGAATAAGCTCCCTATATTTAAAAAATCTCAACCTTAAAACATTTAATTCCAAAAAACACATTTTCACTTCCATAATTTTTTTTCCTAAATACACTACCAATAAAAAAAAATCACAAAAAAGTCACAAACTCCAATGCATATAACATGCCTCAACAAAAAATTGATCCAACTATATCAACACATCAACATACCTACCTCAACCTTTTACTATTTATAGAGACACTCTAGGAAATAAAAGAATCAATGGATCTATATATAAAAAATATATGGGATGAATAAACATGATTAACATTTCAAAATGATTTTACAGACCTTGGGATAATTGAGCAATGACACCTATAATGAATCAAAATAAACTGCTTTGTTGAAGTATGGTTTTCTGTGCCTTACATTCTAACCTCGCCACTTGACTTCCCTCTTCATTTACACCATAGAAAAAAGGACCCTCATGGAAAATCTCATCATGTCAATCTTGATCAAAACAACACCATTATGAACATAAATATGAAAATTTCAACAACCCACAACTACTTGAGACACAAGATGAGAAAGAGTTCATGACGATCTCCCAATGCCTACATCCTAAGATCTAACATTTTTATCTCCTAACTATAACATACAAAATAAAAAAAGAGTGATTCCAAAGCACAGACCTTTAAAAAACTAACATATAGCTTTGATACCATCTTATAATGAATTGGAGTGGGCTACCCTCCAACATAGCACCCAACCAAGACCTCTATAAGGCTCGAAGGGTGTTCTTGATCCCCACAAGCTGGAAACAAGCGCATATGTATCAACAATGGATCCATAGGAATAATTTTACCATAAAAAAGGCATAAATAAATGTGAAATTGGAAAAAGAAACTAAACAAAGTATGTACAAAAAATAAACAAGATAATAAATAAAACTAAGCTAAAACTAATCAGGAAGGAATAATAAGTAATAAAAAAAATCCCTCTACTTCCCCTAACTCCCACCCTTATAATGAAAACCAATAAATCACATATGGAGCCCTCCCAGCCTCCCATGTATATTGAACCACAAATACTTGGTATTGAGAACCATAAAATGTAAGTAATAAAAGATAAGGTAGAAGGCAAAATGTATTAATCATCAATCAAACAGCCCAAGTCCAAACTATGGGGGGAAAAGCTAGGGCACCTGAAACAATGAAATAGACTACACATAAAAAATGAATATGTTGGTTGTGAACAAGACATGATTAGTAGGATCCCACTGAGAATTATATACAAACACATACAATTTACATCCCACTAACACCAGTTCAGACGTACATATAAAACTATGTCTTTTCATAGACTTTTGATAAGGGAATCAAAAATACCTCAAATATGATACAAACCCACTTTTTTGTTTTTATTAAATAAAAAAACTAACTTGGAAACAATTTCATCAGGCTAATAAAACATTGAAATCAATAAAATTAATTTATAATTCAATTTAAAATCAATCAAAATCCTTTACATTAATTTTTTTTCTAAAATATACTTTATAAATTCATTTCAATGAAAAAGAACCAAAGACCACCGTCAAAACATGCTAGAAATGGATCCAAAAGTCAATCCAGATAAAAATGGAAACCAGAATAAGGTAGGGGTTTCACAATAAATACAATTAGGGGAGCATGAAATCAAGAACAAGAGAATTATTTCCTATATCAACAAACAATCAATTATTCAGGTGTCAAGGGCTCTAGTATAGGTACTGAAGGAACCCATGGAACAGTTAAAATCATGATAAATATATAATTTAAAATTGTAGGTTTAGATTCATGTTAATATAAATAAATACACAAAACGCATTCCCCAAATTTCTCAAAGGGTCACTGGAAATTCAATTTTACTAGGAATAAAAAATCAAATGAAACTATAAAGAGGACCTTGTTTGTTATAAAAAAAAATAAAATAAATTTACGACATCTCTTTAATCACATGAACAATGAAGAATCCATCAAGGAAGTGGAATATATAAAACCTTATTCATCCTTTTTATTCTCCATATAAACTTGGGAGTATATCAGAGGAGATATCCTCTATATAAAATTTTGAAAATGAATTAGTTTAATATTCTATAAGAGAAAATTAGTTTTTATACCTAGGTTATATTTTCTATAAATTTAACTTTGGTCCCTATAAAGTAATAATATTCATTTTAGAACCTTATTCACACTTATGAATTAATTAGTCTTTTCATTAATCTCATGGAAATTTTATAACTCACTTATAACAGTTTAATATGTTGCATTATAAAATATGAACTTTTAATTCATCTCATAATCTCTCAAAATAATTTAACGTACCATGAATGTGTTATATTTGTTTGAAAAAATTATTTTTTATCATGTTCAATTTTATAATGAAATTACATGTGAAAGCCAAGAGAATAATCATTCCGTAATTATTATTATAAACTTGAATAATATAATTGAATTATTTTAGATGTAATCGTTCACACTCAGACATTCATCGGCCCCTCCACATGGGGTCGACTTCATTCTAATCTTTTATTCATTTGAATGGGTGAAACTTGTGGATACAATTAGTTTGTGACCCTATATAACCTTATCTATATAGTAGTGAGTCCTACTCATAGACCAATAGTGGGATATATCAACCCATCATTTACCATAAGTATATAAGTAATGTCATAGTTATGGCTAGCTCCTATAAAAACACTATGTGTAATATAATCTATTTGTATTGTGGTATCTCATAAAGAAAGATGAACACCAGTTTCATCACACTTTTAATTATTTATTTGTTCATTGACCTTACTATATATACTTACCTTTAGTCTCCATAACCATGGATTTAATAAAGGTACTTCCATCCTAATCAACTGGTACCAAGAGATCTATTCCATTCAAAATAGAAAAATAATGTATTGATTATTCAACCAATACTATACCATCAATGACACACCCAATGAAATATATGTCACCATAGATTCAATCAAATTGTTTTTATAATGAACCTTCCCTTTTACTTATATTAATATATGATTTTATGTGTAATTAACCTTCCACTACAAACCAAGGATCGTACAGTCTAGGGTCTTTGGAATATTAGGTACATAAAACAGAAAACAAGGAATTAGAATAAAACATATTTATATTAATTATATATAAGGATATTATAACTTCATATGATATCCTAAATCTGAATAGGATAACCTGGGTGAAACATGAACAACAGTATGAGCTAGAAATCCCATTAAGTGAATAAATATAGAAATAAAACATAGCACAGGGGTTAGAAGGCACACCATGATGACATAAATAGGCATGAAAAAAGATTAAAAATAAGGAATAATAACATGTAGTATATGGTATCATGTAATAATGTAATAATAGGAATGTGTAAACAACAAAAAACATGACATAAACATGCTAAAAGGCTAACTTTCAAGACTACTTCACATGGTGGGCAAAGTCCTATAAAGGAATCAGGTTCACACTCTGTCCCAACATGATGTATCATGAGACTAAAAATTTCCCAATGCATTTGAGAACTATTTAGGATCACCCATAGTAATATGTTCATACATATTTATTCCATATGAGAATCAAGCATAAAAATAAGTTTTACCCATGGAAGGAAATGGGTATTGTAATTATGTCAAAGAGCATAACAAATGGGCGTATCATAATGGTTTTCATGTAATAATTGATTTAAATCATACATGGACATTAATAAGATTAAATAGCTATATATCAAGATACTTTTTGTTAAAATAAAAAAAAGCATGTTAAAAATGTATTAAAGAAACATTAGAAATGACCCTCTTTAGTGTCATTTAAGGGAAAATATTAAAGAGCCTTTAAGTAGGAAAAAGTATAATTGTTTTTACAAAACCATAAAATAACATAGATAGTTCTAATGATAAAAGGATTGTTTTTGTAAAAATATTTTTGGATTAATATAGATTATGAGGTTTACTGGAAAATGGGTAAAAAATTGGGAAGTTCCGTTTAACTAGGCTTGCTTTTCAGAAGGAATTGAAAAGGGGAACTTATAAAACGTGTATTTCCACATATAAGAGCGAAGAATTGAGATAGGTACATATGTTTGGAATATTAATGTAGAATTTATGAGGATTAAATAATAATTATTATGAATTACATTACTTTAAATAGAGAGAATGCAAAACCTAAATGAAAAATAGTGGTTCAGAGAGAATCCCTTCACTTAGATCTGAAAGTGTTCTTTACTTGCACTTAATGTCCTGGATAATAAATTAGATTCATTAATAATTTATTGAAGACGCAATTAAACATGAATATTATTTATAATAATTTTTTTAAGTTCATTTAATGACTTTTTTATGATTTATAAAATTCAATTTCATCATTTTAGAGTGTTGGTTTCCTTGGTTTTAGTGATTGCTTCACTTGTATACATGTATGAACGATCATGTAAAATGGGAAAAATTATCCAAAACTAAAATTATATGTTCTCAATGAACATAAAAAATATTAAATGGTCTTATATATCTTTTTTCCTAGATATGAGGATGATTAATTAGATAAAACATTAATGATAACTGTTTTGAATATTTTGGAATTTTTTCCGATCATCACAAACTAGTTTTGTATTATTAATTAATATTCTGTATATATACTGGTTCCAGAATAATAAATAAGTTTTCATAAAAAAAATTAAATATTTTTTAACCATTATATTATTTTTATGAATATCCTTGAAGGTGTTATTAGAAAGTGGAAATTCATTATCCACGAAGGTTGTGAATGGACACCTCACGGATGATGATTTAATTTTTAGAAAAAAATAAAAGACAAGAGAATTGATGGCGGATATGACATTAACATAATAAAATTCACATATATATATATTTATAAAATAATTTAATTATCATGTTACTTTGTACATGGTATGTTAGGGAAGGATAAGTAATGAAAATTAATTTAAAGAGAGGGAGAATGTTTTACCTTTTGAGTTTCGTCTCCTTGTGAACCTATTTAAGGGACTTGGAAGTTGTCTTTTGGTGAGAACATAAAGACAATAACATGGGTAATATGTTTGGGAGAGTAATTGGATAGAATATAAGCAACATATAAGGCTTATAATGTGTGAATAAAATATGTGGTGAGGGTTGGTATTTATAGTAGAGAGGGGTGTTTTTTTGATCATTTTATTAATTTGTATAATATTTTGGCTCAAGAATATCACTAGTGTGAGTTATTGTGACTAAGTAATATAACTGGTGTGTGATTTTGGACCAAAATTTTCTTACATAGTTCATAACAGAAAAATTTATTTATTTACTTATAATGTTAAATACTATAAATTAACGTATTTCACTATTCAACAAAAAAACAATTATTTTATAAACTTCCTGATAAATTCCCCTCAACCATTTTCAATGAATAGATTTAATAAATTAACTATAATTGATGAAAATAATTTTCTAAATATGATAAATTTAATTTTTAATTAAAATCTTCATTTATTCAAAAAATATCAAATTTAGAATTATTACTAATTCCATGAAAATTTGAAAAATTAATTATGGTCCCATAAAATTATCGTTTAATAATTATAGAAAAAAATTAAAATTTATGAATCAATTTTATGAAAACTAATTTTCTTGGAAATCATTAAATTTATTAGAAAATTGTAAATAAATATTTATTACTTAAAAAATACCAATACTTAATTTATCATTTTGAAAAAATTTATTTACTTATACCATGATATAAATATAACATTCTTCACTTATAAGATATTGTTGTTTTATTTGTAATTTAATAGGTGAGGTTACTGTTCTATTAGGTAGTTTAATATTCTTAATGGTCACATTTCTATTCAAATGCTCAAGTTACTATTCCATTGGTAAAGGTTCCTTCATTTCTAGAAATACCTATTATGTCATTAATTATTCATTTATATATTTTTATTGTGTTCTATATTTGATTTTATTAGATTTATAATATATGATATAATTATAAGAATGGAATTTTCCTTGATAAAAATATGGGTCATTAAATTCATCCACCTTTATGAAATTTCAACCACAAAATTTTGTTTTAAATACTAAGGTGAAAATAGATGAGGGTACTTCTTCTTCATTAATTGATCTAGTTCCCATATTTCCTCTTCATACTTGTGGTTTTACTAGGATCTCCCCTAATCAACTTTCTTATCAGACTAACTATACTATCAAGGATGTTGTTAGCTCTCACAGTATTAATTTTCCTGAAAAATTAAATTATGTCATTGACTGCAACCCTTTTGCTAACACTAATTATTTTTTAATTTTGTAACCTGCTCATAATGGAATTATCGACTCAAAAACTACTTACTACCATGGATTTATTAATTCTAAAAAAAATATTAATAGGATTAATTTTTTTTGATAAACTATGGATAAAACCTTTGAGATTCAATTTGAATTGGCGTATTTCTCACAAGAGGATTCCCACTGACACATATATTTAGTCTTTTGGGATCCATATTTTCCCTAAATGTTGTTTTTTTAAAAAATATCTTTAAGACATTAACCATATTTTAATTTCATGTGTTACTGCTACTACTCTATGGAATTATGTGCTTGATCTTTTTGTGTGAAGATGGTTACTTAATGACTCAATCAAATCTCAACCTCAACATTGGGTGGATCTTAAATCCTCTAAACAAATCGAAATCCTTTTCTTAACTTCCATTTTTGAACTTATTCATGTTCTCTAGTGTGATAGGAATGCTATTATTCATAAAAACTACTCAATTATTTTAAATGCAGGTCGGATGGAGATACTCATTGCCATTCGGGAAGCTTCTTTGATTCAAAAGGGATCTTGAAACAACATAGTGAATGACTTTGGTATTCTGCATCTCCTTGGGGTTAATAGTATTTTTCATCATCCTAGATATACTTTTTATGTATTCTAGAAAGTTCTACTCCTAGGATGGATTAAATTTAATATCGATGATACTTCTAAAAGAAAAACAGAACCTTTGAGTTGCAGAACTATTTTTAAAAATAACTCTAGGAAAATTCTTGGATTTTTATATGGAACTTGTGGAATCTCCTCAGCTTTGGAGGCTGAAATTATGAGCATAATTTATGCTATCTCCTTCACCAAGAAACATGGTTAGGCAAATATATAGATTGAATGTGACTCAAATACCATCGTCCAAGATATTTGGTATAGTGTGATGCACTTTGTGTGGCCTCATACTACTCGCTCGATAGACTGTCTTCATTCACTGATGGAATTCAACTATATTATTATGCATTCCTTTCATGAAACAAATACGGTGGCAGATGGTCTTGAAAATATGGGAGTAAACCATGTCACCACCTGGTTGGATGACCACCCTGTTGATTTACTACCCATTTATGATAGAGATAGTAAAATAATCCCATATATTATACACATGTAATTCATTTTTTTATTATAAATTTTTCCATTAAGTCTTTGACCAAGGTGCCACCTTCTTAAAAAAATAGTCTCAATAAACAATGAGATTGTTTCAATAAACTCTTACCACATGGTAAATTGGGACCATAATCTCTATGTAAAAACTTAAATCACATGAATCATAAAATATCATTAATATAATTATATTAATGATATATCGAGTCAAATTTATGTATATACACCTTGAAAAAGAATATAGCTTCATATCAAAACATGTGTCTCAAAGTATGGAAATTGAGAAAAAACTATCTTACCGATTTGGTCTCTTTTGAAACATAAACCTCATAAAAGAAATATCATAGAATGGATATGTAAATACCCCTAAATTTCATAATAGGAATCATATAATAAATTCATTTTCATTATATACACCATGAAAAAGAATAGAGTGTTGAACATGGAATTTAAGCCACATATATAAAAAGTGAGATGAAATTCCCTTACCTTATGTCTTAACTCTTTTCGTACTCATACATAGTCATGTATAATGAATATAAGTATATTATAAATATTTTAAAGAAATATATTATTATATCTAATAGTATATATGGTTTTATTATGTCTTTATATTACCCTCTTATTAGCAATTCCAGGTTAAAGTAACCTTTCAAGTAACAACCACTGTATTTATCATATATATTTTGATTGTTATTCTTGATACTCTTACCTAAATCATGATTTAATTATTTCCAAAATATAAAACATTATTTATATATCATATATATTCAGTATATAAAAATTTATAATAATATATAAAATATAGATATATGAAATGGAATACACCGTTCATGGAGACAGAACGTTGTTTCTATTTTTATACCGTATTGAAAGAAAGAAAGAAAATTAAATATATGTATATAAGTATATAATATCCTTATATTAGATTTATTTTATAATATATATCATATAATTTCACTAAATCCATCCTTAATACATTCTATGAAGAGTGTGAATGAATCACATCTCTGTGAGGAGTTGGTAGTCCAGACATCCAGAAATTGTGTTATCATTTTTACACAAGATGGAAAGTATAAAGGTATGTGTTATAAAAGAATTATACAATAATAAATACATAAAAAATATCATATATTTCACATATTAATATAATTTCCACCATAATTAACAACCATTGATGGTGTTAAATGTAAAACGAACAATCATCATTTCGTGAGGTGGTAGTTCATCTTACAGAAGAATGGTAACTCTATCACCCATTAGATGGAGGTGTGTGTATGTGAAGATTGAAAAAATAATTTAAAAACATATTAATATATTTATTGTACTTAATTTATTATTTAATAATTTAATAATAAAATTTTAGGTGGTGGATAATGGAAATTAAAATAAAAAGAATGAGAAAGGATGTTACCTATTTTTCAGGTAACTAATTTTGGTTTTCACCAAAGGGATTCCTTGGATGGATTTCATACAAAGTTGAATATTATTTAATTAGGGTAGTTAATTTATTATCTATTGTGATATATCTTAGTTGAGAAAATGTGAGTTGAGAGTTTTGAGTAAGTAGCAGGAGAGGAGGCCTTTTTATAGTTGAGGAGTGGCACTATTGTAAATTTTGGGAAAGAGAATTCCACCCATGTTATTTCCATTGAATTGTAAATAATATAAAAACTGAATTATAGGGTATAAATATATCCATAAAATTTATTTTTTACAAGTGTATTGGTCATTTTTGGCCTTATGTTTAAGGTTTAGTTATCTGTTAAACTAATTCTTCTCTTAATCGCTATATTAAATTTGATTCATTTTCACTAATATTTTTTGTAAAGAACTATGTTTACATTATTAGACATTATAAATTATTATTATTAAAAA
This sequence comes from Viscum album, assembly GCA_963277665.1. NCBI lineage: Eukaryota > Viridiplantae > Streptophyta > Magnoliopsida > Santalales > Viscaceae > Viscum > Viscum album. The sequence continues at coordinate 1,022,201,388 of OY728134.1, read as the reverse complement.
TATTCAATCCATTATTACAAATTAAAATAAAAAAATTGTCCAAAATTAATTTCAATTTAATCCCACAGACGAGACGACACTGTGAGTTTTCAAAGTAAAAATGATCAAAAGTTTTTTATGTTTTTATATCCTATTTAATTGTGAAACTGATTCCAATGAACTAAATGGATTAATTGATATATAGTTTATATAATTATACTTTATAAAAAAAATTAAAATATAATATATCTATATAAATAAATTTGATGAAAATGCCTTTTTGATTTAAAATCCCGTATTTTTCACTATTTATCCATAAATGATGTTTCTCAGAAAAATCCAAAACATTCACCTTAAGATAATATAGAAATTTTGAATTCAAAAATACATATTATTTTATAAAATTAAATTTCTATGAGTGTCTAAAATAAATTTTATTATTGTTTACAGTTGAAAAAAAAAGTAGTTCCTTTTATAAAATAGTATTTTTATACATATGAAAACTTTAAAACAAATATATGATTCATTATCAATATGATGTATATAGTTGAAACTATTATAAGTAACATTTAAATATTAGATATTACTGTTAATATTAATAATTTTAATATCTAGGTTATAACTATCTCATTTAAATAATTATAATAATAAAGTGTTATTTTGCAGAAACACGGTGTTGCGTGTTATGCAAGACATGTTGGTGTTTCATGTTATGAAAGCTAATATATGTATTTCATGTAGTGTATAAAAACCAAATGTGGTAATTAATATATAAAAACAATATTTAGTGTTCAATAAAATGAAAAATATCAAAAGCATTAAATTAATTTGAAAAAAATATCTCAAAAAATCTCATGGTGTTACATTTATTCTTTTTTGACACCAATAATTTTGATAAAGAAGGCATTATGTGGTGATTATAAATAGAGTTTATGTTGGAATAACTCTCCATTGAAAATAACTCTAGGTTTTCCATTCATGATAATTGAAATTTCTTTACTTAGGAAACAAATCTTATTGTTATATATTAAGATCCAGTCTATCCCTAGTACAGTGTCAAATTCCAACATGGGAATAACTACCAGATCTAGGATGAGATTTAACTCACCAATGTTGATACAAAAGTTTCTATAAAGCATTGATTCTTGGATAATTACTCCATAAGTTTTAACTGGTAACTCTACTTATAGTATTTATGGGTTTGATTCTACATTCTTTTCAAACATATATGAAATAAAGGAATGTATAGAACCATAGTCAAACAAAGTATATGCTAGCTTTGAGAGAAAAATTATTGTACCTTCCATCACATCATTTGGATCCTCTACTTTAATTATTGTGATTGTGAAAGAACAACCTTTCTCCCTTATCTTATTCTGAGGTTGGTGATGGTTTCCCTCCATTGTCTTCTGATTTGAAGATTTATTTTCAATGTGTTCAAACTATCCTCTCTTAAATCATTGAACACTGGGTTGTTCTTTCCCCATATTCCCTTTTTCATTTTCATTGAGGTGTTTAGGCTTCTCTTCACCATGATAGTTATGTGCTATATGGTTATCTCTTCCACACTTGTATCACTTTCCACTCAGAAAAAATTAGTTCCCCGAATATTTTTCCCATATTTTTTTACGTGGGTAGTATTAGTTTCATTCCTCCACTTACATGATCATAATTCTTCCCGGAGGTTATCTATATTGATATATTATTTTCATTGGGCCTATGTAACCGGTTTGTCTCTCTAGAATCCATTTAAAACATTAATATCAATCTATATTATCCCATCATAGCTTTTATAGTCTCAATTTTCTAGGGTCCACCACAGATGGTGCCTATGTTTTCTATAAAACCTTTCAGCATTTCCCTTAGGATCCAAAAAAAGATAGAGGTCCATTGAGTAAGTCCTATAATGTTCATTTCATAGATTCCCTCTAATTTATTTTTCTTCTACTTCATCTATAAGAATTATTTCCCTATTTTTGATCTCATTGAATAGATAAAATATCAATTGAAAAAGATTCACTGAATCTCTTCCCACTCCATAGAATCAACATCGCCTCTTAGAATCATGTTATTATTCAATTTCCACAATTGATCAGCTTATCCTTCTAAGTGGTGTAATTATAAGGTGAATTTATCTAGCTTTGAAAAACATAGTAAGGAAAATATATTTTCTATAGAGGTATTCCGTTGTTTATCAATTAAGGAAAGTTTACATTGATTTTTGCAGAACGCAACAAAAATTCATTCCATTTGAGGTGAATATATCAAGTCAATATGATCCATGTTTTTATTCATTTCCCATGATTGTTTATTCATAATTCTCCTGAAGTTTTCTATTATAGCTTCAATCATGTTAGGAAGTTCATCAGTGCATCATTTATTTCACTCATCATTTACAGGGTTCCTCCTATTTCTTAACATATTTTAAAAGAAGAAAAACTTATTGAGAAACATGTTACATTTTAGGTGCTTGTAAATTTAAAGATATTTTAAGTCCTAAAATGAAAATTTTAAATAATTTATTCATTAATTACCTCAAATAACAATTAAATTTTCTATATATACTTTATAATGGTTCATATAAATAATGTGATTAACTAAATATATCCCCCATGGGTTTCAAGATAGGTGTGAATCAATGCTCATTGTTCTTCATCGGGTTATGATTGAGTTAAATCTCAATGATCCCATTTTAAGGTTATTACCCCTAGGTACAACTATACCAGAGAGATGTCCACTTGTAGTATCCAGAGAGCAATTCCATTACATGGATACCACTCGATTAATACTTCACTAAAATTTAAGGATTTATTCTTATATTTAGAATTATCCCTATAATTTTTACTAATGTTTTCTAATACAAATTTTCACAAATAACTAAACCTACCATTGACACCAACTATGGAATCCACCCTTTATAAAACATAAAACATTATTTACACATTAAAACATTTAACAATTCAAATGATCTTTTATTGTTTAGTGTGTTGGAAATTTGGATCTCAATACATGAAAAAATATAAACATTATTTTAATCCACTTCAAATGCTTCTTCAAAGGATCATAATATGTTACTTTTACTATATCACATATCTTGGGGACATACATAAAAAGAGAGGGGTGAGTATTTATAATAGCCCATGCATGACGTATATGGATATTACATCATTTTAGAAAAATATTTAGTACATTAAAATAATACATGCCTGAGGATTGTACTAGTTTAGTGTCTTTGGAAACATGGAATGTTATCTTCTTACTTGGTGAAATATCTTCAACATCTCCCACAAAGATCTTTCCTTTTTGTTCTCCCTACCTAAAACTTTTCTTTATATCCTAGGGAAAATAAAACATAAAAAGGGTTAGCTAAGATGAATAGTGAGGGTAAACAAATAACACATGATCATAAATATTTCAAGACGTAAATTTTAAAAATCATATTGTGTATAACATATATCAACATTACAAGTCATGGAATAAATATTGTTAATTAATAAGGTATAAATAATTAAGGAATCATGAACCATGAGAAAATATCATTGGCACGAAACATAGAATCTTGGAAAAAAATAAGCACATAATATGATTTGCATAGTATCCATGTCATTGCTGCCAAGACCATCATAGTGGAAAATTCCATTACTGAATCGAGTTTACTTGTCGTTCCATCCATGTATTACTGAACCAGATTTACTTGTCGTTCTGACCCTATATTACTGAAAAATATTTACTTTTCATTCTAGTCATGTTTATCACATGAGATGTAAATATTTACCCAAATAATTCGAGGAAGATTTTGGTCACACCCATCTCAAAACGAAATCATTCTTATATGTTACACAAAAACATAAATCATTCAGCATAGCATAACCCAAGAAATAAAATGGGTTTCTTAAACATAATTCCATCATAACATAATCCATATAAAATATAATTCCATAATTAAAAAAATAAAATCACGGTAATAATATGTATACAAACATAACCCTATTTAAATAGCATCATATTAGATGGAAAATGATTTTGATAAAACACATGAACTTAATTCATGAAGAAAATTTCCTTTATTATTAAAAAACGTTTTCCATCCTCAAAGTGCCACACAATTTTAGAGGATATCATTTTTTTGAAAACAAACTTGTATGTTTATAGGGGAAGATTCCAGAAAATATGGTTTTAGGAAAGCCTAGAAATCCGTTCATGTCCTATAAGTTAAAAAACATTCTTCTCATACTTTTTTCAGAAAAGTTAAAAAGTACCTCATATGGAAAATGAAAGAAATATTTCATTCATACCATGTAGTAAAAGTAAAAAATTAGTAAAAATGTATTTAAAGATACATAGAAGAATATTGAACATTCTATGAAAACAATTGTCAAAAACATGGACATGGATGATAAATATACCCACAGTTAATACTTACGTATAAACAATCTCAGATAAAAATGAGATTACAAATTTATCGCTTACCAATTTATAATTAGTCCAATTGTATGCCTTATAAAATAAAGAAAATTATATCCATATGTAAATATCATATCCTTCATAATAAAAATAATAAAAACATTCATGGTCAACATAAACACCACACAAAATAATAAGATGGTGTATATGGCATATGTCCCACATAAATAAAAGTGAGGCAAAATAATCCCTTACCCGAGGTCCGATTTATTCTATATATGTCTAAAACTAATTTATATTAGGTTTAAACATATTATTATTTTCTAATAGAACACTAATAACATTTAAGACATAATATATGACTCACTTATGACTTTATATTTCCTGTTCATTTATCAATTCCATGTTAAAGAAACGTTTTGGGTAATAATCGTTTTATTTATCATACGTGTTTTGAATTTTAATTCTTGATATTATTATATATATCATTATTAACATACATAAATAATGTAAAAAATTAATTATATATAATTTATATTAAGTATATAAATATATATGATAGTTAGATAAATGAAATGGAATACATCATTCATGGAGACGGTAGGCCGTACGTATGCAGGAATGATATTTCCATTTCTTTATTGAATTGAATGAAGTAAGTAAATGAAATATTTATATATAAAATCATAAATCCAGTATAATTTTTTGGTCATATATTTATTGATTGTTTATTATATATACTTAATAATCATTCTTGAATGGTTAACATGGAGAATGAATCTTATCGCGTCGTGGAGACGGTAAGTCGTACGTACGTACGAGTGATGATATCATTCCCTCGATGGTTAAATAGTATGGAATTGGATGGTACATGAATTTTACAGAATAATTATCATGTTATATTCATTATTTAAATCCATTATACTCTTCATTATACCCATATAAATTAGGTTTTGTTGATTAACAAATTACACCACAACGTGGAGATGGAAAGACATACGTACGCACGCATGGTGATATTTTTATTCGTAGGATGGATAAAAAGAGGTATTTGTTTGTAAAATAACTATAGTAACATATAATCATGTATGATATAATGGATTTATTACATTAGTAGGGAAACAATATAATAAGAGTAAGTAGAAGAAGGAAATGATTTTGAAAGGGGTAATAAAACAATTACCTCTTTTTCGAATACCTTTTATTGATTTTCACAAAAGTTCTCCCTAGGCAGAATTTATGATTGAAGGGTGGAATCTAAGAGGAAGTTAGGGATTGTTTTAGAGGAAATGGGTAGGTTTTGGTTGACCGAAAGGGCTCTTGAGGTGTGATTAAAATAGAAGTAGAGGTTCCCTTTTATAAGAGAGGGGAGGGGCGCCATTGGGAAGTCTTGAAAGTATTAATTTATAATAATTTGAAAATCAAACAGAATACCTCCAAAATGAGATATATTAGAATATAATATATCATAAGATTGTAATATAATCAAATAATAAAATTTAGACAAGTTTTGATTTCAATCTAAACATTATCATTTTAATTAATAATTAGTTATTCTCTTTAATTTTAATTAAGATAACAAATGTTTCAATATTAAAAGGGTAGAATATTTACTTATTTGATTTAAATTATACCATAAATGAATAATATATATAATTTAAGACTATATAATAATTATTCTATATTTTCAAAAAATAATTTATGCTTTTTAAATAATTTCATAAAATATTAATTTAACAAAATATTAATTGAGTCAATTTTGACATGATTGATTTCATGGGTTTTTAGAAAAACCAGGAAAATTTTTTATCCAAGAAAGAAATATTATATCATAGCACTAAGGGGTAAAGGACATATAGAAAATTCAATTGGAAAATATATTTCCCAAAATTATAAATTTTTGTATAATTTTAATAAAAATTATTTGATAGGTCTTTTATTAAAATAATCAGTAAATAAACTTTGAATAATTATTTAATATACCTATTTTTAAAATAAAAATTTTAAATAAAATACTATGATGAACATAAATATACTATATTTCATAATAATATATGTGGTTGAATATATATTCTATAAATTAAAACATTAAAAATGTTATACTTATCAAAGTATGAATGTGACAACTATAACATCACCTTAAATAAAATAATACAAATGACATAATATCTCTTATAAAACTCCAAATGGTCACTTCCTAGATACATGGATTCTTATGATCGAGATATTATCGACAAATATAATTTGTTCATGTGTTTATTCCTTTTATGGTTATTAGTATTTTCATAATAATTGTTTTATGGATTTCTCATCAATTAATTAATTTTTACATCATCAATGTACATGACTTTAAGGTAATTATTTATTTCCTAAAAAATAAAAATAAATTACCATGATATAGGTAATTTTTTTATCTCTATATGGAATATTTATTTTAGAACATATAACTTGGTTATCACTATATTAAAAATTTTATACTTATAAGAAATGTAAGTTTGATAATTTGTCACTTTCATTGGTTTTATTAATATATGTGTCATCTTCATTCTCATTTGGCCCTTAAATGATAATGTTTCGAACCTAATATCTTAAGGATGGAATTATATTTATAAAATTGGAGTTTTTAAGATTTTAGGGTAATTTTATTGTCTTTATAATGTTTTTCTACCCTAATTTACCTAATTTACATTTTACCGTGCTAAATAAATATTACCGTAGTTACAATTCATAATATCTAATAAAGAAAATTGCCCTATATACATAATTTGGACCCATTTATTTCATATATGGAATCCATTTTTCAAAATTCAAAGCACATAATTGGAAGAAATTAATTTAAAATTAATTCTTGTGGTCAAAACCAGAAAGCAGGTTTTTTAAGAAGTAAAAACTATCCAAAGATTGAAATTTTTTTATATCCAATTTAAATGTGAGATTACATCCAATGACCAAAAATTGATAAAATGATAAAAATATAATCCAATTACACTTCAAAATAAATTAAAAATATAATCTAACTATATAAAATGTTTTCATGAAAAGGTAGTTTTGAAGTATAATACATTATTTTCCCTATTCATTAAAATTTGTTTTTTATCAGAAAAGTAAAAAAAATTAGACCAAATTAATTTTTGATGTCCTGATTCCAAAGAATAAGTTTATAATGTAAAATAATATTTAAATTATTGCCAAAAAATATATTTAAAAAGGGTTCTCTATCAAAAGGTGACAAAACTGCATTTTTTGAAAAATACTTCTTTTATCTGAAAAATTGAATTTATTCATATTTCATGTCTAGAAAATAAATAATATGAATGTAAATATTATATAACATTAAAAATGTGTTTAATACTTTTCATTACTACTAGTTTATATCCCATTAAATAATAATATTTTAATAATATATCTTTGTTTAGTGAAATTTGGTATTTCATACAACGCAAGCTATCGAGGATGGCCTCTCATGCATGTAACGCAGGCCAAGTCAGTATTGAGTGTAGTGAAATATTTTTTGGTGTTGCGTATAACATAAATTAAACATAGTGATTTTATATACTGAGAAAAATATATACTCAGGGTTGCGTGAATCGTGTGCCAAATCGGTGTTACGTGTAACATAGGATAAGTCAGTTTAGTGTGAAAGGAATATTTGAATTAGTGAAATTCATTATATATATATATATATTAATTTATTTGAAAAAATGATCCTTAAAACCCCAGGTTGTTACATACAACCCTCTTAAAATGAATTTTGCCCTCAAAATTCGCCTGGGTAATAAAATGTTTAATACTTGAATGTTTATTTCATAGAAACACACGTCATAAAAATGGATACTATAACTTTGTTTTAAAATATGAAATCTAGAAATATAATTATAAACCATTGTAACTCATCACTGGGTTTCCATATAGGATAAAAGAAGTGGGAAGTGAAAACATTTTTTTTAAACGGGCAGTGTCTCAGTCAAAGACAAAGACACATATTATTATAAAAATCAAAAAAGGAGAGGTTACATGATTATGAAATATAGTACTTTTTTACAATCCCTTTCATAAAGAGGATGAATCTCAACAGGAATATCCTCATTCCAAGTAAGATCCTGTCTAATAACCATATTAGCGAGACTGTCAGGAACCTTGTTTGCCTCATGAAAGGTGTATGTGGCAATGTATTTGATCTCCATGAGATAGGTCAGGCATCTCATCCAGAGGGTAGTGAGAGGCCATGCTAGATGTGAATTCCCATTCCATATAGCTTGAACAACAGTTGATGAGTCGCTTTCAATCCAAATGTTGTTCCAGCCCTTTTTCCTGATGAAGTCCACAGAGTGAATCACACCCATCATTTCTTCCTGCATGGACGAGGTCGTACCACCGCTGCCAAAGAAGCAGCCATGGCATCTCCCATTAGAATCCCGTAAAATTGCTCCATAACTAGCAGGTATAGGATTTCCATTGGAAGCTCCATCAACATTTACTTTAATCCAGCCTAGAAGTGGATTTTTCCAGAAGACTTCAAAGGTGCGCTTCAGTTGTCTGTAGATACCATCAACTCTGAGTCGATGGAGGATCTCGAAGTCACCAACCGAGTTTTCACAATAGGATTTTTGAATAGAAGAAGCATAATTGATGGCCATTCGGATTCATGTATGATCTACATTAATGTTAAATGAGTAGTTGTTGTGAATAATGGAATTCCGATTATACCAGATCACGTATATGAGCTCTACCACTACTGCTAAGAAGATATTTTTGATTTGATGTGAAGAATTTAGCTCCAGACAGTACTTTATTTGAGCACCAATTGAGTTTGAATGTAACCATCTGTAGCCAAAGAAGTCAGTAATATAATTCCAAAGCGCTGAAGCTTTAGAATAAGACAAAAATAAATGGTTAGTGTCTTCCCTGTGCTGATGGAGAAAATGACACTTAAAACAATGTTGAATTCCAAAATATTGAAGATAGACCTCCGTGGGAACACGTTTATAGGCAATATGGCAGATGAGATTAAGTCTCGAGGGCTTAATCCAGTTCTTATTAAAGTATTTTAACCAAAAAAAGTTGTGATCTAGATTAGTAATTTTATTATTGTAATATTTTTTGAGTTAAGGATCCCATTCGGAGCAGGTTCCCAAATAAGAAAATCTTTATTAGCATAGGGATAATTATCAATAATATGAATGATGTTATCCGGAAGGTCGTGACCACCAAATAGCATGATATCTTTGACCATACAATTCGTGTCAACCAGATTAGAGTTAGCAGGTATCTTTGTGATGAGAGGAGCTCCAGTCTAGTTATCCAACCAAAACTTTATGGAAGAGTCACCACTAACCATCCACCGAGAGTTGGCCATAATATGTGAAAAATAATGTTTAATTGATGGCTAGATGGATGATTGAACATAGTTAAAATTTCCTTTCCTATGTTTTTCATTAAATATATTTTGAAGGAAAGCGATGGAATAAGAGTTTCATTTGATCAATCTCCAGGTGAGCCTAGCTTGTAAATCATCATTAAAGTGCCAAATATTTTTAATACCAATACCAAATTTATCCAATGGTTTGCAACAAGTAGCCAACAACATGGTCACAAGTTTCCTTTCAAGAATGATACTAGTCCAAATAAAATTCTTGATGTAGACATTAATTTTTATAGATGACCAATTGGCCATTTATAGATCATCAGAGAGTAGACCAACATTGACACAATAGTAGATTTCACCAAAAAGATTCTCCCCGCCATGGAGATTGATTTACCATTCCAGGAGGAGAGCTTGTTGACCATTTGGTCAATAATGGCGGAAAAAGATAGTTTTAGGCCTTCCCCAAAAAAATAGGTACCCAGGATTGTAGATACACAAAGCTTTATGTAAATGGAAATTACATTACATTTGTGGAATACTTGACACATAACGAAAACAAACACACAAGGACCGTAATAGTGTAGTGTCTTTGGAATATCAGAAAATAATCTTCTAATCGTGGTGAAAGATCTTCAACATCTCCCATAAAGATCTTCCCCTTTTGTTTTCTTACCTAAAACCTTTATTTATATCCTGGGGAAAATAAAACACAAAAAGGGTGAGCTCAAATTCTCATTAAGGGTAAGCATAGAGAACATAAAACAATCCATAATCATTTGAATGCAAAAACATGATCATAAAATCTAAACATCAAAATCATGAGCAAAGACATAAATCTTGGAAGTACGTAAGGAATATATCATAATAGATCATCAATCATGATAAAATAGCATGGGAATAAATCATGTACTTGTGGAAACCATTAAGCACATGTTAAGATTTCCATAGTATCCAAGGCATTGCTTCCATGACAATCTTAGTGGACAAATTCCCTTTCTGAATCGAGTTCACACCTCATTCTAGTCCTATATCACTGGACCAGATTAACTTACCGTTCCAGCCATGTCTATCTCATGAGATATAAATCTTTACCCAATGCATTGGAGGGAGATATAGGTCCCACCCATCTCATAATGAAACAATTCTTATGTGTGCCACAAAATCATAAATCATACATCATAACATAACCCATGTAATACCAAATGGGATTCTTAATCATCATGCCATCATAACATAATCCACATAAGATAAAAGGACATCATAAAATATATTACATCATAACATAATAAAATAAATGTAAAAAATGAGGATTGAAACAGAACCCTATATAATCTTAGATGGAAAATAATTTTGATAAAACACTTGAACTCCATTCTTGAGGAAAATATCTTTTCTACTTCAGAAACACTTTCATTTCTTAAAATGTCATATAATTTTGAACTAAAAGAAGTTTATTAAATATAATCTTGAAAACTTCTAAAGTAAGATTCATGGAAATAATGTTATAAAAATCCATTCATTCCGTATAAGTTAAAAAAACATTCTTCTCGTACTTTTGTCGGAAGAGTAAAAAAGTACCTTGTTTGGTAAACAAAAGAAAGATTCCTTCCATATGATGTGGTGAAAGAAAAGGGTAAAAATGTCTTCAAACATACATGGAAGGAAAGTAAACATTTTATGAATACATTTTGAGAACATATGGACATGGATAATAAACATAACCCCCAGTAAATACTTACGAATAAACAATCTCAGATAAGAATAAGATTGGAATAATTATCCATTACCTTATGTCTGATATCCCTCGTATGTATCCGTACATCCTGTATAATGACTTAAATAATGTTATTGACTTATTAAATAATCATATTCATTGTTATTATATCATATATAGTTTACTTATGACTTTATATTACCCGTTATTTTGTAAATTTGATGTAAAAGCAGCGACTTGGGTAAAATCGTTTCATTTATTGTACGTGTTTCAACTTGTTGTTCTTAATATTATTACTCATATCTTGATTTTATTAATTCCAAAATTTAAAACATGATTTATATAAAATATATATATTCAGCATATACATATATATATTATAGATCGATAAATGGAATGAAATACACCGTTCATGGAGACGGTAGGCCGTACGTACGCATGAACGCTGTTTTCGTTTCCTTATCAAATTGAATGGAATTAAGTAGATGAAATACATATATATATATATATATATATACATAAATCCAGTATCATTATTATGTCATATATTTCATTATTATTCATTATATATACTTTATAATCATTCATGAATGGTTAACATGGAGAATGAATCTTATCGCGTCGTGGAGACGGTAGTCTGTACATACGCACGAGCGATGATACCATTTCCATGATCTTGGAATTGTATTGGAGTGTATGTATACTATTACATAATCAACATCACTTTAAAATAATCATATATCATTATTATTTACACCATTATACCCATCCAAGTAAGGTGGTGGTGGAAAATAGATTACACCACGGTGTGGAGACGGTATTCCGTACATACGCACGCGCGGTGATTTTATTTTCCGGATGTATAGATGGTGAAATGGGGTTGTTTTATACTTATAATAACATATCAGTATACGATTTATACTGATGTTATTACTATATAATGAAAAAACTAAATAAGAATAAGTGGAAGAAGAAATAAAGTTGAAATAATCGGTAATGGACATTACCTCTTCTTTGTAGCACCTCTTTGAGACCTCCTATTAGGGCACTAAAATTGGTCTTTGAAGAAGACTATGACCTCTAGGATGTTTCTAGGGAAGTGGAGAAGAGAATTGGGCAGGGGTTGTCCGAGCTTGAAGGCTCAAAGTGGTGTGAGGAAGAGATGGAGGAGGTGCCCTTTTATAAGGGAGGAGAGGGGCACCTTTGGAAAAACTAAAAATATTATCTTATTATAAAGTCATATTCAGTTTTTAATAATTCCAAATTGATTTATTTAGAAGATAAGGTGGGTATGGGTAGAAATAATCTCATCCAATAGAAAATAGACTAGTTTATTTTTCTATTTTAACCTTATCATTTAGATTTAACTTTAAGTTAAATAATTTTACTTTTACCGTATCTTCTTGTTTTCTTACAATATAAGGTTAATAAACTTACTATAAAAATACAAACGAACCCCAAGTTGTATATTATTAATATATATAACCTTATCTCAGTAATTTGTCCAATCTTTAGATTTTTAGAAATAAAATAACAATTAATAATATAATATTTATTTTAAAAACTATTTTATGTCAATTTTGATACTATTTGGTAATTTATTTTTGCGAAAAACATAACAAAATTATTAGTTATAAAAAATTTAATTAAATAAATACTAACATGTCATATTAACCTATAAATTTATTTTAATTCATAAAAAGTCTCAAATTACATTTATTAGGGTATTTAAAACATCAATTATGTTAATATTTCATTAATAATATAATTACTGCATCATCATTGTGTCATAAATAAATTAAATTATTTAATGTATAAAAATTATAAATAAAATACAATTAAGTAGGAAATATTTTTAGATTTCTAATGAATATTTATAGTCGAATTTATCTTATGTATAACCCTATATTAATAATTTTTTAGATATTAAACATTGAATTTAACTATTTTAACCCTTCTTTAAATAAATTACTAATAAATGTTCTAATCTAATCCAAGCAGACCTAAATGGCCATATTTTATTTTTAAAGTTGTTTTTGGTCGAATTAAACTTATCCAATAGAATTAGGACATGTGTTAGGGTAATAATAATATCATTTTTACAGTTAATTACCTTATTTACTTTTAACCGTGGTAAATAAAAGTAAAAAGTTACTATTCACCAAAAAATATTTTCATCTCATTGAACCAAATTTTAGTACTTAATATTAACCGTGTGTCTCGGATTTTCGAAATTCCACTCACAGAAGTGGTAGAAGTATTTTTTATGTGAATTTCCAAATTCTTTTAGGAGGTGGGTAAAAGACGGTGAAAAATTCAATAAAATTTTTATATATCTAAAATTATTATAAAATGACTCCAATGAAGTAAATTGAACTTATATAGGTATTATATATAAATTTTGACCTAATATAAATTTAAATAAAATAAATTATTTAAATGAAAATTCGGGTTTTAAATAGTAACCCATTGCTTTCACTATTCATCAAAAATTGAATGTTTTCAGAAAAATACCAAAAATTCACCCTAGGATAATTTCGATATTCTAAATCCAAAAATGAAGTCCATTTCAAAAGATAAAATTTATAAAAGTTTAAAAAGCGGGTATTAATATTCATAACAGCTAGTTTATATAAAATATTGATGTTTAGTGAAACTCAGTATTGCGTACAACACACGCTATCGTGGAAGGTCACAATTACGTGTAATGAAAGCCAAGTCATGGATGCATGTAGTGAAAGATACTTTTGGTGTAGCATACAACACACGACATCAATAAAATTAAAAAGAATATTTTTCATAAAATCTCGGGGTGTTACATTCTACCCCCCTTAAAATAAATTTCGCCCTCAAAATTCATTGGGGTTATAAATGGTTTACTACTTGAAAGTTTATTTAACAGATGTAACACCCCAAGTTTCCTCGGTATGTTTCCTTTCGAATAATGCAATGGCGTGCATTGTACACAACTTCGAGATTTTAACACACCATAACCAATCAAACTAGCCGTTATGAATAGTAATACCTACTTTTTGAAATTTTATAAATTCTATCTCTCAAAATGGACTTCATTTTTGGATTCTTAATATCGAAATTATCCTAGGGTGAAATTTTGGTACTTTTTGGATAACTTTCATATTATGATGAATAGTGAAAATTACTAAATTTTAATTAAAAACAACTTTTTTAATCAAAATAATTAATAGTGATAAATTATGAATTTGAGTTGTTTTAAAGTATATTTAGAATATATTTTTACCATTTAATATAATTTTGGTCATTGGACATAATTTTACAATTAAACCGAACATAAACAAGTGTCAATCTTTTGATAGTTATTATCTCTTAAAAACACGCTTTTTGTTTTGACAGCGGGAATTAATTTTAAATTAATTTCTGCCACTTCTGTGTTTTGAATTTAGAAAAATGGATTCCATATTTGGAATCAGGATGTTAAAATTGTGTAAATAGGTAACTTTTATTTTTAGACATTTTGAATAATTACTGCGGTAAATATTTTATTTACCATGGTTAAGGGTAAATCCGGTAAATAAGGGTTAACAAATAATATTATAATAATACTAAATTACCCTAAAACGTGTCTTAACCCTATTGGTTGATACATGGTCGACCATGGGAATCTTGGGGTCTATTTTGGGACCCCATGGATCCACTTGTAAGTGATAATGACACTTTATTTTAATTAAGTTAAAATAAATACAAAAATGACACAAGCATATATCTTTTAACAAAACAATTGTTACAGAGGGTTATATATGTTGGATTTTAGATTATAAATATTATTTAGAAATATAAAAATATTTCATACATAATGATATTTTATTTATAATTTTTAGACATTAAATAATTTAATTTATTTATGACACAATGATGATGCAGTAATTACTATAATAGTGAAAAATCAAAATAATTGATATTAAAAATACCCAAATAAATATAATATGAAACTTTTAATGAATTAAAATAATTTTCTAGGATAATATGATATATTAGTATTGATTTAATTGACTTTTTTCGAAGTGATCAATCTGTTATGAGTTTCAAAAAAATCAACTATTGAATAGTGTCAAAATTGACATAAAAGAGTTTTTAAATAAAATATTATATTATTAATTGATATTAAATTCCTAAAAATCTAAGATTCGGCCAAGAGACTTATATCATGATAGGTGTATCATTAATGGACCACTTGGGGGTCTCTTGTATGTATATGGTAAGTTTATTAACCATATAATATAAAAATACAAAGAGACATTGTAAAAGTGAAACTAATTAACTTAGATTTAATACTTAAAGATAAGGTTAATATAAGTACCCAAACCTGTCTAAATTCTATTGGTTGAGTTGTTTTCGACCCATCCCCACCTTAGACTTTTAATAGTCAACTTTGGAGCCATTGGAAACCGAATATGAATTTATGATAAACTAATATCTTTAGCTTTTCCAAAGGTGCCCCTCACCCCTCTTATAAAAGGGCACTCCTCCTTCTCATTTCTTCACACATTTAAAGCCCTTTTGTTCGGCCAAACCCTGCCCAAATACTATCTCAACTTCCCTCACTACAACCTAGAGGCCTTAGTTTGATCAGAAAGCCAACCTAAGGAGCCCTTTTGATCAAATCAAAAGGAAGAACCCGAAGAAGAGGTAATGTTTTCACCGCCCCTTTTCAAGTTCCTTTCTTCTTCCACTTCCTCTTTCTTTGTTATTTCCATTATAAAATAATAACTCCATTATCATATATATACTGTTATGTTATTATAAATATGGTACAACCATATTCAGTATTCTATCCATCCTTTGAATAACATGTCACCATACGTGCGTACGTACGGCTTACCGTCTCCACGTCGTGGTGTAATTGTTATTCAATATATTATTATTTGGATGGGTATAATAATGATGTGTAACTCATGTAAATAATAAATATAACATGATAATTATTCTGTATATATGATATAAAATCCAATTATATATTATTTTAATATCAAAAGAATGATATTGTCGCTCGTGCGTATGTACGGACTACCGTCTCCACGAACGCGATGAAATTCATTGTCCATCATATCCATTCAAGTATAATTATCATTTGATGATTTAAAAATAGTATCTAAGGACTTGATATCATTCTGGATATGAATAATATACATCCCATTAATAACTAATATGGCTCACATAACAAAGAATATAAAGTAAAATGAACCCGTTAACACCCGAAATGACGATAATTCTAAGATATTATTAACAAATCAATGTTAAAAGATCATATATGATATCATATTAAAGTAAATGATTCTTGTATAATTCAATAAAAATTATTTCACCATTATACAGGAGGTAAACCTACCATCGACCAAGGAAAAAGTACAAAGTAAGGGATTTTTCTTATCTCGCTTTCAATTCCGTGAGATTTCCATTGATCGCCACTAAATTATTGAAAGTGGTGTATTGTGTACTGCCATTTGATATATATTATCATGATTCTCTTTATATTTATGTTATTCTGTAAATCATTTGGTGGTTATTAACTTTTGGCCATACGACTCAGTTGATTAACGTGGTAAGGGATTTTCTTATCTCACTTTCAATTCCGTGAGATTTCCATTTTTTGCCACTAAATTATTAAAAGTGGTGTATTGTGTACTGACATTTGATATATATTCATGATTCTATTTATATTAATGTTATTCTGTAAATCATTTGGTGGTTATTAACTTTTGGCCATACGACTCAGTTGATTAACGTGGTAAGGGGTTTCTTATCTCACTTTTAATTTCGTGAGATTTCCATTGATCACCACTTAATTATTGCATGTGGTGTATGTGTACGGCCCATGATTGTATTCATTGTGTAATATAATTTAATCTACCGGTATTTACATCATCATGGTATGATACTTCGTTCATGGGTGTATGTTTCGTATGTTACCTAATCGGTAAGGGAATTTGAGATTTCAATTCCCACTCATTTGGCTTTACGCATATTTCATTGATTATATTACTCCATGATTATGTGTGGAATCACTATTCATTTGATTATGTCATAATTTCCACTCCCCTTCCTGTGGATATAAGTTTGATACACATAATCACTCATTGGTAATTCTCAAGTCATTGATATGAATTTGATAAGAGTAATTTTAACTCATTCACCATTTGTTGAGTTAAACATCCAATTCGTTGGTGTTGTTTTTACAAGAATATGTGTGAATATCCTTTGATTGTTTTACACTGAATATCCAATCATATTTAGTGTATTTATATTTGTCACACATAATTATGTCGTTGATTTATCCTTAACCTAAGGATACGGCCTTTATGAGAGATTTCATCTCAATTTACATTCCATTGAGACTTCTTTGTTGATATACACCAAATCACTTTTATATGGTGTATATAATGTACTTTGACATAGTATATCATGAATACCTTTATCCTCATGATATTACAAAGTTTTGATTACCTCAATTATTTGTATTCAAGTGTCTCTTTTGGTTAGAATCTCTAACTAAAATACCATTTTTAAATGTTTTAAAGACTTATTCTTCTAAATCTTGCTCATTAATGTCCATGTTTTAAAAATGGTTTTAAGGATTTATTTATATGGACATTAAAGTTTTAGAAATTAAAACTCCTTTTAAAAAGTTTAAAATTGGTATGGGACACTTTGATTCAAAAATCTACTTTTAAATGGCTTCTTGACAAATAGTGTGACTTTTAAATGTTTTCAAGAAAAGGGGGATAATTCTCTCAAATAGTTTTGATGATTATTTTCATTTATGTAAACATCATTCATTATTCTTGATTGAGGTTAATGTGATACAATACAATCTTCCATATTGTATCGAATGAGTCATGTTTGACTGTGGATGCGCTGTTTTTATACCATTCATGGTTTGTGGTAAAAGTATTGACATTTCGTATGCTAGTTTTAATACGAATGTTTATGTTATGTTTAAACATGTTCATATGAGGAATGCATTGGAATTAATAAGTGACGGGTGGAGCCCGCTATAGCTCCTCGATGCATCGGTAGGTCTCATGAGACAAACTAGTGTCTTGGCACAAGGCCTTGACAAAATCTTATTTGTAGTCTTGGCACGAGGCCTTGGCTATGTGGTTATGATAGTCTGGAATTATGCATTCCAACATTATGAAAGTGGATATTGATATTGCATGTGATCATTCGACTAGTAGAATATCCATGTGAGTAAGTAAATGGCATTATTTCATTTTACCTTTTCCATTTTATGCTGAAGTTTAAGTTTAAAAGGCTTTTGTTTTAGTTATAAATTGCCTTAAGTGTTTATGCTTATTTATGAAAGATTCTGATATAATGTTATCCTTACTGAGCATCTGAGCTCACCCCTTTCAATGTTTTATTTTTCCTAGGATTATGAAGAAGTAATTTATGAATGACCTGCAGGGATTGTATGAGGGGATATGAAGACAAGATGTTTTTTTATGATGTAATGTAAATATTTATGGATGTATCTAGTTATTCCAAAGCTACTAAACTAATCGGTCTTTCGAGACTTGATCTTTCTCGTGATCATGCCAATGTTATGTAATAATGCACCGACTCTAGGTAACTAGGGTCGGGGCGTTACAGTTGGTATCAGAGGAAGTTTAGTACAAACCTTGGAAGCTAGATTTAGATAAAATCTGATTAGAGCACGTAGACCTAAGATGAACTTTGAGGATTAGTATAAAAGAACTTTCGAGAATTTTGGTATTGTAGAGATTTTGTGAGTTTTCCGAGCAATACATCCATGTCTGGATACGAGCAGGTAGAGGCAGCTCTGGCACAGATGTACCTAGGGGTAAAACCCGAAAACACCGCTTTGAGCTAGACTCGAACGGGAACTGGTTCACGACAACGGGCCTTGCTGCACTCTTGGTTACGACACTCCCGGGGGATATGCTTAGGATAATTTACATTTTCTTTACAAACCGATTTAAGTAATATATACATAAGATGAGAGTAAATGACCTTGGTTAATCCTAATATGTTTTAACTTGAGAATATGGTGACATTTTAATCTCTAAATGATTTTACGACTACTATTACTCACACAATGCTTTCTGGTTTTAGTCAATGGCTGGATTCCAAGGAAGTCATAGTGACTTTGAGAATGATGTACAAGGTGGGAACGGTGGTGGAAATGAGCAACAAAATGGAATGTTGATAGGTGTAAAAGATATCGTCTTTATGCCAAATCAGTTTTCCAAAAATATGATCAACAACATATATATTAACCAACTCCCAGACTCAACAAGGAAGAGAAAGGTGATAAATGATAAGATCTCCAGCAATGGAGACCATGGAGAAAAGAAACCTCAATTTTCATCATGCAGGAAATGTGGAAAGAGACACCCAGGAAAGTGTCTCAATGGGACAACGAAATGTTTTACGTGCGGGAAGGAAGGACATAAAGTGAAGAATTGCCGAAGAAAAATGAAGAGTACTATGGAAGAAGATAAAAATGGTCCCAAGAGTCCATTTACAGTCATTTGCCGTAAATGTAGGGGACCTGGCCATTACCCGAGTGAATGCCTATTCTATAGGATATTTTCTTGGTCAAAGAAGAAGATATGTGGAAATAAATGGTTGGAGAAAAACTTAAAAAGTATTAGCACACCTTGTTGATGGGTACTTTGGAATAATTTTCTCTTGTATTTGTAACCCCGCAGTTTGCCATGTGAGAATGATATTTGAAGAAGAATTGTCTCTTCTTTTGTGGATATAGGTATAAATAACCATTTGGTTTTATATGATCATTGGGGTTTGAGAAAACTATAAGTTATTATAATTTGGGATAAAAATGCAAAGTATGATATAACATTTGTGATTAAATTATGTTATTTTGAGGAATTTATCTCATTTTGGTAATATTATAAAATATAGTTTTTGAAAAAGGACAACCCATAGACCGTGTGACAACCCGTCGCATCGGACAAAGTTGTGGGAATCGAACCCACAACCAAAGTGCGATTGGGATTTATCGCCTACCACTGGACTACGTGAAGTCCCTGGTTAATGTGACTATTTTTTTTGTTAAATGATTTTATTGATCAATAATAAGATGATTTGGGTTCTTATGTCTTATCAAATGAATTCCCTTGGTATAGGAAAATGATTTGGTGATTAAGTGATAAATGTTATTTTGGAAGATGTTCGCTTTGTTGGAAACACTATATGCCCAAGGAAAATAGAATACAATGGGGTTTCATTTGTAGAGTAATGGTGGATTTTTTATCTACGTTTTTATTGTTGATTTATAGTGATTTGGGTTATTTATGGAAATTATTAACCTATAACAGAGAATATGTGATGATGTTAATTACTTTTAAGTATGTGACTTTAAGAGTATTTGATGTCATTTGGAGATACAATGTAACATGGGAGACTACATAATCAAATTCTTCTATGATTTGTGTTTCAATATTAGTTTGGATTATATTAAAGGATTTTAAGGACAATTGGTTATTGAATGGTATCTATTTAACTTTGGGGTATTGTTGGTTTAATTTTATAAATTAAGATTAGTGCATATTTATCTCAATGAATATCCTTTTGGGGGATCATTACATCATTCACTAACCATTTTGGTTTTGATTAATCTTCAAAGACAATGTAAACATATGGTTTATCCTGCATGGATCATGTGATTCTATAAAAGTTTATTCTAGCTCTTCCAGTGTGACCAAGTCTTCTTGAATACTCATCGTTTAAAAAAAATTGAGTTAGTGGTGGAAATTTATTAAAGAATGAAAATTTACTTAAAATGTAAGTATATCTCATAATGTTCTTGGTCAATATCATAAATGAATTCCTCTTCCTTATGTAATGTAACTTTAAAAAAAATGTTGTCTGTTTATTTTCCTACTAGGAGACTAATGGTCGTTTGTCCCAACACAAGTTTGTGGTTTTCTCATTGTTAACTTTCTCCTGATCATGATTTCTATCCCTCTCCATCAGAACTTGACACTTAGTTTATCATCCATATCCATGTTTTCTTACATGGAATCCTAGTATTGGTTATCTTGGATGACCCTTATACCTCTCTTTCCTTCTTTTAAAGTGATAGTTTTATTGGCTCTTTTTCCGATGTGGGACTTTCCATTATATTCCCAAGCAAAATTTTAAAAATTGCGAGGACGCAATTTATTGAAGTAGGGGAGAATGTGACACCCCAATTTTCCTCGGTATGTTTCCTTTCGAATAATGCAATGGCGTGCATTGTACACAACTTCGAGATTTTAACACACCATAATCAATCAAACTAGCCGTTATGAATAGTAATACCTAATTTTTGAAATTTTATAAATTCTATCTCTCAAAATGGACTTCATTTTTGGATTATTAATATCGAAATTAGCCTAGGGTGAAATTTTGGTACTTTTTGGATAACTTTCATATTTTGATGAATAGTGAAAATTACTAAATTTTAATTAAAAACAACTTTTTTAATCAAAATAATTACTAGTGATAAATTATGAATTTGAGTTGTTTTAAAGTATATTTAGAATATATTTTTACCATTTAATATAATTTTTGTCATTGGACATAATTTTACAATTAAACCGAACATAAACAAGTGTCAATCTTTTGATAGTTATTATCTCTTAAAAACACGCTTTTTGTTTTGACAGCGGGAATTAATTTTAAATTAATTTCTGCCACTTCTGTGTTTTGAATTTAGAAAAATGGATTCCATATTTGGAATCAGGATGTTCAAATTGTGTAAATAGGTAACTTTTATTTTTAGACATTTTGAATAATTACTGCGGTAAATATTTTATTTACCATGGTTAAGGGTAAATCAGGTAAATAAGGGTTAAAAAATAATATTATAATAATACTAAATTACCCTAAAACGTGTCTTAACCCTATTGGTTGATACATGGTCGACCATGGGCATGTTTGGGTCTATTTTGGGACCCCATGGATCCACTTGTAAGTGATAATGACACTTTATTTTAATTAAGTTAAAATAAATACAAAAATGACACAAGCATATATCCTTTAACAAAACAATTGTTACAGAGGGTTATAAATGTTGGATTTTATATTATAAATATTCCTTAGAAAGATAAAAAGATTTCCTACATAATGATATTTTATTTATAATTTTTAGACATTATATAATTTAATTTATTTATGACACAATGATGATGCAGTAATTACTATAATAGTGAAAAATCAAAATAATTGATATTAAAAATACCCAAATAAATATAATATGAAACTTTTAATGAATTAAAATAATTTTCTAGGATAATATGATATATTATTATTGATTTAATTGACTTTTTTCGAAGTGATAAATCTGTTATGAGTTTCACAAAAATCAACTATTGAATAGTGTCAAAATTGACATAAAAGAGTTTTTAAAACAAATATTATATTATTAATTGATATTAAATTCACAAAAATCTAAGGTTCATCCAAGAGACTTATATCATGATAGGTGTATCATTAATGGACCACTTGGGGGTCTCTTGTATTTATGGTAAGTTTATTAACCATATAATATAAAAATACAAAGAGACATTGTAAAAGTTAAACTAATTAACTTAGAGTTAATACTTAAAGATAAGGTTAATATAAGTACCCAAACCTGTCTAAATTCTATTGGTTGAGTTGTTTTCGACCCATCCCCACCTTAACCTTTGAATAGTCAACTTTGGAGCCATTGGAAACCGAATATGAATTTATTATAAACTAATATCTCTAGCTTTTCCAAAGGTGCCCCTCACCCCTCTTATAAAAGGGCACTCCTCCTTCTCATTTCTTCACACCTTCAAAGCCCTTTGGTTCGGCCAAAACCTGCCCAAATACTATCGAAACTTCCCTCACTACAACCTAGAGGCCTTAGTTTGATCAGAAAGCCAACCTAAGGAGCCCTTTTGATCAAATCAAAAGGAAGAACCCGAAGAAGAGGTAATGTTTTCACCACCCCTTTTCAAGTTCCTTTCTTCTTCCACTCCCTCTTTGTTTGTTATTTCCATTATAAAATAATAACTCCAGTATCATATATATACTGTGATGTTATTATAAATATGGTATAACCATATTCAGTATTCTATCCATCCTTTGAATAACATGTCACCATACGTGCGTACGTACGGCTTACCGTCTCCACGTCGTGGTGTAATTGTTATTCAATATATTATTATTTGGATGGGTATAATAATGATGTGTAACTCATGTAAATAATAAATATAACATGATAATTATTCTGTATATATGATATAAAATCCAATTATATATTATTTTAATATCAAAAGAATGATATTGTCGCTCGTGCGTATGTACGGACTACCGTCTCCACGAACGCGATGAGATTCATTGTCCATCATATCCATTCAAGTATAATTATCATTTGATGATTTAAAAATAGTATCTAAGGACTTGATATCATTCTGGATATGAATAATATACATCCCATTAATAACGAATATGGCTCACATAACAAAGAATATAAAGTAAAATGAACCCGTTAACACCTGAAATGACGATAATTCTAAGATATTATTAACAAATCAATGTTAAAAGATCATATATGATATCATATTAAAGTAAATGATTCTTGTAAAATTCAATAACAATTATTTCACCATTATACAAGAGGTAAACCTACCATCGACCAAGGAAAAAGTACAAAGTAATGGATTTTTCTTATCTCACTTTCAATTCCGTGAGATTTCCATTGTTCGCCACTAAATTATTGAAAGTGGTGTATTGTGTACTGCCATTTGATATATATTATCATGATTCTCTTTATATTCATGTTATTCTGTAAATCATTTTATGGTTATTAACTTTTGGCCATACGAATCAGTTGATTAACGTGGTAAGGGATTTTCTTATCTCACTTTCAATTCCGTGAGATTTCCATTTTTCGCCACTAAATTATTGAAAGTGGTGTATTGTGTACTGCCATTTGATATATATTCATGATTCTATTTATATTCATGTTATTCTGTAAATCATTTGGTGGTTATTATCTTTTTTCCATACGACTCAGTTGATTAACGTGGTAAGGGGTTTCTTATCTCACTTTTAATTTCGTTATATTTCCATTGATCACCACTTAATTATTGCATGTGGTGTATGTGTACTGCCCATGATTGTATTCATTGTGTAATATACTTTAATTTATGGGTATTTACATCATCATGGTATGATACTTCTTTCATGGGTGTATGTTTCGTATGTTACCTAATCGGTAAGGGAATTTGAGATTTCAATTCCCACTCATTTGGCTTTACGCATATTTCATTGATTATATTACTCCATGATTATGTGTGGAATCACTATTCATTTGATTATGTCATAATTTCCACTCCCCTTCCTGTGGATATAAGTTTGATACACATAATCACTCATTGTTAATTCTCAAGTCATTGATGTGAATTTGATAAGAGTAATTTTAACTCATTCACCATTTGTTGAGTTAAACATCCAATTCGTTGGTGTTGTTTTTACAAGAATATGTGTGAATATACTTTGATTGTTTTACACTGAATATCCAATCATATTTAGTGTATTTATATTTTTCACACATAATTATGTCGTTGATTTATCCTTAACCTAAGGATACAGCCTTTATGAGAGATTTCATCTCAATTTACATTCCATTGAGACTTCTTTATTGATATACACCAAATCACTTTTATGTGGTATATATAATGTACTTTGACATAGTATATCATGAATCCCTTTATCCTCATGATATTACAACGTTTTGATTACCTAAATTATTTGTATTCAAGTGTCTCTTTTGGTTAGAATCTCTAACTAAAATACCATTTTTAAATGTTTTAAAGACTTATTCTTCTAAATCTTGCTCATTAATGTCCATGTTTTAAAAATGGTTTTAAGGATTTATTTATATGGACATTAATGTTTTAGAAATTAAAACTCCTTTTAAAAAGTTTCAAAGTGGTATGGGACACTTTGATTCAAAAATCTACTTTTAAATGGCTTCTTGACAAATAGTGTGACTTTTAAATGTTTTCAAGAAAAGGGGGATAATTCTCTCAAATAGTTTTGATGATTATTTTCATTTATGTCAACATAATTCATTATTCTTGATTGAGGTTAATGTGATACAATACAATCTTCCATATTGTATCGAATGATTCATGTTTGACTGTGGATGCACTGTTTTTATACCATTCATGGTTTGTGGTAAAAGTATTGACATTTCGTATGCTAGTTTTAATACGAATGTTTATGTTATGTTTAAACATGTTCATATGAGTAATTTATTGGACTTAATAAGTGACGGGTGGAGCCCGCTATAGCTCCTCGATGCATCGGTAGGTCTCATGAGACAAACTAGTGTTTTGGCACAAGGCCTTGACAAAATATTATTTGTAGTCTTGGCACGAGGCCTTGGCTATGTGGTTATGATAGTCTGGCATTATGCATTCCAACATTATGAAAGTGGATATTGATATTGCATGTGATCATTCGACTAGTAGAATATCCATGGGAGTAAGTAAATTGCATTATTTCATTTTACCTTTTCCATTTTATGCTGAAGTTCAAGTTTAAAAGGCTTTTGTTTTAGTTATAAATTGCATTAAGTGTTTATGCTTATTTATGAAAGCTTCTGCTATGATGTTATCCTTACTGAGCATCTGAGCTCACCCCTTTCAATGTTTTATTTTTCCCAGGATTATGAAGAAGTAATTTATGAATGACCTGTAGGGATAGTATGAGGGGATATGAAGACAAGATGTTTTTTTATGATGTAATGTAAAAATTTATGGATGTATCTAGTTATTACAATGCTACTAAACTAATCGGTCTTTCGAGACTTGATCTTTCTCGTGATCATGCCAATGTTATGTAATAATGCACCGGCTCTAGGTAACTAGGGTCGGGGCGTTACAACAGAAACCAACATCGTAAAAAGGAATACCAAAACCAATCTTTAAAAACTAATGTATGAAACATAATGGTTACCCAATTTAACTAATCACTGGGTTTCCATGTAGAAGAACATAGGTAAAAATATGGATATGGAAGAGACATATAACCATCATGTTCTGATGGAGAGTGGTAGAGAACATGGCTATGAAAAATCCAACAATCACAAAGCCATAAATTTGTGATGATCTAAGGTACCATATGATTAATCGGATATAAGGGCACTAGGACAACATTTTTGGTTTTCAAGATCATTTCCCTAAAGTTGAAGAAATTGGAATTAGAAGAAATACACTCTTGATTTTGGTACAGTCTCACCATTGGTCGTTCCTTGGACAATTTCCACTTCATCTCTTATAGAAATCAAGTTGAATTTGTCATTTGTGAAGTGTTAGCAGTTCATGTGATAGAAAGATGGGTCACTCCATCTGTCTCAAACAAAAGGTTAGAAAAAGTTATCAAAAATACATAAGTCCATCTATAGTGTGATTATTCATATATGGTTCCTAAAATGGACTTATACTTCTTATATCATACTTCTTAATATAATAAAACTGGTTTATACTAAATAGGAACTTCATGTAGGCCAGTGGTAGGCGATAAAGGCCTGTCCCACTTCAGTTGTGGGTTCGATTCCCACAGCCTTGTCCGACGCGACGGGTTGTTTCCCATCCTACAGGTTGTCCTTTTTCTAAAACTACATTATTATAACTTTCCATCAATAATATCTAAAAAGTTATACCCTTAAAAAATACAAACTTATGTCCAACATAATCTATTCAATCATTAGGCATATCCAAAATACTGCTGTCCAATCTCATATTATAGTGAAAACGATTACAAGAGAGTTCATATAACAAGCTTGTTAATACCATCATCGATCCCCATATATCATATGATATGTCTTGTTGGTCACATTCCAAACATTCAAAGGACTTAATCATGTATTCTCTTGAAAAATGAATACCCATTGAACCTTAGTGAAAACATTAATGCATTTAAAAGTTAACACTTTCCACATACCAAAATCCCAAAAATTATATATACTCAAACCATGATATCACTTAGTCCTTATATCAATCATGAGCTCATTAATACTATCAAACATATTATTTTCTCCTTACCCATTCATTATGCGCATATCATCTTCTTTCCAAAATATCTGAATCACTTTTCATGGTTATCGGTACCATATAATTATTGAAAACCATAATATACCAATACATATATATTCCCAAATTCCACTATATCATAAATGAGATTCCATGATACTATTTTGAAATCCCATTACATAAACACTTAATCATTACACAACATCATTTTCATACTCAAAATCACAAATAGTGATTGCATGAGACTTCCCTTTATCATTTTCCTTAAGAGGTTGTTCACGTTGATCATCATTAACCCGTGGATTAGGGAATTTATTAGCATAATGACCCATTTCCTTGCACTTTATGAATTGATGTTTTAGTGGATATTTCATTGTAGTCTTTTCTCTATTCACATCATTAGCAACCTTTTTACCATTACTTCAACACTAAACTACTCGATGACCTTCTTTCCCACACTTAAAACATTTTCAAGTACCTTTTAATCAATCTACACCATGCTTCTTTCCTCATTTTGAGCTTAATGAAACATTCATCTTGTTTTCACTATTGTTATGAGATTTCTCCTTGAACTCCATCTTTTGTTTCTTATCAAAACCATGAGATGGATATGTTACACCAACTTCCAGTTCTACCTTGATATCACAACACACAATTTCTTCATATCTACTGAAGTCTCTTATAGCTAATGCCCTTAGAAGACTTGGTTTTAAGCCAATGAAAAATCGATCAACTTTACATTCAGGTTGGATGATAAAACCAGATGCATACCTTGCAAATCCTGTACAATTCTCTTCGTATATACCAACAGATTCATCATCCTTCTACTTAAGATCAAGAAAATCCATTTCCATCTTTGATCGAAGAATATGAGGGAATTACTTACTGAAAACAAGTTCTTGAACTCGCCCCATTCCATAGACTCAATTTATTCTCTTTGAATCATATTCTTGATAAAAATCCCCCATTGATCAGCATAAACTTCCAAAAAATATACTGCTAAGATGAATTTATCATGCTCAAAACATTGTAGAATAGAAAATATCTTTTCAGTGGTACTGATCCATTGTTCAGCCACTAATGGATCAGAAGACCCTCTGAATGAAGGTGGACGCTGCCTCATGAAAGATTCAACAGAATGTTGCTCCTTTCTCTGCTCATTTGGAAGTCCAGAATGATTCATAGCTTGTGTAAGTATAGAAATAATATTGTGCACTCAATATCCCATAACATTGGTTTATTCAGGAGGACAATCATTGCATCGTCCATTACATTGATCAACAGGGTTCCTTTGGGTTCCAGCAATCATCTAAAACCCGAAAAGCATAGCGTGAGGCAAACATCATGATAGGGAAAACAACATAATAAAGGGGGATTACCTTCCATATCTAACATCCTAGGATTAATTTTAATATCATTACCATAATTCTAGGACTATAACCTATACTTATACTTATCCTTAGGGATATTCCTAGACATACCTTAGAAATATCTCTAGGGATCTCACTAAAGTTCTCACATCCGAGTTTCTGAAGGTTGACTAAACATTTTCTCTGATAACAACTATAGAGACCCCAAGCTTGACGTACATGGACATTACATTAATTTTTCAGTATACTTGATACATAATGAAAACATACAAACAAGGACCGTAATAGTTTAGTGTCTTTGGAAACTCAGAAAATAATCTTTTAATCGTGGTGAAAGATCTTCAACATCTCCCATAAAGATCTTCCCCTTTTGTTTTCTTACCAAAAACATTTCTTAAAATCCTGGGGAAAAGAAAACATATAAAGGGTGAGCTCAAATGATCATTAAGGTTAAGAATAGATAACATAAAACAATCCATAAACATTTGAATGCAAAAACTTGATCATAAAATATAAACATCAAAATTTTGAGTAAATATATAAATCTAGGAAGTACGTAAGGAATATATCATAATGGATAATAAATCATGATAAAATAGCATGGGAATAAAGCATGTAATTATGGAAACCATTAAGCACATTTTATGATTTCCATAGTAGCCAAGCCATTTCTTCCATGACCATCTTAGTGGACAAAGTCCCTTTCTGAATCGAGTTCACTCCTTGTTCTAGTCCTGTATCACTGAACCGGATTAACTTACCGTTCCATCCATGTCTATCTCATGAGATTTAAATCTTTACCCAATGCATTGGAGGTAGATATAGGTCCCACACATCTCATAATGAAACCATTCTTATGTGTGCCACAAAATCATAAATCATATATCATAACATAACCCATGTAATAAAAAATGGGATTCTTAAACATCATGCCATAATAACATAATCCACATAAGATAAATGGATATAATAAAATATATTCCATCATAACATAATCAAATCAATGTAAAAAATGAGGATAGATACAGAACCATATATTATCTTAGATGTAAAATAATTTTGATAAAACACTTGAACTCTATTCTGGGGGAAAATATCATTTCTACTTCAAAAACATTTTCCTTTCTTAACATGTCATAAAATTTTGAACTAAAAGAAGTTTATTAAAAATAAACCTGAAAACGTGTAAAGTATGCTTCATGGAAATAATGTTCTAAAAATCCATTCATGCTGTATAAGTTAAAAATAACATTCTTCTCATACTTTTGTCGGAAAAGTCAAAAAGTACCTTTTATGGTAAACAAAAGAATGATTCCTTCCATATGATGTGGTAAAAGAAAAGGGTAAAAATTCCTTTAAACATACATAGAAGGAATGTAAACATTTTATGAAAACATTTTAAGAACATATGGACTTGGATAATAAACATAACCCCCAGTAAATAATTAGAATAAACAATTTCGGATAAGAATGAGATTGGAATAATTATCCCTTACCTTATGTATGATATGCCTCGTATGAATCCAAACCTCCTGTATAATGGTTTAAATAATGTTATTGACTTATTACATAATCATATTAATTGTTATGATATAATATATAGTTTACTTATGAATTTATATTACCCGTTTGTTTGTAAATTCGATGTAAAAGCTGCGACTTGGGTAAAATCATTTCATTTATTGTACGTGTTTCAACTTGTTGTTATTAATATTATTACTTATATCCTGATTTACATAATTCCAGAATGTAAAAAATGATATATATATATATGTATAATATATATATTCAGCATATACATGTATATATATATATGATATATCGATAAATGGAATGAAATACACCGTTCATGGAGACGGTAGGCCATACGTACTCATGAACGTTGTTTTCGTTTCCTTATCAAATTGAATGGAATTAAGTATATGAAATATATATATATATATACATAAATCCAATATCATTATTATGTCATATATTTCATTATTATTTATTATATATACTTTATAATCATTCATGAATGGTTCAATGGAGAATGAATCTCATCGCGTCGTGGAGACGGTAGTTCGTACATACGCACGAGCGATGATACAATTAACATGATTATGGAATTGTATTGGGGTGTATGTATACTATTTAAGAATCAATATCACTTTAAAATAATCATATATAGTTATTATTTACACCATTATACCCATCCAAGTAAGGTGGTGGTGAAAATAGATTACACCACGGCGTGGAGACGGTATTCCGTACGTTCGCACGCGCGGTGATTTCGTTTTCCATAGGATGGATAGATGGTGAAATAGGGTTGTTTTATAATTATAATAACATGTCAGTATATGAGTGATACTGATTTTATTACCTCATAATGAAACAAATAATGAAGAATAAGTGGAAGAAGAAATAATGTTGAAAGAATCGGTAACAAACATTACCTCTTCTTTGAAGCGCCTCTTTGAGACCTCCTCTTAGGGCACTAAAATTGGTCTTTTAAGAAGGACAGGAACTCTAGGATGTTTCTAGGGAAGTGGAGAAGAGAATTTGGCAGGTGTTGGCCGAGCTTGAAGTCTCTAAGTTGTGTGAGGAAGAGAGGGAGGAGGTGCCCTTTTATAGGGGAAGAGAGGGGCACCTTTGGAAAAACTAAATATATTATTTTATAATAAAGTCATATTCGGTTTTTAATTGCTGAAAATTGATTTATTTAGAAGATAATTTGGGGATGGGTAGAAATAATCTCATTCAATAGAATTTAGAAAAGTTTAGGTTTCTATTTTAACCTTATCATTTAGATTTAACTTTAAGTTAAATAATTTTACTTTTACCGTCTCTTCTTGTTTTGTTACATTATAAGGTTAATAAACATGCTATAACAAGACAAAAGAACCCCAAGTTGTCTATTATTAATATATATAACCTTATCTAAGTCATTTGGCATAACCATAGATTTTTAGAAATAACATAACAATTAATAATATAATATTTATTTTAAAAACTATTTTATGTCAATTTTGACACAATTTGGTAATTGATTTTTTTGAAACTCATAATAAAATTATTAGTTCTAAAAAAGTTAATTAAATCAATACTAACATGTCATATTAACCTATAAAATTATTGTAATTCATAAAAAGTCTCAAATTACATTTATTTGGGTATTTATAACATTAATTATGTAAATATTTCATTAATAATATAATTACTACATCATCATTGTGTAATAAATAAATTATATTATTTAATGTCTAAAAATTATAAATAAAATACCATTATGTATTAAATCTTTTTATCTTTCTAATTAATATTTATAGTCTACATTATCTTATATATAACTCTATATTAAAAATTATTTAGTTATTAAACTTTGATTTTAAATATTTTAACCATTCCTTAAATAAATTAATAATAAATGTCCTAATCTAATCCAAGTGGACCTAAATGGTCATATTTTATTCCTAAGGTTGTTTTTGGTCTAATTAAACTTATACAATTGAAATATGAAATGTTTTATGGTAATAATAATATCATTTTTACCCTTAATTACCATATTTACTTTTAACCGTGGTAAATAAAAGTAAAAAGTTACTATTCACCAAAAATTATTTTCATCTAATTGAACCACATTTTAGTCCTTGATATTAACCGTGTGTCTCGGATTTTCGAAATTCCACTCACAGAAGTGGTAAAATTACGTTTTATGTGAATTTCCAAATTCTCCTAGGAGGTTGGTAAAAGATAGTGAAAAGTTAAATAAAATTTTTATATATATAAAATTATTATAAAATGACTCAATGAATTTCATTGAAAATATATAGGTATTATGTATCAATTTTAACCTAAAATAAATTTAAATAAATTAAATTATTTAAAAAAAGTCTATTTTTAAATAGTAACCCAGTGTTTTCCCTATTAATCAAAAATTGAAAGATTTCAGATAAATACAAAAAATTCACCCTAGGTTAATTTCGATATTCTGAATAAAAAAATGAAGTCCATTTTGAAAGATAAAATTTATAAAATTTCAAAAAGTTGGTATTACTATTCATAAAGGCTAGTTTATATAACATATCGTTGTTTAGTGAAACTCAGTATTGCGTACAACACATGCTATCATGGAAGGTCACGATTGTGTGTAATGCAAGCCAAGTCAGGGATGCGTGTAGTGAAAGCTACTTTTGGTTTAGAGTACAACACAAGATATCAATAAAATTAAAAAGAATATTTTTCATAAAATCTCAGGGTGTTACAAAGATAGTTGAAGGGGAAGGATCCTTCCTTGATATTAAGACAATTGAGAATGCCATTTTTTCTATTTGGGGAAAAAAATTTCCCAAAGAAGAAAAAAGATTTCCCACAGCTAAGAGATTGACCAAAGAGCTCTTCATAATGGGTCAAGTCATTTTTAATATTTTGAATATTTTTCCTTTTAATAAATGAATGATGTAATAAACATAAAAAGGAGGTGTAGGCACACTTAAATTTCTAGATGCCTAAATAGGTTTAGGTTTGTTTTGATTAATCAGGTTGGTGATAATCCTACTAAGATAATGTTCGGCTATGAAAAAAATGAGTGTAGATAAAGGATCACCTTGTCTAACACCCTTGGTACATTTGAAGTAGCCTTTAGGAGATCCATTCACAAGAATAGATATATAGGCCGAGTTGAACAAGGAATTGATTCTACCGATGAAAATATCACTGAAAACGAAGGCTTCTGAAACTTTTAATATAAATATTCAGTCAATGGTGTCAAAGGATTTCTTAATATCAAGTTTAATGGAAACATTACAACCTCTGTTAGATTTGTTCAGAGTGTTGGTGCATTCCGAGGTAAGAAAAATGCAATCTTGGATGTTCCTTCCTTTTATAACACTAAATTGATTCCATGAAATAATTTTTTGGCAAAGAGAAGAAAGTCTGTTGGAAAGCAGTTTAGTGATAATCTTATAAAGATAGTTAATAAGCTCTATGGGCCGGAAAAGATAAATTTCTGACGCATTGTCAACGTTATGGATTAAAGTAAGGAATTGAGTAGT
Organism: Viscum album; assembly: GCA_963277665.1. Lineage (NCBI taxonomy): Eukaryota > Viridiplantae > Streptophyta > Magnoliopsida > Santalales > Viscaceae > Viscum > Viscum album. The sequence continues at coordinate 1,022,167,447 of OY728134.1, read as the reverse complement.
AAGACCCTGAGGGAGAACCCCATTAGAGAAGAATAATTTCAAAAGTTTTCACACATCCATATTAATGAAATCCCAATGATGTTGAAAAAAACCATTATTAAGACCATCAGGGCCTAGGGCATTATCATGGTTAAGGCGGAAGATAGTATCTTTGACTTCTTGTTCAACATGGATGCTTAGAAGAGAGAGATTATCTTCTTTATTAACCAGGATCAGAATGACCTCAGGATAATGGTTTTTATTAATATTTGGGTGATTAAAAATGTTTTCAAAGTTTCTAAAAACATGGCTAGTAATAGCCTCCTATGTTTCCAAAAGTTGTCATTGACTTTAAGGAAAGTAATGGGCCAAAAAACTTGTATCATTATTTGAAGATGGTTATAAAAAATAGTATTTATCTCACCATCTGAAAGCCATTTTTCTTTAATTTTTTTTACTAATGTTGTCTTTTAAAAGTAGGAGATGGTTCAGTTTGATAGCAGTGTTGACTTCATCTTGAGGGTCAGTGAAAAAATCAGGGCAAGTAGAGTTTTTCTTAATTTGGGATATCTCTTTTTCAAGGATCGATATTTCATTTTCCGTTTGCTTGTATTTCGTGTTGCACCAACCCTTAAGGCATTGTTTTTAGGTGATTTAATTTAGTAAGGAAGTGGAAACATTGATATGGAGAAAAATAAAACAATAAAATTTTGATGGAGGGTGATAGAGAACATAAATAGGATAAAGTTAACATTCACAAGGCCATAAATCAGTGATGATATAATGGACCATCTGATTCCTTGGAAAAGAATGTTATGGGATAAAAATTTTTCTGTTTCAAGATCATTTCTGTAAAGATGCAGATTTTTTTTATGAGATGAAATAATTATTTCATTTTAGTATAATCTCCCCATTGTACATTCCACGAACGGTTTCCACTTTATCTCTTATTTAATTAAATGAAGTTAAATTTTTCATTAATTAAGTGTTAGAAGATCCTGTGATAGATTGATAAATCATTCCATCTATCTCAGCAAAAATACTAGCATAGGTTGTCAAATATACCTAAGACCATATATGGTGATATTAATCATATATGGATTCAAAAATGGACTTATACTTCATCTATGATACCACATAAATAAAATAAAACTAATTTATACTCACTAGGGACCTCCCATAGCCAGTCGTAGGCAATAATGGTCTTTCATACTTCGATTGTGTTTTCGATTCTCACAGCCTTGTCCGACATGACAAAATGTCACCCGACGAGTGTGTTGTTCTGTTACTAAAGCTATATTATTATAACATTCCAGAAATAATATTAAAAAAATATATAGCCATAAATAATACTATTTTTTGTACAACTTAATCTATTCCAACCCTTAAGAATATCCAAAATAATTCTATCCAAACTCACAGTAAAAAAACAATTACAAGAAAGGTCATATACCAAGCATATCAATACCTTTATTTATCCCCCATATATCATAAGATATATCTTTTTGGCCAAATTCCAAAAAAGTGAATACCTTCATTTTGTATTCTCTTGAGTCATGGTAATAACCAAAATTACCATATATCCTTATTGAAGACATGATTGTTTCATTATTCCAATATTTATTGGACATATTCCTTAATTCCCAAAACGTAGTATTCTTTATCCACGATAGCATAAACGTAAATCCTTAATTAGTTACAAATAAACTAATATCATCAAATTTACTTATTCAAATCTAATCTTTCTTTATCCAAACATCATTATATTAACTTAAGTGACATATTTTGGGTTATCATTCCCTTAATGTGTTTTCCAAAAATATCTAAATCACTTTTCAGGGTTACTGGTACCATATACTTATTGGAAAACCACAATAGAACAATACATAGATATTTCAATATTCCATAATACCATAAAATTACATAGAAAATTATTCCTAATAAACATGAAATCATTCCTCTATCTTCTTAAACTGTTGACAATGCTTCAACACCTTCTTTCATCACATATGTCATTTTTATTCTCTTCATCATAAAAAATATTAATACCACTCATATGACCATGACAATTCTCTTCATGTGATTTTATCCTAGGGAATCTATTTTCAAAATTCCTATACATTCCATATATAAAAAATTCAATCGTAATTGATTTCTTAGGAATTACATTATCCTTTTCAAATTTTTTAACTAAACGTTTTCCTTTAAAATTAATTAACTTGTGTCTATATTTTCCACATTCAAATAATCTTCCAGTTACATTGAAACATTCTCCATGATCTATCTTTCCACATGGTTCACATAAATAAAATTGAACTTTCATTCCTTTGTGGTCATCATGAAACTCTATCTTTCTATTATTAGGTGGGACAGGAAACACCCCAAAGTTGAGACATTTGATCATATTATGAGATATATAATTAGGAATAATAATAATGTTTCACCTTCCAACTCCCATTTCATTTTTTTTCTCATCAGGAATATCATTCACTTGTCCATCATATTCTCCATTGACATAAATCCTATTATTTCTATACATTTTATAAAACCCAAGAAGAATAGTGTGAGGGGAAACAATCATACTAGGAAAAGAGCATAATCAAGGGGAAGTACTTTCAATCTCTAATAACGTAGGTTTCATCCTAGGTTATTCATGATCATTACCATAATTATAGTACTGTATCCTATAGTTAGACTTACCCTTAGGGACATCCATAGAAATACCTTATAAATATCTTTAGGTAACTGACTAAAGTTTCCGCATCCTATTTTCCTAAGGTTAAAAATCCCCCCTATGATACTAACTATAACAGAAAGAGAATTTCGTATATGGATATTGCATCATTTTTTGATGGATAATAAATATGTTACAATAATACATTTCTGAGGGCCGTAATAGTTTAGTGTATTTGAAAACAACAAACATAATCATCTAACATGGTGAGTGATCTTCAGCATCTCCCACAATGATCTTCCCCTGTTTGTTCTCCCTACCTAAAACCTTTACTTATATACTAGGGAAAATAATCATAAAAATAGTGAGATCATATGATCAGTAAGGGTAAACAATTAACACATGATCATAATGATGTCAAAACACAACTTTTCTAAATCATACCATGTATAGCATATATCAATATTACAAGTCATCAAATAAATCGTCGTAATTTATAAGGAATCAATCATAAAGTATTCATGAACCATGAGAAAATCACATTGGTGTAAAACATGGAATTGTGGAAAAAAAATAAGCAGATAATATGATTTCTATAGTTTCGAAGGCATTGCTTCCAAGACAATCATAGTGGAAAATGTCCATTACTGAACCAGTTTTACTTGTTGTTCCAACCATATATTACTGAACCAGATTTACATGTCGTTACAGCTATTTTTTACTAATCTAGATTTACTTGTCATTTGAGTCAGGTATATCTCATGAGATATAAATATTTACATAATGAATTTTAGGGAGATATACGTCCCACCTTTCTCATAATGAAATAATTCCTATTTGTTCCACAAAAACTTAAATCAATCATCATTGCAAAACCCCAGAAATAAAATAGGTTTCTTAAACATCATTCCATCATAACATAATCCATATAAAATATCAATCCATAATTAACACAATAAATTCATAGTAATAATAGTGATATAAACATAACCATTTTTAAAGAGTGTCATCTTAGATGGAAAATAATTTTGACAAAACACTTGAACTTAATTCTTGAGGAAAATATCCTTTATTCTTAAAAAACATTTTTTTCCTCAAAATGACACTCAATTTTAGAAGAAATAATTTTATGTGAAAATAATGATGAAATATTTTAGGGTATGTTTCAAGGAAATAAGGTTTTATGAAATCATAAAAATCTGTTCATACCACATAAGTTAAAAAACATTCTTCTCGTACTGTTTCAGGAAAAGTCAAAAAGTACCTCGTATAGAAAATGGAATAATGACTCCATTTATACCATGTAGAAATTAAAAAATAAGTAAAAATGAATTTAAACATACATATATGAATAATAAACATTTTATGAAAACTTTTGTAGGAAACATATACATGAGTGATAAATATACCCCCATTAAATACTTACATACAATCAAACTTGGATAAAAATTAGATTTCAAAATCATTCCTTACCAATTTATAATCAGTTAAATTGTATGCCTCATAAAATAATGAAAATTATATTCATATTTAAGTGTCATAAACTTCATAATAAAAATAATAAAAACATTCATGGTAAACATAAACACCACACAAAATAATTAGATGGTGTATAAGGCATATGTCCCAGAGAAATAAAATTGAGGAAAAATAATCCCTTAGCTTAGGTAAAATTTCTTCTATATGTGTCTAAAACTCATGTATATTGGGTTTAAAATTATTATTAACTTCTAATAGAACCATAATAATATTTATGAAATCATATATTTTACCCGTTCATTTATCAATTCTATGTTAAAGCAACAGTTTTGCTGATAATCGTTTTATATATCATAAACTTTTTTGACTTGTTATTCATGATATTATTAGATAGAATATGATTAAATTACATCCATAATGTAAAACATGATTTATATATTATATATATTAATTATATATATATTTAATAGAAAAATAAATGAATTTGAATACACCTTTCATGGAGACAGTAGGTCGTACGTACGCATGAACGTTGCTTCCATTTCATTACTGAATTGAATGGAAGCATGTAACTGATATATATATATATATATCTAGTAGAATTTTTATGTTATATATTTTATTATTATTTATTATATATACTATATAATTATTCTATAATGGTTAATGTGGAGAATGAATCTTATCGTGTAGTGTAGATGGTAAGTCGTATGTATGCACGGGCGATGATATCATTCCCTTGATGGTTAAATAGTATGGAATTGGAAGGTATATGAATTGAATAGAATAATTACCATGTTATATTATCTATTACCATCCATTATACTTATAATTATACTAATTCAAATTAATCATTTTTGAATAACAAATTACACCATAGCGTGGAGACGGTAAGTCGTATGCACACACACATGATTATATTGTTATTTATAGGTGGGATAAAAGGAGGTTTAAGGTTTCCCCATAAAAATAGTTATATCTAAGCGTGTATAATATATTTTATTTATTAATTTATTTTTTAAAAAATAGATGAATCGAAAGTATAAGGAGAAAATGATTTTGAAAGGGGTTATAAAAAATTACCTAATTTTCGAATACCTCCTTTTTATTTGCACAAACAGTCTACCTAGGGTGGAATTATGACCGAAGGTTGGATTATAAGATAGGGGAGGGATTTTAGGATATTAAATAGTCTGGTTTTGGCCAATCCAAAGGGCGTTGTAGGTGTGATTAAAAGAGAAGGAGTGGTGCCCTTTTATAAGAGAGGGGAGGGTCACCTTTAGAAAGTATTGAATGTTTTAATTTATAATAATTTTACAATTCAACAAAATACCTCCAAAATGAGATATATTATAATCTAGGATATGATTAGATTTTAATATTATCAACCAATAAAATTTAGACAAGTTTTTATGTGAATTTAAACCTTATCATTTTAATTAATAATTTTTTATTCTGTTTAATTTTAATTAAGATAAGCAATGTTTCAATATTAAAAGGTTTTAATATTTACTTATTTGATTTAAATTATACCATAATTGAATAATATAGAACATTTTAGACCATATCATAATTATTATATATTTTTAAAATTGATATATTATTTTTAAATAATTTTATAAAACATTATTTTAACAAGATATCAGTTGAGTCAATTTTGAAACTATTCACTTAATAGTTTTTTAGAAATATTAGGACAAGGTTTTATCCTCAAAAAAAATATTTTATCATACCCCTATAGGGTAAAATTCGTCTATAAAATTCATTGGAAAATTTAATTATCCAAATTATATTTATTGTATTATTTTTTCATCATTTAAATGATATCTCCGTTATTAAAATAATCACAACATAAATTTTGTGCAATTATTTAATATACTTATTTGTGGAATAAAAATTTTAAATAAAAAACAATGATGAATATAAATTTACTATATTTTGTAACAATATATGTAGTTGAATATATATTCTTTAAAACAAAAGATTCAAAATGTTATATTTATTAAATTATGAATGTGACAACTTTAACGTCACTTTAAATAAAATAATATAAATGTAATAATCTTTTATATAAAGATCTAAAAGGTCACTTTCTCGACAATTTTATGATAAGGGTCAATATATTTTCAAAAAATTATGATTTGTTCATGTGTTTAGTCCTTTTGTCATTATTACTATTTTAATAATAATTTATTTATTTATTTATCATCAATTAATTATTTTTTACATCATCAAAGTATAAGACTTTAAGGAAATTATTTATTTCCTAAAAATTACAAATAAACTTCCATGATTAAAGTAATTATTTTATATTTACATGGACTATTTATTTTTTAAGATATCACCTAGTTATCCCAATATTAAAATTGTAATACTTATAAGAAATGTGTGTTTGACATTTTGTCACATTCATTGGTTTTATTAATATCTATGCCATTTTCATTGTCAAGTGGCCCTTAAATGAATATGTTTCGAACATAATATGTTAAGGATATAATTATATTCATAAAACAGGATGATGGAAGGTGTTAGGGTAATTTTATTATCTTTAGCATATTTTTGGTTACCCTAATTTACCCGATTTACATTTAATCGTGGTAAATAAAAATTACCGTAGTTACTATTCATAATATTCAAAAAAGAAAAGTAACCTATTAAAATAATTTTTACCCACTAATTCCATACATTTAATCAATTTTTAAAAATAAAAAACACATAATTGTCAAAAATTTATTTAAAATTAATTCATGTTGTCAAAACCAGAAAGCGTGATTTTTTGAAATTAAAAAACTATCAAAAGATTGTCATGCGTTTATGCCCAATTTAAATGTGAAATTACATTAAATAAACAACATTTTATTAAATTTCATAAAAATAATATAATTACACTTTGAAAAAAATTAAAAAGATAATCTAACTATATAAATAAATTAGACGATAATGCAGTTTTGAATTAAAATACAGTATTTTTCGCAATTCATTAAAAAATGAATTTTATCAGAAAAATAAAAAAAATTAAACCAAATTAAATTTTGATGTCTTAATTCCAAAGAAATAATTTATTATGTAATATATAACTTATTATATTATCAAAACTGGATTTGAAAAAGGGTTCTCCATCAAAAGGCGGCAAAACAACATTTTAAAAAAAATACTTGTTTTATCCGAAAAATTGAATTTGTTGATATATCATGTCTATAAAATACATAATATGAATGTTAATATTATATAACATTTAAAATAGTTTTAATACTATTTATAAGGGCAATTTTATATCACACTAAATAATAATATTTTAATAATATTCCATCATTTAGTGAAACTCAGTATTGCGGACAAGACAAGCTATCGAGGAAGGTCTCTCTTGTGTGTGATGTAAACTGAGTCAGTGTTGTGTGTAGTGAAATATTACTTTGGTTTTGCATATAACATAATCAAAACATAGTGAATTTATTTATTGAGGAAAATCTATACTCAGTGTTGTGTTTTTCATACTCCAACTCGGTGTTGTGTGTAACATAAGATAAGTCGGCTTAGTGTGAAAGGAATTTTTGAATTGGTGCAATGCAAGATATAAATGAAAATTTTAATTTCTTCGAAAAAAATAATCCATATAAACTCAGGTTGTTACATTTGACCACCCATAAAATGAATTTCTCTCTCAAAATTCGTCTAGGTTTTCAAATGTTTATTACTTAAAAGTTTCATTCATAGAATCCCACATCATAAAAATGGATAATAAAACATTGTTTCAAAGAAGGAAAGCTAGAAATATAATGGTTACCCAACATAACTCATCACTAGATTTACACATGGGAGAACATAGGTGGGAAGTGAAAACATTTATATGGAAGAAAAATAAAACTCTCATGTTTCGATGGAGGGTGATAGAGAAAAAATTTAAGAGAATGTTAAGATTCATAAGGCCATAAATCTGTGATGATTTAACGGACCATCTGATTCATTAGATAATAATGTACTAGGATAATGTTTTTTTCAAGGTCATTTCCCTAAATTTGAAGAATTTTTTAAGAGATGAAATGCTTATTTGATTTCCAAACAATATCACCTTTGTTCGTGCCTCACAAAACATCCACATCATCTCTTGTTTAAAGAAATGAAGATTAATTTTTCATTCTGGAAGTGTTAGCTGATCATGCGATAGAATGACGGGTTATTCCATCTATCTCAACAAAAAGGTTTCCACATGTTATCATATATACATAAGAACATAAATAGTGAGATTAATATTATATGGTTCCAAAAATGGACTTATACTTCATCTATCATACTAGTTAAAAAAAAGAAAAATAATTTATACTAACCACAAGCTTCTCATAGGCCAATGGTAGAAGATAAAGGCAGTTTCACTTTGGTTGTGGGTTCAAATCCCGCAACCCTATCCCACATGATGAGTTGTCGCCTGACCTATGGGGTTTCCTTTTACTAAAACTATATTATTATAAAATAATCAAAATAATACTAAAAAAATATTTATCTTTAAACAATACTATCTGATATCCAACTTAATCCATTCTAACATTTATGAAAATCCAAAATACTTCTATCCAAACTCACAGTACAAAAAATACAATTACAAGAAAGGTAATATAACAAGCATGTAAATACCTTTATTTATCCCCCATATATCATAAGATATATCTTTTTGGTCACATTACAAACATATGATCACCTTTATCATGTATTCTTTTCATTCCTGGTAATAACCTAAATTACCATATATCCTTGTTGAAAACATTAATGTTTACTTATTCAAAAATTTATTTGATATATTCCTTATGTCCCAAAAGTTTCATTCTTTATCCATGATAGAAAAACCCAAAATCCGTAATTATTTCCCATGAAACTAGAATCATCCAGTTTACTTATTAAAATATAACCTGTCTTTATCCAAACATCATTATCTTAACATAAGTGACATATTTAGGTTTATCATAACCTTAATGTGTTTTCCAATTTTATCTGAAACACTTTTCATCGTTACTGGTACCATATAATTATGGGAAAACTAAAATGGACCAATACATAGATATTTCAACATTCCATAATATAATTAAATCACTTACATAATTATTCTTAATAAACATGAAATCATTCCACTATCTTCATAAACCGTTGACCAAGATTTAGCACCATCTTTCATCTCATATTTCATTCAAATTCTCTTCATCATCAACAATATTAATACCACTCATAAGAACCCGTTGATTCTCTTTATGAGATTTTCCCCTAGGGCATCGATTTTCATAATTCACATACATTCCATTTTTAAAACATTTAACCGTAATTGATGCCTTAAGAATACCATTATTCTTTCCATTTTTTAACAAAACCTTTTCATTTTAAATTTATTATCTTGTGTCCTTCCATTCCACATTCAAATAATCTTATAGGTATTTTGAAAAAATCTCATTGTTTTCTCTTCCCACATGATTAACATGAGGAAAAATTAACATTGTTTCCTTTGTGGTCATCTTGAAACTCCATCTTTCTCTTATTAGGTGGGTCAGGAAACTGACCATCATTGAGATAGTTGATCATATTATGAGATTGATTGTCACGACCCGACCTCGGGGCCCGTGCCGTGACTACCCCAAGCCCGCCTTCCATAGGCCAGGGGCTGGCGACTAGCACCAAGGCGTAAAATCCCAGTAAACAGGGAAGGCATTGCCTTTATAAGTAACAACCACACAGAGTCAGCAAGCGGAAAGTAAAGTGCAGAAAAGTAAAGGGGCCGGAAATACAAGCCCAACTGTAAAGTACAACTGAAAAAGTAAAGTACGGCAACGGAAGAAAAGACGGCGGCCTCGTGTCGTCCACTGGCAATCCCACCTGAAGGGTGGGTACAGATAGCCTCCAGGCTCCTCGGGTCCCACGTCCGCTCCGAGCACGTCCCGCCCAGTGGTCCACCTCCAGGTACCGTCCTGCTCCACGCCCCAACCGTGATCAGCGCTGTCCGTCGTCTGCAACCAACACAACAAGGTGCGGGCATAGCCCGTGCAGGGGTGAGTACAAGCTACTCAGTAAGGACCCCGAGACCCCCGAAGGTCTCCCGAAATCCACAAAGGATATATCACAAAAGAAAGATGCAATCACGAAGTAACATCTGACTCGACTTAGGTATATGCCCATACATATACCTAAGTCCCCAATTCCAGCTCTGCTCACGAGCTCAAGAACAACTCAATCCACAAAGGAAAGCAAGACTCAAATCCACAAGGAGAGTAAACAGTAAATCCACAAAGGATAGTTCAACACCATCCACAAAGAAGAGTAAACAGTAAATCCACATAGGATAGTTCAACACAATCCACAAAGGAGAGTAACATAAGATTCAGCTCAACCAGGTATACTTTTTCAGATGACGTCAAAGATGATCACTGATCCATCTAAGTCGTCGGACCCACGAAGGATCGATAGGTACTAACCCCCCGCAAAAGACCCACGTAGGATCGGGCTCACACAGAACCTGTAGGCAGTGGCTCACACAGAACCGGTAGTAAGGACCCACATAGGATCGGGCTCACACAGAACCTGTAGCACTGATCCACGTAGGATCGCTGAGTGCAGTAGTCGACGCAGTCCACTGAGGATCTCTGCACAGTCGTCGCCGCAGTCCACGAAGGATCTCTGCTCTGCCGTCGTCGCAGTCCACGTAGGATCTCTGCTCTGCCGTCGTCGCAGTCCACGTAGGATCTCTGCTCTGCCGTCGTCGCAGTCCACGGAGGATCTCTGCTCTGCCGTCGTCGCAGTCCACGGAGGATCTCTGCTCTGTCGTCGAAGTCACAGCCAACGCTAGGGTTCCCGCACACAGCGAGCTCGTTTAGGAGGGTCCGCTCCACGAGCCGAGAGGCTGATACATCAACTGACACGTAGTCCGAAGTTGATGTATCCAAAAGTTCCGTATCGACAACAGGATCTCAACGCGACAGACGGCGCGTCAATCGGACGCCCGGTCTGAGAGTTATTGGCAATTTCGTCCCAGGGGCCCGGTTGGTTTTTAGGGCAAAACCAACCCGACCGTACTCCGCCTGTATCCGATCCTCGGGTGGAGTATGCCAAAAGTTCCGTCTCACTTAGAGGAAACTACCACAGCTGACGGTACGTCGATCGGACGTCCGTAGCTCAAGTTATGAGCGTTTCCGCTCCGAGGGCCCGGTTGGTTTCGTGTACGAACCAACCCGGCCGAACCCAAAGTTTTCCGAAACCATGAGTATAATATACCTAAACGACCGTCTCGATCCAAGGATCGCGTAGCCGCTGACGGTTTGTCAATCGGAGGTCCCAGGCCCAAGATATGGGCGAAAGGCCGAAGAGGGCCCAAAACGGGGGTTCCGGGCCCGGGGCGACCCGGCCCGAACCCCCCCTGGGGTCGGCCGAACCGGGTCGGCCCGACCCGGCCCGACCCGGCGAGGCCGGGTCCGGTCCGGCCTGGGCGCGGCCCGGCCGACCGGACCGGCCGGCTCGGCCTCGGCCGAGCGGCCGAAGGAGGGCGCCGCGGGCTTGACCCGCGGCTCAAGCGAAACGCGGCCCCGTGGGGGGGGCCGCCTGCCACGCGGACGCGGCCGGGCCGCCGCGTCCGTTCCCGGTTCCGCGCGGCCGCGGAACCGGCCGCCGCCGCCGCCGCGGCTTCTGCCGCGGCGGACTTCCTCCACGGCGGCGCGCCGGGCGCCGCCGCGCCGGCGACCCGCGCCGCCGCCGGAGATGCTCCGGTGGCCCGATTCCTTTCCCGTCTGCGCCGTTGTTCCTCCCAAGACGCGTCCTTCACTGCGAAATTAACAAATGGCCCTTGCGTCGTGCTTTTTCCGTCGCCCGCCAAATCCGCACAAAAAGGAAGATCGGCGGAGGGTTGCCGGGTCTTGTTCGTTAGACCCGCACCCTCCGCGTTAGTCATAAACCACGGGAGGAATAATCAACAACAATTTTAAATAAATTAAAATTGTCGGAGATCATGTTCTTCATTTTAAAAGAATAAACACGGGAAATAAGATAAAATGATCCAACATCCCTTACCTTGTCGTCGTCGTCGGACGAGAGGTCGTCGCGGAATCGCTCGTCGCGGAAGAAGGAGATCTTCGCGTCGTCGCGGTATCCGGCGTCGCGTCGCCAATCTCCGGATCAAGAACAAACGGTTTAATTAATTAAATCCGTTGTTATTGAAATTAAAAAGGGAGAATTCAAACGATTCGTTTCTCACCTTAGTTGCCGAACGAAGATCGGCCGCGGAAGAAGAGGCGTCGCCGAAGAACGTCGCGGGTAGGGCTCGTCGACGTCGCAGATCACGGCGTGCGTCGTCGAATTCCGGTCGCCGGCGTTCTTCGCGTTCTTCGCGTTCTTCGCGTTCTTCGCGGGGAGATGAAGGAACGAGGATTCTCTCAAATCCTTTCCAAGGATTTTTAGGTTGGTCTTATTTTATAAACATGCCAACACACGAAACCGGTTAAGAAACGATCCATCAATTCGAAAGAAACGACCCATTTAATTCACGAAAGAAACAGCCCATTTAATTCACGAAATAAACCGCCCAATTAAATGGTCTGTTAAGAATTAAAGAAAACGCGTCGGTTGACTTTTCAGTTACTTTGACGGGTTTTCGCGGGTGCGTTACTTAGCGAAAGAAACGGCGGGGCTCGTGCGGGCCCCACCGCACAAATATCCTACCAAGGGGTAGGATATTTCTGGATAGCATCCTATCCAGTTTAACTCAGCTCAAGCCGCCTTTAAGTGACTTCAAGTGGCTTCCAAGCAGCTCAAGTGAAATAAAATAAAGTTGTCGCACAAACTTTATTTTATTTCTGACTTAAAGCCGCGAAATTTAAAAACCACGTCTGAGCAAACGCAACTCCGGAAGAGGCGTTTCTAAGCAAATACCGGCGCTGCGATTTCATCGGTGCCCTCAGAATTCGATTCCGGGCACCGGTTCAAAAGATAGAAAAACCCGCTCGTCCGTTCACTGAACGTACCCGAGCCAAACTTCGGAAATTGATTCCGGGCACACCGGGCCTCGGAATCAGGTGCCGTCTGAAGCTGCGCTCTTGTAAAATTCCAAAGAAAATTAAGAAAAAAAAATTTCCTTGAAATTTGCGGGTCTTTACATTGATGATTTGGAACAATAATAATTTTTCACCTTCCAACTCCCATTTGATTTTATGTCTAATGAGTAATATCATTCCATTGTCTATCATATTCTACATTTACATAAATCCTCTTATTTCAAGCCATTTTCTAAAACCCAGAAAGAATAGTGTGAGATGAAAAAATCATACTAGGAAAACAACATAATCAAGGGGGAGTACTTTCAATCACTAAAATATAAGGTTTAATCTTAGGTTATTCATGATAATTACCATAATTATAGTACTCTAACCTATATTTAGACATAATATAAGGCATATACCTAGACATACCATTAAAATATCTCTAGGTATTTGACTAAAGTTTTCACATCCTATTTTCTAAAGGTTAACTAATCCACCGTATGATACCAACTACAATAGCACAAGCATGAAGTATATGGATATTAAAACATTTTATATGAATATTCAGTACATTAAAATAATAAATTCCAAAGGACCATAATAGTTTAGTGTCTTTGGAAACTTGGAACATAATCTTCGAACTTCTGGAAAGATCTTTACATCTCCCACAAAGATCTTACCCTATTTTTTCTCCCTACATAAAACATTTCTTTATATCCTTGGGGAAATAAAACATTAAAAGAGTGATCTCATTTTTTCATTAAAGGTCAAAAACAACACATGATCATATAGATTTCAAAACATAACTTTTTAAAATCATACCATGTATAACATATATCAACATTATGAATCCTGGAATAAATCATGGTAATTCCTAAGGCATAAATCATAACGGAATAATGAACCATGAGAAAATATTATTGGAATAAAACATGGAATTGTGAAAAAAATGACTATATAGTATAATTTCCATAGTATCCAAGGAATTGATTCTAACCCCATCATAGTAGGCAATGTAGATTACTGAACCGGGTTTACTGGTCGTTCGAGCCATGCATTACTGAACCATATTTCAATGTCGTTCCAACCCTAGATTACTAAACAGGATTTACATTCCATTTTAGTCATGTCTATATCATTTGGTATATATATTTACCCAATACATTGGATGGAGAAATAGGTCCTACCCATCTCAAAATGAAATCATTCTTATATGTTCCACAAAAATATAAATCATTCCTCATAACATAACCCAACATATAAAATGGGTTTCTTAAACATCATTCCATCATAAAATAATCAATATAAAATATAATTTCATAATTAACACAATAAAATCTTAGTATTAAAAGTGATACAAACCTAACCCTATTTAAATAATGTCATCTTAGATGGTAAATAATTTTGATAAAACACATGAGCTTAATTCATGAAGAAAGTATCATTTCTTCTTCAAATTTTTTTTCCTTCATTAAAATACCACACAAATTTAGGAGAAATAATTTTATGTTAAAATAACCTTGTAATATTGTAGGGGAATAATTATGGAAATATCATGTTATAAAATCATAAAAATCCATTCAATCCATATAAGTTAAAAACACATTATTCTCGTACTCATGCCTGAAAAGTAAAAAATTACCTCATATGGAAAATGAAAGAAAGATTCCATTAATACCACGTAGTAAAAGTAAAAAATGGGTAAAAATTAAATTAAACATACATAGAAGAATATTGAACATTTTATGAAAACATTTTTATAAAACATGGACATGGATGATAAATATATCCCCGGTAAATACTTACGTATACACAATATCGGATGAAAATGAAATTACAAAATTATCCCTTACCAATTTATAATCTATCAAATCATATGCTTCATAAAATAAATTAAATTGTATTCATGTGTAAATATAATAACCTTAATAATAAAAATAATAAAAACATTCTTGGGAAACATAAACACCGCAAAAAATAATTAGATGCTGTATAAGGCATATGTCACACAGAAATAAAAGTGAGGCAAAATAATCTCTTACCTTAGGTATCATTTATTTTGTATGTGTCTAAAACTCTTGTATAGTGGGTTTAAACATATTATTAACTTCTAAAATAACCATAATAATATTTATTTCATCATATATGATTCACTTATGACGTTATATTACCCATTCATTTATCAATTCAATGTTAATGCAACGTTTTGGGTACTAGTCCTTTTATTTATCATACATATTTGGACTTGTTATTCTCAATATTATTACATAGATCATGATTAGCATACTTACAAAATGTAAAACAATATTTATATATAATATATATTAAGTATATAAAAATATATAATTGATAAATAAATGAAATGGAATACACCGTCAATGGAGATGGTAGGCCTTACATACACATGAATGATGTTTCCGTTTCTTTATTGAATTGAATGGAAGCAAGTAAATGGAATATATATATATACATAAATCCAGTATATTTTTTTGGTCATATATTTCATGATTATTTATTATATATATTTTATAATCATTCCTAATTGGATAACGTGCTGAATGAATCTAATCTCATCGTGGAGACGGTAAGTCGTACGTACACACAAGAGATTATATCATTTTCTTGATGGTTAAGTAGTATGTAATTTGATTGTATATGAATTTTAAAAAATAATTATTATGTTATATTTATTATTTACATCCATTATAATCATCATTATATCCAACCAAATTCAGTATTATTGAATAAGAAATTACACCATGACTTGGAGACGGTAAGCCATTCGTACGTACACATGGTGATATTGTTATTTATAGAATTGATAAAAGGATATATAAGTTTGTCCCATAAATATAATAACATCTCATAATGTATAAGATACTAGATTTAGTACATTATTATGGAAACAATATATAAATAGGAAGTCGAAGAAGAAAAGGTTTTTGAATGGGGTAATGAAACAATTACATATTTCTCGAATACCTCCGTTTGATTTGCACAAAAGGTCTCCTATGATGGATTTATGACTGAAGGGAAGCCACTAAAAGTGAGGGATGGATTTTAGGATAGGAAATTGGCATTGTTTTTCTGAGCCAAAGGGATTTGGATGTGTGATTAAAAGATTAGGAGATGTGCCATTTTATAAGAGAGGGGAGGGGCACCTTTGGAAAGTCTTGAAATTACTAACTCATAATAATTTTAAAATAAAAACATATAACTCCAAAATTAAATATATTCGAATATAAGATATTATAATATTTTAATTGCATAAACCAATAAAATTTAGACATGTTTTGATGCCAATTTAGACATTATCATTTTAATTGACACTTAGTTATTCTATTTAATTTTAATTAAGATAACAAATGATTCAATATTAAAAGGGTTGAATATTGTATTATATGATATAAATTATACCATCAATGAATAATATAGAAATTATTTTAACATATCAAAATTATTATATATTTTTAAAATTGTTTTATTATTTTTAAATATTTTTATAAAACATTATTTTAACAAAATATACATTGTATCAATTTTGACACTATTAATTTCATGGATTCTTATAAATATCAAAAAGATGTGTTATCCTTGAAAAAAATATTTTATCATATCTATAAGGGGTCAATGTAATCTATAAAATTCATTTTAAAAATTAATTATCCAAAATTAAATTTATTTAAATATTTTTAATAACATTTATTTGATATATTCATTATTAAAATAATCACTAGATCAATTTTGTGTAATTATTTAAAATACCTATTTATGGAATAAAAATTTAAAATAAAATAATATGATAAACATAAATTTACTATCTTATATAAGAATATAGTTAGTCAAATTTATCTTCTTGTAAAAGCCATATTTAAAAATTTTATACTTATTAAAGTATGAATGTGACAATATTAACATCACTTTAAATAAATAATATAAATTTCCTAATATCTTCAATAAATATCAAAATTGTTACCTTCCCAAATCTTGGATGCTTATGGTCGAGATATAGTCTAAAAATATTATTTTGTCATTTTTTGTTCTTTTTATGTTTATTATTATTCTAATACTAATGTTTTTATTGATTTCCCATCAATTAATTATGTTTTACATCATCAAAGTATATGAATTTAAGGTAATTATTTATCTAAAAAAATTAAAAATAAATTACCATAATGTATGTAATTTAATATATTTCCATGGACTATTTTTTTCGAAAATATCACCAGGTTATCCCTATATTAAAAATATTACACTTATAAGAAATGTGAGTTTGAAATGTTTTCACTTTCACTTGTTTTATTAATATCTATGTCATTTTCATTTTCAAGTGGACCTCAAATGACTATTTTTCGAACCTAATATGTTAATGGTATAATTATATTCATCCAATAGTATTTTGGTAGGTTTTAGGGTAATTTTATTATCTTTATCATATTGTTTGTTACCTTAATTTTCCATATTTACATTTAACCGTGTTAAATAAAAATTACAGTAGTTACTATTCATAATATCCAAAAAAACATAAAAACCTATTAACATAATTTATACCCTCTGATTCCAAATATGTAATCCATTTTTCAAATTCCAAAACACAAAATTGGAAGAAATTAATTTAAAATTAATTCTTGTGGTCAAAGCAAGAAAGATGGTTTTTTAAGAAGTAAAAACTATCAAAATATTGACATTTGTTTATGTCCAATTTTAATGTGAAATTACTTCCAATGAAAAAAAAATCGGATTAAAGTATAAAAACACAATCCAATGACACTTTAAAATTAATTAAAAATATAATCTAACAATATTAATTAGATGAAAATGTAGTTTTGAATTATAATACTGTGTTTTTCACTATTCATTAAAATAATAATTTTATGAGAAAAATATGAAAAATTCAACAAAATTAAAATTTATGTCTCAATTACAAATAAGAAGTTTTTTATGTAAAATATAACTTATTAAATTTTCAAAAACTATATTTAAAAAGGGTTCTTCATCAAAAGTTGGGAAAACTGCATTTCTAAAAAAATACTTCTTTTATCCGAAAAATTGAATTTATTCCTATATCATGTCTAGAAAATACATAAGATGAATGTTAGTATTATATAACATTAAAAATGTGGTTAATTATATTACTAACGGCTAGTTTATATCCCCTTAAAAAATAATATTTTAATAATATAGCGTTGTTTAGTGAAGCTCAGAACTGCGTACAACCCAAGCTATTGAAGAAGTTCTCTCTTGAGTGTAACGCTAGCCGAGTCAGTGTTGTGTGTAGTGAATGATTCCTTTAGTGTTGCGTATAACTTAATCTAAACATAGTAATTTTTTATATTGATCAAAATCTATACTCATTGTTGTGTGTAACATACAATAAGTTGGTTTACTATGAAAGGAATGGTTGACATAGTATAATGGAACATATAAATGAAAATTTTAATTTATTTGAAAAAAATGACATATAAAAACTCAGGTTATTAAAGTATCAATCCCAGTAAGGGAACAACAACATGAGATACTTTGCATGTGACCATGAGGCATATAAATATGAAGTGGTTAAAATAACATGAGGCACATAATAATATAAATTTAATGAATCAGAACATAGAAATGGGGCTATAATATAAAAATGATACATTCATGAGCATATCACAATGGTTTATCACCAAGGTTTCATAAAACATAATTACCAATTTCATTTACTAATGTATCATAAAACATGTCATCTATATAAATTACTTGTTTATCCAATTAATTGGAGTGCTATTAATGATCACCTGTCATATGTATTAATTCATGTGATCCAAATCATTCATAATAAATCATTTTAGAAAATACTTGAGTTGAATAAAAAATGAGTTTCATATAAAAATTGACAAAATAATGTGTTCTTAAAGGATTGAAGATGGTTAATTTTTAAGCCATATAAAGGGAATATGGGTTTTATACAACTAACTACCTGAACCAATAAATTATTTTCACATTTATTTTAACACCCCTAGGAAAAGATTAGGTTCGAGTATTAACAAAATAATATAATTTTATTTGAATTTGATAAATTCAAGAAATGAGTTCGACAACATGACGATATACAATGTCGATTAATTAAGGGGAATTATGGGAGGAAAATAAGATCTACCAATGATAAAATAAAATTTTTTAAGTAGTGTGGAAATACTTGTTTTTATTAAAATAAAGTAATTCTACACTGAAAAAATATACCACAATAGAGGTACTTTGAAGGAAAAGAGGAAAGGATGAATTCCCATACCGTGAATATTTTCTTCCTAAAACTCAAGGGTGGAACATTGAAGACATAAAGAAACCTTGGAGGGACTATTTGGGAGGTTAAATGACCTTTGAATAATGGATAATGAATTTAGAGTATAAAGGAATGGGGGATGTGTGAGTATTTAGACTAAAATAGGAGGAATTGTTTAATAGTTTCTAAAAATAGGTCTTGGAATTCTAGGTTATGGAGAATGAAAAATCATTGGACTGACTATGGGTTTTTCTCTTGGTTTTAGTCATTTGAGTCATATTTTATTGTAATTTAATTTATTATAACTGAAATATTTATTTTAATATTACGTTGGACGTGGAAATGTTCTTTTCCACAAAATATAGTTTTTTAATTCATAATTTCAATTTAATATAGAGGAAACTAATTTATAGGTTTTAAAATTTATTTAAATCCATTAAAATGCACAATATTAATAAAATAACCTATTTTAGGTCATGTATTATGTTTAATTAATTATACATAATTATTACATATATATGATGTCATAAAAACATAATAAAAACACAAAACAATATTTTTACTATTCACTTAAAAGGTTCTCTTCGAACGTTTTTAAAATTAAACCTAACCTAATTTTGTTATGATGGTTTAATTTTTTATTTTTATTTTATCAAAATAATTCTATAAATATGAGAATTTTAACTTTTAATTAGAAATACCCTTATTTATTGAAAAATAACAGTTTTAACAACATAGTCAAATTTTGGACACAACAAAATTTCCTAGGCCACTATAAAATTATATTATCATTTATGTATAAATAAATAGTGTTTTAAATAGATATTTTATGAAAATAAAATTTATATATAATACCTGAGTTTATTATAAATGTGTAGATATATTTTAAGGATATAATTATGTTTTATCTGTACCCAAAGATTTGTTTATAAAATTCACGCAATATTCTTTTATATTTATAAAGTAATACCTAAAATTTGATGTATTAAATAATTTCTTTATTTATACAATGGAAATTACACTTTTCTGAAAGTAAATTCTTGACATATAACCCAATATTTACTCAACATACTCCTAAGTGTTACAGTGTGGGATGGTGGTAGTTTTATGAGGTGGATCACCTAAAATTGACCTGGTGGTGATTTCAACTAACTTGAACTTCTCCCATAGTAAATTTCATTCAATACTCACTTCTATGAGATCTTCTTGGACTTCGTCATGGGATATACCTAGTGATGCTACCTCCCTCCCAAATTTCATCATATTAGCTTCAAAAGGAATTACTCTACTAGTTAGGGCCATCATTTCTCTTCTCTGCATCAATTATAACTTCTCATTGCCTCTTATAAACAATAAATCTAACAATAAAATTATTTCAAATGATAACAGTTCCTCATGGTCATATTGACCAACATTCATATTGAAAAAGGATTCTATTGACCAATGGTCATATTTAAAAATTGTCATATTTCTATTCCAATAGTCAAATTAATTCCTATAAATACATCTTTATTAATTCATACATTAATAAATACGTGTCCCATAAAGGTACTATATGTTTTCCATTTAATTTTTTTATTGGTTAACTTATATTCTATTTCTTCTCTATATTTTTTTAATGGGGTGATGATTCTTGTAGATTCCAAATTTTCTCATTCTAATTTCATATTTTATTTTTTATATCCCATTGTAATGTTATTCATTTTCATGGGTTTACTTACAGACTAATGTAACATCATACATTAATGAAATAAAGTTTTTTCATTTTTATGTGTGTGTTGTGAGTATAATGCTATATAATAAAAGATACATTATTTTAGAAACAAAATTCACTAATAATATATGGGTCATTACAAGAGCCATTTGTCAAATCCAATACCCAACATCTAGATATTGATAGATTATATTCAATGGAAAAGACCCCTGAAGGAGAATCATTTCCATTCTTCCTCTTCCCAGTTGTGAAATTATACTTCTAGTGGAATTTATTACCATATCCAAAGTAGACTTCCACCATATCAATTTTCTCCCTCTATAGATTTAGCTTCGTGGAAGGGTGGTGTGTCGGTGCCATTGGCATGGATGTGGCCTTTGACACCTTATCCATTCCTTTCCTTATCTTATCCACCATAAGGATAGAGGATATAGAATTATTCAAATACTTATCTACTTGAAATAATAAAGACAATAAATCTGGGAGTGACTTATTAATGTTTTTCATATTATAACTAATTATGAATTTCAACAATATAGGCGGTAAAAAGGAATGAATGTTATTAGTTTTAGTTCTAGGTTTGGTTTGAACTGAAGGGTCGCCAGAATCTCAATGTAAAAAAGCATCCAGAGTAAATGAGGACCTTATTTATTCTATTTTTCAATCCTGAAACTATATAAACAACTAGATATATCATACATATTTTTTCTGAGTTCTATCCTTGCATAACTTTTGGATATAAGTCAATATTTTGAAGGCATCATTACCCTAACACATTTTATTCAACATAATTTACATATATGAAAATATGATGCACTAAAAGACTATCATATCATCCATATTCTTCTTATATTTTTCATTATCAAGCATTCATTATCACTAAGGAGGAACAATAATTAGTAGGGATTCAGGCATAAAAATCTTCCAATATTGGTATTCTATTACGCATAAGTGTCTGTACTACTCTTGGAAGTTATGACTAGTCTTGATATTTTATTTATATAATGTCAATCATAATAAAATTAAATAGGTTTGGTTTCTATTTTATCTACAATATATTAAATAATCAATTTAATCATTAAAAATTTTAAATTAGAAATTTTAAATGTCTCCTGCTATTTTATCAACTCCTAGCATCCCTTGACTATAAGATTCATAATACTCAGTTACATGTGTAATGCGGTGAAAAATGTCATTAAATATATCTTCATATCATAATATATGGAATCACAACTAATTTAATTCTTTGATATATGATTTTGGTTGTCCAACCCTATTATCTCATGGCTCATTGATATCATGATTGGATTCTTATTGTTTATAAATCATTACATTTCATTGCACAATGATTTTCCTCTAAAGTTTCAACAAGCTAGAAATGAATATTTATTTGCTTCAAAATTTTATGTAGTTGAACCACAACTCTCATAAGAACTATCTGGTAGTAAGAGACATCCTCACCTAGGGATGAATATCACATCAAACAATCATTAGGATCCAAATTCATGTTATAGAATATGTTTAGTGACATAATATTTTCATTGGGGGATTTGTTAATTTATCATGGTGAATAAAATATATTTGTATTTAGCATTTCTAGTATATCTCACTCACAAATTAATTGTTATTTAAATATAAAACTTTAATGACACATGTTATTTTTATCTAGGGATTGTTTTTTAATATTATATTATGTGATCATGTGTAATAAATAAACATTCATAAAATAATAAACTATGTAAAAGATAAATAAATAGACAATGGTGTGTTCATGAGCCATTAACTATTTTTTAATCCATATAATGAATAATGGATTAACCAAGACCCTATTGTAATTCCATGAGAGAATACTGATCTCAAATTGTAGCACCCCCAACTATTTTTCATTTCATCTATTTGGTTCATGAAAACTTTAGACTCGAATCGTGTCACCATAACACCTCTGATGCTTAAAATGTATACACACATGAAGGTGAGGGGAACTCATGGTTTGAAATTACATTTTATTACTCAAATTTTTCAATGCATTTTTAGGTCGGATATAGTGATGTTTGATGTACTATAGGTGGACTAAATAAACCATATTAAAAAACTAACCAAACTAATTTTTTATCTCAATTAATTCTTGATGTTAACTAATATAGTTAATTAGCTGTGAAAAATAAATGAAGGGACATGGGATATTTTTATAGTAGTTTGGTCCAAATTGTAACTACTCTACTCTTATACCTCTCTACTCTAAGATATATATATTGTACAATATATATTTTTTAGGGGAATCATAACTTGAAAACAACCTATTATTTATCGTGGAAGTAAAACCATGACATGTGAAATTTTAATTGGTATTCATATCCCAATTATAACACTAACATTAGACTATGGGAGTCCCAATTTGAAAATTCCAAAATTTAGAATTTAGGAATCACAACTCGAATGAAAGAATAATTTTTAATGGAATATCATAAATAGAAATTGAGAGAAAATGTGAGAGATGGGATTTAATATTTTAAACAACAAAATTAGGGTGAAATAAAATGTAAATGAATGAAGCACATGTACTAGTTTTTGAGTATTTTATTAGCTCATCTCATCAAAGTAGTATAAGTTGAAGTTGTTTGGGTACAATCCTTAAGATATCATCAGTAGAAGAATAATATTTTTCATAGAATCATATACTTGTACATATTTTGAAAATATAAATATTCATGTAGAATAAAAGTAGTGTCAGTATATCATTGTGTGTGTCTCTAAGAAATTTATAAATCCTTTAAAAAAACAAACAACTCAACATAGAAAAATAAATCATTATAAAACATGAAATTTAAAAATATAATATCTATACCATGATTATCACCAGAATTATTGAGGGGAGATAAATTATCCGAAACAAATTTCAATTGAATTTTAAAAAACATAAACAAATCAAACTAATTTGAAATAATAATTAGTGAATTATTAAAAAAACACCATAATAATAGGTCAAAGAGAACCCCAATGGAAATCTCGCATGCTTCCATTTAGAATTAAAATTTTAAATACATGTATAATACATCCATATATTTAAATAATTTAAAACAAATGAATAATAATTCAATAAAAATTCTAAAAAAATGATTTAATAATTTTATTATCATCTAATATGAATTTAGTAACATTAAAAACAAACAAAAACAGCTTAAAATAATAAATTTAAATTTTTGAGATTCATATTGAATATATATGTGTAAAAAAATAAAATCTTTGATCTACATATAAATCTATATAAATAATTAGAAAAACATCTCATATATTCTATATAATTAATTAGAATTAAGAGAATAATTAAAACAATTTAAACACTTAAACAAACATGTAGTAAATCAAAATACCAAGGAAAACAAGAAAACAGAGCATATTTTATATATTAAACTAGGTTAAGATAAAATTGCATATTGTGTAAAGTTAATTAGATGTTTTTATACCTTATTTAAGGGTAACCTATAAATTATATTATCAGTGTAATGGTAATATGACATGATGTGTAAGGGTAAAAAATGATTTCTATACCTTTCATTAAGGTAAAATGTAATGAGACCAACATTGGTAACCTACAGACAATGGTTACATTATTACATCGGTACTAGATATAGGTGATCTTATCATTAAGGATCGAATAGTTTATAAGTGTTGATAAACAAGATACATTCTTGAATCTAAAATTGCATTTAAAATCATAAAATACAAAATAATATTTTCTTTAAGAACACCATTTTTCCCTCTAGAATATCTATTCATGTAATTCATAATAAACTCCATAAAATCGTAGGGAATGTAAACATAAAAAAGGGGAGATCTCAAATTCTCAATAAGGATATACATATAGTGAAATATAATATGTAATAAATAAGGTAAGAATAACATACAAGGAATAAATGATGGTCGAATAATTCCTTATAAATAATCACGTGAACATGAAACTTATCCATTGATATCATAACTATTCAAATAATCACAAGGAAATTGATAACTGATGTCATAATTATGGAATTAATAAAGTCGGATATCGTAAACATATCATCAAGGCCTCATGCCAAGACATCTATAAAAATGGGTAAGTCCTTTTCCAAATACAAAACCAATTCTGTCTCATGATACCTAGTGATTCCTCAAGGATCTATGTAATCTTAATCCCCACACATTACCTAATAATTCCAATTCATTCATCACATGAATAAAAAAACATCCTAATCAATAGGCCTTAAAAATAATTAATTGTTGGTATTGTAAGAACTTACATATGATATGTGAATACTTTCCCAAGTTAAACTGATCATAAACCATCTATAGAAATATGGAGGATGGTATCATTAGATTATATCCTTAGTAAACCATATGATTCAAAAAATTATTTTGGCATAGATAAAAATACTTTAAAAATATCAATGGAAAATTCGTGAGGGAAATACCCATTTCACTTTGAAATCACTTATTTAAAATGTAAAAATTCCCCAAATATTGAGAGTTTTTTGAATTTAACCTTTTAAACATGTAAAGTAAGAATCAAACCATTGAGCGGTCATGATGAAGGGAAATTTATTTCATCTAGTGTATGTTAAAATAAATATTCCTTTCACATTTTCGGTAAAAAGTCAAAAGTACCTTGTTCTGAAAATAACAATAATATTCATTTAAAACCATTTGTTAAAAAGTAAAACATGGGTAAAAATTTCATTAAAAAATCAGTTTCAAATATTTAAAAAATATATAAAACATTTTAAATAATATGTGGACATAGAAGAAAAAGAATCATGTCTGATTAGAAAAACAATGTTGGTTTTCCTTAAAAACATTATTTTGGTATCATTAGAACATTAAGAAAGGGAAATGAAACAAAAAAATTTAATTTATAGAAATAAACATAATATGATAAAATATATTGGGTGTAATACATAAAGATCAAATAATTCCCCCAGTGGACACTTAAAGATAAAGAATCCTGAATAATGATGACACTGTGAAATAAACTCTTACCACATTGAAAACTTTTGAATCATAAGCTCCATGAAAGAATTACTTAAAATGAAACATTAAATATCATGAAAATACGTATAATCATAATATAACATTTCAAAGGGGTAGTATATACACCTTATAAATATAAATAGGTTCAAAACATCAAACATGTCTTAATGACACAATATTGAGATGAAGAACTCGTACCTCAAGTACGCCTTTCTTTATATGTTTTCAAACCTCCTGTATAAAAAATATTTATTTATTATACATATATTGAATAACCATAATCATATATATAATAAAATATTTTTTTTAATTATAACCTTTTACCACAAATTCATTAATAATTATTCATTAAAATCACGGGTTCCGGTGATAACTGCACTATTTTTCATGTTTGTTTTGGTTCAGTAGTTTTGGTACAGGTACTTTGATCATGGTTCCATAATATCCAAAATTTTATTAATGGTATAAATATAATGTATATTTATTAAATATATATATATATATAAATCCATCCATAAAAGTCATATCTATACAAATGAATTACATTATTCAGGAATATTGTAGGTCATATGTACGCATGAACATTGTTTTCACTTTTCAATAGATGGAACAAAAGAGAGGTAGATAGAAATTAACATTTAAATAGCTACAATAATATAATAAATAATATATATATTTATTAAATCCATCATTATAACTATCCAAGTCATTTTTCCATGGAAAATGAATTACACCGCTATGTGGAGAGGGTAAGGAGTACGTATACACGAGAAATCTTTTGACTTTCTATATGATAAAAATAAAGTGGGTAATAGTTGTTACATCATAATGATAACATTTAATTATATTATATATACTGATTTAATAGTTATATATTGTATACCAAGGATTTATTGGAGGTATAATTAGAAATAAAATTGAAAACTCTTGGTTAATAGTTATATCTCTTCATTATAAAACCTTCTTTGGATTACACCATAATCCATGAAAGCATGATATTTTGGTAGGCCCCGAAGCTATAGGATCTGGTGAAAAAAATATGTGAATGTATTATGATAGGTATTTTCCTATCTAAAATTCCCAAAATTTGTGAGGATGATAGAAGATGTGGTTCCCTTTTATAAGTGAGGGGAGGGGCACTCTTGGGATTACCTAAAGTATTAAATTAATATTCATGAAAAAAGATAAAAATTGATATAATTATAATATAATAATTGGATGATTCTAAACCCACTCATTAAATAAAATTTTAAAAATTTTATATTACGTTTTTACCATTATCTCTTATTTTTAACCCCTTGTTGACCCTTTTAATAATTACCACAAAATTAAAGTTCTCTACTCATTAACGGCCAATAATGTTACCATAAAAGGAAAATTGACACATAAATGGACCATGTGTTTATATTTTCAATCATGTCCCATTAATTTGGTTGAATATCGTATGTTTATAAATTTTAACTCATTATATAAAATATTATTTATTATAAAATATAATTAATGTCATTTTTGGAACTATTAATTTGTTTTGAATTTGAAAATAAAATTTTAGAAGTGGAATTAGAATATAATCCTTAAAAAAATCCATATTATATTTTATTTATCTAATCAATTCATGGTGTATTATAATTAATCCAAATTATATTAGTTCTAATATTTTTCTAAAATCATTCATTTTATTTTTCTATTAATTGAATAAATACTAAGTTGGCATTGCGTAAGCATTTAAGGTAATTATTCAATCACTGAAAATTAAAAATAAATTTACATAGTAAAAATATATATTTAAATTTCAAATAAATATTTAGAACTAAACTTATCATATTTTTATCCTTATGTAATTAATTTTGGGATATTAAAGTCAATAGATTGACATTATATATTTATTAATTTATTAAAATAATATAAAGGTTATAATAAAATTAAAAGTTATAAACTAGAAATATATTGCATAATTGGATGTAAATGTTCTAATTTCAATCATTCAATAAGATTAATTAATGTTTTATATAAATTTTTAAGCATTATAATAATGTTTTGCCCTGTTTTCTCATTTTACCCTTACCAAGTTTACAAATGTTAACCAAATTTACTTTTAATAAAGACCAAAAATAATAGTTTCATCTTTAAAAAATTTAAGCATTATGACTTGAAATATGTAATATATTTTAAAAAATTCAATTTTCAGAAGTTTTATATTTTAATTTAATATAAAAACACAAAATGTGATGAAAAATAGTTTTTAAAAAAATACATTTTTTAAGTATCAAAAATATTTCATAAAAAATTCAATAATGAAATTTGTTATAAAAATATTTAGATTATTAATAATATAAGAGAAATAAATTTACATTGAAAATAATTTTACACAAATTTATCTTTGTAAATACATAAAACAAAAATATGATTTTTAATAAAAATTAGTATTTTCACTATTCATTGGAAAATAAATCTTTTTAAAATAATACATACAATTTAATCTAAGTTAACATTCACATACTTATTTAAAAACTTATGTTCATTTTGTAGAATAAATTTACCAAAAGTTTCAGAAATTAATTATATTATTTTCCTAAGAAAACCATTGTTGAGGAAAATGAATTTTTGAAACATAAAATAACTTCACTAAAAATTGAGTTCTTATTTCGTAAGAATAAATCTATTATTTTTTATAAATTTGAACTATTATATATTTATTTCATAACAATATTACTCATATTCATACCCTCCAAGTCAATGTCCTGGTTATAGTAGTATCATTTAAATAACAATATTATTATAATATATCTAAATTTTCTTAAAGGTCAATATTATGTGTTAAGAAATCTATAAATTTTATTATTATTTTAAAATATATTCTTAGGTAATTACATTATCCCCCTAATATAAATTTTACCCATAAAATTTTATCTTCGATATCAAGGGTTCAATATTTGAAAATATCTTTATTACAAACCCATATCACAGAGATAGATAACAAAACATCCTTTCAAAGGGAAAGTGGGAAATATAAATTTTACTTGAAATAACATATAATCGAGTTTCCATTCAGAGATAAAATTTTTGGTTAGTGAAATTGTATAGATATAGTAGGAAAATAATTCACAAGGACTAATAGAGAGTGATATAGAGTATGTTCATGATAAAGTTAATGACCACAACATCATAAACGTTTTTAGGGTGAAAAGACAATCGATTTATTGGAAATGAAGGTAAAAGATTAATATTTTTATTTCAAGAACATTTTTATAATGGTGAGGGATTATCAAGAAAGTGAATATTATAAAATATGCTTACTTTATTTACTTTTATTTCATAAGCATAATTTGATACTTTGGTTGCAGTTCGATTAACTTCCACTTTATCTCTAAATCCAATAAATAAATATGATTTTGTTTTCATACCTGAAGCACTAAAATTAACTTTTAATGGATCATAAGTTCCATAAAAAATGATATTTGATTCCTCCTATCTCTAGATATTTTCCAAAATTATTATAATATGTTATATAATTTGGATAAATAATACATCAATCACTAAATACTTAAAAATAATTACCAAAATTCAACTTAAGAAATTAAAAAAGTAGTTAACCATAAAACCCTTCCAAAAATTTCCAAACAAGATTCAAAATCGAAAAATTTAAAAACAATGTCAATAAATTTCCAAAATTAACTTAACATTGTTCCCCCAAAAAACAAAAATTAGATCTTAATGTCACCTACCAAATATGTGAATACATTGAGCATATATACTTCTAATTAATGGTAATAGACTTAATTACTATGAAAACTCAATGAAAAAATACATAATTTCAAAATTTAACACTCACCTCATTCCTTAAATAAAATCACAGATTATCAAATATATTATATAAATAAAAAAATATAGTACTCTCAATCAATGATAACATAAACCAATTATTCAACAAATAATTTCAAAGCTCACCAATACCATCTCACTTTCATTATCCATGTAAATCATCATTAAAACTCAAATAAACAATATTATCTCACCATCGGTTACATATTAAAGGTTATAATTCCCTCAATCATGTGTTTTTATATAAAATATCACCTTAACATTAAATATATTTTCAAATTTATTAGTACCAATCAATGTATTATTGTAAATCCTTGAAGAAAAAATAATGAATAATAATCCTTTGATGTTCAATGATTCTTATAAAAATAATATCACTGATACAACACTTCAATAACATAATTCTCAAATTTGAATGTATAAACTCATCAATTATTCCACTTAAATAATTTAAATTTCTTAGGTACTTCCACATTCTAGGAGTTAAATATTGGATTGGGGCATTATATAAAATAATCCACCTGTACCCCACGTTTAATAAATTTAACTCCTTGACAATTAATTGATCTATGGACTTTATTTCCATACATAATACATCTTCCCCTTCCTTTGATAGATTCTATTGGGTTATTTTCCCACATTGTTAACATGAATATAATTTAATGTTCTTTCCTATATAGTCATTACCAAATAAAATTCCATAAACTTTCATTTTCCTCTTGGTAGGTGTGTTAGGAAACCCACTCATGTTGAGGTTTTTAATCATATAACGAGACAAGTGATTAGGAATAATCACAAAGTTTTGCATTCCAACACCAATTTCACGTAGTATATCATGAGGAAATTCATTCAACTATCTGTCACATTCAATGTTAAAATAATTCATCATTGTTCCTTCCATTTAATAAAACCAAAAATCATAGTGTGATAAACAATAATCATAATGGGAAACCACATAATTATGAAAAAACATTTATTGGATATCTAAATTATGACACCTTCTTTCCAATATATGATATCTTAGGGTTAACATAGTTCATCTATGATCATAAAAAATTCATATATTTCAATAATTTATATGAATAAAATGTTAATTAACCTAATAATTTCCTCTTGTAGTGTCAATATAGGTGCGCAACAAGCGCACACTCACCATGCACAAGAATGGTGGTCGATATATACTCGACTAACTATTTTTGAGGTTATTACACCTAGATACATCTATTACAAAAACACATCCACTTGTAGTATCCACAATTTGATGTATTACAAGGAAAATCACACAATATCTACTTTACCAAAACAACATGATGTTTTACTATACATATACTTATCCTCAAATCAGTCATAGGGTGTTTTTACCAAATACATGTTTCTGAAAATCTAGTTCACATGGTTTCTACTAAACTTTATCTAATACTAACTATAAATACCACAAAACTAGTAACCTAGATCCAATGGTTCTTTATTACACTAGAACTAGATACAACTGATCTCATTTCAAATGACCAAATAGTTTAGTAGCCTCTTTAACCATGATATGTTATTTAATATGACATTACATTTAAAAACATAAATCATAACCTAGTATTTTCATTGAGAACAACATTATTCCCTATAGTATATTTTTTCATATCAATAATAATGAAATTCCTAGAATCTTGGGGAAAAACATAAGAAATGGGTGAGTTTAAATGATCTATAAAGGTATGTGTATAATGAAAGCTAACACAAAATAAAAAGTAATGAATAATATGCTATGAATAAATGAGGATAAAATAATATCATATAAATAATCAGATGAGCATGAAAATTATACATGTATATCATAATTATTCACATAATCACATGGAGAAAAATAACTATATTTCTAATTTTGGAATGTATAATGTTGAACATCTTAAACATATCATGAAGACATCGTGCCAAGACATCAACCTAAATGGGCAAGGCCTCAGCAAAATAACCAACCAATTAACTTCATGAGAACTACTATTGCGTTGAGGGATATGAAATTTTGGTCCCCACTCATCACATAATAATTTCATTGCATTGTTTATATGAATGAACAATACATCCTAATCAACATGACTTAGAAATAATAATTTCCTATATTGGAAGAACTAACAAACATAATGTCAAACAATTCCATAGTAAAACTGATCATAAACCATCTAGAGAAATATGGGGGATAATATCATTAAATTTTATCCTAAATAAATCATTATATTCAACCAAGTATATTAATATAAATGAAAATATTTTGAAAATATAACTGCAAAACTTTCTTGATGGAAATATACTTTTCACATTGAAATCAGTTATTTAAAATAAAAACATTTCCAAAATGTAAATGATTTTTTTATTTAAATGATAAATTTAAAACTTTTAAAGTATTATTAAATTTATTTAGTGTTCAATATGGAGGTAAATTACAATCATGCCATGCATGTTAAAATTAATAATCTTATCACTTTTTTAGTAAAAAATTAAAAAGTACCTTGTTCGGGAGATTCCAAAAATATTACTTTTAAAAAAAATTAAAAATTAAAAGTGGGTAATAATATCATTAATAAATCAATATATGATATTAAAAACATTCATTAATATATTTTAAGTAAAATATTGACATGGATGAATAATATTTTTCATCAAGTAGAAAAAAATTCATTTTTCCTTAAAAATATTCTTTTGGCAGTTTGAGTACATAAATATTGGAAAATAAAAGGAAAATTCATAATTTCGAAAATTTAATAGTGGATAATAAAATAATTTTTTTTAATATATAAATAACAAATAATTCTGTCAGAAGATACTTAAACATAAATAATATTGAATAATGATGAGATTGTGAAATAAACCATTACCACTTTAGTGACTTTTGAATCCAAAGCCCCTTGAAATAATAAATTCAAATGTGACATAATATTTTATAAAATTATGTATAATAATGATATAAAATGTCTAAGGGTCCATATATAAGCCTTATAAACATAAAGAGGTGCACAACATCAAACACATTTCAACTACACAATATTGAGATGAAGAACCATTACCTCATGTCCAACTTCCATCATATGTGCTCAAACATCTTATATAATAAATATATATTCATTTTACATATATTAAAAAACTATACTCATATATATTATACCATATATTATTTACTTATAACATATTATCATTAGTTTATTAATAATTCTTTTTTTAAAATTACTATTTTGGGTGATAATTACTTCGTTTTTCATGTATGTTTTGGTTCGGTAGTTTTGCTCCTTATAATTTGATCATGATTCCACAATCTCGAGAGTTTTAATGATGATATAAATATCATATATATATATAATCATTATATATTTATTTAATGTAATCCGTAGAAGGAATATATACAAAAATAAATTACACTGTTCATGGAGACATTAGGTCGCACGTATGCATGAACGATATTTCAATATGCATGAACGATATTTCCACTTTTTGACTGATGGAATGAAAGAAAGGTGAAATATATTTAAATTTAAAATAAATATAATAAATTACATATATATTTATTAAATCCATTATTTTTACCATCAAATTAAAGTGGTGATGAAAAATAGATTACACCGCTACATATAGACGGTAAGCTGTACATACGCAGAAGTGATGTTTTCAATTTTTTTAGAATTCAAAGATGGTGGATAATGAATTTACATAATAAAAAAATTAAATATATTAAATATACTTAAAGTAATTATTTTATAGTGGATACAATGGATTTATAGGAGTTAGAAGAATAAATAAAATTGAAAACACTCTGTTAAGAGTTATAACTCTTCGTTGAGAAACCTTCTCTGGAATACACCTTAATCCCTGA
The DNA here is from genome assembly GCA_963277665.1 of Viscum album. Taxonomy (NCBI): domain Eukaryota; kingdom Viridiplantae; phylum Streptophyta; class Magnoliopsida; order Santalales; family Viscaceae; genus Viscum; species Viscum album. The sequence goes on along the minus strand of OY728134.1, from coordinate 1,022,133,658 downwards.
ACAGATTGTCTTTTGGAAAGACCATAAGATATAGGATTTGGTCAAGGAATTTACTTTGGTGGGTATTGGATAATATAAAAGGATATAAATGTGTGTGGAAGAGAGGATAAGATATTCCCTTTTATAATTGGGGAGAGGGGTACTCTTAGGATTACATAAATTATTAAATTAATATAAATTAATCTTCATGAAAAAATGAATGAAAATTAATATAATTAAAATATAAGATGAGGACAATTCTAAACCATATCATCTAATAAAATTTTAATTCATTTTATATCACTATCTGTTATTTTTAAGCCCTTGTTAACCCTTTTCACAATTGTCACAAAAAATCCTTGTTTTCTACTCTCTAAGAGTGAAGAATGTAACCATAAAAGGAAACGTGACCCATAAATAGAGCATGGTTTAAATTTTCAACCATAGAACATTAATTATAGGATTTTTATTAATTTTAAATCACTTAAAAATATATTATTTATTACAAAATATCATTAACGTTATTTTTCGAACTATTCATTTATTTTGACATTGAAAAAAATATAATACAAAATAAATTTGAATATAATACTTTAAAAAATAATTAATATGTTATATTTGTATAAAAAATTCATGGGACATTATAATTCTTCAAAAATTATATTATTTTTAATATTTTTTAAAATCGTTTATTTTAATTTTCTATTAACTGAATAAATATTGCGTGAAAGATGCGTTTACATTTAAGTTAATTATTAAATGACAAAAATTTAAAAATAAATTATCAGGAAAAAATTAATTAATTAATATTTCAAATAAACTTTTAGAAAAAAAACTTATATTTTTGTCCTTATGTCAAAAAATCAGGGATATTAAAGTCAAGAGAGGGACATTTTGTATTTATTCTTTTCATAAAATAATTTATAGGTATTAATTAAATAAAAATTGAATAAATTGGAAATATATTAAAATCTTGGATATAAATGGATAATATTAACTCATATAATAGTACAATGGTAAGTGTTAATGAAATTTTAAATCCTTGTCCGAAATTTTTATCCTTGTTTTTTCACATTTTACCCTTATTAAAGTGATAAATGTTTACCAATGGTACTATTCATAATGAAAAAGATAAGTGGTATCATTAAAAAACTTATATGATAATTAAAAAAATTTAATGAATTTTACTAAATTCAATTCATAGAAGTGGAATATTTAATTTTAATAAAAAATACAAAACGCAATGAAAAACAGTTTTTTAGTAAATGCCTTTCTCAAGTATAAAAATGTTTTTATACCAAATTAAACAATAAAATTTATTCAAATGAACATAATTATATTATCAACACTATAATATAAATAATTATACTTGGAAATAATTTTTTTTAAAATAAAATTTTAAATACATGAAACAAAAATACGGTTTTCAATAAAAATCAGTATTTTAAACTATTCAATGGAAAATAATTATTTTTTAAAAAATTTCTAAAAAGTCACTATAAAATTATTTTTACACGATAATTTAAAAAATAAATTTCATTTTTTCTAACACATTATGTAACTCCCCAACCCCAGTTACCCAGAGTCGGTGCATTATTACATAACTTTGTCATGATGAAAAAAGATCAAGTCTCGAAACACCGATTAGTTTAGTAGCCTTGGAATCACTAGATACATTTCTAAAGTATACATTACATCATAAAATTAAAACTACAAAATCATAGTCTCCATAGTACACAGTCATATCCCCTCATACTATCCATGCAGGTCATTCATAAAATACAACTTCACATCCTGGGAAAAATAAAACATAGAAAGGGGTGAGCTCAGATGCCCGGTAAGGATAACAATATAGCGGAATCTTTCATAAATAAGCATAAACATTTAAGGAAATGTATAACTAAAACAAAAGCCTTTTAAATTTGAACTTCATCATAATATGGAAGAAATAAAATTAAATAACTCCATTTACTTATTCACATGGATATTCTACTAGTCGAATAATCACATGCAATATCAATAACCACTTTCATAATGATGGAATGCATAATTCCAGACTATCATAACCACATAGTCAAGGCCTTATTCCAATAATACAAATAATATTTTTTCAAGGCCTTGTGCAAAGACACTAGTTTGTCTCATCAGACCTACCGATGCACCGATGAGCTATAGCAGGCTCCACCGGTCACTTATTAAGTCCAATGCATTCTTCATATGAACAGGTTTAAACATAACATAAACATTCGTATTAAAACTAACATATAAAATGTCAATACTTTCTCCATAAACTATGAATGATATAAAAATAACACAACCACAGTCAAAAATATCACAAAACCATCAATACAATATGGAAGTTTTGTATCATAATAAATCAACTTCAAATAAGCTTAAAATCCATCAATGGATGTTGATATAGATGGAATCAAAACTATTTGAGAGAAATATCTCTTTTTTTGAAATCATTTAAAGGTCTCATAATTATAAATTAAAAAATTTACTTTGAAAATATCATTATAAGCTTGTAAGGGAAGCTTTTATGATTTTATAACGGTGCAAAATAGCCGCACCCACCGTATAAGTTAAAAAGACAATCTTACCTTAATTCTGTCGAAAAGGTTAAAAAGGACATTGTTTGGAAAATCGACAGAAATATTCCATTTTAAACTTCTTATAAAAAGTCAAAAATGGTACAATTGAATTTAACCCATATTCTGTAAAATAGTAAGAATGATTTGAAATACATTTTTAAGAAACATGGATGTGGATGATAAAGAGGTCTCAGTAGATAATTACGTATAATCAATCTTGGATAATGAAGAGATTGTGAAATAATTCATTACCTTGTACTTTTTCTTGGTAGAGGGTAGGTTAACCTCATGTATAATGGTTAAATAATGGTTATTAAATTATACAACAATCATTTAAATTAATATGATATCATATATGATCTTTTAACATTATTTTGTTAATAATATCTTAGTATTATCGCTGTTTTGGGTGTTGACATACTCATTTTCTATTATATGTTTTGTTACATAAGTCATGTTTGTTATGGATAGGTTGTATATTATTCATATCCATAATGATATCAAGTCCTTAAACGTTATTTTTAATCATTAAATGAGAATTAATTTTAATGGATATGATGAGGAATGAATCTCATCGCGTTCATGGAGACGGTAGTCCATACATACGTACGAGCGACAATATCATTCTTTTGATATTAATAGAATATATAATTGGATGGTATATCATATATAAAGAATCATTATCTTGTTATATTTATTATTTACATGAATTACACATCATTATTATACCCATCCAAATAATAATTTATTGAATAACAATTACACCACGGCGTGGAGACGATAAGCCGTATGTACGCACGTATGGTGATATGTCATCAAAGGATGGATATATTGCTGAATATGGTTGTACCATATTTATAATAACATTAATATATATATGAGATACTGAAGTTATTAATTTAGAATGGTAATAACAAATAAAGAAAAAGTTAAAGAAGAAAGGAACTTGAAAAAGGGTGGTGAAAACATTACCTCTACTTCAGGTTCTTCCTTTTCATTTGATCAAAATGACTTCTTAGGTTGGATTTCTGATCAAACTAATGCCTCTATGTTTATGTGAGAGAAGTTGATAGAATATTTTTGTAGGGTATGGCCGAGCCAAAAGGCTTTGAAGGTGTGAAATATTTGTTAGAAGTGGTGTCTTTTATAAGAGGGGTGAGGGGAACCTTAGGAAAAGATAGAAATATTATTTTATAATAAATTCATATTCAGTTTCTAATGGCTCCAAAGTGGATTATTTAAATTATAAGGTGGGTATGGGTATAAATCCTTTCTACCAATAGATTTTAGATAGGTTTGGGTTACTGTATTAACCTGATCATCCATATTTAACTCTTAGTTAAATAGTTTAACATTTAGCATTTCACTTGTATTTTTATATAATAAAGTCAATAAACTTACTATACACTTCCAAGAGACCCCCAAGTGGTCCATTAATGATACAACTATCATTATATAAGTCCTTTTTAAGAACCATATATTTTTATGAACAGAATATCAATTAATAATATAATATTTGTTTTAAAAACACTTTTATGTCAATTTTGACACTATTGGGAATTTTGTTTTTTATTAATTCATAACAACATTATTAATTTGAAAAATATTTATATAAACAATCCTAATATGTCATAGTAACCTAGAAAATTATTGGAATTCACAAATAGTTTAAAATTACATTTTTATTTATATTTATAATATCAATTATTTTAATATTTTATTAATTAGGTAATTGCTACATCACCATTGTATCATAAATAAATTAAAATATTTAATGTGTAACAATTATAAATAAAATTACATTATATAGGGAATATTTTTATCTTTCTAATGAATATTTATAATTGAATTTAACTTATGTATAACCCTATATTAAAAATGATTTATTTATTAATTTTTTATTATAACTCTTTTAAATATTCTTTGAATTAAATAATAATAAATGTTCTAATCTAATCCCAGTGGACCTAAATGATAATATTTTATTCATAAAGTTTTTTTTGTTCGATATAAACTTGTCCAATAGAATTAGGACATCTGTTAGGGTAATATTACTATCATTTTTACCCTTAATTACCCTATTTACTTTTAACCGTGGTAAATAAAAATAAAAAGTTACTATTTAGAAAAAATTATTTTTATCTTATTGATCCAAATTTTACTCCGTGATATTAACCATGTCTCTCTGATTTTTGAAATTCCACTCACAGAAGTGGTAAAATTTAATTTTATGTGAATTTCTAAATTATCCTAGGAGGTGGGTAAAAGATGGTGAAATGTTCCATAAAATTTTTATATATCTAAAATTATTCTAAACTAACTCAAATGAATTACATTGATCTTATATAGGAATTTGGTTTTAAACTATAAATCAGTGTTATTTTCACTATTCATCAATAATTGAATGTTTTCAGAAAAATACCAAAAATTCACCCTAAGATAATTTCGAAATTCCGAATCCAAAAATGAAGACCATATTGAAAGATAAAATTTATAAAATTTAAAAAAGCGGGTATTACTATTCATAACTGCTAGTTCGGTTGGTTGTGGTGTGTTTTAGAACTCGAAGTTGCGTACAACATGCACTACAGTATTATTCAAAGGGAAGTGTACCGTGGAAGCTTGGGGTATTATATTCTCCCCTCATAAAAATAATTTCTTCCTAAAACTTTCTAGAATACTACCGCATGAAAAGACTTGGGTGGTTCTTCATCATAAGTTCCTCAGGTTCCCACGTTGCCTCTTCTATTTTATGGTTTCTCCATATAAATTTTACCAAACAAGTCGTTCGGTTTCTCAGCACTTGTTCTCTCGTATCATGAATCATGACAGGCTCATCACAATAAGACAGATCGGGTTATAGTTCGAATTCCTCAGAGGTGAGTACATGTGTTGGGCCATGCAAGTATTTTCTCAACAGTGACACATGGAAGACATCATGAACTTTGGAGAGACTTGGTGGCATTTCCAAATGGTAATCTACAACCCCAATTCATTCTAGAATTTCGAAAGGTCCGATGTACCTGGGACATAATTTACCTTTCTTACCGAAACGTATAACTCCCTTCCATAGAGATACCTTCAAGAAAACATGATCTCCTGCCTGAAATTCCAAATCCTTCCTTTGATTATTGGCATAGCTCTTCTGCCTACATTGAGTTTCTTTGATGTGGTTTTGGATTACTTTCACCTTTTCCATCGTTTCCCCCACCAGTTCTGGGCCTACGAGTTTTCTTTCACCATCGTCATCCCAATAGGTTGGTGTGCGACATTTCTTTCTGTATAATGCTTCATATGGTGCCATGAAAATACTACAATGAAAGCTATTATTATAGGAAAATTCCACCAGAGGTAAATATTGATCCCACTACCCTGAAAGTCAAGTGATCATGATCTCAACAAGTCTTCCAATGTTTGAATAGTTCATTCTGATAGTCCATCAGTTTGGGGGTGGTAGGCAGTGCTAAAATGATGTTTAGTATCCAGGGATTTCTGAAGAATTTTCCAGAATCTTGAAGTAAAATGGGGATAACGATCAGAAACTATCGATAGGGGTACTCCATGAAGTCTCACAAATTCATTGATATATAGCTGTGCTAGACATTTCAGTGGTAGATCTTCTCTTATAGAAAAAAATTTGCCGACTTGGTAAGACGATCAACAATAACCCATATTGCATTTTTCCTTCTAGGAGTCTTGGGTTGTCCCATGACAAAGTACATCGTGATATTATCCAATTTCCACTCCCGTATGGGAAAAGGTTGCATGACTCCTCTTGGTTGTTGCCTTCCAGATTTCACCTGTTGACAAACCATACATCTTGACAAAAAATCCAAAATCTCCCTCTTCATGTTGTGCCACTAAAAATGTTCCTTCAAATCTCTATACATTTTGGTGCTCCCATGGTGTATAGAGAAATCAGAACTATGAGTATCATCTAACAATTCCCTTTTCAGATCAAGCATATTGGGAACACAAAGTCTGTTCCCAAATTTCAGAATTTCTTCATCATACAAAAAGTCTCTCAACATCCCTTCATTCACAACTTTAATCTTCTTTTGAAATTATTCATCATTGGTCTGAGAACTCTTAATCTTTTCTAGTAAATATGGTTTGGCAACCATTTGAAAAAGTATATATGGTTCACCTTCCATGGTTATTCCCATATCTAAATTTACTAATTCAATGAAAATAGGATCCCTTTCAACTCTCATATTTTCAAAACTCCATGATCCTTTCTGCTCAAAGAATCTTGCACCTTATTTGCCTCCCCCGGGTGGTAGTGTATCATGAAATCATAATCTTTGAGTAGTTCAATCCATCTCCTTTTCCTCATGTTGAGATATTTATGTGAGGAAATGTACTTCAAACTCTTGTGATTGGTATATATCTCACATTTTTCACCATAGAGATAATGTATCCATATCTTCAAAGAAAATATTACAGCAGCTAACTCAAGATCATGAGTAGGATAGTTTTTCAAATGAATTTTAAACTGTCGTGATGCATAGGAAATAACCTTATAATTCTTCATAAGGACCGAAAAAGTCATTTCTTTGAAGCATCACGATAAATAAAAAACCCATCATTCCCCGATGGTAGAGTCAATATAAGAGAATTGACTAATCTTTGATTCACTTCTACAAAACATTCTTCACACTCTTTTGTCCAAAAAAATTTAACCCCTTTACGTGTGAGATTCGTTAATGGGTTAGCCAATCGGGCAAAGTTCAAGACGAAATGTTGATAATAACTTGCAAAACCAATAAAACTACATACCTCAATTATACTCGTCGATGTAGGCCATTCTTGGATTTCCTTGGTCTTAGAAGGATCAACAGAGATTCCATATTTTGAGAAAATATGGCCAAGAAAAGAAATCTCCTGAAGCTAGAATTCAGACATTCTAAAATTCCCATATAATTCCTGTCTTCTCAGAGACTTCAGGATAATGCACAAGTGATTTTCATGATCTTCGTAGATTTTAGATTATAGCAAGATATCATCTATAAATACCACCAAAAAATCATCGACATATTCTTTGAAAACTCTATTCATTAGATCCATGAATACAAAGGGTTCATTAGTCAGACCAAAAGGCATTACTGTAAACTCATAATTCCCATACCTGGTTCGAAATGCTGTCTTTGGAATGTCTTCCTTATTCACACACAACTGATGGTATCCATATCGAAGGTCAATCTTTGAAAAGTATTGATATCCATGCAGTTGTTCGGATAAATCATCAATGCAAGGTAGGGGATACTTGTTCTTTATTGTTATATCATTGATCTACCTATAGTCAATAGATAACTCATAGATCCATCTTTCTTCTTAACAAAAAGGACAGGGGCTCCCTATGGAGAAACATTAGGTCGAATAAATCTATTATTACTCAATTCCTCTAGTTTTTTCTTTAGTTCAACTAATTCCACAGTGGCCATTCTATAAGGGGTCTTCAATGTGGGACTTGATCCAGGAATTAAATCGATGGAAAACTCAATTTTTCATTCTTGAGGATGTCCAGGTAAATCTTCTGGAAACACATATACATATTCTTTCACAATAGGTACATCCTATATTTGAACATTCCTTTCCTTAACCACAATCATTTCATTCTCTTCCTCCCAAATAATTGAATATAGTTGAGCTACTGGAGGTGGATATAGATAAGAATTAGATGGTGAGGATTCTGATCTAAAGATAAGGTGTTCTTTATCATCATTATTCAAAATAGTAACCTACTTATTCTTAAAAAAAATATTCGCATCCTGGTCTGAAAGCCAATCCGTACAGATAATTATATCAAATTAAATCATGGGTATGAAGATGAGATCAGCAGATAAAGAACATTTATGTGCTCTAATGGGAATAGATCTAGAGAACTTTATAGAAATAATACTTACCTTAGGAGTTTTGACTAACAACTGCCTTGTTAAATCAAATTGGAAATATCTAATTTTCCTAGAAAACTGGGAAGATATGAAACATTGTGATGATCCAGAATTAAATAAATAATTGGCAAAACATGAGGAAACCATTAAATTACCTGCCACCATGTCTTTCGGAGCTTCAACCTCAACAGTAGTGATAGCATAATCTTGGCCTTGATCGCTTGGCCTTTTCTGAGGTAAGTTCCCCTGACGCTTAGGATATTCATTTTCATAATTTCCCATATCCCTACAGTTGTAGAATTGAACATCGTTACCTTATTTCTTCCCCATGCAATCACGAGCTTGGTGGACTTTTTTACTACACTTTAAACAGACTCCCATTCCTTTTAAGAAAGTACTAGTGTGTTTCTTCCTACATTTACTATAGGATGGATATTCAACTTTTCTCTTCCTCCCATTATTTCCATTTTCAGAGAGATCATAAGATCTCTTCTTTTTCTGCATTGCTTTAAAGTCATAATACATAGAGAATTTCTTTTCTATCTTGGTAGCACATTAGAAAATATCTTCGTACAATGAGAAGGTTTGTGAGAATAATGCTCGATGGAGAAATGGTTTTAACCCATCAAAGAAATGATATATCTTACTTATTGGGTTACATATATAATCTACAGAATACCTCTCTATCCTTGTAATTTTATCCTCATACTTTGTGACATTCTCATCCGCCTCTTGCCTCAGACTCAGAAATTACCTTTTCATATCTGCTCAGTGGTCACGAGGAAAGTATTTTTTTAAGAAAAGATATTTGAACTCACTACATTCCATATTTGATAATTCATCATCTTCCTTTGTGTTTTGTATCAATGACCACCATTGATCAGTATCTCCAGTGAGGCGATAAAGTTCCATGATAACGTTTTCCCTTTCACTACTCCCTAAAGCCTGAAATATTTTCTCTAGGGAATTTATCCATTGCTCAACTACTAAGGGATTTGTACTCCCATTTAATGTTGGTTGTTGTTCCCTCCTGAAGCGATCTAACATTGATCCTCCATGCTACAGATCAGTGTGCTCCATACGGGTAAGGTTATTATTTATAACCTGAGTGAGTTTTCCCAGTACAGTGATTACATGATCAGCACCAAATGAAATACCAGATCCACTATAATTATCTTGAGCATGAGGGAAATCCATACATGGAGTTTGTGCATTGATACAGTTTCCATTTCTTCCACTAGGCGCCATTTCTAAACAATTCCATAAACTAGGTGTGTTTATGAATCAAAATACATAATTCCATACTTGTAAAACACTTAACATAAATTGAACTACTTATGGATATAATCCATATTCATAAAAATGTTTTCTTTGAGGAAGTATGTACTCATAAACCTTTCTTAATTATTTTTAAAGAAAATGAGAATTATCCTAAGAATATCCCTCGGGAGTGTCGTAACCAAGAGTGCGCTAGGCCCGTTGTCATGCACCAATTCCTGTTTGAGTCTAGCTCAGAGCGGTGTTTTCGGGTTTTACCCCTAGGTACATATGTGCCAGAGACGCCTCTACCTGCTCATATCTAGATAGGGATGTATTGCTCGGAAAACTCACAAAATCCCTAAAATAAAAAAATTCTAGGAAGTTCTCTTATACTAATCCCCAAACTCTATCTTAGGTCTATGTTCTCTAATTAGAGTTTATCTAAATCTATCTTCCAAGGTTTGTAGGAAAATTCCTCTAATACCATCTGTAACGCCCCAACCCTAGTTACCCTGAGTTGGTGAATTATTAAATAACATTGGAAAGATCATAAAATATCAAGTCTCGAAATTCCGATTAGTTTGGTAGCCTCAGAATCACTAGATACATTTATAAAGTTTACATTACATCATAAAATGAAAACTACAACATCATAGTCTCCATAGTCCACACTCATATCCCCTCATACTATCCCTATAGGTCATTAATAAAATACTTCTTCACATCCTGGGAAAAATAAAACATAGAAAGGGGTGTGCTTAGATTCTTAGAAAGGATAACAATATAACATAAACTTTCATAAATAAGCATAATAATTTAAGGCAATGTGTAAATAAAACAAAATCCTTTTAAACGTGAAATACAACATAATATGGAAGAAATAAAATAAACTAATTCCATTTATTTATTCACATGAATATTCTACTAGTCGAATAATCACATGTAATATCAATAACCACTTTCATAATGATGGAATGCAAAATGTCAGACTATCATAACCACATTGTCAAGGCCTTATGCCAAGACTACAAATGAGATTTTGTCAAGGCCTTGTTCCAAGACACTGGTTTGTCTCATGAGACCTACCGATGCACTAAGGAGATATAGTGGGCTCCACCCATCACTTATTAATTCCAATGCATTACTCATATGAACAGGTTTAAACATAAAATAAACATTTATTTTAAAACTAGCATATGAAATGTAAATACGTTCTCTATAAATCATGAATGGTATAAACATAACACATCCACAGTCAAAAATATTAAAAAACCTTCAATAAAATATGGAAGTTTTGTATCATAATAAATCAACTTCAAATAAGTTTAAAATCTAATAAAGGATGTTGACATACATGAAATCAAAACTATTTTAGAGAAATGTCTCTATTTTTGAAATCATTTAAAAGTCACATTTTTATAAAATAAAAAATTTACTTTGAAAATATCCTTATAAGCTTGTAAGGGAAGCTTTCATGATTTTATAAAGGCAGAAAATAGCCGCACCCTCCATGTTAGTTAAAAAGACATTCTTAACTTAATTCTGTTGAAAATATGAAAAATGACCTTGTTTGGAAAATCGACAGAAAGATTCCTTTATAAACATCTTATAAAAAGTCAACAAGGGGATAAATGAATTTAACCCATAGTCTGTAAAATAGTAAAAATGATTTGAAATACATTTTTAAGAAACTTGGATGTGGATGATAAAGAGGTCCCAGTAGATAATTACGTATAAACAACCTCGGATAATGAAGAGATTGTGAAATAAACCCTTACTTGTACTTTTACTTGGTCTAGGGTAGGTTAACCTCCGGTATAATAGTGAAATGATAGTTATTAAATTATACAAGAATCATTTAAATTAATATGATATCATATATGATCGTTTAACATTGTTTTGTTAACAATATCTTAGTATTATCGTTGTTTTAGGTGTTAACTTACTCGTTTTCTTTTATATGTTTTGTTATGTAAGACATGTTTGTTATGCATAGGTTTTATCATATTTATATTCAGAATGATATCAAGTCATTAAACATTATTTTTAATCATTAAATGAGAATTAGTCCTGAATGGATACAATGGGGAATGATTCTCATTGCGTTTGTGGAGATGGTAGTCCATACGTAAGCACGAGCGACAATATCATTATTTTAATAATAAAATAATATATAATTGGATGGTATATCATATATAAAGAATCATTATTATGTTATATTTATTATTTACATGAATTACACATCATTATTATACCCATCCAAATAATAATTTATTGAATAACAATTACACCACGACGTGGAGACGGTAAGTCGTACATACACACATATGGTGATATATCATTCAAATAATGGAGAGAATACTAAATATGGTTGTACCATATTTATAATTACAACACAGTATATATAAGATACTGATGTTATTATTTTATCATGGAAATAAAAAAGAAAAAATAAGTTGAAGAAAAAGGAACTTGAAAGTGGGTGGTGGAAACATTACCTCTACTTTGGGTTCTTCCTTTTGATTTGATCAAAAGGTCTCCTTAGGTTGGATTTCTGATCAAAATAAGGCCTCTAGGTTGATTTGAGGGAATTTGAGAGAATATTTGGTCAGGGGATAGTGGATCCAAAAGGCATTTAAGGTGTGAAGAATTGGTTAGAAGTGGTGTCCTTTTATAAGAGGGGTGAGGGGCACCTTAGGAAAAGCTAGAAATATTATTTTATTCATATTCGGTTTCTAATGGCTCCAATGTGGATTATTTAAATTATAAGGTGGGTATGGGTCCAAATACTTTCAACCAATATAATTTAGACAGATTTGGGTTACTATGTTATCTTTATTATTTATATTTAACTCTTTGTTAAATAGTTTATCATTTACCATGTCACTTGTATTTTTATATAATATAGTCAATAAACATACTATAAACTTCCAAGAGACCCCAAGTGGTCCATTAATGATACACCTATCATTATATAAGTCCATTGTCTGACCCTTATATTTTTACGAAGAGAATATCAATTTATAATATAATATTTGTTTTAAAAACTCCTTTATGTCAATTTTGACACTATTGGGTATTTTGTTTTTGATAAATTCATAATAGCATTATTACTTCTAAATATATTTATATAAACAATCCTAATATGTCATAGTAATCTAGTAAATTATTGGAATTCCTAAAAAGTCTCAAATTATATTTATTTTGATATTTATAATATCAGATATTTTAATATTTGATTAATTAAGTAAATACTTCATCACCATTGTGTCATCAATAAAATAAATTATTTAATGTCTAAAAATCATAAATAAAATACAATTATGTAGGGAATATTTTTATCTTTATAATTAATATTTATCATCGAATTTATCTTATATATATCCCCATATTAAAAATGATTTAGTTATTAAAAATTGATTTTAACTCTTTTAACTCTCCCTTGAATTAAATAATAATAAATGTACTAATCTAATCCAATTGGACCTAAATGATAATATTTTATTCCTAAGGTTGTTTTTGGTCGAGTTAAAACTTTCCAATAGAATTAGGACATGTGTTAGGGTAATATTAATATAATATTTACCCTTAATTACCCTATTTACTTTTAACCATGGTAAATAAAAATAAAAAGTTCCTATTCACAAAAAATTATTTTTATCTTATTGAACCACATTTTACTCCATGATATTAACAGTGTCTCTTGGATTTTCGAAATTTCACTCACAAAAGCGGTAACATTATGTTTTATGTGAATTTTCAAATTCTCCTAGGAGGTGGGTAAAAGACGGTGAAACGTTCCATAACTTTTTATGTATCTAAAAGTATTCTAAACTAACTCCAATGAATTACATTGAACTTATATAGGTATTATGTATCCATTTTGACCTCAATTAAATATAAATAAAATAAATAATTATTTAAATAAAAATTCATTTTTAAACTATAACTCAGTGTTTTTTCACTATTCATCAAAAATTGAAAGTTTTCAAAAAAATACCAAAAATTCACCCTAAGCTAATTTCGATACTCCAAATCCAAAAATGAATTCCATTTTGAAGGATAAAATTTATAAAATTTTAAAAAGTGGGTATTACTATTCATAACTGCTAGTTTGATTGGTTGTGGTGTGTGTTAGAACTCACATTTGCATACAACGCACGCTACTGTATTATTCAAAGGGAAGCATACCATGGAATCTTGGGGTGTTATAATTTATCTAAAAGTTTAAGAAATTAACAACATTATTTTCTAAAAAAAATCAATAAAAACACATTTTGAGGAAATTTTTTTTTTCAAGCATAAAACGACTTCACTAAAAATTGAGTTCTTATTTAATAATTAGTAATCAATAAATTTGTGTGGAATATAACTATTATAAGTGTATATAATAATGAGATTACTCATATTAATACCCACCAATTCAATGGTTGGGTTATAATGGTCACTTTTAAATAATAATATTTTTGTAATGTTTCATAATTCTCTTAAATCTCGATGTTGTGTGTTCAAGAATATGTTGAGCTTATTATTATTAAAGAAACATTCTTGGCCAATTACATAACAAAATTGTTTCACATTATACATAAGGGTAAGATAATAGAAGCATAAAGGTAACCTTTACATTCAAAACAATATGTAAAGGTAAAACTGAATTTACATAGGTTGTGTAAAGGTAACACAAGATTTACATAGCTCACATAAGGGTACATGAATCCTTGAATAAAGGTAACAAAAAATATAAGATATTTTTATAGGTATATTATATTTTACATAAGGTTAACATGCACTTTATATAAGTTGCATAAATGTAAGAATAAAGCTTAAATATTGTGTAAGGGTAATACAAGTGTTACCAAGCATGCATAAGGGTAAAATAAAAATTCTAAAGGCCACATAAGGGTAATTCAATGATTAAGTAAAGGTAGAAAAAGGTTTTCAAAACTCACATAAGGGTAAGTAAAAATACATAGAAATAAAGTAAAAACATAAAAAATCTAAACAATTGTTTTATACAAAATAAAATAATTATTGAATAAAAAATAATAATATATAAATGAATAAATAAATAATTAAAGAAAAATTAATAAATAAAATTTGATTAATAATTTAATTTAGAGTCTAATGAAAAAGTTAATAAAAAACATTAACTTGTACAAGAAATGCAAAATTCAATTAAAAAAAATGAAATGTACAGTGACTACAAAATCCTTCATAAAAACATATATATATATATATATATAATCAACCATAGAAAAATTAAATTTTATTTTTATATATAGCAAATATAATTGTGAACATAGAATATAATTATGAAAATATAATTTCTAATAAAAAATGTATTTATAAAAATATTATTTTGATAAATAAAAAAATATGTGGAATTTTTAATATTCAAAAAATAAAATATTAACTCCAAAATTATACATAAAGTCTCCCAAAATCTAACATAAATTCTCTTATACATTTAAAATAGGGTGGGATGAAACACATATCATCAAAAAATAATTATTACATTTTAAAACTGTAATGAAATAATTAAGTTATATAAATAATAAATGAAATATACATAGGTCGGCCTCAGTTCATGATCAATTCAACATGAAATTATTTTATATAATAAGAATTAAATTTTCTAAAATTAAACTCACTGGTATTTTAAATGATTTAATTCACATTAAAATAATTTTAATTAATTTTCAATATGTCTCGAAGCACCTGAAATAATTTTATTAAATTTCAGAAAATTGAATTGAAATTTAAACAAGTTATACAATTTTTCACGTTTAATCGAACCTAAAGAATATCTTATGATGTTAATTTATAGATTTTGATGGGTTTAGCAGGTCAAAATGGTCAGATCAAAACTAATTCATCCTGGCCTGGGTCAGGGTAAAATGAGGCGTCCCTTTTTAGGGTGGCATGTATATATATATATATAATATTACATATATATATATATTATATAATACTTTATATTATATAATATATAAAATAATATATTATATATTATATATATAAGTAATAGGGCCACCCTAATCAATGGGGTGGCTGTGATTCCTATGTGGGTGGAAATATGCCACCCACCAAACCCCATTATTATTATTATTATTATTATTTTTATTTATATTTATTAAAACATGTCCTTACATATGGAAGGATATGCTTCCCCCCCCAATATTTTAGGCTTACAATACAGGCTTGTACATCAAGTCTTCTGGCCAACAGACTATCCTTATCAGCGACTTGTGTCTCTGGCCAATAAGTAGTGTGTTTGTAACACACCTTGGATTGAAATCCGTCATATAGATAACCATAATAGTGGAATGAAAATTAAACATTTAGTTTCCAACATAATTGATTCTTTAAAAACATAAATCTTTGATTGACCATATCTTATTCATACGTACCTGGATCACTATTAATGGTATTAGGACCATAACAAAACTCTCTTTTCGAATAATAAAAAATGAAATCAATATTTTGAATTTTTCCATCTTAAATGTGTTCACATTCTCCGTGATACCAATTAATGGAACTTAGGTCATAGAAAAAGCATGATAAATATGTAATTTAAAATTTTGGTTCTGATTCATGTTAAAAATGTTGAATCCACAAAAACACTTGCTTCAATTTCTCAAAGGGTCATGTGTAATTCAATTTAATCATGAAGAAAAAAAAAATGAATGAAATTTTAAAGTATACCTTGTATGTTTGGAATCATTGATTTGATTCGATAACCATAGGATTCTCATAGCTCAAATAATCCAAGAAATGCATCTTCTATATCATCCACACATGTATCAAAATTCCATGATCAGCGTTCTTTGATTTATGGGATATGGTATGATAAATCAATGTTTTTTATGATGTCGCTTTGATCACGTAAAGAATGAATACTCTATTGAGGATGTATGATCATTCTAGCCTTATTCTTCCTTCAGATTATCTCAGTCTTTGGGTTTGATAGGATAGGAGTAAAGAGATAATCTCTCTAAAATCATGAAAATGATGAAATTTACTATTAAAGGGGTTAAAATGAGTTTTTATACCTAGATTATACCTTCCCAAACATCAAATTAGTCACTGGAATGTAATAAGCTTTATTTTATACTCTTGTGAACAATTATTACTTAATTTAACTTTTCATAAATGTCATAAACTTTTTATCACCCACTTGTAAAACTTTTACATGTTATGTGATAACATACGAACAATTAAAATAGCTCTTAGGCTCATAAAATAATTTAACGAACCTTGAATGTGTTATTCTCATTTGAAAGATTATATTTCCTTATATTCAATTTTTTAATGAAACAAGTTGTGAATACCTTGAGAAAAATAATTCAATCAATATTATTCTAAAATTTAATAATATAATTGAATTATTTTAACTATGATCATTCACACTCATATATTCACCGGTCCCCACATGTGGTTCATCTTCGTCCTAAACTATTATTCATTTGAATATGTGGAACCGGTGGGTACACTTAAAGTGTGAACCTCTAGGCCATTATCTTGATAGAAGTGATTCTTAATCATATATCAAGAGATGGGTCTATAAATCCATCATGGTTCCTATGGGGATAAGTAATTTTATAGTTATGACTAAATCCAATGATCATAATCTATGTAACATAATATTTTTATCTCTTGAAATTTCATAAAGTATGATGAAGACTAGTGTCATCGTCTCTTTGATGCATTATTTTTTCAGTGAACTTACTATATAGACTTACCTTCAATCACTATGGTCAGAGATTTAATAAAGGTTATTCCTTCTCGATTAACTAGGACAAATATATCTCTTCCTTTTGAAAGAAAAAAGTTCTTTATTAATCATTCAACCAATGCCATACCACCAACGACACACCCAATGAAAGCTACCTCTTAATATATTCAATTCCATAGTTTTCATCTTGCATCAAATTATGTAATAAAATGGTATATATTGATAATGATATTAAGTTAAGAGACCAATACACATGCTCATTGACAGAAACCACCAATGACACATGAAACGTGTTGTATTCCTATTGGATTGTCAATACTCATGATCCCATATACTTGGGATCACAAAAAAATATAAACTTCATGGGAGAAAGTCCCAATGATTATGATCCCCCAGCACCAGATAGTTAGACATCATTGATTTTCTATCAGTGTGATGTATCCAGTCTATAGGACATGTGTTTTATCATACTTTCATAGTATCATGAGGTTCTCATTATATATGGGAACTACAATAACATTTTTATTCAATATATAATTTAAGGAAATTACTATAAATATAGTACATTTAGAATAAAAATATTATCATAGTAATAAAATATATATATATATATATATATATATATATATATACATTTGATGGTAATCAAATATGTATAGAAGTTGGGTCTAGGAACCCTCTTCACAACAGGAAGTCAAGTAATACTATCCTGAACTGGTGACATGAATCCTAGGCTCAAACTAGATAACCCATCACATTTCTGATTGTCTTCAATAATTTTTTGAGAATAAAACCTATTATGATATCACCGCTACCCTATTCCACAAGACGCTCTCCAATTATCTCCCTTGGTCTAACAATAATTCTTCGTTCCACTAGCTCCCTCAATCTAGCATTCCACTCTTCCTAGTCAAAACACCCTCCACATTATCTAGGAAATCTGCCCAGTACCCTATAATTCCCAGGATCAATATAAAATTGTGAGGGTGAGAAAATATACAATGAACAAATAAGGAAGAAAATAAAAATATATTACAACCCTCAACACCTATTCCACCACATAGATATTGACCCTTCCATATCACACATCCATCACAAGAATGAAAAAAAACCCATGACAAGATCAACATAGCATGGGGAAAAAAATGAGCATCATAATAAATATAAAAACTATTTAAAAATACAACATGAGGCTTTTAAAAATAAACAAGACATGGAAGGGAAATTAATATTCTCTATCCAAACCCATTTAAAATAAAACATTATTTAAACATCACAAGTTTAAAAAATTCATTTGAAAAATAATTTATGAAAAACCTTACTTTCTTGAAATACCTTTCAAAGCATTAAACACAAAATATTAATTTATCCCATGTCCCAAATGGGGTCAAATTATTTTTAAACCACTAAATTATTTAAAATAAAACTTTAAATAATTTATCCAAATGTGGTACTTCAAGCTCAACATGAATTAACAAGTAAAAACCCATTGAGTGAACAATTTTAAAAAACAAAACCCTTTTATAATTCTCAAATATTGATTTTTAAAGTCTTTCAGAAATTTTGAAAAAAAATGATTGGAGACACTTAATAAAAACATCCATTAGAAACAATTTAAAAACTTTTGGTGAGGGAACACCTGATTAAAACCCCAAAATAGTGATCACCGACACCATTAAAATTCAACAACCTATTTTAGAATCAACACACACTCTAAAAAGGTCAATTGGGAATCAATACAATCACTTGGCATGGAACCCATACCATTCCATGTGATAGAAACACCATGAAAGGTTTTTTTGATTGCATATGCACAAAGCCTTATAGGAATAAATTGATGATAAACCCATTTTACATTTTCAATCATACAATAACTTGTAAAATTAAATGAAAGTATAGAAACACCTACCTCAAAAAAATAGAAATCGTGTTGGCAGTCATCGCCTTTGAGGGTGACAGATACCACAAGCAAGAATATGTCCCTCGGAACCTTAAACACTGAATGTTTTAAATTTATACCCATAAAAAACCATATATGTGACCCAGTAGTGATTAGGGTTCTTTAGAGGGAGAAAATCAAGTAATAAGAGAGGAGGAAGAAAAGAGTTCTGAACATATGAATATCGAAAGAGAAGTTGGATTAAATGAGATACAAAATATAAGAATAATGTGGGCTAAAAAAATGGGGTGGTGTCGCATGATGGAGAGGTGGGTATACTGAGGGGTTTCATGTCAGGGATATAAGGGTAAGGGGGAGAGAAGTGTTTCTTTTTTAGGGGTTTAAATTAAATATAAAAACTAAAATACATGTAAAAACTGCAAGGTTAGGCCGTATAGTTTGCCTAATTGTGTGCCAACCGTACTGGAGGACCCCCTACGTTTGGACTAATCCATGAAATTATTTGGAATAAACTTCATGATTAAATTAGCAATGCAAAGAACATGAAAACTATCACTTCCAAAACACATAACCAATCTTCAGGATTTTTTCATGGTTTTCTATCCATGTGGACTAAATTTGAGACACCCATATGATGCCAATATTTTATAATTTCAATCCTCACACTAAAAAAATATATTCACCCAAAAAAATATTAAATTAAAATAATTAGAGGCTTGGAGTGTTATAATGATCTAGATGGAGGCCTAATGTAGTAGTTTGAGAAGTATTCTGAATCTTTTGAAGATACTTACTATTCTCTTAAGGATTTATAGAGGTTTCTCACCCCTATAGTGATTTTTGTGATACCTACTGAGATTAAATATGTGTATTCTACTAATACCAAATATGGAAAGGAACTTTCATTCAAGATTTAGTTGAAGATGAAAATTTTATCATGCTGAATGAATTTATTAGGAAACTAAAAGGAATTAAAAGTAGTGAATATTTATTTTAAGTGGTATCTCAACAAACCTAATTCCATATCACTTTAAATGGACAACAAGTCCCCCCAAACCATTAATGAATCAATAATCTCTTTCTGAATCTAGGTGATTGGGGGTGAAGTGTGCTTTTTTATCTAATTCTTTTTGTCCTGTTCATTTCTGTATGTTTTCCTTCTAACCTTGCCTTCTTAAGCAAGTATATTATTTTATTTTATTTTTTCATATTTATGTTCAGTAATATCCATAACCCTTTGTTTAATAATTTCAATTTATCTGTTCATCGTAATGGATGAATGTCGTATCCTCTTTTGTTGGTTAGGGTAGTGGTGCAATTTTCTATAGGATCATTGGTTTTTTGTGGGGTATTTTTCACAATCATTATGGGTTTTTTTATCATTTAATGTAATCACTACTGCAAATTTTTATTTTATTAGTGTTGGATTTTATCAATGTTAACAAAAAGAATTGATGAAGTTAACTTTTATCAGTACTGATAAAGGATTTCCTTTATCAATGCTGATAAAGGACGTAATTTTATTGGTGATTTTTTTGTAATTCTAACAGTATGACCTTTATCAATACTATTTTAATGCTGATAAAAGATGCATTTTTTTAGTGATGAAAAGGTGTTGATAAAATTAATTTTTAATAATTTAATTTAATTTTAAATATTTATATATTTTAAATTGTTACTTATATAAAAATATTTATATTTTTTTTAAATACAATATAAATTTCTACATATTAATTTATAACTATATATATTTACATATAAATTAATTACATACATAATAATCAGATAGAAATAAAGAATAAACTTAATTACATAAATTGAGTGGATGTTATATGCATCTTTCACTTGAATTCATGGTCTTCTAGTTTTACATTTTGTTAATTCAAACCGCCAAAATATTTCTCTGCACTCTCCTAATGCACATGTGTGTTTCTTACCTATAGGGTTTCCTATGAGGGTCTTCAGTGGTGATGGCAGTATCACATTTCATAGCCACCAATTCTATTACCATCAAATCCCTTTAAATTAGTTGGGTTTCTAGTTGTCTTCTTGATGATGGTATCCCAATCTTATATTCTTCTTCTCCCCCATCATGATTTCCCTTGTTCTTTTCCGTTCTTTTTTTTGGGTATGATGTTTCATTTTTCTTTGGGATTTCTCCATTCTATATCAAGGATATTACTCTCCTTGGGTCTACCATTTCCATATGACCCATCATGATATACCTCATTATTATTCTAACATTACAGAGTTATATGCATTTGGGGATTTTAACACGAGATGGTTTGGATTTTTTGGTTCATTTTTATCTATTTTTTTTTATTTTTGTGGTCATGGTTCTCCAAGGTTCTATTCATTCTACTCCCTTATCATGCTACATTTACTACCATTTTGTACCCCATTTTGGTATAATGAGGTGGGTTTCATGGTGGTTTTGGGATGTGAGGGGTGAGAGATAGTGTCGTGATTCATTGTCCATGAAGAGAGATAAATGGAGGGAGAAAAGGGATTTATTTAATCAAGAATAATGTTTTCAAGAATTCCATCTCTTACACATCCCTATATTTCTCACATTTGGAACTCTCAAGGTTCTCTCAAAAATTCAAGAGCTCTATTGGATTGGATCTGATCATGGTGGAAGGATCCATAGGACCTCATTTTATATCCATGGTTGGAGGAGTCTGTATTTGACACAACTCCCACCTATCCCACCTACACCAATTAAACATTGCACTTCAACCATGTAATCCTATAAATTCAACATGTACAATAGGCTAGGTTTAAAAAACATAAGGTATAGAGGGGTTGGTGCACCCGCCACCAACCAAAGAAGCTATAACCCTTCAATTATCCTCGCTAGTTGTAATGTACTAAAGATCTATAATGGTTTGTATTCTCTCAAACAACCAACTTTATTGACATATCTATCAGGTTCCCCTTTGTGTGGATCTTCACAAGTATTAGCAGTTATCGATCCATCACCTCATCTATCCAATGATAGTGAATGTCAATGCACATTGTATAAGAATGGTAAATGAATTTCCTTCTCAAGTAGAAAGCACTTGGACTATCAAAATGAATATTGTACTCCTTCTGAATAAATATAAAGTCCTAGATAATATACCATATCCACAATATCTTTTTTCATTCTACTAAAGCATTAATTTACTTTTCTTCCATCATGGATAAAGTGGTACACTTTTGAAACCATAACTACCATGTTACTTCTCCTCTAGAAAAAGAATAGATGTATTATGTTGTTGAATTTTGATGATCATTATATATGGCCATATTTGTATCAATATAGCCTTCTAAGTTAGTTTCACCTACACCATAGAATAAAAATATATTAAATTTACCATAAAGATACCTCATAATGTACTTGATTGTATCCTAGTGCTACTCCCTAGGATTGGAGTGAAATCAAATCATTATTGCCACTATATGGGAAATGTCGAGACTCACAATCTCAATAGAATATATCAAACATCCAACTACTAAGAAGTATGGTATCATCTACATTGCCTCAAAATATTCTGATGAAAATAGACATGAACTATTATTAAAATTTATATGATCGGGAAGAGTAATTCTCATTGGTTTGTCTATGTCTATATTGAAACATTTCAAAACATGTTCAACGTACTTATCCAAAGATAGCCATAAAATTTCCTCTTTTGGCCTGAATGATCGATACCCCCAAAATCAATTGAGATGATCTCTAGTACTTCATATAAAAATACTTGGATAACTCCTTCTTCAACTAGATGATCCTCATTGCATCCTTCACAATGATCAATATGTAAGTAAAACAACGTAGGAGTGATAAAATATTACCATCGTAAAATCTGTGTATGTAAACACATTGGTCCACCTATGTCTGTTTGTATCCACAAATCAACATGATTTATTCAATCTTCTTGTACCACTTTTAGGATCATTTTTTGGTTTGTTCATCTCTTATTTAATTTCCAAATGATTTTTTCTTGTCCAAAAATATCAAAACCATCAAAATACATCATTTAGATATCCTTGGAGATGTTACCATGAAGAAACTTTTTTTATGTCCATCTACTCAAGCTCTAGTTCTAAGTTAGGCACCAATTAGAAAAAGACTCAAATTTAAGCCTCTTCACTATTGGTGAAAAGGTCTCATCGAATTAAACTCATTTATTTTAAATAAATACCAAGATTAATTACCAAGATTTATGAATGACCACCTTTCTACATCCATCTATCTTCATCTTGAACACCCCTTTGTTTGTTAGTACCTTTTTACCATTGGGAAGTTACACCAAATCATATGTCTAATTATTCACTAAAGACTCTATATCATCCACAATTTCAAACAGCCACATGAGTTTTTCTAGATGAAACACTGCTTCATGGTATTCTCCCAGACCCCCCCCACATCAGTTAGTAATAGTTACTCCAACTCTGAATATTTTATTGATGTAATCCTTCCTCATGATGATCTTTAAACCTATGAAATGTTAGGTCCGGGAGGCACAACATCACCTATATTCTTTGATGTTTTGAAAAAATATTCTATAAAGTATTGATTATTCCCTAATAAAAATATTCCTATACTACATCCTGGTCCACTACTAATCAATCTTATTACTTATCCTCGTCTTCAGTGATAGGTGGTTCTAATACCGGAGTTGGACCAGGAATTGAATTCTTGACACTTTCCCTTCAATTTATTCTTAGAATTTGAATATCCATGATCATTTGGTTATTATAGAACACGAAATTTATACATATAATCACCTTATTCTCTTTTTTATCACAAATCATGTATCTAAACTCCTCATATACATTTACAATGAAGATTCATGGAGTAGATCTATCATCCAACTTCTTCATAATATCATTGGAAACAAGTTCAAATTATAAAAGTCCAAATAATCATAAATGATAGTAAGAGGTATTTTTACTAGACTATCTCTTTTGTGGAGTGTCAAAATTTAGTGGGACAAATGGTTATATGTTTATGTGGTAACCTGAAGCCCAAACAGATTCTCCCAAGAATGGAATAACTATCTTATCCAAACCCCTCATGATATTAACCTTTTATATGATGTTTCAATTTATCCCTACCATAACTCTATTATGTTGTGGGGTTTTTGGGTACATCCTCTCATATAAAATGATTTTACTCCTGAAATGGGCATAAAATTACCTACATGTGTACTCGCCTTCATTGTCTAAATGAATACACTTCAGCTTCCTTCTAGTTTCACACTCCACCATGGAATGGAACATCTTGAAGTAGTCTATTACATGTTCCTTTTTCTATAAGATGAATAAACAAAACTTTCAAGATGAATCATAAATAAAGGATAATATGTTTTTATTGCGTCCTAGTGAATCCACCTCCACAGGACCTCATACATCGGAGTACACCAGATCATTAATGTCGGATCTCCTTGATAAAGAAGTATTGAATAAGACTATATGTTTCTTCCCATATAATCATTATTTTCAAGGAATAAGTGATAAATCCTTGTTAATATTGATGTATTTATTTTTTATCAGAGTATATAACCATCATTCAATCATGTGGTCGAGTCTCATATGCCAAAAATTGGATTATGTCTCTCATTCCACCATATTGAGGTTATCTACATATATCATAACATGTTTTTTTCATAATGTACAGTATATGTGTCCATAGGTAATAGAGATTAATCTTTTCATCATCTTATATGATATATTATTGAAGATGTTTTCATAACCTTGTTGATCAATGTATATCCCTAGTAACATGTTAAGATGATGCGATATATCTTGTTGAACATCCTTTAATTTTAAGTTGTATTGAAGGTTTATATTGAATTGTATATCAACCATGAGAATTACCACCATTGAAATGGTGTTTCTCATATAGACTATACCAATGTCCCTATCTTGATATGTTATGAAATACTCACAATACAGAGTGACAAGGTATGATGTTGTAGTATCAACCACCCATTTTTTTCCTATCTTGATGTATGAAATCATTAATCATTTTCATCTTTAGATAAAATGAAAACTTTTATGCTAGCACACATGTTCAAATCTATGTTTCTTCTTTGTTGGTTTCTACTTTATCTATTTTATTAGAGAAACTTGTAGTAGTTCTTCTTCATTTATCCCTCCATGATACAATGGTAGTATTTTTATGCTAGATTCCTACAATATTTAGACCTTCTTCTACACTTTATTTGAACTCTAATTCCTACCCCTCAATAAACTCCATAATATCTCCCTCAATTATTCATAATGACATCCCAGCTTTGGTTTTAGCTCACATCCTTCCTTTGAGCCACTTAATTGAAAAGTGAATCCTTTACCATTATCATAGTAAGAATTCGTATAGGCACTAAATTATGGGGGGAGAACACCAATGTATATAGTCTATTAGGAAGTGTGCACAATAGATAGTTTGTCTAGTCATTATCAATCAGAGTCTTATCTTCAGCCACTAATTGATTCATCGGGATTTGGAACTGACTAGTGTGTTCTTCTATAGTGATTCTTAACTATAGTCAAAGATTCATCAACCTATTTCATAAGAGAATATTATTTTTACCTATCTTTGATTGGTTTGTATTCTATAACATCATCTATATTCCATACACATTAGTCTTATAAGAAATGTTGTGGTAGATTCTATGATCGATTCAATGAAGGATTTGACTAATCATCTTCTTGTTCAGCTTATTTAATTCTACTTCCTTAGAATAATTAGGGTTGACTCCATTATTTTCAATGGGGTCAAAGGGTTACATAGAATTAAGGAGATATCTCATTTGAGGCTTCCAAATGGAGTAGTTTAAGGAATTAAACATGATCATCCCTCCCATGGATCCCCCTGTTGAATTTCAATTATATAAAACATGGTTCAAAATAAA
Source organism: Viscum album (assembly GCA_963277665.1). Taxonomy (NCBI): domain Eukaryota; kingdom Viridiplantae; phylum Streptophyta; class Magnoliopsida; order Santalales; family Viscaceae; genus Viscum; species Viscum album. The sequence goes on along the minus strand of OY728134.1, from coordinate 1,022,107,394 downwards.
AAAAATGTATTGTATAATTGTGTCTGAAATGGTCTAAAATGATAGGATTGAACCATAGATCAATGAAAATAGATTCTGATTAAAAAATATAAGAGTAAATCGGTGTCAATGGTCAATATCGACTGATGACATGTTAGTGATGTGGTGATGATGTGACACTGATGTGGTTCACAGAAGAAGCTATCATAATCTCACTAAAAATGATGATAGTGTTGTAAATGTAATATATTCATCAACAAGGAGGTACTATAGTGCCTCAAATATTGACCAAATATTTATCAGGAATAGGGAGCTATTTTATCATGGTTTATAATGTTTTATTTGCACCGTTGGGATCACATCAACATGAAATTTAATCATATGGATTCGAAAGATGAATTTATGAACCTTGAATAATCTAGTCACTAAAAAATCTCCAATACTCATCATTGATTCTTCACCAATCTCGTTGATACCAATAATTGTGATTCATTGATCATGAAGTGAGATGAATGGAGGGATAAGAAGACATTATTTCAATACGAACACAATAGACAAGAATTCCACCACCCACACCCCCCTTTATTTATAAAACATGGAACTCTAAAGGTTCTCAACCAAAAGTAAAAGCTCACTTGGCTCGAATCAGATCATGGTGGTAGGCTTTATAGACCCTCCTTTTATATCCAAGGTATGAGGAGTCCATATTTGACACAACATTCACCTATCCCAACTATACCCACCAAATATTGGACTTAAACCATGGAATAATGCACATTTAACATGTCAAACATCATATGTTGAGGTAGCCGATGGTCTTATGGGATTGGTGCCCCAGCCACCAACCAAAGTAGCTAGACCACTTCAGATAAATAGTTCCCAAGGTTTTTCATCCTGCATCTAGGTTTGGTGGTGGTCTTTATTGGAATTGTTGTTTGGTGTTTCTATTTCTATAGGTTTTGCAAGGAGGACATTTACATGTAGTGTATTCATATAATGGTGATTTGAAGGAAGTAACCAATGGTTCTAGAAAGGTTATAAATCTCCATTGATTCCTATAACACTCTTACTTTAATCTTTATTCACAATCCATTAGGCCTCTCCAACCTCATCTTGGTGCAGTGATTTTTAATATGGTATTGGAAAGTTTTGTTCGAGAGGTCGATGGATCCAAGAAGCACATTATTTATTAGATTTATTCCTCCCTTTTTTACATTGTATTTTCTCTTCATGGTGGTTATTATGGCCTGACAACTATGTGTTTCATTTTTCTATTACTAGTTGGTTGCTAGGCACCGATATTGAAGGAAGAATTTCTTAGTTCAAATGGGTAGTTGTGAAGTGATTCCTATTATGTGGTTCATCTTAATGATATGTATGTGTTATTGAATGTGGGTTAGAGATGAAGTGGATGACGGTGATAGATTTGTTTTCCCATGATGGTCAATATGGGTATTTTGTGGTGAGGCTTTTTAGTGGGTTTTTTGGATCGCTTGTACTTGTTTCTAATGGGTTGTGGTTTCAATGTGATGGAATGGGTGTGTTCTATCATCAGTGATGGGACAATACAATAATTGACATGTGACATTTACCCTGGATCAAATTCAATGACTTCCAACATTTCCCACCTCCTCATATTCTTTAAAAATTTTAATTTTTTAGTTTTGAATTTGGTTTTTATAGTTTTGATTTTTCTGGTATTTTTCTTTCATTTGGGTCAGTTTTATGTGTGGTTACCAATTAACCACAAAGTGTATTATCATAAAATTAAAAATGGATTTGGATAGTGTTGTTTAATTTCTATATGAAATTTTTTCTTTTTCTCCTCCATTTAAACTTTTTCATTATTGCATGAAATATTCAAATATTTTAATTATCTTCTTATTATTTCACTCAAATATTAATTTTGGTCCTTTTGGCTTTACCTATACATAATGTTTTTATTATTATATTTAAATTGGTTTGGGTTCCTTTTAATGAGTGTCCCTTAACTTTATTTAACATAGATTTAACTTAATGTGAGGGACTGTGTACCTATATGTGGATCATGGTACCCTTATGCAAGTAACCTTATACAGAGTGGTGCCCTCACGTGAGTACACTTACATGGGGAGGTACACTTATGTGAGTACTCTTATGTGGGGTGGTATCTCTATGTGATTACCCTTATATAGGGTGCTAGCCTTACATAAATACCCTTACACATGGTGTTTTCCTTCCATGATCACCCTTATAGGGGGTTTATCCTTTCATGGGTACCCTTTCACATCGATTCTAACCATCAACATACACTTACACATTGAGTTTACCTTAACATGGTACCATTATACAAGAACTTTACACAGTGGTATTATTTATCCTTTCATTGCATATACCTTATTGAAATATTCATTTTTCAGGGTTGTTTATCAGTTTTGAAGGACTCTATGTCACCTTTCAATTGGTTGAGTAGTTATGATATCCTTTGATATTGTTAGAGGATTTAATGAATCCTTATAACATCTTACATTCAATAGAGAATAAAATCATTTGATCTTTTTTTATCCCTTGTGCTATCTCTATCATCCGGTGAAGGGAAAACATAGTTTCTATTTAGTTATTCTTTGAGAAAACTCCCTGATTTGGCCTATCTTAACTTTCTAGACAATAATTCGATAAGAAAAAGTGTGTCTAATCCACCTTAGATAGTTACCAATGGATACTCAGATCAGGTTAACCTTTGGTGAATGTTTTTGGATTTAGAATAAGTAGTTTGACGTTTACCCCCATAAATGAAGCTTTCCCATCAAATAATAAGACTATTCAAGTTTTATAAGATCTTTTTTGGTACTATGGATTTGGTCTCAGGTTGTTTTTTCTAATTTTTATTCTGTATTGTTTTTATTTCCCTTATTTTAAGAATAATAAAAATATGTGTATGTGGGTGGTGTTTTTTTCATGAAAATAGGACCCCAAAGTATCCTAATCACATAAAATAATGCATTCTGTCTTTATTTAAATTTTTTGTGTGATTCTACATTTGATATCAATTATACTCACCAATAAATCTATTAGATATATTATAAAAACATAAATCCATAAAATGGTGATCATTTTCTTTTCATGGGGGTGTATACTTTTAGATTTTCCTCAACAAATTGGAATCAGATACATCATTTTATTAATATAGCATCCACTACATATTAAATAGAATGTTCTGATGGTGATAATGACATCAAACATAGGTGAATCAAAATAAAATCCATTCTTAGATAGTAATGACTTATTGACACTTTATATGATCCTATAAAACCTATTGTTTCCTATTTTGATGATGGAATAATAATAACCACTTATCAAGAAGTCCATGTTTACAACTTTCAAATGACCCATAGCTCAATTCATTTATCTCTAGGTGATAAAGTCCTTAATGAAGTCACTTATGAATCCACTTATTCTGGTATATGGTTAAAACATGAAAATCTATATATTAATTCATCACTTTTTGGTCACTTGTATAATAAACATAATTTTTTCACCTATATAATGTTCCTAGGTACTTCAATTAAAGATCACCTTGATAAATTTAACAAGATCCTTTTATATGATTCTAAAATTAATTTGGAAATTGATTATGAAGACCAAGAAATCATCTTGTCAATTTATATTGATAGTTGCTATAATACCATGATACAGACTATGATTTATGGTAGGGAATATTTATAACTTGATAATGTTGTATCAGAAATTATTTCTAAATAACTGCATGCTAAACCTAATGTGAAGTCATAGGTGGAAACAAATTTCACTAGGGGTAGATTTGAAAGTAAGAATAAAAATAAAGACAATAATAAGGATAGTGGATATAACACTATATAACCCAAAAAACCCAAGTTTAATGGAAGGAAGGTTACTTTCTATAATTGTGGAAAGGCTTGACATATTGGTTTTGAGTGCTGTAAGCCCAGGTGAAAACAAAATTTAAAACTTTATGAACCATCTAATTAGCCTTTTACAATTGATGTTGGTTATGATATAGGAGAACTACAAAATCTTAATTCTAATAATCTATCTAATTGTTGGGTACTTGATTTTGGTTGTTCATTTGTTATGTTACCTATTAAATAATATTTTCTTAATTTACCTAATAGAGTTTCATGAGATGTTGTGATAGGTAAGAACAAGAGTTGTAGAATTTAGGGTAGAGGGTCAATTATGTTAGTGCTTTGTGAACACTCTTTAATTTCCTTAAAAAACTTATTGTGGGTTCCAAATATATATATAAACATTATTTACTTAGGTGTATTAGACCATAAAGTGTATACTTTCATGTCTGATGCTTCCTGTCTAAGGATCTACAAGGGTTCTAGGACTTTAATCAAAGGAAGTCTTGTAAATGGGTTAAATGTTTTAGATGGAAGGATGGAACATAAAAATATTGGTAGTACATATGTAACAAAATAAGATATAATTATGCATGGGAATATAATATTGGGGCATGTAAGCTCTAATGGTTTATAAGAGTTGAGTAAGATTGGGTTATTGATTAGTATAACCCCAAACAAAATTCCTTTTTGTGAAGACTTTCTTCTAGTAATTTCTAAGAGAGTCAAATTTTAAAAGTTATCTTTTAAAGTGGGTACTCCTTGAAATTATTTCTATTCTACTCTATGAGGTCCATATAAGACTTCCTCACATGGTGAAGGTTTATATTTTGTAACTTTTATCAGTGATTACTCTAGAAGAATTTGGATTTACTTTCTTTGAAATGAATCTGATGTGTTTAAAACCTTTAAATCATGTAAATACACTATTGAGAACCAAACCAGTATAAAGAAGAAATATTTAATGATTAAAATTGGATTAGAGTATCTCCCATTTGACTTTATCCAATTTTGTGAATCAAAAGGTGTTTAAGGCATCTAAATGTTTGAGAAACACCCTCATAGAATGATTTAGCATATCATATGAACTGAACCATACTTGAAATGGTCTAAAGTATGTTAGTATACTCAAGGATACACAAATATTTTTGGGCAGAATATGAATCTACAATAGTTTACTTTATCAACTGATTACCTTCTTTTGTAAATGATTTTAAAAATCCTCAAGATTTGTGGTGTAACAGACCTCCTTCTTATAACCATTAAAAGGATTTTGGATGAAAATCCTATGATCATATTAAAGGTTATAATATTGAAACATGATCCCTTAAATATATAGTCATATGAAATATATAAGGGGTTATGTTGTATAATCATTGGGTTCAAAAACTAGGTTACCCAAAGTGCATTATAAGTTGGGATGCAGATTTCAATGATTATGTAATTCCAATATATAAATGTTTCCATAATTATAGAAATGACATAACTAAAAATAAGGATATAGAGAATTATAATCAAACCTTGTTTGAGGCTTCAACTAAGAATATTCTACTAGATTCACACCCTTAAGAAACTAATGAACCTAAATCTCATGTAGAATCATATGACGACCAAACAGAGGCTCAAGATGATTACCAGCTTACTAGGGATCGATTTAGGAGAGTTATTTGGCCTTTATCTTAGGTCAACCAATATGAAACTGAATCCTTTTCTTAACATGTTTCCTAGGATCTTGAATACAAGGATCCCCAAACCTATAAGAAAGTTATAAATGATAGAGAATCCATGTAGTGGTTATGTACCATAGATATTGAAATTAAGACCATTAAAGATAAAAATATATGGACTATTGTTTCTAAGCTCCTAAATCCCAGATTAATTGGTTTCATATGGATGTTTAAATGAAAATAAGATCACACCAATGAGAGTAAAATCAAGTTCAAGGCTAAGTAGTTAGCTAAAGGTTTTCTCCAAAGGGAAGTAATTTATTATTATGAGATTTTATCTCAAGTGGTAAAACACATATCAATCTACTTATTACTTTCTTTTATGGATATTATGATTTTAACAATGAGTTTCTTACAATCAAAACAGAATTACTCTAGGCTGATATAAATGTTACCATTTACATGCTCCCACGTGATGGTTACATTAATAATTTCAAGGTAAATTTGGTATGTATTATAAATAAATTTTTCTATAGTCTAAATAAAACATCTAGGTGGTGGTATTTTAAGTTTAATACATTCATTTTAAATAATTGTTTTAATATAAGTAAAAATGATTCATGTGTATATCTTTAAACTATCAAATCTATTTTCCCATATTTTCTGTTATAGGATGATAACATGATTCTTATTTGAATGTTTATGAAACTGACAATTAGTATTAAGTCACAATTAAAGGACATTCTTGAAATGAAATACTAAGGTAATTATTGAAATTTTTTGGGAATGGAAATAATAAGGGAAAAGGGATAGGAATTTTTTATACATATCACAACATGGTTATATTTTCAGAATTATAATGATTTTTCTGTTTTAAATATTGAAACCAACTAATTTTATGATAGAAACACATTTCAATCACTCACTATCTAAACCACTAGTTATAAAATATTATGTTTAGTTTATGTCTAAAATATCATATTCTAGTATAGAGGGCAACATCATGTATGCTACGATTTACAAATGATGAGATGTTGCATATATCGATTTTACTTTTAGTAGATTTGTGAGTAATCCTAGAAATCCACAATGGAAAGACTAAAAATGATTACTTAGATATTTTTCACAATCCCCAGTATTATCCTTATGCTATGGAATAATGTTGGAATTTCTGACCCCGTTGTTGGTTATGTATACTCCGATTGTATAGGGAATATATATACCCTTAATTCACTCATGGGGTTTGTATCTAATTTGTACGGGGGATCTGTTTCTTATAAATGAAATATTTAATTCATGGTGTCTCTATAAACAACCAAATCCGAATAAATTTCCTTGATTGAGGCTATCAAAGAGGTCATTTGGATCAAAACATTTCTTTTAAACATAGTCTTAGTATCAATGTGGTTCATATTTATTCTGACAGTCAAGCTGTATTAAACCTATCTAAAAATATACTATTCCATGGTAGTCTAAATAATATTGAAATTATACAAAATTTTGTTAGATTCTTAATTGAATTAGGAACCATGTGTGTCAATAAGATATGAAATGATGATAATATAGTTGATATTTTGGCTGAGGTTGTGAAATTATATAAGTTCATGCATTTTTTAGACATTGTGAACATAGAGCCAATCCAATTATAATTGGTTCAATAACAATAACAATATTTCATAAAAATGGTGGAGATTTTTTGTTTAATTTTCATATGAATTTTTTTATTGTTTCTACCATTTAGGTTTTGTTATTCATTTATGAATAATATTAATTTTTTATTTGTAATCTTATTATTTTTCTCAAATGTCGAAACTAGTCCTTCAGGGTTTACACTTAGGTAAAATTATTACCATTACATAGTTTTGGTACCCTTAAATGGATGTCCCATAGAATTATGTAGAATAGTTTTACCCTTACATGAAATTCGCTATACCTTTACAATGATCCATGGTACCCATATACGGGGTGGTACCCTTAAATGAGTACCCATACATGGGTCGGTACCCTTATGTAAGTACCAATATGTTGGGAAGTACCCTTACATGACTACCCTTATGTGTGGTGGTACCCTTATGTGAGTACCCTTACGCGGGGTGGTACACTTTTGTGAGTACCCTTATGTGGGGTGGTACCCTTACATGTGTACCCTTACACATCGATGGCACCGTTACACATACCCTTAGGCAATGAATTTAACCAGAAACAGGACCCTTTTGTTGGACCTTTCTGTAGTAGGATTATTTACCCTTTCATTATGTAGACCCTTTTCGAATATTAGATTTGTGTGGTTGCTTTTTTATTTTATAGGACTCTGTGGAACCCTTGGATTGGATGGGAGGTTATACATTCTTGTAATATGATCATAGGATTTAATGAATCACTATAAATTCATACATATGATATAGAAGAAAATAATTTGATATTTTTACTCCCCAGTGCCCTCACTCCCATCTGGTGAAGGGAAAACCTACATCCTAGATTGATCTTCATTGAGGAAACTCGATGATTCGATCTGTTTTCAATTGTTGGATGATACTTCAATAAGAAGAAGTGTGTCCAAGACACCTGAGAAAACTCTTAGTGGAGACTTGGACTAGGTTCACCTTTAATGTGTGCATTCAAATTTAGTAAAAGGAACTCAAAATTTACCTATCATTAGTGAAGCTTTACTCAATATCAGTAAGTCATTCAAGGTTTTGTAATATATTTTCTTGCCTTTTGGATTTAGTTATTTGTTGTTTATTTATAGTTTTCTTTCTTTATTATTTTGATTTCATTTTTTTGAGAAAAATAAAAATGTTTATATAAAGACCCATACTTTACATACATTGTTATTACTTCAGATTTGAAGCACACTTATTACAACATATAACAAAACCAAGAAAGGACCGTATAGGTATAGTGTCTTTAGAAACTGGTAAACATAAACAACTGGTTCATAAAGCATTTACTTTGCCTCCCATTTATTTCATCATATCTATAGTCCCTTTTAGGCATATTATACTTAACAACCTTCTTCCTAACCTGGGGAAATAAAACATACAAAAGGGTGAGCTCAAATGCTCAGTAAGGGTAAACAAAATAAATATCAATCACATCATATACATAAGCACATAACTTTTGGAAATCTTAACCTGCAAAAGAGATCATAATTTCATAACATGGGATAAATCATAGTAGTGAAATGTGATCCCAATAATCATAACTTAAAACATGAAACTTTGTGGCATACACATATAATCATAGAGAATCATTTCTTATTAGTCAAGACTCATTGCCAATACTATCTTAGTGGACAAAGTCCATTTCTGAACCAAGTTCACTCCTCGTTTTAGTCATGTTTTACTGAACCGGTATAACCTACCATTCCAGCCATGTCTATCTCATGAGATATAAAATCTTTACCCAATGCATTGGAGGGATATATAGGTCCCACCCATCTCATAATGATACCATTCTTATGTGTTCCACAAAATCATAAATCATACATCATTGCATAACCAATGTAGTAAAAATTGGATTCTTAAAAAACATGACATCATAAAACAATTCATATAAGATAAAGGAATTCATAAAAATATTTCCATCACAACATAATCAAATCCATGTAATAATAGGGATAGAAACAGAACCCTATATTATCTTAGATGGAAAATAATTTTGATAAAACACTTGAACTCCATTCTTGAGGAAAATATCCTTTCTACTTCAAAAAACACTTTTTCCTTTCTTAACATGTCATACAATTATAAACTAAGAGAAGTTGATTAAAAATAAACATGAAAACTTGTAAAGGAATATTCTTGGAAATAATGTTTTAAAAATCTATTCATGCCGTATAAGTTAAAAAAACATTATTTTCGTACTTCTGTCGGAAATGTCAAAAAGTACCTCGTATGAAAAACGACAAAAGATTCCTTTCATATATTTTACTAAAAACTTAACGAAGGGTAAAATTATATTTAAACAATTGTAGGTGGATGGAAATAATATTTCATATTGAGGAAACATGGATGTGGATGATAAAATACACCCCAGTAAATACCAAAGCATAAACAATCTCGGATAAAAATGAGATTGTGATATTTCCCTTACCTTAGGTCTGTTCCGCTTCGTAAGTGTCCGAACCTCCTGTATAATGATTTAAATAATGTTATTGACTTATTCCAGAATCATAATTATTTTTATTATATCATATATGGTCATATTCTTAGCTTCTTAGTAGTAATATTTCATTGCTACTTGTTATTCGGGTGTTTATAACTTTTTGTTCTTATGCGTGTTTTGTCGAATAAATTCTTATTCTTCTATTTAGGTTATAGATACCTCATTTCCAGAATGCTATTATTGTAATATATATCATATTCAATCATTCAATTCATTTATATAATCATTATGAAATGAAGATCATGTAGAACGAGTCGCATCACATCGTGGAGACGGTATTCCGTACGTACGCACGAGTGATGATATCGTTATTATGATCATGAAATTGTATTGGAGTGTATGTATACTATTTCAGAATTAGTATCACTTTATAATAGTCATATATAGTCATTATTTACACCATTATACCCATCCAAGTAAGGTGGTGGTGGAAAATAGATTACACCACGACGTGGAGACGGTATTCTGTACGTACGCACACGCGGTGATTTCTTTTTCCGTAGGATGGATAGATGGTGAAATAGGGTTGTTTCATAATTATAAGAACATATCAGTATATGAGTGATACTGATTTTATTAGTTCATAATGAAACAACTAAATAAGAAGAAGTGGAAGAAGAAATAAAGATGAAAGAATCGGTAACGGATATTACCTCTTCTTTGAAGTGCTTCTTTGAGACCTTCTTTTGGGGCACTAACATTGGTCTTTGTAGAAGCCCAGGACCTCTAGGATGTCTCTAGGGAAGTGTAGAGGAGGAATTGGTAGGTGTTGGCCGAGCTTGAAGGCTCAATGTGGTGTGAGGAAGAGGGGGTGGAGGTGCCCTTTTATAAGGGAGGAGAGGGGCTCCTTTGGGAAAACTAAAAATATTATATTATTATAAAGTCAATTTTGGTTTTAAATAGCTCCAAATTGATATATTTCGAAGCTAAGGTGGGGATGGGTCATAATCCGCTCATCCAATAGAATTTATACAAGTTTAGGTTCCTATTTTAACCTTATCATTTAGATTTAACATTAAGTTAAATAATTTTACTTTTACCGTGTCTTCTTGTGTTCTTATATTATAAGGTTAATAAACTTACAATAAGAATTCAAACGAACCCCAAGTTGTTTATTATTAATATATATAACCTTTTCTAAGTCATTTGACTGAACCTTAGATTTTTAGGAATAAAATTACAATTACTAATATAATATTTGTTTTAAAAACTATTTTATGTCAATTTTGAAACTATTTAGTAATTGATTTTTGTGAAAATCATAACAGAATGATTAGTTCGAAAAATGTTAATTAAATCAATAAAAACATGTCATAGTAATCTAGAAAATTAGTGGAATTCATAAAAAGTCTCAAATTACATTTATTATGGTGTTTATAACATCAATTATGTCAATATTTCATTAATAAGATAATTACTGTATCATCATTGTGTCATAAATAAATTAAATTATTTAATGTCTAAAAATTACAAATAAAATATAATTATGTAGGAAATCATCTTATATTTCTAATGAATAATTATAGTCGAATTTATCTTATGTATAACCTTATATTAAAAATTATTTACTTATTAAACTTTGATTTTAACTATTTTAACCCTTCTTTAAATAAATTAATAATAAATGTCCTAATCTAATCAAAGTGGGCCTAAGTGGTCATATTTTATTCCTAAGTTTGTTTTTGGTCGAATTAAACTTATCCAATAGAATTAGGACATGTGTTAGGGTAATAATAATATCATTTTTACCCTTATTTACCCTATTTACTTTTAACCGTGGTAAATAAAAGTAAAAAGTTACTATTCACCATAAATTATTTTCATCTCATTAAACCACATTTTACTTACTGACATCAACCGTGTCTCTCTGATTTTTGAAATTCCACTCACAGAAGCGGTACAATTAAGTTGTATGAAAAAATTAGTTTTTTAACTACCACTTAGTTGTTTCACTATTCATCAAAAATTGAAAGTTTTCAGAAAAATACCAAAATTTCACCCTAGGCTAATTTCGATATTCCGAATCGAAAAATGAAGTCCATTTTGAAAAATTAAATTTATAAAATTTTAAAAAGTGGTTATTACTATTCATAACGACTAGTTTTAATAATATTTTAATAGCATATCATTGTTTAGTGAAACTCGGTATTGCGTACGATGCAAGCTATCGAGGAAGGTCGCGATTTCGTGTAAATCAATCCAAGCAAGTGTTGTGTGTAGAAAAAGATTCCATTGATGATTTATATAACATAAAAGTCTCGGGTGTTATATTCTACCCCCCTTAAAATGAATTTTGACCTCGAAATTAGTCACTTTGTAACAAACAGATGAGGGTACCACTCCATCATCATATCCTCAAGCTCCCATGTAGATTCTTATAATTGGTGGTTCCTCCATAAAACTTTCACCAATAGGGTGGTCTTGTTTTGTAGGACTTTTTCGCTATGATCTAGAATCTCTATTGGCTGTTCTTCATAAGAAAGATCCTACTCCAGTGGTACAACTTCTGAGCTGAGTACATGTGAAGGATCATGTATGTACTTTCTCAGGAGAGATACATGGAACACATTGTGAACTTGAGAGAGATTCGGTGGAAGCGCCAATTGGTAAGCTACCTTCCCAACATGATCCTGTATTTCGAAAGGACCAATATATCTAGGGCTCAACTTCCCCTTCTTTCCAAAACTCATGACCCTCCTCCAGGGAGATATTCGTAAGAACACTTTATCACCCACTTGAAACTCAAGGTCTTCTCTTCGGTTGTCACGATAACTTTTCTATCGACTCTGAGCTGCTCTTATGTGTTGTTGAATAGATCTGACCTTTTCTTCCATTTCATCAATGAGATCGGGTCCTAATAGCTTTCTTTCCCCAACTTCATCCCAGCAAGTTGGAGTCCTGCATTTCTTTCCATAGAGAGCTGCATAAGGAGCCATCTGAATACTGGAGTGAAAGATATTATTATAAGAAAATTACACCAAAGGTAGGTGTTGATCCCAACCACCTTTGAAATCCATAGAGCAAGCTCTCAACATATCTTCTAGAGTTTGAATTGTTCTCTCAGACTGACCGTCTGTCTGAGGATGATAAGCAGTGCTGAAACTCAACTATGTATCCAGAGTATGCTGAAGACTTCCCCATAACTTCGAGGTAAATCTCGGATCCCGATCAGATATAATAGAAAGTGGTACTCCATGCAATCTTACCACTTCCTTTACATATGTCCTGGAAAGCTGATCCAGAGAGAAATCCTCTCTAATAGCAATGAAGTGTGCAGACTTTGTAAGACGATCAACTATGACCCAGATAACATTATTGCCTTTGGATGTTTTAGGAAGTCCTGTGACAAAGTCCATAGTGATGTTTTCCCATTTCCATTCGGGTATGGGTAATGGTTGTAACATCCCCTTAGACTTCTGTCCCTCAATTTTAACTTGTTGACAAACCAAGCATCGAGAGACATATTCAGCAAAATCTTTTTTCATGCCATCCCTCCAGAAGTACTCTTTCAGGTCCCTATACATCTTCGTGCTTCCAGGATGAATAGATAATGAAGAACTATGAGCCTCATCGAGTAACTCCTTCTTTAATTTCGTGATGGGAGGAACACAAACCCGATTCCTGAACTTTATTATCCCATCACAATCAAGGTTGAATTCAGGAACATTTCTCACCTTCTTTTGTAACTCGACATCTTATTTCTGTGCCTCTTTAACCTTCACATGTATAGATGGTTGAACATTCATTTGAGAAAGATATGATTTTTCTCCTTCCATTATAATTCCAAGATCCATCCTTTGTAAATCCATAAATATTGGATCTTTTGTGATCCTCATCATGGATAAACTGGCATGGTCTTGTCGTCTTAATGCATCTGCCACCTTGTTTGCTTTCCCAGTGTGGTAATGGATTGAGTAGTCATAATCCTTAATCATCTCTAACCATCTTGTTTGATGCATATTCAGCTCCATTTGTGTGAAAATATACTTTAAACTTTTATGATCAGTATAAATGTCACACCTTTCTCCATAAAGATAATGCCTCCAAATCTTTAATGCAATGATTACCGCAGCTAACTCCAAATCAGGTGTTGGGTAATTTTGCTCATGGATTTTCAACTGTCGTGAGGCATAAGCTCTCACCATATAATTTTGCATAAGAATACACCCCAATACCTTCTTGGATGCATCACTATAGATCACAAACCTTTTTCCACTACAAGGCAGTGTGAGCACAGGTGCACTGGATAACCTTCTTTTCAACTCCTTCAAATTCTCTTCACATTCCTCCATCCAAACAAACTTAACTCCTTTCCGAGTCAACTTGTTGAGTGGATTAGATAATCGTGAAAAATCTTTCACAAAACATTGATAATATCCAGCCAAACAAGAAAACTTCGGATCTCAGTTACTGTTGTTGGTCTCGACCATCTTTCGATAACCTCTGTTTTTGCTAGATCCACAGATATTCCCTCTTTTGAGATTATGGGACCCAAAAATGAAGCCTTTTGAAGCCAAAATTCACACTTGGTAAACTTGGCATAAAGCTTCTCTTTTCTTAGGGTCTTCAATATAATTATCAAGTGATCTTCATGTTCTTCCTTGCTCTTTGAATAGACAAGAATATCGTCTATAAAGACTACCACAAACTGATCAAGATAGTCTCTAAAGACTCTATTCATTAGATCCATGAAGATAGCAGGGGAATTAGTAAGACCAAATGGCATCAATATAAATTCATAGTGTCCATACCTTGTACGTAAAGCCGTCTTTGGTATATCCTCCCTTTTGACCCATAATTGATGATACCCTGAACGCAGATCAATCTTGGAAAAGTATTGAGCTCCGCGTAGTTGGTCAAATAGGTCATCAATGCCCGGGAGAGGATATTTTTTCTTGATAGTGATCTTGTTAAGTTCTCGATAATCAATGAAGAGTCTCATTGATCCATCTTTCTTCTTAACAAACAGAACAGGTTCTCCCCAAGGTGACGCACTAGGGCGTATGAACCCCTTATCAAGATTCTCTTGGAGTTGCTTCTTCAATTCCTGCAACTCAATTGGGGCCATTCTATAAGGTGTCTTTGAAATAGGCAAAGCACCCGGTAAGAGTTCTATTGAAAACTCAACTTCACGATTTGGTGGAAGACCCGGTAATTCCTCCGGAATGACATCATCAAACTCTCATACAATGGGCATATTTTTAATCGTGAGTTTCTCACCAACCATTTGAGATAAATAACCTTCATTTAGTGGAATCAATACCCATAAAATGGAAGAAATTTCCACTGGAAGGTTATGTTCATCCTTGCATCGATAGACGATCATAGATTGATCTGGAATATGAAATGTGACTTCCCTTATTTGGCAATTGATATGAGCTCCATGTAGAGAAATACAATCCATTCCAAGAATCACATCAAATTCCACTATAGGAAGGATCACAATATTTGCAGGAAGCACTTTCCCACAAACTTCAATCGGAGAAGAATTATAAACTTTTGATGCGACTGTTGTTCCATTAGATGTTGTCACAGCTGACTCAACATCTAATTGTTGAGGTAAAACGGTGATACCCTTTAAAAATTATTCAGAAATAAAGGAGTGGGTGGATCCCGAATCAAATAAAACATTTTTTACTTTAGAGTGGATGGTATGTGTACCTTTCACCACATCATTATCGTACTCCACATCTCTGATAGAAATTTCATGTGACTTTCCTTTGTCTTTAACCTTAAGAGTTTGTTGACGTCGACCATCATCATCAACCCTTGGATTAGGGCATTTATTGGCATAATGTCTGATCTCCTTGCACTTGAAACATTGAAGTGTAGTAGGTTCATTCTGTGTATCCCTTCCTTTGTTTGCATCATTAGACATCTTCTTCCCATCATCGCGGCATTCAAATGGCTGATGACCTTCCTTTCCATATTTGAAACATTTAATTGCCCCATTAAGACAACTCCCTCCATGTTTCTTTCCACACTTTGAGCATAAGGGAAAGCTCATCTTCTTTTCAGTGTGCTCTTTAGATTTTCCATTGAATTCCATTTTCCTCTTCTTATCAAACCCTTATGACTGATGGGTTACTCCAATCTCCATCTCAACTTTGAGAGCACATCGAATTATTTCCTCGTAGCTATTGAATTCCCTTATGGATAAGGCCCTTCGAAGACTTTGTTTTAAGCCACTAAAGAATCGATCAATCTTACTCTCAGGTTGGATAATAATACCAGAAGCGTACCTTGCAAGTCTTTTAAAATTTGCTTCATAGGTACCAACAGATTCATCATCCTTTTGCTTCAGTTCAAGAAACTCTTTCTCCATCTTTGTTCGGAGAATAAGAGGGAAGTAATTATTGAAAAATAAGTTCTTGAACTCGTCCCATTCCATGGACTCAATTTCATCCCTTTTTCTCATATTCTTAATTAGATTCCACCATTGATCAGCATCACCTTCCAAACAATACACTGCTAAGATGACTTTATTATGCTCAGAACATTGAAGAACTGAAAATATATTTTTAGTAGTACTAATCCATTGTTCAGCAACTAATGGATCAGTAGACCCGCTGAAAGAAGGTGGATGCTGTCTCATGAAGGATTAAACAGAATGTTGCTCCTTCCTTTTCTCATTTGGAAGTCCTGCATGATTCATAGCTTGAGAAAGTTGTGTGAGCATGGATACAAGATTTTTCATTCCAACTCCCATAACATTTGGTTGCTCAGGGGGATAATCATTGCATTTCCCGTCGCATTCTGCATTAACACGATTCCTTCGGGTTCCAGCCATTGACTAAAACCAAGAAGAATAGTGTGAGCAACACTAATTATAATAGGAAAACCACATAATCAAGAATAAGATTTCAAACATAAGGTCTTATCCTAGGTTATTCATGGCCATTTCTAAAACACTAACATTGTGTTCTATGCTTAGACTTATCCTTAGGGTTCTTACTAAGTCTTTCACATCCTAGTTTCGAAAGGTTGACTATACCTTTCCTTTGATACCAACTATAAAGACCGATACTTTACATACATTGTTATTACTTCAGAATTTAAGCACACTTATTACAACATATAACAAAACCAAGAAAGGACCGTATAGGTATAGTGTCTTTAGAAACTGGGAAACATAAACAACTGGTTCATAAAGCATCTACTTTGCCTCCCATTTATTTCATCATATCTAGAGTCCCTTTTTGGCATATTCTACTTAACAACCTTATTCCTGACCTTGGAAAAAAAATACAAAAGGGTGAGCTCAAATGCTCAGTAAGGGTAAACAAAAGAAATATCAATCACATCATATACATAAGAACATAACTTTTGGAAATCTTAACCTGCAAAAGAGATCATAATTTCATAACATCGGATAAATCATAGTAGTGAAATGTTATCCCAATAATCATAACTTAAAACATGAAACTTTTTGGAATACACACATAATCATAGAGAATCATTTCTTATTAGTAAAGACTCATTTTCAAGACTATCTTAGTGGACAAAGTCCATTTCTGAACCGAGTTCACTCCTCTTTTCAGTCATGTTTTACTGAACCGGTATAACCTATCGTTCTAGCCATGTCTATCTCATGAGATATAAAATCTTTATCCAATGCATTGGAGGGAGATATAGGTCCCACCCATCTCATAATGATACCATTATTATGTGTGCCACAAAATCATAAATCATACATCATTGTATAACCCATGTAGTAAAAATGGGATTCTTAAACAACATGACATCATAAAACAATTCATATAAGATAAAGGAATTCATAAAAATATTTCCATCACAACATAATCAAATCCATGTAATAATAGGGATAGAAATAGAACCCTATATTGTCTTAGATGGAAAATAATTTTGATAAAACACTTGAACTCCATTCTTGAGGAAAATATCCTTTCTACTTCAAAAACACTTTTCCTTTCTTATCATGTCATACAATTCTAAACTAAGAGAAGTTGATTAAAAATAAAAATGAAAACTTTTAAATGAGGCTTCTTGGAAATAATGTTTTAAAAATCCATTCATGCCGTATAAGTTAAAAAAACATTCTTTTTGTACTTTTGTCGGAAAAGTCCAAAAGTACCTCGTATGAAAAACGACAAAATATTCCTTTCATATATTTTACTAAAAACTTACCTAAGGGTAAAATTGGATTTAAACAATTTTAGGTGGATGGAAATAATATTACATATTGAGGAAACATGGATGTGGATAATAAAATACACCCCAGTAAATACCAAAGTATAAACAATCTCGGATAAAAATGAGATTGTGATATTTCCCTTACCTTAGGTCCGTTTTTCTTCGTAAGTGTCCGAAACTCCTGTATTATGATTTAAATAATGTTATTTACTTATTCCAGAATCATAATTATTTTTATGATATCATATATGGTCATATTCTTAGCTTCTTAGTAGTAATATTTCATTGCTACTTGTTATTCGGGTGTTTATAACTTTTTGTTCTTATGCGTGTTTTGTCGAATAAATTCTTATTCTTCTCTTTAGGTTATAGATACCTCATTTCCAGAATGGTATTAGTGTAATATATATCATATTCATTCATTCAATTCATTTATATAATCATTATGAAATGAAGATCATGCAGAATGAGTCACATCACATCGTGGAGACGGTATTCCGCACGTACGCACGAGTGATGATATCGTTCCTATGATCGTGGAATTGTATTGGAGTGTATGTATACTATTTCATAATAAGTATCACTTTATTATAGTCATATATAGTCATTATTTACAACATTATACCCATCCATGTAAGGTGGTGGTGGAAAATAGATTACACCACGACGTGGAGACGGTATTTCGTACGTACGCACGCGCGGTGATTTATTTTTCCGTAGGATGGATAGATGGTGAAATAGGGTTGTTTCATACTTATAATAACATATCAGTATATGAGTGATACTGATTTTATTACTTCATAATGAAACAACTAAATAAGAAGAAGTGTAAGAAGAAATAAAGATGAAAGAATCGGTAACAGACATTAGCTCTTCTTTGAAGTGCTTCTTTGAGACCTTCTTTTAGGGCACTAAAATTGGTCTTTGAAGAAAACCAAGACCTCTAGGATGTCTCTAGGGAAGTGGAGAAGAGGAATTGGCAGGGGTTGGACGAGCTTGAAGGCTCAAAGTGGTGTTAGGAAGAGGGGGAGGAGGTGCCCTTTTATAAGGGAGGAGAGGGGCTCCTTTGGGAAAAATAAAAATATTATTTTATTATAAAGTCGTGTTCAGTTTTAAATAGCTCCAAATTGATATATTTGGAAGCTAAGGTAGAGATGGGTCGAAATAATCTCATCCAATATAATTTATACAAGTTTAGGTTCCTATTTTAACCTTATCATTTAGATTTAACATTAAGTTAAATAATTTTACTTTTACCGTGTCTTCTTGTGTTCTTATACTATAAGGTTAATAAACTTACTATAAGCAGCCAAACGTACCGCAAGTTGTTTATTATTAATATATATAACCTTATCTAAGTCATTTGGAAAAACCTTAGATTTTTAGTAATTAAATAACAATTACTAATATAATATTTGTTTTAAAAACTATTTTATGTCAATTTTGACACTATTTAGTAATTTATTTTTGTGAAAATCATAACAGAATGATTAGTTAGAAAAAAGTTAATTAAATCAATACTAACATGTCATATTAACTTATAAAATTAGTGGAATGCATAAAAAGTCTCAAATTTCATTTATTTTGGTGTTTATAACATCAATTATGTCAATATTTCATTAACAAGATAATTACTGCATCATCTTTGTGTCATAAATAAATTAAATTATTTAATGTCTAAAAATTAAAAATAAAATATCATTATGTAGGAAATATTTTTATATTTCTAATGAATATTTATAGTCGAATTTATCTTATGTATAACCTTATATTAAAAATTATTTACTTATTAAACATTGATTTTAACTATTTTAACCCTTCATTAAATAAATTAATAATAAATGTCCTAATCTAATCCAAGTGGGCCTAAATGGTCATATTTTATTCCTAAATTTCTTTTGGTCGAATTAAACTTATCCAATAGAATTAGGACATGTGTTAGGGTAATAATAATCTCATTTTTACCCTTATTTACCCTATTTACTTTTAACCGTGGTAAATAAAAGTAAAAAGTTACTATTCACAAAAAATTATTTTCATCTCATTGAACCACATTTTACTTACTGACATCAACCGTGTCTCTCGGATTTTTGAAATTCCACTCACAGAAGCGGTAAAATTATGTTTTATGAAAAATTTAGTTTATTAACTACCACTTAGTGGTTTCACTATTCATCAAAAATTGAAAGTTTTCAGAAAAATACCAAAATTTCACGCTAGGATAATTTCGATATTCCGAATCCAAAAATGATGTCCATTTTGAAAAATAAAATTTATAAAATTTCAAAAAGTGGTTATTACTATTCATAATGGCTAGTTTTAATAATATTTTAATAGCATATCATTGTTTAGCGAAACTCGATATTGCGTACGACACAAGCTATCGGGGAAGGTCTCGATTTCGTGTAAAGCAAGCCAAGAAAGTGTTGTGTGTAGAAAAAGATTCCTTTGATGATTTATATAACATAAAAGTCTTGAGTGTTACAGTGTATGTGTGGGTGGTATACTTTTCATGCACATAGGATCCCAAAGTATTTGAAGCACATTAAATCCCATGTCCTCTCTTGTTTTCAAATTTTTCTTCTGTGATTTTATTTTTGATCCCATTTTTAAATACCAAGCATTCTATCAAAAATATTTGGGAAAACCAATACATAAAATGATGATCCTTGACATTTTTAGGTTCCTATCCTTTTTTGATACCCTAATGAGATAATAATGGACAGTGACACTATTCACATATTAAATAGGCTAGGGCAGGTCAGTGAATGATGACCCATCCCACCACACATGAGGTTTATACCCACTTGATATCATTGATGAGTCTATGTGTATATGTATATATATATGTACATATATAATTAATTAAAAAATGAAACATCAAATATTTGAATGAATTTAAATTATAAAATTATTTTTTCAGAATTTAATAATGTTTTTAATTAGTAATTTATATTTTAAATATTTTTTATGTATGAATATTTATACAGTAAATTAAATAATAATAATTTTAATTATAATTAAAATTTTATAAGTCAGTAATTAATTTTTTATATACAATACAGATATATATATAATTAGTAATAATAATATATATCAATATATAAATTTTAAAAAAATTTAAATTAAATTATTAAAAATATTTTATTTAATTTTATAGTTTTATAAATAATGAATACATCATGAGAAATATTTATACGTAATGTTAATATTTATATATTTATATTAATGATATATTTATAAACTTTTTATGCATTTATGTAAACAATTATATTTTTAATTATAATGAATTCATTCACTGAAACATTTATTAAAAAATTATTTTTATAATATTAATACCTTTTTTAATACATTTATCATAATATTAATACGTTTAATATTATTTTTTCATTTTTATTATTTTTTAAATTTATTCATTTTTATTTATTATTTTTGGTAGAGGGGAATACAAAAAACCAAACAACACACACACTCAAGCACCCAAATGAGTCAAGTCTCATTCCTCCACACAGTGAATAATAGATACCCATTGAACCTATTTTATTACAATACATGGCCCAATGGACTAGAGACATAGAGGCCTTAGAACATGGGTGGCTCAAAGGCCCATTAGCCCAAAGGTCAAAAACATGGTTTCACCTAAATAAGCAGCCTACATCATGTCATATCACCAGTCGTACACCTCTTCATCACCCTTGTTTATTCATTTTTATTTATGTTTTTTCATAAAATAGTATATATATGAACTATATAAATAAATATATAAATATATAAAATGAAAATATAAAAATCTAAATAATTAATTAGAATTAATAATAAATTTATATATTTGTAACTACATATATATATATATATATATATATTTAAATTCTTACCTTAAATTTTATAGTTTTAAAATTAATTACATATATAACATATATACAAAATATTTCTAATTATACATTTTTATGCAACATTTTTAATATGATTGTATCTTATATAATTCATATCTACTATTTTATAATATTTATTAATTTTTTTCAATATGTTTTATATAAATACTTATATAATTATTATTTATACAATTTTAATTTTAAATTATTTTAAATATTTTGAATTTAATTTAAATTTTAAAATATATTCACATTTAATATAATTGTAATTCATGTAATCAATGTTAGTGAATCACTTTTTGAAATATTTTTATAATCTATTTGATTATATTCATTCATTTTTAATATTATTTCATTTAATATTATTTATCCATTTTTATTATTTATTAATTTTAAAAAAATATAATTAATTAATTATTTTATATTTATTTTTAGGTGTTTATATATTATCGTTAAATTTTTTCCAATATGAATAATATTTATTCATTTTAACTTAAATGATTTTAATACTTTTAATTTGTTTTAAATTTATGTAAATATTATTTAAATTCATTTTTTATAATTTTTAAATTTAAATTGTTAATATTATTCATTTTTTATAATTTTTTATTTTTATAATTAATATTTTTTATTTATTCATTTTTTATGTGTTTTTAATTTATGTAATTAATGTTATAAATTCACTTTTTTAATATTTTTAAATTAATTTGTTTTTATTTATTTATTTTTAATATCCATTATATTTATATATTTATTAATTTTTAATATTTTTTGAATTTAATCATTTTTAAATATTTATTTATATATATTTACTTAGTGACTTTTAATATTTTCAATATTGTTGTAATTTCAATGATTAATAGTTATTTATTTTTAAATATTATGTTTTAATAGTTTTTACATGTTTGTAATTTATATAATTACTTTATTTAAATACATTTTTTAATATTTTGTTTTTTAAATAGTAAAAATATTTCAATATTATTGATTTTGTTGATTATATAATTAATATTATTTATTGATTAATTTTTTTATTTTATTTACGTTTTTCTTAAAGCCAGGTTATGCGCAAAAAAAGTAATTTTAGTAGTGCTAAAAAATAAATTCTCATAAATACTTCTTTTATAAGAATTTTTAGTGTTGATAAATGTGTTGATTTACATATGCTAAAAAGTTGATAAGAAAAGATTTATTTATAATCTCTTATACTTTTGATGAAGGCGGTCTGGTTCTGTGGAATTTTGGTGTTGTTTCCTTGGTTTCAAAGAAATGGTTCTGAATTAGGATTTTGGTAGGCTTCTTCCATACTTTCTACTAGGATTTTCACCAGATGAGGATTACAGCAGGAGCTTTCATCGTGTATGACTATCCAGATTGGAAGTTTGAGAGGGTATAGCTCTGCCATCGGTACCAGGTCCATGCATTTTTGCATATGATGACTTGCTGAATAGTCAAACATTGTTGGAGGTTTGTCGTACTGATGATTATGTTGGGGAGGGGTATGATATGTAGTCTAGTTCTAGGCTTTTACCTTCAATTTTTGTTGACGTATTTAGTTTCTTTATGTCTTGTGAGGTTTACCTGTTTTTCCATAAAAGGGGGTTTATCTGAAAATTAATTATAATTTAGGCCTTCATGCCATTCAGTTATAAGATCTTATACTTTTAGCGTTGATAAAATGTCAGTAATATTTAGTTGGTGTAGATAAAACCATTTTCCCTCTTTTAAAATGTATTCTAATAGATCGCTTCCCTCTTCATGTTGTGTTCAATCTCTTATTGAACTAAACCTCTAAAGTATCCAAACATGAATTCCTTAGACAAATAAAACCTCAAAACTGATGTGATGATATTTTGTACATGTTTTTAAGTATTATTAGTTGATATTTCATGTGTTTTTCATAATTTTTGATTTTATCTTCTTATGTTCTTCTGTGACTATTATTCCCCTACATGTTCAATTGTAACCAGTTTTTTGAATCTTTCTTCCCTATTTTTTGACAAATCAACCCGTTCAGGGTTTTTCCATTTTTGTTCATCAATCTTGCTTCATTTTCTTGATTTTTTTGTTATTCTTGTTTGAACATATAAATATAGTCTATAAATAGGGATTTACTACAAAATAATTAATATTTATAAATTTTTAATAATAATTTAAATTTTAAATGGGGTTCATTGGAATGAAAATTGTTTTTTTTGATTAAATGAAACTTGTTATCCACATAATGAAGAATTAATTGTTCAGTTAGGTGATGAATTAATAGCATGTGTTATTTTTAAATAAGAAATAAATGTTAATGATTTTATAAATAAGTGCATGCCTTATAAATTATAATGGATTCAAGGTTATTCATTGGAGTGTAGAATTAAAGTGTTGATACGGTTATTAAATGATATATTCCATTTTATTAATGATTTTTTGACTTTATTATATATATATTTTTGTCACTAGGTTTTGGTTTAGGTTAAAATAGTAATTATTTTAAATGGTAATGTATGATTAAGGGGGTTTTTTATAGAAACATGACATGAGATATGATGTTTTCATAGATATATATATATATATATTTGTGTGTGTGTGTGTTTCATTTGTTTTTATATGTATATGAATATTTGTATTTTTTTTTATGTTTGAGTATATATAGATCCATATATGTGTGTGTAAGTCTATATATATATACTTATAAATTTATATGTTAATATTAATTTATATTATATTTAAATTCTTAAATTTTGAAGATCCTTTGGGATTTTTTTTGTAACGTGTTTTGAATTTATTGTCAACATGCCTTGTTTTGAATTTTTCATATCTTGATAAAGAAAGAGTTGTTGGAGTTGTTTAGTATGTTTTGTTATAAAGTGGCGGAGGAGGATAAGAAAGTTTCCTTAACCAAGTAAGAAATATTTTCATTAATAAGTATGATGATGTTCCAATATTCATGTTCCTAACATCATGAAAAAACTAATGATCCAAGATTAGTTCTTATAAAGGATGATAATGCACAATGTTACTGACCAGAATAGGTGTGATGTGATCAGATGAATAATTACATATCATCCACATTGTTGTGTGAATACACATTTATAAAAAGTGAAATATGTACAAATGGGGTAGACTAAAAAGTGTGAGAAGAAAAATTTTGAGCAGTGATACAAAGTTATAGCCAATGTTCTGGATGGAAAAGGCCAACAAAGTTAAAGGTGAATGTGTTATAAAGTTAAAGAGGCATGTTGTACAAAGTTTGATGTCATGAAAATCATGGAGGAAACTACTGAATATTGTATATATGATAGAGTCTATTTTAAATAGATACATCACACCATTTTTATTTTGATAGAGTATTTTATACTACGTATGAAGAAGAGTTTTTATAGATCTTTACAACGACCATTAGATAGACAACTCCCAATTGTAATTGAGAGACATGTATGCAGTCCAATAGATGGATTTATATCTAATAGAAGCATATGAAGTTCAAGGTGATGAGTTTTTCTTACAAGTTATACTTAGTTTATTATCATATAGTCATAATGGGAGCTTCAATATGTATTAAATCAAATCAAATTCATTGTTTGAAGATCAATCAGTCAAATTGGTTGATCAATCAGACACTGTAGAAATATTCATATCATGGATGAACATATGTAAGATAAAGATGATTCCATTGGATGGAGGATCCTATGATGTTGCACTAGTCTGTGCTTTTTGGATCAGGTATGATGTTCGATATATGGTAGGATGCACAAGATGGAGAGATGTCGACTCATCAGATATAAAAAGCTGAATGAACAGATGTGAGTTCATCAATCAGAGGGAGAATATAATGGGCACTAGTTAAAAAAGTATTGAAAAGACCAATCCAATTAAATTGGTCAATATAGCTAAGAAAAAAAACAATTTAGATATATCAGCTCTAAATAGAGAATTTCTAAATAAATTCATCATACAATCCTTTATCGGATAGAGTTTTGAGACGATTTGCATAAATTTGTGAATCCCATAACATTGATGATGCAAAATATTTTCTTTCAATATTTTTTTTACCTTTTCAAGGTTATGTAAGATTGAATATGTTACATAATGATGATTTTAGGAAAGTTTGAAGTGGTTTTCAAATATCATGTTTGATAAAAGTTTCAAGAAGGCTCTATAATGTTTGAGATGCATCTAAGTAATTTCAAATGAATGGGAAAATTTGAAATTCAGTTTTTTGTTTAGTGGGAAAATACATTAGAGTTATCCCATTTTCTCTCTGAAGAGAACCTATATAAAGGGGTGTGTATACAACTCATAATAACACTATTCAGATTTTTAAAGGGTTTAGTGCTGAAGAATTCTAGGAAAACTAAGTTTCCAACTTAGGAAGGACATAGTTGAAGTAGAAGTACACTAGACATAGGTGTAGTGCGAAGTAGTGCATGACATAGGTGTCGATCAGAGACATTAGCATGAAGAATAATTTAGAGATAGTATATAAATGTAATAAAATGTGTCATAAGTGTAATGTTTTGTTTATTTGATAGAATATAGATCACGGGAATAGTCTCATGAGGTTCCCCAGAGAGAGTATACCGAATTAAGGAATAAAGTACACTGGACAGAGACATCCTATGGAGAATTTCTAGAAGAATTTCAATATCTTATTAAGAAAATTATATTATATTGTTTTGGACCATTTAAATAAGAATTTTTAAAAAAACATGTCTCATTAAAATTTACTATTCGGTGATATAAGGAGTATAATGGGAGTCGTCTTATAATTCCCTAAAATTCTAAAGTCTGAACATTGTATTTGACAGAGCATGTGAAACACAACACCAAGCGTGTAAGTGAATGTAATATCCTGAGAACATACAAAATATTTACTATTTAAATTAAATTCATTCTATTATATAGCTTATAAATCATGTGATACTGAGTTTTCATGTGTCTCATGAAATAAAGAGTTTCATCAATTGCTTGCATTACACGCAACATGGAGTTTTACCGAACAACAATATATTGTTAAAATTACATTATTTAATATAATATGACTTAACCTACTAATTAATTTTTTCTTTATTAATAGTATAAACTGTATTATTAATATATATAGATTACAGAAATATATGATGAATTCATGGGTTACCAAATAATGAGAAATGAATATATAAACCAATTGAATATAAAGGAAACATTTTTATTTCATACTCCCAAAGGTGTTTTGTCTTAAAAAATTAAATTAATTGAAATTATTGAATAATACTAATGAAATATATGTGTTATATATTCAGTAAAATACTTTTTTTATTCATCCAATATATTTCAAAGGCATAAGATAAAACAATCCCGGTATTATACATAAAAAACTATATTTTTATATAGGCACTTTCACCGCCTTTTAATGTAGAACAAATTTTAAATATAAATTTCCTCTCTTTTATATATTTTATATGTCAAAATAATTTTAATTTATTAAATATAAACTTTAAAATTATATTAGGGTAAATGTTTGTTATTTTTTTAAAATATTTCATTTTGGGATGAATAGTGAAAAATACTGAATTTTAATTCAAATTTTCTTTTTCATCTAATATATTTATATGGATAAATTATATTTTTAATTGGTTTTTAAATAAAATTAGATTAATTATATATAAATTTGACCAATTTATTTCATTTTAATCAATTTCACATTGACATTGTATATAACAACATTTCAGTCATTTGATAATTTTTTCTTTAAAAACTCACTTAATCGTCTGGTCTACGCGATTAAATTTAAATTATTTTTTTTACAATAATGTAAATATAATATGTAAAAATTGATTCCATATTTTTTAATAATAATAATTTATATTTTCTAATAATTTCAACTTAGTTGTCGTCCAAAATGATTAGTTACAATGATTAAATTTATTGCAGTAATTGAGATAAAAATCAACTTTATAATGGATTAAACCATAAAATTATGTGAAAAAATGACCTAGAAAATTTTAAAAAAGAAAATGGATTGATATTTTTAGAACATATTCCCCATTTTATATAATATTTTCACTATTGGACCAACTTGACATGGATAAAACGTTTGTGTAATTCCCTTTCAAAAATTTAAAAGAATTCCACTCCTCTTCCACTATAACAATGCACTCACCCCTTCCACTAATTCATAATTCTCAAGATAATTGGATCACAAAAAATATAATTAAATCGTATCCCAACATCAAAAAAATAAACCTATAATCTTCACCATGGGCCAAAATCCAACCAAGGAAGTATTTTGGTATAATCCAAAAGGAGTTACTCAAAAATGAGGTAACATTATTTAATGATCACTTTCATTTTATTTCATTCTCCACCCAAAAAACTCTTATTATTACATCATTATATAATAACCTAAGTATAATATATATATATATATATATTTGTGTGTGTGTGTGTGTTTTTATTCTGAGTGTTTTACCAACACCTACACACACTTTCATCAAATGGGTAACGAACTTACCAATTCCTGTACGGTGAACTACTGGCTCGTGAAACGATGATTCTTAATTCTTCCATTATTGCTTGTCATGGTGGTAATTATGATTGAAATAAAGTTTTTATATGTTAAATATTATATTTATAATTTATTTATAATTATTTAATGTTTATATAACATGTATATTTATGCTTTTCATTTTTGAGAATATGATAACATCGTGTTTGGAATTGTGGACTATCGCCTCCTTAAAGCGATGTGATTCATTCACGATATACCTGGAATGTATACAAGATGATTTTTATAAACCTATGTGACATATATGATAGAAATTTGATACATTAATTATAGTATATATATATATATATAATTTATTTTCATTCATTTAAATACAATAAAGAAATGGAAGTAGCGTTCCTGCATACGTACGGCCTACCATCTCCATGAATAGTGTATTTCATTTCTTATCTCTAAATGATATGGATTATTCTAAATACATATATAGTGAATATATATTATAATTAAATCCTTTTTTACATCTCATGTATTATTAAATCATGATCTATGTGATACTAATAAAAATAACAAGTGAAACATACTTGAAAAATTTGGAAATTAACACCCAAAATAGTTAAAATAATTAAAGATTATGAACAAAAGGATAATAGAATTTATAAGATGATTATATATGATGTTATAAATATTATTATGTTTCTATTATAAGTTATTTAAAATTTTAAAACCATTATATAGGATGTTAAAGGACATTCACCCTAAAGGATACACAAGGTAAGGTATTTTCGTCTCACTTTTTACATCTATGAGATAAATGTCGTATTAAACACTTAATTCTTTGTGTTGTGTATCTAATTACTATTTTGATATATTATATAATGAATTATTTTATCTTCATGTTTATTTGAGTTTCAATTTGAATTATTCCTTCTAAGGGTATTTGAGTTAAAAGGTACCATGTGGTAAAAGATTTCATAACCCGATTCCTTTTCTTTGGGTTATATTAATTCCTCGTTATTGTTAATATTCTATGATTATATGCATACTCAAATTTTAATATATATTTTTTATTTCAAATATTTTATTTTTATTTACATTTTATACACATAATCTATTTACTATTTAATTAGCACATCAATGTTATGGTCTTTTCAAGGGTTTACATCACAATCTCATTTTGTTCGGGATTGTTTACACCTGAATTTATATTAATTGAAATTATTTGACCATTGTTTAGTAAACCCTTAATTGTATCCTCCTATGGTTATTGATGATCGTTTTCAAATAAAATTACCATTTTTACACTATGTGGTACTCATAATAATTTATAAAAATGATTTTAAGAAAACCCTACTTCATCTCTCTCTTTAATCAGAGAAAATGATTTCTTCTAAAAATTTGTTTTCAACAGAGTTTTTAAAACATGTTTTTAACCTTTAAAAAAAATTTATTAAATAAATTTTTATCTCTTTTCTTTTTTAATTTTTTTAAAGTAATCTTCTTTTATCTTTCTAAAAAAAACTTTTCTATGCATTTACCTTACAAAAGGAATGCTCTTTTTACCTTATACCAGAATTTCATAATTACTCGTTGTAGCTTCTTTGAAGCTTCCATTATAAGTATAAAAGGTTAATTTTTAAATAAAATGTTTTCAAAAATTAATTATCAATGAAAATTATTTTCAATTTTTTTTCAAAATGAAAAGTATATTTTTCTCAAGAATGCTTTGAAAATATCTTTTTATAGTATTTTAATTCATAAAAAAAGAAAACCCTTTATTTTACTCCACTTTGGATATGATGTATTTATACCATTATTATTCTTTATATAGATGGTTTATGATTCCTTTGACCAATGATAGTATTGAAATTCACTACCTCGATTCATTTGTTAGTCCCCTTGAAATATTAAATTTCTTCTGATCATTGAACATTGAATTTCCCCTAATTATCCATACCAGTTATCATGGATATGTTTATTTTCAAAACTATATACCATTACTACATGCAGTTTTAACTTTGAAATTTATTTTATTTACAAGGTATATATTTATAAATATGTATCCGTTACTCAATACCAAAGTTTTATAAGGGACATTATTTTTGAAATAAATCGATTATTCGATATATAAGGTATGATTTGGACATAAAAGGCATGGTATGGGGTAAATTTAAAGAAATAAACTAGATTAATAATTAATCACATGAGATGAAATTAGTTGGAAAAAACCCATTGAGTTTTTTTCTAAGAATAACATATGGGTTTCTACACACAAATTTAAACCACCCTATGAAGGGTCTTGATAGTAGTATGCTAAACCATCTTGTGAAAGGGATTTATGATAAGGGTATCATTTCACTTTGAAAAATGACCTCCAATAATTAAGAAATTACTTGATATTAATTCATTAGTTATTATACATGATATTGTTTTCTATGATAAAGTTTATGGATGCATTTAATTATCAGTTTTTTGATTAAACGACACATGTTTTCAGTTTCATACCTTTCTATATTGGTTATTCATTATCCAATTATTTAAATGGAATGTGTTTTTAGTTAATTACCTTTTCATATTGTTTATAAACTTCATTATTAGTTTTTTTTACTACAAGGTACATGTGTTCAGTTATTTAACATTCCATAATGATTATTTTAATTGATTTCATTGAATTCATTATTGATTCCACTGTACTTACACTTACTGAGAATTTGATCTCACCCTTATTTTATTTCCTTTAACCAGGAATATCTTATGTGTATTATGAGAGATATACAAGGATATTCTAGATGGAATAAATTTATCATAGAATTTTTTTTATAGTTTGTATATTCATTTTTAATATAATACTTGTGATTGTATCTAATTTACCAAGACTACTAAACTATCTGGTCCTTTGGGATGCAATTTACTTGTATATTATGCCAATGTAATGGTAGAAGGCACCGATTATGGGATTAATAGCGTGAAATCACTATATTTGGTATTGGATAAAGTTTACTAGAATCCTTGGGAACTAGATTAAGGGAATCATAGATTAGAGAACATAAACCTAAGGTAGAGTTTTAAGAGAAGTATAGAAGATCATACTAAAAATTCTACTAGACAGAGATTATGTGGTTTTCCTAGAAATCCATCTTTTTCTTGATATTATAGGTGGGTGTGGTTCTAGAAATGATGTACCTAGGGGTAAAAACTCTAAAAAGGTGTGTTGGGATTGACTCGATCATTACCTAGTACATGACAACGGCCCTTAATGTACACCTGGTTTGACACTCCCAGGTGATACACAGAGGATAATTCACATTATATTTACAATCAATTAAAAAGGATTTGAATATATCGTGAAAATGAATAACCAAGGTTAAACATAAGTATATTTAGATTTAAAATAATTTCAATTACATAATCAAAATTTTAATTTTTACGTAATGAGAGTCTACCAAGATTAAGAATATTTTGGGGAAAATTATGGAAAGTATAAGTTTTTGTGGAAAAATTTACTTCTGGAATAATACCTTTAATTTTCATAGAAGAAAGTTTAAAGGTATTAATAAAATTTATGGTTCATGTGATCAATAATTAGATTTTAGTTATGGTAAAATAATATTAATAGTCTTTTTGAAAAAAAGGAATAAGTTTTATGGAACACATTAGTTAAAAGGCTATTTATTGATTAACCTTATTTCAAGGATGTACATAAAATTTATTATATAAATTATATTAATATAGTTTTTGGAAAAGAAATAATTTAGGTAGGGTGACAACCCATAATGTCTGGAAAGGTTGTGGGACATGAACTCATGACCGGGGGATGATAAAGGTTTCTCTCCTACCACTAGCCTGTGTGATGTGTGGGTTTATATGTAATTATTTTTAGTCAAATATTTTTAAGAATAAATATTAATGACGAATTAGTAGTGTTACTTTTTAGGGTTAGATATTAATATATTAACCATATTGGCTTTTGAAAATAGTTAGAGCCAAATGGGAAGACTTTATGGGACTTATGTTCCGCTAAAAGTTTACATCAGTGCTTCAAAAATCAAAGTTAGTTTTTGGATATTCATTTCAGGAAGTAAGGGATGAATTAAAATTTGATAAAATTAAGTCCGAAATATGATGTTGTTCCAATGAAATTGAAATGTATGATTTAATTATATTTACTTATATTCTTGATCAATAAAATAATTCCTCGACATTATGAAAAGTATCTTAAAACAAAAAAATTATTAATAACTTAATCATTATTGAACCGGTGTTCTTTTAATCACCATTTATTTTTGGCTATGAAGACCTCAAAATTCCATTTATCATTCAGTTTTTTTATCAATTAAATAAATAACACAATATAAATATCGACGATTTTCCTCAAAGTTCATATTTTCAGTTGCCACCAATGTTCTCCAACATAGAGACCTAGTTATATGCTAGTCCATGTGACCTTTTGAAATCTCTTAATCTATTATTGAGAGGATATTTTGTTATATGTTATCACTTTGTGGGATTTAAACAAATGAATTTTCAAATATCAAACCCTAGATTACTGATCTTGTGTTTAAATTGTGAGGACACAATTTATTTAAGGTGGGGAGAATGAAACGCCCAAAAATTCTATTGTAAGAACATTGTATTTGATAGTGTGTGTGACACGCAACACCAAGAATGTAAGGGAATTTAATATCCTGATACCTTAAAACATATTTACTATTTAAAAAAAATTAAATCTATGATATATCTTGAAATTCATGTGATACTGAGTTAGAATGCATCTCACACAACAACGAGTTTCTTCAATGTCTTGCATTCATGCAAGACCGAGTTTTACTGAACAAAAATATATTATTAAAATATTATTATTTAATATAACAATAATTAACCTTGTTTTTAAATTATATTTTATGAATAGTATTAAACAACTTATGAAAATATATGGTTTACACAAATATATGACAAATTCATTGATTACTAATTAATTAGAAACACAAATATAAACCATTTGAGTATAAAGGAAATGTTTTTATTTTATGCTCCCAAAGCCATTTTGTCCTAATAAATTAAATTAATTATAATTAGTGAAATATATTAATTAAATATATATGTTATATATTCAATGAAATATTTTTCATATTCATATAATAAAATTTATAGTCATAAGATAAGATCAAACCTCGTGTTACACATAAAAAGCTATATTTTTAAAATTTTACCGCATTTTTGTGGAGAACATATTTTAATTATAAATTTAGATCTTTTATATATTTTATATGTAAAAATAAACTTCATTTTTGAATGATAAAATTAAAAATTACACAATATTAATTTGTTTATTATTCTGAAACATTTTATATGTTATGAATAGTAAAAAATACAGAATTTAAATTCAAAACTTCTTTTTCTTATAATTTATTTATAAGGTTAAATTATATTTTTAGTAGGTTTTAAAATAAAATTAGATAAATTTTACATCAATATACCAAATTTATGTCATTTAAATAAATTTAACATTGAAATTGTATATAAAAAAATTTCAAACATTTGGACATTTTTAATTAAAGAGCCTGCTTTTTCATCCCGTCTTCAGGATTAAATTTAAATTAATTATTGCCACTTCTATGATGGTAATTTTTAGAAATGGATTTAATATTTGGAATCATAATAATATAAAATTTATAATAAGGTATAATTATTTATTGACCCAAAATATTACTGATAGTGATTAAAATATGTTATAGTGATTACAATAAGAATTAGCTTAACAGGGGACTAAATCATAAACATAAGTTCCAAAATGAACTAAAAGAATATAAAAAATACATCAGATAGAAATATTTAAACCATATACTCATTTTTATAGAAATTTTTATATTATTTGATCCAATTGATGTGAGAAAAATGTTTGTGTAATTCCCTTTTAAAAAAATTACAAGAATGTCACTCCTCATCCACTATAAAAAGAAACCCACCCCTACCATTTATTCACACCAATAAATCCATTTTGGACTTCAAAAACTCTTCTAAAATAAAGTTCCACAATCCTTCCACTAAACCTATAATCCTAAAATTTTTTATAAATCCAAACAAGGATGTATTTTGGTATAAACCAAAAGAAGTTTCCGGAAAACGAGGTAACATTCTTCAACGACCACTTTCATTTTCTTTCCTTCTACACACCATACAATATTATTATTACATGATTATATAATAACCTATGTATCCTAAATATTCTAATATTTTTTTATTCTATGGGTTCTACCTACACCTACGCACACTACCATCAAATGGGTAACGAACATACCGATTCGTCTAATGCGAACTACCGCCTCACAAAACGATGATTGTTCATTCTTACTTTACCACCTCTCATGATGAGAATGATGATGGAAATAATGTTTTTATATGTTATATTTTATATTTTTAAATTAGTTATACTCATTTAATTTTTATATAACACATACATTTATGGGTTCCATTTTCTGGGAATATGATAACATTGTTTGTGGAAGTGTGGACTACCCCTCCTCAAAGCAATGTGTTTCGTTCACACTATACATGGAATGTATAAAGGATTTTTTTTAAAAACAATTGTGTCATATATAACATATATATGATACTGTATTTATAATATAAAAATACATATATATCATTTAATTTTCGTTCTTTTAAATTCGACAATGAAATGGAAGTAGCGTTCATGCGTGCGTACAGCATACCGTCTCCATGAACGGTGCATTTCATTTCTTATCTCCAAATAATATGGATTATTAGAAATATATATATACTGAATATATATAAATATTATAATTTAATCATTTTTACATCCTTTTGATGATCAAATCATGATCTATGTAATAATAACAAAAATAAAAAGTCAAAAAAATACACAAATAACTAGGTAATTAACACACGAAATAGTAAAAATAATGAAAGATTATTTACAAACAGATAATGTGTAAGATCCCGATTTTTGGAAGGTTATGTTTTCATTATGTTTTGGTTTGATCCCTTGTTTCAGGCTTCAAGGGATGTCTTCTGAATGTATGAGAGGTCTTGGGGATGTTTCGGGGGCTCGAGACACAAAAGAAAGGAAAGCTGGGCAAGACAAGCCTGGGTGCACGACCTGCGCAGAGCCAGGGAAAACCGTGTGGTTTGCCCAGGTAAACCATGAAACCCCTCCTCCTCCAGATAGTATCATGCACACGTTTTGAGCATGGTTTGTCAGACCGTGTGGCCAAACCGTGCGACCTCTTAATTTTGGGAAACATTACAAAATTGCCACCCTGGGATTGTAAGAACCCACTCGGGATTTCTTCCCCATTCCTACCTCTTCACCCTAGGAATGAACCAAATTGCCCAAGAGTTCCAAGAGGTCGATATCCCTCATTTCTAAGGATTTTTTGGTGCCGTTGGATGCAGATCAAAGCTCTAGGTAAGGCTAATCCCATCCTTGCTTCTTTTTTGGTTTAGGTTTTGTATATTTTCTCCCTCTTGTTACGAAGCACTAAAACCCTATCTTTTGGGTGAGTTATAGGTTGAATCTCCAAAGGCTGGTCAGGTTGCAGTCTAAGGACTTGATTGAATGATCGTTGAACCTCAGTTTCTAGGTAGGTGGTCTACAAATGTTATCCCATGGTTTTATGGGGGATTTATACATGTCTGGCTTTACTCATGGTTTCATTTTGATGATCTTTGATCAACCTGGATGCGTTTAGTAAAAAGGATTCTTAAAAATGGTAAATGAGAACCCTCACAATTTCCATGGGATTCCTTGAGAATGACTTGACCTAATTGGGGCCATCCATGGGGTGTGCCGGATTTTCCCAGACATAGGCATTGTTGTTAAACAAATGAACATGTTGTAATAAATGGTAGATTCCTTGAACAATAGGTTGGTGTGATTGGTTGGACATGGAACAGTAGTTAGGTGATGTACCTAAACTTGAAAATAACCTAAAGGTTATTTGGAATGGGTTGAATGGTTGATTCATGGAAATGATGAACGTGTTAAATGGGTTAATGTGTAAACTGATTAAAGACTATAATGGGATAGGTTTTGGGTTTAGTGTTGAATGCTTAGCGAGATAAGCATAACACATGGGAATTGGGTGAATGGTTAAATGATGTGAAATGGTAATGTGTTAATGGGTTAAGGCATAATGTGAATTCCCATGTGGATTTTTGTGACTGGTGTTTGTCAAAGGGAAATGGTATGGTGGGTTGATGGTTACTTATATATATAAGAATGTGCACACGGCTTGGTGGAGTATGGTATGACTTGAGGATCTACTCCCACAGGTCGAGTGAAGACAGATGCTCTGAACTCCGCCCTAAATGCACAGGTTAGGAATGGGGACCGAGGATATATTCTCCTAACGGATGCATCCACCCTGATTGAGTCTTCGAGGTGAGGATATGGTTGCTATGGGGGGGGGGGGTTAGTCCTAGTGAGAGATGATAACGATGTGTTTACCCTCTTTCATGTGATTGTTGGGCTTAGACCCATGTAACATAATGTATGTGATTAACCCATGGAAATGTGATGAATGTTATGTGATGATAATTGGTGTGAAATGAATGGTAATGGAGGTGGCAATGTATTTGGCTCTGAACTAGTTAATGGAACCTTAAATAATTACGTGGCAATTATCATTCATGTTCCTTTTGCATTCACTACCAGTTCATACTGGATATTTTGTAGACACCGTTGGTGGTGGCCTACTGAGATGTACTTACACCCTGCTCGGGCCATCGTTGGGTACCCGAGTAGAATTCATGTGTGTAGGTCAGGAGAAGGGCAAGGGTCCTTACTAGATAGTTGAGTAGACATTGGCAGCACTTGGTGGAGGACCCGGACATGGAGTTGGGACAATTTTTTGGGATGTTTTTTCCGTTGTCATTATTTTTGGTTTTTTTCAATTTTTCACTTGTATTAGTACATGACATATTTATTGTTGGATATGGTTTTTATACATGTTCCTTTTTTATTGATTATTGTTTCTGCTATTGGTTTATTACTGTTGTGGCTTGCTCTTATAGTAATGGGGTATAGTCTCCCCACATGACCACATAGACCCCCGCTGATAGTCAGCAGCCTTTGGCGTATGGGGAGGCGCGCTTAAGGTTATGTAACTACCCGGCTCGTAGCACCGTTTTAGTGGATTCCAGGTCGATAATGTTACAAAGTGGTATCAGAGGAGGTCTTTCTTCTCCTTCTCCAAGGTCTTGTTATTTGGGATAGGTTTCCAAGGGTTAATATGTGTCGAGCCTTGGTAAATGAGCTCATTCTTGGGAGTAGCTAACCCATGTAAGAGGGAAAACCCAAGTCACCCTTGGTGGGAAATGTTGTTCTTGGTTGTGTGTCATTAATTTTGATGATATTTCACTGTTCGGTGATGCACATGTGGTTTGATGTGACTGTTTTATGATATTTGGATCATGGCCTTAACAGCATGAGGATTTTTATTCATGCATCATTCTAGGAACCTTGGGAGATAGGTGACATGTATTGTGTTATGCACATGCATGGGGTGGGTGTGTGAGGCCAGAAATTAGGGTGCATCATGCATTTCATGAAACCAAGAAATAACGAGATTAATGAAATAAAACAAAGGAGTAAATGATGTTTAAAGAAATATTAGGGTTTGAAATGAAGTGTGAATTGTTTTTGTAAACTTTTGTGTGGATTTGGTGGTAGTTCATGGTTGTTTACCCCATGTGGACCATAGACTGTGGTAGGGATGGCCAGGGTGGTGAATTTGAGGTGTTGGTGTTGTTGAATTAGTATATGAAAATGGGGCGTTGTAGCTAGTAATGAGATTTTTGATGAAGTGGTGAATGTTTTATGGTATGCGTGCTAAATCTCATGCTTGCCAATGTAGAGAGATGCCACCACGATATCAGTTACCAGTTGGGAAATGGGAGGATGTTGTTGAGAACACTCCTCCTGTAGAAGAGAAAGAAAATGTGGTGATCAATGAATGTATAAAAGACCAGTTCCGGGAGAACATGTATCGCCTTAGGCAGATGATGGATCGGGACCCAGGGCGGGTTGCACCAAGTATGTTTGAGCTGACCCTGGAGATCCAGCTACAGAACCCTCCGACCTTCACTAGAGAGGGTGGGTCAGAGGCAGTAGAGTTCTGGTTAGAGTCTTTCCAGATGATACTGGATCATCTAGAGACCCCTCTTGAAAATCGAGTAAAGCTAGCTGTTTATATGTAGTGGGGCCAGGCAAGGTGTTGGTGGGACATTCAGGCTTAGACCGAGCAGGCTGAGGGGATGTTGTGGAAGGTTTTCCAGGAGAATATTCTAGAGCATTTCTACCTAGAGGGTTTAAGGTAGGAGAGATCTGCAGAGTTTATGAGCCGGACTCAGGGATCTCTATCAGTGATGGACAATGCTAGTCGCCTCACTGATTTGTGATGCTTTGTCCCAGTGTTAGCAGGGGATAAGGCGACAGTAGCAAAGTGTTTCTAGGATGGTTTGAGACATGAAATCAGGTCTCAAGTAAATATCTTCCTCTCGAAGAGTTTTGAAGAGGTGATGGATCAGTCACTCAGCTCTGAAGCGAACCTGAAGGGAGCTTCGGGTGGTGGGCTAGTCGTGCCAGCTGGGCGGACAAGTGGTGCATCATTCGAAGGTTGGAAGCGCCGTTTTGAAACTTTACAGCAATGTTGTCAGAAGAGAGGGCCAACCTCTCAGAGTGGGAACCAGGTGTTCAATTATCAATGTGGTAGGTCGGGTCATATGCGTGGTCAGTGTCCTCAACCTCCAGTTGAGTGTCATTTGTGCAACATTATGGGTCATGAGAAGAGGTTCTGTAGGAACCCTCAGTAGAAGGGTGATCATGATGATGAAATGTAGGTACCGGGTATGGGAATGGGATTAGTTTCCCCATATCAGGTAAGCAGATAGAGCTCCATGAGCCATATTGGTAGGGGTGGTGGATGTGGAACTCTAGGGAAAGATCCCTCACGCTAGTAGGGTAGTGCGGCACAGGTTGCTCAGGTTGGATCCCACGGTAGAGGGGCAGGTTAGCTTCAGGGAGTTCAGTTTGCGCTTGGTGATGGCGAGGCCAGACCGTCAACTGTTCGAGGTACGCTCCTTGTAACTTCTACATTTGCTAGTGCGTTGTTTGACATAGGTGACACACACTCTTTTGTTTCTGCTCAACTTGTGATAGTGTTGGGTTTACCTTTGGAGGGGATGTGTGGAGTTATGTCAATTGACACCTCGTTGGGGGTGCGGGTTGAGGATATCAAGCAGTGCAAGGGATGTGACTTGGAAGTCGGTGGGTATCATTTTTTGTGGGAATTGTTCATTTTCAAGATGTTAGGGTTTGACCTAATATTGGGAATGGAT
Source organism: Viscum album (assembly GCA_963277665.1). NCBI lineage: Eukaryota > Viridiplantae > Streptophyta > Magnoliopsida > Santalales > Viscaceae > Viscum > Viscum album. The sequence goes on along the minus strand of OY728134.1, from coordinate 1,022,067,856 downwards.
TGGTTGGTGTTGTATCGAGCGCACATAGACTATTATCGTCATAGAGTATCGTTCAGGTCGCTTGAGGGTGACACTTATGTCCATCAACGCGAATGAGATGTTCGAGCAGGGCATGCAGGGCCGTTTTGTCAATAGATGAAAGGAATCACGACTCAAGTGGCATGTCTCATGCATGATGATAATGAGGGTGGGGAATAATCTAATTTACCTCCCATGGTGGATCAATTTCAATATATTTTTCTTGAGGATATCTCGAGGTTACCACCTGAGAGAGATGTTGAGCTCATGATGGAGTTGTTGCTTAGAGATGGTCTAGTTTCTATTCCACCATAATGAATGGCACCTGAAGAAATCTAGGAACTGAAGGTTCTGATTGAGGAGTTGGAGCGTAAGTGGTTTATCCTTCCTAGTACGTATCATTGGGGATCTCTCATGCTTTTGGAAAATAAGGCCAATGGGTCGTTGAGGTTGCGTGCTGACTATCAAAAGTTGAATAAAAAGACGGTGAAAAATTAGTACCCTCTTCCTAGAATTGATGAACTATTTGATTAGTTGAGGGGTTCATCAGTGTTTTCTAATATTGATCTAAGGTTAGGTTATCTCCAGATTAGGGTGAGGTCTTCAGACGAACTACATACAACCTTCTGGAGTCGGTACGAGTTGTTTGAGTTTATAGTAATGCCTTTCGGCTTGACCAATGAACCAGCAGTGTTTAAGGTTTTGATGAACCGAATATTTCGTCCCTATCTAGATCAATTTTTGATTGTTTTTCTTGAATATATCTTAGTGTACTCAATAAGTCATGACGATGATGCCCGACATCTTGACATCATCTTCGGTATGCTATGAGAGCATCAGCTCTACGCCAAGCTATCAAAGTTTCAATTCTAGATAGGTGAGGTGCATTTTCTGGGTGAGATCATCTCATAGGTAGGTGTTTCAGTGGATCCTAAGAAAGTGCAGGTAATTGTATCTTGGGAGAAGCCCAAGAGTGTTTCTCATGTTCGGAATTTTCTGGGTTTGTCCTGGTATTACCGAAGGTTCATTCAAGATTTATCTCGCTTGGCTGCACCACTCTTGGGATTGACCAAGAAAGGAATCAGGTTCGAGTGTTCTGAGGCTTATGAGAACGCCTTCCATGAGTTGAAGAATTGGTTGATGACCAAACCTAACTTGATCTTACCTCAGCCGGGTAAGAAGTATATCGTGTTTTGTGATACATCCGGAGTCGGACTTGGGGTTTTTTTGATGCAGGATGAGCGGGTTGTGGATTATGGGTCAAGGCAGGTGAGACCCCATGAGAGGAACTATCCCACTCATGACCTTGAGTTGACTGTAGTAGTGTACGCCTTGATATGATGGAGGAACTATCTGTTGGGAGAACGGTTTACTGTGTTTACCGACCATAAGAGTTTAAAGTACATCTTCTCACATTGGGATATGAACCTTATGCAGTGAAGATGGGTTGAATATCTTCAATATTTTGACTTTGAGTTGGTGTACACGCCGGGAAAGGGAAATAGTGTTGCTGATTCTCTGAGCAGGATGGTTCAGAATCAAGTGGTTCAGGAGTCCAACAACGAGTGGAAGGTGCTGGATTTGTTTGCAGTGATGCACCTGGAGGTGCAAGAGGAGAGTGTTCAGGTCACTCTTGCTTCCTTAATGATGTTGTCGATGATTTTGAGTCGAGTTAAGGTAGTTGAGCTTGATGATCCTGAGTGTTGGATAATGAAGGAAAAGCATAAAGGTGGGGAGCTACCTTCTGGTTGGGCCATCAGTGTGGAAGGTTCTGTTCATGTTCGTGATCATGTGGTTGTGCCAAAGTGTGTGCGGGAAGATTTGATTCATGAGTTCCATGCATCAAAGTGGGAAGTTCATCCTGGTTTGACCAAGATGTACCGTGATATCTGAAGGTAGTTTTGGTGGCTTGGAATGAAGAAGAATGTTGCGGGCTTTGTGGCACAGTGCCTTAGCTGTTTGCAGGTGAAGGACGAGCATCAACTCCAACGTGGTTTGTTGCATCCATTTCCCTTTCTGGAATAGAATTGGGATGATGTAACAATGGATTTTGTCATGGGTCTTCTGAGGACACCTTGGAAGAATGTTGCAATCAGGGTGGTTGTGGATCAGTTAATGAAAGTGACTAATTTCTTACCAATTCAAGAGACCTTTACAGTTGACCAGTTGGGTGAGCTGTATGTTCGGTAAATAGTGTGGTTTCATGGTGTTCCACGGACCATAGTTTCGGACCGAGATCTGCGTTTCACCTCACGTTTCATGAAAGGGTTTCAAGAAGGTGCTTGGTAAGAAGGTGTTTTTGTGTACGGATTTCCACCCATAGACAGACGAGCAGTCAGAGCATACGATCCAAGTGTTGGAAGACATGTTAAGAGCTTGTGTTTTGAATTTTGGGGGTTCATGGGAGAGGCACCTTTCGTTAGTTGAGTTTTCCTACAACAAAATTTTTTAGGCTACGGTTCAGATGGTACCGTTTGAGGTACTCTATGGGAGGCTATGTAGATCTTCATTGTGTTGGCTAGAGGCTGGTGAATCTAAGTTGTTGGGGCCATGTCTTGTACAGGAGACTTCAGAGAGGGTTAAGTTGATTAGGAAGCAGATGGCTATGTCTCAGAGTAGCCAATAGTTGTATGCATATCGGAGGTGTCGACCACTTGAGTTTTTGACGGGCGATAAAGTGTTCCTTCGAGTTTCGCGAAGGCTGGGTCACTGTTGGATTCAAAAGTAGGGTATGTTGTGGACTACGTATGTGGGACATTTTGAGATTTTGGAGAGGATCAGACCAGTGGATTACCGATTGGCTCTTCCACAATGGTATGGTGGAATGCATGATGTGTTTCATGTGTTGTAGTTTCGACGGTATCACCCTGACCCATCTCACGTGGTTGATGTTGAGGATGTGGAGCTTGAGACTGATGCGCCCATTGAGGAGCATCCAGTTCATGTGGTGAATCATAGTGAAAAGGTCTTGCGACGAAAGGTTGTTCCATTAGTGCGAGTACTATGGAAGCATGGGAAAGTTCAGGAAGAAATATGAGAGCATGAATCAGATATGCGGGCTCAGTGGCCCGAACTCTTCTCTTCAGTGGATCAATGAGGCTTGAAAACTCGGCTCGAGGACGAGTCATTATAAGGTGGGGGGTTGTAAGATCCCGATTTTTGGAAGGGAATGTTTTCATTATGTTTTGGTTGGATCCCTTGTTTTGGGATTCAAGGGATGTCTTCTAAAAGTATAAGAGGTTTTGGGGGTGTTTCGGGGGCTCAGGGTACGAAAGAAAGGAAAGCTGGGTAAGACAAGCCTGTGCGCACGACATGCGCATGGCCAGGGTAAACCATATGGCCTGCCCAGGTAAAACGTGCAACCCCTCCTCCTCCATACAGTAGCACGCACACTGTTTGTGCACGGTTTTTGAAACTGTGTGGGCAAACTGTGTGGCCTCTTAAAGTTGGGAAAAATTACAAAATTTCCACCCCGGGATTTTAAGTACCCACTCAGGATTTCCTCTCCCTTCCTCCCTCTTCACCCTAAGAACGAACCAAATTTCCAAAGAGCTCCAAGAGGTCTATCTAGCTCATTTCTAAGGCATTTTTGGTGTCTTTGGATGCAGATCAATGCTCCGAGTAAGGCTAATCACATCCTTGCATCCCTTTTTGTTTTAGGGTTTTTATCGTCTCTCCCTCTTGTTCCGAAGCTCTAAAACCCTATCTTTTGGGAGGGTTCTAGGTTGAAGCTACAATGTCTAGTTGGATTGAGGTCTAAGGACTCAATTGAGTGGGCGTTCAACTGCGGTTTTGAGGTAGTTGTTCAACGAAAGTTATCTTATAATTTTATGGTGAATTTATTCATGTGTGGATTTTCTCATGGTTTCCTTTTGATGAGATTTGATCAACCTAGATGCTTTTGGTATAAATAATTCTTAAAAATGGTAAATGAGAACCCTCGTGATCCCCATGGGATGAGTTGAGAATGACTTGACCTAATTGGGGCCATCCATGGGGTGTGCCGGATTTTCCAGGGCTTAGGTATTGTTTTTAAACAAGTGACCTTGTTGTAATAAATGGTAGAGCCATTGATTAATAGGTTGGTATGATTAGTTGAACTTGGAATAGAATTTAGGTGATGAACATAGACTTGGTAATAACATAAAGATTATTTGGAATGGGTTGAATGGTTGAACCATGGAAATGATCAATGAGTAAAATGGGTTAATGTGTAAACTGATTAAAGACCATAATGGGATAGGTTATGGGTTTAGTGTTGAATGCATAGTGAGATAAGCATAACACATGGTAATTTGGTGAATGGTTAAATTATGTGAAATGGTAATGTGTTAATGGGTTGAAGCATAATGTGAATTCCTGTATAGATTGTTGTGAATAGTGTTTGTCAAAGGGAAATGGTATAGTGGGTTAATGGTTACTTATATATATAAGCATGTTCACATGGCTTGGTAGAGTGGGGTTTGACTTGAGGATCCACGCCCATGGGTGGAGTGAAGACCGATGCTCTAAAATCCACCCTAAATGAACGAGTTAGGATTGGGGACCGAGGATCTATTCTCCTAACAGTTGGATCCACCTGGACCGAAGCTTCTAGGTGAGGATATGGTTCCAATGAGGGGGGGGGGGTTGTCATAGTGAGATAGGATAACGATGTGTTTACCCTCTTTCATGTGATTGTTGGCATTAGACCCATGTAACATAATGTATGCGATTAACCCATGGAAATCTGATCAATGGTAAGTGATGATAATTGGTGTGAAATGAATGGTAATGGAGGTGGCAATGGATTTGGCTCTGAACTGGTTAATGTAACTTTAATTAATTACTTGGAAATTATCATTCATGTTCCTTTTGAAAGCACTACCTTTTAATACTTGATATTTTGTAGACACCATAGGTGGTGGCCTACTGAGTTGTACTCACACCCTGCTCGGGCCGTCATTGGGTACCCGAGCAGACTTCATGTTTGCAGGTAAGGAGAAGGGAAAGGGTCCTTGATAGATAGTTGAGTGGACATGGGTAGCACTTGGTGGAGGATCCATACGTGGATTCAGAACTATTTTTTGGGGATTTATGGTCGTTGTCTTTATTTTGGGTTTTGTTCACTTTTTCAGTTGTAGTTAGACATGGCATATTTATTTTTGGAAATGGTTGTTGTACATGTTCCTTGTTTATTGATCATTTTTTCCTCTATTGGTTTATTTCTATTGTGGCTTAATCTGATAGAAAGGGGGTATAGTCTCCCCACTTGACCACATAGACCCCCACTACTAGTCGGAAGCCTTTGGCGTATGGGAAGGCGCGGTTAAGGTTATGTAACTACCCGACTTAGACCACAGGTTTAGTGGCATCCGGGTCAGGAATGTTACATAATGATATTTTATAATAAGATTATTTATGATGTTATAATTTATGAGTATGTTTTTGTTATAATTTAGTGGCACGTTTAAAACCATTATACAGGATGTTAATGGACCATCACCCAAAAGGAAATGCAAGGTAATGAATTTTCATCTCACTTTAAATATATGAGATTCATGACATATTAACCACATACTTATTTGTGTGGTGTATATAATTACCCTTTTGATAAATTATATCATGAATTATTTTATATTTATATTGTTTTGATTTTTAATTTTAATTATTTCTTCTAAGGGGATTTGAGTTTAAAGTAACCATGTGGTAAAGAATTTCATAACCCAATTCCTTTTCATTAAGTTATATTAATTCCCCATTGTCATTAATATTATAAGATTATGTGTGTAATTATTTTCTACTATATATTGTTTTATTTAAAATTATTTATGTGGATTTACATTTGACATAAATAATCTATTCATTGATTGATTCTCACATCAACATTATGGTCCATTCAAGGGTTTACTTCACAGTCTCAATTTGTTCAGGATTATTTACACATGAATTTACATTTAAAAAAATTATTTTACCATTATTTGGTAGAACTATTAATTTTATCCTGTTATGGTTATTTGTGACCCTTTTCAAGTAATATTACCATTTCGTCACTCTTTGGTACTCAAAATGTTTTATAAATTTTTTTTAATGAAACTCCACTTCAACTCTCTCTTTAGTCGGAGAACACGTTTTATAATAAAAACTATGTTTTCTAAGAAGGTTTTTTAAAATGTTTTTAATTTTTAAAGATGATTTAATAATGTCTTTTTTACCCTTTTTTATTTTATAAATGTTTTTAGATGAATCTTCTTGTCACTTTTTGAATAAGGAACTTTTCAAACCATTTACCTTACAAAAGGAATGCTCTTTTTACCTTTAACATCATGTACAAAATTTCCATCTATAGTTTCATTAAAGATTCCTTTATATGTTTAAATGGATAATTTCTAAATAATATTTTATAAAAAATTTATTTTCAATGAATATTATTTTAAAATAAAAATATATATTTTCCTCAAGAATGTTCTTTAAATATCTTTTTATAATATTCTCATTCATCAATGACAAAGACCCTTTATTTTACTGCACTTGGGATATATTGTATTGATACCATCCTTATTCTTCCATTGGCAAGGAAATTATTGATATTTAGTACATTGATTACTTTATTATTCCCCATGAAATAATCAAATTCATATGATCATTGAACATTGAATTTCCCCTAATTATCCATATCATTTATCATGGATATATTCATTGCATAAACCTTGTATCATATTTGTATACAGTGTTTACTTTGAAATATATTTGATTTATTGGGGACATATTTACAATTCTGTATCCTTTAATAAATATGGATATTTGATAAGGTACATAGTTTTTGAATTAAATTTATTATTCAATATATGTGAAATAATGAGGATATGAAATACATGGGTTGGGAACCATTTGAAGTAGGCCCCTCAATGCATCAGTAGTCTCATGAGATGAAATCGGTTAGAAAAAAACACTTCGAGTTTGTTTCCATGTTGAATAGATAGGTTTATACCCATATGTTTAAACTATCTTGTGAAAGGTCTTGAGAGTATTATGTTAAACCATCACAGTCTTGACGTTAAAGGTATCATGTGCATGAGAACATGACATCCAATAATTAAGCATTACCTTTATTTAGATACAGTATTTTTTATCGTTGATATTGTCTCTATGACATAGTCTATGGATATATTTCATTATTTTTTTATTGATCAAATGGAATGTTTTTTATGTTTATTACCTCTAGATAATGATTATTCATTATCTAGTCATTTAAATTGATTTTTTAATTATTTACCTTTATATATTATTTATGCACTTCCTTCCCAATTTATTTATTATAGGGAATGCATGTTCAGTTATTTACCATGTCATAATGATTATTCTCATTGATTTTAGTATTGATTCTGTTTTACATAACCTTACTGATCATTTGATCTCTCCATTATTTTAATTCCTTTCCCTATGATTCCAAGAAGTGTACTAAGAAATATATTAAATTATTTACTACATCGAATAAAGTTATCCTCAAAAGAAAAAATATCCAATAGTTTGTGTATTTATTTGTAATACAAGACTGACTAAAAAATAACTTTTTGTTATTTCCTCACACTTTTAAGGAGAAAAGTGAAAATCCAACTAGTTATCAATAATAGTTTCATGAACCAAAAGAAATAGATGAACCATTAAAATAATTATTATGCCTATTTAAATCCATATCCATAAATAATTTACATTGGAGAGCACTAACAATTTTATCTAGGTCATCCATGAGTATATATTTTAACCAATAGGCCATCTTGTCCCAAATTTTAATTTACTCTTTGACATTTATATTTTTCTTAATTTAATACTTTAATAAAAATGAGATCCTTCTTATTTATTCAATCAAATATCAATTTATTATTTTCCACTTGTAATAATCTCTCATACATTCGTCCAGCAACCTCAATAGGGACCTTAATCTCAAAGGCCACTTCAAGAATTTTTCCCCCATGAGGTTGATAACATCCCATATTATCTCATTCTACCTAACCTCCTTAAACGTCTCATTGTTCTGATTGGAAAACTAAGAAGAGATCTTAGGATCCTCCACCACCAGTTCATCCTTCCTCCAATTAGGAACTCCCAACATACCACGTGCGAGCTCTTGATACATAGAATCTCTGTCATCAGGTTACTTATCTTTAAAGCTAATGTGTTTCGTCTCCATTGACCTAAACTTATTTTCATATTGAAAATCAATGGGTTTGGGGAGATGAGAATAATCTTGTTTCCATTTATCTTTCTTCCTCTTGACCTGAATATTTCCCCCAAGCCCGTGTTTCCCTTCAACCTTCCTCCTCTTATGGATGTGAAGTCCTATATCATGGAATCCTTCATAATTATCACCTAGAAACATGTCATAAACCTCCATTATGGATTCAGATTCAAGTATAAATTTCCCTTTATTGGAATTAACAACCTGATCCACATCACCATGGTTTGGAAATCGCTCCCCCATACCTTCAAATCAGTTGCTCAAATTTAAACTATTCAAGACACTTCTGGTAATGAGACCCTCCACTACAATCCGAACCTCAATACCTTACATGGAATCCCCCAATCCCATGAAAATAAAAACATTACCTTTTTTTGGTGATGGAACCACCACTATTAGAGAATTTCTAGTGTTATCTTTCACAATCCTTGTATAAGAAACATAATTCACAGTGGTGGGGTTGTGTTCTAGGACAGAAGTAGCACTCACTTCCTTGATTCCCAATGGATCCAAATGGGGATTTCACCACTACCTTGGGGACTCCAAGTTCATCCCTCATTTGGTTGAAGATGTCACCGGCATTCAGATCAGTCTACCTGTTTCTTGAGTAAGACATAGAGGTAATGGCCGGAACAGGATCATGAATTCCCTCCTTTTCCACAGTTTATCCTGTTTCATTCTCATTTATTAATATTTGTTGAGTCAATAAAGTATGATCCACGATTAACTATTTTCCACCTTTAAGGAAGGTTTGAGGGAAATGAATCATGAACATGCAATTCTTATAGTAATCAATCAAATCTTCATACACAATAGGTTGTTGGCATTAAAACTCTTCCCCAAATTCAATCCAAATCCACTCAACTGGAAACATGGATACATCAACTTCAACACATATTTGAGGAGAAATCAGATAACAAATAGATCTTATTCTTCTGTTCGAGTAACGAAACGACCAACCAAATTTCTAAGCATTCGAATGATAGAATGATTTTTGAAGGGAAAGGAATGATCAGAGAAAGATACCGATAGAACTATAGTAGGAGCATCCTCATGCATATGAAAATTGTATGAATATTGAAAAAGGAATAAACGGATACTGTGGAAGGAGTGAAAATCACTAGACCAATCATGAACCATATCCTCCTAAGAAGAAAATAAGATCATAAAATATTTTTTTTATAATACCCATAATATCTTGTACATGAAAACACCGGGATCCATGGATGAACATGTCAAACATTTCTAACAAAGGCATGTGAGGTCTAAAACAAGACACCAATGTCCGATCTAGCAAGCCCAGAGCCTCTGATAAATGATAGAAAACTCTAACAAGCAGAAGAGGATAATTTAAAAGTTGGGAAAAATTAAAATATTACCACAGATTCACCCATAGTGGTTCTTATGATCCTAATGAAATTTTAGGGGTATTAAAGGAGGTTTACCCTATTTTACCACTGACATGGATAATATCAACTCAGTTAAAAATAGTGGAATTCCCACCTTCAATGAAAAAAATATACCATGGTTATAAAAATAAAATGATATTATTTCTTCTATCTCTTGACCTAAAGTTAATTGATGTAGCAACAATTTATTTTTCAACTATTTAGAAAGATTCTCCTATGAAATTCATTAACAAAAATAATTCTTGAGGTGGATGTGAAAGAAAAAAATTTATTCAACTTTATTGTTCAAAAATATTTATATGAAGGTGATGGATTTCACTACAGCTAAGGAAACAAAGGAAAACTCAAAAGTATCTTCAATGGAAATATCTATGTTATGGAATATAATCTAAAAATATGATGAATCATTTTAAAATATATTCGAATTTATGATGATGAAAATATTGATGAATACTTCACCAGAGTTAATGAAATTGTTAGAAACATCGAATGATTCATAGATTTACTAGATGATTCTAACATTGTTAATAAACACATAAGAAACATTCACAAAAGGTTGGATCCTAAAATTTATACATTATAATATAAATATTATTTATCTCTGTTTGAATTTTATAACTTTATTATTTCTTATGGGATGTGGAAATCTCAAACATTCAAAATGAATATTAAAGAATAAATTGATTTTCCCGTTTTGAAGAAGATGAATTATTTTGTAGTAGAACATAATTCAGTGGAATTCAATGAATTAAAAAATATTTATAGTGAACCTAGCTTATCATACATGGATATTAAATAATTTTAGATGAATATTCTAAACATTACAAATATACATGCATGAGGACCATAATAGTTTAGTGTCTTTAGAAACATGTGTACAAAATCTTTTATCCTGGTGAATATCTACACCTTTATTACTTCAAACTAAACCATTACTTTATAACATGGAGAATGGAAATATAAAAAATGGTTGATCTCAGATTCTTAGTATGGGTAAATAAAGAAAATACACAAGCATAACATGAAAAAAAGGATATAGAACTTGAGCATAACATTTAAATATCATAACCCACATATCAGAGATCCTAATAATGATTGGTAGTTCATGATAATGAATTATAAAGAAATAATGTACATAATCCATGAAATCATAAAAATTTATTTGAAAATGTAATGTTGGAAAACTCATAATCATATAAAAACCCTATGTTCATGGTGGTATACCAAGGCCTTTGTAACATGTTAGGCTTGGGTTAATCACTCATGTAACTACTTTGGGATTGGAATTACCTCATGTGAACCCTCTTGTTTCAGGCTTCATATTTCCCACCATGTACCCTCTTGTTTCGAGCTTGGGATGTCCTCCCATTTACCCTCATGTTTTGGTCTTGAGATGTTCTCTTGTGTACCCTCTTGTTTCGGGCTTGGATTGTCCTCTCGTGTACCCTCTTATTTCGGGCCTGTTATTTCTTCATGTTTACCCTCCTGTTTTAGTCTTGGGATTCCCTAACATTTACCCTTTTATCTCATAAAATATTTATCATTACCCCATAAATTAGAGGGAGATATATGTAACACCCATCTCATAATGAATTCATTCATAGATGTGTCACAGAATCATAAACAATCATATCATAACACATGAAAAGAAATGGGTGTCATAAACATGTAATCACATCATATACTATGGAAAAAATAAAAGTTTACAAATTATTTCATCAAAATCATAACCCATGAAAAGAAGCGGTTTTCAAAATTATATAACCCATGGAAGAGAAATGGGTGTCATAAGAATCATTCCATCAAAACATAAATTATTAAAGAAATAATATGAATGGTACCTTTGGATATTTTTTTATAAGGGCATTACAAACATAAACATATTTTTTCTTAGATGGGAAATAACATGGAAATGTATTTTTGAAAACATTTCTAGAGGAAAATATCCCCTCTTATTTAAAAAAGGCTCTCTAAAATATATAAACCTTTTGAAAATAATTTTCCTGAAAATAAACTTGAAATATTATAAAGAAAGATTTAAAAAACTTTTTGAAACCTTTTTATTTGAAAACTTATATAAAAATGTTGAAAACATTTTGGAAAACATTTTCCATGAAAATTTATAAAATAAGAATGATAAAATTTCAAAAACCATTTTATTTGAAAACATAAAAAATAAGTTTCAATTTTTTTGAAAATATTATTTCTTGAACGTTTTTTTTTGAAAACATATAAATAATGGTTGAAAACAAATTTATATCCTTTTCATTGAATGTACTTTTAAAACTTATAAAGAAATATTGAATCATTTACAATATTTTTTAAACATAAAACATTTTTTGAAAACCATTTTCCATTAAAATATATTTGAAAAATTATACTTGAATCATTGAAAACAATTAAAGAAGTTTTCCTTGAAAATGATCTTCATAGATTATTTTAAAACATTTTGGAATTTGTTTTGAAAATACGGTCATTGAAATACAATATATTTCTAACTAAAGAGAGAAATACGGTCAGATTTTTCTTAAAAACATTTTCTTAATTATCTTAAGTACCAAAGACTGGGGAGATGATACTAATACATGGAGATATATTGAATACACATAGGATAATTAAAACAATTAGTGTTAATGAGAGATGGATCATAATTTTTCATCAATGGAAGAATAATCATAAATAAATCTTGATAAATAATGAGATTGTTTCAATAAAAATATTATAAATTAGTAACATTGAATCACACTCCTCATGTAATAAAATGGAATTACATGAATCTTTAAATATAATTAAATGAAGGAGAATCATGATATGACATGTAAAATACATTATATACACCTTATATAAAAATATAATTGAATAACATGGCATGTGTCTTAAATAAGGGAAATTGAGATTAAATTACATTACCAATTTAGTGACATTTTAAATATAATTGAATAACATGGACAATGTATTAGTGAACTTCTTATTTCTCTTCTATAGGGAGCCTGAGAGTTTGTTATAGTACACGTTGTTAATCATGTTCTGTGAAAACTGATTCGGAATGACAACAAAATACTTTGCCCATGTGATCATACCATTTTACTAATCATCATCAAGTCATCCATCACATTCAACATTAATCCAGTTCCTTCTAGTTCCCCCCATTTACTAAAACCATAATCATAGTGTGATTATGACATATCATAGTAGGAAACCACATAGTAATGAAAAGTATTACATATAAGATGTATAAACCATGATACATTCCTTAAACTATGACACCCTAGGTTCATACTAGGTTATTCATATCCAACATATATTTAAATACTTTATGATGGTTTGTGAAGAGTTTTTTAATCCCCAAAACAAATCACTTGGGAGTGTAAAACCATTTATGCAGCCAGGCCCACTGTCATGTACTAGATTTTTCCGAGTCAGGACCAGAATATCTTGTCGAAGTTGTAGCCCCTAGGTACATATATTCTAGATCCACATCCACTTGTATTATCTAGAAATGGATGTATTTCTAGGAAACCACTCACTCTAAACATTACCAAAATTATAGTACATTTTCCTAAATGGTAACTCATCCTTATACTAATACTTAAATACATCCCTAGACATATCCTTATAAACATACTTAGGCATCTCACTAAAGTTTTATAATCCTAGTTTTTAAAGTTTGACTAAAACTATCATTTGATAAAAACAATAGTTAATTAGGATTAACATAAATGGATATTAAATTATTTTATATAAATATTCAATACATTAAAAAAATACATGCTCACGAACCATAATAGTTTAGTGTCTTTGTAAACAATGGAAACAAAATCTTCTATCCAGGTGAAATATATTCAAAACTTCTCATGATGATCTCCACCTTTAGTACTTCTACTTAAAATTTTTATTCATAACTTGGGGAAAAGAAACATTAGAAAGGTGTGAGCTCAGATGCTCATTAAGGGTAAATAATTGAATTGAGTAAGCATAACATGGAAAAGTTCATGAAACATGAGCATAACATTTGAAGATCATACCCTGTATATGAGAGATCATAATAATTAGTTGATGTTCATAATACATGAATCATATGAAAATAATGAACATAATCCATGAATGTATAACATAGGAATAGGACATAGAATTGTGGAAAATACATAAGCATATAAAATACCTCAATCAAGGACGCCTATCAGTGCATTCATAACATTTTAGGCTTTGGTTAATCACCTGTGCACCTGCTTCGGGCATGGGATTCCCTCTCGTGTACCTTCTAATTTCGGTCATGGGATGTCCTCATGTATACCCTATTGTTTCGATCTTATGGTTTCCTCCAATTTACCCTCTTATTTTGGGGCTTGGGATGTCCTCCCATGTGCCCTCTTATTACGGGAATAGGATTTCCTCCCATGTAATATCTTGTTTTGAGCTTGGAATTTCCTCCCATTTACCCTCTTGTTTCAGGATTGGATGTCCTCCAGTGTACCATTAGAGATTATAAAACATTTATCATTACCCAATTCATTTGAGTGAGATATGGATACCAACCATCGCATAATGAAACCATTAATAAATGTTCCACAAAATCATAAATAGTCATATCATAACCAATGAAATTAAATTTGTATCATACACATGTAATCATATCCCAACTGATGTTAAAAGATACGGGTTTTATAATCATTTCATCAAAATCATAACCCATGAAAATAATCTGGTTTCAAAAGCATATAACACATGCAAGAGAAATGAATATCATAATAATTATTCCATGAAAACAAAAAATTTTCAAGAATTAATAGGAATATAACCTTTGAATCATTTCTTATAATGAAATGAATTACATCAACAGATGTCATATTAAATTGAAAATAACATGGAAAGATATTTTGAAAAATATTTTTGAGGAAAATATTCTTTCTTATTTAAAAAGGTATCCTTAAAACATAAAAACCATTTAAAAACCCTTATTTTGAAAATAAACCTTAAATATTATAAAGAAATATTTGAAAATATTTTTGAAACCGTTTTCTTTGAAAACAAATAAAGATATCTTGAAAACATTTTGAAATAATTTTTCATTGAAAACATACAAAAGAAGTTTGAAATATTTTTGAAAACCATTTATTTTTGAGAACTTATAAAATAATATTCAAAACATATTAAAATCTTTTTATTTGAAAACATTTATAAAACGTAAAAAGAATTCTTGAAAACGTTTTTAAAACCATTTTTTTGAAAATTCATTGAAAACATATAATAAAATCTTGAAACATTTAAAATACTTATTCAAAAATTAAACCTTTTTTAAACCATTTTGTTTAAAATTAGCATCGATGTATTATAAAAGAAGATTTGAAAACCATAAAATATTTTTAAAAACCTTTTTCCTTGAAAATGATCTTGAAAGATCATTTGAAAAAAAAAATCAAAATATTTCTGAAAACATGGTTTCTGAAAAAAAAGATTTCTAACCAGATAAGGAAATACAGTCATATCTTTAAAAAAAAATATTTTCTTAATTCTCTTAGGTACCAAATGGTGGGAAAATGATACTAATACGTGGAAATATATTGAATAAAGAGAGGATAATAAAAAACTAAAGTGGTCTTGAGATATGGGTAAAAATGTTTCATCAATGGAATCATAATCACAAATAATCTCGATAAACAATGAGATTGTTTGAATAAACATCTTACCACTTGGTAACTATGAATCACACTCCTCATGTATCAAAATGAAATTACATAAAGATTTAAATATTATGAAATGAAGGAGAATCATGATATAACATGTAAAATACATTATATACACCTTATATAAAACTATAACTACATAACATGACATGTGTCTCAATGAAGGTAAACTGAGACAAAATTAATTTACCGATGTAGTGACTTTTGAAACATAAATCTCCTAAAAGAAATATCATAGAATGGATATGTAAATACACATAAATTCATGTATAATAATCATATAATACATCCGTGGGAAGTATACACACCACTCAAAAGGAATGGGTGGTGATTGAATCATGTATATCACTAAAATAAAAAGTGAGTGAAATCCCCTTACCTTATGTCGTGACACTCATCATACTCATTCAAATTACCTCTTAATCGGGTAACTCCTTTTGGTTTATTCCAAAAGGATCCTTGGATTGAATTATTCTAAAGGAGAGGCTTATAGGAGTAAGGGAGGGATATTAATATGTGTATTGGGAATATCTTTACTAAACCCAAGAGTTTTGAGAGATGTAAAAAAGGGGGAGAGATGGTGGCCTTCTATAGGGAAGGAAAATGACTCATTTGGAATTTTTTAAAACAGGTTAGGTGTCCACATGTTATTACCTAAAAAAGTCATAACAAAATAAAAACAATAATTTAAGGATTATGGAATAAATATGGCTATAAAATGGGTGTTGGACAAGTGTATTGGTCATTTGGTCCCCTAATATTATGGTTTAGTGCATAATTAAGTTTAATTTGACTTTAATTGCTGTGATTAATTTTAATCACATTTATTAATATTTTGAATCAAAAATTAACATGATATAATTTGAAGCTAAATATTATAATATTACAATGGTGTATATATATATTTTTAAATTACATTCACAAAATATGAAAAATTAAAATTAATGACAATCCCACAGATTGGACGAAATAACGGGTTTTTAAAGTAGAAAAATGATAAAAATATTGTCATGTTTTTATTTTCAATTTCAAAGTGAAATTGAATATAATGACATAAAATTTATTAATATTTGTATAATTGATCTAATATGACCTTAAAAAAAGTATAATATAACATTAATAATTATTTAAATGAAAAGGAAGCTATTAACTAAAATGCACTATTTTTAACTATTCATCAAAAAATGACGTCTCTCAAAAAAATCCCAAAAAATCACCCTAAGAAAATTTATGCATTACAAATGAAAATATTGAGTTTATTTTAAAAAATTAAAAGTCAATATGTATCTATTACCTTTTTTTGTTTTTCACTTATGGGCATAAAAAGAATTTCGATCGAGAAAACAGTATTGTTAAACATATAAAGACTTTACAAAAAATTATATCATTCTTTACAAATATGTTTTATTTATGTAATACCATTATAAAAAAATTTCATATGTAGTTTTTTTTAAATGACATATTCATTAATTTCTAAGATCAGCGAACGTACAATCGCAAAGCCATGAAGGGAACTGGTCCAGCAAGAGCTAGTTAACATCATAGGGGCCTGAGGCCACCAATTGATGGGAAGCGATGTTTCCTTCTATTTTAGTAAAGAAGAACATGCAGATTGAGAAGCCTTGATAGAGAGAAAGTATTCTCCTGATGAGGGATCCAAAATATTGGAGGCCACCGTCATTGAAGTTGATAACATTGATAATGGTGAGATAGTCTGATTCAAGGTTGATTTTATCCCATCCGCCATCCTTGGCAAGAATCATGCGAGCACTAGAAGAAAAATGATTTTTAAAGTCTCTAGTTTGACTTTGTTTTCTTATAAAACGTCGTAAATAATTTTTTCGGTGATTATTTTGCATTTTTTTTATAAAAACCGACGCCAAAAAGAAAAAAAATTGTTTTGTCGTCGGTTTTTTAAAAAAACCGACGCAAAATACAAAAACAAAAATTTTAGCGTTCGTTTTTATGAAAACTAACACCATAAAATTTTAAAAAAATTACAATGTTTTAGATAATTCACTAATATTCGATTTGACTAGTCGTGGAGGAAAAACAGAGTTACATATTAAAAGATATGGATGTCGGAAGTTGATCGTCTCTAAGAGAAGTGTTAAAGAAGTTCAACTTTCAAAGGCCACAAATTTTAATCCATAACTCTGTTTTAGCTCCCCGACCAGTCAAATCAAATATTAAAGAATTATCTAAAACATTGTAAAAAATTTTTCTAATTTTTTGGTGTTGGTTTTCCTAAAAACCAACGCCAAAAATATTTTTTAGTTTTTTACGTCTGTTTTTTTTAAAACGGACGCCAAAAAAATTAATTTCTATTTTTGGCGTCAGTTTAAAAAAAACGACACAAAAAGTTGTTTTTTTCAAATTTTTCACGTCGGTTTTTAAAAAAACCAATGCGAAAAATGTAATTTTTTTACTTTTCCACGTCGGTTTATTTAAAAACCGATTCCAAAAAGGATATCGATTGGCATTTTTGGTGTCATTTTTCTAAAGAACTGACACCAAAAGACCAATGTAAATCCCCTTTTGCATCGGTTTCAAAGAGGACCGACACCAAAGAGTAACGTGGGATCAAAATTTCAATTTTTTTCACAACGAGAATTTAACTTTTTAAAATCCCGCCTACATTTTCATACAATGCAATTGAAAATATTTTCATTTACTATATATATATATCTAGTTTCTCCTTCGTTCATCGTTTTCAACATCTTCGATTCAATCATGTTTTCAATGCAACTTCAATCCTTAATTTGAACTCAGTACATATTCTATTCATTTGTTTTATTTATTATTATTATCCTTCATTTCAAAACAACTCGATTACCTTTCTTATAATGATGATTAATTATCATTTCTAAATATAAGTTATATGAGGATAAACAACGTATCATTTCTATGCAATCCTGTAAAGCTATTGAAATATGTAAGAAGTATTATTCTTATTTTATTTAATTTGGTGTATATGATTTTAATTTATGTTTATCATGTTTTCTTTGAAACTGGTTGTATCAATCGAAACATTGACAAGTTCAACTTCTGACGGCGACAACGTTTTATTCGTAACTCCATTTTAAGTCCACAATCAGTCAAATCAAAGCTTAGGAAATTATCTAAAACATTGATTTTTTTTACTTTTTGGCTTCAGTTTTTTTTAAATAACCAACTACAAAAAAAAAATTTGGGTGTCAGTTTTTATGAAAACCGACGCCAAAATTATTATTTTTGGCATCGATTGTTTTACAAAACTGATGCCAAAAAACAAATATAATTTATTTTTGGCGTCGATTTACAAAAACCGACATAAAAAGCAATATTTTTTTACGTCGGTGACTTCGACGTCGGTTAAAAACCGACGTCGAAAATAAAAAAACTGACATTAAAGACAATTTTTCTACTACTGCTGCTAGGATGGCAGTAGCCTCAGCCACCAAAGGTTCCCAAAAGGCGAAGTGCGATTTATGTTTGGCCGCAATGACTTTCCCATAATAATTTCAGGCCAGGATTTCGAGGTCGACAGGCCCATCCTTTGGGAGAGACACATCCATATTAATCTTAGGAATCCCCTCACTTGGCGGACACTGATGGGTGGGAGAAGAATGGGTTATTAAGGTCCTTTGTTGACCATTGTGGTGCTTCCATCCCTCAATCCACGAAATGGCCCATTCAATCCAAAATTTAGGTGTTCTGGGAACTTGGTTGAAAACTACCTCATTGCGATGGACCCAAATGATCTAGGTCAGGGTGCAAAGTGAACTCACCATAGCCGACGAGAAGGAGAAGCACCATCGCATCAGGAAGGATGGAAGGTCAGAGGCCATGTCCAGTGAAGTGTCTAAGGCATTGCCCCATTTTTTCCAAATTTACTTAGCCCGAGGGCACTGGATGATAGCGTGAAAGGGAGATTATGGGACGTTTAGGCAGAAAGGGAATGAATTGTCACTGGAAATATGCCAGAAGGCAAGAAGGATCATGGTAGGAAGGGTGAATGTGCACACCTGCCACCAAAAGTTGCAGATTTTTGGGGGGAAGTTGAGTTTCCAAATTGACTTCTAGGGTCCCCCATCTCAATCGACTGATTGGTTACCAATGGAGTGCCGGTATCTGGACTTCACTGTTTAGGCTCTCGACAAGTTGTTGATCAAGAAGAGATGGTCAGGGCCAACATCTAGGACCCAGGGGGTACTCAGGATATTTTCTCTTTCATTGAACCACGTGTGAATCTTTTCCAGATACCATCCAGGACCCTGATTGGAAAAGAGGCACCTAATAGTGGTATCTTTAAACCATGGTAGTGCAGGGGATGAGGCTCGTACACCTTCCTCATCAATCATACAGGGGTCGGTCCAAATGTTAACATTTTTTCCTTTCCCAATCCTCCAGCCCAGCCCTGTTTCCAGGAGACTTCGGGCCGCCAAATGCTTCTGTAGAGGAATCTTGGACGGGGGCCAAGAGAGTAGATGTGGATGTCCTTATGAGGAAAGAATTTATCTCAGAGTAAGCGCACACAGAGGGATGATGGATGGTTAATCCAGCGCCAAACATTCTTAGCCATCAGTGTGTCATTGAATTGAAAGAGATTCCTAAATCTCATACCTCCCTCAGACATGGGTTTTCACAGTTTCTCCTAGGCAATCTAGTGGGTTTTATTACTTCCATCATTCTTCCACCACCAGAATTTGGTTTTGCATGTGAGGATCAGGTTGACAACGGCCACTGAAAGCTTGAACAAGGACATAAAATAGATGGGGAAACATTTTCCACTCATTGGTACTTAAAATAATTGATAAATTTTATTTAATAAAATCTAACTTTATTTCTCTCTTCAGTAAGAAATCTGTTTTTTCCAAAACCATGTTTTCTAAATATGATTTCAAAAATGTTTTTAACATTTTAAAATAATTGATTAAATACATTTTTCTAAATTTGGTCTTTTTTTTAAACTGAATCTTCTTATATTTTTTAAAATAGGGCACTTTCTAACCTTTTTATAGTGAAAAATGAATTTCTTTTAAACTTATAAGGCTTTTTCAGAATTACCCATCAAATTGACTATAATTTCATTGAATGTATATTTGAAATATTACAATGTTATTTTTAAAATAAAATATTTTCCTGATATTTTTGAAATTCTATGTTTTTAAAATTGGATTTCAACGAAAATTATTTTCAAAATATTTTATATTTTAAAAAGTGGATTTCAAAATTAAAAGACCATTTTCTCAAAATATTTTTTATGATATTTTTATGGTATTTTTATTAATAAATGATAATAATACTTAATTTTATATATAATAAAATGGGGATATTTTTCAATTATATCATATTTATTCTACCTCTGAATGGTTATGATTATTTTGATCAAGGATTGAATTTACATTCACTTCATTGATTAATTTTTGTAGTCAATAACTTACTCTTTAAATGTTCACATTCCTATGATCATTGGACATTAAATTTCTAAAAAATATCAATATTATTTATCATGGATATGATTATTTATTATACCATGTATCATTTCTACATATGGTTTTCTACATTGAATTTCATTTGTTTATCTAGGGAAATATTGATAAATCTTAATATTTTACCTAATATAGATATTTGATGATAAGGCACATTTTTAGAAATTAAATATATTATTTTAGGTATGAGGAATGATTTGGACATGAAAGACATGGGTGGGAGAAAGTTATTGATATCCCCTCGATGCATCGTTAGTCTCATGGGATAAATCACTTGTCTAACATGCTTAAATGGGTTTCTACCCATTAGTTTTAAACTGTTGCAGGGATAGATCTTGATGGTAGTGGTATCATGTGACTGGGAAACATGGAATCAAATAATTAAGAATTTTCCTCATTAATAATTCAATTATTATTATCCATGAAACGGTTTCTATGATATTCTCTCTAGATCTATTTTATTCATAGTTTATTGACTAAATAGAATGTTTTTTCAGTTATTTGCATTACTATGTTGACTATTCCTTATGAAGATATGATAAAAATGCTATGGATTAAATGGAATGTGTTTTTAGTTATTTAACATTCCATATTGATTATTCTAATCAAATTATTTAAATGGAATGTGTGTTCCATAATTTACCTTTCTATGGTGATTATGCTCTTTGATTCATGATAAATTCCACTATAATTAACCCTTACTAATCATTTGAGATCTCCATTATTTTGTTTCCTTTCCTTGGAATCCATGATGTATACTATGAATGATATTAAAGAATAATCTAGATTGAATAGTGATATTCTTGAAAAAAATGTGGTGATTTTTTCTATTCAATTGTAATATAAGATTCAGGTATGTATCTAGTTTAGTAAGACTAATAAACTATTCGGTCATTCAGGATACGATTCATTTTATCTTATGAAAATTTATTAAAGCATGAACTAGCCCCGAGCTACTAGGATTGGGGTCACTATAGCTTGTATCAAAGTAGGTTTAGTAAAAACCTTGGGAACTAGATTTATGAAAACATAGATTAGGGAACATAACCATATGATCAACATTGTGGATAAGTATAAGAACACCCTAATGTTTTGGAAAAGAAGAGATTATGTGGTTTTTCCAAGAAATAAATCTATATCTGGATACTAAAAGTGAATGAAGTTCTAAAATAGAGGTACCTATGGGTATTAACTTTGAAAAGTGCACATTTTTCTTGACCTGATCATCACCTGGTTCAGGACAACGAGCCTTACTATTCCCATAGTTTTACACTCTTAGGAAATATTATTAGAATAATTCACATTTTCATTACTAACCATTATGAAATATTTTAATATATGATGAAAATATATGACTTAGGTCAAACCAAACTTGTCTTATACTAAAAATATTGTGTTGTAATTTAAACATCCTAAAAATGATTATATGGTTTTCCCACTGCAATTATTTTTTCTCACACTATAATTTTTTGTTTATGTCATTAGATGCAACCCAAAGGAATCTTCATAACATCAAACATTATGGAAAATGTGGGGACTATGTGAAACCAAATGGGATACTGATAGGATTGAAATATATTTTGATTAGGCCTAGTTAGTTATCCTAAAATATGATTAACAACCTATACCCTAACAAACTCTCGAACGCACCAAAGAAGATAATGATTTAAGTTTCTTATATCTTGAGTGGTGGAGACTATAGATTAAACAAGTATCTATTTACATAATTTTTTAAATATGGAAAGTGACACCTTGGAAAGTGTCTTGGAGGAATGGTAAAATGATTAACGTGTGAAAAAGAAGGGGATAAATGAAGGAATATTTGAGGAAAAATTTAGAGTGTGATGGAAGAAAATAAATCCCATCATAAGGATAAATTTATAGTTCATTTCCTTAAATGTGGGGAGCCTAGGAATTATCCAAATCAATTCACCATTCTAAAGTTTAAACCATAAACCATGAAGGAACTATGATGAAATAAAATGGATGAAGAATTTATATATTTTTATTTAAAAAATTATATTTTAAAAGTATTTTTAGAAATGGTTTTTTGTTATAAGAATCATGAAACATCTAAGGATTATGTTTTATTTTAGTAGAATATGTATATTCATTAACTTAAGAGTCATGGATACCATTATGGTTTATAATTTAAGTTTGATCAAAATTTGAATGTTGTAAACACTGTTTTTAGGTTTATGTGATGGGAGTCTAACAAGATTAATGACATTTTAGAGAAATTTATGGAACGTATATATTGTAGTAAAAACATTATTTGAGGAATAATGCCTTTAAATTTTAAATACATAAGTTTATTGGTATTTATATCCTTTAGGGTTAATATGATCAGTAATGAAAATGTAATAATAGTCAAAGAAAAGTATTATAATTTTTCCAAAATTTTGTATTTATAACCATAATAAAGAGGTTATTTAATGATTAATTTTATTTCAAGAATATTCATAGAATTTTTTGGGAATGTTATATGAATTATATAAAAATGGTTTTAGAAAATGAATAACATGAATTCATGGTGACAATCCATCACGTATGGCAAGGCTGTGAGGGTTGAACCCACAATCGAAGGATGATAAGGGATTGGCTACTCCCATGATCCTACAAGACGTTCAGGTAAATATGTCATTATTTTTAGTTAAATGATTTGATGAATAAATATTAATGATGAACTAGTGGTTCTACTGTTGAAGTATATATATTAATTTATTATATTGGATAACTTATGTTATCCATATTGGATTTGGAAAATAGTCAGCGATGGACATAAAGACCTACCACACCTTTTTGGATCTTAAGATCCAATAAAGTTATTTTTAGTGCTTTGGGAATAAAAATTTAATTTTTAGATATTCCATTTTTAGAATAAGTGATGAATTAGAAATTGATCAAAGCACAACCGATGTATTAAATTGTTATTACAAAATAGAAATGTATCACATAAGTATATTTCCTTATATTATTCGATAGAAAAAGAATTAATAAAATTTAGTAAAAGGAACTTGAAAAAAAAATATTATCATATTACCTTTATAACTGATGAATAATATGGTCCTTTAAATCATCACATATTTATGGGTTTTAGGCCCTTAATTTTCTATTTATTTTTTACTTTCTTGTGATCAATAACATCATTCACTCTCTATAATTAATTATTATTTTCTTCCATGTCTACATATTCACTCTCCATAAATGCTATCCTACATATAAAACTAGTTATGTGTTATTCCATATGATATTTTTAACTTTCCTTTTTCTCTTATTAAGATGATATTTTAAGAACAATTTTTAAAATTTCGGTTTCTAAAAAAATAATTTTAAAATATCAAACTATTGATTTCCTTGATTAAGTTTAAATCGCAAGTAATCTATTTAATGTGGGTAGAATGTAACACCATGAAATAATAAAATAATAATATTGTATTTGGTAGTGTATGTTACACGCAACACCAAGTATAAACAACCCATGAAATATATCTATTTAAATTTAATCTCTTTGATAGCTTACGAAACACGCAACCCCGAGTCGAAAAGAATTGTAATATACTATACCGTTATAAACTAGAGATTAAAATGGTGGTTATGAATATTAATATTTAAATTATAAATCTTATGGTAATCTATTTATTATAAATAAAATAATAATCATTTAAAAGAAAAATAAATGGTTTATGAAAAACTGTATTTTTTCTAAAGGACAGCTTAGTCGCGCTTTTTGCACATAATTTAAAATTAAATTTTAACACATATATGAAATTTATTAAAAAAATAAACTTCATTTTTTAAAATATAATATCAAATTTATTTTAAAGTATATTTCTGGTATTTTCTAGAAAAGTTACATTTTATGATGAATAATGAAAAATATTGAATTTCTGAAAACTGCCTTTTTGTTTAAATAATTTATAATGTAAAATTTTATTTGGAGTTTGATTTAAAGTAAAATTTGTTCAATTTTATATCAATTAACCCAATTTTAATCATTGAAATAATTTTTTTTTAAATTTTTATATAAAAACATTGTAAACTTTTGAACTTTTTCTCTTTAAATCCCTCTTTCGCATTGCATCAATGGGAATAATTTTAAATTACATTTTGTCACTTATGTAAATGGAATTTGATAAAATAGATTCCATATTTGGAATATGAATAACTAATATTATCTAATCAGTTCAAAATTAATTTTTGACTATAATTAATAGTAAAAGTATTAAAACAATTAGCATGATTAAGGTAAAAATGTGTTTACTTTGGGTTGAACAAAAAATATAAGGGTTAAGTTGTCCTAAAAAAATATCTAAAATATTTTGGATGACCATATTTAGACATTATAACTTCTATTTTCTATAATTTACCATTTTTTAGGTTTCATTCAGGATAGAAACATGGTTATGATTGAATCTTTTAAAACAATTACAAGTGTTCTACTCACCTCACTTATAAAAGGCCACCCATATCCTCTATTCTTCATACCATAAAACCCTTTTTGTTCAGACAATACATTACAAAATCACTTCAAAAGTTACCTTATATAATCCTATAAGAATTATTATGTGAATAAATCCAACCTAGTAAGGCGTTTGGTACAAACCTAAGGAGGATTCTTGAAGAAGAGGTAACGTTCTTCAACGAGCATTTTTATTTTATTTCATCCTCGACGACATTAAATTATTATTAAAACACGGTGATATAATAAACTAAGTATATTAAATATACTTAAATTTTTTTATTTTAATTTCATGATCTACACCAATCTATACTTTCATCAAATGGGTTACGAAATCACAATTCATCTATACGATGAACTACCTCCTTGTGAACTGATGTCATTCATTTTTACATTACCACCACTCATGGTTGGGTATATTGATGGATCAAAATTATATATATTATATTTATAACATAATTATTCCTATATATTAATTATATCATATATAAATTTGTTACTTTATATTTTATAAGGAATACGACAATGTCGCTCGTGTGTATGGTAGACTATCATCACGTAAAGTGATGTGACCCATTTTTCACTAATGTTTTACATTGAAGGAAATAAGGATAAATTTATTGAATATATGTGAAATATATTAAATAATTATAATATTTATGACATATTTATAATTTTTAATAGTTAATATATAATTTCCTTTCTTACCTTTTCACTGACTGAAAGATGACAGCTTCATTTGTGTATGTGTAGACTACCGCATTCACAAAGTGATATGACTCTCTTTTCATCACTACACCACATAGATGATATGTATAAGTATATTTAAAGAAATAATATAATATATATGATATTATTATAATTTTATAAAGACAAAATATTACCTCCTTTCTATAATGATCATTGAAAAATGGAAACATTGATCATGTGTACGTAGAGCCTACAATCTCCTTGATCACAACAAAATTCAATTCTCAAACCCATATTTCATAATTTTAATTAAAAGTATATTTGATGTATAAAAATGATAATTATATCCTGATTATTATTCTTGAGATTATGTAACTATGTAATACGTGAATTAAATAGATCTTTCATGACAAAACATGTGTAAGTAAACAGGGAAATTAAAATTGGAAACAATGAATATAATGAATGATTATTATCCAGTGGGTGATAAGATGTTATAAAAGGATAATATATGATATTATAAATATTAATATATGTATGTAATAAGTTAATATCATTTTTAAAGCCACTATACATATGGTTAAATCACATTCAACAAAAAAGAAAGCATAAGGTAAGGGATTTCGTCTCAATTTCATTTCATTGGGCACATATTGTATGATTATGAACCTAATTTATTTTATATGGTGTATAATATTCCAATTTTACATGTTATATTATGATTCATTAATATGTTTGGGTATTTTACCTTTCAATTTAAATTATTTCTTCCAATGGGTTTTGAGTTGAAAATTACCATGTTGTAAAGAATTTCATAACTTGATTTTTTTCATTAGATTATATTACTTCTTCATTGTCATTGGTATTATAAGATTATGTATATAATGAATTTTTTTATCTTGTATTTCATTTCAAATTGTTTTATTTTGATTTTAAATCTATATACATAATATATTCATTGATTAATTCGCTATTTAACTTTATAATCATTGTAAGGGTCTATTTCACAATCTCATTTTAATCAACATTGTTTTTTCTTGAATTTAAGTTGAAGGTAATTATTTGATCACTTTCTAAATAAAACCATTTAATTTTATTCTCCTATATTTATTCATGATGTTTTCAAGTTATAATACTATTTTTATACTCATTGGTACTTAAAATAATTGATTAAATGTTTTAATGAAAATACTATTTCATTTCTCTCTTTGATCAGATGTTTTTTTCTTATAAAATCATATTCTCTAAAAAAAATTATGAATGTGTTTAAACTTTTCGAAATGATTTATTAAATACATTTTTACCCATTTTTCATTTTAAATTTTTTTCAAAGGAATCCTCTTTTCATTTTCTAAACAAGAAACTTTGTAACCTTTTACAGTGAAAAAGGAATGTTCTTTTCAACTTTTACAGCATATAAAGAATTACCCTCCACTATAAAAGCCGTTTCCTTATAGATTGCTTTTAAATTTTACAAGGTTATTTTTTTAAAAAAAATCTTAATAATATCAAAATTATCAGTTTTTAACAGTGATTTTAAAACAAAACGATTTGAAAAATGTTTTATTTTTTAAAAAGTGATTTTCAAAATAAAAAGGATAATTTCCTCAAGGAATTATTTAAAAATATTTTTATGGTATTTATATTAATCAACAAAAAAATAATTAATTCTACATATAATTCACTCGTGATATTATATATTTATTTTATACTAATTTTTCTTCTATATTGTTTAAGATTATTTTGACTAAGGATAGTATTGACATTAACTTCGTGGATTCATTTTTGTAGTCAATAACATCACCTTGAAATGTCCACTTTCATATGATCATTGTAAATTAAAATTCCCTTAAATATAAATATTATTTATCTTGGATTTTTTTAATTTTTAAACCATATATCATATCTATATACAGTGTTCTACATTGAAAGTCATTTTTTATTTGGGGAAATATTGATAAATATAAATTATTTACTCAATATGGATATTTGATGATAAGGGAAATTGTTTATGAATTAAATAACTTATTTGATAGCTGAGGAATTATTTGGACATTCACGAAATGGGTGGGGCTGGTTATAGATATCCTCTCAATGCATTGACAGTCACATGAGATGAATCAGTTGGCTAGCCTTAGTAAATGAGTTTCTACCAATTGGTTTTAAACTATATTGTGGATAGATCTTAACGATAGATGTATCATGTTCTAGTGAAACATAAAGTCCAAAAATTAAACATTTTATTCATTGAGAATTTAGTTATTTTTATCCATTATATTTTCCATATGATATTATCACTGGATTCATTTCATACTATGTTTATGGAATAAATGGATTTTGTTTTTAGTTATTTACATTTCCATATTGACTATGCCTTATCCAATTATGATAGTCATGTTATTGATTAAATGGAATATACTTTCATTTATTTACCTTTCCATATTGACTATTATATTAAAATTATTTATATAAAATATGTGATCATTTATTTACCTTGTCATGTTGATTATTCTCATGAATTCATGATAGCTTCCTTTGTACTTAAGCATTACTATGAATTTGAGTTCACCCTTGTTTTGTAACCTTTCTCAGGAATCCCTGAAGTGTACTATGAAATGTGTATAATAATATACTCTAGTGAATAATTATAGTCTTGCAAAAAAATTATGTTTTGATTTATTTATTCATATGTAATATAGGAATCACGTTTGTATCTAGTTTACCGAGACTGATAAAATATTAGGTTCTTCGGGATGTGATTCCTTGTATCTTATTCCAATTTGTTAAAGAAGGAACTGGACCTAGGCTACAAGGGTCGGGGTCATTAAACTAGTGCTTAGACCTCCTAGGTTTACATTAATCATGTCGGATAGGTTTATATTCTTTATTCATTTTATTAGTTTCATTTTGATGTGATGAGATATATTATTCCCATTTGTTCATTTACATTTCTATGGTAATATGATGTTGATGTTTTTTCCCACCTTTTATTATTTCTTATTTGTTATATTGAGCATGATGTGCCTTGTGGATTGGTGTATTTATTAAGTCTTGTTTGTAAATTGTTTTGGAAAACCACTTTTTAGTTTGAAAGGGAAACACAAAGGGGTTTAAAGGGTTTACAAGAAATTGCTTTGTTTTGAAGCATTGTAGTTTTTAAAATGTTTTGAAGCTATTTTATTTGTTTACATTGGTAAAATAATTAAATATATTCATGGTGGTTTATTACTAGGCTTCATTCCTCACAACTTGATTAAGACCATTTGGGAATTTTTTGGGAATTTACAGATTTCATTTTACAGTACATAGGTAAAGTTAAGGAAACCACATTTTAGGGTGGCTCTTCTTAATTACCAAAGTTTGGTGTTTTGTGTAGGATCATGGTCTCATGGATATAGACTCATGTGGAGTCATTTTTAGTATTTTTTACCCATTGGATTGTATTTTGGGACTTGTTTATAATTTAACCCTTTATTTTATGTTTGGGTTGTTTGTTTTGAGACACCGCATATGTGTATATATCATTTTTTGATTGATTCCCCTGGATGTATGTTTTGGTTTATCTTCTGTTGTTGAATCTAATGGTGTTGATTTTTTTCATCCCATTGTAAGGATCATCCATACAGGTTTATCGATGGATAAATTATTCCCAAGATATAGTTGGTTATGCCCCGTGCTTGTTGCCAGCTCGGGGTGATCAGAAACATGCTTCAGGATGTGTAGTTGGACAACATGGGAGATGGGTTAGGTTGACATGGTTAGGTATGTTAGAGACCCAAAGTATCATTTCATCATTCAATTTTAATTAATATTACATATCACCCATCAAGAGGTAAACATTGATCATATGAGTTTATATTTATGCGAAAAATTATGAAAATGATCCTCCAATCATATTTAGTCTATAAGAATCAAACATGTGTCAATATGATTCCAAGATTGGTTGGTTTTTTCAAAACTATGATTTCATATTGGTATGATTTGTGAAAAAAATGAAAAATAACATGTGTAGGGTTCATTACAAAAAAATATCGATTTGATATGAAAACCAAAGAAAAAATCTTCATGTTTTATTGGAATCAACCACACGTTAATGCAGTACCCAAATTTATTGGCATGATAAAAAGTTTCATTTTACCTTCATATTGTTATTAATGTAACAAATCACTTCAAAGGGGTCAAAAGTGAGTAAATTATTACATATTATAGTAGAAATTTAGGATAATTTTCATTAGGACATTTTCTATTTATAAGAATCCATTTTGTGTCAATTCAATGCTCAGACTACTCAGTATGATCCAAAATACCATTTACACTTTTTGTATTTCTATTAAAATTAGATATCACCCATCAAGGGTTTAAACCCATGAAATGACCTCATATTGAAATGAAAACTTAGGATATTTATCCACGAGTCATTTTTTTCTATAAGAATCAATCGAGAATCAATTTGATGCTTGTATTACTTGGTATTATACAAATACAATTTTACCTTTTTATTTTTATTAAAATGACATGTCACCCATCAAGGTGTCAAAAGAAAATAGTCAAGTTCATATTAGTGTAGAAACTTAGGAAAATTATCCTCAAGTAATTTATGATCTATATAAATAAATTTTTCATTAATCTAATTCTTTTATTTCCTGTTATGATGGAAAATATGATTTCAAATTGTTAACACTTGTTAGTAATCATCAAATCAATGATGTAGTGTCCAAAACTAAGGAAAAATGTTCTGATTGACATAAAAAATTAGGTTTGTAATCTTAAATTCATTTTTTATATTTAGAAATCAAACGCATGTCAATACAATATTTTAATTTATCAATATGATCAAAATTATTGGTTGAAATTCATATTGTTATTAATTTATCAAGTCACCTAAAAGATGTAAAAACTGAGAAACTGAGTTTAGATTTATATAAAACCATATAAGTGTGATCCTTAAATAATTTTTATTTATAATAATTAATTTCACTTCAAAATGATGCTTGGATTACTCGATATGATGAAAATCATTATTTCATCCATCTATTCTTAATAAAATGTCATATCCCCCGTCAACGGTTCAAATCTGGACAGATGAGTTTAGAAAGATGTGAAAACATATGAAAATGATCCTTGAATCGTTTTTGATTCATAGGAATCAACCTCTCATCAATATTATTTCCATACTCCTGGTATTATAAAAAGAATGATTTCATATTGTTAACACTTATTAATAAATAAAAAATCACTTATGCATGATTCATACCTAAGAAAAAAATATTTTATTAACATTAAAATTAGGACAACAATCGTTCAGTCATTTATCACTTTTTTTCATAATCTACAAGTCAATCTAATACCTAAATTGATATAAATTATCAAAAGTTTCATTTCACATTCACATTATTATTAAATTAAAAAATCATCTGAGAGGGAAAAAAATTATAAAATGATTTTGTATTATCACGAAAACATAGGATAATGATTTTTCGAACATTTATTATTTGTAATAATTGACTGTGAAAAATATGATTCTTAGATTTCTCGATATGATCCCAAGTATAATTTCAAATTTTTATTTTTATTAAAATGAAATATCACCCATTAAGGGGTCAAATATGAGAAAACAACCTGGAGATAACTTGAAATATTATGAAAATGATCGTTGAGTCATTTGTGATCTATATGAATCAATCGATCCTCAATTGGATTCTTGAGTTGCTCGGTATGTTTCAATTTACAATTTCAAATTTATATTTTTATTAAATTGACATTTCTTCCATCAAGGGGTCAAAACTAAGAATGTGTGTTTGGATTTTCATAGAAACATATGAAAAACTATATTAGAATAATTTTTAATCTTTAGAAATCAACTACGCATCAATAAGATATTTATATTTATTGGTTTTATAGATAATATGAATTTAATTAGTTAAAACATATTAACAAATTACAAATCACCAATATAGGGGTCAAAATTGAGAAAATGGAATGAGATTGACATAGAAAATTAGGGTAATGATCTAAAAGTGATTTCAGATCCGTAGGAATCAAACACATTTCAATCCATTGCTTGAATTTAATGATATTATTGAATGTTTTTTTTTGAAATTAATATTGATATTAAAAGTTTGGGTCACCTAAAAGGGGTCAAAATCCAAAAAATGAGTTTGGATTACCATAAAAACATAGCAGGACTAACCTCAAGTCATTTGTGATACGTAAGAATTAATATTTCATGATTTGATGTCTAGATTTCTTTGTATGATCCTAATTATTTTTTCACTTTTATATTTATACTAAAATGACATTTCATCCATAAAAGGTCCAAAATAGAGAATACATATAAGATCTTGGACTTCTTTTGAGGTATGTTTTTGTTTAAATTTTGATTTCCTTCCATTTAATATGGTTAATGGACTACTTCTTGAGTATGTGAGGAGGATTATCAGTGTCTTGGGGGTTTTGGGAATGAAAGAAGGTTAAAGGGGGTCCATCCAATGCATGTTTCATAGTTGATGCATGGTTAGTAACAGCTGTGTTCCATAAACATGCTTTCCAGGAAGAGTTAGAGGATGGTTGGTGAAACCATGCAAGGGGGGAGGTGAAACCATGCAGACTTAGATAGATCCATTGCATACTGACATTCTGTGATTTTTCAAACCATGTGGGCTCTATATGAGACCATGTAACCTGGGCCCCTCCTCGAAATAGGTCAATGCATGGTTAGCTCACATTTTGTCCAACCATGCAGCCAAACTATACGCCTCATCAAATATTTATAAATTTACAATTTCCCCCCATGGGATTTATGTTTTATTACGCAATTTTTCTTTCCGTTCTTTATATTTCATCCAAGGACGATGAACCCTTCCTCACAGGCTCCTCAAGGATCAATCTTTCTAATTTCAAATACATTTAGAGCATCGTTGGGTGAATATTGAAGCTCTATGTGATTTTAACACTCCTCTTCGTTCCATTTTCGGGATTAGGTCTTGTGTAATGATTCGCCTTATTCCAAATCTCTAAAAAACACTTTTTCAATGGTTCCTAGGTTGGTGCTTCGAAGGTTGTTTGAATTCAAATCAAAGGACAAGGTTAATATAGTGATCATAGATAGAATTGAGGTAGGTGGTCTACAAGTGATATCACATAATCTTATGGTAAAATATATGTGTATTTTGTTTTTTGATTGTACCATTGTATTGTCTACTTTGTTCTCCATAGTAAAAATGAGGATTTATTTTTGGTTAGTCATGAATTAAACACCTCAAGATCCCTATAGGATGAATTGAGGTTTATTAGACGGGTTTAAGGGCCACCCATGGGGTGTGCCACTTCCTTGAACATGAAGTTGAGTTATTAAGAGTGGAATTAACTTGTTATGAGATAGAAACCAATATAATTATTGTTTTCATGTTAACATGAGTTATGAAGTGGAACTAGTGATTATTGTGTTAAGTTGTGGACATGACATAAGGGGGGTTTTGTATAATGTGAATATGCTAAATGGGTTATGAATTGGAAATGGTAATTTTGATAATGGGTTAAGACATGAGGAAGGTATGTGTGTTTAATGAACTATGTTTTTAAATGGTAAATTTGTTCAATGAGTTATGTTTTGTTTATAGATTATGTGTTAAATGGTAAAAGAAGCATGTGCACATGGATTGTTGGTATGTGGGGTATTGGACTGATGATTTATGCCCATGGTTCATGTTAAACTGAGACTCTAATCTCACCCCTATAATGAATAGGTTAGGGAGTCATACATAAGCTCTATGACCCTAACAAATGAATGTGGTAAGGATACCTGGACTGAGGCTTTGAGGTATGTGTTATGTATTGTTTGTCTACTATTTTCCGTAATGATGTAGGGAACATAATTCCTCTCATTATACATAGTAATATATTTGGCATAGGACGAAGTGTAATTGATGAAAATGGATAACCCATGGATTAAATGATGAAAGTGGTTGAAGTGGACTTGTTAATTAATGGCACCCGATTTATCTTTTTTTTCATTTTATTCATTAGTTCACTTGAATACACTATATATTTATACAACATATTTTGTATATAACATTAGTGGTGGCCTACTAAGTTGTACTCACACCATACTTGGGCTATCATTGGGTACCTGAGAAGACTTCATGGTTGCAGGTTTGGACAAGGGAAAAGGCCCTATGCTAGATGGTTTATTTGGGAGTGGGAAGTGCAGGGATGATGGATTCAAAAATGGAAAGAGGAAACATTTTTGGGATTCCTTAGTTTTTATATATTTTTGGTTTCACTTACACTTGGAACTGTATGACATTACATAGTATATTTACTATTTGTTTGTGGGCTTGTACAAAATTTTGGGAAATGTTTTTGTAATTCATGTTTGTTGTTTACTTTTTTCCTTAATCATGTTTCATCTGATGTGGATAACTCTAGTAAAGAGGGTATAGTCTCCCAACTTTTTCCACTAGACCCTCAGTTCTAGTTAGTAGCCTCTGGCATATAGAGTGGTGTACCTGATGTCATGTGGAAACCCATCTCGAGGCACTAGATATAGTGGATAACATGTTGGGGATGTTACAAAGTTCTATTAGAGAGGTTTTTTTTAATGTTGGAACGTAGAGAGGATATAATGATGAGTTGGGCCTTGGTAATGAACTCCTATAGGGGATTATCTAACCCATTTATGGGGTTAAACATAAGTACTCAGTAAAGGATTATTTTTATTGATGTTTTTTGTTATAGTTGGTTGATATTTCACCTTGGTTGATGCACTTGTTGCGTGATGTGACTATTTTATAGTATTTTTCTCAAAAATGAAATTGAACAAGGTTGTGCATACATTCATCATTTTAGGATCCTAGGGATATAAATTACATGCATCATAGTAGGAACACATAGGAAATACATGTGGGATGTTAGGGTTAAAATGATTTTCATTTTCCATGAAATTTGAAATAATTGGTGTCTAATAAAGATGATGCAAACGGGTAAATGGATAGAACATAAAAGAATTTTTAAATTGTAGTTCCTAATGAAGATTCATAATTTTTTTAAAATCATGTTGTGACAAGTTGGAAAGATATAATGGTTTTTAAATGATAATGATTTATGTTGTGAAAATGAAATAGGTAAAAAGGGTGTATAATAAGAAACTTATGACTATCTAATATGGATTTCCCCATATTGACCATTACCCATCGTACAGGTGGTTAAGGGCAGTGTCAGATATGTGACTTTATCCATTGGATAGTATATGTAAAATGGGTTGTTTATGCCTAATATAGATTATTATTTTTTGAAATAAATGGAGGAAATATGTTATGTGTTTTGAGATGTGTGTTTGGAATTGTAGAGAGATTCCACTATGATGACATGTTCCAGTTGGGTGACATGAGGACATCTCTGAGAATGGTCCTCTATCAGTGAAGTAAGAAATGTCGTTGGTCTAGGGTAACATTGGGGAGGATTAGTTTCGTGAGAACATTTCTTGTTTTATGAAGATTATGAAATGAGACCCACGATGGGTTGTACTGAGTATGTTTGATCTGACTAGAGAGTTTTAGTTACAGCACCCTCCAAATTTTACTAGTGAGGGAGGACCATACAATGTTGAGTTATATAGAGATTCCATTTAGAAGATTATTGAACACTTAGAGACTCCTCCTATGCAGAGATTCAAGTTGGCGGATTACATGTTGTGACGATCAGTGAAGTGCTGGTGAGACATCCTAGTTCAAACTGACCAGAAAGATGGTATGTCATGGAAATATTTCCAAAAAATGTTTTTGGAACATTTTGATCCATATACCCTGAGACAATAGAAGTCCATAGAGATTATGAGGTTAAGCTAGGGGACTACGAATGTGATGGATTATGTTAGTCACTTCACTAACTTGAAATGCATTATTCCACCATTAGAAGGGGATGAGGCTACTACATTGAGATTTTTTCAGAAAGAAACATATACATACGATCATGTCCCAGGTGAATATATTACATTTATATAGTATTATTGAAGTGGTGTATAATGCCCATATTTAATAAAATAACCTAAAGGATGCTTCAGGTGGAATATATATGGTTCCATTTGGGAAATTCATTTGTGATACATACACTGGTAGGTAGTTCCATTTTGAGTGTTTTCACTAGGAAGGTGTTTGGAAGAGTATATTGGCAAGATTTATGGCCTCTCAAGGTGATACCATGTGTTTTTGTATTGGTTTGGAAGATCAAGACACATGCATGGTCAGTTTCTCCTCCCACGAGTTGAGTGAAGAGATTGCGGAAGGATGGGGAATGTGCAATGGTTTTATAGGAACCTTCAATGGATGGGTAGTGATGGTGGATCAATGATGATGTAAATTATAGGTAGGGGGTTGGATAACCTATACTAGATTTCTCATGAATGACCAGTTCATCAGTAGTTGGGTGATCCCAAAACCTAATTGGAATGTTTTGTGATTAATGGTAGGGGAGTAGACAAATTTGTCTTCCCTCCTATGGTGGTCTAATTTCAAGATTTGTTTCATGAGGACTTTTCAATTATTTAATACAAGAGATATGTTGATTTCATAATTGAGTTACTACCTAGAAAAGAACCTATTTCTATTATCCCATATATAATGGCACCAACTGAACATAAATAACATAAAAAATGGTTGGATGATTTAGAGAATAAAGTGTTTTTTCATTCTAATGTGTCACCGTGGGGATCTCCAGTTTTGTTTTCTAATAAGTCTGATTGGATGTTGTGACTGTGTGTCAATTAATAGAAGCTGGATAAAATGACAAATAATAACTGATACCATCATCTTTGAATCAATTATTGTTTTTACCAGTTGAGGGGTGCTTCCGTATTCTCCAAAATTGACCTATGATTAGGGTATAATTAGCTGAGGGTGAGACGTTATGAAAAACCATGGAATACTTTTGGTAAAATATATGGTTTATATGAGTTTTTTGTGGGTACATTCATGTTCACCAAGGTACCAGTACTGTTTATGTCCCTAACGATTCAAATCATTCACTTGTACCTGAATCTGTTTGTCGTCATCTTTATGGATGACGTTGTGGTGTTCTTTAAGACTTATGATGATCATTACAAACACATTGAAATTTTCTTATGTACACTAAGAGAGAATAATATATAATATAATATAACTAAGTGTCATTTCTGGGATTATAGTTGACATTTATTTTGTCACTTCATCACTGTGGAAGGTATGTCAGTAGACATAGAGAAAGTGCAGGCATTTGTATCTTGGGAGTAGCCCAATAATGTTTTTGATATATGAAGCTTTCAGGGTTTATGGGGATATTATCGAAGGTTCATTAATGTAATTTAACATTTAGAAACACCAAATTTAGGCTTGGCCAAGTAGGGAATTCATTTTGAATGGTCTGGGTGATGTGATAATGTTTCCCAGGAGAAAAAGAATCAGTTGATTATTGCCCTGATCTTGATCCTAACTAAGACAGGTAAGAACTATGTCTTGTTTTTTGATGCATATACTATTGTCATTTGGGTAGTGTTGACGTCAGATGATTGGGTTCTGGCCTACGGGTCACAACAGTTGAGGCCTCATGAAAACAATAACCATACACATGATCTAAAGTTGACCATGATGGTTTATTATTTTAAATGTTGGTGGTATTTTCTCTTGGGTGAAAGGTTAAATTTTTATACAGATCATAAAATCCTTATGTATATATTATACCAGAATTATTTGAGTCTTTGGTAGAGAATATGGGTTTCATACATGAATCCTGTTGATTTTGAGCTGGTCTTCATGACAGGGAAGGGAAATCATTTTACAAATGAATTAAGTGGGAAGACTTAAAATCAGGCAGTTTGGAAATCTAGTTTTGAGTGGAGGATGATGACGTTATATGCTGAGATGTATCTAGATGTTTATGAGGGATTAGGGGATATGAAACTTCTATCCTTGTCAATTGAGTCTACATTTCTGAGAAACAAACAAGGGAATTTAGTATGAGGATTCGTAGGGTTCAGCTTTTAGGGAATTTCTTGAATGTGGGAATTCATGTTCCAATTGGATTATCAATGGAAATGATATTGTTTATGTCTTTGTACATGTTTCCATTCCTAATAGTATGCAGGAAGAGTTGATTCACAAGTTTCATAACTCTAAGTGGGATATTCACCTTGGTTTAATCAAAATTTATCATGATCTCCATAGAAAGAATTGGTGTAAAGGGATGAAAAGGGAAGATGGAGGTTTTTTATATGATGATAAACCTTTCAATAGATGAAGGTACAGAATCAATGAAAGAGTGGTTTGTTATAGGATTTTCTTATAATAAAATTTAAATGGGATAATGTCATGATGGATTTTTTGTTGGTCTTTTGAGGATGAATTAGAATAATGATGTGATATGGGTAATTATGGATAGATGGACCAAGGAGGAACATTTCTTTCCAATACAATAGATATTCACCATTGAATAGTTGGGTGAGTTGTATATTTGGGAGATAGTGTAGGTTCATGGGGTTCCATAGAATATAGTTTTGGATCATGATATGAGTTTTAATTCATGATTGTTTATATGGTTACATGAGGCGCATGGTACCTAGGTATTTTTGAGTATGGATTTCCACCCACAGACAGATGATCCATTGGATCATACTATTCAGGTGATAAAAAACATGTTGAGGGAATGTGTCCTGGACTTTGGTGGATCTTGAGAGAAGCACATAACACTTGGTGAGTTCACATACAATAATATTTACCAAGAAATGATTCAAATGGAACCATATTGGGATCTCTATGGTTGGTCATGTAGATCTCCATTACGTTGAATGGCGGCTGGGGAATCATTTTTATTGTGACTGAGTCTCATACAGGAGACATGAAATATGGTTCAGTTGATCTAGAAATTTATGGATATGGCTCAGAGTAGGTAGAAGTCATATGTTAATCAATATTATTGACCTCTTGAGTTTATAGTGGGTGATAGTGTGTTTCTTTGGGTGTTTCCAAGGTTAGGTCACCATCAGATTCAAAAATAGGGTAAGTTGGTGCCCAGCTACGTGGGACCATTTGAGATTTTGGACAGGATCAGACTGGTGGCATACTTATTGGATACTCCACATCGGTATAGTGGCATGCATGATGTTTTTCATGTGTCACAGCATCAGTGGTATCACCCCAACCCTTCCAATGTGATAAATTTTGATGATGTTGATCTTCAGGTTGATGCATCATTAGAGGAGCATCTGGTTCATATTGTGGGTCATAGTGAGAATGTTATAAAAGGTACGTTTGTGTCTTTAGTTTGAGTTTTTTGGAGGTATGTTAACATTTAGGAGGAAACATGTGAGAGTGAGGTAGATATTTAGTGGTCCGTTCTTTTTACCTTGAATACTCAATGACCCTTTGGAGTGTGGCTTGAGGATGATCCGTTATAAGGTGCAAAGGTTGTAAGATCATAGAACTCTTTTTAGGTACATTCTTATTTAAATTTTGGTTTCATTCACTTTAATTTGGTTAATAGAATGTTTCTCAAGTTTTTGAGGAGGCTCGGAAGTGTTTGACGATTTTTGGACATGATAGAAGGGAAAAGGGGGCTATCTGGTGCTTTCATGGAATAGGTGGATCTTGGTTAGTGAAACTATTCAAGGGGAGAGGTGAAACCATGAAGGCTAAGATAGATCTGTCCCTCATGGTCACTACATGGTTTTACAAACATTTTGGACTCCCCATGGGATTGTGCAATCTGGCCCCCTCCTGGTAAGAGGGTGGTGCATGATTGGCACATGGTTTGGACAACCATGCATCTAAATTGTGCACCTCATTAAAGGTATGCAAGTTTACCATTTTTACCCCTCATGATTAAAGTATTCTTACCAGATTTTCCTCCCCATTCTTACTAAAGTTTCCAAGGGTGACAAAGCCTTCCCCAAAAACTTCCGAAGGATTTCTCTCCCTCATTTCTAATCTGTATTGGTGCGTCATTGGGTGTAGATCAATTCTCTGGGTGAATTTAACACTCATCTTCTTTACTATTTCTAGATTAGGGGTTTTAGAGTCATTATTCTTCTTCTAAATCCCTAAAAACCTATTTTCCCTTGTTTCATATGTTTTGGATTTTAAGGGTGTTTGAGTTTGATTCAAAGGCCAATGTTGATTGAGCGTTCATCCACGAAATCAAGGTAAGTAGTATATAAGTGATATCCCACGGTCATATGGTTAAATTTCTGTGTATGTGGTTGTTTGTGTCATGACCTAACCCGACAATGCTTGAGAAACAACTGCCATAATCCCACATCCAATAGGACTGGGGCTGGTGACCAGCTCTGAGTAGGCATATCACACACAAGGGAGGAATTATCCTAAATTACCTGTACACATACACATACATCTCCAAGACCATAGAATTATGAAATGATAAATACTGATAATTATACATGCATACATCTATAATTCCACAATCATAGTATGAAAAAGTACTAGAAAACATAAAGTAAAAAGGGGTTAAATACAAGCCCTCCCAAAATTAGAAAATAAATTGTGACCTGTAGAGGCCCAAATCTCGACGTACAAGAACATTAAATTACTTTTTCAGAATACTTATTACATAACAAAACCAGACACACAAGGACCGTAATAGTTTAGGGTCTTTGGAAACTTGGAACGTAATATTCTAATCATGGTGAAAGATATTTAACATATCCCATAAATATATTCCCTTTTTTCTTACCTAAAACCTTTCTTTATATCCTGGGGAAAATAAAACATAAAAAGGGTGAGCTCAAATGCTCAGTAAGGGTAAGCATGGAGAAAATAAAACAAACCATGTACATTTGATGAAAACATGAACATAATGTTTAAACATCGAAATCTTGACCAATGACATAAAACATGGAAGTACGTAAGGCATAGATCAAAATAGAACATCAATCATGATAAAATAGCTTGTAAATAAAAATTGTAATTATGGAAAAACATTAAGCACAAGATATTATTTCCATAGTAGCCAAGGCATTCCTGCCAAGACCATCTTAGTAGACAAAGTCCCTTTATGAATCGAGTTTATTCCTCGTTCCAGTCATATATTACTGAACAGGATTAACTTACCATTCCATCCATGTCTATCTCAAGAGATATAAATCTTTACCCAATGCATTGGAGGGAGATATAGGTCCCAACCATCTCATAATGAAATCATTCTTACTTGTGCCACAAAATAAACATACATCATTCATAATAACCAATGAATAAAATAGGTTTCACAAACATCATCCCATCATCACATAATCCATATAAAATTAGCGGATATCATTTCATAATAATAAAAGTGAAACCACGTAAATCATAGAGACATTATACTTGAAACATACACATATTAAATATTGTCTTATTAGATGGAAAAATGGTTTTGATAAATCACTTGAAATGAATTCTTGAGGAAAATATCCTTTCTTCTTCAAATTCAAATTATTTTCACAAAATGTCATGCAATTTTTAAAGAAATTGATTTTTATTGGAAATAGTCCTGAAATCTTTTGTAGGAAGCTTCATGAAAATAAGGCTTTATAAAACTGTAAAAAATCCTTTCATGCCATGTAAGTTAAAAAAACATTCTCCTCGTATTTTTATCGGAAAAGTCAAAAAGTACCTCATAACTTAAACAAAAGAAAGATTCCTTACATACCATGTAGTAAAAGTAAAAATGGGTAAAAAGGACATTAAACATACAAAAAACACATTTAGAAAACATGGACATTGATGATAAAAATAACCCCAGTAAATACTTACGTATAAATAATCTTGGATAAAAATGAGATTTGCAAAATTATCGCTTAACTTATGTCCGATATGCCTCGTATGTATCCGAACATCCTATATAATTATTTAAATAATGTTATTGACTTATTACAGAATAATATTCATTTTTATGATATCATATATAGTTTACTTATGACTTTACATTACCCGTTCTTTTGTAAATTCGATGTAAAAGCAGCGATTTGGGTAAAATTGTTTCATTTATTGTATGTGTTTCGACTTGTTGTTCTTGATATTATTACTTATATGCTGATTTAATTAATTACAGAATGTAAAACATGATTTATATATAATATATATTTATCATATACATATATATATGATAGATCTATAAATGGAATGAAATACACCATTCATGGAGATGGTAGGCCGTACGTATGCATGAATGCTGTTTTCATTTCCTTATTGAATTGAATGGAATTAAGTAGATGAAAAACATATATATATATACATAAATATAGTATCATTATTATTTCATATATTTCATTATTATTCATTATATATACTTTATAATCATTCGTGAATGGTTAACATGGAAAATGAATCTCATCGCGTCGTGGAGACAGTAGTCCGTACGTACGCACGAGCGATGATATCATTTACATGATCGTGGAATTGTATTGGAGTGTATGTATACTATTTCAGAATAAATATCACTTTTAAATAATTATATATAGTTATTATTTACACCATTATACCTATCCAAATAAGGTGGTGGTGGAAAATTGATTACACCACGGTGTGGAGACGGTATTTCGTACGTACACACGTGCGGTGATTTCGTTTTCCGTAAGATGGATAGATGATGAAATAGGGTTGTTTCATAGATATAATATAATATCAGTATATGATTGATACTGATGTTATTAATTCATAATGAGACAACTAAATAAGAATAAGTGGAAGAAGAAATAAAGTTGAAAGAATCGGTAACAGACATTACCTTTTCTTTGAAGCGCCTCTTTGACACCTCCTCTTAGGGCACTAAAATTGTTATTTGAAGAATACAAGGACCTATAGGATGTTTATAGAAAATTGGATATGAGAATTTGGCAGGGTTTTTCCGAGCGTGAAGGCTCCAAGTGGTGTAAGGAAGAGAGGGAGGAGGTTCCCTTTTATAAGGGAGGAGAGGGGTACCTTTGGAAAAAAAATTATTTTATTATAAAGTAATATTCGGTTTTTAATAGCTACAAATTGATTTATTTCTAAGCTACGGTGGGAATCGGTTGAAATCCTCTCATCCAATAGAATTTAGACAAGTTTAGGTTTCTATTTTAACCTTATCATTGAGAATTAACTTTAAGTTAGATAATTTAACTTTTACCGTGTCTTCTTGTTTTCTTACACTATAAGGTTAATAAACATACTATAACCAGCCAAAGGATCCCCAAGTTGTTTATTATTAATATATATAT
Source organism: Viscum album (assembly GCA_963277665.1). Taxonomy (NCBI): domain Eukaryota; kingdom Viridiplantae; phylum Streptophyta; class Magnoliopsida; order Santalales; family Viscaceae; genus Viscum; species Viscum album. The sequence continues at coordinate 1,022,024,683 of OY728134.1, read as the reverse complement.
CCTCATATAATTCATTTTTCTGAACTTTATATTTTTTGGAATAAAATAAAAATTAATAATAAAATATTTGTTTTAAAAACTATTTTATGTCAATTTTGACACTATTTGGTACTTGATTTTTTTTGAAAATCATAACAACATGATTAGTTCGAAAAAGGTAATTAAATCAATAATAAAATGTCATATTAACCTAGAAAATTAGTTTAATTCATAAAAAGTTTAAATTACATTTATTTTGGTATTTATAATATCAATTATTTTAATATTTCATTATTTAGGTAATTACTGCATCATCATTATGTCATGAATAACCTAAATTATTCAATGTCTAAAAATTAAAAATAAAATACCATTAGGTAGGAAATATTTTTATCTTTATAATTAATATTTATAGTCAAATTTATCTTATGTATAACCCTATATTAAAAATGATTTAGTTATTAAACTCTGATTTTAACTATTTTAACTCTTCCTTAAATAAATTAACAATAAATGTCCTAATATAATTCAAGAGGACCTAAATGGTCATATTTTATTCCTAAGGTTGTGTTTGGTCGAATTAAACTTATCCAATAGAATTTTTACATGTGTTAGGGTATTAATAATATCATTTTTACCCTTAATTACCCTATTTACTTTTAACCGTGGTAAATAAAGGTAAAAAGTTACTATTCAAAAAAAATTATTTTCATCTCATTGAACAACATTTTAGCCCTTGATATTAACCGTTTCTCTTGTAATTTTGAAATTCCACTCACAGAAGTAGTAAAATTATGTTTTATGTGAATTTCCAAATTCTCCTAAGAGGTGGGTAAAAGACGGTAAAAAGTTCAATTTTTTTTAAATATCTAAAATTCTTATAAAATGACTCCAATGAATTACATTGAACTTATATAAATATTATGTATCAATTTTGACTTAAAATAAATTTAAATAAAATAAATAATTATTTAAATAAAAAGTTGGTTTTTAAATATTAACCTAGTGTTTTCACTATTCATCAAAAATTGAATGTTTTCAGAAAAATACCAAAATTTATCCCTAGGCTAATTTCGAAATTCTGAATCCAAAAATGAAGTCCACTTTGAATGGTAAAATTTATAAAATTTCAAAAAAGTGTGTATTATTATTCATAATGGCTAGTTCATAATAATATTATAATAATATCACGTTTAGTGAAACTCGGTATTGCGTACTACACACGCTATCGAGAAAGGTCGTGATTGCATGTAATATAAGCCAAGTTAGGGTTGCGTGTAGTGCAAGACTCGTTTGTTGTTGCGTATAACAGAATCCAACCATATTTCATTTATACATTGAATATATATATATATATACACTCAATGTTGCGTATAACATAATCAAAACTTATTTCATTTATACATGAAAAAAATCTATACATAATGTTGTATAAAATAATTTCCACAAAATGAACCTGAAATTGTGTGTAACATGAGCCAAGGATTGTTTTGCGTATATTGCAAAATAATACGGTGTTGCGTATAGCGCAAGATAATCTTGGTGTAGCATAAAACAAAATACATCAAAGAAAGTGAAAAGAATAATTCTCATAAAATCTCAGGCTGTTACATTCTACCCCCCTTAAAATTAATTTCGCCCTCGAAATTCGTCGGGGTTATAAATGGTTTTCTACTTGAATGTTTATTTAATAGAAACCCACATCATAAAAAGGAATACCAAAACTTATCTTTAAAAACTAATGTATGGAACGTAACGGTTTCCCAAATTAACTAATCACTGGGCTTCCACATATGAGAACATAGGGGATAATATGGATATGGAATAGAAATCTAACTGTCATGTTCTGATGGAGAGTGGTAGAGAACATGGTTATGAAAAAGCCAACAATCACAAAGCCATGAATTTGTGATGATCTAGGGTACCATCTGATTCATTGGATATAAGGGTACTAGGACCAAAATTTTGGTTTTCAAGATCATTTCCCTAAATTTGAAGAAGAAAAAATTCTTACTTTATTTTGGTAAAATCTCACCGTTGTTCGTGCCTTGAAAAATTTCCACTTTATCTCTTTAAGAATTGAAGTTGAATTTTTCTTTCGCGAAGTTTTAGCAGATCATGCGATATAATGATAGGTCATTCCATCTATCTCAAACATAAGTTAGAAAAAGTTATAAGTCCATATATGGTGAGATTAATCAGATATGGTTCCAAAATGGACTTATACTTCATCTATCATCCTGCATAATAAAATAAAACTAGTTTCTAATAACCAGGGACTTCCTGTAGGACAGGGGTAGGAAATAAAGGCCTGTCGCACTTCGGTTGTAGGTTCGATTCCTACAGCCTTGTCCGATGTGATGGGTTGTCGCCCGTCCTACAGGTTGTCCTTTTTTCTAAAAATACATTGTTATAAATTTCCATCAACAATATTGAAAAAGTTCTAGCCTTAAACAATACTAACTTAGGTCCAACATAACCCATTCAATTCTTTAGGATTATCCAAAATACTGTTGTCCAATTTCATATTATAGTTAAAACGATTACCAGAGAGTTCATATAATAAGCATGTTAATACAATCGTTGATCCCCATATGTCATAAGATATATCTTTTTGGTCACATTCCAAACATTCGAAGGCCTTAATCATGTATTTTCTTGAAAAATGAATACCCATTGAACCATAGTGAAAACATGAATGCAGTTAAAAGTTAACACTGTCAACATACCAAAATCCTCAAAATTCTATATACTCAAACCATGATATCAGTTAGTCCTTATATCAATCATGAGCTCATGAATACTATCATACATATTATATCCTCCTGATCCACTTGTTATGTGCATATCATATTCTTTCCAAAAATATCTGAATAACCTTTCATGGTTACTAGTACCATTCAACATATACATTCAAATACTTTAGGAAAAAATAGTGTAACAATACTTGGATGTTTATATATTCCATAGTACCATTAAATTACCTATACAACATAACTCTTGATAAACATACAATCATTCCACTACCTTCTTAAACCATTGAACAAGCTTCAACAGTTTTTTCATCTCATATATCATTCATAGTCTCCTCATCATCATCCACATAAATACTACCCATATGACCATGCTTATTCTATTCATGAGATTTTCCCTTAGGGAATTGGTTTGCATAATTCCAATACATTCCACATTTAAAACATTTAATCATTGTTCATGTCATAGCAATACCATTATCCTTATCCATGGTGTTAACTGAACCTTTTCCTTTTCACTTACTGGATTTGTGTCCTTCTTTTCCACACCCAAAGCATCTTCTATTTATTTTGAAACATTCTCCTTGATTCCTCTTCCGACATGATTTACATGATAGAAATTGAACATTCCTTCATCTATGATCATCATGAAACTCCATCATTCTCTTATTAGCTGAGTCAGGAAGCTTACCAAAGTTGAGATTATTTATCATATTATGAGATAGCTAATTAGGTATAATAACGATATGTGGACCTCCAGATCCAATTTCATTTGGTTTCTCCTGAAGAATATCATTCCATTGTCTATCATATCTTCCATTATCGTGAATCTTCCCGTTCCAATCCATTTTCTAGAACCCAAAAAGAATAGTATGAGAGGGAAAAATCATAATCAAGGGGGATTACCTTCAATATCTAACATCTTCTGTTTAATTCTAAGATTTTTACCATAATTCTAGGACTATAACCTATACGTATACTTATCCTTAGGGAAATCCCTATACATACCTTAAAAATATCTCTTGGTATTTCACTAAAGTTTCTGCATCCTATTTTCCTAAGGTTAAGAAAACCTTCACTCTGATACCAACTGTATAGACCCAAAGCTTGAAGTACATGGACATTACATTACTTTTTCAGAATACTTAGTACATAAAAAAAATAGACAAACAAGGAACGCAATAGTTTAGTGTCTTTGGAAATTTGGAACGTAATCTTCTAATCGTGTGAAAGATCTTCAACAACTCCCCTAAAGATCTTCCATTTTTTTCTTACCTAAAACCTTTCTTTATATCTTAGTGAAAAGAAAACATAAAAAGGGTGAGCTCAAATGATCAATAAGGTTAAGCATGGAAGAAATAAAAAAACCATATACATTTGATTAAAACATGAACATAATGTTTAAACATCAAAATCTAGAGCAATGTCATAAAACATGGAAGTACGTAAGGCATAGATCAAAATAGAACATCAATAATGATAAAATAGCTTGTAAATAAAACTTGTAATTGTGGAAAAACATTAAGCACATGATATTATTTCCATAATAGCCAAGGAATTTCTACCAAGACCATCTTAGTGGACAAAGTCCCTTTCTGAATCGAGTTCACTCCTCGTTCCAGTCTGGTATTACTGAACCAGATTAACTTGCTATTCCAGCCATGTCTATATCATGAGATATAAATCTTTACTCAATTAATTGGAGGGAGATATAGGTCCCACCCATCTCATAATTAAATCATTCTTACTTGTGCCACAAAATAAACACACATCATTCATAATAACCCAACGAATAAAATGGATTTCATAAACATCATCCCATCATCACATAATCCATATAAAAGTAATGGATATCATTTCATAATAATAAAAGTGAAACCATGTAAATCATATAGAAATTATACTTTAAACATACACATATGAAATAATGTCATCTTAGATTGAAAAATGGTTTTGATAAAACACTTGAAATGAATTTTTGAGGAAAATATCCTTTCTTCCTCAAAATCAATTTCTTTTCACAAAAAGGCATGCATTTTTAAAATAACGAGTTTTTTTTGGAAATAGTCATGAAATATTTTGTAGGGAACTTCATGAAAATAAGGCTTTATAAATCCGTAAAAATCCTTTCATTCCATATAAGTTAAAAAACATTCTCCTCGTAGTTTTGTCGGAGAAGTCAAAAAGTACCTCATAACATAAACAAAAGAATGATTCCTTACATACAATGTAGTAAAAGTAAAAATGGGTAAAAAGGACATTAAACATACATAAAAACACTTTTTGAAAACATGGAAATGTATCATAACAATAACCCCAGTAAATACTTACATATAAGCAATCTCGGATAAAAATGAGATTTCAAATATTATCCCTTACCTTATGTCCGATATGCCTCGTATGTATCCAAACCTCATGTATAATGATTTAAATAATGTTATTGACTTATTAAAGAATCATATTAGTTGTTATGATATCATATATAATTTACTTATGACTTTACATTACCCGTTCTTTTGTAAATTCGATGTAGAAGCAGTGATTTGGGTAAAATCGTTTCATTTATTTAACGTGTTTAGACTTGTTGTTCTTGATATTATTACATATATCCTGATTTACTTAATTAAAAAATGTAAAAAATGATTTATATATAATATATATTTATCATATAAATATATATATAATAGATCGATAAATGGAATGAAATACGCCGTTCATGGAGACGGTAGGCCGTACGTACGCATGAACGCTGTTTTCGTTTCCTTATTGAATTGAATGGAATTAAGTAGATGAAATACACACACATATATATATATAAACACATAAATATAGTATCATTATTATGTCATATATTTAATTAATATTCATCATATATACTTTATAATCATTCATGAATGGTTAACATGGAGAATGAATCTCATCGCGTCGTGGAGACGGTAGTCCGTACGTACGCACGAGCGATGATATCATTCCCATGATTGTGAAATTGTATTGGAGTGTATGTATACTATTTCAGAATCAAAATAACTTTAAAATAATCATATATAGTTATTATTTACACCATTATACCCATCCAAGTAAGGTGGTGGTGGAAAATAGATTACACCATGGTGTGGAGACGGTACTCTGTACGTACACACGCGCGGTGATTTCATTTTCCGTAGGATGGATAGATGGTGAAATAGGGTTGTTTCATACTTATAATAACATATCTGTATATGAGTGATACTGATATTATTACTTCATAATGAAAAAACTAATGAATAAGAAGTGGAAGAAGAAATAAAGTTGAAAGAATCGGTAACAGACATTACCTCTTCTTTGAAGCGCCTCTTTGAGACCTCCTATTAGGGCACTAAAATTGGACTTTAAAGAATACCAGGACCACTAGTATGTTTCTAGGAATGTGTAGAAGAGAATTTTGCAGGGTTTGGCTGAGTATGAAGGCTCAATGTGGTGTGAGGAAGAGAGGGAGGAGGTGCCCTTTTATAAGGGGGGGGAGCGGGGCACCTTTGGAAAAACAAAAATATTATTTTATTATAATGTAATATTCAATTTTTAATGGATCCAAATTGATTTATTTCGAATATAAGGTTGGGATGGGTCGAAATCCCCTCATACAATATAATTTAGAAAAGTTTAGGTTTCTATTATAACCTTATCATTTAGATTTAACTTTAAGATAGATAATTTAACTTTTACTGTGTCTTCTTGTTTTCTGACACTATAATGTTAATAAACATACTATAACCAGCCAAAAGATCCTCAAGTTGATTATTATTAATATATATATATATATAACCTTATCTAAGTAATTTGGCCGAACCTTATATTTGTAGGAATAAAATAACAATTACTAATATAATATTTATTTTAAAAACTATTTTATGTTAATTCTAACACTATTTGGTACTTGTGTTTTTTTGAAAATCATAAAAACATGATTAGTTCAAAAAACATTAATCAAATCAATACTAACATGTCATATTAACCTATAAAATTATTTTAATCCATAAAAAGTCTCAAATTACATTTATTTGGGTATTTATAATATCAATTATTTTAATATTTCATTATTTAGGTAATTACTGCATTACCATTGTGTCATAAATAACCTAAATTATTTAATGTCTGAAAATTATAAATAAAATACCATTAGGTAGGAAATATCTTTAGATTTCTAATTAATATTTATAGTCAAATTTTTCTTATGTATAACCCTATATTAAAAATCATTTAGTTATTATACATTGATTTTAACTATTTTAACTCTTCATTAAATAAATTAATAATAAATGTCCTAATCTAATCCAAGTGGACCTAAATGGTCATATTTTATTCCTAAGGTTTTGTTTAGTCTAATTAAACTTATCCAATAGAATTAGGACGTGTTTAAGGGTAATAATAATATCATATTTACCCTTAATTACATTATTTACTTTTAACCGTGGTAAATAAAAGTTAAAAGTTACTATTCACCTAAAATTAGTTGCATCTCATTGAACCACATTTTAGCCCTTTATATTAACCATGTCTCTCACATTTTCTAAATTCCACTCACAAAAGCTGTAAAATTACGTTTTATTTGAATTTCCAAATTCTCATAGGAGGTGGGTAAAAGACGGTGAAAAGTTCAATAAAAGTTTTTATATATCTAAAATTATTATAAAATGAATCCAATGAATTAAATTGAACATATATAGATATTATGTATCAATTTTGACTTATAAAAAATTTAAATAAAATAAATAATTATTTAAATAAAATGTCGGCTTTTAAATAGTAACCTAGTATTTTCACAACTCATCAAAAATTGAATGTTTTAAGAAAAATACCAAAATTTTACACTAGGCTAATTTTGATATTCCGAATCCAAAAATAAAGTCCATTTTGAAAGATAAAATTTATAAAATTTTAAAAAATGGGTATTACTATTCATAATGGCTAGTTCAAAATAATATTATAATAATATCTCGTTTAGTGAAACTCGGTATTGCGTACAACACATGCTATCGAGGAAGGTCGTGATTTCATGTAATATAATCCATGTTAGGGTTGCGTGTAGTGAAAGACTCCTTTGTTGTTGCGTATAACAGAATCCAACCATATTTCATTTATACATTGAATATATATATATACACTCAATGTTGAGTATAACATAATCAAAACTTATTTCATTTATAAATTAAACAAAATCTACACGTAATGTTGTGTAAAATAATTTCCACAAAACGAACTTGAAATTGTGTGTAACAAGAGCCAAGAATAGTGTTGTGTATATTGCAAGCTAATACGGTGTTGCGTATAGTGCAAGATAATCTTGGTGTAGCGTACAACAAAAGACATCAACGAAATTAAAAAGAATAATTCTCATAAAATCTCGAGTTGTTACATGACATGATTACAAGGAGGGGACTAGTATCAAATAAAACACAGGTATACTCAGTATTTTAGCTGAAACTAATCTCCACCTACTCTTAGTCCTCCAAGGACTCTATAAGAAGGGTCATCATCTGTATAAGACACGACATGTGCGAGCCGAGCACATGTTGGGTGAGTATAACAATACCCAATAGAAAACCCAGAAATCACAAAGCATAAAGCATCAAGAGTATTCATATAATTATAGGATATTTCAATCATAGAGTAATTCATACAATAAAAAATCAATATATACTAATAAAAGACTCTGAGTCTCAAAGTTTTTGACTATTTCCAGCCATAGATCCGTCTTGAGGTTTTCAAGATGACACTCATCCAAGAGATCTTAATCAACAATCCCTTCCATCTCTAATGGAATTCATCTGAGAGATATCAGTCACTGAATATCTTTAAGATGATAGAACATCCCTTCTATCCCATAGTTTACACCCATATGCTCTCGATACAAGGAATATCACACTCGATACTAAAGGGATTCGTCAAAGATACACACTCCATTAGAGTAATACCCCATAGAATGATCATAATCTCAATACACAGATAATGGGCCAATGCCTAGGGATTATTGGGGGGGGGGGGGGTGGAACTAGACCCTACTAGAAACAACCTCATAGATAGGGGATTGGTGCCCATGTAAGTATTTGACACACAGATTCCTACAACCCCATCAAAGGAATACAAAGGATGTGAGGTTTGATCTAGGCCTCTTAAAGAGAATACATGCTCTAATATGCGTTGGTATCTGTCTAATTAGGCTAAGATAACTCTCTCTAGAATAAAGGATATCATCCTCACTACACTGATTATCATGAAATAAAAGCTGAGTCACTCTATATGATGGGAACATGATACCATTCCGAACGCTCATAAGAAAGGACCAATGGAACACTTTCAACCGATACTAGTCCAAAGAAACTCACACAAACTCTCAATGAAGCTGAGCTATAAAAAAGAGGAAATATAACATGTCCTCAAAGGAGTACACAGTGTGTCCCTAGGGGTACATGGTGTGTCTCACTTAACTGGGTATAGCTCATGTATCTCTCTCTCACATAGCATGTCCTCTTTCTCAATACAAGGTGTGTCCCTGAGGGTACGCAGTATGTTGGAGTCCTTATAGAACTCAGCAGTCAATCTTTCCAATGACACTGTACTTTATTGATTAAAATGTGTGTATCCTTCCACACATGGCATGTGGGGCCACATGATGTCCCGGGTGTATACTCTCTGTACTCGCCGAGCCATCTGCTGCATGTTACATGATTTGTGACAAGGAACACAGGGTATGTCACAATAAATGGCCTCTAAGGCATGTAACTCTCATACATTTTGAGATATCATATAAGGTTTCCATCATGTGTGACATGATTCACATGTCTTTTGAAACATATCTCCATGCTAAAACCCTAATTCCTCACTAAAAGGGGTCTACATGGCGTGCATTCATAAGACTACACGTCATGCAATCGAGAATTTCACAGAAACTCCAGAATATTCACACATTCATCCAATCCATTCAAAACCATTGATTATTCACTAAATCATTCCGTAAGATGTGGATTTGAGTTTAAATGATTCTCCTTTCCAACTATGACTATATTCTTTCCATTCTAGTCATACCGACCTCTCAAGAAACAACCATTGTTACGCCTTGATGGTAACACATGATAAAATTGAGAACCACATCTCCCAATCCATATGTGTATTAAATTTCATAGTCATATACATCAACAACATTTCTAGACTTCTATCCATGACCCGTGGTAATGATTCATTACACCATTGATGAAATGAGCAATTATATTTTATCGGGTATTGATCGAATCATAGGCCAAAGAAATTTACAATGACGAACGCACTTAGAACGAGGAGAGAAACCCATAAACCATAAAAATTTGGAACTAAACTCATAATTTTTTCATTTAGTCCTCAATCCATTTTCCTAGGAAAAAAATTATGAGGTATAGAAATCAACAAAAAACTGAATAAAAGTTATCCCCAAATCCGGCAATTAAACACATACCCGCATAATGATCGTTCGATGAATCAATATTTTAGTCAATTGATTTTGTTTTTTTTGTGGGATAATAAATGATTATAAATAAAAAATGGAAAATTATACCTATATATTTGATTTATTGTTGATGAAGAATGGTTTTTTTGTCATCATTGATGAGATCTGTGAACTCTGGTTGCACAACGATTCTTGATCTGATCCTGATCAATCGTTGTTCACCAAGAATTATCTCCTATAATGGCATCTAGTTATCCAAGGTTTATAAAAAAACCCTATGATAAAATACATATCTATATATTTAAATAGTTAGTAAGTCACTGTGTTGAAGAAAATAAATTGATTTATTTTGTTAATTTCACTCCCATGGAAACATTTTCAGAAATTCCATGTGCCAACAAATATTATGTTGTGCCTATGGTAAAACCCATATTCTGAAACCAATGGTTCCATCATATTTTAAATCCAAGCCTCCATTCAAGAGTTATTCCACTTTTCAGGATAACATCATGTGTGTGATATTTAATATATTTCAAAAAATAATATCAGGCGCATCGGGCCATTGAATCTCATGTTATCTCGACACCTAGCACTGAAAATATTATTATAAATATTAAAAAGTCCTATAGGATAAAAAATGGTACATTAAATTATTCTATTATTCAATTTTTTCATCCTCGAAAAGAACAAACAAGAAAATGGTAAATATATTCAGATCTCAACTAGGTCTATTGCTCCCATGAGCTCTCCCAATGATTTCTTATGCTCTCAACAAACACACACCCAAAGAAGACACTCACCCAAAAAGGGTCTTTCTTCTATCAGATATCAATGTTATTAGATTCTTGAAAAGGAATATTCACTCCCATGGCCCAACTAACCCTGGTCTTTACCACACAATGATTTGGGAACATACCTACTCAGTTGGGACATGTAGATAACACTAAACAACCAAAACTATAGTTGTCATAGAGTTATGTGGTAAAACAACTCACTATCTTGACACAACAGTAATGAAATAATGGTCCTAAGAACCCACAAGATATCATACCATCATGGATAAAACATCAAAACCTTGAATTGAATGGCCTTTTTCATTTTTCTACAAATGACACCTGACATTTCTAGGCAGTCCTCATCTGCCCCTAGCTTAACTGCAACCCTGAAAACCATCACTAGCACAAAAACTAAAAACCATGCACTATTACTCACAAGCTCTGACCAATATGAATATTCCATATAAGGTCTCCCATATATGGACCTGAATGGTGATACTCTCTTTTTGGAGTGATAATAATCATGATACGCAAACTCCATGTAACGCCCCGACCCTAGTTACCTAGAGTCGATGCATTATTACATAACATTGGCATGATCACGAGAAAGATCATGTCTCGAAAGACCGATTAGTTTAGTAGCTTTGGAATAACTAGATACATCCATAAATTTTTACATTACATCATAAAAAAACATCTTGTCTTCATATCCCCTCATACTATCCCTGCAGGTCATTCATAAATTACTTCTTCATAATCCTGGGAAAAATAAAACATTGAAAGGGGTGAGCTCAGATGCTCAGTAAGGATAACATTATAGCAGAAGCTTTCATAAATAAGCATAAACACTTAAGGCAATTTATAACTAAAACAAAAGCCTTTTAAACTTGAACTTCAGCATAAAATGGCAAAGGTAAAATGAAATAATGCCATTTACTTACTCACATGGATATTCTACTAGTCGAATGATCACATGAAATATCAATATCCACTTTCATAATGTTGGAATGCATAATGCCAGACTATTATAACCACATAGCCAAGGCCTCGTGCCAAGACTACAAATACGATTTTGTCAAGGCCTTGTGCCAAGACACTAGTTTGTCTCATGAGACCTACCAATGCATCGAGGAGCTATAGCGGGCTCCACCCATCACTTATTAAGTCCAATGCATTCCTCATATGAACATGTTTAAACATAACATAAACATTCGTATTAAAACTAGCATACGAAATGTCAATACTTTTACCACAAACCATGAATGATATAAAAACAGCGCATCCACAGTCAAACATGACTCATTCGATACAATATGGAAGATTGTATTGTATCACATTAACCTCAATCAAGAATAATTAATGATGTTGACATAAATGAAAATAATCATTAAAACTATTTGAGAGAATTATCCCCCTTTTCTTGAAAACATTTAAAAGTCACACTATATGTCAAGAAGCCATTTAAAAGTAGATTTTTGAATCAAAGTGTCACATACCACTTTGAAACTTTTTAAAAGGAGTTTTAATTTCTAAAACTTTAATGTCCATATAAATAAATCCTTAAAACCATTTTTAAAACATGGACATTAATGAGCAAGATTTAGAAGAATAAGTCTTTAAAACATTTAAAAATGGTATTTTAGTTAGAGATTCAAACCAAAAGAGACACTTGAATACAAATAATTGAGGTAATAAAAACTTTGTAATATCATGAGGATAAAGGGATTCATGATATACTATGTCAAAGTACATTATATACACCACATAAAAGTGATTTGGTGTATATCAACAAAGAAGTCTCAATGGAATGTAAATTGAGATGAAATCTCTCATAAAGGCCGTATCCTTAGGTTAAGGATAAATCAACGACATAATTATGTGTGACAAATATAAATACACTAAATATGATTGGATATTCAGTGTAAAACAATCAAAGGATATTCACACATATTCTTGTAAAAACAACACCAACAAATTGGATGTTTAACTCAACAAATGGTGAATGAGTTAAAATTACTCTTATCAAATTCATATCAATGACTTGAGAATTACCAATGAGTGATTATGTGTATCAAAATTATATCCACAGGAAGGGGAGTGCAAATTATGACATAATCAAATGAATAGTGATTCCACACATAATCATGGAGTAATATAATCAATGAAATATGCGTAAAGCCAAATGAGTGGGAATTGAAATCTAAAATTCCCTCACCGATTAGGTAACATACGAAACATACACCCATGAAAGAAGTATCATACCATGATGATGTAAATACCCATGAATTAAAGTATATTACACAATGAATACAATCATGGGCAGTACACATACACCACATGCAATAATTAAGTGGTGATCAATGGAAATCTCACGAAATTAAAAGTGAGATAAGAAACCCCTTACCACGTTAATCAACTGAGTCGTATGGCCAAAAGTTAATAACCACCAAATGATTTACAGAATAACATGAATATAAATAGAATCATGAATATATATCAAATGGCAGTACACAATACACCACTTTCAATAATTTAGTGGCGAAAAATGGAAATCTCACGGAATTGAAAGTGAGATAAGAAAATCCCTTACCACCTTAATCAACTGAGTCATATGGCCAAAAGTTAATAACCACCAAATGATTTACAGAATAACATGAATATAAATAGAATCATGATAATATATTTCAAATGGCAGTACACAATACACCACTTTCAATAATTTAGTGGCGAACAATGGAAATCTCACGGAATTGAAAGTGAGATAAGAAAAATCCCTTACTTTGTACTTTTTCCTTGGTCGATGGTAGGTTTACCTCCTGTATAAAGGTGAAATAATTTTTATTGAATTATACAAGAATCATTTACTTTAATATGATATCATATATGATATTTTAACATTGATTTGTTAATAATATCTTAGAATTATCGTCATTTCGGGTGTTAACGGGTTCATTTTACTTTATATTCTTTGTTATGTGAGCCATATTCGTTATTAATGGGATGTATATTATTCATATCCAGAATTATATCAAGTCCTTAGATAATATTTTTAAATCATCAAATGATAATTATACTTGAATGGATATTATGGACAATGAATCTCATCGCGTTCGTGGAGACGGTATTCCGTACATACGCACGAGCGACAATATCATTCTTTTGATATTAAAATAATATATAATTGGATTTTATATCATATATACAGAATCATTATCATGTTATATTTATTATTTACATGAGTTACACATCATTATTATACCCCATCCAAATAATAATATATTGAATAACAATTACACCACGACGTGGAGACGGTAAGCCGTACGTACGCACGTATGGTGACATGTTATTCAAAGGATGGATAGAATACTGAATATGGTTGTACCATATTTATAATAACATCACAGTATATATATGATACTGGAGTTGTTATTTTATAATGGAAATAACAAAGAAAGAGGAAGTGGAAGAAGAAAGGAACTTGAAAAGGGGTGGTGAAAACATTACCTCTTCTTCGGGTTCTTCCTTTTGATTTGATCAAAAGGGCTCCTTAGGTTGGCTTTCTGATCAAAATAAGGCCTCTAGGTTGTAGTGAGGGAAGTTGAGATAGTATTTGGGCAGGGTTTGGCCGAACCAAATGGCTTTGAAGGTGTGAAGAAATGAGAAGGAGGAGTGCGCTTTTATAAGAGGGGTGAGGGGCACCTTTGGAAAATCTAGAGATATTAGTTTATAATAAATTCATATTCGGTTTCCAATGGCTCCAAAGTTGAATATTCAAAGGTTAAGGTGGGGATGGGTCGAAAACAACTCAACCAATAGAATTTAGACAGGTTTGAGTACTTATATTAACCTTATCTTTAAGTATTAACTCTAAGTTAATTAGTTTCACTTTGACAATGTCTCTTTGTATTTTTATATTATATGGTTAATAAACTTACCATATACATACAAGTGACCTCCAAGTGGTCCATTAATGATACAAATATCATGATATAAGTCTCTTGGAAGAACCTTAGATTTTTAGGAATTTAATATCAATTAACAATATAATATTAGTTTTAAAAACGCTTTTATGTCAATTTTGACACTATTCAATAGTTGATTTTTTTGAAACTCATAACAGATTGATCACTTCTAAAAAAGTCTATTAACTCAATAATAATATATCATATTATCCTAGAAAATTATTTTAATTCATTAAAAGTTTCATATTATATTTATTTGGGTATTTTTAATATCAATTATTTTGATTTTTCACTATAATAGTAATTACTGCATCATCATTGTGTCATAAATAAATTATATTATTTAAATTCTAAAAAATTATAAATAAAATATCATTATGTAGGAAATCTTTTTATCTTTCTAAGGAATATTTATAATCTAAAATCCAACATATATAACCCTCTATAACAATTGTTTTGTTAAAAGATATATGCTTGTGTCATTTTTGTATTTATTTTAACTTAATTAAAATAAAGTGTCATTATCACTTACAAGTGGATCCATGGGGTCCCCAAATAAACCCCAAGATGCCCATGGTCGACCATGTATCAACCAATAGTGTTAAGACACGTTTTAGGGTTATTTAGTATTATTATAATATTATTTTTTAACCCTTATTTACCGGATTTACCCTTAACCATGGTAAATAAAATATTTACCGCAGTAATTATTCAAAATGTCTAAAAATAAAAGTTACCTATTTACACAATTTGAACATCCTGATTCCAAATATGGAATCCATTTTTCTAAATTCAAAACACAAAAGTGGCAGAAATTAATTTAAAATTAATTCTCGCTGTCAAAATAAAAAGTGTGTTTTTAAGAGATAATAACTATCAAAAGATTGACACTTGTTTATGTTCGGTTTAATTGTAAAATTATGTCTAATGACCAAAATTATATTAAATGGTAAAACTATATTCTAAATAAACTTTAAAAAAACTCAAATTCATAATTTATCACTATTAATTATTTTGATTAAAAAAGTTGTTTTTAATTAAAATTTAGTAATTTTCACTATTCATCAAAATATGAAAGTTATCCAAAAAGTACCAAAATTTCACCCTAGGCTAATTTCGATATTACGAATCCAAAAATGAAGTCCATTTTGAGAGATAGAATTTATAAAATTTCAAAAAGTAGGTATTACTATTCATAACGACTAGTTTGATTGGTTATGGTGTGTTAAAATCTCGAAGTTGTGTACAATGCACGCCATTGCATTATTCGAAAGGAAACATACCGAGGAAACTTGGGGTGTTACATTCTCCCCTCCTTCAATAAATTGCGTCCTCACATTTTTTAAAATTTTTCTTGGGAATATAATGGAAAGTCCCACATCGGAAAAAGAGCCAATAAAACTATCACATTAAAAGAAAGAAAGAGAGGTATAAGGGTCATCCAAGATAACCCATAATAGGATTCCATGTAAGAAAACATGGATATGGATGATAAACTATGTTTCATGTTCTGATGGAGAGGGATAGAAATCATGATCAGGAGAAAGTTAACAATGAGAAAACCACAAACTTGTGTTGGGACAAACGACCATTAGTCTCCTACTAGGAAAGTAAACAGACAACATTTTTTTTAAAGTTACATTACATAAGGAAGAGGAATTAATTTATGATATTGACTAAGAACATAATGAGATATACTCACATTTTAAGTAAAGTTTCATTCTTTAATAAATTTCCACCACTAACTCAATTTTTTTTAAACGATGAGTATTCAAGAAGACTTGGTCACACTGGAAGAGCTAGAATTAACTTCTATAGAATCACATGATCCATGCAGGATAAACCATATATTTACATTGTCTTTGAAGATTACTCAAAACCAAAATGGTTAGTGAATGATCTAATGATCCCCCAAAAGGATATTCATTGAGATAAATATGCACTAATCTTAATTTCTAAAATTAAACCAACAATACCCCAAAGTTAAATAGATACCATTCAATAACCAATTGTCCTTAAAATCCTTTAATATAATCCAAACTAATATTTAAACCCAAATCATAGAAGAATTTGATTATGTAGTCTCCCATGTTACATTGTATCTCCAAATGACATCAAATACTCTTAAAGTCACATACTTAAAAGTAATTAACATCATCACATATTCTCTGTTATAGGTTAATAATTTCCATAAATAACCCAAATCACTATAAATCAACAATAAAAACGTAGATAAAAAATCCACCATTACTCTAAAAATGAAACCCCATTGTATTCTATTTTCCTTGGGCATATAGTGTTTCCAACAAAGCAAACATCTTCCAAAATAACATTTATCACTTAATCACCAAATCATTTTCCTATACCAAGGGTATTCATTTGATAAGACATAAGAACCCAAATCATCTTATTATTGATCAATAAAATCATTTAACAAAAAAAATAGTCACATTAACCAGGGACTTCACGTAGTCCAGTGGTAGGCGATAAATCCCAATCGCACTTTGGTTGTGGGTTCGATTCCCACATCTTTGTCCGACGCAACGGGTTGTCACACGGTCTACGTGTTGTCCTTTTTCAAAAACCATATTTTATAGTATTACCAAAATGAGATAAATTCCTCAAAATAACATAATTTAATCACAAATGTTATATCATACTTTTCATTTTTATCCCAAATTATAATAACTTATAATTTTCTCAAACCCCAATGATCATATAAAACCAAATGGTTATTTATACCTATATCCACAAGAGAAGAGACAATTCTTCTTCAAATATCATTCTCACATGGAAAACTGCGGGGTTACAAATACAAGAGAAAATTATTCCAAAGTACCCATCAACAAGGAGTGCTAATACTTTTTAAGTTTTTCTCCAACCATTTATTTCCACATATCTTCTTCTTTGACCAAGAAAATAACCTATAGAATAGGACATTCACTCGGGTAATGGCCAGGTCCCCTAAATTTACGGCAAATGACTGTAAATGGACTCTTGGGACCATTTTTATATTCTTCCATAGTACTCTTCATTTTTCTTCGGCAATTCTTCACTTTATGTCCTTCCTTCCCGCACGTAAAACATTTCGTTGTCCCATTGAGACACTTTACTGGGTGTCTCTTTCCACATTTCCTGCATGATGAAAATTGAGGTTTCTTTTCTCCATGGTCTCCATTGCTGGAGATCTTATCATTTATCACCTTTCTCTTCCTTGTTGAGTCTGGGAGTTGGTTAATATATATGTTGTTGATCATATTTTTGGAAAACTTATTTGGCATAAAGACGATATCTTTTACGCCTATCAACATTCCATTTTGTTGCTCATTTCCACCACCGTTCCCACCTTGTACATCATTCTCAAAGTCACTATGACTTCCTTGGAATCCAGCAATTGACTAAAACCAGAAATCATTGTGTGAGTAATAGTAGTCGTAAAATCACTTAGAGATTAAAATGTCACCATATTCTCAATTTGAAACATATTAGGATTAACCAAGGTCATTTACTCTCATCTTATGTATATATTACTTAAATCGGTTTGTAAAGAAAATGTAAATTATCCTAATCATATCCCCCGGGAGTGTCGTAACCAAGAGTGCAGAAAGGCCCGTTGTCGTGCACCAGTTCCCGTTTGAGTCCAGCTCAAAGCGGTGTATTCGGGTTTTACAACTAGGTACATCTGTGCCAGAGCCGCCTCTACCTGCTCATATCCAGAAAGGGATGTATTGCTCAGAAAACTCACAAAATCTCTACAATACCAAAATTCTCGGAAGTTATTTTATACTAATCCTCAAAGTTCATCTTAGGTCTACGTGCTCTAATCAGAGTTTATCTAAATCTAGCTTCCAAGGTTTGTACTAAACTTCCTCTGATACCAACTGTAACGCCCCGACCCTAGTTACCTAGAGTCGGTGCATTATTACATAACATTGGCATGATCACGAGAAAGATCAAGTCTCTAAAGACCGATTAGTTTAGTAGCTTTGGAATAACTAGATACATCCATAAATTTTTACATTACATCATAAAAAAACATCTTGTCTTCATATCCCCTCATACTATCCCTGCAGGTCATTCATAAATTACTTCTTCATAATCCTGGGAAAAATAAAACATTGAAAGGGGTGAGCTCAGATTCTCAGTAAGGATAACATTATAGCAGAAGCTTTCATAAATAAGCATAAACACTTAAGGCAATTTATAACTAAAACAAAAGCCTTTTAAACTTGAACTTCAGCATAAAATGGAAAAGGTAAAATGAAATAATGCCATTTACTTACTCACATGGATATTCTATTAGTCGAATGATCACATGCAATATCAATATCCACTTTCATAATGTTGGAATGCATAATGCCAGACTATCATAACCACATAGCCAAGGCCTCGTGCCAAGACTACAAATAAGATTTTGTCAAGGCCTTGTGCCAAGACACTAGTTTGTCTCATGAGACCTACCGATGCATCGAGGAGCTATAGCGGGCTCCACCCTTCACTTATTATGTCCAATGCATTCCTCATATGAACATGTTTAAACATAACATAAACATTCGTATTAAAACTAGCATAAGAAATGTCAATACTTTTACCACAAACCATGAATGGTATAAAAACAGCGCATCCACAGTCAAACATGACTCATTCGATACAATATGGAAGATTGTATTGTATCACATCAACCTCAATCAAGAATAATGAATGATGTTGACATAAATGAATATAATCATCAAAACTATTTGAGAGAATTATCCCCCTTTTCTTGAAAACATTTAAAAGTCACACTATTTGTCAAGAAGCCATTTAAAAGTAGATTTTTGAATCAAAGTGTCCCATACCACTTTGAAACTTTTTAAAAGGAGTTTTAATTTCTAAAACTTTAATGTCCATATAAATAAATCCTTAAAACCATTTTTAAAACATGGACATTAATGAGCAAGATTTAGAAGAATAAGTCTTTAAAACATTTAAAAATGGTATTTTAGTTAGAGATTCTAACCAAAAGAGACACTTGAATACAAATAATTGAGGTAATCAAAACTTTGTAATATCATGAGGATAAAGTGATTCATGATATACTATGTCAAAGTACATTATATACACCACATAAAAGTGATTTGGTGTATATCAACAAAGAAGTCTCAATGGAATGTAAATTGAGATGAAATCTCTCATAAAGGCCGTATCCTTAGGTTAAGGATAAATCAATGACATAATTATGTGTGAAAAATATAAATACACTAAATATGATTGGATATTCAGTGTAAAACAATCAAAGGATATTCACACATATTCTTGTAAAAACAACACCAACGAATTGGATGTTTAACTCAACAAATGGTGAATGAGTTAAAATTACTCTTATCAAATTCATATCAATGACTTGAGAATTACCAATGAGTGATTATGTGTATCAAACTTATATCCACAGGAAGGGGAGTGGAAATTATGACATAATCAAATGAATAGTGATTCCACACATAATCATGGAGTAATATAATCAATGAAATATGCGTAAAGCCAAATGAGTGGGAATTGAAATCTCAAATTCCCTTACCGATTAGGTAACATACGAAACATACACCCATGAAAGAAGTATCATACCATGATGATGTAAATACCCATAAATTAAATTATATTACACAATGAATACAATCATGGGCAGTACACATACACCACATGCAATAATTAAGTGGTGATCAATGGAAATCTCACGAAATTAAAAGTGAGATAAGAAACCCCTTACCACGTTAATCAACTGAGTCGTATGGCCAAAAGTTAATAACCACCAAATTATTTACATAATAACATGAATATAAATATAATCATGAATATATATCAAATGTAAGTACACAATACACCACTTTCAATAATTTAGTGGCGAAAAATGGAAATCTCACGGAATTGAAAGTGAGATAAGAAAATCCCTTACCACGTTAATCAACTGAGTCGTATGGCCAAAAGTTAATAACCACCAAATTATTTACAGAATAACATAAATATAAAGAGAATCATGATAATATATATCAAATGGCAGTACACAATACACCACTTTCAATAATTTAGTGGCGAACAATGGAAATCTCACGGAATTGAAAGTGAGATAAGAAAAATCCCTTACTTTGTACTTTTTCCTTGGTCAATGGTAGGTTTACCTCCTGTATAATGGTGAAATAATTGTTATTGAATTATACAAGAATCATTTACTTTAATATGATATCATATATGATCTTTTAACATTGATTTGTTAATAATATCTTAGAATTATCGTCATTTCGGGTGTTAACGGGTTCATTTTACTTTATATTCTTTGTTATGTGAGCCATATTCGTTATTAATGGGATGTATATTATTCATATCCAGAATTATATCAAGTCCTTAGATACTATTTTTAAATCATCAAATGATAATTATACTTGAATGCATATGATGGACAATGAATCTCATCGCGTTCGTGGAGACGGTAGTCCGTACATACGCACGAGCGACAATATCATTCTTTTGATATTAAAATAATATATAATTGGATTTTATATCATATATACAGAATCATTATCATGTTATATTTATTATTTACATGAGTTACACATCATTATTATACCCATCCAAATAATAATATATTGAATAACAATTACACCACGACGTGTAGACGGTAAGCCGTACGTACGCACGTATGGTGACATGTTATTCAAAGGATGGATAGAATACTGAATATGGTTGTACCATATTTATAATAACATCACAGTTTATATATGATACTGGAGTTATTATTTTATAATGGAAATAACAAATAAAGAGGAAGTGGAAGAAGAAAGGAACTTGAAAAGGGGTGGTGAAAACATTACCTCTTCTTCGGGTTCTTCCTTTTGATTTGATCAAAAGGGCTCCTTAGGTTGGCTTTCTGATAAAACTAAGGCCTCTAGGTTGTAGTGAGGGAAGTTGAGATAGTATTTGGGCAGGGTTTGGCCGAACCAAAGGGCTTTGAAGGTGTGATGAAATGAGAAGGAGGAGTGCCCTTTTATAAGAGGGGTGAGGGGCACCTTTGGAAAAGCTAGAAATATTAGTTTATAATAAATTCATATTCCGTTTCCAATGGCTCAAAAGTTGACTATTCAAAGGTTAAGGTGGGGATGGGTCGAAAACAACTCAACCAATATAATTTAGACAGGTTTGGGTACTTATATTAACCTTATCTTTAAGTATTAACTCCAAGTTAATTAGTTTCACTTTTACAATGTCTCTTTGTATTTTTATATTATATGGTTAATAAACATACCATATACATACAAGAGACCCCCAAGTGGTCCATTAATGATACAACTATAATGATATAAGTCTCTTGGCTGAACCTTAGATTTTTAGAAATTTAATATCAATTAATAATATAATATTTGTTTTAAAAACTCTTTTATGTCAATTTTGACACTATTCAATAGTTGATTTTTGTGAAACTCATAACAGATTGATCACTTCGAACAAAGTCAATTAAATCAATAATAATATATCCTATTATCCTAGAAAATTATTGTAATTCATTAAAAGTTTCATATTATATTTATTTGGGTATTTTTAATATCAATTATTTTGATTTTTCACTATTATAGTAATTACTGCATCATCATTGTGGCATAAATAAATTAAATTATTTAATGTCTAAAAATTATAAATAAAATATCATTATGTAGGAAATCGTTTTGTCTTTATAATGAATATTTATAATCTAAAATCCAACATATATAACCCTCTGTAACAATTGTTTTGTTAAAAGATATATGCTTGTGTCATTTTTGTATTTATTTTAACTTAATTAAAATAAAGTGTCATTATCACTTACAAGTGGATCCATGGGGTCCCAAAATAGACCCAAAGATTCCCATGGTCGACCATGTATCAACCAATAGAGTTAAGACACGTTTTAGGGTAATTTAGTATTATTATAATATTATTTTTTAACCCTTATTTACCGGATTTACCCTTAACCATGGTAAATAAAATATTTACCGCAGTAATTATTCAAAATGTCTAAAAATAAAAGTTACCTATTTACACAATTTGAATATCCTGATTCCAAATATGGAATCCATTTTTCTTAAATTCAAAACACAGAAGTGGCAGAAATTAATTTAAAATTAATTCCCGCTGTCAAAACAAAAAGCGTGTTTTTAAGAGATAATAACTATCAAAAGATTGACACTTGTTTATGTTCGGTTTAATTGTAAAATTATGTCCAATGACCAAAATTATATTAAATGGTAAAAATATATTCTAAATATACTTTAAAACAACTCAAATTCATAATTTATCACTATTAATTATTTTGATTAAAAAAGTTGTTTTTAATTAAAATTTAGTAATTTTCACTATTCATCAAAATATGAAAGTTATCCAAAAAGTACCAAAATTTCACCCTAGGCTAATTTCGATATTAAGAATCCAAAAATTAAGTCCATTTTGAGAGATAGAATTTATAAAATTTCAAAAAGTAGGTATTACTATTCATAACGGCTAGTTTGATTGGTTATGGTGTGTTAAAATCTCGAAGTTGTGTACAATGCACGCCATTGCATTATTCGAAAGGAAACATACCGAGGAAACCTGAGGTGTTACACTCCACCAATGGTAGATGATTCTTATAGCTATGGCTCAAAACTGACAACCAACCCCAAATCATGTCCACCAGATCCTGAACGATTCACTATCCTAGCCAACTGGCTAGGGTAAAACACTATTACCAACTGCAACTGAATCCTCAAAGGCTTCATGTATCCTCCCCTAATCATTCCATGAAGTATGAATAATAGTTAGTAGTGATATTTGAGGGAACTCCACGAAGTTGGACTACTGCTTGCACATACATGTGTCCTAATATTTTTATAATTCATTGTTGGCCATCACCCTCAAATAGTTGAGACAATGAAATTTTAAATTGAAAACTATGTAAAACTCCCTTGGATAACCAACCAAATCCATGAGATCCCTGTGTGGGATCAAAGGGAATTCTTTTCTATAAATGGAGTCTGGTTTTTGTTTTTTATCAATCCTGGCTTGGATGATCAGGGGTCTTTCAAGGAAATTGTTCTTATAGTACAATCTAAGTAAATTATTGAAAGTGGCATCGTTTCCCAGTGTTTTCCAAAATTTTAGGGTAAAAAATTCGGAGGAAGAGGCTTGCATCATGTAAGGTATTTTTCTAGAAATTACACTTCAAAAAAATGGTCAAGGAATTGCTTTCACAAATTTGGGATGAGATTCATAAAGATATGGAGCATCATGAATTGTGATGGTAATATCTGTGACTAAGTGAAGTGGACAATTGAAAAATATGATATGAGTTTATGGGAATCTTTGTAACTATGAGAAGATTTATGATAGGGTTGAATTTCACTGGAGCTTTACATGTAATGTAGGTTGGTGAGTAGGATTTTTTTGGTTCATGGAAAATATTGTAAAGGTAGTGGAGCATCGGGAAAGGTTGATCCTATAAATATGAGTGTAACCCACTTCATCTAACATCAAAATCATCATAAAAATCTATAATTTATCTAATTTCATGAGGGTTTGGAGCTCTGGGAATCTATATTTCTATGCGAGATTGAGCATTGAGAAAAGAATAGTTAAGTCTTAATTTATGCCAATGATTATGGGTAATGGGTCCTTCACGATGACTGGGTATTCTATGTTGACTCAGTGATCTTAATGATGGAGTTTGTTTTGTGATGGCAGTTTACTTCATAAAGGTAGTGAGCTTCACGAAGAAGCTTCATGAATGGTGGTATTGAACATCCAGTTTAAGTGAGTAGTGTTTTCAAGAGTATCAACTAATGACTTCAATGCAATAAGGGTACTGTTCTAGATAGGAAAAAGGATTAAATACAAATATATAAAAACTACCTTCAAGTCAATAAACTGAGTAATAATTCACCCAAGGTATTGATCTAGGGGAGTCAATGGCTGTGTTATGAGTGTCGTAGTGTGTAATACCTAAAATATTGTAAAGGTATTGTGCCTAGGATAGAGTGATTGTGTGTGAACTTCTGTATTTCACAACTTGTGAGTATTAGTAGATTAGGTATGACCAACACATTGTCAGTGTATTATCCTTGGAATATCCCTTAGTGGTGAAAAAAGTAAAACTGTTGTGTTGTCTCTATGAATGTGAATGTATAAATTTCTTTACATTACCATCAGACAGGTTTAATAGGTTCATACCACTGTGGGATAATTATTTTTCATTTTAGAATAAAAAAATTTACACCCTTATTCACCACTCCCCTCTTAGGTTGTTTTGTGATCCTTCAAGTGGTATCAGAGCCTATATGTTATTGGAGTAAAATATATTCTCTTTTGATTCAATGGTGAATTCACTAAATGTTAGGGGATTCCCCCTATTTGGCAGAAGACACTTCCAGATTTATAAGACCAGGATGTGGTCTCATCTAATAACCATTGAAATGGATATTATTTTCTGCACATCATAGTGTATTTAGTTCACCAATATAATCGGACCATCTATGATTGAAACTGACAGAAAAATGATTGATGCAGATGCTAAATCATAGAATTTACTTACTATAGCTCTATCTGGTCAAATCTATCAGAAAATGTTGAGTTTCACTTTATCAATGTCTATGTGGGAAAATATATAAAATATATATGAAGGATACCACAAATTCATGGAGGAAAAACTCTATTTTTTCCATATTATATTTGATGATCTGAAAATGCATCTTGATGAAAATTCATATACCTTTTTTAACTGAATTACTGGAGTTTTCAGAGTAATACGAGGAATTTGTGAACAAATAAAAGGAATTGATATTGTGAATAAAATCTTTAGAAGTCATCCACCTCTCTATGATCCCAAAGTGTATTCCCTTGTATAAATAGATCATTCTAAACATTCAAATGATGATTTTCTAACCAATATGGTGACTTATATAATGACCATCAAACCAAAATATGTAATGACTCGAGTAAGAAAGGAAAGGCCATTAAAATCCATGGATAAACAAGATGTTTTTATATATAGAGTATATTTAGGTAATGAGTAAGTTTAACTTCTTTATTTTTTTCCCAATAAATTATAGAGAGGAAAAAAGATACTTGAAGGAAAACATCATTTGGCATATTTTCAATATGGTAGAGTTGGTCACATTGCCTCTTGGTGCTCAAGAAAGTTTGATGATGAAGAAAGGGAAGCTTAAAACATGAGGAATCCTCAGAAAACATTTCCTAAAAGGGATACTACAAATTTGGAATGAAATTACATATAAACAATTTTTTCTATAAAGAAGAAGTTGATGATAATGAATTTTTTAATGATGAAGAACCATAGTTTAAATGTGGAACCCAAGTGTCCATGATAACTACAGTTGAAAATTCATAACCATCAAAAGACAAAGCCAAAAATAATCAGTTGAGTTATGATGCTGATCTCAATAAGGAACTTGATGATGATATTGGTAAGCATGAAAATCAAAGAAACAGAAATAGAAAGTGGAGATTAGTTCTAGAAGATTCATCAGAATATGTTTATCATCTTGAATCTAAAATTGATCAAATTGAAGAAGTAGAAAAATAAAATTAAATAACTATTGAAAAATTAGAAGATATAGTAGAAATTAAACTCATGATTTAAGAATAAGAAAACTTCATCAATTACCTTAAATACAGATAGGAGAAGAAGTCCAAGATAGATGAGTGTCTTGAAGAGGAAATAATTTCCCTAAAGAGTAAACTAGAATGTGAATCAAAGTAAAAGGAAGCAATGAATAAAATATAGTTTGGGAGATTCTCTGATGGTGTGCTTTTATAGAGAGATAAGAATGGTTTTGAAGGAGTAGACATGGAATTAAATGATCAAAGATCCAAATGAAAGAGAAAAATTGGAATTAGTTGTGATGTTGAAATATAGAAGTTTCTAAACAAGATGAGCCAAAATATAGGGATGTAGAAAGTCGGACATATCACAAAGGAACCTAAAGTCTTAAAAAATAAATCTTCAAATAAAACTGAAATGAGAGCTTTAAAAAATAAAATAGTATACAAAAATTATTTCCTGTTAATTTACTTTCTCATGTGGGAATGAGGAGGAATGGACATGAGAAGACATTTCCTCTTAAAAATGTCAATTTTCTAGCTATCATGGCCATACCATGTCATATTTTGAAAAGTCAAGGAGCTATCTGAATGGGGAAGCACTTCAAATTCAAAAATAATGAATGAGACCATATCCTTCATCTAATAGAAGAAACAGTTTTTATAGATATTTTTTTCATTGTTCTAATTATGGCTATAAATTTATTTATTGTAGGTAGAGGAAAGAGGGAAAATTACCTACAAAACTCAATGACTAGTCAAAACTCACCAATCAAGTTATTTTACCTTGAAAATGGGTATTATTCTCTAGAATAACATGATGAATATGGTGAACTAATATATATTGAAGAGATATTGGAAAGGAAATCATTATCCTTAACTCCATAGTATATTTCAGGGAAGGAAAAGAAGAAAATCAAAAACCCAATCTTGTATTAGTCACTCTCAATGCTACAAAGAACCGTAGAACCTAGATGCTTGATAGTGGATGAAAATCCCATATGATGGGAAATGCATATTTATTAAAGAATTTTAAGAAAATATTTTATGGAATAGTGAGGTTCGGTAATGATGGGGCTTTTAAGATAAAAGAAGTGGAAGTACAGAACTAGAAATTGATGAGCTGAGGAAAAATGAAGTTCTTTATGTGGATGTTTTACATAACAATCTCTGAAGTGTGAGTCAAATATGTAACTTATAACAGATAGTAATGATTAATCAAAAGGATTGCAATATCAGAATAATGATAGGATATTCTCTTATGGAAGGATTCAAAATAGATAGAAACTTATATCCGGTTGACAATAAAGAGAACATTTTCTACCTAATAGTTGAAGAAGAAATTAACTTGTTGCATCAGAGGTTGGGTTAAATTAATCAAAAAGAAATGGAAAATATATCTAGTATGAAGATATTCATGGATATCCCCAATCTTATGTGTGAACGGAAAAAGGCATGTGATTTTTACATGCAAGGAAAGTTGTCCTACAGTTCATATCAGCCATGGGAATCAAATCTTCTTGATCTCTTCAACACATTTGTATGTGGTATGACAAATGTGGATGGAACATATGAAGAGAGGTACTTCATTATATTTATTGATGATTATAGTAAAATGGATTGTGTAATGATTATAAATATGAAACAACAAGTGTTTAATTTCATAAAATGTAATCGTTGAATATGTGAGAATGATATTGGTCGTACAATAAAACTTCTACAATATTAAAATAGAGGGTAATACACATCCCTTGATTTTGAAAATTACCTAGAGAAACATGGAATATGTCATGAGGTGGCTACTATGATAGCACTAAAACAAAATGGATTTGTTGAGCTTAGAAATCGATAGGTGAAAAATACAGAAAAAACTATGCTGATTGAGAGTCGTATATCTCATCATTACTAGGAAGAGGTTGTCCAAGAAGGAGTGTATACTCAAAATTGATTCGAGATTTATATGGGAGAAACCAATACACCATATGAGTTCTAGCACAGAAGGAAGCCCTCTTTTAAGTAATTTTTTGTTTTCATAAGTAAATGTTTCATCAGAATCAATGAAAGTTATCAAGGAAAGTATATTGATGTTGAAGATAAGGGAATATTCCTTGTAGATTCAATGAAAATCAAATCCTACACACATTTTAAAAATCATCTTGGAATAATTTTGGAATGAAATGATGTAAATTTAAATGAATATAAAACCAAAAATTACTCAAGGAATTCTTATACTGATATGATAGAATACGAGGAATAAAGTAGAAAAGGAGTAGTTGAAAATGAAAAAGTAGAGGAAGGCGTGAAAAATATTCAGGGGTCACAAAACATTGATGATTCAAAAGAATAATTATAAGTGGAAACCATGGTTGAAGAAAATTCTTCAGAACCTCACAAGAGAAATAAAAGAGAAGAAATTGATCAATCCAACATCATTAGGGATTGGACCGCACCCACACAGACAAGCAGAATGAGTACTAATGTATAGTTTTCCTTCCTATAAATTGTGGAACCAACCTTATATGAAGAAGCTACAAAGGATTAATCATGGGTTAAATCAATAAATTAATAACTATGTTAGATTCATAAGAACCAACCATGGGATATTGTAAATAGACCTAAAAATCACAATGTGATTCAAAAAAATGGATCTTTAAAAAAAATATCAGTATGAATTGAAATTTGATAAAAAAAAACAAGGCATTCATAGTGCTTAAAGGTTATTCACGGATTGAATGAATTTATGTGAAAGAAATATTGGGTCCAATGGTGATATTGGAGTCAATCAATCTTTCATTGCTATTTAAATTCAAATAGGATATAATTTTTTCATATGGATGCAAAAAACATAATTCTTAAATTTTATTCATGAAGAATAAGTATACATTGTCTAACTGTATGGTTTTCTAATTAGTAATGATGAAATTAAGGTTTTTAGATTGAAAAGGGAACTCTATGGTCGGAATCAGGTACCACGATCATGGTATTCTCATCTAGATTCTTATGTTAAGAAGATCGAATTTCAAACATGAGGTTTCAAAAAATATATTAATGTGAAGAATTCATATGAATATAAATTTATGGTGCTGGTGTACATGGATTATATTATATTTGGCAGAAGTAGGAAGAGATTGGGGAATGAATATTCCAATCAAATAAAATCAGAATTTAAAATGTATATGATTGGTGATCTCACTTACATCTTAGGGTTACAGGTGATTCACAAGTTGGGTTACACTTTATTTTCTCAGGAAACATATGCAAGAGTGTTGCTAATGAAATTCAATTTGTATTACACCAAACCAATGTCAACTCTGATTTAGGTTGAGACAAAACATGTAAAACATGTGGATTGGACTTATGTGGATCCCACCATGTGAAAGATAATAATTGGAATCCTATTTTACTTCACAACAACATGGATGGATATCATCTTCGCAACATGCTTAGAGGTTCCCTTTCAAAGTAATTTGGAGGAAGAACATATGGAGTCATTTAAAATAATCATGAGTTATATTCAAGGTACTCCCAATTATGGATTATACTTTACTACAAGAAGATATAATGAACTATCTGCATTTTCTAATATAGACTGTGCTGGATATGTGGTTGATATAAGGTCCATATGTGGTGGAGAATTATTTAATGGCAATAAAAGTGAGGGATGGAATAGTATGAAACAAGAAAGAACTTATCTTATTACTATTGAGGTATATCATATCTCTACAAAAAAGATTTACACTCCATTTTTGTGGATGAAGAAACAACATACTGATAATGAGGATGAGGTGAAACAACCAATGGTGATTCACTTTGATTAAAAGAGAATGGTCAATCTTACAAAGAATCACCTTTAGAATTCTTGTACAAAAATATTGAAATCATATATCACTTAATCAAGGAAAAATTTAAAAAATGCATGATTAAAATGGATCATGTTAGAACTGATGACCAAGTGGCTGACATTATGTCCAATCCAATGGCAGCACTTGTGTTTGAGAAACATTGGTTCAACCTTGGTGTTCAACCACATCCCAGTTCATGAGGAGGTTACAGAATTTCCCCTCTCCCCAGTTGTGTTAACTATTTTAATCTACTTATGGAAGTGATTCAGGTTTATGGGGGAGATACCGTCTAGGGGGAGTGTGTTTTGAGCTCTAAAAGTACAAATACATGATCTTTGGTTTTATTTCCAAAGTGGGAGAATGGAGAAATTTTATGTTTTAAATATGTGGGGGTTTCAAGTATTTGAAAAAACATGCTATTATTTTGTGACATGATGTCAATCCGATATTATGAGGAAATAGTTCAGGGCATGAAATTATTCTATTACATGATCAGAGATTAACTTAGACATATTTAATCATTACAAATAATGAGACCCTAATTCATGATTCTCCTCTTGTTTTATACACTGAGATTTTCTTACAGATACTTAGAGTGTTGAGTGATTTATATCTAGGGTTTCTGGTTTTGACTGAGGCTCGAGCATTATTGACTTTTTATATAGATTTCAAACAAACCCAACGGGGGAAATTGTTAGAACCAATGTTGGTATTTGTTGGATAGGGAGTCTGGTTTATGTTTATTGTCAATCTACACTTGGATGAGTAGGGAGTGTTCAAGGAAATTTATTTTACAGTACAAGCTAGTTATACTTCATAAAAATGGTAAAGGCATGGGTTTCACGAAGACTACGATGAGATTCGTGAAGATGTGGAGCATCGTGAATTGTGATGGTAATCTATTTGACTACGATAAGAGGAGAATCGAAGAATGTGTGGTATGTTGAAGTTATTATATGCGACTATGACAATCATCGCAAGAAAGTTGAATTGCATTGGATCTTTTTGAGTAAAGGAGTATGGCGAGCATGATTTTTGAGGTTCAAAACAAATCCGGTAAATGTGGTGGAGGATCGCTAAAGGTCAGTAATATAAATATGAGTCTACCCGCCAATTTATTTCACACAAAAATAATCAGAGAAAATTTTGAATTTATCTAACTTCATGAAGGTTGGGATCTTTGAAAATATATTTTTCTATGTGAATTTCAGTGTTGTGAAAAGACTAGCTAAATCTTGACCGATGATAATTCTTATGAGTAATGGGTTCTTCTCAGGGACTGGGTATTCCGTGTTGACTCAGTGGGATACATGAAAGAGTTTATTCCACGAATATAGTTTTCTTTTTGAAGGTAGTGAGCTTCGTGATGGAGCTTCACAAAAGGTAGTATTGAACATATGGTTTAAGTGAAAAGTGTTTCCAAGAGCATAAACTCATAACATTGAAGCAAGAAGAGTCTCATGCTAGTCCGGGACAAAGACTTAAATTCCAATATACTAAAGCGGCCTTCAATTCAATTAAATGAGTATGACTTCACCCAACTCAGTGATCTAGGGGGAGTCAATGGAAGTGTTTTGAGGGACACAATGTGCTATCCCTAAAATCATGTAAAGGCAGTGTGTCTAGAATAGAATGAATATGTATGAACTTTTGTATTCTGTAACTAGTTAGGATTAGTAGATTTAGGTACGACTGACTCCTTGGACTCACCCTTTGTGGTGATCCAAGTAAAATTGTTGTGTTGTCTCTCAACATTTGAATATTTAAATTACTACACGTTATCATAAGATATGTTGAATAGGGTCCTACAAACAAGGGAGAAATATCTATCACATTATAATAAAAAAGTTGACACCTTGATTCACCCGTCCCCTCATAAGGTGTTCCACGTTTTTTCACCCAATACATCCTCACCTCTACTAGATGTACTACTATGGGGAATAAAATGCTTAGTATATTCTTACACAGTGTGAATGGAATCACCATACATCCCTATAAAAGGATGATATTATTCCCTACTTTATAAAATCCATCAGAAATATAACTAGTGGATATCTATTCATGAAACATCTCCCAATCGATATCCTAGAGTTGTAGATCACTAGCTCTCTGAAAAAGTGGATGGGTATCACCTACAGATTGGTGATAAGTTGCACCATCCTCAGGTGTCTTTCATTCTCTAACTCAAATGATGAGCACACAAGGATGTCATTGATGAAGAATTTCTTGAAATAATCAAATATGGACTCACGATCTAGTCCATAAGTCTCACAGACTCTACTGTGGCATTAAACACTCTAAAGTGTACCAAGGACTCAATGAAACCACAACAGCTCTAGGAATCCATGCACGATTAATCCACCTCTCAAACTTAGAGCATGAGATAACTCATTTTGAGGTTTAACTCTGAGAACCCCTTCACTCCAAAACAATAGTCTAAGAATTCAACAATTATAGAGAGTAAATACTCTTCTTTTCATCACTTGGTTCAAGTATTATAAATTCACACTCAACCTCAAGTACACATTCAAATCTCATTCAAACAACACAAGGATGCCCAGGAAATCACACTGGTCTTATGAATACCTCTATCTATAGAATACTCCAACTACACCCTCAGGTCTCATAGCTACATGTGTCATCTGATATTCTCATAAAGATATCTAGTCATCCATAGTGAATGTACATGAAAAAAATCTCTATGGGGAGGTAAACTCGTCACATATATAGTTAATATTTCCTCCTACACCACTATCATTGCAGGGAAGTAATAAATCAAGGAACCACTACTCAAATGGTATTACTATCCAACTAATAATAAGTAGGTCATAACCTCTTACACATGCGCCCATCCTACTCTATCTAGGATCACCCCTTATAAAAGGAGGAAAAGTTCATCTCAATAAGTCCAAACACTACCATACTAACTAGTTGGAAATAATCTAGCATGTATTGTTGGAAACCAGTCCACACCGGGGAAAACTTCATAGGGTATCATGGCCACCATGAAGAGATTCTGCATGAGGCCATCTCTCTATCTCTATCTCTCCTAGAGATAGGTCACACTATTAGTAGAAGTGTGTTTTAATGAATCATCTTTGCAGGAGCCACTAACGCAAGGTTCAAGAAAAAAACTCAAATGGCACCACTATGTATTGAACATGGGATATACTTAAGGAAAGTGGCTCACAAATCGGTGTGAAAACTAAAAATGGGCAGTGATGACACACATCGTACCTTGAACCGCACTTGAATCATCTATGAGTTCCTACTTCTTGGAACTCATAATCTCTATTTTCTACCTATTTACCACAACCAGGGTATGGTCTGACAATTTAGTGCATCAACAACCTCAACCTCATGAGACAAAGAAACTCATCACCAATCTACGGCTCTATTGACACCTCAAATAACCCTAGTGATGCCTAAATTGAAGGAGGAAAAGGAGTGTATCATAACTTTTTCAAACATTACTACAATAAGAGTGGAAGAAAAATAAATCATACCTAAAAAACTCCAAGATCCTTTGGGTGAAGAACCTAAAGCACCTGCATTTGTCCAAGATTCTGACCAGAAGCTTCCCAATCCATGAGTAGATCACCTGGTGTGGTGGTGGTAGCATAAACAAAGCACTATCCACCTCTTGTTTCTCCCCCAGCTCCTTCAACACAGATGAAGCCCTATATACCTCCTCACTACAACATTTACCTCTATCTATGTGGTTCTTTACCCACCTATCTAACTACATCATGATACTTTTCACAATCTTGCGCAATAAGTCATCTCCCATCATAAGCATGGAAATGCCTTAGCCTCATAGAACTGACCTTCACTAGAGATCTCTAAACATTTCTCATGTTCCATGACTTTGTTCAAACTCCGACCATGAGTAAATCATACAGACCCTTCATCCTAGGTGATCCCTACCTTGAAATCTCATGATAAATTCATGGACCCTACGTATCATTATCCATCACCAAAAGAACCATCCATGAATTAGTCTGCAGTGCTACATCAACCTAAACCATAAGAAGGTGGGTCTACAAACTAATCAACAAGTGAAAACTCCATCTACTGACCAACCTAAATAAATGCCACCACATGACTACACCCTGTTTCCTCACGGATTTCGGGGATGACCTCCTGGACGGTAGATTCAAACATTCCGATCGGTTTCTAGCGGGTTTGTTCGTAGAACCAGAAACATCCAATGATTCCACATCCGTTTGGACCTACTTTCCAACGTTAGGCGCTCATTAGCTTGTGGACTAATGAGGCTTAGGAATTTGCATTGGTCGAGAGGATGGGAGGTCGGACTCATCACACCTTTTTGAGGGGAATTATTGTCTACTCCGGGACTCTATTTATAGATTTAAGTTATGTTCGTGAATCCTTATTACATTACCAAGTATAAAATGAGCTTTCCTTAAGTTTTAACAATAAATGATTAAATATGAAAGAAATTTAGAGAATCTTTTATATATATTCGAGGTTCTTCATCAATAGAGAATCATCTGTATCTATTTAGAGATTCTTGGTCAATGGTATCCTTTGAAACAAAAAGTCTCTTGGTCATTATGATGACCAGGCTGGTTTTAAAGCCACTCAGTGAGGCACTTGTAGTTTATCGTCATTCAGAAGGACATGGATTATTTCAAAGTTGGGATCGAACCCATAAAGGGGCTACCTACGTATCCTTTTTTTTGGAAAAAGAATCAGAACCCACGTAGTTCGAGTAATGGAGTATGATGTTTATGATTGATGGCTCAAAGAAGAATTTCATAATTACTTTTACACTCTAAGCTCACGTGAGTCATGCTCGATGTGAGAAACAAGAGGTATTGGTAAAAATAAGACAATTTTTCCATGAAAGATGCAATCATAAGAATTTGTTTGGGGCTTATGTATGTGTGACTGCCCAGATAGATGAAGGTTTAGGATTTACTTTTAGGGAGAAAATCCAGGAACAGGTTCCATAAAGGTATATGTCCTTTATGGAAATTTGAATACTCTAATCCAGGGGCTTGCTCCTAAAGAGGATGCCCAAGTTAGGAGGGGACTTATGATTGGGTTGTACTCCGGAAAAGGAAACCCAAATTAAGGGTAAATTAGGACTGGTTAAGAGAAATTTAAGGGGGGCTTGGGGTTTACTCCTGAAAAGGAAACCCAAGATTATGACTGGGACTTACTCCTAAAAAGGAGGCCCAGGTTAGGGGACTTGGGGCTTACTCCTGAAAAGGAAGCCCAAGATTATGACTGAGTCTTATTCCTGAAAAGGAGACCCAGGTTAGAGATTAAGGTTTGGGTCTTACTCCTGAGGAGGATGCCCACGTTTGAGGTTGGGACTGACTCCTAAGGAGGATGCCCAAGTTAAAGGATTATTATTGGGGCTTACTCCTGAGGAGGATGCCCAAGTTTAAGGAATTAAGATTTGGGGCTTACTCCTGAGGAGGATGCCCAAGTTTGGGAACTTTAAGAATTTGGGGCTTACTCCTAAAGAAGGATGCCCATATTAAAGGATTTATAACTGGGGATTATTCCTGAAAAGGAGACCCAAGTTAAGGATTTTCTCATCTTAAAGGATGAGGTTGAATGAATGAACTCTCCATATTTAGTGACATAAGGATATTTAAATCACTAGGTTTTGAGAGATATTCCACAGAATTCCTTTCAGATAAGGAAGTCAAATCAAGAAATCATGCCATAAATGGCTTTGAAGAGTGTCTTGAAGACTGAATCTTGAAAAGGAAAGGTGTAATGGCTTAAGAGGGGTAAAATGGGCAAGATGGGCACCCAAAAAGGTAGTGGCGCGCATGTCTTGAAAGGCGCGCAAGTATTGCGACGACGCGCAAGTATGGGTCGCGCAAGTATACTTGCACGACATGAGGGGTACTTGAACGATTCTCAAACATCATTAGAATACTTGAGAGACTCCTTTATAAATCCCTTTAGAATCCTCTTGATGTTCTTCCAGAAAAGGGACGCGCAAGTTATATTGAAGGAAATAAATCGGCGTGCAAGTGTTGATAAGTTTCAACATTTAGGCCTTCCTTCTTCTTTATAGATCTTCTGTTCTAGGTAAGAAATTACCTTATAAGTGTTCCGGATGCTTTGAAAAGAGACTTGGGCATTGGGAGCTTCAATCCGAGTTTCTGAAGAAAAAAACTCCTCTCGAATGGGGGGCCCACAGGGTCTATTTATAGGCAAAAGAAGACCCCGGGCGGTTACCGGGCGGTTACCACTTAGGTCGCGCAAGTGACTTGCACGACCAAGGGTGCCACGCAAGTGTACTTGTGTGACCAAGGGTGCCGCACAAGTGTACTTGTGCGACCAAGGGTGCCGCGCAAGTGTACTTGCGCGACAATGAGATAACTTGCGCGGTGCAGCTGCTGTTGATCCTTTGTTCATGCCTTTATTGATTTTTGATGTTTTCTTCAAAGGTTGAATCACTTTTAGCTCAGATATTCCCTTTTCCGATCTTTAGATCCTGTGACAAAAAAGGAGCGTCAACAAAAGTCCCCCCTCAGAGTTGGATCCGGAGAGAAATGATGATTTGAATCTGAGGAAATCGAATCCATCCAAAGGAAAAGGGTGGCGCGCAAGTCTTCAGTGCACAGAGGGCAGCACGCAAGTGTGCTGGAACTTGACTTTTATTCAGAGTTCCTTTGTCTTTTGTGGGAAGTTTAAAGTCATGCATGCCGGACATAAAGGGGCTAATGTTTAAGGTCGAAATAGCTTTGACCAAAAAATGGGTTAAAATTGATTCAATTCCTTGACAATTTATCTGAAAACATATTACCAAACTCAAGTATGAGGGAAAATATGTAAACTATGACTTAAGAATATTTGAATCTGAGGAATGATATGAAAAAGAGCTAAAAGGAATTAGAAGAAGTAATTTCCAAGAATGAAGTTACTATTATTTAACAAAACCCGTTAGGGGGTTGAAATATGCAGGGCCACCTATTGGCATTGGCTGCATGGTCAAATAAATAGTATCTTTCGGCTGACAAGTCTGTTATGTGGACTGTTTATGCAAGGCCACCTATGGGCATGTGCTGCATAGTCAGGCGAAAAGAACTCCTAGAAATTTACTTTCCTAGGGCTAAAAGCCAATGAAAGTTTATGGAGATCCAAATTTTCCAAAGCATAGAGTTTGTTGTATGGAAAAAGGTACTTGAATATGGAGAAGATATTTCCGAACAAGAATATCGAAGAACTGGATGAATATCACTCCTAAGAAGGTCTGACCCAAACGTAGGGAAGAAGAATAAACCATAGACTTGAATATTTTCAGATCATGAAAAAGGATATGGGACAAATATGTTAAGGATGGCTATTTTTTTGCGGATCCCTACATACTGTCGTTTAAGACAAATAAAGAAAAAGAGGCATTCTTCCCATGAATGAAGTTACCATTATTTAACAAACCCATTAGGGGGTTGAAATATGCAGGGCCACCTAAGGGCATTGGCTGCATGGTCAAATAAATAGCATCTTTCGGCTGACAAGTCTGTTATGTGGACTGTTTATGCAAGGCCACCTATGGGCACGTGCTGTATAGTCAAGCAAAAGAATTCTCAGAAGTTTTACATTTTTATGATTAGAAGTCATGAAAAGGGTTATGAAGATCTGAAAATATTTAAGGTTAGGATTATAACACATAAAGATTGGTATTGACCAATGTATATAGAGATACATAGGTTAATGACAACTATAATCATGTTATGGCTGGGTCTTGAATTGAAACTTGGACTTCACTACGTATCCCATAAGAATGAGAATCAAGCCATACATAGTTCTTGAAATGCAGTTTAACGTCGTGCAGGACGAAAGTATGAGAAATCTTAGTTTTAGGGTCATAGAATTCAGACCATAATAATGAATACACAGTGTGTGTTTTCATGAGGACTTTTCAGCTAAGGGACTGAAAGTGAAATTTGGGGTTAGGCCCAAAATACTTGGGACTGGATTCGAGGGACACTCGAATGTTCCTACATATCCCATAAGGATGGAAATCATGTCCACGTAGTTCTAGAAATACCCTTTGTACAAATTTGGTTCGTACATGTGAAGGGTGAAAGGGGACTTTAGTGCAATGATGGTTTAACCTAAGATAAAATGTTTAGGCATTACCATGTATGCATGCAGTCTTTTGGAATGAAACATGATCAGAGAATATTGTAGTTTATTGTCGTACCAGACAAAAGTGTTGTATAGTTTAACGTCATATAACAAGGACGAAAGTGAATCAATGTAAAGATATTGATTCCAGGGGCGGTTTCACAAATCATATGAGATGGTGGTGAACCGATGTGAAGAGATTGTTTTTGGGATTGAACCCTGGGAGGTTGCCTACATACCCAGCCTGGAGGGCAAGGATCAAAGTCCGTGTAGTTCAATTAAAGAATGAATTAATGATCAATTTGTTCTTGGGGACAATGATCTAATAAAAAATGTTGTTGGGACTTACACATGGTTAGTGGCCCAAAGGGAGTATTATGGTTGATGTTCGCTCTAAGATCACGTGAGTCATACTCGGTGTGAGAAACAAGAGGTAACAATAACCTTAACGATGCACAGTTTAATGTCATGTGGGACATATAAAGGGACTATGCAGTTTAAAGTCTCGCAGTTAGGACTGTTGGTGCTGCACAGTTTTAGTGTCATGTAGCAGGGAAAAAATATAGTTTAATGTCATGTAGGACATATCAAGGACTTTCTGTACAGTTTAGCGTCATGTAGTTAGGATGATGGGGACAATACAGTTTAACGTCATATTGGACGAAAGGGGGATTGTGCAGTTTATTGTCATGCAGTAAGGACAAAAGAGTGTACCATTTTAACATCATGTTGGACGAAAGTGGGAATAGTTTAAGGTCATATGCATGGACCGTGAATGGTGCAGTTTAATGTCATACTGGACCTTTGAGATTATATAGTTTAACGTCTTTCTGGATGTAAGGGACTTTTATACAGTTTATCGTCATGTAGTTAGGACGTCACAGTTTAACGTCTTGCTGGACATAAGGGATTTGCAAATAGTTTATGGTCATATACATGGACCAGGGATGATGCAGTTTAAGGTCATGCTGGACGGTTTAGGGGAATTTTTCACAGTTTAATGTCGTGTGGGACGAAGTTGCAGTTTAAAGTCATAATGGACCACTGCTGTATAGTTTAACGTCATATAGCAAGGACGAACTGGTGCTGTACAGTTTAAAGTCATGTAGCTAGGACTAAGGTGAACCAATACGAGGATATCAGTTCTGGGGACTTTTTACAGTTTATCGTCATGCTGGACGATGAAAGTGCCACACAGTTTAATTTCATGTTTCTAGGACACAATATAGTTTAATGTCATCTCAGACAAATAAGGAACTTATGTACAGTTTAATGTCATGTAGATAGGACATAATACAGTTTAGTGTCATGTAGGACAAACTGGTGCTGTACAGTTTAAAGTCATGTAGCTAGGACTAAGGTGAACCAATGTGATTGTTTTGGATCTGGGAACAATATTTTGTGTTTATACAAAATACTTCTTCAGAAATCTGGCATTAGTTGGAGTCGTGATGTGTTCTCCATCCATTTAGATTAGAGAATACGCTCCATTGGAGTAGACCTTATGTATTGAATACGGTCCTTCCCATTTTGGTTCAAGCTTGGGAGGCTTCTTTCCTGGTATCATTGGTGCTCTGAGAACCAATACCAATTCTCCCTGAATGAATGAACGAAGACGAACTTTTTTGCTAAAATCTCGTGCTATTCGATTCTGATAGATTTCCAAGTGGTGTAAAGTGCACAATCTTTTCTCATCTAATTGTTCCAATTCATTCAACCGCTTTTGGGATTGCTCATCTGTAGATAACTGATCACAAATGGCTATTCTGAGTGAGGGCAATTGAACTTCAATTGGCAAAACTGCTTTTGCTCCATATACCAATGAATATGGAGTTGACCGCGTTGCATTGCGAGTGGTAGTCTGATAAGCCCATAAAGCATGAAAGAGTTTATCAGGCCATGACCTCTTATCTTTATCCACCATCTTTTGCAGTATATTTGAAAGAGTCTTGTTGAAGGCTTCTATCTGGCCATTAGCCGCTGCATGATATCGAGATGAATGGTTGGACTTAATGTTGTATTCTTGATACAATTTCTTTACCTCAGAAGAACAGAATTTGGTGCCGTTGTCCGTCAATATGGTATGAGGGACACCAAATCTAGTAATGATGTTAGACTTGATGAAGCTAACAATGCATTTAGAACTGACTTCTTTGAGAGGTACTGCCTCTGCCCATTTGGAAAAGAAATCAGTAGAAGTAAGAATGTACTTAAACTGCTTGGCTGTAGCTGAAGGGTAAGGTCCCACCACATCCATTCCCCATGTGGAAAATTGCCATGAGTATTTAGCTGTATGAAGTAACTCTGGAGGTTTATGAATTAAGTTGTCATATACTTGGCATGAATGACACTTCTTTGTAAAATTAACAAAATCTTGTATCATTGAAGGCCAAAATTATCCAAGCCTTCGAATTTGATCAGACAGTCTATGTCCAGACTGGTGGGCACCACAGACTCCTGCATGCACTTATTTTATGAAAGCCATTGTCTCTTCACCATCAATACATCTGAAGAGAACTCCATCAAAACCACGTTTGTAGAGAATTTTCTCGAGGTGGTTTGGGCTATCATAAAGAGTAAAATTGACCACACATCGCCAAATTTGTTCTTTCTTGGCTCTATCAGGTGGAAGTGTTCCATTTTGAACGTATTCCCTGATAGGTGACATCCATCCTGTAGTATGACCATACAGTTCAGGAATGGGACTAATTTCATTAATTTCCTCTGTTCTGACTTGAACATAATGTGAAATTGCACACCGGTGGGCAATACAGATGGTTGTCTCGTCCTGATTTGGATCTGCTAAAGCTGTGGCTATATTAGCCAGTACATCAGCTTGAGCATTTTGTGATCTTGGGACATAAAAAAATGTCGGTTCTGAAGGGAATTCCGACATTAACTCTCTGACGTAATCATACAAAGGGATTAATTCTTCTTTTCTGATGGCATAATCCCCATTGACTTGTTTGATTAGCTGGTCTGAATCACCTTTCACCTTTAAGTGATTCACTTGTGCTTGAAGCGCTAATTCCAAGACTGTAATGAGAGCTTGGTATTCAGCTTCATTATTGGTACCACCTTCCCACAAAAAAAAGGAATAAGGTAACACTGCCTTATCTGGAGAAATGAGCACAATTCCTAAACCAACTTTGTTGAATTTAGGATTTTCAATTTTCTTCCCTGTTGGACTTCTAGAAGCACCATCAAAATACATTTCCCATGTTTGAGGACACTCTTGAATAGAGAAAACTTCCTCATCAGGGAGTTCAATATCTGAATATGTGTCTTCTATTGAAGGATGTTCAGCCAGGAAATCAGCCAGAGCTTGGCCCTTAATTGCCTTTTGAGACACATACTGAATGTCGAAGTGCTGTAGAATAACCGCCCACCTTGCCAGACGTCCTGTAAGCATTGGACGACTAAGGATGAATTTGAGCGGATTATTACGAGATACCAATTGGACCTCATGATGTTGCAGGTAGTGTCTCAGTTTCTGAACTGCAAAGATTAATGCTAGGAGGCACTTTTCAATACTTGAATACCGGGTTTCTGCTTCAAGCATAGTTCTACTAAGATAGTAGAGACTATTTTCATTCCCAGCATCATTCTTTTGAGCGAGAAAGGTACCCAATGATCGCTCTAAAGCTGTCACATAGAGGATAAGCGGTCTACCCTCAACAGGTTGCATGAGTACTGGTGGACTCAAGAGGTATTTCTTGAGAACATCAAATGCTTCTTGACATTCTTCAGTCCACTGGTAAGTGACTCCTTTCTTCAATAATTTGGTAAAGGGTAAACTTTTTCCTGCCAAATTAGCGATGAAATGCAGAATATAGGCTAAGTGTCCTTGATGTCCTCTTAATTTTTTCAAATTCTGAGGAGGTGACATACTAAGGATTGATTTGGTCTTCTCAGGATCGACTTCAATACCACGATGGCGTACAACAAAACCAAGGAATTTTCCTGAGGTTACCCCAAAAGCAAATTTTAAGGGGTTCATCTTTAAATTATGTTGTCGAAGCTTGTGGAATATGACTTCCAAATCAGCCAAGTGATTAGAACATTGTTTGGATTTAACCACCAAATCATCTAAATATCATTCAACAAACTTTCCTAAAAGAGGTTTGAAGATACGATGCATGTCGCATTGATATGTTGCACCTGCATTCTTTAAACCAAAGGGCATCACCCAGTAACAAAACACACCTTGAGGAGATCTGAAGGCTGTATATTCCTCATCTTCTGGGGCCATTTAGATCTGATTATATCCGGAATATCCATCCATGAAAGAAAGTACTTCATATCCAGCCGTCGCATCAATTAAGAGTTCTGTAATTGGAACTGGGAAATCATCTTTAGGACAATACCGATTAAGATCTCTGAAATCGATGCAAACCCTAATTTGTCCGTTCTTCTTCTTTACAGGGACAATATTATCCAACCACTTGGGATATTGAACTTCTTTGACGAAGTTGGATTTGATCAGCTTATCCACTTCAGCTTCAATTTTGGAAGCATAGGTTGGGTGTGTTCTTCTCGCGGCTTGTTTAAAACCTCGATGTTCGTTTGGTAAACCCAAATGATGAGTAGCAACATCAGGATCAAGCCCAGGAATTTCTGTATAATTCCAAACAAAAATATCTTTATTTTTCTTTTGAAAAGAAATATACATCTCTTGCTCTTCAAGGGTCATGGCCGCACTAATTAAAGTGGGGCGTGGATCTTTCTTTGTACCCAGATTTACTTCTCTGAGTTCATCCAAAGTGGCAGAGATACCCTCTTCAAATGCTGGAGGAGCATCTCTAAGATCTTCCTCTTCCTCTTCATCATGTGTTATTTCTTCCGTTTCTACTTGCAAAGTAGATGAAAAACCGAAATTCTCATGATCATAAGAGATGTCAAAAGTTTCACATTTTGAAGAAGAAGCTTCCATTTCCGACCCTATTGATGATAAAGGGTCTTCTTTGGAAAATTAAGAGGAGATGATGGATTGAGATTCGACATCATTATTCACCTCTGGTGTTTCTATAACTTCTTCTGGCCTGATTAGCGAAGTATAGACTTGTTGGACTTCATCACCACTTATGCTTTCATCACTGCTTGGTAGGTTACCAATTTCTCCCATGTTTTCTAGCTCGATCGCCGTAATTGACATTATGGATCTTTCCATAAGAGTATTTTGATTTGGGCCTATTTTGTCAATTTCACTGATAGGTAACACATAATCTGTACTCACATGTGAAAATGG
The DNA here is from genome assembly GCA_963277665.1 of Viscum album. NCBI lineage: Eukaryota > Viridiplantae > Streptophyta > Magnoliopsida > Santalales > Viscaceae > Viscum > Viscum album. The sequence continues at coordinate 1,021,980,945 of OY728134.1, read as the reverse complement.
ATTTATTGGAATTTTCTCCAAACCATATGGAGCATTAACTTTGGTAATTTCCTTCATTGTAGATTTTTCTATTCCTTTCATGTGATAAAATTCCGCCTCAATGTATTGAGACTCACATGTCTTGAACGGGGCCTTATCACCATACAATGTTCCAAATTGACCATCGAAACAGTATTTGAGACATTGATGGTATGATGAAGGAATAGCTGCATGCTGATGTAGCCAGGGTCATCCAAGCAAGATATTGAAAGGTGAGTCTTGATCAACAATCATGAAATCCGAATTGGATACAAGATATCCAAAATGAGTTCTGAGTGTAACTTCTCCTAGTGGTCCTTGTTCATTTTTATCATATCCTTGTAACATCATGGTAGAAGGAGATAAATCAGATTCTGTGAGGCCCAATCGACGAAGTGTACGAATGGGCATGAGGTTGGCTCCTGAACCATTGTCAATGAAAGCTCTTCGAACATCTACACCATTGACTTTTCCAGATAAGTACAAAGGTTTTCTGTGCCCATGCACAACATCATATTCATCTTTATCTGTAAAAGATATCACTGCATGTCATTCTGCAGGATTATTCTCTATGTGATAGATTTCAGCTGCAGCAATTTCAGCTTCAAACTCCTGAGGACTTGACAAAGCTTCGATGAGTGCTTCCCGAAGATCTTTTAACATATTCAAAGCATCCAAAATTGATAACTTGGCTGGTAATTGGGCCAAGTGTTTAAATATATCATACTTTTGATCTAGAGGTCTGCGTTTCCCAATAGGAATATGCGGTTTAGAAGGTACCTTGGAAGCAGATGCTTTGGAAGCTGATGCATCTTGTATTGAAGTTGGAAACATCCTTGGTTTTGGAAGATTAGACTGATTAGATCCACTTACTTGCTGAGATAAAGAATATGGAACCTTTAATCGGTCTTCCAAAATAACTGTTCCAAAAATGAGTTGGCCATTGGCAGAAGAACTTGCTTGTTCTTTTTGAGCTCGCTGAAGGGCTCTACCACGAGTTTCTGCTGCATATACAGTGCTAGCAGGGGTAAAATTAGAGTAGTGGCTTCGGAAAGATCCACGTCTTCCCCTGTATCCTGAACCTCTAGAACTTCCTCGGATTCCCCTATTTGATACAGGGAATTCAGGGTCATCAAGACTGGAATATGGATCTGTTAATTGAATCATATTAACAGAACCAAAGATTAACTCTTCGTCTAATAAAGACTCTGCCTGGTTAGCCTGTTTAGGCTGTGCCGTTTGGTGGGACGGTGCCCGTGGCTTTGAAGTAGATGGAATGAAATCTTCCAGAGTCAAAGACAATTTACTCTTTGATACATACTCATCTTCTCCTGATTCCTCTTTCTTCTTTGAATTGCGCTGCCCTTTTGAGGATTTAGCTTTTGATGGAGGCTTTACTGCAGCTTTTGTATGAGACACAATTGGCTTCTTCAATTGTGTTTGCAAAATGTAATGGGTCCGATTGATTGTCTTTCTGACCATCCAATCATCATATTTTTTCGCAGTTTTGCTTTTGACTTCTTGCCACTCGCCTCCTTCCTCTAGATCTGTAGCGGTAATACACACTACATGAGCTAAAGAACCCTTCAATTTGACTTGTCCCAAGTCGACCATCTTTTGTAGGAGGTCTTTAAAGACAAAACACTCCTAGATGGGATGCCCCAACATTTGATGAAAGGGACAATAATTTGGACGGTCTTCATCTCCTTCCTTGTTTGGCCTCTTGGGCACTGGTAATTGAACCAAATTATATTCCAGAGCTGAAATGAAGTAACCAGGAACTTGCTCACTTCGGAAAAAGTATGTTTTACTCTTCAAATCCTCAAATTGTTTTCGTTGTTGATCTTTTTGATCATTTGGACGAAACAGCCTTTGTTGTTGGCATTCAGGAGGTGGAGCCCTTTGAGAAGATGAAGGTTTTGAAGTAGAAATAGGTACAGGTGCTTGTTTAAGCATAACTGTAGAAGTTTCCGCTTTACCCATTCTCCTTCCTGGAGCTGATAGAATTATACGAGATTTAACCTTAGCCTGTATAAGGGAATCTTCAATCTGTTGAGCGATTGAAGTAAGGTCTCAAAACCCTCCTGTGTATTTCACAGGGATCAATGGCGTGCGTAATTCGTCATGCAAATTTGCCACACAGATTGGAAAAAATTCCTCCTGAGGGAGTGCTAAACTCAGGGAATACGTTAATCCCTTCCAACGAGCAATGAAATCAGAGACTCGTTCATTCTCCCTTTTCTTGCAGTTTGTAAGATTGAAAACTGTCGTTTTTGGGAAAGTTGAGCTAAAATGAAGAAATAATTTTTTACGAAGATCCTCCCATCCGATGACTGACCGGGATTACAAGCTTGTATACTTGAAAAAAGCTGGTCCTTACAAGGTTCGCACGAAGCATCTTAGTTTCACTGCTTCTTGCTGCTCTGGAGTTCCCATCATAGGATCACAACAAGACACGTAATGCGTAAAATGTTGTTCGGGGTCGCCTGATCCATTGAAAGTATGGAAAACAGGGTTTCCAAAACTGGATGGAGGAGAAATTGAATCAACCCATTCAGGGTAAACTTTCTTTTCAGGTTGAACTTGCGCCCGTTTCCCTTCCATAGTTTCTAACCGAGCTGTTAATGACTCAATAGTAGTTATTAACTTTTGAGAAACATCAGGGTAAACTTGGTTTTGGGTAGGTGCAATGAATGGAGCTTGGACAGACGTGGTGGTTGGTGCTGCAACTGATGGTAGTGCTGCCAACCGTTGTTGTGTTTGACTCGTAGGATTAGACCTCTGAGGGTGTACTGATAAAGGAGGATATTCCTGATCCATCTCAGTAGTTGCAACAAATTCCTTCGGCTGTCGGACTTCAGCATTCTTAAGAAGAAGACTACTCTGAAGTAGTTCTGCATTCAACCTTCTTAATTCTTTCATTTCTTCCCCCTGTTGTGCAAATATTTGCTCTAATGAGAGTGATTGACCTCCTTCAGAGGAAGGGTGAGAAGTAACCTGATTCTTTCCTTTCCCCTTATTGGATCCTTTTCGGAGCGGGGGAAGTGGGTTACTTGAAGGAATACCCAGATTTTGGGTAAGCCTTTGATTACGTGTGCACACACCTTCTTCATTTAGGTCTGTGTGCGCAACTTCTTGAGCAGGAACCTCTTCATCTGATCCCTCTGATTGAGCCTCATCTGGTGAATCAGCAGCAACAACATTGATGACATTAATGGATACATATTGCATGGAATCCTTTCTATCAGCATTTCTGTGATATTGTCTTCTTCCATGTCCATGATGAGACATGGCATTCTGTTGACTTGATCCCTCAAGAATTTCTTGGAGAACCGTCACTTGGAGAGAATCTCCTGATAGCTTGGCTCTTCGTTCCTCTTGAGGCTTATTCCCTAATCGAGAGAATACTGACTTTCTATGAGGGAGGGATTGAGGATTTGAAAAAGTCCCCAGTCCGGTGGACTGGGGATGTTCCTGCTGCTTCCTCTCAACTCCTCGAATCCCATTTGTTGACTCTGAGGGTTGGTTTAGAGAAGTCCCCAGTCTGACAAGCTGGGGTGTCTCTTGACATGCTATGGCTGAGATCTTCTTAAAATCTCTCTTGATCTTACAAATCTTAGTTCGGAAATTAGCAGGATGCATTAACCTGTATCAACTTTTATCACCTGGTTCTACAGACCGTTGGATGATTTCTGAAACTTCTTTCATTTGATGACGTGTTTTCTCCAGACGAGAGGCTTGTGCAATATTCTCTCCTGCTTGATGTAGGTGCAATTCAACAACTTGTTCTCTATATACTTGATTTTGAGAAGAACTAGTTGAAGCCTGTTCTTGAGCAAGCTTTTGATTATGAACAAAGCCCATTGACTGTGGCCGGCCATGGGCAATAACATTGCATGAGACCATTTTCGGCAGGCTTTGCTGACTGGAAACCACTGTGAAATGTAGTGCTCCGTGAACACCCCATCCTCTAATATGAACATCAGATGGAGCATTGGCAATTAACTAATGTAATTTTCTTAGTGCGCCAAGGCATAAACTTTAAAGGGTTCTTTGTTGCTTTTCAGCCTTCGGATACCGAGAGACTGATAGAGATGCCAAATCAATCTGGCGTTGTAACCCTTCTATTATCTTAATATGATTTTCATAATCACCGTAAGATAATACTTTCTACTTCAATTGACAAAGAGTCTTCCATATGTTGAGACGAATATCACGGATTCCATCATCCGTCAACATCTTTGGAATGTCATACTGGGAGTCAACCAAAGGCCAAAACATGACTGGTACTTCACTTTTTGCCAGTTTTTTCCTCATGTTCAGCATTTCCTCTTTATCATTAAATGAAGATTCTTCTACCTGTTTGGACCAGAGTTGGTGTTTCCTTGTTGCTTCATTGGATTCAACAATATTGGTAGAGAGATCACTATTCATGCTGGAAGATGAATGACCCAGGGATGGTTCGGAGAATAACCTGAACCCCAAGATATCTTCTGATGGAGAAAGAGTTTCACCTGCCGATAGTAAAGCATCAGACATGACTGGCTTTACGTTTTCAAGTGCCTCGAGATAAGAGGGCTTTCTCGTCACTACATTGCCTTCTGAAGAATTTTCGAGACAATGTGAATCACTACTGCGGAGAGGAATTTCGTAGCGAAGTTCATCACCATGAGGAGGACCGTCATGATGGGTTATAGCAAAAGATGAAATCTCTTGCTCCTTGGTCTTCTGACCACACAGAGGGTTCTTGTGGCTCTCATCTGAAGAAGAAACTTCAAGATTGACCGAACTTTCATGAAGCAAGCCTTCATGAGGAAGTGTCTGTTGAAGACCTTCAAAATTAATGTTCTTGTTATTGGGAACTGAGGGAGTAGAATCTTCAATTCCGACAGATAAATGTCTGAGGGCTTCAAGAACTCTAGCATCGAACAAGGCCTTGTTGCATATTGGCCTTTGATCTCCTGACTGTGCTGGGCAGATCTTTTTCTTAGATGCCTTCTGACTCACTTTAGAAACCACTTGTTGACGAAAGTGGTTACTCTGAGCAGGTGTATGTGCCTGATCAGGAAAGATGGTTAGGTTAGGCTGACGATCTCCACTCAAATCAGGTGTATGTGCCTAACTTGGTTTTCCGTATGATATGGGGGAGTATGCCCCATAACCCTCTTGGACTGGAACAGATGTGTGTGTCTGTTCCGGAGTGAATCGTTGATGTGTCACTCCACTGCTAGGGATAGATTTATGTGTCTGTCCCTGAGATGATGCTGAAGCTGTTATGATATCCTTGCAAGCATCCAGAATATGAGCAGGAATTTGCTTCTGCTCTTTCACCATTGACAAAATATGTTTGGTGACTTCAGCCGCCGGAACGGGGATATACGTCCATTCCGGGCTTGGAGTAGGTGTATGTTCCTGCTCCTGTCCTCCTTTTCCTGTCAGTGAATCCTGATAGTACTCAAGTGTGGAGGCAGAGAGTTGAGTCTGCCTCCTGTTTGTCGTCGGGGCTTTCCGACTGACTTCTCCGTGCGCTACCAAGCGAGACTGTTGGTAGGCTTGATTAGTATTAGCAGGTGTATGTGCCTGCTGATTACACTTCGCCAAACGCGGTTGACGAGATCCATCATATGTAGTCAGACGAGCCTGCTGACTAACTGGTGATGTATAAGCAGGTGTATGTTCCTGCCTATAGTACTCCACCGGGATTGCCTGGAGGGATTGGCTTGATGCTGCCAGACGAGTTTGAAGGACAACGGAATTAAAATGGGCAGGTGTGTATGCCTGCTCGTTATTTGCCACCAAGTTAGGTTGGTGGACTTCTCCGGAGATGGCAGGGATGACAACCTGCCTATTGTTAACCAAATTCCGTCTCTGGTGGTTTATCTTGCCTTCTTGGGTTTGAGGAACCTGAGATGAATGCCTGGAGTCGGTACCCTCATCATGTTGAGGGCGCACTACCGCACGAGTCTGGCGGCGATTGTTGATGGGAGTCCTTGAGAAGGACTCCTGTCTTTTTGAATTAAGGTCATGCGGGACTTTCTCATTCACTTCCTCAGAGTAAGGGGGTAAATGGAAATTGCGTTCCGAGGATAACGACCTAAAAGGGTTGGAGACAGTAGTCAGCACCGCCTGCTTCTTGATCGCTGGCCGCCGTTGTCCGGACGACCAGGTAGAGTTGTTAAATTGGAGGGCTTGATGAGCGGCCTCCAGAGTTGGGATAGTACCGTTGTGATGGTACTCCTTAACCAGTGCATTAGAAACCCAGCATTGAAGACGCTGAGTTGGTGATGTCATCCTCAGAGCGGACGACGTTCCAACAGGAATAGCAGCATTGGTTTTCACAGCAGCAGACCTCACAGTAGAGGTGTTCACAGCAGCAGTATTCACATGGGTGAATTTAAGGAAAGCCATTTTGCAGAAGATCTTGAGAAAAGAGTGCTTGTTCCATATAACAGACATAATCAAGATGAATCCGGCCACTGCATCTTTTGAATGAGCACATGTCAATGATTGCTTTGTTGGCCCAAGGGGCCTAACAAAAAAGAAGAATATCACTTTAACTTGGTTAAGGATTCACGTCGGGTTCACCATTTTTTTTCCTCACGGATTTCGGGGATGACCTGCTGGACGAAAGATTCAAACGTTCCGATCAGTTTCTAGCGGGTTTGTTCGTAGAACCGGAAACATCCAATGATTCCACATCCGTTTGGACCTACTTTCCAAAGGTAGGCGCTCATTAGCTTGTGGACTAATGAGGCTTAGGAATTTTCATTGGTCGAGAGGATGGGAGGTCAGACTCATCACACCTTTTTAAGGGGAATTATTGTCTACTCTGGGACTCTCTTTATAGATTTAAGTTATGTTCGTGAATCCTTATTACATTACCAAGTATAAAATGAGCTTTCCTTAAGTTTTAACAATCAATGATTAAATATTCCAGAAATTTAGAGAATCTTTTATATGTATTCGAGGTTCTTCATCAATAGAGAATCATCTGTATCTATTTAGAGATTCTTGGTCAATGGTATCCTTCGAAACAAAAAGTCTCTTGGTCATTATGATGACCGGGCTGGTTTTGAAGCCACTCAGTGAGGCACTTGAAGTTTATCATCATTCAGAAGGACATGGATTATTTCAAAGTTGGGATCGAACCCATAAATGGGCTACCTACGTATCCTTTGTTTTGGAAAAGGAATCAGAACCCACGTAGTTCGAGTAATGGAGTATGATGTTTATGATTGATGGCTCAAAGAAGAATGTCATAATTACTATTACACTCTAAGCTCACGTGAGTCATGGTCGGTGTGAGAAACAAGAGGTATTGGTAAAAATTAGACAATTGTTCCATGAAAGATGCAATCATAAGAATTTGTTTGGGGCTTATGTATGTGTGACTGCCCAGATAGATGAAGGTTTAGGATTTACTTTTAGGGAGAAAATCCAGGAACAGGGTCCATAAATGTATATGTACTTTATGGAAATTTGAATACTCTAATCCTGGGGCTTGCTCCTAAGGAGGATGCCCAAGTTAGGAGGGGACTTATGATTGGGTTTTACTCCTGAAAAGGAAACCCAAATTAAGGGTAAATTAGGACTGGTTAAGAGAAATTTAAGGGGGGCTTGGGGTTTACTCCTGAAAAGGAAACCCAAGATTACGACTGGGACTTACTCCTAAAAAGGAGGCCCAGGTTAGGGGACTTGGGGCTTACTCCTGAAAAGGAAGCCCAAGATTATGACTGAGTCTTATTCCTGAAAAGGAGACCCAGGTTAGAGATTAAGGTTTGGGGCTTACTCATGAGGAGGATGCCCAAGTTTGAGGTTGGGGCTGACTCCTAAGGAGGATGCCCAAGTTAAAGGATTATGATTGGGGCTTACTCCTGAGGAGGATGACCAAGTTTAAGGAATTAAGGTTTGGGGCTTACTCCTGAGGAGGATGCCCAAGTTTGGGAACTTTAAGAATTTGGGGCTTACTCCTAAAGAAGGATGCCCATATTAAAGGATTTATAACTGGGGATTATTCCTGAAAAGGAGACCCAAGTTAAGGATTCTCTCATCTTAAAGGATGAGGTTGAATGAATGAACTCTCCATATTTAGTGATAGAAGGATATTTAAATCACTAGGTTTTGAGAGATATTCCACAGAATTCCTTTCAGATAAGGAAGTCAAATCAAGAAATCATGCCATAAATGGCTTTGAAGAGTGTCTTGAAGACTGAATCTTGAAAAGGAAATGTGTAATGGCTTAAGAGGGGTAAAATGGGAAAGATGGGCACCCAAAAAGGTAGTGGCGCGCAAGTCTTGAAAGGCGCGCAAGTATTATGACGGCGCGCAAGTATGGGTCGCGCAAGTATACTTGCGCGACATGATGGGTACTTGCGCGATTCTCAAACATCATTAGAATACTTGAGCGACTCCTTTATAAATCCCTTTAGAATCCTCTTGAAGTTCATCCAGAAAAGGGACGTACAAGTTATATTGAAGGAAATAAGTCGGCGCGCAAGTGTTGATAAGTTTCAACATTTAGGCCTTCCTTCTTCTTTTTATATCTTCCGTTCTAGGTAAGAAATTACCTTAGAAGTGTTCCGGAAGCTTTGAGAAGAGACTTGGGCGTCGGGAGCTTCAATCCGAGTTTCTGAAGAAAAAAAAATCCTCTCGAATGGGGGGCCCACATGGTCTATTTATAGGCAAAAGAAGACCCCGGGCGGTTACCACTTAGGTCGCGCAAGTGACTTGCGCGACCAAGGGTGCCGCGCAAGTGTACTTGCACGCCCAAGGGTGCCGCGCAAGTATACTTGTGCGACCAAGGGTGCCGCGCAAGTGTACTTGCGCGACAGTGAGATAACTTGCGCGGTGCAGCTGCTGTTAATCCGTTGTTCATTCCTTTGTCGATTTTTGATGTTTTCTTCAAAGGTTGAATAACTTTGAGCTCAGATATTCCCTTTTCCAATCTTTAGATTCTGTGACGAAAAAGGAGCGTCAACACACCCCTATAAGGAGGCCTCATCACCCATCACATCATAATCTCGACGCTGTTGTGGAAACTTCACTAGTTTTCATCATGGATACATCCTAAAAGAATACAAGATGTACCACATTCAATGATTATAACTGAGGAGGTGACTCAAGAAGGAAATGGAATCGAACACCCATTCCTATATGATGCATGTACTGAAGTTTTCTTTTCATCTAGTTATAACATCTACCAAGTCAACAAGTAGGTTATCAAAGTCCTGGTGATTGGATATGTCGGCCACTGCACCAACACTAGGAAACCTGGCCTGAGATCCAAACTCGAAACACTTTAACATTATTTCCCTAGTTCCAAAACCAATATCACATGATTCGGTCCTAAGGTAGAACTGAAAACCCTCTAATTTCAATCTATCATGACCTGTCCTAATAGGTCTAGGGACACAAATACCCCAATCCTGGCTCTAATAGGCAAGGGGATGGCGGCCAACACCGAGTAGGCATATCACACACATGGGAGGCATTAGCCTAAAGTACCTATACACACACACACATATAAATATTCAGGCCCGTAGAATGATGAGATGAAAAATACAATATCAATGCATGCATACATCTATAATCCCATACTCATAGTATGAAAAAAGTACTAGAAAACATAATGTAAATAAGGGGATAAATACAAGCCCACCCAAAACTCTAAAGTAAAGTCTGACCTCATTAGAAGGAGAGGACTACTATAAAATGAAACATTGGTATACTCTTCAATCATTATAGTCCAAACTAATCTCCCCCAGCTCCTAGTCCTCCAAAAAAATATGTAAGAAAATTCTTCGTCTACATAAGACATACATGTGTGGGAAAATTCCATGTAGTGGTGAGTATAACAATACCCAGTAGGAGACCCCAAAATCTAAAGGCATAAAGAATCAAGAGTAATCAAATCATCATTGTATTTTCAATCATAAAGTGATACATATAATAAAACATCCCTATATACTCATAAAAGACCCTGAGTTTCAAAGGTTTCAACCATTTCTAGCCATTGATCCATTGTGAGGGTTTCAAGAAAACACCCATCTAAGAGATATCACTCCAAAAGAACTACCTTCCCCGATGTAATTCATCCAAGAGATGTCACTCAACATGGATCACTAAGTCATTGGAACATCCCTACCATCCCATAGGTCACACTCATCAAGTATCGATACAAGGACACACACACTAGGAACTGAAGGGATTCATCTGAGATACACACTCTATTGGACTAATACCACATCAAAAAGATCAAAATATTAATACACAGATAGCGGGTCAATTCTTGGGGCTCACTGGGGGACACTATACCCAACTAGAAATATCCTCCTACATAGATCATTGGTTCTTGTGTAATTATTGGTCGTGCCCATATACTTTACTGAGTACAAGGTGTGTATCCCACCACACATGGTGTGTCGGGCCATAGGATGTCCTGGGCGTGTACTCGCGAGACACGTCGGGCCACACTCCAGGTGTTACATGGTGTGTGGCTAGGCACACACAACATGTAACACTACTTGGCCTATAGGGAGTGTACCTCCCGTACACGCTGAACTATCAACATAGTTTCACACAACGTGACACACAAGTGACATGATGTGTGATACATATATCCACACTAAAACCCTAGAACCACACCAAAAATGGATCTACATGTAGTTTGTTCATAAGACTACATTTCATGTAGTTGGGAATTCCACAGAAACTCCAAAAAATTCACACATTATTTCAGGCCATCTGTAGCCACCAATTCCCCCTGAATCATGCCACAAAGATGAGGATCTATGTTTAACTAAGACTCCTTGGTTCCTATGGGTGGATTCAAATAGTCCCATCCATACCAGGCACTCAGGAAATAATCATCATCGCATATAGTCAGTACCACATGCCAAAACCGCAAACCACATCTCCTAATCCATCTGTTGATCAATTTTCATAGTCGTATACCATAGACACATCATCACATATCTATCCCTAACTCGTAATAATGACCATTTTTACCAAATATAAAATGTGTAATGACTGTTCACTAGGTATTCGTTAAATCATAGGAAAAATAAATTTCCAACAAAGAACACATGTAAAATGGGGAGAGAAAACAAAAAACCTAAAAATGAGGAATGAACCTCTACCTTTTTTCATTTTTTTCCATCAGCTATCTTCATACTAAAGATAAAGGAAGATGTATATAAATCAGAAAAAAAAATATACCCAAATATCACAAATAAACCCATACCCATAGTATGACCATTTCATAAATCAATCTATTATTCGATTGATTCACATTCATTGTGGGGTAAGGAATGGGGATCAATTCATAAAACAACATCAAAACTACATCTTGGTTCAATATTTTATGAATAACAATGTTATTTTCCCATTGTTAAAGAGATCCATGAAAGTTTTTGTCACAATGATCCTCGATCCAATCTTAATTCATCATTGTTTTCCAAGAATTGTCTCTTCCAATGGCCTCTAGGTATCCAGGGTTTAGCATCCAACCTGGAGAGAAAATTCATAGCATTATTTTTAATGAGGAATTAGGTAGCTTCATTGAATAAAATAAATAAATAAATTTTATTAATTCTATGCTCGTGAAATCTTTTTCACAAACTCCACATACTAACAAAGATTATTTCGTAATTAGGGTGAAACTCACGTTCTAAACTCAACAACGCCCTTGGATTTCTGATATAGGCCAATGTTTAAAATTTATTTCAATTTTTCTGGAAAATTGAACATGAATTATATTTAATATATTTAATATATTTCAATAATTATTTTTGGGAACACCAGGCATCAGAATCTCACGTTGTATCAACATCTATCTATGAATATATTTGTAGAAATATTCTAAAGTATTACATGGAAAAAACTAGGGCATTACAAAATTCTTGTATCATTGTTCTTACCATTTGGATCACTATGGTAGAAATGATTAATTGTTTGGTTGACCATGAATTGAACCTCTCCTAGTCCCCATAGGATTCATTGAGGTTGATTAGAACAACTTAAGGGCCACCCATGGGGTGTTCCATTTCCTTGAACATGGAATTGAGTTGTTAAGAGTGCAATTGAAGTGTTATGAGATAGAACACATGAGAATTATTGTTGGCATGTAAACATGAGTTATGAAGTGGATCTAATAATAATTATTTCTAGTAGGTAACACAACATAAGGGGGTGTTTGGTATAATGTGAATATGTTAAATGAGTTATGAATTTGATATGGTAGTTGTGATAATTATTTCTGAAATGATGATGGTATATGCGTTGAATGATGTATGTTTCGTAAATGGTAAATGTGTTCAATGATTTATGGTCTTTTAATGGAATATGTGTTAAATGGTAAAAGAATCATATGCATATGGCTTAGTGGTATGTGGGGTATTCGAATAAGGATCTATGAACATGTTTTGGGTTTGACTGAGGCTCTAAGACCACCCTAATAGTACATGTATTTGGGAGTCAGACTGAAGCTCTATAACCCTAACAAATGCATGTGATATGAATACCTGGACAGTGACTCTAAGGTATGTGTTGTGTAATGTTTCTGTAGTATTGTCCCATGTGATGTAGGTAACATTATTCTTCACCCATATGGATTTATATATAATTGGAATAGTATGAAGTGTAATTTATGAAAATTCTTATCCCATGGATCAAAAGAATAAAGTGGTTGATGTGGACATGATTATTAATGGCACCTAGTTTATATTTTTTACCTTGTTATTCATTATTTCATATACATACACTATATGTTCATACTGTATATTTTTTAGACATCATTGATGGTGGTTTACTAAGTTTTACTCACACCATGATTGGAACACCATTTGGTACCCGAACAGACTTCATGGTTAGAAGTCAGGATAAGGGAAAATGCCCTATGATAGATGGTTAATTTCGGCATGGGACATTCATGGATGAGGGATATAGACTTAGAATAGAGACTAGATTTTTAGATTATTCAGTTTTTATTTATTTTTGGTTTCTTTAAAAAATTTCAATTTATGAAATGACATATCATATTTACTATTTAGTTGTGGTCATATACCCAATTTTGGGAAATGGATTTGTAATACATGTTTATTGTTTACCTGTTTCCTTATTCATGATACATCTATTGTGTATGACTATGATAAAGAGGGAATAGTCTCACCACATGTTCCATTAGATCTTCACTACTAGTTAGTAGCTTCTTATGTATTGGGAGTTGTGCCTGAGGTCATATAGGGACTGGACTTGGGGAACCAGATATGGTGGCTACCAGGGTAGGTAATTAAATGATGAGTTCAAATTGATGTGAAAACTCAGGAAAAATATCCTTGAATCATTTGTGATCCACATTAATCAATCAATAAATATTAAAAAAATTGGGTATTCATGGAGGGGGGTTTTTAGAAACTTTTATTTTGTGGTTGCTATTGACCATATTTGCAAACACCAAATGGCGAGCGCGGTATTTTTTCCTTCACCCGCCCTAAATCCCTCTCGTTCACCCTCTCGAGACACTACGACCTCACTCCCCCGCTTCTCACCTTCACTTATCCCCATCTTCCATCCCACCAGTATCGAACCATTCTAGCCCCATCACTACCTATCGTTGATCTATTCCACCTCTATTGATCCCTCTTTCCCCTATCATGCTACACCACTGAGCTCTCCCACCTCCACCAATCCCTCTCACGCCATTGATCCTTTACACCCATATCAAGCTCTATCATTGATCCATCCCTCACCCATTGTTTAGCCTCATTGAAAAGGCCCCCCACCCCAGTTTAGGCCCCATCAATCCCTCATCATGGATCCCCAATCCTGTCACCCCCTTTACCTGTGGCCCCTCTAGGTGAGTTTGGAAGAATTTATCGAATTTAGTTAGTGGTTTTAGTTTGGGGGATGAAATTGTAACATGAATTCCCCATAGGAAATATTTTTTGTGGATTCTCAGTTCTATGATAAATTAATTGGCATGAATTACTGTAACATAAAACAATTCAGTTTTTTATATAGATACTGCATATAGCCTTGCATTCCCTAGTATGCACATCCTTTTTCAATGCCTCCGATAAACTGAAAACATTATATTTTGTTTATCATAACCATTGTTTTTCACAATCACATCCAATATTCAGAAATTTTATTTGTTTATGTATCATACCATGTTATAGTCTCAGCATAATTCATATGGACATGGTGAAAATTGTTCATTCACTCATCTTTTATCACAATAACATTTTCAATAAAACTACATGTATGTGGTTCATTCTCACCTTGGACAACACATTGGTTTACTGAACTGTTAATGTTGAAAAATAATACTAGTGAGGCACTAAATCCTTAAAATATCCTTCTATCTTCTCATATTATATCCTTTTTAAAACCATAACATATAGTACTTTGAGTTTTGGACCTTTACATTTCAATTCTTCTGATGTTTTTTCATTTTTTCCTTCTAGGAAATTTATAATTTTACATGTTTCTCTCGTTTACATAAGAGACTTTATTTTCTCATGAATGAATTACTTGGAGTCTCATCAACACTAGGATTTATTCTAATAAACATATGTTTAATAAATCACATGATTTTTGATATACTACTTATGATAAAATTAAATAAATTTCTTTCCATCCATAAAAACTATCCACTTCAAATTCTCTTCATTACTGATGGTCACACAACCCTTCCATCTTACTATGAACTTATTCATACTTCCTTCAATGTCTGATTATGATAGTAGAACATGAATCTATGTTACAACCACTTCTGATGGTTTCACCAACAATGAGTATGATTTTGGGGGGGATTTGGATTAAAAATCTAGTCTGCTTCCATCTGGAACACTCATAGGAATAATTAAAAAAATATTTAGAAAATTTATTATATTGATACACAGATTAAACTTCTGATAATACTAGTAGTACAAATAAAATCAAATAAAAAGGGATTTTTCAACAATATTTTTATCCTCGCTGCCTAATCTTCACATGTATGTGTATGAATATCTTCTTCCAAGATTAATCTTCAATGATATACTATTTAGAGAAAACTCACTCTTCAAATTATATATTTTTAACACCATCCAAAACTTATTTTCTTATCCCTAATATTCTATGTGTTTATATATTACTATATGTTATTATTTCTATACAATATTTATCTTCTATCATCCAAATAATTTGAACGTTAAAACTAAAATTTTATTTTCTAACCACCTTAAACATAAAATAATTAAAATTCATCCATTATATCATCCCTATTTGAATCATCTCCATTGATATCCATTTATATTATTAGTGGTTTTCCTAATAACTAATAAATAATCATACTAATTCCATGTCATATATTAAATTTTAATTTTTAATTTCCTCGCTAATAATGGTGTGGAAACCTTCACTGTGATATCCTGGGTTTGTTTTTATACTGGTTTCTTCAAACCCATAGATACATTATTTTATGATTATATGTTTAATGGAATAATATTAATTTTCCTTCCAAACAACCCTATTATTAATTTACAAAACCATATCACTATAAAACGATTTCTAAAAGTATGAAACATGTTAAAACATGAAATATAGTTTCACAATGCGAGGTTCCAGTATTCCACAATCAACCTCACACATCAGTTTCACAGTATGATATTTGTAACATGATCTCTCCTATTATTTGAAACCAAGCATGGAATGATTATTGAATAGTTTGATTGAGATTGGTTGCTTGAACAATTTTAGTACATTGTTCTATATTTTTCTATTTGTCGAAAAAAAATTCTAGTGATTTAAATTTTAGATCTTTGGGTTTTAGTTAAAAGAAATCATACTTAAAATAATCTTAAATTAATTTTATTTGTATTGAAACAAATTTCTTTTCTAGGAGTTTTGAAAGTATTTTTTTCTCTTGTAAAACCATTGAATGTATTTATTTTTTTAAATTTTTACCTCTCATTCTTGTTTGAATCAATTATTTATAGAATTTATGTGTGCATGGGTGTATTCACACATATACATAGTTAATACATGTAAGATATTTCACTTTAATAAATATTTGTAAATTATTTTTTCAATATAATTTATTGGATATTCATTATGATATTCGATGATTTCCTCATAGTGTTGAATAAAATGTTCATTATTGTTCTTAATTGTGTTTTCATATATTATTTTGGCAGATTTGATAACTTCCCCAACTACTTTGGAATCACTATGTATTTTTTTCATCTCGTTCAAAATGGTTCTTAGATTAAGGAATCAACGGTTTGTATGTTTTAATGATATGATTGCTTTTATAATTTGAATAATATATTTCAATTATTTTCATTCTATTAAATACATATATTTATAAGAGTTGGATTGATATTCCAGATAGTTTTTCTTCTAAATATTATGAGTGGATTAATTTATTTGTGGATTTCATCAGTAGACTTCAAACAAATTTGATTAGTTTCCCATGAAAATTTTTGCACATGGATATCTCCTCAAATTAGATAGTGTTAGAGAAAATATTTTTTAAAGTGGGTTTTTGAAAAACTATAAGTCATAGACACATCATGGAGAAGATTCTATTTGTGTCACCAATTAGAAAGTATTCAAATGGATATTGATTCAAGAACAGTTGATCTAATGAACATAATGCTCAATGATTTGATGTGTTAGTTTCAACTTGAAGACTGTAATGTCGTAAATAATGATGTTGGAGGGATTAATCCTTGTTCTTACGTAGATGGAGAAGCATTGAAATTATTTCAATTCATGACCATGAAAATACTGAATTATATCATGGATGCACAAAATTTATCAAATTTTCATTCATCCTTAAATTATTACACTGGAAATCCTTGAATTGGTGGATATACACCTCATTATACATGTTTTATCTATTATTAAAGAAGATGCTCCCTACTAGAGTAAATATTCTAGATTCATTCTATCATGGTCGCAAGTTTATTAATGACCTTGGTTTTACATATGATACCATTGATGCATGCTTTAATAACTGTATGTTGTTTAAAAAAGAGAATATGCAATTAAATACTTTCAATGTTTTCTATTCCTCCAGATGGATGGCCAATGAGATTAATCAATGTAGTCAGACTTCTACAACAAGGTTCTTGAATCAATGGAAAGATGTTCCTGCAAATCAAATTCACTATACCCCACTGAAACCAAGACTGAATAGATTCTACATGTTAGCTAAAAGTTCTAAATCGATTACATGTAATTCAATGAGAAACATGTAGGTTGATTAATTAACTCACGTGGTAGATACTTTTTCATGGAAAGAGTATGGTCAAAGACACCCAGAATTTTTTGAGATGATCGTAATGTTTGACTGGGTTTGCCAGCAATTTGTGCCAACCCATTTAGGTCCATGGTTTTTGTGACACAGAGTATTTGTTCAGTGTTTTTGGTTATATAGAATCTTCCCCCATGGGAATATATGAAGCAATAATTTTTGTTACTTTCGACTCGAATTGGTAGAATACGAGGACCTCGTGAAATAATTGATGTTTATAATCAACCTTTGATTGATGAGCGGTGTGAATTTTCTTAAGATGGTGTAATGAATTTTGAATCAGTAGCTAATGAAATGTTTAGACTTCGGGTCACTTTGTTATGGATAATTAATGACTTACCAATGTATACTAACTTGTTAGTTTGGAGTAGAAAAAGATAATTCTCCCACCCTTGTGGTAATAAAATTAAGATATTCATATCGATTATGAACTATATAATGTGGGAATATCTGGGTTAGAAATGATTTCTTCCCCCATTGTACAGGTTTAGAAAAGATAGTGTGTCGTTTAATGGAAATAGAGAGCATGACCCATCACCACAAATAATGTCTGGGGTTCAAATTCAGGAAAAATGATCAAGAAAACATTTATACATTGTATAATTTTCCGGATTTATTAGCTATTGTATTTTCTTCTATTCCAACTACAAATAAAAACTTCTTCATAATTGAAAGAAGTGGGTTATTTTCTTTGAATTTCCTTATTATAAAGATAATATTTTAATACATAATTTGGATAGGTTTCTCATTGAGAATTTTTTTAATGATATATTGTGCACTATTATAGGTTTCAAAGGGAATTCAAAGGACAATGCCAATTATCAATGTAATTTCCAAGAAATGGGATTGAGAAAACCTTTACATTTACACATGGGTAATGGTAATCAGGCATACATATCTATTGCATAGTATATAATGAGTAAAAAATAGAAACAAAAGTTTCAATCAATTTTGAAGACCGTCAATGTTCCAGATGGTTATTTCTCTCTTATTTCTAAGTGTTTCAATATGATTAGCATAACATTTCTGGGGTTTAAAAGCCATGATAATCATATTCCTATTTAATGGTTAATCCCAATTGAAATTCTTGATTTTTAACCTACTGAGGTTTTTGATCCAATGATTGACATTTATAATTATTTCATACATCTTTGTTCAAGGAATCATCACATTAGTGATTTGAAAAATAAGTAGGACTATATTTTTCTTGCACTTTTTTACCTAGAGAAACTATTTACATCATATTTTTTGATTTCAGGGTCCACTTGACCATTCCTTTAACTAGTTAATTCATTATTGGGGGTCCCATGAAATTAAGGTGGTTGTATCCAATATATATATACTTAAAAGCATTGAAATGATATGTGTGAAACAAAGCTCGTCCAAAAGGTTCAATTTCCAAGGGATATTTGATGGATGAGTGCACTAATTTTTTTTATTCATATATTGATGAGGTTGAATAAAAATTAGATTAACCCTCCAGTAATGAAAAAATCCAATTGGATAAGGGATAATGTTTGATATGCACAACAATGAGTGGGTTCATGCTCTTTGTTTTGTGTTGTTAAACACTCCATCGGTTATGCCATTGATATAGTAAGTTGCATAGTTGATCTATTATGACTTATGTTTCTCTATTTATTTTATTAATTACCTTTTATTCTTTTGTAATTTAGAATGCATATTACATAGTTAAAATGTTAAAGGTCCCGTGAAACTGACCAACAAGTCCAAAAACATCATTTCAACACATTTCATGAGTGGTTAAGACTCACGTATGTATAAATAATTGATTTAATATTTTTATAGTGAAAAAATGTTTTATTTTCACAATACTTAATCAAATTAATTATGTGAAATTTACAAATTCAAAAGATGCATGATTTAAGTACTCATAATTTGAGGGAAGAACTCAAACAACTAATAGATGCCCCATTTATTATAGCTCATCTCTATAAGTCATTGGATGCTAATTTCTTCATTTTCCATATTAACGATGTTGACATGAACCGAGCCATGTAGAATTGTGGTTTTGGTTATTCATCTCTTGATGAAAAAATATTATTATAGCTTACTAAGGGATATTATTCAGGTTATTTAGGGTTGTATCTTAATGCTCATGTTATTAAGGTATGATTGGGTCGATCTAGTTTTTTGAAAGAAATATGATCACTTCCAATTTCCATTAGTAAAATTTAACAATATGATATATAATAATGTTTGAGTAATAAATGATCCCTTTATACTGACATCAAAAGTTGAGAAAGTTTACTTTATTGTCATTGATTCTAATTAGAATGTTATGGTGAAAATTTCTAGAAGAGGGGTTTTTCATATTGACCCAAATGAACCATATATTGTCACATTTTCAAATCAAACACTTGACAAAACAATTGTAGATGTATGAAATGAAGATATAAAATGGATCAGATATACAATTGATGGAGATATGATATACTTTCATGATTATTGAAAGATTATAATTGTTTTCCCTGCTAATGTTTATGAAAAAAATATATGAATTGTATGTATAAAAATTGCTTGATCTAAATGTATTTTTTTATTAATATAGGTATGTCATAGGGTAGTCAAAGTGGTTCACCTGATGTTGTCGGAATGTATGTTTTCATATTTTAAATTTAATTTAATTTAATTTTATGTAAGTATATTTCCCTAACTATTTATATTTTTTAAATAAAAATTCAGTTATCGGTAATTTCATTATGAATTTATATTTATCAGTATCTGGTGAGTCTTTCAACAGATACAAGGGTCCTGGTAGAGGGGTTAGATCATGGAATTTTGGATCCCAATTGGATGTGTTATTTGATGAAACTTATCATCTAGTTAGAGAAGGTGCAAGTGTATTGATTCATTAGTTTGGGAATATGATATGAGACTCAAAAAAATTACCTATATCAACTCATGATTGGACTTCATTCCCCCATGATACGATTGACATATTATGAAGGGAGGTTCAGGTAAATTCAATGTTTAATTTTTCATGACATTGGTTTTATTATTATTGTAGAATATGACTATTTTTTTAATAGGACACGTTAATATCTTATCCAGATGATTTTTGTGAAGCATGTATTCCAACATTCCACAAATTATCAAAGGATTATTAGTTAAGGGTGAATAGAGATCATGAGATACCATTTGTGAGTGTCATAGATTCTATAGTGATTCCCTCCGAGCATTATTCTCGTGTAGTGGAAGTATTTGGTTTCATTTTAGTAGAGTGAGGTAATAATGGTAAAATTTATTTCTTTTAATATATATATATATATATTATTTATTATTTATATTTAAATTAACTAAATAAATTGAATGTAGACCAAGTTCGCTCATTATTCATGTAATCAGGCGATATAGGGAACACCTTCTAGTCTTTGTACTCGACACGTGTCATAGCTCAAACAAGATGTATGTTATAATTCACTACCCATTCATATATTAAAACTATTATAGTTTAACATAAATATAAATATTTATTTTCTAGTACCCTTTATTATAGTTACACAAATGACATGATATGATCAATGAGATGCTGATATGGGTGAGGACTCTTCGGGTGGGTTATTCTGATGTTGTTGGTGTTATATTAAGAAAATTATTTAATAAGAAATGTATTTTTATTTTATAGAAGTTATTTATATTTTTTCATTAATTAATTATGTATATGATTCAGGCTCAATTTGATGTTGAGTTAACAGAGATCCCAGTGGAGCAATGTCGTTGTACAATGCGCAGTGATGAAATATTTCAGCGTGTCGTGAGGCATGAAGGTCCTGATTATTCATTGACTTATGGATCTGGTGTTCCATGACAAGATGTTGTCAGGGAAGTGTCAATGGGTTCATGAAGAGATCTAGGTATGGGAACATAGATTGAGATAGATACTACCATGTTTTCTCTGCAGTGAATTACAGATGAGTGATTTCAACTATTACATGCAATGTAGGATGAGAGATTTTCACAGATGTCAACACGCATCGATGAAGTGAGGACACAACATCCTATTGATGGTACACAAGTGGTTCCATAGGTAACGAATAAAATAAAACATACTATTATTGAATTTTATTTATTTTTTAAGAGGAATAATATTTATATATTTTACTGGCTATGGATATAGTTGGTCGTATCATTATGAGTTCATTTGTGATCCATATGAGGATGAACCTCATGGATGAGGTAATTTACATTACCATTATAATATCATACATGAATTAGGAATTAATAAATATTCTCAGACCTTTAGTTCTATTTAAACGTATTTGTGTTTTATTATTTTAATTATTGGTTCTATACCTATAAAATATAGTGAGTATTTTGTTAATAACGATTAATCAATTAATTCTTGATAAAATGTTGTTTCTAGGAAAATCTGTAATTGCTCAAAGCAATTTAGTTATTGGATGAATCACTTCTAATGATGTATGAATATTTATTGTATATAACCAATGGTAGAGTTTTTCGATGAATATATCACCTTGAATAAATCAATATTATATTTTCTTGAATTTGTGTACATATACTAAAAATCAGAATTATAAAAATTACTGTACACATGATAGAAGATTGAGGATGTGTAAGTTTCAAATACAAATATAGGCGTGATCTTTTGGAAAAGATAAAATGAATCCACTGTCTAACAAACAATAGTTGACCATTTTTTAACTTGAAGTATCAATTATAAAACCTAAACTTATTTTCTAGAATCTATGTGTAATTTTTGTAATGATTATGGTATAGTGGATATCATGTTCATTGTGAGAGGTCTAGGTTCCTAAGAAAATTCTCAATGATGTTAAAACAGTTTTGGAAGCTTTTTAAATAATTTCATTCAGTATTTAATGATGGAATACCTTGGAAGATTGAATGATCAACCATTTGAAAGAGCACTATGAATCTGTTTTCACATACTAAAGGACTTGCACTTATCGATGAAACCCCAAAGAGGAATTTGTATTTTCTAAAATATAAGATGAAAATTTTGATATTTCTAGATCTTACTTGATTGATTTTATAATTTATTATATATGACATGTCAACCCAGAAATTTGAATATAAAGGCCAAAATCCATGATATATTTTAGAGATAATAAAGATGCATTTCTAGTTAAATATGTTATCTTGGGAATATGATGATAAAATAATATCATATTTTATAGAATCTGTGTTTTTTATGTTGAAATCAGAGTAAACAAAAGTTGTCCACAACTACAATTGTATCTACTCACGTAAAAAACATTTGAATGTATTAAGCATGGAGTTGCTGAAGAAAATGAGTTTGAGTCTCTAATACTAGATCCTATGTTGATTGAAGATGAGTTGAATGGTAGGTAGTCTCCCCCTAGGGAAATATGTACCACTACAATATTCTACTTCTTCTATCTCTTTTGTTACTATGGATTTGAATGAGTTAGAAACTAATTTGATTAATGTGATGAAGTAACTCTTACATGGTTTTGTAAATTCTATTAAACCCATTATAGAATAGAAAATCTCAAGGATATTGTCCCATGTAATTTCCTGTTTTCAACAAAGGCTATTTCTCAAGATAGATCCGAAGAATAGTGAGATTAAGAATTTGAGACCTATAGATAGTGGAAAATATAATTTTTATTTGTGGTAATAATCTTAATTTAACCTCTAAACCTACTCCACAAACTAATACAACATTATAAAAACAACCCATGGATCCACAATCTATTCAAGACCCTAATGAAATTTTTAAATGATTTACGCCCATTAAAAACATCAATGGGGTCAAAACCAACCGAACGACATATAATTCTCGTGACGTCATATGACAAAAACCGTGAAGTGGATTTTAAATTTTTTGAGAAGAAGGTACATCAATCAGAGTTGTAATTTTTCCCAGATGACTGAAAATAAACTTTTAGTGTCATAAAACACCAAAACGAATGTTTAACAATCAAATACATTGATAACAACCTTTTAATGAATTTAAATAATAGAAAAAATGTTTTATTATTATTCATGGTGTGTAAGAGTAGAAAAATGATAATTAAACATGCGGTCTGCACAGAATGACTGAATAAGTGGTTTTTAATGATATGAAATCCTTTAAAAAGGTGTGTCCAGAGATCCAAACTAGCTGAACAACCTCCGAATTTTGTGAAATCAAATGAAAATAATTATTAACTGAATTGAGAAATGGTTGACCAGAAGTTTCATCCATCGGAGGTTTTGTTTGACTGATATGATAGAAAATGAACTTTTAATGTCAGAATACATAAAAACACATGTTTAATAGTGAGATGCATGAAAAATGACCTTGGAATAACATAAAATCATAGTAAAATAGAATTATTATTATCCTTGATGTGTAAGATCAAATTATGTAACAACCCGAGATTTTATGAGAATTATTATTTTTAATTTCTTTGATGTCTTTTGTTGTACGATACACCAAGATTATCTTGTGCTATACGCAACACCGTATTATCTTGCAATATAGGAAACACTATTCTTGGCTCATGTTACAGAAATTTCCAAGTTCGTTTTCTGGAAATTATTTTACGCAACATTAAGTATAGATTTTGTTTAATGTACAAATGAAATAAGATTTGAATATGTTATATGCAACATTGAGTGTATATATATATATATATTTAATGTATAAATGAAATATGGTTGGATTCTGTTATACACAACAACAAAGGCGTCTTTCACTACACGCAACCCTAACATGGCTTATATTACATGCAATAATGACCTTCCTTGATAGCGTGTTTAGTACGCAATACCGAGTTTCACTAAACGAGATATTGTTATAATATTATTATGAACAATCCATTATGAATAGTAATACCCACTTTTTAAAATTTTATCAATTTTATCTTTCAAAATGGACTTCATGTTTGGATTCAGAATATCAAAATTAGCCTAGGGTGAAATTTTGGTATTTTTCTAAAAACTTTCAATTTTTGATGAATAGTGAAAACACTGGGTTACTATTTAAAAACTGACTTTTTATTAAAATAATTATTTATTTTATTTAAATTTATTTTAAGAAAAAAGTATTTCATAATACCTATATAAGTTCAAAGTAATTCCTTGGAGTCATTTTATAATAATTTTAGATATATAAAAATTTTATTGAACTTTCACCGTCTTTTACCCACCTCCTAAGAGAATTTTGAAATTCACATAAAACATAATTTTACCGCTTCTGTGAGTGTAATTTCAAAAATCTGAGAGACAAGGTTAATATCAAGGACTAAAATGTGGTTCAATGAGATGAAAATAATTTTTGGTGAATAGTAACTTTTTACTTTTTTAGCACAGTTAAAATTAAATAGGGTAATTAAGGGTAAAAATGTTATTATTATTACCCTAACACACGTCCTAATTCTATTGGATATGTGTAATTCGGCTAAAAACAACCTTAGGCATAAAATATGACCATTTAGGTCCACTTGGATTAGTTTAGGACATTTATTATTAATTTATTTAAAGAAGGGTTAAAATAGTTCAAATCAAAGTTTAATAACTAAAACATTTTTAATATAGGATAATACATAAGATAAATTTGACTATAAATATTCATTAGAAATATAAAAAAATTTCTTACATAATGGTATTTTATTTATGATTTTTAGACATTAAATAATTTAATTTATTTATGACAGAATGATGATGCAATAAATATCATATTAATGAAATATTGACATAATTAATGTCATAAATACCCAAACAATTGTAATTTGAGACATTTTATAAATTACACTAATTTTATAGGTTACTATGACATGTTAGTATTGATTTAATTATCTCTTTTCTAACTAATCATTCTGTTATGATTTTCACAAAAATCAATTACCAAATAGTGTCAAAGTTGACAGAAAATAGTTTTTAAAACAAATACTGTATTATTTATTGTTACTTTATTCATAAAAATCTAAGGTTCGGCCAAATGACTTAGATAAGGTAATAAATATTAATAATAAACAACTTGGGGTTCGTTTGGCTTATTATAGTATGTTTATTAACCTTATAGTGCAAGAAAAAAAGAAGACACGGTAAAAGTAAAATTATTTAACTTATAGTTAAATCTAAATGATAAGGTTAAAATAGAACCCTAAACTTGTATAAATTATATTGTATGAGAGGATTTAGACCCATACCCACCTTAGCATCGAAATAAATCAATTAGGAGAAATTATAAACCGAATATAACTTTATTATAAAATAATATTTTGAGTTTTTCCAAAGGTGCCCCTCTCCTCCCTTATAAAAAGGGCACCCCTTACCTCTTCTCTTCACACCCTTTTGAGCCTTAGAGCTCGGCCAACCCCTTACCATTTTTCTTCTCCACTTCCCTAGAAACATTATAGTGGTTCAGGTCTTCTCTATAGACCAAATATACTTCCTTAAGAGAAGTCTAAAAAGAGGTGCGTCGAAGAAGAGGTAATCTCTTCTTTCGATTCTCTCAAGTTTCATTCTTCTTCAACTTATTATTATTTAGTTGTTTTATTATAAAGTAATAACATAAGTATCACTAATATACTGATATGTTATTATTAATATTAAACAATCCTATTTCACCTTCTATCCATCCTATGGAAAATGAAATCACCACGCGTGCGTACCTACAGAATACCGTCTCCACGCCGTGGTGTAATCAGTTTTTCCACCACCACCTTACATTGTAACACCCCAAGATTTTATGAAAAATATTATTTTTAATTTCATTAATGTCTTGAGCAACAACAAAAGGAGCTTTCACAACACACATCTCTGACCTGGCTTGAATTACATGCAATCGTGACCTTCCATGATAGCGTGTGTTGTACGCAACACCAAGTTTCGCTAAACAACGATATGCTATTAATATATTATTAAAACTAGCCATTATGAATAGTAATAACCACTTTTTGAAATTTTGTAAATTTTATTTTTCAAAATGGACTTCATTTTTGGATTCAGAATATCAAAATTAGGTTAGGGTGAAATTTTGGTGATTTTCGGATAACTTTCATATTTTGATGAATAGTGAAAATTACAAAATTTTAATTAAAAACAACTTTTTCTATCGAAATAATTAATAGTGACAAATTATTAATTTGAGTGGTTTTAAATTATATTTTGAATATATTTTTACAATTTAATACAATGTCGGTCATTGGATGTAATTTCACATTTAAACCAGTTATAAACAAGTGTCAATCTTTTGATAGTTATTATCTCTTAAAAACACGCCTTTTGTTTTGACGACGAGAATTAATTTTTAAATTAATTAATTCAACTGATATGTTTTGAATTTGGTAAAATAGAAATCATTTTTGAGTTCATAATATCAAATATAGCTTAGGCCTAATTTTTGGGATTTTTCTGAAAACTTTCAATTTTTGATGAATAGTGAAACCACTAAGTGATAGTTAAAAAAACTGAATTTTTCATAAAACTTAATTTTACCGCTTCTGTGAGTGGAATTTCAAAAATCCGAGAGACACGGTTGATGTCAGTAAGTAAAATGTGGTTCAATGAGATGAAAATAATTTTTTGGTGAATAGTAACTTTTTACTTTTTTTTTACCACGGTTAAAAGTAAATAAGGTAATTAAGGGTAGAAATGATATTATTATTACCCTAACACATGTCCTAATTCTATTGAACAAGTGTAATTCGACCAAAAACACACTTAGGAATAACATATGACCATTTAGGCCCACTTGGATTAGATTAGGACATTTATTATTATTTTATTTAAAGAAGAGTTAAAAGAGTTAAAATCAAAGTTTATATACTAAAACATTTTAAATATAGGGTTATACATAATATAATTTCAACTATAAATATTCATTAGAAATATAAAAAGATTTACAACATAATGGTATTTTATTTGTAATTTTTAGACATTATATATGTTAATTTATTTATGACACAAAGATGATGCAGTAATTATCTTATTAATGAAATATTGACATAATTGATGTTATAAACACAAAAATAAATGTAATTTGAAACTTTTTATGAATTACACTAATTTTCTAGGTTAATATTACATGGTATTATTGATTTAATTAACTTTTTTCGAACTTATAGTTCTGTTATGATTTTCACAAAAATCAATTACTAAATAGTGTCAACATTGACATAAAATAGTTTTTAAAACAAATATGATATTATTAATTGTTATTTTATTCCTAAAAATCTATTGTTCGTCCAAATGACTTAGATAAGGTCATATATATTAATAATAAACAACTTGGGGTTCGTTTTTCTTGATATAGTAAGTTTATTAACCTTATAGTATAAGAACACAAGAAGACATGGTAAAAGTAAAATTATTTAACTTAATGTTAAATCTAAATGATAAGGTTAAAATAGGAACCTAAACTTGTCTAAATTCTATTGGATGAGAGTATTTCGACCCATCCCCACCTTATCCTCTAAATAAATCAATTTGGAGCTATTTAAAACCGAAATTGACTTTATAATAAAATAATATTTTTAGTTATTCCAAAGGTTCCCCTCTCCTCCCTTATAAAAGGGCACCTCCTCCCTCTCCTCCTCACACCAATTTGAGCATTCAAGCTCGGCCAACCCCTGCCAAAATCTCTTCTCCACTTCCCTAGTATCATCCTAGAGGTCCTGGACTTCTTAAAAGACCAATTTTAGTGCCCTAAAAGGAGGTCTCAAAGAAGCACTTCAAAGAAGAGGTAATATCCATTACCAATCCTTTCCAATTTCTTTCTTCTTCAAATTCTTCTTATTTAGTTGTTTCATTATGAAGTAATAACTTCAGTATCACTCATATACTGATATGTTATTATAAGTATGAAACAACTCTAATTAACCTTCTATCCATCCTACGGAAAAAGGAAATCACCGCGCGTGCGTACGTACGGAATACCGTCTCCATGCCGTAGTGTAATCTATTTTCCGCCACCACCTTAATAGGATGGGTATAATGGTGTAATGAGTAACTATATATGATTATTATAAAGTTATATTGAAAATGAAATAGTATACATACACTTCAACACAATTCCACGACCATGGGAACGATATCATCGCTCGTGCGTAAGTACGGACTACCGTCTCCACGACTCGATGAGATTCATTATCCATGTTAACCATTCTAGAATGATTATAAAGTATATATAATGAATAATAATGGAATATATGTCATGGTAAATCTACTGTATTTATGTATATATATATATATATATGTCATCTACTTACTTCCATTCAAGACAATAAAGAAAGGAAAGCAGCGTTCATGCGTACGTACGGACTACCGTCTCCATGAACGGTGTGTTTCATTTCATTTATCTATCTATTATATATATATATATATACTGAATATATATGATATATAAATCATACTTTATATTCCGGAAGTAAGTAAATCATGATATAAGTAATAATAATGTCAAGAACAACAAGTCCAAACACCTACGATAAATGAAACGATTTTACCCAAGACGCTTCTTTAACATGGAATTTACAAAAGAACGGGTAATATAAAGTCATAAGTGAACCATATATGATATCATAACAGTGAATATGATTATGTAATAAGTCAATAACATTATTTAAATCATTATACAGGAGGTTCGTACACTTACAAAGCAAGAAGGACCTAAGGTAAGGGAAATATCACAATCTCATTTTTATCCGAGATTGTTTATACTTTGAAATTTACTGGGGTTTATTTTGTCATCCACATCCATGTTTCCTCAATATGTAATATTATTTCCATCCACATTAAATTTTTAAAATCAAATTTTACCCTTCGGTGAGTTTTTAGTAAAAGATATGAAAGGAATCTTTTGATGTTTTTCGTACGAGGTACTTTTTGACTTTTCCGACAAAAGTACGAAAATTTTTTTTTTAAACTTATACGGAATGAATGGATTTTTAAAACATTATTTCCAAGAAGATTCCTTTACAATTTTTCAAGTTTATTTTTAATCAACTTCTTTTAGTTTATAATTGTATGACATGTTAAGAAAGGAAAAGTGTTTTTGAAGTAGAAAGGATATTTTCATCAAGAATGAAGTTCAAGTGTTTTATTAAAATTATTTTCCATCTAAGATAATATAGGGTTCTGTTTCTATCCCTATTATTACATTGATTTAATTATGTTGAGATGAAATTATTTTTATGAATTCATTTATCTTATATGAATTGTTTTATGATGTCACGATGTTTAAGATTCCCATTTTTATTACATGAGTTATGTAATGATGTATGATTTATGATTTTGGGGCGCACATAAGAATGGTATCATTATGAGATGGGTGGGACCAATATCTCCCTCAAATGCATTGGGTAAAGATTTTATATCTCATGAGATAGACATGGCTGGAATGGTAGGTTATACCGGTTCAGTGAAACAGGACTGAAACGAGGGTGACTCGGTTCAGAAAGGGACTTTGTCCACTAAGATAGTCTTGGCAATGAGTCTTGACTAATAAGAAATGATTCTCTGTGATTATGTGTGTATGCCACAAAGTTTCATGTTTTAAGTTATCATTATTGGGATTACATTTCACTTCTATGATTTATCACATGTTATGATATTATGAGCTCTTTTGCAGGTTAAGATTTCCAAAAGCTATGTTCTTATGTATATGATGTGATTGATATTTCTTTTGCTTACCCTTAATGAGCATTTGAGCTCACCCTTTTATGTTTTCTTTTCCACAGGATATAAAGAAAGGTTTTAGGTATAAAAAAAGAAGATCTTTATGGGAGATGTTGAAGATCTTTTACCACTATTAGAAGATTATATTCCAAGTATCCAAAGACACTAAACTATTATGGTCCTTGTTTGTGTGTTTTGTTATGTACTAAGTATTCCACAAATGTAATGTAATATCTATGTACGTCAATCTTCGGGTCTTTATAGTTGGTATCAGAGGAAAGGTTTAGTCAACCTTTGGAAACTAGGATGTGAGAACGTTAGTGAGATCCCTAGAGATATTTCTAGGGATGTCTCTAAGGATAAGTATACATATAGGATATAGTCCTAGAACTACGGTAATGATCTTAGAATTTAACCTAAGATGTTAGATATTAAGGGTACTCCCCCTTTACTATGTTGTTTTCCCTAGCATGATTTTTGCCTCTCACAAGATTCTTTTTGTGTTTTAGTTAATGGAGGGAACCAGAAGGAATTCGGTTAACATTGAATCCAATGAAAAAATTGGTGACCATGAGCAAAAAAATTGTGTAATTCCTAGAGAGAAAGATCTTGTAAATTATGCCAAATCAGTCATCGCGATATATGATTAACAAGGTGAAATTTAGTGGTATGCCTAATTCATCAAAGAAGAGGAAGATAAACTATTATGCATGTTCGCATGTTGAGGAGCATAAAGAAAGGAAGATTGATATTTCTAAAGAAGGGAAGAAGAACCTTGAGGAATACCTCAAATGGAGGGACCGATGTTATCTGTGTGGAGAAAAGGGTCATAGAGTGACAGACTGTTATGGAGTTCAATGTCTTATTTGTGGAGAACATGGGCATTACCCAACTCAATGCCCTGACCTAAAAAGTTACTTCTAAATCAAGGAAGGACTTCTTCCAGGACAATCATTGAAGTGGATGGACTGAAGTGTTTATGTATTGGTATTCAGGAATAATGTTGTTGAGGTACTTTTATGGTGTATTGAAATATTTATGTATTGGTCTATTGTGGTTTTCAATAATTTTAAGGTACCAGTAACCAAGAAAAGTGATTATAATATTTTGGAAAGTAGATAATATGCCCATAATGAAGGGATAAGGAGAAAATGAAATGTTTGACAGTATTCATGAGCTCATTATTGATATAAGGACTAAGTGATATCATGGTTTGAGTATAGAGAATTTTGAGGATTTTGGTATGTGGAAAGTGTTAACTTTTAACTGCATTCATGTTTTCACTAAGGTTCATTTGGTATTCAAGAGAATGCATGATTAAGGCCTTTGAATGTTTGGAATGTGACCAACAAAACATATCTTATGATATATGGGGATCAATGATGTTATTAAATATCTGGTAATCGTTTTCACTATGTTATGAGAGTGGACTGCAGTATTATGGATAAGACTAAAGACTGGAATGGATTATGTTTCACATAAGTTAGTATTGTTTAAGGATAGAAGTTTTTTCGATATTATTGATGGGATGTTATAGTAATGTAGTTT
The DNA here is from genome assembly GCA_963277665.1 of Viscum album. NCBI lineage: Eukaryota > Viridiplantae > Streptophyta > Magnoliopsida > Santalales > Viscaceae > Viscum > Viscum album. Next base: position 1,021,949,444 of record OY728134.1, on the reverse strand, counting down.
TAAAAAAAAGGACAACCTGCAGCACGAGTGACAACCCATCGCGTCGGACAAGGCTGTGGGAATCGAACCCACAACCGAAGTGTGACTTTCCTTTATCACCTACCACTGGCCTACAGGAAGTCCATGTTTAGTAGAAACTAGTTTTATTATATTAAGCAGTATGATATATGAAACGCCCCGACCCTAGTTACCTAGAGTTAGTGCATTATTACATAACATTGGCATGATCACGAGAAAGATCAAGTCTCGAAAGACCGATTAGTTTAGTAGCTTTGGAATAACTAGATACATCCATAAATTTTTACATTACATCATAAAAAAACATCTTGTCTTCATATCCCCTCATACTATCCCTGCAGGTCATTCATAAATTACTTCTTCATAATCCTGGAAAAAATAAAATATTGAAAGGGGTGAGCTCAGATGCTCAGTAAGGATAACATTATAGCAGAAGCTTTCATAAATAAGCATAAACACTTAAGGCAATTTATAACTAAAACAAAAGCCTTTTAAACTTGAACTTCAGCATAAAATGGAAAAGGTAAAATGAAATAATGCCATTTACTTACTCACATGGATATTCTACAAGTAGAATGATCACATGCAATATCAATATCCACTTTCATAATGTTGGAATGCATAATGCTAGACTATCATAACCACATAGCCAAGGACTCGTGCCAAGACTACAAATAAGATTTTGTCAAGGCCTTGTGCCAAGACACTAGTTTGTCTCATGAGACCTACCGATGCATCGAGGAGCTATAGCGGGCTCCACCCGTCACTTATTAAGTCCAATGCATTCCTCATATGAACATGTTTAAACAAAACATAAACATTCGTATTAAAACTAGCATACGAAATGTCAATACTTTTACCACAAACCATGAATGGTATAAAAACAGCGCATCCACAGTCAAACAAGACTCATTCGATACAATATGGAAGATTTTATTTTATCACATTAACCTCAATCAAGAATAATGAATGATGTTGACATAAATGAAAATAATCATCAAAACTATTTGAGAGAATTATCCCCCTTTTCTTGAAAACATTTAAAAGTCACACTATTTGTCAAGAAGCCATTTAAAAGTAGATTTTTGAATCAAAGTGTCCCATACCACTTTGAAACTTTTTAAAAGAAGTTTTAATTTCTAAAAATTTAATGTCCATATAAATAAATCCTTAAAACCATTTTTAGAACATGGACATTAATGAGCAAGATTTAGAAGAATAAGTCTTTAAAACATTTAAAAATGGTATTTTAGTTAGATATTCTAACCAAAAGAGACACTTGAATACAAATAATTGAGGTAATCAAAACTTTGTAATATCATGAGGATAAAGGGATTCATGATATACTATGTCAAAGTACATTATATACACCACATAAAAGTGATTTGGTGTATATCAACAAAGAAGTCTCAATGGAATGTAAATTGAGATGAAATCTGTCAAAAAGGCCATATCCATAGGTTAAGGATAAATCAACGACATAATTATGTGTGAAAAATATAAATACACTAAATATGATTGGATATTCAGTGTAAAACAATCAAAGTATATTCACACATATTCTTATAAAAACAACACCAACAAATTGGATGTTTAACTCAACAAATGGTGAATGAGTTAAAATTACTCTTATTAAATTCATATCAATGACTTGAGAATTACCAATGAGTGATTATGTGTATCAAACTTATATCCACAGGAAGGGGAGTGGAAATTATGACATAATAAAATGAACAGTGATTCCACACATAATCATGGAGTAATATAATCAATGAAATATGCGTAAAGCCAAATGAGTGGGAATTGAAATCTCAAATTCCCTTACCGATTAGGTAACATACGAAACATACACCTATGAAAGAAGTATCATACCATGATGATGTAAATACCCATAAATTAAAGTATATTACACAATGAATACAATCATGGGCAGTACACATACACCACATGCAATAATTAAGTGGTGATCAATGGAAATCTCACGAAATTAAAAGTGAGATAAGAAACCCCTTACCACGTTAATCAACTGAGTAGTATGGACAAAAGTTAATAACCACCAAATGAGTTACAGAATAACATGAATATAAATAGAATCATGAATATATATCAAATGGCAGTACACAATACACCACTTTCAATAATTTAGTGGCGAAAAATGGAAATCTCACGGAATTGAAAGTGAGATAAGAAAATCCCTTACCACGTTAATCAACTGAGTCGTACGGCCAAAAGTTAATAACCACCAAATGATTTACAGAATAACATGAATATAAAGAGAATCATTATAATATATATCAAATGGAAGTACACAATACACCACTTTCAATAATTTAGTTGCGAACAATGGAAATCTCACGGAATTGAAAGTGAGATAAGAAAAATCCCTTACCACGTTAATCAACTGAGTCGTATGGAAAAAAGTTAATAACCACCAAGTGATTTACAGAATAACATGAATATAAATAGAATCATGATAATATATATCAAATGACAGTACACAATACACCACTTTCAATAATTTAGTGGCGAACAATGGAAATCTCACGGAATTGAAAGTGAGATAAGAAAAATCCCTTACTTTGTACTTTTTCCTTGGTCGATGGTAGGTTTACCTCCTGTATAATGGTGAAATAATTGTTATTGAATTATAAAAGAATCATTTACTTTAATATGATATCATATATGATCTTTTAACATTGATTTGTTAATAATATCTTAGAATTATCGTCATTTCGGGTGTTAACGGGTTCATTTTACCTTATATTCTTTGTTATGTGAGCCATATTCGTTATTAATGGGATGTATATTATTCATATCAAGAATGATATCAAGTCTTTAGATACTATTTTTAAATCATCAAATGATAATTATACTTGAATGGATATGATGGACAATGAATCTCATTGCGTTCGTGGAGACGGTAGTCCGTACATACGCACGAGCGATAATATCATTCTTTTGATATTAAAATAATATGTAATTGGATTTTATATCATATATACAGAATCATTATCATGTTATATTTATTATTTAAATGAGTTACACATCATTATTATACCCATCCAAATAATAATATATTGAATAACAATTACACCACGACGTGGAGACGGTAAGCCGTACGTACGCACGTATGGTGACATGTTATTCAAAGGATGGATAGAATACTGAATATGGTTGTACCATATTTATAATAACATCACAGTATATATATGATACTGGAGTTATTATTTTATAATGGAAATAACAAAGAAAGAGGAAGTGGAAGAAGAAAGGAACTTGAAAAGGGGTGGTGAGAACATTACTTCTTCTTCGGGTTCTTCCTTTTGATTTGATCAAAAGGGCTCCTTAGGTTGGCTTTCTGATCAAACTAAGGCCTCTAGGTTGTAGTGAGGGAAGTTGAGATAGTATTTGGGCAGGGTTTGGCCGAACCAAATGGCTTTGAAGGTGTGAAGAAATGAGAAGGAGGAGTGCCCTTTTATAAGAGGGGTGAGGGGCACCTTTGGAAAAGCTAGAGATATTAGTTTATAATAAATTCATATTCGGTTTCCAATGGATCCAAAGTTGACTATTCAAAGGTTAAGGTGGGGATGGGTCGAAAACAACTCAACCAATAGAATTTATACAGGTTTGGGTACTTATATTAACCTTATCTTTAAGTATTAACTCTAAGTTAATTAGTTTCACTTTTACAATGTCTCTTTGTATTTTTATATTATATGGTTAATAAACATACCATATACATAAAAGAGACCCCCAAGTGGTCCATTAATGATACAACTATCATGATATAAGTCTCTTGGCTGAACCTTAGATTTTTAGGAATTTAATATCAATTAATAATATAATATTTGTTTTAAATACTCTTTTATGTCAATTTTTACACTATTCAATAGTTGATTTTTGTGAAACTCATAACAGATTGATCACTTCGAACAAAGTCAATTAAATCAATAATAATATATCATATTATCCTAGAAAATTCTTTTAATTCATTAAAAGTTTCATATTATATTTATTTGGGTATTTTTAATATAAATTATTTTGATTCTTCACTATTATAGTAATTATTGCATCATCATTGTGTCATAAATAAATTAAATTATTTAATGTCTAAAAATTATAAATAAAATATCATTATGTAGGAAAGATTCTTATATTTCGAAGGAATATTTATAATCTAAAATCAAACATATATAACCCTCTGTAACAATTGTTTTGTTAAAAGATATATGCTAGTGTCATTTTTGTATTTATTTTAACTTAATTAAAATAAAGTGTCATTATCACTTACAAGTGGATCCATGGGGTCCCAAAATAGACCCAAAGATTCCCATGGTCGACCATGTATCCACCAATAGGGTTAAGACACGTTTTAGGGTAATTTAGGATTATTATAATATTATTTTTTAACCCTTATTTACCGGATTTACCCTTAACCATGGTAAATAAAATATTTACCGCAGTAATTATTCAAAATGTCTAAAAATAAAAGTTACCTATTTACACAATTTTAACATCCTGATTCCAAATATGGAATCCATTTTTCTAAATTCAAAACACAGAAGTGGCAGAAATTAATTTAAAATTAATTCCCGCTGTCAAAACAAAAAGCGTGTTTTTAAGAGATAATAACTATCAAAAGATTGACACTTGTTTATGTTCGGTTTAATTGTAAAATTATGTCAAATGACCAAAATTATATTAAATGGTAAAAATATATTCTAAATATAATTTAAAACAACTCAAATTCATAATTTATCACTATTAATTATTTTGATTAAAAAAGTTGTTTTTAATTAAAATTTAGTAATTTTCACTATTCATCAAAATATGAAAGTTATCCAAAAAGTACCAAAATTTCACCCTAGGCTAATTTCGATATTACGAATCCAAAAATGAAGTCCCTTTTGAGAGATAGAATTTATAAAATTTAAAAAAGTAGTTATTACTATTCATAACGGCTAGTTTGATTGGTTATGGTGTGTTAAAATCTCGAAGTTGTGTACAATGCACGCCATTGCATTATTCGAAAGGAAACATACCGAGGAAACTTGGGGTGTTACATTCTACCCTCCTTCAATAAATTGCGTCCTCGCAATTTTTAAAATTTTGCTTGGGAATATAATGGAAAGTCCCACATCGGAAAAAGAGCCAATAAAACTATCACTTTAAAAGAAAGAAAGAGAGGTATAAGGGTCATCCAAGATAACCCATACTAGGATTCCATGTAAGAAAACATGGATATGAATGATAAACTAAGTGTCAAGTTCTGATGGAGAGGGATAGAAATCATGATCAGGAGAATGTTAACAATGAGAAAACCACAAACTTGTGTTGGGACAAACGACCATTAGTCTCCTAGTAGGAAAGTAAACGGACAACATTTTTTTTAAAGTTACATTACATAAGGAAGAGGAATTCATTTATGATATTGACTAAGAACATTATGAGATATACTTACATTTTAAGTAAATTTTCATTCTTTAATAAATTTCCACCACTAACTCAATTTTTTTTAAACGGTGAGTATTCAAGAAGACTTGGTCACACTGAAAGAGCTAGAATAAACTTCTATAGAATCACATGATCCATGCAGGATAAACCATATATTTACATTGTCTTTGAAGATTAATCAAAACCAAAATGGTTAGTGAATGATCTAATGATCCCCCAAAAGGATATTCATTGAGATAAATATGCACTAATATTAATTTCTAAAATTAAACCAACAATACCCCAAAGTTAAATAGATTCCATTCAATAACCAATTGTCCTTAAAATCCTTTAATATAATCCAAACTAATATTGAAACCCAAATCATAGAAGAATTTGATTATGTAGTCTCCCATGTTACATTGTATCTCTAAATGACATCAAATACTCTTAAAGTCACATACTTAAAAGTAATTAACATCATCACATATTCTCTGTTATAGGTTAATAATTTCCATAAATAACCCAAATCACTATAAATCAACAATAAAAACGTAGATAAAAAATCCACCATTACTCTACAAATGAAACCCCATTGTATTCTATTTTCCTTGGGCATATAGTGTTTCCAACAAAGCGAACATCTTCCAAAATAACATTTATCACTTAATCACCAAATCATTTTCCTATACCAAGGGTATTCATTTGATAAGACATAAGAACCCAAATCATCTTATTATTTATCAATAAAATCATTTAACAAAAAAAATAGTCACATTAACCAGGGACTTCACGTAGTCCAGTGGTAGGCGATAAATCCCAATCGCACTTTGGTTGTGGGTTCGATTCCCACAGCTTTGTCCGACGCGACGGGTTGTCACATGGTCTACGTGTTGTCCTTTTTCAAAAACTATATTTTATAATATTACCAAAATGAGATAAATTCCTCAAAATAACATAATTTAATCACAAATGTTATATCATACTTTGCATTTTTATCCCAAATTATAATAACTTATAATTTTCTCAAACCCCAATGATCATATAAAACCAAATGGTTATTTATACCTATATCCACAAGAGAAGAGACAATTCTTCTTCAAATATCATTCTCACATGGCAAACTGCGGGGTTACAAATACAAGAGAAAATTATTCCAAAGTACCCATCAACAAGGAGTGCTAATACTTTTTAAGTTTTTCTCCAACCATTTATTTCCAAATATCTTCTTCTTTGACCAAGAAAATATCCTATAGAATAGGACATTCACTCGGGTAATGGCCAGGTCCCCTACATTTACAGCAAATGACTGTAAATGGACTCTTGGGGCCATTTTTATCTTCTTCCATAGTACTCTTCATTTTTCTTCTATAATTCTTCACTTTATGTCCTTCCTTACCGCACGTAAAACATTTCGTTGTCCCATTGAGACACTTTCCTGGGTGTCTCTTTCCACATTTCCTGCATGATGAAAATTGAGGTTTCTTTTCTCCATGGTCTCCATTGCTGGAGATCTTATCATTTATCACCTTTCTCTTCCTTGTTGAGTCTGGGAGTTGGTTAATATATATGTTGTTGATCATATTTTTGGAAAACTGATTTGGCATAAAGACGATATCTTTTACGCCTATCAACATTCCATTTTGTTTCTCATTTCCACCACCGTTCCCACCTTGTACATCATTCTCAAAGTCACTATGACTTCCTTGGAATTCAGCCATTGACTAAAACCAGAAAGCATTGTGTGAGTAATAGTAGTCGTAAAATCATTTAGATATTAAAATGTCACCATATTCTCAATTTGAAACATATTAGGATTAACCAATGTCATTTACTCTCATCTTATGTATATATTACTTAAATCGGTTTGTAAAGAAAATGTAAATTATCCTAAGCATATCCCCCGGGAGTGTCGTAACCAAGAGTGCAGCAAGGCCCGTTGTCGTGCACCAGTTCCCGTTCGAGTCTAGCTCAAAGTGGTGTTTTCGGGTTTTACCCCTTGGTACATCTGTGCCAGAGCCGCCTCTACCTGCTCGTATCCAGACAGGGATGTATTACTCGGAAAACTCACAAAATCTCTACAATACCAAAATTCTCGGAAGTTCTTTTATACTAATCCCCAAATTTCATCTTAGGTCTACGTGCTCTAATCAGAGTTTATCTAAATCAAGATTCCAAGGTTTGTACTAAACTTCCTCTGATACCAACTGTAACGCCCCGACCCTAGTTACCTAGAGTCGGTGCATTATTACATAACATTGGCATGATCACGAGAAAGATCAAGTCTCGAAAGACCGATTAGTTTAGTAGCTTTGGAATAACTAGATACATCCATAAATTTTTACATTACATCATAAAAAAAACATCTTGTCTTCATATCCCCTCATACTATCCCTGCAGGTCATTCATAAATTACTTCTTCTTAATCCTGGGAAAAATAAAACATTGAAATGGGTGAGCTCGGATGCTCAGTAAGGATAACATTATAGCAGAAGCTTTCATAAATAAGCATAAACACTTAAGGCAATTTATAACTAAAACAAAAGCCTTTTAAACTTGAACTTCAGCATAAAATGGCAAAGGTAAAATGAAATAATTCAATTTACTTACTCACATGGATATTCTACTAGTCGAATGATCACATGCAATATCAATATCCACTTTCATAATGTTGGAATGCATAATGCCAGACTATCATAACCACATAGCCAAGGCCTCATGCCAAGACTACAAATAAGATTTTGTCAAGGCCTTGTGCCAAGACACTAGTTTGTCTCATGAGACCTACCGATGCATCGAGGAGCTATAGCGGGCTCCACCCGTCACTTATTAAGTCCAATTCATTCCTCATATGAACATGTTTAAACATAACATAAACATTCGTATTAAAACTAGCATACGAAATGTCAATACTTTTTCCACAAACCATGAATGGTATAAAAACAGCGCATCCACAGTCAAACATGACTCATTCGATACAATATGGAAGATTGTATTGTATCACATTAACCTCAATCAAGAATAATGAATGATGTTGACATAAATGAAAATAATCATCAAAACTATTTGAGAGAATTATCCCCCTTTTCTTGAAAACATTTAAAAGTCACACTATTTGTCAAGAAGCCATTTAAAAGTATATTTTTGAATCAAAGTGTCCCATACCACTTTGAAACTTTTTAAAAGGAGTTTTAATTTCTAAAATTTTAATGTCCATATAAATAAATCCTTAAAACCATTTTTAAAACATGGACATTAATGAGCAAGATTTAGAAGAATAAGTCTTTAAAACATTTAAAAATGGTATTTTAGTTAGAGATTCTAACCAAAAGAGACACTTGAATACAAATAATTGAGGTAATCAAAACATTGTAATATCATGAGGATAAAGGGATTCATGATATACTATGTCAAAGTACATTATATACACCACATAAAAGTGATTTGGTGTATATCAACAAAGAAGTCTCAATGGAATGTAAATTGAGATGAAATCTCTCATAAAGGCCGTATCCTTAGGTTAAGGATAAATCAACGACATAATTATGTGTGAAAAATATAAATACACTAAATATGATTGGATATTCAGTGTAAAACAATCAAAGGATATTCACACATATTCTTGTAAAAACAACACCAACGAATTGGATGTTTAACTCAACAAATGGTGAATGAGTTAAAATTACTCTTATCAAATTCATATCAATGACTTGAGAATTACCAATGGGTGATTATGTGTATAAAACTTATATCCACAGGAAGGGGAGTGGAAATTATGACATAATCAAATGAATAGTGATTCCACACATAATCATGGAGTAATATAATCAATGAAATATGCGTAAAGCCAAATGAGTGGGAATTGAAATCTCAAATTCCCTTACCGATTAGGTAACATACGAAACATACACCCATGAAAGAAGTATCATACCATGATGATGTAAATACTAATAAATTAAATTATATTACACAATGAATACAATCATGGGTAGTACACATACACCACATGCAATAATTAAGTGGTGATCAATGGAAATCTCACGAAATTAAAAGTGAGATAAGAAACCCCTTACCACGTTAATCAATTGAGTCGTATGGACAAAAGTTAATAACCACCAAATAATTTATAGAATAGAATGAATATAAATAGAATCAAGAATATATATCAAATGGCAGTACACAATACACCACTTTCAATAATTTAGTGGCGAAAAATGGAAATCTCACTGAATTGAAAGTGAGATAAGAAAATCCCTTACCACGTTAATCAACTGAGTCGTATGGCCAAAAGTTAATAACCACCAAATGATTTACAGAATAACATGAATATAAAGAGAATCATGATAATATATATCAAATGGCAGTACACAATACACCACTTTCAATAATTTAGTGGTGAACAATGGAAATCTCACGGAATTGAAAGTGAGATAAGAAAAATCCCTTACCACGTTAATCAACTGAGTCGTATGGCCAAAAGTTAATAACCACCAAATGATTTACAGAATAACATAAATATAAAGAGAATCATGATAATATATATCAAATGGCAGTACACAATACACCACTTTCAATAATTTAGTGGCGAACAATGGAAATCTCACGGAATTGAATGTGAGATAAGAAAAATCCCTTACTTTGTACTTTTTCCTTGGTCGATGGTAGGTTTACCTCCTGTATAATGGTGAAATAATTTTTATTGAATTATACAAGAATCATTTACTTTAATATGATATCATATATGATCTTTTAACATTTATTTGTTAATAATATCTTAGAATTATCGTCATTTCGGGTGTTAACGGGTTCAGTTTACTTTATATTCTTTGTTATGTGAGCCATATTCGTTATTAATGGGATGTATATTATTAATATCCAGAATGATATCAAGTCCTTAGATACTATTTTTAAATCATCAAATGATAATTATACTTGAATGGATATTATGTACAATGAATCTCATCGCGTTCGTGGAGACGGTAGTCCGTACATACGCACGAGCGACAATATCATTCTTTTGATATTAAAATAATATATAATTGGATTTTATATCATATATATAGAATCATTATAATGTTATATTTATTATTTACATGAGTTACACATCATTATTATACCCATCCAAATAATAATATATTGAATAACAATTACACCATGACGTGGAGACGGTAAGCCGTACGTACGCACGTATGGTGACATGTTATTCAAAGGATGGATAGAATACTGAATATGGTTGTACCATATTTATAATAACATCACAGTATATATATGATACTGGAGTTATTATTTTATAATGGAAATAACAAAGAAAGAGGAAGTGGAAGAAGAAAGGAACTTGAAAAGGGGTGGTGAAAACATTACCTCTTCTTCGGGTTCTTCCTTTTGATATGATCAAAAGGGCTCCTTAGGTTGGATTTCTGATCAAACTAAGGTCTCTAGGTTGTAGTGATGGATGGTTAGATAGTATTTGGGCAGGTTTTGGCCGAACCAAAGGGCTTTGAAGGTTTGAAGAAATGAGAAGGAGGAGTGACCTTTTATAAGAGGGGTGAGGGGCACCTTTGGAAAAGCTAGAGATATTAGTTTATAATAAATTCATATTCGGTTTACAATGGCTCCAAAGTTGACTATTCAAAGGTTAAAGTGGGGATGGGTCTAAAACAACTCAACCAATAGAATTTAGACAGGTTTGTGTACTTATATTAACCTCATCTTTAAGTATTAACTCTAAGTTAATTAGTTTCACTTTTACAATGTCTCTTTGTATTTTTATATTATATGGTTAGTAAACTTACCATATACATACTAGCGACCCCCAAGTGGTCCATTAATGATACACCTATAATGATATAAGTCTCTTGGCCGAACCTTAGATTTTTAGGAATTTAATATCAATTAATAATATAATATTTGTTTTAAAAACTCTTTTATGTCAATTTTGACACTATTCAATAGTTGATTTTTGTGAAACTCATAACAGATTGATCACTTCGAAAAAAGTCAATTAAATCAATACTAATATATCATATTATCCTAGAAAATTATTTTAATTCATTAAAAGTTTCATATTATATTTATTTGGGTATTTGTAATATCAATTATTTTGATTTTTCACTATTATAGTAATTATTGCATCATCATTGTGTCATAAATAAATTAAATTATTTAATGTCTAAAAATTATAAATAAAATATCATTATGTAGGAAATCTTTTTATATTTCTATGTAATATTTATAATCTAAAATCCAACATATATAACCCTCTGTAACAATTGTTTTGTTAAAAGATATATGCTTGTGTCATTTTTGTATTTATTTTAACTTAATTAAAATAAAGTGTCATTATCACTTACAAGTGGATCCATGGGGTCCCACAATAGACCCAAAGATTCCCATGGTCTACCATGTATCAACCAATAGGGTTAAGACACGTTTTAGGGTAATTTAGTATTATTATAATATTATTTTTTAACCCTTATTTACCGGATTTACCCTTAACCATGGTAAATAAAATATTTACCGCAGTAATTATTCAAAATGTATTAAAATAAAAGTTACCTATTTACACAATTTGAACATCCTGATTCCAAATATGGAATCCATTTTTCAAAATTCAAAACACAGAAGTGGCAGAAATTAATTTAAAATTAATTCCCGCTGTCAAAACAAAAAGCGTGTTTTTAAGAGATAATAACTATCAAAAGATTGACACTTGTTTATGTTCGGTTTAATTGTAAAATTATGTCCAATGACCAAAATTATATTTAATGGTAAAAATATATTCTAAATATACTTTAAAACAACTCAAATTCATAATTTATCACTATTAATTATTTTGATTAAAAAAGTTTTTTTTAATTAAAATTTAGTAATTTTCACTATTCATCAAAATATGAAAGTTATCCAAAAAGTACCAAAATTTCACCCTAGGCTAATTTCGATATTACGAATCCAAAAATGAAGTCCATTTTGAGAGATAGAATTTATAAAATTTCAAAAAGTAGGTATCACTATTCATAACGGCTAGTTTGATTGGTTATGGTGTGTTAAAATCTCGAAGTTGTGTACAATGCACGCCATTGCATTATTCGAAAGGAAACATACCAAGGAAACTTGGGGTGTTACAATATAAGAAGTATAAGTCCATTTTAGGAACTATATATGATTAATCTCACTATAGATGGACTTATGTATTTTTTGATAACTTTTCTAACCTTTTGTTTGAGACAGATGGAATGACCCATCATTCTATCACATGATCTGCTAACACATCACGAATGATGAATTCAACTCCAAGAGATTAAGTGGAAGTTGTCCAAATAACGACAAACGGTGAAACTATACCAAAATCACGAAAGTATTTCTTCTAATTCAAATTTCATCAACTTTAGGTAAATGATCTTGAAAACCAAAAATGTTGTCCTAGTGCTCTTATATCTAATGAATCAGATGGTACCTTAGATCATCACAAATTTATGGCTTTGTGATTTCTGGCTTTTCCATAGCCATGTTCTCTACCACTCTCCATCAAAACATGATGGTTAGATTTCTCTTCCATATCCATATTTTCACCTATGTGGAAACCCAGTGATTAGTTTATTTGGGTAACCGTTACGTTTCATACTTTTTTTAAAAAAATGGTTTTGGTATTTCTTTTTACGATGTGGGTTTCGATTAAAGAAACTTTCGAATAGTAAACCATTTATAACCCCGACGAATTTTGAGGGCGAAATTCATTTTAAGGGGGGTAGAATGTAACACCCCGAGATTTTATGAAAAATATTCTTTTTAATTTCATTAATGTCTTGAGCTACACCAAAAGGAGCTTTCACAACACACATCTCTGACCTGGCTTGAATTACATGCAATCGCGACCTTCCTTGATAGCGTGTGTTTTACGCAACACCAAGTTTCTCTAAACAACGATTTGCTATTAAAATATTATTAAAACTAGCCGTTATGAATAGTAATAACCACTTTTTGAAATTTTTTAAATTTTATTTTTCCAAATGGACTTCATTTTTGGATTCGGAATATCAAAATTAGGTTAGGGTGAAATTTTGGTGATTTTCGGATAACTTTCATATTTTGATGAATAGTGAAAATTACAAAATTTTAATTAAAAACAACTTTTTTAATCGAAATAATTAATAGTGACAAATTATTAATTTGAGTGGTTTTAAAGTATATTTAGAATATATTTTTACAATTTAATACAATGTCGGTCATTGGATGTAATTTCACATTTAAACCAGTTATAAACAAGTGTCAATCTTTTGATAGTTATTATCTCTTAAAAACACGCCTTTTATTTTGACGACGGGAATTAATTTTCAAATTAATTAATTCAACTGATTTGTTTTGAATTTGGTAAAATAGAAATCATTTTTGAGTTCATAATATCAAATATAGCTTAGGCCTAATTTTTTGGATTTTTCTGAAAACTTTCAATTTTTGATGAATAGTGAAACCACTAAGTGGTAGTTAAAAAAAACTGAATTTTTCATAAAACTTAATTTTACCGCTTCTGTGAGTGGAATTTCATAAATCCGAGAGACACGGTTGATGCCAGTAAGTAAAATGTGGTTCAATGAGATGAAAATAATTTTTTGGTGAATAGTAACTTTTTACTTTTTTTTAACCACGGTTAAAAGTAAATAAGGTAATTAAGGGTAGAAATGATATTATTATTACCCTAACACATGTCCTAATTCTGTTGAATAAATTTAATTCGACCAAAAACAAACTTAGTAATAAAATATGACCATTTAGGCCCACTTGGATTAGATTAGGACATTTATTATTATTTAATTCAAAGAAGAGTTAAAAGAGTTAAAATCAAAGTTTATATACTAAAACATTTTTAATATAGGGTTATAAATAATATAATTTCAACTATAAATATTCATTAGAAAGATAATAAGATTTCCTACATAATGGTATTTTATTTGTAATTTTTAGACATTATATATGTTAATTTATTTATGACAAAATGATGATGCAGTAATTATCTTATTAATGAAATATTGACATAATTGATGTTATAAACACCAAAATAAATGTAATTTTACACTTTTTATGAATTAAACTAATTTTCTAGGTTAATATGACATGTTATTATTGATTTAATTAACTTTTTTCTAACTTATAGTTCTGTTATGATTTTCACAAAAATCAATTACTAAATAGTGTCAAAATTGACATAAAATAGTTTTTAAAACAAATATTATATTAGTAATTGTTATTGTATTCCTAAAAATCTAAGGTTCGGCCAAATGACTTAGATAAGGTTATATATATTAATAATAAACAACTTGGGGTTCGTTTGGCTTGATATAGTAAGTTTATTAACCTTATAGTATAAGAACACAAGAAGACACGGTAAAAGTAAAATTATTTAACTTAATGTTAAATCTAAATGATAAGGTTAAAATAGGAACCTAAACTTGTCTAAATTCTATTGGATGAGAGGATTTCGACCCCTCCCCACCTTATCCTCTAACTAAATCAATTTGGAGCTATTTGAAACCGAACATGACTTTATAATAAAATAATATTTTTAGTTATTCCAAAGGTGCCCCTTTCCTCCCTTATAAAAGGGCACCTCCTCCCTCTCCTCCTCACACCAATTTGAGCATTCACGCTCGGCCAAACCCTGCCAAAATCTCTTCTCCACTTCCCTAGTATCATCCTAGAGGTCCTGGTCTTCTTAAAATACCAATTTTAGTGCCCTAAAAGGAGGTCTCAAAGAAGCACTTCAAAGAAGAGGTAATATCCATTACCGATCCTTTCCAATTTCATTCTTCTTCAACTTATTCTTATTTAGTTGTTTCATTATGAAGTAATAACATCAGTATCACTCATATAATTATATGTTATTATAAGTATGAAACAACTCTAATTAACCTTCTATCCATCCTACGGAAAAAGGAAATCACCGCGCGTGCGTACGTACGGAATACCGTCTGCATGCCGTGGTGTAATCTATTTTCCACCACCACCTTAATAGGATGGGTATAATGGTGTAATGAGTAACTATATATGATTATTATAAAGTGATATTAATTCTGAAATAGTATACAAACACTTCAACACAATTCCACGACCATGGGAACGATATCATCGCTCGTGCGTACGTACGGACTACCGTCTCCACGACGCGATGAGATTCATTATCCATGTTAACCATTCTAAAATGATTATAAAGTATATATAATGAATAATAATGGAATATATGACATGGTAAATCTACTGGATTTATGTATATATATATATATATGTCATCTACTTACTTCCATTCAAGACAATAAAGAAAGGAAAGCAGCGTTCATGCGTACGTACGGACTACCGTCTCCATGAATGGTGTGTTTCATTTCATTTATCTATTTATTATATATATATATATACTGAATATATATGATATATAAATCATACTTTATATTCTGTAAGTAAGTAAATCATGATATAAGTAATAATAATTTCAAGAACAACAAGTCCAAACACCTACGATAAATGAAACGATTTTACCAAAGACGCTTCTTTAATATGGAATTTACAAAAGAACGGGTAATATAAAGTCATAAGTGAACCATATATGATATCATAATAGTGAATATGATTCTGTAATAAGTCAATAACATTATTTAAATCATTATACAGGAGGTTCGGACACTTACAAAGCAAGAAGGACCTAAGGTAAGGGAAATATCACAATCTCATTTTTATCGGAGATTGTTTATACTTTGAAATTTACTGGGGTGTATTTTATCATCCACATCCAGGTTTCCTCAATATGTAATATTATTTCCATCCACATTAAATTTTAAAAATCAAATTTTACCCTTCGGTGAGTTTTTAGTAAAAGATATGAAAGGAATCTTTTGACGTTTTTCGTACGAGGTACTTTTTGACTTTTCCGACAAAAGTACGAAGAATTTTTTTTTAACTTATACGACATGAATGGATTTTTAAAACATTATTTCCAAGAAGCTTCCATTATAATTTTTCAAGTTTATTTTTAATCAACTTCTTTTAGTTTATAATTGTATGACATGTTAAGAAAGGAAAAGTGTTTTTGAAGTAGAATGGATATTTTCCTCAAGAATGAAGTTCAAGTGTTTTATCAAAATTATTTTCCATCTAAGATAATATAGGGTTTTGTTTCTATCCCTATTATTACATTGATTTGATTATATTGAGATGAAATTATTTTTTTGAATTTCATTATCTTATATGAATTGTTTTATGATGTCATGATGTTTAAGATTCCCATTTTTATTACATGAGTTATGTAATGATGTATGATTTATGATTTTGTGGTGCACATAAGAATGGTATCATTATGAGATGGGTGGGACCAATATCTCCCTCCAATGAATTGGGTAAAGATTTTATATCTCATGAGATAGACATGGCTGGGATGGTAGGTTATACCAGTTCAGTGAAACAGGACTGAAATGAGGGTGACTCGGTTCAGAAAGGGACTTTGTCTACTAAGATAGTCTTGGAAATGAGTCTTGACTAATAAGAAATGATTCTCTATGATTATGTGTGTATGCCACAAAGTTTCATGTTTTATGTTATGATTATTGGTATTACATTTCACTTCTATGATTTATCCCATGTTATGATATTATGAGCTCTTTTGCAGGTTAAGATTTCCAAAAGCTATGTTCTTATGTATATGATGTGATTGATATTTCTTTTGTTTACCCTTACTGAGCATTTGAGCTCACCCTTTTATGTTTTCTTTTCCCCAGGATATAAAGAATGGTTTTAGGTATAAAAAAGAAGATCTTTATGGGAGATGTTGAAGATCTTTCACCTTGATTAGAATATTATATTCCATGTTTCCAAAGACACTAAACTATTACGGTCATTGTGTGTGTGTTTTGTTATGTACTAAGTATTCCGCAAAAGTAATGTAATATCTATGTACGTCAAACTTCGGGTCTTTATATACATGGATGGGTATAATGGTGTATATAAATAACTATATATGGTTACTGTAAAGTGATATTGATTCTGTAATATTATACATACACTTCAATACAATTACACAATCATGGGAATGATATCATCGCTCGTGCGTACGTACGGACTACCATCTCCACGAACGCGATGAGATTAATTTTCCAAGATTAACCCTTCAAGAATAAATATAAAGTATATATAATGAATAATAATGAAATATATGAAATAATGAAGCTATTGGATATATATATATATGTCATCCACTTACGTCCATTCAAGTCAATAAAGAAAGGAAAACAGTGTTCATGTGTACGTACGACATACCGTCTCCATGAACAGTATGTTTCATTTCATTTATCTATCTATTATATATATATATATATATTCAGAATATATATGAATTATAAATAAGGTTTTACATTCTTTAAGTAAGTAAATCATGATATATGTAATAATAACATCAATAACAACAAGTCCAAACACGTACGATAAAAGAAACTATTTTACCCAAAACACTACTTTAACATGGAATTGACAAATTAATGGGTAATATAAATACCTAAGTGAACCATATATGATATAAAACAATGCATATGATTATTTAATATTTCAATGACATTATTTAAATCATTATATTGGAGGTTCGGATACATACGAAGCATATCGTATATAGGGTAAGGGATAATTTTGCAAATCTCATTTTTATTCGAGATTGCTTATACGTAAGTATTTACTAGGGTTATATTTTTCATCCATTCCCATAAAATGTTTTTCATAAAGTGCTTAATATTATTCCATGTATGTTTAGTGTCATGTTTACCCCTCTTTTACTTTTACTTTTTGTTATGGAAGGAATCTTTGTTTTGTTTACCATATGAGGAACTTTTTGACTTTTCCGACAAAAGTACGAGAAGAATGTTATTTTTAACTTATATGGTGTGAATAGATTTTTACGATTTCATAACAACTTATATCAATGAAGTTTCCCTTACAAAATTTTATAAATATTTTCAAAAAAATACTTTTCTTTTAAAATTGCATGGAATTTTGTGAAAATAAAATGATTTTGAAGAAGAATGAATATTTTCCTCAAGAATTTATTTCAAGTGTTTTATCAAAACCATTTTCCATCTAAGATGAAATTATTTAATATGTGTATGTTTCAAGTATAATGTCTCTATGATTTACATGGTTTCACTTTTCTTATGATGAAATATCCATTTGTTTTATATGGATTATGTGATGATGGGATGATGTTTATGAAATCCATTTTATTCATTGGGTTATGATGATTGTTTTAAGTTTATTTTGTGGCACACGTAAGAATGATTTCATTATGAGATGGGTGGGACCTATATCTCCCTCCAATGCATTTTATAAAGATTTATATCTCATGAGATAGATATGGTTGGAATGGTAAGTTAATCTGGTTCAGTGTTACAGGATTGAAACGAGGAGTGAACTCGATTCAGAAACGGAGTGTGTCCACTAAGATGGTCTTGGAAGCAATGCCTTGGCTACTATGGAAATCATATCATGTGCTTAATGTTTTTCCACAATTAAAAGTTTTATTTCAACGATAATTTATAATTATTGATGTTCCTTTATGATATATTCCTTACGTACTTCCAAGATTTATGTCTTTACTCAGGATTTTGATGTTTAGATTTTATGTTCAAGTTCTTGCATTCAAATGTTTATAGATTGTTTTATGTTCTCTATGTTTACCCTTACTGAGCAATTGAGCTCACCCTTTTTATGTTTTCTTTTCCTGAGGATATAAATTAAGGTTTTAGTTATGAAAAACAAAAGGGGAATATCTTTATGAGAGATGTTGAATATCTTTCAACATGATTATAAGATTTCTTTCCGAGTTTCCAAAGACACTAAACTAATACGGTCTTTGGGCATATGTTTTTGTCATGTAATAAGTATCCCGCAAAAGTAATGTAATTCCCATGTATGTCAATCTTTGGGTCTCTACATTTTGTATCAGAGTGAAGGTTTAGTTAACCTTTGGAAACTAGTATGCGAAAACTTTAGTGAAATCCCTAGAGATATTTCTAAGGTATGTCTAGGGATGTCCCTAAGGATAAGTATACGTATAGGTTATAGTCCTAGAATTAAGGTAACAATCATAGAATTTAACATAAGATGTTAGATATTTATGGTAATCCCCTTTGATTATGATTTTGGACTCTCACACTATTCTTTTTGGGTTTTAGAAAATGGGTGGGAATGGGAAGATTCACGAAAATGGAAGATATGATGGACAATGGAATGATATTATTCAAGAGAAACCGAATGAAATTGTATCTGGAGGTCCACATATCATTATTATGCCTAATCAACAATCACATAATATGATCAATAATCTAAACATTGGTATGTTTCCTGACTTAGCTAATAAAAGAAAGATGGAGTTTCATGATGATCATAGAGGAAGGAATGTTCAATTTCTATCATTTAATCATATGGTAAGAGGCATCAAGGAGAATGTTTCAAAAGAACTAGAATATGCTTTCAGTGCGGAAAAGAAGGACACAAATCCAGTAAGTGAAAAGGAAAATGTTCAGTTAACACCATGGATAAGGATAATGGTATTGCGACGACATCAACAATGATTAGATGTTTTAAATGTGGAATGTATGGGCATTATGCAAACCAATGCCCTAAGGGAAAATCCCATGAAGAGAATCAGCATGGTCATATGGGTAGAATTTATGTGGATGATGATGAGGAGACTAGAAATGATATGTGGATTAAAGAAGTGTTGAAGCTTGGTCAATGGTTTAAGAAGGTAGTGGAATGATTGTATGTTTATCAAGAGTTATGTTGTATAGGTAATTTAATGGTACTATGGAATAAAAAAAACATCTAAGGATTGTTACATTATTTTTTTCCTAAAGTATTTGAATGTATATGTTGAATGGTACTGGTAACCATGAAAGGTTATTCAGATATTTTTGGAAAGAATATGATATGCACATAGTTAATGGATAAGGAGGAAATAATATGTTTGATAGTATTCATGATCTCATGATTGATATAAGGTCTAAGTGATATCATGGTTTGAGTTTATAGAATTTTGAGGATTTTGGTATGTGGACATTGTTAACATTTAACTGCATTCATGTGTCCACTAAGGTTCAATGGGTATTCATTTTTCAAGAGAATACATGATTAAGTCCTTCGAATGTTTGGAATGTGACCAACAAGATATATCTTATGATATATGGGGACCAACGATGGTATTAACATGCTTATTATATGAACTCTCTGGTAATTGTTTTCACTATAATATGAGATTGGACAAAAATATTTTGGATAAGTCTAAAAAATGGAATGGGTTATGTTGGACATAAGTTAGTATTGTTTAAGGCTAGAACAATTTTGATATTATTGATGGAATGTTATAAAAATGTATTTTTAGAAAAAAAGGACAACCTGCAGGACATGCGACAACCCGTCACGTCGGACAAGGCTGTGGGAATCGAACCCACAACAAAAGTGCGACAGGCCTTTATTTCCTACCACTAGCCTACAGAAAGTCCCTAGTTAGTAGAAACTAGTTTTATTTTATTATGCAGGATGATAGATGAAGTATAAGTCCATTTTGGAACCATATCTGATTAATCTCACCATAGATGGACTTAAAACTTTTGCTAACTTATGTTTTAGATGGATGGAATGACCTATCATTCTATCGCATGATCTGATAAAACTTCGTGAAATACAAATTCAACTTCATTTCTTAAAGTTATGATGTGGAAATTGTTCAAGGCACGAACAACGGTGAGATTTTACCAAAATAAAGTAAGTATTTTTTCTTCTTCAACTTTAGGGAAATGATCTTGAAAACCAAAAAATGTTGTCCTAGTGCCCTTATATCCGATGAATCATATGGTACCCTAGATCATCACAAATTCATGTCTTTGTGATTGTTGCCTTTTTCATATTCATGTTCTCTACCACTCTCCATCAGAACATGATTGTTAGATTTCTCTTCCATATCCATATTTTCAACTATGTTCTCTTATGTGGAAACACATGGATTAATTAATTTGTGTAACAGTTACGTTTCATACTTTAGTTTTTAATGATAAGTTTTGGAATTCATTTTTACATTGTGGGTTTCTATTAAAGAAACTTTCAAGTAGAAAACCATTTATAACCCCGACGAATTTCGATGATGAAATTCATTTTAAGGGGGGTCTAATATAACAACCCGAGATTTTATGAGAATGATTCTTTTTAATTTCTTTGATGTATTTTGTTGTATGCTACACCAAGATTATCTTGCTCTATACGCAACACCGTATTATCTTATAATATATGCAACACTATTCTTGGCTCATGTTAAACACAATTTCAAGTTCGTTTTGTGGAAATTATTTTACTCAACATTAATTATAGATTTTGTTTAATGTATAAATTAAATAAGTTTTTGTTATGTTATACACAACATTGAGTGTATATATATATATATTCAATGTATAAATGAAATATGGTTGGATTCTGTTATACGTAACAACAAAGGAGTCTTGCACTACACACAACCCTAACTTGGCTTATATTACATGCAATCATGACCTTCCTCGATAGCGTGTGTAGTACGCAATACCGAGTGTCACTAAACAAGATATTATTTTAATATTATTATGAACTAGCCATTATGAATAGTAATACCCACTTTTTGAAATTTTATAAATTTTATAAATTTTTTCTTTCAAAATGGACTTCATTTTTGGATTCAAAATATCAAAATTAGCCCCAGGTGAAATTTTTGTATTTTTCAGAAAACTTTCAATTTTTGATGAATAGTGAAAACACTGGGTTACTATTTAAAAACCAAATTTTTATTTAAATAATTATTTATTTTATTGAAATTTATTTTAGCTCAAAATTGATACATAATACCTATATAAGTTCAAAGTAATTCATTGGAGTCATTTTATAATAATTTTAGATATATAAAAATTTTATTGAACTTTCACCGTCTTTTACCCACCTCCTAGGAGAATTTGGAAATTCACATAAAACATAATTTTACCGCTTATGTGAGTGGAATTTCGAAAATCTGAGAGACACAGTTAATATCAAGGACAAAAATTTGGTTCAATGAGATGAAAATAGTTTTTGGTGAACAGTAACGTTTTACTTTTTTTACCACGGTTAAAAGTAAATATGGTAATTAAGGATACAAATGATATTATTATTACCCTAACACATGTCCTAATTCTATTGGATAAGTTTAATTCGACCAAAAACAACCTTAGGAATAAAATATGACCATTTAGGTCCACTTGGATTAGATTAGGACATTTATTATTCATTTATTTAACGAAAGGTTAAAATAGTTAAAATCAAGGATTAATAAATAAAACATCTGTAATATAGGTTTATACATAAGATAAATTATACTATAACTATTCATTAAAAATATAAAGTTATTTCCTACATAATGGTATTTTATTTATTATTTTTAGACATTAAATAATTTATTTTTTTATGACACAATGATGATGCAGTAATTATCTTATTAATGAAATATTGACATAATTAATGTTATAAATAACCAAATAAATGTAATTTTAGACTTCTTATGAATTCCACTAATTTTCTAGGATAATATGACATGTTAGTATTGATTTAATTAACTTTTTTTTGAACTAATCATTCTGTTATGTTTTTCACAAAAATCAATTACCAAATAGTGTCAAAGTTGACATAAAATAGTTTTTAAAACAAATATTGTATAATTAATTGTTATTTAATTCCTAAAAATCTATGGTTTGGAAAAATGACTTAGATAAGGTTATATATATTAATAATAAACAACTTGTGGTTATTTTGTCTTGTTATAGTATGTTTATTAACCTTATAGTGTAAGAGAACTAGAAGACACGGTAAAAGTAAAATTATTTAACTTAAAGTTAAATCTAAATGATAAGGTTAAAATAGAAACCTAAACTTGTCTAAATTCTATTTTATGAGAGTATTTCGTCCCATACACACCTTATCCTCCATATAAATCAATTTGGAGCTATTATAAACCGAATATGACTTTATTATAAAATAATATTTTGAGTTTTTTCAAAGGTGCCTCTCTCCTCCCTTATAAAAAGGGAGACCCTTAACTCTTCTATTAACACCCTTTTGAGCCTTGAAGCTCGGAAAAACCATGCCCATTTCTATTCTCCACTTCCTTAGAAACGTTCTGGAGGTTCTGGTCTTCTCCAAAGACCAACTATGCTTCCTTAAGAGATGGCTTAAAGGAGGTGTGTCGAAGAAGAGGTAATATCTTGTTTCAAATCTCTCAAGTTTCTTTCTTCTTCAACTTCTTCTTATTTAGTTGTTTCATTATAAAGTAATAAAATCAGTATCAATCATATACTGATATGTTATTATGAATATGAAACAACCCTATTTCACCTTCTATCCATCCTATGGAAAATGAAATCACTATGCGTGCGTACGTACGGAATACCATCTCCACGCCGTGTTGTAATCAGTTTTTCCACCACCACCTTACATGGATGGGTATAATGGTGTAAATAAATAACTATATATGGTTATTGTAAAGTTATATTGATTCTGTAATATTATACATACACTTCAATACAATTCCACGATCATGGGAATGTATTATCGCTCGTGCGTACGTACGGACTACCGTCTCCACAAAAGCGATGAGATTCATTTTCCATGATTAACCATTCAAGAATGATTATAAAGTATATATAATGAATAATATTGAAATATATGAAATAATTATTCTACTAGATGTATTTATACATATATACATATATGTCATCCACTTACTTCCATTCAAGTCAATAAAGAAAGGAAAACAGCGTTCACGCCTACGTACGACCTACCGTCTCCATGAATGGTGTGTTTAATTTCATTTATGTATCTATTATATATATAAATACTGAATATATAAGATATATAAATCATTTTTTACATTCAGGAAGTAATTAAATCATGATATAAGTAATAACAATATCAAGAACAACATGTCCAAACACGTACGATAAAAGAAACAATTTTACCCAAAACACTACTTTAACATGGAATTGACAAATGAACGTGTAATATAAATACCTAAGTGAACCATATATGATATAAAAAAATGAATATGATTCTGTAATAAGTCAATGAAATTATTTAAATCATTATACAAGAGGTTCAGATACATACGAAGCATATCAGACATAAGGTGAGGGATAATTTTGCAAATCATATTTTTATCCAAGATTGCTTATACGTAAGTATTTACTAGGGATATATTTTACATCCATGCCCATAAAATGTTTTTCATATGGTGTTTAATATTCTTCCATGTATGTTTAATGTCATTTTAACCCTCTTTGACTTTTACTTTTTGTTATGGAAGGAATCTTTCTTTAGTTTACCATACGAGGAACTTTTTGACTTTTCGACAAAAGTACGAGAAGAATGTTATTTTTAACTTATACGGCATGAATGGATTTTTAGGATTTCATAACGACTTATTTCAATGAATTTTCCTTTACAAAATTTTATGAATATATTCAAAAAATTACTTTTCTTTTAAAATTGCATGGAATTTTGTGAAAAGAAAATGATTTTGAAGAAGAAAGGATGTTTTCCTCAAGAATTTATTTCATGAGTTTTATCAAAACCATTTTCCATATAAGATGACATTATTTCATATGTGTGTGTTTCAAGTATAATGTCTATGATTTAAATTGTTTCACTTTTCTTATGATGAAATATCCATTTGTTTTATATGGATTATGTGATGATGGGATGCTTTTTATGAAAACCATTTTATTCATTGGGTTATGATGAATGTTTTATGTTTATTTTGTGCCACAAGTAAGAATGATTTCATTATGATATGGGTGGGACCTATATCTCGCTCCAATAAATTGGGTAAAGATTAATATCTCATGATATAGACATGGATGGAATGGTACGTTAATCCGGTTCAGTGTTACATGACTGAAACGAGGAGTGAACTTGATTCAGAAAGCGACTTTGTCCACTAAGATGGTCTTGGCAGCAATGCCTTGGATACTATGGAAATCATATCATGTGATTAATGTTTTTCCACAATTACAAGTTTTTTTCCAAGCTATTTTATCATGATTGATGTTCCTTTATGATATATGCCTTACGTACTTCCAATATTTATGTCTTTACTAAAGATTTTGATGTTTAGATTTTATGTTCAATTTCTTGCATTCAAATGTTTATGGATTGTTTTATGTTCTCTATGTTTACCCTTACTGAGCAATTGATCTCACCCTTATTATATTTTCATTTCCCAGGATATAAATAAAGGTTTTAGGTAAGAAAAACAAAAGGGGAAGATCCTTATGAGAGATGTTGATGATCTTTCACCATGATTAGACGATTTCGTTCTGAGTTTCCAATGAAACTAAACTAATACGGTATTTGGGCATCTGTTTTTGTCATGTATTAAGTATTCCGAAAAAGTAATGTAATTTCCATGTACGTCATGCTTTGGGTCTCTATAGTTGGGATCAGAGAGATGGTTTAGTTAACTTATGGAAACTAGGATGCGGAAACATTAGTGAAATCCCTAGAGATATTTCTATGGTATGTATAGGTATGTCCCTAAGGATAAGTATACGTATAGTTTATAGTCCTACAATTACGGTAAAAATCTTATAATTTAACCTAAGATGTTAGATATTGAAGGTAATCCCCCTTGATTATGATTTTGGCCTCTCACACTAATTTTTTGGGTTTTAGAAAATGGCTGGGAATGGGAAGATTCATGATAATGGAGGATATGATGGACAATGGAATGATATTCTTTAGGAGCAACCAAATGAAATTGGATCTGGAGGTCCACATATCATTATTATGCCTAATCAGCAATCTCATAATATGATCAACAATCTCAATTTTGGTAGGTTTTCTGACTCATCTAATAAGAGAAATATGGAGTTTCATGATGATCATAGAGGAAGGAAAGTTCAATTTCTATCATGTAAATGATGTGGGAAGAGGCATCAAGGAGAATGTTTCAACGGAACTGGAAGATGCTTTGGGTGCAGAAAAGAAGGACACAAATCCAGTAAGTGCAAAGGAAATGGTTTAGTTAACACCATGGATAAGGATAATGGAATTGCTACGACATCAATAATGATTAGATGTTTTATATGTGGAATGTATGGGCATTATGCAAACCAATTCCCTAAGGTAAAATCTA
This sequence comes from Viscum album, assembly GCA_963277665.1. NCBI lineage: Eukaryota > Viridiplantae > Streptophyta > Magnoliopsida > Santalales > Viscaceae > Viscum > Viscum album. The sequence goes on along the minus strand of OY728134.1, from coordinate 1,021,922,791 downwards.
ATGAAGAGAATCAACATGGTCATATGGGTAGTATTTATGTGGGTGATGATGAGGAGACTACAAATGATATATGATATGAAAGAAGTGTTGAAGCTTGGTCAATGGATTAAGAAGGTAGTGGATTGATTGTATGTTTATCAAGAGTTATGTTGTATTGGTAATTTAATGGTACTATGTAATAAAGAAACATCTAAGGATTGTTATACTATTTTTTTCCTAAAGTATTTTAAAGTATATGTTGAATGGTATTGGTAACCATGAAAGGTTATTCAGATATTTATGGAAAGAATATGATATGCACATAATGAATTGATGAGGAGGAAATAATATGTTTGATAGTATTCATGAGCTCATGATTGATATAAGGACTAAGTGATATCATGGTTTGAGTATTTAGAAATTTGAGGATTTTTGTATGTGGACAGTGGTAACTCTTAACTGCATTCATGTTTTCACTAAGGTTCAATGTATATTCATTTTTCAAGAGAATACATGATTAAGGCCTTCAAATGTTTGGAATGTGACCAACAAGATATATCTTATGATATATGGGGATCAATGATGGTATTAACATGCTTATTATATGAACTCTCTCGTAATTGTTTTCACTATAATATGAGATTAGACTACAGTATTTTGGATAAGCCTAAAGAATGGAATGGGTTATGTTTTACTTAATTTAGTATTGTTTAAGGCTAGAACTTTTTCGATATTATTGATGGAAAGTTATAATAATGTATTTTTAGAAAAAAAGACAACCTGCAGGACGGGCGACAACTCGTCACGTTGGATAAGGCTGTGGGAATTGAACCCACAACCAAAGTGTGACAGGCCTTTATTTCCTACCACTGGCCTACAAGAAGTCCCTGGTTAGTAGAAACTAGTTTTATTTTATTATTCAGGATGATAGATGAAGTATAAGTCTATTTTGGAACCATATCTGATTAATCTCACCATATATGGACTTATAACTTTTGCTATCTTATGTTTGAGATGGATGGAATGACCTATCATTCTATCGAATGATTTGCTAAAACTTCGTGAAAGACAAATTCAACTTCATTTCTTAAAGAGATTAAGTGGAAAATGTTCAAGGAATGAACAACGTAGAGATTTTAACAAAATAAAGTAAGTATTTCTTCTTCTTCAACTTTAGGGAAATGATTTTGAAAACCAAAAATGTTGTCCCAATACCCTTATATCCGATGAATCAGATGGTACCCTAGATCATCACAAATTCATGGCTTTGTGATTGTTGGATTTTTCATAGCCATGTTCTCTACCACTCTCCATCAGAACTTGACAGTTAGATTTCTCTTCCATATCAATATTTTCACCTATGTTCTCCTACGTGGAAACCCAATGATTAGTAAATTTGTGTAACCGTTACGTTTCATAATTTAGTTTTAAAAGATAAGTTTTGGTATTCCTTTTTTACTATGGCGGTTTCTATTAATGAAACTTTCAAGTAGAAAACCATTTCTATCCCCGATGAATTTCGAGGGAGAAATGTATTTTAAGGGGGGTAGAATGTATCAACCGGAGATTTGATGAGAATTATTCTTTTTAATTTCTTTGATTTCTTTTGTTGTACGCTACACCTAGATTATGTTACGCTATACAAAACACCGTATTAGCTTGAAATATACGCAACACTATTCTTGGCTCATGTTATACACAATTTCAAGTTTGTTTTGTGGAAATTATTTTACTCAATGTTAGGTATAGATTTTTTTTAATGTATAAATGAAATAAGTTTTGATTATGTTATACGCAACATTTAGTGTATATATATATATTCAATGTATAAATGAAATATGGTTGGATTCTATTATACGTAACAACAAAGGAGTCTTTCACTAAATGAAAACCTAACTTGGCTTATGATACATGCAATCACGACCTTCCTCAATAGCATGTGTAGTACGCAATACCGAGTTTCACTAAATGATATATTTTTATAATATTATTATGAACTAACCATTATGAATTGTCATACTAAATGTTTTAAATTTTATAAATTTTATCTTTCAAAATGGACTTCATTTTTGGATTCGGAATATCGAAATTAGCCTAGGGTGAAATTTTGGTATTTTTCTGAAAAATTTCAATTTTTGAAGAATAGTGAAAACACTGGGTTACTATTTAAAAACCAACTTTTTATTTAAATAATTATTTATTTTATTTAAATTTATTGTAGGAAAAAATTGATACATAATACCTATATATGTTCAAAGTAATTCATTGGAGTCATTTTATAATAATTTTAGATATATAAAATTTTTATTGAACTTTCACCGTCTTTTACCCACCTCCTAGGAGAATTTGGAAATTCATATAAAACATAATTTTACCGCTTCTATGAGTGAAATTTTGAAAATCCGAGAGACATGTTTTATATCAAGGACTAAAATGTGGTTCAATGAGATGAAAATAATTTTTTGTGAATAGTGACTTTTTACTGTTTTACCATGGTTAAAAGTAAATAGGGTAATTAAGTGTAAAAATGATATTATTAATACCCTAACACATGTCCTAATTCTATTGGATAAGTTTAATTCGACCAAAAACAACCTTATGAATAAAATATAACCATTTAGGTCCACATGTATTAGATTGGGACATTTATTATTAATTTATTTAAAGAAGGGTTAAAATAGTTAAAATCAATGTTTAATAACTAAAACATTTTTAACATAGGTTTATACATAAGTTAATTCGGCTATAAATATTCTTTAGAAATCTAAAAATATTTCCTACATAATATAATTTTATTTATGATTTTATGGAATTAAAAAATTAAATTTATTTATGACACAATGATGATGCAGTAATTATCTTATTAATTAAATATTGACATAATTAATGTTATAAATACTCAAATAAATGTAATTTGAGACTTTTTATGAATTAAACTAATTTTATAGGTTGATATGACATGTTAGTATTGATTTAATTAAATTTTTTTGAACTAATAAATCTGTTATGTTTTTCACAAAAATCAATTACCAAATAGTGTCAAAGTTGACATAAAATAGGTTTTAAAACAAATATTGTATTATTGATTGTTATTTTATTCATAAAAATCAAATGTTTGGCCAAATGACTTAGATAAGGTTATATATATTAATAATAAACTACTTGGGGTTATTTTGTCTTGTTATAGTAAGTTTATTAACCATATAGTGTAAGAAAACACGAAGACACGGTAAAAGTAATATTATTTAACTTAAAGTTAAATATAAATGATAAGGTTAAAATAGAATCCTAAACTTGTCAAAAATCTATAGGATGAGAGGATTTCGACCCATCCCCACCTTAGCTTCTAAATAAATCAATTTGGAGCTATTATAAATCGAATATGACTTTATTATAAAATAATATTTTGAGTTTTTCCAAAGGTGCCCCTCTCCTCCCTTATAAAAAGGGCACCCTTACCTCTTCTATTCACACCCTTTTGAGCATTGAAGCTCGGACAAAACCTACTCATTTCTCTTATCCGATTTCTTAGTAACATTCTGGAGGTTCTAGTCTTCTCAATAGATCAACTCTACTTCCATAAGAGAAGGCTTAAAGGAGGTGTCTCGAAGAAGAGGTAATCTCTTCTTTCGATTCTCTCAAGTTTCTTTCTTCTTCAACTTCTTCTTATTTAGTTCTTTCAATATAAAGTAATAACATCAGTACCACTCATATAATTATATGTTATTATGAATATGAAACAAACCTATTTCACCTTCTATCCATCCTACGGAAAATGAAATCACCACGCGTGCGTACGTACGGAATACCGTCTCCACATCGTGGTGTAATCATTTTTTCCACCACCACCTTAAATGGATGGGTATAATGGTGTAAATAAATAACTATATACGGTTATTGTAAAGTGATATTTATTCTGTAATATTATACATACAATTCAATACAATTCCATGATCATGAGAATGATATCATCGCTCGTGCGTATGTACGGACTACCGTCTCCACGAATGCGATGAGATTAATTTTCCATGATTAACCTTTCACGAATGATTATAAAGTATATATAATGAATAATAATGAAATATATGACATAATTAAGCTACTGTATTTATATATATATATATATATATGTCATCCACTTACTTCCATTCATGTCAATAAAGAAAGGAAAACATCATTCATGCGTACGTACGGCCTACCGTCTCCATGAACGGTGTGTTTCATTTCATTTATCTATCTATTATATATATATATATACTGAATATATATGATATATAAATCATTTTTACATTCTTGAAGTAAGTAAATCATGATATAAGTAATAATAATATCAAGAACAATAAGTCCAAACACGTACGATAAAAGAAACAATTTTACCCAAAACACTACTTTAACATGGAATTGGCAAATGAACGGGTAATAAAAATACCTATGTGAACCATATATGACATAAAAAAATGAATATTATTCTGTAATAAGTCAATGAAATTATTTAAATCATTATAAAGGAGGTTCGGATACATACGAAACATATCAGACATAAGGTAAGGGATAATTTTGCAAATCTCTTTTTTATCTGAGATTGCTTATACGTAAGTATTTACTGGGGTAATATTTTTCATCCATGTCCAAAAAATGTTTTTCATAAAGTGTTTAATATTATTACATGTATTGTTAATGTAATTTTTACCCCTCTTGGACTTTTACTTTTTGTTATAAAAGGAATCTTTCTTTTGTTTACCGTACGAGGAACGTTTTGACTTTTCCGACAAAAGTATGAGAAGAATGTTATTTTTAACTTATACGGATTGAATGGATTTTTACAATTTCATAACGACTTATTTCAATGAAGTTTCCTTTACAATATTTTATAAATATTTTCAAAAAATTACTTTTATTTTAAAATTGCATGGAAGTTTGTGAAAAGAAAATGATTTTGAAGAAGATAGGATAATTTCATCAAGAATTTATTTCAAGTGTTTTATCAAACCCATTTTCCATATAAGATGACATTATTTCATATGTGTATGTTTCAATTATAATTTCTCTATGATTTACATGGTTTCACTTTTCTTATGACGAAATATCCATTTGTTTTATAAGGATAATGTGATGATGGGATGATGTTTAGGAAACCCATTTTATTCTTTGGGTTATGATGAATGTTTTAAGTTTATTTTGTGGAACTAGTAAGAATGATTTCATTATGAGATGGGTGGGAACTATATCTACCTCTAATTCATTGGGTAAAGATTTATATCTCATGAGATAGACATGGATGTAACGGTAAGTTAATCCGGTTCAGTGTTACAGGACTGAAATGAGGAGTGAACTCGATTTAGAAAGAGACTTTTTCCACTAAGATGGTCTTTGCAGCAATGCCTTGACTACAATGGAAATAATATCATGTTTTTAATGTTTTTGCACAATTACAAGTTTTATTTCCAAGATATTTTATCATGATTGATGTTCCTTTATAATATATGCCTTGCGTACTTCCAAGATTTATGTCTTTACTCAAGATTTTGATGTTTAGATTTTATGTTCAAGTTCTTGCTTTCAAATGTTTATGGATTGTTTTATGTTTTCTATGTTTACCCTTAATAAGCAATTGAGCTCACCCTTTTTATGTTTTCTTTTCCCCAGGATATAAATAATGGTTTTAGGTAAGAAAAACAAAAGGGGAATATCTTTATGGGATATGTTGAAGATCTTTCACCATGATTAGAAGACTTCGTTACGAGTTTCCAAAGACACTAAACTAATGTGGTATTTGGGCATCTGTTTTTGTCATGTATTAAGTATTCCTCAAAGGTAATGTAATTTACATGTACGTCAAACTTTGGGTATCTACAGAATACATGTTAATAAGATGATCCATCTACTCAGAATGATTGAAAATGCAGTTTTTAAGATTTGAAATCCTTTAAAAAGGTGCGTCTTGGTGTAAAAACCATCCAAAATACCTTTGATTGATGTGAAATTAGATAAAATAATTGTTGAGTGAATTATGAATGTGTAGAACAAAAAAAATGTTAGTCTGAGCTGAGGTTTTCTTGGGAGGACCAAAAACGTTCTTTTGTCATCATAAAAAACCTAAACACAAGTTTAATGGTCATATCCCTAGAAAACGCCCCAAAAATTACTACAAATTACAATAAAATCATATTATTATTATTCATCATGTATATGAGAAGATGAAACATCAATCAGATCTGTGTTCTGCATGGTACAATTGGATAAGTGGTTTTTTAGGGTTTAAAACCCTTTAAAATTATGCTGGGGGTCAAAACCAACCGAACTTCCTCTGAATGTGGAGAAATAAAATAACAAAAACTATTGAGTGACCTATTAAATGGTAGAGAATACATTACATTATATATACATACCATTTGTCTGGGATGATGGAAAACACACTTTTAGAATCATAAAACACCAAAACATGCATTTAAAAGTAATATATTTAGAAAATGATCTTAGAATGACTTGAAATCATAATATAACCATCTTATTATTACTTGTGATGTGTAAGGGTAAATGGAACATCAATTGGAAGTGCAATATTCCCTAAACTAGTGAATATGTAGTTTTTAAAGGTTTTACGCCCTTTAAATTGTGTGTCTAGTGGTCAAAACCAATCGAACGACACCTAAATGTTGTGAAATCAGAAAAAAAATTTAGAGTTAATTTTGAAATCATTATGAATAAGGAACATCAATCAAAGGTCTCTTTTTCCAGGGATGACTAAAAACACACTTTTAGTGTCATAAAACACAAAAATGGGTGTTTAATAGTCAGATCCATAGATAAGGACCTCATAATAACTTGGAATCACAAAAATAATAATAATATTATTCATGGAATGTAAGATTATATAACACATCAATCATAAAATGGTCTATGTGGAATGACTGAATATGTGGGTTTTAAAGATATTGTGCCTTTAAAAGTTGTGTATGGGGGTCAAAACAGGTTAAAAAACCTCAAAATGTTATTAAATTAGATAAAAACAACTTTGAGGTAAATGTTTAAATGGATAAGAAGATAATATGGCCATCGGAGGTTTCATTTGACCGGGATGATGGAAACCACACTTTTAGTGTCATACAACATCAAAATGTGCATTTAATAGTCATATGCAAAACAAATGACATTATAATGACATGCAATCATAGAAAAACCAATTTTTTATTATTTTTGATTTGTAAGAGTAGAAGAAGTGACAATCAAACATGTGATCGTCTCAGAACGACTGAATATGTGGTTTTTAAAGATTTCTCGTCATTTAAAATGGTGTGTCTGAGGGTCAAAACAAGTTGACCGACCTCCGAAGTCTATGGAATTAGATGACAACAACTATGGGGAAAATTTTGAAATGGTCGAGTAGAAAGAACATCAATGTGAACTGTTGTTTTCCTGGGTGGAAATAAAATGAACTTTTAGTGTTAAAAAACACCAAAACATGCGTTTAATAGTAGATCCATAGAAAACGTCCTCAGAAGGACACGAAATCATAGGAAAACCATATTATTATTATTTAAGACATGTACTAGTAGACAACATGTCAATCTGACATGCGGTCTACGCGGTTTGACTAAATATGTGCCTTTTAAATGTTTGACATCCTTTAAAATTATGTCAGGGTCAAAACCAACCGAATGACCATTGAATGAAATGAAATAATACGACAACAACCATAGAGTAAATTCTGAAATTTTCTAATATAGAATACATCAATCAAATGTGATTTTTCTCTAGGATGATGGAAAACACACTTTTAGTGTCATAATAAACCAAAACTTGCATTTAACATTCAGATATATAGAAAATGACCACAGAGTAAGTTGAAATCATAGATAAAACATCTTATTACTAATTGTTATGTGTACGAGTAGATGGAACATCAATCAAATGTGTGGTCTACCCAGAACTACCGAATATGGGGTTTCTACAGGTTTGACACCCTTAAAAAATGTGTGTCTTGGGGTAAAAACCAACCAAACGGCATCTAAATGCCATGAAATCATAAGAAAACAATCATAGAGTGAATTTTTAAATTTTAGAGCACATGGAATGTCAATTGGATGTTCCATTTTCCTAGAATGGCCAAAAATGGACTTTTAGAGTCATAAAAAACCAAACACATGTTTAATGGTCAAATCCATAGCTAAATACTATATAATGACATGAAATCACAATAAATAATAGTATTATTTTTCATAATGTGTAAGATCATATGAAATTTCAATCATACATGCACTCTACGTGGAACGACTGAATATGTGGTTTTTAAAGGTTTGAATCCCTTAAAAAACGTGTGTCAGGGGCAAAAACTACTGAAAGACCTCTAAGCACTGTGAAATTATATGATAAAAACTATGGAGTAAATTTTGAAATGTTTGAGTAGAAATTACGTCCATCTGAGGTTTTTTTGACCAGGATGATATAAAAAATATTTTTAGTGTCCTAAAACACCAAAAACATGCATTTAATGATCAGATATAAAACAAAAAACCATGGAAAAAAATGAAATCATTGGAAAACTAACGTATTATTATTTGTAACATTTAAGAGGAGACAACACATCAATCAGATGTGTGGTCTGCTCAAAACAACTAAATATATGTTTTTAAAGAGTTGATGTTCTTTAAAAAGGTGTGGTCGGGGGGTCAAAACTAGTCGAACAACCTTTGAAAGTTTTGAAATTAGAATACAACAACTATGGAGTGAATATTGAAATTTTCAAGAAGAATTAAAAGTGATCTGAGATGGTGTTTTCCTTGGAGGACCAAAAATTCACTTTTAGTGTCATCAAACACAAAAATGAAAGTTTAACGATCATATCCATAGAAAAAGACTTTAGAATGACTTGAAATTAGAGAACAACCATGTTATTATTGTTTTTCGTGATGTGGAAAAGTAGAAAAAACAGAAATTGGATGTGTGGTAAGCATGGTACAACTGAATAAATGGTTTCTAAATGTTTAACGCCCTTTAAAAGTATGAAAGGGGGTGAAAACCAACTGAAATACCATAGAATGTGGTGAAATCAGATAATAACTTCCATAGAATGAATTTTAAAATGGTCGAGTAGATGGTACATAAATCGGAGGTGTCGTTTATCTCATATGATGTCAAATGCACATTTAGTATCCTAAAACATCAAAACATGCATTTAACATTCAAATATATTGAAAACAATCTCATAATGTGTAATTCTTTGATCCTAGTTACCCAGAGTCGGTGAATTATTATATAACATTGGCATGATCACAAAAGTTCACGTCTCAAAAGACCGATCAGTTTTGTAGCCTTGGAAACAATAGATACATTCATAGGTTTTACATTACATTATAAAATGAAAAACTACAACAATATTGTCTCCATAGACCACACTCATATCCCCTCAGACTATCCTTATAGGTCAGTCATAAAATACTTCTTCACATCCTGGGAAAATAAAACATAGAAAGGGGTGAGCTCAGATGCTCAATAAGGATAAAAATATAGTGGAAACATTCATAGATAAGCATAAACATTTTAGGCAATGTATAATACTAAAAAAAACGTTTAAACATTAATTTCAGCATAATATGGCAAAGATAAAATCAAATAAATCTATTTACTTACTCAAATGGATATTGCACTAGTCGAATAATCATATGAAATATCAAATAGCCACTTTCATAATGATGGAATGCATAATGCCAGACATTTATAAACACATAGTCAAGGCCTTGTGTCAAGACTACAAATAATATTTTTTCAAGGTCTTGTGCCAAGACACTGGTTTGTCTCATGAGACCTAATATTTCATCGAGGAGTTATAGCAGGCTCCACCCATCACATACTAATTCCAATGCATTCCCCATATTAAAAGGATTAAACATAACATAAACAATCATATTAATACAAGAATACGAAACATCAATGCATTATCCATAAACCATGAATGGTATAAAGATAACACATCTATAGTAAAACATATCCCAAAACCTTCAATAAAATATTTAATTTTTGTATCATAATAAATCAACTTTAAATAAGCGTAAAACCCATCAAAGGATGTTGACATAGATGAAATCAAAACTATTTGAGAGAAATATATCTTTTTCGAAATAATTTAAAAGTCACATAATTCTAAAGAAAACCTTTATTTTGAAAATATTTCTATAAGATTTTAAGGTAAGATTCAATGGTGTAATAATAGAAGAGAATAATCGCACCCACCGTATAAGTTAAAAAAACATTCTTACCTTAATTTTGTCGAAAAGGTCATAAAGTACCTTGTTTGGAAAACGATGGAAAGATTCCATTGAAAAACATATAAAGTCAACTAAGGGTATAAATGACTAAAACCCATTTTCTAGTAAATAATACAAATATTTTGAAATACATTTTATGAAACATGGATGTGGATGATAAAGAGGTCCCAGTAGATAATTACTTACAAAGAACCATATATAATGAAGAGATTGTGAAATTTAACCCTTACCATGTACATTTCCTTGGTAGAGGGTACGTTAACCTCCTATATAATAGTTAAATCATTGTTATTAAATTATACAAGAATCATATACATAAATATGATATCATATATGATCTTTTAATATTGCTTTGATAATAATATTTTTGTATTATCGACGTTTCGAGTATTCACTTACTCATATTATTCTATATGTTTTGTAACGTAATCTGTTTTTGTTATGGATAGGATGTATCTTATTCATATATAGAATTATATCAATTCCTTAAACATTATTTTAAATCATAAAAAGTAAATTATTCTTAAATGATTATGACGGGGAATGAATCTTATCATGTTCGTGGGGACGATATTCTATACGTACGCACGAGCGACAATATCATTATTTTGATATTAAAATAGTATATAATTGGATGGTATATCATATATGAAGAATAATTATAATGTTATATTTATTATTTACATCATTTTTACCCATTATTATACCCATCCAAATGATGAAGGGTTTGAATAACAAACATCACCACGACGTGGAGACAATAAGCTATACATACGCACATATGGTGACATTGTCATTTATAGGATGGATAAAATAGTGAATATGGTTGTACCATTTTTATAATAACATCACAGTATATAGAAGATACTAGAGATATTATTTTAGAATGTAAACAACAAATAATGATGAAGTGGAAGAATAAAATAACTTGAAAGAGTTGATGAAATATTTACCTCTTCATTGCGTTCTTCCTTTTGATCGATCAAAAGGGGTCCTTATGTTGGCTTTCTGAATAAATAAAGGCCTCTAAGATTAAGGGATAGAGGTTGGGAGGATATTTTGGTAGGGGTAGTCTGATCCAAAAGTATTTTACGGTGTGAATTTGAGGGAATGGGGAGTGCCCTTTTATAAGAGGGGTGAGGGGCACCTTAGGGAAAGAGTTAAATATTATTTTATAATAAATTAATATTCAGTTTATAATGGCCCCAATGTTACTTATTTAGAGGCTACGGTGGGTATGGGTCGAAATTATTTCAACTAATATATTTTAGATAGGTTTGGGTCACTATATTTACCTATCTTTTAGATTTAACTCTTATTTAATTAGTTTGACATTTTCCATGTCTCTTTGTATTTTTATATTATATGGTTAATAAACATATTATAACAAGACTAGAGAACCCCAAGTGGTTAATTATTAATATATATAACCCTATCTATGTAATTTAGAAGAGCCTTCGATTTTTAGGAATATAATATCAATTAATAATATAATATTTGTTTTAAAAAATCTTTTATGTCAATTTTGACAATATTTGGTAATTTATTTTTGTAAAACTCATAACAACATCATTAATTCGATAATTTTTAATTAAATCAATACTAACAGGTCATATTAACCTATTAAATTCTTGTAATTTACCAAAAGTCTTAATTTTAATTTATTTGCGTATTTATAATATCGATTATTTTAATATTTCACTAATAATGTAATTTATGCATCATCATTGTGTCATAAATAAATTAAATTATTTAATGTATAACAATTATAAATAAAATATCATTATGTAGGAAATATTTTTATCTTTATAATGAATATTTTTAATCTAATTTATCTTATGTATAACCCTATATTAAAAATGGTTTAGCTTTTAAACATTGATTTTAACTCTTTTAACTCTTCTTTAAATAAAATAATGATAAATTTCATATTATAATCCTTGTGGACCTAAATGATAATATTTTATTCTAAGGGTTATTTTTTGGCTGAGATACACTTATCCAATAGAATTACGACATGTGTTAGGGTAAAACAAATATCATTTTTACCTTTAGTTACCCTATTTAATTTTAACTGTGGTAAATAAATGTAAAACGTTACAATTTACCAAAAATTATTTTCATCTCATTGAACCACATTTTACTTACTAATATACAACTATGTCTCTCAAGTTTTTCAAATTCAACTCACAGAAGCTGTAAAATTATTTTTTATGCATATTTGCAAAAGCTTCTAAGAGGTGGGTAAAAGACGGTAAAAAGTTCAATAAAATTTTTATATATTTAAAATTAATATAAAATGACTCCAAAGAATTAAATTAAACATATATAGGTATTATGTATCTATTTTGATCGAAAATAAATTTAAATAAAATAAATAATTATTTAAATAAAACGAAATTTTTGACCAATAACTCAGTGTTTTTCACTATTTAACAAAAATTGAATGTTTTCAGAAAAATACAAAAAATTAACCCTAAGATAATTTCGATATTTTGACTTAAAAAATGAAGTCAATTTTTAATAATAAAATGTATAAAATTTTAAAAAGTTGGTATTACTATTCATAATGACTAGTTTTATTGGTCTTGGTGTGTTAGAATCTCAAAGTTGCGTACAATGCAAACTAATTCATTACTCAAAGGGAAACGTGTCATGGAAGCTTGGTGTGTTACATTATCTCCTCCTTCAAATAATTTCTTCCTTGAGATTTCTAGAATAAAACTGAAAAAAAGATTTGGGTGGTTCTTCATCATTAGTTCCTCGGGTTCCCACATTGCATCTTCCATCTTATGGTATTTCCATAGAACTTTTACCAGATGAGATGTTCAGTTTCTTAGCACTTATTCTCTAGTATCAAGAATTTTGATAGGATCTTCACAATAAGAAAGATCAGGTTCCAGTCCTAATTCTTCATAGGTGGGTACATGTGTTGGGTCAGACATGTATTTTCTTAACAGTGATACGTGGAACACATCATGAACTCTGGAGAGACTTGGCGGAATTTCCAAATAGTATGCTACACCCCCAATGCATTCTAGAATTCTGAAAGGTCTGATGTACCTAGAAATCAATTTACCCTTCTTATCAAATCGTATAACTCCCTTCCATAGAGATACCTTCAAGAAAACATGATCTCCTACTTGAAATTCCAAATCCTTCATTCGGTTATCGGCATAGCTGTTCTACCGACTTTGAGATTATTTGATGTGGTTTTGGATTACCTTCACCTTTTCAATCGTTTCCTTAACATGTTCTAGGCCTACTAGTTTTCTTTCACCAACATCATCCCAACAAGTTGGTGTGTGACATATCATTCCATATAACGCTTCATATGGTTCCATCTAAATACTTGAATGGAAGCTATTGTTATAGGAAAATTAAACAAAAGGTAAATCTTGATCCTACATACCCTGAACGTCAAGTGAGAAGGATCTCAACATGTCTTCTATGGTTTTAATAATTCGTTTTGATTGTCCATCTGTTTGAGGGTGGTAGGATGTACTCAAAAGAAGTTCAGTATCTGAGGAATTCTAATGAATTTTCCAAAATCATGATGTAAAACAGGGATCACGATCAGAAACAATCAAGAGAGGTACACAATGAAGTCTTACAACTTCATTAATGTATAGTCCTACTAAACATTCGTGTGGTAAATATTCTGTTATAGAAATAAAATGTGCTGTCTTTGTAATACAATCAACAATGACCCATACTACGTTATTCCCTCTAGGAGTTTTTGCTATCCCCATGACAAAGTCCATCATAATATTATCCCATTTCCACTCAGGTATGGGAAGAGGTTGCATGACTCTTCCAGGCTGTAGCCTTCCAGCATTCACTTGTTGACAAACCATACATATTGACACAAAATAACCAATCTCCCTCTTCATGTTTTCCCACCAAAAATATTCCTTCAAATCTCTATACATCTTGGTTCTCCCATGGTGTATAGAGAAATTGGAGCTAGGAGCATCATCCAATAATTCTCTTTTCAGATCAGATATATTTGGAACACAAAGTCTCTTCCAAAATTTCAAAATTCCTTCTTTATATACAATGATCCTCAATATTCCATCATTGAAAGCATTAATCCTATTTTGAAACTCCTCGTCATCAGCCTGAGAACTTTTTATCCTGTATAATAATGATGGTTTCGCAACCATTTGAAAAAGTATTGATGTTTCATCTTCCATGGTTATTCCTATATCCATCATTACTAGATCCATGAAAATAGGATCCCTTTTAACTCTCATCTTGTTCAAAACTCCATGATCCTTTATTCTCAAAGAATATTCCACCTTATTTTCCTTCCCTAGGTGGTAGTGTATAGTGTAATCATAATCTTTGAGTAGTTCAAACCATCTCCTTTGCCTCATGTTGAGTTCGTTCTGTGAGAAAATATACTTCAAACTCTTGTGATCGGTATATATCTCACACTTTTCACCATAGAGATAGTGTCTCTATATCATCAAAGAAAAGATCACACCTGCTAACTTGGGATCACAAGTAGGATAGTTTTGTTCATGAATTTTTAGCTGTCGTGATGCATATGCAATTACCCTATCATTCTGCATAAGGATACAACGAATTCCTTTCGTTGAAGAATCACTATAAATAACAAACCCATCATTCCCAAATGGTAGTGTCAATATAGGATCATTGAATAATATTATCTTTAGTTCTTCAAAACTTTCTTCGCACTATTTATTCCGAAAAAATTTAACCCCTTTACATGTGAGTTTGGTTAATGGTTTAGGAAATCCGGAAAAATTATGGACAGAATGCCGATAATAACCTGTTAAACCAATGAAACTGTGTACCTCAGTTATACTCATCGGTGCTGGCCATTCGTGGATTTCTCTTATCTTAGAAGGATCAATGGAGATTCCAACCATAGAGACAATATGGCCAAGAAAATAAATCTTGTGGAGCCAGAATTCACACTTGGTAAACTTCCTGTATAATTCCTTTCTTCTGAGGGTTTTCAAAATGGTGCGCAAGTGATTTTCACGATCTTTATAGATTTTGGTGTATATCATGATATCATCCATAAATACTACTAAATATTCATCAAGATATTCCTTTAAATCACTTTTCATTAGATCCATGAAAAAATAGGGTGCATTAGTCAGCCCAAAAGGCATTACTGTAAACTCATAATTCTCGTACCTAGTTCCAAATACTATTTTTAGAATGTGTTCCTTCATCACACACAATTGATGATATCCATATCTGAGGTCAATCTTTGAAAAATATTGAGCTCCATGAAGTTGGTCGAATAAATCATTAATGCGGGATAGGGGATGCTTGTTCTTTATTTTTATAGCATTGATCTCCCGATAGTCAATGCACAACCTCATAGATCTATCATTCTTCTTAATAAAAAGAACAAGGTATCCCCATGGAGAAACACTAGGATGAATAAACACCTTATTACTCAACTCCTCTAGTTGTTTCTTCAGTTCCATGAATTCCACAGTGGCCATTCTATAAGGGGTCTTCAATATGGGCCTTGAACCAGAAATTAAATCAATGGAAAACTCAATTTCTCTCTCTAGAGGATTTCCAGGTAAATCCTCTGGAAACAAATCAGTATATTCATGTACAATAGATACATCCTCTATTCAATCATTCCTTTCTTCAACCATAGTTATTTCATTCTCTTCCTCCCCAATAATTGAATATAGTTGAGCTACTGGGGGTGGATATAGTTAAGAATTAGGTGGGGATATTTCTACTCTAAAGATAGGATACCCCTTATCGTCATCGAAAATTGTAACCTCCTTTTTCTTACAATAATGTTTCGCATCATGGTCTGAAATCCGATGAATACCGAGGACTATATCAAATTCAATAATGGGTATAATGATGATATCGACCGATAATGAACATTTATATACTCTAATGGGATGTGAATCACAAATATTTGTCACAATGATACTTCCCATATGATTTTTGACTGACAACTCCCTTGTTAAATCAAATGGATAATATCTAATTTTCTTAGAAAACTGGGAAGATATGAAACAATGCGATGATCCAGAATCAAATAAAGCATTATCTTAACTTGAGGAAACCATTAAATTACCTACCACCACATTCTTAAGAGAATCAACCTTAGCTGTAGTGATAGAATAAGCTTGACCATGATCCCTTGGCCTTTTCTAAGATAAGTTTCCTTGGTGCTTAAGACATTCATTTGTATAATGTCCCATCTCCCTGCAATTTTAGCATTGAACATCGGTAGCTTCTTTCTTCCCCTTGAACTCACGAGTTTGGTGGCCCTTTTCACCACAATTGTTACAAACTCTCATTCTCTTCAAAAGAATATACCGGGGTGTTTCTTCCCACATTTACTATGGGAAGGATATTCGACTTTTCCCTTCTTCCACTTGTTTCCATTTCCAGAGTGATCAACAGATATTTTCTTCTCTTGCTTAGCTTTAAAGTCATAAGAATTAGAGAATTCTTTTGTTGTTTTGATATCACATGAGACAATATCTTCGTATAACAAAAAGGACTGTGATACTAATGCTCGATGGAGAAATGGTTTTAATCCATCAATGAAGTGATCAATATTACTTCTCAGGTTACATATATAATCTATTGCATGACTTGCTAACCTTGAAAAGTTAGCTTCATACTTTGTGACATTCTCATCCTTTTTTTCTCAGACTCAGAAATTGTCTTTCCATATCCACTTGATGGGCACAAGGAAATTATTTTTATATGAAAATATCTTTAAACTCCATCCATTCCATTTTTGATACTTATTCATCTTATTTTGTAGTTTGAATCAATGACCACCACTGATCAGCATCTCATGTGAGATGATAAACTGCCATGAAAACATTTTCCCTTTCCATACTCCCCAATGAATGAAATATTTTCTCTAAAGAACTTATCCATTGCTCATCTATAAATGGATTTTTAGTCCCATTGAATGTTGGTGGTAGTTGTCTCATGAAGCAATATAACATTGATCATCTGCGTTGTGGATCAGGGTGCTCCATACGGGTATGGTTATTATTCATAACCTGAGTGAGTTGTCCCAGTACGATGATAAGATGATCTGCACTAGTTGAATCAGCAGCACCACTATAATTATCTTGAGTATGAGGGTAATCCTTACATAGATTACATGTGTTGATATGGTTTCCATTTATTCCACTAGGCGCCATTTCTAAACTATGCCATACACTAGATTAGTTTATCAATCACAATACATAATTCCAACCTCATTAAACAATTAACATAATTTGAATAGTTTATGGATATAATCTATAATAATAAAAATGTTTTCTTTGTGGATGTATATACTCATAAACCCTTCATAATGGTTTGTAATGAAAATGAGAATTATCCTAAGAATATCCCCTAGGAGTGTCGTAACCAAGAGTGCAGCAAGGCCCATTGTCGTTCACTAGTTTCAGTTCGAGTCTAGCTCAAAGCGGTGTTTTTGGGTTTTACCCCTAGGTACATCTGTGCCAGGGCCGCCTCTACCCGCTCGTATCTAGACAGGGATTTATTTCTCAAAATATATATTCATAAGTTTAACATTACAATATAAAATCAAAAATAACAACAATATTATCTCCATAGACCACACTCAAATCCCCTCAGACTATCCTTGTAGGTCAGTCATAAAATTCTTCTTCACATCCTGGGAAAATAAACCATAGAAAGGGGTGAGCTCAGATTCTCAGTATGGATAACAATATAGTAGTAAAATTTATAAATAAGCATAAACATTTAAGGCAATGTATAAGACTAGAACAAAGTCCTTTTAAAAATGATCTTCAGTATAATATGACAAATATAAAATAAAATAATTATATTTACGTACTCACAGGGATATTCTACTTGTCGAATAATTACATGCAATATCAAATAGCCACTTTCATAATGATGGAATGCAGAATGCCAAACATTCATTAGCACATAGTCAAGGCCTTGTGCCAAGACTGCAAATAATATTTTTTCAAGGCCCTATGCCAAGACACTAGTTTCTCTCATTAGACCTACCGATGCATCGAGGAGCTATAGCGGGCTCCACCCGTCACTTACTAATTCCAATGGATTCCTCATATGAAAAGTTTTAAACATAACATAAACATTCGTATAAAAACTATCATACAAAATGTCAATAACTTATCCATAAACCATGAATGGTATAAATATAACACATCCACAGTCAAACATATCACAAATCCTTCAATACAATATGGAAGTTTTGTATCATAATAAATCATCTTTAAATAATCTTAAAATCCATCAACGGATGTTGACATAGATGAAATCAAAACTATTTGAGAGAAATATCACTTTTTTGAAATCATTTATAAGTCACATAATTCTAAAGAAAAACTTTATTTTGAAAATATCACTATAATATTTTAAGGAAAGATTCAAAGGTTTAATAACAGTGGAGAATAACCGTACTCACCATATATGTTAAAAAACATTTTTACCTTAATTTTGTCGAAAAGGTCATAAAGTACATTGTTTGGAAAACAACAGAAAGATTCCTTTCAAAAATATATAATGTCAAATAAGAGTATAAATGACTATAAACCATTGTTTAGTAAATAGTAAAAATATTTTCAAATACATTTTAAGAATCATGGATGTGGATGATAAGGAGATCTCAGTAGATAATTACTTATAAACAACATCAGATGATGAAGAGATTGTGAAATGTAACCCTTACCTTGTATTTTTCCTTGGTTGAGTGTACATTAACCTCCTATATAATAGTTAAATCATTTTTAATAAATTATACAAGAATAATATACATAAATATGATATCATATCTGATCTTTTAATATTTCTTTGATAATAATATTTTAGTATTATCGTCGTTTCGGGTGCTAACTTACTCATTTTATTTTATATGTTTTGTTACATAAGTCTTGTTTGTTATGGATAGGATGTATCTTATTCATATCCAAAATGATATCAGGTCCTTAAACATTATTTGTAATCATAAAATTTAAATTATTCTTAAATGATTTCGATGGGGAATGAATCTTATCACATTCGTGGAGACGGTATTCTGTACGTACGCACGAGCGAAAATATAATTATTTTGATATTAGAATCGTATATAATTGGATGGTATATCATATATACCGAATCATTATAATGTTATATTTATTATTAAAATCATTTATACTCATTATTATACCCATCCAAATGAATAAGTGTTTGAATAAAAAACATCACCACGATGCGGAGATGGTAATCATTACATACGCACCTCTGGTGACATTGTCATTTATTGGATAGATAGAACAATGAATTCGGTTGTACCATTATTATAATAACATCACAATATATAGAATATACTGGAGTTATTATTTTATAATGGAAACAACAAATAATGAGGAAGTGGAAGAAGAAAAGAACTTGAAAGAGGTGAGGAAATATTTACCTCTTCTTTGGGTTCTTTCTTTTTATTGATAAAAAGTGCTCCATATGTTTGGTTTCTGACTAATTAAAGGCCTCTAAAATGAATGAAGGAAAGTTTGGAGGATATTTGCGAATGTTTGGACAAGAAAAATGGCTTTGAACGTGTGAATGTGATAGAAGGGGGAGTGCCCTTCTATTAGAGGGGTGAGGGGCACCTTAAGAAAAGAGTGAAATATTATTTTATAATAAATTCATATTCAGATTATAATGGATCCAAAGTGACTTATTTACAGGATAATAAGGGTATGGGTTTAGATAAGTTCAACCAATAGATTTTAGACATGTTTGGGTCACTATATTAACCTTATCTTTTAGATTTAACTGTTAGTTAATTTGTTAGACATTTACCATGTGTCTTTGTATTTTTATATTATATGGTTTATAAACCTACTATAACAAGACAAGAGAACCAAAAGTGGTTCATTATTAATATATATTACCCTATATAATTCATTTGTCTGAACATTAGATTTTTAGTAATATAATATCAATTAATAATATATTATTTGTTTTAAAAACTCTTTTATCTCAAATTTGACACTATTTGGTAATTGATTTTTGTAAAACTCATAACAGCATGATTACTTAAAAAAAGGATATTTAAATCAATACTAACATGTCATATTAACATATAAATTTTTTGGAATCTATCAAAAGTCTTAATTTTAATTTATTTGGATATTTATAATATCAATTATTTTAATATTTCATTAATAAGGTAATTACTGCATCATCATTGTGTCATAAATAAATTAAATTATTTAATGTATAAAAAATATAAATAAAATACCATTATGTAGGAAATATTTGTATCTTTCTAATAAATATTTATAATCTAATTTATCTTCTATATTTCCCCATATTAAAAAAGATTTAGTTTTTAAACGTTGATTTTAACTCTTTTAACTCTTTTTTAAATAAAATAATAATAATTGTCTTATTCTAATCCAAGTGGACCTAAATGATAATATTTTATTCCTAAGGTTGTTTTTGGTCGAGACACAATTATACAATAGAATTATGACATGTTTTAGGATAAAAATAATATCATTTTTACCTTGAATCACCCTATTTACTTTTAACTTTCGTAAATAAAAGAAAAAATTACTATTCCCTAAAATATTTTTTCATCTCATTGAAACACATTTTACATACTGATATAAACCGTGTATCTATGATTTTTGAAATTATACTCACAGAAGCGGTAAAATTTTGTTTTATGCAAATTTGCAAAAGCTCCTAGGAGGTGGGTAAAAGACGGTAAAAAGTTCAATAAAATTTTTATATATTTAAAATTAATATAAAATGAATTTAATGAATTACATTGAAATTATATAGGTATAATGTATCTATTTTGACCCAAAATAAATTGAAATAAAATAAATAATTTTTTAAATAAAAAGTCGGTTTTAACTAATAACTTAGTGTTTTTCACTATTCATCCAAATTGAATTTTTTTAGAAAAATACCAAAAATTAACCCTAAGATAATTTCGATATTACGAATTCAAAAATGAAGTCCATTTTGAATAATAAATTTTATAAAATTTTAAAAATTGGGTATTTCTATTCATAACGGCTAGCTTGATTGGTCGCGATGTGTTAGAATCTCAAAGTTGCGTACAATACAGGCTACTTCATTACACAAAGGGAAATGTATCATGGAAGCTTGTGGTGTTACATAATGACATGAAATCATATGAACCATATTATTATTTTTCATGATGTGTGCGAGAAAAAGAAATGTCAATCGGACATGTGGTCTTCCCAAAATTAAAGATTTTGTTGTTTTAAATTTTTGATTCCCATTAAAAATGTTTTTCTAAGGGTCAAAACCAACCGAATGACATCTAAATGTTGCGAAATCAGAAAAAAACAATCATACAGTGAATTGAAAAATGGTTGATCATGTAGTGTCAATCAGATATTTCATTTTCCATGGATGACTGAAAATGCACTTTGAGTTTCATAAAACACAAAAACACGCATATAACGGTCATATCTATAGATGAAAACATCAAAATGACTTGAAATCAGAGAAAAAACATCTTATTGTTATTCATGATGTGTAAGAGTAGACAACCCATAAATCAGACATGCAGTCTACACAAAATTACTGAATATGTGGTTTTCAAAGATTTCAAGCCCTTTAAAAATGTGTGTCTCGGGGTCAAAACCAGTCGAACGACCTCTTAATGTCGTGAAATCATAAAAAACAAATATGGAGTGAATTTGGAGATTTTCGGGTATATAGTGCATCCATTGGAGGTGTCGTTTGACTGAGATGATGAAAAGCTCCTTTGTAGCGTCATAAAATACCAAAACGTGTGTTTAATGGTAAAATGCATAACAAAAAACAATTAAATTAAAAGAAATCATAGGAAAACTGAATTATTATTATTTGTGACATTTAAGAGTAGATAACACATCAAGAAGATGTGTTTTCTACTTGAAACAACTGAATATGTGGTCTTTAAAGATTGGATGTCCTTTAAAAAGGTATGTCTGGGGGTCAAAACAATCTGAATGACCTCCGAATGCAATGAAATATGACGAAAATAAATGTGGAGTAAATTGTGGAATGGTTGTGTAGACGGAATGTCAATTCGATCTGTTGTATTTTTTTTGAAGGATTAAAAACAAACATTTAGTGTCATAAAACACAAAAACACTTGTTTAACAGTCAAATCCGTAGAAAATGATATGATAATTACATGAAATCACAGGTCAACCATCTAATTATTATTCATAATGTGTACGATTAGACAACATGTCAATCAGATGTGTGGTCTGTGCGGTGTGATTGAATATGTGGTTTTAAAGGCTTGACGCCATTTAAAATTATGCGAGGGGTGGAAACCAACCGAACAACCTTCAAATGTGGTGACATCATATGGAAAAAACCCCTAAGTGAATTTTGAAATAGTCAAGAAAACGGTACATCAATCGGCGGTTCCGTTTTTCTGGAATGAATGAAAAAAGAACTTTTAGTGTCATAAAACAGTAAAGCATGTGTTTAACAGTCAGATATAGATAAATGACATCAGAATGACTTGAAATCATAGGAAAATCGTATTACTATTATTATTCATGATGTGTATGAGCAGACGAAACATAAATCAGATGTGTGGTTTGCCCAGAACTACCAAATATTTGGTTTTTAATGGTTTGATTCCATTTAAAATGGTGTTTCCAGAGGTCAAAACTAACCTAATGACATTCTAATTCCAGAAATCAGAATAATATAATTACAGAGTGAATTTTAAAATGTTCTAGTTGAAGGAATGTTAATCAGAGGTGTTGTTTTCACGGGATGACTGAAACATACTTTTAGTGTCATAAGACACCAAAACGTGCATTTAACGGTTATATCCATATCTTAAGAACTCAAAATAACTTGAAATCATAGTAAAACCATGTAATTATTATTAATGACATGTAAGATCATGTGAAACATCCATCAGACATGTGGTATTCACTAAACAATTGAATATGTAGTTTTTATAGATTTGGCGACCATCAAAAAGGTGTGTCCGAGGGTTAAAACCAGCCAAACAACCTTTGAATGCCGTGATATTAGAGGGAAAAAACTATTGAGTGAATTTTGAAATGTTTGAGTGGGTGGTACGCCCATCAGAGGTGTTGTTTGATCGGAATGATGAAAAACAAACTTTTAGTGTCATAAAATAGCAAACTGTGCGTTTCACAGTCAGATGCATAACAAATTCCCTCGGAATGATGCGAAATAATAGGAAAACAAATTATTATTATTTGTGACATGTAAGAGAAGACAATATGTCAATTTTATATGTGGTATTCTCGAAAAAACTGAATATGTTGTTTTTAATGATTGGACGCGTAGAGACTCGAAGCTTAAAGTACATGAACATTACATTACTTTTGCGGAATACTTAGTACATAACAAAAACACACACACAAGGATCGTAATAGTTTAGTGTCTTTGGAAACTCGGAATATAATCTTCTAATCCTGGTGAATGATCTTCAACATCTCCCATAAAGATATTCTTTTTTTTATACCTAAAACCTTTCTTTATATCCTGGGGAAAACAAAACATAATAGGGTGAGCTCAAATGCTCAGTAAGGGTAAAAAAAGAAATATCAATCACATCGTATACACAAGCACATAACTTTTGGAAATCTTAACCTGCAAAAGAGATCATAATTTCATAACATGGGATAAATCATGGCAGGGAAATGTAATCACAATAATCATAACTTAAAACATGAAACTTTGTGGCATACACACATAATCATAGAGAATCAATTCTTGTTAGTCAAGACTCATTGCCAAGACTATATTAGTGGACAAAGTCCCTTTCTAAACCGAGTCACCCTCGTTCCAGTCCTGTTTCACTGAACCGGTATAACCTACCGTTCCAGCCATGTCTATCTCATGAGATATAAAATCTTTACCCAATTCATTGGAGGGAGATATAGATCCCACCCATCTCATAATGATACCATTCTTATGTGTGCCACAAAATCATAAATCATACATCATTACATAACCCATGTAATAAAAATGGGATTCTTAAACATCATGACATCATAAAACAATTCATATAAGATAAAGGAATTAATAAAAATAATTACATCACAACATAATCAAATCAATGTAATAATAGGGATAAAAATAGAACCCTTTATTATCTTAGATGGATAATAATTTTGATAAAACACTTGAACTCCATTCTTGAGGAAAATATCCTTTCTTCTTCAAAAACATTTTTCCTTTCTTAACATGTCATACAACATTAAACTAAAAGGAGTTGATTAAAAATAAACATGAAAAATTGTAAAGGAAGCTTCTTTGAAATAATGTTTTAAAAATCCATTCATGCCTTATAAGTTAAAAAAAACATTCTTCGTACTTTTGTCGGAAAAGTCAAAAAGTACCTTGTACGAAAAACGACAAAAGATTCCATTCATATCTTTTACTAAAAACTCACCGAGGGTAAAATTGGATATAAACTATTGTAGAATGATGTAAATATTAAATATTGAGGAAACATGGATGTGGATGATAAAATACACCCCAGTAAATTTCAAAGTATAAACAATCTCGGATAAAAATGAGATTGTGATATTTTCCCTTACCTTATGTCCGATTTGCTTCGTAATTGTCCGAACCTCCTCTTCTTTGAAATGCCTTTTGAATACTCCACTTAGGGAACTAAGATTGGTCTTTGAAGAAGACCAGGACCTCTAGGATTATTCTAGTGAAGTGGAGAAGAGATTTTGGCAGGGGTTGTCCGAGCTTGAATGCTCAAATTGGTGTGTGGAGGAGAGGGAGGAGGTGCCCTTTTATAAGGGAGGAGAGGGGCATCTTAGGAAAATCTCAAAATATTATTTTATATTAAGGTCAAATTCGGTTTATAATGGTTCCAAATGGTCTTATTTCGAAGATAAAGTGGGGATGGGTCGAAATCCTCTCAACCAATAGGATTTAGACAAGTTTAGGTTATTATTTTAACCTTATCAATTAGATTTAACTCTAAGTTAAATAATTTTACTTTTACCGTGTCTTTTTGTTTTCTTACACTATATGGTTAATACACTTACTATAACATGCCAAACGAACCCCAAATTTTTTATTATTAATATATATATCCTTATCTAAATCATTTGGCCGAACCTTAGATTTTTAGGAGTAAAATAACAATTAATAATATAATATTTGATTTAAAATCTATTTTGTGTCAATTTTGACACTATTTGATATATGATTTTTGTGAAAGTAATAACTGAATTATATGTTCTAACCTAGTTGATTAAATCAACACTAATATATCATAGTAACCTAGAAAATTAGTGGGATTCATAAAAAGTCTCAAATTACATTTATTTTGGTGTTTATAACATCAATTATGTCAATATTTCATTAATAAGATAATTACTGCATTATCATTGTGTCATAAATAAATTAAATTATTTAATGTCTAAAAATTATAAATAAAATACCATTATGTATGAAATCTTTTTATCTTTCTAATGAATATTTATAGTCGAATTTATCTTATGTATAACCCCATATTAAAAATGTTTTAGTAAATAAACTTTGATTTTAACTCTTTTAACTCTTATTTGATTTAAATAATAATAAATGTCCTAATCTAATCCAAGTGGGCCTAAATGATAATATTTTACACTTAAGGTTGTTTTTGGTCGAGATATACTTGTCCAATATGATTAGGACATGTGTTAGGGTAATATTAATATCATTTTTACCCTTAATTTCCCTATTTACTTTTAACCGTGGTAAAAAAAAGTAAAAAGTTACTATTCACCAAAAATTATTTTCATCTCATTGAACCACATTTTACTTACTGACATCAACCGTGTCTCTCGTATTTTTGAAATTCCATTCACAGAAGCGGTAAATTTAAGATTTATGAAAAAAAATAATTTTTTTAACTTCCATTTAGTAGTTTCACTATTCATCAAAAATTGAAGTTTTTCAGAACAATGCCAAAATTTCATCCTAAGCTATATTTCATATTCAGAATTCAAAAATGAAGTCTATTTTACCAAATTCATATCATAGAAGTTTCATTAATTAATTTTATAATTAAATCCTGCTGTTAAAACAAATAGCGTGTTTTTAAGAGATAATAACTATCAAAATATTAACAGTTGTTTATGTCTGGTGTAAATGTGAAATTACATCCAATGACCAACATTGTATTGAATTGTAAAAATATATTCTAAATATACTTTAAAACCACTCAAATTAATAATTTATCACTATTAATTATTTCGATTAAAAAAGTTGTTTTTAATTAAAATTTAGTAATTTTCACTATTCATCAGAATATGAAAGTTATCCGAAAAGTACCAAAATTTCACCTTAGGATAAATTCGATACTACGAGTCCAAAAATGAAGTCCATTTTGAGAGCTAAAATTTCTAAAATTTTAAAACGTGGTTATTACTATTCATAACAGCTAGTTATAATAATATTTTAATAGCATATCGTTGTTTAGTGAAACTCGGTATTGCGTACTACACACGCTATTGAGGAAGGTCGCGATTGCATGCAAGGAAAGTCAAATATGTATGTTGTGCAAGCTCCTTTTGGTGTAGCTTACAACACAAGGCATTAATAAAATTAAAAAGAATATTTTTCATAAAATCTCAGGCTGTTACATTCTACCCCCCTTAAAATGAATTTCTCCCTCGAAATTCGTCGGGGTTATAAATGGTTTACTATTCGAAAGTTTCTTTAATAGAAACCCACATTGAAAAAAGGAATACCAACACTTGGCTTTAAAAACTAAAGTATGAAATGTAACGATTACCCAAATAAACTAATCACTGGGTTTCCACATAGGTGAAAATATGGATATGGAAGAGAAATCTAACCATCATGTTCTGATGGTGAGTGGTAGAGAACATGGCTATGGAAAATCCAGTAATCACAAATCCATAAATTTGTGACGATCTAAGGTACCATCTGATTCATCAGGTATAAGATCACTAGGACAACATTTTTGGTTTTCAAGATCATTTCCCTAAAGTTGAAAATTTGAATTAGAATAAATACTTACTTTATTTTGGTACAATCTCACTGTTGTTCGTGCCTTGAACAATTTCCACTTCATCTCTTAAATAAATGAAGTTGAATTTGTTATTCGTGAAGTTTTAGAAGATCATGTGATAGAATGACGGGTCATTCCATCTGTCTCAAACAAAAGGTTAGCAAAAATTATATACATAAGTCGATCTATAGTGAGATTAATCATATATGGTTCCTAAAATGGACTTATACATCATATATCATACTGCTTAATATAATAAAACTAGTTTCTACTGAACAGGGACTTCCTGTAGGCCAGTGGTAGGCGATAAAGGCCAGTCGCACTTCGATTGTGGGTTCGATTTCAACAGCCTTGTCTGACGCAATGGGCTGTCGCCCGTCCTGCAGGTTGTCCT
Organism: Viscum album; assembly: GCA_963277665.1. NCBI lineage: Eukaryota > Viridiplantae > Streptophyta > Magnoliopsida > Santalales > Viscaceae > Viscum > Viscum album. Next base: position 1,021,895,118 of record OY728134.1, on the reverse strand, counting down.
TTTTCTAAAACTACATTACTATATCATCCCATCAATAATATCGAAAAAAGGTTCTATCCTTAAACAATAAGGACTTATGTCCAACATAATCCATTCCAATCTTTAGGCTTATCCATAATACTGCAGTCCACTCTCATAACATAGTGAAAACGATTACCAGAGATTTAATACCATCGTTGATCCCCATATATCATAAGATATGTTTTGTTGGTCACATTCCAAACATTCAAAGTCCTTAATCATGTATTCTATTGAATACCCATTGAACCTTATTGAAAACCTGAGTGCTGTTAAAAGTTAACTCTTTCCACATACCAAAATCCTCAAAATTATATATACTCAAACCATGATATCACTTAGTCCTTATATCAATCATGAGCTCATGAATACTGTTAAACATTTCATTTTCTCATTTTCCCTTCATTATGCGCATATCATCTTATTTCCAAAAATATCTCAATCACTTTGAATACCACATTAGACCAATACATAAATATTCCAATAATCCATGATACAATATTATTTTGGAATCCCATTACATAAACACTTAATCATTCCACCACATCGTTGTCATATTCGACATCACCAATAGTGATCGCATGTGATTTCCCTTTGTCCTTTGCCTTCAGTGGTTGATCATGTTGATCATCACTAACCCTTGGATTAGGCCATTTATTAGCATAATGCCCCATTTCCTTGCACTTGAAGCATTGAAGTGTTGGTGGTGCGTTCTCTGCAGTGTTTGCTTTATTCAAATCATTAGAAACCCTTTTTCCATTACTTCGACACTCAGCAACTCGATGACCTTCTTTTCCACACATAAAACATTTTCTAGTCCCTATAAGACAATCTCCACCATGCTTCTTTCCACACTTTGTGCATAAGGAAACATTCATCTTCTTTTCACCATTATTCTGAGATTTCTCCTTGAACTCCATCTTTCGTTTCTTGTCAAAACCATGAGATGGATATGTAACACCAACTTCCATTTCTACCTTCATAGCACAACGCACAATTTCTTCATAGCTACTGAAGTCTCTTATAGCTAATTCCCTTCTAAGACTTGGTTTTAAGCCACTGAAAAATCGATCAACTTTACTTGTAGGTTGGATGATAATGCCAGATGCATACCTTGCAAGTCTTGTAAAATTCGCTTCGTATATACCAACAGATTCCTCATCCTTCTGCTTCAGCTCAAGAAACTCCTTTTCCAACTTTGTTCGAAGAATACGAGGGATGTACTTACTGAAAAACAAGTTCTTGAACTCGTCCCATTCCATGGACTCAATTTCATCTCTTGGCCTCGTATTCTTGATAAGATTCCACCATTGATCAGCTTCACCTTCCAAGCAATATACTGCTAAGATTACTTTATCATGTTCAGAACATTGAAGAACTGAAAATATCTTTTCAGTGGTACTGATCCATTGTTCAGCAACAAGTGGATCGGAAGACCCACTGAAAGAAGGTGGACGTTGCCTCATGAAGGACTCAATAGAATATTGTTCCCTTCTCTCCTCATTTGGAAGTCCATAATGATTCATAGCTTGTGTAAGTATAACAATAAGATTTTGCACTCCATCTCCCAAAACATTTGTTTGTTCAGGAGGACAATCATTGCATTGTCCATAACACGGTTCCTTCGGGTTCCAGCCATCATCTAAAACCCAAAAAGAATAGTGTGAGAGGAAAAATCATGCTTGGAAAAACAACATAATATAGAGGGAGTATCCTCAATATCTAACATCTTAGGTTAAATTCTATGATCGTTACTGTAGTTCTAGGACTGTATCTTATACGTATACTTATCCTTAGGGACATCCCTAGACATACCTTAGAAATATCTCTAGGGATCTCACTAACGTTTTCGCATCCTAGTTTCCAAAGGTTGACTAAACCTCTCCTCTGATACCAACTGTAGAGACCCGAAGCTTAAATTACATGAACATTACATTACTTTGGCAGAATACTTAGTACATAACAAAAACACACACACAAGGATCGTAATGGTTTAGTGTCTTTGGAAACTCGGAATATAATCTTCTAATCCTGGTGAATGATCTTCAACATCTCCCATAAAGATCTTCCTTTTTTTATACCTAAAACCTTTCTTTATATCCTGGGAAAAAGATAACATAATAGGGTGAGCTCAAATGCTCAGTAAGGGTAAAAAAAAGAAATATCAATCACATCGTATACACAAGCACATAACTTTTGGAAATCCTAACCTGCAAAAGAGATCATAATTTCATAACATGGGATAAATCATGGCAGGGAAATGTAATCACAATAATCATAACATAAAACATGAAACATTGTGGCATACACACATAATCATAGAGAATCATTTCTTGTTAGTCAAGACTCATTGACAAGACTATCATAGTGGACAAAGTCCCTTTCTGAACCGAGTCACCCTCGTTCCAGTCTTGTTTCACTGAACCAGTATAACCTACCGTTCCAGCCATGACTATCTCATGAGATATAAAATCTTTACCCAATGCATTGGAGGGAGATATAGGTCCCACCAATCACATAATGATACCATTCTTATGTGTACCACAAAATCATAAATCATACATCATTACATAACCCATGTAATAAAAATGGGATTCTTAAACATCATGACATCATAAAACAATTCATATAAGATAAAGGAATTCATAAAAATAATTCCATCACAACATAATCAAATCAATGTAATAATAGGGATAAAAATATAACCCTTTATTATCTTAGATGGAAAATAATTTTGATAAAACACTTGAACTCCATTCTTGAGGAAAATATCCTTTCTTCTTCAAAAACATTTTTCCTTTCTTAACATGTCATACAACATTAAACTAAAAGGAGTTGATTAAAAATAAACATGAAAAATTATAAAGGAAGCTTCTTTGAAATAATGTTTTAAAAATCCATTCATGCCGTATAAGTTAAAAAAAACATTCTTCATACTTTTGTCAGAAAAGTCAAAAAGTACCTCGTACGAAAAACGACAAAAGATTCCTTTCATATCTTTTACTAAAAACTCACCGAAGGGTAAAATTGGATATAAACTATTGTAGAATGATGTAAATATTACATATTGAGGAAACATGGTTGTGGATGATAAAATACACCCCAGTAAATTTCAAAGTATAAACAATCTCGGATAAAAATGAGATTGTGATATTTTCCCTTACCTTAGGTCTGATTTGCTTCGTAAGTGTCCGAACCTCCTCTTCTTTGAAACGCCTCTTTGAATACTCCACTTAGGGAACTAAGATTGGTCTTTGAAGAAGACCAGGACCTCTAGGATTATTCTAGGGAAGTGGAGAAGAGATTTTGGCAGGGGTTGGCCGAGCTTGAATGATCAAATTGGTGTGTGGAGGAGAGGGAGGAGGTGCCCTTTTATAAGGGAGGAGAGGGGCATCTTAGGAAAATCTCAAAATATTATTTTATATTAAGGTCAAATTCGGTTTATAATGGTTCCAAATGGTCTTATTTCGAAGCTAAAGTGGGGATGGGTCGAAATCCTCTCAACCAATAGGATTTAGACAAGTTTAGGTTATTATTTTAACCTTATCAATTAGATTTAACTCTAAGTTAAATAATTTAACTTTTACCGTGTCTTTTTGTTTTCTTACACTATATGGTTAATACACATACTATAACATGCCAAAATAACCCCAAATTGTTTATTATTAATATATATATCCTTATCTAAATCATTTGGCCGATCCTTAGATTTTTAGGAATAACATAACAATTAATAATATAATATATGATTTAAAAACTATTTTGTGTCAATTTTGACACTATTTGATATATGATTTTTGTGAAAGTAATAACAGAATTTTATGTTCGAAACAAGTTGATTAAATCAACACTAATATATCATAGTAACCTATAAAATTAGTGGGATTAATAAAAAGTCTCAAATTACATTTATTTTGGTGTTTATAACATCAATTATGTCAATATTTCATTAATAAGATAATTACTACATCATCATTGTGTCATAAATAAATTAAATTATTTAATGTCTAAAAATTATAAATAAAATACCATTATGTAGGAAATCTCTTTATATTTCTAATGAATATTTATAGTCGAATTTATCGTATGTATAACCCCATATTAAAAATGTTTTAGTAAATAAACTTTGATTTTAACTCATTTAACTCTTCTTTGATTTAAATAATAATAAATGTTCTAATATAATCCAAGTGGGCCTAAATGATAATATTTTACACTTAAGGTTGTTTTTGGTCGAGATACACTTGTCCAATAGGATTAGTACATGTGTTAGGGTAATATTAATATCATTTTTACCCTTAATTACCCTATTTACTTTTAACCGTGGTAAAAAAAAGTAAAAAGTTACTATTCACCAAAAATTATTTTCATCTCATTGAACCACATTTTACTTACTGACATCAACCGTGTCTCTCGGATTTTTGAAATTCCATTCACAGAAGCGGTAAATTTAAGATTTATGAAAAAAAATAATTTTTTTAACTTCCACTTAGTAGTTTCACTATTCATCAAAAATTGAAGTTTTTCAGAACAATGCCAAAATTTCATCCTAAGCTATATTTCATATTCCGAATTCAAAAATGAAGTCTATTTTACCAAATTCATATCATAGAAGTTGCATTAGTTAATTTTATAATTAAATCCCGCTATTAAAACAAATAGCGTGTTTCTAAGAGATAATAACTATCAAAATATTAACACTTGTTTATGTCTGGTGTAAATGTGAAATTACATCCAATGACCAACATTGTATTTAATTGTAAAAATATATTCAAAATATACTTTAAAAACACTCAAATTAATAATTTATCACTATTAATTATTTCGATTAAAAAAGTTTTTTTAATTAAAATTTAGTAATTTTCACTATTCATCAGAATATGAAAGTTATCCGAAAAGTACCAAAATTTCACCTTAGGCTAAATTCGATACTACGAATCGAAAAAATCAAGTCCATTTTGAGATCTAAAATTTCTAAAATTTTAAAACGTGGTTATTACTATTCATAACGGCTAGTTATAATAATATTTTAATAGCATATCGTTGTTTAGTGAAACTCGGTATTCCGTACTACACACGCTATCGAGGAAGGCCATGATTGCGTGCAAGGCAAGTCAAGGATGTGTGTTGTGCAAGCTCCTTTTGGTGTAGCGTACAACACAAGGCATTAATAAAATTAAAAGGAATATTTTTCATAAAATCTCGGGCTGTTACAGGACTTCCTTTAAAAAGGTGCGCCTGGGGGTCAAAACAAGTTAACCGACCTCTGAATGCCATGAACTCAGAAGAAAAAATCTATAGAGTAAATTTTGAAATGTTCAAGCAGACAGAACATGAATTCGAACTGTGGTTTTCATGTAAGGGCTGAGAATACAATTTTGGTGTCCTAAAACCCCAAAACGTGCATTTAATGGTCAGATCCATAGAAAAGAACCTTAGAATGACTTGAAATCACAGAAAACCATTCTATTTTTATTAGTGATGTGTACAAGTAGATGACCCTCTAATTAGACATGTGTTCTCTGAATTATGATTGAATATCTGATTTTTAAAGGTTAGATTCCCTTTAAAATTACATTGGGGGTCAAAACCAGCCGAATGACATTCAAATATGGTAAAATCAGATGAAAAAAACTATATAGTGAATTTGGAATTGATTAACTAGACGATACATCAATCATAGGTGTCGTTTGTCTAGGATGAAAAAATGAACTTTTAGTTTCATAAGACACCAAAACATGTGTTTAACTATCAGATATATAGAAAATGGCCTCAAAATGACTTGAAATCACAATATAACCATTTTATTATTATTCTTAATGTGAACAAGCAGACAGAATGTCAATTGGACATGTGGTCTTCCTAGAAATACTGAATATGCGGGTTTCAATGGTTTGGATCCTTTTAAAAATGTGCGTCAGGGGGTCAAAACAAACTAAATGACAACTAAATTCCATGAAATCAGAAAGCAATAATCATGGATTGAATTTTGAAATGGTCGAGTGGATGAAACATCAATCAGAGGATTCTTTTTCCCAGGATGATAAAAAACGTACTTATAGTGTCAGAAAACACCAACACGCGCATTTAATAGTCCGATCTATATCTAAAGACCCCAGAATAAATTAAAATATCCAGAAACCTTGTTATTATTATTCATGATGTGTAAAATTAGATAACACATTAATCATATGTTCGGTCTATGCGAAATGACAGAGTCTCTGGTTTTCAAAGATTCGACGGCCTTTTAAAAGATGTGTCCAAGGGAAAAAATAATCCGAACAACCTCTGAATTCCATTAAATCAGACAAAAAGTTCTATGGATTGAATAGTGAAATGTTCAAGAAGACGGTACATCCATCGGAGGTTTCCTTTGACCGATATGATGGAAAACACACTTTTAGTGTCATAAAAAACAAAAACACGCGTTTAACCATCCGATACATAACAAACAACATTAGAGTGACATGAAATCAAAGGAAAATAAACATATTATTAATAATGGTTTGTATGAGAAGATTATATATCAATCAAACATGTGGTATTATCAGAATGATTGAATATGTGGTTTTTAAAGATTTGACACCCATTAAAAAGGTGTGTTTGAGGGAAAAACCAGTTGAACAAACTCTGAATGTCTTGAAATCTGAATAAAAAATTGTGGAGTGACTTTTAAAATGTTCTAGGAGAAAAAATGTAAATTAGAGCTAGGAGTTTCTTAGGAAGATAGAAAACACACTTTTAGTGTCATAAAACATCAAAATGTGCATTTATTGATTAGATTCATATAATACAACACTTAATGATGTCAAATCACATGAAAACTATATTCTTATTATTTTTGACGTGTATGTGAAAACAACACATCAATCAGACATGTGGTGTGCATGGTACGACTGAATATATGTTTTTTAAAAATTTGATGCCCTTTAAAAAGGTGTCTCCAGTGGTCAAAACTAGTAGAACGACTTCTTAATTCTATGAAATTAGATGATGATAACTGTGGAGTGAATTTTGAAATGGTAGAGTAGATGATAAGTCTATTGGAGATGTCGTTTGACCGCGATGACAGAAAAACACTTTTACTGACATAAAACACCAAAACAAGATTTTAGTGCTCAGATTCACAACAAACAACATCAGAATGACTTAAAATCATGAGAAAACCATATTAGTATTATTTTTGATGTGTTTTAAGAGAATAAATGTCAATCATACCTATGTTATTCTTAGATCAACTAAATGTGTGATTTTTAAAGATTTGATGCCCTTTATGAAGGTGTATCCAGGGGGTCAAAACCAACCAAACAACATCCAAATACTTTGAAATCAAATGAAAACCACTATAGCAAGAATTTTGAAATGGTCGAGCATACGAACTGTCAATCCAAGTTGTAGTTTTCCCAGGAGGACCACAAACTCACTTTTAGTGTCATAAAACATGAAATCGAGCATTTAATGGCCAAATACCTAGGAAAAGACCTCAGAATGACTTAAAATAATAGGAAAACTGTATTGTTGTTATTTTTGAGGTCTAAGAGTAGATTTAATTCCAATAAGATATGTCTTCTGTATAGAACGACTAAATATATTGTTTTTAAAGATTTGACTCCATTTAAAAAGGAGCGTCTGGGGTAAAAACTAGTCGAAAGGCCTCCGAATGCCCCAAAATCAGAAGAAAATAATTGTGCAGTGAATTGTGACATGTTCAACTAGACAGAATGTCAATCCGAACTGGCATTTTCCCTGGAGTACCAAAAACACACCATTTGTGTCACAAAACACCAAAACATGCATTTAATGGTCAAATCCATAGAAAATGACTTGTGAATGATTTTAAATCATAATAAAATCAACTTATTATTATTATTCATGACATTTTTGAGCGACATCACATCAACCAGATGTTCGATATGCATAGAATGGATGAATAAGTGTTTTTTTAAGGATTTGAAACCCTTTAAAAAGGTGAATATGAGGGCAAAAACCAGTCGAACAGCCAATGAATGCCATGAAATCAGATGACAATAATTGTGGAGTGAATTTTGAAATGGTTGAGCACATTGAATGTTAATATGAGATGGTGTTATCCAGGAGGACCAAAAACACATTTTTACTGTCATAAAACACCAAAACCGGTGTTTAACGGTCAAATCCAATGAAAAAGAACTATAAATGATTTTAAATCATATTAAAACCATCTTATTATTGTTCAAAACATGTAAAATAAGACAAAACATCTATCGGACATGCGGTTTTCACGGAACGATTGAATATGTGATTTTCAAAGATTTGATGCTATTTAAAAAAGTGTTTCTAGGAGAAAAAACCGGCTGAACAACTTCCAAATAATGTGAAATCAGATGAAAATAGCTATGGATTGAATTATGAAATGATTGAGTAGACGGTATGTCCATTATGACATCGTTTGACCAGGGTTGTGGAAAACACACTTTTAGTGTCATAAAACATCAAGACGTGCATTTAACGGTCATATGCATTGAAAACGTAATCATAATAACATGAAATCACAAGAAATTTGACTTATTATTATTTTTGATGTGTGAGGGAAGTCGACACATCAGTCATGCGTGTGTTATGCTAAGAATGATAGAATAATCGGGTTTAAATTTTGTAAAAAATAATTCTTCGTTTTTAATATATTTTTAAAATCTAATAACTTTGATCTGTTCTACTAAGGTTTAATTGAAATATTTTATTTCATTTCAATTATTATGTGGGATATTTATCTCTAAACTAATTATTTTATTCTATTCTTTCATACAGTTTTTTCAAAGATGGATGTATATCTTAGAAGCTGATGATACAAAGATATTTATGTGCCCGTGGTTTTATATATTTTGGAAATAATTATTGTATTTTTTAAGAATAGTGGTTTTTTTAATATTATTGTTATTTTTATTAAATTAAATAAAACCTATATAAGTCTTCATATTGAGGTCGTTATAGGTCATCCTGAAGAATCCAATAGCGGCTGCCAAATGGCGATCGCTATATCCCAGCTCTGGATCATCTATAGAGACGGTGAAACGATAGTCGCTATAGATGATCTCAACCTCATCTATATAATTTTCCAAATGTTGGATTTTATATGCAATAACAATGACCCTAATCTTCCTGATGTTTGGTGGACTCTAGGTGGATGCTATAGGCCTTTAGAGATTGTTTTTGGTGGTTGCTAAAAGCCTATTTTCCACTACTTAAACATCAATCACATACCTGAATTTTCTGGTATAATGGAAAAAATTATTTCATATTATTATCTCTAATTAATAAATGAAAAATATATTCTGTAAGGGTCATAATCGAGAATACATGCTCGGATTGACGTAAAAACTAATGAAAAAAAATTTCAAACCATTTTTTATCCATATGAATCAACCACACTTTAATCTAATATAAAAAATAATTAGTATGATTGAAAGTTTTGTTTGATTGAAAATGACGTTCGAAATTTATCATGAATTATATAACATTACATTTTTTATGTGTTACTAATAAAAAATGTTTTGATTTTATTACATGAACACACTTTTGTGTGAGGTTTGAATGATAGTTAGAGAAGGTCTTCTATTAGTGTTTTATTTTTGTATTGACTGTATTAATTTTCAATTCTAATTAATGTTTATTTATTTTTTTTTGAAAAAACGTCTAACTTATATATTAATAGATCATAAAACAGGTACAGAAGACAACCAATTGGGAGAAAACTTCAACAAGGTATGCGGGTGATTCTAGTGGCCTCGAATAACTAAATGATGAGTAGCCATATTACCTCACTTTTGGTAAAAGAGAAGAAGAAAGTCAAAAATAAGAGCTGAATTGATAGGACCTTTGAGATCAAGAGGCCAAAAGTCTAAAGGCCTTCTGATAATATGGAGATATAACGAATGACAGTGAGGAAATATCATTTCAATGTGATGGATTTTCAACCTTACTCCAAATAGAATTATATTCCATGAACAATTTCTTAATCTCCAGTGACTGTGTGTAAGAGAGAGGCCATGTAGAAGGATTGAAGAGCTACAAGGATTAAACCATGGGAGTCTCGAGATATGGAAACGAAACCCGTGATGCCACTATCTAAAGGTGATGAGTCCAAATTTATTTTCAGGGTTCCACCATTTGGGGGTGTCCTGGTACATGTATCATGCTTGAAAGGAGGGTCGCCAAAAAATGATCACTATGGTTCCATGATGATAACCAGTGGGATGTGTTCTCGACCAAAATGGCATATGGCATGGAGATGTGGTTAAAGAGAATGTCATTTCTCCTCACTCAAATGATTCATTACATTGTGTAATGGGAAGTCAGGTCCTTTGTAGTGAGGTGCAAGGAACATTTGGTGAGAAGAGTCTGAAGGTCAAGATTCATATCCCAGAGGTTTTCAACATGAGGGTTGAAGGTTCGTCAGAAATTCCTTACTTTGGAGTACTGGGAAATGACCTTCGTTGGACATTTAGGCATGGAAATGCAGATAGTACATGTTGGGTTTTCCGATGTGTGGCGAGTGGAAAGGAACCCCATAGAAGGAAGGATCTCAGTGCAGACTTGCCACCAGAAATAACGAGCTTTAGGGGGAATATGGAGGCGCCACATATATTTCCAGGGAGCCTCCACCTCGAGATTTGGAGTGGTTGAGGCAAGAGCATACCCATGTTTGATAGTATAAGTACTATAAGATTTATCAATCCAATATAAATGATCATTTCCATGATCCTTAGTGTCCTAGATGCTAAGAATAATTTTTTTATTATTTTTTTGAACCAGGAGGTGATTTTATTAGGGCACCATCTACTTCCATCCTCATCAAATGGGGGAGATATCTTTTGCATCCTCGAGACCCTAAAGGTCAAGAAGAGATTCTTTGATCCCATTTTCATCAACCAACCATAATTCAATCAAAATATTAATGGAGGATCCATTTCAAATTCTCTAGTAAATTCCCCTAAGGAGGGTCACGGGTGATCCTCATAGGCTATGCCTGAGAAACCTAGGGTGGGGGCCAAGTGGGGTGCTGCATAAATTAGTGTGGGGAAATAATAAAATTTTGCATCAATTTAATTTTTTTTATAAATTATTTAATGTAATATTTGAATTGAAATGATGGTATAGTGTAAATTTAAGCATAAAGTAATGTAATAGTTTTTTATGAATTTTTTTAATGATTAATATGGTAAAATGTTATATATGTACTACATTAATTTTATTTATTTAAAACATTTTAATTGTGCATTTTATTTTTAAGATCTAATAATTGTTTATTTTAATATTTGTACAACATGTTTTTTCATTGAAATTTTATTTTATAATTTATTTTATACTTTATAATTGATGTTGAGCTATTACAAATGTGGGAGCTCTACATGAGTGGTTAAGGTTTTATGAGTGCTAGTTTTAGCACTGATAAAGTTTCTCTTTATCGATATTAAAAATAGCTTAGCACGTTAATGATTTTTTAACGCCGAAAATCACTATTTTAGAGGGATTATAAATGACATTAATGTAGTTAATTCAGTTTGAGTATAAAAAAACCATTAGTAAAAGCAATCACTACTATTTTTTTTATTAAAAGTAATACTTAAAAATGGTACTAAATTTTATTTATAAATTGTTAATGGAGGATTTTAAGACCATTTTTATGGACGTTAATGATCATTATAAATGATTCAGTCAGGTATGTTTAACAGTCACAAGATAGTTCATATAATTTATTAAATGATTTTGAAGAATAGTGAAAAACTTATTTCTATTCGTGTTTAATTTATGGTTTATTTTATTTTTTCTTGGTTATTAGAAAAAATGACACTTGAGGATGAATACAACATGTTAATGTCAAAAAATGACCTATTCATGTTAATGTCGATAAATGATCTCTGTGGTTATAAACATATTTAAAAAAATATCATTATGACTCCTTGATGATTTTATCTTCTAGTTCCAATTTTACCTTATTTTCTTATATTAACGACTTAATTTTATGTAGTTTTCTTAATTTTAAAACCTTTATTTATTTTATCAAATTTTTAAAAAAAATTAGTTAATTTTTTTTACATTGATATATGGTATTTTTCTGATTTTAAAGATTATGTGAAAATATATTAATGATTTATATTTTATTTTAAAATATAGATGATCAATGGTTTGTGAGATATGGTCTTAAAAATATTAAATTATTTTTTATTAATTAATAAAATTGGCGTCACATGTAATACATAAATGACATCACATCTATCAATATATTTGGGGTGTATTTCGAATAATAAAAACTTATTTTTTAATATCATTGTACTGTTTTTCGATGGGAGTGGTCATAAATTAAAGGTGACTCATCCATCATTGAATCACTGATCAACAGAAAATGGTTATATATATTAGTGTTTGATTTATCAAATTTATTTATCTTCATTTTATTTTACCAAGAAATATGTTCATGTGATAGCTATGTAACATATATGTGTGTATTTTTTTCAATCTATGAGATATTAACTCGTTTTTTATTTTTAAAAACTGTGTTTTTAATTGAAAACCTAACCCCTTTGTCAAGGTGGTTGGGACTAGAAACAATGGAAAATATCAACGACAACCAAAAATATTATGAATATTTAAATAAAATGTGATTCCATCTTAATATAAAATGTTGGGGGTTCTTTACTGGAATTAAGGGATTATTTTGGTCATTGATTATCATAGCCTCTTGATTTAACATCCTCATTATTGATGATTGGCACATGGAGGATATGTTTAACATGATTCAGAATAGAGTTATCTTAAACTTGAAGGGGATTGTGGTAATGAATTTTATAGGGTATATGTTAAAAAAATAATTTTGAAAACCCTAAAATCTCTTCCCTAACATGTTAACTACCAAAATAACATTCCATGTGAAGACACACATCCTCTTTGTTTTTTTTTGGGTTTTCATCCAAAAAAACCCCTCCACTAAACTCATAAAATTCAATATTTTATTCTAAAAAAGAAGGTCACCCCACTAATGAATCACCTCAGGTACACTTATTCCAACAAATAATTTGTTAATTATTCATTTACATTGTTGTCCTGTTAATTTTCATCACCTCCACTATACATCTTTTTTATATATTACAAAAAAACTCGTATCCCCTAATATATATATATATAATAAACATAAAATAAAAATTTAAAAAATAATTATAAATATATACACAATATATATAATAAATATGTTATAAGAGATGTAATATAATTATAAATATAGTTATATCTATAACTATAGCCCCAGGGTATAGTTCAATGGTAGGTTCCCCTGTAGTTCTCGATGACTTCAGGAGTTCATGTCTCGCCAAGTTACTCCTTATGTGTGTGCGTTGTATGGTTTTCATTGTAATGTAGCATCTTTGTCTCAAATTGATGTAAATATATACATATTTAAATATAATTCAAAAAAAACAATGTATGTTGATATATAATATTTTTCATAATAAAAAAGAAATATTATTATATTATATCATATATGGGTGTATATGTATTTTTATATAATTTTTATGAAACCTTTTTAATGGATTTCATAATTTTGACAATAATTATGACTCCTAAATTCCTAATTAATTCCCCTCTTAATGGAAAAACATCCATATTCTCATTATTGGGTCAGATCTCATGTACCACTACAGGAAATGGGGGTTTTCCCAATGGATATATACCAACGGTTTGAAGAAACTATTGGTATACTGAAAAAAGCCACATTTCCAACAGTTTTCTCAAACCGTTGGAAAATGTGTTAAAATAGTTAAGCTTTCCCAACGGCTTGAAAAAACCATTGGGAAAGGTCCATTTCCTCTAACATATACCAACAGTTTATTAAATCCATTGGTAAAGAGAACCTTTCCCAACAATTTTTAAAACTCGTTGGGAAAGTTTTCCCCCAAATACCCAGCTCCCCAACTCTGAGTATGGACGAATGAAGACCTAATTCATACCTCCTCCCGAATTCTTCTCGGCCTCAAAACACCTTCCAGTCGAATATCCATCTTTAATCAAACAAATTTTTATTTCTACACTTCAAATTAGTAAGTGTTACCTTAGTTTTAGTATTCTTCCTATTTTTATATTATGTTTGATGTTTTGTTTTCTACTGAATTATAATTTGTGCTGTTGGAGTACAAAACACTTTGTTTGTTTTATGTTTTTTTTGTTCTACACATCATAACTCCTAAATGTTTGGTTTAGTGGGGTTTGTTTAGATCAGGGGTAAAGGGTTTGTTTTAGGATTTTGTTTAGTGGGGTAAATGGTCTGTTTTATGTTTGTTTTATGTTTTTTTAGTAGGATTTTATTTATTATGTTTAGTGGGGATTATGTTCTTTTTATAGTGGAATGGATAATGCATGATTGTTTGGATTTATTAATGAATAAAATGATTTTAAATAAAACTACCCTTAGGGGGGCTGCAGGAGGAGTCGGGGGTGTCCAGGTGTGGGGGATGTCTAGGTGTTGGGGTTGTCCAGGTGGGGGGGGGGGGTGGGTTTTCCAGGGGTAGGGGGCTGTAGGGGATAGGGGGGCTATAGAGGTGTGGAGAGGGGGTATGGTCTGCCACAAGGATGGTTGTTGGCTATCCAGTGGGTCAGGGTGGGGTGTCCATGTGGGGGAGGGGGTGTGGGGTGTCAAATGAGGGGGTGGGCTGTCCAGGTGGGGGGGGGGGGGGTGGCTGTCCCAGTTGGGGGTGGGGGTGGGCTGTCCATGTGGGGGTGGGGGTGGGTTGTACAGGTGGGGGGGGGGGCTACAGTGGAGGGGGGTGTGGGATATCCTGGGAAAGGGTGGGATGTCCTAGGGGTGGCTATCCAGGTGGGGGATAGGGGTATGGGCTGTCCACGGAGGGGGGATGTCATTGGGGGGGTGCTGTCTAGTGGGGGGGGGGGGGGATGTCTAAGGGGGGTGGGGTGGGCTGTACTAGACACGTCGTACCCCATGGAAACCTCCACCCCTGGAAAGCTCCTTGGACCCCTGACCCCTTGGACAGCCCCAATACCCTCGTGGACAGCCCTCCCACCCCGCGGGACAACATGTACCCCACTGGACAGCCCCGCCACCCCCTTGGACTGCACGCACACCCACCCCATACCCCTGGATAGCCCCCGTAGAAAGCCCCCCCCCCCACCCCGTACACCCCTGGACAGACCCGCCACCCCGACCACCCCCTGGAGAGCCCGCCCACCCCCTGGACACATCATTCCCCCTAGACACCCCCACCCCCTGGAAGGCCCCCCTAGACAGCGTCGACCCCCTGGACAACCCCACCACCCTCATGGATAGCCCACCCACCCCCTGGACACCCTGTACCCCATGGACGACCCCACCACCCCTGGATAGCCCACCCACCCCCTGGACACCTCGTACCCCCTGAAAAAACCCCACCCCTGGACCCCCCAACCCCCCGCATAGCCCTTCCACCCTCGTGGACAGCCTGCCCACCACCTTGGACAACCCGTACACCCTGGATAGCCCCCCCCTCTCATGGACAGCCCTCCCACCCCCGGACACCCACCCACCACCCCCTTGACACCCCCATCCCCCCTGATTCCCCCACCCCTGGAAACCCCCACCCCACCCCTTGACACTCTGACCCCACTGGACAGCCCCACCACCCCCGTGGATAGCCCCCCCCCCCCCCCCCCCCCCCGCCCCCCGTGGATAGCCCGCCCTCCCCTGGACATCCCGCCCACCCCCTGGACAACCCCACCACCCCAACGGACTGCCCGCACACCCCCCTGGACACCCCGTACCCCCTGGACAGCCCTGCCCACACCCTGGACACCCCGATCACCCCCTTGGATAGGCCTCCCACCCCCTGAACACCCCCTACCCCCTGGATACCCCCTGGATAGCCCGACCTCGTCGGTGGATAGACCATCCACCTGGACACCACGACCCCCTAGACAGCCCCCACCCCTGGACACCTCTGACCCCCTTGATAGCCACGCCACCCCCTAAACACCATGCACCCCAGGGACACTCCCTCTCCCTTGGGAAATGTATGTGATCACTCAAATTATCTACTAAAAAATATTATTTATTCAATCTAAAATTTAGTCAACTCCATTCTCTTCCACAAGTGTACATGATCTTGTACACTCATGTATAGTTCTTCAAAGGTATTTTGTTATAAATATAGTATTTTTTGTATTTTATATTATGATTCTCATATAGAGTAGTGTGTCAGTTATGGTTTCATATAAAGTGATCAATTCTCATTTACTTAAATATATTTTCGATGAATCGAAAATCTTATTGAATTGATTTTGACGAAATGACTTGTAATAATTTTTTTATACAGAATGGATAAAATTTGGATGTATGAAACCGATCGGATCTCAAGTGATTTTCAATAAAATTTGGAGAGCTTCTTAGAATTTTCATTTCACAATGTTTCAGATAGTGGTCGCATACACTGCCCATGTTCCAATTTTGTTAGCAGACCTTGGTTGAGCCGTGAAGAATATATCTACAACATAACCAAATATGCTTATCAAGAAAACTACCATGTGTGGTATCACAATGGGGAGAAAATGAAATCTCAAACTTCTGATGATTCAAATGATAGGACTAGAGTGGAGAATTTGTGATATGACCGGTTTCCGTTTATTCATCATCATGAAAAATAAAGTATTCCGACCCAAGAAGACTCTGATATGATCACACATGATGTGTCTAATGAAAATTATGATGTTTTATGTGTGAAAAAATTGAATGATGCTGCCATGACTCTAGTATATCAACATTGCGATAAAATTAAAAAGCTGTAATTTTTAATCTGATTCATTCATGGGAAAACTATGTATGGGATTTCTAATACTGTAGTCAATTACATTCTTACCTTTTTGAAGTATTTACTTCCATATGATGTAGATATTCCATCAAACAACTATATGGCAAGGATGTTAGTTGAGGAGCATGGATTTTCAAGAAAAAAACTCATTCTTTCCCGAAATATTGTAGTTTATTCTAGGAGGAAACCACTGAATGAAATGATTTTATAAAATGTGGAACATCATGATGGAAGTCAAAATCTGATGGAACACCATCTTGCATGCCAAATAATGTAATGTGACACTTTCCATTGATACCTAGACTCCGGAATTGTTTTATGTCTAATGAAATATCAATAAAAATGAGATGGAATGATACTGAGAGAAAGAAGACCAATGATTAGTTGGTTCACCCTACAGAAGGATTTTCATGGCAGAGATTTAATGCTAGATATCTTGATTTTTAGCTGATGTGCGTAATGTGAGGTTGGGTCTTTAATGCGACGGTTTTAATTCGTTTGGGCAGATGCTTATTTCTCACAGCACATGGCTAGTGTTTATACACATTTATAATCTTCCCCCATGGTTGTGAATGAAAAAACCTTTCACTTTCATGCGTATACTCATATCTGGCTCTTCTGATCTCGGCATTGATATTTACATATACATGAAAACTTTAATAAAAGATTTGAAACTTCTTTGTGATGTCGGTGTGCTCACATATAATGCATATTCGAAAGACATATTTCAGATGCGTGTTGCGCTTATGTAGATGATCAATGATTTTTCAGCTTATGCAATGATGTCTGGATAGGGCACGAAGGGAAAACTGTCATGTCCTATTTTTATGAAGAATAAATGATCCAGAAGACTAAAACATTGCTGTAGTTTATGTTTTATGGGACATCGATGATTTTTTCCAATGGAACATCCATATAGACATAATCATCGAAGATTTGATAATACCACAAAAACTGATTATCCACCTCATCATATTTCTATAACTGATGTGCCTAATGAATTGAATGATTTCTGTTTTTCATTCAGGAAAGGTCAAATGAAATCAGGAAAAAGAATGAATTCTTCCACTGAAACATGTTACAATTGGAGGAAGAGGAGTATCTTTTTGATTTTTGTTATTGGTCAACCAATTTTTTATGTCATTACTTTGAATTAATGAACATTTAAAATAATATATGTAAAATGCTGCTTTCGATACTTCTATATGTTAAGGAAAAGACAAAAGATGATTTACGGTCTCAGCATGACTTGGTCGATTGGGGAATCAGACTAGAATTGCATCCTATGCATATCAGTAAAAATAAATGGAAAGTGCTATGTACTTCTTATGTGATGAAACCTATGGAAAAAACAATTTCTGGTAGTATTAAAGACTATTAGAGTTAATGATGGATATTTAAGAAACATATCTAAATGGGTCAACAGAAGAGAGTTGAAGCTAAAATCCTTGAAGACTCTTGATTATCAAATACTTCTACTTGAGTTGATTCCAATAGAAATCTGTCATCTTTTGTCCAATAATATAAGGGTGACTGTTATTTGGTTGTGCCATTTTTTTAGAGATCATTGTGCTAAGAATTTTTCCAAGTATTTATTGAAAAAAATGTTGACAGATTCCCCATTAATTTAGTGTGCGTTGGAATAAATATTTCTTCCATCATTTTTCACATGCATGATACATCTTACTATCCATATTCCCGCTGAAATAATTTTTGGAGGACCTGTTTCTTTTCATTGGATGTATCCAACTAAATGAAATATGTACACATTAAAGTATTATGTCCGAAATAGGAATCATCCTGAAGGTTCTATCATGAACGGTTACTTGGATCAAGAATGTGTGGATTTATGCAAAATGTATTTGTTTGATCTTACTACAAGAATGAACATACCAATGAGAAATGAAGAAGAACAATATGATCAAATAAATCCCAATCTTCCATCACTTCCTCAAACAAGAGGAATTGGTGGATCATATACATTTAAGACATTAAGTCTTGAAAAGCAGGAGATGACACATCGCACAGTTTTGTTCAACTGTGATTTGTTCTATGACTACATCAGGTAACTAAATTGAATATGTATGTCTTATATATATATATATCTTCTAACCTATTCATTTTTTTAACTATAAGGAACATAATACAATGATTAAAAGAAAGCATCGTTCTTTATCTTTGAGAAGGATGGAGACTTTTCATAGCAAAGAGTTTTCTGCTTAGTTAAAATTGAAGCTAAAAATATTACTATTTAAAACAATTAAATCAATATTTAATTATGTTTAATATTAATTTATATTTTAGATATTGAGTTTTTTGCTGAGTCTGTCTCTAAGAAAATAAGATCTTTGGATTATGGTCCTAATATCATGGTTCGTGACTGTAAATCAATTGTTATAAATGGGTAAAAATTTACTGTCACTGAATGCACAAAAAACATGAGAACACAACATGATTGTGTTATGGGTACTATCACAATAGATTGTTTTTACCGTGCATCAAATAGTAGACTGTGATTTAAAAATGTGGGTTATTATGGAGTCGTTGAAAAAATAATAATTTTGGATTATTACTCTCATGGACGAGTCACAATGATGAAATTCCATTGGTTTGATTTGATGACGAGACATGGCACATTTAATGATGATTGTGGATTTCAAGTAATTAATATGACTCTAACTCTTGCTACCGATGAACCATATGTATTGGAATCAATGGCTAAACATGTTTTTTATGTCAATGAAAAACTTTGACCTAAATTTGGTTTCATAGTTGATGTAATTCCCAGACATATTTTTGATGACAGTGATGATGGAATTGACACTATCCCTACTGCCATTGGAACAAATCCATTTATTTCTTTTGATTAATCTAATAGTTCAATATTCAGAGTTGACTGTGAACCTGAAGTTGTGGTGGGAAATATATAAAATCATACATTCATGTTCTAAATTTTTTTGGTTCACCTCGAGTTGTGTTATTAATGTTGGTTCTGTTCAAATTGATTTAATATTGAAACCTACATTATCTACCTGAGCTAATGAAATTAAATTTTTCCTTAATTTTGACAATCGATTTTCCCACTCATTTTTTTTGGGTTACACATTAGTTATTCTTTTCTATTTACTTTCTTATTTGTTTTCAAATACATTAGATGAAACCAATTGAAGAGAGGCGACGAAAACAGATAATAGAAAACAATCACCACATGACTGAGCTGGGAATTCCACAACTAATTTCTGCAGTGAGTATCTTATTTCAGATATATTTATTTAAATTATATATAATGTCATGTGATTACTTTTTTTTAAAAAAATTTTCAAGATCCATCTACTAGAAGATAATTATTTGATGAGCAGTTGAGTAGTGGTCCAAGTACTCGGGGTGTTCGTATGAGGGGGGTGGCATGGGAGCTAGATGATCTCGTTGGTGTACCCAATTAGTCCCTTCCCCTCCCACTGACATACCGTCCATCCCACATTCTGATCCCGATGTGTCGTTAGTGACACATAGGATATTTAGTCCTGCCCTATTTTCAATAACCTTTAAATCTAATCCTCCTCACCCGTTTGTACTATATCCATTGATGATTCCCACTCCCCGTCCAGAATTTGGCCATCCATCCCTATCATCTTCTTTTACTACTTCTTCGATCTCTTTGGGATTTTATATTCAATCTTCTTAAACTCCTGCTCCGCCAGAGTATGTCCCAAGGGAACGTACATTGGGACTCAATCCATCTGTATAGGGTGTTCCTTTAGTTTCTGCAGATCCAGTGACGCCCATTGATCAGACTACCGTAGGTATACTTATAAAACCCTAAAAAATTATTACACCATTATTTATTTTCATTATTACATGTATTGATAATTTTTTTTTCTTTCATAACTGATACATATACTGATAGAAGGCTAGGGAAAGGGCGTGAATGCATGCGTGCGGTGTGGAACCACCGCACATAGTTGATGGTGGAATACAATGAAGATAGTAATATGATTGAAAAATCAGGGTATCAATGTCTGAGTTTTTTGACGACGCATTCCAAATACTCCGACATCATTCCTGTCAGCCCGCTCTCATGGGGACAACTACCAAACGAAGTCAGTAATAAATCCTGGGCAGAGATATGGGTAAAAAAATCAGTTGTATTTAATGAAATATATTAATTTCTATATTTATTTGAAATATTATTTTTGTTTCAGCTACGGTATAATTTCCACGATGGTGAGGGTGCACAGCCAGAACATCTAAAGGATTTAGGTGAGCTTTGGAGACCTTATAAACATGGGTTGTACATTGAATGGCGTGATTAAGTGGGCATAGAGTTGGAGGTGGTCCTCGTCACGGATGACTTTCCTTTAGAATAGTATAGACAGATGATTACTCATTGGGAGAATAGCCAATTTATGTTATTAATCAAATTAGAAGTATTTAAATGAAAATTTTCATGTTTTTCGTTAATACTAAATATTGAATTTTATTTAGGATTCATCTGGGAGAAATAAAAAAACATTGATGTTAAGAAATATGTCCACAAATTATAATGTACTACAATGCTAGATCATGACAGATAGTTGGTATGACAGTTTATAATATTTCTTTTCAACTTGCACTTTCTATTTCTTCCTCCGTAATTTATTTGATTTCTAAAGTTGTTATATAATTTTAGTTATGAAATTACTATTTTTTGTTATCCTATTTGTAATTATGGTTACCTACATTTAATTTCATTGTAGAGGCATAAATTGAATATAGAAGGGCATATGCCTTGAGAAAAACTGTTTTTCTCGAGTAGAAAGAAGAATGATGGAAGTGCAGTTAATGAACCAACTCAGTAGCATATTTTAAGTTTTACTTTGTAGATTTAAAATTTTAGCCTCTATTTTGTAACTTAATAATCTATTTATATTTGTAACAGGATACTTTATAGGCCCTTTATTCCCATGAAACTGACAATTTTGGGCCAAATGATCACATACACTTGGTGCTGGGAGATGAGCACCCTCGTAGAGTACGATGTCTGCATGGGAAGAGTATAGTTATGAAGAGGTATTGGCCCTCCTCATGTATGAGTTGTAGTGCCACCGAGTTGCAACAGGTTAAGGAATAGGTAGAACAAGATAAAAAAGTGCCTTAGAGATGGCAGCACAGTCAGCTATAGAAAAAACAACATTTCTGAAACTGATGGAAGCTTTACGTCCAACACTTCCACTAGAGGCCAGCACTGCTTTTGAAAAATATATGTCATCGATAAATTCTATATATGGGGCACTGGGTGGAAGTTATAGTGGGGGTTGAGATGATGGCGAGGAGGAGGCTGAGGCAGAGGAGGAGGGTGATGAGGAGACCAAGGATGAGTTCAAGGGTGAGGAGGAGGGTGGGGATGTTGATGGGGATGACAATGAGGATGAGGGTGAGGGTGAAGATAATGGTGATGATAGTGATGGTGATGAGGTATAGATTGATCCATTATATTTTTTACTGATATTAATGACCTATGATGTTTATTAATTTATTGCGCCTGAATATATATGTGATTAGGAAGGTCACATTATCTTTATTTTTTTATCTATAAATAATAAAACAGGATTTGATGATTTGCTTTGAAATCCCCCTATTTTAATGAAATTTTAATTTTTTAGTCGAATTTTGAAAATAGGTGGTCTAATTAAAAGTTGATATAATGAAATTATTTTTTTATACTTGAAAGACTTTACATTGAAAATTTGTAAATACCATCCCAATACCCCGGGACAACTCCCCGGACATCCCCACAGACAGCCCCCCAGACAACCCCACACCCTCCTCCCTGGTCTTCGGACACCTCCTAGACAGCCCCCCCACCCTCCTCCCTGGACCCCAGACAGCCCCCACAATCTTCCATGGACCCCGAACATCCCCCCGGACAGCCCCTCGGATAGCCCCCCACCCTCCTCCCTGAACCCCTGACAGCCCCCCCCCCCCGGACAGCCCCCCACCATCTTCCATAGACACCAGAAAAGCCCCCAGACAGCCCCTCAGACAACCTCCCCACCCTCCTTCCTGGACCCTGGACAGCCCCCAGACAGCCCCGGAATAGCTCCATAGACAACACCCCAGAAAGCCCCACGGACATCCCCTAGACAGCCTCTCCACCATAGTTCTTGGACCTCAGACAGCCCCCCAGACAGCCCCTGGAGAGCCTCTCGACCCTCCTTCATGGACCCCAGACTACCCCCTGGACAGCACCCCGGACAGCCTCCCCACCCTCCATCCTGGACCGTGGACAACCCCTCGGATAGCCGCCCCACCCTCCTTCCTATACCCTAGTCATCCCCCGTGGACAACACCCCCACCCTTTTAACGGGACCCCAGACATTCCCCCAGAGAGCCCCCGGACAGCCCCACCCTCCTCCCTAGACCCTGGACAGCCCCCCGGACAACCCGCCGGACAACCCCCCCCCCCCCCCCCGCCCCCACCCCCTGGACCCCAAATAGCCCCCAGACAGCCCTTCACCCTCCTCCCTATACAACGGATCCCAATCTAATCTCTCTTTAGGATTCACCCTAAATCCCAACAAAATTGAGGGTTTTAGAGCTTCAGAAGAAGATGATAGAAGAGTGCAAACTCTAATCGGAAAGATGAAACAAGGAGATGATTAGACTAACTCGGATCTTCAATCCACACTTGAAGACACTCAAAATTCCCAAGTGATGTGTACAGGTCAACCCCGCCTCAAACCGAGGCACAGTGTGGCTAGTACCACTCATAGTGTCTCACTTTTATTTGAAATGGACTACATTTTAAGTGAAAATAGTAACTAACTTATAGAAAACCAACTAAACTAATTTTTATTGTGTTGATACTTTAGAAAAATGATTCATGGTTTATTTTTGACATGTAAAATTCAACCCCGCCTCAATCTAAGGCACTTTGTGGCCGGTACCACTCAAAGATGTCCACTTTTATTTGAAATGGAAAACATTTTAAGTGAAAACAGAAACTGGCATATGGAAAACTGACCAAACACATTCATATTCTATTGATACATTAGGAAAATGATCCATGGGTAATTTTTAATGTGTACGAGTCTACCCCGCCTCAATCCGAGGCAGGATGTGGCCGGTATCACTCGAAGTGTCTCACATTTATTTGAAATGGACAACATTTTAAGTGAAAAGAACAACTGGAAAATAGAAAACCAACCAAATGCATTCGGATTCTATTTATACATTAGGATAAGGATCCATTGGTAATTTTTGATGTGTAAAATTCAACCCTGCCTCAATATAAGGCACGTTGTGGCTAGTACCACTCAAAGTGTCTCTATTTTATTTGAAATGGACAACATTTTAAGTGAAAACAACAACTGGAATATGGAAAACTGGCCTAATGAATCCAGATTGTGTTGATACATCAGCACAACAATCCATTTGACATGTACAAGTCAACCCTACCTCAATCTGAGGCACTGTGTGGCTATTACCACTTTAAGTGTCTCACTTTTATTTGAAATGGACAACATTTTAAGTGAAAACAACAACTCGTGTTTGGAGAACTGGCCCAATGCATTAAGATTCTATTGATACTTTAGGAAAAGGATCCATGGGTCATTTGTGACGTGTACGTGTCATCCCCGCCTCAATCTGGGGCACTTTGTGGCTGGTACCACTCAAAGTGTCTCACTTTTATTTGAAATGGACAACATTATAAGTGAGAACAAGAACCTGAATATGGAAACCCGACCAAATGCATTAGGATTGAGTTGATACTTTAGAAAAAGGATCCATGAGTCATTTTTGACGTGTAAGAGTCAACCCTGCATCAATCTAAAGCATGGTGTGGCGGTACCACTCAATTTGTCTCACTTTTATTTGAAATGGACAACATTTTAGGTGAAAACAACAACTTCCATACGGAAAACTGACCAAACACATTTGGATTCTTTTGATAAATTGGTACAACGATACATGGGTCATTTGTGATGTGTATGAGTCAATCCCGCCTCAAAATGAAGAACGGTGTGGCTGATACCACTCAAAGTGTCTCACTTTTATTTGAAATGGATAGCATTTTAAATGAAAACAACAACTGGCACTCAGAAAACTAACCAAACACATTCGAATTGTGTTGATACTTTATAAAAACGATCCATGGATCATCTGTGATGTGTAAAAGTCAACCCCGCCTCAATCCAAGGCACGATGTATCCGGTACCACTCAAAGTGTCTCACTTTTATTTTAAATGGACAACATTTTATGTGAAAACAACAACTGGCATACCGAAAACCGACCAAACGCATTCGGATTCTTTTGATAGTATAGGAAAATGATCCAATGGTAATTTGAGACATCTACGAGTCAACCTTGCTTCAATATGAGGCACGGTGTGGCCAGTACCACTAAAAGTGTCTCAATTTTATTTGTAATGGACAACATTTTAAGTGAAAACAACAATTGGCATATCGAAAACAAACTGAATGCATTCATATTGTTTTGATACTTCAGAACAACAATCCATGAGTCATTTTGGACATGTAAAAGTCAACCATGCCTCAATCTGAGGCACGGTGTGGCTAGTACTACTCAAAGTGTCCCACTTTTATTTGAAATGGACAACATTTTAAGTGAAAACAACAAATGGTGTATGGAAAACTGGACAAACACATTTGGATTATGTTGATACTTTAGGAAAAGGATCCATGGGTCATTTGTGACGTGTACGAGTAAACCCTGCATCAATCCGAGGCACGGTGTGAAAAAAAAATTTCATATGGAAAACTGACCAAACATATTCAGATTTTGTTTATACTTTATCACAATGATCCATGGGTCATTTGTGATGATTACGAGTCAACCTTGCTTGAATATGAGGCATGGTGTGGCCAATTCCACTCAAACTGTATCACTTTTATTTTAAATGGACAACATTTTAGGTGAAAACCACAACTAGCATACGGAAAACTGACCAAATTCATTAGGATTGTGTTGATACATTAGGAAAATGATCCATGGGTCATATGTGATGTGTACGAGTCAACCCCACCTCAATCCGAGGCACGGTGTGTCTAGTATCACTTGAAGGTTCTGTCTATTGTTTAAAATGGACAAAATTTTAAGTGAAAACAACTAGAATTCTGAAAAATGAACAAACATATTTGAATTTTGGTGATACTTTAACACAAGAACCTATGGTCCAACCTCACACTATCCACTTCTCATGTGAGGAACTCCTACCCATATTGAAGAACACATGACATTTAATACTCCAAGGAAGTTTTTATTCCCTAAGTCACACAATCTCATTCATACACACCCATTATCATCATCACTATGTTCAATGACACTGGCCCCAACCCATGGGACATTATATTTGTGTTTGGTTGAATTCATTTATCAATTTACTTATTTAGGGGTTATTAGCTTCTAATTTCTGAATTCAATCATGTATTTGTTATAAAAAATTCAATTTTTTTTGTATTCTTAATTCTGTATAACACATATAATTACATATTTAGTTTTTTATGTTTTTTATTCATAATTGATAATTAAAATTTTCATTTATTCAATTCATTATTCAATTAAGAATTGAATTCCGGATTTCACATGTAATGTTCATCCCAATTCTGAATTGAATTCAAAATCAATTATGTATTTTTATAATTACCTTATGAATTATGTTTTAAATTTTTATGTGTATAGTTGTAGGGTGAATTATGTGTTGAATCTATAATAATTAACTGTATATATGTATGTGTTATAGTTGGTTATTGTAGGTAACTGGAGATGGGAACCTAGAAATGTAGAAAGGGCAGCCTACAGCAGGCTGCTGCCTGAATTGCAGCAAAGCCTATGCCAACGGTTGTAAACCATTGGTATAAGGCTGTGAATGTGTTTTATACCAATGGTTCTAAAGAACCTTTGGTAAAAACACTTTCCCAACAGTTTAAAAACCGTTGGGATATAGTGAAATGTCTATCCTTTTACCAACGGTTTGTGTAAACTGTTGGTAAAGGCTATAAAAAACTATATTCCAACGGTTTAAAACTGTTGGAATAGTATGTTTACCAATGGTTTTAAACCGTTGGTGAAAAGATATACCAACGGTTTGACATAACCGTTGGTATAATGGAAATTTCCTAACATATAATAATGGTTTTTGAGAAACCATTGGCATATGTGTTTCCCTACGACTTACTTCCCTATGGTTTAGAAAACTGTTGGTATAATATATACCAACAGTTATCCAACCTTTACCAATGGCTCCAAACCATTGGTAAAGGCTTCATTTCCAATAGTGTACTCTATAAATATGGTGATATGTTAATGAAATGAGACAGACTTTTGACTCTACATTTTTTTCACTACTTCTTGTATTTAATTTGTATTTTCCTTTCCATTTTTTATTATCATCATCATACGCAAATTTGACATTATCTTTCTCAATGATGCGCTTCACCTATGATCAATCTTACATTTCCAGCTTTGAAATGTTTCGTAGTTTCAACTGGATTTCGATCAATTTTATAACACGTTATCAATACGATCATCCCCTTTGCATTGCACATCTTGATGAAGCTACCTTCATCCCCATCATCATCATAAGAATAATTTTGTGGGGAAAAAGGTATGCCACATTTTTTTAACACTATTCTTTTGACATACTCTTCCACATGAGAATCGACTCCACTCATTTGAAGTGATACATCAAAAAGACGAGTCTTATTTTACATGTATGATATTGTAACACATATTTTTCCCCTCTTGATAAATCTGAAAATAATATATGATTTTCATAATTTTTTATTGCGGGAAAAATAATGAACTTCGGAAGATCTATAATGAATATCAGATGTAAAATTTCACTACATTCCATAAAGAGAATGTGTTTGATTAATAACCGATGTGGTCAATGTCGAGACAAACATCGTTCATTAAATGAATAAAAAACTACACCAACAGAATTGGTTGAATGATGAACATTGCGTACCCGTAGAACGTCGAGTTGATGTTTGGTGAACATCGCATACCCATTGTACGTTGAGTCAAAGTTTGATGAACATCACATACTAATTGTACGTCGAGTCGAAGTTTGTTGATAATCACATACCCATCATACCTCATGCTGAATTTTGATGAACATCGCAGACCTTTTGTACAACGATCTGATGTTTGTTGATCATCGTGTACCTTCCATACACTGATCTGAAGTTCTCTAATCATTCCATGAACCATTAAATTCTGTCTCAATTGTTCTTCTTTTCACCCTGAGGTCAAAAGATTGATTATGATATCTAAAGGCTCATAATGAAGATGATATTTACTTTTAAAATTTGTATATATTTTATTTATTTATTTACACTTTCGTTTATTTCTTAAAAAATGTTTGAGAAATTAAATATTCTTGATGAAAAAGAACAAATATATTTTATATATATTAATCCCCCAAAGTATATGAAATTGATGAAATTGCTGAATTGAATATTCATGAAATTTTCTTGAAGAAACTATAAAATTCAAACAAATAATTTTTTTTCGGTTCCCTAGAGTTAATGGGAATATTTATTGAAAATTAGTTATTTCATAACCCGATGTGAATGAAAATATACATGGTTTTATTATAAATCATGTTCGAGGTGAATGTGATTTTGTGTGAATGATCATTGTGTTTTATTTATTTATAAAAAAATAACTACCATTATTATTTATCATATTCTTATATATTATCAATATCATCTCATATAATTCATCTATGACCTAAAGTGGATGTCATTGTTCATATAATTCATAAATAAAATTATTGAATTATGTAGTTTTGATAATCTGATATTTATTATGAAATTAATTTTAACAACCGAAGTTGTTAAAAGAACGATCATCATAATCAATACAATTTATATTTATGCAAAATGATCATTAGTGATAAATAATATATTATCATTCATGGATCATGAAATCCTATGAATGAATTCATTCCCTGACGTGAATGTAGTTTTAATTAATATATCTCATTCCTTGATGTGAATGAAATTATTCATGAAAATTTTTATTTAATTTGTGATATCATGAATATTTTAGAGTTGATGAGGTTTGATCAAATGATTTCTCATTAATTTGATAAAGTGAATTTTGTTTAGGAATTATTATTTTGGATGGGGATAAGGTATGTTTGGTGAATCAAAAAGATTTTTCCACATTAGTTGTCACTACCACATTCACCAGCTCCAAAATACATGGGGGATCCTATCCCAGGTAGATGTATCGGAAAAAACATATTTGGGCCTAAAGCTCCAAAATATTTTGTCCAGAAGTTATAAATCATGATATAATCCACTTGGTGATGGGCCTAACTAGTTATTATAATATTATGATTTCATCAACCACCATAATTTTAAATTATAATGAAAAATATGAGTTTTCACAATGAAAGATCCTAGAGATCTTATATGCGTCGATCTTGAAGAAAAATATTTAAAAATATTATTTTATTTAAATTCCTTAAAATAACTCATATATGCGTTTATATATGCTCATATAAGTACATTTACTATTAGATAAAACTAATTAATGACTCTAGAATAGAAAATATATTCATCCCTGGTAGTAAAAATGCATAATGATTTGTCATATCTGATGTCTTGATGAGATATATGAATGATATTCTTGAAAATGAATTTCATATGGAGACACTGGATAAATGATCTACCTCAATATGTAATACTCATTAATTAAAGTGATTATAAGGAATTTGTTATGTACAGTCAAATCAATAATGGTAAACTAAATGTTTTTCGATCCTGACAGTTTAAATATATTACATGATGGTTTATTATATTCATGATCAACTATAATGAAATATATTGATTCTAGTATACACGAGAATCGAATTATTTATAACATAAATTACATCCATCAGGGGGAGAATTATGAATTTATTTAATGGATGCATGTTTACTAAATTATCAATTAGCTCATTATCATTAATTTATTCTGAATTCCCCATGTATAATAATTTACCTTGAGGTACCCATTTTTTAGTATAATTATTTATATCATTAGTAGCTATTAAGGAAATAAATTTCCCATATACTTATGATGAAGTATATATGGGCCGCACCCACCATGTGATCCATCTATAAGAAATATGCATCCAATAAATGATAACATCTGTTATTTGATGCTGGTGAGTATACATTTCATGCTATGCATGTTAATTAAAAGAAATAATATTTATCATATATTATATGGTCATGAAGAACCATTGATAAGATGCTCACAACACTTACATGAAGGTAAATTGTTAGAAATAAATAGTCTGATTATACAAACATAAAATGTGGTTGAACTAATTATACAAAATCATTGTTCATCATGAGTAGAAAGCAATAAATATATTTTCCCTTGAAGTGGAAAATTAATAGATCAAAAACATTGTATCTTTTTAGATATTGTCCCTAATGTGACACTGGTACCAGAAAAATTATGAGATCTCGGTCAAATGTTGTTGATGATATATTTTATCTAAATTCTTTTAAAACTCATTAACGACAACGGATTTCTATAGATGTAGACATCATAATAATTGGCCAAAATTATTAATGGAACTTATGAAATGTTCAACATATAATGTTTTGGATTGATTATCCAAACTAAAAATAATGTTTCATATCAATTATCTTTTTATAATAAATATTCTTCCTTGTATATTTGTATATTTATATGAACCCAAAAGGGTTCAAAATGACTGAAGAATATTCAAAATTATGAAAGTTTCTCCCAATCTGGTAAAGTATGGGGCGAATTGAATAAGCCTTATTTCATGTATCCATATTATGTTAAAGAAGAATATCAGTTGAATTTATCATCCCATGGTTTGTATGAATCATTGTAGTCATTATATTATTAATACGTTTTAAAAAACATTAGAACTCTTGAAGTGTTTTATGAAATCAATCAATTATTTGATCACAAAATTACATGGAATGTCCTTTTATTTTGAATTAATCATCCTAAAGATGAAATATTAAATTTTGGAATGTTTTTACCCATAATTCATAATTAAATATGTTGCCTCCAAGATTGATAGATTTCATACATAAGGGTTTGATGAATAACATACTTATCCCAGAAGGATTAAATATAAAGGAACATCTTATTAATCCCAGAAGTATATACTTATACATGTTCATATGTAACATGAAAATAATAATAAATCATATTATTATTCATGTTAATGTTCTTCCCTATTCAATGAAATCTAAAGGTTGTAATTTATTATTATTCAAAAATTCAAAACTGAATGTTTTGGTTATGAATTGATCATGGAAATTATATGAGTTAAATGTAGTGATGATCATTATGAATGGGAGATATAACTATTTTAATCTTTTTCCTTTATAAAAGTTTTTCCCAATGATTTTTATTGATAAGGTTTTTAATGAGGCAATACTCTGGGGACTTGATGTTACTGTGCTCTTTTTCCCTATTCAAGTGTTTTCCCGTGATGGGTTTTTTCCTTTTTAATTTTTTTATTTAGAAAATAATACATCATTACTGATATCTAAGTGAATTTTATAAATTAATATGGATATCTATAATTAATGGAAATTATTGTCCTTCCCCATGAGTTGTAAATTTTAATGATACAATTCAATATTACCTATGGTCTTCCTCCAATGTTCTGAAGACACAATTAAATAATAATAAAAATTGTTTTCCTCAAGACACAACTAAATGCTATAATCAGGGGGAGTTGGGAAGGCTTCAATCTTTTTCCCTTCATCATGTTTTTCCCATTGGTTTTTCCTGATAAGGTTTTTAATGAGGTAGCATGACATGAAATCATTTTATTTTGGATTCACTTATTTTTCCCACAGGGTTTTTTTAAGTGAAGATTAAATAATGTTCCATGAAATTATGACATCCAAGGGGGTGTGTTATAAAAAATTATTAATGAATGTCCTAATTATGAAAATAATGATTACTCCTCAATTCTCAATTAAATCCCCTCTTAATGGCCAACCTTTCATATTCTCACTGTTGGATCAGATCTCATGTACTCTATTAATATGGTGATATGTTAATGAAATGAGGTGGACTTTGGGATCCAAATTATGTTATCTACTTCTTCTATTTCATTTTTATTTGTATTTCTATTTGTTATTATCATCGTCATACACAAACTTGATATTCTCTTTCTCAACGGTGTGCTTAGCCTACAATGGATCTAATATTTCATGTTTTGAAATGTTTCACTGTTTCAATTGGATTTCGATCAATTATATAAAACGTTATCAGCATGATTTTCCCCTTCGCATTTCACATCATGATGACTCTACCTTCATCCCCATCATCGGCATAATAAATATTTTTTGGGTAAAATTTTTTGTCACGTGTTTTTATAAACAATATTCTTTTGACATAATCTTCTGCATGCGCATCGACTACACTCATTCGAAGTGCTACACAAAATAGGTGTTTCTTATTTTACATGTAAGATACTGTTACATTTATTTTTCCCCTCTTGATAAATCTGAAAATAATATATGATTTTCTTAATCTTTTGTTGCGGGAAAAATAATGAACTCTTGAAGAGATATAATGAATATCGAATGAAAAATTTCACTACATTACTTTAAGTGAATGTGTTAGATTAATAACTGATGTGTTCATTGTAGAGACAAACATCATTCATCAAATGAATAAAAAACTTCACTGAAAGAAGTGATTGAATGATGAACATCACGTACCCATCGTACATCGAGCCAAAGTTTGATGAATAGCGCATAGCCATCATTCATTGAGATGAAGTTTGATGAACATAACGTACCTGTCGTACCTTGAGCGGAAGTTTTTTGATCATCATATACACATTGTATGTCAAGCTGCAGTTTGATGAACATCGTGTACCGGTCGTACATTCTGCTGAAGTTTTTTGATCATCATGTACCTGTAATACACCGATCCGAATTTCGTTAATCATTCCATGAACAATGAAATTATATCTCACTTGTTTGTTTTTTCACCCAGATGGTGAAAAGATTGATTATGATATCTAAGGGCTCATAATGAAGATGATATTTACTTTGAATATTTGTCGATATTTGATTTATTTATTTTCTATTTCTATTATTTCTTATAAAATGTTTGAGAAATTAAATATTAATGATGAAAAAGAAAAATAATTATATATATATTAATCCCCCGAAGTGGATGAAATTTCTAAATTGAATATTCATGAAATTGTCTTGAAGACACTATAAAACACAGAAAAATAATTTTATTCAGTTCCCTATAGTAAATGAGAATATTTATTGAAAATTATTTATTTCATTCCCCAAAGTGAATCAAAATACAAATGGTTTTATTGTAAATCAAGTTCGAGGTGAATATGATTTTGTGTTTATAATCATTATGTTGTATTTGTTTATAAAAAATAATAAAAATAACCACCATTATTATTTACCATAATCTTATGGATTTTCAATGTCTTATCATGTCATTCATCTATCCCATGAAGTGGATGTTTTTGTTCATATAATTCATAAATTAAATAATTCAATTATATAGTTTTGATAATCTGATAGGTATTATGAAAATGATTTTACCACTTGAATTGGTTAAAACAATGATCATCATAATCAATAAAATTTATATTTTATGCAAGATGATCATTTTTTGATAAATAACAAGTTATCATTCATGGATCTTGAAATCCGATGAATTAATCCATTCCCCAATGTGAATGTAGTTTCAATTACTATATCCCATTCCTTGAAGTGAATGAAATTATTCATGAAATGTATGATATAATTTGTGATATCATGAATATTTGAGAGTTGATGAGGTTTGATCAAATGATTTCTAATTAATTTGATAAATTCAATGTTGGTTATGAATTATTATTTTGGATGGCGATAAGGTAAGTGCTGTGAATCAAGAATATTTTTCTAGATTAGTTGTCACTACCACATTCACCTGTTTCAAAATACATGGTAGATCCTATCCCAGGTAGATGTATTTAAAAATAATATTTGGGCATAATGTTACAAAATATTTTGGCCAGAAGTTATAAATTATGAAATAATCCACTTGGTGCAGTTCCTACCTAGTTATTATTATATTATGAATTCATCAACCACCATAAGTTGAAATTATAATGACAAATATGAGTTTTCACAATGAAATATCCTAGAGATCTTATATGTGTCGATCTGAATGAAAAATATTTAAAAATATTATTTTAATTAAATGCTTCAAAATAATACATATATGCATTAATATATGTTCATATAAGTAGATTTACAGGTAGGAAAAATTAATTAGTGACTCGAGAATAGAAAATATATTCCTAACTAGTAATACAAATTCTTAATGATTTGTTATATCTGAAGTCTTGATGAGATATATGAATGATATTCCTAAAAATGAATATCATATGAAGACATTGGATAAATAATATACCTCAATATGTAATTTTTTGTTTTTCAAAAAAGTGATTACAAAGAATTTTTTATGTACAATCAAATCAATAATGCTAAATCAGAAGTTTACTGATCCTGCCACTTTAAATATATGACATAATGGTTTAGTCTATTCAGGATCAATTATAATGAAATATATTCATTCAAGTATTCACGAGAATCAATTTATTTATAACATAGTTGACATCAATCATGGGGAAAATTATGAATTTATTTAATGGATGTATGTCAACTAAATTATCAATGAACTCATTATCATTAATTTATTATAAATTCCCCCTGTATAATAATATACCATGAGGTACCCCTTTTTGAGGTAAATTATTTATATCATTAGAATCTCTTATGGAAGTAAATTTTCAATAAACTAATTAAGAAGTATATATGGGCCGTGCCCACCATGTTATCCATCTATATGAAATATGTATCCACTAAATGATAAAATGTTTTATTTTCTACTGGTGAGTATAAATTTCATGCTATGCGTGTTGATTAAAAGTAATATTGAGTATCATATATTATATGGTCCTCCAAAACCATTGATAAGATGCTCAAAACACATATATGAATGTAAATTATTGGAAATAAATATTCTTATTATACGCACCTGAGGTGTTGTTGTACTGATTATATAAAATCATTTTTCATCATTAGCAGAAATAAATAAATAAATTTTCACTTGATGTGGAAAATGAATATTTCAAAAACATTGTATCTTTTTAGATATTATCCCCTAAGTGACAATGGTACCAGAAAAATTATGATATCTCAATCAAATGTTGTTGATGATATATTTTAACTAAATTCTTTTAAAAATTATTGACGACGGTTGATTTTTATAGATGTCGGCATCATAATAATTGGGAAAAATTATCAAAGGAACTTATGAAATTTTCAACACATAATGTTTTGGATTGATTATCCAAACTACAAATACTGATTCATATGAATGGTCTTATTTAAATAAATATTTTTCCATGTATATTTGGATATTTATATGAACCACAAAAGGGTTCGAAATTCCTAAAGCATATTCAAAATTATTAAAGTTTCACGTAATATGGTAAATTATGGGGTGAATTGAATAAGTTGTATTTCTTGTATCCATATTATGTTAAGGAAAAATATAAGTTGGATTTATCATCCCATGGTTTGTATGAATCATTATAGTCATCATGTTGTTAAGATGTTTTGAAAAACATTTAAACTCTTGAAGAGTTTTCTAAAATCGATGAATTTCTTATAATGAAATTATGTGGAATGTCCTTGTATTTTGAATTAATCATAATAAAGATGAAATTTTAAATTTTTTTATGGTTTTACCCTTAATGAATAATTAAATATCTTGCTTCTAAGAGTGATATATTTCATACATAGCTGGTTGATGAAGAACATACTTTCCCAAAAGGAGTAAATATAAATTCACATTTTATTAATCCTTGAAGGATATACTTGTACATGTTTATATGTTCCTCTAAAATAAAAATAAATCAAATTATTAATCATGGTAATTTTGTTCCTTATTCATTGAAATCTAAAGGGAATAAGTTATTAATATTCCAAAATTCAAAACTAAATGTTTTGGTTATGAATTGATTATGGAAATTATATGAGTAAAATGTTGTGATGATCACTATGAATGGGAGATATAACTGTTTTACTCTTTTTCCTATAGAGAAGTTTTTTCTATTGGGGTTTCTGGATAAGATTTTTAATGAGGAACACACTGTGGACATGATGTTACTGTGCTCTTTTTCACTAATCAAGTGTTTTCCCCTAAAGGGTTTTTTCCTTGATGAGGGTTTTAATGAGACAATCATACATCATAACAGATATCCAAGTGAATGTTATAAATTATTATGGATATCTATAATTAATGGAAATTTTTTCCCTTCCCCATGAGTTTTAATTTTTAATGAGATTATTCATTATTACTTATGGTCTTCGTCCCATGTATTGAAGACATAATTAAAAAATAATATTAATTGATGTCCTAAAGACACAACTAAATGATATAATTAGGGGGAGTTGGGATTGTTTCACTCTTTTTCCCTTCATCATGTGTTTTCCCACTGGCTTTTCCTAAAAAGGTTTCTAATGAGGTAGCATGACATGGAATTATTTTAGTTTGGATTCACTTATTTTTCCCACAGGGTTTTTAAGTGAAGATTAAACAAGGTTCCATGAAATTATGACATCCAAGGTGGAGTGTTATAAAACATTATTAATGGATACGATAATTATGAAAATAATGATGACTCCTCAATTACCTATTGATTCCCCTATTAATGTTCATCCTTTCATATTCTCACTATTGGATCATATATCATGTACTCTATAAATACGGTGATATGTTAATAAAATGAGATGGACTTTTGGATCAACATTGTGTTATCTAATTCTTGTATTTCTATTGTATATGTGTTTCTATTTGTTATTATCATCGTCATATGCAAATTCAAAATTCTCTTTCTCAATGATGATATTTTCCTACAATTGGTCTTACATTTTTTGTTTTGTAATGCTTCACGGTTTTAACTGGAGTTCAATCAATTCCATAACAATAATTATATTATAGTTATATTTTTAATTTTATATTATTTATAATTAAATTATATTTAGTATATATATATAACAATAATGGGGGTGGTTATCGTAATATTAGCTCTCAATTTTTGGATTCCCATAAAACAGATGAGATGGTATCACACTTGTTTGTATGATCCCAAAATCATGAGTTTGTATCATGATTTTTGAACCATATATGTAAATAAAATAACACTAATCCTATTAAAATATTTTGAATAATACACACATATAAAAAGAATCGAAATTACACATCACAATAATCTCAACCCCTTCCAAGGAGGGCAATGTGATTCCAACTCTACCTACAATGACATAAAGCCAGATTTTAATATCATCCCATAGAAAAAAATGAAAAATTGTCATATTTTTTTTTGGAAAAAACACCATTTAAGAATTAATACTCCATTATTTTAAGAATAAAAGGATGAAATAGTTAATATATCATTAGAATATAACAATACAACTTTGAAATTCAAGTTATTCATAAAATTTATTAATTACTAAAATAAAATTATGATTGATTATTAATTATACAACAAATGAAAATACATTAATTGAAAATTGTTTACAATGGTTATGAGAAGAGGATAAATACATGGAAAATCTACTAAAAATAACTCAACAAGATTTGAACTCAATACCTTGCTGAGACATCATCTAGGTTTCTACCACCAACCTACATATTGAGTACTTTGATAATTAAATATAATAATAACTAATAACATAAATTTATAAATGATTTTTGGATGTATGTTTATTAACATAGTGATTTATAACATATGATAGGGCATTATTAAAGATAAGCCTCTATACTTTTTTACACCATCACATCAATTCTTAAAAATATGTCGCCTCTAAATCATATCCATTGATATTGATATTTGTCTCTCATAACTACTTATTTTACTAACATATTTATTTATATTTTACCCCCTCCATAAACTAATATAAATTATTATTATATTTGGTATTTTAAGTATAAATATAAATATAAATGATATGAGAATATTGATTAATGAATATTTAAACAATTGTTTCCTTCATTTTTGAAGTGTTTTTAATGATTAGGTGGTTAACTAACTATGAAAATAATTGTTTAATACAACCTATAATAATAAATTTAATTTCTGGATATTACAGGTTATTAAAAATTTTGGGTTTTTTGGAATTATTGTAATCTAAAAATGTTTTTTGAGAATGGTTGAAACATATGAATAATTTTGTGATATTATTTTGTAGTTCATGATTTTAATTATGTGGATGTAATATCTCATAATTAATGAGGTCTATTAATTTCCTAAAAATTATCTTCATAAGGAAAATTTTTTTTGTATTTCCACTGTTGGATCTGATTCATAGGAATTAATTTTGTACGTTGGATCAAGCCTTTGTAAGCTATAAATACGGTAACATGCTAATGGAATAAAGTATGTGTGAGATTTTTTCTTCTATAAACTTTTTTCATTTCTATTTTTTTTGTTCTATTGTGATTGAGACTTTTTACTTCACTATCATCATCCCAAATAATTGACATTGTTCTACGCTTCATTTCTCTTCATCTTCAATCAATCAGTTTCACAACACCATATCCGCACAAATGTTCTGTGAAATAAAAAAGGTTAGTCAAACTGGTAAGATAAATATTCCATGGAAAATATTTGTGAAGCAAAAATTTCTCCCTATTGACATTTTAGTGAAGAAATACTTATCATGGATTCGAGATGTGGAGATGAACCTTGATACAAACGGTCTTGGAAGAGTAATTAAATTGGAAATCACGCTTTGACTCAAGATCGTTCCTAATCCCTAATATTCTTCTGCCATCACCTCCATTATTCTCTAAATTATGAGTACCTCAAAATGAAGGATCCTTTAGTTAAATGGAATAATCTCAAGGAGAAGTATGGTTTCCAATGACTTTTAATACTACCAAAATCAAGGTTTGAGTGGAGTCATTTACAATCCAATGATTATAAATTGATAAGTGAATATAATTTGGCTGCGTTTAAAATAACATCACATCTAAAATTATGCATATATACTATCACTAATACCATTATGTTGAAAAAACATATTCTACTTTACATGCCTAAAATTTCATTCTACAACTACAATATCGTGAGAAAGGGTGTACAAAATACTCTAAATTACATTCTTACCCTTTTGTTGCTAAAAAAAATAATGAACTCTTGATGGGAAATCATTAATCCCAACCTACTAGTGTGTTTCCATTCCCTGAAGAAAATTCCTCTACTTTTAATCAAGGTCATGGGATGAATCTATGCAATTGATGCCAAGGAACTTGATTTTCTCGAGGTGTTCATACACTAAATGAGAAGAGGAAATGACACCACCAGAAGTGGTGTAATAATGAAAAACCACAAATGAATAAAAAAATGAAGAAATAAATTCTTTTAAATGTGGCATAATGGGGAACTCATCACATATATGTCATACACCAAATATTTTAGTTGATATTTATCAACAATCTATTAAAGGAAATTACAATAATGGAAAGGTGAATTTTGCTGACTAGGATTTGAAATATGATGATGATATTATATACTATGATATTTCTGATTATTTTACACCCTAAAGGTGTTGAGAATATAGATCAAGCACGAATGATCATGATGGAAATGAACATTGGGTTTGAATTTTTTTTAGTATTTTTAAATATGACATAATTCATTATTTTATTTTATTTCATTTCTTATATGTATGTTTTATTTTATTTAATATAAATAGATCATATAAATCGATCCGTAGGGAATTATTTCCATGTTGAAGATATTTTCCCCGTCGATAGCACAATGAATCACAACATTCTTAAAAATGAGAAATCTTTTATCACCATTAAAATGGGGAGTTCTCATGTCTGTACATTA
Organism: Viscum album; assembly: GCA_963277665.1. Classification (NCBI taxonomy): domain Eukaryota; kingdom Viridiplantae; phylum Streptophyta; class Magnoliopsida; order Santalales; family Viscaceae; genus Viscum; species Viscum album. The sequence continues at coordinate 1,021,855,337 of OY728134.1, read as the reverse complement.
ACCAATAGTTGGAAATTAATCTAAGGCTTTAAAAGAGAAAAAATATTCTTTCCTTGTGTTACACATATTATGATAAATAATAATTTTTTTCTCCCAAGTCTTGATACAGTTATCTAAGTTTCATAGATATTTGTAATAATGGATATCACATAGACAATATGGATGATGTAGGTGTTGAATACCTCTATATAACAAGAATTAAAAATGAGCACAAATTTATTGCAGAGAAGATTTTTAGGATTTTTTCTAGGTTGTACTTTATCAATATTTGTATAATCGAATCAAAAATATTTTTCTAGAAGTTTACTGAACATGATACATTTATTATGTGGCATGATCTTTTGGGTCACCCTAGATCAATAATGATGAAGAAAATAATTAAATGTGTGCACGGTCATCCGTTGGTTGATAAAATGCTTCTTGAACCCCATGATTTCTTACGTGCTTCTTGTTCTCATGGAAAATTAATTATAAGATCATCACCATGAAAGATCATGACCAAATCCCCACTATTCCTGGATTGCATTCATGGTGATATATGTGAACCAATTCACCCACCATATGGACCATTCTAATAGTTTAGGATCATGATTGATGCGTCAACTAGATGGTCCCATGTGTGTTTATTTTCCACTCACAACAATGCATTTGTGAAATTACTTCACCAAATAATAAGTTTAAGGGAGAAATCACATGATTATTCAATCAATAATATTAGGGTTGAAAATTCTGGTGAGTATTTATCAAATGATTTTAATAATTATTGTATTTCATTGTAAATAAGTGATGAACATCTTGTAGCTCAAGATCATATGCAAAATGGGCTAGATGAATCATTTACAAAGTGATTACAACGTATCAGTAGACCATTATTGGTGAAAACTAAATTTCCTATTTCGGAATGGGGACATACATTTTTCATACAGAAAAACTTCTTAAAATAAAGAAATGAGGATATTATTATTAATCCCCTTTCTAATTAGATTGTGGCCATGAACCAAATATTTCACACTTAAGGATATTTGGTTGTGATGTATATGTGCCAGTAGCACCCCCTCAATGAACAGAAATTGGATCCCAAAGGATATTGGTGATATATGTTGGTTTTGAATCTCCCTCGATCATTTAATATCAAGATATTATGGAAGGATATGTATTCACAGTATGATTTTCGGATTTTCATTTTGATGAAAAATTATTTCCAACACTCAAAGGGTAAAATCAATCAACATCAAAATAAATATCATGGAAAGAGACTTCATTGTTCCATCTTGACCATTGTACAAATATTATTGAACATGATGTTAAAAATATCATTAAATTTAAAAATTTAGAAAATAAATTTCTGGATGAATTCAATGATTCAAAATGGGTTACAAATCATATATACCTAATGTCAATAGACCAGTATGAATAAATGTCCTGGAAGGACAATCTGATGGTATTACCAACAATGCTTCCAATCCATACCTTAAGTGTGGGAGACCACATAGTTGAAAAGATAAAAATCCTCTCCAATAAATGGAGAAAAACCCTATGTTGGTTTATTATATGAATTAACCTCAAAAGAATTTAAATGTTCCATAAGTACATGAAGACGATAAAGATGAAATTTCAATAAATATCACCAAACATTTGATTATTTTGGAACTGATTGGAGACCAATTTTTATATCATATTTTCATCCAATGTATCCCTTAAAATTATGGATGATAATCAAGAACCTATAATATTTAAGGAATTTCGTGAAAGGCTAGGTTGGGATTAATGGAAAGTCACAATCCAATCTGATCCAGTCCTACTTGTAAACGTTAGGTTTTTGGGTCGATCATGAAAACACCTGAAGGGATTAATCCTATTGTATACAAATGGGTATTTGAGAGAAAAATTAATTAAAATAATTAATTCTTGAGATATAAATCATGAATAGTTTCTCAAGGATTATCAAAACCCACTCCCTCCAAAGATAACACAATAAAGGGAGAGAGAAAATAACCCATAAATCCACCTCCAGTAGGCATAGGGTTGACGACTTCCACCATGGGTGTACAAATATCACAATATGGTAGGCATTACCATTTTTAATAAAACAATATTGGGAGACAGTGTAACACCCTGACCCTAGTTACCCAGAGTTGGTGCATTATTACATAACATTGGCATGATCACAAGGGATCAAATCTTTAAAGATCGATTAGTTTAATAGCCTTGGAATCACTAGATACATTCATAAGTTTTACATTACATCATGAAATAAAAAAAACAACATCTTGACCCCTTTTAACACATTTATATACCTCATCCTATCCCTGAAACTCAGTCACAATATACTTATTCACATCCTGGGAAAAATTAAACATAGAAAGGGATGAGCTCAGATGCTCAGTAAGGATAACACTATAGCAGAAGCTGTCATAAATAAGCATAAAAATTTACGGAAATGTATAAAACAAAAACATAATCATTTTAAACATAAACTTCAGTATAATATGAAAAAAATAAACCAGATATTTCCATTTACATATTCACATGGATATTCTACTATTAGAATAATCACATGCAACATCAATAGACAATTTCATAATGATGGAATTCATAATTCCAGACTTCATAACCACATATTCAAGGCCTTGTTCCAAGACTACAAATAAGATTTTGTCAGGGCCTTGTTCCAAGACACTAGTTTGTCCCATGTGACCTGCCGATGCATCGAGGAGCTATAGTGGGCTCCACCCATCACATACTAAGTCCAATGCATTCTTCATTTGAAAATGTCAAAACATAACATAAAAATTTGTATTAAAACTAGCATACGAAATCTGAATAATTTATCCATAAATCATGAATGGTATAAAAATAACACATCCACTGTTAAACATATCATAAAACCATCAGTACAATATGGAAGATTGGTATCATAATAAATCAACCACAATCAAAAATAATATCCCATAAAGTATGTTGACATAGTTGAAAATTATCAGTAAACTTTTTGTAATAAATATCCCATTTTCATGAAATCATTTAAAATACACATAATTTATAAAGAAATTAATTTTAAATTTAGTTTTGAATCAAAGTGTCCCATACCACTTTGAAACCTTTTAATGTAATTAACATTTTAAAACATTCATGTCTATATAAATAAATCCTTAAAACCATTTTAAAAACATGGACATTAATGAGAAAGGTTTAGATGAATAAATATTTAAAACATTTAAAATGATGTTTTAGTAAAATAGTCCCTTAAAAATAATCCCTTGGAAAATCTTTTATGAAACATTTACATGGATAATAAATATGTCCCTATAGATACTTACATAAAAACAACCATGGATAATAAAGAGATTGTGAAATTAACCCTTACCTTGTACTTTTACTTGGTAGAGGGTAGGTTAACCTCCTCTAAAAAGGTAAAATAATTGTTATTAAATTATTCAAGAACCAAATACATTAATATGATATCATATATGATCTTCTAATATTTCTTTGTTAATGATATTTTTGTTGTATCATTGTTTTGGGTGTTAACTAATTTATTTTCCATTATATGTTTTGTAACATAAGTCATGTTTGTTATGGATAGGATTTATCTTATTCATATCCAAAATTATATCAAGCCTTTAAACATTATTTTTAATCATCAAATGAAAATTACACTTTAATGGTTACGATGGGGAAATGAATCTTATCGCGTTCGTGGAGACGGTAATCCGTACATACGCATGAGTGACAATATCATTCTTTTGATATTAAAATCGTATATAATTGGATGGTAGATCATATATACAGAATAATTATCATGTTATGTTTATTATTATATTAGTTATACTTATTATTATATCCATCCAAATAATGATGTGTTTGAATAACAAACTACACCACGACGTGGAGAAGGTAAGTCGTACGTACGCACGTATGGTGATTTGTTATTCATATGATGCATAGAATAATGAATATAGTTGTACCGTTTTCATAATAACATCATAGTATATATAAGATACTGGAGTTATTATTTTAACAAGAAAACAACAAAGAAAGAGGAAGTGGAAGAAGAAAAGAACTTGAAAGAGGTGATGACATATTTACCTCTTCTTCGGGTTCTTCCTTTTGATTAGATCAAAAGGGGTCCTTAGGTTGGATTTATAACAAAAGTAAGGACTCTAGGATGAATGGAATATAGTTTAGAGGATATTTGGACAGGGTTTGGTGAATCAAAAAGGCTTTGGAGGTGTGAATTTGAGAGAAGGTGGGTTTCCTTTTATAAGAGGGGTGAGGGGAACCTTTGGAAAATGCTTAAATAATATTTTATAATAAATTCATATTCAGTTTATAATGTCTCTAAAATGATTTATTTTTACGATAAGGTGGGGATGGGTCTAGATAATTTCCACCAATAGGTTTTAGACCGGTTTAGGTCACCATATTAACCTTATCAGTTAGATTTAACTCTTAGTTAAATAGTTTGACATTTACCATGTCTCTTTGAATTTTAATATTATATGTTTAATAATCTTACTATAACAAGGCACGAGAACCCCAAGTGGTTCATTATTAATATATATAACTTTATCTAAGTGCTTTGGATGAAACTTATATTTTTAGGAATATTATATCAATTAATAATATAGTATTTGTTTTAAAAACAAAATTATGTCAATTTTGACACTATTTGATATTTTGTTTTTGTAAAAATCATAACAGCATGATTACTTAAAAAAGATAACTAAATAAATCCTAAAATGTCATATTAACCTATAAAATCAATGGAATTCATAAAAAGTCTAAATTTATATTTATTTGGATATTTATAACATCAATTATTTTAATATTTCATTAATAAGGTAATTACTGCATCATCGTTGAGTAATAAATAAATTAAATTATTAATTGTATAAAAAATAAAAATAAAAATAAAATACCATTACATGGGAAATTTTTTTAGCTTTATAATTAATAATTATAGTCGAATTTATCTTATGTATGACCATATATTAAGAATGTTTTAGTTATTAAACTTTGAATTTACCACTTTTAACTCTTCTTTAAATAAAATAATAATAAATCTCCTAATTTAATCCAAGTGGACCTAAAGGATCATATTTTATTTCCAAGTTTGTTTTTTTCGAAATACACTTATCCAATATAATTAGTACATGTGTTATAGTAATAATAATATCATTTTTACCTTCAATTACCCTATTTACTTTTAATCATGGTAAATAAAAGTCAAAATTTACTACTCACAAAAAATTATTTTAATCTTATTGAACCGAATTTTAATTTCTGATGTTAACAGTGTCTCTTGAATTTTTGAAAATCAATTCACAGAAGCGGTAAAATTATGTTTTATGCAAATTTGTAAATGTTTCTAGGAGGTGGGTAAAATACGGTAAAAAGTTCAATAAAATTTTATATATCTAAACTTATTATAAAATGACTCTAATAAATTAAATTTAACTTATATAGGTAATAAATATCCATTTTTACTAAATATAAATTTAAATAAAATAAATAATTATTTAAATAAAATGTCATTTTTAACTAATAAAGTAGTGTTTTTCACTATTCATCAAAAAAATGAAAGTTTTCATAAAAATATAAAAAATTCACACTAAGTTAATTTTGGTATTCCGAATTCAAAAATGAAGTCTATATTGAAAATTAAAATTCATAAAATTTAAAAAGGTAGATATTACTATTCATAACGGCTAGTTTTAATGGTCATGGTATGTTAAAACTCCAAGTTGCAAACAACTCAAGCTACTGCATTACTCAATAGGAAGCATACCGCGGTAGCTTGGGGTGTCACAGATAGAATGGATCAGCCACAAAACAAAATACATAATATAAAAGTTAAACCCAAACCATCCCACATGCATGTATAAATAGAACTTATACAAATAAAGTATCCAAAATAAAATTCTCAAATGTAAAGCTAAAGTAGGGGAACAATAGCTATTATGAATCCGAGCTGGTAAGGTCCAACATGGTTGGTAAAATAATCTTAGAAACATGAAAATAGTTTTATATACATTGGTCGAGCATACAAGTATACTCAGTATACAAGACCAAAGTCTCTCGCATACATGTGAGAGAAGCATACTAATGCACCTATGAGAAAATAGCAGAACCAACCATCACCTAAACATGTATGCTAACCAACCCAAGTATCACCAAGGCATACTCACCAAAAAATGCAAGAAATGTAATATAATATTATAGGCATCACATCGATAAGAGTACCCTGCACCACTTTCCTACTAGTATGCGTCTCTCACACCCCAATGTCGTATGCCGTGGTGTACCCATACCTTCCTTATTCTACAGCACCCCATAATCACGATCACAACACACCTCAACAACATACACCTGGGATACCATCCCACAGGCACCGTCACATCTCTCCTAAAAACACATGGGCCTCACACATCACCTCATCTCATCCTAAAGACACATGGGATTCCACATCACAACTCATCCCAAAGACACTTGAGACACTACCCTAGAAGCATGATCGCATCTCACCTGAAAAAATATGGGTCGTCACATCTCATACGCAGACACCTGGGATATCACAACCACCATCTAATGCACTAAGTGATCTCTAGATATCATATATTGTGGAATACCCACCTCTCCAAGAAGAGAGAGTGGAAATGATAGGGTACCCATCTATCTGTACTCCTCACCAGATGTCGGAAAAAATACCCCACATGACTATGCAAGTGTTCAGTATGTAGTCCTCAACATTGATGGGATGTATATATAAATCACAATAATATATAAGTATGTACATATATAATACCAAACACTAAAGCCCAACCTATGGGTTCACAAACAAACCAATTATATCACAACACTTTCACATTAGAAGCCACCCCTAAATGCATTTATTAGTATCTGTAACAATCATTTAAGAAGGTGAAGAACCCTAATAATCTAATACGACTTCACATTTCCTCCACTTTTAACACCCATTCAATTAAATTATTCAACATAAACCACCATTAATAACCCAAACCACCATTTGTTTATTCATTAAAAATTCCCATTTCATTAACCAAACCAACCCATGTTATTTCAGACATTATAAAAAATTATTTATTTCATCACTACTCAGTTATCTAGCACAACACATCCATGTTTCAAAATAGTTCATAATTCAATCACCTCACCTCCACAAAATCATGGCCCACAAACTATCACCTCTCCACCCCAAAATCTCAACCAATCAAACCACCTCCTCACCGCCCCAAAAGCATAGCCAAACAAACCACATGTAACCCCACACCCAATTAGAACCCCGCATAACTATCCCACAAGCACACGAACACATCACAACGCATCAATATCATTTTTACAAACAAATAAAGGGGATTTTATAACATTACACATTAATTTTAGGGGTGTTATCACACAAACCAAAATATCAAGGAAACCAATTTATTAACAAAATATAAGTAATTAACAAATTTCCATTGATGGATATATCACAAAAATAAAAACCAAATAAAAAATCACATCACGTATATACCGCACAAAAAAATCCCCCAATGGCCATAATTTTCAATGAGGCGTCATACTCGTACGATTCGAAATATTACAAATAAGATCAAAGTTGTAAAAACATGAGAATCATACCCCATTTCCCCTTTTAATTAAATTTACCAATTATCTTTTATTAAGCTGAAAAAACCATAACCCATAAATAAAAAAAGTAAACCACTCCCACATGATACACAATAAAGATAAATGAAGGAAATCCCACCCCAAATAATCTTTTCAACTCATTTTGAACTGCAGGGTGAAGAAGGAATCACCCGAGAACCACAATCCAACCCTGAGGAAACATGAATCAACCTACACTACATCCCAAGACCTTCAAAATGCAACCCAACACATGCACCAAAAAAACAGTACCACCGTAGTGATCTCTAAGGAAGGAAAGAATAAAACAAACTAAGAAATGGAGAAGAAATCAATATGGATCTACCACAAATCGCCAAAAAACAACCACTAGAAACAAATTATCAAAGATGGTTGAAAAGGAATTGAAGAAGACCTCTGGGGTCCTAGATTTAAACTAAAATAAGAGGAAGTAGTTTTCCAAGACGAATGAATGATGATTTGGCTTCAATTTACCTAAAAACTACACTACATCGGGGGATTACACGATGTGTAATCCCCTTTCATGTTGTGTAACCCTAGTATTCCATGTTCTACTGAAAAACACATCGCATTTTTATTATTTAACCGTGAAAATCTTCATATCATGACAAGACCTAAACAAGATATGAAATGAAATTTCACATCGTGTAATACACTTACATTGCATTTATTTATTGTAGCACTTCTGCTGACCTCCGTCTCCCCCAAAAACTCCCAGAACCATCCCTGAACACCACCAATAAACAAAACTGGAAAATTAATGGACCAAGAGAGAACAAATCATTACATAAAATACCTATTAAATGATTATGTCCCTCAAGAATCCAAAAACAACCCTAGAAGAAAAGGGGTATGAACAACCACTCCTTGAGATACCTCTCAAGGATCTCGCCATACCTCAAACATTACCACCAACCAGACATGCCAAACCAAATGACCAGAAACATCTTGAACAACATCATCACCATAAAACAAATACTAAAAATAGTCTCCTCTCACAAAACCATGATTCCACAGAACTATTTCAGAACTATGTCAACCTCCACACAACTCAACCCAACAACCACTATAAAAAATTAACAACACCATCCAGAACACATGAATCATGGAATGAAGTCATAAATTTTAAGATACTATCTGCTCTAGGAGAAACTGACACACCCACACTAGTTTAATCGTATCATAATTAATGCACCTCGACTAGGAATCAGGTCCTCCCATTTTCATATATTAGGAATCTATCAAACATTGCACCATACACATCACAATATAAGAGAAAAAGATCATCTTATAAAACAAAGGGATCCAAATATCATATCACAAGAAAGAAATATCAATAAAAAACTGAAAAAAACTTGGAGTAATTGGTATGCATCTAAGTCTCTCTCTCCCAAGTACTCTCCTTCTGGACACCATTCCTCCACAACACACAAAACAAAAAAAATGGTACATCCACACATCACCTTCCCTTAGAGATCCTGAATCTCTACTGACCACTCCACAAACATCACTTCATCATTGATTTCTAACTCTCCCAAGTCAATGACATAGGAGACATCCTGAAGATATCAATGAAGATGAGAGAGGTAGAAGTCATCATGGATCATTTCCAACTATAGTGTAAATACCAATCGATATGTCACCTCACGAACTCTCCCCAACACCTCAAAGGGCCCAAAAACCTTAGAGAATGTTTACTTCCTCTTCTAAATCTACACTTCCAACATTGATGGGAAACCTTCAAGAACATGTATTCCCCAACCTAAAAATCCAAGGTCCTACTTCTATGACCATCATAAGACTTATGGTAGTACTGTACTTCTTTCAACCCCTCACGAACAAGCTGAACATTCTCTGTCGTGATTTTCACCACATCGGGACCAAAAACTGCTGTCTCCCAAACCATTTTCCAACACAGCGGAGAATGACACAGTCTCCCATACAATGTCTCAAATGGATACATTCCAATGTAAGAGTGATAGATTTTTTTATATGAAAACTCTACCAAAGAAAGGTGTTGTTCCTAAGATCCACCAGAGTCCAAGATGCATGCCTGCAACATATCATCTAATTTCTAGATAGTCTGTTCTGTCTTCCCATCAGTATCAGGGTGAAAAGCTGTTCTAAGGCATAATTGAGTGCCAAAAACATGATGAAATCCCTTCCATAATCGTGAGATAAAATGTGCATCCCGATCTGAGATAATGGACCTCAGAACACCATGAAACCACATCACCTCATCCACATACTTCTTAGCCAAAGTATCCACTACGCCTGAATACTTGATATCTATAAAGTGGGATGATTTTATCAACTGATCCATTATCTCCCAGATAACATTACAACATTTCTGAGCTATGGGTAACCCTATGACGAAATCAATCAATATTTCATCCCATTTCTACTTAGTAACATCAAAGGGGTGCAACAAACTACCAGGGACATGATGCTTGACCCATACCTACTAGAAAACAAAACACTTTTCCAAAAAATCCACCACTATACATTTCATCCTAGGACACCAAAATTGTATCATCAATCCATGACACATCTTGTAAATTCCTAGTAGTACCACCAAAGGTGAGTTATACAACTCCCAGAAAAAATACATCACACATTACCACCAGAACAAACATCCTTCCATGAAACAACATTTGGTTCTAACCATTCTTTGACCATCCCTCCGGAGCATCACCATGAAAAACATGATCATGCAACATCACCACCTATAAGTCTCCCCACTGAGACTCCTCCACTTACTACATTAGAGAAGACCTCACCATCATCTGAAACAAACAACCTCTACCATGATCCACAATTTTATCTATATACAAGGCTTTTAAATCCTCCATTGCTCTCCAATATTATGCAGACTCCCATACAACACCATTTCATGACTTCCTGCTCGAAGTGTCAGCCAAAATATTCCCCTTTACTAATTTTTAGAAGATCATAAAATAATAATCCTGAAGAAAATCCATCTACCTCCACTATTTCAAGCCAAATATCATTGGAAAAATATATACCTAAAATTATTGTGGTATGCGAAGACCACAAAGCGCTATAGAATGAGGTAATGCTACCACAACATCAGAAAAAATACAACGACTGACAACTCTAGATAATGGGTTGAATAGTTATGTTCATGGTGATGTAAATTTTTAGACCCATAAGAGATCACTGCCTTATAGTACATCAATATGCTCCCTAATATTATACGAGAAGTGTCACAAAAAACCACAAACATTACTCCTTCCTCATGAAACTGAATCACTAGAGAACTAACCAAATTCCCTTCAGATAACGAAGTGCTTCCTCAGACTGATCACTCTGCAAAAAATATCAATCTTTCTTGGTCAAAGTCATCAAAGGGTGTGAAAATTGAGAGAAATCAGTTACAAACCTCTGATTATATTCTATGAGACCAAGGAAACTATGAACCGCTGCCATGTTATTGGGTGACGCCCAAGAAACAACTCTATAATCCTTCAATGGTTCTACTGCCACACCCTATTAAGACACCACATGACCTAGGAAATGAGCCTCTTAGGCCCAGAACTTACACTTGGACAACATTCCCTAGATTTGGGGGCAATGAAGATCACACAAGACAGTTACGAGATGCGGGACATGAACCTACTCTATCTTCAAGTAGATTAATATATCATTAATGAATACGACATTGAACTGATCCAGAAACTCATGAAATACAGATTTCATAACTCCCATAAACATGACTAGCATGTTCATAACACCGAACTACATGACTAAAAACTCGAAGATCCCATATATTCATCAGAAGGACGTCTTCAAAATAATACCATTTTCACCCTCAACTACGATATCCATACCATAGATTTATCATTGAAATCCAACTCTCCCCTCTTAGCTGGTAAAAAACACTGTCTAACATCTGATGAGTGTAAAAGTTCTTGATTTTCACCCAATTCAACCTCCCGTATTTTGTACACAATCATAGACTACCACCTTCGTTTTTAGCGAACAACACTAGATCACCCATAGTGACACACTAGTCCAGATAAAACCCTTCTAAATCAGATCATATATCTTAATCCTCAAATTCTGTAACTCAGAAGGTGCCAGATAATATGGATCCGTCAAAATTAGAGAAGCACCAGGCTGCAATTCTATCATGAACTCAACATCATGTCGAGGGGGTAGTGTCACAACCTCTTGGATAAAATATCTAGGAACTCTCTAAAAACCCTGGGAACCTCCACTATCATCGAATTTACTAATTCCACCGACAAATCATCCATCATGAAAATAAGGGGCCCCACACACTGACTGCCCACCTGAAAACTACTCTCACTAACGAAAGCTACACACTGACCATACACATCTAAAAATAGACATCTTCTTATCAGTCAATTGATAATAGTATATATAGAATAAAACTGGTTGATGCTAAGGATAACATCTTATGGCTACATCAGTAGAAAGGAAAGTTCCCCATGGGACTGATGCAGCCCATCATTAGTCTACACCCCTGGCACACATCAAACAATCTTGTCTAGCATCTGACTGGTGTAGTCAACACGAGGGGAAGATGAAGCATGTCTACATCTAGTCCCATAGAATGGGTTAGATAGGGTTTAACAAAGGAGTGTGAATATCCCAAATCAAACAAGGCATAAAAAGGTATAAAACAAACTGATATTACTTCTAACAATCTATATCCCCTCTCGAACTAACGCCACCACTGTGTGAAACTTACCACACCCAGATCCTCTACCTCCCACCCAAAGACCACCTCTTTGAACTAAGTCAGGTCATGGTCCTTGATCACAGGGAACATATTTATGTCAGCGTTTACATACTCCATATCCCCTTGATGGAGAAAAAACCTACTGCCCCTACTGATGTAATGGCCTCACTTGAAAATAATGCTAAGGATGGAACTAAACCTATCCACCCCAAAAAAACGAAGCCCAGGGAACCACGGGGCACTGGTTCTGGTGATGTCCATGAACCCCAATACCAAAACACATCGGAAAAATCTCCCTGGAAATTCATGGAAACCATTTAAACCTGATAGATGGAAATGAAAATAGCTGAGGTCAACCCCCTAATAGTTGAAACCTCAAAGGTCCTATCACCTGAGACATGCCACTAAAAAATCTACCCCTCAAAGAATATTTTTGGATCCCATATCGTGGTAAAAATCCTTTTGAGTGCATAATATTGATCAACCATGACTTCTGTTAAACCTCAAGATACATTGGAAATGTAAAAAGAGTAACTGCATATTGGATAGAAGGACATAGGGCCTCCTCAAGATGTCTCACACTGGACTCCTCATGTGAAAAACGATTTGGTAAAAAATGAATAAGATCCTGGAACCTGATTCCCAAATCTCATACTCACATACTCCCCTAAGGAAGATAAATAAGCTCATGCCTATTTACTTCCTTCATGGTTGATGAAAGGAACTCTTCCCAGAACTCCTTCTATAATTCAACCCACAAATCATGTACCTTATTTTTCTATCCTAGATACATCTTCCACCACTGACGCACAACTCCTCACATGTGACTAAATACCATATGGACCCAACTCTTTGTTAGGGCCCAAATAAAACTAAAAGTTATCTTAAGGTCCTTTATCCATCTCTCTATCCCTACATATTAAACATTTCCTTTTTACTTCCCCAAATCATCCCGATGGAATGCATGCAATGTCCTCTTCCACTGATCCTCCACCTCAACTCAATCAACCCTATGATGATCAACCAAATCAACCTACTAAACCTCAAATTTCCGATCCACATGCGTACAATGACCATGAACCATAGCTAAAAGGGAAAAAATATTTCCTAAGCCCGAGTTGTAAGGAATATAATTTACGATTCATCTTAAAATTTTTTATCTATTTAATCCATTTTAAACATACAAAAACAACCAAATTCAAAAAAGAACACAAGTTATTATAATGCATGTACCTTTCCTCTTTCTCTTCCCTACAAGAAGGTCCATCTAATTTGGTCGTTCAATAAGGTAAGAGTTTGTGCACTGGATCATAGGGGCCCCTAAAATCCCATGTCCTAGCTTATCTCCCTGGATTATATCACACACTATGGTCAACTGGAACTGTAACTATAACCACCCATGAATTCCTCATTGTGAATAACTCCGAACTCCATCCTATATCTCAACCATCATCTCTGATTTCACTCTATCACAACCCCATGCCTCCAAATATATTGCAATGAGGGGAGAGAGACAATGACCTCCCATGTTCCTCCTCTAGTATGCCCTGGGTTAGAAACTAGCACAAAGGGTGTACAAATCTCACAATATGAGTGGAATTAGCCTTTATAAGAAAACAATGTCGAGAGACAGAATGAATCATCCAAAAAAACTCCAATACATAATATAAAAGGGAATCTGAAAGCATCCCACATGCATGTATAAATAGAACTGATACAAATAAATTATCCAAGGTAAAATAACCGAAAGTAATGAAATATTAGTGACACAACAACTGTTAAGGATCTGAGCTAGTAAGGTCCAAAACGGTCCATGAAATCCTTTGAGAAACCTAAAAATATTTTATATACGTAGGGTGTGCTTACAAGCATACTCAGTAAGAAAAACCAATGTCTCTCACACATAGGTCAAAGAATCATACTAATGCACCTGTGAAAAAACAATAGAACCAACAAGAACCTAAACTAATATACTAACCAAAGAAATCCACACAAAGGAACACTCACCAAAATATGAAATCCATGAAATATAATATAATAATAATAACATTGATATGGTTACCCTATACCGTATTCCAAACACAATGCCACTCTCACACCCCAAAATCAAATTAACTGGTGCTCCCATCCCATCTGTATACCACACTTCCCCACAAGCATGATCACAACAAATATCACCCATAGTCAACTAGGATATTTCCCTAAAATCATGGTCACATCTTACCCAAAACACCTAGGACTTACATAACATAACATATCATCTCATCCTGAAGACATATGGGATACCACATCATAAATAATCTCGAGGACACTTGGGACACTGCCCCACAATCATGGTCGTGTCTCGATCGAAAACACCTGGGCTGTAACATCTCACCCCTAGACACCTAGGCTATCAAAACCACCATCTAATGCACTAACAATTCTCTGAATATCACATCCTATGAAATATCTACCTGTCAAAGAAGATATAGTGGGAAATAGTAGGTACCCAACCATCTTTACTCCTCACCAAATGTCAGGGAAAACATCCTGTGGAGATCCAAATCTTTAAGTACATGGAAATTACATTAATTTTGCGGAATACTTAATATATGACAAAAACAGAATCCCAAAGACCATATTAGTTTAGTGTCTTTGGAAACTTGGAATGACATCTTCTAATCATGGTGAATGATCTTCAACATCTCCAATAAAGATCATCCCCTTTTGTATTTCTTACCTAAAATCTTTATTTATATCTTGGGGAAAAGAAAACATAAAAAGGGTGAGCTCAATTGCTCAGTAAGGGTAAACATAGAGAACATAAAACAATCCATAACCATTTGAATGAAAGAAATTGAACATAAAATCTAAACATCAAAATCTTGAGTAAAGACATAAATCTTGGAAGTACGTAAGGCATATATCATAAAGGAACATCAATCATGATAAAATTGCTTGGAAATAAAACTTATAATTGTGGAAAAACATTATGCACATGATATGATTTCCATAGTAGCCATGTCATTGCAACCAAGACCATCTTAGTGGACAATGTCCCTTTCTGAATTGAGTTCACTCCTCGTTTCAGTCCTGTATCACTGAACCGGATTAACTTACCGTTCCATCCATGTCTATCTCATGAGATATAAATCTTTACCCAATTAATTGGAGGGAGATATAGGTCACACCCATCTCATAATGAAATAATTCTTACTTGTGCCACAAAATAAACATACATCATTCATAATAACCCAATAAATAAAATGGGTTTTATAAACATCATCCCATAATCACATAATCCATATAAAAGAAATGGATATCATTTCATAATAAGAAAAGTGAAACCATGTAAATCATAGAGACATTATACTTGAAACATACACATATGAAATAATTTCATCTTAGATGGAAATTGGTTTTGATAAAACACTTGAAACGAATTCTAGAAGAAAATTTCCTTTCTTCTTCAAAATCAATTTCTTTTCACAAAACGTCATGTAATTTTAAAAGAAAGAGATTTTTTGAAAATAGTCATGAAATATTTTATAGGAATATTCATGAAAATAAGGATCTATAAAACCGTAAAAATCCTTTCATGTCATAAAAGTTAAAAAACATTCTTCTCGTACTTTTGCTGGAAAAGTCAAAAAAAGTACCTCGTAACCTAAACAAAAGAAAGATTCCTTACATACCATGTAGTAAAAGTCAAAAATGGTTAAAAGGGACTTTAAAAATACATGAAACCATTTTTAGAAAACAGTAACATGGATGATAAATATAACCCCAGTGAATACTTTAGAATAAACAATCTCGGATAAAAACGAGATTGGAAAAGTTATCCCTTACCTTATATCTGATTTGCTTCGTATGTATCTGAACCTCCTGTATAATGATTTAAATAATGTCATTGACTTATTACAGAATCATATTCATTGTTTTATATCATATACGGTTCACTTAGGTATTTATATTACCCGTTCATTTGTCAATTCCATGTTAAAGTAGTGCTTTGGGTAAAATTGTTTCTTTTATCGTACGTGTTTGGAATTATTTTTCTTGATATTATTAATACTTATATCATGATTTACTTACTTCCGGAATGTAAAACATGATTTATATATCATATATATTCAGTATATATATATAATAGATAGATAAATGAAATGAAACACACCGTTCATGGAGACGGTAAGCAGTATGTATGCATGAATGTTGTTTTCCTTTCTCTATTGACATGAATGGAAGTAAGTGGATGAAATATATATATATATATATATATACACATAAATCCAGTAGCTTAATTAGGTCATATATTTCATTATTATTCATTATATATACTTTATAATCATTCTTGAATGGTTAATCATGGAAAATGAATCTCATCGCGTTCATGGAGACGGTAGTCCGTACGTACCCACGAGCGATGATATCATTCCCATGATCGTGGAATTGTATTTAAGTGTATTTATAATATTAAAGAATCAATATCACTTTACAATAACCATATATAGTCATTTATTTACACCATTATACCCATACATGTAAGGTGGTGGTTGAAAAACTGATTACACCACGACATTGAGACGGTAATCCGTATGTACGCACGCGTGGTGATTTCTTTTTTCCATAGGATGGATAGAAGGTGAAATATGGTTGTTAAATATTCATAATAACATATCAGTATATGAGTTATACTGATGTTATTAATTTATAATTAAATAAATAAATAAGAAGAAGTTGAAGAAGAATGAAACTTGAGAGAATCGAAAGAAGAGATTACCTCTTCTTCGACGAACCTCCTTTATGCCTTCTCTTAAGGAAGTAGAGTTGGTCTTTTGAGAAGGGAAGAACCTCAAGAATGTTTCTACGTAAGTGGAGAAGAAAAATGGTCAGTTGATGGACGAGATTCAAGGCTCAAAAGGGTGTGAAGAGAAGAGGTAAGGGGTGCCCTTTTTATAATGGAGGAGTGGGGTACCTTTGGAAATACTCAAAATATTATTTTATAATAAATTCATATTCAGTTTATAATAGCTCCAAATTAATTTATTTCAAAGCTAAGGTGGGGATGGGTCTAAATACTCTCATCCAATAGAATTTAGAAAAGTTTAGGTTTCTATTTTAAACTTATCATTTAGATTTAACTTTAAGTTAAATAATTTTACTTTTACCATATCTTCTTGTTTTCTTACTCTATAAGGTTAATAAACATACTATAACAAGCCAAAAGAAACCCCAGTTGTTTATTATTAATATATATAACCTTATCTAAGTCATTTGGTAGAACCATAACATTTTAGGAATAAAATAACAGTCAATAATACAATATTTTTTTTAAAAACTATTTTATGTCAACTTTGACACTATTTGGTAATTGATTTTTGTGAAAATCATAATAGAATTATTAGTTCGAAAAAAGATAATTAAATCATAATAACATGTCATATTAACCTAAAAAATTATTGGAATTCATAAAAAGTCTCAAATTACATTTATCTGGGTATTTATAGCATTAATTATGTCAATATTCAATTAAAAAGATAATTACTGCAGCATCATTGTGTCATAAATAAATTAAATTATTGAATTTCTAAAAATCATAAATAAAATACCATTATGTAGAAAATATTTTTAGCATTCTAATTAATATTTATAGTCGAATTTATCTTATGTATAAACCTATATTAAAAATGTTTTAGTTATTAAACATTGATTTTAACTATTTTAACCCTTCTTTAAATAAATTATTAATTAATGTCCTAATCTAATCCAAGTAGACCTAAATAGTCATATTGTATTCCTAAGGTTGTTTTTGGTCGAATTACACTTATCCAATAGAATTAGGACATGTGTTAGGGTAATAATAATATCATTTTAACCCTTAATTACCCTACTTACTTTTAACCGTGGTAAAAAAGTAAAAAGTTACTATTCACCAAAAAAAAATTTTCATCTCATTGAACCACATTTTAGTCCTTAATATTAATAGTGTCTCTTGGATTTTATATATTCCACTCACAGAAGCGGTAAAATTATGTTTTATGTGAATTTCCAAATTCTCCTAGGAGTTGGGTAAAAGACGCTGAAAAGTTCAATAAGATTTTTATATATCTAAAATTATTATAAAATGACTCTAATAAATTACATTGAACATATATAGGTATTATGTATCAATTTTTACCTAAAATAAATTTAAATAAAATAAATATTTATTTAAATAAAAAGTCAGTTTTTAAATAGTAACCTAGTGTTTTCACTATTCCTAAAAAATTTAATGTTTTCGGAAAAATACCAAAATTTCACCCTAGGCTAATTTTGATATTCCAAATCCAAAAATGAAGTCCATTTTTAATGATAAAATTTATAAGATTTCAAAAAGTGGGTATTACTATTCATAATGGCTAGTTCATAATAATATTATAATAATATCTGGTTTAGTGAAACTCGGTATTGTGTACTACACACGCTATCATGGAAGGTCGTGATTGCATATAATATAAGCCAAGTTAGGGTTGCGTGTAGTGAAAGACTCCTTTGTTGTTGCATATAACATAATCCAACCATATTTCATTTATACATTGAATATATATATAAACACACACACTTCATGTTGCTTATAACATAATCAAATCTTATTTAATTTATACATTAAACAAAATATATACTTAATGTTGTGTAAAATAATTTCCACAAAATGAACTTGAAATTGTGTGTAACATGATCCAAGAATAGTTTTGCGTATATTTCAAGCTAATATGGTGTTGCGTATAGTGCAGGATAATCATGTTGTAGCGTACAACAAAAGACATCAAAGAAATTAAAAAGAATATTTATCATAAAATCTTGGGTTGTTTCATTCTACCCCCAATAAAATGTATTTCGCCGTCGAAATTTGCCAGGTTATAAATGGTTTTCGACTTGAAAGTTTCCTTAATAGAAACCCACATCATAAAAAGGAATACCAAAACTTATCTTTAAAAAATAAAGTATGAAACGTAACGGTTACCCAAATTAACTAATCATTGGGTTTCCACATAAGAGAACATAGGTGAAAATATGGATATGGAAGAGAAATCTAACCGTCATGTTCTGATGGAGAGTGGTAGAGAACATGGCTATGAAAAATCCAACAATCACACAGCCATGAATTTGTGATGATCTAGGGTACCATCTGATTCATCGAATACTAGGGCACTAGGACAACATTTTTGTTTTTCAAGATCATTTCCCTAAAGTTGAAGAAGAAGAAATACTTACTTTATTTTGGTAAAATATCACCATTGTTCATGCCCTGAACAATTTCCACTTCATCTCATTATGAAATGAAGTTGAATTTGTCTTTCGTGAAGTTTTAGCAGATCATGCGATAGAATGATAGGTCAGTCTATCTGTCTCAAACATAAGTTAGAAAAAGTTATAATTCCATCTATGGTGAGATTAATCAGATACGGTTCCAAAATGGACTTATATTTCATCTATCATCCTGTATAATAAAATAAAACTAGTTTCTACAAACCAGGGACTTCCTGTAGGCCAGTGGTAGGAAATAAAGGCCTGTCGCACTTCAGTTGTAGGTTCGATTCCCACATCCTTGTCCGACATGACAGGTTGTCGCCCGTCCTACAGGTTGTCCTTTTTTTCTAAAAATACATTATTATAAATTTCCATCAATAATATCAAAAAAGTTATAGCCTTAAACAATACTAACATTGGTCTAACATAACACATTCCATTCTTTAGGCTTATCCAAAATACTATTGTCCAATCTCATATTATAGTGAAAAAGATTACCAGAGAGTTCATATAATAAGCATGTTAATACCATCGTTGATCCCCATATATCATAAGATATATCCTGTTGGTCACATTCCAAAAATTCGAAGCCCTTAATCATGTATTATCTTGAAAAATGAATACCCATTAAACCTTAGCCAAAACATTAATGCAGTTAAAATTTAACATTGTCCACATACCAAAATCCTCAAAATTCTATATACTCAAAACATGATATCACTTAGTCCTTATATCAATCATGAGCTCGTGAATACAATCAAACATATTATTTCCTCCTTATCCATTCATTATGTGCATATCATCTTCTTTCCAAAAATATCTGAATAACCTTTCATGGTTACCAGTTCCATTCATCATATACTTTCAAATTCTTTAGGAAAAAAATAGTGCAACAATCCTTAGATGTTTCTTTATTCCATAGTACCATTAAATTACCTATACAACATAACTCTTGATAAACATACAATCATTCCACTACCTTCTTAATCCATTGACCAAGCATCAAAACTTATTTCATCTCATATATCATTTGTAGTCTTCTCATCATCATCCACATAAATACTACCCATATGACCATGTTGATTCTCATCATGAGATTTTCCCTTAGGGCATTGGTTTGTACAATGCCCATACATTTCACATTTAAAACATCTAATCATTGTTGATGTTGCAGAAATACCATTATCCTTATCCATGGTGTTAACTAAACCTTTTCCTTTGCACTTACTGGATTTGGGTCCTTCTTTTTTGCACCCAGAGCATCTTCAGTTCCTTTGAAACATTCTCCTTGATGCCTCTTCCCACATTATTTACGTGATAGAAATTGAACTTTCCTTCCCCTATGATCATCATGAAACTCCATCATTCTCTTATTAGCTGAGTCATGAAACTTACCAAAGTTGATATTATTGATCATATTATGAGATTTCTGATTAGGCATAATAACTATATGTGGACCTCCAGATCCAATTTCATTCGGTTGCTCCTAAAGAATATCATTCAATTGTCCATCATATCCTCCATTATCGTGAATCTTCCCAATCCCAGCCATTTTCTAAAACCAAAAAGGAATAGTGTGAGAGGCCAAAATCATAATCAATGGGGATTAACATCAATATATAACATCTTTGGTTAAATTCTAAGATTGTTACCATAATTCTAGGACTATATACTATACGTATACTTATACTTAGGGACATCCCTAGACATACCTTAGAAATATCTCTAGGGATTTCACTAAAGTTTTCGCATCCTAGTTTCCAAAGGTTAACTAAACCTTCATTCTGATACCAACTGTAGAGACCCAAAGCTTGAGGTACATAGAAATTACATTACTTTTTTGGAATACTTAATACATGAAAAAAACAGACGCGTATTAGTTTAGTGTCTTTGGAAACTCAGAAAGAAATTTTCTAATCATGGTGAAAGATATTAAAAATCTCCCATAAAGATATTCCCCTTTTTATTTTCTTACCAAAAACCATTATTTATATCCTGGGAAAAATAAAACATAAAATGGGTGAGCACAATTGCTCTGTAAGGGTAAACATAGAGAACATAAAGCAATCCATAAACATTTGAATGCAAGAACTTGAACATAAAATCTAAACCTCAAAATCTTGAGTAAAGACATAAATCATGGAAGTACATAAGGCATATATCATAAAACAACATCATTAATGATAAAATAGCTTGGAAATAAAACTTTTAATTGTGGAAAAACATTATGCACATGATATGATTTCCATAGTAGCCAAGGCATTGCTGCCAAGACCATCATAGTGGACTAAGTCCCTTTCTGAATCGAGTTCACTCCTCGTTTCAGTCCTGTAACACTGAATCAGATTAACTTACCATTCCAGCCATGTCTATCTCATGAGATATAAATCTTTACCCAATGAATTGGAGGGAGATATAGGACCCACCCATCTCATAATGAAATCATTTTTACTTGTGCCACAAAATAAACATACATCATTCATAATAACCCAATAAATAAAATGGGTTTCATATACATCATCACATCATCACATAATCCATATAAAAGAAATGGATATCATTTCATAATAAGAAAATTGAAATCATGTAAATCATGGAGACATTATACTTGAAACATACACATATGAATTAATGTCATCTTAGATGGAAAATGGTTTGGATAAAACACTGGAAACGAATTCTTGAGGAAAGTATCATTTCTTCTTCAAAATCAATTTCTTTTCACAAAACGTCATGCAATTTTAAAATAAAGAGGATTTTTTTGAAAATAGTCACAAAATATTTTTGAGGAAGCTTCATGAAAATAGAGATTTATAAAACTGTAAAATTCCTTTCATGCCGTATAAGTTAAAAAAACATTTTTCTTGTACTTTTGCCAGAAAAGTCAAAAAAGTACCTAGTAACATAAACAAAAGAAAGATTCCTTACATACCATGTAGTAAAAGTCAAAAATGGGTAAAAATGACCTTAAACATAAATGAAACCATTTTTATAAAACAGGAACATGAATGATAAATATAACCCCAGTGAATACTTACGAATCAACAGTCTCGGAAAAAAACGAGATTGGAAAAGTTATCCCTTACCTTATGTCTGATATGCTTCGTATGTATCCGAACCTCCAGTATAATGATTTAAATAATGTCAATAACTTATTACAGAATCATATTCATTGTTTTATATCATATATGGTTCACTTAGGGATTTATATTACTCGTTCATTTGTCAATTCCATGTTAAAGTAGTGTTTTGGGTAAAAATGTTTCTTTTATCGTACATGTTTGGACTTGTTGTTCTTGATATTATTATTACATATATCACGATTTACTAACTTCCAGAATGTAAAACATGATTTATATATCATATATATATTCAGTATATATATATATATAATAGATAGATAAATGAAATGAAACATACCGTTCATTGAGACGGTAGGCCGTACGTACGCATGAACACTGTTTTCCTTTATTTATTGACTTGAATGGAAGTAAGTGGATGAGATATATATATATGTATACATAAATACAGTAGCTTCATTATTTCATATATTTCATTATTATTCATTATATATAATTTATAATCATTCTTTAATGGTTAATCATGGAAAATGAATCTCATCGCGTTCGTGGAGACGGTAGTCCGTACGTACGCATGAGCAATGATATAATTCCCATGATAGTGGAATTGTGTTGAAGTGTATGTATAAAATTACAGAATAAATATCACTTTACAATAACTATATATAGTTATTTATTTACACCATTATACCCATCCATGTAAGGTGGTGGTGAAAAAACTGATTACACAACGGCGTGGAGATGGTATTCCGTACGTACGCACGCGTGGTGATTTCGTTTTCCGTAGGATGGATAGAAGTTGAAATAGGGTTGTTTCATATTCATAATAACATATCAGTATATGAGTGAAACTGATGTTATTACTTTATAATTAAACAACTAAATAAGAAGAAGTTGAAGAAGAAAAAAACACGAGAGAATCGAAAGTAGAGAATACCTCTTTTTCGACGCACCTCTTTTAAGCCTTCTCTTAAGGAAGTAGAGTTAGTCTTTTGAGAAGACTAGAACCTCTAGAATGTATCTAGGGAAGTGTATAAGAGAAATGGGCAGGATTTGGCCGATCTTAAAGGCTCAAAAGGTTGTAAAGAGAAGAGGTAAGGGGTGCCCTTTTTATAAGGGAGGAGAGGGGTAGCTTTGGAAAATCTCAAAATATTATTTTATAATAAAGACATATTCGGTTTATAATAGCTCAAAATTGATTTATTTTGAAGATAAGGTGGGTATGGGTCGAAATACTCTCATAAAATAGAATTTAGACAATTTTAGGATTCTATTTTAACATTATCATTTATATTTAACTTTAAGTTAAATAATTTTACTTTTACCGTGTCTTCTTGTTTTCTTACACTATAAGGATAATAATAATACTATAATAAGACAAACAAACCCCATGTTGTTTATAATTAATATATATACCCTTATCTAAGTCATTTTTCCAATCCTTAAATTTTTAGGAATAAAATAAAAATAAATAATACAATATTTGTTTTAAAAACTATTTTATGTCAACTTTGACACTATTTGGTAATTGATTTTTGTGAAAATCATAACAGAATGATTACTTCTAAGAAAGATACTTAAATAAATACTTACATGTCATATTAACCTATAAAATTAGTTTAATTCATAAAAAGTCACAAATTACATTTATTTGTGTATTTATAACATTAATTATGTCAATATTTCATTAATAAGATAATTATTGCAACATCATTGTGTCATAAATAAATTAAATTATTTAATGTCTAAAAATCATAAATAAACTACCATTGTGTAGTAAATCCATTTATATTTCTAATGAATATTAATAGTCGAATTTATCGTATGTATAAAAAAATATTAAAAATGTTTTAGGTATTAAACATTGATTTTAACTATTTTAACCCTTCTTTAAAAAAATTAATAATAAATGTCCTAATCTAATTCAAGTGGACTTAAATGGTCATATTTTATTCCCAAGGTTGTTTTTGGTCTAATTACACTTATACAATAGAATTAGGACATGTTTTATGGTAATGATAATTTCATTTCTACCCATAATTACCCTATTTACTTTTAACCGTGGTAAAAAAAGTAAAAAGTTACTATTCACCAAAAATTATTCTCATCTCGTTGAACCAAATTTTAGTCCTTGATATTAACCATGTCTCTAGGATTTTCTAAATTCCACTCACAGAAGCGGTAAAAATAAGTTTTATGTAGATTTCCAAATTCTCCTATGAGGTGGGTAAAAGATGGTGAAAATTCAATAAAATTTTTATATATCTAAAATTATTATAAAATGACTCCAATGAATTAATTTGAACTTATATAGGTATTATGTATCAATTTTGACCTATAATAAATAATTATTTAAATAAAAAAGTCGGGTTTTAAATAGTAACCCAGTGTTTTCACTATTCATCAAAAATTGAACGTTTTCAGAAAAATACCAAAATTTCACCCTAGGCTAATTTCAATATTCTGAATCCAAAAATGAAGTCAATTTCGAAAGATAAAATTTATAAAATTTCAAAAATTGGGTATTACTATTCATAATAGCTAGTTCATAATAATATTATAATAATATCTCGTTTAGTGAAACTCGGTATTGCGTAATACACAGGCTATCGAGGAAGGTCGTGATTGCATGTAATATAAGCCAAGTTAGGGTTGTGTGTAGTTCAAGACTCCTTTTT
Source organism: Viscum album (assembly GCA_963277665.1). Lineage (NCBI taxonomy): Eukaryota > Viridiplantae > Streptophyta > Magnoliopsida > Santalales > Viscaceae > Viscum > Viscum album. The sequence continues at coordinate 1,021,829,904 of OY728134.1, read as the reverse complement.
TCATGCGTATAACAGAATCCAACCATATTTCATTTATACATTGAATATATATATATATATATATACACACTAAATGTTGCATATAACAAAATCAAAACTTATTTCATTTATATATTAAACAAAATCTATACTTAATGTTGCGTAAAATAATTTCCACAAAACGAACCTGAAATTGTGTGTAACATGAGACAAGAATAGTGTTGTGTATAATGCAATCTAATACGGTGTTGCGTATAGCGCAAGATAATCTTGGTGTAGCGTACAACAAAAGACATAAAATAAAGTAAAAAGAATAATTCCCATAAAATCTCAAGTTGTTACACATCCCCTGCATGACTATACGTGTGTTCATCATGTGGTTCTCAAAATGGATGGGGTTCATATATAAATCACTAGAATATACAAGAATATAAATATATAATACCAAAATTTAATCCCAACCTATGGGATCACAAACAAACAACCAAACTCACAACACTCTCATATTAGCTACCACGACTAAATGCATTTATTAGTATCTGCAACAGTCATTTAAAAGGGTGAAGAGCCGTGATAATATAATATATATTCACATTTCCTCTAATTTTAACACCCATTTATTGTAATTATTCATCACATACAACATTTAATCACCCAAACCACTATTTTATTATTCATTAATAATTCCCATTCAATTAACCAAACCAACCCATGTCATTTCCAACATAATTAAGAAATTATTTAGTCCATAACTACTGATGCATCTAGCACAACACAACCATGTTTCACAAAATCTTATCATTCCATCACCACACCTACCCAAAATCATGGCAAAAAAAGCACCTCCTCACCACCCTAAAAGCACGGTCAAAGAGACCATATATCACCCCACATCCCATTGTAACCACACATCATCGTCCCAAAAGATTGACCACAAATCACAACACATCAAGATCATTTTAAAAAATTTCAAAGGGGAATTTTATCTCATTCCCCTTTTATTTTAGTGGTGTTATCAAAAAACCCAAAATCCTGGGGAATCTAATTTATTAACCACATATAATTAATTAACCAATTTCTATTTACGTTGATTTCAAAATAAGCACAACCAAAGTAGTAATCATTGGACGTATATCCAGTGCAAAAAAATCCTCCAACATCCACATTTTTCAGTGGGGCATGGAGCCTGTATGATTCAAAATATCGAAAATAATATCAATTTTGTAAAAGCATGTGAATCAAACCCCATTTTCCACTTTCAATTAAATTAAAAAAAAATTATCTTTGATTAATCATATGAAACCATAACCCATAGATAAATAAAAGTAATTCCCTCCCATATGATACATAATAAAGATAAATGAGGGAAACACAAACTCAAATAATATTTTCAACTCACTGCACACCGTAGTTTAAAGATGGAATCGCCTAGAAACCACAAAATTACCATGAGGAACCACAGAATAACCTACACTACATCCCATGACCATAAAAACACAACCCAACACACACCCCCATATCAAACCTTACCATAATAATGATATCTGAGGAAGAACTAAAGAAAACCAACCAAGAAAGGGATAAGAACTCACCACGTATCTACCATGAATTATAAATGAACAACCACTCGGATCAATAGATAAAAGAGGGAGAAAAGGGCTTGAAGAACATTGTTGGAACCTAGGGTTCACCCAAAATGATAAGAAAGAGACACTACCGAATTAAAGGTAATTTGGACAAAAAGAACTTTAAAACTGCACTATGTTAATTAATTACATGATGTGTAATTCCTTTTCACTTCTTATAATCTCAAGATTCTTTGTTCTGCTGAAAAATGCAGATCCTTTTTATCATTTAAACCTGAAAAACTTCACATCATGACCAGCCCTAGATAAGCAATGAAAAAACATCCACATCATGTAATAAACATACACGACGTGTATTTCCTACATCACTTCTGATGCACCTCTAGATCCCACCAAAAACTCCCAAAACCTTCCCTAAACACCTATAAAAACCAAAATTGGCAATGTAACTGATCGGGTGGGAACATAACATTATAAGGCTTCTCAAAAAAACCAAATATTGATTATGATGTAGCATAATATCTTGTAATGAATGCAATAACCTTTCAATTTCTCATGGCATTTTTTGTACATAAGAAACCTGAATTATGCCTAATGGATATTGTGACTACATATTTTTATGGTTATATTGATAATGATGATTACATGAAAATCCCATAAGGATTGAAATTGTATAAAAAATCTGTTGGATCTCAAGATATGTATTCAGTTAAGATGAATAAATAATTATGAAAATTAAAGTAGTTAAGGAATATGTGGAATAACTTTCGGAATGAATATTTGATGAAGGAAGGTTCTAATAACAATCCAATTTTTCCATGTGTTTTAATTAAGAATATTGGATCTAAATTTCTGATCATTTTAGTATACATTAAGATTTAAATATAATTTGGACTAATGATGATCTTTCTATGGTATTAGAATATTTGAAGAATTAATTTGAAATGAAATACTTTGGAAAGACAAAGTTCTTCCATGAATTACAAATAAACCATCATAAGGATGAAATTTTTGTTTATCAATCACGATATACTGATAAAGTCCTACATATAATTAATATGAATGAATCACATCCATTAAGTAAAAAAATGGTTAAATGATCTCCTGATCTATATAATGATCCTTTTAAAATAGGGGAGGATAATTAGTAACTAATTGGTCCTGGAGTACCATATCTAAGTGCTTTAGGAGCACTGGTGTACCTTAAAAATAATACAAGACCTGATATATCATTTTCATTAATTTTAGTGGTAGTGTATAGTTCTTCTCCTACTCGTTAGTATTGGAATGACATCAAACATGTATTATGATACCTTCAAGGGTCCAAAGATCATGGGTTACTTTATTAAAATTCTTCAGAACCAAATTTGTTTGGTTATGTTGGTGATGAATACTTGTTTGATCCACAAAAAATAGGATCTCAAACAGGATATGTGTTTACATATGGTAGAACTACTATTTCTTGGTGTTCTACAAAATAAAAATTACTACGACTTATTCCAACCATGATTAATTAATTTATATTCATAAACCAATTCTAGAATGTGTGTGGTTGAGATTGATGATTAAACGTATTAAAAGTAACTTTGAATTATATATAAAAAATAATATTCCCACCATATTATATGAGGACAATACTGCTTGCATAGAACAGTTGAATTGTGAGAATATTAAAGGTGATATAAAAAACCATATCTAACCAAAATTCTTTTTCACTCATCATGTTCAAAAGAATGGTGTGATTGATGTTCATCAAATAAGATCTTGTGACAATATCACATATTTGTTCACAAAGACATTCCCAACATAAACATTTGAGAAATTGTTTTATAATATTAGAATGTAAAGTGGAGTTATATCCATTGGATTCCTCCCGATGAAGGTTTCAAGCTAAATACTAATGTGACCTGTGTTGTAGATGTCATGCTTTGAGGTGGGGTCTTATGCGATCATAGTGGAAGTGTGGTATTGGCTTCTGTGGCTCACTATGGCAGCGGTTGTTCGGTCCGGGCAGAGGCTCTTGCAGTTCTCACAGGACTGTCCGTGTGTAAACAGAGGAACCTCAATGTCGCACAGGTTGAGACAAACTCAAAGGTCGTCCGTGATGCTTTTCTTGGGAGGGGTACCACTCCTTGGTCAATCTCCTATACCATTAGACATTGTAAGTCTCTCCTCTCTGAAAATGTTATGGTCACTCATACTTGGCATGAAGGGAACAAAATGGCGAATTACTTGGACTACCTTGGGGTCCCTGAAGTTCCTTTGATTTTTTACTCTAATGTTTCTTCTTTTAAGCTTGAGGGTGTGAACTTGATTAGATGTTATGCTCTAGGTTTTCAAAATTTTGTGCCTACCTAGATGGGGTCTCACGTGTTGTAATTGGGTGTTGCTTGTATTTTTCCCTTTTGAAATAAAAATCATAATGTTGGATGGATGGAAAACTGAAATGTCTATCATGCTTTTATTGGGGGGGGGGGTTGGGAATTTTATACTCATTTTACCTTCATTAGGTTTTCCCATTGGATTTTTTGATAATGTTTTTAATGAGGAATCATAGAATGAAAACATATTAATTTGGCTTCATTTTTTTCCATAGGGTTTCTTAAGTGAATATTTGTTGGATGTATGAAGACTTGAAGAATTACCAATTGAGATCTTCTCGAGGCTTACTTCGAGACAAGGCTTCCACAATTTCCAGGTTGGACCTTCAAGTCCAAAGGTAGCCAACTTCACCTTCAATGAATCAGGAAATGCATTGAAACTGAACGTCCTCTCAATCTTCTGCAACCACTCATCTGCCTCAAGAAGATCTGATTGACCATAAAAGAGTGGAGGACTCAACATCTGATATTCTAGAACATAGTCTATAGGTAGATCAACTGTAGGATTTTCTAAGGATGCACCACCCGAAACTACACCTTGGGCATCCATCGAACCGTTGTGGGGGTGAACACTAAGGAATAAGAAATCAAGGGGTGATATCAAAACATGGTCATTTCCATTTCAAATTCAACTTTTCACAATCTCTAAAATAAAACATTGAAAAACAATCCTTAGAATTAATGAAGACCCCAAATGATCCATAAGGAGAAACTAGCATTGACGGGTGACTCAGACATATGGTTGGAGGCCATACGCCAGTCACACCACCCTCATAAGGAGCACTCTAGGGTAATTTCTCTGGCTCCACATGGCTTTCCAGACTATGCGAGCTCACGAAGATAACTTGCCTATTTTCTATTTCATTTTACAACATAAAAAAATTCAAACGAACAAAAAGACACCAACAACCTGAACATCCCATGGTAACCCATGGTTCGGAACAAGCAAGGGTTCATGACATCCTTCTCATCCGTACACCTCAAGTCTCGACCATTCTACTCCTACCATGACAACTCGAAATAAAAAAGGGCACTCTAAACAAACAAAGTCTTCTCAAGAGCCAACCTAGCTCTAATACCATTTTTTCACAAACCAACCCGTGTCGACACTGAACCAATCACCCGAGCCGGTCCGTGACATGGCCCGAGAGGCGTTCCTGATCCTCCCGGGCTAGTGACAGGTGCTTGGGAATCAATAGAGGACATATGGGAATGATTTCTCCCAGTTATATTAAATAAATCAGTAGACAAAGTAGAATAACGTAAAGTAAATAAACAACATGAAAATAAAGAAAAAAACATCAATACACTAACCTGACCAAAACAAACAAAAACTCCTCGTGACCCTGAGATTCGCTCACCATACCACAACCAACTCTCGCCCAAAGAGAGCAACCTAGAGTATAACCTATATCAGAAACTAAAATAAGGAAAACACTATAGGCATGAGTATTAAAACTCAGTAGGCGTGCCCAAAAAACAATTCCCAATGCACTACCTTTAAATAAAGAATTTACTAATTTCAGGTTTGAACTAAAGTATAAAAAATAAGGGTATCCACACACACACTTCAATTTCTAAAACAAGTTATATTACACTACCCTTTTTAATTTAAAAAATGTTTAATGTCTCAAAGAAACAGGTGCATTTCATTTTAGAAAAAATTTTCTAACAATTTAGAAATACAAATTTTAGTTGTTATTCAAAAGGAAAACCACAGACAACACACAAAAAACACTAAGGGTTATGGAAAAGACGTGTCACACAGGGGACAACAATGAAACTAGACCCCTTAATCATCCTCTACATACAAAAAAAAAAAAAAGGAAACATGGGTCGAACCTAGGAGCTCGTGAACAAAACAGAACGTACCATACGTGTGACTCATCCTGAAGTAATTACTACTCTCGATGAAGTAATAACGCCATAATGCCCAGAGTTTCCCTACATAGCCTAACCGAGGGGCCCAATCCCCTAGCAGTGTGTAATCTATACTAAGGGCCACTAGCTTGTGAGTAATCTAAACTAGTGCGGAAATCATTCTCAAAAGATTCACTTACAATGTTGGGTTCCCATGTCAACACGTATAATAGAAGGAAAGGGGTGAGTTAACAAAGTCAATCAAGTAGCACAAACATGACAGACAAATAATGTAGCCAACATACACCATATATCACCCATGAGTCACCCCAAAGAGGGTTTTCCCAAATAGTTTATTTTATTAAAGTTTCAAACGGGCCTTCACCAATTTTAATAGAAATCCTCATTTCTCAAGAGAACTAAAACACTTGTTCACGCTTCAAAATAAATCATTTATCAATAAACCCTAACTACATTTGAAATTCCATGAATTATTTTTAAAGGAAAAATGGGAATTCTTTCACTACTGACTGTCCATTCATCATTAAAATATTTCAAGTGACATGTATAAAATAAAGGGCTCTTTTTTACACTAAATAATCATTTAAAAATTAATTATTTTATATTATTTCCCATGTATTAAAATTAATAAAATACCAAGCAATCAATAAATTATAAATTTAAAGGAGAGTGCAGTAGGGGGCCTACCTTGGCTCACAGCTTGAACACGACAACGTGACATGCCTCGCACAGGTGCACAGGCACGCGCAAGCCTATGATCGTTGTAACACAGGGTTACACCAAAAATGCACAATAACAAAGGTTCATAAACACGGACTTAAAACAATCCAAAATAACAGACAACGCAAACCCCACATAGAAATGTTTTCCAAACCCAAAATGCACCATCAACACTATTTACTAAACCCCTTTTAAAATCCACAAAGTGTTTACAAAAACCACACAACACCAAAATAACTCACTAATCATTTTAAAGATCCAGAATACAATTTTAAGAAAACACTCACACAACCTGAAAAAAGTTCATGACACGATGAGATCAACATTTAAAAACATGTACACCTAAAAAATTTCCAAAACCAATCACACAACATCAAAATTATTTAATAAATTATCTAAAAATTCATAAACTTATTTTGAGTAGAATATTACGGGTTTTCATAGACAAAACAAACTCAATACCACATAAACAGTTTGGTATAACCCTTACACCATTTTTAAAACACCTTTTCATCATTTTAGATAATATAATAAACCATAAATAAATAAATAAAACCTTATTAAAAAAAGAAAAATAACAAGGATTTACCCACTAAACTCACAGAAAACCCTCTATTATGACCAAACGTACACAACACCACATCAAAAACAAAATTACCACCACTTTCACAGATTAATAAACTAACTACAAAATTAAATAAACCATTTTCACAGTTAACCAAACCACTAAGAAAATTTATTTAACAATTTCAAAGGGTGTCGCATGACTCAAAATCTCAAGAACTCACTCAAGACTTCTTTTATAACAAAACACACATTGACATCACACCGAAACACAGATGAAATCCTTGAAAATTTTAATAAACCAACAACGCATTTTATAAAACACAACAACTGGATCAACCATGGGTTTCTAGAGATCAAAACACCCGTATCACATAACCATGATGTTAAAGACATAAAAACATATAAAACCTCAAGTAAAACTATATTCACACCATGAAAAATGATCAATGAATATAATAAATTAATTAAATGGGAAAATTAATTCAACAAAAAACACTTATAAGCGGAATTACCTACCTCAAACATGGACGGATCTCCTGAAACTGGTGCAAGACCTCTTTCACACTGCAACCTCACCAAAGAGAAGCCAAAAACACCCCATGGTATAAGTTCGACACAAAAAAATTATGATTTGATCTACAAGTAACAACCCCTCAACCAAGGAGAACACCAACATAACAACCCCTTACCATAGAGGGAAATAACTTCACTGGAGGGAGGAAGCAAGCCAGACAGCGGTTGCGCTAGCAAAGTCTCACCTGGAAAGGGGGGGGGGGGTGCGCCGGCTGGATGGAGGGTAAGCTAGGGGGTCGCCGGACCCAGTGTGGATGCGATGACGGCGTGAGGGAGAGGTCGACACGATGAGGGAGGGTCTCAAGGAGGGATCAGCGGTGGGAAGAGTGGCTGGTGAGGCCTGGGAGAGCTTGGAGGTAGCAGCTAGGGGAAAACGGGGAAGGGATATGGGCACGACATAGGAGGATTGATGTAGCGTAGGAGTGAAGTGAAGGGAAGGGCGAGCCCAGGTGCGCAGGGAGGCGGGGAGGGTGGCGCTGCCGGCAGGGTCGACCATAGGGGTGACGAGGGAGCACGGTAGGGGTCCTCGAGGGGCGAGGCGGCTCACGTGGTCATGGGGGAGGGTTGGTCGGTGATGGAGGTGTGCCAGGTTGGGTCGCGCCACAAGGGTGAGAGGGGTAGGAGGGAGAGAGAGTGTGTGTGGGATGGAAGAAACCCTAGCAAAAAAGAGGTAAAAAATCTAATAAACTAATCATGATAATAGAAATTATAGAAATTATAATAATATTACCATAATAATAATAATAATAATAATAATAATAATAATAATAATAATATAGCCTGAAAATAATTCCTAATGATAACTTTAATTATCATTAATTTAATTATAATATTTATAGGGAAAATAATAATAATAATAATAATATGATGATGATGAAAATTAAAATAATAAAATTATTAATTTAATTTTAATAATAATAATAAAATTATTAACAACAATAAATATTTTAAATAACACAATAAATCACAAACTTCACTCATTTTAATTTTACTTCATTTTTCTTTACTTAATCTTATTAATTGGATATCGCATCCTCACAGCCCGCACACAACTCAAGTGCTCATGTGCGGACCATGCGGTAGCTTCTGTCTGATCTAGAAGCAGTCGTACGTGTTTCCAGGTTGACCGCATTGCCTTCACTAACTGTGCGGTGCCCACGCACCGGCAGGAATATTAATAATAATAATAACGATAAAAATTTATCATTTAAATTTTCATAAAAATTATAAAATTATTAACAACAATAAAATATTTACCCATTTTAATTTTTCCGAAGGCAGGCGGACCATGCATATGCTTGGGCGGAGCTGGGTGGTGTTTTCTAAATGCGCTTCACCCGTGCACCCTGTGAAATCAACTCAAGAAACACATGTTTTTTGACATAACTCAAATGTTTTTTGTCCGGGACTCAACTCAGACCCCAACTAATTTTTAAAAGTCAATGAAAATTATAAAATAAAATAAAAAGGTATGTCAGGGTGTGACAAAGGGCATCTTCAAAACCAATAGTTTTATGACACTTCTTAATGAATAACAATAAAATAATATTACTATTAACATTATTAGTAAATGTCACGATGAATAAAAAAGAATAATTCAAATATTTCTTTTCTTCATGAATTATTACATTCATAAAATAAATATTTTAAATAAAACAAATTTATACAATTCATCTTTATTAAATAGTTGACATAAAAAGAATAAACTTCAGGTTTATTAAGGTAGTAAAAACTATTGTAAAAATAAGAATTGTAAGAAATTCATCTTCAAGTACTCATGTACATAAAATATTCTTCAGATAATTTTTACACAACTTCTAATTATAATTGAAAACATATTATAAAACATTTATCTAAAAATTTATTTCAATTACATCAATTAAATGAAAATAAATATTATTTTTATAAAAAATAATTTTAAACTAATGGTAGATTTAAATACCTTGTAATTGATTGATCTAGGATTTTTTAGTGGTAGATTAACCTATGGATGGTCTCCAATAAGATCTACCATTACAGATTGGAACAGAGGATCTACCATTGATGTACAATGGTAGATTGATCTACCAATTGTGTCCAATGTTAAATTGATATACCATTCCAACTTTCTAGTGTCTTGTTGCAACTGTCAAGAATGAATGAAAAAGGTGAACTAAGAAAAAACTACACCCATGACACTATACCATTGTTAAGGAGATCTACCAGTGAAAGAAAATATCTACTCGTGGATGATGATCTACTGGTTGATGTCCAACGGTTTATAGATCTACCATTAGTTCATGATAGAGCTTCTGCTACTTGTTCATCCATTTTGTTTGAACTAACTATTAACAAACATTTTAAAACCGATTTATGAAGGAAAAAGTAGACAAATTATGTAATATATCTTTGATTAAAGATCTAAAATTGGAAAAATGGTAGATTCTAAAGTGGACTACTAGTGTCCGAAGGTAGATTGATCTTCGGGTGGTAGAGTTGATCTACCGGTCATGCAAGGAACCATCAAAGATAGAGAAGGTTTTCAACCACTGGCTCATGATGATATTGTATGAATAACTCAGGTTACTAGTGAATTGATTAAGGGCTGATGAATAATATGAATTCAAGCTACGATTTTTGGACAAATGAAGATGTGTGAAGTGAAGAAGAATGTTTCTATGTACAACACCTAGACTAAAGACGACTATGGAGACCTCAACATTGTTCATAGGCAGTTTGTTCAAAAACTCTGATGAGTTGATGATAGTTAAGGATAGATTAGGAAGAAGGAAAGGAATTTGAAAACTAGATGTTGGTTAAAATGATTAAAGCATAGCAGATCAAAAAACTGATCAAATGGTGGAGATCAGTCTAATCGAACAACCAAGCATCTTTTTGAGATTTTAGAAGCAGGAGAACAGTAAAACTATTTCATGAATCCCACATTGGTTCTGTGATGAAGTGATCAACCATTATAACATACAAAATGAACGTTCCCCCCAATTAAGATTGCTATTGGGTATCAACACCAGTTACATAATCACAAACACTCATAAGCCATAGCCTAGTGGGATTACCTAACACAATCAATGCATGAACTACCATGCTTTATACACAGGCCTGGTCTCCTTAGGCCAATAAATAACCTAGAACACCTTTTTCTCTATGCGTTCTACCTATGGAAGTCCCTCCCATGGGTTTGACCCCTTAGTCCCCCTAAGAGTTGGTGATATCTAACATTGGTGGGACACATTAGATGGGCTATTTTTGATAAAGATACACGTTAAAAAATATATTAACAATCATTTAGTAAATTTAGAAGAGTAATAATCATTGAACAGATAATATTATTAAAAAATGTAAATGAAAAATATTAATATTTATTTTTTATAATTTAATTAAATGTGATGAGAAATTAATTTTTTTAAAAAATAAAACTATTAAATTATTAAAACCCAATTTCAAATACTAATAATCTATCATTTTTTAAAAATTAAAAAGCATAATATTTATTAAATTTTAAATAAATAATCTCCCCTTTTGAAATTTATCAAAAATTATATCGAAATTAAATCTTTAAAAAAATATCCCTTTTAATAAAAAATAAGTATTTGAAGAGTAATAAAGTTGTATATTTTCATAATAGTAAACAAATGGTTACAATATTTAAAAATAAAAATGAGTTAAGAAAGAGTAATAGTTTAAAAATGAATTATAAATAGTAATAACTAATTATCATTTAATTATAATACAATTTAAAAATTACATTAAATTATAGAACACATGAAAAAAGATATTTAAGAATAGTGATTATACTAAATTGAAATGTTAAGATTGTAAAATATCCAATTCAAACATTATCTTCTCAAATTTAACATAGTCTAATGGTTTAGAAAAAATATAAGATAATTGTTTTTTAGTAAAAAAAATTCTAAATATATATCACCATAATTTTAATGTTATTAAAAAAATAAATCTAACATCAATGTGTTTTTGTATAGATTTTTGACATGGATTTTAGAAATTTAAATACCACTTGAATTATCATCGAAAAGAGTAATTTTATTAAAAATCGTATTAAAATAATACAATGCCTTTTTAATCCATATACTATGAGAATAAAAACTAGAAGTAGAAACATATTTAACCTTGGATGTTGAAAATTATACTGATAGTTGTTTCTTAGAACGATATGAAATTAAAAATTTCCCTAACATATTACACATACCCATAGTGTTTTTATATTAAAGTCTTCCACCTCCAATGTCATAATCAGAGTAAGATAGTAGATCAAAAAACAATTATCATTAGAATATAATAATCTAGTATAAATAGTACCCATGATATATAAAATTAATCTTTTAAGAGAATTAATATGAATTTGTTTAGGGTTATACTAAAATCATACCCACAAATAGACTGAGAACATTATGTATGATCTAGATGTTGTGAGATAAAACTAATTGCCTATCATACCTCTGTACAATTTAATATCATCTGACTTATCAGACCCATCTAAATCCAATTTTGAATTTTCACTTGTGGGTGTTTTCATAGTCTTACTAGAATAAATTCTAAACCACTATACTAGTTCTTTATCATATTTATCTTGATTTAAGAAAATACCATCTTTCCATTGATCAATTTGATGTCTAAGGAACCATTTTAGGTCTTCCATAAAGATCATGAAAAATTCAATTTTCATCACCATAGAGAAATCATTACATATTAATCATTTGTTAAACCAAATATTATATCATCAACATAAATCTATATAATAAGTATATCATTTGAAATTCCATTTATAAACAATGTTGGATCAAAATTTTCTTTATCAAAATCATTTTGAAATAAAATTTGTGTTAGTTTTTAATAGAAAGATATTAGAGATTACCTAATACTATATATGGATTTATTATGTTTTAAAACATGATTTGGATACCTATTATTTTCAAATACTAGGGGTTATTGTTTCATAAAGTTCTTCTAAAATTATTCCAATTTAAAAGTAACCTTTTTTACATCCATTTTCAATAATTTTATGTTTTGAAAAAAATACATAAGCTAATAGAATTCTAATTTTCTTGATCCAAGAACTGGGATTAAAAGAATCATTAAAGTAAATTACTCTTCTTGGTAATAACCTTGAGCTACTAGTGTTGCTTTATTTTTAACCATGTTTCTAACTTCATCAAGTTTAATTCTAAAAATCCATTTAGTTGCTATTATAGGTTTATCTTTGGGAAATTCAACTAAATCCCATACATTATTCCTTTTAAATTGATTTAAATCATCATATATTTAATTTATCCACGTTGAATAAATTAAATCATTATCAATATTTAAAGGAACAAAATCAACAACAAAAGAAGTGTTTTCACACTAACGTGAAACATATTTTTTGTTTCTATAAAAGATTCTATATTACAAGTTACTTTTTCAATATAATGATATTTATGATATTTAAATTCCTTAGGATTAGTTTGAGAATAGATATTCTCCCCCTCAATTGATGAATTCTCGTTATATTGGTCATTATTTTCACCAAAATTAAATTCACTAAATCAATCATTTTTTTTGATTGATTCTGAATCATACATATTAGAATTTTTTTCTTTAAACTTAACATGCACAGATTCTTCAACAAAAAATGTTTTCTTATTGAAAACCCTATAATTTTTATAGCATTGAAATATCCTAAAAATATCCCTTTATAAATTTTAAAATTGATTTTTTCTAAATTATACTTTTTATTTAAGATATATAATTCTCATCCAAATACCCTAAAATATATTACTTTAGGTTTAAACACTTTAAAACGTTTATAAGGGGTCTTATTTTAGAATGGTCTTATAGAAAATCTATTTAATGTATGAAAATATGTATTTATAGCTTCTTCCAAAGATTATTTAGGTATACTAAATACCATTATCATTGACCTAAACATTTCTTGAATAGATATGTTCTTTCTTTCTACCACAGCATTCTGCTGTGGTGTTAGAGGGGCTGATAAATAATATTTATATGCTTCTGGATCAAAAAATTTATAAAATTAAAAGATCAGACGTTCACCACCTATATCACATATAATAAAGATGATTTACATATTTTTAAAGTTTTGAATTAGCTTATAGAAGGAACAAATTTTGGTTAAGGTTTCATTGTTATGAGATAGGAAATAAATCCATAAGATTATGCTATAGTCATCTACAATTAAAGACATTCACTTCTTAACACCAAAAATTACAGGTTGAATAGGTCCAAAAATATCACGATTTAATTGTTATAAAAATATAGCAGTACTAACATCATTTACAAATTTAAATCTTTTTTTGTGCTACTTACATTTTCAATAGGAATCAAACATATAGTACTTACTTGTATGTGACTTGGGAAGTTGAAGAACTTTTTCATGCTTTGATAGATTGTGAAATAATATGAAGTTTTCATGTCCAAGCCTATGACTCCATATAATGTAAACTACTTATATAGTATACAAAAATTTAACATTTTTTGGTTAAATTAGAGAAATAAATAAGTAAAACATTATCTTTTCTATTGGCAGAAAATAAAACACATTTATTTTTCGGAACGAAAAATTTATCATTTTTAAAAATAAAATTTAATCCATCATCACATAACTGTGATATACTTATAATATTTTCTTAAACCATGCACATATAATAATTTTTAAATAATAAGTATTTTAGAAAAGCCAACTTCACCAATAAATTTAATATGACCTTTAGAGTTGTCTCCAAATGTGGTAAGGCCACCATCATAAGAGTTGAAGGATATAAATTTTGAAATGTCACTTTTCATGTTCCTGTAGTATCCACTATCAAAATACCATGATTATTTGATATTATAAGGAATATTTCCTAAAATTAAATAATCAAACAGGCTATTTTTGAACCCATGATAGCTTGGGTTCAACTATATTAGTAGTACAAAATTTTGGAACCCTAATTGATTTAAAGCATTGACTATTGGTCTGAATAGAGAATAAATCAATAGAAATGAAAGTTATAGAAGTCTCCAATTGTTTTTTAAATCTCAGTGAACACTAATTAAAGTATTGGAAATTGGGTCTATACCCACGGTTTTGTGAAGAACCATGGGTATAGGTCTCCCCTATACCCACGGTTTTCGAGAATCATTGGTATAGGGATATTATGGGGAATTATGCGCACGGTTTTGGAAAACCATGGGTTTAGGTCCCCTATACCCACGGTTTTGTCAAAAACCATGGGCATAGGTTTTTTGAAGACCTATACCCACGGTATTTCCAAAACCGTGGGTATAGGGATTGCTCGGGAGACCTATACCGACGGTTTTTCAAAGCCGTGGGTATACGGGGTATTTTTTTCAAAGACCTATACCCATGGTTTTTAAAAACCGTGGGTATAGGATTCCTGCGTTATGGCAGGGAAAAAATGGGAAAAAAATTGTGCGGGATGAAATAACTTTTACGTGGGAATAGGGTCTTAAATAATATAACTATATGAATACCAATATTTATTAATATAAATTTGATAACTTCATTGGTTTTGTTCCCCATTATGTTCTGTGAAGTGCATTTTTTGAATCTTGGCAAGGTAAATATTCAAATATTCCAGAAATATTAATATAAGTGTAAAATCATATAGATATATAAATATAACCCTCATAGTGTAGTTGGTTCACCAGTCTACTTTGTCCCTACAGGTCGTGTGTTCGAAACCCGATGATCGCGATTTTTAGATAACAACATTGATATTAATATATTAAAATAAAATATATATGTATACATATAAAAAGGTTAGCCCAGTTGGTCTGTTGGTGAAGTGCGGCGCCTCGCCTAGTGGGATTCGCGGGTTCAAATCCCTCTCCTCGCTAATTTTGAAATTTCAATTCCCCACGGTTTCAAATCGTGGGGTAAGTGCCCTGCCACGTGGTAAGTGCCTTTCCATGTAGACTATTTGTGTGTGACACACCTATACCCATGGTTATACCAAACCGTGGGTATAGGTCAAGAACCCTATACCGACGCCCTTCCATCCCACGGTTCCCAAAACCGTGGGTATAGCCTATACCCACGGTTTTGGGGGTTATACCCATGGTTTTGAACTGTGGGTATAACCCGTTTTTCCAGTAGTGTTAGAATATTTACCTTTAATTATACATTTAAAAAAATTTACACTAGATATACTTCATTTTTATATTTTCTGAAAGTTATTCTTATTTAAACATAGTGATAAACATTCATAACCAAAACCATTATTTTTTTTCATAAATAAAATCCTTATATCATACTTTTCATTACCTTTAAAAAATGTAGCTAAATTCCATTTAATAGTAGAAACTTAAGTTTTCAAATTCATAATATTTTTTTGAATAGTTTATAAATATTAATATACATTAACATTTGACACAGAATATGTGTTTCTTATATTATTATTTTCATACTGAAAGATCTTAAATTCATTTTCAACTTACGTTAAATCATATAGAACTAAATTAAATATTCCTTCTCAATATTTATCATTTATTGCGAGAATTTTTTTTAACCTTATCATTTTAAACTTTTCATTTTAACAATTTTTAATCATAAACCTATATAGATATATTATTTTAGGAAACATAGATATTCAGATTCACACATTCCCTTTTTTATTTTCTCATTTTATTTAAAAAAATATTAATTTTTAATTTTTATGTCAGAGTACTTTTCAATTATCCTAACACCATAATTTCATAATTATTCATTTTCTTTAAACTATTTTTTAACTTTGGTATTCACAGAATCAGAGTAAGAACATGAATCAGAAACATTTTGATTTTTATTTTCTAATAAATAATTATGATCTACATGTGTAGAAGTTATTAAATAAGAAAATATTGAATCATTTAACTCACACTATATACCCATATGGTTAAGATTCCCTAAATCCTGTTCACTTGTAGAATCACTACTAGAGTTGGAACTATTTGATTAGTCCCAAAATCCAAAAAAAGATTGATTTTATTTTCTTCTTTTCTATTTTTATTTCATTAGATATTCAATTTTCGGGAAGCCAGTCCTTTTGTTCCATTTCTTCCAACACTAATATCATGTAAATTCTAAAACATAATTTTTTTATAAGTATTAGCTTTATTACAGTCATTTATGATCATCCACTTGAATTTCATCTTTATACCTTTTTTTATGAACTTGAAAAACATATTACTAAAGTGATCTATCTCTTTATCACCTTCCAGGAAATCAGATTAAGAGGAATTAGAGGTATCAATAACATTAGATTTCAATGAAATACATTTTCTCTTCTTACACACCTCATAAAAAATATTCTTCAGCTCTAACTCATACTAAAATAGAAATAATACTATTTTATCTAAATTATACTCCTTAAAATTCTTAGTCTCATCGATGGACACCTTCTTTGCATGCCTTATTTTTGGAAGGGCTCTCAGTAATCTTTCCACCTAAGTTGTTTTACCCATAAATTCTCTATGATTACTCATACCATTATAAGTACTTGTAAACTAATGGAAAATCTGGTTTATAGATTCATCATCTTCCATATTGATGTCCTGGTATTTGTCTCGAAGCATTCCAAGCTTGATTCTCTTGAGATTTTCTATCCCATAGTGAGTCACTTGAAGTTTTCTCCTTATACCATGGGATGCCTTACAAGCTAAAACATGACTATAGACTCTTCTATTTACAGTATAGTACAAAATACTTTTATCTTAATATTTCAAAACATATTTAATCATGTAATCACCCACAAGTGGCTTCAGATCAACTTTAGGAAGCTCATATGGCTTATAAATGATAGTATAGTGATCCACACTCAACTGTTTCAAGTAATCTTCAATTACGCCTTTCTAGTATTCATAGTCACTTCCATCGAAGAATGGGGGTTTTGGGGAATCCATCCATCATTGGAATTTACACCTACAATCTTAAAAGAAACTTTTTATTTTATTCCTTATACTGTTAAGCCTAGGATATCGGGTTATTATAGAGTCAAATATAACAAATAGAAATAATTTGAGAGGATAACTATCCTTTAAAGAAGGTCCTACACTCTGATAATAATTTTCGGATCGATATTGATGAAAATAATGTTTATAGAGGGTGTGTTTATTTATTTTTTAAAAATTAAAGATAAATCAATCAGAACTACTGGAAAAATTGACTATTTACGATAGGTTAATTGCGAGGTGTAGTTAACCCATCACAAATATTCCACAAAATTAACTTATTTGCGACAAAAAAATTATTATAGCACAAAATGTCATCATTAGTGGTAGAATAAATGTTCGTTCACAAATAAATTTGGTTGAAATTACCACCGCCCAGTGCGAAAAGTAGTAGAAAGAGTAGATATTGTATGCTAATAAAGATGTAACACTATATCTATCGCTATAATTAATCATATAGGAAACATTTCTGATTGTCATTATTATCCTTTGAAAATAAATTTGAGATTTTTTTCGTCGCATTTATAAATTCTACCACAACTACTTTGTCGCAATAAATAATAAATTAAAACATACGACCCCCTTCTTCTTCTCCCACGCCTTCCTCTCCATCTATCAAACGTCTCACAATGCATGACAGATGACGTCACCCCCTCGAGTTAATCTTTTCCAGTCAATTTTTTTTCATATTCGCATATGAATCACGTTGGTATAGATTCCTCATGTATGCTCTTTTATTCTTTTTGCTTTTTTCCATTTTATCGTACATGATTTAGTTTGGGAAAACCAATGGTTAAGTAATTTATCTAACATTCCTAGTTTATTTGGCATTTAGGATTGCTGCAAATTTATTATTCCATATTTGGGTGTTAATCGGCTCTACATGAGTTATTTCAATTGTTTTTACGTATTTGGTAATTTTTTTGTAATATATATACATATTACCTTATTAATATAAATATATAAATATTTTAAAAATACATGTATGGTTTTTAATATATATATATACATATGTATGTATATTAAAATGTGAATATATATATATATATATATATATATATATATATATTAAGACAACATCTATGGTTATATATATATAAACACACACACACACATGTATATAAACGTTTAAAAAACATTTAATAATTTTGATATATATATATATATGTATGTATTTATGTATGTATGTATGTATATATGTATTGATTTGATTTGTATATTTGTTTAAAACAACCTGTAAGAATATTTTATTAAGAAATCATGAAATATAAATATATTAACATCTGAATATGTGTATATATATATGTTTTAAAAAATCATGTAACGTTTATTATATGTAAATGTGTGTGTGTTTCTATTGATTTGATATGTATATTTGTTTAAAAAATAGTCAAGAATATATTTGATTTATTTATATTATTCAAGAAATGGTGATATATTTATAGTAGTTATTAAAAATGTAATAATAATTTAAATAATTAGTAATAATAATTAAATATCTTTTAATAATTAACAAATAATTAGTCAATATTATTAATAAATAGTAAATATAAGTGTTAATTACAAAATATTATTAATAATTTACATATTTGAGGAAATTATGATAAATTTTAATTGTATGGAAATTTAAAACATGAAATACTAGTGATTGTTAAAAATTAGTGATATTTTTTATAAATTCAGTTACAAATAAAAAATAATTAGTATTACTTAACAAATAATTTTATCAACTAATAAAAATAATAAAATATTTTTAATAAATACTAAAATGTTTGTCGTACCATGTAAAAAAATATAAAAAATAATAACAACTATTAGAAATACACAATAATCCATACAAATGTTATATTAATTAATATAATTTATATTAATAATTTATATAAATGTTTTAATATATATGACTATTATTAATAAAATTTTAAAAAGTTTATCCTCATGTGAGATTTTACCAAACAATCGATGTACACAAATGTTATGTCAAGCCTAAGGTAAACATAGCATCCTCAATCTAATGGTTGTCTTATATTTCTAATATGATACACCGTTACAAAAATACTTCATTTTTTTTGTAAAAATCTATAATAAAAAATTAAATGAATTACCATCATATGTGACATTACCAAAATCTCGACACCCTCTAAGGATATGTTGTATCTAGGGTAAATTCTATATCTCAGAGCTAAAGGTGGTCTTCGGTTTTTTATATGATACAATGTTTGGGAGATAAATAAATTTTTTTTTATACAATATTATGATAAAAATATTAAATAAATTATCCTCACGTAAAATGTAACCAAACACCCAACACACTCAAATATTATGTAACGCCTATGGTAAACCCAATATCCTTGATCTAATAGTGGTCTCTCATTTCTGTTATGATACACCATCATAAAGATACTTCATTTCTTTTGGTAAAAAAATATAATAAAAACAATTATTGAATTAACATCATGTTCGATGTTACTCAAGTCTATATGTGCACATATGTTATGTTACGTCAAGGCTAAACCTCACATATTGGACCTAACATAGGTATCCGATTTTTCATATGATACATAGTTTGAGAGATACTTAATTATTTTTATAAAAACATATAATAAAAATATTAAATGAATAACCCTCACATGAAATGTAACCAAACACCTAACACAAATAAATTTATGTCACGCCTAGAGTAAATATTGTATCACATGCCTAATGGTAGTATAACATTTCCCATATGAGACACCGTTATGGAGATATCCCATTATTTTTAGAAAATAGCATGTTTATGATATAATATTTATAATATTTTTATTCTAATTGAGTCTAGCCTCTTCTTAACCCGAAATATATTTCTAACCCAGCACCCACTCTGATAATATTCCATAAAATATTCCAAGATGTTGAAATATTATTATAATTTTCAATTATTCACAATAATCTGTAAATAATTATTCTTATTTATATTTTTCTAGATAACTATGGACCCATGAAGTAGACACCAATTTCTATTACGTGATCATTACTGGATAAATATTCATAAAAAGTCCAACAGATCAGGTATAAGTCCTTTCTATATTTATGGTTTTGAAACATTTATTTCATTTTCATTATCGATTTCAGAATATGTTTATGAATGAAAAATTTAATTTTCATTTAATAAATGTGATCTTAGAAGATTAAAGAAATTTAACAATTTTGGACTTCATTTATTGCATTTTGGTTTTTGGAACGATTATAATTTTCGGTATCAACATGGTGAAAAAAATTCAGAATAAAATACAAACTTTTTTTGGTTCTAGATCAATCATTTCATAATTTAGAACATGAGTGTGTCGGTCTGTCTATTCAAGAAATGATAACATAGAACAATATTCAAAATCTTGAATTAGATCCTTCTCTGTTTTAATTTTTTTTAAATCTGCTGAGGAGTCCTTATATTTGGTATTCCAGATGATCAAAATTGAATCTATTAAATAAATTATGGCTATTAATTCATATTTTAGAAATTCGTTTTTTAACAGATATTATTATGGGTTAAATTTTGATTCCTAACAGAAATATATTCCCTGTAATTTTTTATAATAATGGTTGGTCCATAATTCAGGTCTTAGTTATCAAAAGATTTATACATGTTCAAATGACTGCATATTATATTATGGTGATTATGAATAACTAGTTAATTTTCCAATATGTGAAAAAATGAGGTATAACAAAGAACAATAATGAACATCCATATTTTCTATGAAATAGTTGTGGTATTTTCCAATTACACCTGATTTAAAAAATTTCTTTATGTCTCAAAACATAGTTACATTGATAAAATGGCATAAATAAAATATTTTCATCAGTAAAAGATTAAATCATACATTTTATGGGGATTCATGTGAACACATTGATCAAATGCAACCATATTTTTATTCAGATCTTCAAGACATGCTGTCGAGTCTTTCTATTAATAGTTTTTGTCCATTTGGAACTGACAACAATCAATATTAATGTCTTTACATTTTCATTACTACGTAAAAGTTACCTCCTTGGATTCTGATGAAGGAACCATATATATATCTGGAGCTATTAATTCCATGACATCCAAATAAAAATATTTATTTTTAATTTAAGCCACAAATTGATGAGTTAATTTCATTATGGAAAAATGGTGTGACTAAATATGGTATCGTTTCAGATCAGAATTTTACATTGAAGGTTTCATTAATATTGATGATCAGTGAACTTCTATAATATGGTATGTTATATGGATGAGGTAGACATGGGGTAAAATCATGTACATACTTCATGGTTGATAATCAAGAATTTATGCTCGAAATAATAGTTAGTTTGACTGCAATCAAAGATTTATTCGTACAGATAACCCTATTGATGGAATAGAAATAATCTTACAAAAGGTAGAATTAAAAAAGATGAACCTTCAAGAGTATTATCATGTGTTCAAGAAAAATCTATTATCTATGCATTACCTCCTATTACATTTAGAACAACCATAAATGAATAAAAAATAGATTGTTTTAGGAGATATCATAATTGGATAAAGCAGAGTACTTTTCTTAACTTATATATTGGTATGATTTGTTGGTTTATCACATTTTTAAGTAAGTAATATTGAGAATAATTTTTTTGATAACATATTTTATACCATGTTGGAAATTCCCAGTAAGACCAAAGTTAATGTAAAGGCACAGTTAGATCCTTCTTAAATTTATATAACCCCTGAACGTAAATTATTTGAAGTTGAAATATCACACAATTAAACGAATCAAAGATCATATTATAAAAATTATAAAAATGACATTTATTATTCTTTCAATGAATTTGATATTTTTTTATAGCATATGGTTAAGTTTCTAATTTTACTCACTGTATCAGAAATGGACATATTACTAGTTTGAAAAGTCAGGTCTACCATGTCATAATGGAAATATTATTTCTTGTTCATCTTATAGGGACGTTGAATTAATTAATCTAGGATACGTTGACCTAAATATCCCATTTAATCAGATATATTTGTTCAAAATCATCAGATTATGATGCATTGTGTATACTGCAAAAGGATGTTGTTCTAATTTTATATAAATTCGTGAAAATACTCCAACCAGGATTCTTTGAATCAATGGTACAATTAATATTTCATTTTTCATATAATGATAAATGTGCAGTAACTGTACCATATTGATGGATGTACCCATTTGAAAGATGAATGAAAAAGTTAGAGAAGAAAGTACATAATAAAGAATCCATTAAAGGGTTAATTGAAGAACCATACTTATTGGAGAAAATTTCAAATTTATGATCTCATTATTTTCAATCAGACAAACCTTCAAAATATAACTGGATGGGTTGTAATGAGACAAATGTTGATAATGTCATGTGTTGGATCTGAATCTACGGATTACACACAAGAGGGGGGTGAATTGTGTCTTTTCAAAATTATTACAATCTCTTCAATTTAGACAAATTCTGTCCACTATGCTTTTGCACGATTAAATATGCAGCGGAAAAAGTAAAAGCATGAACACACAGATGTATAGTGGTTCGGGGAACAGAAGGCCCCTAGTCCACTCCACCAACTCTCAAATCCACGAGCTTGGCAATTTTCACTATCTGGTCCTCGTTTCCACAGACCTGTCCACAACTGAGTACAGGCAGTTGACACCTTTACAAGATTCAGGCAAACACAGCCTTCATGGTTCAAACACGAACCCACACAGCTTAGAACGAGAAGCTGATCACTCAAAAATAAAAAGGGTTTCGATAAAGAAAACACTTCTCCAGTTGTTCTTCACAATTGCAACAGAATGCAATTGACAGTAGATAGATCGTTGTCTTCAGAAAATAAAGATATGTAATCAAAACAGTTCTGAGTCGATCCAGTTACAATAGATATTACCAGAAACTTCACAACTTCAGCAGCAATATATTCACAACAGATAGTCGATGTAGAACACGTGAATCTGCTATCAAGATCTTCCTTCGGTAATAAAGGTTTTACACTTCTTCTCGATCACCAGAAAAGAACGCCTTTACACAGTCTCTGTTTCTTGCTCGTTAAAAGATCAATCTATCTATTTCACACACTTTCCTGTGTATATATATATCCGAAGTTTCCAAGATAGAACATATATATTCAAATCTGAGAAAATCTTCCGGATAAATAGATCCACGAAAATCTCCTTTAGATTCGCGATATTAAAAAGAAATAACAGAGCCGTTGTAACTCCCCTGAAGAATCGGCATAAAAAGCTCCGTTTAAATCAATCAGTAATCCGTTGAAAATCGTCTTTGATTCAGTCAAAGTCGTACTTAAGAATCAGCTCGAAATCCGCCTAACAATCCGCTTGTTTGACCAATGCAAAAGGAAATATCGTCTGTCAAAAATATCCTGACGCCAAACGTAGGGTTGATGACGTGGCTCCAAACGCAGGGTTCACAAACGTAAGGTTCACAAACGTAAGGTTCAGAACGTAAGGTTGAACATACATACTTTCTCTTCAGCATTCAAACGTAGGGTTGATCATCCATACTTTGTCTCGCTTAAACTCTTCAAAGAACATACGGTTGATTATAAAAGTAAGGTTGATGATCCATACTCTTGAGAAACAAACTCAACACTGAAAACTAACGTACGGTTTCTCTTCCATACTTGTCCAACAACGAAAACGTAAGGTTCCTTCCAAACGTAATGTTCTTCTTCAATACTTTTCAACAACGTAAGATTCATTAACCATACGTTTCAAAATAACGTAAGGTTCCTTAACCATACGTTTGTTTTAACATAAAAAGTAAACTTTTCATCCATACGCTACGTTCATCAACGTAGGGTATGAACAGTAATTCCAGTACGCGCTAAAATTGATCTCGCGCTACAGTGATTCCAGAACACGCTAAAATTGATCTCGCGCTACAGTGATTCCAGAACACGCTAAAATTGATCTCGGAATAAATGAAGTATGAAATCTCGTTATATGAAATAAATAAATAAAATAAATTCCTGCAAAATACTCAACGAAATAATTAGTAAATAATTAAGGGTATTTGTGAGCATCAAAATCATCATAAAGAGACAGAGTATTATTTAAAATAATCTCCCCCTTAAAAAAACATTATTTTGAATTGTTTGAAAACAATACATTGCTCAACATCATGGACCATCTGTTATTAGTTATTAATCAACCCAATATTCTTTTTGGTGGTTATCATAAATGATGGTTTTCAAATGAAGAGCTTCATTGAGCTCATACATATGTACTACTAAATTATGAAGAAATCACATGTTTTTTTGTAAAAAGTATTATTTTTCATTATTTTGTTACTTTTTTTAATAAATACCTTTATTTACATTTTGTTTTTTTAGACACTATGTTGACCATATCAAAAAAAAAAATTTATAAAAATTTCATCTGTTTTTCTAGAACAACATCATCATAACAAAAGTTATATTGGTTTCAAAGACTGGTATGATAATATACATTTTATGGAACAACAAATAAAATTTTCAATGATATCTATTATAAATAATTTTCATTGTTTGTGGGAAATGCAACATGAAAAGAGAATTTATAGTCAATTATGTGTGGTAAAAATCCCTCCATCAAAATTTGTAAAATATTATAATGGGTTTGTGGTAAATGGATTTTGATTCCATACATGCATATATGGTGGCTCAAATAAATCATTGAAATGTGGAGTTTTTTTTAAAGGATATAATCATAAAGAAAATGAAATTAAAGTTTATGGTATACAGGATGAAATAATTGAGCTATCTTATCTGAGGCCAAATTACGTAACATGTTTTAAATTTCATTGGTTTGATACTGATCGAGGGTTGTGAGTTAATCCATGAAATGGATTCATTATCATTAAATATAACATTTTTCCTATATCAGATGAATAATTTATGTTGGTACATCAATCACATCAAGTTTATTATAAAAATTACAATGATGTTTCACGAGATTTGAATGATTGGTGGAGTGTAATAAAAATTAAATAAGGTTACCATTGGTTAATTTAAAATAAAAATGGTTCTTTCGATGTGAAACATATTGTATTTTTTCAATAAAAAATTCCAAAATATATTTCTTACTCGACCAGATCTAAATATCTATGATGAACCCCCCCCCCTCATTTAAGAGATGATGATATAGATAATGTTGATAAAATAATAAAGGATGATGAAACTAAATATCGTATGGAAGGTGACGATGGTGAATATGTGGATGAAGACATTTTCCTCGATGAAAATGCTGACAAATATGATGATTGATGTATTACATTTAGGTATTTATTAGTTTTTTATATATTATATTTTTATTATTAATTATTTACAGCTAAGTTTGTTTGTTTAAGATGTAAGGACCTGATGATCTATTATGTTCCTTCACTGATGCTTGTTATTATTAGTTTTTTATATTTGATATCCGTATTAACCATTATTTATAGGTAATAATATTAAATTATACATGATATTTATTATTTTTTTTATATTTAATATCTATATAAAAAAATATTTATAGGTTAAATTAATATGTGTTGGTAGTTATTTACAAGTAATTATTATATTATGATATTTACTAGGTTTTTATATATTTGATACATGTATTAAATATTTGTTACATGTAAGATTATTATATTTAGGTATTTATCGGCTTTTTATATTTTATATTTCCATTAAAAATTTCTTATAGGTAAGATTATTTATTTCAGATTGTTGGAGATGCTCTTGATGATCTATTTCATTCTCTCCTCGATGCCCGAATTTCTACTGATGAGTTCAATTCAACAAATATGTTGGACGCAATTCTTATTAGGCGGGATCAACATCCTCTCCATTTCCCACCTGAAATGGAGTATTAATTTTTACCTTGGATGGAGCATACGTGTAATAGGGACACATAGAGATAGACTCTACCCACACTACCCAGTTAGATGGAGCACACATTTTATTAAAAATAATAATTATATTAACATACCAAAATTTCCCTCACACACAATATGCCACCCACACCACCCAATGGACATTCTCTCTCCTTCATATGCAAACTTTTCATTTTTACATAACAACTTTTATCTGATATATTGTTTTAAAATGATATGGAAATTTCACTCCAATGGTACCATTGCGAATGTCATGTCAATACTAATCATTCTAGACCCATATATAATACATAATTTTGAAATTAAGTTTTTTAAATACTGATACATATTTACATTGTATTTTTTGAAAACTATTAATACATATTTGTTTATAAAAACAACATATACTAAAGAAATAACATATGAATATTTTTTTTAAAAAAATTTAATAATTATACATATATATGTGTGTGTATGAATGTATAAAAGCACATAAATATATACACATATACTAATACAATTACATAAAAACATATTACTATAATTATTTAAAAATATACATATATATCACTATATAAAACTATCCAAATGTACATTCATGGGTCCATACATGTATACACATGTATATATGTGTTTTTAAATATAATTATTTATAACTATATATTAATAGAACTATATATAGAATTACATACATAATTCATATAAACAGGTGTGTTTCTGTAAACATATATATAATTATACAGACAACGTAAATTTTACAACAAAAATATATAGTGTATTTTTTTGTATACACTGAATACACTATTTAAGTTATTTATATCTATATATAGATAAATATATTTTAATTGTTTTTATCACACACACATATATAAAAATTATTGATCATATATATAAATAATATGTATTTTTATATAAGCATGTGAATAAAATGTAAATTGGCTACCTATAAATACACTGTAAATATTATAGGGGGGACTTACAGTATATTTTTTTACCAATTTTACATCATACTACATAAATGAATACATAAATATATAAAAAATAATGAGTGTTTATATTTGATTATAGTTATAAATACTTACATATAAAATATTTATGAATATTTTATTAATTATAACTTTTATATAGATTGTATATATTATATATCAATATAACTACATACTATAGATATGTATATATAAAATTATAAAAATGAAAGAGTTTCTAAATTTTTGTATACTTATAAATACTCAGAGTAATATTTTATGTATATTTTAATAATTTTTAACTATCTATATATAGTATTAATTATACTTCAATATAACTATATACAATACATATATATGTGTTTGTGTGTGTGTGTGTGCATGTGTTTGTGTGTGTGTGTATATATATTCACACGAAATTATGAAAATGGTGGAGCATTTACATAAATGCATATATGTATGTGATATATATACCTATATATGTTTACATACAAATATATATATAGATATATGTATGTGAAGTATATACATACATGATTTCATCCAAATATTTAATACATACATGCATTCATACATATATTTAATTATATGTACATACGTACATACATATATAAATCAATATTAATACAAGTACATAAATATATATTAATACAATTATATAAAAATATACATACATATCACTATGTATGATAATAAGTATACACATGAAAACATATATACATACACATTAATACATATGCAAATCTATACATACAATGTAATTCTCCAATTGTTCATATAGATGTATGTATGTGTTTATATATAAAAATGTTAATATGAATGTATGTATATATGTGTACAGATATATATATATATTCATTGGTTTTTATATTTGTGTGTGATCAATAATTTTTATAGGTATATCCAAATATAATGTTATTATAATCAATTTACACACATGCATGTAAATATTATTATATGTACATAAAAAATAAATATAAACATGTATACATATAATTATTTTAGTGTAATTATTTACAATTATACATCAATATATGTATATAAAAATATAAATATTTATAACTGTATTTTAAAGTATACTTATACCAACATAGATAAATCTATATTAATATAAGTGCAAAAATATATATTATTGTAATTATATATAAATATAATTAATGTAATTGCTAATAAATATAAGTACATGCACGTACACACACACAAATAGGTATATAAAATAACATACATTTGTAGGTATATTTAAATACTTATAGACACATGCATCTAAATTATATTATACATACATACATACATACATATTGATACAATAATACATGCATATAAATAGTATTATATACAAACATGCATGTGTGCATGTATATTAATGTTTATTTAAAAATATATATAAGTATATGAATAATATTATATACATTTATATATACATATATATAAGTGAAAACAAACAAATACAAGAAAACATACAAACATATAAATATAAGTACAAAAAAATATGCTTGTATTCATTTATATCAATGATATTATTTACAAATTAAATATGTAAATATACGAATGTAAAAATATTCTAATGGAGATTCCCTAGTGGTGATTGTTAGTGAGAATATCCCATGGGAGATTTCCCAATGCATATTAGTACTTTGAATCTCCCAACAATGATTTCCCAACGCAGATTGGCACTGAGAATATTCCATGGGATATTTACTAGTACAGATTTGTAGTATGAATCTCCAATGGGAGAATTCCCAATATAGATTTATTGTATGAATCTCCCATGGGAGATTACCAACTGGATATATTCATTTAGTTATGTATATATTGATGAAACAAAGGAATTTATATTAATCATGAAGATAAAGTGTAATAAGATCAAGAATCCATGAAGGGAAACAATCCAGATAGAGGTGGTTTTGTCTATAATCAAAATGAGAATCAAGATGGTGTGATGCTTTATTTCCCTCCCTTTTAAAGAATCAGAAGGAGCAAACTGCAAAGCTACGGTTGAGAGGCTGGATTTTTCTGATGAGGAATCCATAGGATAGGATGATGAAATAATATGTGTCAATAGAATTGATGATATTGAGTTTTTCAGATTCAATATGCATGAAATTACATTAAGAATATTTTTCGATGGTTAGACTAGAAATGACAACATGTGATTCAGAAACAGTGGTCTCCCAAATGGCATGGATTGAATCCTATCTATTCACAATGATCATGCAACCATGGTCAAAAACTATCAATATGAATCCAACAATTACACTTTTGGGTAAATAATCATTGACATTTATCTTAAAGATTCCTTCTAGAGGTGGGTTCCCTCTTTCCATAGTGGATCACGAAGAAATAAAATCTTCTAGTTAGGGTCCTGGTGCCACCATTCAATCTAGGAAGTATCTCATTTAATCAAGAAACTAGGGGTTTTTGAGGTGTGATTGAGAATGAAATCATTTCGTCTAACCCATAGATTCCAAGCCATGTTTCATAGAGAGGAAACCTTATCCGTAGTGAATATGGAAGACCACATTATTATCAGTGATGGGAGATCTGGAACCATATCCATCAAAAGTTCCAAAAGATATCCCCAAGTAGACCTATCCTCTAAAACCCCTAGACAATTAGTGATAAAATGAATAGGGGATTCTGTATCATCTGATAAAATGGGGAAGATATGGTTTTCTCTATCATCGTAGTGATACTATATGTTCCAGGTGGGGAGGAAACCCAATCAAATTTTCCATAACAAGTAGTGGATATTTGGGGGGACATCCAAGCGCCGAACAATTCTCCACTACCCCTCTCTACCATAAATGTTAGTGTTAAGAGCTAGTCTGTACCCGGATTTCACTGTACAAGATTCTGATACATCATTTCTTCAGAAGAGATAGTCATTCCCCACATCCATCATATAGGTAATGATAAGGGTAATCTTTATATTCTTTTCATTATACCAAGAGTAAATTTTATCCAAGCACTATCCAGAACCATAACCATCTAATAGGCTGCGGACAATAGCCTCCTCAGATCCAGGAATGATTGGGGAACTAGCCATCATGCTATCATTGTATATCACGAAAGGATACTTCCAAATGTTAACTTTAATTCCATACCTAATCCTCCAGCTAGTCCCTTTTTCATGTAATTTTCACGATCCCCAAACACTCTTCCATAGGAAACTGGGGCAGGGTCCTAAAAAGGAGTCTTAAAAGGCAGAGTGAGTAAAATATTTTCCATGAAGAATCAGGATGTAAGAAGATGAAGGTTAAGTTAGAAGGCACCATCCCAGCCTAGCCATCTTTCCTTCCTTGAACATATCAAGGTTCCAAAGGCCCATACCACCACTTTCTTTATATACATATGCATGTTTATACTAATTATTGCATGTACTTATATTTAATTATGCAAACATATATATAGGTATATTTGTATGTAACATTTTCACTATATATTCATGTACTTATATAAATATATATTTATATATGTATCCATGTACATACATATATTTGAATATGTGTATATAAGCCTATATGTATTAATATACACACAGGTATATGTATAATAATATATGTAGGCATGTATCTACACATATATGTAACATATTAACATGTTTAAGTATGTAAAATCTATTATTTATTTATATATATGCATATATATAGTTTTTTAGATGTCTACTGTGTTTATAAAAGTAAATTATGTACATGCACACATATTCACACACACACATATACATGAATACATTATCTATGTGTGTGTGGCTAAATTTCTATTCATCACCTAAAAATGACTTTAATTTTACAACAACAACATATATATATATATATAAAGGTTCAGACACATATATGTAGTAATAAATATGAAAGTGTAAATAAAAAAATAACTATTAGTTAAAAAATATATAAGTGTTGATCTATAATAATTAATATATAAAAATTTTAAGAAATATTGATATATAATTTTTAAAAATGTAAAAAATATATTTATAAATGTTATTATATTAAAACATACAACATAATTACCATATAAAGTGTATATAAAAAATTAATTCAAAATTCTATACAAAACAATTTATGTTGTATGTATAATTATATATATGTTTATGAATATATACACATGTTTATGTGATATATATATGTAAGTGAATATATATATTAGCTGCTTGGGGGTACAAATACATTTAAATACACACACACACACACACACACCTCACACACAGATCAAAAAGGCAGGCCATAGCCCCCCAAGGGGATAACCTACCCATAAATTCTTATTTATTCAGTACATGACCCAAAGGCATAGTGGGTATGAAGCCCGTTACATGTCTCGTAGGCCTAGTGGGTATGAAATCCCATTACATGGCTCTGAATGCCCATATTTTTGACCTAAAGGCCATTCAATGAATAGTATTTCTATAGTAATAAGGCTACTACAGTGCTTCTTACAGGGATACCACTACTATAGTTCCTACCACAGTGCCCACCACCACTACAGTTCCCCAGTTGCTATAGTCTCACAACTACTACAATACCTGCATCCAATGGGTTTTGAACCCCCAACCTTGATGTACTATTACAGGGTGCTTACCATAGCACCAACCCCCCACTACTATATAAGTGAATATATATTTCTATTCACATATACTGGTAAATATTTATATTTTTATATACATTTAAATTTTCATGAATTCATGTATATACGTACATATAGTTTCACATTTATATCTATGTGTATGTATGTACAGAGAATAATATTTAGATGCATGTATGTACACGTATTAAAATATTATTACAAATACTTATATTTTTATATACATATAAATAATTATATCTATATTACCAATTTCCTATGTAATATGAAAAAATTAAAATTCAAAATAATATATCATATATGGGTCTAGAATTATTCATATCCATGCAATGAACATATTGGTGGCGACATATTGAAATTATGATACCATTAGAAAATAATATATTACATCAAAGATTATCAGTTGAAAAAAGTGAATTGATGAAAGAGAATATGAAATGGTTTTTGAATTAGGAATAAGTGAATTCCCATAATTAGAATTATTACTATTTAAAAAAAAAGAAATGGTGGAATAGAGAAGATATTTCAACCTATATCTCCTCCACAAGTCTCAATCCTAGCCCACAAATTAGGCCACCTATTCAGGTGAAAAATAGAGGTGATAATTTCCCCTATTATGTGGGGGTGAAGACTTATTTTATTGAAGATTATATGTCATATTCTAAAAATATGACCATCTCTTGATTTTGATCCTTGATTATAGAGGTATGTTTAATGGTTTATGATATTTAATTTATATTATGTTTTTATTAATTTTATTAATAATATTTTGGTGATATAATTTTATTTGAATAGTTTTTTCACATTTGGTTGTTGATAAGGGTGTTGAAATTCTAATAAATTATTTTTCTAAACCATGGGTGTCATGGAACCATGTTCCCATCAACGTTCGGGAGAAGATGCATGACCACTTGATCCTAGGTTATTAAATAATATACACTTTTCTAAATTTATTCAATTACTGACATATTATTCATAATTTTCTAGAAATATTTATGGTTTATGATTTCTCATAGCCTAAGATATTTTTTCCAAATATAATGCTACATTTGTATACATTATCACTTTATTCATTTTTTACGCAACCTTAGAGAGTGTGCTATGGATAAATATTCTGCTACAATTTTCAACCATTCTTGCATCACCCATCGACATGACTATATCAAAGATGAGATATGAGATGGATTATGATCCTAATAGATATAAGAGATATTTTGGAGGTTGTCATCATCTAGAAATCAGATCCATGGGAGGCAGGATGTCACACATAGGGCCTAAATTCATACATTTTTCATATATCTATGGTATACGGTAAGTGATATTATTTATTAATTCATATATACATTAACTTTAAAATGTGTTTTATATTATATAGGATGGTAATAAACTATATTTTGAGGATTGCTAATTTTATAAGAAGAGTTTAATTGGTCCTCGTATAGGAAAACTTGAATGCGGCCAAAAATGCCATATTGTGGTTATTTTTTTTTAAATTTCAATAGTATTAATATTATTGTTATTGAAATTTATAATTATATTTGAATTTAATGTTTGAGGCTGTGAATTATCATTCAAGAGAGAGTCAAGATGGGAGAGAAGAAGATTCCACTGGTAATAAAGGTTTCGATGAGGGGGCCTTGATACAAGTAACTTTGCATGATGTTAAAAAAGGCTGGGTGATTGGTATTGGTTCCCAACTGACACCTATGAGTTATATGGTACTTATATAATGTGATCAGTTAGATCAAAGGGAGATTGGGGATTGTTTTTGTCAATTTCTTAATCCACTTCATAGTATGATGAGGGGTGGAGAGCTTAAGATGAGATGATACGACGGATTCAAGGAGAGAGAGAGGGAGGAGGAGCATGAGCAGTAGTGTTAGAGAGATTAGTAGATGTTGATGTATATGTGATAGCTTGCACATGGCATTGGTATGAAGTTTCCTTCCTCTAATACATTGAGTGATCCTCCTCCACTAGACACCAGTCGATTATTTGTGAATTTTTCTGACTGTTTTTTAATTTTGGGTGAAAAAATAGTATGTTTAAAATGATCAATTAATTTTTTTAATTTTTAATTTTTTAATTTTAATTTTTTAATGATTGTAATTTTAGTAATTTTGGTACGTTTTTAATTAATCATTATTATTATTTATAATTTTTTTTGAAAATGATTGTATTTTAGATGGAATGAACATCCATCAAAAAAAATATTAATTGAAATGGGTTGTCGTAATTAGTTATTTAAAAAAACTATGGGCACCATTTGCAACCATGATTTAATTCATCATAAGGATTTTCTATTTGCGACAGGATGTCCTAAATAACCATAATTATGTCAGTTTTTTTCAATGGTGCATTAGTGATGTAAACTCACCCCAAATGAATTTTTATGAAAATAGTCCATCGCTAATGCACCATCCCAAAAAATAAAAACTCTATTATTGTAGAATTTATAAAATAAATATTTTACAGTGTGTGATGTGTTCTTGAAATGATGTGTAATGGAAATTAAAGAAATAGAACACAAATATTTATCATGGTTCAGATCACCAAGATCTTGGTAAGCTTATCAACATTCTCAACTCCATTATAAGATTTATACCCACTAAGAATATAACTTTTAAATGTGTGAGAACCTTATAGCAGAAACTGGAATTTATAAGAACCTAAAGAAACATCTTAGTCTTTTTATAGGAGACTCGACCTAGTATGTGACTAGAATTTTGATCAAGAGTCACAATCCAAACTTCATTTTTGGTGGTGGAATAACCAGACAATGCAATTATTTCTTTTGAGTAGTGAAATCATAAACCAGACTCAAAGAAACACAAACAGAAGATCCAAAAGATTACACGAATTAAAACAAATACATACAAACCAACAGATGATCAAATTATGTCAAAGATGATGAATCTTGATGATCTTTGATCACTTGAATGGAAGAATATGGATTTTTTATGTTCTTATGTTATCACTAATAGAGAACAGTGGTCAAAAAATTATCTTGAATAAATGGGAGTAGTAAGAATTGTGTCATAGTTGTATCACTAAGATAACTCTGGAATGATCTGAAATAAAATTTCACTTATTCCTTCAAGATACCTCTAAAGAATTAATCTAACATATTTAAAACAATTATATTCTATGAGAGTCTTAAAAATCAATATCTTAATTACATTTTTAGTGAATAACAATTAATTAATATTACTGTTACCTTAATTAGTAAATTTTGTGTTGAATAACAATGAATATATGGAGTCTTTATTTCCTCAGGAAATATTAGAGTACAACATTTAATATTTTATGAAAAACAAAATTATATAATTAATATTTATAAAGTAGTTGAAATAAAAAAGAATAAACTTCTTGTTTTTGATGACACTAAAAAATGTTGAAAAATAGAGCATTGTAAGAAATTCAACTACAAGTACACATGTACAAAAAATATTCTTTCAATAATTTTTTACAGAAATTAGAATTAAATTTTAAGAAAATGCAAAAAAACATTTATCTAAACATTTACTATAATAATTTCAATTAAATGAAAATATATATAATTTTTAGAAAAATTAATATCAAACAAATGGTGGATTTAAATACCTGGCACTAGATTGATCTATCATTGTTTAGCAGTATATTAGTCTATAGGTGGTTTCCAAAAAGGTCTACCATTGAAATTTAGAATAGAATATATACCATTTATTCACAAATGTATAATGATCTATGGTTAGCGTCTAATTGTATATTGATCTATCATCCCACCATGCAAGTGTCTTGTTGCAACTGTCAATAAGGAATGAAAGAAATGTTAAACACGAAAAAACTACCCCCAAACCACTGTACCATTGATAAAGAGATATATCAAAGAAATAATAGATCTTCTTGGTGGATGATGATCTATTATTCGATCTAAAATAGAATATATATCTATTTTTGGTTCAAGGTAGATCCTCCGAGGTTATTCATCCATTTTTCTTGAATTATCTAGTTTAAAAATTCATATTATAAAACTTTAATGAAGAAGATAAATAGACTTTTTAAATGGTTGATGTGATTTACCAGTGATGAAAGATATATTTCTAGATGAATGGTAGGTAATATATTGAAAAAATAGGGTCTGATGATGGATTAATATATTGCTAGTATAATAGATATACTGGTGGAGCAAGGAACCACCAAAGCTGGAGAAGATCGTTGAACAATGGTTCCTTGTAATGACACAATATTCTATCAACGAAATTTCCCATCTTATAAATATGCCTTGTAGTATAATTACAGAAAATTACATAGATAACACAATAAAAACATTATAAATGAATAATTAATTAAATAAAATTCATTTCTATAAGTTAAGGAATATATACCAAAAGAATGGTGACCTGACTTTTGGAATAGTAACATGACCCTTATGAATAGTAAACTAGTCTATTGAATAGTAACATCACCAATTAAAGTATAAATAGAATTATCCATATTATAAGTGACAATATGATATAATTATATCATAATATAATTAATTAATTATTTATAAAATTATTATTTAATTGTTGGTATTTTGTAAGTTAAAAAAAATTAACTACAATTTTATGAATAATTTACTAATTTAAAAGAAAATTTATTTTCATAGAAATTAATTAATAAATTATTATTCTTATTTTTTATTATTATAAGATAATTTTATGAGTCATTTGTTAATTTTTCAAAGGGTTATAAAACGAGTTATAGTTTTCAAATCTCTATTTTTCAAGTAAATTAGGATTTTAATAAAAAAATTAAATTTATCATATTTAAAAAATTATTTTCATAAAACGGAGTTCCTTTTTTAATTATGCACATCAAAAAATGGTTAGGTTGAATTTTTGGGATTTTTCTAAAATACTCGAATTTTTTTGAATAGTGAAATACTATAATTTACGGTATTTATATATTATAAGTTAAATAAACTATTAATTGAGTTACTGATAATGTAAGAGCCATTAATTAAAAATCACATGATCTATGTACTGTATTTAGTCCCAAGAGTCATCACTATATATTTTCTTTAGCAAAATAATAAACTAATGAATTAAATAATGAGAAAACGCACCTCTCCTCCACAATAAATACCTCCCCTCACCACCAATTCTCCAGACACATCTCAAGCCTTGGGCCTTATCCAATTTTGACTCAAATATCCTCCCATGTACCTTACCCACATCCAAGAGATTTTTCCATAACAAAATAATGAAACTGATCCCCTAAGGAGGTTCTCAAGAGGAATAAATAATGTGGTAAAACCATCTTCCTTTTCTTTTAATTTTTTTTGATGTTTCTTTTTTTCCATCCTCAACCCTCATAATAAAAATGGTATGATAACACTAGTACCTTACATAAACTATAAATGTGTTATTATAATCAAATAATTCATCATCATTTCTCTCCCCTCCTTTTATACTAAAAAATGAAAATATCATATGTGATATGTTATTTTATCACATTCATAGATGATAATGTTTTCAATTTACAAAACCATATTCGAGGATGGTCATGAAACCATTTTTATGGTGGAAATACATTATAATATATGTATTATATATTATTTAATTTTCTATAATCATTTTTAGCACATGATATTAATTTAAAAAACAAAATGAGTTCGTTTTGGATCAAAACCCTCCAAAATAAACCCAAACAACAATCATTAACTACTCATCTAATGATTCATATTAATTCCATAAAAATTGATATATAATATTAGTTTATCCTCTATGAGATCATTAATAACATATAAGTTTAATTATTGACAATAAACCTCAATTTTCACGGCCTTTTGTACATGTATACAAGTAAACTGGTCATGAAACCCAAGGAAGCCAACAATCACAAACAATGAAATTGAATATATTAACCCATAAAAAAGGCCAAAAATGAACTTAATAAAGTTAAAATAAATTTAATAAATGTATAAATGGTTCTGGAATTAATAATTAATGAATCTAATTTGATAATCTAGGACATTATGTTAAAGTGAAGAACACCATCAGACATTATGTAAGGGATTCTACATGAACCTCCATTATTCCTTCGGGTCATTATTTATCTCTTTTTACCCAAATAAAATTATATTTTATATTTATTTACATCTTCTAAATTCTATGTATAAGTTCAAAAATTATTTATCAAGATCCTTTCATCCTTTTGTTCATTTATATTCACGTTTTTAAAAGGTTTCCTACACGATTCTTCATAATAAGTAAGCCATATTTAAGGGAACTTCTCGAATTCATAATCATTTTCAACTGTACTCTCTAATCTATTTTGAATCCACCATTATATTCTAAAATCACTCAATTTATTATGAAAACCTTCTCAGTTCAATTTTAGATTTATATAAAATATTATTCCATTTTTTCTCCAAATTTTTTAATATTATCCATAAACCACAATAAATTTTTTTAATTATAATGTTTCGTAAAAACTATTTATACATGTTATAACTTAAATCTGACATCCCTTGTCATGATCTGAGCTGTCCTCATGTGATACTGGATCATCTTCACTTTCATTGTATCTTCCTCTCTAAATTTAGGCCCCATAAACTTTCTTTCATCAACTTCATCCCAAAATGTTGGAGTCCAACACCACTTCCCATACAATTCCTCAAAAGGTGACATCTGTAAAATGTAATGAAAACTGTTATTATAAGAAAAATAAATTAAATAAAGATGATGATCCAAAATTCCCTGGTAGTTTATTACAAAATCTCAGAGAATATCCTCCAATGTCTAAATCATTCATTCTGACCGCCCATCTGATTGAGGATAAAAATATGTACTGAAGTTTAATTCTATTCCCAACAGCTTTTGAAGGCCCTTCCAAAATATATAAGTGAACCTGGGATCCTGATCAGATAAAATGGAAATAGGAACTCCATGAAACCTAACAATATCTTTGAGGTATTGTTAATAATGATGATCCAAATACATTGTATCTTGAAAATAAATAAAATGTTTATATTTATTCATCTGATCTAAAACAACTCAAATCACATTATTACCTCAAGAAATATTAGATAGTCCCATCGCAAAGTCCATAGATACATTCTCCCATTTTCACTATGGTATTGGAAAAGGCTGAAGCATCCCAATAGGTAACGTCCACTATACTTTAACCTGTTGAAATTTCCATAATTTCATGATAAAATCAGCAATATATCTTTTCATTCCATCCGGCCAATAAAACCCCCAATGGTCTCTGTATATCATAGTACTTATAGGATGAACTGAAAATAGAGACCTATGAGCTTCACAGAACAAATATTTCTTCAAATGGGAATCAAAAGGCACACAGAAACTTTTTCTAAATCTTAAACACAATCTTTATCAAGGATAAATTCTCTTGCAACATACCCATTTTAACCAATTATACCATTTTCTATCACTCATGGTATTCCTTATGCACTTGTTTAATTCTGTCTGATAACGATAACTACACAAAAACCTGAAACAAAACAAGGTTTTTTCCTACACCAACAACTTCTATGCCATAATTCATCAAATCAAAAATCAAGGGATCATGTTACAAATGTATCATGGTTAAGTATTCATGATGTTTCTGACTCAATGCATTCACCACTTTGTTTACTTTTCCCTGATGATAATTGATCATGCAATCATAATCCTTTATCAGTTCAAGCCATATTCTATTACTCATGTTTAATTACTTCTTAATGAATATATACATCAGACTTTTATTGTCAGTATATATTTGACATTTGGCTCCGCATAACTGATGCCTCCAAATTTTCAAAGAGAAAACTGTAGCTGCCAATTCCATATCAGGGTGGGGTAATTTAACTCTTGATGTTTTAGTTGTCTGGATGTATAAGAAATTACCTGATCATTCTGCATCAAAACACAAACAATTCCATTCAAAGAAGAATCATTGTAGATGAAAAACTCACCATTTCGGAGCCAAAACTAGAGCTTTCGCCAATCTCTTCTTCAGTTATTGAAAACAAACATCACATTCCTCTGCCCAAATAAATTTAATCCCTCTTCACATTAACGTAGTTAGAGTGATAGATAACCATGATAAGTTTTTAACAAACCATCGGTAATACCCAACTAATCCAAGAAAACTAGGAATCTCTATAACATTTGAGGGACTTGGCCATTCATCAACCACTTTTGTTTGGGCAGGATCAACTATTATTCCTTCTTATTTACAATGCGATGAATAAAAGGGATCTATTGCTACCAAATATCACAATTTCTATATTTTCCATATAGTTTATTTTCCATTATTGTGTGAAAACAAACCATTGATGTTTTTCATGCTCTTATTTAATTTTAAAAAATACCCTAATTTCATCAATAAACCCAACCAAAAACATTTCTATGAACTCATGGAATATTTTATTAATAAGATTCATGAATACAGTGTTGCATTAGTTAACCCAAATGGAATAACAAAAAATTCATAATTCCCATATCTAGTATGAAAGGTTGTATTCGGGATGTCATGCCCCTCCACTTTAAGCTGATGGTATCCAGATATCAAGTCAATCAAGGAGAAGTACTAATCTCCCTGGTGATGATCAAACATGTCATCGATATGAGGCAAAGGACACCGGTTTTTAACAGTGATGTTATTCAAAGCCCTATAATCAATGCAATGTATCATGTAACCATCATTTTTTTAATGAAAAATATAGTAGAACCCCATGGAGAAGCGTTAGGATTAATGGAGCCTTTATTAAGAAAATCCTACAATTTATTTTTCAATTCAAGAAGTTCAATTTTAGACATATTATATGTGGGTTTTGAAATCGTCTTACCATCAAGAACCAATTCAATTGTTAATTCCACTTCATGATTAGGTATGACACCGAGTAACTCATCAAGAAAAACATCA
This sequence comes from Viscum album, assembly GCA_963277665.1. NCBI lineage: Eukaryota > Viridiplantae > Streptophyta > Magnoliopsida > Santalales > Viscaceae > Viscum > Viscum album. The sequence goes on along the minus strand of OY728134.1, from coordinate 1,021,788,972 downwards.
AGGTATTCATTTTCCATTGGGACATCAATAATATGAATACTTCCCTTGTTTTCAACAATACGAGAAAGATAACTTTCATTTCCATATTTTAATAATTTCTCAGCTTCCTGATATTTTGTCAATTTTTTGGGTTCATTTTTGTATAAAAACTGAAACTCTTTCTTAAAAATAAATTCTTTATCTCTACAGTTAATATTCGTATAATAAATAGAAATCCAATCCATTCCCAGAATGACATCAAACTCAACTAAGGGAGAAACAATATTATTTTCAGGTAAAGTATTTCCACAAAACACAATAGAAAGATTATTATAATTCCCATTTTTTATAATATTTCCCCCATTGTGTTTTAAAAAAATTCCTTGTCTCATTTTTTGAGGTGATATTTACAATTTAAAAGTAAATTTATCAGAAATGAATGAATATGTAGACCCCTTATCGAACAAAACTGTAGAAAAATCTAAGTAAACAAGAAAAGTACCTAATACAACTTCATTAGAGGGCCTAGAATCTGTTAATGTAGTCACAAAGGATCTTACTACACCTTTCTGCTTATAGTGTGGCTTCTTTGCATCATTTGGATCTCTCTTTGGGTAGAAATTTTCTTAATGACCCATCTCACTACATTTAAAATACTTAATAGTTTTCTTTTCAGGATTAGTCTTAAGATCATTTTTATTACAATCTCGGTCCACATGTCCAAAATTACCACATCGAAAACACTTCCCAATTTTTTTAATACATTTCCTTGGGTTCTTCTTTCCACACTTTCGACAAACTGGAAACTGGATTTTCTTACCATCAGATTTCTTTGGTTGATTATTACTTATCGCTTGCCATCTGGACCTCTTATTCTCCTTGTTTCAAAAATGCACATGATCATTAGAAAACTATATCTCTATGCTCTCATCACATCATACAAGTTTCTCATACCTTTTGAATTAAAGGGAGTCCAATGCCCTTTGAAACTGTGGCTTCAATCTTGAATAAATGCGGTTGACATTGCTATCAAGATCCGGAATAAGATTTTAAGAATACCTCACAAGTTGGGTGAAGTTCATTTCATATAAAACCATTGAATCTTCCTCCTTTTTCTTTAATTCGTGGAATTTATTCTCCATCCAAAATCACACCACCATAGGAAAGTATTTTCAAGTGAAATACTTTTAAATTCATCCCACTCTAAGGCATAAATATCTTCCATATCCTTGTTATTCTATACCAATGACTACCAATGATTAGATTCACCTTCAAAAAATAAATGGAAAGACTTGCCTTTTGATTATCTAAAAATCCCATAACATCGAATATCATTTCATGGGATTTAATCAATCCTTCAGCTGCTACTGGGTCAAAAGATCCATTGAATGAATGAGGGTGTTTGTCTCATAAAATGTTCCACTATTGTCATGTTTTGTTGCGATACCTCTGATTTGTCTCTTGAATGGATTCCACCACCATTTATTAATTGTGTGATATGATCCATTACTATCAAAAACTATTCGGTTCTAATCCCCACCATTATAGGCTGCATATTCAGAAAGATATTGTTTTGTTGGTGCCTCTCCTCTTCATCTCCCCTGTTTCTTCTATAGAAAACCATTCTACACAAACATATCTTAGTCAAATAAACATGGTAATATTTAAATTCTATAACATTTCACATTAATCATAGAGTAAAAATCATTTACGGTATTCTATTAACAGCACCGTTACCCCTAATGTTATATAAACCACCCTCAGATACCAACTATATGGACCCAGCCTTACTACATTACATAATAAGGAATTTAGTCAAGAAATCACTTCCTTTCACATTGAGGATCTTTTCAAGTTTATAAAAATAGATAGTTAGGGGATATTAGATCCATAACATTACACATTTTTACAGAGTGGATACCATAAAAACCTTATTCATTTCTTCCAAAATATAAAACTTTTCAAATAAAACATAATTTATTTGAAAATTCCCCAAAAATTAAAATTGTCTTTATTTGTTTTTCTTACATATACTTATAACCTGTGAAAATCATTTAAAAACATGGGATGAGCATAAAAAGCTCAATAAGGGATATAAAAAGAAAGACAGAACACATTAGTCCATGAATACTTGTAATATATGAAATCATTTTCAAAAGACATACATCTCACCCATATATACATGCTTTGTGAAACATGAGGATCCCACAAGATCTCCACAAAACATAAGAATATAAATAAAGTTATATTGGGGCATCACTTACATAATCTTGTAACCCTCACGGATACCTTTCAATTTGTGTAACCATCACAGTTACACATGGAGTAACCTTACGACGGGCCTCCAAATTACACATAACCAATGCATTAGAGGGAGATATAGGTCCCACCATTCATCATAAACAATTCCAAAGAACCATAACACAATCATAAAACATGAATAATTTCGTAAAATCACTGCCTTTGAATTTTGTAAAATAGATTTTTAAAAGAAGATTTTAAAAGAAAATCTGTATATAAATATAATATAATTCAAGTGAGACTCAATAGACTGGATATAATATGTATATAAACTATAAATACACATAATTAAACATAATATAAACATATCTCATCTCATAAACAATTTCAATACCACATTAATAATGAAGTATAATGACAACCAAAATAATGTAAATCGGGTTATGAATTCCCTTGTATCGGGTTCGTCTTACAAAAAAAACTTAAATCTGCTTTATAATGGTTAAAAGAGTTCTATTATAATTTTAATGAAACATTTTTATGTTTATAACATCTTATATGATCATTTTATAACATCATTTCACCCTTTAATTGTATGTATTTTGTTATTTCCATTGTTTCAGGTGTATTCTTTACATGATTTCCATGATTTGTTCTTGATGGATGTTCTTGTCGATTGGAAGTGAAACTACAGAGTTAGAATGGAACAGTATTTAAATATTTCAAGTACCATAAATTATACCATTTATAATTTTAAATTTCTACATGAGTATGATTCATAAGTTAAAACATTATTGATATTTCTTTAAATCATTTTGGAGATTCTTTGATAGTAATGAACCCATTTTGTTTCAAAAATTTATAAAATGTGTACAAAATTATTCCAGAACCTTATATAAGATATGATACATAAATTATAATCTGGTTCAACCATAAAAATTGTTTCATGAATAGTATTGAAGGAAGTAAAATAAATTGAAATCACATCATCCACGATGTCGGTAATCGACACACCACAAACGATGTTTTAATTTATTGAATAAGTGGGAGATGAAAATAAGTATTAGGTTGATTATACCATAAAAATGATTAAATACAGAATATGTATGATACTAGATCATTCATTCCACATGGATAAGGGAAGGTTAGGAAATAAAAATAATATAAAATAAAGTGAAAAGAAAACAAATAAAACAAAATAGGATGTTTACCTCTCTTCTCAATGATATCCTTTATAAGGCCTTTGGTTTTAGACTTTTGGTGATACCAACAGATCTAGGATGTGGGGAAGATCCTTGGGAGGAGTATTGGGTAGAACATAGGTATGGTACAAGGCTTTAGGGGCGTCGTAAGAAGGGGTGAAGGAGGTTGGTATTTCTACTGGAGAAGAGGAGGTATTTTACATTAATTTAATCATTATTATAATTTTTTCCTCAATACTACGAATATTCAAAATTCACATGACCACAAATAGTAATAATTGATTGTTATTTCTATCCAAGTGGTCTTACAATATCCTTGCATCACATATGATGTAGCAAATCAAGTATTTATCATTTATTGTATTTTATTGTATTTTACTATTCATAAAAAATTCTAGACTTTCAGAAAATTCCCAAAAATTCACCCTAACCATTTCTCGATGTGTATAATTATAAAATGAACTCCATTTTTCAAAAATAATTTCAATATATGATTAATTTAATATTTTTAAAAATCATAATTTATTCAAAAATAACAATTTTAAATCTATAACTCATTTTTCAACACCTTGAAATAATAATCAACACCTCATTATCTTATATCATTTATAAAATAAAATAATAATATTATTTAATACTCATAAAGGTCATATTAATATTCATATCAGTATTCATAAGGGTATGTTACTATTCACCAAAAAAAAATTCGATTCCATCAGACTCCAAAAAATGTACTGAACACAATTGTAGATGGTCGTTTTTCAAAATTCAAAACATAGAAGTGGAAAAATTATGTTTAAAGGATATTTATAAATACCTTCTTAAAACATTGTTTCATGCATTTCAATGTATTTTTAAAACCTTAGGAAGTTACATAGAGTCTTTGATCAAAAATCTGAGACTGTGGTTGAGTTCAGAATGTGGTGTTTTCCCTACGCATGACAAAAAGTTTGTTGGTGATAGGTTCTTGGTTGAGGGAGCATTGGATGGAATGTTGATGATATTATTTTATTAAAATAAACTAATAATCTACCTACCATTATTTCACATAGTAGAGGGGTGGAGGATCCCCCTTGTGCTATAGATGACCCGATGTCGAACAGAGGAGAGGAGGTGCCTCTAACCCCCATTTTTGACTTTGATCATCACCAGATCAAGCTGCAGCGACATCTAAGTTTCATTTTGTACCCAGAGCGTCAGCGTTTCACAACAAGATAAGAATATTTATGATCATTACATTATGATCCCATATGATTCGTTTTTAAGGTTTTAGATCCCAATTATAACTTCCAGAGATCCCCTAGGGTAGATCATTGGGTTATGGTGAAAATCAGGGAGTTTCGGGTGGCTTATAGAAGATTCCCATTTGTAATTCCCATTCACAATGTGTGTACTGTAGAGGATCACAAACTATGTGTTCATACCATTCGGGGAAGATAAACATTTGAGACTATATTCCACGTATTAGGGTTACACTCTGTATAATAAACCCTAGTCATGTGGCCCTGATACTTGACCAGGATATCCATGTCAAGGGACGTGGCTATGTAGTAGTACACTTCCAGGTACACGGGCACGAGGTTTCAGACATGATCACAGGATGAGGAAACATCCAAATGGATAGATATTCAAGACATGAGTGTACATAGTGTACAGAACATGTGTGGTAACATGTACAGTTGTCCGTTTATAAGAGAGGACATTTTCGAGAGATCGGATGGGGTCACACACCATGTGACATGTGTTATATTCCATGTATAGTCCCAAAATACATGCTTTGTACCGAGAGGGGACACAACCAATGTTTGGTTGATCGTGGGATGTTTTGTACTGTTTATACATTCCATGTACCCCCCTTAGACACTTCTACCTCAAATATATCCATATCCAAGAATTGGATGGAGGATCGTGAGTAGCCATAATTGAGTAGTTTTCTACATTGGACATGATGGTGTCCATGGTTTTGGTGTACATGATGCGATATGATGTCAGGTTCACAAGTCACTTGGTAGTGATATACATAATAGTATAGGTTTATTGGATTCCTTTGGTCTATCCCTATGAGGGTGTAGTGTGGCATTGTGTCCTCAATACAGGATTGTGATTCCCTTTATAAAATGTGCTTGGATAGTGTTGTTTTGTCCCTTTGAGAGTCTAGGGTGGAATCCTCTGTTGACTACCCTAGGTGGGGTTAATGGTATAATTGTGACCTTCATACTTGGACAGGGATCCCTATCTATCATGTCAACCCAGTAGGGTTTGTGGAATCAAAATGCATATAATCACCAACATAGTGGCAGTTTCCAGTAGGGTGTGTGGAACCATTGTGTATATGATCACTTATATAGAGGGCTATTCTAGTAGGGTTTTCAGTATCATCGTGAGTATGATCCCCTACTGAATGTTTGGTTCTGGTGGGGTTTGAAATATCATCAAGAGTATGATCCTCTACTTGGGGATTGGATTTATATTTTGGTTTTTGGTATCTCCCAATGGTCCAGGGCATGTTCTCCTTTCTGTGTATCATGGGTTTGACACTTAGTATGATTTTTTCCATCCCCCAATGGTCCTAGGTTTGATCCCCTATCAGAGAGATATGATATCTGAAGTTCCAAATTGGGTTCGTAGTGTCCCCAAATGATTCTGGTTGTGATCCTCTATCTATGAGATAAGATCATTAGTGTTTCTAGTAGGGTATGAGGATTCACTCATCTAGGATTAGTGATATCCGAAATCGTAGTATCCTCATCTACAGGCTTCCATCATGACTATATTCAAGGTGAGACCTAATGATCCCATTCTCTTAGATGATTTTCATTAGGAATGGTTGTGATGTTACAAGTGGAAGGAGATCTCTCAGACAAGTGCCATATGGGATGGTAGGGCTCGTTGAGTGATTTATCATGGACTAGAATTATCTTATAACCTCAAGTAAAATAATTTCGCTATCTATGAGGTCGGAACCACATTAGTCTTGGATTTGAATATGAGTATATCGAGATGATTATGGGAGTTCTTGTGGTGATGTCATACATCTTGTTTGATAAGACATGTGGACTAAGATGAATAGTCATGCATAGATACGGAGTGGTTGAGATGTAATTATTTTTCACACATTCTTAGGTTCTCACTTGGTTGGGTTGAGCATATTGTTTCCTATTATTTTCGATTTTTTATTTTATTTTTATGGGGTTCCTACTGAGTATTATTATACTCACCAATGTTCCGGATTTTTTCCTACACATGTCATGTATGGTACAGAAACAATACCTTTAAATGGAGTCCTAGGAGGACCTAGATCAGGAAGAGTATATTTAGAAAGGTTGGCTGAGGTGTATACTAGTGCTTTAATGAGGTGTGTTCTAGTGGGTTCATTTGATAACTGTCCCCTCCATATCAGTAGGTTGGACACTTTTCAGTTTTTGGTGGGCTTTTATTCTTCCCTTTATATGCTTTTAGTACTTTTTTTGTACATTGATTGTGGTATAAAAATATACATGTATATATGGTATATTTTTTTATTATATTTTTATTCTTGTATGGAAATTTTTATATTTTCGTACATATGGGTACCATAGTCTAAGGCCTCTTATGTGTGTGTTATGCCTACTCAGTGCTGGTCTCCAACCCCTGGGCTATTAGTGGTGGGCTTGGGAAAGTCACAGCTCAGGCCCCAGAGGGTCGGTTCATGAAAAATTGGTATCAAAGGGGGTCCTTATCCAGGATCAAAGTTAGTTTCCCAGATATGATCTTGGTTTGGGATCTATGGACATAGTGTTTTAGTGTTTCGATTTCGAATTCCAGGCCAGGGACTCTAGTATTGGTGTTGGGGTTAATGTATCAGTTCACCGATTATTTGATAACCTTCTAATTGACTTATAACATTTAAACACTGTTTGCATTGAGTGTTGGTAGATTCATCATATTAGTCTAGTTTGTGGGTTCCACTAACTCCTTGAGTTATCTCCTTATTTATACTCGTTGACAGTGGCATGTCTTCATTTTATATCAGGATTCCACCGTAATGCCAACCAGAAAGGGTTTTTTAATGGTATTGTGATGATGATCCGCACAATGATGAGGATTTAGTGCCCAATATTGTACAAGATGTGTAAGCTTCGAGTGGTCTTCCAGTCGATCCATCAGATATTTAATAGTAGGTTGTTCCAATTGTTTAGAATGAGTATGAACACAATTCGAGTGTGATGCATAAGTTTTAGAGGTAGCGATCTATGAGGTATCAGGGAGAACTGGACTTCCAAGAAGCTTTTGATTGGATTCAGGTAGTCACACATGTTCTTATCCTTATGAGGATACCTCCCTACCAGATAGTGGTCCTAGCAGCGAATCTTCTATGTGGCTCAGATGGGTAATGCTGGAGTATGGTGATATAGACCCACAATTTTATGATTCCCACTTGTACAGTGTTTTAAAGGCTCTTCAAGGATGATTTTTATATAACCATGATGGGATTGATGTGTATCATGGAGCATCTAAAGCATCGGTATGATAGAATGACGCTGGAAGGTTATTCAAGGAAGTTCAAAAAACATTAATGATGCTACCTTGATATGGTTTGTGATCCATTTTTTTAGAGAATAATTATTCCAACAAGGCTTACATTTAGATACCAGGGCTTTAGTGATATTGCTATAGATTCCCACCTATGCTGGGGTGATTGACTGGGCATTGGTGGTGGAGTAATTTATGGTTTCCAAGACTCTAACTGTTGATTCTAGGAACACATGAACCAAGACCTCAACAGTTGTATGCCGATAGAAGGTTCATGGATCCAAGTGTTCCAGATGATTCTGGAGACGATCCTAGGATGGAGGGTCTGTGAATTAGTGCTCCCATACTCGATCAAGTCAATTGTGGTAGAGGTGGTTATTTTCTTGTGACAAATGGGGAAATATCACGTGAGATTATCCCACCCACCATGATATTGATAGGGAGACTATCGATGGACCACCCTAGTTAATAAAACAACATGATCATGGAGTTACACAGGATGATGAATGTGACAGAGGAGAGGGGGGAGATTCAAGAGGTAGAAGATGGTTTGATCTGTTTTCACCACCACCCCCAGGTGGTATACACTAGGCTTAGGGAGCTAGAGGATGGTGGGGAGGATAACTTCAATCTAGATAGACCTATTACTTAGAGGCTTCGATGATGATTAGAGTTATGCTTTGTGTCATTTCTAATTTTTTAGTAGTATTTTTGGATAATGTTGTGAGGTACTCTATCCTTGACACTTCTTAAACAAGGATTATCTAGTGTGTTGTAGGGTTTCAGTAGAGCCCATGTGATAGTGATTTTTTATGTAGCTTCAGACTCATATAAAGTATGGGAACATCTCCCACCAATATGATTACTTGTGAGATGATACAAAACCATGCGGGTGAGTCAATGCTACCGAAAGAGGATAGTGTCTAGGTATAGAGGATGAGTTCCTCTTACATTGTTATTTGGGGTGGGGTTACATGCTGGAGTGTCGGAGGAAGCCTTGGAGATACTTGTGAATCCTTTATGCTCGAACATTATGCTAGACACTATTATAGAGAGGATAAATTGCCACACACATCTAATGATAGCCTTACCTCACATTGGGAGCAGGTGCCTCGCATAGAACCTTTACACAGTGATAGAGAGGCTCTATGATGTTTTCTTCCGTATTTAATGGTTGATAACCATCCATACTTATAGTGATTCCCCCGCTGTGTTTGGAAGTGATTCCAACTTGTGGGATGGAGTTTTCTTCCTTTGAGGAGTGATGATAGGATGAGTAGGAAGAGGTCATGAGTGGGAAGCTACAACCAACTTTTATCATATGAATGGTAAGATCCATATATCAGTAGTTCTACAATATTTCATATTCATACTGTGGTGGTGGATTTGAGGAAGTCTACTTATGTACATTCTTAGTTTACCACCCCACTAACGGTTTTATTCTACTTAAACTAACACCCAGGGACTTCCTTGATACTTGTGTCATGTAATGACCTAGACATTATAAATAAAAATCCAATTTCCTATGATTATATTAAATGCCCTATTATGTATTATGGTCATAGAATACACATGAAATTATTTTGTTTTATTGTATCCTATCAAATTTAAAATACTGTTAAGCATAATAACCATTTATAATATAGTCATTCAATAGTGATCATATGATTAGTATAAATATAGGATTTTTATGCATCCAATTAACATAGAAAAAAGAAACTATGGACACTACTAGTAGTATCATACCATATGAATCCAATTTATTAGAGCTTTCAAGGGATGTGACATCACTAGGATCTTCTGTTGACCAAGACTAAGCTGAGATCTAACAATTAAAGCATGAGGGAAACCATTTACAGTAGAAGTTAAATATCATTGAGATCACTTCCCAAACCATGTATGCTAAACCACCCAATAAAAATATCACCATCATACACATTACCCTAAGGGAATTTTCTGGTTTATTAAATGGATATGTATAAATACCCTGATAATATGAAAATTTTCAATGTTATATTAACTTCCCATTATTGTTACATTATAAATGATTTTAATTTTGATATGATAAAATAAAAATTGTATTTTTGGGTAATATAAAATTTCAAATAAGTAATTCCTTTTTATGAATTAATATTTTTTGAGATAAATTATATTTTAATAAAATATTATTATAAAATAAATATTATTAAATAAAAATGATAATATTATTTTTATGAAGTAAAATATAATTTTTTAAGGGTTGAAAAACTATTATTGTCAAAGAAACCAAAATTTTTCAATAAATGTAAATTTTTCTTTTAAAAGATAAAATTAAAATTTTTGGAAAATTATTTGAATAAAATAAATATTATTTTGGGAATCAAAACATTGAAATTTCCAATAGTGAATTTTTCAATGATTTCTTAGACAATCGAATTTTCCGTTAAAAATAAGATACGATATAAATATATAATGTGTATTATGACATCATAATGACCCAAAATTAATGTAATAAATACTATTAATGGTATCCACGACCAAATATAATTTACACCTTTAAAATAATGTGATTTTTAGTAAATTTGATTATTTTTATAAAGCCTTTATGAATCCTTCTAAACCAATAATATATTGTAGGGTTTTACAATCATTTCTTTAACAAGATGACTCACCTCCACATCACTATGGGTAATATTTTGAAGAGTTAGGACCTTAATCTTATAAAATAATTAAAAAACTCAACCTTTTCAGAAGCCATGGGAAAAAACAATTGGATTTTTTGTGGTTTTTGTTACTTTATTGTATGGAGTCCAAAACCTATGTTTGGTAAATAATAAAGAACTCCCCTATTTTTTCCTATATAAACCCAAAAAATATCCCATTTATGTTCACTCAAAATCCTTGGATTAAATCCTTACTCTTACCTCCCATATCTAGATTCCTCCTATGTTTCCCAAATCTCTCAAGAAACTCCTCTAAATATTTTGGAATCCCCATCCCAATGTAAGAGGCCCTTTTTTTTCCTCTTTATTCACGCATCTTCTTCATAATATGTCTTTTTCTTCCAAATCCTAATGTGGTAATATGATTCTACACGTACCTGTTATTTCACAGTTGTTTTATAAATTATTATATTCCCCTCTCAATATCATTAATCTCACCTATTATCATTTATTTACCCCCATTATGCTACTAAAATTTCACATTGGGATTCCATGCCAAACAATTTTGAATTGAATACCCATACCAATTTCATAACAAGGGTGTTAACCTTTATGCACTTATTCTTATTTTCTGGGGTACATCCAGGTATGTACTAAAAATTACATAATCAAGGATTAATATGGGATAAAAATACAATTCCATATTGTATGATCTATGTGGAACAGATATGCATGATAATAAAATGAATGTGATAGGTGCACCCATAATTAATAATGCTCCAATGCATTAGGTAATGTTTTAGTTTCATGATACATCATTAAATGGATTAGAGAGTGAACCTAATCCATCAAGTTGTTATTTCCTTCATGATATTTTGGATTTTATCCTTGACCTATGTTCATGATGTAGTGTTTTATGTTGTTGCAACATTTCCCATGTTTCCATTATGATTGGCAGTATAATAAGAGTTTTATTAAAAATATAGACAAGGCCGTGAAGAGATAATGTAAATAAAATCATGGGGTTATGAAATCATATAAACCAAGGGAATCCCCCAGAATAATATTAACACACAGAATAAGAAGGGATATTATACTATCAAAAGAGTAAAAAGGGTGGTCATGAGAAATATTAGATTCAATAAAATCTGCAACATGGTTCCCTTCTCGCCATGCGTAAAGAACCTGGGTCCAACCTTAGATTTAATTATTACACCATATAATGCGGTAAGTAATATCAAAAGGGTGGGAAATATTTCCTAACAAAGAATGATTTATAATTTGAGAGTCAGTTTCAAAATCTCCCATCTCAATGCCTCATATAATGCAAAACTCAAGGCCCTTGAGCATGGCCCTAGCCTCTACTGGGAGGGAGTCACCTCTACTAAATAAAGATGAGAAGGTATAAAAATTAGATCCACCAATATCTTGGATGATACCTCCACCCCACATGAAACCTTAGGTACAAGAACATTTAACATTAATCTTGAGACCTGGTGGTAGTGGATTCCATCAAACCCAACTTCTATAATGCATGGGACCAGGAGTGAGCTTGATGGGGTTAGTGTTAGCCGTGAAAATTCTGATATATGAAGCAAAGTCATATCATTTCAGCAGAAATGTTTTCTCATCCACCAAAAATATGGTCCTAGAATACATATCCACACACAAATAACGTCTCCCATCAATATAAGAAATATTCCTAGCATACCATATACACCAACACCCAGCCGTAAGAAGAATAACCCTCGCCTTCAATTCACGGGGATTATTCAAGGTTCCATGAAACTAGTTTTGAAAGATGAAATGAATCTTTTAATCTAGTTTTTTTATCCTATTAACTATCCCACATATTTCCTGATAGTGTTGGCCCACTAGCTGGTGAAGAACATGTGAAAAAATATTCCACTTCTGAGTTACAACAACATAAACACCTGGATGCATGATGAATTCATTTTCATTGAATAACATCATCAGTGGGGAGAACCTGATTATTAAAATGAAAAATAAGAAATTTATACTTGTCCAGGATTTATTTACAATAGAGGTGGTCACCCCAAATATCATTCTAATTATTTTGATGAAAAATCCTAAGATACAACATGGGTAAAAAAATTGGTAAGTTTCTCCTGTGAAAATAAATTTATCCAGATTATTGTTGAACTAAATAAGATTAAATGATTTCCATTGTTTTTCATCAAGGATAGACTAAATGAAGGTTGTATGGGAACTAGATTCTTTTAACGACATATAAGTTGTTGTGAACCCTATAAATCATATACGGGTTTTAGACCAATTAGAATCCTAGAAACTAATATCCCCCCATCCACTGATCCACCATGCATGGCCCTATAGAGGAGGAATATTTTTTTTATCATACCCCAAAGAGCAGAAAATTAACCTCTTTAATTGTCTAGAAGCCTCCCATAATAGTCTATAATGAAGCTGGCCCCAAATTACCTACCTTCAATATCTTCCAAAGTGATCCTGACATGAAACCCTTCCATAAACTCTCTAATGAATTTGAGATTAATTTCTCCCTCTAATAAGGTCTTGGCCATCCAATCCCATGACACCAAATGGAACCACCCCTCAGCATGTTCATCCCATATAAATAAAACATTAGATTTTATATATCCTTCATAATGGCCTTTAGCACGTTGAGGACTGAGAGGATATGCATTGTAATTGAAGATAAGATGCAATTGAAAATATTAATCCAACCATTGAATGAGATAAATCTATTCATACAATTATTAATGCAGTTAATAATATTTTCAAAATATTTATAAAAATGGTGAATAAATAGTCTTACTGGGGAAATTTGTGTTCCCAAGACATCTATTGGAATATTCATATGAATAATTCCTAAACTAGAACCAATTTAATTTTCTCGCCTCTTCGAACAAGACATTAATATATAGACAGAACTTTTATTCCAATTAATGATTTTTGCACTCAATTTTCAATATTACACTAAGGATTTATTAATACCTTTAATGTAAATAATACTCACATTATAAATAATAACCATATCATCTATTAACATAATATGGGAAATACTATGGTAGTGAGATTCACATCTAAAATGAATCATACTGCCAACCTTCATATATTTTTTTAGAAACCTGCTGAAAGAATACTGTGTTAGGATAAATATACTAGGAAATAGAAGGTCCCCTTTCCTTAACACCCTCACTGATTTAAAAAAACTATACCTTTTATCAAGGAAGTAGATGGACATCTAAGGTGAACTGAAGAATCTAAACAAAAAGAACGATGTACCAATAGAAAACCCATATACTCGAGGGCCTTTAAGATGAAATTCCATTCGAATTTGTCATAAGAATGTTTCATATCCACATTTACTGTAATATTAGAATTGGAAATTTTTCTAATTATATCTGATATCAATTATTGATCAATACCAATTGATCCTTGTATGGACCTGTGTTGGACGAAGTCGTGTTGTTCTTTAGAAAGTAGTGTCTCAATGTACCTTGAAAACCTTCTACTGATGACACTCTCCAACACCTTATATGGAAAATTACACATTCCAATAGGCCTATTTTGACTCATCAAATATGGAACTTTAACATTTGGTATGAGAATAAGAGTGGTGGCACAAGCTACTCTGATGAGACTGCCCCTAAAAAAGAAATATTTGACCACCACAACCAGATCCATTTTCACAATACTAAAAACATTCATGTAAAAGGAGCTAGGGAGGATGTCTGGTCATGGAGTGCTTTCCTGAATAAGATTGTGAACTGCCTCGTTGATTTTATCTTCCCTTATAATAGAGCCAAGCATTCTATTTATATAATATTTAACCACAAATGTGATAAATTCAAATATGTTTGCACTACCTCTAGGGTACCTTTCCTGAATTAAAATTTTAGTATAAGAAAGAAGTGATTTGAATAGAGACTCCACCATACCTCTCATAACCACAATATGATTCAAGAAGGATATTTTATCCATAAGAATATTAGGAGATACAATATGATTCTTCTCATTTTGATAATAATTTAAGTAGGTTGTATTCTTGTCACCATCTATCAACCACATTTCCATGGATAGGTTATGAGCCACATGTTCGTTTTCCCGCAGGATCTTGACAAAATTATTTCTTTTATCAATAAGAGTAAAAAAAATTACATCATCCCATGCCACATTGAGAATGGTCTCCAATTGATCAATCTAAGATTTTATATTGGATAATTCATTGAAACTCACTGGATGAATTTTATTCCATTGTAAAAGATCACATTTATGTCTTCTGAGTTTATTATGAAGACCAACCCCACCACCTCCTTACACTGGTTTTTTTATAAGTCTCACAAACTACCCAATGGTATCCATGGTGGTGATCCATCATTTGGAGTAATAAATGTGACCATTGTTACCCCCACATTCTTTAAGAGACTCCATAATTTCAGAATGGTGTCAATGTTCTCTATCTTGATGAATCACCTTGGCTGATGGAAAAGTGGAGATAACATTAATATTGTCCAAACAACAATCCAGGATACACCAAGTGTATTTGTCCACTTTAAAACCCAATTATAGGAGACCCAATTGATCAATAAACAAAGCAAACTTGTGTCTATCTTTCCACGAGTAGATATCTACACCTTTATTTTATGATATATCAGCAATAAAATTGATATCTCTTCCAACAAGACATAGTTATTCCCCTATATTGATGGAAGAAATAACATTCTTGAGATAATCTCTTTTCAAAAAATCACACTCAGCATAAAAGACAGTAATAAAACCACTAAATAATTAATTAGAAACACTGGTAGTAATGTATTGATCAGAAGTGGAAATATTCCTCACTGAAATACTTGAATTCCATAAAATATGAAGATTAAGAGTATCATTGTATCCATTCATGTAATATTAGAGGCCTATATTACATAGAAAAAATTTGATCTTAGAGTGATTTGGTTTTGGTTCCAGCACTATTATAATAGAAATATTGGGGTTACAAAACTCATTATAGATAAAGTTAGTCTAGACCTAAGCATTAAGACCATTGGAATTATAAATAATTAAATTGAACATGGAAGGATGGATCACTTGTTTTTTCTTCTAGATGATGAAACCTTAAAGAACCAAACATAAATACTTTCTCTCACACATATCATTTTAGTTCGTGTGTGAACACTTAGGGTTGGAGAACAATTCAGATGGTTAGGGACCTTCAAGATCAATGGACTGAGAGTTTCATCTGAGAGTGCTATGAACCAGTTAGATAGATGAAAAGGGAGATCACATGGGGGGATCAAACTAGGGAGGGGAAAATATAAGGGGATGAGTAAATATCACTTGGATCTATACCACTGGTAGTAATTGGGGAAAGCACCTTTGGGGAACTATGTAACATCAAGGGGTTTTAGAAAACCATAACCAGACATGGAGGGGGAAATACTGGGAGTGGGACAAGATTTGGGGATAAGAGGGTAAGGGAATCAGGAAAAGGGATAAAGGCTGAATGGGAGGCCTCCACACTAGGAGGGTGTTCTAAATCTAATAGAGGATAAATTCCCAGAACTGAAGATTTATAAGGAGGATATAAGGACCCACTAGATCCCTAAATTATCACTATTATGGAAGAACTAGATAGAGAGAAATTCTTCTAAGATGGGGCCGAAAACTGGAGGTCATACATTCAACTAGAAGAGAAGAGTCAATAATAATTGGAGCCTTCTGAAATTGAGGTGGAGAGCTAGAGGCCTGAGTAGATAATGAGCTAGAACTAGACTTTCTAAAAACTAAAGAGTGTCCCTAGAGATGGAATGCAGTATAAAATCGATCTAGGGGGGAATAATATAACCTTTTCCACCACAAAACATTTCTCCATCCTTGAGAATAATATGATCTGGGATGGGGAGGGATAGGTCCATCTCTACTAAAATGAAAATCATAGAATCATCCATCAAACCAAGAGTCTGATCATCTACACATAAAAAATATCCCAAAGAATCACTGATTGACAGATGAAAAGAGACATTGTGTAATGATAATGGAAATCCTTTAAGAGATAACCAAGCCACTATTAACGATGAATCATGACCATAAATAATTTCTATAGAAAACTTGAAGATATTGATGTGCCACTTCCCATAGGACCTAGATCTACATTACTAAGACTTCACGATGTGTTCTTTGGATTAAAACACCCTGTATGAAGGCTTCCTATTGAGAACCAAAACCTATTCTTAGGAAGCCTGACCCCATGATTCCACCACCATATTGAAAACAGAAATAAGAGGCCTTTCAAGATATATTCATACAACTTGATTCAATTGGTGTCAAGATTAATTATTGTCAAAATACTAAGAAATAATGGTTACAGTATGTGAACCCTCCACCTATGATTCATGAATTTTATTGAAGGTAATTTCTAGGAAATATTATTGGGGAGGCAGACACTAGGGTGGAGGTTGAAGGAGAACATATTTGAGAAAACCACTTCGTGGTGAGGGGAATAGGCCCAAAGTAGAAGGGTAATCTAGTGGCTGGAGTAGGGAGGATGAAGAATAATGATGTGCGGGTCTAGAGGATGCATTCACCGAAATGGTCACAATTTTTTGAAAATATGACATCATGTCTGGCGTATTCTCTAAATTTAAAAGATGATTAATCTTGCCTTTATGATTATCAGGCTATATCATGCCTAATTATTATGGATTATGATTATCACTCCATTTATTTCCCATTGATATGTATATTGTCTAACACATACTAATTTATTCATTTTATTCCATGTTTATTCCCTTAATGGGATTTATAGCTCAACTGTTTCTTATGTATGTCCTCAAGTTATCCAATGCTGTTTTAAGATCGATGGATTATTATGAGCATGTTAAGGAAGTTTTCAATAATATTGTTGTATCACATGTTTCAGTTGTTGTGTAATGTACCTAATTAACCAAATATACTAGACCTATCGATATTCAAGATTTTATTATGCATACTCTTATGTAATAAATCTTGAATTAAAGTGTAATAAAGAGAAGAGTTATCATAGTTTGTATCAAAGTCAAGGTATAGTTATTTTTGGGATGAGGATTAGAGAAATATAGTGAAATTATTAAGTATAAGACTAAACATAAGAATACATCCCTAAATTTTGGTGAAGTACAGAGTTAGTCATTTACAAGAAAATACATCCTTGTCTACAAGTGAATGTGGATTTCAAATAGATGTACATTAGTGTAAAAACTAAAAAAAATGTGTTGAGATATACTCGATCAGGAACTGGTTAAGGATAATGGGCCTTGATGCAAACCTAGATTTAAATATCAATTGATATGCTTTGGTAAATTCAAAAGCTTATTATGAACCATTATTAAGGGAAAAAATTAACATAAAAGCTTATTTTTGGAAATATATCCTGGATAACATAGATTGAAGCCTATAAATTAATAAGTTAATAAATAAATTCATTTTTAATTTATCCCTTTAATTTTATTAGATTATGGTTTATATGTTTAACAGTTTAAAAGTGATAATCCCATATTTTACCATTATAATATCAAATGGATTGAAATAAGGGGAACCAAGTCAACAATCATTATGATGTGCATTGTGATGACTAGCCTAATGAGGTGACCAACCAAATGAGAGAAGGAATCATGGACATTGTGACAATACTGTCATAGTTGAATCATGTTATGAATAGAAACATATATCAAGAAGAATACATAAATTCCCCTAATAAAGAACAATCTACCATTGATACCATTATGTGATAAAGGACTTCGATTTTCAATGGATCATGTAATCCCTTAATCATGGAACAGTGGATCAACTCCATTGAGAAGATATTATACATTCTTAAATGTTTTTAGAATGACAAGGTTTTACTAGCTATTTATCATATATAGGGAGAATCTAATCAGTGATGGCCATCAATTAAAAATATGAAGCATGAGGAAGAGATCAAAGCATTGGGGTAGAAGAAGTCCCAAAAAATGTTTTTTGATAAATATTTTCCTCACACTCACTGACTTAAAATGGAATGGGATTTACTTTTTCTCTAGAAAAAAAATGAAAAATATATTAGTGTGTACAAGGAAATTTTCACAAGACATGCATGATACACCTCTGACTTTTTCCTTAGAAAAAAATTTAATGTTGGCCACTTATTAGATAGGATAAAACCTAGTCTATGAAAATACCTGGCGATCTGAGACACTGATATGTATGAGAAAATTGTTCGACGTGCTTCAAATTTTAAATGGTGTTCGAAGAATCTCAAGGGTATCACAGGAAAAAAGAAGCATAAAGTGGAGATTAATTATGGTGGTTCGATGGAGAAATCTAACAATGCAAAGAAATTTCAATATCCCACTTGTCAAAAGAGTGGAAAGAAGAACCCCAAAAATTTCCTAAGGTGAAAAAGGAAATACATTACGTATGGGAAGGAAGGAAACCTAGAAAGTTATTTCTGATCAGATATTCCCACCAATGAGATGGTGGAAAATAACTATATGGTCAACCCTTAGTGTATTGTTCATTGTTTCTACTACAAGGTACTAGGACACTTTTCAAAACAATGCACTATGAAAGGGGTTTTATTAGACAACCAACAACCTCCAAGGAAGCAGGGCTGAATTTAACCATCACAAATAGTGAGGTGGATCTCAAAAATTAAGTGGTGATAGGTGCACTCATTATTCATTCAAAAATACTGATCACACTTTTTTATTATGTTTCTACACATTCCTTCATATCTCAAAATTTTATAGCAACTATTCAAAAAATACCACAAAGCATGGAATTAGTTCTTTCAGTGAAAATAGAAATGGGGAAATCATTGCCTCCCAAGTATACAACTCCTCTCATGTAATCATTTGTGGGTTGAAATTTCTGTTGAACCTTTTGATACTCCAGTTAGAATAATTTTATGTAATTTTAGACATGGAATGGATTTTCTTATATAGAGCCAATATAAATTTAGGTGAAAATTAAATCACTCTCTGTATTGTTAATCACCACTGATTCTGTAATATTGAAAGGAGGAGGTTGATTCATTTTAGCGAAATCATCTCAAGAATGGATATTACTTCCTTAAAAGCAAGAATATATAACTAAAATGAATAATTATAATTAAAATATCATCCGTGAAGATATTCTAATTGTGAGGGAATACACTAAAGTGTTTCCTAAAGAATATTATGGTCTTCATCCTAGTCAAGATGTTGAATTTTCAACTGATCTTATACATTGAGCTTTTCAAATATCCAAGAATCCATATATAATGGATTTTTTAGAACATAAAGAGATGAAGAAACAATTACATGTGAATCGAGAAAAAGTGTTTATATGCCCAAGTGCTTCCCTATGGGGTGCATCATTCTTCTTCATCAAGAAGATGGATTTTTCAATGTTCCATTTTATTGATTATCATGATATCCACAAGATCACGATAAATAACAAGTTTACTCTACCTCATATTGATGAATTGTTCAACAATCTACAGGGATCCCAATAGTTCTCTAAGTTATATCTACATTTTGGGTATTATTAAGAAAGTTTGGAGAAGGAGGATATCCCCATGACTGCTTTTTGTACAAGATATGAGAACTATGAGTTCATAGTAATTGCATTCAAACTCACAAATTCTCTAGAAATATTTATGGATTTTATGAATAGTGTCTATAAAAAATACCTCAAAAACATTTTTGGTAGTATTTATAGACAATATTATAATATACTCTAAATCGAGGAGTATCTGAGTAATATGCTCAATACCTTATAGAAGGAGAAACATTATGTGAATTATGGAAAATGTGAGTTCTGGTTAAAGGAATTCTCATTCAAGGGGAATATTATTACAAACAATGAGATATATATGGAACCTTCAATGAATAAGAAATTAAAATATGGTTGGGTCGGATATATGTGACATACATTAGTATTTTATTTTTAGTAGCTATGTACTATCGTTGATTTATGATAAATTTCTCATGATTGTCAAACCCTCTAACCAAGTTAACTCAGATGGGAATTAATATTTTCTAGAATGATGAATGTGAAGAATGATTCAAGGAGTTACAAACTGGGAATATCAATACACATTTACTTATGCTACCCACATGTGGGGAACTTTTTTTTGTATACAACGATGCTACAAAAAAGGGACTAGGTATGTGCAAATGCAAAATGATAATGTGATAGATTTTTCCTCATGGTGTTTGAATGTTCATGAACAGAACAACCCAACGAATGATATTTAGTTGGTATTATTAATCTTTGAGTTGAGAATATTGTAGCATTATCTATTTGTGGAGAAGTATAAAATATATACGAATCATAAAACCCTCTAGTATATATTCACTTAGAACGAGCTGAATATGCGCCAATGAACATGGTCAGAGCTGATCAAGGACGTTGAATGCTCAACCCACTACTATATTATGAAATCAAATAAAGTGTAAGATTCTCTAAGTATAAAGGATCTGGGAATTTTATCCTTGAAGAGAATTGAGAAGTATTCGATTATCTTATACTTGAAAAGGATGGACATGGGAACCATAAATAAAGGAACATCATTAATCCTTCAATAAATGATTTCTAAACCAACATTATTAGATAAGTTAATGGATTATCAAAGATATGATGTATAAATTCACAATAAATTGATACAACGAGAAGATATACCTATGTCCACGATTTAAAACCCTGGTCATAGGCTTAAAAACTGTAGCAATAGCCTATGGCCACGGTTTTCTAAAACTGTGACTGCTAGATACATTATAATATATATGCCCTATTTCTATGGTAATAACTATGGATATTGTGGTTATTTATATGAATTTAACCATGGATATAGGGGGCCTATATCGATGGTTAAAACATGGAAATAGGAGCCTATAGTCGTGGTTAAATCCATGGAAATAGGACCCTATATCCATAGTTATAAATGTAACAATAGGAATAATATATCAATGGTTAAACCGTGAGAATATGCCCCTATATCCACTATTAAAATAGTGACTATATACTTTAAACAACATATAAAAGCAGTACCCAAACCTCTATTTCTACTCAACAAAAAAACAATTACATAAATGAGAAAAAATATAAACTACAATAATAATAATAATAATACATAAGATTTAAAAAAATTACGTATAAAATTAAATTTTTTCGACTATAAAAAAATGATAGATACAAAAACAAGAGAATATTTCACTCAACATTTTCTTCTGAATCCTCATTGTCATCTAAACTGATGCCAATAGAATCAAACTGATTTCCACCAACAATAGTACTAGTTCCCTCTCCACCACCACCCTCTCCATCATCATTATCAGCCTCTCCAACAACACCCACTCTATCATTATCAACCTCTCCACTAACATCATCAGCTTCATAATCATCACCACCCTCTTACATCAAAGTAATACTCGATAAACATCCATCTACTATCGATGCAGCCTCTGGTGGAAGTGAAGATCATATAACAAATATCACTTTGAAAATTATTTTTTTATTTTTTTGGTTCTTTCTATATTCTTGTTTAACATGTTGCATTGATTTCTCAATGGTGGCATGCAACTGTTCTTTGGTAACCCTTCCTAATTTTTTTTATAAAAGATTAAATACATGAACACAAATATTCATATGTCATGATTTTATTTATAGGTCTACAATGAACTCTTCCACCATGATAGTCACCTTTGACGTGATGTAAATGACCGATTGGTCCAAATGTGTCTGGTTCCTTCCCTGCTAGACCTTGAAGAGAATCCTATAAAGGGATGTTAATATTTTAGTAGATAATCAAACAAATAAATAATATAAAATAAGAATGTAACTTATAAAATATAAACAAATTACAAATTTAATTGAGTGAAAACCATTATTCTAGAATGTACAGACCAAGATGATGTTCAAATAATGAGAAGAAACATTGCAATGTCATCGTCATAACAGTATTATAATATCATTTTTACTAGTAGTGGTTAAAAATTAACATATATTTTATATAGACACTACCATTGAATATTTTCAAACCTATCTAAGGTTTCACGGAATAAAGGACCCTCATTCTACATGAAATTTGTTGTCTTATTTTTGAAATTTCATGTTAACT
The DNA here is from genome assembly GCA_963277665.1 of Viscum album. Classification (NCBI taxonomy): domain Eukaryota; kingdom Viridiplantae; phylum Streptophyta; class Magnoliopsida; order Santalales; family Viscaceae; genus Viscum; species Viscum album. Next base: position 1,021,766,278 of record OY728134.1, on the reverse strand, counting down.
CTTTAGGGAATAGTTTCATAAAAAAAACTAACATAAACATGATCCTATGTGTAAAAAATGATTCTCATCCCACTGGGGGAACTAATTATTAGAAATTTTTTGAAACTAAATGGGAAAACTCCCATATTTATCACATCCAAATTCAATCTATGAAAAAGTTACTACTGAACTAATCACAGAAAGTCTACAATGAAAGAAGAAGGGTCATCATTAGAAAAACCATTAATCGGGGGCATCAAAATTTGGTATAATTATTTGAGTTAATAATAAAAATACATTTGATAAAAAATAGTTGAAAATGTTTTTCATGAAACATTTGGTAGTTGATACTCTCTACGTTAGGAGCCCTAGATATATATTTTCATGGATGAGGTAGAACAACAAGTTTTTTTTGATTATTATAAAATATATCCCATAAATTTTTCATCTTTACCCCAAATTATCTTCTATGATAACTATATTTTTATCCATCACATGTACAAATTCTTTTTGATCAACTAGGAGAGTTCTTATAGTGTGCATTCAATTTCAATTAAAAAAATGTATGATTTCGATCACATAAAGACAAAAACTTATAGAAAATAAATTTACAAAATAGCAACTGAAAATACACATAACAGTAGTAAAAACATTATTTTAATCAGATTGAGAAACCAAAATTTATCAAAAATGATATTACTACTTTAGAATAAATATAATGAGCCATTTCAATTCATTTGTATTAGTTCTACTGTATCCGTATTCTCATAGAGTAATTAAACAACATGTTATGTAAAATTGGTTTCAAATGCAATTTAATTTAAATTTCATCAATATAAAATATTAACTCATAAAATTCCATTAATTAATTTAAGAGGAACATAACAATTGTTTGGGGTGATTCTTGAGACATAGGATACAATAAATATTACTAGTAGTGATCTTTAATGATAATTATAAGTTTAGTAATAAATTGGTTTTAAAATAAACTATCATAGACTTGTCAGTTTAATTCTGAGGAAAAAATTGATAAAATCACGAATACAACCCTAACAATTATTTAGTTAAGTCTGTTAATTCTCATGTTAACTCTGTGTAGGCTTTTGATCAATTAAATACAATCAATAGTGAAAAAATACATATTTTTATTTTCAATTATGATAATAAATATTTCTAGTATGGAGACACGAGCATGGTAGGTTTTTCAGATCTATATGTTTATGAAGCATAAGTTACGTCTCAGTCTACTTAAGTGGCTGGTGAATGAAAAAAAATTATGGGTACACACTCAAAAAATACTCCTTATATTGTAGTGAAATTAAACACTCCATTCATTGGAGATCATGTGTAGTAAAAAATCCATAATTATTTTGATGTCCATGTGAAACATGGTGTGTCTTATGTCAAATAAGAAAATGGGAAATGACCGAGCTAGGAGAAGCTATGGGCATAGAGCACTATAGGTCCCCCAATGGACCATGTATTTGGGGAAATAACTATACTTAGGGTGGATGGAATGGTGGTGGAAAATGGTTAGATTCACATCACCATGTCGTAGGTGCAATCTATTTCACTTAGGGTGTCCACAAACACCACATCCATGGTGATTCTATGGCGTTGGCCATTATTGCATCCACATGGGTTTTGAAATGGCCAAAACCAGCAGATTTCACGTTATAACATTCTTGGCTTCAAGGGGAAGTGTTTTTTATCTTGAATGTGGGGTTATTTAATGAATTTTATATCTATTATTACCTCTATTGACTGATTGATTCTCATTAGTTTTTATTCCTCCGGATCTGGATGATTTTTAAATTATTTTCTGGTGAACTTTGGATGAACTTTGGAACACCTCCTTATATTGGGTTTTGCATTGTATAAATATAATTATCTCAAATATCATTGATAAATCTTGTTTAAATATCAAATCATGGTAATTGTTATATGTTCTTGTTGATCTGGATTCATGGAAACCTAAATTTCCTATTATTTGGTCACAATTCTAGGTGTTGCATGTTCTCTTTTTCAACTAGGATTGAGTTTCTCCATTGAAGGTGTTGATCTTTGGGTTATCATCAGATCTACACCTCATTTAATTATCTTGACTTTATCTATATTTTAAAGACAAACCTTCGTTCATATACCATGGAAAAATTAATTTTCATAAATAACTCTTTATACTATTATGTAGTCCTTCCTAGAGATGGAATCAGAAGAAACCCTTAAGATAAAAAAGACGAGAAGACCAATGTTTTTGCAAGATAAAAATATCCCAAAAAGACTTCCATAGTATTATCCTTTTTCTATATTATTTTTATCATTTGTATTCCACTGATTCATATGTAATTATATTGTAATCAATAGAAAATCCTTCCATTTTTCCTATATTAACCCTTGATTACTATAATTTGGTGCTTTTATTGAGATAAATTCTTAATAGGAACTCCTGATATATTCTTGAGATTCTACTATTTTTCAACATAGAAGTAGCACATTCTCATAGTATCTTGATCTGATTAGTGAAATAAAAAATTTTAGTGGAATTACTCTAAAAATATATTTGGTGGACACTATGACATAACGGTTTCTCGATTGTGAGTATCATAATGATATTGAATAGTTTACTATGAACATGGTAAATCTACTATTGGATATTGATTCAATAATGGATATTATTTCTAGGATCATGGAAGAGAGGAAATATAATAGGACTGTGATTATGTTTATTTTTACTACATAAGGTCATGAGTCATAGATCACAAAATCCTAGTATTATTTTAACATCCACCAAACATAAGAAGACATAAATATTTTAGAATCACAATTGAGTATTCTTGTTATTTTTTGGAAATTGGTGTATGTAATTAAAATATTATAAAATTGAGCTCACATGGAATAAAATAATAAGAGCGATACTCCTAAAATATGAAATCATGATAGTGAAATCAATTACACTAGAGTTGAAAGTTGAACGTAGAGCTGAAGAGAAGTAGTGCGAGTTGTTACAGATAGTGTTGACATAATTGGATGATCTTGATAGGCTTCTTGAACGAATAAAACAATATAATACTAATATTTCCTTATTAAGATAAGAAATTAAATATGGAAATCAGAATATGGAAGTGGTGTGTGATAAATCTGATAAAATACTGAATTCTCATTGAGATTTTGGTGCACTAGTGGCACAACTAGTAAAGTATATGGTAGAGAGAACAACTACAAATGTCACAAAAGGGAATTCGACTAGGATTGGGTAATATGGTTATTTAGTGGAGAAATTGGATTAAGAGTGGACCAATCCAAGAACCTAGATTAATTAGTAGAATGATAAATTAAATTCGGATCCTAGATCGAGACATAATGATCATGTTGAAGATCATGAAGAAACATTTCTAGTCAATGTCTCACCAAGAGTGAATGAGCAGAATTTTTGGGTGAAATTGTAGTATGAGAATGCTCAAACATGGTATTTTTATAGAAGAAAAAAAGTAACAATATTGGCTACAATAAGAAGTTTCAATATGATGCTAGAAGTAGAAACTAAATCTAGGTTTAGAAAGAAATGACTAAAGAATCACGAACCACCATACTAGATAGAGAAATGTTTTTTTATGTGTAGATAATATAAATGAAGTATATATTGTAGATATTAATAGTATTAGATATCCCAATTATTGAAATATTGATTACAATAATCCAGATTATTCAAATGTCACAATAAACTCATCGACATTTTCAGAGTTAATGATTCAGGTTAGTGATAAGGAATATATGAATTATATTATTAAATATTTCTCAAATTTGTTTTTTATTAATAAAAATTATGTGGTGGGTAATTCCCAATAGATTCATTATAAATGTGTTATAATAGATAGATTGTTTGACTAGAAACTTGTCATTAATAAAAATCAATGGTTTGTGTTTTTCTTATTGTCACTACGGATTACAACTGGGGAATTTGACTGGGTAGAATTATTACCTCCCTTGAACTGAAGGTCTCGTAAATTAATAATAGATTATGGGTTTCACATATTGTATCACACTACTATGAACATAAATGACATGACTGCATTTATATATGGTGTTCCTACATATAGTTTGAGTATATAAGAAGAGCACCCTAATATTTCCTCAAAATAATTCTTTTCATATAACCATGTGTTGTTTTCATATATAATTCTGAGTTTAATTCCACACTCATAAAAGGAATTATAATAAATTAAAAATGGAATAAAGGGTATCCTTCCGCATATTATGTATTTTCCATACCATGAAACTTTTCCATTTTTGAATCATGTGAATTAGATAGAACTTATCACCTACATATGTCTAGTATCTTATTGATTGAGGCTTATTTTCTGGAGTTTATATAATGGAGAATTGTTTTTAAATGATCCTTATTTTGGACATGAAATAAATCTAAATAAATGAAATCAAATCAATATCTGAACGTTATGAACTATAATGTAAAAATTCAAATAGTCTAACTATTTTTTCTTGTGTTTCTTGATTCACAATGATTCCATCATCCTTTTTTTACTAGAACAAAACAATTATGATAGGGGAACACAACTATCAATATTTAATGCATGTATCTGCATGAAAATTAATCATAAATCAATGAAACAAATAAATATATATTCAATGAAAAATCATATATTACCTGTGAAAGTTAATGATCTAGAATTCTAGTGTGTCCTGGAGTATGAATATATCTCTGTTGAGGCTCCTTTTCCTCAAATTTTCTAAAAGAATTTAAAGGGAAATTACTTAGCACAAATTGATTCATCCTTTGAAAAAAATATCAAAAATCGACAAAGGGATGAACAAGGAGAACATTTCCCATAGGTCGTGCATGTTCCCTCATAGTCACGCAAGTCTACTTGCATGACGCATGATGGTCGCACAAGTGACTTGCACGACCTAAGTGATAACCGCCCAGGGTCTTCTCTTTCCAATAGATTGACCTTGTGGGCCCCCCATTTAGAGGAGGATTTTTTCCAGAAACTCAGATTTGAGCTCCTGGTGCCCTAGTATCTTCTAAAAGCTTCCGAAACACTTCTAAGGTAATTTCTTATCGAGAAAGGAAGATCTAAAAAGGGGGAGGAAGGCCTAAGTGTTGAAACTCATCAACACTAGCGTGCCTGAGTGGTCATCCCTTAAGGGAAATGGCCACACTTGAACGACGCCTTCCTCCTTCAATAGAACTTGCGCTCCCCTCTTCTGGAAGAACCTCAAGATGATTCTTAAGTCTTTAACCAAGAGTCGATCAAGTATTTCCCTACTGGTTAACCGTCGTGCACATACCCATGTGTCGTGCAGGTATACCTACGCGACCAAGACCTGCGCGCCCATGCAGTACCTGCGCGCCTGCCAGGACGTGCGCGCCCCTGCCATTTTTGGTGCCCTTCTTGCCCATTTCACCCCCCTTAAGCCATTCCACCTCTCCTATTCAAGATTCAATCTTCAAGACACTCTTCAAAGCCATTTATGGTATGATTTCTTCATTTGGATTCCTTATCTGAAAGAAACTCTGTGGAATATCTCTCAAAACCTAGTGATTTACACATCTTTATGTCACTAAAAAATTTAGATTTCATTCATTCAACCTCATCCTTTAATATGAGAGAACCCCTTAACCTTGGACTCCTTTTTTGGAATAATCCCCAGTCATAATTATCAAATCTGGGCATCCTTTTTAGTAGTAAGCCCGACCATAATTCTCTTAACTTGGGCATCCTTTTCAGAAATAATACCCAACCATAATTCTCAAATCTAGGCATCCTCCTTATGAGTAAGCCCCAACCATAATTCTCTTAACCTGGGCCTCCTTTTCAAGAATAATCCCCAGTTATAATTCTCAATTCTGGGCATCCTCCTTAGGAGTAAGCCCCAACCATAATTCTCTTAACTTGTTCCTCCTTTTCAGGAATAAGCCCGAGTCATAATTCTCAAATCTAGGAATCCTCCTTAGGAGTAAGCCCCAACCATAATTATCTTAACCTAGGCCTCCTTTTCAGGAGTAAGACCCAGTCTCAAATATGGGCATCCTATTCAAGAGTAAGCCCCAAGTCCCTTAATTTTTCAAATCTCTTAACCTAGGCCTCCTTTTCAAGAGTAAGCGCCAGTATTAATTTCTCTTAACCAGTCCTAATTTACCTTTGATCTGGGATTCATTTTTTTGGAGTAAAACCCAATCATAATTCCTCTCTTAATTTGGGCCTCCTTTTCAGGAGTAATCCCCAAGTTAGAGTATTCAAAATCTCCATAAAGCACATATACCTTTATGGACCATCTTCCTGGATTTCTTTCCTAAAGTAAATCCTAACCTTCATTTATCTGGGCAGTCATACATACATAAGCCCTACATTATTTCTTATAATTGCATCTTTCATGGAACAATTGTCTAAAGTTTTTTACCAATACCTATTGTTTCTCACACCAAGCATGACTCACGTGATCTTAGAGTGTAAAATTAATTATGACATCCTTCTTTGAGCCACCAATCATAAACATCATACTCCCTTACTCAAACTATGTGGGTTCTGATTCCTTTTATAAACAAAGGATACGTAGGTATCCCATCTGTGGGTTCGATCCCAACTTTGAAATATTTCATGTCCTTCTGAATGAAAATAAACTTCAAGTGCCCCACTGAGTGGCTTTAAAAACACTATGGTCATCATAAGGACCAAGAGACTTTTACGGATCAAAGGACACCATTGACTAAGAACCTCTAAAAAATATAGATGATTCTTTATCAGTTAAGAACCTCAAATACATATAAAAGATTCTCTACATTTCCTATATATCGATCATTCATTGTCAAATCTAAAGGAAAACTCATTTTATATTTGGTAATGTAATAAGGATTCACGAACATAACTTAAATCTTTAAAGAGTGTCCCGGAGTAGACAATAATTCCCCTCAAAAAGGTGTGATGAGTCCGACCTCCCATCCTCTCAACCAATGAAAATTCCTAAGCCTCATCAGTCCATAAAAAAAATGAGCACCTACCTTTGGAATGTGGGTCCAAATGGATGTGGAATCATTGGATGTTTCAGGTTCTATGAACAAACCCGTTAGAAACTGATCGGAATGTTTAAACCTCCCATTAAAGGAGGTCTTCCCCGAAATCTGAGGGAAACAAAAATGGTGAACCTGACGTGAATCCTTAACCAAGTTAAAATGATGGTTTACCTATTTTTTGGGCCCCTATTTAAAACTCAATAAGAGGGACAACAAAAACAATCATTGAAATATGTGCTCATACAAAATATGTAGTGGCTGAATTTATCTTGATTACGTCTGTTATATCAAACAAGCACTCTTTTACAAGATCTTCTTCATTTCTAGAATGGCTTCTCTCAAGTTCACACCTGTGAATACTGCTGCTGCAAATGCCACTACTGCTACTCTTGCTGGATCCTCATCCTCTCTAAGGACGATATCACCTACTCAGCCTCTTCAACGCTGGGTATCAAACGCTCTGGTTAAGGAGTACCGTCAACACGGTACCATCCCAACTCTGTAGGCTACCTGACAAGAACTCCATGTGAACAACTCACACCGGTCGTCCGGACAACGACGACCAGTGATCAAGAAGCAGGCGGTGTTGACTACCGACTCCAACCGTTTCGGGTCGTTATCCCCAGAACACAATCACCATTTTCTCCCTTATTCTGGGGAGGTGAATGAGCAGGTCCCTCGGGGCCTTAATTCAAACTGACATGAGTCCTTCCTGAGGGCTCCCACCAACAGTCGCCGCCAGACTCGTGTGGCAGTGTGCCCTCAACGTGATGAGGGTACCGACTCCAGGTGTTCGGCTCAGGTTCCTCGAACCCGAGCAGGAAATACGAATCAACAGAGGAGAAGTCCGCTTAACAATGAGAAGGTTATCATATATGCCATCTCCGAAGAAGTCCACCAACCTAACTTGGTGGAAAGCAACGAGCAGGCACACACACCTGCCTGTTTTGATTCCGCTGTCCAGCAGACTCATCTGGCAGCATCACGCCAATCCCGCCAGGCAATTCCGGTGGAGTATTATAGGCAGGAACACACACCTGTTTATACATAATCAGCTAGTCATCAGGATCGTCTAAATACATATGATGGATCTCGTCAACTACGTTCGGCGAAGTGTAATCAGCAGGCACATACACCTGTTAGTACTTATCAAGCCTACCAATAGTCTCACTTGGTAGCATTCAGAGAGGTTAGTCAGAAAGCGCTGACAACAAATAGGAGGCAGACTTGACTCTCTGCCCCCACACTTGAGTACTATCAGGATTCACCGTAGGGAAAAGGAGGACAAGAGCAGGAACATACACCTACTCCAAGCCCAGAATGGATGTATATTCCCATTCCAGCAGTTGAATTCACCAAGCATATTCTATCAATGGTGAAAGAGAAGAAGCAAATCTCTGCTCATATTCTGGATGCCTGCCAAGATATTATAACAGCTTCAGTTTCATCTCAGAGAAAGACACATAAATCTATCCCTACCAGTGGAGTGACACATCAACAATTCACTTTGGAATAGACACACACATCTGTTCCTGTCCAAGAGGTCTATAGGGCATACTCCCCCATATCATACGGACAACAAAGTCAGGCACATACACCTGATTTGAGTGGAGATCGTCAGCCTATCTTGGCCATCATTCTTGATCAGGCATATACCCCTGCTTAGAGAAGACACTTTCATCAACAAGTGGTTTCCAAGGATAGTAAAGAGGCATCTAAGAAAAAGACCCACCCAGCATAGTCAGGAGATCAAGAGCCAATCTGTAACAAGGCCTTGCTCGATTCTGGAGTTCTTGATGCCCTTAGACAATTATCTGTTGAAATTCAAGATTCTACTCCCTCATTTCCAAATAGTGGGAACATTAATTCCAAAGGTCTTCAACAGACACTTCCTTATGAAGGCTTGCTTCATGACAATTCAGTCGATCTCGATATTTCATCTTCAGATGAGAGCCACAGGAACCCTATGTGTGGTCAGAAGACCAAGGAGTAAGATATCACATCTTTTGCTGAAACCCATTATGGTGGTCCTCCCCATGATGATGAATTTCGCTGCGAAATTCCTCTCCGCAGTAGTGACGCACATTGCCCGAAAAATGCTGCAGTGGACAATGTAGTGCCGAGAAATCCCTCTTATCTTGAGGAACTTGAAAATGCAAAACCAGTCATGTCTGAAGCTTCATCACTAGCAGGTGAAATACTTTCTCAATCAGAAGACAGCCCAGGGTATAGGTCATTCTCCAAACCACCCCTAAGTCATGCATCTTCTAGTTTGATCGATGATTTCTCTACCAATCTTGTTGACTCCAATGAAGCAACAAAGAAACACCAACTCTGCTAAAATCAGGTAGATGAATATTCATCAAATGATAAATAGGAAATGCTGAACAAGAGAAAACAACTGGTGAAAGGTGAAGTGCCAGTCATGTTTTGGCCTCTAGTGGACTCTCAGTATGACATTCCAGAAATGTTGACTGAAGATGCAATTCATGACATTCGTCTCAACATATGGAAAAAACTTTGTCAGTTGAAAAAGAAAGTATTATCCTATGATGAATATGAAAAGCATATTAAGATAATAGAAGGGATACAATGTCAGATTGATTTGGCGTCTCTATCAGTCTCTAGATATCCAAAGGCTAAAAAGCATCAGAGATCCCTTCAACGTTAATGCTTTGGAACATTAAGAAGATTGCGTTAGTTAATTTCCAATGCCCCATATGGTATTCGTGTCAGAGGATGGGGTGTTCATGGAGCACTGCATTTCACGGTGCTCTCCAATCAGCAAAGCCCACTGAAAATGTTATCATGCAATGTTATTTCCCATGGCTGACCACAGTCAATGGGCTTTGTTTGTAATCAAAATATTTCCCAAGAACAAGCTTCTACTAGTTCCTCTCAAAATCAAGAATACAGAAAACAAGTTGTTGAATTACTATTGCATCAATTAAATGAGAATATTGAACAAGCTTCTCGTTTGGAGCAAGCACGTCACCAAGTGACAAAAGTTTCAGAAATCATCCAATCGTCTTTTGAACTGGGTGATAAAAGTGGATATAGGTTAATGCATCTAGCTAATTTCCTGACTAAGGTTCGCAAGATCAGGAGAGCTTTTAATGAAGTCTCACACATAGCATGTCAAGAGCCACCCCAGCTCGCCAGACTGGGGACTCTCTTAAACCAACCCTCGGAATCAATAAATAATATTTGAGGAGTTGAGAAGGAATAGCCCCAGTCCACTGGACTGGGGACTTTTTCAAATCATCAATCCCCTAATCAGAGAAAGTAGGTTTTTTCTTGATTGGGGAAGAAGCCTCAAGAGGAACGAAGATCCAAATTATCAAGAGATTCCCTCCAAATTAAGGTTCGTCAAGAAGTTCCTGAGGGATCGAATCAACAAAAGGAAATGTCTCATCAAAGATGTGGAAGAAGACAATATCATAGAAATGATGATAGAATGGATGATATGAGTTATGCATCAATCAATGTCATCAATGCCATTGTTTCTGATCCACCAGATGAGGCTCACTCAGGGGACTCATATGAAGAGGTTCCTGATCAAGAAGATGTATGCACCAACTCAAATGAAGAAGGTGTGCGTACATGAAGTCAAAGGATTACTTAGAATCTAGGTAATCCTTCAAGTAACCCACTTCCCCCTCTCCGAAAAGGATCCAACAAAGTGAAGGGAAAGAACCTGGTTACATATACTTCCTTTGGAGAAGGTTAATCGCTCTCACTAGAGCAAAGGTTTGCACAACAGTAGGAAGAAATGAAGGAATTAAGAAGGTTGAATCCAGAACTATTTCAGAGTAGCCTTCTTCTTAAGCATGATGGAGTCAGTCAGCCAAAGGAATTTGTTGCAGCTACTGAGATGGATAAATAATATCCTCCTCTATCAGAACACCCTCAAAAGGTCTAATCCTACGGGTCAAGTGCAACAATAGTTGGAAGTGCTACCATCAGTTGTAGCACCAATCGCCACATCTGTCCAAGCTCCATTCATTGCACCTACCCAAGTCCAAGTTCAACAAGATTTTTCTCAAAAGTTAATAACTACTATTGAGTCATTAACAGCTCGGTTAGAAACTATGGAAGGGAAACGTGTGCAAGTTCAACCAGAAAAGAAAGTTTACCCTGAATGGGTATATTCAATCTCTCCTCCATCTAGTTTTGGGAACCCTGTATTCCCTATTTTCAATGGAGCAAGCGATCCTGAACAGCATTTGATGCATTACGTGTCTTGTTGCGATCCTATGATGGGAACTCCGGAGCAGTAAGAAGCAGTGAAAATCAGATGCTTCGTGTGAACCTTTCAAGGACCAGCTTTTGTCTGGTATAAAATCTTGCAATCTCGCTCAATTACCGGATGGGAGGATCTTCACCAAAAATTCCTCCTTCAGTTCAGCTCAACTTTTCCAAAGACAACAGTTTTCTTTCTTACAAACTGTAAGCAAAGGGATAATGAAAGGGTCTCTGATTTCATTGCTCGATGGAAGGGATTAACATATTGCTTGAGTTTAGCACTCCCTCAAGAAGAATTATTTACAATCTATGTGGAAAATCTGCGTGACGAATTACGCATGCCGTTAATCCCTGTGAAATACACAGAAGGGTTTCGAGACCTTACTTCAATCGCTCAGCAGATTGAAGATTCCCTTATATAGGCTAAGGCTAAATCTCATGTAATTCCATCAGCTCCAGGAAGGAGAATGGGTAAAGCAAAAACTGCTACAGTTATGCTTAAACAAGCACCTGTACCTATTTCTACCTCAAAACCTTCATCTTCTCGAAGGGCTCCACCTTCTGAGCTCTAACAACAAAGGCCGTTTCATCCAGACGATCAAAGAGATCAAAGACGAAAACAATTTGTGGATTTGAAGAGCAAAACATACTCTTTCTGAAATGAACAAGTTCTTGGTTATTTCATTTCGGTTCTGGAAAAAAAATTTGGTTCAATTGCCAACGCCCAAGAGGCCAAACAAGAAAGGAGATGAATACCGTCCCAATTATTGAACTTTTCATCAAATTTTGGGGCATCCGATCCAGGAGTGTTTTGTCTTCAAAGACCACCGGGAAAAGATGGTCGACTCAAGAGAAATCAAACTGAAAGGTTCTTCAGCTCAGGTAGCATGTGTTACTACTACAGTTCCAGAGGAGAAAGGAAAATGTAAAGAAGCCAAAAGCAAAAATGCACATAATTATGATGATTGGTTGGTCAGAAAGACAATCAATAGAATTCGTGCTATTTTGTAAACAAAATTAAAGAAACCAATTGTGTCTTCTTCCATGAATGTTGCGACAAAACCCTCTTCGTTAGAGGGAAAGTCCTCAAAGAAACGGCATGTTTCAAAGAATGAAAACGAATCAGAAGAAGATGAATATGTGTCAAAGCCTATGTTGTCTTTGACTTTGGCGTATTTCATGTCATCTACTTCAATGCCACGGGCACCGCCCCACCAAACGACACAACCTAAACAGGCTAATCAGGCAGAGTCTTCATTAGATGAAGAGTTAATCTTCGGTTCTGTTAATATGATTCAATTAATAGATCCATATGCCAGTCACAGTTTCTATTTCAATAAGCCGAAATTCCCTGTATCAAACAGGGGAATCAGAGGAAGTTCCAGGGGATCAGGATACCGGGGGAGACATGGATCTTTTAGAAGAAACTATTCCAATTCTACCCCTGCTAGAACTTTGTACGCAACAGAAACTCGTGGTAGAACCCTTCAGCGAGCTCAGCAAGAACAAGCATGTTCTTCTACCAACAGCAAATTTGGTCCTGGAACAATTATTTTGGAAGACCGGTTGAAGGCTCCATATTCTTCCTCTCAGCAAGTAAATGGATCTAATCGGTCTAATCTTCCAAAACCAGGAATATTGCCAACTCCTATCCCGATACGAGATGCATCAACTTCCAAAGAATCTACATTCAAGGTACCTACTAAACCACATATTCCCATTGGGAAACACAGACCTCTAGATCAAAATCATGATATATTGAAACACCTGGCCCAAGTACCAGCCAAGTTATCAATTTTGGATGCTCTGAATCCATCAAAGGATCTTTGGGAAGCCCTCATCGATGCTTTGTCAAGTCCTCAGGAGTTTGAAACTGAAATTGCTGCAGTTGAAGTCTATCACATAGAGAATAATCCTGAATAATTCAATGAAATGATATCTTTTACCGATGAAGATGAAGATGATGTTGTGCATGGACATATTAGACCATTGTACATGTCTGGCAAGGTCAATGGCGTAGACGTCCGAAGAACTTTCATTGACAATGGTTCAGGATTCAACCTCATGGCCATTCGTACACATCATCGATTGGACCTAACAGAATCTGATTTATCTCCTTCTACCATGATGTTACAAGGATATGATAGAAATGAACAAGAACCACTGGGCGATGTTACACTTAGAACTCAGTTTGGAGATCTTATATCCAATTCATATTTCATGGTTGTTGATCAAGACTCATCCTTCAACATCTTGATTGGATGACCCTGGATACATCAACATGCGGCTATCCCTTCATCATACAATCAATGTCTCAAATATTGCTTCGATTGTCAAGTTTGGGCATTGTATGGTGATAAGGCCCCGTTCAAGACATGTGATTCTCAATACACTAAGGCGGAATTCTATCACATGAAGGGAAGGGAGAAATCCACAACAAAGGAGATTACCAAAGTTAATGCTCCATATGGTTTGGAAAAAATTCCAGTAAATCCATATACACATGTGAGTACAGATTATGTGTTTCCTATCAGTCAAATTGACAAGATTGACCCAAATCGAAAAACTCTTATGGAAAGATCCATAATGTCAATTACGGTAATCGACCCAGACAACATGGGAGAAATTGGTAATCTACCAAGCAATGATGAAACCACCAATGGTGATGTCTTCATTTCATCTACTGAAATCCAACAAGTCTGTGCTTCCCCAATTAGGCCAAAAGAAGTTATAGAAACATCGTAGGTGAACAATGATGTCGATTCTCAATCAATAATCTCCTCTTTATTACCCAAAGAAGACCCTTCATCATCAATCGGGTCGGAAATGGAAGCTTCTTCTTCAAGATATTCAAATTTTGACATCTCTTCGGATCATGAAAATTCTACTTTATCGTCTAATATGCATGTAGAAATAGAAGAAATAATACATGATGATGGAGAAGAGGAAAATCTCAGAGATGCTCCTCCATAATTTGGAGAGGATATCTCTACCACTGTGGATGAACTCAGAGAAATAAATCTGGGTAGAAAAGAAGATCCACGCCCCACTTTAATTAGTGTGACCATGAATCTTGAAGAGCAAGAGATGTATATTTCTTTTCTAAAGAAAAATACAGATATATTTTCCTGGAACTATACAGAAACTATCGGGCTTGATCCTATTATTGATACTCATCATTTGGGTTTAACAGAAGAACATTGAGGATTTAAGCATGCCGCGAGAAGAACACACCCAACTTATGCTTCCAAAATTGAAGCTGAAGTGGATAAGATTATCAAATCTAACATCATTATAGATGTTCAATATCCCAATTGGTTGGCTAATATTGTCCCTGTAAAGAAGAAGAACATATAAATTAGTGTTTGCATCGATTTTAGAGATCTTAATTAGAATTGTCCTAAGGATGATTTCCCAGTTCCGATTACAGAACTTTTAATTTATGCAGCAGTTGCCTATGAAGAACATTCATTCATGGATGGATATTCCGGATATAATCATATCTGAATGGCCCCATAAGAAGAGGAATCTACAGCCTTCAGAGCCCCTCAGGGTGTGTTTTGCTACCGGGTAATTCCCTTTGGCTTAAAGAATGCAGGTGCAACTTATCAGCGTGCCGTGCATCATATCTTCAATCCCTTCTTAGGGAAGTTTGTCAAATTCTATGTAGATGATTTGGTAGTTAAATCCAAACAATGTTCTAATCACTTGGATGATTTGGAAGTCATATTATGCAAGCTTCGACAATATAATTTGATGATAAACCCCTTAAAATGTGCTTTTGGGGTAACCTCAGGAAAATTTCTCGGCTTTGTTGTATGCCATCGTGGTATTGAAGTCGATCCTGAGAAGACCAAGTCAATCCATGGTATGTCACCTCCTCAAAATTTGAAATCATTAAGAGGAATTCAAGGACACTTAGCCTATATTTGGTGTTTCATCGCCAATTTAGAAGGAAAAAGTTTAACCTCCACCAAATTGATCAAGAAGGGAGTCACTTACCAATGGACTGAAGAATGTCCAGAAGCATTCAGTTTTCTCAAGAAATACCTCTTGACTCCACTGGTACTCATGCCACCTATTTAAGGGAGACCACTTATCCTCTATGTGACAGCTCTAGAGCGATCATTAGGTGCCTTTCTTGCTCAAAAGAATGATGATGGGAATGTAAACAGCCTCTACTATCTCAGTCAAACCATGTTTGAAGTAGAAACCTGGTATTCAAGCATTGAGAAGTGCTGCCAGACAGTAATATTTGCAGTTCAGAAGTTGATACACTACCTACAACATCACGAGGTCCAATTGGTATCTCGCAATAATCCGATCAAATTTATCCTTAGTCGTCCAATGCATACAGGATGTCTGGAAAGGTGGGCAGTTATTTTGCAGCAATTTGACATTCAGTATGTGTCTCAAAAGGCGATAAAGGGCCAATCTCTAGCTAATTTCCTGGATGAACACCCTTCAGTGGAAGACACATCTTCAGATATTGAACTCCCTAATGAGGAAGTCTTCTCTATTCAAGAAAGTCCTCAGTCATGGGAAATGTATTTTCATGGTGATTCCAGAAGTCCAACAGGGAGGAAAATGGAAATTCCTTAATTCAACATTGTTGGCTTAGGAATTGTACTCATTTCTCCAGAAAATGAAGTGTTACCTCATTTCTTCTTATTGTGGGAAGGTGGTACCAATAATGAAGCAGAATACCAAGCTCTCATCGTAGGCTTGGAATTAGAAGATCATGCACAAGTGAATCACTTAAAGGTGAAAGGTGATTCAGACCTGGTAATCAAACAAGTCAATGGGGATTATTCCATCAGAAAAGACGAACTAATACCTTTGTATGATTACGTCAGAGAGTTAATGGCGGAATTCCCTTTGGAACTGACATTTTCTTATGTCCCAAGATCACTAAATGCTCAAGCTGGTGCACTTGCTAATATAGCCATAGTTCTGGAAGATCAAAATCGGGACGAGACAACCATCAGTATTGCCCACTGTCGTGCGATTTCACCATATGTTCGAATCAGAACAGAGTAAATTAATGAAATTTGTCCCATTCCTAAACCGTATGGTCATACTATAGGATGGATGTCACCTATCAGGGAATTCCTTCAAAATGGAACACTTCCACCTAATAGAGCAGAGAAAGAAAAAATCCTATGACGTGTGGTCAATTTTACTCTATATGATAGCCCAGATCACCTAGAGAAAATTCTCTACAAACATGGTTTTGATGGAGTTATCTTCAGATGCATTGATGGTGAAGAGACAATAATTGTCATGAATGAAGTGCATGCAGAAGTCTATAGTGCCCACCAGTCTGGACATAGAATGTCAGATTAGATTCGAAGGCTTGGATACTTTTGGCCTTCAATGATATGATATTGTGTCGATTTCTCAAAGAAGTGTTATTCATTCCAAGTACATGCCAACTTAATTCATAAACCTCCAGAGTTTCTTCATACAGCTAAATACTCATGGCCATTTTCCACATGGGGAATGGATGTGGTGGGACCTTACCCTTTGGCTACGACCAAGCAGATTAAGTACATTCTTACTGCTACTGACTTCTTTTCCAAATGGGCAGAGGCAATACCTCTCAAGGTAGTAAGTTCTAAATTCATTGTTAGCTTCATCAAGTCTAACATAATTACCATATTTGGTGTCCCTCATACCATATTGATGGACAATGGCACCAACTTCTGTTCATCCAAGGTGAAGAAGTTGTATAAAAAATACAACATCAAATCCAACCATTCATCTCGGTATCATGCAGTGGCCAACAGCTAGATAGAAGCCTTTAACAAGTCTCATTCAAATATACTGCAAAATATGGTGGATAGAGATAAGAGGTCATGGCCTGATAAACTCTTTCATGCTTTATAGGCTTTTCGGACAACCACCCGCACTGAAACTCGGTCAACTCCATATTCATTGGTATATGGAATGGAATCCGTCTTGACCATTGAAGTTCAACTACCCTCGCTCAGAGTTTCCATTTGTGATCAATCATCTACAGATGAACAATCTAAAAAGAGATTGAATGAATTGGAATGGTTAGATGAGAAATGATTGTGCACTTTGCACCACTTGGAAGTCTATCAGAATCGAATAGCACGAGCTTTTAACAAAAAATTTCATCTTCGTTCATTCACTCAGGGAGAATTGGTATTAGTTATCAGAACTTCAATGATACCAGGAACGAAACCTCCCAAGATTGAGCCAAAATGGGAAGGACCTTATTCAATATATAGGGTCTACTCTAATAGAGCTTATTCATTAATCTCGATGGATGGAGAACTCATCACTACTCCAACCAATGCCAGATTTTTTAAGAAGAATTTTGTATAAACACAAAACCTCTTTCGTCCTTGATATATGACGTTAAACTATATAGAAACGGTCCATACATATGACCTTAAACTATTTTTATTAATTTCATCCCACGGGACGTTAAACTATTTAAAAGAAATTCCCAAATTTGTCCTCACTGCATGAAATTAAACTGCAAAGTCCCTCTTTCGTCCTTGCTATATGACGTTAAACTATACGGCAATGGAACATACATGTGACTTTAATCTATTTGTATTAATTTCTTCCCACACGATGTTAAACTATGAAAAAGTTCCCTAAATGGTCCAGTATGACCTTAAACTGCAACTAGGTCCTGTATGACCTCAAATTGCATCATCAACGGTCCATGCATATGACCCTAAACTATTTGCGAGTCCCTTACGACCAACAAGACGTTAAATTGTGATGTCCTAACTACATGATGCTAAACTGTATAGAAGTCCTTTACGTACAGAAATACGTTAAACTACATAATCATCAAAGGTCCTGTATGACCTTAAAATACACTTTTGTCCATCATGACATTAAACTGCAGCATCGACGATCCATGCATATGACCTTAAACTATTCACACTTTCATCCAACATGATGCTAAACTGTGAAAAAAATCCCCAATGCATCCAACATGATGTTAAATGGTGTACTCTTTTGTCCTTACTGCATTACATAAAACTGCACAGTCCCCCTTTCATCCAACATGATGCTAAACTAAGTTGTCCCCATCGTCCTAACTACATGACGCTAAACTGTACAGAAAGTCCGTGATACATCCTACATGACATTAAAATGTAGTTTTTCCCTGCTACATGGCACTAAACTGTGTAGCAACAATCGTCCTAACTGAAAGACTTTAAACCACATAGTCCCTTTATATTTCCTACATGATATTAAACTATTCGTCGTTAAGGTTGTTGTTACCTCTTGTTTCTCACACCGAGTATGACTCACGTGAGCCTAGAGAAATCCTCAACCATAACACTCTCTTTGGGCCGCTAACCATGTGTAAGTCCCAACAACATCATTTTTTAGGTCATCGTCCCCAAGAACAACTTGATCATTAATTCATTCTTTAATTGAACTACACGGACTTTGATCCTTGCCTTTTAGGATGGGTATGTAGGCAACCTCCCAAGGTTGAATCCCAAAACCAATCTCTTCGCGTTGGTTTATCTCTATCTCATACGATGTTAATTCGTGAAACCTCACTTAGAATAAATATCTTTACATTGGTTGACTTTCGTCATTACTATATGACGTTAAACTATACAACACTTTTGTCTAGTATGACAATAAACTACAATATTCTTTGATACCCTCACCTGGGAGGGAACCATTATTTACATTTATTTTTCAATCATGTTTCATTTCAAAGACTACATGCATACATGGAAATGCCCAAACCTTTTATCTTGGGTTAAACCATCATTGTACTAAAGTCCCCTTTCACCCTTCACATGTACGAACCAAATTTGTATAAAGGGTATTTCTAGAACTACGTGGTCCTGATTCCCATCCTTATGGGATATATAGGAACGTTCGAGTGTCCCTCAAATCTAGAACCAAGTATTTGGGCCTAACCCCAAATTCCACTTTCAGCCCCTTGGATGAAAATTTCCCATGAAAACACACACTGTGTATTTGTTACAATGGTCCATGATCTATGACCCTAAACTAAGATCTCTAATCCTTTTGTCCCACACAACGTTAAACTGTAATTTAAGAACTATGTATGAGCTTGATTACCATCCTTATGGGATACGTAGTGAAGTCCAACATTTCAATTCAGGACCCAGCCACAACATGATTATGGTTAGCATTGATCTGTGTATCTCTGTATACATTGAACAATACCCATCTTTATGTGTCATAATCCTAACCTTAAATATTTTCATATCTTCATAAACCCTTTTCATGACTTCTAGGTCACAAAAATTTCAAACTTCTGAGAATTCTTTTTCCTAACTATGCAGCACGTGCCCATAGGTGGCCTTGCATAAACAGTCTACATAACAGACTTGTTAGCCAAAAGGTACAATTATCTGACTATGCAGCCAATAACCTTAGGTGGCCCTGCATAATTCAACCCCCTAACGGGATTGTCGGATAGTGGTAACTTCATTCTTGGGAAGAATTCCTCTTTTTTCCTTATTTGTCTTAAATGACAGTATGTAAGGATCCATAAAAAAGCCATCATTAACATATTTACCCTATATCCTTTTTTTCATGATATGGAAGTATTCAAGTATTTGGTTTATATTCTCCTTCCCTACGTTTGGGTCAGACCTTCGTAGGAGTGATATTCATTTAGTTCTTCAATAATCTTGTTTGGAAATATCTTCTCCATATTCAAGTACATCTTTCCATACAGAAAACTCTATACTTTGGAAGATTTGAATCTCTATAAAATTTAACTGGATTTTATCACTACGAAAGTAAATTTCTAAGAGTTATTTTTCCTTACAAAGCAGCACGTGCCCATAGGCGGCCTTGCATAAACAGTCTACATAACAGACTTTTTAGCCAAAAGATACTATTTATTTGACTATGCAGCCAATGCCCTTAGGTGGCCCTACATAATTCAACCCCATAACGGGGTTTTTAAAAAATGGTATGTTCATTCTTGAGAACTACTTCTTCTAATTACATTTAGCTCTTTTTTATATCATTCCTCAGATTCAAATTTTCTTAAGTCATATTTTACATTTTTTTTCTCCCTCATACTTGAGTATGGTACTTTGTTTTCAGATGAATTGTCAAGGAATTGATTCAATTTTAATTAATTTAGGTCAATGCTATTTTGACCTTTAACGTTAGCCTCTTTATATCCGACGTGCATGAATTTAAACTTCCCACAAAAGACAAGAGAACACTGAATAAAAGTCAAGTTCCAGCTCACTAAACATACATTTTGTATGATTTAGGTAATATTGAGCAATTAAAAGGTTTGAGTTTTGTAGGGTTATTTACATTAATACTATTAAAAATCAAACTATTCTTACTAGGACCATTGGATTAAGTAAAATCTAAAGCATGTAGCAAAAGAGAATGAAGGTATAAATGAGTGAAGGCGAAAGTGTTTTTCATTGATGCACAGGAGATAGAAGGACATCCAGAGACTGGAGTCTCTTATCTTTTTCAAGAATTACAAAGGGCTTTCAACGTAATTCATCATTTGATTTACGGAATCCCGAGCTTCATAAGCAACCACTTGGAATTCATTCATTCAACTGGATTCCATAAGAGATGCAGTGATACCAGCTCTTCATGGAACAATTGTAAAAGAATGTTATTGAGTGCGGTTTGAGAAAATTTTTTGCTGATGAAACAATGACTCTGTTTCTGTCCAAGAGACTTGGAAGATGGATACATGGATTTTAGAATGGAGCATTGGAAGTAAAGAGCCATTTTGGAGAGAGTAATCTTTTCAGATATTTCTATAATGCCATGTTTGTCTTCTCTCCACCAACTGGCAGCAGAAAACATTTCCGCCCATGGGTTTTCCATTTTCATATCTGCAAGGAAATGACATGGTGGAAGAATTTGAAAGTTCACACCATTGTTGTTTCTCTTAATGCACAACATAACCGAAATAGAGGAGTAGCAATGCAGCTGCATTTCAGGCATATAGTTCATTGCATTTGGAACATTGACTCGTTGCCGATAACCATGCCCATACAGGGATAGGTAGATTCTCTGTGGTAAATTAAAATGATATTTCTTCAAGTACTTAGCCAAATCTGGGATAGTATTGTCGCAAATATCATAGTAATCATGGACAACAATGTTCATCATGTCATCAATCCGCTTGCTAGCCAGTTCATCAGCCATTCCTATTCTCCTAAGAGCCATTGAATCTGCACAAAAGTTGAACAAACTAACTCTTAAATGGGTTTATTTTTTCATAAAATTTATGAAGGAAATCAGGAAAATGTCAAAGGAATTTAGGCGCACAAGTCTAAACTTGGCGTACAAGTGTTAGTGTGCCACACTAGTTTTTGACGCGCAAGTATAAACCAGGCAAGTACAAATTCCTATAGAGTAGTGAGACAACAAAGAACCATTGGAAAACAGAGCAACTTGCACGTCTAAGGTGACCAGCGCGGAGAGAGCTCGACGGTTTGAAATCCGGAAATCCAGATGCTTTGTACGGAAGTGAGGCCCTCTATTTATAGACACGGCCAGAACCCTGCGCATCGTACCCCTGCGTTCCAGGCCCTGTGCGATGCACACTTGTGCGCCGCCCTCTACACCATCAAAACTTGCACGCCACCTTTCCTTTGGAAGTCTTATTTTTTCCTCAGAGTCACATCCTCATTTCTTTCGGATCCAAATCTGAGGGGGGGACTTTTTTTGATGCTCCTTTTCATCACATTGTCTAAAAGAATGTAAAGGGAAATGACTTAGCACAAATTCATTCATCCTTTGAAAAAAATATCAAAAATCGACAAAGGGATGAACTAGGAAAACATTGCCCATTGGTCGTGAAAGCTCCCTCATAGTCGTTCAAGTCCACTTGCGCGACACATGATGGTTGTGCAAGTGAATTGTGTGACCTATGTGATAACTTCCCGGGGTCTTCTCCTACCTATAAATAGACCATGTGGGCCCCCCATTTGAGGGAGGATTTTTCTTCCAGAATCTCAGATTTGAGCTCCTGGTGCCCTAGTCTCTTCTTAATGTTTCCGAAACACTTCTAAGGTATTTTATTACCTAGAACGGAAGATCTAAAGAGGGGGAGGAAGTCCTAAGTGTTGAAACTAATCAACACTTGTGCGCCTAAGTGGCCAGCCCTTAAGGGAAATGGCCACACTTACACGACACCTTCCTCCTTCAATAGAACTTGCGCACCCCTCTTCTTGAAGAACCTCAAGATGATTTTAAAGGATTTAACCAAGAGTCGCTCAAGTATTTCCCTGCTGGTTAACCATCGTGCAAGTACCCATGTGTCGTGCAGGTATACCTACATGACCAGGACTTGCGCGCCCACGCAGTACCTGCCCGCCTGCCAGGACTTGCATGCCCCTGCCTTTTTGGCTTCCCTTCTTGCTCATTTCACCCCTCTTAAGCCATTCCACCTCTCCTATTCAAGAATAAATATTCAAGACACTCTTCAATGCCATTTATGGCATGATTTCTTGATTTGGATTCCTTATCTGAAAGGAACCATGTGGAATATCTCTCAAAACCTAGTGATTTACACATCTTTATGTCACTAAAAAATTGAGATTTCATTCATTCAACCTCATCCTTTAAGATGAGAGAACCCCTTAACTTTGGCCTCTTTTTCAAGAATAAGCCCCAGTCATAATTCTATAATCTCGGCATCCTTCTTAGGAGTAAGTCCCAACCATAATTCTCGTATCCTGGGCCTCCTTTCCAGGAATAATCCCTAGTCATAATTCTCAAATCTGGGCATCCTCCTTAGGAGTAAGCTCCAACCATAATTCTCAAATTTGTGCATCCTCCTTAGGAGTAATCCCCAACCATAATTCTCTTATCCTTGTCCTCCTTTTCAGGAATAATCCCCAGTCATAATTCTCAAATCTGGGTATCCTCTTTAGGAGTAAGCCCCAACAATAATTCTCTTAACCTGGGCCTCCATTTCAGGAATAAGCCCCATTCATAATTCTAAAATCTGGGCATCCTCCTTAGGAGTAAGCCCCAACCATAATTCTCTTAACATGGGCCTCCTTTTCAGGAGTAAGCCCCAGTCTCAAATATGGGCATCCTCTTCAAGAGTAAGCCCTAGGTCCCTTAATTTTTCAAATCTCTTAACTTGGGCCTCCTTTTCAGGAGTAAGCCCCAATCATAATTTCTCTTAACCGGTCCGAATTTACCTTTGATCTGGGATTCCTTTTTCAGGAGTAAAGCCCAATCATAAGTCCTCTCTTAATTTGGTCCTCCTTTTTAAGAGTAAGCCCCATATTAAAGTATTCAAAATAGCCATGAAGCACATATACATTTATGGACCCTGTTCCTGGATTTCTTCCCTAAAGTAAATCCTAACCTTCATTTATCTGGGCAGTCAAACATACATAAGCCCAACATTATTTCTTATGATTGCATCTTTCAAGGAACAATTGTCTAAAGTTTTTTACCAATACATCTTGTTTCTCACACCGAGCATGACTCATGTGATCTTAGAGTGTAAAAGTAATTATGACATCCATCTTTGAGCCATCAACCATGAACATCATACTCCATTACTCGAACTATGTGGGTTCTGACTCCTTTTATAAACAATGGATACATAGGTAGCCCATCTGCGGGTTTGATCCCAACTCTGAAATATTTCATGTCCTTCTGAATGACAATAAACTTCATGTGCCCCACTGAGTGGCTTTAAAACTCATATGGTCATCATAAGGACAAGGATACTTTTACGTATCAAAGGACACCATTGACTAAGAATCTATAACAAGTACAGATGATTCTTTATCAGTGAAGAACCTCAAATACTTATAAAAGATTCTCTAAATTTCTTACATATTGATCATTGATTTTCAGATCTAAAGGAAAACTCATTTTATATTTGGTAATGTAATAAGGATTCACGAACATAACATAAATCTATAAAAAGAGTCCCAGAGTAGAAAATAATTCCACTCAAAAAGGTGTGATGAGTCCGACCTCCCATACTCTCGACCAATGCAAATTCCTAAGCCTCATCAGCCCATAAACTAATGAGCACCTACCTTTGGAAAGTAGGTCTGAATGGATGTTGAATCATTGGATGTTTTGGGTTATACGAACAAACCCATTAGAAACCGATCGGAATGTTTGAACCTCCCATCAGAGGAGGTCATCCCCAAAATCCGAGGGAAACAATTTCATCTCAAGAATTTTTTATATTCCCTTCACATGAAACAAATTATTAAAATAAAATAAAATTCCTGAGTATGTAATGTTTTATATTCACACATTCTTATAAATACATTCAAGGAAATAGGACAGGTATTTCTCTCTATTTCCAAACATAATTGTTTTCTGGTATATTATGTCGTTAATTATTTCTAATAGAAAAAAGTTACATTAAATTTAAAATTCAGTTATTTACCTTGAAAGGAGACATTCGATAGTATGCAATTTGTTATTTTTCCTGTGAAAGTGTATATTTTTTGAAGATTGTTAGATTTTGAAGACTACTACCTCTTATTTTTTTCATCTAACATGAAATTCATGCTTATAGGCTTTCCAAATATCACCTAGTTCCATTAAACTTGATGAATTTTCATGTAGACCATCCTAGAAGTTACATCATAGTTGAATATTTAAAATGAATAGTCAATAATACATTTTAATAAAATTGAAATTTAATTTCAAAAAATATATTTCCCAAATTTCCTCCCAATCCTTGTATTTTATTTCATGTTTGACTTTTTCCACTCGATTGAATGAACTATAATAATGTTGTTATATCCGCTAAGTGTCCCCATGATACTCCATAATTCCTTACCATTTTCTAAAAAAAATTATTCCTTCATTATACTGAACCATGAATTATGTGTTTCTATTCTATACGACATGCATCTTTGTACGACAACATATTTTACTAGAAGATGATCCTAAAAAAAGGGGAAAATATTTTATACACATATATAGTAGAAATTTAATAAAAATATATTAACTTCATTAATTTTAAATCATTTACCAGTATAAAAGTTTGTTGATATTTTATCTTACACCCTATGGTGGGGTAGACAACTGGAGGAGTTTCTTCTATAATAGAAAATAGATTTTAATGTTGGGTAGGAGCGTACAATCATACCTAGGGAATAAACAATAGAGTCATACCCTATAGAGATGAAGGTGAATAAGGGAAAAAGACTGAGGGATGGAAGGAGGGGGGCTACCCAACATGGTAGTAGGAGTAAATGGACAAAAATTATAGACTACTATGTATGGGTAAGGCATATAAGGTGGATTAATGATAGGAGGAAAGTGGATCGGTGACAGTAGAGCCACGGGATATGAGGCACTGCATGTAGGGTTGTTCCTATATTCTGGACTTCCTAGCCTATCCTCACTGAAAATTAGTTGCCTCCATGATGATTACTATTAATATTAAATATTATTTGTTGAAATTTAATACATATTCAATAAATAAATAAGGTACTCATCGGAACAATCATATTTGTTATGCCAACTTATCTAAACTGGTGATTTTTTCCTCTATTTGTTTTCTACGAACCTGCTAGTAAGACAAATAACCTGAAAATGTCATAAGTGATGTGAAAATTTTAAAAATATAACAAAACTTTAAATAAATATAAATATTCAATGTAATTTCCTATTATTTTTAAAGACATTACATTTTTCATTATGTTTATTTTAATTAAGTTATTTACTCATAAAATGAAAACATTACACAAAAACAGAAGTTTTTACTTTAAATTTCAAACTAATAAAAATAATTGTTTTCAGTTTTCAGTAGGGATTTTATTCATAGTTTACCATATAAACAACATTATATTTTATTTTCATTTATTACCTACAACTGCATATTTGTTACAAAATTTGGGGATATAGTAGGTATGTGACAATACAAAACAATTCAAAAACAATTGCATATTATGGTAAATATAATTTATTCTTAATTAAATTCCATTTTTATTAACAACTATTACATCCAGTTCAATAATATTAACCATATTCATGTACAAATACCAAATAATTGGCACTTTTTAGAATAAATTTAAAAATTTGATGTTATAATAAATATCTCCTAACAATATTTTTCAACCACGTATGAAACAACCAATATGAACCTAGATAACAAAATTAATTATGTACCATTTTTAAAAGTTAAAAAAACTTGTACCATATCAAAATAATATAAATGAAATACATCCAAACATGTCAATGCTATGCATTATTTGTAATTACTTCTAATTCACAATCCATTCTAACAATCGGATCTTCTAGGTCATTGAATGACACATTTGAGAAAGTAATGACTGGTTCATCAAAAACAACACTATCATCCATTCCTTCATCAAAAATATGTCTTGGAATTACAATAACAATAACACAAAATTGTGGTTTTAAAGTTTCATTTACATAAAATAATTTTCTATCTTATGAGGTAGGAATGTAAGGTTAATCAGTTTGTAGATGACACTTCATATCAATCAGTCAAAGTACACAACAATATATATACAATCCTTGTCGTATCATTGAATCAAATAACTTGTTGTTCATCAAATAAATATGACTATATATATAGTACTCTGATAAAAATATTCTCTCAACATGCCTATGATACAATATAATTTCTGATCGAGGCTGTTTATCAGATGCACTAGTATAACAATCCATTATCGCGCTAATCATGACACCATCCTTCTATATTGTCATGTTGGTTTCAAAACTATTTATAATTAATTTAAAACCATTTACATCCATTGATTTACAATCACAGACCACATTGTTTGGACCAAATGATAATTCCCTTGTTTTAGTATATACGTCATCAATTGGTAATATTTGGACCTGAAATATATAAACATAAAATATTAAACTACCGACAATTTGGTCATGTAAGAAAATAATTTGATTCCTTTGACGTCAACCAAGTAGGAAATTATTTATTGTGTAATTGATCTCACATCTTAGTAGATAAATAATTATGTTCCCTTTTTATAATTTCACCATGTAATTTTAATAATGTGAGATACTATGAAAAAAATACACAATATATATATATATATATATTTAATTACCTGATGTAATCATCAACCATGACTCAGTTTAATAATACAATATGATGAGCTATTTCCTACACACCCCTATTCAAAGTACTTACCCAGTATGATCCAAATACCCCCCCCCCCGCTTGGGGAAGTGATGGAAATGTTGACTCAATGGGATCATACTGCTGATCTTCAATTCTCATTGGCCGATTAGATCTCATGGTGACATTAAAAAAATACATTGAAAAAGAATTCAATAATTCCTGTGATAAATAACCTTTCATAATAGATTTTTTTGAATGATTATTATGCATCAAATAAGGTTTAAATGTAAACATAATTCTTTCTGTTGGATACATCTGGCGACTATAAAAAAGACCACTAAATAGAACTTCTACTAGAAGATACACTTTCAGATGTGACATATATGTGAAAAATGATATAGGGGAAATTTTCTCCAAGTCACAATGAATGATCAGTGCATAATTATTCAGTTTTTTCAAAACACTTTTGTTCAATATTTTAGCACAAAGGTCTTGATAATCGCGACATAATATAATCAAAGAACCCCTGAAATTATGTGAATGAAAATCTCAAATGGAAATAGGAATAATTTCTTGCGACATGACATGATTGTCTTGGGTTTTTGGAGATTTTAGTTTCACATATTTTGTATTTATCCTCTTTGAAATGTTTCTTTAATAAACATCTAGAACCTTTAGACTTTCTAGGACTTGAATAAATTGTTTTTTCTCATCAATTTTCATTGAAAAAGAAGCAATAGGGACATTACATTGATTCTTACCAATTGACACAGGATTAAGTCTTGGTTTTATAGCCCAATCCATTAAATCATGTCATGAGTGGAAATAATCTTTTTTCCCTTTACATTTAAAATAATTTCATGCATCATTTCCCACACATTTTTTTAATATGCATTACATCCAAGTAGTGATAAATCAAATTTTATGACCAACACAACAACTCAAAGAATATACCTTGCTTTCTCGAATTATTGTAATTTGAAGGAACTTTCTTCCCCTTTCTAGAATTTGACTGACACTATCCAAGAAAAAAATTCAAATCATCATTTTCTTTAAGGATATCAACCACTGATATTCGTTGAGGTACTTCATCTGTCTCTATTGAATGATCAAACAATCTTCAATTTTTCTTGTATAGATGATCCATTTGTTGAAATCATTGATTCCCTCTGAAAATTGAAGTTCAGTGTAAATTTAATATCCTAGAATTTCTATTTTCATGCAAATTGGGATGGATAATATTCCATCTATACTCCAACCAAACATCATTCCATAAACATCAAATCAATGGAATGTTGCACATCACTTTTGTGAAATATTCATATGCTGAAATGGGCATCAAATGGAATGTTCCACATCATTCCATAAGTATGGAATCAAAATATGTCATTCTCTATTTGATGTTTTTCTCCAGTGTGATAAAAAACATGATATTCATTTTAAAAACCTTTTTAGTGACATGAAAACTTAATTCCTCATGTGTTAAACACATTCTTCAAATGCCTTAAAAACATGGGAATTAAATCAATCCTCAATAAGAACCTTTATTGAATGAAAAATGAAAAATATTCTAGATCATTTTGAAACTCATCAGTGATATGATCAACATTATACATCCAACTTCATTCCATTATAATATGAATAAAAATCATTATTAAAATTGGTGATTGTCAATAAAAACATTGCAACTCATTTATTCTTATAAAATTAGTATATGGACTCGTTAATTTAGTAACTATTAATGAATTTAAGAACCATGACACATTCCTTATAGATAACATAAAAGTATTTTCATTTACTTATTTAGAAGTTTAGAATTACTTTAATTCATTTAAATATTATATAAACACTTACACATCTCATATAAATGGAATGAATTTCATGGTTTTCACCAATGCCATCAATATTATCTTTTCCTTTATAAATTCAATATCATTAAAAATATAATGCATAACTTCCCCTATTAAATTTAATTCACTTATCCAAAAAAATTAACAAAAAATCAACAAAAAGTTATATTTTCCTTTTTAAGACAAATATGGAAATAAAATCTTCAAAAATACATTATTTAGAAAATAAATTTAACAAAACTTTCAAAAATAAATCACATTATAAGTAAAACAAAATATATAACATGGATTAAAAATGACCTAATATAAAAATGGGGGTTAAGATTTCTAGAGTGGGTTGAATGATGATTGGAGGTGTTTTGGAATTATTCTTGATGTTTTTTAATGGAGCAGATATAGATCAAAAAATTAGATCACTCGTATTATTATGCATAATTGTACTTTAATCATAAGGGTTAATTTAAGAAGAATTTATAAAAATCATCTAATTTAAGAGAACCTCCCAATGTAAAGAAATATAATTTTAAACAAGCTTAGTGGATATTTTGGAAATTTATTTATACATAAGAGTGATATTACTAAAATAAATGTGTAAGTATGACAAAATAAATGGTGAATATAAATGGAATTACAATGTAAGAAGCATAATTTTCTGTATATAAGTAAATATGATCATACCGGGGGAAATATGAGATTGTTTAGATTTAGTAAGAGCAACTCTGAGATTTCTTAACTGACAATCAAAATTTGTTAGATTCACCTTGGATGATGTTTCATATCATAGGATTAACTATGGTATTTCATGTTATTTTTGACCAAATAAAAGTAATTTCATAAGATTAGCTTTGAACATTTATAACATTCATTTGAGAATTTAGAAAATTCCCTTTAGAGGTAAAGGGAAGATGAGAGAGTCATTTCATGATTTTGTAAGAGTCATCAAGTTTTTTTAAAATGTAATATCCTATATATAGAAAGGGTTCAAGATTGAAAAAATATTTTATTATAGTAGCTTGAAAATAACTATTTTAAATTACTATTGTGTGACCTCGATGACTTAGATTAGAAAAAGGCTCATCATCATGACACTAAAATTAAATATAATGAGGTTTAATGTGTTGGTATGTTCTAAGGGATCATTTATTAATCAAGATAACTTTAAAACATATTGAAAATATTTTAATATATGAAATTTTAATTTAAATTCAGATTTACCATTATTATACAAGGGTATCTGAGGTTATTATCGGTATGAAGTTAGTTTATATTTATGGAAGATGAAAATTATAATTTGAATTTAAAATTAGAATTTGAATGTGAATATTGATTTTACTATTAGAATTTAATATATTCTCACTACTAATACATGAATATGGGAGAGTAACTAAAGTATAAAATTTTCAGAGTAAAACGACATGAGTATAGAGTACCTGTTCTTCTATAGGTAGAAAAATAATAGAAAATGAGGAAATAGAGAGTAGAAGAAGAACTAAAATATATCCATATGGAAGTATGATATAGTTGAAGACTCTCTTGTTACTAAAAATATATTATTTATATTTTCTTGTTTGAGATCACATTACAATGTTTAGAGAGAACTGTGTAACATGAGTGAAGGTTAAACCTTACTCATTTGAAATCCATATGGATAAACTAGTGGACTATATGATCTCATGTGAATCTAAAGATTGAAATGGACTTTATACTCATTTTTATTTGTAAACCATTCAAAATATATTATTTCAATTATCTGTGTTTGTTATATTATGTATGAATGTGATTTAAAATTCACTTTAACATGTGATTAAGGATGTTTTATAAATAAAAAAATAAATCAAAATCATTGATTCCCCACTTCAATGACATCCAAACAATCTTGAGGGTCATCTCCAAATGTATAATATTACAATAAACATCATATACTTTAGAATATTAACTTAATAAAGAATGAGGTTGGAAAATTAGTAAGGGTTCAACATATTAGATATCAATCAAAGATCATTACTAAAATTTATATGAACATGTCTTTTTGAGAACATGATCAAATTATACGAACATAACGTAAGAAATATTACTTAATAAATCATGGATCATAAATCATTAATCATTATATAAATATTTTGGAATAATATATGAAATTATGTATTTGAATATGGAAAAATGATGCAATAATCATGGTGAGTGAAATATAACATAATAATGTGATATAAACATAAGCATAAAAAAAATTATTTTTTTCAAGGCTCATTTCTAAGATAGTCATCACGTAGTGGAGATTTTTTAATAAGGTATTAGATTGTGTTCCTTTAATATTCTGTTAAACATCTTTTATTGGGTTAACTCACAAGTATAATAATTTTCCTCATATGAGATTTTATTTTTTACCACTTTAATTGAGGGATATATAATTCCTATCCCACCCATCACATAATTAAAAACCACGACTATTTTTTCTTTATAAAAGAATTCATAGTTACATTATTGTGTAATTTAATTATGATAATGAAACAATATTCATTATAATCATCACAATTCATTTATATGAACTATTAATTGAAAGAAATTGGGTGATTTAATTGAGAAATTTCCACAATGAAACATAAAAAACATTAAAGAATGATGACATGGATAAAAAACACTTTATAATAGCATTGAAATTTTTATTGAAAAAATTAGAATATGTGTGTTGTACTTTTTGATATTTTATTGTTAAAAAATAATTTTTTTTATAAATAAATTTTCATAAAAATAATAAAAATTAAATAAACATTACTTTGAAGAATCATTAAAACATTGAAAGAAATATTCATAAAGAACCAAATAATGTTGTGGGAGAAATTGACCGTGCATATGTTATTAAAAAGGACCCATGTCACACATTTCAATGTAATTCAAGGTAAATAAAAAATGAATATTAAAATTAAAAAAATTGGGATAAATGGATCCATGTATAAAAAATATAGTAATATTAGAAAATAATTCCAAAAAAAAGAAGAGATCTGGTTAGTTCCCCTTACAAGTATCATTTTTGTGTATTATATGACAATGGGAAGGGAGATTGTATGATTGCATGTAAACAACAAAAATAAATTTTCGAGAATAAAATATATTAGGTTTTATATAATATTAACATTCTATTAAACAAAATGGAATTTAGTCATAGAAAATATCCATTTTGATGTGATATTGGATAATGATTCCATATGTTTACTTCTAACAACAATAAAATCACATTAACCATCTATATAACAAAGATAACCATATTATCACAATATTTCATTAAATAATTCATCACTATTACCATTCATAGATTAAAAATTCTATAATTTATATATATATATAATAGTTTTTAATAACTTATTTTTGTCATTATGTTTTAGTATTTTTTATTGATCCATAAAATTTTCATATATATAATGATTATTAAAAATTCCTATAAAACATATCAAACGTTCATATAAAACATATGCATTTAGAATATAAGAGTATACCAAATATGAAAATACTAAATATAAATAAATAATTAGAAATAAAAATATTATTCCTTTATGAAATGATAAATGATATTGTGGTAAAAGGGAAGAAGAAAAGGGAACTCACCTACAACAAGAAGATTGTGTTACAGAAATTCTAGAATAAAGACCTAATTAACCTCAATGTTTCATAGTTAGTGAATATGGTATTTATGATGAATGGAAATGATAGAGACGTGAAATACAATAATAGGGTGAATCATGGTATAAGGGAAATAATAATTGAGTCGGCCTTCCAATGAAATTCCAATTCAGTTGATGTCCTAAAAGGTGAAATACAATTTTTTAAATTTTATTCAAAGGGAATGAATAATTATATAACATGTTGGAATGAGTGAATTATAATATAAGGGAGAGTCGGGTGTGGGTATGGTTTGATCGATGTTTCATGATAATGGAGCAGGTAGGGTTCATTTGCGTGAGCTGATATCGTGAGAGTAGGGACCCGACTGGGTTCTTCACGAGAGCAGGCATGCAGGGAAAGGGAGTTTGATGATCCCAATAGAAGGAAAGGAAATTATTCTCACTAGGAACCAGTAAATTTATTCATTATTTAAGCTAGGGAGGTGGTTCGGTCTTCCGAGAGAGGTAGGGAAGGGAGTTTAGGTGGGAAGGGTATCGATCATCCGAGAGAGTCAGGGAAGGGAGTTTTGGTGGGAAGGGGTTCAATCGATCATCGATGAGAGGTAGGAAGGGAGTTCGAGTGGGAAACAGTTCGAGTTTCCAAGAGAGGTGGGGAGGGAAGGGAGTTCAATTTTGTAGGGAGAGTTTCCTGTTATGTGGATGGATGATGGCCATAATTTAGTTATAAACCCTATAAATAAATTCCACTATGACCACATTTAATAAACCATAGAACAACATGTGTGGTAGTCTCATTATTTTTTAGTTGTGTGTAAGCTATAAGAAAGTAGAAATCCTCAGAGTTTGTAGTGAAGGAAGCAGGATTTGTAATATTTGGTTCATGGATATGTGTACCATCGTATCCCAAGTTAAAGAAAGATTTGTTCGATGATGCAGATGGATTGTGCTTCTCCTTCCATCTAGGTAGCACATTGTTATTTTGATATCTAGGAGAGAATTATTTGTGGGAAATTTGAAGAAAGAGATAAGGGAATATACATCAAGGTGTCCTGTTTATCAGTAAGTGAAGGTAGAAAAGATAAAATCCAAGGGGATGATTCAACCATTAACCATACCTACATGGGAATGGGAAAACATAACCATTTACTTTTTCAATAGAATTCCCAGGATATCAAGATGAAATAATGATATATGGATTATGGTGGATCATCATACAAAGACTACACACTTTATTTCATTTCATCATTCTTCTCACTGAATCAACATTCATGGATATATATTAGAGAAGTGGTGGGGGCATCATAGAACACCACTATGGATAGAATCTGATTGAGATCTAATATTTTCCTCCATGTTCTGGAAGAGTCTCCAACATGATCTAAATAATTTGTTCAACCTCAACACAACTTATCAACCTTAAACTAAGGGAAAAATTGAGCGGACTATCTAGACACTAATGGACATTTGTAGGGCATACTCAATTGACATAGATGTAGGATAAGAACAAAATCTTCCTCTGGTTGAGTTCTCATATAGTAATAGTTCCCACTCAAGAATCCAAATGACTCTATAGGGATCCCTTTATGGAAAGTGGTGTTGAACACATGTATGCTATGATGATGTTGGGGAACGCATATTTCTAGTTCTAGAATTGGTCAGGGAAATGCTAGAAATGTTCAAGACCATTTAGCAGCACATCAATGATTCTTAGGGTCAAACTAAGAGCTATGATGACAATCATCGATGATACATGGAGTTTAAATTTATAGATAAGGTATTCCTCCTCATAATCCCATGGAATAATGTCAAAATATTTAGGAAAAATGTAAAGCTTAGTCCAAGATTTATTGACCCCTATGGGATCCTTGATTTCATTAGAGTCTTTTCTTATCGACTAGGACTTACACCTAACCTATCTCAAGAACATGTTGTGTTACACATATCACTGATAAATAAGTACATACCAGACCCATCGCCTATGATGAATCTAGAGGTTGTACCGTTATAGAATAATCTCTTATATGAGGAGAAACCGGTGAATAACATATATGTTAGAGAAAGAGTTCTAAGAAATAATAAAATATTTCTGTTAAAATGTGTTGTGGAGTAACTACAAGTTTGATGAAGCGACCTTGGAACTAGAGGATGTAATGAATTATAGTTACCATCGTCTATTTTAGTGTAATAATTGAATATTTTGAGGGTGAAGTTTTTGAAGGGGGAATAATGTAACATCCTGAAATTTATAAATAGAAATCCCTTTTCCGGTGGTTAAATTATATTCCCTATTATGGATTATGGTTATATAAAATACCTGCACTTATTGTTTTACTATATCCTACCATATTTAAAATACCATTAATCATAATAACCCCTGATAATATATCCACTGAATATTTATAATATAATTATTATAAGTATACGATTTTGATGAATCCAATTGACATATAAATAATAATCCATGGCCTTGACTATTTGAATCATACCCTATGAAGCAATTTTATCAAAGATTCAGAGGAAGATTGCATCACTGGGATTTTCTTGACAAATCCCAATCCATGTTCCAAAAACTAAAGCATGAGAGAAATCATTTATGATAGAATTTCATGATCATCGAAGTCATGACTGAAATCATGTATGCCCAACCACCCTATTAAAATATCACATTTGGACACCTTACCCTTAGGGAATTTTATCATGTATTAAAGGCATACCAATCATTTAATTAACATTGTTGTTATATTATAAATTATTTTATTTTTGATACTATAAACAAAAATTGTATTTGGAGGTAATATGAAATTTCAAATAAAAAATTACATTTTATGAATTAATGTATTTATTAAATAAAATATATTTTAATAAAATATTATTATCAAATAATTTTTATTAAATGAAAATTGTAATATATTTTTTATGAAGTCAAATATAATTTTTATAAGGGTTCGAAAACTGTTATGGTCAAATAAATTATCATTTTTTAGTAAATAATGATATTTATTTAAAAGTGAAAATTAAAATATTTAAAAAAATTATTTAGATAAAAAGAATATTATTTTTAGAAGTGTGACATTGAAATTATCCAATGGTGATTTTTCAATAATTTTATGAGATAGTCGATTTTTTTTAAAAATCAAATATGGTATAAATATACGTTGTGTATTATGACATAATATTGACCCAAAAGTGATTAAATAAATAATATTAAGAGTACAAATGACCAAAAATAAGTTTCCCTTAAAAATAATTCGATTTTGAGGACATTTGATTAATTTTATAAAGACTTTATGAATCCTCCAAAAAGTATAATATAGTTTAAGGTATTAAAATCATTTCTTTAAGAAGATACCTCAACTCCACATCACCAAGTGTAATATTTTAAGGGTATAGTCCCTTGGATGTATAAAATAATTAAAAACTCTCCCATTTAGTATAAACCATGGGAAAACTCATGGGAAGGTTTGTGGTTTTGATTAATTTATTAAATAGAGTCGAAATCCTATGTTTGAGAAATAATAAAGAGATCACTTATCTTTAACTATATAAATAAACCCAATATCTCATTAATATTACCTAAAAATCCTTGTTGAACATCCCTAATCTGTCATCCCATCTCTATAGTCCTCCAAACTTGTTCCCAATCTCTCATTAAGATCCTCCAATGCTTTTGGAATCACTCTCTCAAGGTAACGGATCATTAATCATCTTCTTCATCTTATTAATCTTTTTACACATCTTAATGTGGGAATATTATTCTATATGTTCCTATTATAGTCCACTTGATTCATAAATGACGATAGACCCATTTAACTCTCCTTAATCCCTCCAATGAACATTTATGTACCCCGTAGTGTTGCCGAAATTTCACTGTAGGATTCCATGCCAAACTATTGTGTAATGAATACCCATACCCATATCCTGTAAAAGGTGTTCACCTTTATGAACTTATAATTAGTTGATTAGTGAATTACCTATATGTATTCCACACTTGTTGACTGTGGAATGAAATGTTATGAAAAATGATTCCATGTTGTATGATCTATGTGGAAGACTTTTGCTTGAGAATGAAATGAAAGTGAAGGGTGTGACCGAAATTATATTGTGCTCCAATGCACTCGGTAATATTTTTATCTCACGAGATCTCATGATAGTGATTAAGGAGTGAACATAATACATCAAAATTCCTCGTCCATCTTTATTTATTGGCATTTATACTAGAAGTATGTTTATTATGTAGTGTTTTAAGTTGTTTCCACATTTCATATGTTTCCTTTATGATTTTTATCATATATTATGTATGATTGTTCATTTTTTATGATTCTAAATCAATTTATGCCACATTTATATACCTATAATCCTGAATTTACATCGTTATTCATGTTATTCCTTGTTTATTTCCCTTACTGGGCTTTATAGGTCACCCCATTTTTATGTATATCCACAGGTTATCCCATGTAGTTTTAAAATCTATGGATTATTATGAGCATGTTAAAGAAGATTTCAATATTTTTTTGTAATCATGTTCAAGTTGTTATATAATGTACCTAATTACCAAAACAATATACACCTATCAATATTTGGGGTTGTATTATGCACACTCTTATGTGATAAATTATGAATTAAAGTTTAACAAAGAGAAGGGTTATTATATATTTGTTTATTAGTGGACTCCCCTGGAGATTCATGAGCTGTTGTGCAGTGGATGTTTGTATATAGAGGAACTGGAAAGACCTAGTGTGTAAACATGGTAAGCCCTATGTTTTTTTATTGGTACCCTAATGTGTTCGGCATCAAATTTTCATACATGACAGTTGTGGATGATGCGACATGTCTTTATTTATCGGTGGTTACCCCTCCTTATTTTTAGTGAGGTGTGGAGGCACAACTATGAGGTTTTATTTGTGAGGTATTAGGTGAAAGTATATCTACTGGACATGTTCATGATGGATTTTCCCAAGGGGGGAGTACATCAACCTTCATACGATTGATTATGACACCAATCATGTCATGAGGCTCTAAGGATATTGCTTTCCCTCAGTAGTACACCCAGGAGGGGGGGGGGTTGTACTATGTAGATTGAACCTGTTGGCTTCTAGAGAACATTATTTGGGTTTGAATGTTTTCATGGTGTAATTTTTTTTCTCTAACATTGGCTTAAAACTATTTGATGGAACATTCGGGAGGCCCTACTAATTACCACTGTATTGGTCAGATCTAGTGAGAGATAGCATTTCTGGGCTAGGAGTGGGTGCAAGTTATTATTATTGTGGTTCCAGTTCCTCTAGGTGTATACGAATATTTTTGGGTTACACCAGTATCTATATTAGTTTATCTAGGGGGTGCGATGCTAGACCACGAGGTTATATATGGACCGGGAGATTAGTGTTCTCCACCTATCATAGCGAAAGATATTGGAACACCTCATTGCACAATGTCGACCTTGATTGAGATGGATGGTGGGGGTAGAGTAGCCTTGTTGAGGTTACTATGAGTGTGTGTTTTTAGGCAGTATAAAAACCCTATGGTGAGGTCACTATCATGGGAGACCAAGTTAATAGAAAAATTTTCTTCCTTGTGTCTAGGTTACACATTTTGGGGATGAGAACCATTTTGGTGGAGAGAATTTATTGACTCTGGTTTTGTTGGGTAAGGATTTGGAATATTTCTCGGAATAATTCTGAAGTAAGGAACTAAGTTTGTGTGGGGTTCTGAGGCCCATGGAGAATAGGTACATGATTAAGGGGTTTTGAACAAGGGCATGAGTTGAGGACCTGTCCATGTGGATTGATAGTCTGGATATGGCATGTACCTAGGGTACAATCCATGTGAGGAGACATAGCTAGTTTATCGTGTATGTAAGAGGACATGCCTAAGAGATCATATGGGGACACACACCATGTGATATGAGGTACACGATATGTATAGTTCCAAATACATACTGAGTACTATGGGGAACTACACGGTGCAGATTGATCGAGGCACACTATGTACTACGGGTACACGTTGTGAACTCTCCTTAGACATTTATCCATCATATATCTCCATCTACAAAAATCTGATGGAGCCCCATGAGTAGCCTTACCTGAGTAGTTTTCAGCATTTTATGTGATGGTGGTCATGGTTTAGGAATCAGAGATGTGACATGAGGTGTGGTTCATAGGTTTCTCAGTAGGGACATATAGAACGGTAATGGTTGGGTAGATTCCATTGGTCTATCCCTGTTAAGGTATAGTGTGGAATTGCATCCTCAAAATAGGATTCTGATATCCTCAATAGGATGAGCTTTTATATAGTTATTGAATCCATCTGTGTGGCTGAGGTGGTATCCTCTATTGACTACCCCACGCGGGGTTTGAGGAATCATCACGATGTTCATTTTTGTATGGGGATCCCTATATAGAAGGTTATCCTAGTAGGTTTTGGGGTGTTATCATGTATATAATCCCCAACATAGTGGTTAGTTCCTAGTAGGGTTTGTGTCATCATTATGTATACGATCCCCAAGATAGAAGGATATTCCAGTAGGGTTTTTAGTATCTCTATGAGTATGATCCCCTACTCAGTGTCTGGATCTAGTGGGGTTCACAGTATCGTCGAGAGTATGATCACCTACTTGGATATTTGATCCAGATTTGGGTTTTTAATAACTCCTAGTGGTCCTAAACAAGATACACTAACAGTGTATCATAGATTTGATACCCAATAGGGTTTGTGGCATCCCCCCACCAGTCCTAGTTGTAACCCTCTTTGAGAGATATATGATCTATGGAGTTCTATATTGGGTTCATAGTGTCTCCCAGTGGCCTTGGGTGTGATACTATGTTTGTGATATATGATATTTAGTGTTTCCCGTATGGTTTGAGGAGTCCCCCATAATGGATGGGTGATATACCCTTTTTGTTAATCATGATCAACAGGGTTCCAGCATGACTATTTTGGAGGAGAGACCTGAAAAGAGTGTTCTCTCAGATGAGTTCAATCAGGGATGGCTGAGCCCGATGGATTGAGATCTCTTAGATGAGTTCTATATAGGAAGGAATGGATCATGGAGTTAGTTCTCATGGATGGGATTTACCTTAGAGTCTCGAGTATAACCATTTGGATAACTATGAGGTTGGGACCTTATGAGACTTAGTGTATGAGATGAGTATATTTGGATGATTTTGGGAGTCCTTGTGGTGATTTCACATATCTTGTTTGACACACCATGTAGACTAATTTCACTAGTCATGTATAGACAAGTAGTGGTCAAAATGTAGATCTTGTTCTCTCTCACTCAGGTTCCCTCCAGCCTAGTTGAGAAGATTGTTTCCCATCATTTGATCCCTTTTATTTTGGGTTTTTGTGTGTCTACTGAGTATTGCTATACTCAACCCCTCAAAAGATTTTCCCACACATGGCATGTCTTGTATAAATGAAAGTTCTTTCAAAAGAGTCTTGGGAGGACCCAGAGTAGGTGGAGCATAGTGGTCTAGGTAGAATGATGTGTGTCCCAGTTCTTGAGTGATGTGTGTTATGAAAGTTGAATTTGAAAATAGACCCCTCCTTATAACCAGGTTGGACTCTTTGTAGTTTTTGGTGGGATTTTATTTTTACCTTTTTACACTTTCAGTACATATATTGTACTTTGATTGTGGGATATATGTATGCATGAATATCTGGTATCAGTTATTTTGTTATGTTTTCACTATTTGATGGATATGCATGCGTGTGCATGCATATAAGTACCATAGGTTAAGGACTCTTATGTGTGTGTTGTGCCTACTCAATGCTCATTTCCAGCCCTTGGCCTATTGGATATGAGCTTGGGGTAGTCACATCTCTGGAATTGGAAGGTTAGGCCGTGACGTGATCAAAAGTGTTCTTTAACCTTCAAGTTGTTATTAATGTGTCAGGTCACCTAAAAGGGGTCAAAACCAAACAAACGTGTTTGGATTTCCAAAAAAACATAACTACTCTATCCTTAAGTCATTTATGATATTTAACAACTAATCGTGCATCATTCTATGTTTATATTACTTTATATGATCCAATGTCACATTTCACTTTTCAATTTTTATTAAAATGAAATTGTTAATTTTTTCATGCCTTGAATTATTATATTATAATTAAAATGTCAATTTTTTATGATGTTTTTTGTACAAGCTTTGGATTCATGGTTCTGCATATATGTTATTTTCACTTTTCTATCTCCATTGTATTTGTGGTATTTTCAGTTATTATTCATTTTGATTTCCATATTATAGAAATTAACCTCTGTCATTGATCTTTTTTAATCGAGAGGTTGTCATAGAAATTGGATGTGTTTAATTGCATTTGGGGTGATCTGCGGCTTTGCCTCTCCTCCAATGTAGTGCTCCCATGTGTCATTTCAATATTCCACTAATGATTTTTCGAATCACCTTGTTCATATGGGTCATCCATGAGGACATCATCTAACTACGTATTCTCTCAATGCTTGAAACTTTCTGACTCTCTATCATTATTCCTGGTGGACATTCACTTTAGGTTAGCTCTGACATTCTGACTATGGTTCATCAGTTGCGTTCTTTCTGGTTTTGTTCTCAGATATCAAAAGAGAAACATCTTCATTTCTCCATTAATATCTTGAGAGGATGTAAAGAGAGATGAGATCGCAGTATTTCATTAAATTCCTTAGCATTCAGAGGATCATTCCTAAACAACTGGACACCAAGTATGGTGGATATTTTCAAGTGACTTTGATTGGGAACTAGATCTAGAAGATTCTTACACATGAATCAATTTCTATTGGATTTACATTTTTTCATAATAAGATTCTGGTAAAGGGATCTGTAAATATTATCATTTTTAATCTACTTTTTTATTCTATGTTGGGTGTGTGCATGACTATGTCCAAGATTGGACGATCCTAACTCCACATGATGGGTTTCACCACCGCCATCTCGTTTAGCAAGGTTGTCCTCCTCATATTTCTTCTCTAGTCCTTTTATTTCCTTTCATGGGGACATTATTTTTTTCTTGATTTTGGTTTTATAATAATAATTTTTTTTCCTAGTGGAGTTCTTGTTGTGCACGTAGGTACCCAAGGATCCAAACCACGTTACATCTCGGTGTTCTTTCTCATTTTATTTTTTTTTCAAAATAATAGAATTATATTAAATATTTAA
Source organism: Viscum album (assembly GCA_963277665.1). Lineage (NCBI taxonomy): Eukaryota > Viridiplantae > Streptophyta > Magnoliopsida > Santalales > Viscaceae > Viscum > Viscum album. The sequence goes on along the minus strand of OY728134.1, from coordinate 1,021,724,315 downwards.
ACTCATGATTTCTAAAGAAAACCAGTTTTTCTAAATCACTTTATAACCAAATAAATGCCTCAATTCATCTCGGCCATTTAGTAGGGTAAAACACATCAATGTACCCCCTATCAATTGGTATTGTAGCCTTTATAAAGTATTTATAATGGGTTCAATGAAAATTTATATATAAAAAATTGCTGGTGAAAAATATTTTAATATATCGATAATTAAGATGAATGTTATGTTAGATTAAAATGAGTTAATTGAACATCCCATTGGTCCTAAGAAAAAGGTGAGCACCTTCTCCCCTGATAGATATACCAATATTTTTGTTGTTGTTTCTGATGATGAGTTTAGGAAGTCCCGTAGCCTCATTTTGTTGTCTTTATGAGATTTGGTTCTTAGGGAAGTTGCCTTTGATTCATCTTCCACTAGTATCTGGACCAAGACAGAATCCCAATATATTACTAAGTTTGTATTTGTAAGATTGTATAAAAAATGAGACATTATAGCTTTAAAATTTACCCTCAGACTACAGTTGTGTCACATCTGGAGGATTTTAATAGAATTATGTTAGAACTATCCAACATAGATGTTCATATTGGGGGTGAGGACCAAGAAAAAAACTTTAACTCGATTGGATGAATTATATACTTCTTGAAACTGATTTGATGGTATATGATAGATACTATTTAACTCTTATAGAAGTTAATTCTACTTTGTTAGCTAAATAAATCCAAAATAAAGGCACTGTTGCGAATGGATTTGAGGGTATAAATATTAGAGGTAGAGGTGAGTACAAGGATAAGTAGAAAGAGAGGAGTCAATCAAGAAAAAATATTTCTAAATCAACGAATAGAGAGTTGAATAATAAACTGTTTTAAATGATTTAATTATAAATTACTAGGTTACATGAAATGTAATTTTCCTAATACAAAGAATGTCTATAATCAAAAAATAGTGACCATTATTTGTTAATTGAACTGGAATATGACATGGATGATGTATTGATTATTAGTGATTGTACTAACTTTGAGAAATGGATCCTTGATTCTGGATACTTATTCCATATGTGTCTGAATATTTAGTCTTTCACTGAATTGAGAGTGATTAAATCGAGTAGTGCCTATATAGGGAATAAGAAGAGGTGACATGTTATGTGAATAGGTTCTGTTTCATTGGAAATTTTGATGGTTAGGTTAAAACTCATGAGTTAGTTAGGTGGGAACCTAAAATTAATAGAAACCATATTTCAATAGGTGTTCGAGACCAGAACGGTTAAAACTTCAAATCCAGTTCTGGTTGTCTTAGATTTACCTGTCTCTCTCTCCTTTTCATGAAAGAAAATCTTAATAATGAGTTGTTTGTTTTTAATGGTACGACTCACATAAAATATTTAAATGTTATACATGATCAAGATATTGATAATACTAATAATTGGTATAGAATTCAAGGGTAATTTAGTTCCAAAAGTTTAGACGATCTTAAAAAACAAGTTCTATTAACCGATGTCATCCCTGGTAGTCTTCCTTTCTATAAGAATTGTGTGTATGGTAAATATAAACAGGTTTGATTCAACAAGTCATCCTAAAAATCATTAAACCCTTTAGAGCATGTACACTCTGACATTTGGGGCACCTGTATGACTGCATATTATGGTGGAGTCTATTACTTGATGACCTTTATATATGATTACTACCAGAATGTTTGGATATAAATACTAAATGAAAAATATGATACATTTCAAACATTTATGAACATGATGTCTGTTGTGGAAACTGAATCTAGTAAGAAGTTAAAATATATTGGAACTAATAATGTTTTGGATCATCTATCCATTAAGTTTGTTTAATTTTGTATCTCTAAGAATGTTCATAGGTATAGGAATATTGTGGAAACACCACAAAAAAATGGGTTATCCAAGAGAATAAACAGGACTATCATAGAAACTTTTAAGCCTATTTTGTCATATTCCACCCTTCCCAAGTCCTTTTGGGCTATGGATTTCACTATAGTCATCTACCAAATTAATAGATTACGATCCTCAGCTAATGCTTTCAAAACAGTTGAAAATTTCAGGATAGGAAAACTTCCTATTCTTGATCACATTTGTGTTTTTATATCCACAACTTATGGGAATTCAATGAATGATTAGATGGAACTTAGGGCAGTAAATTTGGTCTTTTTTGGGTATCATGTGGGTGTTATTGGTACAAATTTTGTGTAGAAAAACCAGGTTATCAAAAATGTATTATCAGTCATGATGTCATGTTCATAGAGTCAAGTCTTTCCTTAGGAAATACTCATGAGTTTGAAGAGACAGGTTATCCCCATCCCATGGGTGTTGAAGTTGGTCCTAACTCTCAGGATACTTTATAACCTGAACCAATATCTTTTTATCACCCCTCATAATCTAAGGGTAAATTAAAATCATATTATGATTCTGAAAACTATGTAGAAATGAGTGACCTTAGAGGATATAAATTAACCCAAGATAGTGGAAAAAGGTTTATTATACCCCCTACTCAGTTCAAACCTAATGTCATGGCTACGTATTCTTTTAGTGTTTCTCAATACGTGTGTAATGATGAATGTAAAAACTTTAAGAAAGTTTTAAAATAAATATAATTTCAGAAATGGATGGATTCTATGAATAAAGATATGAATTTCCTTCGGAAGAATAAAACCTAGACTATTGTAACTAAAACTCAAAATGAAAAGGTTATAAGTTCGATATGGATATTCAAAATGAAATAGGATAATAATGTGAAATTAAAAATCAAATTTAAATCTCAGTTACTCACTAAGGGGTACCTCCATTGTGAGGGATTGAACTACGATGATATTTTTCCTCTATTTTTAAGCACTCATATATTCATGTTTTACTTGCTTTTACTACTAAATATTATTTTCATATATATAATTTAGATGTTAAAACAGCATTTTTAGATAGTAAATTGGATGAAACCATTTATATGTGATCTCTTAATGGTTCTTCAAATAATTTTATATTAGTTCAAGTTTTCCTTTTACCAAATTATTTTTATGGTTTGAAGTAGTCATATAGGAAATCGTACAAATGTTTTTATTATTTTCTAATTGAAAATGGTTTCTATAGAAGAAAATTTAATGCATGTTTTTATCACGAACATATTGACAATAAACATGATTTACCATCTTTGGTATGTTTCTGACATTCTTGTTATTTGTAATAACATGAAATTAAATTTCTTGTATGAAAAACAAATTGAATTATACCTTCAAAATGAAGGATTTAGAATATGAAAAATATATTCTTCAAATTTAAATATTAAAGAATAGAAAATATATTTTTTATTGTATATCATCATTCTTATGTTAAAAGGGTTTTAAAAATAAAATTTTTTAAGAACATTAAATGAGTAGGCATACATTTATGCTAACATTTTAAATTTTCCTTAAGCCAATACCATGTTAGTGAATCTGAGATTGATTTTATGAGAAAGTTTACTTATGGTAATGTTGTTGGGAGTATTATGTATGAAATGGTTTGTTCTAGATCATATATTTTTTTTTGTGTACTCTGAGTAGGTTTATATAAAAACCTATGACATCACACTGGCATGCTCTAAAATGGATTATCATGTATTTCTCAATGTATTTTGTTTTATCTATTCATTTTGGAAAAAATGCTAGTTATTATGATGAAATTATATTATTTTTAGAATCTAACTGTGTTTCTAATGTAGACACTCATAAATATATTATAGGTTTAATTTTCCTTGGTTATGGTCGTCCAATTTATTAGACATGTAACATGAAATCAGTAGTTTCTTCATCCACCATAGAGGCTGATCATATAGCCCTAACCGAATGCATTATGGAATCTATTTGGCTGAAAAGTATTATTTATGAGTTTTATTTATCTTATTCCACAATCGTTGTAGACTTTTATAGTCAATCTTATTTACATTTGTCTAAAAACTATTTTTTCCATGGTAGATCAATGTATATGGACATTAGAATTCACTTTTTAATGGATATTACTGATTCTGGGACTAGGTATGTTTCTAAGATACATAGTGGGGAGAACCCATCCAATAAATTGTTTAAGGTTTCCCCTATTTAAATTTGACCATAGTTTTAATATCATAAACCTTGTCCCAATTCAATAGTAGTAATTGTGAGAACACCATATTCTATCATGAGACATTTAAACAGAAAGGTGGAGATTTATTAATTTCTTCTTGCCCTGACTTATCATATTGCAATTAAAATATCAATTTTATTTTATGACATTTATTGTACATTGATGGGATACAAGGTTCTTCATGTATGGTATTTTCGATTTACTCTCCCTATTGTATTTTCTATATTTTTTGTTCTTATTCAATTGGTTTTCCTTATTAGCGGAATTAACCTAGACCATTGATCTTTTTTTGTTGATTAACTATCATGGAACCTGACTATGTTTCTTTAAAATTGGGGAAATTAGGGTATTTCTCTCTCATCCAATGTTTTGTTCCCATTTGACATTTACAGTAGCCCTGTGGTTATTCGAGCCATGTTTTTCATCTAGGCCATCCATGTGGCCTTCATATAATGGATTTCATCTGATGACCGCTATTCTCATCGCTAGATGCTTTCTAACTCGTTATAATTATGCCAACTAGCCTTTATCTTCAGGTGAGCTCATGCATTCTATATTTGGTTCATCGGATGCATTTGTTTTGGTTTTCATTCCCATAGAAAAAAATAGAAACATCTTCGTTTCTTCAATAAGATCTCTAGATATGTATAGATATTTGAGATCCTATAATTTCTTGCAGTTCCTTAGTATTCATAGGATCATTCTTCGGTATCTAGACATCTCATCTGGTGGAGATTCGTTGGTGACCTTGACTGGGATTTGGATGACTCTTTCACATGGCATCATCGCTGTTGGGTTTACATACTGTATATAATAAGGTTCTGATAAATGGATCTAGCACTGTAAGAAATTTCATTCTATTTAATCCACTGTAGTGTCCTATGTCGGGTTTGTGTGTGAGCCCATCCAAGAGTAGATGGTGATGATTCTACATGACGGGTTTTACCGCCACCATATGGTTCGACAAGACCAACATCCTCAGATAACTTCTCTTGTCCTCTTATTTCCTTATATAGAGTGTGTATTTTTCATATTTATAGTATGATAATAAGAACATATTTCTTAGTGGTGTTCTCACTATGCACATAGGATCATTATGATCCGAAGCACATTACATCTTTTTTTTATCATTTTATGTTCTTTTCCAAACATTAGTAGTCACCTTAATCTGTAAATTAAATTCTTTTAAAGAATTTGTTTTCTAAATCACATCATAACAACATAAATGCCTAAGTGTATCGTCGACATTGAGTCGGGACAACCACATCAACTCTTCCCCTAACTGACATATCACCCATCAAGTGGTCAAAATAGAGTACACAATTTTATATTGATGTGAAAAATTAGGACAATGATCCTCAATTCATTTTTGATTCATATGAATAATTTAGACCACAATCACATACTTAGATTTACAAGTATGATGGAAAGTATGTTTTCATGTTTTTAACACTTAATAATACATGAAAAAACAAATCTATATTTGTAATAACCATTAAAACAAGCTCGTATTGATGCAAAGACCGAGGACAATGATATTCATTTCATTCTTGAAATGTAAGAATCAACCACACATCAATCCACTATCCAAATTTATAGATATTATCAAAAGTGTCATTTGATCAAAAGTGAACTATAAAATTTATCATGGATTATATAACATTATAATTATAATTTTATGTTATTTTTTATGTATTATTAATTATAAAAGAATTATTTTATTACAGGCACATACTTTTGTGTGAGGTTCGGTTGAATGTCGGAGAAGGCCTGCTATCGGAGTTTGTTTGGTATTGGTTGTAATTATTTTCTATTATAATTAAATTTTTCATCAATGTTATTTTGATGTACAGAAATTAGTTAAGGTAATATTTGAATTGAAATGATCACACAGTGTGAATTTAATGATGAAGAAATGCAATTTTTTATGAATTGTTTTCTATGTTTAATATGGTAAAATGTAATATATATAATGCATTAATTGTTCTTATTTTTAATATTTTAATAGTGTTTCTTATTTTTACGATGTAATATTTGTTTATTATAATATTTTCACTATAATGTTTTTTTGATATTTTATTCATGAAATTGTTTTTATATTTTTGGGATGGTGTTGTGCTATATTTGCAGTATCACTACAGTAGAGGTTAAGGTTTTATGAGTGCTAATTTTAGCACTGATAGTCCCTCTTCATTACTAGTAAAATACACTTATCACATTTTTGTTTTTTTAGTTCCAAAAATGACTATTTGAGCAATGATAAAAGGAATTTATGTAGTAGTGAATTTACTGTGAGCATAAAAAACACCTCAGTATCACCGATAAATTTTTTTTTTCTTTACTAAGAAAAGTGACACATAATAATAGAACTCAATTTAATTTAGCAATTGTTAATGGTGGTTGTGAAAACTATTTTGATGACTGTCAATGATATTCATTAAAAAAAATTCATGATTTTTACGGACACTAGACAATTATAAATATTTTTTAAATGCTTTTGTCTTTCTATAAAAAACGATTTCAAATAGTGTTTTATTTAAGATTGATAATACAACATATTAATGTCAATAAATGAATAAGGGATGTAAATGTCAATAAATGACCTCTTTGGTTATAAACACATTATAAAAAATAACATTATGAGTCCTTAGTTGATTTAATCCCCATATGCAATTTTATATTATTTTTTTATGTTATCAAATTAATTTTATGTGATTTTTTCTTTTTTAAAAAACACTATTTATTTTAATAGAATTATTTTTAAAATTGTTTTTATTTGAACAAAAACTATTTTTTACTTTGATAGATAGTATTTTTATAGTGTTTATATTTGTTTCGGTAAACATGAAAATATTTAAATGATTTATATTTTATTTGAAAATATAGATGAATAATTTTTCTTGAGTATGTTTTTAAAAATAATAAATTATTTTTAATTATTTTTTAAGAAATAATATCATTGTCGACTCATACCATAATTCAATGATGGCACGTCCATCAATATATTAGGGTTATATTTAAAAAATACACTACTAATTTATTTATTTATAACATTTTACTTTTTTTTTCAGTTTGAGTAGTCATGAATAAAAGTTGACCCATCAATCATTAAATCACTGATTAGTGGATAATGTTTATATATATATGTATATATATATTTTTTTGATTTATCAAATTTATTTATATTTTATTTTTTTTAAAAAACATTTTATTGTGGTATCTATGTAACATATATGTGTGAATTTTTTCAATTTATAAGAATTTAATTTTTTTTTAATCCATATTTTAATTGAAAATCTAAGAACATGTAGGGATGATTTCGTAGTTAGTGTCTCTTATGAGTTTCAATGGTCCTAGAGTTTGATTCTCAATAGTTGAATTTTAATATCATAATTACAGGTTCGTTGATTTAATATATTCAACAATGCTATTAAAGGGCTTCATTATAATGATTCTGGTTGGAATTTATGGTAATTTTCTTTAAAACCTAAAATCAATTCCCTAGAAATTTAACAACTAAAATTACATTTGATATAAAAACACCCATCCTATAAATGTTTTTAGGGTTTTAATCCAAAAAACACCCACATAACTCATAAAAGTCAATCATTAATTCTAAAAAAATAGGGATCCCTCTAATGCATTACCTCAGTTACACTTATTACAAAAAATACTTTTTTACTTATTCATTTACATTACAATCCTATTATTGAGTTAAAGGAGTGGTCTTGAATTAATGATCCCCCTTCAATGATTAGAACCAACTATTCTTATTTTTGATTTATTATTGAATAAATATGACCATACCCAAATTTTTGGATACAGGGACATCAATGGGCTACGATAATGACACATCACAATAATACCGACCAACTCCACATAAGGTCAAGGGACCTAAAATGACCCAACATTACAAATATCAATATCTTCCCATTATTCCTTCCACTCCTTTGGGCATCTCTGTCTAAAACCATTCAAAAAAAAAAAGAAAATTTTTAGTAAAATTAAACATTTAAAAAATAATATTCATTCACTGTTATAACAAAATAATGAAATAATTAATATATAAAATAGTTTTCATAAATAATTAGTAAGTGATTTCCAATTATTTTTGTATCTATGTTTTTATTTTTTAGAGAACACGATGAGTTGTTTTATGAGGAGTACGACTATAGATTTCTTTGTGAAATGTTGGAATATATGTAGACCATTCCGAGTTATTGATTGAAGGTTTAAACCATTTTTTCCAAACATTTTTTATCTATAATAATTATCCACACATCAATTCAATTTCATAATTGCTCGATATGATCTAAACTACAATTCCAACTTTCTATTTTATTAAAATAAACTATCACTCGTCAAGGGGAAAATTGAGTGGATGACTTCAGATTTATGTGAAAACATATAACAATGATCCTCGAATAATTTGTGATATATATAAATCAACATTTCATGAATCTGAGGCTTGGATTACCCAGTGTGATGGAAAATATTCTTTCATATTGTTAAAACTTTTTAATAAATGACAAATCATCTATGTAGGTGTTATAACCAATCCAACAAACTCTTATTTTCCTGAAAACATAGGACAAAAATTTTGAGTAATTTTTGATATATTGGAATCAACCACACGTCAATGTGATAAAGCTTCTAGGTGTTGTATAATTACCATTGGATGACATTATCGTAAAATTTCTCTTAACATAGAGTTGTATGATACTCTAATAAAGGATATTAGACATTAATTTATAACTAATTTATTTAGATATGATGAAATTATTACCTCGTTTTAGGATCCTTTCTTCGATGATGTTGATTTTACAAAAACCCTCTTAGATTTCCCCCATTGTGAAATAAGGATTCACGTGTCACTAAAAAAAGAGGTCTTAGTAGTGTTTTTAATAACTTGCATGAAATAAATCATGTTAAAAATAATTTACAATTCAACGACAATTAAATTAAACTGCCTCTATTTTTTATTTTTTATTTTAGCAGAGTTTTTATTTAAATCGTCAATAAATATTTAAAAAACCTACTTTCAACCCATACCCCCTGTCCCCATAGCCATGACCCCCCTTCTACTCCCCTCGACAACCCTAAACCCTAACCCCCAAACTCCTAATAATGATGGTTGTGACTCGATATGACCCAGACCCCTGCTCCTGACGACATTCATATCTCCCCTATAACAATTGGGCCATGTTGATAGCATAATGAACTAACCTTTTACATTGTCGTTAGGTCATGGCCTACTAGGTACCAAAACTTTCGCCACAAACACGTGGTCCCCAAACTAGGGCATGTCCACGTTCACAATACAACCACGATTTAATTAAACTGCCTCTATTTTTTTGTTTATAATTTAGAAGCTTTTCTATTTAAACATCCACAAATTCCTTTAATCAAACCAGATTTCAACCCCTCCCCCGATCCCCTTATCCCTAACCCCCCCCTCCCGCTCCCCTTGGTGACCCCCAACCCCAACCCCCCAACATGACCCATACCCCTGCTCTTGATAACACTCATCTCTCCCTAATATCAATTGGGCCCCGTTGATAGCATAATGACCACACCTTTAACAAGGTGATCAAGTCCTGGCCTACCAGGTATCACCACTTTCCCACAAACATGTGGTCCCCAAACTAGGTCCTTCTCATGTTCATAATACAACAATGGTTAAATTAAACTGACACTATATTTTATTCTATAATTTAGCAGATTTTCTATTTAAATTACCGCAAAATCTTTTAATCAAACCAAATTTCTACCCGCCCTGATCCCCTTATCCCTGACCTCGCCCCTCCTACTCTCCTTGGTGACCCCCAACCCCAACCCCCAACATCTGACGATGACCATTGTGGCCCCCCGTGACCCTGACCCCTTACTCCCAATGACATTAACCCCTATAAAAACCGACCCTCAATAATAGCATAGAAACCTCTCCTTTAACATGGCTGTCAGGTCTTAGCCCACCAGGTACCACCAGTTTCCCCACAAGAAAGTGGTCTCTTACATTGGGCCCACCTACATTATAAAATAAGCCATTTGACTAATGAGTATCCCCACAAGATAACACATGTTCTTTCTAGTGTGCTTTTTCCTCACTTACACATACACTGAGAACTTATCAAAAGGTCACCCATCCTGATAACTACACCAGGACAAAATTGCTTATCTATGGAATTCTGATCAGGTAGGATCCTGAATATAAAGGTGTACCTTGTTGACATGATTCATATCATTTAATCTTTAAGACTTTTTCATTATGGAGTGTTATATTCACCCCACAATAGAGAACAACATCCTCTTTGTGGACCCTACATTTCAACCCAGGTAGTGCACCACACATAAGGCTGGGTTCTGACTCTGATACCAAAGGTAACAATAAGGCCCCACTGACAGCTCAAACATCCCCTTAACATGGATGTCGGGTCCTGTCCCACTAGGTACCACTAATTACCCTGTAGATTTGTGGTCCCCTCACTAGGGCCCACCAATATTATCAAAAGAGTAATTTGACTAAAGACTATACCTATAGTCCAACACTTGGTCTTCCTATGTGTTTTTTGTCCTCACTTGCACACACCCTAGGAAACTTCCCATAAGGTCACCCATCTTGATCACTACTCCAGGCCAAGAATGTTTAATTGTGGATTTCTAATCAGGTAGGCTCCCAAAAAGAAATGTTCACATTGTTTTCATGAGTTATATAATTTATTTATTTAACCCTATGATTTTGGGGTGTTACACTCCCCCTTAGATCCTCGGGGCCTCAATCCCCCTGCTCTTCATTGAGGACAACACAGCGCCCCCTACTCCTCAACGATGACCCCCAAAGGCCTCTCTTCCCCTTTTTCCGGTGATTGTGACCTCAAACGTTATTTAAGGTATTATTGATGGAATTTTTTATGGGTTTTAATTAATGTATATACATTTTTTTGTAATTGAGTTTTGTTTTTTGGGGCTTCTTCCAGGGATGATGTGGTAGTTACATTGCAAACCTTCTTTTGGAAGTTGGTCATGGTTTTGGAGAGTGGATGAAGCACAATGTAATTTTAGTCAAGTATTCCTATTAATTTAATTTTAAATAATTAATTAAATTTTTTTTAATTAAATAATTATTTTATATGTCATGATACAGGTGCTCATGGTGTTGTTAATGTGTGGTGTAAGACTTAATGATTTTACATTTTCATCAAGAGGTAAGATAATATTTAACTTTTGTGTTACTTCCCCATTTAGTAATCATTTAAATGTTTTTAAAATGATAATATGGGTATTTATGTCCAACATAAAGACAATTATGGGTTGTATTTAAGAGAATAGTGGTTTTAGATGTATTGTAAGGGGTGATACGTTCAAAAAACCCGATCATTTATCTTGCTATTTGTAATAAAAGCCGCATGGAATTTAATAATATTTTTCTAAATGATATCATGAAGTTAATATACTAAATATACAATACTCTTAATCATGAGTACCATGCATAATGATTACTACAGGCTATGTTGATTTATATTACATGAAGCATTCTGTGTGTGCTACTCTCTTCAAGTTGAGAAATATTTTTCAAATCAATTATGAAAATGTTGTAAAACCATAATTTCATGCAACACTATGATGCATATGGAAGCACATGCACTATATATCATAATGCCAAGTTCTTCTTTTGAGAGACACTAAATGTTGATTTTCATTGTTATTGAATAAAAATCTAGCTATATATACAATCATATTTCTACAATATAAAAATAAATTGATAATATTGAAAATAGATAAGTTAGAGTTCTTTTATAAGAAGAATCATGTTCATGTACACACGACATTAGATTAAAATATCTCTTTGGATAAGAGAACTTATTCCATGACATCCAACTATATTATTTTGAGGGGTTATATTAATTCATTTATATTTTTTATGTTTTTAATGTTGTATTGAATGATTTTTAAATTGATTTTTTGTTATTTCGAATCAAGACCCTACTCTGGTCAATGATGAAGTTGGGTGATGTTTAATTATTATTATAATTTTCTTATTAAACATTTTATTTATATCTAAATGTATAGGGAGACAATTTAAAATCCAATATATATTGATAAATGTTGGATTATGTTACCTTGAAACACACCATGGCATGCCAAGGATTTGGAATAATATTTAGTCTATGCAACTACAAACCAATCAGTGGATGGTAGAATACAATGTATGTGTTCTAATGGTAAATTCAAGTGATGGTTGAATAAAAATGAATTATATGAACATTTGATATTGAAATAGTTTCCTGATTTGTATGTATGTCAAATTTGTCATGGTGAATCAAATGTTATGAAATATTAAAATAGTGACAATTATCTCAACGAAAAAAGTGACCCGCTAGAGAAGAATTCAGTTCAAAATTTGATAAATGATGAATTTGGATTTTCAGGATACAATGTGAATGATTTTAATAGATCATCAAAACTTTTAGTTGATCCTGAATAGTTTAATCTTTCTCAGAACATCAGTGATAAAAAATGAGATTTATGAATTATTTCAAGATAGAAAACAAGAAATGTGTGATGGATGTCCCATGTATTCGAATTTTTCATTTCTACTTAAGTTGTATCATATCTTTTGTCTCTATGTAATTACTAACAAAAAATGTACATGATTTTAGAGTCACTTATTAATACATTTAATGAATCTAATATCCTTGAATCATTCTATGTGATGAAGAAAGACATTAAAAAACCTGGACTTGATTAAATAAGATACACACCTACCCTTATGATTTGATGAATTATTGGGGAGAATATTTAGATAAATAAGAATTCATAAGATTTAGTACAAGTAATTATAAGTGAATGAACAAAAATTAGTGTATAAATCAATGCAACCCCTTGAAAAAAGAAAAGAAGAAAACTAGTGAAATGTTTTTTGCACTACTTTTCTATAAAACCACACTACTAAAGATTATTCATGCCATATAAGACTGCATGCAACATGAAGTGGCCTTCTCATGATTGTAATAATGCCTTGATTATACCTCTTAAATATTCAACATCAGGGAATAGGTTTGATTCATTATATCCATATTTTTCTTCGGATCCTTGGAATATACTTTTGGGATTGGCTTCTGATATTTTTAACCCCTTTTGTGCTTTAAGTAATAATTATAGCATTTGGATAGTTATTTTGATCCTCTATAGTCTACCTACATGATGTGTATGAATAATAATTCCTTCATTATTTCAATGATTATTTCTAGAAAGAAAATGCATGTAAATGAAATTGATATATATGATCAACCTCTAATCAAATAATTGTGAGAATTATGGGATGATGGTGTGGAAACATATGACTCTTTAATAATAAAATTATTCAAAATTCATGACCCATTAATGTGGATAATTAGTAACAATCTTGTACTAGGAATCTTCTCTAAATGGAGAACTTATATGGGTTTGGCTTATCTAGTTTATAATTTTTATTTTGTACCTTAATGATTACCTTGTAGTAGAAAATGTGGTTTTATGTGTCCTCATCGATTTAATGATGCATATCATTAATCTGGGTTTAATAATAAAAAATTCTATAAAGATATTAAATTGAGAAATCCACTAAATTTGTTATCTATTTCAAAATTTTTGGGACAATTAAAGAAAGTCACTAAAGAATTTGGACAATATAATCATCTTAAAGAAGGAGAAGGGTATGAGGTATAGAATCCAAAGTAGCTAGAACACAAAAAATAGAAAAAATTATATTTTTTAAACTTCCTTATTGGGAGTTTAATTTGATACATCAAAATCTTGACATAATTCATATTTCAAAATTTTTATGTGATACTAGAATATTACATTGTTTAATTAGTAGGTTAAATAGAAGGATTACCTTAATGTCGTAAGGATTTGGGGTCAATGAATATAAATCATGTTTTGTACAAAAATGTGAATGGAAAATACCCTTAGACTATTTTTACAATGAAAAATCATGAAAAGGAATATTCCATTGAACTTTAAAGAATGTAAAATTTCTAAAGGGATATTCTGGTAACATATCAAGGTGTGTAGACTTATGACGTTGAAAGTTATACGGATTGAAAAGTCATGAATCAAATATTATGATGGAGTAGTTGTTGTCATTATCATTTCATAATCCGTTACCAGAATAATTAGTTGTGGTTCTAGTTTAGTTGTGTGCCTTTTTTAGAGATCATTTCTGAAAAAACTCTAAATTCAACTAATATTTATAAACATAGAGAAATTATTATTTTGACAGTTTCATTTGGAGATATTATTTCCCCATTAATTCATCGTAGTCATTATTCATTTGTTTGATTATTTAGTTGAAGAATATAAACATGGGTGAACGATACACTATCAATAGATGTATCTAATTGAGAGTTAAATTGATATAATTTTTATTTTCAGTGGTGAATTAAAATTTCAAAAATCATTACGTAATTTTTTTTATTTTTATTAATTTCTTCATTAGGTACTTAGGTCATTTATAATCACATGTGAGGAATAAATCTCAACCAGATTGCTGTATTTTTTATGTTTATATAGTTAAAGAGTTCTTGACCTTATATTATTGATATTTTTATTCGATTGAGACTATATTTAATTTCTTTTCTATCTGATGATGTCATATCTACTAATTCTATTTTTGAAACCATGTAATCAGTATTTCCAAATATTGGATGACTAATTAGAAAGGGGTCAAATTTCAAACTAACGGAATTAGAGTTTCTAGAATCACATAGATATGTGCTATTCAATTGTCTTATTACAGATCCATTTATTAAAGGATTGTGATTTTAAACAATGAATGAACTAATGGGTGGATCTTGAAATGAGTTGGAATTAGAAAAATCTATTAATAAGAAGATTGTCGATGTAACAACCCAATGTTTTATCAATGGAATTCCATTAATATATATTCCTTATAGTATAATAACATTTGAAATGAGATATCATGATACTAAATATTATTTGACCATTAAACACAATTTTTCCACTTCTGTGTCTTGAATTTAGAAAATCTGGCATACACAGTTTTGTTAAGGGTGTTTTTGGGGTCTAATGGATGAAACATACATTTTGATGAATAGTAACCTGCCCTTATGAATACTAACTTACCCTTATGAATAGTAATATGATCCTTATGAATATTAAGTCTTACAAAATAATAGTATCTTTATCCGTGAATTTATAAATTAAATGTCGGAATCTTATAAGTGAAAATATGATCATAGTAAATGTTTCAGTATTTTTTAAGTAATAAATAAATAATTAAAATTAATTAATTAATCTAAAATAAAAAGTATTTTCCAAAATTTTGTTCATAAATTAAAAATTTTCTGTCTTTTGGTGTTAAGATAATTTTATCATATAGCATTATAAAATCAGTTATAGTGTTAAAATCTTTATTTTTTAAGTAAATTAGGATTTTAATTACATATTAAATTTAACAAATTTAAAATTTACTTCTAGAAAATGGATTTTTTTTTTGGATTCGTCACTTTGAAAATTTTTTATGTCGAATTTTTTAGATGTTTCTGAAATACTTGAATATTTTATGAATAATAAAATACGCTTATTTGCATTTAAGCAAAATCCATGATTTATAGAGTCATTGATGATGCTCTACTGATGTAATTACAATTGGTTCAAACTTACATTCTCAAGTTACTATTTTTTTTCATGGAATCATCACTATTTGTTATCTTGGGGGAAATTAATAAACTAAGGATTTAAATATTATGAAAACCCTCATCTCGCCCACTATAAATACCACCCCTCCTTACCTCTTCTCATCACTCCTCTAAAGCCTCATTCCTTACCTAAATTCTACTCAAATCAATCCCCAATATCCTTCCCCACATCTAAAATCCATTAGTATCTTCAGAATATCTAATCCTTTATCCTTAAGAGGATCTCAAGGAAGATTGATTCGACAGGTAAATTCCACTTTTCAATGCTTTTACTTTATGTTCAAGTTCATTTTTTTTCTTTTATATCCTTACCACTTCTCATAAAAATGTTATGAAAACTATAGCACCTAACATATAATGGAATTTTTATTTTATAATAGAATAAGTTAGCATCATCTCTCTTTAACTCTTATTCTATACTAGTTGTAAAGACACTATCCAAGATGTGTTAATTTACCACATTCATGGACGATGGGTTTTCTATTTCATTTACCATCTTCAATTATGGTCATTAACCCATTTTTGATGTATTTTAACCATATTATCATGTAATATATTCAATTTAAGTTTCAATAATCTTTTTTTGCACACGGTATTAAATTTTAATGAAAAATGAGTTCATAGTGATCAAAAACCACCAATAAACCCAAAAGGATATCACTAATAATTTATATAATGATTTAACCTCAAATTTAGTAAAAAAATTAAATTTATAACCATTTAACCCCTTGTATGTTCAATTATAAAATATAGCTCCAATTCGGGACAACCATCCCCATTTTACATGATTCTCTGTTCATAAAAACATGTAAACCGATCGTAACAAAACAATGGAAACAAACAGACATGAATATTGAAATTGAACCACTTAACCATTAAAAAGGTCGATGAATGAAACTAAAAAGGTGATACTAAATTGAATAAATATAGACTAGGTTATGTAATTATTAATTATTTAAACTAATTTTATTATTCAAGTCATTAATATCATCTGGAGAACACCATCAGGCTTAATTTAAGGGATCCTCTCTATTTCACTTTTATTCAAGAATGTACTCTATATTTTTACCCTTTATTTATACTTATTGATGATGGGGTATGATTTATCACCTCCCCCATACTGAACTCATGATTTATAAGTGATGATAAATACATTTCTGTCTCATTAATCCTTCTTAAGTACACATAATACCATGTCGATAATATATAAGGGGTTCTACCCAAACCTCCTTTATTCCTTTGGGTTTCATTATCTTTCATTTACCAAATGATGTTATCATATATTATTATGTTTTTATTCTAAATGATGTGTACATTTACCAAATTAAACTATCATGACCCTTTCATCATTCTCTTTCAGGGATATACATGTTTTCAAGTGATTCCCTCTTTAACACTTCTCGATATGAAAACCTGTTTTAAGGTAACTTCCCGAATTCTTGCCCAATTTCAAGTGCACTATAAATTCTTATTTAATACACCGTTGTCTTTATAAAATCATAATTATTTATTATGAAAACCTTATTGGATCACTTCTAGTATTATATAAAATATTTCTCCCTTTTTTATTTTAATGTCTCTTTATTATTTTACCTAAAACCCCACAAAAATGTTTTAATGATAAAATTTCTTAAATATTTTTCTTACATGTTTTCACTTATACTTGACATCACATACCATGATACATGCCTATTTTTACTTATTAATATCCATGTATATTTTATTTCTTTTTTTTTTTGATGGAAACTTTTATGATACACACATTTTTTATGCTTTATGACATGATTATGATACCCAATTATTTCCATGGGTAACCATTATGTTTATATATGATTGATAATGTATAATTATTTATATGGAAGAAATATTCCAGAAACTTTATGATGGTTTCTCCCAGATATACCTCCAAATAATTGCGTAAATTTGAGTCTCATGAGACGTTATTTTTGATGGTCTTGTCAGTTATCCTTGGCTTTTTCTATAATGTGCGAGGGTCTTGGAGGCTAGCATTGGATTTTTCTACCATGTTCAAGGGTCTTGGATGATATCCTTAACTTGTGATAAAGTCATGTTTTATGTTGCTTCCACATTACTATGACTCCATGTTTATATGATTCCATGTTTATATGGTATGATTCCATATGTTACATGCCTTATTATATCATTATGTCATGCCTTCTAACCCATGTGCTAATACTTTATTCTTATGATTATTCCCTTACAGGGATTTTTAGCTTATCCCTTTGTTCATGTGTTCCCTAGAGAACCCTATGAAGATGTATGAGCACAATGTATTTTAGGAGATCAATAGGCAGATTAAATGAAGAATTGTTTTTTGTCCCATTTTTCTGTCTTATGTGCCTAGTATTCAATGACACTAGACATCATGATCCTTGGATTGTACTCTGATGTATTATTATGCTTAAAATCATGTAATGTAATTTGTAGAAGGATAAGGTCACTATAGTTTATATCATAGGATGGTATCGTTATTTTTCAGATTAGTAATGGAGAACATTAGTAAGAACCTTCGGGATGAGACTATATATATGAAAACATCCCTAAATTTTGGTAAGTATAGAGTAAGTGATTTATAAAGAAAATACATCATTGTATGGATAAAAATAGGTAGAGGTGGATTTGGAAGAGAAGTATGTAGGGGTAAAACCCGAAAAAACCTCTTTAAGCTAGACTCAAATGGAAACTAGTGCACGACAACGAGCTGTGCATCACTTTTGGTTTGGCACTCCTGGGGGATATGATTTGGTAAATTCATAAGATTAGTAAGAATTATTATTAAGGAAACAAAAAAAATAAAAACATCCCGTAATAATGGATAACCTAGATTGAAACCTAGGGAGACCATGTTAGGATATACATTTCTTTTACACGTTTATACTTCTATGGTCAAAGTTTACATTTATTATTAGCTAAGTTTTTGATACCCATAACTTTACATTAATTTTCATAATTATTTGTTTGAAATAGAAGAAAACAGTCCAAAAATAAATGTGATAAGAAAAGTGAATATTTCCCTAATGATATTCTTGATATGATGGGAGCGGGTTCTAAAAACCTTTAGATAGTACTTGGTCATTTGGCTCAACTTATGAGAAATAACTTAAATCTTGTGAAATTCCTTCCTCCTCTAAGGGAATATCATGTTGCTGTAGAATACTTCATGAAGCAAAGTCCTCACATGTTTATTGTATCTTCTTATCCCCTCCTCACAGAATAGTGGATGAAATCCTTTGAAAAGAAATTCTATATCGTCTAGTGCTCAGAAGAAGAGGAAGATGTATTGGAAGTATAAAATTTTGATGGGAGGATGATTAGTGGTGGAAACTGATCCAGAATAAGAATTCCCCAGATGAAATTTATTCTATGTATTGGGATGAATTTAAGAAAATGTTTTCAATAAATATTTTCCACAAACCCAATTTTTCAAGAGGGATAGAGAGTTTCTCTAACTGAAGTTGAAGGAAGACGATTCCATCAAGGTGTATAAAGAAAAATTCACAAGCCTTTCAAGGTACACCTATGGATTTGTCATGAACACTGAAAGAAAGGTGGATCACTTCTTTAGAATACTAAAGACGAGTCTACCAATGGTGTTGGTGATTCTTGAAAATGATAGTTATGAAGAGATTGTATGTCGTGCCCTCAAGGTTGAAATGGATATCGGAGACTCTCGGTGGTATAATGGGCCAAGTGAAAAAAAATCAAAAGATGGAATCTTATACCGGTAGATCCACAAATAAATCACATGATGGAAATAAGATTGACCATCACACATATAAAAATTAGGCGAAGAATCTTCTTTGGAGTTGTCTAAAGGGAACCAAGGATTGCTTCAGATGTGGAATAATAGGACATCTGGATAGAAACAGCCGAAGGGAAGTGAAGAATCCCACTAATTTGGAAGAAAAAAGGAAGGTTCCAATAAACACTCAACTTTTAGTAGAGTGTTACAACTATAAGGATCCTGGTTATTATGAGAATAATTTCCATATGTCGGGGGTTGTCGGAGGCAATCAATAACAATCTACAAGGTAACAAGGAAGGCCTTATGTTATCACTACTACTGAGGTGGAGCTGCACAACGATATGGTGACAGGTATGCTGGTTATTCATTAATGAATAGTGAATGTAATATTTTATTTTGGTTGTAAACATTCTTTCATATCCTGAACGTTTTTAAGAACTAGTCAAACACCACCTCATAATATGGTGGTTGTGCTATATGTGAGTACAAAAAATAGGGAAATTATTTCATCCAATGTTCATAACTCCTCACCGGTTAACGTTTGTGGACTAACCCCCCCCCCCCCATGAAACTTCATCATACTTCGTTTAGTAGAGTTCAACACTATATTGGACATGGATTCACTATCTATATATAAATCCAAATTTAATAGTCTAGAAAGGGAGATCACACTTCACATCCCGAAGCATCCTCCAATTCTTTATAATTGTAATGAAGAAGTTGAATTTCCATTAGAACCATTGTCTCAAGTGTGGATATTAATTATTTATGGGAAAGCATGTCTAGCTCAAATGATTGAGACAAAGGAAAGATTCATGCTCTAAGACATGCCTATTGTGAGGGATTACATTGATGTTTTCCCTAAAGAGTTTCTTGGTCTTCCTATTGATCGTGACGATAAGTTATCAATTGAACTTATTTGTGTATATTTTCCTATATCAAAGACTCATTATAGAATGGAAACTATGGAACTGGAAGAGCTAAAGAAGTTATTACTGGAGAATTTTAAGAAGGGTTTTATACGCTCGAGTGCTTCACCAATGTGAGTTCCATTCCACTTTGTCAATAAGAAGAATGGTTTGATGTTCCTCATCATTGATTATCGTGATCTCAATAAAATCATGATAAAGAACAAGAATCCCTGCCTATGATATATGACTTGTTTGATCAGATTCATGGGGCTAATTATTTATCTAAGGTGGACCTATGGTTGGGATATCACCGATTAAAGGTGAGCAAGGAAGATATTACAAAGACATCCTTTCAAAATAGGTATGGAAACTATGAGTTTATAGTGAAGACATTTGGGATCACTAATCCTCCAACAATATTCATGGACTTAATGAGTAGAGTCTTTAGTGATTACCTCAACAAATTTTTGGTAGTCATTATCGATGATATTTTGATATACTCCTTGATAAAGGAGCAACATGAGGAAAATTTGAATATTGTGTGGAAGACATTATGAAGGGGGAAGCTGTATGAAAAGTATAGTAAATGTGATTTCTATATGGAGGAAGTATCATATTTGGGGCATGTTATCACCAATAAAGGGATATCTGTGGACCCTTCCAAGACTAATGGAATTGATGAATGGCCCATGACAAAATTTATTATGGAGATCTGTAGCATCCATGGTATGGCTAGTTATTACCGACGATGTCTGGAGAACTTATCAGGATTGTCATTCCCAATGAACAAACTTAAATTGAAGGGTATGATGTTTTTCTGGACTCAAGAATGTGAATACTGCTTTAAGGAGCTCAAAAAAAGGTTTATCACTGCACAAGTACTCACACTAAAAACATGTGGAAAACTATTTGTGCTGTAAAAAATTTCTTCAAATAAAGCCTTAGGGTGTGTACTGATGAAAAATGATAATTGGATAGCCTATGAATCTAGTAAGTTGAAATTCCAAGAGAAAAACTATCCCACATATGATCTGGAGTTGGCAGTTGTGATCGTTTCATTAAAAATCTAGTGGTATTATCTCTATGGGTAGAAGTGTGAGATATATATTGATAAAAAAAGTATCAAATATATATTCAAACAGAAGGAGCATAATATGCGCCAACAAAGATTGTTAGAGCTCATCATGGATTAGGAATGCTCCATCCACTACCATCCTAAAAAGGAAAATAAGGTTATAGAGGCTCTATATAGAAAAGATCCTGCATCATTTTCAGTGATGAGAATTGAGAAGGATTCATTCTTCTTATATTTTCTTATGAATTATATTGGGATCATTAAGGTAGGAACATCATCAATCCTTTCCCAAATTATTACTCAACCATCCCTCATGGAAAAAATAAAGTATACTCAAATAAAGGATATAGAAACTATGAAAAGGGTGGAAGATGTTATAAATGTGAAATCCTCAAAGGTTAAGATTGATGAGGAAGGATTTATAAGATTTGGGTCATTATTATCTGTACAATAAGATCTAGAGATAAATAAGGTGCTTCTAAATGATGCAGTTAGCTCAGCCTTCTCTTTTCACCCAGAGATCACAAATATGTATCAAGATCGCCGGATGATTTTTGGGGGGACAATATGAAGATGGAGATTGCTAAATATACATCAAAGTGCCTTGTATGTATGCAAGTGAAGGTCGAGAGGAATCAATATAAGAGGATGATGGAACCACTACCCATACCAACATGGTAGTGGAATAAAATTACATCGGACATTTTCACTAGACTTCGAAGGGAATCCATAGGAAACAATACTATATGGGTTATTGTGGATCATCTTACAAAGAAAGATCACTTTATCAGAATTAGATAAGACTTCACATTGGATCAAATTACACTGATATATATCAATGAATTGGTAAGGCTGCATGGAGTACCACTATATATTATACTTGATTGATATCTAAGATTCATCTCAATGTTATGAAAAAGTCTATAAAATTCATTAAGATCTGATTCGAACTTCATCATAGACTATCATCCTCATATTGGCGGCCAATCTGAGTGAAATATTCAGAAACTGGAATATATGTTGAGAGCATGTTCTATGGAATTCAAAGCAGGATGGGATAACCATATTCTACTGGTCAAATTCTCCCATAATAATAGTTTCCACTCTAGCATCTGAATGTCACCATACAGATCCCTTTGTGTAAAAAGGTGTAGAACACTGGGGTGTTTGGATGAAGTTGGTGAGTGTAAGATGTTATGACCTGAGATGGTCAATGAAATGGTGGTGAAGGTGAAAACCATTCAACATCACATCAAGGTTTACCAACGTTGACAAAATATCTATGAAGACAATCATTGATGAGAACTAATGTTCAAAGTTGGAGACATGGTATTCTCTACATATCCTTATGGAAGAAGGTCATGAGATTTGGGTAGAAAGGAAAGTTTAGTCCCAGGTACATCAGCCACTTCAAGATCCTTGATCATGTCGAAGCTATGTAGTATCGATTAGCATGTGAACATACAATGCCTAAAGTAAATGATGTATTCCACAAATCCCTCTTAAAGAAGTAAATTAATGATCCTTCACATGTACTGTCTTCAGAGGTGGTACAGTTTGAAGATGACCTTTCTTATGAGGAGTATCCGTCGAAGATCTTGGATTGTAAATATAAATTTCCATGAAACAAAACTATACACCTAGTTAAGGTACTATAGAGGGACCGTAAGTATGAAAATCCAACATGGTAACTAGAGGAAACAATGAAAGAAATATACCCGCATCTGTTTACATCTTAGAATATAAAATGAAATTTCAAGGGAGAAATTTTATAAGGGGGGGAGAATGTAATGAACCAATGTTTTATAAATGTAATTCCAATATTATATTTATTCCTTATAGTATAATTACATTAAAAATGACATATCATGATACTAAATACTATGCGACCATTAAACATACTTTTTCCACTTCTGTGTCTTGAATTTCAAAAACATGACATACACGTTTTCATTCAGGGTGTTTTTTTGGGGTCTGATGGGACAAATATAATTATTGGTGTATAGTAACATACCCTTATGAGTAACAACTTACCCATAGGAATAGTAATATGACCTTTATGAATAGTAAATCATCACAAAGAATAGTAACCTCGCCCATGAATGTATAAATAATATTTAGGAATCTTATAAGTGATAATATAATCATAGTAAAGGTATCAACATTTTTTTAAGTCATAAATAATTAATTAGAATTAATTAAATAATTTTAAAGAAATTTTATTTTCCTATAATTTTTCAGAAATTAACCATTTTATGTCTTCTGGTTTTAAGATAATTTTATAAGACCTTATGTAATATTTGAAATCTTTATAAAAAAATAATATATTTTAAAAATCTATATTTTTCAAGTAAATAATGATTTTAATTAAATATTAAATTGATCATATTTTGAAAATTATTTTAAAAATAACATAGTTCATTTTCTGATTTTACACATCAAAAAAATTGTTATGATGATTTTTTGTGATTTTTATGAAATACTTTAATTTTTTATGAATAATAAAATATGATAATTTTCAATTAAGATAAATACATGATTTATAGGGTCATGAATGATTTTCTACTGATTTAATACCAATTGTTTCAAACTCATATGCTCAAGTTATTATTTTTGGTCATGTAATCATCACTATTTATGCTCTTGAGGGAAGTTAATAAACTAAGGAAATAAATATTATGAAAACTCTCATCTCCTCCACTATAAATACTACCGCCCCATACCTATTCTATTCAATCCTATCAATCCTTGTTCCTTGCCTAAATTCATCCCAAATATCTCTCTACGATCATACCCCACATCCCAAATCCCTTATTATCTTAAAAATACCAAATCCTCTCCCCTAAGATGCTCTCAAGGAAGATTGATTCAATAGGTAAATTCCGCTTTTCATTTCTTTTACTTTCTTTTCAAGTTCATTTGTTTTCTATTCTATCATTACATCTCCTCATCTGTATGTTATGAAAACTAAAATACCATACATGTAATATAATTTTTTATGATAATTTAATATGTTATTATCATCTCTCTTTTACTCTTCTTCTCTAATAGAAGTAAAGACACCATCCGAGATGTGTTAATTTACCACATTCAAGGATGATGAGTTTTCAATTTCTTCTACCATATTCAATTATGGTAATGAAACCATTTTTGTTATCATTGAAACATATTATTATGTAATATATCCTATGTAAGGATCTATAATATTTTTTTACACATGATGTTATGTTATAATGAAAATTGAGTTCGTAGTGATCAAAAACTACCAATAAACACAAAAGGTTATCTTTAATGTTTTATGTAATTATTCAAATTCACTCAATGTAAAAAAATTAAATTTACTACCATGTAAAAATATGGATGTTCAATAATAAAATATAACTCCATTTATGGAAAAACAACCCCATTTTACATGATTCTCTTATCATTAAAACACATAAACTGATCGTAAAATAACCAAGGAAACAAACAGACCCAAACAATGAAATCGAACCACATAACCATTAAAAAACATCAATCAAATAAAAAAGGTTATAATAAATAAATTAAATTTATAATAGGTTCTAGAATTGCTAATTAATGAACCTAATTTTATTATTCATGTAATTAATATCAAAAGGATAACACCATCAGACATAATGATTGGGATCCTCTCTATTTCACTTTTATTCAAGAATGTCCTCTATGTTTTTTCATTTTATGTGTAATTTATAATGATGGGGTATGATTTAACACATCCGAAATACTACCCCCATGATGTATAAGTGATTAGAATTCCCTTTGTCATTAATCCATCTTATGTACAACTAGTACCATGTCGATAATCTGTATAGGATTCTACCCAAACCTCCTTTATTCCTTCGAGTATCCATATCAATCTTATACCAAATGAATTTGTCTTATATATTTATGTTCATATTATAAATTCTATGTACATGTACCAAACTAGTTTATAATTTCCCTTTCATCATTATCTTTTAGGTATATACACGTTTCTAAGTGATTCCCTCCTCAATACTTCCCGATAAGAAAACATGTTTTGAGTGAACATACTAAATTATTAACCGATTATAAGTGAACTATATATTCTATTTTAAGACACCATTGTCTTCATAAAATTAGTATTTTATATTATGAAAACATTCTTGTTTCACTTATGGTATTACATAACATATTGTTCCATTTTTTATTTTAAAGGCTATGTAGTATTTTCCATAAAACCACACAAAAATGTTCTAATACTAAAATTTCTTAAATAATTTTCTTATATGTTGAAAATTATACATGAAATCACTTATAATTATAAATGTATATTTTTCCTTATGAATTTCCATGATTATTTTAGTTCCTTTATTTTATGGAAACATTTAGGAAGCACCAATCTGCTTTGCATTATGACATGATTACGGTTCCCAATTCTTTCCATGGGTAACCATCATGTTCACATATGATTGGTTATATATGATTATTTATGTGGAAAACAAATTCATGAAATGTTAATATGGGTGTTTCCAGATAGCTATCCAATTAATTGGGTAAATTTGAGTCTCATGATATGTTATGTGTTATGGTCTTGGTGGTTAGCCTTGGCTTTTACTACCAAGTGTGGTAGTCTTGGCAATTACCCTTGGCTTGTGCTACCATGTGAAACAATCTTGGTAGTCAGCCTTGAATCACGATGAATTCATGTTTTATGTTTCAACCACATTACTACGACACCATTTTTATTTGATTCTATGTTTATATTATATGATTCCATATGTTACATGCCTTATTATATCATTATGTCATGCCTTCTAACCAATGTGGGAAAGCATTATTCATATACTTATTCCTTTATTGGGATTTTTAGCTCATCCCATTGTTCATGTGTTCACTAGGGTACCCTATGAATATGTATGAGTACAATGGATGTTAGGAGCTCAATACTAATATTAAATAAATACTTGTTTTTTGTCCCATGTATTTATTTTTATGTACCTAGTCATCAAATACGCCTGACCTCACAATCCTTATCTTGTAATCGAATGTATAATTATTCTTAAAATCATGTAATGTAATGTGAGAAGGATAACGTTACTATAGTATAATGGTTCTCCCATCATGAAATCATATACTCATATTCATATTATTGACATGTAGTTATATTTTCTATGTTAAAAGTAAATCCTTATATCTTATTTTTATATAATTAATATTGAGAATCAATCAAAAATACCAAATGATTTTATATTTTTGGATTGAGGTACTCTAAGGAAGGTAAATATATTGGGTTCCTATTATATTTATGGATTCGGGTTTTGTAAAATGTATCATGAAGAAGACTCGAAATCTCAAAATCGTGGTATATTTACACTTAATGAGGTGGGAAACTATGGAAATATGAATGATATAATTGAATTAAACAATCATGGTCATATTTTGTTTCTCTTATTCAAATTAATGTGGGTCACCATTGATAGGGGTATAATAAAATATTCATTTCATTTTACTTATGTCAACATCTCATGCTTGATCCATACTAGTGAGCGTGTAGAGAATAATCCATTTATCATGGAATCACAAGAAAAGATGGATTATTATGCTGATGATGAAATACATAAAGGTTGGAGTGTTGTCGTATAACTAAAGAATAGAGACTTATATGATATGGGCGATGAAGAAAAATTGGTACTTTGTGACTGTGAAACTCATCCACCACAAAACATTGAACAGTTTTTTCTAGAACATATTTAAACAATAGAACATTCAAGAGAGGGTGAAAATGAATCACTCATCGCAATGGAGGTTGATTAAAATGAAGAAAATTGAATGTTAAAATTGGTAATGAAACTACATAACAGTTTCTCTTTTATAAGTGGTTTGTACATATATACATTATTCATTTTTGTAGAAATATTTTAGTTTTTCTTTTTTTATACATTTAATATATCTGAACCTATTGAATTGGAATTATTCTTAGAACCCAAAAAAATCAATATCCCAACCAACCAGTATCTTGGAGTATGCCCCACTATCGTCATCTTCAGTGGATCTGAGTGATTCTATTATATTCGAGACTTCCAATGATCTATCCATTTCCCAAGATATTGTTGGTATCCCACCATCCAATTTTATTGTTCCGGGTGTAGTGGAAGCATGCATATGTGAGTGAAATATTAAAATTTATTATAATAATCATTTCTCGAAACCAAGAACGAGGATCTTTCACGTCAAAATAATAATTAATTTTTAAATATTTGAAGAAATAAATACCTGGGATTAAGATATTTCTTCATTTTTGAATTTTTATCATCTGAAAAGAACTTATGGTTTACCTTTGATTCAATGTGGGGATCCAAGGATATAATCCCTATAGTAGTGATCCACGCGTGATCCTATGAAATCTGAGAAACACATCATGATATCTAGGTGCTTGCATGGGAAATTAAATGTCTCAAACTATTCATTATCAATTGATCATTCTTTAGCATTGAAGATGTTTCTATTTCACTTCTCATTATTGAGAGGGAGAGATAAAGAAAAATTAAGAGCGAATTCATTGTATACAACAATTCTCTATTTTCAATTTTGGGATTCTATACACTATAGACATATCCACATATTTATAGAGTTGGGATTTAAGTTAAAATATTATTTAATTTCTTATCATCCATTAAATAAAATTTATTACATTTAATATACCACATGCCACACAATATTAATTATATTATTATTGTTTTCTTACACACACCAACTTTCACAGGAAAAAATATTATCTAATTTCCTGGTTAATTAATATTTTTCACTAGATCCGATCTTGTAATTTTCTAACTCCTCTAGCAATTTTAAACAACCAAATAAATATGTTATTACTAAAGAAATATTTTATTCACAATATAGTGAATAAATATTTATTAAAATACTCATTAAATAAAATAAATATTTTACTCACAAGACAAATAATAAATATATATTTAATTTATGGTATCAATATAACTTAAATAAAATTATTCGAAGATCTTGAGAATAATATTTATTATGTTATTAAAATTCAAATTTAATTTAAATTAGATCCACAGAAACACTTAGTGTGTGAACCTCTTAGATTATTTCTCATTGACATTTGGTGAAATTTCTTATAGTCCAATATTACAATCTAGCAACGGATCAAGGAACCCGAGATAAATAACATAGTGTCACAGCATCAAAAACCACATATGAATGCTCAATGTGTATTGTAATCCATGTGGCGCAATATCTCATCAATTAGGCTTCACATTCGTGTCACCAACCTATATGCTCAATATTTCTATCATTGACTATCTTAAATAAACACGTCATCACACCGTGACCATGTAATTTAATGATACGGTTTGATTCTAATTAAAGGACCAAGATATCAGTTTCCATAAAGATAGAAGGAAAAAAATACTTCCTCGAATTATTCATTAATGACATGACACTCATGATGCTCCCAATATATCCAACTTCTCCATGAACCGTTATCATCATGGTTTACAAAATACATCTAAGTACATGAGTTGTAACATTTATTAATAATATTCTTAAAGTATAAGGTCCATCACAGACACTCATCGATATGAATATCTGATGACACCAAACAATGCAAAATTCCTAATGGTAGGTATTTTCTCATAATCTATCATCTTATATATTACCAAGTGAAAACATCATTGGAATAATCCTCATCTTCTTACGATTTGTCACACCTATCAGTCTATGTACTATGTGTCCATTTATAGTACGTTATCCAACCACATAACAATATTTGAGAATATCATCATAGTACATCAAATTTATTATCAAAGTGGGGAACTACTATGAACTTATCAATGAAATGTATACTCCTGGACATTCTTACATTAGATTCATGAATTACAATAAACAATATATAATAAGATTTTTTATTAATATTAAATACATCAAATATACATGTAATAAAAGTACAACTCATTGTTCCTAGGACACCAAATCCAACAACCACCCACTTGGACTAGAGCCAACTGACTACAAACTTCTGTCCCCTAGACCTCACAAGACATTAATTTTTTTAAGTCATGTGTTTAGTCATGGGGTCCTCCACATTATATTTTATGGAAATACTTCTCATTAAAACTTCACCTCCCAGAGAAAATTATTTCAATAGATATAACTTATGAAGTATGTGATTCATCTGCTGATGTGATATTGGAACTTTTTCAAGAGCCACCACTATTGTATAATCACAATTATGTGTGATGGATTCTTTTCTTCTAGGTACCACATCATGTTCTTGGAAATATTTTTCATCCATAATACTTGTTTAGATACCTTAGAATCCATAATTTACTTTGAATATACTATAGAATCTACAACTACAACCTTCTTTGAGCTCTACCAGCTCACAACACCTCAATTCAAAGTGAAGATGTATCATGTTTATGACCTCATGTCATCTTGGCCAGTTTATAAACTATAATATGCATATAAAATGATGGAGAGTTCTACATATCCTACATAAAATAAAAATATATCCTTATTACACCTGAGATACATAAGGATAGTATTGAATTTCATCTAGTGTAAATCACTTAGATTAGATTGATATCTTCATATCACTCTTAATTCATTGGCAACATCTATCCTAGTACATATCATAACATACATGAATAAACCAATTGTTTATGTGTATGGAATCCATGACATATTTTTTCTTTCCTCATGTGTATAAAGACACATTTTACTAGAATGATGAATGCCATTTGATGCTAGAAACAATCCCCTCTTGGATTTTTCATACTGAATCTCTTCAGTATCTTTTCAATGTCCTTACTTTGACATAGGCCGAGAAACCTCTTGGATATATGACAATGGTATTGATCCAAATAATATATGCTACCTCACCCAATTACATCATCGAGAATCATTTATTAAACTAATACTTAAAAGATTGTAAGACTAGTATTTCATTTCCAATGAGAAATATGTCATCAACATATACTATAAAGAAACTTAATTCCATCCCACTAATCCGTTTATAGACACATGGATCATATTTATTCTTTATGAAGCCAAATACCATTATATCTGCGTCAAAATGTTTCATGACATGGATTATATCATTAATCCATAAATGGACTTTTGTAACTTAAATACCATTTTGGAATCCTTTGGAGTCACCAAACCTTTGGGCTATATCATATATATATATATATATATATATATTCCTTAAGGTTCCCCTTAAGGAAGGCTATTTTGACATACATTTTCCAAATCTCATAATCATGGAAAGCCAAAATGGAAAGTATAATTATGATGGATTCCATCAATTCTACTGGTGAAAAGGTTTCATCGTAGTCAATGCCATTACATTGTTCAAAGCCTTTTGCAACTGGTCACACCTTATAGGCACTGACTTGTCCTTCCATGTCCAGTTTATTCTTGAATACCCATTTGAAACCAATAGGATTTACATCTACTGGATGGTCTACCAAAGTAGAGACTTGGTTTTGTTACATGAAATCTATTTTATAATTACTGTATTTTTACCACTTGGTGACATCTATGACACTTAATGATTCCTTGTAGGTTATAGAATCATTATTAACAACCAATAATGAGTCATCATCCTTAGTTACTGACAAAATCATATTGTTCTGGTTGTTTAACATCTCTAGAACTCTTACCCTATAATTGTTTCTTGGGAACAATTTCTTCTCGCACAAGTATATATAGAATTTGTTCCTATTCCAACTATTTAGTACCTTGAGACAGGACTTCATCAACGTCTATATCAGTCCGACTATTTATTTTAGATATTAGACCCACCTCACGAAATGTGTGACATCTTTAAACCACAACCTTTTTTGTCTAATGGATTGTGTATGTAGTATCCCATTGTTTCATTGGGATATCCTATAAAGATATAATTTTTACCTCAAGGGGAAATCTTATTACCTAAATACGACTTAACAAATACTTAAAAACCACACACATATAAGTAACAGAAAATGGGTTTCTTTTCATTCAATGATTGGTATGGTATACCATCGGTTTCTTTAGTTGGCACTCTGTTTAGTATATATGCCATTTTTTGTAATGTGTATCCACAAAAGGATAATGGAAGACACATGACTCATTATTGATCTCAACATGTCTAATAAAGTGAATTTCCTCCATTATATTACGCCATTACATTGAGTCATATAAGGAGGAGTGATTTAATATAAAATCCCAAACTCTCGTAAATAATCAATGGAGACTTGACTAATATATTCTCTACCAAAGTCTATGAGAATTTTTTTTAATCTTTTTACCAAGATGGTTCTCAACTTCATTATTGTCTTAATTTAATATATTTGAAGAGTTTGAATTATACATCATTAATTTGACATATACATATCTACTAAAATCATCAGTAAAAGTAATAAAGTATGTGTAACCTCTCCTTGATTCAATAGGAAATGGTATACACACATCAGTATGAAGAAACTCAAAAATATCATTATCCCTTTCACCTTTACCACTAATTTAGTCAATCATTTTCATTTACATGACCCAGCTAGTGATTCCAAAGTTGGGTGTGGTATGAGTCATGTGAAGTTACTTCGTTTTCAATTTCCATTATTTGGTTTATGTAATCGAACACATAAATACCATTATTCAAATGAACCTTAACATAAAAAATTATAACTTAATAAAAAAAGATAAATTTATTCCTAAATTTGAATATAAATCCATCTGTATAAACTATGGACACAAAAATAATGTTTTTTAACTTATGGAACATAATAATAACAATTTAAAACCAACATCATTCTGGTTAGTAATGTGAGGTGGTAGTCCCCGATAGCTTCAACAACAAGATTATCTCCATTGGCTACTCAAAGAGCTACCTCTTCTCCATCAATATTTTTAAATCTACATGGTTCTTATATGTTAATACATATGTGAGAACTAAAAGCTGTCTATAATACCCAATTTGTATAAATAGATAAAATTAACTTGAAAACAAACACACCTGAAGCTTCCCATTTCTTTTGTGGCTGGGTGTAGCTTTTCTTCCAGTGGGCCCTCTTTCCACATGCAAAATTGACAAAATTATATTCCATTGACTTCCCATTGATCATTATTTTCTTGGAAGGGCATGAAGAATCTTTTGGCATAAAGATCATTCATATCCCTTTATGTTTTTTCACCATAAGGACTTAAGTTTTTTCCTTCTTTGTATCTTTTTCTAGTTGGAAAATAAGAGTAAAATTATCTATAAGAGACTTCTCAATGATTTTCATATTAAAATTCACAATAAATATAGAAAATCTCTGAGTGAGTGATGCGAGAATGTGTTTGGTTCTTGTTTATTTAAGGACTATAAACCATAGAAACTATAAGTGCTCAATGTAGCCAATGAGATTGACTATTTGAAGCCTAGATAGTGACCCCTATCCAAGCATGTTATGAAAGAGTACCTTGGAAATATAAAATAATTTCTATTTAGATCTCTCCAAGTAAAGACCATAGAGGTGATCAATCATGATATATGTATCCATTTTTCATGGTATGACATTATTTCATTATAAATTGATGAAAGAATTAAACATTGAATGTAGACCATATCTCTCAAAACTTTTTTATATATAAAGAACTCTTAATCACTCCCAGATTTAGCAGGTGGATTCGACATTAAAGATTATAGCATGTATGATTTCCGTTCAGGGAATAGCATAATCAGAAGGCATCTAAACCACTCATGGACTTCACTGCCAGTTATGAGGTTATCTTCCTCCGATATTAGTCATAGGGATAGTGTGAACGATGAACTTGTAATTTTATTATAACATTGAAAGGCGTATATTATTATTACTTATAATGATTAAAAAATATGTGATATACAATAAATAAATAAATCATTTATTTATTTATTAAATCTCCCACTATTTTATCATGTATTAATATCAATCACCATTGAACTCCGAATGTCTAGTATTTTTAACATTATTGTGGCAAGGATCCCCATTATTTTTATTAATGATCCATACATTATACATTAAATCTGTAATTATGTAATTAGGTAGGAGGTCTTGCCAACTATGGAATTTCAGCTCCTTAATCTGCTGAGTGGATTCCCCTATATTGAAATCCTGACTTGGATTTCCTCAAGACCTTCCTCCAAATTCGTATTGAACGGACTTTGATCATTAAACTCAATAAAATTTCAATTATTTCAACCCAAAACACACATGATAACTCCACGATAAAAGAAAGTATCCTAACTTTGGCCATGTACTACATGTAGTTCTATGATTTCATTCCCAATCAAGTAATGGAAGCCTTAGTTGGACTTACTATTTAAATTATGGATTCAATTTATTACGAATAAATTTTTTCTTGTTTTAACCTTTACAAATCTTGTTAACATTAAGTGGATGTTCCTTAATTAATTAACCATTATGGATTGAAATGTATGCATAATTCATTTTTTTAATTTCCATCATTTCATTTTAATTCATTTATTTATGTAATCACAACCTTCCATCCATCAAATAAATTACTACAATGGTATAAATAATTAATTAATTAATTAACTAGTTCATGATATTTATTTAATGATTTATTTAATTAGCATACATTAAATCATCCATTGAACTAGGAAAATTAAATCCTATTTTTGGTCTTGGAATTGTTTTTCAACATTCTACATGTCCAACAATGTATCACCTAGGATAGCATAGTTATGGTTCTATCTTGAACCACCTCTTACACACCTTGGGATAGTCCATTAATTACCAATATTTATTACTCACACGTAGGTGAGGGGAACCAAAGGATTGGTTAAAGGGGGTTACATAAATATCCTTGGACATGTAGGTCCGACATACTATTGGAGGTAATGGATGACTCATAGGACATCGTTTAATTTAATATTAAATAATTTAATACTCATAAAATAAATTAAATTAAAACATACAACACATAGAAAGGTCTTGGTCAAGCTCATGAACACTCACACATGGAATGACTACACAAAAATAAATGGATAGAATTTATTTTATTAGTCATTATTTTATTTTTTAAGATAAACCAACTTTAATTAATTAAATAATATGTTAATTAAATAATTCCCTTTCATCTTAATGATAATGTGATCTTATTTGGAGATACCCATTATTTAATGGAATTCATGGAAAATAAATAGAAGAACCAATAATCATATATTAATTAAAATATATCAATTGAGCATTAAAAATTCTTTAAAACCATTATTAAAATTTCAAGCACACAACGGTGTGCCAATAAAAAAATAATTTTTTAATGCTGTAATTTTTCAAATTTAATAATGTTGTGCCATATGATATTGTTGGCCCCACATCAGTTTTAAAAATCAAAAATCCTTTCAAATCATGTCCAACAATTTCAATCATTTGTATTTAAGTTAAAATATGTTTAATTATGATTATCTGTGTTCAACTAAATATTTAACACATTTTTTGTATATTCATGTTATAAAATAGTTAAAACAGAATAATTGGATATGTATGAGTCACTGTCACTGATAGAACATGTGTGACACTGATAGAAGGAATGTATCACTAATAGAAGAAATGTATCACCGACAGAAGGAATGTCTCACCAAAAAAAGGAATGAATCACTGAAAGAACAAAATTATTCACTGATGCGTTGAGACATTAACGCATATAGATACCAAAAGAATGACTCACCAATATAATGAGTTACCAATACCCACCGAAGGACTTAGGGATAGAAAGATTCACTAATAGACTGACTCACCAACAGAGGAGTCCCTGATAGACAGTTTAAATTTTCTTTTATTTGAAATTATCTCTAATAGTCATATTTGAGTGTTTCAGTGCTACTGATTAAAGTAATGATTTTGTAGACAATATTAATTGGGATGTCAGAAGTATTAGGTACACAAACTACCCCAATATTGTTTATTGTCGAGCTTTAGAATATAAAAGAAAAAGTATGTGAGTTGAAAGATCTACACATTGACATACAGTAGAGGACACGCACGAGCACCCATACTGAATATACAAAAAAAAGAGAAAGAACACAGTAGGAATTCCCTTTCATCTTGACTGAATAGAAAGGAGAACATGTTGTGCCCTAATTTCCAACAACTATACAGAAAAGAAAATAGAGCCCAATGAATCTAACTTCATCTTTCTAGAAAATTGGAACACAACTATTCACGACACTCTATTTTTAGGGTCTGTTTCTGTAAGTTGCCTCATGCTTCACATCTTCTACATCCAAAGAGTCGAGATCTTCATTTCACAGCACATAGAGCCTTGTAAACCATATCTCTTTATTTCTGACGTTGTTGTGTGAATTTTTACTACATTTCAAGTAGTGTGCGCATCTATCCATTAAAAACACACAGTCTTATACACTAAACTGAAGGACCCAAGATAACCTCACAAAAAAATATTTTTACACCTATTATATCCCATGTAGATCTTTGGTAGAGGTCCTGTGTAACCTATATTTTTTAGTTCCCACGTAGAACTATAGTAGTGGTCTTGTGGCCTGGAATGTTTTTATACTATTGTGTAAAATCCCATCTAGTGTGTGGTTCAATTATTTATATATATATATATATATATATATTTCATGGTGGTAGGTGATCACCAAGTAGAGAGGACTAAGTAACATCTTGAGACTGAGCCTCTTGTTTTAATTTCCTATTTTTTTGAATTTATTTTACTCTATTTTAACTCTTATATATGAAAAATATGTTTCACTATGATAGTTAGTCTTAGATAGTATTTATAACTATTTTGGTTTAGTAAATTAGTTTAAAAATTAATTTCAATATCTCATATTTTATAAGTGAGAAATAATCAATCTTCTACCTACTTAATTGAACAGTCAGACTATTATAAATTTAATTCTGTGATTAACTGGAATGTCTTGTTTCTAAGTTGCGGGATTCTTTCAAATAATGTTTTTAATATATTTTTAATAGTATCTCAATTCACCACCCTCTAGTGTGTCCTAATCTTACCAACAAATGTAATTTTTATTTTTTCCATTAATGGGTGACAACACAACATGTACATGTAGCTACCTTCCATCTACATCAGTTTTCATATATCCACGTCACATGCCTAGGGATTCGTCTTGTTAACTTATCCGAGATACAAACTATGTACATGACAGCGACACACCCTATATCTTCTTGTCATGATTTAAGTTTCCCTGGACAACACTCAGTTTTCAATAAAAGCGCATCGTTTAATTAATTTCATGGAACATCTAAATAAAATGTTCATGGATATACAGTTTGTGCTCTGGATGCATTTCCTTTAACAATGTTTTATCGGCCAATAATTTGGTACATCTTGATGGTATCTCTGGTCATTCATCATTTTTTTAAACCTTTAAAACAATGAAACAATGAATGAACATGATTAATGTACAGATAACATGTTAATTAAAATCGGATTAAATAATAGATAAAATGAAATGTAATTCTAAAAATATTTGGGCTCAAATAAATAATCAAAAAAATAATTATAAATTTAAATGCGGTCGATCTGATACCACTTTATGGTTCTGGTCATAGCAGAAGTGTTCATAGGTGGGGGATATATTAAAATTTCTTTTAATATTTTTTTATAAATCAAAGAGAGGGTATATTGTATATAAAATTTATAATTAATTTATTTAATATCTAAAGAAATAAATAGCTGGTATTAGGAAATTTCTTTGTTGGTGAATGTTGATCGTCCGAAAAGACCCTTTTAGATTATTTTTTTGCACTATGAGTATCTAAGGATATAATCACTCTAGCAGTGATCCACACGTGATTCTATGATCTTTGAGAAACTCCACTCTCCCTTTGGGTGCTATCACAGTGAATCAAATGTCTTTTGTTGTTCGTTCTTGATCACTCATTCGTTGTTCTTGAAGAAATAACTCTTGTACTCTCATTCTTGAGAGGGAGATAGAAGCAGTTGATAGAGAGAATTCATTTTGAGCAACAATTCTCTATTCTCAATTTTTGGATGCTCTAGACAATAAATATAGCTACCTATTTATAGAGTTGGGATTTAAGTTAAAATATTATTTAATTTCATACTATCCATTAAATAACATTTATTTCCTTTAATAAACCCCATAACACATAATAATAATTATATTATAATTATTATGTGGTGTTCTCTAACTAGCGTAATAACAAATATTATGTAATGGTCTTTTTAATTAATGTTTGTTACCATACATAGTCTTGGTCCATTCTAACAATTCTATAATTTATCTAACAACCAAATTAATATTTCATTCATAAATAAATACTGTATTCACAAACTAGAGAATAAATATTTTTTAAAATATATAATTTAAAAATAAATGTTTTATTCAAAATCTGAAAAAGAAATATTTATTTAATTTATACTATAAATATAACTTCAATAAAATTGTTCCTTGGATTTGAAAATAATATTTATTCCATTAATTAAACTCAAATAGAATTTAATCGAGATCAATGGAAATACATAGTGTGTGAACCTCTCAGATTCTTTCCTGTTGGAATTAGGTGGGCATTCTAATGTCCAAGATTACTATCTAGCAATGATTCAAGGCACCCAAGATAGATAATAGTATATTTCAATGTTGAAAACCACATATGAATGCTCACTGTGTAATATATTACCATTTCCACAATAACTCATCAGGAAGGTTGCACATCCATATCACCATCCTATATGCTTGATAAGTCTTTCTTTGTCTAACATCCCAGGTAAATAAATAATATTACATTATAATGTTTATCAATATTTGTGAATAAAATGTTAATATTACTTTAATGGTAATTCTATGCTCGATGGCATACCCAATACGCAACAACGAGTTTCTTTGAAATCTTACGTTGCACACTAATAATATAATAATATTATAATAGTTAATGCCTAGCCATTGTAATGGCTGGAATGAACAGAAATAACAAAAAAATGATTACATATATTTCTTAAATATTTTTACACTTATCCAATAAATGTTAGCGGCTTAAAATCGAAATGAATCCAATTTTAAGAATAAATACTCCAATAATTTTAAAAGATTGTTTTACCGCCTTTTGATGGTGAACCTTTTTTAAATATAACTTTTGACAATTTTATAAGATCTATTTTTCAAAATAAACATATTCTTTATGATTGGGACATTGAAATTTACTTTGGTTAAATTTTTGGTACGTTTCTGACATTGTTCGTTTTTTTGAATAGTAAACAAAATACTGCATTTTACATCAAAACTGCTTTTTTAATCTAATTTAAATAAATGGTTAGATTATCTTTTTAATTGGTTTTAAAGTGTAATTATAATATATTTTTACCATTTAATTCAATGGTGGTCATTAGAATTATTTTTACTTTGAAAATGGATATAAACAAGTGCCAAACTTTTCATAGATATTGCTTCAAAAAACCCGCTATTTTTTTTGACAACGGGAAATATTATTAAATTAATTATTTAAATTTCTATGATTTTAATTTGGTAAAATTGATTCCATATTTGGAATCATAATGTCCAAATTATTTAATTAAAACTCTTTTGTTTTTGGACATTATGAATAGTAACGATTGTAATTATCTTTAATTATCGTGATTAATTTGTAATTGGGTAGTTAAAGATAATAAAATTATATCATAATAATAAAAAATGACCCCAAAATGTGTTCTAATGATACTGGTTGTGTCATGTCCGACCATGAGATACCTTGTGCCAAACTTTGGTACCCCATGGAATCACTTTTGTGTGATAGTGACACTTTATCAGTTTATTTTTAAAGAAAGGAAAATATAACAAAAGTATGTATCACCCAAGTAAAACAATTTTAGTTATGTATGTGTAAATGATCTATTATAATATAAATATTAATCGGAAAGCTAAAAATATTTCCAACATCATAGTATTTTTTTATAATTTTTAGACATTAAATGAATTAATTTATTTTTGACACCAAGATGATGCAACGATTACCACATTAATGAAAGATTTAAATAAAATGAAAAGATAATTTAAAATCTAAGACATACCCTTGGAAAAAAACCTATTGGAATATTATATTTCGAACCCTTATCACCTTATCGTTGACATATATCAATGTGGCACCTTTAAAATCGGAAACTCATTTTAAAATAAAGTAACATTTCTTAACTTTCCATGAGTGCCCCTCCTCCCTCTTATAAAAGGCCCCCACCTCTACCTCCTTACCCACACCATTCAAGCCTTTGGCTCGGCCAAACCCTACACATTTAATCTCTCCACATACCTCTCTTCATCATTGAAGCCTCAAATTATGTAGAAATCTCTTCAAGAAACCCTTTTGGTTCAGACCAAAGGGAGTTACCCGATTTAAAGGTAATGTCTTCACTTATGTTCTTTTGTTTTATTTTTCTTCTCCAACCCCGTAAACTCTTTTTATTCCTTTATTTTGTAACAAAAATAGAATATTCAATATACTAGGATGTTTTTATAATAATTATTTGAGCTACACTTACACATACAACCGTATAATGGTTAAAAAACATACTGTTTCTGTGGATGGAAAATTACTACCTCACGAAACGATGATTGTTCAATATAATTTTATCACCTTTAAAGGTGGACATTATGATGTAACTGTATTTTATATATTATATATATATGGTATTTATGTTTTCTATATGCTTATTTATTTTATTTTTAAAACATAATTTTATTCTTTTCATGTTGTGCAAATGCGATAATTTCATATGAGGAAGTGTGGACTACCGCCCCCTCCGGTGATGTGACTCCTTCATGCAATACATGGAATGTATAAAGAGTGAAATTAATGAACTTATGTGACATATATAAAATATATATTATAATTTAATTATAATATAGATATCTATCAATTAATTTTAATTCCATTAATATGACAAAGAAATGAAATTAGCGTTCATGCATACGTACAGCCTACCGTCTCCATGAACGGTGCATTTCATCTATTTTTATCTCTAAATGTTATGTAATAGTATAAAATGAATATTTACTGGATATATATGATATTTATATCATTAATACTATTCTTGATATGATTTAATTATAACTACGTGGATGATTATTTTCAAACAAGTTCATTTTTGAGTCATGTACCAAACATCGACAAAAACATTTGATATGAACTCACATAATTAACTAATTATTATAACATTATAATATGTGATATGAATTGAATAATAAATATTAAATGAGGTCCCTATGAAATTATAAATTGAAAAAAGTTAATTATTCAGGAATATAAAGAAACGAACAAGACAAGTCGGACTTGAGGTAAGTGATCCGACCTCTCTCTTTCTTTTCAAGTACCCTCTTTTATGTCATTTCATTTATGCTCCATGTTCTTATGTTGGAGGATGTTATTTTAAATTAAACATACTGTAATTTTTATTTTAATATGATGATATACCCCCTCTTACTCTCATGAATTCATTTTATGAATTTTTACATGGCGCCGTTAGGCTGCCAAATTTTCATAAGGGATCCTACCTCTCTCTTTCTTTTTAAGTACTATCTTTTATGTCATTTATTTTAAGCTCATCTTTATTATGTTTGGGGATGTTAATTTATATTACTCACTCTGTAATTTTTATGTTCATATAATTAGAGACCATATTGGATCTCATAAATCCATTTTTGGAAGTTTTAAGTGGCACCGTTAGGCTGTCGAGTTTTTATAAGGGATTTTTCATCTCCCTTTTATTCCCGTGAGATTTATGCTACATTTTCCACTATTTACTTTTGTGTGGTGTATGTACTGGCCATTATTTTACTATTTTTATAATATAATCTCATTTATGGGTAGTTACATATTCATTGCATGACCCTTCTTTCATGGGGTGTACGTTTCGAAAGTTTCCCAAATCGGTAAGGGAACCTTTCACACTCCTCTTTTAAAAAGACTCATTTTGTTATGTCTTTTAATTTACATATTTTTATGTTGGGATATGTTCTTATATATCCTTATTGATTTAAATTGTATGTCCATGTTATGAGATACCATTTTCTCTCTCATCAACTAATGTTATGAATTTTAAAGTGACGCTGTTAGGCTGTCGAATTTTAACAACGGAAATTTTTAACCCAATTTTGATTTCTTTGGGTTCAACTTGTAGTTATTGAATATGTCATCCTATGAATATGTTTTAATGAAATCTGGTTTTTTTACACTTAATATCCACTTATATTGGGTGTATTTATATTTTTCACACATAATTATGAGATTGATTTATCCTTAATTTAAGGATACCTTCTTTATAAGGGATTTCATCTCATTTTACAATTCTATTGAGACTTCATTCTTGTTATTCACGAATTCACTCTTATATAGTGTATATACTGTCCTTTGGAATGATATATCTTGAATCCCTTTATTCTCATGATATTATAAGTATCTGATTAAATGTTATTCCTAAATTATTGTATTCAAGTATCTCTCATTTTGTTAAAAACCCTTTAACTAAAATATAGTTTAAAATGGTTTAATGATTTATTCTTATAAATATTTATCAGTAATATCCATGTTTTCAAAATGGTTTTAAGGATTTATTTATATGTATAATAATGGTTTAAAATTTTTAAAGATTCAAAGTGGTATGGGACACTTTGATTCAAAAATATCTTTATTAAATGTTTTAAATGGTTTTGATAATGGTTTTAAGAATTGATTCATTATTTAAATATCTTAAAATGTTATATTGTTATTAAAATGTGGGAATGTTATCTTTCATTTGTGCTTAAGTTATGTTCTATGATTATTTTATGGTTCTTGGGCATTGTTTATGAATACGGGGGGTTCCGTTATAAACTAATGGCGGGTGAGCCTAATATAGCTCTCCAATGCATTGGGTAACGTGAAGGGGTTAAACTCTAAGGTTTATCTGAAGGGATTTCGGGAATATACTGTGATGGGTGTTCCAAATGTAACCATGAGGGTTACTCCCTAAGTAAGAATGGAATGAATGCCTCAAGTTACCTTTATATCTTATGATTTCTATGAGTTATTTGTAAATCTTATGATTTCATGAGGGATGTTAAAGTGCTTATGTTTTATG
This sequence comes from Viscum album, assembly GCA_963277665.1. Taxonomy (NCBI): domain Eukaryota; kingdom Viridiplantae; phylum Streptophyta; class Magnoliopsida; order Santalales; family Viscaceae; genus Viscum; species Viscum album. Next base: position 1,021,681,660 of record OY728134.1, on the reverse strand, counting down.
AGTAAAGTATGATTTCATTGATTCTTATGTATACTTGGACTGATGTTTTCTTTCTGTATTTTGATAACCCTTACTGAGCATTTTATGCTCATCCCATGTTTTTGAAATTTTTTTCATAGGACATAAAGTTGAACAGGGTAAAGGATGGGATCAAGGAAATGTCAGGCTGTCTAAAAAAAGGAACTAGACATGACTCTTTTGTTCAAAAGTTTATACCTTGTGGAAAAAATGGAAACTGAGTAGTTGTGTATACTTTTTAATCTTTGATATGTAATAGTTATGTCCTAATTCTCTAAAACTCTAAACCTGAAAAGAACCTCAATGTGAATTATTCAATTTAATTCAAGATTAAGTAAGGTTTAAGGCCGTGTCCTTATAGTTGGTATCAGAGGTCGGTTTAGATAACTTTAGAGGTTAGGGTGACATCTGATTGTAGGTAAAGGAATCCATATAACCAAGAGGGTTATTAACATGTGGAAACTTTTAGAGGGTTATGGTAAAATAGATCGATTGGATAAAAAAACCAAAATAATGGAGGTTGATGGATTAGAGTAATCCAAAAGTTTTTATGTTATCTATAAAGGATTTTTTTCATTTCATGTTTATGTGTTGATTCTTTTCGGTAGATTAAGGATCATCTTTGAATATGCAAGGAATAAGATCTTTTACAATATTCTTATCCCTCCCCAATGATTTGATCATCACTATTATGGGAAAAATCTGTTCAATTGATTTTGACAGCTTCTTGAGTATTAAAATCACCTGCAAGAAATTGTTTGAGTTGTCCAACACCTACTCATTTCTAAAAAAAAATTATGGGTCATGTTATATTTTTCATATGATTTCAAGATCTCAAATTTTCCATTTCTATAGAAAAGTTAAATTAAATAACTGGAGTGAATGTTTACTTTTTGAAAGTATGACAACGTGCCGAAAGAGAAAGAGAACATCCTGAAGATCATGGTACCTGGATTCAAGTTATGATTTATTTTTCCTATCCTCAAATAATGAAGCATCATTGGATTTATAATTATAAATAATGAGGTTATTCTCTCTGAAAAAATGTTGTATTATTAAATAAGGTAGAGATGCATAGTTAATGGATCATGAAGAATGTTGAATGAGTAAGAAGTCAGCATATAAGGGATTCAATAGTTATGGTATATTTTAAGACGGTGAAATTCTTAAATGTATTAAGTCTCTTTTGATGATGGGGTGAGATTAGAATACTTTTTATAGTATATGTAACCCTAACGTTTCATATATGAAAAATTTATTCAAGGAAAAATTATCCTCTCTTTTGTGTATATAGTTATAAAGAACCATTTGGGTTTATATAATCCTTGAATTTGAGGCAATTACTGGTTAATAAGTTTTGGGTTGAGAAATGGAAGTTATTAGATAACCTTCGTGGTTAAAATATGTTATGGTTATTTTTGACGATTTTATCTCTTTTTTGGGAATGTTTTATGAATTATATAGTTTTGGAAAAAGGACAACACGCAGACCGTGTGACAACCCATCGCATCGGACGAAGCTGCGGGAATCGAACCCACAACCAAAGTGCAACTGGTATTTATCGCCTACCACTAGACTACGTGAAGTCCCTGGTTATTTATAATAATTCTTTTAAGTAAGATGATTTTATGAATTAAGAGTAAGTTTATTTTGGGTTATCTATGTAAATGATTAGCCTATCATGGAGGATATGTGATTAGGTTAATTACTTTTTAGTATGAGACTTTAAGAGTAACTGATTTTATTTTGGAGAAGAATGTTAAGATTTATCTTAGGAGACTATGTGATTAAATTCTTCCAAGATTTGGGTTTCAATCCTAGTTTGGTTTACTTTGAAGAATTTTATTCATAGATGTTTATTGAATATTCTTTGTTGAAATTTGGGTTTTGTTTGACAACTTTTGGAGATTAGGAGTAGTTTTTATTTTTTTAAAAAAAATCATTTTTTGGTATTATCTGATCATGTACTAAACTTTTTGGTTTGGTTATGGTTATGGTCTAACGACATGGGAATTAAATAGTTCTCTTTTGTGGATTATTAGATTCTAAAAAAGTTGATTATAGTACTCTTAATGTGAACAAGTCTTCCTAAAAACTGATCTTTTGGAGAAAATATGAGTTTGAGTAAGGAATCCAGTAAATGTTGAAAGTCTAAATAAAAAGTAAGTATGTTTCATTTTGATTTAGTTAACCTCAAAAATAAATTCCTCAATGAAAAGTAACTTAAAACAAAAATGTTGTCTGTTAACTTTTCCTACCGGGGAGTCAAATACCATTTAACCCATCACAAGTTTGTGATTTTCTTGCGGTTAACATTTTCCTAGACATGTTTACTACGACTCTCCATTAGAACATGACCCCATGTTTTCTCCTCTATATCCATATTTTCATACTTGGAATCCTAGTATGAGTTAACTCGGGTGACCTTTGTACTTCTCTCCCTTTCTTTTATTGTGATAGTTTTACTGACACTTGTTCCGATGTGGGAATTTCAATGAAGTTTCCAAGCCCAATTTTGAAATTGTGAGGCTGTAATTCCCAAAAGGGGGGAAGGATGTAACATTACAGGTAAATACATAATATTACATTCTAATTTTTATCAATATTTGTGAATAAAATGTTAATATTACTTTAATGGGAATGCTATGCTCGATGGCGTACACAATACGCAGCAACGAGTTTCTTTGAAATCTTACGTTGCACGCTAATAATATAATAATATTATAAAAGTTAACGCCTAGCCGTTGTAATGGCGGGAGTGAAAATAAATAACTAAAAAATGAATACATAAGTTTTTTAAATATTTTTAGACTTATCCAATAAATCTTAGAGGCTTAAAATCCAAATTAATCCAATTTTAATAATAAAAACTCTAATATTTTTAAAAGATTGTTTTACCACCTTTTGATGGTGAACCTTTTTTAAATATAACTTTTTGAAAATTTTATAAGCTCTATTTGTCAAAATAAACTTATTATTTATGATCAAGACATTGAAATTTACTTTGGTTAAATTTTGGTATGTTTCGGACATTGTTCATTTTTTTAATAGTAAAAAAATACTGCTTTTTACATCAAAACTGCATTTTCATCTAATTTAAATAAATGTTTAGATTATCTTATTAATTTTTTTTAAAGTTTAATTAGAATATATTTTTAAAATTTAATTCAATGGTGGTCATTAGAATTAATTTCACTTTGAAAATGGACATATACAAGTGCTAATCTTTTCATAGATATTGCTTCAAAAAAACCCGCTATTTGTTTGGACAATGGGAAATATTTTTAAATTAAAAATTGCAATTTTTTTGTTTGTAATTTGGTAAAATGGATTCCATATATGGAATTATAAGGTACAAATTATTTAATTAATAATCTTTTTTTGGACATTATGAATAGTAACGATGGTAATTATCATTAATTGTCGTGATTAATTTGTAATCGGTAGTTAAAGATAATAAAATAATACCATAATAAAAATAAATGACCCCAAAATGTGTCCTAATTCTACTGGTTGTGACATTTAAGGACATGAAATGACTTGTTCCAAAGTTTGGTACCCCATGGAATCACTTTTGTGGGATAGTGACACTTTATCATTTTATTTTTAATGAAAGGAAAATGTAACAAAACTATGTATCACCCACGTAAAACAATTTTAGTTTTGTCTGTCTAAATTATCTCTTAGACTATAAATATTCATTGGAAAGCTAAAATTATTTCCTACATCATATTATTTTGTTTATAATTTTTAGACATTAAATAAATAAATTTATTTATGACACCATATTGATGCAGCAATTATCTCATTAATGACCGATTTAAATAAAATGAAAAGATAATGTAAAATCTACGACATAAACTTGTAAAAAACCTATTTTAAGAGTATATTTAGAACCCTTATCACCTTATCCTTGACATATATCAATGTGGGACCTTTAAAATCCGAAAATCAGTTTAAAATAAAGTAACATTTCTTGACTTTCCATGAGTGCCCCTCCTCCCTCTTATAAAAGGCCCCCACCTCTACCTCTTTACCCACACCTATCAAGCCTTTTCCTCTTCCAAACCCTTCACATTTCATCTCTCCACATCCCTCTCTTCATCATTGAAGCCTCAACGTAGGCAGAAAGCTCTTCAAGAAACCCTTTCGGTTCAAACCAAATGGATTTACCCGATTTAAAGGCAATGTCTTCTCTTATGTTCTTTTGTTTTATATTGCTTCTCCAACCACCTAATATATTTTTTATTCCTTTATTTTTTAACCAAAACAGTATCTTCAATATACTAGGATGTTTTTATAAAAAGGATTCGAGCTACACTTACACACATATCCGTCTAATGGTTAATGAACATACTGTTTCTGTGGATGGAGAATTACTGCCTCACGAAACGATGATTGTTCAATATTCTTTTAACACCTTTAAAGGTGGCCATTATGATGTCACTGTATTTTATATATTATATATATATGGTATTTATGTTTTCTATATTCTTCTGTATTTTATATTTAAAACATACCTTTATTCTTTTCATGTTCTGCAAATGCGATAATTTCATATGAGGAAGTGTGGACTAACTCCCCCTCAAGTGATGTGACTCGTTCATGAAATACATGGAATGTATAAAGAATGAAAGTAATGAACTTATGTGACATATATAACATATATATTATACTGTAATTATAATATATATATTTCTCTTAATTAATTTTAATTCTATTAATATGACAAAGAAATGAGATTAGCGTTCACGTGTACGTACGGCCTACTATCTCCATGAACGGTGAATTTCATTTCTTTTTATCTCCAAATTTTATGGAATATTATAAAATGAATATCTACTAGATAATTATGATATTTAAATCAATAATACTATTCTTTATATGATGTAATTATAACTACATGGACGATTATTTTCAAACAAGTTCATTTTTGAGTCATGCACCAAACATCGACAAAAACATTTGATATGAACTCACATAATTAACTAATTATTATAACATTATAATATGTGATATTAATTGAATAATAAAAATTAAATGAGATCCTTAAAAAATTATAAATTGACAAAAGTTTATTATTCAGGAATATAAAGAAACGAACAAGACAAGTCGGACTTGAGGTTAGGGATCCGACCGCTCTCTTTCTTTTCAAGTACCCTCTTTTATGTCATTTCATTTATCCTCCATGTTATTATGTTGGAGGATGTTATTTTATATTCACTATACTGTAATTTGTATTTTCATATTATGAGATACCACCTCTTACTCTCATGAATTCATTTTTAGAATTTTTACGTGGCGCCGTTAGGCTGCCAAATTTTCGTAAGGGATCCTAACTGTCACTCTCTTTTTAAGCACTCTCTTTTATGTCATTTATTTAAATCTCATATTTATTATGTTTGGGGATGTTTATTTATATTAATAATTCTTTAATTTTTGTGTTCATATTATGAGAGACCCTATTTGATCTCATAAATCTATTTTTGGATGTTTTAAGTGGGGTCGTTAGGCTACCGAGTTTTCATAAGGGATTTTTCATCTCACTTTTATTCCCATGATATTTATGCTACATTTTCCACTATTTCCTTTTGTGTGGTGTATGTACTGCCCATTATTTTACTATTTTTATAATATAATCTCATTTATTGGTAGTTTCATCTCCATTGTATGACCCTTCTTTCATGGGGTGTACGTTTCGAAAGTTTCCCAAATCGGTAAGGGAACCTTTCACACTACTCTTTTAAAAAGACTTATTTTGTTATGTCTTTTAGTTAACGTATTTTTATTTTTTGATATGTTCTTATATATCATTATTGATGTAAAATTTATGTCCAAGTGATGAGATACCATTTTCTCTCTCATCAACTAATGTTATGAATTTTAAAGTGACGTTGTTAGGCTGTCGAATTTTACCAAGGGAACTTCTTAACCCAATTTTGATTTCTTTGGGTTCAACTTGTAGTTATTGAATATTTCATCCAATGAATATGTGTGAATGACCTATGGTTGTTTTACAATTAATATCCACCTATATTGGGTGTATTTATAATTGTCACACATAATTATGAGATTGATTTATCCTTAATTTAAGGATACCTTCTTTATAAGGGATTTCATCTCATTTTACAATTCTATTGAGACCTCATTGTTGTTATGGGAAAATTCACTCTTATATGGTGTATATACTGTCATTTGGAATAATATATCATGAATTTTTTTATTCTCATGATATTATAAAGATCTTATTAAATGTTATTTCTCAATTATTGTATTCAAGTGTCTCTCATGTTGTTAAAAACCCTTTAACTAAAATATCATTTTAAATGATTTAATGATTTATTCTTATAAATATTTCTCATTAATATCCATGTTTTCAAAATGGTTTTAAGGATTTATTTATATGGATAATAATGGTTTAAAATTTTAATAGATTCAAAGTGGTATGGGACACTTTCATTCAAAAATATCTTTATTAATTGTTTTAAATGGTTTTGAAAATGGTTTTTAGAATGGATTCATTATTTCAATGTCTTAAAATGTTATATTGTTATTAAAATGTGGGAATGTTATCTTTCCTTTGTGATTAAGTTATGTTCTATGATTATGTTATGATTCTTGGGCATTGTTTATGAATACGGGTTGTTCCGTGATAAACTATGGGCGGGTGAGCCCGATATAGCTCTCCAATGAATTGGGTAACATGAAGGGGTTAAATGCTAATGTTTCTCCAAAGGGATTTATGGAATATACAGTGATGGGTATTCCAAATGTAACCATGAGGGTTACTCCCTACGTAAGAATGTTATGAATGCCTCAAGTTACCTTTATGTCTTTTGATTTCTATGAGTTATTCGTAAATCTTATGATTTCACGAGGTCTGTTAAAGTGCTTAGGTTTTATGGGTAAAGTATGATTTCATTGATTCTTATGTATATTTGGACTGATGTTTTCTTTTTCATATTGTGATAACTCTTACTAAGATTTTTATGCTCATCCCATGTTTTTGAAATGTTTTTCACAGGACATAAAGTTGAATAGGGTCAAGGATGGGATCAAGGAAATGTCAGGCTATCTAAAACAAGGAACTAGACATGACTATTTTGTCCAAAAGTTTTTACCTTGTGGAAAAATGGAAACTAAGTAGATGTGTCTACTTTGTAATCATTTAGATGCAATAGTTATGTCCTAATTCTCTAAAACTCTAAACCTGAAAAGATTCTCAATGTGAATTATTCAATTTAATTCAAGATTAAGTAAGGTTTAAGGTCGGGTCCTTATACTTTGAATATATGAAATAAAAAAGTTGTTACACCATTTACATGTAATTTTATGTGACAGTTCTATTTCAATCAAAGGGGAAAGATATCGGCTTCTATAAAGATGGAAGAGACAAATCCTTCCACAACTTATGCATTAATTACAAGTCACTCAGGACACACCCAATGTATCGAACATCACCATGAACTGTTATCATCATGGTTTCTGAAATAAATATATGTATGAAAGTTTTAACATGAATTAATAATAATCTTAAGGTCAAAGAACCATCACATATGCTCATAGATAGGAATATCTAATGACACCAAAACTTGTAGAATTTTTGTTGGTGGGTCTGTTCATATTGTCTCCCATGTTGGAGACTACCAAGTGAAAACTTCATAACAAAAATCCTCATATTCTTAAAATTTCTCTCACCTAAGAGTATATGTACTATGTGTCCCATAATAGTACATTATCTAACCACATAACAATATTTGAGAATATCGTTATAACACATCAAGGTTCTCATCATAGCAGGGAACTTGTATGACCTTATCAAAGCAATATATACTCCAGGACCTATTATATTAGAGTCCCATCAAACAAAATACAATATATAATAATAAGTATTATTAATGTTAAATAAATAGAATATATATGTAATTAAAGTAAAACTATTTGGTCCTAGGACACCAACTCCAATACGATTCACATTCGGTGATGGAGTAGTTGGTCACCCCTCTATTTAGGGGATATTGGAGTGTCACTGTTACTGGTATGTATGTCATTATATGAAAAACTATATATTTTATTAATTTTATAGTGAATTTTTCAAATAGATAAAGATAAAAATATAATAGGTATAAATATGAACAAATAATATTTATGGGACTTGAATAAATTCAATATTTTTGTTCAATTTTATGAGTTCGGGGTAGCTACTAGTGATGCAGCTTGGATCCATGGACAGATTCTTGGGCATCTTACTTGTGAGATAGTGATATTTCTAATAAATTATAATTATTTGTGTCCTATTTCCATAGTTATGAAAAAATTGGTTTTTAATAATCATGTAAAGGTAATATTACTTTAATATTCATTGATATCTAATTTAAATGACATGAGTAATTTTTTTTCAATAAACCTATAAAGTGTTATGTTTTTTTCCTAGATTTTTTTTAAATTTTGATAGCCCCAACTACATTTCACACCCATATACTCTTAAAATTTTGGGCATGAAATTGATAGATTTGAAATAGAGATTATGCCATGAATTTAATCACACATCTCGAAGATCACAAAAAATGTATGAGAAAGTAAATGAAGGCCATTCTCAAGATAAATGAAAGCTTTTTTTTGATATTAAAAAAGATGCATATCATGAGGTAATTTCATATTTTATAGTATCTTAAACACAGAAACACAAATAAAATTATAATTTTTATTAGTGTTGTTATATTTTGTAGGAATTATAAATAAAATACCATAAATAAAGAGAAATAGTTCATTCCTTATATTGATTGGTCTAGATTTTTAGAGAAAAAGAAAAATATTGGTTTTATTTTTTCCATTATTATTTATATCATTTTATTATAGGTAATGGTTTTTATAACTTATTTTTATTTTTTATAAGGGCTAATGAATTAGGTCAGTCTATCGAATAAATAGAGATGTGGATTAATGTTAAAAGGAAACTTGATGGTAGTTTCATAAATGACCATACCAAAGATGTTGGAGTATGTACTTTTCTTTAATATTTATTGATATTTCATTAGTATAAAAATATAATAATTAAAAATATATTATGAAAACAAACAAGTCTTAAACCTAATTAAATTGGGTTAGCTACATGGATCAAATGATGCCAATTTTATGTCGTTCGATCAATCTAGCCAACAGGAATCAACTGGGTTTAAGACTTGTTTATTGTTATAAATTATTTTTCATTATTATGTTTTTATAGTAATGAAATAATAATAAATAGTAATGAAATATAAATTAATTAGTTAATATTATGAATTTTAGAAAATTTAAAAAATCATTGTTAATATTTTTTATTAACTAGTTAAAATTCAAGAACTCTAAGATGTTAACCCTTCACAATCATCATCATTTTCATTGAACAATGGATTTGTAATCATTTTACGAAAGAAAATTCCTGAACGTGAATGAGGGATAGGTTCTAGGCATACTACATCATATATATTTGGTAGGAAATTTTCATTAGTTACTGATACACCCAATGGGGGTTCAATTAGTTTCGTTGATCGGGAATCACAAAGAGAATTTACATGGTTAAAATAAAAAGTGCAAAAAAAATACTCTTATAGGAAAACACAGGATTAGTGGTGGTGAAAAATATATCATGATAGAGTTGTTGTATTTCAACAGATGACTGGAATGATCCCTAAGGAAGTTTCAATTCATATAGATCATCATGATGAGGTAAATTATAAATTCCATAGACCACTCACACATTTGTAATATATATATATCTTACGTAAATAAATTAAAAGGAAAATTTTATATGAGATAACACACACTTCAATTCATACCAACCACATCATGGGACATACTGAAATTTTGTTGATTTCTATATATCAAAAAATGAATCTGAGCTCATTTTAATGGATTTGATTCAGTAAAAAGTTTTTAATGGTACCGAATCATTAAAAAACATGTGTCTGGGGGGGGGGTCAAAACTTGTAAAATGAAATCATATTTCTATGAAATTAGAGGACAATGATCATAGATTAATTATTGAAAATACAAACTGATGAAACATCAGTTTGAGTTATGATTTTCCTAGGATGCCTATAAATGGGTTTTTAATGTTTTAAAACACAAAAATGGGCATGTAATGGTAAAAAACATAGAAAACGAACTCATATTGACATGAAATAATGGTAAAACTACCATTGTTTTGTTTAAAATGTGTATGCATAGAGAACACGTTAATCAAATAAGTGGTGTGGTTAAAATGACTCAATAAAGACATTATGAAGGTACCAAAGCCTTTAAAACTGTTTTTCTAGGTGTCAAAACAAAGAAAAATGATATTAAACTAACATGAAATCAAAGAAAAATTACCATAGATCGATTTGTGAAATGTTGGAACTAACTAAACAACATTCTAAGTTACATTTTTTTCCAAGATGCCCATAAACATGTTTTGAGTGTTTAAAACACTTAATTGAGAATGTAATATGAAAAACAATATAAAATGGCCACTTATTGATGTAAATTCATGGTAAAACCACTTTTGTGTTATTTTTGACATGTACGAATAGAAAAAATTCCAATCCGATGTGCAGTGTGGTCGGAATGACTTGGTAACCAGTTTTTAAAGGTACCAAAGCCTTTAAAAACATGTGTCATGGGGTCAAAACTTGGAAAAAGACATCATATTTCCATAAAATCAGAGTAAAATAACTATATATTTATTTTTGAAATGTAGGAACTTAGAATAGATCATTCTGAGTAATGGGTTTTATAGGATTCCCATAATCGCATTTTTAGTGTTTTAAAGCACTAAAACAATCATGTAATAGTCAAAACCATAAGAAACAGCCTCATATTGATATAAAATCATGTTATAACCACCTTTGAGTTATTTATTAAGTATATTAATAGACTACACCTCAATCCTAATTGTGATGTGATCAGAATGACTCGGTAAACCATTTTTGAAGGTATCAATGCCTTTAAAAACATGTGTTGGGGGTCAAAACTAGGAAAGAAACATAATATTGATATGATATCAGAGGAAAATAACTATTTATTGATTTTTCTATTTAGTAACTGGGGAAACATCATTCTGAGTTATATTTTTTCCTATGATGCTCGTAAATGTGTTTTTATTGTTTTAAAACACTAAAATGTGAATTTAACGGTCAAAACCATAGAAAAACATCTTATTGATGTGAACTTATGGGAGAGAAACCTTTCATTTAATTTTTATGTGTACATGAATACAAGATATCAATATGACATGTGGGGTGGTCAGAATGACTTCATAAACAGTTTTAAAAGGTTACAAAGCCTTTAAAAACATCTGTTGGGGCGTCAAAACCAACAAAACAATGTAAAATTTCCATAAAATTAGAAGACAATGACCAAGGATTTATTTTTTAAATGTTTTAACTTATCAAATTTCATTATATGTTATGATTTTATTGATAGTCCCATAAATGTGTTTTTTGTTTTTTAAAACACTAAAACGAGTGTGTAATGGTTGAAACTGTATAAAACAACCGTAGATTGATGTGAATTCACGTTAAAAATACTATTGAATAATTTTTTACATGTAATCATAGTATACACATCAATCCAACTTGTGGTGTGGTTGAAATTACTCAGTAAATAGCTTTTAAAGGTACTAAAACCTTTAAAAATGTGTGTCGGGGGGGGGGGGTCAAAATTGGAAAATGACATCAGATTGCCACAAAATTAGAGAAAAATGACTATAGATTGAATGGTGAAATTTATGAACTAATGAAATATCATTCTAAGTTATGGTTTTCTTTGGATTCCATCATTTTAGAGTTTTAAAACACTAAAACTAACGTATAATGGTAAACACCATAGAGAACAACCTCATATTGACTTGGAATCATGGAAAAAACACAATTAAGTTATTTTTAAAATATAGGACATTTTTTCATATAAAAGTCTTTAAATTTTTTTATTAACTATATTTCACAAACACCACATGTTGATGATCCACACATGCTTCCTTGATCTCTTAGCAACATCAATTGATTTCTAGGTACTAGAACGATGAATTAATTATCTTGCATCAATCATCGTGATTGATCTAAGAAACATTAGGATTTTAGAGTTCTTCTTGTTCTTGAGAGGGATAGGGGAGTAATTCAATAGAGATAATGAAAAAATTCTAAAGGTGTGGAAAAATTCTCTATTCTCTATTTTCGATTAACTTTACATAATAGACATAAAAATCTATTTATTGATCTTATGTTTAGGTTAAAATATTTTTTAATTACATATCAAAACTTATATAATATTATAATATTTATTAAATTTCATTCCACAAAATAATAACAATATTATTATTATTATCATTTTATGGTGTCTGCTAACTTGCATAATAAAAAATATTATTTTCCTAATTGTAAATTAATATTTTTCATTGGATGGTGTCTTGGTCCATTTGAACTCCTAGATATTTATTGAATACCTGAATAATTTTTTAATTAATAAATTAATATTTTATTCACAATCTAGTGAATATATATTTATAAAAATATTCAATAAATAAAATAAATATTATATTCAGAATCTAGTGAATAATTTTTTTAAATATTCATGTAATCAAATAAAATATTTATTAAACAAAAAATAATTATTTAATATATTGTACAATTTATAGATCAATAAATAATGAATAAAAGTATTCCATAGTCTTGAGAATAATATTTATTCCAATAATTAAATTTAAATATATTTAAATCGAGATCAATAGAAACACTTAGTGGGTGACCCTCTAGAATTCATTCTCATTGATATTAGACGGATTTTCCTAAACTCAAAAATTATTTTCTTGAAACGGTTCAAGAAACCCAAGAGAAAAAACATAATGTCGCAATATATACAATCACATATGGACACTGACAATGTATTATAATCCTTTATCCTAAAATCTCATAAAAGAGGTTTCACATCTATGTCATCAACCAATTTTCTCAATAAGATTTTCGATGAATATCTAAAATAAACATGTCGTTACACCATGGCCATGGAATTTAATCTAATGGTTCTATTCCAATTGAATTATTGATATATAATCTTCCATAAATATGAAAGGGAAAAATCCTTCATGGACTTATATAATAATAACATGTCATTTTGGACGCACCCAATATACCCTACTTCCTACTAATATATGGTGTCATGGTTTTGGTATAAAAATTTTAGTGTGTGATTCATGACATGAATTATTTATTATTTTAAATTCTAAAGACCATTACAGATATCCAGAGATAGGAATACCCAATGACACCAAAAAATGTGGAATTTTTTACTGGCAGGTCCATTCTCATAATCTCTCGTCTTGAAGATTACAAAATGTGAACTTCACAAGAAATATCCTCAACCGCATATGCATACTCAAACATGATAATATACACACCTTGAGTCCTATCATAGTACATTATCAAGTTGTTGAACTATATTTAAGAACATTATCATACAACTTCAATGTTCTCATCATATTGGGGAACTATTATGACCTTATCAATGTGACAGATACCTTAGGACATTATCACATCAATTTTATGAAGAATATAAATCATTATGTGATAAGATATTTATAGTAATATTCACATATTTTAATATACATATAATCTTAATTATAATGTAGTTGGTTCTAGGGAAAAAATATAACAAACTCCCACTTGCGATAGATATAACTAAGAACAATTGTTTTGTCCTCACAAGTTAAACATGATTATGTTGAGCACGTATACATATTATAGGATTACCATGTTTCCCAAGATAGGGTTGGTAAATCTGAATGTCTATGAAGAGAATCTATTTACGTCAACATTAATACATTGAGAATATCTTTCATGGTGTGAAAAAACCTAGTATCTACCTTTTCCTATGTCAAAATATTGACATCCTAACTAATTACATTGTAAAATATTATCATGATAATGATTAATTTTTTTCAGTCATCAAAAACAATAATCAGAACAAGAATTTTCTAATCCACTTCACAAGCCACATTAGAAGTCCCAAAATACTCAGATATGGTCGATATAAAAACCACATTCTATAATAATTTTTTCTTTCTTATTTCCTTATCATTTTTTAATACTAGATTAAATTTAACTAACTATAGACATGAGATTAATTCTCATGATCCCTCTCCAAACACTAGTAACACATTCAGTTCTACCTTTCCATGTATTGTTGGATTATTTTAACTTCAAATCAATGCAATTATGTTGGATGTTTTTCAATATTTACCTTCTATGAATCATGAATCAGTAATATCAAATGACAGTGCATGTCATGGAATTTGAGATTAATTCCTAGAACTTATGCTCGTAAAATTATTTTAATCACTATAATATCTTCCTAGGACCAATTATGTTATAGTACATAGATTATATTCCAATAACAATTCGGTCTTAAACTGTTTCAATGTTTTCTCAATAAATAATTATAATATGTACCATGAGTAGATTTAGCAAACACATGGATAAATTTTTTAGATCTTGTTCCATAGAACATGGTTGTTACTTTAAGCAATACTTTGAGAAATTTCATTCCTTAATCTTAAAAAAAGGTAAGATGTGATATTCTTTTTCCATATGATATCAACATATCTATCTTTAAAACTAATAGCACTCCCATAATCCAGTTAAAGACATGTGTAACTCATTCATTTCCAAATGAATATTATACGATCAATATGCATGATTTAGTCATAAATAAATTTATGTAATATGTATATCTTATTGGAATTATTGATTTCATTGACCCCATTTTTTATGTCTAGTCTATATATACCACAGGTTCCCCACTCTGTTATGTCATATAAACATCTCACTTAAGGATTCCTATAAATATGGTGGACTTAACAATAAATATCCCAATATAATAATCATTGAAATATTATTTTATATGTAAAATTCATAAAGGATATTCATCATGATAAGTGTTGAATATGTTTTGTCAAAGACATAACATTTCAATAATCTATGACGCTATATTGATACCATCTTGTACCTTCTGTGTCCAGATTATATTGAATAATTCCCAATAGTATCAATACATTGAAAACATTCAAATATAGAATATTTGAATCTTGATACATGGAGTATATTACATGAGTTTATACATACATTTCAAACATAACATACTACTATTAACTTTTTCTTTAATGGATTCATTATTCTAAAAGAATAATAAATGTATCAACCAATATGGTGTTCAAAAACCACCTATTTGGTCATAAATTCCTACACAATTTGTGTCTTTGTAACTACTTCAACCACTTAGCTTAGTGGAGTCCAATATTCCTACAGAAACTCATGGACATAGAGAGACTTAACCCATATAAGTTATGTTTTATCCCACCATATTCAAAGTGATAAGATTCCATTATAGAAATATCATCAATCTTGACTGGATATTGACATCCTTGGTAGCTATAGGATCATTAACATAGATTCACCGTAGTGTTTTCATGTTTATTTGTTGCTAAGGAAAACTTTTGAAAAATGGTATTCAACAAGAAATTATGGTTTTTTCTTAATATATTCTTAGCATATATCAATTGATATGAAATCCGTTAGACAATTTAGTTGGAATATGGTCAGTTTTTAGACTTATATTTTCAAAATATGTCTTGGAAGAAATAATATAAGGTTTTCAATATGTATAAGAATCATTATTGATATTCATTTTACTACCATCATGTAATTTATTCATATAAGGAAATATAAGGTAAATATAACCTTTACTGTATATATATTATCAATGAATAATTATATAATATTTTCTCCAATAATCCAACTCATAATTCCTCAATCGTTACCAAGTTCACTCATTTAATTCACTATGAATTTCTATAATTTCATAAAGGAATATAATGAAGTATATGAAGTTATCTTCAGCTTTATAAAAGTTCACATGACCATTTTTAACATAACTCGAAAATAGATGTGATCTACATTTATTTTAAAAATGGATTTTCAATCTAAAACATGATAATTACCATGTTTTTATATCCAGTATTTCAGCTCATTTGAGAATAATATGTTTGTTATAGGTGCATCAGAAGTGTATATTAGTGGGTGATATATTAAAATTTATTTTAATAATTATTTCCCAAAACTATAGACAAGGATATTTCATGTTGAATTTATAATTATTTTATTTAATATATGAAGAAATAAATACATAGTATTAAGAAAATTATTCGTTGATGAATGATGATCTTTTGAAAAGACCCTTTTATATTTTCTTCATTGTGATATAAGTATCCAAGGATATAATCCCTTTACTATTGATCCAAACATTCTTTAATAACCTCTAAGAAACACCACTTGATTTCTGAGTGCTAGCAAGATGATTCAGATGTCTCACATTTTTCTTGTTCTTGATATCCTATTCTTTGATCTTGAATAAATGTCTCTTTCATTTCTCTTTCTTAATAGAGGGAAGGAGATGGAGGAGTTGAGATAGAATTTTTTGTGCGTAAGAATTTTTATTCTCAATTTTTATGCAATACAAAATGAACACATATATATATTTATAGAGTTAGGATTTAGGTTGAAATATTATTTAATAAAATTCTATCCATTAAATTCAATTTATTACCGTTAATAAATTCCATTCAAAATTATATTAATAATATTATTTTTTCGGTGAACCAACTCGCGCAAATTGATAAATAATATTTACCATTTTATAAATAATTATTTTATCACTGGATGTGGTGTTGGTCCATTTGGACTGCTAAATATTTATTGAATAACCATATAAATAGTTTATTCATAAAATAATATTGTATTCACATACCGGAAGATAAATATTTATGAAATATTCCATTAAATAAAAATATATATTTTTATTCACATACCGGTTAATAAATATTTATTTAATTTATGTGATTAATATAACTTGATTAAAATTATTTATTATTCTTGGGAATAATATTTATTCTATTAATTAAATTCAAATAAAATTTAATTTATATCAATAGACACACTTAATGTGTGAGCCAATAGGATTCTTTCTCACTTGTATTAAGTGTACTTGCTAAAATTCTATGATTACTCTCTAGAAATGGGTCAAAGAAACCCAGAGAGAGAGAAAATAATTTCACAATGGTGAAAACCATATATGAATGCTCACAATGAATTGTAATCCCTTTATTAAAATATTTCTTCAAGAGGGTTCCATGATGGTGTTGCTAAATGGTGTCATCAACCTATTTTCTGGATGCATATTTCTTTAACTATCTTAAAGGAACATGTTGTTACACCATGACCATGGAATTTAGGTGATGATTATATTCCAATCAAAGGGTTGTGATTTCAAATCCCATACAGATGGAAGGGACAAATTCTTCCTCTACATATCCATTGATGACTTGTTAATCATGATGCACCCAGTATACACTACTTCCCTCCAACATATGGCATGTCAGTTTTCACCAGTAAATCCAAGTGCACAATTCATGACATGATTCAATGAAAATATTAAATTCTAAGAACCATTACACATGCTCCTAGATAAGAATATCTTAAGACACCAAAACATTAAGAATTCTGACTTGCGGGTTTGTTTTTATAATCTCATACCTTATAGATTTACCAAGTGTGAACTTCAGGAGAGGATGCCTCGCTCACTTATGAGTACTCTCACCTGATGGTCCAAATACCATGTGTCCCATCATATTATGTTATCCCACCACAAAACTATATTACTAATATTTTCATATAACATAAAGGTTCTCATCATAGCAGGGAACTATAATGACCATATCAATATGACAAATACTCTCTGACATTATTATATTAAATATATACAGAACAATGGAAATTATGTAATAGTATGTTTAATTAATATTCAATTCATTGAATATACATGTAATAAAAGTAAAATCAGTTGGTCCTAGGATATCAACTCTAACAAACTCCCACTTTTACTACATCCAATTTTCTAAAACTGGTAGTCTTCTTGAGCTAAAATGATAATCAGGTTTCTATGGAGTCAAGGATTTAGTCATGGGGTCATCCACATTGTATTCCATTGAAATAATGATCCCTACATCCTCACCTCTATGAGAAAAACCCCTCAAGAGATGATACTTTTGAAGTATGGGCATCATCTACTAATGTGGCCTTGTCTCTTTTTCGGGATCCACCGTTGTAGTGTTATCACAATAGAGTGTGGTGGGATCTTTACTGATATGTACTGCATCTAGATCGTGGATAATGTTTTGCATACATACCGCTTTGTTAGCTACCTCATAATACATAATTTACTTGGAATCCATTATATAATCTAAAACCTCAACCTGGTTTGAGCTCTTCTAGCTCACAACACCTCCATTCAAAGAAAATATATATCCCATTTGTGACATCATGTCATCATGATCTGTTTTAGAACTACAATATGCATATTCTTCGATGATTAGTTCATAATCACATCCATATATTAGTAACATATGATTAGCACTCATTATATCTTAAGGACTATCTTGATTACCATCCAATAGCAGTCAACTGGATCATCTTGAGATTTTCATACCGCACTTAATGTGTTGGCAACATCTAGTATAGTACATAACATATCATATATGAATTATCTAATTGCTGAAGCGTATCGAATTTTTTTCATTATGTTTCTTTCCCCATGATTTTTATCACACATTTTCTTGTAAATATGAATTCCATGTGACAGTGGAAATAATCCCTACTTGGTTTGTTTCATACAGATTCTCTTCAGTATCTTGTCAATATATGTACTTTTCCATAGGCCATGAAACCTATTGGCTCTATCACAATGGATCTTCATCCCAATAATATATGCTACTTCACCCAATTACTTGGTAGAGAATAATATATTCATCCACATCTTAACATATTGTATCTCTAATTTTTCATTTCCTATGAGTAGTATTTAATCAATATATATTATAAAGAAAATGATCTCACATTCCACTAAAATATTTATATAAACAATTATAACATTATTTATTTAGGAAACCAAATTCCCTTAATGCCTCATAAAAATGAATGGTCCATAACTTATATACTTTCATTAATACATAAATATATTTTGGTAACTTGCATACCTTTTTGGCATTCTTTGGAGTCATAAACCCTTTAGGTTAATTTATATAAACATCTTCATGATGGTTACCATTAACGAATGCTATTTTGAAATCCATTTTATAAATCTCATAATCATGGATGGCCATAATGGAATGTATAATTATGAAATATTATAAAATTACAACTAGTGAAAAGGAATTGTCATAGTCAGTTCCCTAAAGCTGCTTAAACCCTTTTAAAACCAGTCAATCCTTATATGTGCATAATTTTCCTTACTTTTCCAATTTATTCTTTAATAACCATTTAAAATAAATGGTATTTACATATATTAGAGGATCTTCCAAAATATAGAATTGGTTTTGGTATATGGATTCCATTTTAGAATTCATGGATTCTTTCAACTTAGAAACATTTGTGACACTTATTACTTCCCTGTATGTTGCGGGATCATTTTTATAAACTAATAATGAGTCACTAGATATTTTGAATAGAAATCCATAATGTTTTATTTCTCTAACCTCTCTTGTACTCCCACACGGTACTTTTCTAGCTGGAATAATATCTTCTTCCATGGGGCTTTGTGGAATCTTTTCATGTTCCAATTCTTGTGTTCCATGCACCGCAACATCATCAAAGTATATTTCTATCCCACTATATATTATAGAGATGTGATCCCTCTCATGGAGTATGTAATTTCGTACCACTATTACCTTTTTTTCTGAAGATTGATATAAGTAATATCCCATTGTTTTCTTATGGTATCCTATAAGGGTACACATTTTTCCTCAAGGTACAGGTTTTGGTAATATAATATGACTTGACAAATGTTTCACTTATCCACACATATAACATAAATAACATGGTTTTATTTCCACTGTAAAATTCATATTTAATACCATTTATCAATTTAGTTGGTGATTTTTTTAGGATATGTGTTTTTGTTTGTAATGTGTGTAACCAAAAGGATAATGGAAGACTCACATTACTCATCATTATCTCACTATGTTTAACAAGGTGTGGTTCTTCATTTAGATTGAACCATTAAATTGAGGTGTGTAAGGAGGAGTGGGTTGGTATTGGTTCCCGAACTCCCTTAAGTTATCAAGGAATTATTGAATAAGATAGTCTCCACTACAGTATGAGCAGTGATTCTTAATCTTGTAACCAACCTGGTTCGAAACTTCATTATTATATTCCATGAATTTATCATAAGATTCTTACTTGTACCTCATTACGTATACATATCCATATATATTAAAATAATGAGTAAAGGTTAAGAAGTATGAGTACTATCCTTTTAATTCAATAGGAAAGGGTCCATACACATTGGTATAAACTAATTGAGGAACTTCTTTATCCCTTTCCGCTTTCCCACTAAATAGGGATTTGGTACATTTTGTTTTTAAACATGCATGACATGAACAAAGTGGTTTTAGCTCAAAATAATCTAAATATTCATCATGAGGTAATTTAGTCAAGTTATTTTGTTTAAATGACCTATCCATTGATTCTGAAGTTGGGTGTGGTGTGACTCATGTGATTTAACATTGTTATTGATTTCCATTATAGGCTTGTGTAATCCAACACATATAGATCATTATTCCATTGTTCCTTACCATAAAAAAGTTATCTTTATAAAATAAGAAACATGTATTCCCAAATTTGAAGATAAATCCATCCGTATCTAGTCCATATATTGAAATAATTTTTTTCATAACTGAAGGCGCATAATTACAACCATTTAAAACCAATATCGTTCTAGTCAGCAACATGAGTTGGTAGTCCTTGATAGCTAAAATAACAAATATAACTATCTTGCCTGCTCGTAGATCTAGCTACCCTTACATAATCATTCTGAATCAATGTGGTTCCTATATTTTAGTAGATATATAATAACCAAAAGATGTATCTAATAAAAAATATACATTAACATATAAATTGCACTTGATAAAAAATTCACCTAAATCTTTCCTTTTCTTCTTTAAATGGGTGCAATTTTTCTTCAATTCACCCTTCATTCCACATGCAAAATAGATAGCATATTGTTCACTTTCTTTCCCCATGATCTTCCACATACTCAAAAGGTGTGAACTATTATTGTGCTTAAATATATTCACTTTTCCTTTCTATTTGTTCATCATAAGCACATAAGGATTTTCACACTTCATGTCCTCATCTACTTGGAAAAGCGGAATGAGAAGATATTGCAGAGACTTCTCAATGTTGTTTATATTAAAATTTATTTCAATGCAGGAGAATGTCTAAGATAGTGATTCCAGAATGATATTATTTCTCAGTTAATCACGCGGTTTAATCCATAGAGCCTCAAGGTACTCAATATAGCCAATAATCATGACTACATGAGGCACAGATAGGGAACCCTCTCCAAGATTTATATGAAAGAGCACCATGGAAATATCAAATTGTTCCTATCTAGCTCTCTCATATTAAATAATATAGAGGTTCTCAAGCATTCTATACACATCTACATTGTCATGAGACATCTTGATTTTAAAATACATTGATGAAATACTTAAACATTTAATAGTAACCACATCACTGAAATGCTTTTCATAATTAAGAAATATTCATAACTCACCTCCTTAATAAGAGGATCGGGCATTTAATATTCTGGCATGTTAGATATCAGTTCATGGTGTAGAACTACCCAAAATCATCTAAACCACTTTTGGAAGTTACTGCTAGTTGGGAGGTTGTGTTTCTCCAATATTGATCGTATGGGTAGTGTGGATGATGATATTTCCATTTTATTCTACAATTAAAAGAGAAAACTATTTGTATGTTTCCACGATTACAAATTTTGTGAGAAATAATTAATTAATTGATTTTATTAAATATCCCACCATTTTGAAAGTCCTAATAGGCCTATCTATTAAACTCGAAATGTCTAGTTATTTTAACGTTATAGTGGAAAGGATCCATATTCCCCTTAACATAACCCCAACAATGGGTGGTCAAGATACTTGAAGGTATTTAGGTAGGCATGTATTTTCTAACCACAGGCTTTCAGCTCATTGATTCATTGAGTGTATTCTCCAATCCTGAAATCCAAACATAGATTTCCTCAAAACTTACCTCCAAATTTCACCAAGTCTAGAAAGGGATACTCCTATTAGTGTAAAATTATTAATTCAACGCAAAATATTCATAATAAATACCCTTAAAAAATTATGTTTCCCAAAAAGGGTTGGTCAAACACTTAATTCTATTGAGTTTTTTTCTTTATGAAGTAATAGAAGGCTTAGTTTGACTTAATATTATGTTCCATTATTTTAATTAAATATTAATAGATTTTATCATGTTTTTTCATTTACAAGTCTTGTTAATATTAAGTGTATGTTAATTAATTAAACATGTTAGGGAAAAAATTTGCACAAAATTCATTTGTTTAATTTAGTATGCATAAATCGTATCTTGTTTTATCCTTTACATGTATTATTAATATTAAGTGGATGCAACATATTAATTAATCATGATGTAAAAAATATTTACACAAAATAAATTTATTTAAATTTCATTTTTCAAATCAATTCATTTATTTATGCTATAGTATCCTTACATCCATAAATAATTTGATAAATAAAATAAATAATTAGATGACCTATTCATGAGCTTTATCTAGTGGTTTATTTAATGAGAATAAATTAAATAAAACTTTGACCTAGGGTAAATAAATCATTTTTTTGGTCATGGAATGAGTTAGAAAATTCCATCTGTACACCTATGTATCAACTGAGTTGGCATCATTATTGTTCTGTCATGAATTGTCTCTATGTTCTTTAGGATACTCTAATAATTACATGTATTTATGACTCAAACACAGGTTATGGGTAACAAATGATTTTCTTAAAATGGTATGACATAAATATCCTTGGATACATAGGTACAACATAGTAATAGAGGGTGGGATAAATCACACATGAAACAGATATAATTTAATAATAAATAATTTCAAACCCATGCAATAAATTAAATTAAAACTTCCAATACATACACAGGTATAGGTCAATCTCATGAATGGTCATACATTAAATGAATATACAAAAGTAACCGACTAACATTTATTTATTTATTCATTCTTTATTATTAAGATAAATATGCTTGCACTAATCAATCAATCAATCAATCAATTAAATACTTTTCTTCTTAATGATCATTCTAACTTAATTGGAGAAAATAATCATTTATGGAATTCATCGAAAATGAATGGTAGAACTTATAAAGACATATTTATTACAGAAAACTAATTTAGTATTTAAAACACATTAAAACTGTAATTAAATTTTCAAACACACAATATGTGTTAATCAACAAATTAGTGTTTTAATGATGATATTTTAAATTTATTGTCATTTATTTCTATCATTAATCCGGATACTATATAGCATGTTAAATCTAGATACATGTTTTGTACCTCAATTTTCTTGTAATTGAGTCACATGCATGGGAATTTGGTGTGTTAACTCAGTTGTATTACACAACGTGTACATGAAAGATACACACCACGTATCCACATTTCGTGTTCCAGATTGGCCCAATCAAAAATTGTTGTGCAAAAATATTATTGCCTATAATTAATTTCTCAGTTTATAAAGGTACAATGAACATGGGTACATACAGTGTTCTCGAGCTACACGTCGTGTAACCAAGTTTTGTGGGACAAATATTTATAACATCCGGAGGAAATCTCTAGTCATTATTCATTTTTTCTTAGACCTTTAATAAAATTAAAACGGAAGGAACATGATTAATATGTCTATAATATGTTAACTCAAATTGAATTATGGAATAAAAAATATGAAATGAAAATGTAATCACAATTTCACATAGAGAAAAAATCAAATACATAATTACAAATTTAAACATGACCACTCTAGTACCTACTGTTGGTTCTGGGTGTAGTGGAAGTGTACAATGGTATGAGATATATTAAAATTTATTTTAATAATCATTGATCTAAACCATGTGTTGGGATCTTACATATAAAATTTATAATTAATTTATTTAATATATGAAGAAATAAATACCTGGGCTTAGGAACATTGTTTGTTAAATAATGGTTCTCATCTAAATGGACCCTTTTTGATTAATTTTGTTGTGTTGTGAGGATCCAAGGATAGAATCCTTCTAGATGTGATCCACATGTTCTCTAATAATCTTTAAGCAACACCACTCAATATCTGGGTGCTAGCATAATGAATACAATATATATAATTTTTTGTTTTTGATCGCTCATTCTCCAATCATTAAGAATTATCTATTATGTTTCTGATTCATCATACGGATAGAGAATGAGGAGTCAAGAGAATTTTTTTTGTGCACAATAATTATATGTTCTCAATTTTTGATGCTATACATAATAGACACAGCCATTTATTTATAGAGTTAGGATTTATGTTGAATGTTATTTAATTTCATTCAATCCATTAAATAAAATGTTTTAAAATCAATAAACCCCTTGGAACATAATAATAATAATATTATTTTATGGTGCACCAACTTTCACAAATTGATAAATAATATTTAATGTCTTGTAAATAATTATTTCATCACGTGAGGCAGTCTGGGTCCATTTTACTCATTAATATTTATTTAATATCCAAATAAATATTTTATTCATAAATAAATATTTCATTCACATTCCATCAACTAAATATTAATTAAATATTCAGTAAAATAAAAAAAATCTATTTTTATTCACGTGTAAGTGGGTAAATATTTATTTAATTTATGAAATCAATATAACTTTAATAAAATTATTTCTCAGTCTTGAGAATAATATTTATTCCAATTAATTAATTTAAAGAATAATTTAATTAAGATCAAGGAAAACACTTACTGTGTAACTATATAGGATTCTTTCTCATTGTCATTAGGCGAGTTTTCATAAAGTCTAACATTACTGTCTTGCAAAGGGCCAAGGCACCCAAGAGAAAAAACATAATGTCACAATGAAGACAACCACATATGTATGCTCATTGTTTAATATAATACCTTTGTAAAAATATCTCATCAAGTAGTTTACAAGATGGTGTCATCAACCTATTTTCTCAATACATCTTTCATTGACTATCTAAAATAAATGCGTCGTTACTCCATGTATATGGAATTTAGGTTATGGTTATATTCCAAACAAAGGGATGAGATATTAACACCCATATAGATGGAAGGAACAAATCCTTCCTCAACATATCCATTAATGACATGTCTATCATGAAACACCAAACATACTCTACTTCCTGCCATCATATGGCATGCTAGTTTTCATCATTAAATCTACGCGCATGAGTCATGACATGCATCAATGAAAGGTTAAAGTCTAAGAACCATTACAAACACTTGTATATAGAAATATATTGTGACACCAAACCATGAAAAATTCATATTGGTGGGTGTTTTCTCCTGATATCTCATCTTGGAGTTTTACCATGTGCAAACATCATGAGAAGAGATCTCATCTACTTATGAGTACTCATACTTGATAGTCTAAATACTATGTGTTACGTCATGGTATTTGTCTAACTATAGTACTATATTAAGAATATTTTAAATATCTCTACTATGTTCTCATCATTGCAGGGAACTTCTATGAACTTATCAATATAAAAAATACTCTAGGACATTAATACATTAATTCCATAAATAATAATGAACATTATATAATAATATGCTTAATTAATATTAAATTCATCTAATATACATGTAATGAAAGTGCGATATGGCCTTATTTTTACATAGTTTTCCACATCTTTTTATTTAATTTTTAATAATTTAATTAACTAAATTTTTCAATTTTTGATAATTTTTCATTCTTTTCTCTATAATTAATTATATTAATTTATCAATTTTTATAATTATTTATCTATTCTAAAAATTTAAAATAATTAATTTAAATCATAATTTTTTATAGCCATATAATTTATTAATTAATTGGTTTAGTTTTCTTATTATATTAACAGTAAATGATATAATTGTTTATTTAATTTAAAATCAAATTTAGATCTATTCCATGTTTTATGTTTTTAGGTTTTTTATAATTTTATTTTAGTTTTATTTGCTTAATAAATTTATTTATGTTTTTGAGGTTCTTAATTTTTCAATAGTTTTTAATTATTTCTTATTTTAATTTAATTATTTTTAAAACATTATTTTAGTTCCAATCCATTTTTATTAAATTTAATGTTTGGAGGCTATGTTCAGAGTTAGTGTGGAATTGTTTCCCTTATGGTGCCACAACAAAATCCCTTTATTATCTCAGATTATCTTGGCACAATATCCAATTTTTGTTGCACTCTTCCACCCTTTTATGTGCCACAACAACCCAAAACCTTTTCTTTTTCTTACTCTCCCTCTAAATCACTACTACTAACAGTTCTGTAATTTATTCTTTGTGATGTCTCACTGTTTCACCTTATTTACTATCCAATAATTTCAATAAAATAGTGGCACCACATTTCACGTAATTCCCCCATTCTTCTTCCCCAATGTGCCATTATCACCTCCACATAAGAAATCAAACCACACAAAAACAGAAATGAAAAAAAACTGTATTTACAAATTCCAAAGAGCCCCTTTTTACCATTATATATATGGTAATCAAAGGTCTTAGAAGATTATTGAAGCTGCAAGGGAGAATCCCCTGCATGGAAGAGCTTCTTACGTAGTAAGGATGGACAAACCCGGAAGCTTCCTTGCTGGAATCTCGTCATGCTAGAGCCGAGCAAGGGAGAATTCGCTGCTTACCTGAAGTAGTTGACCATTGCGGGTCCAACATAGCCACACGAAACCCCCGCCCCCATCTTGCACTGAAGAATATGAGGGAGGAGGATATGATTAATTAAAATTAATTTTAAAAATAAATAAAACAAAAAAAATAAAAGTTCATAAAATAAACTGAATAATAATAATTATTATAATTGAAATAATAATTATAATATTTATATATATAATTAAATAATTATATAAAATTATAAAACTAGAATTATGATAAAAATTATTTTTAAAAAAATCTAATTATTAAAATACACTAATTAGTAAATACATTAATATAAAAATTAATGATAAACAAAATAATTATATTAATTAAAATTAACATTAATCATAAATAAATAAAATGACATAATAAAATAAAAAATTAAAACAATATTTAGCTAATATTATATGACAATATAGAAAATTTTAGTATGAAAATGTCAATTAAATAATTTAATAATAGTTCTAAATAAAATACACTAATAACTATTAATATAAAATAAATAGATTTTAATATTAAATTATCTAAATAGTTGATTATTTATTTATAAAAGTTTACACTTTTTATTAATTTCAAATTAATTACTTTGTATTTAACTATATCGGTTCACACCAAAAGATAGAAACACATCCAAGTGCACTCAACTAACACACCAGAAGTTAATTACAAGGGAGAATCTAGTGTGACGTGTGGTTCACGAAAAAGTGCACATTTGTAGTGCAATAATAAATGACCACATTGAGTTGGTGGAAAACAAGGGGTGATGTGTAGCTTATGACAGCATGATTTAAAATCATAATAAGAAGAGTTTTAAAAAAACACATGGGGGGAATGAATCATTCGAGTGGGTGATTCATTCGAACATTGGATGATTTCTCTCTCATATGAGTAGAGCAATTGGGTTGATAGCCCGGGAATCAATGTAGCTCAGGAGCAGAGCATCGTTGGGGAGTTTTCCTTTCCTCATTTTTGAATATTCTGTACTCTGTTTTAGTATGTTTTCAATTACTGTTGTGACATTGAAAATGTTTTCTGGATAAATATTCTAGTTCGAAGACAAAATCGTGGTTGCTGGTTATTTTTCTTCTTCCTTCTCACAAATCATTTTAAATGTGATCAGAATTGACCAGCAAGATCAATTCTGAACGCATTCAATTGCATCGTACCACTATCACTTAATCTTGGAACTCCACAATAATTTGGAGAGTTTTATTGTGGATTATTTTTCTTAAACATTTTAATTTAAATGAAAACTTCAGAGCTTACGACGAGTTTGATCTATTGTCTTTTCCAAATGAAAATTATCAGAGTTGATCTATCATGGAGTGGCAAACTCCATGATTATTTAGCATGAGAGACTTATCTCCTGGAATGGGAAATACATATCTTTCTTTGTGTGGTACTAGTTGCAGTATTCATTATGAGAATAAATACATCTAAAATCATTAGAATGAAGATTTTCCCTGGGCATTTAACTTTTATAGTTCATTTATCAACATTTTATATTTTTTTGTTCACTATTTTCAATCTGTTTTCTGTTTCATCTTAGTCTAAATCAAAAACTAAAAAATTTTGTGTTACGTTACATCCTAATAAATAAAATAAGAAAAATATAAAATGTAAAAAATTGTACATTTACCCCAATACTGAAAATAGTGTGGTATTTTTGAAATTTTTTAGGGAATTAGGGGTCAAAACACATTCCATGTTGGTTTGACCCTTCTTGACACATATATAGTATATTTTAGGAATATAAATTATAAACTTTTTCCAAATTCAATTATAGTGAGGTCATGTTTTTTGGCACCGTTTCTAGGGAAGGCATGATCCATTCATTTTTTATAAAAAATTTATAAAAAATCACAAAATAAATAACATTAAAAAATTGAGATATTGATAACTGTATAAAAAATATGCTTCATTTATTTTTGATTTTCTAATGTTTTGTTTTTTTCTATGTGTTTTTTTTATTTTTTGTGATGAATTTTAATTTTTGTCACTTTACATGAGAACAAGAACATCTGGTGTTATATTAGAGCCCCTAAACCCTAATATACATAAACACATAGCTTCTCTAAGATTGAAAAACAAAATTGAAATTGAAAATCCTGATGATAGAGTGCCTTCACATAATGATTTTCAAAATCATCAACCAGAACTCTTAGATGTAGTTGAAAGGCCTAGGATAAGGGAGTTCCAACTCCCTCATGTTTCAAGAAATCCTTATTCCATTAGGTTATCTCCTAGAGCCAGAAAATATGAACTGAAATAGTCTCACATCTCACTGTTGGCTTCATTCAATGGGCTCTCTAATGAGGACTTTCTTGCCTTCATTAGATATTTCTATAACACTATGCAGCAGTTACCTCTTCTAGGAATCATAAAAAATGAACATAGAATGAGATCCTCAACCTTTTGTCATAAAGGGACAACTGTAAAATGGTTTCATAATCTATATAATAACATCTTCGAAAACATGGATCGAGTGTACAATTCCTTTATAATGAAATTTTATCTCCAAAGACTGAAAGGATAACATAGAACAAAAATCACTATTTTCTTTCAATAGGATGGAGAATATTTTCATGAAGCTTGGGATAGATTCAAGGACCTTATTAGGCAGTTTCCCCTTCAACCACTCTCATCCAATCATCTTCTGGATACCTTCTATGATGGGATTTCATCTTCTAGACAGAATCTAGTTGATCGGGCTTCTGGGAAAATTATAATGATAAGATTTATTGAAAGTTAATAAAAATATTTATCAATCTAGACCTTAACTCTCAACATAATAATCCAAGAAGAAAAGGTGTCAATACAAATGTTAAACCAAACATTGGTTCAATGAATGAAACTCATGAAAAACTGGCTAAAATCGCCAACCAACTTCAATAATTAATAAAATAGAACTCTAATAAAACTGTTAACCGACTTCGCTATCAAAATACTAACCAATCATTAATAGAAAATCTTTCACAATGTGGAATGTTTGGAAATACTAAAAATTTATTTCCTAACTTTGGTATGCCATCCCAACTACAAGAGAACTCAATATTTGTCAATTATGGTCTTAGGCTGCCTCCTAAAGAAGATCCATGTTCAAACAACTATAATCAAGGCTATTTGAACCATCCAAATTTATTATGGAATGATCAAGGCCTAATTAATCAATCTACTGCCCCTAATTACTCAAACTATCCAAGAAATGTTTTTTAAAAGCAACAAATTGGCGAGTCTTTAAATGAACAAGGAAATAATGATAATTAAATGTCTTCTAAGCTTGATCTAATCATGAACATAATCAACTCTCAAGAAAAAAGATATTTGACTTAGCTAACCAAACATATAAATAAATATGATTCATATAAAATGAAAAATTATGTTATAATGTAGAACACGGAAATAGAACTAGGACAACATGCTAGAGATTTTTCATCTAGGTAAAAAGGCATTCTTCCAATAACAACTGAACTTAACCATAGAGAGAATTCCATGGCTGTAGTCATTAGAAGTTTTCTAAAAAATAAAAATATTGTTGAAAAAGACATAGAAAATTCCCAAAATGAAAATCTTCTTGATTCTGTAACAAAAAACATACTTTTTTCACATTCTTGAAATTCATAGAAAACTATAGAAAATGATGAGAATATGAATTTTCCACCTAAATCAGAAGTGGTAAATTCATCTAAAAATCAAACGAATAAAGGAAAAGAAAAATTTGATGGAGAGTTGAGGGATATACATACTGTCCTTAAAAAAATTCACCACCCATCCCTTTCCTTGAGAAGCTGAAACCTCAAAGTAACACAAATGATTAACCACTTTAGTTCTTTGGTCTCTTGTCAAAACATCAATTAAAAATTCCTTTGATTCATGCTTTGATACAAATCCCATCATACCTGAATTATCTCAAAAAATTGTTTCAAATAGAAAGACCCTTGAAAATATTTCTACTTACAACCTCACTGAAGATTTTAGTGTTGTACTCGAAAAGAAAATCCCACCTAAATTGAATGATCCAGGTAGCTTTGTTATCCCCTTCACCTTTGGGAATTCTGATCAGTACAACTTTCATTGTGACATAAGTGCTAGCATTAATCTTATCCCGTACTCACTATTTCAACAGTTGAGTTTGGGTGACCTTCAACCCACCACAGTCATATTGCAGTTAGATAATAGATCTTTAACTCATCTAACAAGTAGCGTAAACGATTTGTTAGTTGGGGTCAGGAAACTGTTTCTCCCTATAGAATTATTATTCTTGAATATGGAGTGTGATCAAGGGGTTCCCATCATCTTGGGTTCGTGCTTCTTGGATATAGGTGGTGCTACTATTGATGTTTCTAAGGTTCAACTTATTTTAAAAATTGGAGAACAATAAAAGAATTCAATGTGTTTAAAAATTTCAAAGGACCATCCTTTTCTGAAAACTGTTCAATGGTAGAGGCCTTAAAGGATGAAAACTCAAATGAAAACTCTAAAAAATCTAAAAACCAATCATTTTTTGATGAAACTGATTTGGTGGTTGAAAATCATGACTTACATATTTAACAAGATGAAAATTCTTCGCAAATAAAGAATCAAGAAAATTTTCTGGAACTGGACAACTGCCTAGTTTCTACTGAAGAAGTGTCATATGTTTCTGAACATAGGATTTTTTTGAGTGAATTTGAGGGTGTTTCTATTAAAACCAACCTTTTTTAACACTTTGATTAAATAGAGGGAAATATTATGAAAAAACTTTATGATTCATCTCAAATAAACTTGTTGAATTATGATCTGTAAAATTTGGACAATGTGTTGTCCACTTTGTACAGAAACACTATTCAGTATTATTTTGAACTAGAAATTTTGAATCATTCATCATTAAATACCCATTACAAGATATAGATCAAATATCTTGGACCTCATAGGCCTAAAATTCTTCCATCTAGTGTAGAACCACCCATTCTTGAACTAAAAACAATCCCTTAACATTTTAAATATTCATTTCTGGGGGAGAATTCCACTTTTCCTGTCATTATTTCATCTGAACATAATGAAAATCAAGAAGATAGAATTTTGAGTGTGTTGAAAAAATTAAAAACATCCATATTCTAGACCGTAACTAATATCAAAGATATTAGTCCCTCATTCTGCATGCATAAAATATCTATGGAGCCTGACCATAAACATAGGGTAGAGTCTCAAAGAAGGGTGAATCGAAACATGAAAGAAGTTGTGAGAGAGGAAGTTATCAAGTTGTTGGACATAAGAATAATATATCCCATTTATTATATTTCTTGGGTCATCCCTATTCAGGTTTCCCCAAATAAGGGAGGTTTCACTGTAGTCAAAAAATGAAAAGAATGAAGAAATCCATGTCAGGAAAGCCACAAAATGGAGAGTTTTTATATATTATAGGAAACTTCATTCATCCACTAGGAAGGATAATTTTCTAATGCCCTTTCTTGACCTGATTATTTAAAGGTTTGCTAGAAATTAATTTTTTATATTTCCTGGATGGGTATTCTAGTTACAATAATATTCATGTTTCTTTAGAGGATTAAAAACCCACTTTCACATGCCACTTTGGGAAATTTTCTCATAGGCGGATGACCACTGTGTTGTGTGGAGCTCTAGACACCTTTCAAAGTTGTATGATGGCTACCTTTTTGGATATGATTTAAATGATCATGGAGGTATTCGTGGATGACTTCTCCATTATTGGTAGTATTTTTTATTCTTTTCATGGAAATATTGTGTTAGTTTTGGAGAGATGCATTGAAAACAACCTTGTTCTTAATTGGGATAAGTGTCAATTATGGTCACATAAGAAATATTTCTTAGTCATAACGTGTCAAAGAGATATCATAAAGTTGAAACTACTAATGTAAAATTCATTCAAAAACTACTACCTCCCGAAAATGAAAAAGGCATTAGAATTTTCATAGGGCGTGCTAGTTTCTACCATAGATTCATAAAATAATTTTCAAAAATAACTAATACTTTTTGTTCTTTGATGGTTAAGGATTCAACTTTTAACTAGGATGAAAACTATTTTAAATCATTTAATTTGATAAAATAAAACTCACTACATCACTCATCATTACTACATTAGATTGGAAACTACCTTTTGAACTTAGGTGTGATGTTAGTGAAATGGTTTTAGGTGTTGTCCTGGGATAGAGGATAGATAAGAAACATCATATGGTGTATTATGCTCGTAGACTACTATATGATGCTCAAAATAATTATACAAATATTGAAAAAGAATTTCTACCTATTTTTTTTCTCTAGAGACGTTTAGAAAGTATCTTTTAGGCTCAAAATTTATCATTTTCACTGATCATTCTACTTTACAGTATTTTCTATCTATTAAATAAACTATATCCAGGATGATTAAATGGATTATATGGCTACAATAGTTTGATTTAGAAAATAGTGAAAATAAGGGAGCTGAAAACATTGTTACTGACCATCATTATATACTTCATCACACCCAATATAAAGATCCTAGGGAGATAAATTCGCCCTTTCCTGATGAAAAGTTGTTCACTATGTCAATTTGGAACTCTGCATGGTTTTCTGATTTTTCAACTTCTTGGCTACAAGTGTCTTTCCCATAAATCTGTTCAATAACCAAAGGAATAAATTCATTTCTGATCATAAATACTATCATTGGGATGACCCTATACTATTTAGACGATGTGATGATCGTATTCTGAGGAGGTGTGGGCATGAAGAAGAAATTATGTTTATCTTAGAGGGTTATCGCTCCTCACCATGGAGAGGTGAACATGGTGGTGAATAGATAGATCAAAAAGTCCTTCAATCTGGATATTTTTTGCTCACTCTTTTCAAGGATGTATGGATCTTTGTGGTTGGATGTGATAAGTTTCCGAGGATATGAAATGTGGGAAGGAAGCAATAGTTACCCCAAAAATGTATTTTGGATGTATATATTTTTGAGGTCTGAGGTTTATATATCATGGGTACATTTCTATCATCTCATGGGAATGGGTACACTTTGGTTACAGTAGATTATGTGTCAAAGTGGGATGAGGTTGTTGCACTATCCAAAAATCAAGCCAAATCTATAGTAAAATTTGTTTAAAAGAATATTATTTCAAGATTTAGAGTTCCTGATGCATTTATCACAGATAATGGATCACATTTTAAGAATTAAAATTTTTATTCTTTGAATGAAAAATATAGTTGTGTTCATAAAACTAGAACACCTTATCCTCCATAGTTCAGTGGAAAAGTGGAAATTTGATACCTAAAATAGTTACTTGGAAAAACTATTTCAAACTCTAGGAATGTCTGGTCTCTTAAATTGGATGATGCTTTATGAGCATATAGAACATCATTCAAGACCCCAATAGGTAGATATCTTTACAAGTTATTTTTTGGGATGTTTTTTCATTTTCCTATGGAGTTTCAACACAAATCATATTAGGCAGTTAAGGCTCTAAATTTTGATTTTAAGAGTGCTGATGAGAGGATATTACTTGAGCTAAGTGAGTTAGATGAGATAATAATAGAGAATTACGATAATTCATGAATTTATAAAGTGATTAATAAAATCTTTCATGATTCTATCTTACAAAACAATGAATTCAAACATAGATAGAAGGTCCTCATCTTTAACTCTAGAATCAAACTATTTCATGGAAAACTAAATTCTATGTGGTCTAGACCTTTTAGTGTTTTGAGAGTGCTGAAGAATGAAGGTGTTGAAATTGTAGGTGAAGATAACAAACCCATGTTGATTAATGGGAAGAGGGTGAAACATTATTTTGATGGAGAGATGAAGAGCTTGGTTTCCTTCACTGTGCTTGAGAACTAATATTTAATGATGTCTGGATGAAGACTTTAAAACATAGCTCTTCATTAGAGGAAACCCATGGTTCTTTTTGTCTTTACATTGTTTCATTTTTATCCTTGAATAATCTGATTCTTCTGTTCTTTTTTTTGGGAAGTTCTTGTTTTTAGTCTCCTAGTTCTGTTTGAGAGATACAATGTATACTGTTGTTGTGTCATTGAAGGAGTGGTATTACCTTGCTAAAGCTTTAATGATAATATTTTATTCAAGGAAGTACTCTATTCTCTAATTCGCATTCATTTTTCTTCTGCTGTTTTTTTAATAAAATTCATTGCTAAGTCACAATTATTATTATTTGTGAGTCATTTACTCATCGATTCACATGATCCACCATTAAACTACAGTCACTGACTCATTATTACTGATGTCGGTAACTCATTGGTAGTATTATCTCTGATACAAGGGTTGTTACTTTGAAAATTCTTCTATATGTTTGCTGAGAAATTCTGCCAAGTGTTTGCTAGAAAATCTGTTGTATGTTTTTCATACGAATTTTTTTTTCTACATGTCATGAATTTGAAGAAATAATTCAGCATGTTCCTCCTTGCTGAAAATTTGAATTTCATTATTGTTAAAATCATTCCACAGCTTGAAACTAAGTGTGGGGGTGTACATGCTTGCTAGTTGTTGTGTTTTTCATTGAAACTGATTAGTCTGTAGGGTGTTTAGAATGAATCTTTCTTCTATATTGAACATTCCTTTGAATCATAATTTCTCAAATTGATACACCATGTACACAATGCACCTACAAATTATATTCTATTTCTTGAGTTGTATCGGAAATCATTTTTATTGTCTTTAATGATAATGCTTTTACTTGCTTATTAACATTTTGTTAAGTTATTTATTACGGAAAACACAGTCTTTAAACTTAAATGAGGCCATATACATGTCATAAATCTACTAAATTGAAAATCAGTTTAGAATTTTAACTGTTAAATTGTTGTTCTCCTTGTTTAAAGTCATCTTTGGGAGAAATTTCAATTTTAAGTGTGGGGGAGGGGGTCAATTCTTGATTGAGATTAACCATGTTTAATGATAAGTCCATCAATTTCCACTAAAATGTCAATATTTTTGTAAAAAATTTGGTATTTTTTTCGATATTCCTTTACAATTTTTGACATACTTTCTAATTTGAATCGTTCTTGCCTAAGGAAAATAACTTTTTGGTAGTTATGATTTACTTTGAATACGAAATTAATGATAATGGATGATTTTTGAGTGATTAAAATTTTTGATTTAATGAAAATTTTGTTTATGAACTACTTCTGAGAGTTATATTGGTAACATGTTTGTGGAGTTAAGATTATAACCCCTAGAAGTGGATGTTTGAATTTCATCTTAATGGATTAGTTTTTCTGTTAATTATCTTAATTAATCACTATAATGAGCAAATGAAAATGATTTTCATATAAATATTTCTGTTATTGGAGTAGTTTGGGAATCTGGGATCCCATAGTGAACCTCTAAGACCCTAGATTCTGGGTGTGTTTCTGTTTACAGTAATCCCACTGTACACTTTGAATAATTGGAATTCACAGTTCTTTGCACAAGATACATGGCTTGGGAAAAATAAAATAAAGTCTATAGGAACAAAAACGAGTTCATTAAGGTGAGGGTGATGATGAACGCAGATGAAGAAGGGGAAAATTTCTTATATGGGAATCATTTTGGTTGCATCAATAAGGTGATTCACAAAACACTATTTATTTTTGGACCCTAAGATTGAGTCAAAGTACAAAGTTCCTTTGGTTTTGTTCTTAATTCCACATAACTTCTCCTCGTGTCACTTTTGGACATAGAACATAATCCTGGATTGAAATGAGTCATTATGTATTAAGACATATGGGGTAGGTCACCTTCTTTGATAGATGATTTTTTCTATCTTGATTACCCTTGAGTATTTGTTCTATGCAAGACTTGATTTGAAAATTTATTTCCTTGAGCCTAAAAAAAGTTTCTTGTCCTCTGTTTTCAATGATCTGAACATGTTACGTTTTTAGGTGAGTATTATAAACACTTAATTATTTTTTAATAATAATAAATCATGTTATTGTTTGGGGAAAACAATTTTTATGTGTGGGGGAATTTTTTGTGGCCTAATTTTTACATAGTTTCCACATCTTTTATTTTAATTTTTAACAATTTAATTAATTAATTTTAATCTTTTTGATAATTATTCATACTTTTGTTTTTTTATAAATATTTTTATTAATTTATCTATTTTTATAATTAATTATGTGGTTTTAGACATTAAAATAATTAATTTAAATCATATTTTGTTTTTACATTCATATAATTTATTAATTAATTAGTTTAGTGTTCTTATTATATTAATAGAAAATGATGAAATAGATTTTTTTTAATTTCAGATCTAATTTAGTTATAGTTTGAGTTTTATGTTTTTATGTTTTTAATAACTTAATTTTAGTATTATTTGCTTCATATATTTATTTCAGTTTTTTAGTAACTTAATTTTTCAATTGTTTTAATTAATTATTATTTTA
Source organism: Viscum album (assembly GCA_963277665.1). Taxonomy (NCBI): domain Eukaryota; kingdom Viridiplantae; phylum Streptophyta; class Magnoliopsida; order Santalales; family Viscaceae; genus Viscum; species Viscum album. Next base: position 1,021,644,412 of record OY728134.1, on the reverse strand, counting down.
AATTAATTATTTTTTTTAGAATTTATTTGAGTTTTAGTCCGTTGTTATTAAATTTAATGTTTGCAGGCTGTGTCCCGAGACAGTGTGGCACTGTTTCCCTTACGGTGCCACATAAAACTCTATATAATATCTCACCTTATCTTGGCACTGTATCCCATTGATGTGGCACTCTTCCACCCTTTTTTGTTCCATAGAAACCCAACACCGTTTCATTTTATTACTCTCCCTCTGTATCACTACCACTAATAGTGCCACTATTTCTAGTTCTTACTGTCTCACTGTTACACCTTATTTACTGTCTCATCATTTCAATAAAACGGTGGCACAACTTTTCCCTCCATTCCCTCATTCTTCTTCCACCACGAGCCATCATCACTGCCACACATGAAATCAAACCAGAGATAAACCATGATCTAAAAATACTATATTTCCCAAATTAAAACAACCCCTCTTCACAGTTGTAGATCTGGTAATCGTAGGTCTTATCAGATGATTGAAGCTGTAAGGGATAATTTTCTACATAGAAGAGCTTCCATCGTAGCAAGGACGGATAGACCAGGAAGCCTCCTTGCTAGACTCTCGCCACACCAGATCCCATCAAGGGAAAATTCCCCACTTACCTGAAGGAACTGGCCTCCGCTAGTCCAACAGAAGGTAGCAGAAACCACCCCCCATTGTTCAAAAAATATGAGGGATGGGGATAGGTTTAATAATAGTAAATTAAAATTAAAATAAAAAATAAAAAAATAAAAAAATCATATGTGAAACTAAAATATTATTATTATTATTATTGAAATAATAAATATCATATATATATATAACTAAGTAATTAAATAAAATTATATAACTATAATGATAATAATAATGATTTAAAAATAAAACTCATTATTAAAATAAACTAATTAGTGAATACTTTAATATTAAATTTTTTGATAAACATAATAATTATATTAATTAAAATTGACATTAATAATAAATGAAATTAATGAATTACTTAATAAAATAATAAATTCTAATAATATTTAGATAATATTATATAACATTATTCGAAAGTTAAATATAAAAATGTCAATTAAATAATTTAATATTATTTATAAATAAAATAAAATAATAATAACTGCTAATATAAATTAAATAACTTTTAATCTTAAATTAACTAAATAGTTTGTTATTTATTTATAAAAGTTAACACTTTTTATTAATGTAAAATTAATTACATTCTATTTTAACAATGAAAAATCACACCAATAGTTGGAATCATATCCAAGTGCACTCAACTAACTCACATGAAGTTCGTTATAAGGGAGAAGCTAGGGCGACGTGTGGATTGAGAAAAAATTCATGTGTGTGGTGTAATAGTAAATTACAACTCTAAATAAGTGGAAAACAGGGGGCGACATGAATCTTATGACATAAGGATTTAAAAATAGAACAAGTAGTGATTTAAAAAAACACAAGGGAGACAATGAATCATTCCAGTGGGTGATTTATTCGAACATTGGATGATTTCTCTCTCATCAGAGTATAGCGATTGGGTGGACCACCCTGGAGTCAATGTAGCTCAAGTGAAGAGCATCATTCGGTAGTTCTCCTTCCCTCTTGTTTGAATATTTTATACTCTGTTTTAGTATGGTTTCAATTATTGTTATGATACTGAACATGTTTTCTAGCTAAATCTTCCAGTTCAGGGGAAAAATTGAGGTTGTTGGTTATCTTTTGAATTCTTTTTTACAAATAATTTTAAATGTGATCAAATTTGTTCAGTGAGATCAATTCTGAATATATTCAATTGCATTGTACCACTATCACTTAATCTAATAACTCTACAAAAATTCAGTGAGTCTGATTTTGGATTAATTTTCTTAAAAATTTTAATTGAAATGAAATTTTCAGAGCTTATAGAGGGTTCGTTCTGTCGACTTTTCCAAATCAAAATCTTCATAGTTGATCTATCTTGGAGTGGAGAACTCTAATATTATTTATCTTGATTGACTTATCTTATAGAGAGGGAAATAAGTCTATATCTTTCAGTGGTAACATTTTCAGTCGTAATTATTATAAGGAATACTTTTAAAATTAGTAAAATGAATATTTTTCCCCGGGAATTTAACATTGATAGTACATTTATCAACATTCTATATTTTTATTGTTCACTATTTTCAATCTGTTTTTTGTTTCATCTTATTCATGATCAAAAACTAAAAAATGTTAAGTTACATTACTACATTATAAAAACACAAAAAGTATTAAAAAATTTAAAAAGTAAAAAATAAGACGTTTAACCCACTACTGAAAACAACGGGGTCTTTTTGAAATTTTTTAGAGAATTAGTGGTCAAAATCACCTTCCCTGTGGGTTCGACCCTAGTTTCCACATATATAGTAGTCCATTGGGAAATAAATTTTAAGCATTGACCGGCTTCAAATATGGTCTGGTTAAAGTACAATCAGTTGGTTATGGGACATCAACTCTAACATAATATAAATTTATGGGTATAAAGAGGTTAGTTACTTAATGTTTTATTTGAAAAAGAATTATATTTCCACAATCAAGTAAGTTTATTATATTTTATATTCACCATTCATTACATTGGATATTTATTATTTGAGTATTACTAAATTGTTAGTTTTGTGTTAAAGTACCATAAAACAATTATTAAAAAATTTATTTAATGTCTCATTTTATTGATTTCGACACTTAGATAATTTTTTGGTAACACTTATTACAAAATTGAAACGATCCATTTGGAAATGAGACATAGTGAGCTCTCGTTGGAAAAAATAAGAATGACCCTTTCTTAGCTCATTGCACCTTCACTCAATGAGCTTACTATTATTCCTTATTCATGTATTTAAGTACATGAATGTTGTAAGAATATAGTATTTAATACACAAGTGGAAAAAAATTGATGAATATACATGATTTTTATGAAACAATTTTCTTCTTTAAATCATTTTGATTTCTTTTATAGTGTCTATTCTTTCATTTTAGAAGAAAATAAACTTTTGTTCATTCTTTTACCTTTGAATATTTTTTCTCATCGAATAATTTCATATGATATATTTTGTATTTAGATTATAAATTGGATTTATATCCTTTTATTCCAAACTATTCACCAAAGGGTGGAGAAACTGGTTTCGACCAATCCTTATCCTCTTAGTAAAGTATATAAAAAAGTTTCCTGAGTGACTTATCAATCTTAATTTCAATGATTAGAAAAATAATGATAATCCTAGGAGTAAGGATAATATTATAATAATAATTTATAATTTCTTATCTTTGTGGAAGCCCAATTTCACAAATTAAAGAAAATACCCTAGCCTTTTGAAAGCATTATCAGTAGCTAGATTACCTTCTTCTAGTTTACACATACTATGTGCATTGATAATATTATTTATTTCATTAATTTATTTCTCTTCCTCAAGAGAATGGATATGATATATTATGGTTTACGAATCCATGTTATTATGTTTTAACATCAACTCTCTAGACATAGTTGATAATATAATAAAATGGATATAGGAAGCATCCTCAATATATCTTTAGTAGATATCCTTTTCACATTTTCTCACCAATTGTGGTGGTAAAAAAATAATAAGTTATTTTTCACAAAATACGAAATGTTTTATAATAATGCATCACGTAAAAGACTGTACCATATCTGAATTTCATAATTTTGAAGTACATACCATGAGTTATGGAATTATCACACAATTTTCATGGTTTTGATTTCCATTTTTTTAATTATTAGAAAAGATGATTAGTACTTCTCTTAATTACAATTTATGTGTGAAATAATAAATTTAATTACATTATGTATTCCACTATTTTATCAATTCCCAATAACCCTCACTAATGAACTTAAAATTTCAATTTTCTAACATATTCTTATGTCAAGGATCCATATTCCCCTTTGCATAACCCCAACAGGGGTTGGTCAAGCTACTTGAAGGTACTTTGGTAGTTGGGACTTTTCCAACACGGGTCTTGTAGCTAGTTGATCTATTGAATGGAATCACCAATCATGAACCCTAACTTGGATTTCCTCAAAACTCACCACTAAATTATATGAACTCTATAATGGGTTACTCATCTTGATTTAAAATGGTTATGTCTACCCAAAAATTTCTTAAAAATTCCCTTCATAAAGAATTTTTCCAAACATGTTTTCTTCAAACACTAGTTCTATTGGTTTTATTCATAATCAAGTAAAGGAAGAAGAAATATTACTTAATATATTTTTTATGGATTTTATTTACTATGCTTAAGTTTTATATTGTTCTATATTTAACATGACTTTTCAGTATTAAGTGGATTTTACATAATTAAATAATCATTTTAGATAAATCATTTACACACAATCAATTTATTTAAATTCTATTTTGCACATTAATTAATTTTCTTATGTGATCACAGATATACATCCATAAATTAAAAAATACACAGAGATAAGTAAATAAATAAATAAATGACCTAATCATGAGATTATATTATGGTTGATTTATTGAGAGGACAATAAATCAACTTATAACCAAGGGTAATAACACATTATGCTAGTCTTGGCCTGAGTTTCAGCATTCCACCTATCCACCTGTTTAGTACTAGGTTTGGCATCATTATAGTTCCATCTTAAATCACCTCCACACATCTTGGGAAAATCCATTAATTAAATGTATTTTTAACTTACACACAGGTGAGGGGAAATAATGGATTTGTTAATGGGGATTACCAACATAAACTTTCACATGCTGGCCCAATATAGTAATAGAGTGATCGATGGAAATCATACCATTATAATTAATTTAATATTAAATAATTACAAACACATATAATAAATTAAATTAAAATTTCCAATACATACATAGGTCTTGGGAAATTTCATGAGCATACATTCATGCAACAAATACATAAAAGTAAACCCATTTAAAATTCATTTATTACTATATATGTATTATTAAGACAAAAACATCAGCATTAATTTATTAATTCCATTTTATCTTAATTACTATCTGAATTCACTTGTAGATTCCCATCAAAAATGTCTTAATGAAATATAATGGAAAATAAATGGTAAAACAATTATTAAATAAAATTACAATAAATTAACATATAATTTAAAAATTAATTAAAAAAATATTAAATAGTCAAACACAAAAAGTTATAATTAATATAATATGGTTTTATCCTATAATTAACTATTTAATTTGATTTAATTTTGTCTTTTATTTGGAGGTTACCCAGCATGTACTAACTAGCCAAACAGTGTGTACCTTGTTTGTCATGTACCTAAGATAAATGTCTAGGGCTTCGAAGTGTACCTTATTTACACTACCTGACATGTACAAGCCATCTAGATGCTTCATATCATGGTTTTCGTGCGTATTTGATCCTCTCCATTTGAATCAGTGTATTCTTCATATATAGGCAATAATGAACTATATGTTGTTTACACTAGCTAAACATTGTGTATGTTAGTATTACTTTAGGATGTTTGTATCTTATGGTTTTGAATTTTTATTTGACCACATGGCTTACATGAATTTCACCACTAAACAGTGTCGAGTACATGGCATGTACACTAGCTACAAATAATGTAATCTGACAGATCATGTGCTAGGTTGGCCTGGTCAACACATGGTGTACAATAAATTTATAGAGTTTATTTACTAATTGTCCCATTGTGTGTCTCGTGATATGAATAGGTGTAGGGAACATGAATACACATCGTGTAATTTGGCTATACACTATGTAATCTCGTGTTATCCATCTATATTCCTCGACACTTCTTGATGGAATCTCTAATAGTCCTTTATCTGTTCTTGAACATAATAATTTTTGAATCATGAATGATGAAAATAAAATGTCAAAAACCTATTAATTCGAATCATATTAAATAACGAATAATATGAAATGGAAGATTCAACCATGAATGTGCATATTGATCTAACATAAAAGAAATAATTATAAATTTAAAACATCTATGATTTGATACCACTTGAGGGTTCTAGGAATAATGGAAGCTCCTTTAGAGGGAATTATATTAAAAAAAAAATTCAAAATATTTTTTCCCAAAAATCTAACAGAGGTTATTTCATGTTAAATTTATAATTAATTTCTTGAGATTTGAAGAAATGATCACCTCAACTTAGGATCCTTTATTTAATGATTTTGTTTCTCTTTTGAAATCCCTTTTGGATTACCTTTGTTTTTCTGTATGGATTCATGTGTAGAATCCATGTAGTGATGATCCACACATGCATATATGATATCCAAGAAACACCAATTGATTTCCATGTGCCAGCATGATGAATCAATTGTATTGCATCATTCTTCTGGATCACTCTAAGATCTTTTAGGATTAAAGTAGTTATTCGCGTTCTAGAGAGGATGATATGATGAATTTGAGAGAGGGGGAAAAGTCTATTATAGGTAATGATTATCTGTTCTCTATTTTCAATTAACCCTACACAATAGACATAATAATATATTTATAGATCTTATGGTTAGACTAAAATATTATTTAATTGTGTATCAACCCTTAAATAATATTATGATCTTTAATAAACCCCATAAAACATAATAATAATAAAGTTATTATTTTATAGTCTGTGCACTAACATGAATAAAGAAAAATTTTATTTTACAATATTTTAAATTAATATTTACCACCAGACGCAGTCTTTGTCTGTTCAAACTTCTTAAAATTTATTGAATACAAGAATAAGTGTTTTTGTTTATAAATAAATATTCTATTCAAAATAAAATGAATAAATATTTTTTAAAATATTCAATAAATAAAAAAAATATTTTATTTACAATACAGAAAATAAATATTTATTATATATTCACATAATAAAAATGTTATTTATTTAATAAAAAATAATTATTTATTTCCCTGTCAATATTAGTGATCAATAAAATTTGAATAAAATTATTCCTTGGTCTTATGAATAAAATTACTTTTAATAATTAAATTCTAATAGAATTTAATCAAGATCAATGGATACACATAGTGTTTGAACCTTCATAATTTATTATTATTGCAAATAGGTGGAATTTTATAAATACCAAGATTACTATCTAGAAATGGTTCAAGTCACCCAAGAGAAAAAAAACTTAATGCCACAACATTAGAAACCACGTACAAATTATCACTGTATAATATAACTCCTTCGTCACAATATCTCATCAAGCAGGTTTCACATCTGTGTCATCAACCTATGCACTCAATATATTGTTCTTTGACTATATAAAAATAGTCCTTACCCCATGACCAAAGAATTTAATGTGAAATTTATATTCCAATTAATGGGTTCAGATATAAGATATCATAAATATGAAAGGGAAAATACATTCTCTACTTACAGATTAATAATATGCCATTTTTGCTGCACCAAACATACCATACTTCTCGCCAATTTATGGGATGATATTTTTGGTCGTTAAATCAAAATGTGTGAGTCATGAAATGAATAAATTATAAAATTATAGTATAAAGACCATTCCACATGCTCATAGTTAAGAATATCTGATGACATCAAACCATGTGGAATTCCTCTTAGCGGGTATGTTTTCATAATCTCTCACATTAAAAATTACCTTGTAAAAACGTCATAAGAATAAACCCCACCCTCTTACGAGCACTAACACCTAATAGCATACATACTATGTGTCCAATAATAGTTCATTATCCTACTATAGAACTATATTTAATAATATCATCACAGCACTTCAAAGTTCTCATCATAGCAGAAAACTGTTATGACCTTATCAATGAAACAGATATCATATGACATTATCAAATAAATGGTACACAGAATAAAAATAAATATTTGATAAGATATTTATATTAATAGTCATTTATTTTAATATATTTATAATATAATGTATAAATTAGTTGGTTCCAGGGCACCAAAAAAACACGTGATACCCAAATTGATCACTAATATCAAAAGTCTCATTTCACCTTAACATTGTTATTTAAGTAAAAAATCAAATAAAAGGAATCAAAACTAGGAAAATGAATTGATATTTATATGTAATATTAGGAAAATAATCCCTAGGACATATTTGATTTTTAGGAATTGACGTCACATCAATCAGAATCTCGTATTTCTCATTATAATTTAAATAACCATTTCACCATTGTATTTTTATAAAAATAACACATTAACCATCGAGGGGTAAAAAGTGATAATACAACCTTATATTGTCATGAAAACCAAGTTAAATGATACTCAATTAATTTTTCATCTATATGAATCAGTCAAGAATCAATAAGATTCTCAGATTGCTAGATATTATCTAAATTAAAAATTATACCTTTGTATTTTTATTAAAATGAGATATCACTCATCAATGGGTCTAAACCAAGGAAAAAATTTATATTTACAAATAAACTTTGTAAAATGATCCTTGGGTCATTTTTGATCTGTAAGAATCAATCACACAACAATCTAATGATTAGATTTATCATCCTGATGTAAAATATGATTTTAAATTATTAACACTTGTTAATAGATGGAAAATCACCTCCGTAGTGTTAAAAACAGAGAAAATAATTTTGGATTGAAATAAAAAATTAATAAAATGATCTTAAATACATTTTTAATCAATAATAATAAAAATAAAATTTATCCAATACTTTAATTTTTCATAATATCGAAAGTGTCAATGGAGATTCGTGTTGTAATGAAAGTGTTAAGTCAACTAAAGGGGGATAAAAGTGAACAAAAGTGTTATTATTACCATGAAAAAATAGAAAGAAAATCATAAAAAAATTTATGATTTGTGATAATTAACTGCATTTCAATCTAATGATCAAATTTATTGATATGATATTAAATACTATTTTACCTTTTAATTTTTATTAAAATGACATATCACCCATCGAGGGTTCAAAACTGAATATGCATGTTTAGATTGATGTGAAAAATTATGGAAATGACCCTTGAATTATTTTATAGATGTAATAATAAAAAATTCATCAATATGATGCCTTGACTTCCCAATATGATGAAAATTATTATTTCATATTGGTATCACTTATTAATAAATGAAAAATCACCTTTGTATAAGTCATAACTGAGAAAACAAGACGAAATTAATGTGAAAACAGATGAAAAAAATTCAAATCATTTCAAATAATTTGTAATCAACAACATGTTAATGTGATAATTTAATTGATAGGTATGATCAAAAGTTTTGTTCCACCTTCACATTATTATAAAATTAAAAAATCAACTAAAAGGGGTAACGCTGGTCAAATGAGTTCATATTACCCTGTAAACTTAAGAGAATTATCATTGGGACATTTTTTATTTACAAGAATCAAATTCATGTTAATTTGATGCTCGGATTACTCATTATGATCCAAATTACTGTTTCACCTTTATACTTTAATTAAAATGATATACAACCCATCAAATGGCCAAAACAGAAAAAATGACCTCCTATTGACATGAAAACATTGGAAAATGGTCCTCAATTCATTTTTGATCTATCAGAATCAATCTAATTCTTGGATTTCTTGGTGTTATCAAAGTGCAATGTCCGCTTTTCATTTTTATTAAAATGAAATATCACCCATAAAGGGGTCAAAATCAAGATGAAAAGTTCTTATTGGTCTAGAAACATAGGAAAATGGTTGTCCGATTATTTTTGATCTATAAAAATCAACATCACATCAATCAAATGTCTATATTTATTGGTATTATGGAAAATATGATTTTGAATTGTTAAAATTTATTAATTAATGAAAAATCATTGGCGTATTGGTCAAAACTGAGAAAACATGTTTGTGTTGGTGCAAAATACTAGAGAAATGAATTCAAGTAATTTCATATATATAGGAATCAAATACATTTCATTCTAATTCTTGAATTTAATAGTTGAATTGAATGTGTTTTTTTTACTTTCATATTATTGTTAAAGTTTCATGTCAGCAAAAATGGGTCAAAATCAAACAAACGAGTTCATATTACCTTGAAAAATATCAGGGATATCATAAGTATTTTGTGATTTGTAAGAATTAACCATATGTCATTTGATGTTTGGATTGATCGATATGGTCCAAAATAAAATTTAACCTTTCTATTTATATTTAAAGAACATATCTCCCATAAAGGGGTCAAAACTGATTAGAGAAGTTTAAATTGATTTGAAAAATTAGGAAAATAATCCTTGAATCATTTGTGATTCGTATGAATCTATCCAGAATCAATCAAATAATCAGATTACCTAGTATAATGGAATGAATTATTTCATGTTGTTAACACTTGTTAATATTTAAAATAACTTCTATAGGGTTCATAATTGAGTAAATATGCTGAGATTGATCCAAAAACTTAGAAGAACTATATTAGTTAATTTTGATCTATATGAATCAAGCACATTTCAATCTGATGTCCAAATTGTTCGATATGATAAAAAGATTTGTTTGATCAAAAGTGCATTTTTAAATTTATCATGGATTCTACAACATTACAATTATAATTTTATTTTATTTTTTACATATTTTTACTAGAATAATAATTTTTTTTATTTTAGGAACACACATTTGTTTGAGGTTCGATTGATTATTAGAGAAGGCCTACTACATGAGTTTTGATTTTGTATTGGCCTTAATTATTTTTTATTTTAATTAAATTTTACATCAATGCAATTATGTTGTACTTAAATTATTTACTGTATTATTTGAATTTAAATGATCACACAGTGTATGTTTAATGATGATGAAATTTAATTGTTTTTAGAGACTTATTTTTTATTTTTAATGAGCTGTAATGTAATATATGAACTAAATTAATTATGTTTATTTTCAATATTTGAATTTTGTTTTTTATTTTTAAGATGTAATACTTTTTATATTAATATTTTTATTGCAATTATTTATGTGAAATTTTATTTTTTAAATTTTTTTTCTATTTTAGCGTGGCTGCCAAACAGCTATAGATAGAGCGGCTCTACAATGACAGTTGAGGTTTTATGAGTGGTTATGGTTTTATGAGAGCTTGTTTTACTTTATTATTTATGTTATGTAATTCATTTTATGTGATTTTCTCAATTTAAAAACAACTATGTATTTAATCATATTTATTTTGGAAATTGTTTTTTACAATAAAATGTTATACATTAATAAATGTTATTTTTTCTATGTTAAAATTTGTTTTCACATATGTGAAAATATTTCAATTATCAATATTTTATTTTAAAATATATAGGAACAATTTTTTAAGATGTTTTTTTATTAATATTAAATTAATTTTCCTTATTTTTTGATAATTAATATAATTATGGGCCCATACTTGATTTTAATTATGGAACCTCAATAAATATACAGATAATTACACTGTAGGACAAAAAGTTGGAATTAATTCCAATGAAGGACCTATGTAGTTATAAGTGCCTCCAGAAAAAAAACAATGAGGGCCCTCTGTTGGAATTAATTCTATCTTTTGGTCCTGCAATTTCATTATCCTATCAATACATTAGGAGTATATGTCAAAAAACCACTTCTTATTTATTTATTTATTTCATTGTACTATTTTTCTATTAGAGTGGTAATGATTTAAAGATGAACCATTAATAATTAAATCACATATTAATGTAAAATTATATATATATATATATATATAAGTTTTTTATTTATCAAATTTATTTATTTTTTTTATCAAAAAAATATTTTAATGTGCTAGATATGTACTATATATGTTTCTATTTTTCAATTTATAAGATTTTAATTTGTTTTTTATTTTTTTTCAAGCCTGTATTTTAATTCAATGCCAAAGACCCTGTAGGGGTGGTTTAGAAGTTAGAAACGCTTTTTGTATCAGAGGGGCTGGAGTTTGGTTATCTTTAGATGAATTTTAATATCATAATTACGGCTTAATAGATTTAAAATCATCAACAATGATGATCAGTGCATGAGGATTAGTTATAATATATTCCGAATAAAATGAGTTATTTAAACATGAAGGGCTTCATTGCAATGATTCCGTTTGGAGTTTATGTTAAAAAATAATTTTAAAAATAGAAAATCAGTTCCCTAACATGTTAACAACTAAAATAAAATTTGATATAAAAATACCCATCCTATGAATTTTTGTTTCATGGTTTTCATCCCAAAAAACCCTCCACATAACTCAAAAAAGTCAGTCTCAGGTACAAATTCCAAAAAATATTTTTTTACTTATGTATTTAAATTACCATAATATTGTTGAGTTAAATGAGTTTTCATGAATTAAATATTCCCTTTCAATGACTAGAAGAAAATATTCTTTTTTTGATGTCTCATTGAAAAATGTTGAGCTCTGCACAGACTTATGGATATAGGGACTCAATTGGGTATGAACAATGACACATCACAATAATATTAACCAACTCCACCTAGGGTCAAGTGATGCAAACATGACCCACCATGAATTTTGGACGTATTTCAATATTTCCCCAGTATTCCATCGACACCTTGGGGGTATCTGTGTCCTCTAAAAAATAGAAAAAATAAATAAAACTATGATAAATTTTTAGTAGAAGCACCATTTAAAAACTAATATTCGGCCATTATTAAAATAAAATAATTAAATAATTAACATATCAAACAGTTTTCATAAATCTTGAAAAGGTTACCTCCAATTATATTTTTAATTATGTTTTTATCTGTAGAGATCGTGATGTACTGGTTTATTATGACTACAAACATGGATTCATTTTTAAAATGTAGGAATAGACACAAACCATTTTGAGTTTCAGTTTTGTCATCAACTGTCCCAGTGGGTCTTGTGATGCGACTCCCCTAGCCCACCTCCAACAGTCTAGGTTCTAGGGACTAGCACCGAGTAGGCATATCACTGACATGGGAGGCCTTATCCAAAGTTCATGCACACACACACACACCCATCTCAAAAATCATACAATGTTGGAATGTAAAAACAACTGAACAACCATGTTTTCATACATCTAAATCTCGTAACCAGAGTATTATAGGAATTAAGGGAAAGTAAACAAGTCCAAATAAAACCCCACCACAAAGAGTATGAAAACCCTAGTCCTACCAGAATGTAAAACAATTAGGACTACATTCAAAAAGCCTCATGAAAACACCTTGGTCCATACAATCTCTCTAAGCACCATCTGGTCCTAGTCCACCTAGGAATCTATCAAAAGGTCAATCATCATCAACAAAAAAGACATGTGTGGTTAAATCATTTGTAGGGGATAGTATGAAAATACTCAGTAGGACACCCCCAAACAAAAAAACATATAAAAATGAAAAATCCTCCACTCTATAGAGGTAAATGTATTTAAGACAAATTACAAAAATATCCATATATACTCAACAAAGAAACATAGTCTAGAGGTAAGTCACAACCATAGTATACTAGCCTAGGATTATAGATCAAAGATTTTATAATGAATTTAACCTAGAGAACACACTCCTGAGTTAGATAGCACTGATGACGTCTATCCAAGGGGTACTTCTTGTTGGGTCTCATTATGAGAGAAAACATGCTAATAGTCTGAAGAGAATACAATACATAGATGATAATCACTGCCAGGGCCATGGGGTGATTCCAACAACTCAATCTGGATTAACCCACTATGTAGTGGTTTTATTCTTGTGTAGTTTTGGTCACGATGATAACAAAAACTACACCAAGGGAACAAAGATAAATAAGGATGTCACTCCGGGACTCTCAGAGGGATTCAAATGATTCTATCCATGAAATTCTACTAAAGGGATCGTAATCCTAAGAGTAAGAAATTATTCCACACTGACCTTTAGGAAAATAATAATGGAAAAAATACTAACAAAAATTGTCCAAGATACATTGGACAAGATATTCATGCCATATATAAAAGAGTACATGACATATAGTAGGTGTCACATGTCGTGTCCCATGACCCTGGGTCATAACTGTGTAAATGACCCAAGTCATGAAGTCATCTCCATGTAGTACTACACAACATGTAAGTTGACCATGTTCTGTAGATGTCTCTAACCCATGTAAATCTACCCATGTACCAGTACATGGTTTATCCCTTGTACCTGGTCCAGGATGTGTCCATGTAGGGGGAGTACACAGTGTGTAGGTTTCAACATAGTCCACCTGGTGTCTGTGTAGATTTATAAGTATAAGAAAAGTTCAATCGAGTGGGACCACACACCATGTTATAGGATTCACACACTGTTTGATGTTTAAATCCCTATGGAAAACCTAGCTGACACTCAAGGGACCCATATGGCATGTAGATATGATTTACACATCATGTTGCATGATATTTCATCGAATCCTATATCTTGAATCTATGCACCATCTCCTTTTTACAACCCTCATTTTGGTGACCACCTTTTTTGAGAATCATGAAATAGGTTCTGATGAACATCCCCATCAGCGATATAAACCTTTAGGACCTTCAATCTGTTTAGGGATCACAATTATGTTTTTTTCATCATTGCATGCTGAAGAATGTATAAGAGTGTTAAATAAGAAGTTTTTCATCATCTGATTCTGCACCTATTCCACTTTTGTTCCACTTTCATGTCGTGCTAATCCTATATCTATGTTTTATATCATTTCATCCAGAAATGGGTATGCAACAATAGATTGATCAGGTTTTGTCGACCCACAATCTAAATGAAGAACACCTATAATGAATGATGAATGAGAGGATAAAAGAATAAGAACATATTATAGTAACAAACCTTGATTGATGTTCATGTTGATCTCGATCTATCATCATTATTATGAAAACTAAAATAATCAAATCACAGTATAATTCTCCCATCAAAACAGCACAACATATCCCATCCCGCATGGTGATCGAACCATAGGTCAATATATTCATTTATTGATTAGCATTGATCATCAAAATAAGGAATGGGCAGGAAAAAATTCAAAAAAACATGCCCTACCTTAATTTGAGTCGATCAATGATGAATAATGAAGCTACATCACATTCATTGGAGTGATCCTTTAAAAATGAGGTTCATCAATCGTCAATCCAAGATCTCATCATCATTCAACCTTGATTATTCTCTAAATATGTCTCCAATGAGCCTCTAAAGGTTATAGTTTTATGCGGGTAACCCTTTATTTCCATCTTAACAATCTATTTAAACATGGTTAAATCACAACAACATCAAAAAGTAAAAAGATAATTTATTCATTTATACACCTATGATGATGTTTCTACAAACAAACCTTTCAGACTAATGTTATGTCACACCTAAAGTAAACCTCACATTATAAAGTCAAAGACACCCTCATAGTTTTGTTTTGGGAACCCGTTTATAAGTTATTCAACTTTTTAGTAAAATCGTGTGCGCATGTTATTTAATATATTTAATATATATTAATCATTTAGTCCAGGAACAATGTTCCTTGAAATTTCATTCCATCTTAGTGCATGGTCTGGAAAATAATCCATATAATATCCAAAAATAATATATGTAAAATCTGAGACATTAAATTGTCCCCGGCATGGGGCTTTAGCTCTTTGAAAAGATAAAACACGGGACACTCAAAATATGATGTTATTTAGAATGAATATGAGCCTTCTGCTCCCATGTGTTCTCCTGTAGATTCCCTTGCTACCACTAGACACACACTGAAGGAATCAATCACCCATTAAGGATCCTCCCCTGTCAATCCTCAATATCCATTGGATACTAAAAAAAGGTTACTCTATCCTCAATGTCCATATCACCCCAGTTGATAATGTGTGATGGATCATGCATGTAACTTCTTGGTTTCCACACATTGAAGACACTATGTACCCGGTCTAATTATGAAGGTAGATCTAAGATGTACACCACCTCACCAACTCTACACGGTATCTAGAAAAGGCCGATGAACCTCGTAGCTAGCTTTCCACACTATCTAAATATATATAATCCATGTTGAGGTGAAACCCATTGGAACACATGGTCTCCATACTTGAACTCTGAAGGCCTCCATATCCTATTAACATAAGACTTATGATGGCTTCATCCAGTATTTAACTTCTCTTGGATGATCTCTACCACCTATGTTGTATCCATCACCAACTATGTGACCATGAGTGAAAACTCTCTTCCGTTAGTACTGTAAAGTGGAAACCTATAGGGACACCCATATAAATCATTGAATGGATCCATACAGATGGTATAATGGTATTTATTTTTGTACGCAAACTCCATCAGGGGTAGGAGATCCTCGCTACTCTGGATAATGTCCAACATGCAATCTCACAATATGTCCTTCAGAACATGAATGGCCCCCTTAGTCTGGCTATTAATATATTGTGGAAATGCTATTATAAAGCATAATTGGGTCCCAAACACCTCCTATAATCCCTTCTTTAATCGTGATATAAATTGAGCATCTGAGTCATAAATAATCATTGATGAATATCCATGGAGTTGAACTATCTCATGCATGTAGAGGCATCTCAGTCACTCTATTCAACTCTACTCTCACATAGCTTAGAAGTTGGTCGACTTGGTTAGTCAGTCTATAATGACCAAGATGAAATCATGTCCCATGGAAATACATGGTAAGACCTTCACATAGAAAATAGATATCCCATCCCACATCCATTATGTCAATTCAATGGGTTAATATAAACCTGTTGAAACTTGGTGATCTACCTTTACTTGCTAAAAATTAAGGCATCAAGAGACAAACTCTGACACTACTTTCCACATCCCTAGACACCAAAAACTGACATCAGAAGTCCAAGTATATATTTTCAACAATAGGATGTACTGCCAAAGGATAAGTATGAAACTCTATTAGAACCTCTTCCTGCAACATCACTGGTACCATTGTGTGTCCTCTACAAAGAATGATGTGCTCCCCACCTTTAGAAAATCTATCGTGAACATGTACGGTGTATAAATGAGAATGTGGGGTCTCATGGTCACCATCCCTAGGTTGTGCCTCCTAGACTCTCTACTAGATCATAGGGGTGACAACCATATACTAGAGGTAAGATACTCAATATCTATCCAAAAAGGACAAATTCAATGTAGAAAACTAATCTGAATCCTCATTTACCAACTGTGACCATGATATCCTACTAAGATCATATTCTAGAACATTCCCCTTCCCAAGAGTATAGAAAATTTTGGAATTATAATCCTGAAGGAACTCTAGCCATCGCCTCTATCTCAAGTTGATATCCTTGTAACAGAAGATATACTTGAGACTCTTGTGATCATAGTGGATGATAAACTAATTTCTATTAAGGAAATTACTCCATGTCATCAATGTAATGACTACCACTACTAGCTCTAGATCGTGGGTTTCATAATTATACCCATGTGGTCCCAACTAACCTAAATCACTAGAAATTAACACTTGTCTCAACATTAAAACACAACCAATCCTGGTTCTTGATGCATCGTAGAACACTATGTACTCAACACCTTCCATCAGTAATATCAATATGGGAGTGCTCATAAAAATTTGTCTCAACTAAAAAAAATCCTACTAACACCTCTATGTCCACACGAAATTCATCCTCTTTCAAGTCAAAGCTGTCATGGTGATGGTTCTCTAGAGAAATCAGGTATGAATATTAGATAATATCCTTCCAACCCAAGGAAGTTCCACACCTCCATCACACTCTTAGATGGCTCTCAAGATAACACTGCCTTGATCATGTCCATTTCCACTACAACTCCATACAATAAGATAATGTGTCCCCAAAAGTGGATAGCCTAAATATAGAAATAGAACTTCGTGAGCTTCCCAAAAATTTAGTGATCCTAGAGTATGTCCAAAAATATCCTAAAGTGTCTCACATTCTCCTCCGTGTAGGTTGAGTACACAAGGATATCATTGATAATGACTACCATGAACCGGTCTTAGTAAGGCTAAAATATATGGTTCATGAGTCCCATAAACACTGCTTGGGAGTTCATCAATCCAAATGAAATCACCAAGTACTCATAGTGACTAAAACAACATCTAAATTATATCTTAGATATATCCTCATCTCGTACTCATGACTGTTTATAGCCTAAATTGTGATCAATATTCAAGAACCATCCCTCCCCTCTCAACTAATCAAAGAGGTCATAGATCCTCAACAGTGGATACATCTTTTTCACAGTCACCTGATTAAAGCATTGATAGTCCACACACGACCTCAAGCTCCCATATGTCTTATTGGAAAACAAAACTGGGGCTACCTAGCGTGAGACACTAGGTCTCATGAATCCCTTCCTCTACAAGTCCTCCAATTTCACCATCAACTCATGAAGTTATACAAGATCCATTCGATATGATGTTTCAGATATCCGCACTCTCTTGGGGTGTATATCACTAAAAATGTCTCTCTATTAGTGGGGAGGTAAACCTATAACATCTGTGAGGATGATTTCCTTGCACTTTTCCACCAATATAAGAAACTGGGAATTCATTACATCCACTGAACCAAGGGTTACTCAATCCAACTTATGGGTAATAGAGTGCACCCTCCTATGCACAAGTCCATACTACAATACATGGGATTCATTTTCACCAATAAAGGAGAACCTGGTTCCATCACTGTCAACACACCACACCCTTATCCTAAAACATTTAATTTAGGTAATAACTATACATAACAAATACATACCAAGAATGACGTCATAAGGACTCAATGCTGCATCCAAGTGATTCATAGAGATACTCTTAGCTCCAAGGGTCGGGTCACACTATCAGCACTATTTTTGATCATTGAGCCTTTTCTAGTAGGAGTCTCCAAGCATACGGTTCAAGAAAAAGATTTAATCAGAATCTCTATGTCTCATACAAGTTATGTGACAAGAATGGAATGATTAGTACCAGTGTCCATTAGAACTGCATCTAGGGTAGAAAAGACACTTATCATACCTCAAATCATTCTTGAAGCCACTAGGTTGTAAGATTTGACCACCTATTGTTGTCCCTACCCTTATTGTCTTGCTCCCTAAGCATAGTGTGAACCACATTGGGATGGTGGTGGTAACAATTCAAAACAATAACCACCTCTTTAAATTCTCCCAACTCCTTGGACACATTTGTATCCATGCAACCCTGCCTGCTTCTATCTTTTTTTCTACCTTAGTGGCCCATTTATGGACTATCTTTTAGCTATATTGTGGGCCAAGAAATCCATGGAATGATGTCTCCTTCCACCACATGAGTAGAAATTCTATTCCTTAGGATTATTGGACCAACCTTGTGAGACTTGAACTGTAAAACTCTATAATGTGACCTCCTCTTCAAATGTCTCACTCATCCATGTCCCTGAGACGTATGTCAAATCTCTGCTTCCAAGTTCTCTACACTTGTTTAACCACTAATAACAACCACCTACTGTATCTTCTTATCCAAGAAACTCTCAACCACCAAAGATTATTGTAGCACACCAGTATAGGTAGGAATGCACAGAGGGATAACACTGGATCAGATGTCTCTATGAATACCACACATGAACGTCTGAGTTCTGAATAATTAATCTTGAACCATATCCATTGACTACCTGGAAAGGTTGCTAAACCTCTATGAATACGTAGCTACTACCAAGATGTCTTGATAAAGCTACTGAAGCTTTTGGATGCATACAACCCTCAATGTAGGTGGTGATAAATCTTATATAAAAAGTATATTTAACTCTATCCACAAAATAATTACCTTTTTATGAGACTAGGTAACTAAACCCCACCATCGCCCTACTGATATATGAAAAAGTATCACCACCAAGACCACCATATAATCTGTTGGTGTCCTGACTAGATGAAAAACTCAGATCACCACCTCAAGCCAGTCCACACCTGCCTATGGGTCAGTCTCACCTAGAAACATAAAGGGTATCTTCCATTGAAACTCTTGAATCATGCTCATCATACAAACCTCATCCGCTGGTACTGCGGGTACAAAATTTTCTCTATGGGTGGTAAGTCTAGTGCACTACCTATAGGTAACATCTCAGGAACTGGTCCCGATATTGAAGACTCATTATTAAGGGGATCATCCTTAGGATCTTTCTACTGAATCCAAGATGGAATATTTCATAGAGGCATCATAAAAAAACAAGATGTACCATGATCAATGAGTATATCTAGAGAGGTGACTCAAGAAGGACATATAAACCACAAACCATTCCAATATGATGCCTGTACAATTGTTTTCCCTACAACCAATGTTCTCATGTACTGAATTTAAAAATAGGGGATAAGAGTCCTATTGTATGGATACATTGGCCACCTCAACAACACTAGAGTCGGTGGCCTAACATCCAAACATGAAGCACTTAACAATGTTTTCCTGAAAAAAATTTAGATACTTCTAATCCGAATATAGAACTGACCACTTTGATACCACTATACGACGACCTATCCCAGTGGGTCCCATGCTACCACTCACCAAGACTACCTCTAATAGGCCTGGAGTAGGTTACAAGCTCTGAGTAGGTGTATCAATGACATGGGAGGCCTTAGACTTAATACATGTATAGACACACCCATTCCCAATACACTAAAATGATGAAAAGTAAAAAACTAGAAAACAACCATGAATTCATACATATAAATCTAGTAACCAGTGTAAGATATGAAGTAAAAAATGTAAACATGGAAAAATACAATCCAACCATAAAGAGTCTGAAAATAGTAGTCAAACCTAGAAGTAAGCGTACTGGGACTGCAATCAAGAAGTCGTAGGATCACTCCTTGGTTTTCCCGCTCTCACTAAGCATCGTATCATCCTCACCTATCTAGGAGTCTGTCAAAAGATTGATTGGCTACATAAGACATGACATGTGACCACAAATACCATGCAGGGGTGAGTATCACAATTCTCAATATGACACCTCAAAACCACAAATCATACACCAAATGGAAAATAGTCATCTTTACAAAGGTTTATGTATAAAACACATATGATAAGATTAGCCCGAATGACCCGAAGGCCTTCTTTTTATTTTATTATAAATAATCCCTCTTTTAAGGGTTGAAGGGGAACCCGTACATGACCCGTAGGCCCAAGGCACAAGGCCCGACATGACCCGTAATACATGACCCGATGGCCCAGAGGCATACCATACCAAATACATATGATAAGATTATATATTCAACAAAGACACCCAGTCTTGCGGTAATTCACAATAGTAATATAATATCCTAAGATTCCATCTCAAAGATTCCACAAAGATCTTATCTGAGAGAACACACTCCTGAGTCTGATAGCACTGATGACGTCCATCCGAGGGGTTCAGCTCCTCATGAATCATCATGAGAAAGAACATGTTGATAGTTAGAAGAGAATATGATACAATGATGAAAATTTATACCAGGCCTATTGGGTGATACCAGAAACTCAATATGGATTAAATAGCTAAGTAGAGAATTGACACCCGCATAATGCTGGTCATGAAGATACCAAGAACGCCACCTGGGGAACGAATATGAATACAAGATCTCACTATGAGCCTCTCAGAGGGATTCTAATGACCCTATATAGAAATTCATACTGAAGGGATCTTAATCCTAAGAGTAGGAAAAGATTCCAAACTAACCATCCGGAAAATGATACTGGGAATAAACCCTAAAACGTGTCTAATATATGGAGGAAAAGAGATCTAGGACATATACAAAAGAGTACTCTGTGTGAAGTATAGGTCACATGTTGTGTCCCTTGACCCTCAGTCCTACCCATGTATATAGACCATGTCATCAAGACGTGTCTCATTTGTACTACACAACATGTAGGCTGTCCATGTAGTCTACCCGTGGTCCAGTACATTGCTCAAGCCAGTGTATGTATACATGTGTACTAGTACATGGATTAGCCTATGTACTTGGTCCATTCCATGTCCATGTGAGGGAGTATACAGTTTGTAGGTTTCCCATATAATCCACCACGTTTTAATATACCTTCTGAAGTACACACAGAGATCACTGGGGAGGGACCACATGCCGCGTGTTAGGGGTAACTCTTCATGGTATGTTTAAATCTTCCTAGAAGCCCTATCCACCCCTCAAGGGGCCATACAATGTGTAGATATGACATAAAATCTATATAGTGTGGGACTTTTCAGAGTCCTTGATATAGAATTCATGCACCTTCTCCTTCGTCCAACCATTGATCTAGAACTACATTTATGAATAATTGTGAAGTAGGTTCTGATGAACCTTTCCATCAAAAAACTACACCATCCATCCCTTCTATCCATTTGTAAATCAAAATTATGTGTATCTCTTCATTATGTGCCAAAGAACATTGAAGAACGCAAAATTGGGTATCCACCGTCTTCTGAATCATCACAACTTCCAATTTCACACCACCTCCATGTAATACCGATCCCAAATCTATCATTTTGGATCATTTCACAAAGAAATAGGTTCACAACGATCGATTGATCTTGATTTGTTGAGACGCCATCCAAAATAAGAACACCTGTTATGAACAATGAATAGGGGGAAAAAAGAAAGTATTGTATGAATGGTCCTTGATTGATGTTCATGTTGATATTGATCCATCTTCATTAGAATGAAATCTGAAATAATAAAACCATAAGATAATTATCCCATCCAAACACTGAAAGATAACTTATCCAACATGCTGATCGAACTGTAGATCAATATGTTCATTGATTGATTCACATTAAACATAGAAATAAATAATGGGGAAGAAAAACTTCAAAAACACATGCCTTACCTCGATTTGGATCGATCACTAATGAAGAACGAATATGTATGACATTCATTGGAGAAATCCTTCGAATATGAGGTGCATCGATCATCGATCAACGAACTCGTTGTTGTTCACCTGGGAGAATTATCTGAAGCTCTCCCAAAGACCCTCAAAAGGCTCCACTGTTATGTAGCTAACATTAAATTTCCAACATAAAAATTTATTTCAATATTTTTAAATCACTATCTCAACAAAAAATAATAAAATAATTTGTTCAATTATTTTATTCATTTCTACATCCGCGATATGTTTTCTACAAAAGACCCACACCAACTATAGTTAACTTGTACCTAGGGTAAACCTCATGTTCTAAAGCCAACAGTAAACTTAGATTTCTCATCTGGTAATCCATTTAGAATTTATTTGACTTTTTCAAGAAAACTACATGCCCATGCTATTTAATATATTTCATATATTTCATATATTTATTTTGAGAACTCCGTGTATCAGAATCACTGGTCGTGAATGTAATCTATATAATATCAAACAATAATACGTGGAAAATATGATTCCTTACATGTTTGATGGTTTAAATAATTTTTTTCAAGCATTTGTGATCTACAATAATTAGCTGCACATCAATTCAATTTCTGAATTTCTCGATGTGATCTAAAATATAATTTCACCTTTATATTTATATTAAAATGAAATTTCACCTATGAAGGGGAAAAAGTGAGATGATGAGTTTATATTGAAGTGAAAAATTAGGAAAAATATCCATGAATAATTCTTGATACGTATGAATCAACCTTTCA
This sequence comes from Viscum album, assembly GCA_963277665.1. Lineage (NCBI taxonomy): Eukaryota > Viridiplantae > Streptophyta > Magnoliopsida > Santalales > Viscaceae > Viscum > Viscum album. The sequence continues at coordinate 1,021,620,951 of OY728134.1, read as the reverse complement.
TGCATCTGATGCCCGTATTTCCCAATATGAGGGAAATAAGGATTTGATTTTGTCAACACATATTAATAAATGATAAATATCACTATCACAGATTGCATGATATTTGCTATTTACCTTTATCAATTCTAGATAAAAAGTGTTGATTAAAGGGGAATTTTTATTTGTGCTCAAAAAAGGCAATGATAAAAGTGTATTCTTAGCCAACACTTTTTTTAGAACTAATAAAACTCAAACCATTATCAATGCTTTTTTGTTTTTCACTAACAAAGGTCTTAGTGAGTCATTTAATTTATATATAAATACTTTTAAATTTATAAATAATATTTATATTATGACAACGATATTTATGTAAATATAACATATAAATATGATTTATTTTTCTTTTAATAAAATATGATTTTTATATTTATATTTTTTTATATAAAAAATTATCAAACTTATATTATTTAAAAATATTAATATTATATTTAAATATCTTAATTAAAAATTTGTATATCAATATAATAAATATATTATTTTATTATTTTATTTAACAAATATTTTAATATTGAAAAGAATTTATTTATTAAAATATATATTTATATTGATATTAAATAATTTAAATATTCACACATGTATAACTGTATATGTTTATGTGTATGTATTTATATGTTTATATGTATGTGTGTGTGTGTATGTGTTTGTGTGCCTGCGTGTGTGCATATATGTATGTCAATCAAGTGTATATGTATTCATGTGAGAAAGTTTTTCTATTGATTTAATATTATTTATTCTTTTTTAATATATCTCTATTTTTAGTATTTTATATAATATATTCATTTTTTATGTTTATTCATTCTTAATATGTATTTATTCTAATTTATACATCATGAATATATGTGTGTGTATTTAATTTAATTTAATTTAATTTATTTCGATTTAATTTAATTATTTATATTTTTATATATTCAATATAATACTTTTTTTGTAATTTTGTTGTTTATATAATTACTACTGTTTATTTAAGCATTTTTGTGTGTGTGTAATTCACATAAATGTTATCAATTTAAATTTTTAATTTTCAATTTATTTAATTTTATTTATTAATTATTAATATTATTTCATTTCTTATTAATTATTCATCTGTAATCTTTACTAATTTTTTAATTTTTTAGATTTTTTTTCATTTTTTTATTTTTATTTATACACAATTATTTACTAAGTTTTAATATTCTTAATATGAGTTTTATTTATATGATTAAAATTTATTCAATATCATTTATTAATATTTAATATTATTAAAATGTTATAAATTTATACATTTAATTTATGAAATTCAAATTTAATATTCTCTTCATTATTGTACATGTTAACAATTAATTCATGCAGATAATCTCTAAAATCATACATAATTATTTACTTGTTTTTAAAATTCACAATACGTTTTTAATTTATGTGATCAATATTCATTCATTTTTATTTATTAAGTTGTAATAATTTTTAAATGTTTGAAATTTATATATTTGTTTTATTTAAATGAATTTTTTTAACATTTTCTTGATATTTTGTACGCATGTTTTTAAAATTTTTGAAATTAATCTTCCATATTCATTTTCTGTACTTGTTAACTATGTTATAAAATTTTCAATATGTATCATTTTAATATAAATTACTTTATAATTTTTTTAATAACTAATATAATTTTAAAAAAAATTCCATTCTTTTAATATTTTTGAAGTATATTCATTTTTAAATGTTCTATTTCACTCATATTTGTCATTCATTTAATATTATAGTACTGGTAAAGATATACCATTATCAACGGTAAAAAATCCTTGATAAAGATATGTTATATCCACACATATTTTTTTAGCATAAATAAAACTAATCCTAATCATCACTTTTTGTAAAGTACTGATAAAAGATTTCAAAATCCTATAAATTCTAACCCTAAAAGATCATTCCTCCTCACACATTTCAAGCTCCCGCAGAAGTCGATCTGTGCCACTGCTCTTGGTCAAACTTCTCAGATGACTCAATCATCTCAATGGCTAAGGATTTTAATTATTTCTACTCTTCTTTAATCAATCTTTCATCACTTGATCTACATGCTCATCTCCTTCAAGAATTTCAATCTCCTCTTCAATCACTATCCTCGAACATTCCCTCAAATGCTAAATGGATTTATTTTGTTAGATGGGTCATATCACAAATGAGAACATCATGGTGCAATCGAAACACCGTGTGAAATTTGTTTCCACTATGCTACTCATTTTCCAACAGCAATATGGAGAGAAATGAAATGAAATGGAATGATTGAAACTCATCCCTCGTATTTGGAAATTTATGTGGGCAGAGAGATATCATTTGTGATGAATCTGGGAGAAATTGATTTCTCCATGAGTGAATATTTCAAATCCCCCCCAAGTCATGGTGATTTGGAAGGAAAAAATGAAACAATTCTAGTATTGTCAAATTTCCTATACTACAAATATCCATATTTTATTTTATTGAACCTTTACCCATAGTTTTCATCCAATTTAGTGATAGGGTTCTTTGTAAGGTCTTGGGTTTGAGTCTGGTAAGATTATTTCCTATCTGTTTGTTAGATTTTTATTAATCCAGATTTCTAGACCATAGTAAGTTATTATAACAAATAATTATTATTTTTTAAATTCACTATTATTTATAAATAATTTTAATTATATGTATGCATATTATTTGTGTCAAAATATTTTATAATTTGTATTTAAATAATTTTGATAGTTGTTGAAATATAATGTTTAAAAAATTAATTTATACTAATGAATATGTATAAATTAAATATATATATTTTAAAATAAATATATACATAGATTATGTGTATGATTTTAATGAATATGTGAAATAAATTTTATTTAAATTTTTTTAATTTTAAAAATATCTAAAAATAATTGTCTTAGAATAATTTTAATCTATTTTTTTTTCTTGAAATTTTAATGGTATATTAAAATAAAAATTAATACTTTTTTGATTTATTATTAAAAATGTAATATAAATTTATTATTTAAGTAGATTAATTCACCAATTTTTTAATTTTTAGTTCTCTGGTTTTATAAATTTTCACTTTTAATAGTTTCATCCCCCTACTAACCCTATTTAGGATTCCTTCCACATTCATTTCATGCTCGGTTCCAATTATCAAGCGTGTCTTTATTTTTAGTGCGATATTTCTCTTGGCCCCATTTTCATTCATTCCAACCACCATTGGATTTACTTAATTCATCAATATTTTGATATTTTTTCAAGTTTAATTTATTAATTAATCCCATTGAGACAAACTCATAGATTTATTTAATTCCTGCTTTTAGCTATAAGGACTCCCAAAACACTCCTTAAAGATCCACTCTGACTACCGTTCAATCATTAAATTGGAAATTGTAACCAGCATTCAAAACACACACACACACACAGACACACACACACACACACACATATATATATATACCTACATACATATATACATACATGCATATATATATATATATATATATTTATATATATATGCTTCCGTCTTGTTTAAAACTCACTCCTAACTTCCACTCATGAATTTTTCTAGAGTTTATTCACGTTGTTGGTTCCACTGAAGTACAGTTCTGTTTTCTGGTTATCCTAGATATTTTGGATTATACTCCAATCATTCGTTTTAGATGAGGATTTATTCTTATCCCACTGGGGAACTTCTTCAAATTTTGTTGACATTTATTGTTCCTTCCGACCACAATATGAATATCCATTGTTGTTCTTGGAGGTTGTATCCCAGCAATGTGAGCTGTCACTACTATTGATATTCCCTTTAGCAGTGCTAAAAAAGTTTTATTATTCATAGTGATGATAAGGGGGTCCCCTTTATAAGTGTTAAAAACGTTTTGATCATGGGGGTCCTTTATCTTTGCTAAAAGAAGTGCTGATGACAGAGCCCCTTTATCAGTGCTAAAAATAACACTCATAAAGGCTTAGATGGAAGCAATTTTCTATTAATATAACACAATAAACAAAAACCTATAACTTCAAAAAATGATATATAAATTTGATTGGAATCATAAATAAAAACATGTCCACCCATGGTATATACAAAAAACATTTCTATATAAATTTCAAAAAATGTTTTATATATTTACATTTAAAATTATCCAATAAACATTTTAAGACATTAATATTTCTTTTTTTGACGCCCGTAATCCCCTCTCAAAAATGTCCACCCATGGTATCAGTTTCCAAAAAATAATCTCAAAACATGAGAAAGACATAGCCTATATAAGAAAACAAATATTATGTTATTAATACTATAATGAAATAAAATATACCTTAATATGAATGAATACATTAATAAAATGTCAATATTAAATAAAAAAGCCACATTTGGAGTTATACCGGTGACACCATGTGTCATATTGATGTGGGGTTAATTCTTACACAACAATAATGAGTTATGGATCATTTTCCTAAAACATAAAAACAATATGAATGTGTTTGCTTGGTTTTGAGTATTTCACTTGTTCTATTACAAAAATTAATGTAAATTTTAAATAATGACACATTTCGAGTTATACCGATCAAACTGTGCATCAGATTTATGTGAGGCTAACTCTTACCTGTCAAAAATTACTGATGGATCTTTTTCCTATGGTATTAAAACTATCCTAATGCATTTCCTCAGTTTCAGTATACTAGTTGTGTTTTTTTACTGAAATGTCATTTCAAACTAGAAACACACATTATGAGTCATACCGATCATATCATGCATCATTTTAATATGAGATTGCTTCATACACATCAAAAATGACTATTGAATTTCTTTCTTTAATTATCAACATAACTAGATCATGTTTTCTTGGTTTTTAATGAGTGACACGTTTTTAACTAAAATGTAAATTTGAAACTGATAACAGAAACATTGAGTCTTACCAGTCACACCTTGCATCGTATTGAACTGTATTTTATTACTACACGTCAATAATAATTCATGGATCATTTTAATTATGTATCAAAACAATAAAAATGCATTTTCATGGTTTTCAGTATGTCACTTGTTATTTTACATAAATTAATGTCAATTTTAAATAAAAAGACACACTTAGAGTCATACCGTTCACACAATGGGTCGTATTGTGGTACAGTTGAGTCCTACATGTAACAAATGACTCATGAATATTTTTCCTAAAATATCAAAACGATCTGAAAGAATTTTCTCAGTTTTAAGTATTCCAGTTGTTTTTTTACTATAATTAATGTCAATTTTAAATAAAAATAGACACTTTGAGTTTTACTGGCCACACCATGCATCAAATTGAGGTGCAGTTGATTCATACACTTCAATAATGACATATATATCATTTTCATAAAGTATCTAAAAAATATCAATGTGTTTTCTTAATTTTCAGTATGTCATTTATGGTTTTTTACTAAAATATCATGTCAAACTAAAAACACACATTGTGAGTCATATCGATCACTTTGTGAAATAGTTTGACATGAGACTACTTCATACACATCAAATATTACTTATGAATCACTATCCTAAATAATGATGACAATCAAATCTCATTTTCTTGGTTTTCAGCGAGTGAAATGTTTTGAACTTAAATGTCAACTTTAAATTGAAAATGAACACTTTGAGTCATACTGGTTACACCATGAATCATATTTTGGTTTGGTTGATTCCTAAACATTAAAAATGACTCATGGATCATTCTTCTAAAGTATCATGACAATAAGAATGTGTTTTCATGGTTTTCATCATGTCATGTATTCTTTTTTATTTAAATTAATGTCAATATTAAATTAAAATACCCACATGGAGTCATATAGTTCACATCGAGCATCATATTGTGGTTTCGTTGACTTTTACCTATAACAAATGACTCATGGATCATTATGTTAAAATATCAAAATAAACTGATTGTGTTTTCCAGGTTTTTAGTATGTCACTTTTTATTTTTACTACATTTAAGGTTTATTTTAAATAAAAAGAGACACTCTGAGTGCCACCCAAAACATCGTGCATCATGTTGAGGTGTGGTTTATTCATACACATCAAAAATTACTTATATATTGTCTTCCTAAAGTATAAAAACAATCTGAATTTTTTTGATAAATTTTCAGTATACAAGTTGTGTTTTTTTATTAAAATGTCTTTTCAAATTGGAAACATGAATTTTTATTCATACCAATCATATCGTGCATCGACATGAAGTGATACTGCCTCATACATGTCACAAATGAATTATGAATCACTTTCCTAAATTATCTGAAAGATCATAGAACATCTGCATCATTTTCAGTGAGGGAAACATTTTGAACTAAAATGTTATTTTTATAATGATAATATACAATTTTAGTCATACCAATCACACGATGCTTTGTATTGAAGTGTGGTTTATTCCAATATGTAAAAATGACTCATGGATATTTTTTATAATGTATCAACACAATATTAAAGTGTTTTATCATTTTTCAGTAAGTCTGTAATTCTTTTTTACATAAATTAATGTCAATTTTAATTAAAAAGACAAACTTCAAGTTATACAATTAACACTGTGTGTCGTATTGAGCTTTAATTGAATCCTATATCTCAAAAATGAATCATGGATCATTTTCATAAAATATAAGATCAATCTAAATGTGGTTTCTGGGTTTTCAATATGTCACTTGTTCATTTTATTAAAATCAATGACAATTGTAAATAAAAAGTGATACATTGAGTTAGTCTGACCATACCATGAATCATATTTAGGCGCAGTTGATTCCTACATATCAAAAATGTTGTATAGATCATTTTCCAAAAGTATCAAAACAATCTGAATGAATTTTCTCATTTTTCAATAAATTAGTTGTGTATTTTTACTAAAATGTCATTTTAAACTGGAATCATGAATTTTGAGTCATTCGGTTGCATCGTGTGTCCGTTTGATGTGAGGTAACTACATACATGTCAAAAATTACTTATGAATCACTACCCGTAATTATTAAGACAATTTGAGGATTTTTTGGTTTTTAGTGAGTGAAACTTTTTAAATTAAGTATTCTATAATTTAATTTAGATTATGTTAATGCAGTATAGAACAAATAATATTATTAAAGAAAACAAAGTATATTTAATAAAACATTACCTTATCATTGAATTCCGAGTTATAGCCTCAAATTCCTATATCTCACAAGCATGTGTATCTTCGAATAAACCACCCCGACTCAACCAAAAGAATCCAACTGTATGTGGAAACAATTATTATGTGAGTACTACTAATAATAAGTAAATTAAACATATATATGAAACAATTCATCACATCTATGGACATCACATCTTATTGCTTATTTTTTACATTCTTTCTTTAGGTATGTTTCCCATTTTGTTCTGAGAACATCTATATCATCTTGTGAATATGACACTTCTCGATGGTCATAGTAGTATTGGACAAATAAAAATACACAAATTATTAATAAATATTGATAATGAAAGTGTAATTATCTTGAAAAATACATCTTTTGGGATTCTAGTTTGTTCATGTAATATGATCTCTATCATAAATTTAAGAACATAATAACCACAATATCTTCTATTTTTTTGGACACTACAAAAACATTAAGGACAATAAGTAATTTATTTTTATGTGAGTTTGGATAGTTAAATCTTATTATATATAACATGATATATTTCCAGTCGTAGAACGTTTTAGGGTCCTCATGCTTAGCACCTAGCCTCATTCCTTGTTTCTCATTATATTGATGTGCCTCCCTGTCATAACAGAATCCTCATTAAAACATAATCTAAATAATATAACATGATTTTTAGTTCTAAAAAGTAGGATGTAGTTTATTAAAAATTGAAAAACTCTACCATGTTTGGTAGGTTTGTTGGATATCGATGCATTGAATCCAGTAAATAAATCATTACAGTATCCAAATTGGTTTCAATGAGAATCTAATGTTGCCTAAAAAAAGAGGAATAAGTAATGAAAGAAATGAAAATATATTTTATATGATTAAATTGTACAGTTTTACCCTTGCATAGTTGGTATTTAGAAGAGTACTTCATTTAATTGTTTTCTTTCAAATGATTTGACTAGACCAGCCACTATTTCAACCTTTTTGGATTCTATTTTTGTTAGTTCTCTATAGGTGATGTGAGGACTAAGGAGTCAAAATTTTTTCATTGGAAGATCCATTCTATTGTTTTTGATATATACACTTTCCAAAAATATGAAACTTATTTAGTCATAATTAACACAGTATATTAGATTTTGGAAAATCAAATCATGAAAACATACCTCATGAATACATTTACAACAGACCCACATAGACAATCATAATTGAAGTTTTCATTTAAATTATTAACACCAAGGTAGTCTTCAACTTCCTATTTTTATATATTTTCTTCAAAATCAACTATGTGAATACTACCATATTTTAAATTTGTATCCACATAAACCTTAAATTTTAGAAAATGAACATATAGAACGGACAGGGTAATGGTGCTTTTAGTATATGTTTTAAATCGATTGGTCAATCCTTTAGATGGTTTTGAGTTGGTCATTTATTTAAAAAACATCCATTTGTCTATTTTTAAAAATATTCATCAGTTGAAACCTTTATTTATTAATGGTTAATGGTTTATCTTCAGAAATATATTGGAAATGAATACCGCATCATTGACATGTTTTTTACATGATGTGGTGTCCATGTGATGAATGTTCCAAAATCTTTTCCGACCATATGAATATCTTACTAATCAATTAGAACCAGTATCTTGGTTATCATTTCATGAGATATGCTAATTTAAACTATCAAATGACCTGTTGGAAGTGATTTATTGTGTATATTATCATTTTGGATATTGAACACTATATCCCACACTCTAATGTAATGGTTGGAGGTTGATAGATATAGATCATAATCATTATCACCCTATATAATAACATTACAGGAAAGGTATCAGTGTCTGTCTGATTCACATTTCATAGAAAAAATTATTATAACGTTGATTAACTCAGCTAATACATTACTTCAAGGGGAATTTCTTACCTTAAATATAGTGGGGGTGGGGCAGGATCTTCACATAATGTTTATTCATGAGTTTTTTATTATCTTTTCTTCTCTCCCATAAAAGTGTCTAGCATCTATATTAGCCATTGGAATTTTTATTCAAGGGTAGATAGTCTTTCTCTCATTTTTTTCATTTCATCACTTTTATCCACTTGTTTTTTTCTCAAAAATATGTTTGGGTTGTGACCACATAACCCACATCTATGAAGAGACCATACTATTCTAGCCACATCAAGGCTAATAATAGTATGTGTTCATCAAGTATAGGTTTTACAGATTGACTATGTCTAATAGAAAATATAGGAAAATATGTAATCATTGTTATATAATAGATATTTAAATAAAATCAAAATTTTATCATGTCTTGAACATTTTTTGCACAATTTTTCAGTGTTTTCATTTATTAGTTTCCTATAACTATTTACACGTACATCCATGCATAGAACATGGCGTGGGATAAAGTTAATTTTGATTTGGAGTCACCAATCTATATATAAATATATTAACATAATTATGGTGTTGTTTCAAGTCACATAAAATTATTATAGTATATTTAAAATATGTACCAATTTTTATTAAGTGAAGCATACCCTATCCTTACTTTATGATAGGGGTATGTTGGTTTTTTTCCCATTCCATATTTCCAGAACATAGTTGTTTTTTCATAAATAAAAAATTGTCAATCAAATTAATGAAAACACGTATCTTAAAAAATGTATTATTTGACTCAATTTAGCTGAAAAGAAACATCCACATGATGTCCAGTAAATGTATCCCACAATTCTTGGGTTATTAAGTGTGCATTGATATGTGGTTGGTGTTAGTCTATTTCCCCTTTAGCATATTTAATTTGATGTCTCTTAAGAATTGTGAAATATACTCTATAAATCCTTCAAGAAATCATGAATACATATTTATGTGTGGGATTTATCTACTATAAATGAACTCTATAAGGGATGATGAAGAGTAAGTCAATGTTTAATTATTTTATTTTTTAGCAAAATAAAGAAATGATATCATAATGTTATAATAATCTCTACCCAAATCATTGTATTAAGTGCAGGAACAACATAGTTCCATGAATCTACATCAATCGACACCTGTTGTTGAATGTAAATTATAATATAACTACTGAACATGGCATTCTTGGTATAAACATGATGGCCCCACACATTCCATTGGACATCATATTTGATGCCCCTTTTATATTAACCTTAATGATCTTTGCTGACACCATAAAACTACAATGCTCCTATTTTTTCTACATCATTGACCCTTTATCACATACCATTTCCTTGTATTCATCATCGTCAATATGTTCCATTCGAGAAGTATCATCGACATGCACAGATGGCCATTGTACCTATGCACTGGGAGTATCAATAGGTTGAGTAACCTATTTTTCCTTAGGATTGGGAGCACCATCACATGTAGAAGGTTATTGTTCCTATTCACTATGAACAATAGAAGGTTGGGGGAAATTTTGTGCCTCGAGATTGGGATCACCAGTATGTAAAGATGTCATTATCTAAAGAAGTTGTTTAAAATTTAACTTAGATTACATAAATACAGTAGAGACCAGATAATAAGAAGAGTGAACATGATTAATAATAAAAATAATATAACCTGATTATTAAACTCTCTATTTTTTTAAGGTTGAAGTGATTTTACCCCTCTATCAAATATCCAAATCCTTTCATTGTGGTTTTCTCTAATATAAAATACGCCATCTATATTCGGACCGCTGGGAAATTATTGTGACATCCTGATTAAACATTCACCTCAGTTGAATTTTCATCTAACCCTCCAGTGGTTTTGGTCGATAACAGAACAATTGACCACATTTGGTTTGTTGGATATAGAACATAAAATAATTATACTACCTGAGATTCCATTATAAATTGTTCGCATTTCTACCATTACTTACTGAAATCAACATTCATGAATCCCAATTCATCTATTTTAACAGCACTACTATTATCATCCCACTATAATTGAAATATTGGCACATGGAATGTTGTATAATCCAAATCCCATATTTTATTGATGATTCCAAAGTATGACATTTTCACATAAATAAGATTTTTGTCCTTAGTACCAAATACATTCCTTTCTTTCTCCATAGGTGTAACTCAACTACTTTTCCTGGTTATATCTTCATGATGTTCATATTTATAGAATGTGTAACCATTAATTATATAACCATTGTAATATAATACATACACGGTTGGTCCTATGGCTATCCATCTATGTCATTCAAAGATTGATTCCATATTTTCATTTGTCCCTTTCAAAATATGGTCCTTAAACCGTCATATATACAATTGATTATGTTTATTTGATATCCATATTTCATCCATTTATTGATTAAAATGCATAAGAGTTTCTTTGCAGTTTAAACATATGGGGAAACCTCCTAAATTTTATGAGAAATGTAAAGGTGAGCCTACTCCAACACTCTAATATTGATTGTGACAAAATCTCTTATAGAAATTCCTTCTCTTGGAATCTTCCCAGTGTGAAAAAATTTCCATATACCAATGATTTACACAATGGATAGGTATTTGGTACAAAATTTATTGTCTTTTTCAACAATATATCACTCCAAAATACAACCCTCTAACCGACTTCAATTTTTGAAATACAATTTCAATATCTTCATATACCATTCAATGGGATGCATCCATACATAGTGTACATGACCACATAATTGAATGGGGTTTATCAATAAAATGAAACATCATATCAAAGAATGTTGGTATGATGAACATTTACTATTCAAAGAATATGGGGACAATTTCTCATTCCATAGTCAGCAATTTTGTTAGGCCTATAACATTACTGTATATATATTTGAAGAAGAAACAAATATTGGTAAATTTAAGATGAACATTCTTGGAAAAAATGAAATGTAAAGCTCTATGAATTATATTTTTAACAAAACATGACATTAATGTGATATTAGACCCTTTAACATTAAATAATTCATTAACAAGATGTTATTTATATTCAATGAGTACCCTTATGGAATCATTACATTATTCAGGAAGTTAAAAAATTGATATCTACCTTACCTAGAAAGAGTGTAAGAAGTGGGAGGAAGAAAATCCATTTTTCACCTTTCCTTGGCACCAACTCTTACCGTATTACCATATCAACCATGTCAAACATACCCTTAATTCCATTATTTTTTAGGTGCCTTTAGAAACATGCCTATGAAAATATCACATAAGTTTTATTCAATATGCATAACATTAAGAAAATGTATGACATACAGAAAATTATGGTATGGTAATTCAAAAAAAACTAATCTCATTATCAAACTTTTTTTCATAAGGTTTTCGAAAATGGTTTACCAAAAGAAATGTCCACATGTTTTACTTTCTCAAACATTTGATCACCTGTTAGTGGTGATGGTGAAATACGTTCTTCAAAACATCCATCGAATAATGTCATATAAGATATGTACTTATGTCATCGGGGAATATATTTTTGGTTTCCTAGAAACATGGTTTTCTATGAATGATTCAACCTAAATGACTATGTATGTTGTTTGAAAATGGGACACCCATGAGTTACTTTAATGCTATATCCTAAAAAATTTCTATATGAATGAAATTCATTTATCATCCCATACGTCATGGATCTCAATGTCAAATATTCATTTCTCTATGCATCATACAACGTAACACCTGAATTCCACAATAATTTATAATCCTCAATCAATGGATCCTAATAAATATCAATATCATTACTCAGTTGTTTTGATCCTGATATAGGAATAGATAACATGGTTTATTTTCTTTTATTGCATTACTGTAGTGGAAATTTATAATTTACCAACATAACCAGCCATGTAATGTGAGTGTTGCTTTGAAAACCAAAAGGATTCACTTCATCTATAGATAATGCAATAATATGGTTTCTCATATTGTTTCCACATTCAGGGTACTCATTACAAATTCACTTCCACTAAGTAGTGTCTTTCATGTGATATTGTTTCCCATCTTTATTTTTGTATCTACATGTCACAACTATTTCCCACCAATATCCTCACTTTCATATAGCTTCCCAAATATTATAATGATTGTAAAGTACAATAAAACATTCATTGGAATGGATTAAACATTCATGAATCGAGAAGAACCATACTTTGGGAATTCACTAATTGATTTTTAGACCTTGTGAAACAGTATAGAATCATTCAGGTTTGCATGTATTCTTTCAGAGATAATACACATTTAGCGTATCATTTGTTTTTCATTGTATGTTTGTCTTGAGAGAATATTATATTAAGGGGGAATTTCATTCAAGAGAGAAGTAATTCTATAAAACTATAGTCACTCCATTATTTTCGTACTTTCATATTATAAAACTTCAGTATGGGTGAAAATGTTGTATAATTAGTGAAACTATCATATAATGATACCTTTTCACAACTATTTAACTTCTCAAACAATTTTGGGAAATCATGAAGTTCATCTTAAACTTTCCTTATCATTCCCTCAATAGTATCATCATCATCATTCATATCTGTAATCACATCCTTGATAAAGTCTTCTTCATTTTCCACACTTATAATCATATCAGCTGATTCATAAAATGTATTGTCATCCCATCCACTAGCTACATTCATTTTCCCCCATGTTTTTTCCATCAATTATAACTTTGATCTATTCCATGAAAGAAAAATTGTTCTTCAAACTCCTCTATACTAATTTATATTTAATAAAATTAACATAAACACAGAAATAGGATTTGAGAAGTGTCATATGCATGATATTTTTCAAGAATGATGAACTCTTTAACACTATATTCATACTCTTTTTGTCATACAATTTTTATCTATACATTATTTATTCATATCTATCCTACTTGATATGTTAATATTAATATTTAACAAAATAAATACACAAAAGAGGCCTTTCAAATATGGGGTACTGGAAATTTTAATGATAGTTATTATTTCCTTCTATTGCCTAAGATTAAACCCCTTAGAAGCTACCACCAAACCAGAAATAAAATTTAATTATAGAGGACTCCCCTTATTTAAACAATGCAATTGAAGTTGGATGTAATATTGGTTTATAATTTACAATGGGGTTAAACATTATTTCAAATTTTGCAGGAGTTAGGTCATGATGGATATCCTATGGGTTGGATAGAGTTTGTGATATTCCCTTTCCATGGTGTTATTATCAATCTACTTGTCTTCCTTAAATAATGTAATCGTTTTCTTAATTATATAAATATCTTAACATAAAATATTTTGGAAAAAATATATTTCAGATGTCCTTTAAAAACTATTTTTAAAATCACACATGAAATCCCATTAAAACCCAAAAAAAAATCATAAATTCCTCTTTAAAATAACACACCCTTTTTAAAATAAACTAATTAGTTCCAAACACTGTTTCACAAAACCACAATTCTGTTTTTAAAGAAATCACTGAAAATTCATGAACCAACGGTCTTTATCATTTAAAATGAGTGACAACCATCTATATTTTAAAAATTATCATTTAAAACACCACAATACCCTTGTTAAAATGAAATCATCATTAAATAATATTTTAAAACATTCACATCCCTTTATGATAGAAAATTGGGTGAGTTGAAAAACACTTAGCATGCAACCTATGTCCACACTGAGTGTTTAAATTATTTTAAAGCTATCTAAAACCAGTAAAAGGTTATGTTGAACACATGTAATATTTTATGAAACATTTCAAAACACTTGAATTATTTTAAAATAACCACTTAGTAATTCTCATAAAGACATAAATCCCAAGTGTGGCACTTTATAAAAGATACATGAATAAAAAATAACCCAAATTTTATAAAATATAAAGCTATAAAAGGATTAAAAATGATCCCAAATATAAAGGTAAAACAAAAAATAATTTTTTTCTAGAAGGGAACTTTATAGTAAATATCTTAAAATAACAAAAAAAATTAATATTGTCTTTTTATGTCCTATGATGACCTCTACATGACATTGTCATTATATCATTAACAAGTGACTGTGGAACACTACTATAAATGTGTTACCCTTTCCTTTTAACTGTATCGTAGAAAAATAATCCTATAAATTCACCAATGTGTATATTTATAGTGTGAGAAAAGATCCTAGTATGATATCATCAAATACTTAATTCCATTCATTTTTTATGAAAAATAAAAAAATTATAGTTTTAGGGAAAATAATGAAAATAACTTTATTACAAAAGGTTGAGTAAATACAACTAAAAAACATATATTTTCATTTTAAAGAAAAAAAATTTACCAAGATACAACCATAAGATAAGGTAATAATAAAACATCAAGAATCAACCATTAAGGGGTACCTACCAAAGGCTTAAGGATGTAATCTAAGCTGAAAAATTAAGGGAATAATCACACTAGAATATTGTTGCAATACAAATGCAACACAGTCAACTCATCATTAATATCCTTAATGAGAGGGAAATCTAGTATCTTGTGTGTGACCTAATTCAGGGTATAAATAAATGTGTGGTAATAATATTATAACTTAGGTATTTATAATTCCCGCATCTCCACCAAAATATTCCTAGGATGTGTTTATAAAATCCCAACACTAAAAATCAATGAAACACATTTATAAAATTCTCTTGTCAACATTTTATAACATCGATTGAAGTATCCACTTACACATCAACATCCATAATTAAACATGATAGAATTTCAATTATATATTTGAAAAAGATATATATAAAACACCTCGATTCATCCGAAATCAATCATCAAAATGTTAATAAAAACCCAAAAATAGACCCCACATTCAATATAAGTTCCATATATAAAGTGTTTTATCTTATTTATCCATTGAAGAAAATTATATTTTATCCAATATACTCACTAGAATCACTCCATTATAATACCAATCATGATACATTTCATCTAAAAAAATCCCTATAATTTTTTTAATATATCAAACCACTTCATCCAAACATGTTCTAACATTTAGGTCAATCTATATCTAGTAATTTTAATTATACAAAATTCATATACAACTATACATAGAAAATTATCATACGTTTCATATAAAATTCCCAAAAACCCAATCAAACTCTTTACCATTCAAAAAAACATTTTGTCACACTAATGAATCAAACCAAACATATAGTTCATAAATCAAAAAGATTTATACTAGTAGAACCCTATAATTAGTCTTTCACTATCTAATAATTCCAAATAAAATAATAACATACCTTATATTTGGACTTCCATCAGCAGTAGTAGGGTATCTTGGTGGAGGAGGCCACATAGGAGTTCATGGAAGAGGTGACGTTTGAGGTAGAGGTGGGTTTGTGTTGAAAAAGGGGCTCATCAGAAGAGGTGGGGTTTTTGACAGAAGTGAGTTCACGACCAAGGAGGGGCTCATGGTGGAGCTGGAGTTCATGGTAGAGATGGGGTTCATGATGGAGGATAGATTTGCCGTGGTAGGGGATGGACTCAGGGAGGAAGAAGGGCTGTCGGTAGAGGAGGGGTCAGTGGAGGTAGTGGAGGGGTTGGGCTAGAGGAGGGGACGATGATGGTAGAGGAGTTATCGATGATAGTTGCAAGGGATGGCTTCCTCATGAGAAAGAGGTGTGCGAGAGAAGAAATATTTCATCATGATTTCAAAAGATCATGAGTATGAACCATCAAAAATCTATTTTCCATGTTTATGCTATTGTTATTCAAGACTAATTAGTCCTGAGGAGTTGGAAGACCACTTGATCTATCATGTAATAGATCAAAGATATAAATGTAGGACTAAAAATAGGAAAAACTGGATGTAGATAGTGACTCGAATAACAATACATTTTATGAATCATCTGATATGATTACAAGAGTGATAAATGATGAATAATGTTTCAAGGATATGATTATAGGTGTGAATGATGATGGATATCGTATTGAGTAAATGAAAATGAAAATTTAATATGAGATTCTCGATTGTCTAAAATTGGTTAAGAAGTTAATGAGTTATGAAAATACACCGTTGTTAGCCATACTAATTCTATTTAATATAAAAACTTGCAACAAATGGAGTAATTCGAACTTTAATGAACTAATTTCACTCGTAAATGATATTATCCCAGAAGATAATGAGTTTACCTATATAACATATGACTCTAAATGAATTCTATGTTCAACACGTATGATCTCAAAAATAATACATGCATTTGAAAATTATTGTGTACTCTTTCTCAAGAACCAGTATGGTGTTTCTCAATACAGGAATGATTAGTTATGTCCTACAAAAGTTATATTCTACTTTAGAATCATTCCAAGAGTTCAGTTCCCATATTAATGTGTTGAGACTATATGTAAAATAATGTGGCAAGAAAATAAAAGAAATAAAGATGAGAAACTTCATCACCTAACAAACTCTCCTCAGTGGAAAAAAATTGATCACAGATATCCTGTATTTCGAAATAATCCAAGAAACCTTCATCTCACACAATCTACAGATAGAGTCAATCCTTTTGGTTTTCGAAGCATCACTCATAGTAGATGGTTGATTATGTTGGTAAATAATAAATTTTCACCATGGTAATTAATGAAATGAAAATACATTATGTTATCTATGTTTATATTATGACCAAAACAACCATGTAATGATATTGTTTGGTATTTGTATCAATTGATTGAAGATTTGAAATTACTGTAGGATCTAGGTGTTACATTGTATTATTTTTATAGAAATTATGATCTCACATAAAGATCAATATTATATTGGATGATGAATTACATTCTTTCTTATGGGGGTTTTTCAGGCACTATCATTAAGGGAACTCTTGGATATACTGTTTTAAAACAAGGTACACAATCAATTGGGTTGAAAAATTCATTGAATACTATGTTTCTAGGACATCAAAATTTTTTACCATGGTGACCTAAATACCAATATCAGATGAATTCATTTTATGGAATTTTTGAATAAGGTATAACTCCATCGACACTAACAGAAGATAAACTATTTTAGAAGGTAAAATATTTGAAAACTACTTTTGTTAAATATTTTAAAAAAAACCCTTACATGAACTGGTTGGATAAAGAGGTCACTTTTTTTTTGGAATTACTATAATGGATTTTTTTTATGTTAGGAAATTTCTTGATTTTATGAATGTTGAAAAATGTATGTGATTGTTTCATTGCAATGTTACTAAATTCACTTGGTAAATAAAGGATGGAATTACGGCTCGGTTGGAAGTGACTGAAATGGATATATTGGAAGAGTTGGCATTAGAGAAGAATGAAACACAAAATATTCTTCCTCTAAGTGTTTACACTCTTTCCAGGTAAGAGATATTTCTATTTTAAAAATACATAAATGATTCAAAGGTTCAAGTGGGGTATTCTTCAAATATTAAGAATATCACATCAATGAATGATTTAAAGTTAAAGTTTATTAAATAACATGACTATCATTTTTTGATGCAGCATATAATTATTGTATCTTTACATTGAATTTATCCTTGTAATTTTTATCATATATTAACCAATAACTATTTATTTTTCAATGATAAATGCAACAATCTAATAGACCATGTGAAATTTAAAATTGCGGAAAAATAAATTATAGTCATATATGGAATTTGGATATGTTTTTTCCACCATTATTCTTTGATATGATATATAACTTGGTTAGAGAGATTCAACTATTACATCATTAATATTATATATTTATGTACCCAATTGAATGGTATATAAAGATTTTAAAAGGGAATATCAAAAATAAAAGTTAGCTAGAATGTTGTATTGTAGAGTGATATGTTGTTGAGGAAGCCATTGAATTCCATACAGACTATCTATCCAATGTGGAAAGAATTGGTCTACCTAAATATCCACATACTAGGGGGCTTATGGGTAATGTGATCTTCATAATAAATTTTTTCACAATTACTATTATAGAGTGGGAGTATGCTCAATTATACATTTTTCATAACAATTTAGATGTTGCGCCATATGTTGTAATAAGAAAAGTAATTATTTGATATTTTATTCTCTCAAGGAATGAAATATGGATATCAAATACACATAATAAATAGTTTATAGGATTCTTTGAAGTAAAATTATTAAGGATTTAACTAAAAATTTAGATTCAATTTTAGAATGACTTCAATGGATTTCATTAGGAACAAGTATACTTGTATTATCATATAATGGTTATTTAATTAAGGGTTATAAAATATATAAAAATGAACATGATGAACATAATACCGTGAAAAATTGTGGAGTTGCAGTTTTGATAGAATTGATGCATGTTTCGGGTACCAAGGAATGAAATCTAATTTATGAGAATTTCTCATACTTTGGCATCATCTAAAAAATTTAGGAGATGGATTACACAACAATCCATGTGTTGGGTTTTTAATGCAAGTCAGTTGATAAGAGGAGTGAAATTAAATTTTTTTTATTAGGATTAGTGAATGTGATTTTTGATTAGGAAGTGTACAAAGAAGAACTGCTTATAATGACATCACAAGCAGTATAACTATTTTATGTTCTAGATCTTACAAAAAAAAGTGGTCAATTGTTATGATATCATACCAAACCACTAAAGGATCAGATATCTATTCGATTGAGGATGACCCTTTCATTAGGACATCACAATAATTTCATAGTGGTCCCAATATGGATGAGTACTTGTTTGTTAGATGAGACCAAAATGAGGGTATTTGGATACTCGATAGAGGGGACAGATCCCTTCAACTTAAAAAAGAGTTAAATAATTTTGTTATGGTTTTTGGTAATATACATTATCATCTTTCCACTACTGAATTTATGTAATACAAATTAAATTTTAAACCAATTCTATAGATATTAACTTATTCACATGATGATTCTCCTAATCATATTGAATTGTAGGTTTCTTAACATGTTAATGCTCATATTGTTGATTAACAACAATCTTCTAAACATGTTGGTGCTACTAATCTATAGGATCATCATATTGACTATGTTGAAGCAATGTAAATGGTATATGGTGAACAACATTTGTCCTAATAAAACTGGTATCATCATGGAATGTCTGTGTTAACAAAACATATTATGGAAAGAGACAAACATGTCAATGGAATGTATGTGGATATCCAGTTAACACAAAAAATTCCTTGTTCAGTAATTACCTTAGGCTCACCATGTGAATGCATGCTTCAGTTGATATAGATTTATAGAACAACATTGTGATCGCGCATATGGAACTAATTTGGGAAGATATTAAGGTAACATTATGATATAATTTCTTTATATTACTAAAATAAATAATAATTAAACATAGATTTACTCTTAATTATCATGTGAAGAGTGTATTTATTACAGATGAATACTGATTGAAACTTGGGTTAATTCTCATTGGAAGGGATCATAGAGGGTTTCAAATAATTCTTAGGAAGTATCATCTTAATGAAACTAAAGGGAAAATAACTCTACACTAGCCACATATGTATGCACACATGATAAACCAAAAAACATAAAATGTGTTTATTCATCATCATCTAGAGAATCATTTTTAGATATATTTTTATTGGTAATACATTGTTTGACAATACCTGTACCAATCACATTAATTTAGAGATGTTAATTATTGAAATAGAAACTACGTGCTGAAAACAAGCAACATGTAGCAATTTCAACATACCTATATCATAAAGTGAGGATAAGTTACACTTCACATGAAAAAAAATTATGTATTTTAAATCTTAAACAATAATTTTATGTTACATGAAATAAAAAAATGATTATATTTCTTTGTTTATGTATTGATTGATGAATCAAAATCTAAAGACACTCATATCCCAATGTTGGAGTTGGTTCCCTAGAACCAACTTTTGTGTACTTTATAATAACCTATATTAATTTTTTAATATTTATAAACACCTTATCACATAATGATTGTTCTTCCATGTGACATAGTATGTGATAATTTCCTAGGAGTAGTTATCACGCTAAATGGTCATAGGAGTTCCCTACTACGATGAGAGCCTAGAAGTGCCACGATAGTATTCTTAAATATATTTTATATAGCCATATGAAATCATTTTAGGGACACAAATGATACAGGATATTATTGGTGAAGACTCATAGGACATTAAGGTACATTATAATGACGTACACCCTCGGTAATATTCAGTGTAGGATATTATGAGAATGGGACCGGCTAGTAGAAAATCCACATTTATAAGTGTGATTAGATGTTGTTATCAACATACATGTGTATTGATCCATAAAATTTAATATTATTGTTATTTATTATTATTATTCATGTACATTGATGTAGTGATGAAAACCGTGAAGGCATATGTTCATGGTGCGGTAGAATACATTAGGTGCGTCACAAGTAGTATTTCCTTAATGAATAATGTGAGAAATAATTTGTCCCTTATGTAATTTAATGGAAGTTGATATCTCAAGGCCTATATGGAAATAATATAGCCTGAATAAATCCATGGAAATGGTGTTCTATTAGCATGATTGATTTCTAAATAGGAAAGAGACATGAAGTGCACAGGTTAATGGAACCATCATGATACCTTTTGGATTAATGATATCATGATAAATGGATTATATTGTACAGTAAGAGTCCTCATGAGGTATTATGTAATTGCGACATTAACATGTCTCTATATGGGTTCCGTAGTGTGTTTCCTGACACCAACCATGGAAATTGCGTGGCTTCACATAATGCCCCCGACAAACAGGCCAAGAAGGTCACACACTGAGTGTATCTAGAATCCTAGTTAAATTATTATATTATTTTAGAAGTGGAATAAATATTATTCCCACATGAGGTTTAATAATTATTCATGTTTATTTGATCACATATATTTTGTCACCAGTAATTCGAGAGAATATTTTTTAGCAAAATATTTAATAAATATTTATTTTCTATTTAGTGAATCTAATGTTTATCTATTTATTGGAGAATAATGAATTATTATTTTTATTAAATAAATAGTCATTATTCAAGGCCTGATAAATATTATCGAGGAATGGAAGACAATTTTTTTGATTCGGTGAGAAATAATATATATATATATATTGAATATTATTTTAATAAATAATATTTAATTTAATCCTCAATTTTAGATCATGGAAAGAAATAAAGATAATAATATTACTATAGACATGGGGTTCTGTAGGGATTACAAAAATAATAAGGGTTCATGTGAAGTAATTATTTTATAACCCTAACCGTATATAAACCCAATTGTATTATTTTATTAAGAGATCCAATTAATTTTGGTTTTGTACAATAATATATGGGGATAATACTCTCAATCCATATAGATCTCCCTCATCCAAAACGCTCTCAAGATTAGAGAGAAACTGTCCCCCACTACTACACTCAAGTATAGATAAATTGAAGAGAACCATTACTTGATAAAATTGTTAGGGTGATCAATGGTGAATGATGTAAGTGTTAGGATATTCTGTGCTAGCACATTGAGATTCCTATAGAGACGTTCAGAGGTTTGTGGAACACATGTGTGTGTCTACAAGAGGGAATATTTTTTTGATTCTTCTAATGAGAAAATGATACGACATAGAGACATTGGAACATCCATCACTAAATAAATAATTCCTTGCAAGGTAATTCTTAAATTTCTTATATTCATTATATATAATATGTGATGATCCTACGCTTTGGTTCCAACATTTTTATCTTGTCTATAATCTTTGATTATATTTAATTGATCAAAATATTTAACATCATGTAAATATTTGATTAATCATTGATCATGAAAAAAAATCCTAGTTTGGAATTCCCCATCCAATGCATCCACTATGAGTACAAACTACAAGTTGTGTAAAAGGGGTCATATAATTATTTATAGTTATTTTAATATCATTAATTGATTTACAAATTTGTTTTTTGATTTCAATTATAGTTAAATAGTTCTTTTATTTGAATAAAACGATGTGGTATTATTTATCATTTTTATCACAAATATAATCAAATCGATTAATTATTTGAACAAAAAAATTCTAAGATATCATCCGAAGGTGATGAAGAGTCTAGTCGAACAACACAAGAGTAAAAACTGTGTATCTTAGCGACACACACTACGTACCCATGTTTAATAAACCCTGAATTAATTCAGAATTAATTCAAACCATGTTAATTTATTATATACTATGAATTTAATTACCCAACACGTGTTGACCAGGCCAGCCTGGCACATGGCCATCCAAAGTACACACCATGTGACTATCATACAAGATACACATTCCATTACTCATAGACAGGCTGGGTATCTTCTTACACAGCCTACATGATTTTTAATCATGTAACTCAGGTATCACAAACCGTGTATCCCATGTACAAATTGTTCACTCTAATATTTTTCCATGGCACAGTTACATGTCAAGTCCCTAGACATGTTCCATGGATAGACGGTGAGAATAATAGATTACATGTAGTTTGAATGTACACACCATGTACATTTACCAACTTATACAGAATTAGAAATTAATTTAATATATTAGTTAAACCTTATCAAAATCAGTTCCATGTGGTCATTATTTTGTTAGTACACACCATTTGATAGGTTATATGTATATATATATATATAATTTCTAACTAATTTTTTATGTATTTATCATAACTATATTTCACGTACACATCATAATACAATTATTACTCTACACACATATAAATATTAGTCATGATGTAAATAACTTGTGTTCTATGTGTTTATTAATTTTATATTACATTCCAGGACAATATGTGATAAATAGTGTATATTAGATGCACCGTGAGTAAATACTTTATGAATATTTTACATAATGGCTAGTTCGGGTGGGCACTCCCTATGTTTCCTCCAAGGTAAATTTTTTTATATAGTTAAATTTGAATAAATTAAATAATTTTTTTTTGAAATTATGATGTATGAGAATCTCTAGAAAATTCAAATGATAATTAAGATATAAGAAGTGATTAATTAAATATGTAAATTAATTGATTCTAGTGTGATTTATATTAAATATAGACAATTATAATTGAATACTTTTTTATAAAATACGTAATTAGTTTCATATATGTTGATGATCATGAGCATAGACCAGAATTTTTTTTTGATTGGATTACATTAAATTATTATTAAACTAAATTGGTGGATTGCATGTCACCCCTCCTCTCATTATGAGAGGGAATTCATTACCATGGATCCTGTTATGTAAACCCCTTAACCAATCATTTGGTTCCCCACACCTGTGAGGGGGTAAAATCATTTGTAATGGATAGAGATCACAAGCTAGTAGAGTCATTTATTGTTTGGATCCAAGGACAACCCAACCAAAAAATATCATGGAACAATGATGAAAAGGTTTAGGAAATCCAATTTATGTATATCAGGATTCTGGGGTCCACTCAACAGATCAAGGAATTGTGAATTTGTGTAGTTGTCTTTTGGAATGCCTAACAAAACCCTTCAAATTTCATGACTGGAAAAAGTTATGGTAATGATTAGGGGAATATGGATTCTTCCAACTTGAATGCTGAAGAAATAGGATATTCCAAAGCCAATGGTAAGGTCCATTAGGTTTCAATAAAAAAATAGTGAGATTAATTAGTTTTTAAATTTTATGAGATAAAGTACTAAATTTATTCTCTTATTCCTTTTTATAAATGGTAATAAAAATGAATTCAATAATATCACTTTGATCCATACTTGAGAAGGATAAATTTCTCACCGGAACAAATTTTAAAGAGTAGAAAAGGATTGGACACATTATCCTACTTCATAAAAGAAAATTGTATGTTCTTGAAGAACTTATTCCTGAAGCATAGGATAAAAAGGCTTGTGAAGAAGTGTTCTTTCTATATGATAAACATTTAAATTATGGTATAGATATTTAGTGTTTCATGCTATCATCCATGACCACAAATCTTCTAAAGAAACAGGAGGACATGGAAGTGTATAGCCTCATGTCATGCATTTGGGATCTCTATCAATATAAGGAGAGAGAAAAAGAGATAAGAGATCTCCAATGTTTTTTTACAACTATACTTAGAGATTCGATGCCACCTAGGTCTCATTTAGTCAATATTATTGGAAACATTAAATTCTTGGTAATCATAGGGATTAAATTCTTAGATAAGTTATTCTCATAACTCAAAATTTCTTCACTACCTAAGTCCTTATCAATTTAAATTGTTTATTATAACACGATCAATAATGAGAAAATTATTATAGAAATTATTATTATGATCTTCCATGTGGACAAGGATATTGGGCATGAAAAATATGTAGTCCGTATGTTGAATAAGAAAATGAAGAACAAGGAAAAGAGAACCAATAATCATAAAAATTCTAATGATTTTGAGCACTGTCCTTTCCTGAAGAGGATGATCCAGAGTTAGGGAATGTAAAAGGATAAAATATATTTTTCATGTGGAAAGAAAGCTATTGGAAGATTAACTGCACCCAGAATCAAAGAGAAGGTAAAGACACATTTTTTATTGAGTGTAATCTTTCAATATTTATATATTGGGTATTAGATATACCTTGTTGTGCTCACATGTGTATGTAAATATAGGAAGCAAGTACATTACAAAATATATATAGAGGAGAGGTGGATTTATGAGCTACCAATGGTATTAGGATGGATGCTTTATCTGTTAGAGACTACCAAATTTAATATTCAATAGGAATGATATTGGTTTTAAGAGATTGTTATTATACACAAGCTATTACCAAGAATATAATTTCTGTATCCTCCCTAGATACAGATAGTTTTATTTTCAAATTTGGAAATAAAATTTGTTTATTTTATAATGAAAATACATGTTATGGTATAACAAAATTAAATTATTGTGTTTATGCATTTAATTACAACAAATGAATATTGAAAATAGATAATGAATCATGTTCACATGACTCATATATCACACAACTATGGAATCACCATCTTGGTCTTGTAAATGAGAAGGGTTTGAAAAATCTCTATCAATATGGTTATTTATAGTATTTTGAGGTAAACCCCCATTGAAATATTCTATGATTTTTTACAAGGAAAAATAACCAAACCTCTATTTGGTGGATTGGCTAAAAGGGCGACATAGCTTCCAGGATTGGTACACACTGATGTGTATGGACTATTTGCTGTAGAATCTACAGGTGGATATTCTTATCTCATAACTTTTTAGGATGACATGAGCTTATATGGATATGTCTTCATGATGAGGTATAAGTTCTAGTCATTTTAGAAATTCAAAGATTTCAAGAATGATGTAGAGAATCTGCTTGGAGATAAGATAAAGAAGTGTCAATCAGATTGAGGTGGCGAATATCTTAACCAAGAGTTTATCAACTTTTTATTGTCCCAAATCACTACACCTTACACACCATAGTGGAATGGTGTTAGTGAAAGGAGGATATGTACCTTGTCAGACATTGTATGGTTGATAACGAGTCATACAAATCATCCATAATTCTTTTCGGGATATTCATTACAATGTATGATATATACATTAAACTGAGTACCAACTAAAGTGAAAAATGTACTTCCCTTCGGGTTATTGAGTGGAAAGAAACCCATTTTCCATATACACGTGTATGAGGTTGTGAGGAATTTTTAAGGCCTTCCCAGGTAACAAACTAGCACCTCGGGGAAAAAATTGTATCTTTATATGATATCCTATGGAAACAAAGGGATATTATTTATAAAACCCCATAGACAAGAAAGTGATTATCGCTAGGAAAGTAGTCTTTATTATTAGTGGCACTAATATATTTTTTGGAATTTACAACGGCTCATTTCTAACAAACATCAGTCGCAAAAATTCATTTGCAGTAGGTGTCTATTAAAAAAGGTCATTTGTGACAGGATTCCATTGCAAATGTGACTTTGTAAAAAACAACATCACAAATGAAGGTATTTTCAACAATACCTCGAAAATAAACATTAATTAACATAGTTAAATCACTCATCACAAATTATTTTCGTGTTGTTTAAAATAGTGAATGGTGATGGTTTAGCACAATTAATAGTATTTTTGACAAACAGTTGATCCTTCATAATACCTATATTCTTTTCAAAAAATAAAATAAAAAATTTTAAAATAATTAAAAATAATTGAACAGAATAATTTTTAAAAAAATAAATATAATTAAAAATAATTAAACATAATAAAAAAGAAACATTTTTAATTAAATTAAAAAAATTAAAAAAATAACAAAATTAACAATAATTAAGAAAAATTAAAAAATATAATATATATTTTACATTAATAAATAATAGTAAAATTTAATATAAAGTAATAAAGTATATTATAAATTACTAAAATGGTGAAACTCATCAGATTTTCAATCTTCAGGTGACAAGAAATTACCAATTTGTGTCAACAATGTTCAAATTTGTCATTTCTCATGACCTGAAAATTGATGAACTATTTCATTTTCACATTTACGGAAATTTATACAAATTGATATTATTTTACTGTAATTTATAACAAATTATAGTATTTTAAGAAATTTTTTATATTTATACAAATTTGATATGTTTATTTTTTTTATGAATTTATAATTTTTTTATAAAGTTGTAATAATTTATAATAATTTATAAAATTCTATATATATTTATTATGAATTATATGAATTTATATTTTTTTGTAATTTTTATAATTTATACTAATTTATAATAAATTATATTTTTTAAAATTTTTAGTCATTTATACTAATTTTTATTAGCTTATATCAATTTATTTAAAATTATATCTATTTATAAATGTTACTATAATTTATGATAATTTTTACTCCTTGAAGAAAACATTATGATGATTTATAGTGATCTATACTAATTTATAATAATTTAAATTATTTTTTATAAATGTATACAAATGTAAATTAATTTTATCTAGTTTTTAAAATTATACTAATTTTTATTAATATTTACCAAATTTTTGTTATTTTATACTAATTTATAATAATTATTACCAAGTACCACTAATTATTACTAAGTACCACTAATTATTACTAAGTACCACTAATTAACACTAATTATTACTATGTACCACAAATTATTAACAATGTTTTTAATAAATATTACATATCTTTAATTATTATTATTTTATTAAATCAATTTTTTACATTTTTTCTGTAATTAATATTTTGTTAAAAAATAGTTTTTAAATTTATTATCATATATTTTTTTTAAAAACACTCATTCTTATTTATTTCATACGTTATATATATAGATATATTACATACTTTCTCAATCAAATTTATTTACATAAAAATTTACACTTTTAAAAAAATTAACATATCAGATCTATACACACACACACACACGTACATAATTTATAAATAATTTACAAATAGTAAATTTTGATTTTAAAAAATTTTGATTATCTTGAATTAATATTTTATATAAATAATTTATAAATATTTTTGAGTTAATATTTTTTGAATGAATATTTTGGTGGAGTTGATATTTATTTGGAATTAATAATTTGGAATTAATTTTTTTTAATTTATATTTTTAAGTTAAAAATTATTTTGAATTAATAATTTTTACCCAATTTTGGTGACATAAAAGATAATGATTGATTAAAATAAAAAATATTGGTTATATAATTAACATGATATAAAAATTAAAAAAAAAATCATTGCTAAAATATTTTTTAAAAATAAATTTCTATATAATTAACATGATAAAAAAATTAATTATGCAATTTAAAATTAGAATATTTTTATTTGGAATAATTGAGTATTAGAAAAATATATTTTCTGGAAAAAAATTACCTGAACCCACTCGGATTAATAATTTAAAATTTAATTTTGTTATATATATAATTATAAATATATTTATAATGAATTTTCTATATTTTAATATATTTTTACATATATATTTAACTTTATATATATATATAACTATATTATATATATATTTATATATTATATTAACGCATATTTTTATAATTATACATAAATAAATATTTTTATTAATATGTATATTTATACACACAATTACATAAAGATATTTGTAAATTTATATATGAAAATAGGACACAAAAATACATATATCCAAATCTATTGAAATAGCTCATGTGGACCAGATTAATATGAAAACATGGAATAATAAATTTGAATCAATATTAAATACAAAATATAATATAAAAATTCCATACACACATACATATATCCAAACAAAACAATGAGCAAAATACCTAAAAATCAATTGAAATAACTAATAAGGACTAGATTAATATGAAAATAGGGACAAATAAATTTTCCCCAATCCAAAATACCAAATACAACATCAAAATCAGACAAATTTAAAACCTAGGGTTTTGGAAATCGTAATTATGTACTAAAACGAATAAAATGAAAAAATAATGAAAATGAAGACAAGATGAATCGGTACCAAGGTGATTCAATGGAATATCATTAAAAAATAGGCTGTAGTGGAGTAGATCTGAGTGAGGTCGATGCAGGTGGTGCGCGCTGCGGTTTCAGAGATGGTGTGGAAGAAGACGAGGGGGGTTATAATTTAATGTTTATTGGAATAGACTACTCATGATGAAATTAATTGCACCAAAAATATTTATTCCTTCAAATGCACTCATGATGGGCAATAATTCCTGCAAAAATACTTCGTATCTAATTACTATTTTCAATGAACATTGTAGTCCATCATAAGTCCATGTTTCTATAGTTTTTCATGTCGGGCATTGTGATGTATTACAAAAAGTATTTGCGACATATAGTTTATTCTGTTGTAAATGATTTTGTGAAAAAATAAACCATTTATTCCGAATAGGTACCAGTTAGAAAGTATTTCTGACATGACAATTTCCAGTTTCTATTGCCTAATTAAAAATACCCTATATTCTAGTAGTGGGAGAAAATCCTCAAAAAGTACAGTCAAAGAAATATTTTACTCGATTAAGTTGATGCCCACGATATATAAGAGTTGGTAAAATAACATATTCCACATGTCCCAATGGAAGAAGTAGTTCCTAAAAAATAAGTATTTCATAGGAGCACTAGGGAGGTAAGGGAACTATATTGATATGGTTTTTGAGACATCGGATGTGATGACTAATAATTTGTTAAAAATTATGATCCTCTCTCTTTTAAATAGGTAGTATAGATCTCAAATGATAAAAATTAGAAAGAATCGATGAATTCTGAAATGGATTCCATGTATCAGAACCTAGTTTGGGTTCTGGTCAATATTCCAGTTCTTGTAAATACCATAGGGTGAAAATGGGTATTCAAGAGAAAAAATGCACGTGGAAGGTAAATTAAATACCTATAAATAATAGCTAGTGTCTAAATAGTTTAAACAACATCCAGGAATTGAATATTATGAAATCATTTCACCAATTTCCATGTTTAATTACATGAGAATTATAATTTCTATAGTAGATTACCATGACATTGAAATTTGGTAGATGGAAATAAAAATTGATTTTCGTAATCGGAACCTTTAGGATGACATCTGTATGACACAATCAGAAGGGTTTGTGACTATAGGTGACTCCAAAAAAAATTTCAAGCTACAGATATCCAACTATAAATTAATGAAAACATTTAAGTCATGAAATATTTTATTCAATGAATTTATAAAATAATTTTATTTCATTAATAATGAATGACAGCCTTGTTTTTACAAGTTGTTTAGTTGGAAATATATCATTATACTTGTAATAAATGTTAATGAAATATTACTTATTGGAAATGAAATAACAATTATACAGTTTGCTAAGGACTGATTAAACAAGTGTTTCTCCATTAATGACTTAGGTGAAGTATCCTATAATCTAGTGATCAATATTATTCATGATTGATCAAAGAGGAAGCTTGGAACAAGACAATGTATATAGATTGACTATATAGAAAAGTGATTTAGTATGGAAAATCTAAAGGGGATTGGTTCTAGAGTCACATGGTGTACATGTTTCTATAAAAATGTGTCTTTATACATAATAGGGGAAAATGAATGTGTAGATTCACATAATCTTTAGGGATAATATCAATCATGTATTCCTTGTTATTTACAATAATTGATGTTTCCTATGCTTTGAGCATGTCACAACCCACCTTCTTCAAGACGAGGGAAGAGATAACAACTGCCATACCCTTCCTTCCTCAAGATGAAGGAGAGATAATGACCCTAAGTCCCGCCATTAATAGGTCCCAGTGCAATGACTAGCAATAAGGGTATAGAATCTCACACCACATGGAAGACAATACCATTCTTTATAGAATAATTTCGGGAGAAAAGAGAGTGAAATCCAAAACAAAACCATGAATTATTTTGTAAAAGAAACAAAAATTCAGCCCATGCAGGATCTAAACAAAAAATACTACAGAAGTAAAACAAAACACAATGGAAAGTACCAAAAGAAAGATAAACTGAGTGGAAACAACAACTATCCTAATGAATGAGCTAATAAGGTCAATCACGATCCACTAATCCCACCTAGAAACCTAAAAGAAGTTTTATATACATAGTGGTAGCATATAAGTTTACTCAGTAGGAAAACCAAAGTCACTCATGCACAAGTTGGGTAACATACTAATGTCCATGTGAAGACAACAGAAACCAAAGCACCTATCTAGGAAAACTAACCACCTAGCCTCACTAAGGGAAAATCACACAATAATGAAGTCAAGTAAAGTAATACTAATAACACATCGATATTTGGGTACCCCGCACCACTTTAGCACTAGTTAACTGCTCATTCCTAACAATTAATGTCTTTGTGCTACCACTCTTCCTACACGTAGTCCCAATGCCACAACCTGCCCACACACAACTAGGCCTCAAACCATAAACAATCCTACCTACAAACACCTAGGAGACACCCACAATACACCATGCCTGAAGACACACTGCCCTCATCCTGAAGAAAATTGGGAAACAACATGGCCTGCAGACACCTAAGCCTCTAATCCACAACACAACCTTCCCTAAGGATCTTGTTAATTAGTAAACCTCATTAAATTGCAGCCTTCCTGGATAACTTGAGTGGTATTAAACCTCAAGACATCACTTCCTAATCAGATATGGATGAGCGGTATGAACCTGAAAATGGTGCAAGGAAAAAAGTCAGTAACTAATCATCCAGCCTCCCTCAGAGATGTTGATAAATACACCCTCCCCTATGAGATGGGAGTGCTTATCACCAAGTGATCAGCAAGGGTGGGGTGTGTATAAAAATCAAAACACTGAATTTTATATATATAGGTAATCAAGAACTCAGCCCATCCTATGGGTTTCCAAACAACCAACCTTCCCACACAAAACTACCTTTGCTGCAACCCTTACATGAACAACCTCACAAACTACCCCATTCAAAACACTAACCCAACCCCTTATTCATTTAACCACTTTTCATTCATTATTAAATGAGTTCACTTTAATTTATTACAACACTACCAGTAATCTAACAACCAAAACCAACCCAACACAAGAAGAATCCCATGTTTTTAGTCTCACTACAAAACAACACAAAAAAACCATGCATTCCCACTACACAAGACTGTCCCACAGCCACCACACATCGAAAGGCAGTCCCACTTCCTTCCAGATCATTCATTCCACAAACAGGCCCACAACCATAGCTAGAACCGTAGCCCTACTGTGTAAAAATTCCACACATGCCACAGATCGTAAACAGTACACCACCACACACATCAAATAAGGGTAAAAAGTCGGTTTTAGCCCACAACATTCTTTAATTCAACTTTTTTAACAGGGGTAATCACAGAAGGTTTATTCTTCCTTGGGAATCCATAAATTTAACCAAGTGTATGTGATTAATCAGATTTAATGTTACAAAAATTCAAATGAAAGATTATCCAAAAAATATAGTGTCTCCATAGCACAATAAAATACCACCAACAACCATGATTTTCAGAAGACACGCAACCAAAATAATCCATAACACTAAACGAATATAATAGGTAAAACAACCTGTGTACAATGATCACTTCCCTACCCATTATGTTAAGAATATGATTATATTTTATCATCATCTTTAGTAATTTATTACTCTTGTTAAAGAAAAAAATTAGACCATATTCACAGGGAATCATTACTACTCCCACACCGCATGATGAACGTAGGAAGAGAAATTGAGGAAATCCCTAACTGGATGATCAATGGATTGAAGCTCCTACTTATTCCAATACAAAGAGTTTCACGAGCAGGAGACTCCATGAAACCCTAATGAGAGGGGCTCTTCCACAGACAATACTCATCTGGGGAAGAGGGACTCCATGCACACCAAGAAGAATGAAAAGGGATAAGGAAATGAAGTATCAGTTTAAGAAAAGAAAATATCCTAAAAATCATGGAGAATATTTCAATTTTCTTAAAACCCAGATCATGGTATTACTATGTGGCTAGTCAGTTACAATGTAGGTGGAACATCGTGATATACAAGGAATTTAACAATTCCCATCATAAATTATGGAGATAGACCAGCACATGTATGAGAGTTGATAAGTTACCATTTCATGGAAGAAACACATAATAGGGGGGAAACTGGAAAAACATGGGAAACTAAAATTTTGGAAAAGGGTGAGACACTGGTTCAGTGAGACACTGTAATTTTGACACCGTCTTGGTGTATGACTATACGCGTTTCCACCATTTCTGTGTCCATCCATAATTAGTGCCACTATTTTGATGTGTGGTCAAAACGGTGCCACTATAATGATGCGACCATAAATGTTCCACTATAACTACTTCTACTGTAATTGTGTAACCATAATGGGTGTCACTATTTCGGTGAAACCGTTTGGTAGAACCGAGTTTTTTGGAATCTATTGAAACAAGCCACTATGAACTCCGCAAACACTACAAACACTAGTTTTTTCAAAGGGAATAGACCAAACAGGTCTAGGCCATTACATCAGATACCTCTCAAAACATTCTCACCCTCAAGAATTTAAACTTATCAAGAAGAAATAGAGGTCAAAAAAACCACCCCATAAGATACCTTTCAAGGATAAACCATCTTGAGTTGTTTGAAAGATGTAATGTAAGCCTTGACATCTATGAACACCTCCCTGATAGCTATCTCCCCAAACATCTGAAAAAACTGCAAATATCTTATTTCCCCAACACATTGATTAGGGAGATCCTTCCTCTATGTCAAGATATTATCCTCTTTGGGCAACACTATCTCACCCGCACATATTTAATCGCATCTAAATTATGGAATCTTGATAAGTAATTATGTTCTCCCCTCCCCACACATCAGTAATTTTCACACAAACACATTCCAAGTTCAAGGAAATAATTAATCTCATAGAAAACACGGTCATGCACTACATCATAAGGCAAGGAAAAAAGTAAAACACTATAGAGAAACGTAGAATAGTTCCAGGTACTAGGCATGTATTTATTCCTCCCGATCCCAGTACTCTCCTTAAGGGAACCATACCTTCACGACACAAAGACTAGGAGAATGGTCCTTCCTTGTAACACCTTATCCTCATGATCCTCGATCCTTACTGGTCGTTCAATGAACGTTGCCCCGTCCTCAAGATCCAACTCTCACTAGTCAATGATGCGAGGGTCATCGTGTAGATACCAGCGAAGCTGGGAGATGTGGAAGATGTCGTGGATCCTATACAACTAAGGTGGAAATGCTAGCTGATATTCCACCTCACCAACTCACCCCAACACCTTGAATTCTTCGACAAACTTGGGAGAAAGATTACTTCCCCTACCAAACCCTAACTACCCATGTCAAGGGGAAACCTTAAAAAAACATGGTCTACAACCTATAACAACAAAGGCCTCCTCCTACGATCAAAATACGACTTTTTCCAGTCTTGGGCTACCTTCATCCTCTCACACATATGATGAACCTTCTCTATTGTGCTCTACACCACCCCAAGGCCAAGAGCAGCGGTATCCCCAACCAGTATATAGCATAATGGTGAACAAATCGGTCTCCTGTATAAGGATTAAAATGGTTCCATACCAATGGTAGAGTGATATATATTATTAGAAGAAATCTCTAACATTGGAAAGCTTCATACCCATGATCATCTGAAGTCCAGATCACATGCCTGGAATATATCCTCCAATGTTTGGATGGTTCGATCAGTCTATCGATCCATATGAGGGTGGAAAGTAGTGTTAAGGTGTAGCTAGGTTCCAAAAGAATGATGTAATTCCATATAGACACATGAGGTAAACCACACATCTCAATCTAAAATTATGGATCCTGGAACCCCATGCAACTGCACCACCATTTCCACATACTTCCTTTCCATGGAATCCACTATGCTCGACTCCTTCATCGCCATGAAGTGAGCCGATTTCGTCTACCAATACACGACCAACCATATATCATCACAGCCACCCTATGCCCTGGGTAGTCCTATGACTAACTCCTTTGAGACATCATCCAAATTCCACTAGGGGAGGTCAAAGGACTAAAGAAGACCTCCATGAACACGGTGCTTAGCCTTAACCTACTGACACACCAGAAACATTGCCACAAACTCATCCACTACCCACTTCACCCAGGCCACCAAAACTATACCTTCATTCCTGAGTACATCTTGGAAACTCCTTAGTGTACCTCCATGGGTGAGCTATGGAACACATGGACAACTTCCTTCTGCATTTCTACTCGGAAAAACAGCTTCCCACAGAACAACATCTAATTCCGACCATCCTCAGACCATCCCATCGAATCATTACCCTAGTCAACATGATCATGCATCACCTCAGCCTCAGAGTCTACCCCATGAGACTCCTCCTACTTCTATATCAGAGAAGACTACACTATCATCTGGGAGAAACAACCTTTATCACCATCCACCCTCGAATCCAGGTGAAAAGCATCGAAATCCTCCATTTCCTTCCGAGCATCTATAGATTCTCAAAATATATCCTTATGTGACTTCCTCCTCAAGAAATAAGACACAACATTCCCTTTTCCTTGGGAGTATGTGATCTCAAAGTCGTAGTCCTGGAGAAACTCTATCCACCTCTGTTGTCGCAAGTTCGGGTCTCGTTGTGAACATATATAGCTCAAACTATTATGATCCTGGAAGACCACAAAGCACTCCTTGATGAGGTAATGATACCAAAAATTCAACACAATCACAACTGAATTAAGCTTCAAGACATGGGTGGCATAGTTATGTTCGTGAAGATGTGACTATCTAGACTCATAAGATATCACTACCTACTTTTGAATCATCAAACATACCAACAAAAGACTAGAATAATCAAAAAACACCGCTAATGAAACCCCTTCCTCCAGAAACCTAGTCACTAAAGAACTGACTATCTTCACCTTCAGATAGCTAAAACTGGCTGGCACTTCTCACTCCACAAAAGGCCTGGTTTATTCTGGTCAAAGCCATCAACAATGTTTTAACTCAAGAGAAGTGGGGTAAAAACCATCGGTATTAGCCTACCAGAACAAGGAAACTGAGAACCTCTACAATATTATTGGGTGCTTCCTACGAAAATATTTCTTCATCCTTCAACGGGTCCACTTCTATCACCAAATAAGACACCATATGTCTACAGAATTACACCTCCCATGTCTAGAACCTACAATTGGACAACTTCCAAGATAGCTGGTGGTGTTGAAGGACCTCCAAGTCTGTCCTAAGGGGATTTACATGATCCTCCTCTAACGTCGAGTAAACCAGAATGTCATCGATGAACACAATGATGAACTGGTCCAGGAACTCATAGAAAATGCAGTTCAGGAGTCCCATTAACATAGCTAGTGTGTGAGTGACACCGAATGACATGACCAAAAACTAAAAGTTCCCATAATTTTACCTGAATTTAGTCTTCAGTATGTCACACTCCTTCACCCTTAACTAGTGATACCCAGACTACAAATCGATCTTAGAGAACCAAACTACTCCTATGAGCTGGTAAATGAGATTTCCTATCCTTGGGAGAGGGTAACAGTTCTTGACCATCTCCTGATTTAGTCACCTGTAATCTATCAACAGCCTCAAAACAACATATTCCTTCTTCAAAATCAAGACTAGAGCACCCCACGGTGAAACACTAGGCTGGATAAATAACATCTTCATCTGATCTTCAATCTGAATCTGCATATCCCACAACTCAGAAAGCGCTATCCGAAAGGGGGACATCAAAATCAAAAATTTATCGGGCTATAAGTCTATCCCAAAATCTATGTCACATTAAAGGGGTAGAGTCACAACATTATTTAGGAAAAAATCAAGAGACTCCTAGAAAACCCTTGAAAATTCCTCCATTTCTATATATACTGATTCCACAGACAGTTCTTCTATCAAATAAAGGAGAGACTCTACGCGTTGGCTGCCCACTTGACAACACCACTCTCTAGAGAACACTACATGTTGGCCACCCATGTCCAAGAACAAGAATCTTCTCTAGAATAATTTGAAGATAGAATGCATAGAGAACAACTAGTCGATGCCTAAGATAACATCATACGGCTATATCTGTAGAAGAATAAGATCTCCACTAGACTGATGTGTCCCTAACATCCGTCTGTATCCCCCGCAAACATATAAAATTTTGGGCTGACCTTCAACTGGAATGCTCAACACCAGAGGCAATGAATGTCTCTCTACATCTAGATCCGTAGCACGAGCTATACTAGATGAAATGAATGAGTGAAAGGATCATGAATCAAAAATAGTACACAAAAGGGTACTGAACAACCTAACTCTATCGTGAATGATTTTTGGCCCTACTAGAACAACTACCTCTATTGTGTGAAAATTTCCATGCCTGACTCCCCTACCTCTTGGATGTCGGCCACTCCCAAACTATGCCATGGTCGAGGACCCTAATGATCTATGAAAGGTTTTCCTCCTACTGTAATGTCTTCTCCTAGTGGATAAGGGGTCTGTTGATGCTATGGGAACGGTCTGGCTGGAAATTGGTTCCACTAGGGTTGGTGTTTAACCTTCCCTCCCCCATTGTACTATGCTTGAATTGGAAACATACTCCAGAGATTCCCACTTCCTCCATAAGAAAAACATATTGGACCGAGGCCCTTAGAAAAAGGTATAAGGCTAAGAGATCAGAACTGGAACTGCTAAGGCCTACTCCCTACTGGCCAAAACCTAGATGGTCATGCTGATAGTGATATGATGCAGATAGTCATTCCCTTATACAAACTCGTCTGGATCCCCTCTCATTGCACACCACCCTGCACTTGAATCCTTCCCACTACTTTATCCTTCTTCTAAACTTCTATGTATATTAGTAGAGTGAAGGGAGTGAAAACATACTGAAGAGAAAGTCAAAGTGCCTCCTCTAAGCATCTCGCATAAGACTACCCATCAAGAAAGATGTCTGGAGAAAATAGTAGGAGATCCTTGAACATGATCCCTAATTCCCGGATGGACATAATCCCCTTCTAGAGGGAGAGTAGCTCCTGTCTCTTCTCAGAATTCACTGTCAAGGAAAGAAATTCATCCTGAAACTACTTCTCAAAGTCATCCCACTAAACATCAGTCTCCTTCCTCTCACTCTCATAGAGGATTCACCAATGAAATGCTCCTCTCTTTATCTAGATGAATTCTAACGAAACCTAGTACTCCCTCAGAGCCCATATCATGGTAAATGTGATAATTAGTTCCTCCATCCAGCCCTCAATCTCTAAGTTAGAAACAATTCCCTTGTACAATCCGAGGGTATGCCACTGGAAAGAACGAAGGGTCTTCTTCCACAGGTCATCCTCATCTTCTTGGTAAACCCTCTGATAATCATTCATGTATGCCTACAAGGCCTTGAGTACCTGAGATACTCATGTTCAATGCTCGAGTTCCATAGATGGAAAAGAAAAAACATGGAAATCCTAAGCCCAGATAGTATGGAATTTCCATTTATAATCATTTTAACTCATTATTTATTTCAATTTTCATGAAATTCCCAACTCAAAACAAGAACACACGTCACTATAATGCATGTATATTTCCTAGGGTCTCTACACTGTAATCAATTCAGCCTCACATGGTCATTAGGTTGTCTTAGTTTCCTTGCATCTAATCACGGGGGGGGGGGGGGGGGGCTAAAATCCTATATCCTAAATAGTCTTCCCTAGCCTATGTCATGAACCAAGATCACATAAAACTGTTTCCCTACGATCCCATACAATTATCACTATTCCTAACTCTGAAAACCATCGTATTTATAAACACCTAACCTCTGACCCCTGATACTCCATTTTCTACCACATTGTCACAACCATCCTTCTTCAGGATGAGGGATGGAACTATAAAGTTCCACAACCTTACTTCCTCAAGATGAAGGAAATATATTGACCCCTTGAGTCCCACCTTTAATAAGCCTCAGGGAGGTGACTTGCACTAAGGGTATAGAATCTCACACCACATGGAAGGCATTACCCATTTCAATAGAACATGTTCAGGATATAAGATGTTAAAATCCCAAATAACACAAAATTTATTTTATAAAAGAAATCAAAATCCATCCCATGCTTGATTTAGACATAAACTTCTACAAAAGTTCTACAAAACCCAAAGGAAAGTACCAACATGAAGATAAAATGAGTAGCATCAAAAACTATCATGATGAATGAGCTAGTAAGGTATAGAAAGGTCCTAAAAGACCTCTAGGAATACTAAAATAAATTTTATATGCGCTGGGTGAGCATACTAGTATACTCAGTAGGAAAACCAAATTTAGTCGTGCCTAAGTGGGGGAACATACTAATGTCCCTACAAAGGTAGTAGAAACTGAATCAAATATCAAGAAAAACTAACCACCCAGCCTCACCAAGGAACACTCACCAAATAATGAAATCCAAGTAAAGTAATATTAATAACACATTGATATTTGGGTACCTCGTACCACTTTCCCACTAGTTAGCTGCGCATTACAAACGACTAATGGCTTGTTTCTACCACTCTCCCCACATAAAGTCCCACCACCGAAACCTTCCTACACAAACCTAGGCTTAAAAACACACACAAACCCTCCCATAGACACCTGGGCCACAACCACCACACACCACACCCGAAGAAACATAGGCCTCGTCCCAAAGGCACATTGGAAAAAACATTTCTGGCAGAAAGCTAGGCCTCTCATCCACAAAACAAGTTTCTTGAAGGATATTATGTTATAGTAAACCTCAAGACATTAGATCCTTCCCGGAAAACTCAAGAGGTTGTAAGCCTCAATCCATTACAGCTTACCCGAATATTCTCATGCGGTAAGAACCTCGAACAGGGTGCGAGGAAAAAAAGTGAGTAACCAGTCATCCATCTTCCCATCGGGATTCTAGGAAAGACACCATTCCCCATGATATGGGGGTGCTCGGAACAAAGTGATCATCAAGGTTGGGGTGTGTATAGAAATCAAAACACTACAGTTTATACATGTAGGTAATAAAGAACTCACACCAACCTATGGTTTCCAAACAACCAACCAGATCACACAAAATTAGCTCTACTGCTACCCTTACATGCACCACCACACAAACTACCACAGCCAAAACACTAACCCAACACCTTATTCATTTAAACAGTTTTCATTCTTTAGTTAAGGAGTTCACTTTAGTTTATTTCATAACAATCGAACATCTACCAACCACAACCAACCCAATATAGAAAGAAAACCAATTTTACAGTCTCAATGCATAAAAATACCAAAAAAACCTTTTATTCCCACTACACAACATTGTCTGATCGCCACAACATATCCAAAGGTTGTCTCAATGCCTCCAAGTTCATCCATTCCACAAAAATCCCACAACTATAGCTAAAACATTATCCCCACTATGAAAATATTCCACATAAGCCACAAATCCCAAACAACACACCACCACACCAATAAAACAGGGGTAAAAATTCAGATTTAGCAAAAAAAATTATTTAATTTCACTTTATTATTAGGGGTGATCGCAAAAGGGTTCTTCTTCCTCGGGAATCAATTTAATTAAACAAGTTTATGTGATTAATCATATTTCATGTTATATACATCCAATCACAAGATTATCCAAAAAACAGAGCATCACTTGAGTATAATAAAAGACCACCAATGGCCATGATTTTCAGAAGGCACACAGCTACAACAATCCATAATAGTAGATGAGGATAATAGTTAAAAAAACATGTGTACTATCATCACTTCCCTTCCTGTTATGGTAATATTGTGATTATCTTTTATCATAGTCTTTAGTCATTTCTTTTTATTTTTAAATAAAGTAATTTAGATGTATTCACATGGAATCATTACTACTCCCACCCCTTATGATGAAAATAGAAAGAGAAATGAAGGAAATACCATCTTGGATGATCAAAGAATTGAAGTTCCTCCTTGTGATAGGAACATGGGTTGCGCGAGTAGAAGACTCCAAGAAAACTGAATGGTAAGGGCTCTCACACAAGTATGATTCGTCTAGGGAAGATGCAATCAAGGTGAAACAAGTGGAATGAAAAGGGATTAGAAAAAGAAATCTGTTTTTAAGAAAAGGCCAGATCATAAAAATCAATGAGACGATTTCAATGTGCTTAAAAACGAATCGTGGTTTGACAACATGGCTTGGAGGTTACAAGGCTGGTGGAACGTCATGAGATATTGGGAATTTAAAAATTCCTCTCAAAAATGAGGGAGATAGAACAATACACAACTAAGTGTATTATGTAATTGAGATATTAACTTCTCTCTCTATGGGTTCTTTGGTATATTACTAGATGCTGTGTTTTTTACTTTGGGCCAGTTCGCTCAATATGGTAGAGAAAAAGGCCTAAAAGGGTTACAGACTAAGTATATCCAGAATATTAGTTAAATAATACTATTATTTCACAAGTTGGGAAAACTATATTCCCTCACATGGTTTATAAATTATTCACATTTTCTTAATCACACATATTGCATCACTAGTTATTTGAGAGAATATTTTATGAGAATAATATTTAATTAAAAGATATTTTTTAGTTAGTGAATATAGTATTTAACTATTTATTATCAAATAATGTAGTGATGTTTATTTTTAAATAAATAGTCATTATTAAAGGACTAATTAATATTGTGAAGGAATAACAGACTCAGTTTATTGGTCCAGTGAGAAATAATTTATAAATTTTATATGATTTGAATAATAATATATAATTTAATTCAAGAGTTTGGCACATGTCAAGAAATAATAATAATATATATTTTTATTATAGATTGAGGGTTTCATTGTGGTTAAAAAATTAATAAGGGAA
This sequence comes from Viscum album, assembly GCA_963277665.1. NCBI lineage: Eukaryota > Viridiplantae > Streptophyta > Magnoliopsida > Santalales > Viscaceae > Viscum > Viscum album. Next base: position 1,021,578,691 of record OY728134.1, on the reverse strand, counting down.
CATATGAAATTATTATTTTCTAACCCTAATGGTATATAAACACAATTATACTATTTTCTTAAATGAAACAATTCATTTTGGCTGTGCACAATGGGATCCAGAGAGCATCCTCTCATGACCTAGAGATCGCCCTCTCCTAGAAAGATCTCATGAATGGAGAGAAATCCTCCTCCACCAACACACTCAAGTTTACAGATATAAAATAGAACCATTCCTTGAAGCGATTCTCAGGGCTATCATAGGCTAATGATTAATACGTTAGGATTTGTTGTGCTAGCACCTGGAGATTCCTACAGAGATGTTTTGAGGTTCATGGAACATATGTGGATCACTGCTAGGGGAATATATTCTTTATTAATACAATTAAATGATTATAATACAGAGATATGTTGTTATATCAATCCACAAAGAAATAATTTCTTACAATATAATTATTTAATTACTTAAATTAATTATAAATAATATTTGATGCTCCTATTCTTTGGTTCTGAAATTTTTCTATTGTCAATATTATTTGATTAAATTTCATTGATCATAGTTTTTATAATCATGTAAATATCATATGAATGATCAATATGAAAAAAAATTAGTTGGGCATTCCCTATCCGATTCTTCGGCTTCGCCCATAATGCAAGACCCTAAGCTTTTGAGAATTTTTTCCTAATTAATTTATCTTTTCATTTTTTTTCTTTTCAAATGAAATTGGAAATAATTATATATATATATATATAACCACTAAGTAAAAAATTACTTTCACACACAATATTTTCCTGTGCCAAACACAATACTGACTTGGTCAGCACTACAAGTAACACAAACTTGGCGTACGATGCACACAACACTTTGTTTCTATGAAACATCTTTTAATAGATATATATAATTAATTAAATAAGATAATTATTACATAAACATTAAATATAGTTATAGTAATAATAATAACTACTTTTCAAATATTGTTTTTAATTGTTTTATATAAATAAAAAACATTGATAATGAACAACATGATTTTTTGTAGAGTCCTTCTATGATTAAAAACATCATTTTATCAAATGACCCACTTCTGATTATGAGAGAAATTTTAGAAACATTTTAAAATATAATTTGATAAATTAAACCCCATTTTTGAAATCATAATTTCTAAATTATCCTATGGTGATATTTTAGAATTTTTCTATGAAAATTCATTTTTTGATGAATAGTAAAAAATACTACTTTTTAGTTAAAAACTAATTTTTTTTATAATTATTTATTAATGATAAATGATATTATAAATATTTCATAACGTCCAATTAGATAAATATTACATCTATTAATAAAATATAATTCATTATAATCAATTTCACTTTGAAACTGAATATAAAATCCCCATAAACATTTGAACTTTTTCCTACTTTAAAACCCTGTTATTTCGTCTCGTCTGTTGGATTAACAATAATCTTAATTTTTCAACTTCTGTTATTTGAATTTAAGAAATAATATTTACTCCATTTTATTCAATATAATATTTAATTTCTAATAATTCCATGCTATTTTCTTATCCAAATGAGTAGTAAAAGTGATTAAAATTAATCACAACAGTTAAGGCCAAATTAATATTAATAAGGGACTAAACCTTAAAATTAAATGCCCAAATGACCTATACATTTGTCCAAAACCAATTTTTTATCCATAGATCAGAAATAAAACTTTCATTATTTATTTTTGTTCTTTTTTTATGACTAGTTTTAGGTAAGATAATATGTACACCTAACTTGTTTCTAAAACTTCCAAGTGAGTCATTTTTCTTCCCTATTAAAGGCCACCATCTCTACCCACTCATCACACCTCTCAAACCTATTAATTTAGTCAATGATATGACCATGTATCCACCCAAAGATCCTCAAGTCAATCTTTAAGAATCCCTTTTGGACCAAATCATCTCAAGGAATCCTTTTGGCACAAACCAAAAGGAGTTACCCGATTTAGAGGTAGCATATTCTCTCAAAGAACTATCATTTATTTTCTTTATACACCTCATCCACTATCATTATTCCACTATTGTGTTAAAAAACTAGTATAATACATATAATAGGATGTTTTTAGTAAATATTTCTGACCTTAACATACAAAAACATCCATCTAATGGATATTGAACATACTATTTCTGTGTACGGTGAACTTCTCCCTCACGAAACAATGATTATTCATTTCCCCTTTAACTCCCATTGTGGTGTCCATTATGATGGAAAATATGTATATATAAGTCATATATTATATTTAATATGTATTTATGTTTCCATATTCCTTTTACAACACACATTTATTTACTTTCCATTTGGTGTTAATATGATAATCTCGTTTCAGGAAATGTGGATTACCACCTCCCCAAAGCGATGTGATTCATTCACACACCACATGGAATGTATTAGGGATGAGTTTAATTAAATTATGTGATATATATAAAATATTAATGATACAAGAATAATTATATACATATATATACATATATATATACATATATCCTTCACATACTTTCTTCTAATACGACAATAAAAACAGAAACAACGTTCTTGAGTACATATGACTTACCATATCCATGATCAGTATTTTCCATTTTTTACTTCATAATGCTATAAATTATTATAATAATTATATACTAGATATAAATTATATTTATATAATTATTTACATTCTCTAATCAGGATATAAGTATATGGACCTAAGATGTAACCAATTAGGACACATGCGAAAAATAAAGTAAAGTTTTCCTAAAGTGAATCCTTAACATAGGATCATTAACAACAAGGTAATATAAGGTTGTAATGATACCTTATATGGTAATATAAATAATTATTTTCTTCTGTACAATATTTATATAAATATAATACTTATTATATATGAATATTTTACAAGTACATAGAGTTTTTAGAGACAAGGTAAAGGCATTTATCTCACTTTTAATTTTCGGGAGATACATGTTATGTTCAGCACTCTTTACTTTTGTGTGATAAATGTAAAACCCATGATTTTATTGAATATATATTATAATTAAAATAATTTTTGTTAGCATGTCCATTTTATGTGCCTTATTTCATGGTTTATAAGTTTCAACGTTTTCTAAATCGGTAAAGTAGTTTTGTCTCAACTTGCCTTCTTTGAGACTCATGTTTTATTATGCAACAAAATTATTTTTTTTGGTGTGTATACTTCCATTTTACATGTTATATGATGAATATAATTATTTTAATAATATTATAGTCTACATGAAATTTCATTCTCTTAAATGGATATTATATTCCTATGTTATCAAGTTATAAGGGTTCATTGAGATAATATCATAACATTTGAGGATTGTTTATGTTTATGATTCCATTGAGGAATTATTATGATCCATATTTCTTGTAAAATAATTAGTTTCATTATCATATTTTTATTAATGATATATAAATTTATTAGTACCATTTTTTCACTCTTTGGTACTTAAGATAATATTTTATGTAAAATCTAACCATCTCTCTCTTCTATATGAAATCTATTGTATTAAAAAGTCCATGTTGTAAAAAATGTTCTCAAAAATGGTTTTAAATTATTTAATGATTTATTTATAAAAATTCAAATCATTTTAAAATAAATTGTTTCCAAGACGTTTTCAAGATTTATTTATATTTTCTAAAAGTATTTTCAATGAAATGGGTTTTCAAAACATTTTCACGGTTCCTTTATAATATTTTAAAGTGTTTTCAAAGAAAAAGGGTTTTAAAATTTTTTAAAGCCTATTTTATAAGATTTCAATAAAAAAGATTTCAAAACAACATCATGCCTTCTTTATAGGTTTTCAAGGTTTTTTCTATGAATAATATTTTTAAATGGTTTTATATATTAAAAATATATTTTTAAAAAATAATGGATATTTTATTCAAGAAACTTGTTTGAAATATGTTTCAAAATTATTTTCCATCTAAGATGACATCCATTGATGTTACTCATGTCTTTATAGGGAATTATCTAAATTTCCCATTAATAACCGTTCTATTAGGGGGTTATGCTTAAAGTAATTGTAATTATGAAACATATTTCTCTTTTGCAGGTAATATGTTTATGAAATCAATTTATCTTCCAATTGTTACATATTTATGAATAAAAATTAATTTCAAATATTATGCAATGATGAAATAGTTATGAAATATATCTCTTTTACCTAGTTTATGTTGTGATGAAATATTAGTTATAACCATTTCAGTTTTTGGGTTAGGATTTTAGGTTTATATAACCCATCTCTTTTCATGGGTCATGATATGATAAATGTTTTGTGGTACATACATATGTGATTTAATTATGTGATGGGTGAGACCTATATCTATCTCTAATGCATTGGATAATCATAATTTTTATAGGAGATCAAAGGGTACATGGGTTGTAGCCCAAGACCAAAAAGAAAGAGGGTATCTGGATTATGGCCCAAGATCCAAAAGAAAGAGGGTGTATGGGTGGTAGCACAAGACTAAATGAAATAGGGTACAAGGGTAGTATCCCATTCCAGAAAACAAGAAGGTACATGGGTTGTAACGCAACATAAAATAAAGAGGGTACAAAGGTTGTAGCCAATGCTCGAACACAACAAGGTACATGTGTTGTAACCCAAGACTAATGGAAAGTTGGTACACAGGTTGTTAGACCAAGCCCAAAGTAGGTACATAGATCATATCATAAGACTATAATGTTATAAAGGTCATGGTAGTTATCCCTATCATGAAGGTTTATATTCTTATATGTATGACACAATCCTATGTATTAATACTTAGTTATGATTTCATGGATCATGATGTTTATTTCCATATGATTCATGTATTATGAACTACCAAGATTTAACCTATAACTCATGTTTGTGACATTTGATATGAAGGGTATGATCTCATAATGTTATGATTGTGTTATCATACTATTATGTTCATATTTATGCTAACATGTCTTTATTGTTTACCCTTATTGAGAATCTCAGCTCACCCATTTCTTATGTATCATTCTCTAGGTTACGAAGAAATGTTTTAGGTAGAATTACTCATGGTGGAGATCATTATGGGAGATGATGAAGATATTTCACCAAGATATAATATTTTATTTTAATGTATCTAAATGTACTAAACTATTACATTCTTCTAGCATGTATTTTTGTAATGTACTGACTATTTTTCTATAAAGGAATAATATCCTTGTATGTTAATCTGAAGAATCTATAATTTGTATCAAAGTAAAGGTTTAGTCATCATTTATAAAGTATAATTAAAAAGAATTAATGAGTCCTATAGGATTATTTCTACGGAAATATATAGGGACATCTCCAAGGATAATCATAAGAATGAGTTTACATTTAGGAAAATGTCATGGAATTTTGGAAAAGGATAGAGTGAGTGGTTTCCAATAAATACATCCCAATCAAGATACTAAAAATGTATTTGGCTCTAGAAAAAAGTGTACCTAGTGGTAAAAACTATGAAAATATGTTCTAGGATTGACTCGAGGTAATCTAGTACACGACAATGGGTCTTAATGTACACCTGGTTTGACAATCCTAGAGGATATTCTTTGGGAATTCATAAAACCATTATAGGGAGTTTAAATATGAGTTGTCTATGAATGTAATTGGATGAACCTAGGGTGTCATATACTAAGGAATGTGTCATTATTTTGATATTATATAAGTAAATACTTTCATAACTATGTGGTTTTTTTATATATAATGAAAATCTTACACTATGATTTTGGTTTTAGCCAATGGTGGGAACCAAAAGGAACTAGTTTAATTTTAAATGTGATGTATGGGTTTTTTATGAGTAGTCAAGTGGGTTGATCACTGTAGTGAAAGATTTCATGATCATGCGTAATCATATTTCACGAAACATGATTAACAATGTTTACCTTAACCAACTCTTGGACTCACCAAGGAAGAGAAAGAAGGAGTTCGATGAGATTTTGGGTAAATTAGACCATGAAGAAAAGAAGATCCATCTTCCACTATGTCAAGAATGTAGAAAGAGTCACCTACATGAATGTATTAGAGGAAAAAGAAGTTTTTTGTACTATGGAAAAAAAGGACACAAATCAAATGACTGAAATGGAAAAATGAAAATTATAGTTAATGAAATGGATGGGAATTTTTTCCTCCCAAAGTCTTCGTCTATTGTTAAGTGTTTTTACAATGGAGAAGATGGTAATTCTAATACCCAATGATCCAATATGAAATTTCACAAATAGAATCAACAAGGTGGTGTGATTAATGGTTACCTTGTTGATGATGATGAGACTACTGATGAAATGTGAAAGGAAATAGGTACTATTTTTAATGGATTAAGGATGATGTAATAGAGGAATTTATGTATTTGAATTCAAAAAAATTAAATGATGAAATAAACATGAATTGTTCAAATTATGTTATTAACTCTGTATTTTCATGTTTATGTTGAATGTTTTATATGGTCTAGTGATGTGATTTATTGATGAGATGGTATTTTGACTAGGGGAAAGAATCCCTTAATATGTTCTTTATGATAAGATAATGTTGTACGGATAAAAATAAACAGGATATGAATAAGTAAATTGTAAAGTATTTATTACCTTGGAACTAATTAAGGACTTGTTTATAGGTGGTTTATGCAACCACTAATGAAGTTTACAACATTTTTGGAATTAAATAATAGATCCAATATACATTGGAATGAGGGAGAATGCGTGTTTTCCAAAATAATTTATGGTAATTCAGGTTGATACCATGTTTTAGGAGAATATATGATGAGTTTATTCACATTTTTAGAATGTGACAACCAAGAGAGACTTTTTGTTATATAGGGGAATCAATATTAATCTAATTTCATGACACTCTTTTTATTGTTTTGGATTTTCACCATTGAGATGGGTTATAAGGTTAACCATTCATGAAAAGTTTAAGATAAACTTCAGAGGAAGTATTTGTTCACTATGATTGTGTTGAAAACATGGGTTAAAAGGATAATATGTGATAAAATTTATTTCAAGGATTCTCATCTTATATATTATATTAGTGTGGTTTTAAAAAGGGTTATCTTTTATTTTGGGTAACAACTAATCAAGTCTGGCAAGGTCGTGGGTCTTGAAACCATGACCAAAAGATGATATAGATTTCATGCTTACTACAGGCCAACAAGATGTCCTAGTTAATGTATATGTATTTGTAATGAATAAATATTTATGATGAACAATTAGTGTTATCTTTTATTTTTAAAGATTAATGCATGTAGTCTTTTTAAGAGACAAATAGTTAGGATTTTTATTCTTTATGGGCCCTAAGATCTGTTAAAAACTTATTTTAGTTATTTATTCATAAATGTTAGTTTATAGAAATTCACTCCATGAGGTAATGGATGTAATATAAATTTTTCAAATAACATCACAATAATAAAATTTTGTTAATAGTAATTTATCATGTATTACTCAATGTTTGTAAAAAGATCAAAAACAATATTGTCCTAATACCTTAATTTTTATTCAGCTAATGGTCCTTAAAATTATCAAACATTTATGAATTTGAGGCCATAAAATTTCTTTTATCATTCAATTTTTTTTTGATTTATGACCTCAATCTCTCTCTATGAATCTTTAGACATTTCATCCATGTCCAATATTCACTCCCAACATATGTTATCTTTTGTGGAAAACTGAGTTATATGTAACTTTCGGTAACCATTAAGGATCTAAATTTCCCTTTTTAAAGGATGTTTTAGTGTCCATTTTTACAATGTGGATTTATATTAATGAAACATTCAAGTATTATATCTTTGATTACCCAAAAACTTTTGAGTGAGAAATTCGTTTTAACATGGGTTGAATGTAACACCCCAAGATTTTGAGAATTATTTTTTTCCGAATTGATTTATGTTGTCAATATTTTTCATTTCACATGACAAAACAATTGTTCTTTATATATATAAATATCTTGAAACAAAAATTAAAAAATTAATTTCACATGAAATATTGGATTTCACTACACGAAACACAAACTTTCCTTTCACTACAAGAAAAAGTGACTTAGCGTAAAATGCACACAACACTAAGTTTATATGAAAATTATTTTCATATATATGAAATTAATTAAATGAGATAATTATAACCTAACCATTAAAAATAGTTACATGAATATTAATAACTACTTTACAAATAATTTGTATAATTGTTTTATATAAATAAAAATTATAAATAATGAAAGACATGACTTTTGGTAAAGTCCTTCTATGTTTTAAAACATCATTTTCTCAAATAAATCCTCTTCTAATAAGGAAATTAATTTTAGAAACATTTAAAAATTTAATATTATAATATTAACTTCATTATTTAATTCATAATGTTGAAATTATCCTAGGGTTATTTTTTGGGATTTTTCTGAGAAACTACATTTTTTATGAATAGTTAAAATACTGCTTTTTAGTTAACAACTAACTTTTTTTCTATTTATTTATTAATTATAAATGATATTATAACTATTTTTAAGGTAAAATTAGATAAATATTACATCTATTAATATAATATAGTTCATTAGAATCATTTTTTCTTTGAAACTGAATATAAAATAATAATAATAATTTGAACTTTTTACTACTTTAATACCCCGTTATTTCATCACATCTGCAAGATTAACACTAATATTAATTTTTCCACTCAAGTGATATGAATTCAAAATATATTACATACACCATTTTATTTAGTGTAATATTCATATTCTAACAATATCATGTTAATTTTTGACCAAAATGATTAGTAGAAGTTATTATAATTAATCACATTAGTTAAGGTCAGATTAAGCTTAATTAGGGACTAAACCTTAATCTTTAGTGCCCAAATAACCTATAAACGTTTCCAAAACCCATTTTATGTCCTTATTTTGGACATAAAATATCAAACCTTAAGTGTTTTTGGTATGTTATGATTTTTTTTAGGTAAGAACATGTGCACACCGGACTTGTTTTTGAAAATTCTAATTGAGTAATTTTCCTTCCCTATGAAATGCCACCACCTCTACCAACTCCCCACACCACTGAAACCTTTTATGTACATCCAAAATATAATATATTATCCTCCTGAAAATCCTAAATTTGACCTTGTGGCCTCTATTTTGGCACAATTCTCCTCAAGTAATCCTTTTGGCACAAACAAAAATGAGTTTCTTGATTTAGAGGTAACATATTTTCTCATGGTCGTTTCAGTTATCTTACTTATCCATCCCCTAAACTATATTTACTCCATTATTTTGTGAAAACAACAATATAAAAAATATATTAGTACATTTTAATGCAAATTTTATGACCTACACTTACACACACCTCCATCTAATGGATGTTGAACATACTATTTTTGTGTACGATGAACTACTGCCTCACAAAATGATGATTGTTAATTCTACGTTAAAACCAATAATGGAGGACATTATGATTGAAAATATATCTATATATGTAATATATTATATTTAATATGCATTTCATTTTCTATATGCCATTTATAACACACAACTTTTTACTTCCCATTTTGTGTTAATAAGATAATCTTGTTTGAGGATGTGTGCACTTCCACCTAGTCAAAATGATGTGATTCAGTCACACACCACATGGAATGTATCAGGTATGGGATTAATGAAATTAAATTATATATATGAAATATTAATTATACTGGAATAATTATATATATATATATACATAAATATATTTACATATGTCATTTACATACTTTCTTTCATTACGACAATAAATACAGAAACAACGTTCATGAGTACGTATGGATTACCGTCTCCATGAATGGTGTATTCCATTTCATACTTATTTGTGCTATAAATTATTATAATATGAATATAATGGATATAAATTATATTTATATCATGAATTAAAATTTTCAATCATGTTATAAGTATAAGGACCAAAGATGTAACCAATTAAGACACAGGTGAAGAACAAAGTAAATTTTCCCCGAAGTGAAACCATAACATAGGATCGTTACTATGAAGGTAATATATGGTTATAATAATAACATATATTGTAATAGATATAGGAATATTATTCTGAAAATATGTATAATATACTTCTTTTTATTTTAAGGTAATCTCGTACGAGTACAGAGAGAGTCAAGACACAAGGTTAGGGGATTTTATCTCACCTTTAATTTCTGTGAGATACATGTTATATTCACCGGTATCTCCTTTTTTATTGTGTATGTACTTTAAGTGATTTTATTATATTTATCTTATAATTAAATTTATGTTTGTTCACATGCGCATTTTATGATCCTTATTTCATGGGGTTTATGTTTAAAAAATTTCCAAATCGGTAAAGCAGTTTTGTCCCAACTTGCCTTCTTTGAGACTCATGTCTTGTTATTCACCTAAATTATTTTTTGACATGTAGATACTTCCATTTTACATGTTATATAATGAATATAATTATTTTCATGATATTATAAGATTCATGTAATTTCCTCTTTTTACATGGATAGAATGTTCCTATGTTATCAAGTTATAAGATTTTATTGAGACAATCACATCACTTTTCAAGATTGTTTATGTTCTTGATTCCATTGAATAAATCCTATGATCCATCTTTCTAGAAAAAGCACGAGTTTCATTATCTTTTATTTATTCAAGATATATCCATTTATTAGTACCATTTTTTCACTATTTGGTACTTAAGATAATTTTTAATGTAAATTCTTACCATTTCTCTCTTCGGTCAAAAATATATTGAATTAAAAATACCATGTTATTAAAAATATTTTCATAAATGGTTTTCATAATTTTTTTAAATATTTTTTAATATTTTTTGAATATAATTTAAAATAAATGGTTTCCAAAACGTTTTTATGATATCTTTATAAGATTTCAATTTGTTTTCTAAGAAAAAGATTTTTAAAATATTTGGAAGCTTATTTTATAAGCTTTCAATAAAAAAGATTTTGAAAAGGATTTCAGAGATTTTTTATATGCTTTCAAGGTATTTTATAAGAAATGTATTTTTAAATGGTTTTATGTATTAAAACTCCTTTTGAAACAATAATGTATATTTTCCTTAAGAAACGTATTTGAAGTATGTTTCAAAATTATTTTCCATCTAAGATGACATCAATTGATGTTACTCATGTATTTCTATGAAATGATAAAAAGGTTCCATTATTATCCTTTCTATGAATGGGTTATTCTTAAAGTCATAGTCTTTATGAAACCCATTTCTCTTCCATAGGTTATATTTTTATGAAATACATTTCTTTTCTAAGGGTTACATGTTTATGAATCCCACTTCATTTCATAGGTTATTCTTTGATGAAGTGGTTATGAAACCTATCAATTTTCCATAGGTTATGATGTGATGAAATATGAATTATGCCAATTTAATTTCTTGGGTTTTGAATTTATGTCTATAGAACCCATCTATTTTGATGGATTATGATATGATAAATTTTTTGTGTAACATGCATGTATGATTTCATTATGTGATAGGTGGGACCTATATCTCCCTCTATTTAATTGGGTAATTATTAGTTTTATAAGATCTAAAAGGGTACACAAGTTGTATCCCAAGAACGAAAAGAAAGATTTTGTATGGGTTGTAGCCCAATATCTAAAAGAAAGAGGGTTTATGGGTTATAGAACAATCTTAATTGAAAGAGGGTACATAGGTAGTAGCCCAAGCCCAAAAACATGAAGGAACTCGGGTTGTATCCCAAACCTAAAAGTAACAGGGTACATGATTTGTATCCTAAGCCTAAAAACAATATGATACTTGGGTTGTAGCCTAATACTAAAATAATTTGTGTACAAGGGTTTCTATACCAATCCCTATGTTGGTACACGGGTCGTAGTCCAGGCCTAACATGTTATAAAGTTGCTGGTAGGTAGCTCTAACTTAAAATTTTTATATTATTAAATTTATGCCAGAAAACCTATGTCTTGTTCCTTAGTTATGATTTCATGGATCAATTTGTTTATTTCATTATTATTCATGTCTTATGAACTCCCATGATTTATCCCATAACTCATTTTTAGGACCATTGATATGTATGGTATGATCTCCTAATGTTTCAATCACGTTATCATACTACTATGTCATGTTTATGCTTACATGTCTCCATTTTTCCCTTACTGAGCATCTAAGATCACCCCTTTCTTATGTTAAATTTCTCCAGGTTATGAAGAAAGGTTTTAGTTAGAATTACTAAAGGTGGATATCTTTATGGGAGATGTTGAAGATCTTCCACCAGGATACAAAATTTTGTTTCCATGTTTCTCCAGACACTAATATATTATAGTCCTCTGGCATGTATTTTTTTTAATGTACTGAATATTCATCTAAAATGAGGTAATATCCCTATATATTAAGCCTGGGTTTCTATATAGAACCTACTACCACATCACATTCTATGGAAGGAGGATCATGTAAATAAATACTAGATAATAAAAGATGAAAACTCACAAAAATTTGGGGAATAATGTGTAAGTATGACATAATAAAAATGTGTTTTTCTTAAATTCAGAATTAAAGAACAATGATTACTTATATTCCTATATTTTTTATCCAAAATAGACATAAGAATCATCCTCAAATATACCCAATGAACAACTACTATCATTGGACATAAATCATCCAAAACAGTATGTCCACATCAAATGTATAGATTTTTCGGTGTTACCCTGAACATATTTTCAGAAAATAAATGAAAAAGGGTATAAAGATAAGAAAATGGATTTGATGCAATCATAATTAACTGCTCTAGAATAAAAAATTACTTGGTAGGTTGATTTTTTATAAATTTGTTTGGGATGATATAAAAGAGAATAAACAACATAATAATAACTATTATGTGATGATCCCCCCACCCACACCATCTTTGAGGTGAGTCATTCCACTCAATGGTTTGTCTGAGATGAGGTAACATATTTTTTCATAATTTGTTTTGTGAAATATGAATTAGCTAGAAATTGATATGTTTCATATATGATATTCTATATGGTGAAAATGATTTCGATTTATATATATCAGCACCCACCCATCACCTTGCAGTGAGGGGTGTCATGTGAAATATCCAAAGAGACAATATATACAATAAACAACATCTAATAGGTCATGATGGAGAGGTATTCATGTTTCTCATGAGTTGATAGCCATGATACCTTTTTTACTTAATGATATTAATTTTCTCACGATTGATCAAAATATTGGAACTTTGGTGTCATGACTATTTCATCTTGAAAAATACATTGCAAAAAAGTGATATCCCTTTAAATTTTATTTTTTTTTGTGAAAAACATTAGCAATTAATGAAAAAGGTATAAACCAATGAATGTTATTAAAGACTGAGAAGGGAAGGGGTGAAAATGGTGGGTAAATCAATATGATCTAATGTATCTACCAACCAGTCAAAGATATCTTTATAATCACTTATACTCAGCACGTTAAGCTTCTACATTTACTAACATTAAAGGTTTATAAAGATACAAAAATAAAAATTGGTTATATGATAGTAATTAATTTTCAAAAAACGAATGTAGAGGCCATTACAGACAATATTGGTCCTGAGAAATTAAATAAAATCATCAAGCATGATCATCTTGAATTATTGGTTATAAATGTGTACATGAGGTGTGTCTTCATTAATTTTAATCAAATAATTGATCGACTATGTTAATTATGAATAAAATCTATTCATATTTTTATAGTCATATATATATATATATCAATACTACTTGATGAGAAAATACCATGAATATAAATTTGGAATCTTTAGTACTCACATCACTTATACACAACTATTCTCATTGGAACCAATGAAATATGAAGTAATATCGGAAAAACTGGCCGCAATGTTTGAATGAAAAATAATATATTAAAAACCTTCATCACACCCATGATGTTGGGGTAAAAATCTATAATTTATTCATATAAAATATATTTTCATTTATTTCATTACTTATTCCTTTCTTATACAGCATTAGTTACTCATTTAAATTAATTTTGATACTCCAGTGATTTATTTTTTGGATTCAATGCATGGATACCCAACTAACCGACCACATGTGATGATGTTTATGAATTTAAAATAAAGTACATTGAAAATTTTAAAAATAAAATTCATGTTATACATTTTATATTATTATTATTTAATGATATTGTTTTATGATAGAGTTTTGTATAAATATGATCAAAATCATGGCCTAAGGACAGCCCATGACAATATAAAACTTATCGACTTCTGTAAGTGCATAAGTTTCAAGCTATATAGAATAATATTTCACTATTAAAAAATATGTAAGAAATTAATTATTTTTATTAATGATTATTTAGTTTTTGAAATAAACTAATGTAAAATATTGTGGTTCTTAAATTTTTAATTTGATGAAAAATATTATATTCCATACATAAATTAGCATCCCAAAAGAGTTATTTTTTATGATAATTGAATTTTCATTTTAAAATTTTATAAATCATTTGTTTATTAATATTTTTCAATACTACCAAAAATGTTGATAGTACTCATATTCAAAATAGGAAAAATATTTGTTTTCAAATGAATGGGAATAATACATGGTGTAAAAATTCATAGGGATTTCATGAAGATGAGACTTCATAATACCTCTTTAATTAATTTTTACATAATTTTCTCTTCTTTTTTTAGTTAATTTCATAATAATTTTTATCTAATACTTATTTTATTAATTTTCATAGACATAAATAAATGGCTTCATCTATAACTGTATTTTATTTTTCCAATTTTTTCCTTATTATGAAAATGAAATCAATTTGAGAAAAATTAAATAGAGAAAACATCTTCAACAAGAATGTTTCGATCATGTACTATGATCATGCACTCAATAAGGATGATTCGCTCATGATGATATTATTTTATTTTTATTCTTCAATGCATTCAACATTTTAGGTTATCAAACAACAATATTATTTGATAAACCAAAATGGTGAATGCATTGAAGAATAAGATAACACTGCATGATGTGAAAGAATTAATTATAGCTCAATTTGAAACAAGATATTCCCATTATGAAATTAATTTAAGGTTTTTAGTTTAAATTTGATATTTTTGATCAAAAAACATGTTACATACTAAAAGCTAAGAAAAAAAATTCAAATTACTTTGATACATTATAAAAATGATTCATAAGTCATTTGTGACATGTAGGAATCATGAAAATCTCAACCAGATACATAGTGTGAATGCTATGACTCAAAGTGTGTCTTTTTATTAAAAATTTACATTTTAGTTCAAAACACATGTCACATACTCAAAAATGGGAAATCATTTTTGGATTGTTTTGATACATTAGGATAATGATCCATAAGTTATTTATGATGTGTAGGAATCATCTACACCTCAATCTGATACATGGTGTTCCTAGTCTGACTCAAAGTGTCTGTTATTAGTTTAAAATTGACATTTTAGTTCAAAACACATGTCATTCATTGAAAAAATAGGTAAACCACTCGCATTTTACTAATAATTTAAGATAATTATTTATAATTTATGTTTGACATGTAGGAATCCATCTCATGTAAAATCGACATATGATATGACCAGTATGACTCAAAGTTCATGATTTCAGTTTAAATTGAATTTTGAGTTAAAAATTCATGTGACAAAATCAGAACTAAGAAAATTAATTCATATTTTTTTCTAGTTTATCAAAATAATCCTCAAGTCATTTTTGACATATAAGAATCAACCCAATGTCAATATGGCACACTGTGTGACTGGTATGACCCCAAGTGTATATTTTTATTTAAAATTTGAAATTTAGTTCAAAACACACACCAAAAACTCAAAAACAATTAAACCCTTTCAAATTTTTTAAAATTTAGGAAAATCAACCATATTTAATTTTTAATGTTTAGGAACTATCCCTACCTCAGTCTGATACAAGGTGTTCCTGGTATGACTCAAAGTGTCTTTTTTTAGTTTAAAACATACTTTTTAGATAAAAACATGTGTCACTTGACTAAAAATGATAATACACACTCAGATTATCTTAAAAGTTTTAAAAAATTATTCATAAATTATTTTTGATGTGAAGGAATCAGTCTCATGTCAAACTCACACATGATGTGAGAGGTTTGACTCAAAGTACATGTTTTCAGTTTAAATTGACATTTTAGTAAAAATAGTACATGACATACTAAAAAATAAGAAAACATATTGGGATTTTACTTATAATTTAGTACAATGATACTAAATTCATTTTTCACATGAAGGAACCAACCACACACAATTTGATGCATTTTGTAATCTGTATGACTCAAAGTGTGTCTTTTATTTAAAATTGAAATTTTAGTTCAAAACAAATGTCACAAACTCAAGACTAATTAAATTAATTCATATTGTTTTGATACATTAGGAAAAAAATATGTAAGTCATTTGTGACATGTATGAATTATCCTCACCTCAATCTTATACACAGTGTGACTAGTATGACTCAATGTTTCTATTATCAGTTTTAAATTGATATTTTAGTTCAAAATTTATTCCACTCACTGAAAACTAATGAAACACACTTGTATTGTCTTTATACTTCATAAAAATGATTCATAATTCATTCATGACAATAAAAACCCAATCTCATGTAAAACTGTCACATGATGTGTCTTTTATAACTCAAAGTATGTGTTCTTAGTTTAAATTGACATTTTAGTAAAAAATACTTGTGACATACTCAAAACTATGAAAAAAATTCATATTGTTTTGATACTTTTAAAAAATGATCCATAAGTAATTTTTTTCATATATGAATTATACATGCCTCAATCCGATAGACGGTGTGTTCTATATGACTTAATGTGTCTATTATTAGTTTAAAATTGAAATTTTAGTTCAAAACATTTTTTACTCCCTGAAAACTAAGAATACACACTCATATTGTCATAGTAATTTATTAAAATGACTCATATGTCGTTTCTGACATTAAGGAATTAGTCTCACATCAATCAAACACATTATGTGACCATTATGTCTCAATGTGTGTGTTTTGAGTTTAAATTGATATTTTTGTAAAAAAAAAACACGTGACACACTCAAAAGTAGAAAAATAATTTTGATAATTTTAATAATTTAGGAAAATGATCTTTAAGTCATTATTGGTGTGCAGGAATCCACCATACATTATTCTGATTCATGGTGTGACCAAGATGACTCTGAGTGTGAGTTATTATTTAAAACATTCATTTTAGTTCAAAACACACATCACATACTCAAAACCAATAAAACACATTCATAATTTTTGATTCCATAGGGAAATATTCCACATGTCATTTATGATATGTAAGAATCATCCACACCTCAATACAATACATGGTGTTCCTGTTAAGAATCAAAGGGAGAGTTATGAAATTAAAATTGACATTTTATTTAAAAATTATTATTACTCATAGAAAAATGATCCAATATGCTCAGATTAGCTTGATACATTAGGAGAATGATTCAGAATTAATTTATTGAAAGTAGGAATTAGTATCAACTCAAACTAACACATGATGTCCTTAGTATGATTCAATGTGTTCATTTTAAGATTAAATTTACATTTTTGTTAAAGGACACATGACATACTAAAAAATGATAAAACACATCCATATTGTTTTGATAGAATAAAAAACAATATTTATGTCATTTGGGATATGTAGGAATCAAAAACACATCAATACAACACACAGTGTGACTTGTATGATTCAAAGTCTCCTTTTATTTAAAATTGAATGTTTAGTTCAAAACATACTTTACAAACAAAAAACCAATCAAACACATTTATATTGTTTTAATACATTATTAACATGATCCTAAATTCATTTGTGATATGTAGGAATCAACTGGACATCAAATTGCTTCCTGGTGTGACCGGTATGGCTCAAATTGTGTGTTTTGGGTTCAAAACTGGCATTTTAGTACCAAACACACATGACATAATCAAAACCAAGTATAATATTCAAATTGATTTTGTACATTAGGACAAGAGTGTAACACCCTATGACATTAAAAAAAATTTCTTTTATAATAAATTTAATTTTTTCTAGATTGCATTATACACAACACAAAGTTAATTATATGTTATACACAACCCTAATATTATCCTTTAGTACACAAAATACTAATTTGGATTGTGTCATACACAATACTATGTTCCATCAATAGCCTGTATCACATGAAAGATAGTGTTTTATCAAAGTACAAGATGATATTAATATTATTATTTATTATGATAGTTATCAATAAAAAGGTTTAATGACATTTATGAAAAATATTAAATGAATTAAAATATTTTTTACATATGTTTATATAACTCTTTGGTGACCAATTAATTAGGAATGGATATAGAAACCAATTATAGATGATAAATCATTATGTGAAAAAACATTTTATCCTAATATAGTAAATTAATGAATATTAGCGAATTATGTTAATTAAATTTATATATTATATATTCAATAAAATTTTTTGATAGGAAGCCAATAGATTTTAAAGGCATAATATTAGAAGAAATACAATTTTATGCATAAAATGTAATATTTTTCTAAAGGCAGTATTCCACCTTTTAATGACACAATCAATTTAAAATTAAAATTTGGAAATTTAATAAATTTTAAATGAAAAAATAAACTTCACTTTTGAAATTTTAATATCTAAATTAGTTTAGTGTTGGGTTTTTTTAGTTTTTTGAGATGTTTCATTTTTTGACGAATAACAAAAAATACTGGTTTTTACTTGAAAACTATCATTTTGTTCAAAACAATTTGTTATTAAATAATATTTTAAAGTAAAAATAGTTCAATTTCATAACCCATAATCTAATTTAGTTCATTTGAATCAATTTCAAAATGAATTTAGTTAGAAAAACACTTCAAACTTCTGATCATTGTTTATTTAATAACATGCTTGCTCGTCCCATCCATGAGATTAATTTTATATTTATTTATTCCAGAACTATCATATAACTTTGGAAAAATGGAATTAATAGTAATTATTAGAATAATTTATAACTTATATTATGTTAAACAAATTTTTTGAAAAAAAAATATTTGTGAAAACAATTAAAATTATTTAAAGTGATTGAGGAAAAAATGAGTTTACTTACTGGTTAAACATTAATCTTAAGGGACAAAATAACCTAGAAACTTGTACAAAACCCATTTTATAGACATATTTAGACCATATTCCCTCTATTAATTAATTTTTTATATTATTTGAAAAACATTATCTATGGGATACCTCATAATAATATTTTCCTTTTTGGTATTTAAAAATTTTCCACTCAACTCCCCTATAAATAGGAAATCACTCTCCCCCATTCATCACAACTAAAAGACATTTCGATAAACCAAAACATAAAAAATTAATATCCTAACTTACCCCCATTACACTAGAATCCTAAATTTTAGAACAAATCCAACAATGAATTCCTTTGGTGTAAACCAAAAGGAGTTACCTGAAGAAGAGGTAACACTCATCAAAAAACATATTTGTTTTAATTATTCCCTAAAAACATCATTTATTTTCATATAATGATTATATTAAATATAATTATATATTTTTATGTAATGTATACTATCTAAAACATTAGACACTTTCATCAAATGGGATACACAATCATCATTTGATTGTACGGAAGACTACCGCCTCACGAACTGATGTTGTTTGTCCTTCCATTACCCCCTCTCAAGGTTAGGAATAATGATGGTTTTATAATTTATATATTATATATATGAAATTTATTATGTATTTATTCTTTAGTAATTATTATATAACACATACCTTCAGTGTTTCTATTCTGTGGGAATATCATAACACAGTTTAGGGGTGTGTGGATTACCACCTCCTCAAAGTGATGTGACTTGTTCACAATTTATATGGAAGGAATTAAGAATAGTTATAATAAAAATATGTTATTTTTATGAAATAAAAATTATTTTTTAATTATAATATAAATATATATCATTTACATTATTTATATTAATTTTTATAGGAAAATTGAATCGAATTTTATGCGTACATACATCCTACGATCTCTATGAACATTGTATTTCATTTCTAATCATCAAATTTTATGGATTTATATAAATTAATATATATTATATTTATATTAAATTTATATCATGGTTTAAATTTTTAATTTTATTAAATCATTATATACTTAATAGGAATTAAAAATAACAAGTCAAAACATACTCAAACAATAATGAAATTAATAACAGAAATAAGGAAAATAATCGAGGACCATTAAGAGTGGCTAATGATATGTTATAAAAGGATCATATATGATATCATAAATATTAATATGGTTATATTAAAAGTTAATAACATTTTTAAAAACATTTTATAGGACCTTAAATACCATTCAATAAAAAATAAGAGCAAAGGGATTTTGTCTAAATTTTCATTCATTGAGGAATACTTTATTATTGTGCACATAATTTATTATATATAGAGTATTTAATACCATTTTATCATGTAATAACATGAATAATTCATATTTAATGGTATTTTAAGTTTAAAATATTTCATACATGGGGATTTTTTTTGGAATATAACATTTTTATTACATAAACTTTTCATTACATAGAACAAAATCAAAGATCTTTTAAAGTTTAGTTTCTTGGATATTAGGAACATAATTCAAGAAAACATAAAAAAATATTATAATACACATGAAAATTACCATTAAAGGATGAACCATAATTTAGTTTTATTTCATCTCATACCTGGATACCTACATTAAAGGAAAGGGGTGAGCAAGAGCCTATTAAGGGAATAAGAAATGGAGACATTTAGTATGTTATTATGAGTCATACCAATAAGAAAAAGATGTATAATATTATAGATAGTACATGAGGCGTATCATAATAAAAAAATATGAGACATAACATATAAATTTGGATAAAACATTTAAATGTTACATTCATAAGAATATTGACAAGGGTTATCACTGTGGTGTCATAAATGAAAATTACCAAGGTTGTTCACCAAGTTATCATAACAAATGTCATCTATATAGATTAAAATATTTAACCAATGCATTATAGATCTATCAATATACACCCATCATATTCTTAATTATTTTGATCAATATTTAGCATAAAAAATCATTTCGTTAATAACTTATGGATAATAAAGAATGGGGTTCTTATCAAAATCATGGAATACAAAAGTGTTTAATGACATGATAACTATGTCAATTTTTTTACCCACGAAAAGAAGATGTGGGAAAAATATATGAAAATACCCAAGTAAGTAAATAATTTTTACAAATAAGCGAATTCCATTAGAAAATAAACATATTTGAGTTTTCAAAAAAAGTAAATAATGTGAATTTATTAAGTAAAAGAGAGAAATTTGAGAAGTAAATTCGGCAGCATGACAGGAATAAAACATGGTTTTAGAAAAGGGTACAAAATGAGGGATAATTAAGGTGTACCATTGGTAAAACATAATTTTTAATTATTTATGTGATAAAAAAGGTATTAAAAGTGAGTGATATAACATTTTTAAAACTAAACAAAAAGTGTATTTTGAATTGCGGATAAAGAAAGGAGAATTAACTTACATTGGATTGTTGCTCCTAAATCATGATGATTGTAACCTTGGGGGATTAATGAAAACATAGGGAAATACTTGGAAAAAAACACCATAAATTCTTGGAGGATGGGGTGGTAGCGAATGGGACAGCTGAAATGAGTGGGTATCTATAGAAGAAAATAGAGGATTTGTTTAATAATTTCCAAATACAGGCCTTAGAAATCATGGTTTTGAAAAATGCACAATCATTGTGTTACAAATCCTTTGATCATGATTTAAAAAATTTGAGACACATTTTAGGATATTTTAATTCACCAATAGAAAAAACAATTTTTCAATACTTTTTTTGTCATAGGAAGGTAAATATTCAACAAATTAATGTTTTTAAAACCGAATTTTATTTTTTAGACTTTAGAAATTCACTAATAGGTTTTGAAATTGATTAAAATATATTAAAATAATTAATATTGACAAAAAAGAATATTTCAGGTTATGGATTGTGGTTATTTATTTATTACATCATTGTGACATAAATATGAATTCATAAAACATACAAAAAACTCATAATTGTATTTTTACTATTCATTGAAAAATAATGTATTTTAGAAAATTATAATAAATTAAAACTAACCTAATTTATATGTAATAATTTAGAATATAATTTTTATTTTATCAAAATATTTCCCAGAATATGAAATTTTTAACTTTTAAACATTAAAATCCATATTTATTGAAAAAATAACAGTTTTTAAGGTATTGCCAAATTTCTGATACATAAAAATTTCTTAAGACAGTATAAAAATATTTTATCAATTATATTAAAAAAGGGTGTTATAAAATAGTATTAAATAAATATTATTTAGAATAACATAGTTTATTATAAACAAAAGCATATCTTTAATAAAAAACAATAATGTTTTATTTTTGTACAGAAATTAGTTTATCAATTTCATCTCAATTAAACATATATTTTATTAATAAAATATTTTATTAAAATGGAAATGATGGAATAAAAATTTAATTTATACAATGGAAGTATTCTTTATATATCTAAGGTTTGGACATGTAACCCCATATAACACCCACATATTCTCTAAGGGTAAGGTGTGTAATGGTGGTAGTTTAATGGGGATGGCTCAGATAACATTGAACTAGTGGTAATCTAAGCTAACTTACACTTCTCCCATTGGTGATTTTATTCAAGATTCAATTTTTGAAGCTCATATTATGATTGATCAAGGGGAAACCCCAATGACGCTACCTCCCTCCCATGTTTTGAAAAATTATCTTCAAAAAACATGACTCTACTGGTTGAGGTCGTCATTTCTCCTTTATCCATCAATTATTCATTGTTATTACTACTTATAAACACAAATTATAATCATAAAATTATCAATAATGGATATATTTTCCAATGATCAAATTGGCCAATGGTTATATTGACCAACGATCATATTTGACTAATGTTCATATAATGGTCAAATCCCAACAGTCACATTTCCCTTTATACACAATAAATATCACTTCACTATTTAACTCAAAATTGACTAACATATCACTTATGGTTATATTTTATTTTTATTAATATGTTGATTGGTTTACTAATATTTTTTATTTATACATTATTTGTTGTGGGGATGATGATTCTAGCAGATTGAGGAGATTCTTATTTTCCAAATTTAGGTTTTCTATTTTTTAATTTATATTCAATAGTAATTTTTTGAATTTTAATTGGTTTCATAGCCGACTAGTGAAATGATATTTATTAATCGGATAAGGGTTTGTTGGTTCCTCTATGTTTTTATATGTATAATATAATATAGTACACATTTAATTTGGAAAAAATTAAGATTTTAAAAAAATATTATGTCCTTACATTTTACCCCTTTCGAAATTTCATCCTAGAGATTTCAACTCATATTCTCAAATAAGAATAAGTGATGGAACTTCAGTTTCATTGTTTCCTCAGGTACCCATATCACCACTTCATACTTATCGTTCCTCCACAACACTTTAACATGGCGGGTAGTATTATTGTGTATAATGTTTTCTCTATAATACAAGATCTCCACCTACTAATCCTCATAAGAGAGTCCATGTTTTGATTTTACCACCTTCTAATTCAGAACATGTTAGCAGTCAAGTGTGTACTTCCTCAAGAGGGATAGGTGGGATAGATCATGAAATTGAGTCAGATTTTGTGGAAGTTATAACTGATAAGCCACTGCTCTTATGCGATCAAGGATTTCAAAGGGGCCAATGTACCGAGGTCTAAGATTACATTTCATTCTAAATCACATGACTCTATTACATGGTGATATCCGAAGGAAGAAATTTTCAATGACATCAAACTCCATGTCGACTGTCCACATAGATCTTCTTCTAACTCTAAGAATATTTTTTGTGTTGTTGGATGACATGAACCTTTTCTATCATCTCTTTCACAAGATCAATCTCAATAATCTTTCTATCACCTATTTCATCCCAAAAAGTATGATTTATACAAATCATTCCGTATAGATCTTCATAGGGTGTCATTTGAATACTCGAGTGAAAACTGTTGTTGTATGATAACTCAACTAGTGGGAGTTCTTGATCAAAGACACCAATATATTCCATTGATCATGTTCTCGATATATCCAAATGTGTCTGAATAGTCCTTTTAGATTTTCCATTAGTGTTGAAGTGATAGAACATACTGAAATTAAATTTAATATTCATAGCATGTTGAATACTTCACCAGAATTTAGATGTGAACCATAGATCAGGATAAAAATGATTGAATGTGGAACCCCATAAAGTCTCACCACTTCCCTTATGTATATCATGTAATGTTTGTAAAGAGTGAAATCTTCCTAAATAATGATGAAATGGGAAATCTTGGTGAGTCAATCCACTATAACCCAAATCATGCTGTTTAATTTGGATGTTTTTAGGAGACTTTTGATGATGTACAATGTGATATTGTCCCAATTTAATATTGGAAGAGTTATTGTTTTCAATACCCCTTTAAAAAGTTGTTGCACTGCCTTCACATGTTGAAACACAAAGCACCATGTAGTGTAGTCATAAATCTTTATTTTCATATTATCCCAGCAATAATTATTCTGATGGTCCCTATATATTTTACTAATTCCAAGGTGTATAAATATTGTTGATCTATGAGCAACATCCATCCGCCCATTTTTTATCTCTGTGATAGATAGGACACATTTCCTTGTATGCAATTCCAGTATATCTTCTTGATCAATATTAAACTCTAGAAACATCCAATTCTTCACAACTACTATCTTATTTTACATCAAAGTATATTTTATTTTTTCTATATTGATATTTTCTAGTAATTATGGTTATGCAATCATTTAGGAATTGATTGATGATGTGCCTTCCATTATGATTCCCATTTCCAACCCTAACAGGTACTTGATCAATGTATCTACATGAATCCTCACCATTTATAAAACAATAGGGTCTTTACTACATAATGAATTAGTGACATTGTTTTCTCTTCTAGGGTGATAATGAATTGAATAGTTATAGTATTTAATAAGCTCCAACCATCTCATTTGTCTCATGTTCAATTACTTTTGTGTGAATATATACTTCAAACTCTAGTGTTCTATGTATATATCATATTTTTCCGTATAAAGATAGTTCATCAATATCTTAAAAGAAAAAATGACTTCATCTAACTCCATATAATGTATTGGATATTTCTTCTCTTGATGCTTTAACTATTGAGATGAATAAGTGATCACCTTTTCATTTTTCATATGGACTCACCCAAGAACATTCAGATGCATGTCATTATAAATAAAAAATCATTCTTTGAAAGAGGGTAGTTATAACACAAGTGTATTAACCGATCTCTCTTTCAGTTCTTTGTAACGTTATTCACACTCCTTTATCCAGATTGAAATAGTTCCTTTTGAGTTAACTTGGTTAGTGGATTGGAAAGTGATGAATTTTTTTTCATAAACCTCCTATAATAACCTACCAAACTTAATAAACTGTGAATCTCATGTACTATTATAGGATGAGGAAACAACTCAACAGCCTTTTTCTTGGTAGGTTCAACTAATATTACTTCATTGGTGTCAATTTTCACTAAGAATGTGACTCTTTGTAACTAGATATCACATTTTATTAATTATACAAATAGATTATCCTTCCTCATAGTTTTCAAAAATAACACTTATAAAACCCTCATTCTCCTTGAGAATTTTAAAATATTTAATAATATGATCAATAAAAACTAACTGAAATTTATCAGGGTAGTCCTTAAATATTTTATCCATAAAATCTATAAATATAGAAGGAATGTTAGTCAAAACAAAGGGAATATAACCAAAATCATTTTGCCCATTTCGTTATCTAAAGGTGGTATCTAGAATATCTTCTTTCTTTACCCTCAATTGATGACAACAATATTGAATAATAATCTTGGAGATGAATTGATACTTATGTAGCTGGTAAAATAAATCATCAATTATTAGAAGAGGGTACTTGTTATCCACTATGATACTGTTAAGTTATCTATAAAAAATTCATAACCGCATTTATCCATCCTTATTTTGTTCAAATAGAATAGGTTCTCCCCATGATGACACACTTTCTAGGATAAATTGCTTCTCAAAAAGATCTTGAAGATGTTTCCTTTATTCCAATAACTCATCATTTTCTATTTTGTATACGGTCTTCAATATCAGATCCAATCCAGGTATGAGTTCAATTGGTAACTCTACCACTCTTTCTAGGGGAGGTCCTGAAAAATCTTCCATAAAAATGGAATTTTATCCCTAAACGATGGGGGAATTTTCTATTCTTATACATTCATTTCCTTCTCCCTCTCCATTGATCATATTCATAACAAATTCTATGGGAGGTGCTTATACAAAAAGCTCAGTCAAGGATATCTATCCTTTAGAAATAACTATAGGTTTTCTATTCAATACTACTAAAATTTCCTTTCTCCTTCAGTTGATCTTATCATTATACTTTGAGAGTCAGTTTATTCCTAAAATAGTTTTAAATTATAAAATGGGAATGACTACTACATTTGTGATGAGATTGTCTATTCTAAATTTAATAATAGATTTTCTACACACTGTTGCTACCAGGTTAATACCTCTATGAGTCTTGACTGATAAATCTACTTCTACCAGTCCATGTATTGATTCAATATTCATTACAAACATTGATGAAATAAAGGTTTGTGTGTAACTATAATAAAAAAGTACATTCTAGCTTTGAGGGCACAACGAGTGTACCTACCTCCACATCATTTAGAGACTCAACTTCAAATGTCATGATAGAAAAATATTGACCTTTATTCCTTGGCCTATGATGATATTTATAGTGATTTACCTCCATTATCTTATGATATGGAAATTATTTGGAAGTGTTCACAATATTCCCACACTTGAAGCATTGAACTTCAGTCTTAAACTACATCATCTTCAATTTTTCATTAATGTTGAGAAGTTGAGGCTTCATCTCACCATAAAGGTTCTGAGCTATAATCCTATCTCACTCGTACATATAACACTTTTTACTCCCAAGAATGTAGTTCCACTAATTCTTCCTCCAACATTTTTTTTCATGTGGGATGTTACAGTTTATTTCCTCACCTTTCATGATAAAAATTCCACCCTGTGTTTGGATTCATTTCTATCTTCTTTTACTTTGAGCTATGTGACCACTACATCTCTCCAAACTCAAGTTGAACCTTCATAGAACTCCACATGATCTATTCATTGAATCATAGTATTGATTTTCCTAATTCTTTTACCTATGGGGTATCATTACACAAAAAAAATCTATCAACCATTCCCTTATGATCCATTACAAAGATGTAGGTGTTTCGTGAATGTCTTGTAAAATTAATTTCATAGCTTCCCACTGATCCATTTTCATTATAGTTTATCTCCAGTAACTCATTATCTAGTTTTATTCATATAGAATGATGAAAATTTTTATTGAAAAATATTCCCCTAAACTTTATCACTCCATAACATCAATCTTTCTTCTTGGAATGGTGTTTTTAATTAGTATCCACCCCTGATCATCTTCTACTACGAAGAGATATACTTCATGTGTGACTTTCTCTAGATCTGAATAGTGAATTACTAAAAATATGTTTTATATAGAGGTAATCAATTGTTCTGAAATCAATGGTTCAGTATATATACTAAAGGAGGGTGGTTGTTAACACATGAAAGACTCAATGATAAGTTGTTCCCTTCATAGTGAAGTGGTATCTCAACTTGATTCATGTTATTATTCATAAGTAAAGTTCATTGATTTATCATCCTCAATGTGTTTCCCATTACATATTCCATATGAAGGCCATCAGTGCATCATCTGTTGTACCCATTATATATGTAGTTCCTCCTATTTCCTGTTATTTTTTTAAAAGAAGTAAACCTTGGTGAGAAACATGTTACATTTTGGAATCTTATAATTCTTATTGGAGTTTACGTCTTAAAAGATCATGGATAAATATGTTATTCATTATTCTCTTCTAATAAAAATTACATTTTCTATATATCCTTCATAAAGGTCCATAAAAAGATTGTGATTAACCAAACCTATACCCTGAGAGTTTCAAACTAGGTGTGAAACATGGACCATTTTCATGCACCAGTTCCCGATTGAGTCTAGTTGAATGCAGTGTTTTTGGTTGTTGCCCCTAGGTACATATGTTTCAGAGACACATCCACTTGTAGTATCCATACTGGGATTTACATTTTTATAAAACACTTACTTATTACTCACCAAATTACTAGGATGTTTTTCTATATATAAACTGCTACCTAGGGTTCATACTAAAATTTTCACAACCTAATTTTTCAATAAATAATTAAACCTATCCTCTGATACATACTAGGGAGTCCCACTTTTTATTACCAAAAATTTTCATTACATAGAATAAAATGCATGATATTTTAAAATTTAACATCATGGAAATTAGGAACATAATACAAGAAAACATAAAATATTAATCCAATACTGGGAAAAGGATCCTTCATGAGTACACTATAAGTTAATTTTACTATATCACATATCATGGGGACATAAATAAAAGGATATGGGTGATCATGATCCTAGTAAGGCAATATGCTAGGGATACACTTATCATGTGATCATGAGGAATGTAAATACGAACAAGAGTATAAATATATATGTGACAAAGAGTACATGATGCATGTCATTTAAAAAACACTAATCATGTAAAAAATGTGGCTATAAAATTTAAATGAGACATTATTAACAATTTCATGATTTTTTATCACCAAGGTGTCTTAAAATAAATTACTGAGGTTATTCACCAAGGTATTGTAAAACATGTCATCTATAGAGATTAAATTCTCTACATAATGAATTTGAATTCTATTTGGGGACACCCATCATATGTATTAATTAATATGATACACTAGTATAATAATAAATAACATCATTAATAACCATTAGAGAATATATTATAACTTTCCTCTTGAAATCATGGCCTACAAAAGTACTAAAAAACATGATCATTATGTAATTTTTACCCAGGTAATATAAATTTGGGTATCACATATGTAAATAATTAAATCAATAAATAATTTTTACAATTATGTGAATAAACTTAGAAAATAAAGATATTTTAGTATTCAAAAAAATAAAATAATGAGAATTTCCTAAGTAAAATATTTAAATATGAGAAGTAAATTTGGCAACATGAATGGTATAAAACACAGTTTTAAAAACAAGTCAAATGAGCGAGAAAGAAAGAATATAATTGGTAAAACATAATTTTTCAAAAAGGGAACGACAAAAAATTCATGAAAAGGTAGTGATATAGAATTTAAAACAAATATACAAAAATGGATTTTGAATTGGAGAGAAGGAAAGGGTAATTCCCTTACCTTGGAGTGTTTCCTAGAAATCAGGATGATTGGAACCTTAGAGGATTAATGTTGTCTTGTGGGATAATTAGGAATAAAAATCACCCTAAAGTTTTGGATCATCGGATGGGTGTGAATGGGAGTGGTGAAATGGGTGGGTATTTATAGCATAAGTGGGGGATTTGTTTAATAATTTCCAAAGATAGGGCTTGGAAATATATGTTGTGGAAAATAAAAATCCATTGGATTACCCATGGTTTATCTCATGGTTATAGAAATTTAAGAAACATTTTATGATATTTTAATCCACCAAAAATTAAAAAAAAAATTTAATATGTCTTTTTTCATTCAAATTAAATATTCCACAAAGTAATGTTTTAAAAAATTCCTT
Source organism: Viscum album (assembly GCA_963277665.1). Classification (NCBI taxonomy): domain Eukaryota; kingdom Viridiplantae; phylum Streptophyta; class Magnoliopsida; order Santalales; family Viscaceae; genus Viscum; species Viscum album. Next base: position 1,021,548,868 of record OY728134.1, on the reverse strand, counting down.
TTTAGATTTTGAAAAGTCACTTATAGGTTAGGAAACTGATTAAAATGTATTAAAAAAATAAATATTGAAAAAATAATATATTTGGTTCTTTTATGGTGGTTATTTAATTAATTCATCATCATGAAATTAATATGATGTCATAAAGCATACAAAAAATTCAAAACTGTATTTTTACTATTCATAAAAAATTATGTATTTTAGAATATTATCATAAACTCAATGTAGCCTAATTTATTTGTGTTTATTTCAAATATAATTTTAGTTTTATCAAAATAATTATCTAAATATGATAATTGAAACTTATAAATATAAATATCCTTAATTATTTAAAAATAGTAGTTTTTAAGGCATAATCAAATTTCTAACAAATAAATATTTATCAAAACATTATAACAGTATTTTACCAAATATATTCAAATAATACAATTATAGAATAAAATTAAAAAAATAATATAAATAATAACTTAGTTTATTATAATCAAAAAGTTTAATTTTTCTAAACAAAATCAATTATGATTTATATATGTATCGATATCAATTTACTAAATTAAAATCAATTAAACATATATTTAATTAAGAAAAGATATTATTAAAATGGAATTGATTGATTAAAAATTTATTTATAAAAATGAAGTACACTTTACGTAACTAAGTCCTAGATACATAACCCCTTATAACACATGCATAGAACTTAAGGGTAAGGTGTGAAATGGTGGTAGTTTTATGGGGAGACTTAGCTAATATTGATCGAGTGGTTATCTACACTAACATGAACTGTTCCCATATAATACTTCATTAAAGCTTCACTTGTTAGAGATCAGCTTGGGCTTGGTCAAGGGATAACCCTAGAGACACTACCTCCCTCTAATGTTCTGGAAAATGGGCTTCAAACGAAATGACTTTAGTAGTTGAGGGAATTGTTTCTTACTCTACATCAATTGTATTTTATCATTACAAACTTATAAAAACTAATTATAAAGGTAAAATTATCACTAATGGGTATAGTTCCCAACACTCAAATTGAACAATAGTTATATTTAACAGTGTTAATATTTTACCAACCTTCATATAATGATCAAATCTCAATAGTCAGATTTCTCTCTATACGATGTAAATTTAACTCCATTATTACCCTCAAAATTTATTTAAATTTATCTTAAGGTTGTATTTTCATTTTCATAATATTTTGGTTGGTTTTATAATATTATTTTTTATTTCAATATTATCTTATGTGGGAGAGATGATTCTAGTAGATTGGGGTGATACATATTTTCCAATTTTATCTTTCCTATTTTATACATTTTGTCCATTTGTATTGTTTGGCATTTTAATTGGTTTCATAGCTGAATAATGTAATGATATTTATTAATGAGATAACGGTTGGTGGTTCCTCTCTATTTTTATATGTATAATATAATAATGTACGCATTTTTAGACACCATGAAATATGTTCTATGCTCTTTTTCACAGAATTTAAGATATTATCCTATCTTAGACACCAAATTATAAGATTGAGTAAATAGACGTATTTATATAGGAAGAAGGAGAAAATTGGGTGTCCATGTGGAACAACCCCAAAATTAATCATCTGAGCACGAAAGGTTCTCAGTGAAACTCTCCATTTTTTTATTGGGGTCAGTGATGGTAGTGAAGGCACTAGATCGATGGTTTGGGATCAAAGGATGACACTGATCCTGAGTAGGGGTGCATTGGTGCAGCCCCCACAGTATAGAGAAGTATTTTCAAGAAGGTGGTTTGACCATTCCCCTATGTGGTACAACTATGCATACCACCTACACATCAATAGGCCAGTATAGGCCTTGCCCATGCAGCCCAATACACAACCCACTACGTCGAGGACCTCTGCTAAGGACCACCGCCAAGGACCTATGCAGATCTATAATTTCAACACCCCTACGCGGAGGAGATACCCTGAGGAGCTATGTTGCAGATGTACATTGAAAAACTCAATTTGATGATACCCCTCCTTACTTATAAATAGGACCCTTGGGTTTCCCATTTTTCTATCTAAAATTTTTGAAGAACCTCTAGAGATCCCGTTGTATAGATATTCCACCCAGGTCCCCCAAAATCTTCCCACGTACCTCTCTATAAAACTAGAGAAGAGGAAATTAACATGAGTGAAAAATATTAAGGTCCTTTCATAATTTGTAATACAAAACATCTGATTAAGGTCCCTTCTTTCATAAAGAAAAATCAACCTATGAAATGCCCATTCCCTAAAGAAGTTACTGTGTAGGGCTCTTCCAAAGAAACTAAAGGATACACATGGTTCTTAGATCAAAATATCACCCAAGTGGTGTCTTCCCAGTAATCTATTAAAACTTTAATAGGCTCAATTCTCATTTGTTAAGCATTTTTTTTAGTTCCTCCTAGGACCGGCATGACACACCTATTCCACATAGATATGCAGTACACCAGCATAGCACACCTATGCAAGCAATATTTTACGCCCTCTTGAAAAGCCATTCATGGAAGGACCTCTCTTTATTTGGCTCCCTTGTATAAAAGAGACTAAGTTGGAACCTCTACCAATACCTCCTGACTTACTAAACCCTTGGGAAAGTCACATAAACATGTCCCCTATATCAGTTTGTCTAACCGTAGTCAAAGGATTCCCACATTTGTTTTATAGTGTGGTTAGGATTCATGGAGTGTCATTAGGTTTCTATATCCACATCCACATAGACCATTCTCTTAGGAACATAGTTAGGGAGTTCCCAGTTTTAAGGATTAGGGCATGGGTTCAGTCTTACCCTTCTCATCTCTAAGACTTGGAGCCTCATAGCCCTTTTAGGGAAGGTACTGTTCACACATAATTTTTCTTTTAAATAAATAAAAAGTCTCCTTCCCTAATATAGGATCAATTTTAGGACAGATGTCATATCATAAGACACTATCCTTTCAGGCTAGACCTAATGACCATCTTTTTTCATTCCACGTTGAAATATTCATTGCTCCATACCATCATCCACCATCATCATTGTAGCCATGAAATTTTCCACCATAAGAGGAGGAAAATTGTATGTGACTTTGTGGAATCTTTCACATCCTCTTGTTTCTCACACCAAGTATGACTCACACAGGATTAAAGATTTATGATGATCACAACATTTTCACAAACACCTCATTAAATTAATTACAAGAACTCTGATTCCCATAAAAACTAGGATACGTAGGAACCCTTCCTAAGGTCCAAGATCGATATCATCTCATCCATAAATTGGCAGAATAATTAAAAGTAAGACCCAAATTAAACCCCCCAAATAACCATGGAATCCTTTTTAGAACTATGTTCGAATGCATTTCTCTAAAAGGACCACAATCTTCTGTGATACTTTTCATACTATTTGAGATTTGATTCTCATCCAAATGGGATACGTAGGAAGCCTCCCTGAGGTTCAAACACAAAAATTCAAATAAACTATGTCTTTTATAGGTCATACTTCTAGTAGGGTCTAATTCAACATGGAAACCCACACTTCATCCAGGTTACCTGGGCTTCTTCTCCATAAGTCTGACACCAAACCGTGACCAGGCACATTTCGCCTAGGGGTCCTTATAACATGACCTTAAAAGGAATGATCTGTCCCATTAAGTGATACCAAACTATGTGGGTTATATTTCCTTACACAAGGAAGTGTAGGTAGCCCTTATATGGGTTTGATCCTAACATCAAAACAAATCCCATCTCCTTGGATGACAATAAAACTCCAGATTTCCCTACTAAGTGGCATTAAAACCAGCGTAGTCATAATAATGGCCAAAGAATCTCTAAGTAGTATACCAATGATTACCATTGATGGATAACCTATGATACATATAGATATCTCCATTGATGATGAACCTCAGATACATACAGATGATTCTAAAATTCTATGCATGTTAACCATTGACTTCCAAATCACGAGGGAGACTCATTTCATACTTGGTGAATTAAAAAGAATTAGTGAACATAACTTAAATTTATAAGAGAGTCCCATAGTAAGCAATAATTTCCCCCAAAATGGAGTGATGATCCCGACCTCGCATCCTCTCAACCAATGTGTATTCTCAAGAATCATCATCCAAATGACATAATAAATGCCTAATTTTGGAAAGTAGGTCCTTATGGATATAGAACGATTGGGTGTTTCCAATTCCATAAATAAATCCGATGAAAACTACTCAAGAATAATGAATCATATCAAATTTTCATTTCTTAGGGAAACAAATTTAATCAGGAACAAATATCATTTAAAAAATCCTTATTCATTTCAATTTGACTTGATAATTATCAAGTGATAAAGTTGTTGTGAAATATGACTTTATTATTTGATTTCTGACTATCTCTTATTACAATAACTTCATTGAAATCATTTTTGTTGGACACTACATTTCTCTTAGATATCAATATTCTTGTGTAATGGATATGATTATTTCCAAAATTTTATACCATTTCTACATATAATTTTTACTTTGAAATATTTTGATTAATTTGGTAAATATTAATAAATATATATCCAATATATTCCTTTTTTTATAATGGAACATAGAATAAATAAGGGTATCAATAATCATGGACAATGTAGAGGTTTACCTACTAAATAATCCAATATAGCAGCTATTAGAATTGAGCATGTTATGGATATTTTAGGTACTCTTAATCAAGTTATGAGAAATAACTGTTTCTGAAGGGAGAAACCTATACTGCACTGATATTCTCCTATGATATATTGTTTTATTTGATAGAGGACCCCATAATTTAGTCAAACTAATAATCTAATAGAGGATGTGTAATGAATTAAGTCTATGAAGAATATATTTATGGAATTTGGAAGTAATGAAAAGTCAATGGTTAAAGTTATAGTCTATTTTGTTAAAGGATATTCTAGTCAATGGTTGTCATTAATCTACCATACTTTGGGGGAGGAGAAAATATAACACATGGAATGAAAATATTTTAAGGATACATTCATCAACAAGTATTTCCTTAATGTGAAAAAAACTGATATGAAGAGAAAATTTCTTATTTTAAAGATAATAGATGAATAGACTATTGCAGAATATGAAGATACCTTTACAAGGATGTCTAGGTATTCTCTGGATTACATAGGAAACATAGAGTGAAAGATCCACCATTTATTTACTGGATTTAAGATAGGTATCCAAGGAGCACCGGTATCCAAAATATTTTATTCATATGATGTAATAGTTTTATGTTCTATAAAGATAGAAAAATAATTCTTCAAGTATGATGGATTCGAAGTTTAGAAATAAAATAATAGGATGGAAGAAAAAATAATGGATAAAGGTAATAAGGGAAATAAGGACATTCCCACATGTGATAACTATGGAATGAGTCGCCCTAGGAAATTCTTGAAGGGCATGGGTGTTTGTTTTTTGGTTGGAGAAAGGAGTCAATATTTTAATGAAATTAAGGGGAATTAGAAAGCCACTTCCATTTAGTGTTATAACTACAAGGATATGGGGATACATGAAAATGAATTCCCCATGAGTTATGGTGGTATACCACAAAATAAACTATGGGATCAACGTCAGGATTATGTTTTTAATACAATCAAAGTTGAATGATTATTATGATTTTGTATTTTCATCCAACAACTATGTTATAAAATTATTTTATTTATGATACACCCATTATAAAAATTATGAAATATATAAGGATTGTAATATAGAACTATTTCATTGAGGATCTTATTGCATATGTTAAATGGTACCAAGAAATGTTATTTAATAAAAATTTGAACTTTTCAAAAACACATATTTGTGTGAAATTAAATTTTCAATATGTTCCTGATATTTAGATCATAATTTTTATATAAATAAATGATTTATTTGGATAAAGTAAATTTGATACTTCTTACAATCGTGGAACCGATTAATGATAAGATCAATTTTGAAATTCATTGACCTTATTTATAATATTTTCGATCATAATATTTTTAAAATTTCATAATGTTAACCATTTGTGAAATTTTTTAAGTTAAACTTTTGATGAGGTTTTTATGATTAATATATTACTTCACTATATGATGAATTATACAACTTGTGCTAACCATATTGGTTTTATGAAATGGTATGAGATAGATGAGAAGACATGGCACCCTTTTATAGGTCTTATGATATGTTAAAAGTCAATATTAATTATTTAAGAATAATGAAAAACTATTATGAATATTCATTTCATATGGTAGGGTATGAATTAGAAATTGTTCAAGGCACAACCAATGGATGATATTGTGATTATGAAATGGAATGAAATCAAGTAAGTATATATTCTTTGAGTAGTTCATTAACATTAGAAAAAGTATCTATAAAACAATATTTTTTCACTATATCAATGAACTTTTTACACCTATGTGTTTTATATCCTTTTGATCGTTAACCTTATTTTTATCGCTCACTTTTTGGTGGACAATGTTCTCTATCGCCCTCCATCAGAACTTAACAGTTATATTTCTCTTCAATTTCCATATTTTCACTAACTATCTCCAATTATAAATCCTAGTTTTGTGGTGACCATCACATTTCTATTTCCCTCTTATTAAGAAAAAATTAATTTTTTAATAAAGTATGCGAAATGAGCAGAAAAATAATTAAGGGACCTAAAATGGTTAATCTAGAGAGAATAACCCCTTATGATGTTAATAAAGCCTATTGGTAGTGATCCGAAATTGGAAAATACATACATGAGATCTTTGAGCTTACCTGAGAATCCAATACATCTCCAGCTCAGTTCCCTTCATTCGAAGTGTAAAGAAGGGCAGTGTGATCATCAATAAGATTCTTGCATCTATAAATGAGAAAAATAACAAACCAGGGAAGACTGCCCCTCTTATTAAAAATACGTTTTAATAACCCTATTTATGATTGGTTCTTTCAACAATAGCATTTTCACATATCAAACCCTTCATTACTGAGATTAATTTTTAATTGCAAGAACACAATTTATTTAATGTGGGGAGAATATAACCACACAAGACATTATAAATTTTTTATTTTAGAATAAATATAATTTTATTTATAGCTTGATTTATATGGAGCAGTAAGTTAAGATTACGCTATAAAAAAACTGATATTACCTTGCGGAACTCACAACACTAAATTGGATTGTGTTATACATAATACCAAGTTCCTTCAATAGCATGAGTTACACACAAGGCTGATTTTTCCCAAATTAAAATATGATATTAATATTATTATTTAATATGAAAGTTATAAAATATCCATTGTAATGAAATTTATGAAAAGGATTGACCAAAGTTTGAAAATATTGTTTAAATTTGTTTATATAATTATTTGGCGACCAATTAATTAGAAATGAATACAAAATACAATTATAAATGAAATTTTTTCTTGTGTGTAAATGTCATTTTATACTAATAAAGTAAAATAATTATTATTAATGAATGATATTAATGAAATAGATATTTTATATATTCAAGAAAATATTTTTACCAGAATCCATTATATTTTATAGTCATAAGATAAGAATAAATCTTATTTAATGCATAAAAAGTAGTATTTTTCTAAAGGTAGTTTTTCCTCCTTTTAATGGCGCACATAATTTAAAACTAAATTTTAGACATTTTATAAGTTTTATATGAAGAAATAAGATTTATTTTTGAAATATATATATATAATATGTTGTGGTGAATTTTTTAATTTTTCTGAGAAGTTTTATTTTTTTACTAATAGTGAAAATATTGGTTTTTAAGTGAAAAATAGCTTTTCATTCAGAAATTTTATATGATTAAAATATATTTTAAATTAGTTTTAAAGTAAAATTAGTTGAATTTTATTACAATTAACCCTTCATTTAATTTTAATAAATTTCATATTGAATTTAGTTATAAAAACACTTCAAAATTTTGAACATTTTTTTACTTTAAAAACTGACTTTCTCATCCCATCTACCAAAATGAGTTTTAATTAATTTCATCCAAATTCTGTGATTTTAATTATAAAAAATTAACTTCATATTTGTAATCAGAATAATTTATATTTTATAGTAAGTTCAACTTTGTTTTTGACCAAAAATATCAGTGAAAACAATTAAAATTAATTACAAAGATTAGAGTCAAAATGAGTTTGCTTAGTGGTTAAACTTTGATATTAAGGGACCAAATGTCCAATAAACGTCTCCCAAAACCTATTATATGGACATTAATATAAATAATATTCTATTTGATATATTGTTTTCATTATTGGAGTCACGTGATGTAAGGGAGACCTCCCAATAGTGTTACCTTTATGGTATTTACAAGCTTTCCACTCACCTCCCCCATAAAAGGGTACTCACTATCCCACATTCCTCAAAGCTCTAAAAACATTTTCTCATAAAAAATGACAAAATAATCTCCAAAAATTAATCCACTAATAATTTAATCCTCAATTTTTTTATAAATACAACAATGTAAGTCCTTTAGTGAAAACCAAAAGGAGTTACTGGAAGAACAGTTAACACTCATCAAGGAAAGACATTATTTTATTTATTACTTAAACCCCTTAACTTATTTCCATATAATAAATATATAATAACCTAATTATATTAAATATATTTATATATTGTTATGTTTAGAGTATGACCTACAAATTTATACACTTCCATCATTTGGGATACGCAGTCATTGATCATGTGTACGGAGGACTACCCCCTTAGGAACTGATGTCGTTCATTCATCCATTACCATATTTTAAGGTTGGGAATAATTGTGGATTTATAATTTATATATGATATTTCTATGTCATTATGTATTTATTATTTTTTAATCATTATCTAAAACATACCATCATGCTTTTCATTTTCTGGGAATACGATAACATTATTTATGAACGTGTGGACTACTACCTCCTCAAAGCGATGTTATTCGTTCACACCTAACATGGAATCCATCAAAGATAGTTTTAATAAACATATTTTATGTTTATTAAATAAATATGATACTAGAATTTTTATATACATATAAATTAATTAATTTTCATTCTTTAATATATGACAATAAAATAGAAATGACGTTCATTCGTACGTACGACATACTGTCACCATGAATGGAATATTTAATTTCTTATCTCCAAATTTTATAGATTACAATAAATTCATATATAAATAATATATATTACATTTATATAATGTTTTATATTTTGGATATGATTAAATCATGATATAAGTAAGAGGAATGAAAAATAACAAGTCAAAACATACTCGAAGAACAAGGAAATTAACACACAAAATAATGAAAATAATGAAAGACAATTAATGAATGGGTAATTATATTTTATAAAATGATAATATGTGGTATAAAAAATAATAATATAGTTTAATATAAGTAAATAATATGGTAAAAACAAATATAAATGTTGTTAAATACCATCTAAAAATATAGTATAATGTAAGGGACTTCATCTCAATTTCCATTCATTGAGACATACTTTATTATTGTGCACCAAATTTATTATATATGATGCAAATACTTCCCAAATGACATGTAATATAATTATTAAATAATAATTCATGGTTTTTATGTTTTCATTATTTCATCCATGGGGATTTGACTTGAAATTTATCAAGTGGTAAATTTATTTTAAAATCTCACTTTTTTATTGTGGAATTTAACATAAAAAATAACTTTATTATAAACATTTTTAATTGGAAATTAAATTTCTATTGGATATAGATGTTTTTTTAATGTATATTATTATTTCATAAACTGTATACCATTTCTATGTGTGACTTTTAAATTGAAATATATAAATTAATTAGGGAAATATTGATAAATCTGTATCCCACACTCGATACAAATATTTGATAAAGAATATTTTTTATGAATTTAATTTATTATTTGATATATGAGGAAAAATTTAACTAGTATGACATGGGTTAAAGAAAATTTAAATAAATACCCTTGATACTTCATTAGTCTCATGAGACAAATCAGTTGGCCAAATCAAATGGTATTCTACTTGGTATGTTTTAAATCATCTTGTGAAAGGACTTGACAATAAATGTAACATGTTACTAGGATACATGACATATAATATTAAGAATTTTATTCATTGATAATTCAGTTATTTTTATTATACATTATAATATTTCCATGAGATTTTCTATGGATGTATTTCATTTTCAGTTTATTGATTAAATGGCATGTGTGTTCAGTTAACTACCATTCCATATTGGCTATGCTTATTGATTCTTGTTTTTTCTACTGTACATAACCCTTAACGAGACTTTGAGATCACCTTTACTTTTTTCTTTCCCAGAGAAATGAAGATAAATTCTTGTAATGAGCATCAATAATGATAAGATTTTACTTTTTTTTAACTTAGGTTCTTTTCCAAATATAATATGGAAATCATGTATGCAATTTGGTTCTACAAGACTACTAAGCATCACAATCCTTTATAATTTGAAAATATTATTTATTCCAATGTAATAAAGTATGGATCAAGCATTTGGTTACTCGATTAGGGGTTGTTTCAAACAAGATATAAGTTATCTATGATGTATAGGAACCAACATCCCCTCAATCCAACGTACAGTGCGACCAGAATGACTAAAATTATTCAATTTTGGTTTGAAAATGAAATTTTATTAATGTATTGTTTAATATTTATGTTTTATTTATTTATTTATAGTATTAATAAAATAATAATTGTATTATTATGTAGTTGGATTATTTTTATTGAGATGAACTAGTTTAAAAATCCATTCTATGATGAAGATTTTTTAAGAGTGGTTGAGGTGCTAAAGGCACCAAAACTGTTGATGTTTTTGAATGTTTGTGATAAATAGAAATTTCTAATGTCATTGTAAAAAAAATTAAAATGTGTATAATAATATTTTTTTTATATTATTTGTTATATTATTTTTATTTCAATTAAATTATGAATTTACTATATACATGTATTTTATGCTACAATATGTTCTACTTTTAACAACACAATGTTGTAGTATGACATTTATCATCACTGTTTCTGGTGATAATAAAATGAAACATTTTAAAGGTTTTCTAGAACTAATAAAAGGTATCCCCTTTTAAATATTTTTATGACAAGAACAGTTTATTAGTGCCGATAAATTCTTTTTTCTAGAACAAACTATAGCCCGATCTGTAGCATTATCTCTTTTGTAGTGGTCATAACCGAGAAAACAATATTTCATTGGCATGAAAACATAGGATGTCAATATTTATTCATTTATGATATATTGGAGTCAACCACATGTCAATGTGTTACCCAAATTGATCAACAAGATCAAAAGTGTCATTTCACCTTCACATTGTTATTATAGTAACAAATCACCTAAAATGGTTTAAAATTGAGAAAATGAGTTCATGTTTATATGAAAAAATAGTATAAATATACTTGGGACATATTTTATTTATATAAATTAACCACACATCAATATGATGCTCATATTTCTTATTCAGATCCAAAGTTCCATTTTACCATTGTATTTTCATTAAAATAACAAATCACTCATCAAGGTATCAAAACTAAGAAAAAATATCAAATTAACATGATTTTTTTTACAATTTTTCATGGGTCATTTTTTATCTATTAGAATCAATCGACCATAAATAAGATGCTAAAATTTCTAAATATGATAAAAAGTACAATTTTCCCATTCAATATTAATTAAAATTAAATATCAACTATCAAGGGCTCAAAACCAAGATAAAAAGTTTTTATTGGAATGTAAAATTTGGGCAATGATACTTGAATAATTTTTTGTTCACAGGAATCAACATTACATCATTCTATTTCTTAGATTACTCGGTAGGATATAAAATATGACTTTAAATTGTTAACACTTATTAATATAGAATGAATCACTACTATAGTGTTCAAAACCAATAAAACAGGTTTGGATTGATGTAAAAAGTTTGGATAATTATCTTAATTTTGTATTTTATCTATAGTAATAAAACTCACATCAGTCTAATACTTGAATTTCTTGGTATAATTAAATGTGTTGTTTGACCTTCATATTTTTAGTAATGTTTCCGGTCACCTAAAGGGGGTTCAAATAGAGAAAAATTAATATTACAACGAAAAAATAGTAGTAAAATCCTTAAGTCATTTATGATTTTTAATAATTAATGGCATGTCAATCTGATACCCAAATTACATGATATTATCAAAATTACATTTTCACATTTATATTTTTTAAATGATATATTAGTCATCAAGGGGTCAAAACTGAACATGCATGTTTAGATTAATGTAAATAATTATGACAATGACCCTAGAATAATTTTTTATCTATAAGAATCAAATACATATCAATTTTATGCCTCAATTTTCCATTATGATGTAAATTATTATTTCATATTGTGAATTCTTCTTAATAAATGAAAAATAAACCATCTGGGGGAAAACAAGATAAAAAATACCAGAGTGATATAAAAAACTTATTAAAATAATGTTTGTTATATTTGTAATATGTTGAAATCAACAACAAGTAAATGTGATACCCAAATTTCTCAGCATTATCAATTGTTTCATTTCACCTTTACAATGTTATTAAAGAAAAAAATCACCTAAAAGGGGTGAAAATAATAAAATGAGATTATATTACCATAGAAACAAAGGTTAATTATCCTTGGGACATTTTTGATTTATATGAATCAACTACCTATACATTTTATTCTTGGATTACACATTACGATCCAAAGTACAATTTCACCTTTATATTTATACTAAAAATGACATATCACTTTTCAGGGGGTAAAAACTAAGAAAATGAAATTACATTGACATGAAAAACAGTAAAATGATCCTTGGGTTGTTTGATATCTATCGAAATCATTCGATCATCAGTATGATTCTTGGATTTTTTATGTATTATCCAAGTACAATTTCACATTTTCATTTTTATTAAGATGAAATATTACTTATCAAGGGGTCAAAACCATGTAGGAATGTTTTTATTGGATTAAAAAAATTACATAATCATACTTGAATCATTTTTGATCTAAATAAGTCAACCACACAACAGTATAATGTCTGAATTTCTTAATATAATGGAAACTATGATTTTAAATTATTATCACATATTAATAACTTAAACATTGATATTTTAGTGTCCAAAATGGGAAAAAATGTTTTTATTGATGGAATAAATCAATAAAAAATCATAAAGTGATTTTAGATCTATGGAAATCAAATTCACATCAATCAAATACTAAATTTTCTTAGTATAATCGAAATCATTTTATGAAATTCAAATTTTCATTAAAGTGTCTGGTCACCAAAAAGGGTTCAAAACTGAGTAGATGATCCAAAGTATAGTTTCACCTTTCTATTTATATTAAAACAACATATCACACATAAAGGGGTCAAAACTGAGTAGATGATTTTATATTGATGTGGAAAATTAGGATAACAATCCTTGAATGGTATTTCCTATAGTTTGTGATGAGAAATATGAGGTTCTACACTATGTGAATTGAAGTCATTATGCACTATGTCACGTTCATAACCTTTAGGATACAAATAAATTGAGGCCTTATAAAAATCTTTTCCCCCTCTTGGGGTCTACACCAGGGGGTTCCTCTCTCTCCCTTATCTTTTATCCTAGTTACTGATGTTTTTTCCAATATTTTTTTTTCAGTAAATGGTAACATTGTCCATAGTTAAAAGTTTTGTCAAAATTACCCCCTATTTCTCAAATTTTATTTTTTGATGATAACATATTATTCTTAAGGCACATATTGGAAGAATTCATCTCTATTTGAAAAATTATCAACGAGTATGATCCGATATCAGGGCAGTCAATCAATCATGTAAATTATGATATTTATTTTTTCTTAAGAGTTCCTTAAAGCATAAAATACAACCTTTGTCTAGCCTTCGGCATCCTGGTGGTTGACAAGCATCAAAAATATCTTGGGCTCCCCACACTATTTGGTTGTTCAAAAAGAGAGTTGTTCACAAGTATTTTGTATAGGTTGTAAAATACAATTTACAGGTGTATAGCTAAAAGGATCTCTATGGTGGGATAGGAAATCCTCATCTAGTCTATGGCTCAATAGATTCTCGACTAATATCATGTCCCTGTTTAAACTTTCTATTTTTTAGTTGATGGACTTCCTTCCCGATTGGAGAATTTTTGGGGGGGTACTTTTAACGGGGGAAAACCCATTGGATCTCTTTTGACAAGCTCAGACTCCCCAAAATATGTGTGAGAATGAGATTTTGGAACATGGGTTTCTTCAATGATGCCCTCCATTCCAAATAGGGATGGTGGCTTATCAAGGATCCGGACTCCCATTTTTCCAAATTCCTTCAGGATAAATACATTCCACATTCATAATTCTATGGGAATTTTCTTTCCCCACCCTAGCTTCTTATAGATAATCCTATAGGGTTTACACAATATGATTTTTATGGGGATATACTATATAATCAGAAATGGGACAACTACGAGAATATTCAAGGAACCATGGCTCACTAACAACATTGGCTTTCATGCAACATCCATTTCACCATAAGGATTTAATAATGATATTTGTGAAAACATCATTTTATGAGTCTAGGAATGGGTGGTACACTGAGAAGATGGACGAATAGTTTAATGAAAGTGACATAAGGATTATTTGGAGTATCCCATGTGTGAGAGATATGGGAATGAAACATTTTTGATGAATTTTTAATTGTTCTGAAACTTATTCTATCAAGCCTGGTTATAAGGAGGTTGTATAAGTGATAGGCATGGGGATGGAAGATTGGTTGAAGACCCTTTAGAACCTACCAATTCTACCCAAGGTGAGGTTTGTTTATAGAAATCGTGTTTGGTAATCCCTCTTACAAAGGAATTTATTGTCTTCCACCGTGTAGCAGAGGATCCCTCTTACCTGATCTACCACTCTTTAGCAAGTTATCATCACATGCCAACTTAATTTTCCCTAGGTATTGGGTCATTTGGATAGATTGGATTATTGATGTGGTTCATCTTTTTGATTTAGCACATTTCTTGGTGTTTCTTTTGAAGAAATGGATTTAAACCCACACTGTGGAGAAGTTGATCTCCTTATGTATGATAGCCTTGTTGATTTGGGTCCGAGGAAATGAATTTTTATTTATTTAGGTCATCAAACCATGCATATTTTGGGTTCAGTGGGCCACCCTATTAATGGATAAATAGAGTTGGTATAATTCATATTATGATGATCTAGGGGTAAAGTGGACCCCCTGTTTCTAGAATCTATCTCCGTCAATCTCGATGAAGATTACTGGAAGTGTGACTCTCTTAGGGTTTGGTTCTTATTGGGTCAGTATCATTACTTGTGGATCTTCCATCTTTATAGTCGTAGCTTTCAAATTTTCATTTTCCATTACTTGGAACCACTAGTGTTGTAGGGACATTCCATCCTTGCAGGTATGTATTTTCTTCTGATAGAGGATAGCACTCATTTATTTTGTAATCATATTGCCTTATTATCGTAAAATATATTGAACCAGTCTGGGAGGATCTAACATGTCACAAGATATATCCCGCCACATGTCCTCAATCATTCCTTCCTAAATACCAGAGGCTACCAACCAGTGGTGAATGACTAAAATGAATAGTGGGGGAGACTATACCCTTTTGTCAGAGAGTGATAACAGTATAAAACAAACAAACTCATATATAGGGATAAAAATCACAGCACACAAATAAATAATATGAAACAACTAATGAAATAATAAATGAAATGAAACATATAATCATAAATACTCAAATCATGAAAAAAATACCACAAAAATTTCCCACCAGAAGTAACATATAAAAAAAATAAAAAAAAGTAAACATAAATACAATCTGATCTACATCAAACAACAAGAAAAACCACATATGTGGTACATGACGATTGAGTTGCACTAGGTAGATCCTGATACTCTATATGAGTGGCTTCATTCAAAAAAGAAACATTCGGCCTCAACCCCATCTATCATGTATCCTCTGATCCTACTGGAAAGAAGACATCAGGTCTGAATTCACACTGAGGTGCATGTATTGGGGGTTAGAAATAAATCTTTATATTCCACCCGCAATGATGAAACTATAAATATACTATCATAATAAGTGCATGAAAACATGATATGCCTAGCCCTGGTGAAAACTAACAGTAGATAGAATAAAAGAAAACAACTAAAAAATCACGAAAACAAACACAAGAAATCATCCAACC
The DNA here is from genome assembly GCA_963277665.1 of Viscum album. NCBI lineage: Eukaryota > Viridiplantae > Streptophyta > Magnoliopsida > Santalales > Viscaceae > Viscum > Viscum album. The sequence continues at coordinate 1,021,532,666 of OY728134.1, read as the reverse complement.
AATGGGTTATATCATAACACCGTGGTCAGTCTACCCAAACTCTGTCACATTCCAGATTATTTACAGCTAGTGGATCACCCAACCACATAAAAAATAGTGTATTTAATATATCTAAACAGGATATGAAAGACATATAAATGCAATTTACATGGAATCCAGACTTTAGGGTGTAACCATAGGTTTCCACATGAACAACACGCATCAACTAGGATCTAGGAATATAATAACATAATATGAACTCATGATAGGAACATCCTGTTGGAGACAAATAGATAACCTATTGGCTCCAAATTGCTTACAAAACATTGAACACTGTCTATGGAAAAAATGTTCCATGGGATCCATAAAAATTTAGGATTTCACAGAATCCATGTCCCCATGATCATAAATGCATCCATGAAATGAAAACCCACACTGTTAGTTCCCCATCACCTCGTGAGCCCGAAGCCACACTAGTTAGAGATAATAGTCAACTAGATGGCCATTTAACTCATCCATATCTTCTTGTATCTCCCCAATCCCCACTATAAATAACCATCCAATAGATGGGAGAACCATATCACAACTTAGGGACAACACCAAATCTAAGATATCCCAAGGGAATCCTCCTTAAACCACAATCCCAAAAAGATATTACATAAACCTCACGACCAAAGGCCAAATGAACATATGATGATCCAACCTCGAAGCCACCATCCAAATAGATGAACTAGAAGTCACAATCCATTTTCGTCTAATAAATTGTGTGACTATTTCAAAACACTATATCTCAAAAACCAAATGAACATCCACCACGGGCACTCCATGAACTTCTTCAAGGTAAAACCAAACTCGGGGCTCTCATGGTCCCTAGGGTCATATCATAAAGAAATGTCCACCAGGAGACTCCCCTGCTACACCTAAGCTCTTGGGACACACCTGATCAAAAAACCTCAACCAGCCAAAAGGCCATAGTAATAGTAGGACACACTATGGGGGGTTTCTCTAGATCATCCAAAATCATAGGACATGTCTAGTGCTAGTCATCCCAAACGACCCTAAGCATCCACCAACTAATCCTAGATCAACAACTCACCCATAGGGGTATATAAATGTAGAATATAGAAAAATAGGAAATTAAAAATTGTCCTCATGACCACCTCAAATGCAGAAGACCCTCTATAAGGGTTCCTCAATTCAACCCAATACAAATCCACAAGGGAATTCTCAACTGTACACTATAACCACCCCTAATAACTTAATAAAAAACATCCCACTAGGGTATCCTTAAGAGTCCCTCAGACTCATATCAGAAGCTCAAAGACACTTATATATAATTTCCAACCAAAGGCGTTAACCCAGCCCAAAGGTTCTGACATATCTAGTCTCCAAAAATAGAACTTAAACCTCAACTTCTCTAACATTTGGAAACCAATCCCAACTCATAGGGACAAACCAAGATCTCTTAAGAGATTTTTCTTGATAACACATATCAAAATCTATACAAATAACCTGAAATAGATTTCCAGGGCACACTCGATCCAGACCAATCACCGGTCTCTCAACCCTTAGTTCACAATAAGAATCACTGGAGGATTCTAAAACCAAACCTCAAGGAAATAATCCTAATAAAAATAAATCTCCAAAAAAACAATCCAAATGTCCTATAAAAGCCACAAGGATACCGAAATCATAATGTATGAAAAAAATTATCATAATGGACTACTCATAAGTCCACTTCTGTCTCTAGGGTGAAAAACATGCAAAATGGACCATGGCAGGAATAATACACAACATGGACACATGGTACACAACGTGAAACCCCATAATTCCTCTTTGTCCATGAGTGTTAGTTCACTCTGAATATTCTTTTAAAAATTACATAGCATGTGTACCATGTAAATTACGTGTACCCCAACATGGGTACCTACTCATGTACCTCATCCCCACTCAATGTGTAAAACTCTATAATACGTGGCATATACCGCATGTATATGGTGTGTGACACCACATGGGGTCCCAAAACATGTTCCTAGACATGTACCCCACATGAGAATATATTCCTACATGGCGTGCACTCAACCTGGGGAGTAGATGAGTACCCTACACAGCCAAGTACCCCTGCACAAGGTGTTTGACCAAGTACTGAACTACACCCCAGAAGCCCACTATAGGTGATGTACCCCTTTTACATGGTGTGTATTTCCCATAAAATAATTTTCTATAAATATGAAGAAAAATTTTCACATTTTATTTGATCAACAAGTCGTGTACATGGGTCTTCCTTAATGGTAACCCTTCAAAATTGTCATAAACACCTGATTTCCCTACAAAACCCACAGATTGACCCATAAGGGGTCCCAAACAACCCATACAAGGCATTAAATAAAACAAACAATGGATATTTTGATATAAAACATAAAATAGGCCTACCTCTGGGTATAAAGCGCAAATGATTCAGTCTGATCCATGATTCGCAGCTTCTATACAATAACATGATGAGACTCGAGCTCCGCAGTGGCTCCTCCTCCCCATTCATTCCTCCCTCCCCTATCCCTTTCCCTCTCTCGAACAGTTAAACCCACAAAAGGTTGGAGACCCTTGGTTTTAAGATAAAATAAAAAGGAAAAGAAATAAAAAATAAAAAATAAAAAATGATAAAGAAATAGAAATAGAAAAAGAAAAAATAATAGGGGGTGTGGTTGGCCTGAACCCAGTTCTTGACAGAAGGTTAAGCCTCACATAAGAGAGAAATCCCATTCTGGAATCAAAATCAGGGTCATAATATCAATTATATACTCTACATTAAAGATAATTCTGAACAGACATGAAAAAATAAAGTACTATTTAATTAATTAATTATTAAATATTCTTTGATAATCCGAACGGCTCAGATTTCTACCAAACATATTTCCAAGGCTAAATATCCTATTCAAGGAAAAAAATATTTTCGAAACAATTATATAACATTATATTAACAATGAAATTAATATTTTCCCATGAAACAAAACTGAGAAAGAAGGGCTAAAATTTCATCTGATTTTCACGACCCATGATGATACTGTTCATCACATACTCCCCACCACAAACCATTCTTGCCCCGAAGATGCCTCAGTGGATAGCCATAAGCCATTCACTAACCCAATGATTGGTGCAACCAATGCTATCTTGACCATTCCATGACATATCCTACCACAATGACAAATCTCTCCCAATATGAGAGACATTCAACAATGACTGGCCTAATACTTTCAAATATAAGATAATCTTTATCATCAAATCGTTGGATAATGAAAGACCACATGAACCAAGCATTATCCATCACTAAATGATATTTATATTAAAGTATAAATCATTTAAACTTAATAACTATCATGAAACCCAACATCATCCATGCTCAGAAAACTACTAAAATGAAGCTCACAACCTATAATAGCCTATGGTGAACTCCCCACTACAAGTATTTCCTTAATCCACACCTTGAGTGCAATATAGGACACAAACTCACATAGATTAAGCTGATAAGAAAGTTGGATAATTCACATAAAACCAATAACCACCCTCCACACATTCAACAATAAAATTCTATAAGAATCCAACCATGCTTCTACTATGTTACCTAAAGCACCACAAATAAACAAGTTGGGCCAGGGGTCCAACTATACTGTCCCTCCCAAGATAGTCATGAGACATGGAGTACTCCTAGTGCTCAAATTCTCAAAAACAAGTAATCCTCCTGCCTAACCACACCCTGAAGGTAGAAATACTCAATTACCCCACCAAGAATGAAGAACCCTACCAACCCAACCCACCAGTGATAGCAGGAACACGGTCCCCTCTAAATAAAAATAGACAACACATGGATAGAATTGTTCTGTCCCAAGGAACAAGAACCTATTAATTTAGTGTAAGGGAACTGATTTTTCCATTTATTATTTTATAATATTATGTGGATTGTTTTTTGAGAAAGGTGTTTGGATATAGTTATATTTTGAGGCTCGATGTTACATAAATAAATTTCTGAAATATATTAAAGATATTAAATATCATGCATGCATAGTTTTTTGAAAAACATTAATAACTCCTAAATAGAGGATTATATTAGAAATCTGTGTACACCATTGAGTTCAGATAATGGTTTTTACCCTAGGAGTTACATAACCTTTGTCGATGTATTAGTTTCCATGAAGTGCAGTGCAAGTGAATAAATAAAATTAATAAACTTATTTATTTATTTAATTTAACTTGACACAATGGAAAAATACCTATATATTTAAACACTCTTATGACTAATTATTAGGGTTTTCTACATAACCTATATGATTGAGACAGATCAATGGAGAGAGGGATACTTGTCGAGTGGTGATGAATAATTGACGATCATCTACACCAATAAAATTTGAGGATCTTACCAAAGAAAATAACATTGATACATTCTTAATTAGTGATCGATTCACCTAGAGGTACGAAATTTGGATTATGTTGATTTATCCATGTTTTCACATCCTATATTGAATGAGAAACAATTGAAAAATGTATTGATTCATGGTTCAAATTATATTGTGGGTGAATTCTTATTTTGTAGGGATTATTGGGAGAAATTGTTTTATTTATTTTGGATCATCAGTCATCATTGTAATGGAAACGGATCAAGGATAACATTAGAATGAATGAGGTTCATTTCTCTTTTGTATGATTCATGGATTTCTCCCACAATTCATAATTCATTTACCACTGATATGTTTTTGGGAGGTGGTTCAAAAAATATCAGATAAACAATCATTGAACACTTGTTTCCTGGAACAACAGATTGTTATCATAGATCTAGGTTCTTAAATATGATGATATTGAGTTTTTATGATGGATTATTGACCTATAATGAGTTTGGGGATACTCATTATATGTGTTTCATGTGTAATATGATGGTTTGTCTTTATGGTTGATTTCCAAGTGGATCGAGGCATTCTTTTTAATGATAAGCCAACAAAGAGGCCTGGTCATATCAGATCCATGATCTGCAGGAAAGATCGGTGGTGGAATTAATATCAAAAGTTGTGTGAGAATACATGGAATAAGAACATAATATTATATGAAATACAAGGTAATGTGGTTTCTAATCTATAATTACATTCCATGTAGGACTCCCTATGTAGTGTTATGGTTCCACATATGACCCTTACCTAGAGACACGACATGTACCTCATTGGGTACACAGACATAACCAGGAGTACATGGGATTGGACATTCCATGTACTCATACATAGATATGAAAAACCATTAATATACCCAAAAATCATTACAGGGACACATTCAGGATTACAGTGGCTTGAACATGTCTTGTACTTAGACATGGAAAAGGTCTCAAGCCATGATACATGGGTAGAAATCAATTCCCAAGGGACTTGTTGTATACCTCCAATACATGTCTTGTACATCAACAAAGATGGCTTAGAGATTTTTTCCTCCTTTTATGTAAATGTTTCATTAGGGTATGTTCCACTAATCTATTCCCCAAGGATTGTTATGGAATTATATCCAGTGCATTGGAGGGCCATCCCCTCTAGGGAACATCAGTCTTGGATAGTGTTTTGGAATCCCTTCATGAGGATCGTAGTGAGATCATCTATCATCATTTTTGCTCTAGGTTAGGTTCATGGTATCATCGTGACCAACACTATGTGGGTGTCAATCCCATATTCAGTTAGTTAATCCAAATTGGGTTATTGGTATACCCCATGGACCTGGGAGTGATCCCCTTTCTATGTAACAATATCTTCAGACATCTAGCCTGTACTTATAATGGAGAGATATAATGAGAATGACATCTCAGACGAAGACCATCAGTATTATCTAACATGTGGAGTGTGTTCTCTCTGACAAGTACTATGTGGAACTTTTAAGAAGGAATAATGGGAAGGAATTATTGTCATGATTTTACTTCGATAATATGTGTCCATGTTGAGTATATATTGACATTCTTGTTATATGTTCTGTTGACATATTCTTATGATGAACTATATGTTATTCATGATGTTATATTCTTTGTTTTTGGGGTTTCCTACTCGGTATTCTTATAATCACCCCACATGGGATTTTTCCACACATGTCGTGTCTTTTTCAGATTATCATCCTTTTGATGGAGTCATATAAGGAATAGTACTAGGTGGAGATTTTTATGCTAGACAAACTGATGTGTGTTCCTATAGTCTCCTTGACAATAGTCCCCTTATATATTTTTTGTTTTTACTTTTCATGTATTTATTTTAGTGGTCATTAATTTTCCCCTTTTACTTTCTATTACTTGTTATCGTACCCTGATGGATGAGATTTTATATGTATGCATGCATGGTTATCAGTTGTTTACATTTTAGAATTGTGTGGGATTAGATATGTGTGTGTGTATGGGTGAATTAGTATAAGGCTTTCCATTTTTGTGATATTCCTACTCAGTATTGGTTTTCATCCCCTCACCTATTGGAGGAAATCATGGGTTAGTCGCAGCATGTGATCCATTGGTACGTGTTGTGAAAGATTGGTATCTTAGCGATCAACTAATCCTTAGTATTGGAGTTAGTGACATTGGTTTAGGGTAATATTGTTAAGTGTTTTGAGTTTTTCACTCAAGATAGGGACTCTAGTAATAGTATATAAGATTACATATCCTACACTAGGACTCTGAAAATATGATTGTAAACTCGGTGTGTGTAGACAATGGTTGCTGGGGAAAAATTTATATATGCATCATATAAGAATGAGTTGTGGATTTCATTTCCTTGTTGATTCATTTATCCTAATATACTCATTGACCCTAGAAAATCTTGCATCTTTCAGGATGCCTCCACAATGTATGCCATCTAGGATTTAGTAGTAAGATCTTGAGAATGATCCCATCAGCAATGAGGCTTCAATATAAGGACTTGTTCAAGAGGTTTTACCTCAAGGCGGTGCGCCAAGTTTTCCACCAACTATCAAGCAATAGATGGTACTAGTAGTACCATCTGATGAGCTATGTATTATGACCATGATTCATGAGTTTTAGTGTCATGACCCCTCAGGTTCTAAGGTGAGCCTGACCACCAGGTCACTAAGGATTGGTTTAAGGTAGTGCAATGTGTCTTCTATCTTGGTAGGACACTTGCATACCAGATAGTGTCTTCAATGTGATCCTTCTCCATGTATATTCAAGATGATGGTTGGGATTAGTGACCTAGTAATACAATTAGGTGACTTTAGAATTGTCCGAGTTTGAGAACCATTTTACTGTCAAGTATTCTCCAGTAACGTTTAGAACTGTGTGCATCTAGAAGCTGCTACGGCTTCAATTGGGCGGTGTGATTGTGGATGGGTATTCACAGATGTTTACCAACCTCTACCTGTACTCGATGGCTATGTTGTAGGATCAATTATTTCATTCACATACCTTATATTGATGATTTGATATAGAAATCTAAGCCAATGTGATTCCTCTATTAATTCCAACATATGTTGAGATGTTGGATCACACATTGGTTTTCATTAGTTTCCTTACTGATTAGACACAGAAAATTGGTGCTGGTAGTGGCCGTGTAGGAGTATAGGCCATAACATCTTAGAGCCAGTGATAGACATGGGTCTATAGACATGAGAGATGTTTCATATGGAAATCCTAGGGCATAGTATCTACAGTTCTGGGATCGCAATTTTGATCTAGTCAGCATAGATAGAAGCAGTGCTACTCCTGTGATGGTTGGGGAAATCTTGAATGAGACTGTATGCACCATTGAGAGGCTAATAGAAAGATAGTGGATGTGATTCCTAGGAAGAGGCATTGGTAGGAGAAGGCAGGTCTAGATGGAGGTAGATATGGTAGAGAAATGGTAATGTATTTAGATGTGGTAGATGTTATGAATTGTTTCCACCACTGCTCTCTAGTGGTCCCTGTTGACGCTCCTTTCGTCACAGAATCTAAAGATTGGAAAAGGGGAATATCTGAGCTCAAAGTGATTCATCCTTTGAAGAAAACATCAAAAATCGACAAAGGCATGAACACAGGATCAACAGCAACTGCACCGCGCAAGTTATCTCACTGTCGCGCAAGTACACATGTGCGACGACCTTGGTCGCGCAAGTGACTTGCACGACCTAAGTGGTAAACGCCCGGTAACCGCCCAGGGCCTTCTTTTGCCTATAAATAGACCCTGTGGGCCCCTCATTCGAGAGGATCTTTTTCCAGAAACTCGGATTGAAGCTCCCGACGCCCAAGTCTCTTCTCAAAGCTTCTGGAACACTTCTAAGGTAATTTCTTACCTAGAACGGAAGATCTAAAGAGAGGAAGGAAGACCTAAGTGTTGAAACTCATCAACACTTGCGCACCACCTTATTCCTTCAATAGAATTTTCGCGTCCCTTTTCTGGAAGAACCTCAAGGGGATTCTAAAGGGTTTAAAAAGGAGTCGCTCAAGTATTTCAATTCCGATTGAAAATCGCGCAAGTACACCATGTGTCGCGCAAGGTGTACCTGTGCGACCAATACTTGCGCGCCCACACAAAAATTGCGCGCCTTTCAAGACTTGTGTGCCCCTACCATTCTGGATGCCCATCTTTCCCATTTTACCCCTCTTAAGCCATTTCACCTTTCCTATTCAAGATTCAGTCTTCATGATACTCTTTAAAGCCATTGATAGCATGATTTCTTGATTTGACTTCCTTATCTGAAAGGAATTTGGTGGAATAACTCTCAAAACCTGGTGATTTATACATCTTTATGTCACCAATGATTGAGAGTTCCTTCATTCAACCTCATCCTTTAAGATGAGAGAATCCTTAACCTGGGTCTCCTTTTCAGGAATAATCCCCAATTATAAATCCTTTAATCTGGGCATCTTCCTGAGGAGTAAGCCCCAAATTCTTAAAGTTCCCAAACATGGGCATCCTCCTCAGGAGTAAGCCCCAAACCTTAATCCCTAACCTGGGTCTCCTTTTCAGGAATAAATCTCAGTCATAATCTTGGGATTCCTTTTCAGGAGTAAGCCCCATGTCCCCTAACCTGGGCCTCCTTTCTAGGAGTAAGTCCCAGTCATAATTATGGGCTTCCTTTTCAGGAGTAATCCCCAAGTCCCCTAACATGGGCCTCCTTTTTAGGAGTAAGTCCCAGCCATAATCTTGGGCATCCTTTTCAGGAGTGAACCCCAAGACCCTTAATTTCTCTTAACCAGTCCTAAATTACGTTTGAAATGGGGTTCCTTCTCAGGAGTAAAACCCAATTATCAATCCTCTCCTAATTTGGGTTTCCTTTTCAGGAATAAGTCCCAAGTTAGAGTATTCAAATCTCCATAAAGCACATATACCTTTATGGACCCTATTCCTGGATTTTCTCCCTAAAAGTAAATCCTAAACCTTCATCTATTTGGGCAGTCATACATACATAAGCCCCAAACAATTTCTTATGATTGCATCTTTCATGGCACAATTGTCTAATTTTTTACCAATACCTCTTGTTTCTCACACCGAGCATGACTCACGTGAGCTTAGAGTGTAAAAGTAATTATGACATTCTTCTTTGAGCCATCAATCATAAAACATCATACTCCATCACTCGAACTACGTGGGTTCTGATTCCTTTTCCAAAATAAAGGATACGTAGGTAGCCCATTTATGGGTTCGATCCCAACTTTGAAATAATCCCTGTCCTTCTGAATGACGATAAACTTCAAGTGCCCCACTGAGTGGCTTTAAAACCAGCCTGGTCATTATAATGACCAAGAGACTTTTATATAAATGTTTTGAAGGATACCATTGGCCAAGAATCTCTAAATAGATACAGATGATTGTCTATTGATGAAGAACCTCGAATACATATAAAAGATTCTCTAATTTTTTTTTCATATTTAATCATTGGTTGTTAAAACTAAAGGAAAGCTCATTTTATACTTGGTAATGTAATAAGGATTCATGAACATAACTTAAATCTATAAAGAGAGTCCCGGAGTAGACAATAATTTCCCTCAAAAAGGTGTGATGAGTCCGACCTCCCATCCTCTCGACCAATGAAAATTCCTAAGCCTCATTAGTCCACAAACTAATGAACGCCTACCTTTGGAAAGTAGGTCCAAACGGATGTGGAATCATTGGATGTTTCCGGTTCTACGAACAAACCCGCTAGAAACCGATCGGAACGTTTGAATCTCTCGTCCAGGAGGTCATCCCCGAATTCCGTGCGAAACAAAAAATGGTGAACCCAACGTGAATCCTTAACCAAGTTAAATTGATGTTCTTCTTATTTGTTAGGCCCCTTGGTCCAACAAATCAATCATTGACATGTGCTCATCCAAAAGATGCAGTGGCCAGATTCATCTTGATTATGTCTGTTATATGGAACAGGCACTCTTTTCTCAAGATCTTCTGCAAAATGGCTTTTCTTAAATTCACCCCTGTGAATACTACTGCTGTAAACACCTCTACTGTGAGGTCTGCTGCTGTGAAATCCAATGCTGCTACTCCTGCTGGAACGTCGTCCGCTCTGAGGATGACATCACCAACTCAGCGTCTTCAACGCTGGGTTTCTAATGCACTGGTTAAAGAGTACCGTCGCAACGGTACTATCCCAACTATGGAGGCCGCTCGTCAAGCCCTCCAAGTTAACAAATCTACCTGGTCGTTCAGACAACGGCGGCCAGCGATCAAGAAGCAGGCGGTGCTGACTACCGTCTCCAACCGTTTCGGGTCGTTATCCCCAGAACGCAATTTCCATTCACTCCCTTACTCTGAGGAAGTGAATGAGCAGGTCCCGCAGGACCTTAATTCAAAAATACAGGAGTCCTTCTCGAGGGATCCCATCAACAATCTCCACCAGACTCGGGCGGTAGTGCGCCCTCAACATGATGAGGGTACCGACTCCAGGCATTCATCTCAGGTTCCTCGAACCCGAGCATGCAAGATGAACCGCCAGAGACGGAATCCGGTTAACAATGGGCAGGTTGTCATCCCTGCCATCTCTGGAGAAGTCCACCAACCTAACTTGGTGGCAAATAACGAGCAGGCACAATTACCTGCTCGTTTTAATTCCGCTGTCCAGCAAACTCGTCTGGCAGCATCAAGCCAATCCCGCCAGGCAATTCCGGCGGAGTACTATAGGCAGGAACATACACCTGCTTATGCATCATCAGTTAGTCAGCAGGCTCGCCAGACTACATATGATGGAGTCCACCAACCTAACTTGGTGGAGAACAACGAGAAGGCATACACACCTTCCTGTTTTAATTCCGTTTTCCAGCAGACTCGTCTGGCAGCATCAAGCCAATCCCGCCAGGAAATTCTAGTGGAGTACCATAGGCAGGAACATGCACCTGCTTATACATCACCAGTTTGTCAACAGGCACGTCTGACTATATATGATGGATCTCGTCAACCGCGTTTGGCGAAGTGTATTCAGCAGGCACATACACCTGCTAATACTAATCAAGCCTACCAACAGTCTCGCTTGGTAGCGCATGTAGAAGTCAGTCGGAAAGCCCCGACAACAAACAGGAGGCAGACTCAACTCTCTGCCTCCACACTTGAGTACTGTCAGGATTCACTGACAGGAAAAGGAGTACAGGAGCAGGCACACACACCTACTCCAAGCCCGGAATAGACGTATATCCTCGTTCCGGCGGCTGAAGTCACCAAACATATTTTGTCAATGGTGAAAGAGCAGAAGCAAATTGCTGCTCATATTCTAGATGCTTTCCAGGATATCATAACAGCTTCAGCATCATCTCAGGGACAGACACATAAATCTATCCCTAGCAGTGGAGTGACACATCAACGATTCACTCCGGAACAGACACACACATCTGTTCCAGTCCAAGAGGGTTATGGGGCATACTCCCCCATATCATACGGACAACCAAGTCAGGCACATACACCTGATTTGAGTAGAGATCGTCAGCCTAACCTGACCATCTTTCCTGAGCAGGCACATACACCTGCTCAGAGTAACCACTTTCATCAACAAGTGGTTTCTAAAGTGAGTAAGAAGGCATCTATGAAAAAGATCCGCCCAGCACAGTCAGGAGATCAAAAGCCAATCTATAACAAGGCCTTGCTCGATGCTGGAGTTCTTGAAGCCCTCATACATTTATCTGTCGGAATTCAAGATTATACTCCCTCAGTTCCCAATAACGGGAACATTAATTCTGAAGGTCTTCAACAGACACTTCCTCATGAAGGCTTGCTTTATGAAAATTCGGTCAATCTTGAAGTTTCTTCTTCAGATGAGAGCCACAGGAACCCTCTGTGTGGTCAGAAGACCAAGGAGCAAGAGATTTCATCTTTTTTTGTAACCCATTATGGTGGTCCTCCCCATGATGATGAAATTCGATGCGAAAGTCCTCTCCGCAGTAGTGATTCACATTACCTGGAAAATACTCCTGTGGATAATGTAGTGCCGATAAAGCCCTCTTATCTTGAGGCACTTGCAAATGCGAAACCAGTCATGTCTGATGATTTATCGCTAACAAGTGAAATACTTTCTCAATCCGAAGATAGCCCAGGGTGTAGGTCATTATCCGAACCACCCCTAAGTCATGCATCTTCTAGTTTGATCAATGATCTCTCTACCAATCTTGTTGAATCCGATGAAGCAACAAGGAAACAGCAACTCTGGTCAAAATAGGTAGAAGAATCTTCATTTAATGATAAAGAGGAAATGCTGAACATGAGGAAAAAACTAGCAAAAGGTGAAGTACCAGTCATGTTTTGGCCTTTGGCTGACTCCCAGTACGACAATCCAAAGATGTTGACGGATGATGGAATCCATGATATTCGTCTCAACATATGGAAAACTCTTTTTCAATTAAAGAAGAAGGTATTATCTTATGATGAATATGAAAATCATCTTAAGATAATAGAAGGGCTACAACGTCAGATTGATTTGGCATCTCTATCAGTCTCTTGGTATCCGAAGGCTGAAAAGCAACAGAGAACCCTTCAACGTTCATACCTTGGCGCACTAAGAAAATTGCGTCAGTTAATTTCTAATGCTCCATCTGATGTTCATATCAGAGGATGGGGTGTTCACGGAGCACTACATTTCACAGTGCTTTCCAGTCAACAAAGACCGCCGAAAATGGTCTCATGAAATGTTATTGCCCATGGCCGGCCATAGTCAATGGGTTTTGTTCGCAATCAAAAGCCTGCTCAAGAACAGGCTTCAACTAGTTCCTCTCAAAATCAAGTATATAGAGAAAAAGTTGTTGAATTGCTCCTACATCAAGAAGGCGAGAATATTGCGCAAGCCTCTCGTCTGGAGAAAACACGTCATCAAATTACAGAAGTTTCGGAAATCATCCAACGGTCTATTGAACCAGGTGATAAAAGTGGATAAAGGTTAATGCATCCAGCTAATTTCCGAACTAAGATTCGCAAGATCAAAAGAGATTTTAAGAAGATCTCAGACATAGCATGTCAAGAGACACCCCAGCTTGTCAGACTGGGGACTTCTCTAACCCAACCCTCAGAGTCAACAAATGGGATTCGAGGAGTTGAGCGGAAGCAGCAAGAACATCCCCAGTCCACCGGACTGGGGACTTTTTCAAATCCTCAATCCCTCCCTCAGAGAATGTCAGTATTCTCTCGATTAGGGAATAAGCCTCAAGAGGAAAGAAGAGCCAAGCTATCAGGAGATTCTCTCCATGTGACGGTTCTCCAAGGAGTTCCTGAGGGATCAAGTCAACGGAATTCCATGTCTCATAATGGACATGGAAGAAGAAAATATCACAGAAATGCTGATAGAAAGGATTTCATGCAATATGCATCCATTAATGTCATCAATGTCGTTGCTGCTGATTCACCAGAGGAGGCTAAATCAGAGGGATCAGACGAAGAGGTTCCTGCTCAAGAAGTTGCGCACACAGACCTAAATGAAGAAGGTGTGCGCACACGTAATCAAAGGCTTACCCAAAATCTGGGTATTCCTTCAAATAACCCACTTCCCCCTCTCTGAAAAAGATCCAATAAGGGGAAAGGAAAGAATCAAGTTACTTCTCACCCTTCCTCTGAAGGAGGTCAATCACTCTCATTAGAGCAAAGGTTTGCACAACAGGAGGAAGAAATGAAAGAATTAAGAAGGTTGAATGCAGAACTACTTCAGAGTAGTGTTCTTCTTAAGAATGCTGAAGTCCGACAGCCGAAGGAATTTGTTGTAACTACTGAGATAGATCAGGAATATCCTCCTTTATCAGTACACCCTCAAAGGTCTAATCCTACGGGTCAAACGCAACAACGGTTGGCAGCACTACCATCAGTTGCAGCACCAACCACCACGTTTGTCCAAGCTCCATTCATTGCACCTACCCAAAACCAAGTTCAACCTGATGTTTCTCAAAAGTTAATAACTACTATTGAGTCATTAACAGCTCGGTTAGAAAATATGGAAGGGAAACGGGCGCAAGTTCAACCTGAAAAGAAAGTTTACCCTGAATGGGTAGATTCAATTTCTCCACCATCCAGTTTTGGAAACCCTGTTTTCCCTACTTTCAATGGATCAGGCGACCCTGAACAACATTTGACACATTACGTGTCTTGTTGTGATCCTATGATGGGAACTCCAGAGCAGCAAGAAGCAGTGAAACTCAGATGCTTCGTGTGAACCTTGTAAGGACCAGCTTTTGTCTGGTATACAAGCTTGCAATCCCGGTCAATCATCAGATGGGAGGATCTTCGTCAGAAATTCCTTCTTTAGTTCAGCTCAACTTTGCCAAAAACGACAGTTTTCGATCTTACAAACTGCAAGCAAAGGGAGAATGAAAGAGTCTCTGATTTCATTGCTCGTTGGAAGGGATTAACGTATTCCCTGAGTTTAACACTCCCTCAGGAGGAATTGTTTCCAATATGTGTGGAACATTTGCGTGATGAATTATGCACGCCATTGATCCCTATGAAATACACAGGAGGGTTTCGAGACCTTACTTCAATCGCTCAACAGATTGAAGATTCCCTTATACAGGCTAAGGTTAAATCTCGTATAATTCCATCAGCTCCAGGAAGGAGAATGGGTAAAGCGGAAACTGCTACAGTTATGCTTAAACAAGCACCTGTACCTATTTCTTCTTCGAAACCTTCATCTTCTCGAAGGGCTCCACCTCCTGAACGCCAACAACAAAGGCTGTTTCATCCAAATGATCAAAAATATCAACGAAGAAAACAATTTGAGGATTTGAAGAGTAAAACATACTCTTTCCTAAATGAGCAAGTTCCTGGTTACTTCATTTCAGCTCTGGAAAATAATTTGGTTCAATTACCAGTGCCCAAGAGGCCAAACAAGGAAGGATATGAAGACCGTCCCAATTATTGTCCCTTTCATCAAATGATAGGGCATCCCATCCAGGAGTGTTTTGTCTTTAAAGACCTCCTACAAAAGATGGTCAACTTGGGACAAGTCAAATTAAAGGGTTCTTCAGCTCATGTAGCATGTATTACCGCTACAGATCCAGAGGAAGGAGGCGAGTGGCAGGAATTCAAAAGCAAAAATGCGAAGAAATATGATGATTGGATGGTCAGAAAGACAATCAATCGGACCCATTCCATTTTGCGAACACAATTGAAGAAGCCAATTGTGTCTCCTACAAAAGCTGTAGTAAAGCCTCAATCAAAAGACAAATCCTCAAAAGGGCAGCGCAATTCAAAGAAGAAAGAGGAATCAGAAGAAGATGAGTATGTATCAAAGCCTAAATTGTCTTTGACTCTGGAAGATTTCATGCCATCTACTTCAAAGCCACGGGCACCGCCCCATCAAACGGCACAGCCTAAACAGGCTAACCAGGTAGAGTCTTTATCAGACGAAGAGTTAATCTTTGGTTCTGTTAATATGATTCAATTAACAGATCCATATTCCAGTTTTGATAAGCCTGAATTCCCTGTATCAAATAAGGGAATCCGAGGAAGTTCTAGAGGTTCAGGATATAGGGTAAGACGTGGATCTTTCCGAAGCCACTACTCCAATTCTACCCCTGCTAGCACTGTGTATGCAGCAGAAACTCGTGGTAGAGCCCTTCAGCGAGCTCAAAAAGAACAAGCAAGTTCCTCTGCCAATGGCCAACTCAGTTTTGGCACAGTTATTTTGGAAGACCGATTAAAGGTCCCATCTTCTTTATCTCAGCAAGTAAATGGATCTAATCAGTCTAATCTTCCAAAACTAAGGATGTTGCCAACTTCAATACAAGATGCATCAGCTTCCAAAGCATCTGCTTTCAAGGTACCTGCTAAACCGCATATTCCTATTGGGAAACACAGACCTCTAGATCAAAAGTATGATATATTGAAACACTTGGCCTAAGTACCAGCCAAGTTATCAATTTTGGATTCTTTGAATCTGTCAAAAGATCTTCGGGAAGCACTCATCGAAGCTTTGTCAAGTCCTCAGGAGTTTGAAGCTGAAATTGCTGCAGCTGAAATCTATCACATAGAGAATAATCCTGCAGAATGCCATGCAGTGATATCTTTTACTGATAAATATGAAGATGATGTTGTGCATGGGCACATAAAACCTTTGTACTTATATGGAAAAGTCAATGGTGTTGATGTTCGAAGAGCTTACATTGATAATGGTTCAAGAGTCAACCTCATGCCCATTCGTACACTTCGTCGATTGGGCCTCACGGAATCTGATTTATCTCCTTCTACCATGATGTTACAAGGATATGATAAAAATGAACAAGAACCACTGGGAGAAGTTACACTCAGAACTCAGTTTGGAGATCTTGTATCCAATTCGGATTTCATGATTGTTGATCAAGACTCAGCTTTCAATATCTTGCTTGGAAGACCCTGGCTACATCAGCATGCAGTTATTCCTTCATCATACCATCAATGTCTCAAATACTGTTTCGATGGTCAAGTTGGAACATTGTATGGTGATAAGGCCCCGTTCAAGAAATGTGAGTCTCAATACATTGAGGCAGAATTTTATCACATGAAAGGAAGAGAAAAATCTACAATGAAGGAAATTACCAAAGTTAATGCTCCATATGGTTTGGATAAAATTCCAATAAATACATTTACACATGTGAGTACATATTATGTGTTACCTATCAGTAAAATTGAAAAAATAGGCCCAAATCAAAATACGCTTAGGGAAAGATCCATAATGTCAATTACGGCAATCGAGCCAGACAACATGGGAGAAATTGGTAACCTACCAAGCAGTGATGAAAGCATAAGTGGTGACGTTTTCATTTCATCTGCTGAAGTCCAACAAGTCTATACTTCGCTAATCAGGCCAGAAGAAGTTATAGCAACACCAAAGGTGAATAATGATGTCGATTCTCAATCCATCATCTCCTCTTTATTTCCCAAAGAAGACCCTTTGTCATCAATAGGGTCGGAAATGGAATCTTCTTCTTCAAAATGTGAAAAATTTGACATCTCTTATGATCATGAGAATTTCGTTTTGTCATCTACTTTGCAAGTAGAAATGGAAGAAATAAAACATGATGAAGAGGAAGAGGAAGATCTTAGAGATGCTCCTCCAGCATTTGAAGAGGGTATCTCTACCACTGTGGATGAACTCAGAGAAGTAAATCTGGGTACAGAGAAAGATCCACGCCCCACATTAATTAGTGCGGCCATGACCCTTGAAGAGCAAGAGATGTATATTTCTTTTCTAAATCAAAATAAAGATATTTTTGCTTGGAATTATACAGAAATTCCTGGGCTTGATCCCGATGTTGCTACTCATCATTTGGGTTTACCAAAAGAACATCGAGGTTTTAAGCAAGTCGCGAGAAGAACACACCCAACCTGTGCTTCCAAAATTAAAGCTGAAGTGGATAAGCTGATCAAATAAAACTTCGTCAGAGAAGTTCAACATCCCAAGTGGTTGGCTAATATTTTCCCTGTAAAAAAGAATAACGGACGAATTAGGTTTTTCATCGATTTCAGAGATCTTAATCGGTATTGTCCTAAAGATGATTTCCCAGTTCCGATTACAGAACTCTTAATTGATGCGACAGCTGGCTATGAAGTACTTTCTTTCATGGATGGATATTCCGAATATAATCAGATCCGAATGTCCCCAGAAGATGAGGAATATACAACCTTCAGAGCCCCTCAAGGTGTGTTTTGTTATCGGGTGATGCCCTTTGATTTAAAGAATGCAGGTGCAACATATCAACGCGCCATGCATCGCATCTTCAAACCTCTTTTAGGGAAGTGTGTTGAATGCTATGTAGATGATTTGGTGGTTAAATACAAACAACGTTCTAATCACTTGACTGATTTGGAAGTCATATTTTACAAGCTTTGACAACATAATTTGAAGATGAACCCCTTAAAATGTGATTTTGGGGTAACCTCAGGAAAGTTCCTCAGCATTGTTGTACGCCATCGCGGTATTGAAGTCGATCCTAAGAAGACCAAATCAATCCTTGGTATGTCACCTCCTCAGAATTTGAAAGAATTAAGAGGACTTCAAGGACACTTAGCCTATATTCGGCGTTTCATCACCAATTTGGAAGGCAAAAGTTTGCCCTTTACCAAATTATTGAAGAAAGGAGTCACTTACCAGTGGACTGAAGAATGTCAAGAAGCATTTGATGTTCTCAAGAAATACCTCTTGAGTCCACCGGTACTCATGCCACTTGTTGAGGGTAGACCGCTTATCCTCTATGTGACAGCTCTAGAGCGATCATTGGGTGCCTTTCTCGCTCAAAATAATGATGCTGGGAATGAAAATAGTATCTACTATCTCAGTAGAACTATGCTTGAAGCAGAAACCCGGTATTCAAGTATTGAAAAATGCTTCCTAGCATTAATCATTGCAGTTCATAAATTGAGACACTACCTGCAACATCACGAGGTCCAATTGATATCTCGTAATAATCCGTGCAAATTCATCCTTAGTCGTCCAATGATTACAGGACGTCTGGAAAGGTGGGAGGTTATTCTACAGCAGTTCGACATTCAGTATGTGTCTCAAAAGGCAATTAAGGTCCAAGCTCTGGCTGATTTCTGGCTGAACATCCTTCAGTGGAAGACACATATTCAGATATTGAACTCCCTGATGAGGAAGTTTTCTCTATTCAATAGAGTCCTCAATCATGGGAAATGTATTTTGATGGTGCTTCTAGAAGTCCAACAGGGAAGAAAATGGAAAATACTAAATTCAACAAAGTTGGTTTAGGAATTGTGCTCATTTCTCCAGATAAGGCAGTGTTACCTTATTCTTTTTTGTTGTCGGATGGTGGTACCAATAATGAAGCTTAATACCAAGCTCTCGTTACAGGCTTGGAGTTAGCGCTTCAAGGACAAGTGAATCACTTAAAGGTGAAAGGTGATTCAGACCTGGTAATCAAACAAGTCAATGGGGATTATGCCATCAGAAAAGAAGAATTAATCCCTTTGTATGATTACTTCAGAGAGTTAATGTTGGAATTTCCTTCAGAACCGACATTTTCTTATGTCCCAAGATCACAAAATGCTCAAGTTGATGCACTGGCTAATATAGCCACAACTTTAGCAGATCCAAATCGGGACGAGACATCCATCAGTATTGCCCACCATCGCGCAATTTCACCTTATGTTCAAATCAGAACAGAGGAAATTAATGAAATTATTCCCATTCCTGAACCGTATGGTCATACTACAGGATGGATGTCACCTATCAGGGAATACCTTCAAAATGGAACACTTCCACCTGATAGAGCCGAGAAAGAACAAATCCGGCGACGTGTGGTCAATTTTACTCTTTATGATAGCCCAAACCACCTCGAGAAAATTATCTACAAACGTGGTTTTGATGGAGTTCTCTTCAGATGTATTGATGGTGAAGAGATAATGGCTGTCATAAAAGAAGTGCATGCAGGAGTCTGTGGTGCCCACCAGTCTGGAAATAGACTGTCTGATCAAATTCGAAGGCTTGGATACTTTTGGCCTTCAATGATACAAGATTGTGTTAATTTCACAAATAAGTTTCATTCATTCCAAGTATATGCCAACTTCATTCATCAACCTCCAGAGTTTCTTCATACAGCTAAATACTCGTGGCCATTTTCCACATGGGGAATGGATGTGGTGGGACCTTACCCTTCAGCTACGGCCAAGCAGTTTAAGTACATTCTTACTGCTACTGATTTCTTTTCCAAATGGGCAGAGGCAGTACCTCTGAAAGAAGTCAGTTCTAAATGCATTGTTAGCTTCATCAAGTCTAACATCATTACTAGATTTGGTGTCACTCATACCATATTGACGGACAACGGCACCAACTTCTGTTCTTCTTAGGTGAAGAAATTGTATCAAGAATACAACATTAAGTCCAACCATTCATCTCGATATCATGCAGTGGCTAATGGCCAGATAGAAGCCTTCAACAAGACTCTTTCAAATATACTACAAAAGATGGTGGATAAGGATAAGAGGTCATGTCCTGCTAAACTCTATCATGCTTTATGGGCTTATCGGACTACCACTCGCAATGCAACGCGGTCAACTCCATAGTCATTGGTATATGGAACAGAAGCAGTATTGCCAATTGAAGTTCAATTTCCCTCACTGAGAATAGCCATTTGTGATCAGTTATCTACAGTTGAGCAATCCCAAAAATGGTTGAATGAATTGGAACAGTTAGATGAGAAAAGATTGTGCACTTTGCACCACTTAGAAATCTATCAGAATCGAATAGCACGAGCTTTTAACAAAAAAGTTCATCTTCGTTCATTCATTCAGGGGGAATTGGTATTGGTTCTCAGAACACCAATGATACCAGGAATGAAGCCTCCCAAGCTTGAACCAAAATGGGAAGGACCTTATTCAATACATAAGGTCTACTCCAATGGAGCTTATTCATTAATCTCAATGGATGGAAAACTCATCACGACTCCAACCAATGCCAGATTTCTGAAGAAATATTTTGTATAAACACAAAATATGGTCCCCAGAACCAAGACTCTTACAATTGGTTCATACAGCAATGGTCCAGTATGACCTTAAACTGCAATTTCGTCCAACATGACGTTAAACTGTAGAAAAGAACTTGTCCCCGCAACATGACATTAAACTGTGTGGCAAAAATTATGTCCTATCTACATGACATTAAACTGTACAGAAGTTCCTATATTTTGTCCGAGATGACATTAAACTATATTTTGTCCTAGCAACATGACATTAAACTGTGTGGCACTTTCATCGTCCAGCATGACGTTAAACTGTGTCAGCTCTCTTATCGTCCAACATGACGTTAAACTGTCATATTGGTTACTATTATGTCCTACATGACACTAAACTGTATTGTGTTAAACTATCTTATTTCCTAGGAACATGACATTAAACTGTGTGGCACTTCCAGTGTCCAGCATGACGATAAACTGTAAAAAGTACCCAGAACTGATATCCTCATATTGGTTCACTAGTTTGTCCTTGCTATATGACATTAAACTATACAGCAATGGTCCAGTACGACCTTAAACTGCAACTTCGTCCAACATGACGTTAAACTGTAGGAAAGTCCCTTTTTCATCCAACATGACATTAAACTGTAGAAAACAAGATGTCCCTGCAACATGACACTAAACTGTGCCGCACCAGTTCGTCCTTGCTATATGATGTTAAACTATACAACAATGGTCCAGTATGACTTTAAACTGAAACTTCGTCCCACACGACATTAAACTGTGAAAAAGTTCCCTAAACCGTCCAACATGACCTTAAACTGCATCATACCTGGTCCATGTATATGACCATAAACTATTTGCAAATCCCTTATGTCCAGCAAGATGTTAAATTGTGACGTCCTAACTACATGATGCTAAACTGTATAAAAATCCCTCACGTCCGGAAAGACGTTAAATTATATAATCATCAAAGGTCCAGCATGACATTAAACTGCACCATCCACGGTCCATGCATACGACCTTAAACTATTCGCACTTTCGTCCAACATGACATAAATGGTGTGTTATTTTGTCCTTACTGCATGACATTATACTGCACAGTCCCCCTTTCATCCAATATGACGTTAAACTATTTTTTCCCCATAGTCCTATCTACATGATGCTAAACTGTACAGAAAATCCTTGATATGTCCTACATGACATTAAACTGTATTTTGTCCCTTCTACATGACACTAAACTGTGCAGCGTTAAGGTTATTGTTACCTCTTGTTTCTCACACCGAGTATAACTCACGTGATCTTAGAGCGAACATCAACCATAACACTCCCTTTGGGCCACTAACCATGTGTGAGTCCCAACAACATTTTATTTAGATCTTTGCCCCCAAGAACAACATGATAGTTAATTCATTATTTAACTGAACTACACGGACTTTGATCCTTTCCCTCCAGGCTGGGTATGCAGGCAGCCTCCCAGGGTTCAAGCCCAAAAACAATCTCTTCACATCGGTTCACAACCATCACATATGATGTTGATTTGTGAAACCGCCCCTAGAATCAATATTTTTACATTGATTCACTTTCATCTTTGTTATACGACGTTAAACTATACAACACTTTTGTCCAGTACGACAATAAACTACAATATTATTTGATCTCCTCACTTGAGAGAGAACTATTATTGACATTGATTTTTCAATCATGTTACATTTCAAAAAAAAGACTACGTGAATACATGGTAATGCCTAGATTTTTTATCTCAGGTTAAACCATCATTGCACTAAAGTCCCCTTTCACCCTTCTCATGTACGAACCAAATTTGTACAAAGGGTAGTTCAAGAACTACGTGGGCTTGATTCCCATCCTTATGGGATACGTAGGAACGTTCGAGTATCCCTCGAATCCAGCCCCAAGTCTTTTGGGCCTAACCCCAAATTTCACTTTCCGTCCCTTAGCTGAAAAGTCCTCATGAAAACATACACTGTGTATTCATTATTATGGTCCGAATTCTATGACCCTAAACTAAGATTTCTCATACTTTCGTCCTGCACGACGTTAAACTGCATTTCAAGAACTACGTATGGCTTGATTCTCATTCTTATGAGATACGTAGTGAAGTCCAAAATTTCAATTCAGGACCCAGCCATAACATGATTATTGTTTTCATTGACCTATGTATCTCTATATACATTGGACAATACCCATCTTTATGTGTTATAATCCTAACCTTAAATATTTTCAGATCTTCATAACCCTTTTCATGACTTTTAATCACAAAAATGTCAAACTTCTGATAATTCTATTGCCTGACTATGCAGCACGTGCCCATAGGTGGCCTTGTATAAACAGTCCACATAACAGACTTGTCAGCCGAAAGATACTATTTATTTGACCATGCAGCCAATGGCCTTAGGTGGCCCTGCATATTTCAACCCCCTAACAGGTTTTGTTAAATAATAGTAACTTCATTTTTGGGAAGAATGCCTCTTTTGTCCTTATTTGTCTTAAACGACAGTATGTAGGGATCCGCAAAAAATAGCCATCCTTAACATATTTGTCCCATATCCTTTTTCATCATCTGAAAGTATTCAAGTCTATGGTTTATTCTTCTTCACTACGTTTGGGTCAGACCTTCGTAGGAGTGATATTCATCCAGTTCTTCGATATTCTTGTTCGGAAATATCTTCTCCATATTCAAGTACCTCTTTCCATACAACAAACTCTATACTTTAGAAAATTTGAATCTCCATAAACTTTCACTGGCTTTTAGCACTAGGAAAGTAAATTTCTGGGAGTTCTTTTGCCTGACTATGCAGCACGTGCCCATAGGTGGCCTTGCATAAACATTCCACATAACAGACTTGTCAGCCGAAAAGATTCTATTTATTTAACCATGCAGCCAATGCCCTTAGGTGGCCATGCATATTTCAACCCCCTAACGGGTTTTGTTAAATAATAGTAACTTCATTCTTGGAAACTAATTCTTCTAATGCCTTTTAGCTCTTTTACATATCATTCCTCAGATTCAAATATTCTTAAGCCATAGTTTACATATTTTTCCCCCATACTTGAGTATGGTAGTATGTTTTCAGATGAACTTTCAAGGAATTGTGTCAATTCTAATCCATTTTCGGTCAAAGTTATTTCGACCTTAAACATTAGCCCCTTTATGTCCGGCATGCATGACTTTAAACTGCCCACAAAAGGCAAAGGAACTCTGAATAAAAGTAAAGTTCCAGCACACTTGCGCGCTGCCCTCTGTGCCCTGAAGACTTGCGCGCCCCCTTTTCCTTTGAATGTATTCAATTTCCTCAGAGTCAAATCCTCATTTCTTTCCGGATCCAACTCTGAGGGGGGACTTTTGTTGACGCTCCTTTTGTCACAGAATCTAAAGATCGTAAAAGGGGAATATCTGAGCTCAAAGTGATTCATCCTTTGAAGAAAACATCAAAAATCGACAAAGGCATGAACACAGGATCAACAGCAACTGCACAACGCAAGTTATCTCACTGTCGCGCAAGTACACTTGCGCGACGACCTTGGTCGCACAAGTGACTTGCGCGACCTAAGTGGTAACCGCCCGGTAACCGCCCAGGGCCTTATTTTGCCTATAAATAGACCCTGTGGGCCCCTCATTCGAGAGGATCTTTTTCGAGAAACTCGGATTGAACCTCCGGACGCCCAAGTCTCTTCTCAAAGCTTCCGGAACACTTCTAAGGTAATTTCTTACCGAGAACGGAAGATCTAAAGAGAGGAAGAAAGGCCTAAGTGTTGAAACTCATCAACACTTGCGCGCCGCCTTATTCATTCAATAGAATTTTCGCGTCTGTTTTCTGGAAGAACCTCAAGGGGATTCTAAAGGTTTTAAAAATGAGTCGCTCAAGTATTTCAATTTCGATTGAAAATCGCGCAATTACACCATGTGTCGTGCAAGGTATACCTGCGCGACCAATACTTGCGCGCCCACGCAAGAATTGCGCGCCTTTAAAGACTTGCATGCCCCTACCTTTCTGGATGCCCATCTTGCCCATTTTACCCCTCTTAAGCCATTTCACCTTTCCTATTCAAGATTCAGTCTTCAAGATACTCTTCAAAGCCATTGATAACATGATTTCTTGATTTGACTTCCTTATCTGAAAGGAATTTAGTGGAATAACTCTCAAAACCTGGTGATTTATACATCTTTATGTCACCAAAGATTGAGAGTTCATTCATTCAACCTCATCCTTTAAGATGAGAGAATCCTTAACCTGGGTCTCCTTTTCAGGAATAATCCCCAGTTATAAATCCTTTAATCTGGGCATCTTCCTCAGGAGTAAGCCCCAAATTCTTAAAGTTCCCAAACATGGGCATCCTCCTCAGGAGTAAGCCCCAAACCTTAATCCCTAACCTGGGTCTCCTTTTCAGGAATAAAACTCAGTCATAATCTTGGTCTTCCTTTTCAGGAGTAAGCCCCAAGTCCCCTAACCTGGGCCTCCTTTCTAGGAGTAAGTCCCAGTCATAATTATGGGATTCCTTTTAAGGAGTAAGCCCCAAGTCCCGTAACCTGGGACTCCTTTTTAGGAGTAAGTCCCAGTCATAATCTTGGACATCCTCTTCAGGAGTGAACCCCAAGACACTTAATTTCTCTTAACCAGTCCTAAATTACGTTTGATATGGGGTTCCTTCTCAGGAGTAAAACCCAATTATCAATCCTCTCCTAATTTGGGTTTCCATTTTAGGAATAAGTCCCAAGTTAGAGTATTCAAATCTCCATAAAGCACATATACCTTTATGGACCATGTTCCTGGATTTTCTCCCTAAAAGAAAATCCTAAACATTCATCTATTTGGGTAGTCATACATACATAAGCCCCAAACAATTTCTTATGATTGCATCTTTCATGGCACAACTGTCTAATTTTTTACCAATACCTCTTGTTTCTCACACCGATCATGACTCACATGAGATTAGAGTGTAAAAGTAATTATGACATTCTTCTTTGATCCATCAATCATAAAACATCATACTCCATCACTCGAACTACGTGGGTTCTGATTCCTTTTCCAAAACAAAGGATACGTAGGTAGCCCATTTATGGGTTCGATCCCAACTTTGAAATAATCCATGTCCTTATGAATGACAATAAACTTCAAGTGCCCCACTGAGTGGCTTTAAAACCAGCCTGGTCATCATAATGACCAAGAGACTTTTATATAAATGTTTTGAAGGATACCATTGACCAAGAATCTCTAAATAGATACAGATGATTCTCTATTGATGAAGAACCTCGAATACATATAAAAGATTCCCTAAATTTTTTTGCATATTTAATCATTGGTTGTTAAAACTAAAGGAAATCTCATTTTATACTTGGTAATGTAATAAGGATTCACGAACATAACTTAAATCTATAAAGAGAGTCCCGGAGTAGACAATAATTCCCCTAAAAAAGGTGTGATGAGTCCGACCTCCCATCCTCTCGACCAATGCAAATTCTTAAGCCTAATTAGTCCACAAACTAAAGAACACCTACCTTTGGAAAGTAGGTCCAAACAGATGTGGAATAATTGGATGTTTCCGGTTCTACGAACAAACCCGCTAGAAACCGATCAGAACGTTTGAATCTCCCGTCCAGGAGGTCATCCCCGAATTCCGTGCGAAACAGTCCCCAACAAGCTAAGGGGGCTAGAGGTCAAGGGTGAGGGTAGATGCAGGGGGTTGAAGATTATGACTCAAAGGATACCTCGACCATAAAATATATGGTCTATGTAATTTATACTTCAGATTATGTAGTGATAGACATAGGCATGATCCATTTCTTTATTTCCACGTAACTTGTTTGAGACATAAACATTTTGTTTTAGCCCTTGGCTCAACCCTTTCACTTAGAGAATCATACATGGAGTTGAATCAATAATATCACACTTCTGATTATGGTGTGACATGACTCTTGGGGTTGAGTTTTTTATTTGGGATTTATTTATATAAGCGAGGAAGCATTATGACATCATCATAGGTATAGACAGGTTATCCAATGTTCTTGCCCAGATGGACTATTTTAGGAAAATGACGTGGTGTGTTCGTAGTGATGGGACAAGGTATTACTTTTTGGGGGAGAATGAAACCCTAGTAGAGTAGGAACAAATTATACATAAGAGAGTGAATCCGATTAATTGTGAGTTGTCTAGAATGAATCTTGGTGTAGTAGATGCTATGAGATTCCAGTCTCCCACAGTGGTGGAAGAGTATGAGAATGTATTTCCCAATGATGTGTCCAACTTACCTCCCCATGGAGAGATAGACATATTCTTTAAGCTACACCCTTGAATTGACCCAATATCTATTCAAACATATCGAATGGATTCCGTAAATCTTTGAGAGATGAGGGTGTAGTTTGAGGACTTATAGAGGATAGGCTTTGTTAGACCCATTGTTTCACCCTGGGCTTCCCAAGTTTTTTTTTCCTAGAAGATGGATGGTATATTGAGCTTTATTGTATATTACCATCACCTTAACCCATGGATTTTAAAGAATAAGTATCCAATGTCAAGGATTGATGAAATCCTTGATCGGTCGAGTGGGGTGTGATGGTTCTCAAAGGTTGACCTCAGATCAAGCTATCTCTAACCAAAGTGTATGGGATGATTATATACCAAATATGTTATTCAAATATCATTATTTTCACTATTAGTACTTTTTTATTTCCTTAATCATGATGAATTCACAAATAGAGTTCATAAGACTCGTAAGCTAGATCTTTTAGTCTTTCGTAGACTAGTTTGTGGCGGTATTCATTGACAATATCCTAGTGTACTCGGAGTCTATGAAGGAGAACATGAGACACTTGAAGATGGTCTTATATTTACTATAAGATCAAAAAATATATGGTAACCTCTTTAAGTTCTAGTTATTGATTCAGGAGGTCCACTTTCTGAGATATGTTATCTTAGTTAATGGTGTAGCATTGGACATATCAAAATTCGAGCTAGTGTTATCTTGGGAGCCCCCAAATAGTGTGAAGGACGTGTAGATATTCCTTGGTTAGGTAGTCTACGATCACATATTCATGATATATTTTTCCGGTTTATTTAATCCCATGATAATTTTGACCAGAAAGGGTATAGCTTTCATGTGGACAGAGAGGTTCTAGCAGGATTTCCAAGAGTTGAGGCTGATATTAAAGAGCAATCCCAAGTATAACTACATAACACATGATCTTGAGCTAATAGAAATATTCTTCGAACCAAAGATGTGGAGATTCTACCTTATAAATGATTTATTTATCATTTATTCTAGCCACAAGAGTCTTAAGTATATATTTTATCATAATGATCTTAAATTTAGATAGATGTGATGGATAGAGTTCTTCTTGGAATATGGATTCAATATTTTCATACTCATGGGAAGGGGAATGTAATAGTACATTCCCTCAACAATAGATATTTTTCATAGTTACTGGGCTAAGTGTCAGATTAGTTAGCCTCTTTATAGTAGTCCTTTGTGGATGGGTATGGGTAAAATCACCTCCAATCTATGGTTTTTACCCCTCTACTATTTTAGTGAGTTTGGGAGGAACAAGATGGGGATAATGACTATGAGACCCTTCATACATATATATCTACTAGACAAACTCCAGATGGATTTTCTAACTGTGGGGAGAATTTCACTATTTTTTGAGGATAGAAGATGATACTAGTTTCTTTAAGAGAGGATATGTTGAGGGATTTTCATACTTAACCCTTAGTGGTATATCCATGTGTGGTGAAGATGTGCCAATAAATTCATTGTTAGTTTTAGTGGCCAATTATGGAGAACAGAGTTGTAGATTTTTTTGTAGATGACTTACTTGTCCATATGTGAAGGTTGGGCACTAGGTTTTAGCGGGTTTATCTGAACCCCTTGATGTGATACAGTAGATATGGGATGGAAAATATATGGGATGTGGGATAGTGTTAACACATATGTCTTGAGAAAATAATTTCATCTCGATTATCATAGACTGAATCACCATGTTGTCCCACTTCTTAAATATTTTAGAGCAGAGTTCAGTAGAGAGATTGGGACACCTTTATGTTTATATAGTTTCCAGACTCCAGGAAGTTACCTTGATGATCATATCTGACCATTATTATCATTTCAATTCACAATAATGGAAGGTTTTGAATGAGGCCTTTGTAAATTCATTGTGTCTGAGCAGGGCGTTTCAACCCTAGACTGATGACCAGATTGAGAGAACCATTCATGTCATGGATGACATGTGGTGGTCTTGTATGGTAGACTTTTTCCATAGTTAGGAGGATCACATGCCTTTGGTGGAGTTTACATACAACTACAAAATACCATTCCACCAATGGTATGACATCATTTGAGGCCTTCTACATGTGACCTATTAGGTTTATTCTATACTAGACCGACCTAGGAGAGTTATCACTAATGGGTCCAATGTTGGTGTGAACCATGATGGAGAAGGCCTAGATCATCCAAGAAATGATGATGACTACACAGAACCATCATAAGTACTATGTATAGCAATTATGGAGGCCTTTGGAGTTTTAAGAGGGAGACCAAGTCCTCTTGAGGGTCTGACCTCGACGTGGGTTGCAGAGGTTTGTTTGAGATGGCAAGATATCTTAAAGATTTATTGGACCTTTACAGTTTACATGTATATTTTGTTGATCTGGCATAACACTTTTCTCTACAACTGTAGTTAGACTGAGTACAGAACATCTTTCAAGAGTAACAATTGAGGAGGTACGTGCATGACAAATGACATATTATCCTATCAGGTAAGATAGACATTGAGGATGAATGTACATTTACTGATTACCAGGTAGATATTTAGGATTTATAGGAGAGGATCCATAATGGGAGAGTGATTCCTTATTGCATTTGAATTTTAACATGGGAATCTTTCGGAGATCGCCTAGGAGTGGTAGACCAAGATGCATGCTCAGTACCCATATCTCTTTGGTAACTTTTGTGTTGGATTTTCGAGATGAAAATACCCAATGCGAGGAGAATGTAATGACTTTGATTTTTCAACGTATTACTTTAGAATATTATATGGATTATTTTTTGAGATAGGCACTGAGACCACATGAGATTCTGTGGCCAGTTGTTCCCACAATAAAATTTTAAAATATATTAAATATAATGCCTCCATAATTTTCTTGAAAATGTGAAATAAAATCAAAAAAGGGGATCAGATCAGAAATATATTGCCCCCATTTATTTCATACAATGATTCCTACTCTTGGATTGACATGACCTTGGTCGGTGTCGAGATTTTCCCTGAAGTGCAGTCACAAAAGATAAAATAAAATAAATTATTTATTTTATTTAACATTATCGAACGATCTAATTACACTCCATCTAAAAATTCTGATGAACAGTTATCAGGTTTGAACACATAACCATGAGAAATGATAGATAATGTTAAAGAGATAGTGCCTTAGCAAGTGATGACAACAGATCGAGGATCATATATGCCAACAAAATTCAAGGATATCACTGACGACAATGATAAAGATTCATTTATCATCAATAATCGATCCACCTTGAGGTAGGACTTTTGTATTATGCAGATTTATACATGCTTTATTATCCTATTATGAATTTCAAACAATTGACCAATGGATTTATTTGTGGTTAGATCATATTGTAGGTGTAAGACTATTTTTCGTGGATTATTAGTTGAAACTGATTATTTATTTTGGATCTTTGTTCGCCATTCTAATTGAAACCAATTAAGGCCAACCCGAACATGGATGAGGTTCATTCCTCTTTCAAGTGTTTCTTGAATATCTATAATTTTTCATCATTCTTTCATCTTTGGTATTCATTTTTTCTAGTGGTTCAAAAAATATCAGATAAATAATCATTGTGCACACTTTTCAAAGCACAACAGATTTATATCCCTTATCTAGGATCAGATAGATGGTTTGATTGATTAAATATGATAGATGATAATTTGAGGTTATATTTGGGGATACCCATTCTATGTTTCTTTGATGTGCGTTAATGGTCAAGCACGATGGCTGAATTTTGAGTGGATTTAGGCATGGTTTCTAATGATTAGGCAATGGTGAAGCTTGGTTGGACCAAATTCGTGTTCTCTAAGCATGATCAGTGGAAAAATTAGAAGAGGAAGTGTTGCGGGAATATGCCGATGATGAATCATGGGTTTGGTGAAATCTTGGGTTACACAACATATAATCTAGAATTAAACACTATGTGGGACCTCTATGAGGTACTAGGGTTCCATAGAAAAGATAAATGTCACACGGTGTGACAACTGTTACCTAATGTGTCACCCTTACCTAGAAGATTGGTGTGTATCTTGGTGGGTACACAGACATGTCCAAGTGTACATGAACTTGAAACTATCATGTACTTAGACAGGCACACAACCAGTCATGCATGGACATGGCCAACCATACATGGACACAGTTAAGAGTACACATTCTCGGACACATCATGTACTCATACACAAACACAAGAATGGGCTGTGATACATGGGTAGAGCCCAAATTTGAAGGTATATTCTTTTTACTTCTAGTACATTTCGTTTAATTCTTTAATGATGCATTATATGACTTTTCCTATTTAGTTAGGACGAGTTTCATTATGGAAGGTTCCTGTGATCCATTGCCTGCGGGTTATTATTGAATCACGTCCAGTACATAGGATGGTGATCGCTTCTATGAACTTTAGTCTTGGATAGAGTTGTGGAATCCCTTTATGATCCCTAGAGTGATATCCTCTATCATCATCACTTCCCTAGGCGATGTTCTTTGTAACACCCTCAAATTCTAAAATAATGACATTGTATTTGATAGAGAGTATGACATGAATCACAAAGAATATAAGAGAATATAACACATTGACACTTTATGATATATATATATTATAAATAATTTAATAAATTAAACATCTTTAATTATACAAAAATATTAACTTTCATCACATGCAACAATGAGTTCTTTCGATAGTCAGTGTTACATGTAAATACCATGTTTTATCGAACAATAATATACTATTAAAATTATTATTTAATATATCACATTTCCATTGGAATGAAGGGAATGAAAATGATTTAATAAATTATGAAAATATATCTTAAAGACATGTTTATTAGTTATATATTTATTATTAATAAAATAATAATCATTTAAAATAAACAGAAATATTTTTTGAAAAATGGTCTTTTTCAAAAAGAAAAATTAGTCGGGCTTAACACACGTAAATTAAAATAATTTTTTTACCAATTTTACAAACATTGTATGACAAAATGATCTTCATTTTTGAATTAATAATACCAAAATTATTTTAGGGTAATTTTTTTAGTTTTTGAGAAGTTTTATTTTTTAATGAATAGTGAGAAATACAAGATTTTAATTGAAAACTGACTTTTTTGTTTAAATTATTAATAAGGTTAAATTATATTTTTAATGGGTTTTAACAATTAATTTGTTCAATTAAACATATTTTAATCTAATTTAGTTCATTTTAATCATTATCATATTGGATTATGATATAAAAACTTCATAAACCTTTGAACATTTTAACTTTTAAAACTCGCTTTCTCGTCACGTTTGCGAGATTAATTTTAAATAAAAATTTTCCAATTTTGTTAATTTAATTTGGAAAATTTTATTCAATAATTTTAATCATAATAATTTCTAATTTCAAATAATTTCAACTTAAGTTTTGACCAAAAATAATAGTAGAACCAGTAAACATTATTTACCGTGGTTAAGGTAAAAATGAGTTCTCCGGGGGTTAAAATAAAAAGATAAGGGCACAAATTACCTTTCTCCCAATATAAAAACCATTTTATGGACATAATTAGACAATTACAAAGTTTATGTTGGATAATGTTCCATTTTGTATCCTTTTGGTGTATGAATAACATGGGTGGAGTTATCTATTTCAAAAAATACACAAGTTTTCCAATCACCTCACTTATAAAAGGCCTCCCCCTCTCCTCACTTATTCACAGCTATAAAGCCATTTAATGGACAATTATATTGAAAAATAAAATTCCAAATTCCATAAAAGCCTCCTAGAATCCTTAGTTTGGGTATAAATACATCCATTGAAGGCTTTAGTGTAAACCTAAGAAGGATACTCAGATAAGAGGTAATGTTATTCTAAAATAGTTTTTTTATCCTCCTCCAACACATTATAATATTTTTATATCTTGATTATATAATAAAAAAATTATAATTAATATATTGTGATGTTTTTATATTGATTTTATGAATTAAAACCGTACACACTTTCATAAATTGGGCCATGAAATAATCATTCATCTGTATAGAAGACTACCGCCTCATGAACCGATGTCATTTATTTTTTACATTAACACCATTAAAGGTTGTAAATAATGGTAGAAATACAATTCATACCTTATATATATGATTTTTAGGATGTTATTATGATTTTTAGGATGTTATTATGATTCTAAAATTATTATATCACACATATCTTCATGGTTTCCATTTTTTGGGAATAGGATAATGTCGCCCGTGTGTACGACGTACTGCCACCTCACGAAACGATGTGATTCATTCATTATTTAAATGAAACTTATTAAGGATGAGTTTTATAAAAATATTTGATATATATTACATTAAAATTATTCTATAATGATAATATATCAATTACGTTTCTTTGTTTCAATCAGAAAAGAAAACGGAAACATCATTCATGGATATGTACAACCTACCATTTCCATGAACGGTGTATTTTATTTCATATTTCATATATTTTATAGTTTATAATAAATAAATATATAATGATTTTATATCATATTTATATCATGATCAATATTCTAGATATGATTAAACTATATAATATATTCATGAACTAGAACTTCCAAAACAAAACACGCATGGGAAGACATGTCAATTAACACTCCAAATAATGAAAATAATGAAAGATTATTAATGTATGGGTAATAAGACATTTTAAAAAGATAATATATCATATTATAAATATTAATATGGATATGGTAAAAGATAATTACATTTTTAAAACCAATATATTATATGATAAATTACTATCAACCAAAAGTAATGGCAAGGTAAATGATTTCTTCTCAATTTCATTTCATTGATGCATATTTTAATATTATGAAGCTGATTTATTTTATATTATGTATATACTCTCTCTTTAACATGTAATATCATGAATAATTAATTTTTCATTTTATTTTATTTTCCAATTTGAATTATTTCATCAAATGGTATTTGATGTAAGAATTATCAAGTGGTAATGAATTTCACAACTCAATTTATTTTCATTAAGTTATATTAATTGCACACCATTTATAATATTCTAAGATTGTATGCATAATGAATTATTGTTTTTTAATGTTTTTCATTTACTTATTTTAGGTTTATTTACATTATATACACATAATTTATTCATTTATAAATTCTGCCATCAACCTTATGATCATTATAAGGGTCTATTTCACAATATCAATCTAACCATGATTGTTTATTCTAAAATTTTAGTTAAAGGAAATTATTTAGTAATTTTATAATAAAACTATATCATTTTCTTCTCCTATGGATATTAATTATATTTTTATGTAATAGTACTATTTTCCCACACTTGGTTACTTAAAATGTTTTAAATATTCTTTAGAAAATATGACTTCATTTCTCTCTTTAGTCAGAAATATATTTTCTTTTAAAACCATGTTTTCTAAATATGTTTTTACCCTTTTTAAATTTATTTATCAAAATTATTTTCATATGTTATCATTAATTAAAAAAATCATCAATTCAATATTAGGATGTCTTTAAAATAATTCCTTATTGTCTTTTACCGAAAATGGGAAATTTATATGCTTATCATTTTCTGAACAAGGAAATTTACTAACACTTTTACATTGAAAGGAGACTATATTTTTTAATTTTAAGATATGTACATAATTACCCATCATCATGAACATCATTCATTGAATATTTTTTTTCAATTTTATGAGGATCTATTTAAATAAAATGTTTTCCAAAGTCATTTCAATGAAAGGATTT
Organism: Viscum album; assembly: GCA_963277665.1. Taxonomy (NCBI): domain Eukaryota; kingdom Viridiplantae; phylum Streptophyta; class Magnoliopsida; order Santalales; family Viscaceae; genus Viscum; species Viscum album. The sequence goes on along the minus strand of OY728134.1, from coordinate 1,021,497,815 downwards.
TCAAAAAAATATAAATGAAATGTACTGTTTACTCAAGAATGTTTTAAAAGGTATTTTTATGATATTTATATTCATAAATGACAACAAAACCTTTATTCATACTCTAATGGATATATGTTGATACCATCTTCAATCATTCTTTTGATGGCTTTAGATTTTTTTGACTAGGGAAAGTATTGACATTCACTTCATTCATTCAAATTTTTCATCATTAAATATCAATTTAATTATTCACTTTCCATTAAATATCCATATAATTTACCATCGATATGTTTAGTTCTTAAAATGTATATCATTTCTACAATCAATGAAAAATATTGAAAAATATTTGATTAATTGTGTAAATATTGTTAATTTTTATCCTTTACTCAATACATATACTTTGTGATAAGGAACAATTTTTATGAATTAAATTGATTATTAGATATATGAGGAATGGATTGGATAGGTATGACACATGAGGTCCCCAGTTATATATAGCCCCTTGACGCATCAGTAGTCTCATGGGACGAATCAGCAAGCTAGCCTTAGTTATGTTGGTTTTTAACTGTTATGTTTTAAACCTTATTGTGAAATACAATGACGTTAAATGTATCATATAGCTTGGAAACATGGTGTCTTAAATCATTAACTTTATTCAGATTCAATTATTATTTTCCATTATATTTTCATTATGGGAAAATCTATGGATGCATTTTATTTTTATTTTATTGATTTAATGGAATGTGTTTTTAGTTATTTACCTTTCCATATTGATAATTGCATATATATTCATTCATTCAAGTTATTTATGTTGTATGTGTGTTAATCTATTTTCCTTGACATCTTGATTATTCTTATTGATTCATTATATCTTCTTCCATATGTTAACCTTACTAAGTATTTTATGTCACGATTAGATTGTTTCTGTTATAAGGGATCCATAAAGTTTACTATGTTTGATATGCATGGATATACTAAAAGAAATAATGTTAGTCTCATAAATAAAAAATAAATGTTGTAAATTTTTTATTCAAATGTAATAATGTAATCATATATATAACAATTTACCAAGAATACTAAACTATTCAATCCTTCAGGATGCGATACCTTTTATCTTATGCCTACGTTTTAAAGTAAGACAATGGTTCCTGGTTATTGGAGTTGGGGTCATTACAGATGGTATTAGAGATCTGTTTAGTAGAAACCTTGGGAACTAGTTTAAGAAAAACCTAGATTTAAGAACATAACCCTATGATAGGCTTTGAATATAGGTATAGAAGAACGTCATAAAGTCTAGGTAAGGTAAAGATTATATGGTTTTTCCTTACAATATATCCTCATGTGGATACTATAAGTGGATGTGGTTCTAGAACAGAGGTACCTAGGGGTAATAAGTTTGAAAAAGTCATGTTAGGCTTGACTAAAGAGTTACCTGGTTTATGAAAATGGTCCTTACTAAACACCTGTTTTGAAACTCCTGGGGGATATTCTTAAGATAATTCACCTTTTAACTATAAACCATTTCTTTGGATTTTAATTAGATGATGAAAATGAATGGACTAGGATAAACAATAGGTGACATAAAATGTAAATAATGAATCATAATGATTATTTGTATTTCCCCCTATGATTATTGTTCCTCGTGCTATACTTTTGGTAAAAGAAAATGGATAAAACCAAAAGGAATCATGTTAACCTGGAATATGAAGAAAAACATTGTGGTTATGAGCAACCAAATGAGATGAAGTCTAGAGTTAATTATATAATGATTATACCTAATACGATTTCTGAAAATATGATTAAAAATATATAACTTAACCAACTCATATACTCTCCAAGGAAGTGAAGGATGGATTTCTCTAAGAGATTTAGTGATGGAGACAATGGTGGAAAGAAGGATTGATTTCCAACATGTTAGAAATGAAGAAGGAGACACCTTAGAAAGTGTCTCAATGGAATGGGAAAATTCTTTATGTGAGGAAAGGAAAAGAATAAATACAATAACTATCAAGGTAAAATTAAGTGTGTGATGAAAGGAAACATATTTCACCCTAAATACCAGTTTATAGTTTATTTTCATAGATTTAGAGAACCTGTGAATTTATCATGTTAATACCCTCTTCTAAAAGAGAAACCCATGACCAAATAAGTACTGATGTGGAAATAAAATGGATGATGTATTTATGTATTGTGTTTATATTGAAACCCCTATTAAAAAGCTTATTTAACAATTTGTTTTGTTTTAAGGATGAAAATCACATTTTTTAGAATGTTATAGGAACTGTGTTAATATAGTTTAGAAAAAAGAAAACCTACATATCAGGAGACAATGTAGAAAGTGTGTAAAGGCCACAAGGCTTGAACCCATGAACAAATGATGATAAGGGTTTTACACCTACCATTTTCATACACAATTTCCCTGTCAATGTGTTACTATTTTTAGTTAAATAATTTTTAAAAATAAATATTAACAATGAACCCAATGTATTGATGTTGAGGATTATAGAATAATTTAATTATTTAGAATTTTTTTAACCAAATTGATTTTGGAAAATAGTTAGAGACATATATATAGACTTTCCACTCTTTTATGGATCTTACAGTTTATTAAAAGTAAATTTCAGTTCTTCGGGCATAAAAAGAATATTTTTGGATATTAATTTCTTGGATTAAGGATTTGATTTGAAATTGATAGAAGAAAAATCAAAGGATGAAATTTTTATTATGAAACGTATCCATAAATAATACATCCTTATATTCATGGATAATAAAAAACTTCATTAACTTTAAGAAAAGGTTCTTGAAAAAAAATCATATTACATTCATATCTGACGAATCGGATGATCTTTTATATCATCCCATATTTATGGTGTGAGGCTTTTAACATTACATTGATCGAAAAATTTATTGTGATAAATCCCTTATATCACTTTATAATTTTTTATTCTTTTCTTCCATGTCTATATCATTACATTCCACCAATGTTCTCTTACTTGGAATCCTATGTATGTGTTTGTTTCCTCTAGAAATGAGGATAGCCTTCTTTGTTTAAGGTTAAAATATTCCAATCGGTTTCTAACTGATTGTTCATAGAATCGGAAACATCCAATGATTCTATATCCATTTGGACCTACTTTCCAAAGTTAGGTGCTCATTAGTTGTGGACCGATGAGAATTAAGAATTTTCATTGGTCGAGAGGATGGGAGGTGAGACTCATCACACCTTTTTGGGGGGGAATTATTGTCTACTCCGAAACTCTCTTTACAGATTTAAGTTATGTTCAAGAATATTTATTACACTACAAAGTATGAAAATGAGATTTCCATAAGATCTGACAATCAATGATTAATATGTATGAGATTTAGATAATCTGTTATATGTATTTGTGGTTCTTCATCGATCGAGAATCATCTATATTTTTTTTACAGATTCTTATTCAATGGTATCCTTCAACACATTATAAAAAAATATCTTGGACATTACGATAACCATACTGGTTTTAAAGCCACTTTGCAGGGCACTTGAAGTTTATTGTCGTTCATAAGGACATGGAGTATTTCAGAGTTGGGATCGTACCCGCAAATGGGCTACCTACGTATCCTTGTTAGAAAAGGATTCATAACCCACATAGTTCGGGAATTAAGATATAGTTTAACATCATATGGGACAGATGAGAATTAAAAGGTAATGGGATTGAACCTCAGAAAGGCTTACTACGTACTCCACTTTTAAGGTAGAGATCAATGTCCACATAGTTTGGTTGGGAATTGTGGGGATTTCGTATGATTAATGGACCAAAGAGATGTGTTGTGGTTACTTTTACACTCTAAGCTCACATGATTCATTCTTGGTGTGAGAAACAAGTGGTATGAGTAAACCTAACAATTTGTGCAAAGAAAGATGCGGTCACAAGGAATGATATGGGGCTTATGTATTTATGATTTCAGAAATAGATAAAGATCATGACTTACTTTAGAGAGAAAGCCTAGGAACATGGTCCATAACAGTATATGTGCTTTATGGAGATTTGGATACTCTAACTTGGGGCTTATTCCTGAGGAGGATGCCCAAATTAAGAGGGGACTTGTGATTGGGTTTTATTCCTGAGAAGGAAGCTCAAATGAAAAGAAGTTTAAGACAGGTTATGAGAAATTATGATTGGGGCTTATTCCTGAGAAGGGGTCTGAGGTTAAGGGGACCTGAGAATGGGGGATTACTCTTGAGAAGGAGACCCACGTTAATGGAATTTGGGAACTTGGGGCTTACTCCTAAGAAGGATTCCCAAATTTGGGAACTTGGACTGGGACTTACTCCTAAAAAAGGGGCCCAGGTTAGGAAATTATGATTGCGACTTACTCCTGAGAAGGAAGCCCAAAATTAATGGAACTTGAAGACTGGGTATTATTACTGAAGATGATGACCATATTTAGGGACTTGGGGCTTACTCCTAAGAAGGATGCCCAAATTATCTTCTCATCATAAAGGATGAGGTTGAATGAATGAAATCTATAACCTTAGTGACCTAAAGATATGTAAATCACTATGTTTTGAGAGACGTTCCACAAAATTCCTTTCCGATAAGGAATCCAATCAAGGAATCATGCAATAAATGGATTTGAAGTGGATTCTGAAGGCTACATCTTGAAGAGGAGAGGTGGATTTGAAGAAAATAGATGAATGGATAAGAGGGGCACCCAAAAAAAGGTAGGCATGTAGGTCCTGTATGGGCGCGCAGGTCCTGGTCGTGCAGGTATACCGGCATGACAAAGGTGTACATGAAAAATGGTCAAATCATAGAGTAAAACTTGGGTAACGCTTGGATTAGGCCCTTAGTGTTATCCTTAAAGACTTTTAAATGAGCAGCGTGCAAGTTCTATTGAAGTGATATGGCGGCGCACATGTGTCATCAATTCCCTGAATGGTTAGACACTTAGGCGCGTAGGTGTTGATGAATTTAAACACTTAGGCCTTTTTTCCTCTCTTTAGACCTTCCATTCTAGGTAAGAAATTACATTAGAAGTGTTCGTAAGGCTTTGAGAAGAGACTGGGGTGCCGGGATCTCAAATCCATGTTTTTGGATTTTTCGTCCTAGAAATGGGGGGCCCACAAGGGGTATTTATTGGCTAGTGAAGACCATGGGTGAGAATAAAATACAGTGCGCAAGTCACCTACACGCCCAATATGTGGCACACAGGTGTACCTGCACAACCATCAAGGAACTTTCATGGCCCACCCTTAATGGAACCCTAGTTCATGCCTTTGTCAATTTTTGATGTCTCTTCAAAGGATGAATGACTTTGTGTTTCACATACTTCCATTTTCATTCGTTAGGCTCTATGATGGAATGGAGCGTCAACAAAAGTCCCCCCTTACAGTTGGATTTTATAGAAGGAGGATGTGAATCTATGGTAAAAAAGAAAAAACCGAGGAACGACGGCGCACAGGTTTTGAGCGCGCAGATATGGGCGCGTAGGTGAGAGGCGCATAGGCTTCAGCGCGCAGGGGTGCGGCCTGGCCTATAAATCTGTGTCGGTTCCTCACGCAAAGCAACTGGTTCTCAAAGATTCCCACTCTCACCATGCATTATTCCTTCATTGCGCAAGTGTCTTGTTTTCCGCTGGTTCTTTGTGTCACGCTTCTATAGAGGTATTTTGACTTGCGCGGTGATACCTACATGCCAATACTTGCACGACATAGATACACTTGTGCGCCAAAATTGGACTTGTGTGCCTTAATTCCTTATCCATTTTTTCACTTTTCTTCACAAATTTTATAAATAATCAACTCATTTAAGAGTTAATTATTCGACCTTTATGCAGATTCAATGGCTCCTAGAAGAATTGGAACGGCTGATGAACTGTCTAGAAAGTGGATTGGTGACATGATGAATGTTGTTGGCCATGAATATTACAATATCTATGACAACACTCTCCCAGATTTGGCCAAGTAATTGAAGAAATGTCATCTTGATTTCCCACAAAGTATCTACCTTCCCTTGTATGGCCATCGTCATCTACAAGAAGTCAACATTCCAGAGCCAAAGAACTATATGCTTGAGATGCAGCCACACTATTATCCCTCTATTCTGGTTATGTTATGCATTAAGAGTAGCAGCAATGGTGTGAACATTCAAATTTTTCTTCCATGCCATTTACTTGAAGATATGAAAATGGAAAACTAGGGGATAATATGTTTTCTGATGATGATTGATGGAGAGAAGACTGTCATGACATTAGAAACAATATCTGAAAACTGTACTCTCTCCAAATGGATCTTTACTTCCAATTCCCCAATCTAAAATCCATGTATCCATCTTCCAAGTATCTTGGACAGAAACAGGGTCACTGTTTGATCAGTAGAAAATTTTCTCAAACCGCACTCAAGAACATCCTTTTACAATTGTTCCAAGAAGATATGGTATCACTATGTCTCTTATTGCATCCAGTTGTATGAATGAATTCCAGGTGGTTGTTGATGATGCTAAAAATGTTGTAAATAAAATGAAGAGTTATGTTGAAATCCTCTTGTAATTCTTGTAAAACATAAAATAATCCAATCTTTGGATGTCCTTATATGTCTTGTGCATCGACGAATAATACTTTCATCTTCAATCATTTGTGTATGCCTTTTTTCCATCCTGCTTTAAATTATTTACTTAAGACAATGGCCCCAGTAAGAATAGTTTGATTTTTTTCTATGATTATAAAAATAACCCTACAAACATTGAATATTTTTTATTGCTCAATATTACCTAAATCATACATAATATATGTTTATTGAGCTGGGACTTGACTTTTGTTTACAGTTCCCTTGACATTTTTACGCAATTAAAGTAATGCACGTCGGACATACAAAGGCTAATGTTTATGGTCGAAATAGCTCTGACCTAATGGATTAAAATTGAATCTTTTCCTTGATAATTTATCTGAAAACATATTACCATATTCAACTATAGAGGAACACATGTAAACTATGACTTAAGAAATTTTGAATATGAGGAATGATATGAAAAAAGGCTAAAAGGCATTATAAGTCGTTTTCTCTAAGAATGAAGTTACAAATATTTAAAAAACCCATTAGGGGGTTGAATTATATAGGTCCACCTAATGGAATTGGCTGCATAGTCAAATAATAGCATCTTTTGGATGACAGGTCTGTTATGTAGACTACTTATGCAAGGATTTCTAAGGACACGTTCTACATAGTTAGGCAAAAGAACTCTCAGAAATTTACTTTTCTACTGCTAAAGAGCCAGTGAAAGTTTATGGAGATTCAAATTTTCCAAAGCATAGAGTCTGCTGTATGGAAAGAGGTACTTGAATATAGAGACGATAATTCTAATCAATATTATAAAATAATTGGTTAAATGTCACTCCTGTGAAGGTTTGACCCAAACATAGGGAAGGGAAATATAAATCGTAGACTTGAATACGTTCAGATCATGAAAAGGAGTATGAAACAAATATGTCAAGGATGGCTATTTTTGCGTATCCCTACATATTATCATGAAGAAAAATAAGAACAAAATAGCTTTTTCTCCTATGAATGAAGTTACCACTATTTAAGAAACCTGTTAAGGGGTTGAATTATACAGGGCAACCTAAGGGAATTGGCTGTATAGTCAAATAATAGCATCTTTTGGCTGACAGGTCCATTATGTAGACTGTTTATGCAAGGCCGCCTAAGGGCACATGCTGCATAGTTAGTCAAAAGAACTCTCGGGTATCAGACATTTTGTGACTAGGAGTCAAGAAAAGGGTTATGGAAATCAAGAAGTATTTAAGGATAAGAGTATGACACATCAAAATGGCCATTTTTTAATGCATGTAGAGATACCCAGACCAATGCTAACCATACTTATGCTGTGGCTGGGTCCTGAATTTAGGTACTGGACTTCACTACGTATCCCATAAGGATGGGAACCAAGCCATACGTAGTTCTTGAAATACAGTTTAACATCATGTGGGATGAGAGTTTTGGAGATCTTAGTTTAGGGTCATAGATCTTGGACCATTTATAAGGAATGCACAATGTGTGTTTGTTATAAATTTTATGTGAATAAAGACTAGGGTTTTCAGACAACATTCATGTTTTCAGAAGGGGAATTTTCAGCCAAGGGACTGAAAGTGAAATTTGGGGTTAGGACCAAAGAAGTGGGGATGGATTCGAGGGATTATCAAACATTCCTTCGTATCCCATAAGGATGGGAATCAAGCCACACATAGTTTTTGAAATACCCTTTGTACAGATTTGGTTTGTACAAGTTAAGGGTGAAAGGGGACTTTAGTTCAATGATGGATTGGCCCAAGTTAAAAGGTTTGGGCATTTACATGTATGCACGTAGTCTTTAGAATATAACATGATTGGAGATCAATGTAAATAATGATTCCATCTTAGGTGAGGGTGTCACAGAATGTTGTAGTTTATTGTCATACCGGAAAAAAATTGCGAATAGTTTAATGTCATATAGCAAGGACGATGGTGAACCAATGTAAAAAATATTAGATCTAGGGTATGCTTCATAGATCAAAATCATATGAGATAGAGGTGAACCGATGTGAAGAGATTGGTTTTGGGCATGAACCTTAGGAGGTTGCCTATGTACCCAGCCTAGAAGGCAAGGATCAAGGTCCGTGTAGTTCTGTTAATGAATGAATTAGTGATCAATTTTTTCTTGAGGAAAAAGACCTAAAAAAAATTGTGTCGAGAATTATACATGGTTAGTGGCTCCGAGAGGGTGTTATGGTTGAAGTTTACTCGAAACTCACGTGAGTCATACTCGGTGTGAGAAACAAGAGGTAGCAACAACCTTAACGATGCACAATTTAATGTCATGTAGGACGTATTAAGGGACACAATTTAACGTCATGTTGGACAATAATGGTACTATAAAGTTTAGAGTCCTGTAGCTAAGACGATGGGGACAATACAGTTTAACATCATGTTGGACAAAAAGGGGACTGTGCAGTTTAATGCCATGTAGTGTGGACAAAAGAGAGCACAGTTTAATGCAATGTTGGATGTATTAGAGAATTTTTTCATAGTTTAACGTCATGTTGGATGATGGAATAGTTTAATGTCATGATGTATGATGGTGAAAACAGTTTAAGGTCATATTCATGGACCAAAGATTATGCATTTTAACGTCTTGCTGAACGTAAGGGACCTCTGTACAATTTACCATCATGTAGTTCGGACGACACATTTTAACGTCGTGTTTGGACGTAAGTGCCAATTGTTTATGGTTATATGCATGGACCATTGATGTATTTTTATTATAAAAAATACTTTTTCAGAAATATGGCATTGGTTGGAGTAGTGATGTGTTCTCTATCCATTGAGATTAAAGAATAAGCTCTATTAGAGTAGACCTTATGTATTGAGTAATGTCCTTCCCAAATTGGCTCAAGCATGGGAGTTTTCTTTTCTATTATCATTGTAGTTCTGAGAACCAATACTAATTCTTCTTGAATGAATGAGTAAAGATGAACTTTTTTGTTGAAATATCATGTTATTCGATTTTCATATACTTCCAAGTGGTGTAAGGTGAACGAACTTTTCTTATCTAATCGTTCCAATTCATCCAATCTCTTTTGAGATTATTCATCTGTAGATGACTGATCAGAAATGGCTACCCTGAGTGAGGGTAATTGAACGTCAATGGGAAATACTGCTTTTAATACATATACTAATGAATATGGAGTTGACCGTGTTGCAGTGTGTGTGGTGGTCCGATAAGCCCATAAAGCATGAAAGAGTTTATCAGGCTATGTTTTCTTATCTTTATCCCCCATCTTTTGCAGTATATTTGAAAGAATATTATTGAAAGATTTTAATATTCCAATGGCCGCTACATGATATCGAGAGGAATGGTTGTATTTGATGTTGTATTCTTGATAAAACATACTTAACTTGGAAGAACAGAAGTTGCTTCCATTGTTTGTCAATATGGAATGAGGGACACCAAATATGGTAATTATGATAGACTTGATGAAGCTAACAATGATTTTAGAACTAAATTCTTTGATAGGTATTACCTCTGCCAATTTTGAAAATAAGTCCATAGTAGTAATAATGTACTTAAACTGATTGGATGTAGCTGAAGGATAAGGTCCTACTACATCCATTCCCCATGTGGAAAATGGCCATGAGTATTTAGCTATATGAAGAAACTCTGGGGGTTGATGAATGAAGTTGGCATGTACTTGGAATGAATGAAACTTCTTTGTGAAATCAACACAATCTTGTATCATTGAAGGCCAAAAGTATCCAAGCCTTCGAATTTGATCAGATAGTCTATGTCCCGACTAGTGTGCACCACAGTCTCTTGCATGCACTTATTTCATGTCAGCCATTGTCTCTTCACTGTCAATGCATCTGAAGAGAACTCCATCAAAACCTCTTTTGTATAGAATTTTCTCTAGGTGATCTAGGATATCATAAAGAGTAAAATTGACCACACGTCGCCGGATTTGTTCTTTCCCGACTATATAAGGTGGAAGTATTCCATTTTGAAGTTATTCCCTGATAGGTGTCATCCATTCCGTAGTATGACCATATGGTTCAGGAATGTAACTAATTTCATTTATTTCCTCAGTTATGTTTTTAACATAAGGTGAAATTGTACGACGGTGGGAAATACTGATTATTTTCTCGTCCCGATTTGGATCTTCCAAAGCTGTGGCTATATTAGCCAGTGCATCAGCTTGAGAATTTTGTGATCATGTGACATAATCAAATGTCAGTGCTGAAGGAAATTATTCCATTAACTCTCTAACATAGTCATACAAAGGGATTAGTTCTTCTATTATGATTTCATAATCCCCATTAACTTGTTTGATTACCAGGTCTGAATCACCTTTCACCTTTAAGTGATTCACATGTGCTTGAAGTGACAACTCTAATCCTATGATGAGAGCTTGGTATTCTACTTCATTATTTGTTCCACCTCCCAACAATGAGAGGGAATAAGTTAGCACTGCCTTTTCCAGGGAAATAAGCACAATTCCAAACCCAGCTTTGTTGAATTTAGGATCTTCCATTTTCTTCCCTGTTGTACTTATGGAAGCACCGTCAATGTAAATTTCCAATGTTTGAAGATTATATTGAATAGAAAAGACTTCTTCAATAGCAAGTTCAATATCTAACGATGTATCTTCCGATGAAGGGTGTTCAACAAAAAAATCAGCCAGATCTTGGCCCTTTATTTCCTTTTGAGACACATACTAGATATCAAATTAATGCAAAATAACTGCCCACCTTTCCAGATGTCATGTAAGCATTCGACGACTAAGGATGAATTTGAGCAGGTTATTATGAGATACCAATTGGACCTCATGATGTTGCAGGTAGTTTCTTAACTTCTGAACCACAAAGATTTATGCTAGGCAACACTTTTCAATACTTGAATTTTGGGATTCTGCTTCAAGAATAGTCCGACTGAGATATTAAAGTCTATTTTCATTCCCAGCATCATTCTTCTAGGCAATGAAGGAACCCAATGATCACTCTAAAGTTGTCACATAGAGGATAAGTGGTCTTCCTTCAACAGGTGTCATTAATACCAGTGGACTGAAGAGATATTTCTTGAGGATATCAAATGTTTCTTGACAATATTCAGTCCATTGGTAGGTGACTCCCTTATTCATCAATTTGGTGAAGGGTAAACATTTTCCTGCTAGATTGGCGATGAAACGCCGAATATAGGCTAAGTGTCCTTTAATCTCTCTAAATTATTTCAAATTTTGAGGAGGTGACATACCAAGGATTGAATTTGTCTTCTTAGGATCAACATCAATACCACGATGGCATACAACAAAGCCAATAAATTTTCCTGAGGTTACCCCAAAATCATATTTCAAGGGGTTCATCATCTAATTGTGTTGTCGAAGTTTGTGGAATATGACTCCCAAATCAGCCAAGTGATTAAAATGTTGGTTGGATTTAACCACTAAATCATACACATAACATTCAACAAATTTCCCTAAAAAGGGTTGGAAGATATGGTGCATGGCATGTTGATATGTTGTGCTTGTATTCTTTAGGCCAAAGGGCATTACCCGATAGAAAAACACACCCTGAGGGGCTCTGAAATCTTTAGATTATTCATCTTCTAGAGCCTTCATATTTGATTATACCTGGAATATCCATCCATTATAGAAAGTGCTTCATATCCAGTCGTTTCATCAATCAAGAGTTCTATAATCAGAACTGGAAAATCGTCCTTAGGATAATGCCGATTAAGATCTCTGAAATCAATGAATACTGTAATTTTTCCATTATTGTTTTTCACTGGGACAATATTAGCCAACCATTTGGGATATTGAACTTCTCTGACAATGATATCTTTGATAAGATTATCCACTTCAGCTTCAACTTTGGAAGCATAAGTTGGGTGTGTTCTTCTTGAGGCTTGCTTAAATCCTCGATGTTCATCTGGAAAAACCAAATGATGAGTGGAAACATCAGGATCAAGCCCTGGAATATCTGTATAGTTCCAAGAAAATATATATCGATATTTATTGGAAAATAAAATATACATTTCTTGCTCTTCCAGAGTCATGGCCGCACTAATTAATGTGGGGTGTGGGTATTCTTTTGTACCCAGATTTATTTCTCTGAGTTCATCCAAAGTGGTAGAGATACCCTCTTCAAATGCTGGAGGAGCATCCCTAAGATCTTCCTCTTCTTCATCAACATGTGTTACTTCTTCTATTTCTACTTTCATAGTAGATGATGAAGTAGAATTTCCATGATCTGGAGAGATGTTAAAATTTGAACATCTTGAAGAAGAGGCTTCCATTTCTGACCCTATTGATGATGAAGGGTTTTCCTTGGGTAATAAAGAGGAGATGATGGAATGAGAATTGACATTGTCTTTTCACTCATATATTGCTATAACATCTTCTGGCATGGTTGGAGAAGTATAGACTTGCTGTATTTCAGCGGATGAAATGAAGACATCTCCATTTGGGCTTTCATCATTGCTTGGTGAATCACCAATTTCTCCCATGCCGTCTGGCTTGATAACTGTAATTGAAAAAATGGAAGTTTCCATAAGAGTATTTGGATTCGATTCAATCCTATCAATTTGACTGATAGGAAACAAATAATCTGTACTCACATGTGTGAATGGGTTTTCTGGGATCTTTTCCAAACCATATGGTGCATTAACTTTGGTAACCTTCCTTGTTGTGGATTTCTCCTTACCCTTCATGTGATAAACTTCCACCTCAATGTATTGAGATTAACATGTATTGAAGGGGAATTTATCACCATAAAATGTCCCAATTTGACCATCAAAACAATATTTGAGTCATTGATGTTATGATGGAGGGATAGCCGCATGTTGATGTAGCCAAGGTCTTCCAATCAAGACATTGAAGGCTGTATCCTGATCAACAACCATGAAATATGAATTGGATACAAGGTCTCCAAATTGAGTTCTGAGTGTAATCTTACCCAGTGTTTCTTGTTCATTTTTATCATATCCTTGCAGCATCAGAGTAGAAGGAGATAAATCAGATTCTATGAGGCCCAATCGATGAAGTGTATCAATGGGGATTAGGTTGACTCATGATCCATTATCAATGAATGCTCTTCGGATGTCTATGCCATTGACCTTTTTCAGATAAATACAAAGGCCTGATATGTCCATGCACAACATCATATTCATCTTCCTCTGTAAAGATATCACTTCATGGAATTCTGCAGTATTATTCTCTACATGGTTAACTTCAGCCGCAAAAATTTCAATATTTTTCTCCTGAAGACTTGACAAAGCCTCAATGAGTGCCTCCTGAAGATCCTTGGATAGATTCAAGTCATCTAGAATTGATAACTTGGTCGGTACTTAGGCCAAATGCATCAAGGAATCATATTTTTTATCCAAAGGTCTACGTTTTCCAATAGGAATATGTGGTTTCATAGGTGCCTTAGAATTTGGTTCATTAGAAGTAGATGCATCTTGTATTAGGGTAGGAGTTGGAAATACTCCTGGATTTGGGAGATTAGACCATATAGGTCTATTTACATGCTAAGAGGAAGAAGGTGGAACCTCTAACCAATCCACCAGAATAGTTTTTCTAGGACTGAATCTATTATTGGTGGAAGAACTTTCTTGTTCTTGTTGACCCCGCTGAAGGGATCTTCCACGTGTTTTTGCTGCATACACAGTTCTTGCAAGGGTATAATTGGAAAAGTGGTTTTTGGGATATCCATGTCTTCCTCTATATCCCATACCTCTAGAACTCCCTCTAATTCATCTTTTTGATACATGGAACTTAGGCTCTTCAAGATCAAAGCTATGAATTGCATAAGGATCCATTAAATGAATCATATTAACAAAACCAAAAATCAACGCTTCATCTGGTGAATATTCTTCCTCATTAGCATGTTTAGGTTGTTCCATTTGGCGGGGCAGTGACCGTGCCTTCGAAGTAGATGGCATAAAATCTACCAGAGTCAAAGACAACTTGGGCTTTGACACGATCTCATCTTCTTCTGACTGTTCCTCTTTCTTCGAATTATTTCGTTTCTTTGAGGATTTTCCCTCTAATGAAGAGGGTTTTTCTGTGTCATTCATACCAGAAGACACAATTGGTTTCTTCAATTGTGTTCGAAAAATGGCATGATTTTGGTTGATCATTTCTCTAACCATCCAATCATCATATTTTTGAGCTTTTTTGTTTTTTGACTTCTTTCCACTCGCCTTCTTCCTCTATATTTCAAGAAGTAACACATGCTACCTGAGCTGAAGAACCATTCAATTTGACTTGTCTCGAGTCCACCATCTTTTGCAAGAGGTCTTTGAAGACAAAACACTCCTAAATGGGATGCCCTAATGTTTGATGAAATGGGAAATTATTTGGACGGTCTTCATCACCTTCTTTATTTGGCCTTTTGGGCCTTGGAAATTGAACCAAATTATTTTACAGAGCTAAAATTAAGTAACCAGGAACTTGTTCATTTCATAAAGAATAAAATTTTCTCTTTAGATCCTCAAATTGTTCTCGTCTTTTATCTCTTTGATCATATTGATGAAACGGCCTCTGTTTTTGATGCTCAAGAGGTGGATCCCGTCGATAAGATGAATGTTTTGAAGTAGAAGTAGGTACAGGTTCTTTTTTAAGCATAACTATAGCAGTATCTTCTTTACCCATTCTCCTTCCTGGAGATGATGGAATTACACGAGCTTTATCCTTAGTCATTATAATAGATTTTTCAATATGTTGAGTGATTGAAGTAAGGTCTCGAAACCCTCATGTGTATTTCAAAGGGATCAACAGCGTGCATAATTCATCATGCAGATTTTCCACACAAATTGGAAACAAGTCTTCTTGGGGGAGTGATAAACTCTGGAATTAAGTTAATCCCTTCCAGCGAGCAATGAAATCTGAAACCTTTCATTCTCCCTTTACATACAATTTGTAAGATCAAAAACTATTGCCTTGGGAAATGTTGAGCTGAATTGATGAAGGAATTGTTGACAAAGATCCTCCCACCCAGTAATTAACCGTGATTGCAAACTTGTATACCAGACAAAAGCAGGCTCTTGTAATGACTGTACAAAACACATGATCTTAATTGCTTCTTGTTACTGAGGGGTTCCAAGCATAGGATCACAATGAGAAACAATATGTGTTAATTGTTGATCTGGGTCTCCCGAACCATTAAATAATGGGAATATGGTACTTGAAAAATTTGATGGGGGAGGAATTGCGTCTACCCATTCAGGGTAAGCTATCTTCTTCGGTTGAATCGGTGAATGCTTTCCATCCATAGCTTCCACCCGAGATGTTAATCACTCAATGGTAGTCATTAATTTTTTAGAAACATCTGTTTGAGCTTGCACATGTGCAGGTGCAATAACTGGAACATGGATAGATGTGGTGGTTGGTACTGCAACTGAGGATAACAGCACCGATTGTTGTTGCACATGACCCACATTATTAGACCTGTGAGGGTGTACTGGTAAAGGAGGATACTCTTAATCCATCTCAGTAACCTCAAAAAATTCCATTGGTTAACTGACTCTAGCACGCTTAAGAGGAAGACTACTTTGAAGTAGTTCTGTATTCATCCTCCTTAAATCCTTCATTTCTGCCTCTTGTTGTGCGAATCATTTCTCTAGTGAGAGTGATTGGCCTTCTCCAGAGGAAGGTTATGTAACCTGATTCTTCCCTTTCCCATTATTGGATTCCTTTTGAAGAGGGGGAGTTGGTTATTTGAAGGAATACCCAGATTCTGGGTAAGCCTTTGATTTCTTATAGGCACACCTTTATCATTTTCCTCTGTGTGCACAACCTCATGGGCATGAATATCTTCATCTGATCCCTCTGAGTGAACCTCATGTTCTGGAGGATCAACAACGACCGAATTGATGGCATTTATTGATGCATAACACATTTCATCTCTTCTATTGGAATTTCTGTGATATTTTCTTCTTCCATGTCCCTGATAAGACACTTCCTTCTGTTGAGTTGATCCCTCGTGAACATCTTGAAAAACCGTAATCTGGAGGGAATCTCCTGATAATTGGGGTCTTCGTTCCTCTTGGAGATTCTTCCCTAATTGAGAGAAGACTGAATTTTTCTGAGGAATAAATTGAGGATTTGAAAAATTGCCCAATCTGGTGGACTGGGACTATGCTTGCTCTTTCTGCTCAACTCCTTGAATCTTATTTGTTGATTCCAAGGGTTTTTCCAAAAGAGTCCCTAGTCTGGAAAGCTGGGGTGGTTATTGAGCTTCTACATATATGAATTTCTTAAAATCTCTTCAGGTCTTGCAGACTTTAGTCCAGAAATTGGATGGATGCATCAACCAACATCCAATCAAATTACTTGGCTCAAATTACCGTTGGATGATTTATGACACTTCTGTCACTTGATGATGTGCATGCTCTAAACGAGACTCATGTTCTATGATCTCATTTTCATGATGCAAAAGTAATTCAACAACTTGTTCTCTGTATTCATGATTTTGAGAAGAACTAGTTAAGGCATGTTCTTGAGCAACCCTTTGATTGCAAACAAAACCAATTGGTTGTGACCGACTGTGGGCAATAACATTTCATGAGACCACTTTCGGTGGGCTTTGTTGGCTGGAGGGTACAGTGAAATGTAGTGCTCCATGGACACCACATCCCATGATATGATTATCAGATGGGGTTTTGGCAATTAACTGGCACAATATTCTTTATGCTCCAAGGCAGGAACGCTGAAGGGTTCTCTGCTGCTTTTCAGCCTTCGGATATCGAGAAACTGAGATAGAGGCCAAATCAATTTGGCATTGTAACCCTTCTATTATCTTGACATGATTTTCATATTAATCATAAGATAATATTTTCCTTTTCAATTGAAAAGGAGTTTTCCACAAGTTCAGATGAATATCGTGAATACAATCTTCCGTCAACATTTTTGGAATGTCATACTGAGAGTCAGCCAAAGGCCAAAACATGACTGGTACCTCAAATTTTGTCAGTTGTTTTCTCATATTCAGAACTTCCTCTTTATCGTTTAATGATGATTCTTCTACCTGATTAGACCAAACCGGGTTCTTCTTTGTTTCTTCATCAGATTCAACAATATTGGTAGATAATTCATTTACCAAATTAGAATATGCATGACTCAAGGGAAGTGTGTAGAATTACCTACACCCCAGGATATCTTCTGGTTGAGAAAGTACTTCACCTGCTAGTGGTAAAGCACTAGACATGACTGGCTTCACATTTTAAAGTGCCTCAAGTTAAGAGGGATTTCTCATCACTGCATTTTCCATTGGAGCATTTTCTACGGAATGTGAATTATTACAGTAGAGAGGACATTCACAGATAAATTCATCATCATGTGGAGGACCACCATAGTGGGTTAAAAAAAATGATGAAACCTTTTTCTCCTTTTTCTTCAGGCCACTTAGTGGGTTATCGTGGCTCTCATCTGAAGATGATAATTTGAAATCAACTGAACTGTCATTAAGCAAGCCTTCATGAGGAAGTGTCTGATGCAGACCTTCAGAATTAATGTTCTGACTATTGGGAAATGAGAGAGTAGAATCTTGAGTTGCCACAGATAATTGTCTGAGTGCATCAACAACTCCAGCATCGAGTAAGGACTTATTAAAGATTGGCCCTTTATTTCTTGACTATACTGGATGAGTCTTTTTCTTATACACCTTCTTACTCACTTTGGGAACCACTTGTTGATGAAAGTGGTTATTATGGGAAAGTGTATGTGCCTGCTCAAGAGAAATAGTCGGGTTAGGCTGATTATCTCCACTCAAATCAGGTGTATGTCCCTAACATGGTTGTTTGTATGATATGGGGGAGTATGACCCCCAACCCTCTTAGACTGGAATAGAGGTGTGTATTTGTTCTGGAGTGATCTGTTGATGTGTCACTCCACTGGTAGGGATAGATTTTCATTTCTTTCCCTTTTATTCTGATGAAGCTGTTATAACATCCTGGAAGGCATCCTTAATATGAGAAGGGATTTTCTTCTACACTTTCACCATTGTTAGAATGTGCTTGGTTACTTCAGCTGTCGGAACGGGAATATACAGCCATTCCGTGCTTGGAGTAGGTGTGTTTTCCTACTCCTATCCTCATTTTCCTGTCAGTGAGTTCAGACTATACTTATGTGTGGGGGCAGAGAGTTGAGTCTGCCTCCTGTTTTCCATTGGGGCTTTCCAATTGACTTCTCTGGGTGCTACCAAATGATATTGTTGGTAGGATTGATCAATACTAGCATGTTTATGTGCCTGTAGATTGCCCTCTTCCGGATTTGGTTGATGAACATCCTTCAATACTGGCAGAGGAGACTGTTGGCAGGATTGATGAGTGTAAGCTGGTGTATGTGCCTGTTTACCAGTTGTCAACACATTGGGTTTGCGGGCTTCATCGTATGTAGTCATATGGGCCTGCTTACTACCTGATGATTTATAAATATGTGTATGTTCTATTCTATATTAATCCACCAGAATTGCCTGGCGGGATTGGTGTGTTGCTGCCAACGAGTTTTCTAGACAGCGAAATTAAAACAGACGGGTGTGTGTGCCCGCTCGTTGCTTTCCACCAAGTTAGGTTGGTGGAATTCTCTGGAAATGGTAGAGATAAGAAACTACTCAATGTTAACCAGTTTTCAGCTCTGGTGGTTCGTCTTACCTGCTCAGGTTCGAGGAACCCGAGCCAAACACCTGGAGACGACACCCTCAACCAGTTGAGGGCGCACTACCGCACGAGTCGGGCGATGATTGTTGGTGGGATCCCTCAGGAAGAACTCATGTCGCCTTGAAATAAGGCCTAGAGATACCTTATAATTCACCTCCTCATAATATGGGAGGGATTGGTGATTGAGTTCTGTGGATAATGACCCAAAATGGTTGGAAACGGTGGTTGCCACCCCCTGCTTCTTGATCACTGGTCATCGCTGTCCGGACAACCAGGGAGAATTGTTGACTTGGAGGGATTGTCGAGCAGCCTCTAGAGTCGGAATGGTACTGTGTCAGCGGTATTCCTTAACCAGTGCGTTTGATACCCATCTTTGAAGATGCCTAGTTGGTGATGTTGTCCTCATAGCGAACAACGATCCAGCATGAGTAGCAGCAAAGGTATTCATAGGTGTGAACTTATGAGAAGCCATTTCTGTAACGCAGAAGATCTTGGAAAAGAGTTTTTGTTTGATATAACAGACAATAATCAAGATAATCTCGGCCACTACATCATTTGTATGAGCACATATGTTATTGATTGTTTTGTTGGACCTCTCATTGAGTTTAAATAAGGGCCTAATAATTAAGTAAAACATCATTTTAACTTGGTTAAGGATTCACATCGGGTTCACCATTTTTTGTTTCCTCTGGAAATAGGGATGACCTTGTTTGTTTAAGGTTAAAACATTCCAATCATTTTATAACAGGTTTGTTCATAGAACCGAAAATATCCAATGATTCTATATCTATTTGGACATTCTTTCCAATGGTCGGTGATCATTAGTTGTGGACCGATGAGACTTAAGAATTTTCATTGGTCAAGAGGATGGGAGGTCAGACTCATATCAACAATTTGGGGGGAATTATTGTCTTCTCCAGGACTCTCTTTATAGATTTATGTTATGTTATTGAATCCTTATTACACTAACAAGTATTAAAATGATCTTTCCTTAAGATCTAACAATCAATGATTAATATATATGTGATTTAGAAAATATTTTATATGTATTTGTGGTTCTTCATCGATATAGAATCATCTGTATTTGTTAGAGATTCTTAGTCTATGGTATCCTTCAACGCATTATAAAGAAAATCTCTTGGTCATTATGATAACCATACTAGTTTTAAAGCCACTCAGTGGGGCACTTAAAGTTTATTGTCATTCAGAAGGACATGGAGTATTTCAGAGTTGGGATCATACATGGAGATGGGATACTTACATATCCTTGTTAGAAAAGAAATCAGATCCCATGTAGTTCGGGAATTAATATATAGTTTAACGTTATATGGAATGGATGAGAATTAATAAGTAATGGGATTGAACCTCAGAAAGGCTTCATATAAACTCAACTTTTAAAGTAGAGATCAAAGTCAACATAGTTCAGTTGGGAATTGTGGGGATTACGTATGATTAAAGGCCCAAAGAGATGTGTTGGGGTTACTTTTACACTCCATGATCACGTGATTCATGATCAGTGTGAGAAAAAAGAGGTATCAGTAAACCTAAAAAAAATTCCATGAAAGATGTGGTCATAAGGAACGATATGGGGCTTATCTATGTATGATTTTCCAAATAGATAAATATAAAAACTTATATTAGAGAAGAAGCCTGGGAACAATGTCCATAAAGGTATATGTTCTTTATGGTTATTTGGATACTCTAACATGGGGTTTACTCCTGAGGAGGATGCCCAAATTAGGAGGGGACTTGTGATTGGGTTTTCTTCCTGATAAAGAAGCTCACATCAAAATAAGTTTAAGACAGGTTAAGAGTAATTATGACTATGGATTATTCTTCAGAAGGAGGCCCTGGTTAAGGGGACTTGAGAACTGTGGCTTACTCCTAAGAAGGAGGCCCACGTTAAGGGAATTTGGGAACATGGGGCATACTCCTAAGGCGGATGCCCAAATTAGGGAACATCAACTGGGACTTACTCATGAAAAAGAGGCCCAGGATAGTAAATTATGATTTGGGTTTACTCCTGAGAAGGAGGCCCAAAAATAAGTGAACTTGAAGACTAGGGCTTATTCTTGAAGAGAATGCTCATATTTGGGGACTTGGTGCTTACTCCTAAGGAGGATTCCCAAACTATCATCTCATCTTAAAGGATGAGGTTGAATGAATGAAATCTATTACCTTAGTGACTTAAAGATATGTAAATCACTATGTTTTGAGAGATGTTCCACAGAATTCCTTTCAGATAAGGAAGCCAACCAAGGAATCATTCAATAAATGGATTTGAAGAGGATTTTAAAGGCTACATGATTATCCAATAAATGAGGCTAATATTCATTTTTAATATACATAATATTCATGTTATATGTTATTCATAAACACCATTTAGTGCATTTTACACTTTGAACATCATTTCACATTATGATTGTAATACCTTCTTAAAATGCACTATTATGTGGTACATTTTTTACCATCATTTAAAGTTCCAAATGATTCATCAGATTATACATATTTTAATTTGATAATTGATCTACACTCCAATATGAAAATGTTTCATTCAGGGATCAATGGAGAATTCATGTAGGGTGATGGATATATTTGGCAATGAAATGAAGCAATTCTAGAGAAGGCATATTGGACACCAGCCCACTGATGAGATAGTTTGGCCCCAAATACAGGCCCAATTAATCCCATATTTCGTGGGAGGCTATAAGACATGTATAGGAACAAATAACTCTACATTATCCAATGCTAATTCGGCATTTATGGTGGTAATTGAGGTTGCCCAAGTTAGAGATACAATTCTGGGCCAGATTCTGCGTCCCAGAAAAATAGCCTACTAATTTGCTCATATCTCGACATCCACATCTCCAAATGGGCCCAACATTTACAGAAGGTTAGAAGCCATCCGGAGCTCCAGGTTATTCGTCTATGACCCACTCTGATTCGGCCGTCTCGAAGGTCTTCCAGACACGTCTGTTCGGTGAAGGAAAGCTGGATTCCACCTTGGGTCAAATGTGGAAAAGTTCAAATTCCACAAGCTTTCCACCACATATGGCCTACCAAAATTAATTTAGATTCTTTTTACTGTTGGAGGCTCGACCCAAGCCTCCAAAAATTCCTATTTAAGGTAGTGGTGGTGAAGGAGTTGAAGATCTGGGAGGCTTTGTTCAATTGTAATGTTATGTTGCATTTTTGTTGCCTCAAATTTGTCTTTCACATGTAAGTTGTTCAATTCACTTTAGTTTCTTAATAAAAGTTATTATTATACTCTTATTATGTTTTTATTCATATCAATTTGATATGGTTGGATCAAGGTGTGAATTTATTCACACCAAACCTTGTGAAATTATTCACACAACGGTGGAGTGATCATTTTATTTTTGTTGTTTTCTTTACTTCTCCATTTCCTCCCTCATGAGTCTACTTTCTGCTTCCATTGAAACCATGGGATCAATGGAGGGATAACCCACTTATGGGTTGATCCAATGGAGTATCAAGGGGATGGATTGGATGTTATTTATCACCTAATTAATGTATAATAACTTCTTTAATTGGGATTTTTATTTGATGATTTTTAAACTCCATCGTCCTTGTTGAATTTAAGGCCACACACTTCAAGTACTAATATGAACCTTTACCTTGAAGTGATCAAAACTTTGATCCTTTATGTGTATAGGTGATTGGTATTAAAGGGTGTAGGCATTAAACCAGTAAGTGAGGATGTTGTTTTATCTCCTTAAATGAACCCATATCAAATTTAAGAAATTGAAATCATTAAAAAGAAAATGCGTCCAATCCACCCCGAGCAATAACCTAGGATAAACTCATTCTTTTAAATTGAATTCACATAAATCTGTTAGTTATACATTAAAACCATATAAAATCAACCCAAGTTGGCCACTTCATAGCCGAAAATAGTCCTTAGAATGTGCGTGTCTATAGGTTACTTCTTAGGTCTCTGTGGATTCGACAACCCAAGCTAGACTATAAGGACCGTTCTACCTTCATATCTTGGGTAAATTTGAGCGAGAATCAAATTTTGGCGCCGTTTCCGGGGACCCAAGTAAGTAATCTAAACATCCAATCTATTCTACCCCATTTCTTCTTTTCTCATCCAAATTCTCTTATCTTGTCCCTTTCTCATTTTTTTTCTTTTTGTGCATGTCCACCTACACCCGAGATCAATCAAACCGTCTTGTTAGGGTGGATAGTCCTGGGGTTGGGGTGTCAAGTACACCAAGGTAAGTCTTTCCATTAGATCCTAATCTTTCTATCACCCCCGAGTCAAAAATTGAGCCAATTTCAATGGAAGGTCTTCAAAGAAACCAACTCATAAACCCGGGTGGGAACCAAAATGGAAACCCAAATGAGGCAACCCCAATCTTGGGGAATACTTGATCAAACCATGAATGACTACCTCACACCTTCCTGGACCAATGACCCCTCATTCATTAGACACAATTCCCTAGTAGATTCCAACTATATCTTTAAACCCCATGTCCTAAACCACCTTCCCACATTCCATGGAATGGAGTCCGAGATGCCATACCTGCACATTAAGGAGTTCAATGACATTGTAGAAACCATGTGTCCCCCACATCAACTAAAATCTTCTAAGATGAGGCTATTTCATTTTTCTTTAAAGGATCGAGCAAAAAATTGGCTAAAAAATTTTGGACCATCATCCATAAACTCTTTGGACCAACTACAAATAGAATTATACAAAAAATACTTTCCCCACCACAAAACAATTGCACTTAAAAAGAGTATCCAAAACTTTTTTGAAAAAGAGGGAGAGTCATTCTATGAAACATGGGAGAGGTTCAAAGACACTCTAAACATGGTTCCACAACATGGTTTTTCTATTCCTGAACAAGTAAGAATTTTCTATGAAGGTTTGGATCCGGGGAACAGACAATTCATTGACATGATGTGTAATGGAACCTTTAAAAACAAAGCCCCAAATGATGATTACGAGTATCTAGAAAGCCTTTCTGAACAAAAACAAACATGGGGAACTTCACATTATTCTGAAAATCCACAAACAACTACTAGAATTCATACACTTAGAGAAGAGGAAAGCCTTAGGGCTAAACTCGCAGCACTCTCTAGGAAGGTTGAAGAGATAGACCTTAGGAAAGTCCATCAAATCCAAACTGTTGACCCTGTTTGCACAATTTGTGACAAACATGACTATAAGACAGACAACTGCCCAACCATTCCATCCATCAAGGATGTTCTTTTAGGAGGACCCCCAGTAGAAGTAAATGCTTTGAACTTTCAAAATCCTCAATACCAAAACAACTTCAACCCAAGGTATAATGACCACCCAGGCTTCCGCTGGAAAGATAACCAACAACCTAGCCAACCACAGGGACAAAATCCTTACCCCCGTCAGAACTACCAAATCCATAACCAGTTCCAAACCCAACCTATCCAATACCAACAGCCACCGGTCCATTTTCAACAAACCATCCCACCTCCAAAATATCCCCCTGGGATAAAACAACCTACTCAAGCACCCACCCAAACTGTTCCACAAAGCCTACTAGAACAACTGTGCAAAAAAATGGAGAGGATGAATTTGGAGGTATCTTCCCTAAAACAAGAACTTCAAACCATCAAAACTGGAAAGGCACCCATGCCTACTCAGGCGGTGCCATCCTCAACTTCAAGGGGAGAGTCAAGTTGTGCTCAAACAACTCATGAACAACTAAAGGCTGTGACTGTTTTAAGTAGTGGGAAATCAATTGAGAAACCTGAATAACTAATTCAGAACCCACCCAAAGATTCAAACTTGGATGAAAATTCAAATGAACCACAAGATCAAACTGAGGAAACTGATAACATTATCAAGGAAACAACTCTTCAACAAACAACCCCACAACCTGCACCATTTCCTCAACGCATGAGGGGGAAACCCAATCCTGAACTGAGTGAAACGTTGAGAGAAATATTTTCAAAAGTGAAGTTGAACATACCCCTTCTCGATGCAATCCAAACCATACCTACCTACTCAAAGTACCTTAAGGACTTGTGCACTTTTAAAAGAAAATTTTCACATAAAAATCATGTCCTTTGGGCTGTTAATGTGAGTACCACCATTCAGGGGACCATTCCTCCTAAGTTGAAAGACCCAGGTTTCCCTTACATCAATGTTGAACTAGGAGAATGTAAAGTTGTCAAGGCCTTGTGTGACCTAGGTGCTAGTGTCAATATCATCCCATATGTTGTGTACTTCCAGTTAGGCCTAGAAGAACTCCAACCCACATATGTCACACTTCAGCTTGCTGATCATAGCATTAGGGTTACAAAGGGGATTTTAAAGGACGTTCTGGTAAAGGTTGAAAACTTCATCTACCCTGCTGATTTCATTTTCCTTGACAACCATCCAAATTTAGGAAATAAGGAACAAACTCCAATCATCCTTGGTCGTCCTTTCCTTGCAACAATCAACTCTGTTATCAGAGTCCGAAATGGGAACATGACCATCACCTTTGGGAACATGAGTCTAGACTTGATCATATATAATGCAAGCTCACAAATAGGGGATGACGAGGATATTCATGAAGTAAACATGATAGGAAGCATTGATAATGAATCCATGGAACATCAAGGAATATTTGATGAATGTTTAAGTCAGAATGAGATTGATTTCCTTTGTTCATATGAAAGAAGTTTATCTCCTTGGCTTGAATCATTTTCAAATTGCTCTTATGATGAAGTCTTAGGTCCAACAATCAGTGAAACCTTTCAAGAAACCAATTTCAAAGAGACCCCTCTAAATTCCTTCCCTAAATCTGATCAAGCCAATCAAGTAGCTGAAACTTCTACATGTGATGAATCAATCCTATCTGAACCTCTAAAAAAATAAATTGATCTTGATCCAATGTCCCAATCTTCAGCTGAAATTCTGAACCAACCTGATCTTGAATTGAAGGAACTTCTTACTGCACTAAAGGATTCCTTCCTAGGGGAAAATCAAACACATCCTATTGTCATTTCTTCTTCTCTTAAAGCCAATCATGAGAGGATGCTTCAAGATGTCCTTAGGAAGCATAAGAAAGCCATTGGTTGGACCCTTTCTGATATTCCTGGGATTAGCCCACTTATCGGGCCTCATAGGATTGTTTTGGAATCTGATTCAAAGCCATGTCGTCAACCTCAATGGCGACTCAATCCTAATCTCATGGAGGTAGTAAGGAAAGGACTTCTGAAATTGTTGAAAGATGGTATCATATATCCCATAGCTGAGAGTGAATGGGTGAGCCCAATCCAAGTGGTTCCAAAAAAGGCTGGAATCACAGTGATAACCAATGAGGATAGGGAGATTCTTCCAAAAAGGGTGAATAGTGGATGAAGGGTCTGCATTGACTATAGGAAACTAAACTCATTAACCAAGAAGGACCATTTCCCCTTACCATTCATTGACCAAGTCCTTGAGAGAGTGGCAGGTCATGCCTTCTACTATTTCTTAGATGGGTACTCGGGGTACAATCAAATTGAGGTCTCCCTAGAGGATCAAGGGAAGACTACATTCACATGTCCTTTCGGTACCTTTGCCTTCAAACGCATTCCCTTCGGGTTATTCAATGCCCCTGGAACCTTCCAGCGGTGCATGATGGGAATCTTCTCAGACATGGTAGGGGATTTTCTAAAGGTCTTCATGGATGACTTCTCTGTGTTTGGGGATACTTTTGAGGGATGTATGCAGAATGTGGAGAGAGTCTTGTCAAGATGTGAAGAACAGAATCTGGTCCTAAACTGGGGAAAATGCCATTTCATGGTTAAAGAGGGACTTGTTCTAGGCCATCTGGTCTCGTGTAGGGGGATTGAAGTTGATAAAGCAAAGGTTGACATCATTAGACACCTTGCATCTCCCAAAACTATCAAGGAAGTGAGTTCTTTCTTAGGACATGCTGGTTTCTATAGAAGATTCATCAAGGACTTCGGTTCAATATCCCGTCCCCTTTGTGCTCTCCTAGTAAAGGATGCTCCATTTGTTTGGACAGAAAGCTGTGAAGGTTCATTCTCAACCCTCAAATCCTCTCTCACCTCTCCTCCCATTATGAAATCTCCAAATTGGAACCTTCCTTTTGAACTTATGTGTGATGCCAGTGACTTTTCTGTTGGAGCTGTGTTAGGAAAACGTTGTGATAAAACTCCTTTTGTCATTGCTTATGCAAGCAAATCCTTAAATGATGCCCAAATCAACTACACCACCACTGAAAAGGAGTTACTTGCTATTGTGTTTGCCTTAGAGAAGTTCAGGTCCTACCTCTTAGGATCACCCATAATTGTGTTCAATGACCATTCTGTACTAAAATACCTCTTCCAAAAACAAGATGCTAAGGCTAGACTGATTAGGTGGGTCCTTCTCTTACACGAATTTGACCTCACAATCAAGGATAAAAAGGGAGTTGAAAATGTTGTAGCTGATCACCTCCCTAGGATGGAATTCAAAGACAACTCAAATCACCTTTCTGGGTCTGATTCGTTTCCTGATTAACACCTATACTCTGTTAGTGACTGCCCTTGGTATGCTAACATAGAAAATGTTTTAGTGACAGGAGTCATCCCAAAAATTTTAGGGACTCAAGCTCGAAGGAAATTTCTTTCTGATGTTAGATACTATGTGTTTAATGATCCATACCTCAATATGTTCTGCCCTGACCAAGTCATTAGGGGGTGTGTTCCAAAATCTGAACAAGAGTCTATCCTTACATTCTGTCACAGTGAGGCATGTGGAGGTCACTTTTCCGCTAAGAAAACATCTGCTAAGATTCTTCAATTTGGTCTTTTCTGGACCACCCTCGCAAGGGACTCCTACACATTTTGTCAAAGCTATCCTAGGTGTCAACAAGTAAGGTCCATCACAAAATGGAATCAAATGCCACTCACTCCCATCTTAGTGGTTGAAATATTTGACTGTTGGGGAATTGATTTCATGGGTCCCTTCCCAAACTCTCAGGGATACCTCTACATACTCTTAGCTGTTTATTATGTCTCAAAATGGGTTGATTCCATTCCCACTAAGTCCAATGATCATCAAGTTGTGATTCGATTTCTGAAAGAGAACATATTTTCAAGATTTGGAATTCCTAGGACAATCATAAGTGACCATGGAACTCATTTTTTCAATCGTCCACTCTCATCACTCATGGAAAAATATGTAATTTCTCATAAAGTGTCCACTTCTTACCACCCTCAAACCAATGGTCAATCTGAGTTAGCGAATAAGGAGATTAAGCAAATTCTTGAAAAACCTGTCAACCCCTCTAGGAAAGATTGATCTGAGAAACTCTTAGATGCTCTTTGGGCCTATAGAACCGCATATAAAACCATTTTAGGAATGTCCCTATATAGGTTGGTTTATGGTAAAGCATTCCATTTGCCAGTGGAGATTGAACATAAGGCCTTTTGGGCAATTAAGAAAATGGATTATGATCTATCATTGGCCGGAACAAAAAGGAAATTAGATCTCAATGAACTGGAGGAACTAAGGATGGAGGCTTATGAAAATTCAAGGATCAATAAATATAGAGTTCAAGCCTACCAATCTAGGAATATCAAGGTCAAACATTTTGAACCAGGAAAACTCGTGCTCTTGTATAGTTCAAAACTTCATTTACATCCTGGAAAGTTAAGGTCTAGATGGTCAGGACCTTTCATAGTGCATCATGTATTCCCCCATGGGGCAGTAGAGATTCAAGATCCCACAAGTGGTTACATGTTCAAGGTCAATGGTCAATGGTTAAAACCATTCATTGAATCATTCAATAAACAGGAAATAGAGGTTGAGTTAACTGAGCCAACCTATGAACAAGGAAAAAATTGATAGATTTAGGGTCCATGTCGGGATAACGACATTAAACAAAGCGCTGCATGGGAGTCAAACAATGGTTTTCATGTTTCTTATCATTTTTTTGTTTTAATAAACTTTATATTTTAAATAGGATTAATTAATCATTTTTACATTAAAAAAAGTACTTTTGACATGTTCTTCTATTATGAGTATGGATGGTTACGAAAGGGGAGCACCATATTCATCTGTGTCACGTGGTGTGATCCTTGAGTAATACCGTACCCAGAAATTGAAAAAGAAGACAATGTATCATCAGTTTATTTTGTTGTATTTTTATTATTTTATAGGTTAAGATAAAAATAATAAAAATAATAAAAATAATATAATAATTAAAAAAGGGGACACGCCATAGGCCGTGGGGCAAACCCCGTCACAACCGGCGAAGCCGCGGGGACTCGAACCCGAGACCGAAGGGAGACAGGGGCACACACTTACCACTGACCTACAGCTTAGTAGAACTTTGCAAGCGACATGGATATCAAAGGACTAATTTGGAGCAGCAAGAACTTTAACTTCAACCACCAGGTGATTTCATTCCATGATCCTCATTTTCTATTTCCTTTTTGAACTTTCATTCTCTACCTCTACCCCCTTCTAAACTTTCATTTCATCAAACACTGGGGATAGTGTTGTTTTAAGTTGGGGGGAGAGATAAAATAAAAAAAAATTCTTTTGTGTCAAAAAAATGACTGATTTGAAAAAAAATTAAATAGAAGGAAAAATTCCTTTAACTTTAAACATGGTAATACACATTGCACACTTTGAAACTGAATATCAAATAATTTAGCATACCCTGATTCTGATTTCAATCCTTGTATAATTTCATGAGCATTGATTTTGGAAAGTGTGGTTGTCCAATGTGATATTTCATCGTTTATATTTTCATCCAAATAAAAAAAAGATCACAATGCACGTCCCTTGGATAGTGGGGTATTAGTTTGAGTTCATGGGGTCCCCTAAATATATAGCATAGGTTTGGGGATCATTTTAGTTTAATATGAGTATTCAAAAAAAATTAAAAAAAATTTGCATGTAGAGCAATGAAATGATCTAATGCGTGGCTTTCGGCACTTGGGGATCGTGACTCCATAGTTTTCTGGCCCAGAGTTAGTAATTTAATCTCTATTTTTGGTAATTTGAATTTGTTTTTGACTGAGTTAACTCGAGATGATGCCCGAGTATGTGGGATTCACTTGGTGCCCTAAGGTCTTTGAGCCTGGGAGTCATCTCCAAAGTCTCGCTACAGGGGTTGAATCTTTTGAGTGAAACTTCAATTAACATGGAAAAATTGCCAAAACAAAAAAAACAACAAAAAAAACAAAAAAAAATTTATACAAAAAAAATGAATACTCATCTTAATATTGAAATGTGATTCCACCTAGCGCTTCCATAATTTCCCTCCTGAATAAAGATTAACCCCCATGTCTATTGTGATTCACAACACATCCTCATACTTAATTGATATTGGATGAAATATGGCAATGAATTTGAACAAAGGAATGGGCTTGGGATTGGGATCTTCTTATGAAACAATCTTGTATTAAAATATTTTGATGGGTTTCATGATTGTTTGGAATATGGTTTTTTGGTGATCATTGTGTATTAAAATGTTTTTGGAAAAGGGAATTCGAATTTCACTTTGTTGAGATATATTTTGCTCGGGACTAGAAAAACTCAAGTTGGGGGTGTTATTAGCCACTAAATGAGGCTAATATTCATTTTTAATATACATAATATTCATGTTCTTTGTTATTCATAAACACCATTTAGTGCATTTTACACTTTGAACATCATTTCACATTATGATCGTAATACCTTCTTAAAATGCACTATTATGTGGTACATTTTTTAACATCATTTAAAGTACCAAATGATTCATCCGATTATACATATTTTAATTTGATAATTGATCTACACTCCAATATGAACGTGTTTCATTCAGGGATCAATGGAGAATTTATGGAGGGTGATGGAGATATTTGGCAATGAAATGAAGCAATTCTAGAGAAGGCAGATTGGACACCAGCCCACTGATGAGACTGTTGGGCCCAAAATACAGGACCGATTAATACCAAATTTCGTGGGATGCTATCAGACATGTATAGGAACAAATCACGCTTCATTATCCAATGCTAATTCGGCCTCTATGGTGGTCATTGAGGCGGCCCAAGTTAGAGATACAATTCTGGGCCAGATTCTGCGTCCCAGAACAATATCCAACTAATTTGCTCATATCGCGGAATCCACATCTCCAAATGGACCCATATTTTACAGGAGGATAGAAGACATATGGTGCTCCAGTTTCTTCTTCTATGGCCCACTCTGATTCGGCCGTCTAGAAGGTCTTCCAGATGCGTCTGTTCAGTAAAGGAAAGCTGGATGCCACCTCGGGTCAAATGTGGAAAAGTTCAAATTCCACAAGCTTTCCACCACCTATGGCCTACCAAAATTAATTGAGATGCTTTTTAGTATTGGAGGCTCGACCCAAGGCTCCAAAAATTCCTATTTAAGGTAGTGGTGGTGAAGGAGTTTAAGATCTGGGATGCTTTGTTCAATTGTAATGTTATGCTGCATTTTTGTTGCCTCAAATTTGTCTTTCACATGTAAGTTGTTCAATTCACTTTAGTTTCTTAATAAACGTTCTTCTTCTACTATTATTCTGTTGTTATTCATATCACTTTGATACCGTTGGATCAAGGTGTGAATTTATTCACACCAAACCTTGTGAAATTATTTACACAACGGTGGAGTGATCATTTTATTTTTGTTGTTTTCTTTACTTCTCCATTTCCTCCCTCATGAGTCTACTTTCCGCTTCCATTGAAACCATGGGATCAATGGAGGGCTAACCCACTTATGGGTTGATCCAAGGGAGTAGCAAGGGGCTGGATTGGATGTTATTTATCACCTAATTAATGTATAATCACTTCTTTAATTGGGATTTTTATTTGATGATTTTTAAACTCCATCGACCTTGTTAAATTTAAGGCCACACACTTCAAGTACTAATACGAACCTTTACCTTGAAGTGCTCAAAACATTTATCCTTCAAGTGTATAGGTGATTAGTATTAAATGGTGTAGGCATTAAACATGTAAGTGATGATGTAGTTTCATCTCCTTAAATGAACCCATCTAAAATTTAAGAAATTGAAATCATTAAAAAGAAAATACGTCCAATCCACCCTGAGCAATAACCTAGGATCAACTCATTCTTTTAAATTGAATTGACATAAATCTGTTATTTATCTTTTAAACCCATATAAAATCAACCCAAGATGGAAACTTCATAGCCAAAAACAGTCCTTAGAATGTGCGTGTCTATAGGTTACTTCTTAGGTCTCTGTGGATTCGACAACCCAAGCTAGACTACAAGGACCGTTCTACCTTCATATCTTGGGTAAATTTGAGCGAGAATCAAATTTTGGAGCCGTTTCCAGGGACCCAAGTAAGTAATCTAAACACCCATTCTATTCTCCCCCATTTCTTCTTTTCTCATCCAAATTCTCTTATCTTGTCCCTTTCTCATTTTTTTTCTTTCGGCGCATGTCCGCCTACACCCGCGATCAATCAAACCGTCTTGTTAGGGTGGATAGTCCTGGGGTTGGGGAGTCAAGTACACCAAGGGAACTCTTTCCATTAGATTCTAATCTTTCTGTCACCCCCGAGTCAAAAATTGAGCCAATTTCAATGGAAGGTCTTCAAAGAAACCAACTCATAAACCCGGGTGGGAACCAAAATGGAAACCCAAATGAGGCAGCCACAAACTTGGAGAATGCAATTGATCAAACCATGAATGACTACCTCACACCTTCCTGGACCAATTCCCCCTCATGCATTAGACACAATTCCCTAGGATATTCCAAATACATCTTTAAACCCCATGTCCTAAACCACCTTCCCACATTCCATGGAATGGAGTCCGAGATGCCATACCTGCACATTAAGGAGTTCAATGACATTGTAGAAACCATGTGTCCCCCACATCAACTAGAATCTGCTAAGATGAGGCTATTTCCTTTTTCTTTAAAGGATCGAGCTAAAAATTGGCTATAAAATTTGAGAACATCATCCATAAACTCTTGGGACCAACTACAAATAGAATTCTACAAAAAATACTTTCCCCACCACAAAACAATTGCACTTAAAAAGAGTATCCAAAAATTTTTTAAAAAGAGGGACAGTCATTCTATGAAACATGGGAGAGGTTCAAAGACACTCTAAACAAGGTTCCACACCATGGTTTTTCTATTCCTGAACAAGTAAGAATTTTCTATGAAGGTTTGGGTCCGGGGAACAAACAATTCATTGACATGATGTGTAATGGAGCCTTTAATTACAAAGCCCCAAATGATGTTTACAAGTATCTAGAAAGCCTTTCTGAACAAAACCAAACATGGGGAACTTCACCTTATTCTGAAAATCCACAAAGAACTACTAGAATTCATACACTTAGAGAATAGGAAAGACTTAGGGCTAAACTCGCAGCACTCTCTAGGAAGGTTGAAGAGATAGACCTTAGGAAAGTCCATGAAATCCAAACTGTTGACCCTGTTTTCACAATTTTATGACAAACATGACCATAAGACAGACAAATGCCCAACCATTCCATCCATCAAGGATGTTCTTTTATGAGGACCCCCAGCAGAAGTAAATTCTTTGAACTTTCAAAAGCCTCAATACCAAAACAACTTCAACCCAAGGTATAAAGACCACCCAGGCTTCCGCTGGAAAGATAACCAACAACCTAGCCAACCACAGGGACAAAATCCTTACCCCCATCAGAACTACCAAAAACATAACCAGTTCCAAACCCAACCTATCCAATACCAACAGCCACCGGTCCATTTTCAAAAAACCATCCCACCTCCAAAATATCCCCCTGGGATAAACCAACCTACTCAAGCACCCACCCAAACTGTTCCACAAAGCCTACTAGAACAACTGTGCAAACAAATGGAGAGGATGAACTCGGATGTATCTTCCCTAAAACAAGAACTTAAAACCATCAAAACTGGAAAGGCACCCATTCCTACTCAGGCGGTGCCATCCTCAACTTCAAGGGGAGAGTCAAGTTGTGCTCAAACAACTCATGAACAACTAAAGGTTGTGACTATTTTAAGGAGTGGGAAATCAATTGAGAAACCTGAACAACTAATTCAGAACCCACCCAAAGATTCAAACCTGGATGAAAATTCAAATGAACCACAAGATCAAACTGAGGAAACTGATAACATTGTCAAGGAAACAACTCTTCAACAAAAAATCCCACAACCTGCACCATTTCCTCAATGCGTGAGGGGGAAACCCAAGCCTGAACTGAGTGAAATGTTGAGAGAAATATTTTCACAAGTCAAGTTGAACATACCCCTTCTCGATGCAATCCAAACCATACCTTCCTAATCAAAGTACCTTAAGGACTTGTGCACTTTTAAAAGAAAATTTTCACATAAAAACAATGTCCTTTGGGCTGCTAATGTGAGTACCACCATTTAGGGGACCATTCCTCCTAAGTTGAAACACCCAGGTTGCCCTTACATCAATGTTGAACAAGGAGAACGTAAAGTTGTCAAGGCCTTGTGTGACCTAGGTTCTAGTGTCAATCTCATCCCATATGTTGTGTACTGCTAGTTAGGCCTAGAAGAACTCCAACCCACATCTGTCACACTTCAGCTTGCTGATCGTAGCATTAGGGTTCCAAAGGGGATTTTAAAGGACGTTCTGGTAAAGGTTGAAAACTTCATCTACCCTACTGATTTCATTTTCCTTGACAACCATCAAAATTTAGGAAATAAGGAACAAACCCCAATCATCCTTGGTCGTCCTTTCCTTGCAACATTCAACTCTGTTATCCGAGTCCGAAATGGGAACATGACCATCACCTTTGGGAACATGATTCTAGACTTGAACATCTACAATGCAAGCTCACAAATAGGGGATGACAAAGACATTCATGAAGTAAAAATGATAGGAAGCATTTATAATGAATCCATGGAACATCAAGGAATATTTGATGAATGTTTAAGTCAGAATGAGATTGATTTCCTTTGTTCATATGAAGGAAGTTTATCTCCTTGGCTTGAATCATTTTCAAATTGCTCTTATGATGAAGTCTTAGGTCCAACAATCAGTGAAACCTTTCAAGAAACCAATTTCATAGAGACCCCTCTAAATTCCTTCCCTAAATCTGATCAAGCCAATCTAGTAGCTGAAACTTATACATATAAGGAATCAATCCTATCAGAACCTCTAAAAAAAGAAATTGATCCTGATCCAATGTCCCAATTTCTGCTGAAATTCTGAACCAACATGATCTTGAATTGAAGGAACTTTCTGCTGCACAAAAGTTTTCCTTCCTAGGGGAAAATCAAACACATCCTATTGTCATTTCTTCTTCTCTTGAAGACAATCATGAGAGGAAGCTTCTAGATGTCCTTAGGAAGCATAAGAAAGACATTGGTTGGACCCTTTCTGATATTCCTGGGATTTACCCACTTATCGGGGCTCATAGGATTGTTTTGGAATCTGATTCAAAGCCATGTCTTCAACCTTAACAGCGACTCAATCCTAATCTCATGGAGGTAGTAAGGAAAGAACTTCTGAAATTTTTGAAAGCTGGTATCATATATCCCATAGCTGAGAGTGAATGGGTGAGCCCAATCCAAGTGGATCAAAAAAAGGCTGGAATCACAGTGATAACCAATGAGGATAGAGAGATTCTTCCAAAAAGGGTGAGTAGTGGATGGAGGGTCTGCATTGACTATAGGAAACTAAACTCTTTCACCAAGAAGGACCATTTCCCCTTACCATTCATTGACCAAGTCCTTGAGAGAGTTGCAGGTCATGCCTTCTACTATTTCTTAGACTGGTACTCGGGGTACAATCAAATTGAGGTCTCCCTAGAGGATCAAGGGAAGACTACATTCACATGTCCTTTCGGTACCTTTGCCTTCAAATACATGCCCTTCGGGTTATGCAATGCCCCTGGAACCTTCCAGCGGTGCATGATGGGAATCTTCTCAGACATGGTAGGGGATTATCTAGAGGTCTTCATGGATGACTTCTCTATGTTTGGGGATACTTTTGAGGGATGTCTGTAGAATGTTGAGAGAGTCTTGTCAAGATGTGAAGAAAATAATCTGGTCCTAAACTGGTAAAAATGCCATTTCATGGTTAAAGAGGGACTTGTTCTAGGCCATCTGGTCTCGTGTAGGGGGATTGAAGTTGATAAAGCAAAGGTTGACATAATTCGTCACCTTC
The DNA here is from genome assembly GCA_963277665.1 of Viscum album. Classification (NCBI taxonomy): domain Eukaryota; kingdom Viridiplantae; phylum Streptophyta; class Magnoliopsida; order Santalales; family Viscaceae; genus Viscum; species Viscum album. The sequence goes on along the minus strand of OY728134.1, from coordinate 1,021,461,543 downwards.
CATCACCCAAAACTGTCAAGGAAGTGAGGTCTTTCTTAGGACATGCTTGTTTCTATAGAAGATTCCTCAAGGAATTTAGTTCAATATCCCATCCCCTTTGTGCTCTCCTAGTAAAGGATTCTCCATTTTTTTGGATAGAAAGCTGTTAGGGTTCATTCTCAACCCTCAAATCCTCTCTCACCACTCCTCCCATTATGAAATCTCCAAATTGGAACCTTCCTTTTGAACTTATGTGTGATGCCAGTGACTTTGCTGTTGGAGCTGTGTTAGGACAACATTGTGATAAATCTCCTTATGTCATTGCTTATGCAAGAAAATCCTTAAATGATGCCCAAATCAACTACACCACCACTGAAAAGGAGTTACTTGCTATTGTGTTTTCCTTAGAGAAGTTTGGGTCCTACCTCTTAGGATCACCCATCACTGTGTTCACAGACAATTCTGCAATAAAATACCTCTTCCAAAAACAAGATTCTAAGGCTAGACTGATTAGGTGGGTCCTTCTATTACATGAATTTGACCTCACAATCAAGGATAAAAAGGGAGTTGAAAATGCTGTAGCTTATCACATCTCTAGGATGGAATTCAAAGACAACTCAAATCACCTTTCTGTGTCTGATTCGTTTCCTGATGAACACCTATACTCTGTTAGTGACTGCCCTTGGTATGCTGATATAGCAAATTTCTTAGTGACAGGAGTCATTCCAAAAAATTTAGGGACTCAAGCTCGAAGGAAATTTCTTTTTGATGTTTGATACTATGTGTTTGATGATCCATACCTCAATATGTTCTGCCCTGACCAAGTCACTAGGAGGTGTGTTCCAAAATCTGAACAAGATTCCATCCTTAAATTCTGTCATAGTGAGGCATGTGGAGGTCACTTTTCCACTAAGAAAACACCTGCTAAGATTCTTCAATGTGGTCTTTTCTGGACCACCCTCTCAAGGGACTCCTACACATTTTGTCGAAGCTGTCCTAGGTGTCAAGAAGTAGGGTCCATCACAAAAAGGAATCAAATGCCACTCACTCCCATCTTAGTGGTTGAAATATTTGACTGTTGGGGAATTGATTTCATGGTTCCCTTCCCAAACTCTCAGGGATACCTCTACATACTCTTAGCTGTTGATTATGTCTCAAAATGGGTTGAGGCCATTCCCACTAAGTCCAATGATCATCAATTTGTGATTCGATTTCTGAAAGAGAACATATTTTCAAGATTTTGAATTCCTAGGGCTATCATAAGTGACCATGGAACTCATTTTTTCAATCGTCCATTCTCATCACTCATGGAAAAATATGGAATTTCTCACAAAGTGTCCACTGCTTAACGCCCTCAAACTAATGGTCAAGCTGAGTTAGCGAATAGGGAGATTAAGTAGATTCTTGAAAAAACTTTCAACCCCTCTAGGAAAGATTGGTCTGAGAAACTCTTAGATGCTCTTTGGGCCTATAGAACCACATATAAAACCATTTTAGGAATGTCCCCATATAGGTTGGTTTATGGTAAAGCATCCCATTTGCCAGTGGAGATTGAACATAAGGCCTTTTGTGAAATTAAGAAAATGGATTATGATCTATCATTGGCCGGAACAAAAAGGAAATTAGATCTCAATGAATTGGAGGAACTAAGGATGGAGGCTTATAAAAATTCAAGGATAAATAAAGATAGAGTTCAAGCCTACCAATCTAGGAATATCAAGGTCAAACATTTTGAACCAGGAAAACTTGTGCCCTTGTATAGTTCAATACTTCATTTACATCCGGGAAAGTTAAGGTCTTGATGGTCAGGACCTTTCATAGTGCATTATGTATTCCCCCAAGGGGAAGTAGAGATTCAAGATCCCACAAGTGGTTACATTTTCAAGGTCAATGGTCAAAGGTTAAAACCATTCATTGAATCATTCAATAAACAGGAAATAGAGGTTGAGTTAACTTAGCCAACCTATGAACAAGGAAAAAATTGATAGATTTAGGGTCCATGTCGGGCTAACGACATTAAACAAAGCGTTGCATGAGAGGTAACCCATGGTTTTCAAGTTTCTTATCATTTTTTTGTTTTAATAAACTTTATATTTTAAATAGGATTAATTAATCATTTTTACATTTAAAAAAAGTACTCTTGACCTGTTCTTCTATTATGAGTATGGATGGGTACGAAAGGGGAGCACCATATTCATCTGTTTCACGTGGTGTGATCCTTGAGTAATACCATACCTAGAAATTTAAAAAGAAGACAATGTATCATCAGTTTATTTTTTTGTATTTTTATTATTTTATAGGTTAAGATAAAAATAATAAAAATAATAAAAATAATATAATAATTAAAAAAGGGGACACGCCATAGGCCGTGGGGAAAACCCCATCACAACCGGCGAAGCCGCGGGGACTCGAACCCGAGACCGAAGGGAGATAGGGGTGCACACTTACCATTGACCTATAGCTTAGTAGAACATTGCATGCGACATGGATATCAAAGGACTAATTTTGAGCAGCAAGAACTTCAACTTCAACCACCAGGTGATTTCATTCCATGATCCTCATTTTCAATTTCCTTTTTGAACTTTCATTCCCTACCTCTACCCCCTTCTAAACATTCATTTCTTCAAACACTGGGGACATTGTTGTTTTAAGTTGGGGGGAGAGATAAAATAAAAAAATACTTTTGTGTAAAAAAAAAGACTGATTTGAAAAAAAAATTAAATGGAAGGAAAAAATCCTTTAACTTTAAACATGGTAATACACATTTCACACTTTGAAACTGAATATCAAATAATTTAGCATACCCTGATTCTGATTTCAATCCTTTTATAATTTCATGAGCATTGATTTTGGAAAGTGTGGCTATCAAATGTGATATTTCATCGTTTATATTTTCATCCAAATAAAAAAAAGATCACAATGCACGTCCCTTGGATAATGGGGTATTAGTCTGAGTTCATGGTGTCCCCTAAATAAATATCATAGGTTTGGTTATCATTTTAGTTTAATATGAGTATTAAAAAAAATTAAAAAAAAATTTGCGCGTAGAGCAATGAAATGACCTAATGTGTGGCTTTCGGCACTTGGGGATCGTGACTCCATAGTTTTCTGTCCCAGAGTTAGTTATTTTATCTCTATTATTGGTAATTTGAATTTGTTTTTGACTGAGTTAACTCGAGATGATGCCCGAGTATGTGGGCTTCACTTGGTTCCCTAAGGTCTTTGAGCCTGGGAGTCATCGGCAAAGTCTCGCTATATGGGTTGACTCTTTTGAGTGCAACTTTAATTAACATGGCAAAATTGCAAAAACAAAAAAACAACAAAAAAAAAACAAAAAAAAAAGAATACAAAAAAAGAATACTCATCTTAATATTGAAATGTGATTCCACCTAGCGCTTCCATAATTTCCCCATTGAATAAAGATGAACCCCCATGTCTATTGTGATGCACAACACATCCTCATACTTAATTGATATTGGATGAAATATGGCAATGAATTTGAAAAAAGGAATGGGCTTGGGATTGGGATCTACTTATGAAACTATCTTGTATTAAAATATTTTGATGGGTTTCATGATTTTTTGGTATAAGGTTTTTTAGTGATCATTGTGTATTAAAATGTTTTTGGAAAAGGGAATTCGAATTTCACTTTGTTGAGATATATTTTGCTCGGGACTAGAAAAACTCAAGTTGGGGGGTGTGATTAGCCACTAAATGAGGATAATATTCATTTTTAATATACATAATATTTATGTTCATTTTTATTCATAAACACCATTTAGTGCATTTTACACTTTGAACATCATTTCACATTATGATTGTAATACCTTCTTTAAATGCACTATTATGTGGTACATTTTGAACATCATTTAAAGTACCAAATGATTCATCTGATTATACATATTTTAACTTGATAATTTATCTACACTCCAATATGAACATGTTTCATTCAGGGATCAATGGAGAATTCCTGGAGGGTGATGGAGATATTTGGCAATGAAATGAAGCAATTCTAGAGAAGGCAGATTGGACACCAGCCCACTGATGAAACTGTTGGGCCCAAAATACCGGCCCAATTAATCCCAACTTTCTTGGGATTCTATCAGACATGTATAGGAACAAATCCCTCTTCATAATCCAATGCTAATTCGGCCTCTATTGTGGTCATTGTGGCGGCCCAAGTTAGAGATACAATTCTGGGCCAGATTCTGTGTCCCAGAACAACAACCCACTATTTTGCTCATATCGCGGAATCCACATGTCCAAATGGACCCCTATTTTACAGGAGGTTAAAAGACATCTGGAGCTCCAGTTTCTTCTTGTATGGCCCACTCTGATTCGGCCATCTAGAAGGTCTTCCAGACAAATCTGTTTAGTAAAGGAAAGCTGGATGCCACCTCGGGTCAAATGTGGAAAAGTTCAAATTCCACAAGCTTTCCACCACCTATGGCCTACCAAAATTAATTGAGATGCTTTGTACTATTGGAGGCTCGACCCAAGGCTCCAAAAATGCCTATTTAAGGCAGTGGTGGTGAAGGAGTTGATGATCTGGGATGCTTTGTTCAATTGTAATGTTATGCTGCATTTTTGTTGCCTCAAATTTGTCTTTCACATGTAAGTTGTTCAATTCACTTTAGTTTCTTAATACACGTTCTTCTTCTACTCTTATTCTGTTGTTCTTCATATCACTTTTATACCATTGGATCAAGGTGTGAATTTATTCACACCAAACCTTGTGAAATAATTCACACAACGGTGGAGTGATCATTTTATTTTTGTTGTTTTCTTTACTTCTCCATTTCCTCCCTCATGAGTCTACTTTCCGCTTACATTGAAACCATGGGATCAATGGATGGATAACCCACTTATGGGTTGATCCAAGGGATTATAAAGGGGCTATATTGGATGTTATTTATCACCTAATTAATGTATAATCACTTATTAAATTGGGATTTTTATTTGATGATTTTTAAACTCCATCGACCTTGTTAAATTTAAGGCCACACACTTCAAGTACTAATACGAACCTTTACCTTGAACTGCTAAAAACTTTGATCCTTCAAGTGTATAGGTGATTAGTATTAAAGGGTTTAGGCATTCAACCAGTAAGTGATGATGTTGTTTTATCTCTTTAAATGAACCCATCTAAAATTTAAGAAATTGAAATCATTAAAAGGAAAATACGTCCAATCCACCCTGAGCAATAACCTAGGATCAACTCATTATTTTAAATTGAATTCACATAAATCTGTTAGTTATCCTTTAAACCCATATAAAATCAACCAAAGTTGGAAACTTCATAGCCAAAAACAGTCCTTAGAATGTGCGTGTCTATAGGTTACTTCTTAGGTCTCTGTGGATTCGACAACCCTAGCTAGACTACAAGGACCGTTCTACCTTCATATCTTGGGTAAATTTGAGCGAGAATCAAATTTTGGAGCCGTTTCCAAGGACCCAAGTAAGTAATCTAAACACCTATTCTATTCTCCCCCATTTCTTCTTTTCTCATCCAAATTCTCTTATCTTGTCCCTTTCTCATTTTTTTTCTTTTGGCACATGTCCGCCTACACCCGCGATCAATCAAACCGTCTTGTTAGGGTGGATAGACCTGGGGTTGGGGAGTCAAGTACACCAAGGGAACTCTTTCCATTAGCTCCTAATCTTCCTATCACCCTCGAGTCAAAAATTGAGCCAATTTCAATGGAAGGTCTTCAAAGAAACCAACTCATAAACCCGGGTGGGAACCAAAATGGAAACCCAAATGAGGCAGCCCCAAACTTGGGGAATGCAATTGATGAAACCCTGAATGACTACCTCAAACCTTCCTGGACCAATGCCCCCTTATGCATTAGACACAATTCCCTAGGAGATTCCAACTACATCTTTAAACCCCATGTCCTAAACCACCTTCCCACATTCCATGGAATGGAGTCCGAGATGCCATACCTGCACATTAAGGAGTCCAATGACATTGTAGAAACCATGTGTCCCCCACATAAACTAGAATCTGCTAAGATGAGTCTATTTCCATTTTTTTAAAGGATCAAGCTAAAAATTGGCTAAACAATTTGAGAACATCATCCATAAACTCTTGGGACCAACTACAAATAGAATTCTATAAAAACAACTTTCCCCACCACAAAACAATTGCACTTAAAAAGAGTATCCAACACTTTTTTGAAAAAGCGGGAGAGTCATTCTATGAAACATGGGAGAGGTTCAAAGACACTCTAAACATGGTTCCACAACATGGTTTTTCTATTCCTGAACAAGTAATAATTTTCTATGAAGGTTTGGGTCTGGGGAACAAATAATTCATTGACATGATGTGTAATGGAGCCTTTAAAAACAAAGCCCCAAATGATGTTTACGAGTATCTAGAAAGCCTTTCTGAACAAAACCAAACATGGGGAACTTCACCTTATTCTGAAAATCCACGAAGAACTACTGTAATTCATACACCTAGAGAAGAGGAAAGCCTTAGGGCTAAACTCGCAGCACTCTCTTGGAAGGTTGAAGAGATAGACCTTAGGAAAGTCCATGAAATCCAAACTGTTGACCCTGTTTTCACAATTTGTGACAAACATGACCATAAGACAGACAACTGCCCAACCATTCCATCCATCAAGGATGTTCTTTTAGGAGGACCCCCAGTAGAAGTAAATGCATTGAACTTTCAAAAGCCTCAATACCAAAACAACTTCAACCCAAGGTATAAAGACCACCCAGGCTTCCGCTGGAAAGATAACCAACAACCTAGCCAACCACAGGGACAAAATCCTTACCCCCATCAGAACTACCAAACATATAACCAGTTCCAAACCCAACCTATCCAATACCAACAATCACCGGTCCATTTTCAAAAAACCATCCCACATCCAAAATATCCCCCTGGGATAAACCAACCTACTCAAGCACCCACCCAAACTGTTCCACAAAGCCTACTAGAACAACTGTGAAAACAAATGGAGAGGATGAACTCAGAGGTATCTTCCCTAAAACAAGAACTTCAAACCATCAAAACTGGAAAGGCACCCATGCCTACTCAGGCGGTGCTATCCTCAACTTCAAGGGGAGAGTCAAGTTGTGCTCAAACAACTCAGGAACAACTAAAGGTTGTGACTGTTTTAAGAAGTGGGAAATCAATTGAGAAACCTGAACAACTAATTCAGAACCCACCCAAAATTCAAAATTGGATGAAAATTCAAATGAACCACAAGATCAAACTGAGGAAACTGATAACATTGTCAAGGAAACAACTCTTCAACAAACAACCCCACAACCTGCACCATTTACTCAATGCATGAGGGGGAAACCCAAGCCTGAACTGAGTGAAATGTTGAGAGAAATATTTTCACAAGTCAAGTTGAACATACCCCTTCTCGATGCAATCCAAACCATACCTGCCTAATCAATGTACCTTAAGGACTTGTGCACTTTTCAAAGAAAATTTTCACATAAAAACAAAGTCCTTTGGGCTGCTAATGTGAGTACCACCATTTAGGGGACCATTCCTCCTAAGTTGAAAGAACCAGGTTGCCCTTACATCAATGTTGAACTAGGATAACGTAATGTTGTCAAGGCCTTGTGTGACCTAGGTGCTAGTGTCAATCTCATCCCATATGCTGTGTACTGCCAGTTAGGCCTAGAAGAACTCCAACCCACATCTGTCACACTTCAGATTGCTGATCATAGCATTAGGGTTCCAAAGGGGATTTTAAAGGACGTTCTGGTAAAGGTTGAAAACTTCATCTACCCTACTGATTTCATTGTCCTTGACAACCATCCAAATTTAGGAAACAAGGAACAAACCCCAATCATCCTTGGTCATCCTTTCCTTGCAACAATCAACTCTGTTATCCGAGTCCGAAATGGGAACATGACCATCACCTTTGGGAACATGAGTCTAGACTTGAACATCGACAATGCAAGCTCACAAATAGGGGATGACAAAGACATTCATGAAGTAAAAATGATAGGAAGCATTGATAATGAATCCATGGAACATCAAGGAATATTTGATGAATGTTTAAGTCAGGATGAGATTGATTTCCTTTGTTCATATGAAGGAAGTTTATATCCTTGGCTTGAATCATTTTCAAATTGCTCTTATGATGAAGTCTTAGGTCCAACAATCAGTGAAACCATTCAGGAAACCAATTTCATAGAGACCCCTCTAAATTCCTTACCTAAATCTGATCAAGCCAATCTAGTAGCTGAAACTTATACATATGAGGAATCAATCCTATCTGAACCTCTAAAAAAAGAAATTGATCTTGATCCAATGTCCCAATCTTCTGCCGAAATTCTGAACCAACATGATCTTGAATTGAAGGAACTTCCTGCTACACTAAAGTATTCCTTCCTAGGGGAAAATCAAACACATACTATTGTCATTTCTTCTTCACTTGAAGACAATCATGAAAGGATGCTTCTAGATGTCCTTATGAAGCATAAGAAAGCCATTGGTTGGATCCTTTCTGATATTCCTGGGATTTTCCCACTTATCGGGGCTCATAGGATTATTTTGGAATCTGATTCAAAGCCATGTCTTCAACCTCAACAGTGACTCAATCCTAATCTCATGGAGGTAGTAAGGAATGAACTTCTGAAATTGTTGAAAGCTGGTATCATATATCCCATAGATGAGAGTGAATGGGTGAGCACAATCCAAGTGGTTCCAAAAAAGGCTGGAATCACAGTGATAACCAATGAGGATAGAGAGATTCTTCCAACAAGGGTGAGTAGTGGATGGAGGGTCTTCATTGACTATAGGAAACTAAACTCATTCACCAAGAAGGACCATTTCCCCTTACCATTCATTGACCAAGTCCTTGAGAGAGTTGCAGGTCATGCCTTCTACTATTTCTTAGATGGGTACTCGGGGTACAATCAAATTGAGTTCTCCCTAGAGGATCAAGGGAAGACTACATTCACATGTCCTTTCAGTACCTTTGCCTTCAAATACATGGCCTTCGGGTTATACAATGCCCCTGGAACCTTCCAGCGGTGCATGATGGGAATCTTCTCAAACATGGTAGGGGATTTTCTAGAGGTCTTCATGGATGACTTCTCTATGTTTGGGGATACTTTTGAGGGATGTCTGCAGAATGTGGAGAGAGTCTTGTCAAGATGTGAAGAAAAGAATCTGGTCCTAAACTGGGAAAAATGCCATTTCATGGTTAAAGAGGGACTTGTTCTAGGCCATCTGGTCTCGTGTAGGGGGATTGAAGTTGATAAAACAAAGGTTGACATCATTCGTCACCTTCCATCACCCAAAAATGTCAAGGAAGTGAGGTCTTTCTTAGGACATGCTGGTTTCTATAGAATATTCATCAAGGACTTTAGTTCAATATCCCGTCCCCTTTGTGCTCTCCTAGTAAAGGATGCTCCATTTGTTTGGACAGAAAGCTGTTAGGGTTCATTCTCAACCCTCAAATACTCTCTCACCTCTCCTCCCATTATGAAATCTCCAAATTGGAACCTTCCTTTTGAACTTATGTGTGATGCCAGTGACTTTGCTGTTGGAACTATGTTAGGACAACGTTGTGATAAAACTCCTTATGTCATTGATTATGCAAGCAAGTCCTTAAATGATGCCCAAATCAACTACACCACCACTGAAAATGAGTTACTTTCTATTGTGTTTTCCTTAGAGAAGTTTGGGTCCTACCTCTTAGGATCACCCATCACTGTGTTCACTGACCATTCTGCACTAAAATACCTCTTCCAAAAACAAGATTCTAAGGCTAGACTGATTAGGTGGGTCCTTATCTTACAAGAATGTGACCTCATAATCAAGGATAAAAAGGGAGTTGAAAATGTTGTAGCTGATCACCTCTCTTGGATGGAATTCAAATATAACTCAAATCTCCTTTCTGTGTCGGATTCGTTTCCTGATGAACACCTATACTCTGTTAGTGACTACCCTTGGTATGCTGACATAGAAAATTTCTTTGTGATGGGAGTCATTCCAAAAAATTTAGGGACTCAAGCTCGAAGGAAATTTCTTTCTGATGTTTGATACTATGTGTTTGATGATCCATACCTCAATAAGTTCTGCCCTGACCAAGTCATTAGGAGGTGTGTTCCAAAATCTGAACAAGAGTCCATCCTTAAATTCTGTCACAGTGAGGCATGTGGAGGTCACTTTTCCTCTAAGAAAACACCTGCTAAGATTCTTCAATGTTGTCTTTTCTGGCCCACCCTCTCAAGGGACTCCTACACATTTTGTCAAAGCTGTCCTAGGTGTCAACAAGTAGGGTCCATCACAAAAAGGAATCAAATTCCACTCACTCCCATTTTAGTGGTTGAAATATTTGACTGTTGGGGAATTGATTTCATTGGTCCCTTCCCAAACTCTCCGGGATACCTCTACATACTCTTATCTGTTGATTATGTCTAAAAATGGGTTGAGGCCATTCCCACTATGTCCAATGATCATCAAGTTGTGATTCGATTTCTAAAAGAGAACATATTTTCAAGATTTGGAATTCCAAGGGCTATAATAAGTGACCGTGGAACTCATTTTTGCAATCGTCCATTCTCATCACTCATGAAAAAATATGGAATTTCTCACAAAGTGTCCACTACTTACCACCCTCAAACAAATGGTCATGCTGAGTTAGCGAATATGTAGATTAAGAAAATTCTTGAAAAAACTGTCAACCCCTCTAGGAAATATTGGTCTGAGAAACTCATAGATGCTCTTTGGGCCTATAGAACCGCATATAAAACCATTTTAGGAATTTCCCCATATATGTTGGTTTATGGTAAAGCATGCCATTTGCCAGTGGAGATTGAACATAAGGCCTTTTGGGTAATTAAGAAAATGGATTATGATCTATCATTGGACGGAACAAAAAGGAAATTAGATCTCAATGAATTGGAGGAACTAAGGATGGAGGCTTATGAAAATTCAAGGATCAATAAAGATAGAGTTCAAGCCTACCAATCTAGGAATATCAAGGTCAAACATTTTGAACCAGGAAAACTTATGCTCTTGAATAGTTCAAAACTTCATTTACATTCGGGAAAGTTAAGGTCTAGATGGTCAGGACCTTTCATAGTGCATCATGTATTCCCCCATGGGATAGTAGAGATTCAAGATCCCACAAGTGGTTACATTTTCAAGGTCAATGGTCAAAGGTTAAAACCATTCATTGAATCATTCAATAAACAGGAAATAGAGGTTGAGTAAACTGATCCAACATATGAACAAGGAAAAAATTGATAGATTTAGGGTCCATGTCGGGATAACGACATTAAACAAAGCGCTACATGGGAGGCAACCCATGGTTTTCAAGTTTCTTATCATTTTTTTGTTTTAATAAACTTTATATTTTAAATAAGATTAATTAATCATTTTTATATTTAAAAAAAAGTACTTTTGACCTGTTCTTCTATTATGAGTATGGATGGGTATGAAAGGGGAGCACCATATTCATCTGTGTCACGTGGTGTGATCCTTGAGTAATACCTTACCCAAATATTAAAAAAGAAGACAATGTATCATCAGTTTATTTTGTTGTATTTTTATTATTTTATAGGTTATGTTAAAAATAATAAAAATAATAAAAATAATATAATAATTAAAAAAGGGGACACGCCATAGGCTGTGGGGAAAACCCCGTCACAACCGGCGAAGCCACGGGGACTCGAACCCGAGACTGAAGGGATACAGGGGCGCACACTAAACACTGACCTACAGATTAGTAGAACTTTGCAAGTGACATGGATATCAAAGGACTAATATGGAGCAGCAAGAACTTCAACTACAACCACCAGGTGATTTCATTCCATGATCCTCATTTTCAATTTCCTTTTTGAACTTTCATTCTCTACCTCTACCCCCTTCTAAACATTCATTTCTTCAAACACTGGGGACAGTGTTGTTTTACGTTGGGGGAGAGATAAAATAAAAAAAATGCTTTTGTGTCAAAAAAATGACTCATTTGAAAAAAAAATTAAATGGAAGGAAAAATTCGTTTAACTTTAAACATTGTAATACACATTGCACACTTTGAAACTGAATATCAAATAATTTAGCGTACCCTGATTCTGATTTCAATCCTTGTATAATTTCATGAGCATTGATTTTGGAAAGTGTGGCTATCCAATGTGATATTTCATCGTTTATATTTTCATCCAAATAAAAAAAAGATCACAATGCACGTCCCTTGAATAGTGGGGTATTAGTTTGAGTTCATGGGGTCCCATAAATAAATATCATAGGTTTGGTGATCATTTTAGTTTAATATGAGTATTCAAAAAAATTAAAAAAAAATTTGCGCATAGATCAATGAAATGACCTAATGCGTGGCTTTCGGCACTTGGGGATCGTGACTCCATAGTTTTCTGGCCCAGAGTTAGTAATTTTATCTCTATTTTTGGTAATTTGAATTTGTTTTTGACTGAGTTAACTCAAGATGATGCCTGAGTATGTGGGCTTCACTTGGCGCCCTAAGGTCTTTGAGCCTGGGAGTCATTGGCAAAGTCTCGCTACAGGGGTTGACTCTTTTGAGTGCAACTTCAATTAACATGGAAAAATTGCAAAAACAAAAAAAAACAACAAAACAAAACAAAAAAAATTATACAAAAAAAAATGAATACTCATCTTAATATTGAAATGTGATTCCAACTAGAGCTTCCATAATTTCCCCCTTGAATAAAGATGAACCCCCATGTCTATTGTGATGCACAACACATCCTCATACTTAATTGATATTGGATGAAATATGGAAATGAATTTGAACAAAGGAATGGGCTTGGGATTGGGATCTGCTTATGAAACTATCTTGTATTAAAATATTTTTATGGGTTTCATGATTGTTTGGTATATGGTTTTTGGTGACCATTGTGTATTAAAATGTTTTTGGAAAAGGGAATTCGAATTTCACTTTGTTGAGATATATTTTGCTCGGGACTAGCAAAACTCAAGTTGGGGGGTGTGATTAGCCCCTAAATGAGGCTAATATTCATTTTTAATATACATAATATTCATGTTCTTTGTTATTCATAAACACCATTTAGTGCATTTTACACTTTGAACATCATTTCACATTATGATTGTAATACCTTCTTAAAATGCACTATTATGTGGTACATTTTTAACATCATTTAAAGTACCAAATGATTCATCTAATTATACATATTTTAATTTGATAATTTATCTACACTCCAATTTGAACATGTTTCATTCAGGGATCAATGGAGAATTCATGGAGGGTGATAGAGATATTTGGCAATGAAATGAAGCAATTCTAGAGTAGGCAGATTGGACACCATCCCACTGATAAAACTTTTGGGCCCAAAATACAGGCCCAATTAATCTCCAATTTCGTGGGATTCTAGAAGACATGTATGGGAACAAATATCTTTTCATGATCCAATGCTAATTCGGCCTCTATAGTGGTCATTTAGGCGGCCCAATTTAGAGATACAATTCTGGGCCAGATTCTGCGTCCCAGAACAACAGCCCACTAATTTGCTCCTATATCGGAATGCTCATCTCCAAAGGGGCCCCAATTTTACAGTATGTTAGAAGACATCAGGAGATCCATTTTCTTCTTCTATGGCCCACTCTGATGCGGCCGTCTAGACGGTATTCCAGACGCGTCTGTTCGGTGAAGGAAAGCTGGCTGCCACCTCGGGTCAAATGTGGAAAAGTTAAAATTCCACAAGCTTTCCACCACCTATGGCCTACCAAAATTAATTGAGATGCTTTGTACTATTGGAGGATCGACCCAAGGCTCCAAAAATCCCTATTTAAGGAAGTGGTGGTTAAGGAGTTGAAGATCTGGGATGCTTTGTTCAATTGTAATGTTATGCTGCATTTTTGTTACCTCAAATTTGTCTTTCACATATAAGTTGTTCAATTCACTTTAGTTTCTTAATACACGTTCTTCTTCTACTCTTATTCTGTTGTTATTCATATCACTTTGATACCGTTGGATCAAGGTGTGAATTTATTCACACCAAACATTGTGAAATTATTCACACAACGGTGGAGTGATCATTTTATTTTTGTTGTTTTCTTTACTTCTCCATTTCCTCCCTCATGAGTCTACTTTCCGCTTCCATTGAATCCATGGGATCAATGGAGGGCTAACCCACTTATGGTTTGATCCAAGGGATTATCAAGGGGGTGTATTGGATGTTATTTATTACCTAATTAATGTATAATCACTTCTCTAATTGGGATTTTTATTTGATGATTTTTAAACTCCATCATCCTTGTTGAATTTAAGGCCACAAACTTCATGTACTAATACGAACCTTTACCTTGAAGTGCTCAAAACATTGATCCTTCAAGTGTATAGGTGATTAGTATTAAAGGGTGTAGGCATTAAACCAGTAAGTGATGATGTTGTTTTGTCTCCTTAAATGAACCCATCTCAAATTTAAGAAATTGAAATCATTAAAAAGAAAATACGTCCAATCCACCCCGAGCGATAACCTAGGATCAACTCATTCTTTTAAATTGAATTCACATAAATCTGTTAGTTATCCTTTAAACCCATATAAAATCAACCCAAGTTGGCCACTTCATAGCCAAAAACAGTCCTTATAATGTGCGTGTCTATAGGTTACTTCTTAGGTCTCTGTGGATTCGACAACCCAAGCTAGACTACAAGGACCGTTCTACCTTCATATCTTGGGTAAATTTGAGCGAGAATCACTACATCTTGAAGAGGAGAGGTGGATTTGAAAAAAAGAGATTAATGTACAAGAGGGGCACTAAAAAGAAGGTAGGCGCGCAGGTCCTGTTTGGGCGTGCAGGTCCTAGTCATGCAGGTTTACCTGCGCGACAAAGGTGTACTTGCGCGACGGTCAAACCAAAGGGTAAAAATTGGGCGAAGCTTGGCATAAGCCCTTATTGTTATCCCTAAAAACTTTTTAATGAGTGGCGCACAAGTTCTGTTGAAGGGATAAGGTGGTGCGCAAGTGTCTTAAATTCCCTGAAGGGTTAGACACTTAGGCGCACAAGTGTTGATAAATATCAACACTTAGGCCTTGTTCCATCTCTTTAGACATGCTATTATAGGTAAGAAATTATCTTAAAATTGTTTGGAAGGCTTTGAGAAGAGACTAGGGTATAGAGAGCTCAAATATGAGTTTTTGGAGTTTTTGTCCCTGAAATGGGGGGCCCACAAGGGGTATTTATACGCTGGTGAAGAACTTGGGCGAGAATCAAATAGGTCGTGCAAGTCACCTCCGCGCCCAATATGTGGCGCGCAGGTTTACTTGCGCGATCATCATGGAACTTGTGTGGCCCACCCTTAATGGAATCCTTATTCATTCCTTTGTAAATTTTTTATGTTTCTTCAAATGATGAATCACTTTCTATTCCATGTACTTCCTTTTTCATTCGTTGGACTCTGTGACAGAAAGGAGCATCAACAATGTTACTACATATGACCTTTTAACATCCCTTTCCCTATCATTAGAGGATATTTTATTAACACTTTTAGTATGCAGGTTTTTCAACATTTCTATTTCCAAATATCAAACCCCCGATTACCAATATGAGGTCTAATTTTAAACGGGGGAATTTATTTAACGTGTGGGGAATGTGACACCAAAACATTTTAAAATAAGGACAATGTATTAAATAGCGTGTATGACACACAACGCCATGAATATAAGGGAATATAACACCCTGAGAATTTATGATATATTTATTTTATAAATATATTTAATCTCTTAAATAGATTTCATTACATGAAACATCAATTTATCTTGCATTAGACGCAACTATGCGTTTCCATGATAGCTTGCGTTAAATGTAAATATAGAGCATCGTCGAACAACAATATACTATTACCATTATTATTTAATATATTTCCTATCCATGAGAATGGACAGAATGAAAATGATTAACTAAATTATGAAAATATATAGCTTATACATGTTTATTAATTATATATTTATTCGTAATAAAATAATAATCATTTCAAAAAATGAAATATATTTTGAAAAATGGTATTTTTTCTAAAATAAGGATTAGTCGGGCTCTGTGCAAATAATTTAATTTTTATTACCAATTTTAGAAAATTTATATTCAAAAATAATCTTCATTTTTTATATTTAAAGACCAAAAAATATATTAGGATGGATTTTTGGTATTTTTCTAAGAAGTTTCATTTTTTTGGGGAATTTTGAAAAATACTAGATTTTAATTGAAAATTGAATTTTTTTTGTTTAAATTATCTATAAGCTTAAATTATATTTTTAATTGGTTTAAAATTTTATTTAGTAAAATTATAAATCTTGTAATCACATTTAGGTTATTTTAATCATATTCATATTGAATTTAGATATATAAACTTTTCAGCATTTTTGACATTTTCACTTCTAAAACCCGTTTTCTCGCCACGTCTATGAGATTGTTTCTAAATCATAATTCTCAACTTCTATGAAATGAAATTTGAAAAATGTATTGAATATTTATATTCATAAAAATTTATTATTTATAATAATTTAAAATTAATTTGATTCCAAAATGAATAGTTAAAACCAATAAAAAACTATTTACAATAGTTAAGGTAAAAATGGGTTTCCTCGAAGTTTAAACTAAAATTATTAGGGTAAAATAACCCATAAAGTTGTATAAAAACCATTTTATGTTAATATTTTGACCATTAAACCTATTAGGTTCTAAAATGTTCCCTTTTGGACCCTTGTGGAATATGAAAAATGTGGTTGAAATTCTCTCTTTAAAAAATGTACATGTTTTCCAATCACCTCACTTATTAAAGGCCTCCCCCTATACTCACTTCATAAAACCTGCAAAGCCATTTGGATCAACCAATATCATTCGAAATCACATTCCAACGTCCATCCCCTCATACTATAAGACATAGTTGTGGTATAAATCCATCCATTTAAGGCTTTAGTGTTAACCTAAGAAGGATATCCGAATAAGTGGTAATGTTATTCGAAAATATTATTTATTTTACATCCTTATAAACATCATTTTATTTTTTTATATCACTAATATATTATAAAATAATTATCATACATATTATGGTTTGTTTTTAGGTTAGTTTTATGACATAAAACCACACATACTTTTAACAAATGGGCTACAAAAGCCTCGTTCATGTGCACAGTAGACCACTGTATCACGAACCGATGTCATTCATTTTTTTCATTAACATCATTCAAGGTTGGGAATAATAATGTAAATAATATTTATATATGATATATAATATTTTAATGATGTTATTATGATTTTTTAATTTTAAAAACACACATAGCTTCATGATTTCCATTTTGTGGGAATACGATCATGTAGTTCGTGTGTATTACAAACGGCCTCATCACAAAACGATGTGATTTGTTCACGTTTTATGTGAAATATGTTGAGGATGAGTTTAATAAAATTATTTGGTATATATTATATTAAAATGATTCTATAATTATAATATGTGATTTTTATACTTGTTTCATTCTGAAAAGAGAATGGAAACAATTTTCAAGTGTACGTACAACATACCATCTCCAAGAATTCTATTTTTTTACTATTTACTATATTTTATAGATTATATTAAATGAACATATAAAATGTTATATGATATTTAAATAATTATTATTATTCTGTATATGATAGGAATATATAATATGTTTTAATAAAATGAAATTTCATAACAAAACATGCATGAGAAAAAAAAATTAACACCAAAAGCAATGAAAATAATGAATGATTATTAGTGAAAGATATAAAAGAGGTTATAAAAGGATCATATATGATATTATATTTTTAATATAGTTCTTATATAATTTGATGATATTTTTTTAAAACATCTACATTGAAGGAAAAATCACATTTAACCAAAAGTAAGGGTAAGGTTGGGATTTCACCTCAATTTTTATTCATTGATCCATATTGTAATGGTTTGCATGAAATTTATTTTATATGACTGATTAACTGAAAATCCATTTTTTTAATTTTGAAAAAAAATGGCTTTGTGAGAACCCACGAGTACAAAATCAGTTTGAGGCTAAGTGAAAACCAGTAAGCCATCACAATGATCATTGGATGGGACCAGACACTATCACTAGAACCACAAACACCACCCCAAAATTCCATGAAACCTTCGATCATAAACAGTATGGGGTTGTTCATGGACGAATAGTTAAATAAGGGCAGAGGAGGGCTAATGAAAAGTAGATCTAAAGTGAAATCATAAATCCATACGAGGAAAAAAAAATACCAGAGAAGGACCACAAGAAATCTATAAAGCATATTCTGACATGCAGAACCAACAATGGGGGGCGAACAATGGCATAAAATTCATCGACATAGATCCAAATGTTGAACCAGGGGATCACTAAACCGAGAGGCCAAGAGAAACATAAAACCAAAACTTTTGAGGAGAAGGGATGAAACCAGATCCAGTTGAACATAGGTATCGTCCCATCGAAGGAGAATGAATGGACGATGAGGTCGCCAACATAGCTCTCAATAGATGACACCAAGGATGCATAAACAGGGGAACAACAGGATTCCTCGAGGATGCATCCTCCAAACAACTGCGCACTCCACCACACATAGGATCAGAGGGATGAGGTGAGTTCTCTATGGAAACAGCCTCGTGGCGGCGGGATCCGGGAGGGAGGCATCGACGTCTTCATGGACAATGTCGCTCAAGGGAGATGGACCGCACCACTCGAGAGAGTCCTGAGGTTTTCATCAGTGAAAAAAGGTGGGTCGCTTGAGGGGTGTTGGACACGATCCGAGTACAACGAAGCCAGCAGCGTGCAAGAGGATAGGCGCATAGGAGGCAACGTAAACCCTAGGAAGAGAAACCTAGGTATCCGCTATTTTATATTGTATATATACTATGTAAAGACCCTGAAACCATGCTTTCAGGTTCATCACATTTAAATGATATTTATTTCTATTTCAAAAGAAACTAAAAAATACACAATAATTATTACATACCAAGAACTTTTTTCCTAGTATTAGGAGAATTATATACATGCCTTAAAACTTAAAAAATGTAAAATGGAAAATTTAACAAAATTCACTGCATTCGCTGCTTCCTCAAATAAAATTATGTATCACAATGTAACCCAACAAAACCTATGAAAAATAATTAAAGCACAAGGAAATCAATTATTTTTCTATGTAAGGGGTTTTAAAAATAATGGGTAAATACTATTAAAATATTTCATTTACGAAAAAGAATATTAGAAATAGAGTTTTAGAATATTAAAAAATATTAACACTTTGTTAACAAAATATGGGAAAACATAAATTTTCTAAAATAATAATATTTTTAAATAATTACTTAGAGCTCTCCATTTGAAAATAATAATTTTTAAGAATAAATCATGGTACTCCTCATGCCATAAGAAAAAATATAATTCCTATTAGCTATATCTCACTTGGGAAAATATTCCCTTAAGGTCATGGGTTTGATGCCTATATCGTATCTTAACATTCGATACTCTAGTTATAATTTTAGGAAAAAAAATTAATGGTGTGACTCCTTAATATTAAACGCAAATTATTTAAAAATAACCCATAAATTATTTTCCTAAAAATAAAATAATCCTACATACTTCTTAAAATGTCATTAACATTTTTAAGATTTTATAATATCATATTTTGGATAAATCCATGAATATAAATGACTACTCTCATTTAAAAGTCATAAATATAAATGCATAACAAAATACAATAATACTTGAAATAAAATTAATGGGATTTCATTGAAAACATATATGATGTTCACATGTAATTTATTAATGACATTTATGGATGAGAAGAGACGTTATTGAACATTAAGTAATAAATTTTATTTAAAATGTTCACATAAATTCATAACATATATATTTTTTAACTAAAAGATACTCATAAAATGATAACCAAAAAGTGATATATAATCTCGTAGAGATTATAATTTAATGGAATAAATTTAAAATAAAAAATAAAAAACCATGTTTTGTAATATTTAAAAAATTATCTTATGAAATACTTCTTTAAAATCACTAAATTGAAATTCAAATATACTTTGAAGAGTTTAGATAAACGTTTTGTAAAAAAATTATATCATTTTAACCTTTGTGAATTTTTAAAATATTTATAAAAGGAATCCTTACAGACTATCAAATGTTGATTTTGAAAATACAATTTAAGTCAATTCCATATTATATATATATATACCTATATATATATATATATCATTGTAAATAAAACAAAAAATGATAGATTAAAAAAAAAATAAAACACTTGCATCCAGATTTGAAATTAAAATATTAATGACTTTTAGTTCTTAAAACAAATATATATATATATATATAAATCTTTTTAAACATTAAGTAATAGATTTAAAACCTGATCAAACACTTTCAAAACCATACACATAATTTGATATAAAAAATAAATAGTCTCCTTATTTTATAAGTTCTAAAAAATTATAAATACAGAAAGATATAAATATATATATACATATATATATATATATATATGTATTTATATATCATTATAAATTAAACATAAATTTAGAAAAATAAATCTTACCCTTACCTGACTTAAATATGAATGGAAGGGTGTATTGGTTGTTGGACACAACGAAAGGAAACAATTTAAATAGGGTATAGTTCTAATGTTTTCATGGGGGTAAAAATGAGGGTTTATAAACTGAAAGGTAATAGTATTTATTAATCATTGAAGGATATAAAATAATGGAATCACTTTGTAAATTGGAAAGTATAAATTTTGAGATTTTGTTTATTGGTGTCTCAATGTATTATTGTTCATATAAAATATATGAACATTTTATATTTCGTATCACATTATCAAAAGATACCAAAGGGATTTAAAATTAACAAAAACCGGATCAACACAAAGATGTTCATTAACATAAAACATAAGGAAATTGAAAATAGAAAGTCACACATTTACATATATTTATTTTAATATAATTTTACAATGGAATTTAGTGATTTGAGTCAAGGTTTGGTTAAAAAAATTAAACCATCCTCATCATCGCTGTGGAAAACGAAGATAGCTAACCCGAAGATGAAAGGGACATTGATAGTGGAGGTTTTCCTAGGGTCTTGACCAATTTGGTTAAAAGCCCATGATGAAGGGTGTAGTAGGTGAGATGCTCTGGTAAAATAGTGAACATATCAGATGAGCCCAGGTAGGTTTTATGGTGATATTAGATCCAATAGAGGGGTGTGATAATGTTCATTGAAGAATTAGAGGAGGGTTGATCGATGGAAATATGGAGTGGATGACCATAATGATCCAGCCTTTGGTTGGACGGTCGAAAACACAACTTGCATCACCCCACATCGAAATGTGAGGCTTGCTGATTTGTCCATTATAATCCATAGAATGCCTTCCCCATCTCGATGTCATGAACACACACAACATTGGAGCATAATACATGGTATCCTTGTTGAGGATTCATCCCACACATACATAGACCTATATTCATCCCACTTATATTCACGGGCCTGACCCGTGGATTTCTCAAGCTTAGTTTACATGGGAATGTGCACCTAGGTACACCTCCATCGAACCAAAGGATTTTCCTCACATTCACATCATTCTATGGTGCTGTGTACACAATATTTTTGTAATAAAATTTCTAAAAATATTGAAGTATTTTATTTTATCACAGTATTATGTATTTTTATATATTATCACTTCATTACATTTTATACCATCTAGAAAAATAATTTGTAATTCTTATTTTATGAGATAAAATTATCTTTTCATTTGAAAGTCTAACTCATAAAATTTTTTGTTAAATGTAATCATTTTAATACAAATTAAATTTTATATTATAATTTTAAATGATTTACTTGTTGAAACATTTTCATGAAATTTTTTATCAACATTATTATTTGAAATTATCATGTTAAATAATTTAACATTTTAAAACACCGAATGACTATTAAAACCTAATGGATACATTTTTTCCAATGGTCACAGAAGATCTTATAAATACTATGTTTAAGGAAATTCATAAAAATACCCGATTATATGAATTCCATTCCTTATTTCAAAATGGTTTTATAGATTCAACTTATTTTTAACACCTTCATTATTATTCTTAGAATTTATTTTCTTAGTTTGGAAGACTAAAGAAAGAGGGCTACATGTTCATCCTTATTATATTGATGGAAGGTGTTCTAGTGGTGATACTAAGACTTTTAATGAGTTTTCTTAATAATCTAGGGTCTTTTTGTCTTATAATGATGTAATTTTATCTGTGGTTTATTAATAATGTTATTTCTTATTTTTTTTTTAAATTCTTGATTTCTTCATCCTTTATTACCAATTATTTAAAATAATAATAATAATAAAAACAACAAAATCACACCATGTATTTAGGGCATTAAATATTAGTGTTTTGATATGTAATATCTATAATAATTCATTTTTTAATGGTGTTTAGAGTTCCAATTTTAATTATTACATCCAAGGGTATTTTTCTTAATAATTTCCTATTGGTAAAGAATTTCATAACTCAATTTATTTTCATTGAGTTATATTACATCCCCATTTTTGTATATATTATAATATTAATTTTATTATGTTGTATTTTCAATTTTCTTATATGAATTTATAATTGTTACAGATAATTGATTAATTTATTAATTCCCACGTCAATGATATGATCATTGTAAGGGTTTATTTCAGAATCTCATTATAATCGAGATTTTTTACTCTTAAATTTCGGTTGAAGGAATTTATTTGGTCATTGTATAATATATGATTTTTATTTTATTCAAAAATATTTATTCATTTTATTTTCTTGTAATAGTATAAGTTTACCACTATTTGGTACTTAAAATGTTCTAGAAAACATTTTTAAGATAATATGACTTCATGTCTCTCTTTAGTAAAAAATCTATTTCCTTTTAAAACCATGTCTTCATAATATGTTACAAAAGTGTATTTAACATTTTCAAAATGATTTATCAAAATAATTTTCACCCATTTTTAATCATTAAAAAAATGCCAATTTAATATTATGACATTTTAAAAAAAATGTTCATTTGGCTATTAAAGAACATTTGAAATCAATCTCCTCATTATTTTCTGGATAAGAAACTTTTCTGACCATTTTAAAGTGAAAACGTAATCTTCATTATTACTTTTAAAAAATGTATGAAATTACCCATTATCATGATCATCAATATTTGAATCTTTATTTTCATGTTTATGAGGATATTTTTAAATAATTATTGTTAAAATTTATTTCAAAATAAAATGATTTTAATTTTTTTTTTAAATAAGAAGTTTACTTTTCCACGACCTTGTGTTTAATGATATTTTTATGGTATTTCTATTATTCAATCACAACAACCCTTTATTCTTACTCAAATAGGTATATGTTGATACCATCCTTATTATTTCTCTTTATGGTTTATAAATATTTTTTACCAAGGAAAGTACTGATATTCACTTTCTTGATTCATATTTGTAGTCATTAAAATTTCCTTAAATTATTTACTTTCCATTGAATATCCATATTATTTACCATAGATTTGTTTATTTCTTAAATAATATATCATTTCTTTATTTTGTGTACTACATTGAAATTTATTTGATTAATTGAGAAAATAATGATAATTTTGTATTTATTACTCAGTATGGATAATTTATGATAAGGCACAATATTTATAAATTTAATAAATTATTTGATATATGAGGAATTATTTTGATAGGTATGACATGGGTGGGGAACAATTATAGATATCCCATGATGCATCAGCTGTCTCGTTGGATGAATCAGTTGGTTATCCTCAGCTATGTGTGTTTTTACCCAATATGTTTTAAACTATCTTGTGAAATACCTTGATGATAAAGTTATGATGTACCTGCGAAACATTGAATCCAATAATTAAATAATTTCCTTCATTAATATTTATTTGTTGTTATCCATGATATTTTTTCTATTAATAAAATATATGGATGAATTTCATTCTGAGATTATTGATTTAATGGAATATTTCATATATCTGCATTTACAATTTGATTATGCCTTATTTATTCATGCAGTCATGTTATTTAAATGGCATGTGTGTTAATTTATTTAACTTTCCATATTTATTATGCTTATTGATTCATGATAAAATCTTCTATACTTAACCCTTACTAACAATTTGAGATCACCCATATTATTTTTCTTTACTAGGGATCCACGATGTGTACTATGTTTTATATGCAATGATATACAAAGTGGGATTCTTTTATTCTAAAAATAAAAAAATTATGATGTAATATTTGTATTAAAATGTAATAATGTAATTATTTATGTGAGTAGTTGACCAAGACTACTAAACTATTTGGTTCTTCAGTATATGATTCCAGGTATCTTATGCCAATGTACTAAAGTAATGCACCGTCTTTAGGTTACTGGATTTGGGATCATTACATTCTTGCTATTCTCTAGACCAACATTATTCTGGCATCAATCCCCTACTCAACAGGTTAATCCAGATTGGGTTGTTGGTATACCCCATTGCTTTGGAAGTGTTCCCCTTTCTGTGTAACAATCTCTTCATCATACCAACATGATCTTCTTATAGAAAGCCCCTATAATCATGAAATATCAGATGGATTACATTAGTGTTATAATAATCATGGAGTGAGTTCATCCAGACAAGGGATATGTGGAACCCTAAATCAATAATACTATGATGGAATTACTGTTGTGAATTTACATTAAGATAATGTTTCTATGTTGAGTATATCTAGATATTGTTATTATATGTGTTATTGACATATTACTATGATGAGATTACTATTATTCTTGATGTTATATGCTCAATGTTTTTGGCGTGTCCTAATGGGTATAGTTATACTCACTTGTACATGGGGTTTTCTCACACACATCATGTATTATGCAAATGAATTACCTTTTGTAGGATTCCTAGAGGGACAAGGATAAGGTGGAGCTTAGTGAGCCAGACATGCAAAGGTGTGTTCATGCGGTTACATCGACAATAGTCCCATTTTTTATTTATAGGTTTCACTTGTCTTCTATTTATTGTGGTTGGCTTGTATTTTTTCCATTTTATTTCCAGTACTTATTTTCGTACTCGGATGGATGGGATTTGAGTTGTATGTATTCATGATTATCATTTTTTTACATTTCATCATTTTGTGGGATTGGATGTGTGTGTGTGTGTGCATGTACATTAGGTTAAGGCCTCTCATGTGTGTGTTATGCCTACTTAGTATTGGTCTCAATCCCCTGGCATATTGAAGGCAGGAATGGGGTAGTCCCGACATGGACCCCATTAGGATAGGTTGTAGTATAGGGGAACCACCATCTTAGTGAATCTTAATCCTATTTCCATCCCAAACAGGTATCCATACATCCCTATTAGAAGGATCTCTATCTCTACCACTGATGAACATCTCACCTCATGAACCACATGACCTATCATTCGAGGAAAATATAAAATGACACTGAAATTCATAGTTCATGTGAATCCTATGTCCCTAGAATGATGGATGAACACAGAACTCCTTCCAACTATCAAAATCCAACAATTCGAATAAACCATACATCCACAAAATAAAGTGCATCATGCTAGGTTAAATCATATAACTATTAAAAAAGTCTCCAAGAACAGCAATCCCCAGCCCTGGAAACATGGACATCCTAGCAGAAAAGTTGTTTTTGACACACTATTTAGATATCCATCATATGTTCCAACACATTCCTAAACCACCTATCTACTAATTCCAAAAATCATAAAACCAAATGTTCTGAAACCATTTTATGAAGAACTAGCAGGAGTAGACCAGACATGTCACTCAATCAGGCCTGCTACAATGCCTCAAGAATGACTCCCCAAATTCCATAGGATTTCGACCAATGGTTAGGGTCTAAAAGGTGATGTAGGGAGACTATAACCTCTAGTCATCGTGTGATAACAGTAGAACAAAAAAAAGCATAAACATGGAACAACATCAATGTAAAAAAATAAATAAATAGAAATAATGTATGTAATAATAAATTAAATAGAGTATACAATACTAAAGACTCAAAGAATGAAAAAAATCAACTATCGTACATTAACTGGTCTGACCACATATATAAAATAAAAAAAAATTAAATACAACCAGATCAACTACCAACACTGAGCCAAACCATATACCTAGTCCACAATGCTCGAGCTCTACTAGACCAATCCTAAGACTCCATACTTGCAGCTCTGCTTGACCAAGAAACACTATGCCTCAAACCCCATCCATTGCTTAACCCATGATCTAACATAAAAGGAGACATCACGTCTATACACACACCAAAGTGTATGTTTAGGGAATGAGAAATAAATATCAGTATGCCACCCCCAATGGTGAACCTACAAACATGTTTTCATAACCAGTGCATGTACACATGATATGACCATCCTAGATGAAAAATAATAGTACCTAGAATAAAATAAAACAACTTTAAAATGATAAAAAGAGACACAAAAAACAGCTAATCAATGGGTTCTAGACTGACACACATGGTAAATCTACCCCTGCTCTATCCCATGCCATATGAATTATAGCATGTGGAACCCTCAACCACCTAAAAAAGGTGTATATTTTGGATCTATGAAGGAAACCCAAGAGATCTAAATGCACCATACACATAATTTGGACCCCATGGCATACCCATATTCATAATCATGAAAACAATGCATCTACTAGGATTTAGGATTCCAATAGAATGGTTTAAAATGGTGATAATAACATCTAGGTTGACAAAAATATAGAAAATATCAGTCACAATGTTATGGAAGAATGAATCAGGCACTGGTTATGGACCTGAACCAAAATTATCAAGGGATCCATAAAAATCCAGGAGCATTCAACATTCATATCCCCAAGATCCCAAAGGAATCCATGACACACAAAACCCACTCTGTGAGTGCCTCAGCACCTCACGATCCCAAATCCACACTGGTCAAGGATAAAACTCAACTAGATAGGTATTACACTAATCTTGATCATCTATTAGCTCTATAATCTCATCTAGATACATAAAACAAACGAAGGAGATAACCTTATCACAACTCCCAGACAATGAACAATCCATGATATCCCAATGTTCTCCTTCTCAATCACAGTCCTCAGTAGAAACTTCATCAAACATCATGTCTAAAGGACAACCAAACATGGGATGATCCAACCTCAAACCCACCATCCAAACATTTGAACTATCAGTGCAAGTACACTCTTAGACAATAAATGATGATTTCTCTCTCATCACTTTGGATCTCAGTATCCAAACAAATAACCATCACGGGCTCTCCACAACCTGCCTCAAGGTCAAACTAAACATGATTCTCTCTTGGTCTCCATGGTCATTGCAAAAAGTGACGTCAACCATGGGACTCCCCTACTGCAACCACGACCTTGGGCCATTCCCACAAAAACCACCTCAATCAGCCTAAAGCCCACAGTAATAGCAGGACACGGAATGATGGGTTCCTCTAGCTCATCCAAAAGCACAGGACATGCCCAGTTCTAAACATCCCAATTTTCCTTCAATGACCTCCAACTTATCCTAGATTAACAACTCACCCAATGGGGAATAAAAAAGCACAAGACTACCATTAAGGGATATTATAATGGTCCTTATTACCACCTCATGATCAATACACTCTCTATAAGGGTTCCTCATCAAAATCAAAAACAAAACATGCTATATAAGAATTCTAAAAATCTAACTACAACAACCACTATTTAGTTTACCAGAAACTAGCCCACTAGGGAATCATCAAGAGTCTCTTAGAATCATCTTAGAAGCTTAATGGAACCTATCTTCCAATCACCATCCAAAGACATCAACCCAGACCAAATGATCCAACAACTCTGGTCTCCAAACATAGAAGCTAAACCTCAACAACGTTAACCTCGAGTAACCGGTCCCAACACATAGGTTCAACCCAAGATCTCCTTAGAGATATAACTCAATATTGTCAATAAGAATCTATCTAAATATCCTAAAACAGATTTATATGGAACACTTGAGACAATTAAATCACTAATCTCACAACCCTCACATGGGCCTCGTAGTTCACAACCCATACCACTAGAGGATTCGGAATCCAAACCTCAAGGAAATAATACTACAGAACTCTAACAGTCTAAAAACCATTAAAATGGACCCTGAACCCCAAAGGGTACCACCATCGTGATCTATGCGGAAAAATGTTTAGAATGGACATCTCATAAGTCCAATTCTCACTATGGGTTGAAAATAGGCAAAACAGACCAAGGTAGGAAAAGTACATGGTATGCACTTGGGGTACATGGATTATAACCCAATAATTACTCTATGGTTGATTGAATTAGGCCTCTAAATGTGTAATTTTCTAAAGTACATGGCATGTGGGACTTGTACACAAATTGTTCTCATGCATGGGTACCTGTCCGTGTACCTCATCCCCACTTGGCATGTAAAATGCCCAAGTACATGGCATGTACCACTTTTAAAAGGAATGTAACCACACATGGGGTACCATTCCATGTACATTGTCATGTACCTAATTTAGGAATGTATGTCTACATAGCATGAACCCCTCTTGGGGACTGGTGGTGTACCTTACGTGACCAATTACCCCCTCACGAGGTGTCTTTTTGAGTACTTGGCCACACCCTGAAAGCCCACTCCATGGGGTGAAGTTCCCACAAATTAATCTTCCCTGAACATGAATAACACATGACATGTTTTCTTTGAACAGAAAACCATTTACATAGGTTTTCCGAAATTGAACTCCTCAAAACACAATGAAGTGCCCGATTTCACCATAAAACCCACAGACCGGCCCATAAGGGCTCACAAAAAAACCATACAAACGTCAAAAAGTAAATAAACACTTAAATTATATGGATTTTTGTCTTAAAAAATAAAATAGGATTACCTCCAGGTGGAAATTTGCGATGCTATAGTCTGATCCAGGATCTGCAACTACCACATGTTGACCTATTATGGTCTGAGCATTGTAGTGGTACCTCCTTCTGTTTACATCCTCCCTCTCATGTCCCTTTACTTATCTAGGTTGAGCGATACCACTAGTGGGGGTATGATACCCTGCAGAATGTGTATCAATCCATGTTAAAAAAAATGAATAAATAAAAATAAAAAGGGAAAAGAAAAAAATGAAATTTAACTAAAATGGGGGGGGGTCCGACACAAGGTTATGCCATGCCTAGAAAAATATCCCCATTTTGGACTCAATGGAGGGGAAGAATATATATCCAATGATCCTTCTAAAAATACACAAGAACTAACATGCATGGATAAATTAATATTTATTTAATTAAATATTAAATATTTCGTCAAAATTGAAATAGCTCAGATTTCAACTAAACCTCTATCCTTGGGTAAAAACCCTATTTCAGGACTAAGAGAGTGGTTAGAAAAATTTTCCGAGATCATCTTATAGGTGAAATTTACATTTTTCCTAGAAGATCACAAAAGAAGAAAACACTAAATTTTCCCTTAATTTTTACAACTCTTGATGATTTAGATCATCAAAAACACCCCACCACAAAAACATCCCACCCCTGAGAAGCCTAAGAGGATAGTTAATAGCCATTCTGTCACCCATGTATTGGCACAACAGATGTGATCCCGACTATTCAATGTTTGATTATATGGTCTCCACAACTCTCTCCCACCACGACAGACATTCAACAGTGATTGATATCCCACCACAGATGTATCCTAATATTTTCTCCACTTCCTAATGGAAAACCACATGGCCCATGCTACATCCATCACATAATGTAATGGATTGACTTGTCCAAAACACTCACAACTTAGAACCATCAAGAATATCCACAAAAAACAATGCTAAAAAAACCACTTAAAAATGTTCACAACCTCCAAAAACTTATGGGGAACTCCCAACCACAAGGCTTTCCTTACTCTTCTCCTCGACCACACAACATGAATCACACTCACACATGCCAAGACCTAACAAAAGAAGGATAATGAACCTAAAAATGATGAATTCTCTTCACACAGACATCGATCCAAATCTAATATCATCCAACCATGCTTCCAATTGACTACTCAAAGTGTAAAAAAACAAATTGCACTAGGGGTATAACCAAACCCACCATTTTAAGAAAACCACGAGATAAAGAGAACTCCAAGTGCTCCACTTCTTAATCACCATACATTCTCATTCCTTACCACACCCTGGCGATAACAAACCTTAATGGGACTACCAAAGAAGAACAAGCATGCCTAGGAAATCAATTGATGATAACATGAACGTGGGCCCCACTCTATAATTCGATAGACAACACATGGGAAGAACAATTTCCTCCCAAGAAATATGATCCTAGGACTTTAGTGGAACCACCAAATTAGGGAAACTCGATCCCAATTCTAACCCACATGGGTCTCCATGAATCCTTGGTCAAAGGGGATGCATCCCCACCACCGGTGAAAATCTAACCACACAATCCATATGAATTATCATCAGAAAAAAATATAAAACATCACATAAAATCATATGTCATGTGAATACTATATACCTGGAATGATACATAAACACTAGCCTCTTGTACATGGGCTAATATCAAAAAAACATAAAAAAACCATAAATCAAAAAACTCATGTTCATAACGCTATGTGAAATCAGGAAACCATAAAAAATAATAATCCAAGAACATCATTCCCATGACATAGAAAGTTAGAATTCCTATTACAAAGGGTATTAATGACACACCAATCTTAAATCCATCATAAGTTTTTGAACATTCCTAGAAAACTTTTCTACTGACTCCCACAATCATTAAACCAAATGAATTGATTATATTTTATAATTAACTAGTCCGAGTCAACCTAACAAAACACCTAATATGGACAGCCAAAATTCCTCAACCATTTCTCATTGAACACTAGAGGCTTTCAACTAGTGGTGGGGGTCTGAAAGGTGTTTTGGGGAGACTATAACCTCTATTTAAAGTTTGATGATAGTGGAAAATAACCAAAAAATTCATAGCGATCAACATTATTGTATAAAAATAAATAAACTAAATCTATGAATTCAGTAAAAAAATAAAATGTGGCATATAGTAATAAAGACTCAAAGCATTAAAAACATACAACGGTTGATCACCCACTAGGATTACCAAATATAAAGAATAAAAAAACTGAAAAAAAAATACAAACATCTCTACTACCAATGATGAGGAAAAAACAAACCTGGTCTCCATGATACTCGAGATATATCAGCATAGTCCTGAGACACTATAGTAGTGGCTCTACTTAATCAAGAAACAATGTGCCTCAACAAATTCCATCATATAACCTGTTATCCAACATGAAATAAGGCATAAGGTTTTCATACCCACTAATGTACACATAGAGGGAGTGATAAATAAATCTCAATAGGCCACCCGAATAGTGAACCTATAAGGTTGATGTCATAACAAGTGAAAGGAAACGTGATATTCCCATCCTAGATGAAAACTAAAAGTATTTAGCATAAAATAAAACAATAGGAAAAGAAAAAAAACATAAGAAAACTTCCAACCAGCGGGATCTATCCTAACACCTATGGTAAATCTACCCCCATGCTAGCCTACAACAGATGATTAATGAAACATGAATCACCCCGCCACCTGAAAACAGTGCATTTTATATATCTGCAAAGGATATCCAAGACATCTGAATCCAATGGACATGAATATCGGGTCTCATGTCATAACCATATTCATACACCCAAAAAATGTGAATATCTAGGCTTCAGGACTCCAATAACATGATCTGAACTGGATACAAGAACATCTAAGTCTACTCAAATAGAAAACTTATCAGTCTAGAAGGTCTAGTGGAATCAATCAGGCACCATCTATGGACCCAAACAAAAATTCACATGGGATCCATAAAAAGTTGGGAACACATAGTAACCATGTTCCTAGGAGTGAAAATAAATTCATGGAACACAAAACATACTCTGTGAGTGCCTCTACACCTAATAAGATCAAAGACACACTTGTTAGGAATAAAACTCAACAAGATGGGGGTTTCACTTATCAAGATCATACATAGCTCCCTAATCTCATCTATAAACTACCAAAAACGGAGGAGAGAATGAGATCAAAACGAAGAGTCAATTCCCAATTCATGAAATCCTATGGGTCTACTCCTCAAACCATAGTCCTAAGTAGAAACTACCGAAAAACACTACAAAAGGAAAACCAAACTTGGGAAGATACAAAATCAGACCGAATCTCCAAATAGATGAACTATCTCTTCATATCCACTCTCATCCAACAAATCATGAGGCTTATTTTATCACCAAAGATCTCTACATCCAAACAAGGATCCACCACGTGCTCTCCACAACCTACCTCAATGTCAAATAAAACTTGGGGCTCTCATGGTACACAATATCATAGTATAAAGTGTATTCCACCCTGGGACTCCCCTATTACTCCCAATATCTCAATCCATGCCCATCAAAACAACATAAAGTTTCTAAAAGGATAAAAAAAGTGAAAGAAACCCTATGAGGGGTTTCTATAGCTCATCCTAAAGCACAGAACAAACTCAGTTCTAAACATCCCAAAAAAAAAACCTTAGTGGACTCCAACTAATCCTCTTTCAACAAAGAACACAAAGGGGAATCCAAAAATCATAAACACTTTAATAGGTACATTCACAATGGTACTCATAACCACCTCAAAAGTAGGAGACCCTCCACAAGGGTTCCACAACACAATCCAAAAAACATATGTCATACGGGCATGCTCAACAGCCGACTACTCCAACCATTGTTCACCTGATTAGAAACCAGCCCAAAAGGGAATCCATAGGTGTCCCTTAGACTCGTATCAGAAGATCAATGGCACCTAGTCATAATTTCCAACCAAATGCATCAACCTAGCCAAAATGATCCCATATCTCTTATCTCTAAACACAAAATCTAATCATTATCTCCTCTAACCTTGACTAATTTTTTCCAACATGCCTGGACACCAAAGATCTCCTCAAACATACTACTCGATCCCTCTTTAATAAAGTCTATCCAAAGAAAATAAAATATATTGACAAGGAACACTTGATCTAGGATGATCATAGAGCTTATAACCATTATCGGGGCCTCGCAGCTCACAACCCAAACAACTAGAGGATTCTAAAACAAAAATCAAGTAAATCCCCTTATTGAACTCTCATAATTCAAAAAAAATCCCAAATAACTTTTGAATGTAGAAAGTATATCATGATCTTAATGGAAAAACACATAGAATAAACTACTAACAAGTCCAATTCTGACATTGGGGTAAAAAAATGGAAAAAGGACCAAGACAGGAAAATCGCATGTGGTGCCCTTGGGGTACATGGTGTGTAACCCCAGAATTCCTCTTTGTCAATGTTTTTTAGGCCACACATTGTGTAATTTTCCAAACTACATGGCATGTGTACCCTTTACATGATGTGTTCCCCAGTATGGGTACCTACCCATGTAATTCGGCCCCACTCAACATATAAAATACACACGTACATGGTTTGTGCTGCCTATATATGATGTGTGACTATACATGGGGTCCCCATCTATATACCTTAAATGGGCATCTATTCTAACATGGTGCTCACCACACATGGTGACTGGTCATTTACCCTATATGGCCAAATACCCTCGCATGAGTTGTCTAGCCTAGTACTCAGCCACACCCCAGAATCCCACTTCATAGTGTGTACCCCTAGTATATAGTGTTAATTTCCCAAAACATCTCTATCTCCAAATAAGAAAAAAACATTATTTGTTTTATTTGAACAACATGCCATGTACTTCTGTTTTCCCAAATGAAAACCCCACAAAATAGCCCAAAATGCATAATTTCCCTTCAAACCCACGAGACAGACTGACAAGGACTCCTAAAAACCCATACAAGACATTAGAAACAAATAACACATCAAATAATAGTTTATATTGTATTAAATGTAAAATGGGCCTACCCTTGGTAGGAAATTAATGATGATTTGGTCTGATCCATGATATGCAGCTGCCGCACAATGACCTGACATGACCTAAGCTCCACGGTGGCACCTCCTCCTCAATCCATCCTCCTTTAACTCTCCATTTACCTCTCTCATTTGATTAACCCCCACAAGGGAGAGGATCGCCTTGATCATACATGAAAATCCAAAAGAAAATAAAAAAAATGGAAAAAGAAAAATGTAATGAAAAAAAAGAAAACGGTTGTGGGTCTAGCCCCAACTATTGATGTCAGGTTATGCATCATTTCCAAAAAAACGCCCCATTATAGACTCAACATAGGAGATAAAATATCAAACTAATGTTTCATTTATAAGATACATCCAAATGAATATGCATGAATAAATTAATATTTAATTAATTAAATATTAAATACTCTGTGAAAATTAGAATGACATAGATTTCTACAAAACTCCCTCTATTAGTAGACTCCCTATTTTAGGACCAACAGGGTGGTGGGAAAAATTAAATGAGATTCTATTATAGGATAAATTACCATTTCCCCTGAAACACACCTATAAACAAAAGTCTCAAATTACCCCTGATTTTCGCAAACCGGGACAATGTGGGTAGTCACAAAATCTCTACAAAAATCCTTCTTTCCCTTAAGATTCCTTGGTGTCTTGCCAAAATCCATGTTTTTAACCAAGAATTGGTGAACCATACGCTATGTCAATAATTCAATGACCGGTCTTACAGTGTCCCTAGCTCTCTCCCAACAAGAGAGACATTCCACAATGACTGATCATATCCTTATCACCTCAAGACTATCCTTATCATCCCCCCACTACCTAAGGACAAACCAAACAACCCATGCTACATCCATCATCAAATTCAATAGATATATGGGTCCAAAATTTTGACAATTGAGAAACATCATGAAACACAACAAATACTATGCTACAAACCAATTAAATAGGGCTCACAACCTCCGATAGTCTATGGTTTACTCCCCACCAAAATGATTTCCTTACTCCACTCCTTTAGTGCATAACATAACTCACCCTCACACAAGACAAGTCCTAAAAAATAAAAGATAACACACATAAATTTACCAAGAACCCTCCACCCATGCATCCATCGAAAGACACAAGTGTCCAAACACACTCTCAATAAGATACCCACATCACAAAAAAATGGGTAGGGCCAGTGGACTAACCAAATCTACCCTCTCAAGACAAAAACAAGACAACGAGCACATATAGTGCTTTTCTTCTCCGAAAGCATGGATCATGATGCCTAAACACACCCTAGTGATAGAAGAACTCAACGAACCCACCAAGGAATAAAAATCAGGACCACCCATTCCATCGGTGACAACAACCACATAAGCCCCACTACATGTCCCAAAAAACAACACATGGAAAGAATAGTTCCCTTCTAAGGAACACGAACATGTGTCATCAGGGGAACAACCATATCAGGGAAAATTGATCCCACTAATAAATAAAAAAGGTCTTGATTCATCCCTTATAGAAGGGATTACATTTCCACTGCCGGTGGAATTATCGCCACACAATCCACATGACTTTTCATCAGAAGAAAATATAAAATACAACAAAAAGGAACATATCATTTGAATATTATATGCCATGAATAATGCATAGAAAGTTTCCACTTACCCATATAACATATTTAAATACTAGAATAAACCATAATTCCACAAACTAAAGTTCATCATCCATGGTGAAATAATGAAACCCTAAAAAAATTCAAGAATAGCAATCCCATGCCCGAAAGACGTGGACTTCCTATCAAAAATGGTGTTTTCAACACACTAATCCAATATCGATCACATGTTCTAACACATTCCTAGACTACATGTCTACCAACTCCCAAAATCATAAAAATAACGTCTCTAATAACATTTTGTAACAAACCAGCCCAGGTTAACCCAACACATCACCTATTCTTGACCACCATGAAGTCTCAAGCACACCTCTCTGAATGCCAGAGGATCTCGACCAACGAGGAGGGTCTAAAAGGTGCAATGGGTAGACTGCAGCCTTAGGTCCTACTATGGTAATAGTGAAAAATTCCCAAACATATACATATGGAACAACATCTGAGTACACAAATAAATAAACTGCAAAAAAGCATGAAATAATTCATGAAATGTGGAAGACAGTCATACAGACTCAAAGAATGAAAAATATACAACATCCAGTCTCCCACTAGACTGGCTACATATAGAAAAAAACAAAATAAAAATAATTATAACTGGTTCTAGTGAAAATTTCAACCAAAAACACATTCCCATTCTCTATGATGCTCATGTTGTACAAACCCAATCCCAAGATTCCATAAAAGTGGCTTATCTAGATCAATAAACAATGGTTTTTGGGCCCATGAATCATGTAACTAGTAATCCAACCTAAAAGAAGACATTATGCCTACACGCACACCATGGTTATTGTACAAGGTGTGGGAATTAAATCTTTGTAGGCCACTCTAGTAATGATCCTATAAATCTCTTGTCATAAAAAGTGAATACACATGTGATATACAAGTCCTAGATCAAAGCTAATAGTATCTAGAATAGAAGAAAATAACTGAAAAAGGGGAAAACATAAGAATATAGCCAAACTAATGGTTCTATCCTAACACTAGTGGTAAATATACCCTTTATCTAGCCCATGACAATGGATTTAAAACACATGGATGATCCATAGATCCACACTACAACTGGTATTTCCATCACATATAGACATGACCTCCAAGATGTATAAATGAAACAGACCAAAAATCCAGACCCCAGGGCATAACCATAGTCATAATCATGAACAGATTTAATCTATTGGGCCCTATGACTCTAATATAAATATCTTAACTGGTGATTAGAACATGTAGGTCGACATACCCAGAGAACTTATTAGTCTCGAATGTCCTGTAGAACAAATTGGGCACCATTTATGGAACCTAAAAAATTCCCACTGATTCGATAAGAATTCAGGGTCACATAACATCCATGGCCTAGGGAGTGAAATGTCATCCATGACACACATAACCCACTATGTGAGTTCTTCTACACCTCGTAATCTTGAAGCCACACTAGACATGGATAAAAATCAACTAGATGGGGGTTTAACTCATCCAGATCATCCATTAACTACATAATCTCATATAGTAATATTCATCTAATGAAGAATAGAACTGGTTCACGACAAAAAGACAACACAAAATCTAAGATATATTAAGGGTATCCTCTTCAAACCATAGTCCTGAGGAGAAATTTCTTTAAAACTCATGGCCAAAGGTCAACCGAATGTGGGATTATCCATCCTCGAATCCCTTATACAAAGCTATAACCTAGTATTTTTGATCCACTTTCATCCAACAAATAATGGGTCCACTTTCATCACCCAATTCCTCATAATCAAAATATATATTCACCCTAGGTTCTCTATGACTCGCCTTAGGGTCATACTCAACTTGGGGCTCTCATGGTCACTAGGATCACATCATAAATGGACATCCACCATGGGACTCCCTTGATGCACCCAATATCTCATGAATTTTGGTATAAATCACCTCAATTAGCCCAAATTCCTAATCAATAATAGGACACCCAATGAGGGTTCTTTTAGCTCATTCAAAAGCACCATACATGCCCAGTGCAACACCTCCCAGACAACCCCCAGTTGCCTCTAATTAATCCCCAATATATAATGCTCCCAAGGGTGAATAAGAAATTATATTTCTTCCAATGGGAGCTATCACCATCGTACTCATGAACACCTCAAAAAAGGGTACCTTCCACAAGTGTTCCTCATCACAATCCCAAAAAACATACCACACAGAAATTTTCAATGGTCGACTAAAAAAACCATTGATCCATTGGTAAGATACTAGTCCAATATGGAATCCTCACCAGTCCGTCAGTATCATCCTATAATATCAATGAAACCCATACGTAACCACCAACCAAAGGTAAAAACCCATCCAAAAAGATTAAGTAGCTATTGTCTCCAAACAAATAAGTCAATCCTCAATTGGTCTAACCATGATCCACCAATCCCATTATGTAGGGATAACCTATGTTCTTCTTAGAGATACCACCCAATCCCACCTACCCAAATACATCCCAAGAATATCAAACAGATCTCCTTGGAAAAAATGATCCAATATGATCATCGATATCACAACAATCACCTAGGTCTCGCAGCTCACAACCCAAACCACTTGATGATTTTAAAACCAATCCTCAAAGAAATCCTGTAAATAATATATCATAGTAAAAATCTATTCAAATAGATTTTGAATTTCATAATTATACCACCATAATAATCTACATGAATAAGAACTCAAAATTGAATACTCATAAGCCCAATTCTGACTTCGAAAAAAACACAGGAAAAACAGACCAAGCCATGAAATGTACATGGTGTACACTTGGGGGACATGATATGTAAACCCAGAAGTCCTCTATGGGAATGTTCCTTAGGCCACATGACATGTACTTTTCCAAAGTACACATCCTGTGGACCCTATATGTGATGTGTACCCTACCCCGTGTACCTAACAGTGCACCTCAGCCCCACTTTATGTGTACTTCTTGTAGACTGTGTGTAACCCAAAATGGGGTACTTGGTCATGTATCTAGAAATCTTTCCCACATGGGTGTGTATTATTGCATCAAATTCACCCCACATGGGGAGTTTCCATGTACTATACACCGCCAAGTACACCCATAGGGTGTCCGGTCGAGTACTCGTCCATACACTAGAATCCCACTACACAATGTGTACCTCCGATACATGGTGTGATGTTCCCAGAAACTAATCTTCTACAAACTATAATATCACACAATGTGTTTTTTCTTAACAACATTCCATGTACATGGGATTTCATAAATGGAAACCCCTCAAAATGGCCCAAAATTCCTGATTTCCCAACAAAACCCACTAATCGACCCACAAGGTGTCCAAAATGAACCATACTATGATTTAAAAACTAACAATACTGCAATGATATTTGGAAAAAATTGTAAAACCTTCCTACCTCTGAATGAAAAACTGGATACCTTTGTCTGATCTTTAATCTGCAGCTGCTGCACAATAGCCCAGTGAGACTTGAGCTCTACAGTGGTTCCTCATCCTCATCCCTCATCCCTCTCCATCCCTTTCCTTATCTAAAATATTTTATTATAGCTCGTAAATCACCCTTCTCCACTACATGTACTCCAAAAATTTCTGAATCCCATGATATTATCATCAGTGTGGAGTTTTTTCTTTGAAAAATTAGGGGTTAATATTTTATCATAGAGTCGAATTGTTTGGCAACCCTCAATGATACTTTTTTTGGATAGTGTCCACCAACCTTTTGGTCTTCTAATTATGAAGATACTCTCCCTTCAATACAACTTCCTAGTATACTCCTTCTTCTTTTTCGAAAGGGAAGGTAATAAAGGTGCTCATTTGGTGGTGACACATGGCCTTTCAATCATGTCTCATGACTGGTTGGATGATTATTCACCATGGCTCTCAACCCTAGTACTCCCTGACCTTAGATCTTGTTATTAAATCTCATTATCTTCAATATATATATATAATAATTCATGCGTGTATATACTTGTATTTATATGTAAAAATGACTTCATGTTTATGTATGTATTTATATATATTAATATTTAGATGTTTTTTGTACATGTATTAAAATATAATGACGAATTTTTATAGTTGTACATGTCTATATATATACGTATATATATGCATGCATGAACTTATATTTGTAAATAATTACATCGAGTATACGAGTGTATAATTGAAATAATATATATTTATGTACTTATATTAAAATAGATTTATATATGTATGTATGTACTTATACCTAATGATATGTACCTAACTATGTGCATATATGGATATATTAATTTGTGTGTATAGATGTATGTATGTGTTTATATTTAAATATGTTAATATGTATATAAGTATATATGTATGTGTGTGTGTGACTATATATTCATTGTTTTTTATATATGTGTGTGATCAATAATTTTTATAGTCATATCCAAATATAAGTATTTATAAAAATATTTTAATACATTTACTTACATGTAATTAAATATTATTATATGTACATACGTACACATAGATATAAATATGAAACTATATATATGTACATTCATGAACTCATGGAGATATAGAAGTATATACAACTATTATTATTTACAAGTTTATATAAATAGAAATATATACACACATTCATACATATATCACATAACCATGTGCATATATTCATATATATATATAACATAAATTTTGTTGTATAAAATTTAGAATATATTTTTTGAATACACTTTATGTAGTAATTATAATTGTATGTTTTAATATAATAACATTTATAAGTTTTTTTGTACTTTTTAAAAAAATATATTAAAATATTAATTACCAAATGTATATATTAATGATTAAATATTAAAACTTATATATTTGTTTATTAACACATATTTTTTTATTTACACTTATATATTTAATACTACACTTATGTGTATGAACCATTATATATATGTTGTTATAAAATTAACATATTTCTTAGGTGATAAATAAATGATTAGCCACACACACGTATAGATAATTTATTCATATGTGTGTGTGTGTGTGTATTTGTGTGTGTGTGTCTCTATGAATGTGTGTGCATATACGTAATGAAATTTTATAAAAACATTAGACATTTAAAAAAACAATATATATGCATATATATATAATCATGTTCACAAGCTTACACATTTAATATGATAAGTATATGACTACATACATACCTACATATATTAGTATACATATACATGTGTGTGTATTAGTACATATAGTCTTACATACACATATATATAAGTGTATACAAACACATACACAAAAACATACAATCATATAAATATAAGTACCTACATGAGTTCATGCATGCATATATATTAATGTAATTATTTGAAAAAGTAATATATAAATATAATAATATAAAAAACCAATATATACAAATATATGTATATATAAACAACATAGTACGTTGAAAAATCTCATAGAGGTTATTTTCCCTCTAAATCTCCCAGTGGGGATCTGTCCTACAAATCTCCCAGGGGGGATTTGTCCTCCAAATCTCCCAGTGGAGATTTATGCTGTAAATATCCCAGTGGGAATTTTCATATAAATATCTTAGTGTAGAGTTTTCATACAAATAACCTGGTGGGTATTTGTCCTTCAAATATCTCGGTGGGGAATTGTCTTACAAATCTCCCGACGGCGATTTTCCCTACAAATATCCCATATTACAATTTATATATAAATGTTGTCATGTATGTAAAAACTTCTATTTATATGTAAATATGATTTTATTTCCATGTTTTCATGTATATATAATAATATTCAGATATATGTATGTACTTGTATTAAAATATAATTACAAAAAATGTATCTTTGTATATGCCCATATATATATATATATGTATTTATGTATGCATGCATGTACTTATAGACATAAATAATAAAATTATTTATATTTTAATATAAATGAAATAACATATATTTATGTACTAATATTAATATATATCTGTATATGTATTTATGTATGTGCTTATACATTCAGATTTGTATTGAACTATGTCTGTATATGGATATATTAATTTATATGTATAGATATATGTATATATGTATGTATGTTTTTATTAATAAATATATTAATACGTATATATTCATGAATGTATGCATGTGTGTGTGTGTTTATTATTATATCAAAATATAAAATATAATCATTACATAATGTGTATAAAAAATAAATTCTAAAATTTAGACAACAAAATTTATTTTGTGTTTATAATATATATATGTTTATGAATATATACATATGTTAATGTGATATATGTATGTAAGTGTGTATATATATCTGTTTATATATACTTGTAAATAATTATATTTGTATATAATTTTATATATCCATGAATTCATGCATGTACATATATATAACTTCATGTTTAAAACTATATTTATGTATATAAATATAATAATATTTAGATAAATTTATATACATGTATTAAAATGTTTCTATAAATACTTATAATTGTATATACTGGTAAAAATTATTGATCACACAAATATATAGAATCCAATGAATAAATCTATATATATACGCACTCTTTCAAATGAATGTTTATACTAATTGTTTCTTGTAATTCTATTTAATTGTTCATAATTTTATATATGTGTATTTGTATATAATAGTTTTAATATATATTCATGTACTTATATAAATATATATTTTTATTTGTATCCATGTACATACTTATATTAGAATATGTTTATACAATCATATATCTATTAATACTCACACATATGTATGTATACTAATAAATATAGGTTTGTATGTGGGCATATACATAACATCCTCAAATGTGTAAGTATGTAAAATATATTATTTATTTATATATATGTATGCATATATATTGTTTTTTAAATGGTTATATAATCATTAATTTTTTAAACATATAATATTTTTATAAACATATAATCTTTATATGCACACATTAATAGAAACACACACACACATACATGAATTATTTATCAATATGTGTGTGTGACCAAATTTCTATTTATCACCCAACAAAATTATATTAATTTTAATAACATATATAAGGACTATACACATAATTGTAGTATTAAATACGCAAATTTCAATAAATAATATATGTGTTAGTAAATAAATATATAAGTGTAAATCTAAATTCATTTATATATAATACATGTTACAAATATTAATATATAATCTTTTTTTAAAAGTAAAAACTATATTTACAAATTTTATTACATTAAAATAGGAAGCCATTAATATGAGGATTAAAATATATTTAAAACC
This sequence comes from Viscum album, assembly GCA_963277665.1. Classification (NCBI taxonomy): domain Eukaryota; kingdom Viridiplantae; phylum Streptophyta; class Magnoliopsida; order Santalales; family Viscaceae; genus Viscum; species Viscum album. The sequence goes on along the minus strand of OY728134.1, from coordinate 1,021,418,718 downwards.
CATATTTTATTAATACCTGTTAATATATAATATTTAAATATATGAGTATTAATTTATAAAAACCAATATATAAACATCCATTTAAGTTTTAAATAACACTAATATATATGTTTGTGTGTACGTGATAAGTTAATTTTATGTATTTTTATTGATATATTTCTATAGAAAATTTAATTTCTATATAAATTTTATAAAGAAAAATACTTTCTAAATATTATACAACAAAATCTATGTTCTAGGTATAATTATAGACATATGATTATGTATGAATATTTTTTTTTGACCTTGAGAGGGAAATATAATTAAAATATTGATGATCTAGAAGTACAAGTGAAATCAAACCCGAAAAAATCATCTAACCAAATGTGATTCATATTAGAAAGACCTCGGGTCACCAACAAATGAGCTGCTATATAAACCTTTATTCTAATAATGGAGAAAGAGAATGTCAAGAAGTGATGGAGATTGAATCTTCAGAATCAGCGGGCCCAAAGATGGTTGGACCCTTTCCATCACAGGAATATAACTGAAAATAGTTATATTGTCTATGTTAATGATGATACATTCCCAACTTATCACCCTTTAAAAGATCAATCCAATGAATATTTCATGGGATTTAGCAACCGGTGGGTCCCAGAAGGCATTGTGTGAAATCTAGCTGGCCATGATAATCTGCCCAAATTAATTACAGACCAAAACTATAGTACCTATAAGGCCATCCCTAGGGAGAGATGTATCCATTTTGATCATTCATACACTAGTTAATGGGGGATTCAATGTGCATATGAGCAAGAATGTACTTTAGAAGACATTATTTATTTCTTTTCGTGTCCATATATCCAACCAAGAACAACCCCTCTCAACCCAAAAAGAGTTTGTCCATGAAATATGGTTGAAAATATGACCATTTATTCTAACCCATAAAATCCATGAAATATTCAATAAAGATGACACCATATCTATGGGGAGAGTGGAGGACCAAATAAGTAGTAGTGTTTGAAGATCATATGCCAAAGTAACTTGTTGATTTTTATTTGAACACTAAGAATTCCACACAACATTTTCCCTAAGGTTTTGAAAGATTGCATACATGGGGTATTTTAGTATAGTCATGTACAAAGAGTATAAAGGATAGTTAGCTTCATATTAGTGTGAGATAAACCTCTTGGAGGGTAGGATTCTGCTACAAATATTCCACTATAATTATAGAACCATTGGAGGGACCTCTCGGAACCACAAGGCATTCCAAAGAAACTCATCCTATGGGTTCTAAAATCTATGAGCCAAACCATAGCCGAACCTAATTGAATACACTCCCAATATTTCCCGTCACTAAAAAAACTATCTTTCCCCATAGCCTTCATAAAGGGTATACATAAGGTAGTCATTCTGTCTCTTTCACTAAAACCATTTTCAATATTATCAGTGCACGAGGAATCATATATGAGGAAATAAATAGGCACATCCTCATAAGATGGGACCGTTATAGAGGTTACATTCAAACCACTGAATTCATAAAACAAAGCACATTTCCATATTCTAACTACGAAGAATTTTTTTATCCTCTAGTAGATCCCACTACATAACAATATGTGGGATCCCCAGAGGTATGTTCATAGGAAACAAGAATGAGGGCCCAAGTACGACCCCCATAAATCTGAATGGGGAAAATATTTATCTTTGAGGATACTAGTGGAAATGGTTTCTAGGGGATGCATAAGACATATCCCTTGTTTATCCAAGAGGGTGTTGTTAAAATTGTTGAGATCCTAGGATCCCATTCACCCGGCTCATTTGAGGGTGTAGATTGTAACATCCCAGACTCTGTTCACTCATACGTAACCAAACCTGGTAAGTCATAAGGCCTCAAGCTCACATCCCCATATGCTAGAGGCTGCTAACAAGTAGCAAGGGTCCATAGTAGTATGGTCGGGATGTTATAACCTTATAATCATAGTATCACAATTTGAAATAAGAAATAAATTGAAGAGGCGTAAAATAAATATCCAAATAGTATAAGTAAACCATCCAAACAATAGTAAAAATAATCAAAGGAAAAGGCAACATCATCCACAAAATGATGAGTATATCATTGATCTAAACAAAATTAGGCAATACATGGTAGAATACATCCAATATAATAAATGTATCAAAATAAAACAAGACAAAAAGGCTATCTCCAATAGCATCGTGATCCAAATCACGATATTGTGCTCCCCATGCTCCCATGCTATAACTAGTCAAGAATTCATGGTCATTTGATTTCCAGTGTTTTTACGTGCAACCAAATACTCTTCCTAAACGAAAAAAGCATTCCAAATAGGGTTTGAGATAAATCTCAATAGGCCAACACCAGTAGAGTTTATAACAAATCCATTTTTTGTAAATAAATCATAACTATGTGCACGTATAATATGTAAAGATGTAGTGAAATAAGACTATGAAATATTAGAATAAATATACATATTATGTTTCAAAAACTGTAATAACTAGCTCAATATGTACCGCATATGACATGACTATCAATTCAACTTTGGATAGGTCCCATGATAATATCAAAGGTGGCGATTATCTACATAGATAAGTGTGTACGGAGGTCCTAGATGTTATACATCGATCTCCCTAATTGGTGCCACACCACAAGTAATCACACATGTGGTTACAGATGCCATTCCTCGATCAACTAGTCAGTTTTATATCATTGGTTAGTAGATTCCCTACCTTTTTTAATAGTCACTTCCATATTGTGAATCATCAAGATCTATACCTCTATTAATATTTGGTTCAATACCATGAATCTATAGGTTCCATAATGTGAATCAACATGTTCCATACCTCTACTAATATCTTGTGGTAAACTACAAGTCAATAGTTTCTATACCTATAATAATAGTTGATTCCATGCAAATATTTAATAGTCTTCACACCTTCAAAAATAGTCAGCTCCATACCATTTTTTCAAACATAAAGAAATAATAAATAAAAATGACATGTGATATGCTAGTTTCTATACCCAATAACAATCATCCATAAGGAAAGGCATTAGCAATGTAAATATCCATATCCTTCTACATTTCCTTTTAAATCCAACAAATTAACCACATTAATAGCATTCAGTAACATGGAAAAAAGGAATTGCCATCTTTGATTATCTCATTTAATTTAATATAGGTTCCCATTAGAAGATAGTGAGATAACACACCCAAAGGGGGGACTTTAGGATGGGGAACATAAAAGAACTTACTTTAGGGGTGGGCTAGGTTGAGGTTGACAACCACCAACATCATCAAGGATCTAAATAGCCCACACATTGGGGTTCAAACATTTTAATTAATAAATTTAATTAATTTTTGCTCAATGTTAGGAAGGTCCATCATGTGATACAATGAAAATAATTTAATAAATCAATTAAACAACCGGAATAGGTATATACCATCTACCAAAATACTGTGGTATAACACTCGTCTAGTATCATCCCTTAGTTTTCCTCTAATTGGAAGAAAATGAAATAATAAAATAATACCCTGAAAATAGGGCATAATAAATCACATAACAATATCACCGAAGATAGAAGGATAATTAGAGAAAATAAGGCAACATACTAAAGCTCTTATCGGTGACAAACCAACAAGATATATGGATAGATAATCAGAGTTTGGATGGATGAATAAGATAAAATCCTAGCTTTAGGCCATAGGAGCTCAACATGAGAAGGGGAATTACTGTGTGAAGGAGTGAAAGAAAAAGGAGGGGTTATTTAAATAAGATAAAGGGAAAATAATTTATTTATAAAAAATATATAAGTATCATGGTTTAGATGCACGGTTGGATGAATTGTTCACCAACTATGCACACCCCACTATCCAGGTGACTAGCCCTACACGACCTACAACGTATAGTAAAAAAACTATGCATATCCCATGTGCTCCATCTTTATTACCTTTTCATGACCAAATCCACCTTTAATGGTTTAAAAACATCATATGGTATCCTTAATGAGCTTCATGGATTGGGGAGGATAGTTATCAGTAACCAAGTTCCCCTCCTGTTATATTTGACATCTGGAGCTTCAGACCTCAAAAAATTCCCAATTGCTCTCGAACCCTTATTTAAACTATAGAGAACATTTATTAGGATAAAAGAGAGGGTTTGAACCAAGAATTAAAGGGCTATTACCACTTATGAAAAATTGAGATCTTGTTTTATTTCCCCATTAAATCAACTCATCCCTAAGTTGACATTCCAAGGGTGGTAAAGCCTCTTCTAGGAATAACTCCAGCCACTGAGAATGTATATCAGAATTCCTCCCCCATGTCTCATCCTATAAACGACCGCGCTTCCATAATAAAAATTATAATGGGAAAAATATTCCTCATAGATTCTTCTCTCTATGGTCAATTATATGAATAAGGTGCTCCTATAAGGAATCATTAATATCTATTTCCACCTCATCTAGATGGAATATATGAGACATGTCTACATAGTAACAACGTAACTGAGAAAGAAGAAAAACTTGTTGTACATCCTGATATCTCTCAGTAATTACTATCAGATAAGAAACTGGTCCAACCCTCTCCAAAATCATGAAGGGTCCAGCAAAATAAGGAAAAATCTTACCTTTCACCCTAAAATTTTGATGGCAATGTCTAGTCAATACACACAAGAATACCAAACCACAGACCTTGAACTCTAGAGGCCATCAGTGATCTTCATCATATGACTTCTATCTAAAATGATCTATAACCATTCATTTACGAATTAGTTGAACATAATCTTAAGTCTCCGAAATGAGATGAGTCCCATGTAGTATGGAATCACCAAACTCTAACTACCGTATGGGTGATTTGAATAGCCTCCCATATAAAGACTCATAAGGGGACATCTGAATAGTATCCTGAAAGCGATTATTATAATTATTGGGTGTATTTTAAATGCAGGGGTATTAGTCTCTAACATCAATTATTATCGAATGCATGTAAGAACACAGATGCATCTAAGGATGCACAATACCTCGTCCCCTTCAATGATCCACCCTTCTAGTGGATCCTCACCTGAAAAACTCTCCCCTAGGACTTGGCCCTCGAGATCTGAAAACTGAATCATCTTCACTCTCTCCAGAAGTGAAAAATTCACTTCTAAATATGCAAGGACTAGTTTTCCATGACATTTCTATACATCTAAATGCTTCTCAGAGAACATATCCATAACTACCACTTAAGACTGTCCTCCTGAACTACGTGTGCATGAGTCCTTCAGCATAGAGCATCTAATGTAGTATTTCCCTTTACAAACCTATAGGCAAGATCAAAATTTATGTTTTGTAGGTAATCAAACCACCTTTCTTATGTGAGGTTAAATTCATGATATGTGAAAAAATAATTGAGGGTTTTGTGGTCCATAAAAAGAAAAAAGCATCTCTTAGTAAATATTGCCTCTAATAGAACAAGGTAAGAAAAAACTGCTACTAAGTCGATATCATGCATTAGATAATTACACTAATGAGGCCTTCGATTCCGAGACTACTACAAAATGACTCGATCATCTTGTATCAGAAGTTCTCTTAGCACGATACAAGATGTATCAAAATAGTCAATGTAAATTCTTCCTGGATTTGGTATAATCAGGATTGGTGAAGATGTAAATATACCTTTCAACTAAAAATGGGATGTCTCGTAGTATTTTAACCATATAAACATCATACCCTTTTTATTTAGACCCATAAGAGGTGATTTAAGGTGTGATAATTCATGTATATAGTTATTTTAATAGCTATCTAGACCCAAGAAACAATGTATTTCAAAACTATTCTTGGGATTATCCCATGTAACTACATATCTCACCTTCTCTATGTCAACTGAAACTCCATCATCTATGATGATGTGACCCAATAAGTTCACCTTATCGATTCAAAAGTGGAATTTTTTTGGATTAGCATATAGCTGATACTCTATCAGTGTATTTTGAATGATCTCAAGATATTTGGAATGGCTATGTCTAGTACAAGAAGTCACGAATATATCACTAATAAATACTACCACATATTAATCTAAAAATGCGTTGAAAACCCGATTCATCATATACATGAAAATAGAAAGCACATTTGTTAGACCAAACTACATAACAAGATACTAATAAAGACTATACCTACTATGAAATTTTGTAAAATGTGTGTTTGAAGTTTTTACTCCTACCTAGTAATAGTTGGACATTAAATAAATCTTTGAGAAAACCTGAGCTCCTCGATGCTAATTAAGAGATCATCTATATGTAGAAAAGTGTACTCGTTCTTCAAAATAAGTTGGTTCAACTTCAAGTAATCCCGAAAAATCATATGGGTTTGATCCACCTTTATAGAGAAAAGGATTGGTGAACCCCATGGAGAAGTAATGGTCCCTATAAAACGCTTATCTTCTATGTCTTTTAGTTGTCTCTTGAGATCTTACATCTCAGTAGTGTCCATGATATAAGGTGGAATGGACAATGGGGATTCTCTTGGAACCAGAACAATATATAATTCCACCTCTCACTCAGTTGTTATACTAGAAAATTCACTCAATAATATATCCCTAAAATGATCTAATATAGGATGGAAGTCATATATAAATGTTACCCAATCATTTACATGAAGGAAAAAATATGAAGTGTCACCCCACCCAGTCCAAGATGCTCTAGTACAGCTCAACCTATTTGGACATCCCATTCTCCCTTGAGAATATAGGTACTTCCCTCTGGTGATGTGAAGGTCACATTTTGGAAGTAGAAATACACATGGTCATGATACGGAACTAACCAATCTATCCTAAAGATGATATAATATCCTATGATCCCAAGGATAAATAATTTCTATAAAAAGTGATAGTTTCCAATATTAAGGGGGAACATCCTACACTTGCATATATATTCTGAATATATACCTAGAGGAGTTTCAAGGTCCATCACCCCATAGAAGTACTGAATTTCGTGCAAGATTTTATCCACAATATCCATAAAATAATATAATTCAATTCCCCATATAAAATATTATATATACAATGTTATTTGATACTAAATTCATACCTAATATTGTGGAAGGATCAGAACTCTACTCCCCTATTATAGGATTCACTATATAAACCTGGATCATTTTGCATTCAAGTGATAAAACCTAACTACCCTGAGTAGGCACACTATGTTGATACTGAGTAACTGGTGTTTGGCCACCCATTCCTTGACCACCACCTCAGACTAATACATCGGTAGTACTCTAACTCCCTTCCAGATGCAAAGCTGGTGATCCCACTCTAGGACTTTGAGTTGGTGGTGATCCTCTTACAATATCCACTAGAGGTAAAACTCTACAAAATCACTATAAATGTACAATAATACCGTATTATTTAAACTTAAATGGATCCCTCTCACACTAATGTTTCACGTTCCCCTACATTCCACATTGTTGATAAACTACAAAACTACCAGTACATGCACTCAAACTGAGAATTCATTCATGAGAGGTCTCGAATCGATTCTTACTACCACTAGATAAAAAAATATGGGTCGATAATATGATCCACTCTAATTTAGACTGACAAATTCCTTCATGTTACACTCAGTAATAAAAGTCCTCATTACAATTTTAGATATGGTAGTCAATATGAAAACATTTACTTGAGATAGAATAGAATTAATTAGGCCATCTTACAAATATCTCACTCCGGACAAATCATTAGTAGTACAGATAGGTAAAAAGTGATGAAGCACTATAAAATCATATTAATAATCCATAACAAATATAGAATCCTTATATTGGTTCATGAACTCTATGGCATGATCATTCCTCAATGACTTAGAGAATAATAAGTCACAGAAGGATGATTGTAAATACCTCAAAATCATATCCATGTGCCAATAAAGGTTCAAGAAATGCCACCAATATTTGTAGGATCTATGAAGAAAATACATTGTGTGCTTTAATCTCCTCTCATGAGGTATCTCTAAGTGTTCCAAGATAAATAAAATAGTTTCGAGCCAAAACTCAATGGGCTAGGCCCACCATCCCCCAATAATGTAGGTTGATTATACATTTGGATGTCCCAAGTAAACACAACCATATAAGGGATAGGTCATGAAGATCCCTCTGTAGTCTGTATAAGATGTAGGAATCCCTTTAGAAACTAGCAGAAAAGCCTAGATCAAGATCAATAGGAGGTTCCGTAGGTGACACTATAGAAGGTAATGATGCTAGAGGCTCAGGGACCACCACCTTCAGAGCATGGTTGTCACCACCCTCCTGACACACAACATGAGAATTTCATTATGGAATAGCTCTATAAATTCCAAGAACACACCACAGATAGTATTTTATAATATTAAAAATTATGTATATATAAATATAAATATATATATATATATATATGCAGGACATGTATATTCCTTTCTATAAGTGAAACACACCCATTTTCTCACTCTTAATCCTCAGTCTGGGTGACATGAGTGGTCACATATAAACACAAGAGACATTTCCTACTACCCAGTACTAAGGTCAGGTTTGGTTCAACCTCTCTATTTTAGTATGGGGTCCTACTATATAGAGTTTCAATAGCTTGTTATAGGGTAAAACATCCCTTAAGTTGAAATATTCATCCATATTTTGTTAAAACCATTTCATTTTAGAATTTAAATTCATTTAAGTTCATACTCATTTATATATAAAATCATTTTAAATTGTTTAATTATATAGATCACTCTTCCCAATTTATAAATTCCGATGCATTTTATAAATTCAAATTTGGAGTCCATTTTACCACAATCATGAATAAGTTTCATCCCATGCGATCAATGGACAATGACTCATCATTCCATAATTAACTACTTAAGGTGTTAGTATCAAACAATGTAGGAAGACACTATTAGGTTGATTTTGATACTTTAAGTAACCAATTATGTATCTTATTTCCCTGCAATTATTATTGTAAAAATTCCATATATATCATTCAAGTAACTCAAGAAATGACATGCAATACAAGTATTGAGATTCAACTATATATCACGACATAATGCATGACATGTGAATCCTTACGATCCTATGATGAAGCTTGATCAATGCCTCCTTGCCGTATTAGGACAAGTATAAAACATAAATCCAATCATAATAAAAACATCACATATCAGGTGTTTCAACCAAAAGAGGTCTTATAATAACTGTAATAATAAAAATACAAAACAATATATCTCATCCCATGTAATTTGGATTTTCCCCATATGTGGGTTGGCCACTCCCAAACATAGGCTCATTACGAAATTATGAAAAGTCATTGTATCTTTTATAACATAAAAAATAATAAGGAAATTAAAATAAACCTCTTATACAAATTTACAATGTCCCAGACCCGATTCATTGATAAATAAATGAACCTGATCCGTCACAAGGCCTCAAACACACCACCACATATGCTAGATGGCGATGACTAGTAGTGAGGTTCCATTGTGGACGATGGGGATACTATATCATCTTAATCATAGTATCACAATAGTGAAATAATAAATAAATGGTTGAATCATAAAATAAATACCCAAACATTGTAAGTAAACCCTCTAAATAGTAGTAAATATAATCTAAGACAAATTAGACTTTATATACAAAATGTTGAGTACATCATAGATCTATAAAAAATTAAGAAATTCATGGTAACATGATTTCAATATAATACATGTATCAAAATAAAGAAAAGAATAAAATTTTATCCTCAATAGAATTAGGTTCCAGAGTTACGTTATGTTCTCCCATGATCCCAAGCTATAATCATTCAAGAATCCATGACTCAACACTTTCCCCTGTCTATAACTCTAACCATATAAATTCTCGGGTTCCAATGTCAGTTTAGATAGGCTATGAGATAAATCTCAATTGGCCACCACCAACAATGTTTACAACAAATCCAGAATATAAAAATAAATCATAATCATGTGAAGGTATAATAGGTAAATCTATAATGAAAATAGATTATGAAAAATGAGAACCATTATAAATATATAATGTTTGAAAAACAATTAATAACTGGGTCATCATATTCCACATGTGACATGAGTATCATGTCCACATGGGCCAGGTCCCAAGGAAATGTCCCGGGCGACTTATATCTAGAGAGAAAAGTGTGTACAGAGGTTGTAGGTTCCATACCTCAATATCCCTCATTAGTGTCATACTTTAAGTAATAAAACATGGGGGGTCATAGGTGTGATACCTTGATTTGATATTTGGTTACATACTTTTGATCAATAGGTGACATACCATTATAAATAGTTGGGTTCATACCATTAATCAACAAGTTCCATAACTCTAATAATATATGGTGTTATACTACGAATTAATAGGTTACATACTGCAAATCAATAGGTTTCATACCTCTATTATTATTTGGTTACAAACAATGAATCAATAGTTGACATTCCTCAATTAGTAGTCGGTGTCATACTATAAATCAACAGGTGTCATACCTTCAGTAATAGTTGATGTCATACATTGATGTCCAACATCAAGCAGGTAATATAAAAATGTCTCGGACTATGTTAGTGTCCATAGCCAATAATAGTCATCCATTTGGAAATGAATAAACATAAAGAATTTCCATATCCTTTCACATTTCTATTTAAATCCCAACATTTATGCATTTTTATTTAATTCAATAATATGGAAAATCGGTCTTGAACATCTACAGTTATCTCATTTACATTAATATTGGATCCCATTAGAATACGACAAGCTCACACTCCCAAAGGGGTTCCTTTGACAAGGGGAAGCTATAAGAACTCGCCTCATGGGTGGATCGGGTTGAGGATGACAAAATCCAACCTTGTCAATGTTATAAATAAGAAACATGTTAAGGTTACAAAAATTTAATTTTGGAATATATTTAATTTAGGTGCAATATATGGAAGGCCCATCATGTGGAATAATGATAATAATTTAATAAACAATGAAAACTCTAAGAAGAGGTATAGACCACCTACCTTAAGCCCATTGCAGAACACTTTTCCATTATCAACCCTTGGTTTGGACTAGATCGAAAGAAAATATAAGAATATAAGAACTCCTAGAAAATAGTTCATAAGATCTTGAACCAAAATTAAACCAATGATGGTGAGATAAACCAAAAAAGAATATAATTGATCGATTCTCTTTTCATTGGGTGACCAATGTGAAAGACAGTGAGTGGATAAGAGGTTGAATAGAATAATGGGAACAAAGCCTATCTTTAGGCTATAAGAGATAAATATGAGGATAGGGGAGGGGAGTCCACTATGTATTGGTGGGAAATGAAATGGAGGTTGAGTTAAATATAAATGATGTAAAAAGGTCATTTCACCCAAAACCTAAATTACACATGGTTTGGCTACGTAGTTGGCCAAACCGTGTGCACCTCACTATTCAGGTGACACACCTCTCATGGCCCATAGTGCATGTTTAGAAAAATTATGCACATTCCATGCCCACCCTTTGTCTCATCCCATCAAGCCCGAATTAAACATTCATGGTTTAGACGAATCCTATGGCACCCTTATGGATCCGCACGGTTTGAGGTGTATGTTTATAAATAATTGTTCGCTAACTATGATCCACTCCTATTTTCTCTGAAAACTAATGATCGAAGCTCCAAATAAGAATAGGATGCTCTCAAACCCTTCTTTAAAACCTATATAACATTTATAAGGATAAAAAAGGTGTTTTAACTAAGAATTAATTTCTCTTTACCTTATATAAAAAACCATGATCTTACACAAAGTTTATCCATATAATTCCAATGAATTTTGTTTCTCCCATTATTGTGTCTCCACCAAATGTTCAAAATATGGGATTGTATATGGACAATAAATGAGATCAGGAGATTCAATAGGGGCATGACATATCTTTGGGTCAATGGTATCTCTAAATTTATGAGCTTTTCCTTCCATCTTTATAGATCCTCTTAGTTTTCCTGCCCTGAATCATTTTTTCAAATATATCAAGAATACTTGAAAATAATTATTTTTTGTATTGATAGATTTTCATGGAGAGCCTGGGCCATTTTTTTTTGTTTTTCAGCCACTAGAATACCTAAGAGTCTGTTGAGATCATTCTTCCTACCCAGTTGGACACCATAGATAAAGGTGACTTTAAATCTCACTAGATTGATAGAATGACCGGATTCCCTCTCTTAATTGTAGATAAGGTTGCAGATTGATATGTATTCTATATGGGAATCTCTTGAAAATAAAAGGATATCGTTATTGAAAAATAAATGAGACATGGGATGACTATCATGACCCGAACCACTAAACCTCCCCTGGATGGCGACAATCATCGAAAATCATAACTAAATGGGGAGGCATTTTCCTAATGTACCTATATGCATGCACCCATAAATCTGCATGATGAAGTAAAGAGGAATAAAAGAAAACATGGTAACATCTAGAGTAAAATCTATGCATGTAATAACCTCTAGTGGAAGAAGGGTACGATAGCGTTATATTAAAAACAAAGGGTAAAATACACTCCCAACCAGAAAAGATGTCCCAACATAACAATAACTGGAAATGTAAATGTTGATAGATTCTAGCTCTAGATATCTAATCCCCGATCACTACACATAGTCAAATTCACCTTGGTATCCCGGTGCTCTTATAAAATCACCTCCAACCTATCTTTTAATTGCATAAGACCCGACACATGTGAGAAATTTCCATATAGGGGTGAGTATATACATAAGCAGTAGGAAATCATAAAATCCAAAGTGGAAAAAATAGAAGATATTATAGTAGTAACCATGTGGAGGAACCAAATCTCACTATTGTTACACACAGTCAGGGGGGAACAATATCAATGTGGAGGAACCAAACCTCACTATGATAAGGGGGTTCCACTCAGTAGATAAATAGAGGACCCAAAAACTAATTCATTAGGGGGAAGCCACTTAAAAGGCATGGGACCTATAACATAGTCCTTTAGGGATGTTACTCTCAATTATGGAGGACACAGGACCAAGTGTTGTATAAGGATGCTACTCAATGCGTATCGAAACTACGCCATAGTATATCAGGGAGTTACCACTCATAAAGAATATAGAGGACCCATGCCCCAGTCCATCAGGGGGATGACACCCAATGGACAGGTGGTGGAACCATATCCTAGTGTGTTAGGGTTGTTCCACTCAGTAAGAAGATACGGGACCCATTCCTTGGTCTGTCTGTGGGATTACACTGAATATATAGGTACAAAACCCATTCTCTAGTTCATCAATTTGGGGGGATCCACTTAGTAGGATGATAGATGATTCACACCTTGGTCTATTAAGGGGATGCCACTAAACTATGGAGGACCCACACCCTAATGAAATAAGGGGATGGAATCCCACCCTAGTTCATTAGGGGGGATCCAATCAATACTTGTATGAGGAGTATATGGGACCCACACCCTATCATTATAGGGGGTTGTTAACCTCATCCAATCTTTGATGATATGTCATGATCATGTCATTGAAAAGAATCACCTGATGAATCATCACAGACAGATGATCTCGTATCATATCTCAAAATCCACCAAGAATTCCACCATCACATTCTTTGGGAAAAAACATAGGATAGGCTACTCTCACGCTAAAATATGAGTGAAATCGAAAGAGATATGAGAGGTAGAAGATTTTTTAATAACTACACAGTGTGTAAGGGTTCCACATAGCGTGTGACCCCGATCATCTACCTATCTATGTCATCATCTAGACATGGATCAGTGTCCATGTCAACATTCAAGACATGTATGAGTCTCACATGATGTGTCTTTGGCACCTGGGCCTCGCCTGTGTCCTCATGGATATGTCGGTGTAATCTTTCCAATGCCTGTGTACTCTAGTACAAGTTGTGTCCTCCCACATGGGGTTTTTCCTATGTGGTTATATCACAAGGTGCACCTATCATGGGTGGATCACATATCATGTGGCCCAACCACATGGTTTTTGATCCTTATCTTTCTCAAAATCCTAGTGTCATGGACCATTGGGTACTACACAGTGTGTGTTCATCAGAATACATGTCGCGTAGTTGTTTTTTACATAGATAATTAGATCTATCAGGAGGATCCTAGATACACACCAAAAATCAGAGTTCTAGACAGTAGCCACATGGAATATGTTGAAAATTAGGGTAACATGATCAGACATTGATTTCTAGCCCTCTAGTGGTAGCAAATTGGATCATGAAACCCCACTTCAAGCCGCCACGACCTCGTGCACTTCCCGTAATCACTGCCTCTTAGTCCCAGATCCCAAATCCATGGGAATCATCACTTATATCCCATATTGGAACTTTATTTTTCTAAAAAAATATAATCTGGTCATTATGAATATATCCACCATGAATATAGGCATTCGATCACACTCTGAACTTCTTGAAAATAGTGGAATTTTGACCCCATGCTCCAGCGATAAGGAATGCAGATAACGTGTGGGGAAAAGGAATAAGACAAAACGTGATATCATAATTTTTCATTTGTTCCTATAAAATGATCACAAAATTATTGATATACATGGTGGAAAATATGGAATAATGATAATATAAATTGAATTCATTTTATATCCAATAAAGGGGCTCAAGAAATGAATTTATTTAAATACAAATAAATTTTTAATATATGTGATCATGCTAAATAATTATTCACAATGTCATAAAACACGGATGATGAGTCCTACCTTGATTATGATCAATCATTAGTGAATAAAATATTTTTTAATTACATGGTAGAACTTTTGAGTTTTTTTCCCCTCAATTCACCTTGATCTAGTTTTTGGTCATCATCTGATCTCAACCATCCAATGAAGAATGGTGGTGGATACTCTAAAAAATTCTAGGGTAATGATTCCAAACCTGATGAAATCGCATAATGACATTTTTATAGAGGTTTAGGTTTAGTTCATTTAAATTAAAATAAAAAATTAATCATTTATTTTAATTTAAATGCACCTACCAATGGATACCTTTACAGAACTTACTGCACCGACTAACTTTAGGTTATTCCTATGTTAAAACCCACATTATAGATTAAACTATGGTCTTATATTTACAATCCAATGCTCCATTTGAGTGTTATCCCATTTTTTCTGAAAAACTATGTCTTTGTGATATAAAATAAATTTAATAATATTTTATAAAATTCCTTCTAGTCTCACTAGGAATTTGAAATCTCCGACCATCATATCTCTTTGATCCAAAAATATTCCTTAGTTTATTTCAAACTCATACAAGAAAAAATGAGAGTCTCTGCATTATTACATCCTTCAAGATTTTCATCCCTGAAAAGAAAAAAACTAAGAAAAATGGTGGGGATACTGAGCCCTCATCTGGCTCTAATGATCCTAGGAGCTCTTATGTATTCTCTCTTGATGTCACAACACATGAACCCTGGGAATGGTCTCTCTATGAATGATCATCTCCTTCTAATAATAGATTGCCACTGGATTTTCTATGAAGGTGGATCAATCCTCAAGGACCAGTAAAACCTAGTCAATAATGTCGGTATGGTTTTGCACATATCTTACTAGATATAATAAATGGAAGACATCATGAACCCACTCCAACCCTCTGAAAGATTTCCAAATTCCCAAATAACCCCATGTATTACTTTCCCCTAGAAGAATCTTTGCAATCCTCATCGTGGGGAAACTCTCAGGAAAATGTGGTCTCCCTACTCAAACACCAAAGGCCCATGATATCAATATGCATAATATTTATTCCTTCATTGAGCTTTTCTCATCCACCCAATGATCACCTAGACCATCTATGTCCTCGCATGTACGATCTCTAGCATGAAAAGTGATGCCTCAATGAACTTATTATAGTATAAGAGTGACCTGAAAATTATCCCTTAGAATGCCTCAAAGGGTTCAGTACTGGTCATAGAGTGATAACTATTATTATATGGAACCTCTATAAAAGTTAAGTGATCCTCCCAACTCTGACTGAAGTTTAACCTGATGTCTATAAACATATCCCCATTCACCTAGATAGTGAACTTAGTCTACCCATCATTCTGTTTGTGGAATGATTTACTCATCCACATCTGGGTTCCAAATACCTCTTAAATGCCTCTCCACAATCATGACGTGAATGTCACATCATGTTTTGGTATAATCATCGAGGGTACCTGGTGAAGGCATACGATCTTCCACACATTCATCTGCCCTAAAATATCCATCTAACTCTGATATATGATAGAAAGGATGTGTACAAACATTCTATGTCAGTCAACTATCACCTAGATGGAATCATGGAATCATGCCATCTATGAATTCCCTGTCATGATGTTCATGGATATTCCATCCCATTTGGAGTCTAGGATATTAAGTGGTTGCAATAAACGTCTTATAACATGGTGGTCTACTACACCCACTAACATGTGAGACACTGAGAGATGAACTTAGCCACGCTCTGCCTCATTCCAGCCCACCAAAACTATTGTTGAAGGCCTCTGTCCACATTTCCTAATCTGAGATGTACAACCAACAGAGAAGTGTGAAACTCCATAACCTCCTCTCTCTACATGTCCAGAATCACCGTCCATCCCTGAAAAAGTATGATGTGATTCCCTCATTTAGAATATTCATGTGGTGAAACTCTTAATGATATTTATTCATGTAGGACCTCATTGTTGATGTCACCCCACAAATCCTCCCTCACACACTCAATAAGAAGAAAAGTCAATGCCACCAAGTGAAGAAAAATTGTACACTCCTCTTCTACCAAGGTCAATTCTAAATAATCCAACCGCTAAGGTTCCTCTACCAATAGACAAGATCTAGAATTAGTTCTATGGTAATTCACCAAAATTTTTCCCCTCCTTATATTTTTAAATATCTCAAACTCATAGTCCTATAGGAACTCAACCCACTGACTTTTTACGAGGTTTAAGTCACTCTATGCGAATAATTCCCAAGAAATCTATTAGTCTGAGTAAAATAACACACTCCCATAAGTTAGTTCCTCCAAATACTCAGAGAAAATAATACCACTATAAAATCTAAATCACGAGTTATGTTGTTTGTCTCATGGGGTATCAACTACCTAAAACCATATGGGATCACTACCTGCCTATAAATCAACATGAAATTTAGGCCACCTCGAGATGTATCACAATATTCTACATAATCCATGCCCTCCTTTGATAGTCTCAACACAATAGCACTTTTCAACCTCAGCATCCACTCCTCAAAGCCTCTCTAGCACTGCACAGTATAGGTAATCATATTCCGTTTCCATGTTATTTATGTTAAAGGGGATGCAATCCTAGACAAGTTAGTGATAAACCTATTATATTACACTTCCAATCCATGAAAGCTATGTACCTCTAAAATCTTTTTCAATGGATTTAAGTAAATCACTACATTAATGTTTTACCGGTCCACAACTAATCCAATATTAGAAATGAAATTACCTATAAACTGAAACTCACTAATACATAATCAAAACATCAAGATATTACAATAAAGCTGGTGCTCTTGTAGAATGTCTAAGACCATCCTCAACTACATTGCATGTTCCGCATCTGGCATAGAGTAATGTCATCAATGAATACAAGTAAAAATAAATCTTGGTGTGGTATAAATATTTGGTTAATTAAATTCATAATCATAGTAGGGGAAATAACCACATATAAAAACATCATTATGAAATTATAATGTGCATAGTGACATCAGAATTCCAGATTTGTAATATCAACCTCATTATCCCTCAACTTCTGGTAGCTGGACCTGATATTGATCCTTAAGAACCATCTCATCCTTGAAACTAATCAAAGAGGTCATAAATCCTCAAACGGGTTACTTATTCCTTATCATGGACTAGTTCAAGTGATGATAATCAACACAAAGACACAATCTCTTATCTACATTTTTTACAAAAAAACATGTGTTGACCATGTTGATACATTGGGTCTAATGAAACCATCCTATTGAAGTTTCTACAGCTGCACCCTCAGCTCTGGAATCATGGTAGGCGCCATACAATTTTTTGTAGAAGATATCAGAGTGGTTGTGAGGTGCACTTTGAAAAAAAATCCATCTACCTTCTCGGAGGTAGTCCTAGAATGTCTTTGGTGAAGATGTCAATATAATCCTCCATGACTGAAGGTATACAGATGCTTGAAGATCCCACTACACCAAGGGTTATGCTCACCAACTGATGGAGGATTCTTGATGCTGATTTCCATCACAGAGTCTAAATGAATGTAGAGGGAAATATCTTTAACCCAAAGTGATTCATCCTTTGACGAAACATCAAAAATGGACAAAGGCATGTACCAAGATTCAAATGCACATGGGTCGCGCAAGTTCCACCTAGGTCGTGCAAGTATACTTACGCGCCTCTTAGTGGTCGCACAAGTGACTTGCGCGACCTCTTAGAAAACCACCCAGGGTCTTCTCCAGCCTATAAATACCCCTATGCCCCACCCCATTTGGAGGAAAAAATAATTCTAGAACCTCCAAATTGAGCTCCCTGTGCCCAAGTCTCTTCTTGAAGCTTCCGAACACTTCTAAGGTAATTTTTACCTAGAATGGAAGATCTAAAGAGGGGGAGGAAAGCATATGTGTTGAAACTCATCAACCCTTGCGCTCCTGAGTGGCCAGTGCTTAAGCGAACTAGCCACACTTACGCACCGCCCTACTACTTCACCAGAACTTGTGCACCATCTTCTGGAAAGCCTCTACGGATAATACAAAGGTTTTGAGCCATGTCACACCCATGTATTACCCTAAGGTCAAAAAATCGCGCAAGTACCTATGTGTCGCGCAGGTATACCTGTGCGACCCGAACTTGCGCACCCACGTAGTACCTGCGCGTCTGCTAGTACTTGTGCGCCCTATCTTTTTGGGTGCCCCTTCCTGCCCATTTAACCCCTCTTATGCCATTCCACCTCTCCTATTCTAGATTAAGCCTTCAAGACACTCTTCAAAGCCATTTATGGCATGTTTTCTTGATTTATTTCCATATCCGAAAGGAATTCCCTAGAACATCTCTCAAAACATAGTGATTTACACATCTTTACATCACTAAAGTTAGAGAGTTCATTCATTCAACCTCATACTTTAAAGATGATAGAATCCCTTAATACTGGGCATCCTCCTTAGGAATAAGCCCCAAGTCCTCATTAATTTGGGAATCCTCTTTAGGAGTAAGCCACAGTCATAATTCCCTTAACTTGGGCTTCTTTTCCAAGAGTATGCCCCAGTCACCAAGTTCCCAAATATGGGCATCTTCCTCAGAAGTAAGCCCCAACCATAATTCCTTTAGCCTGGGCTTCTTCTTCAGGAGTAACCCCAGTCTCAAGGTCTACAAATTTGGGAGTCCTCCTTAGGAGTAATCCGCAAGTCCCTTAATTTCTCAAAGTCCCTTAATCTGGCCCTCCTTCTCAGGAATAAGCCCCCCTCATAATTTCTCTTAACTAGTTTTAATTTACTTTTGATTTGGACTTCCTTATCAGGAGTAAAATTCAATAATAATTCCCCTCTTAACTTGGGAATCTTCCATAGGAGTAAGCCCCCATATTAGAGTATCCAAATCTCCATGAAGCACATATACCTTTATGGACCCCGTTCCTGGATTTTTTCCCTTAAGTAAATCTTAATCTTCATCTATTTGGGCAGTCATACATACATAAGCCCCACATCTTTTCTTATGATTGCATCTTTCATGGCACAATTCTCTGATTTTTCCAATACCTCTTGTTTCTCACACCAAGAAAGGCTCACGTGAGCTTAGAGTGTAAAAGTAATTATGACATCTTTCTTTGAGACATCAATCTTAAACATCATGCTCCCTTACTCAAACTATGTGGGTTCTGATTCCTTCTCTAAACAAGGATACGTAAGTAGCCCATCTGTGGGTACGATCCCAACTCTGAAATAATCCATGTCCTTCTGAATGACAATAAACTTCAAGTGCCCCACTGAGTGGTTTTAAAACCAGTATGGTCATCATAATGACCAAGAGAATTTTTTGTATTAAAGGATACCATTGACTAATAATATCTAACAAATACAGATGATTCTCTATCGATGAAGAACCTCGAATACATATAAAATATTTTCTAAATTTCCTACATATTTAATCATTGATTGTCAGATCAAAAGGAAATATCACTTTATTCATGGTAATGTAATAAAGATTCCTGAACATAAACTTAAATCTATAAAGAGAGTCCGAGAGTAGACAATAATTCCCCTCAAAAATGTGTGATGAGTCTGACCTCCCATCCTCTCGACTAATGAAAATTCCTAAGCCTCATCAGTCCACAACTAATGAGCGCCTACCTTTGGAAAGTAGGTCCAAATGGATACGGAATCATTGGATGTTTCTGGTTCTATGAACAAACCCGGTAGAAACCGATTGGAATGTTTGAACCTTTAATCAACGAGGTCATCCCCAATTCCAGAGGAAAAAAAATGGGGAACCCGACGTGAATCATTAACCAAGTTAAAGTGATGTTTTGCCTATTTTTTGGCCCCTATTTAAACTCAATGAGAGGGCCAACAAAGTAATCAATAACATATATGCTCATCCAAAAGATGTAGTGGCCGGACTTATCTTGATTATGTGTGTTATATCAAACAGGTACTCTTTTCCAAGATCTTCAGAATTTCCAAAATGGCTTCTCTTAAGTTCAAATCTGTGAAAACTTCTACTGTGAATGCCACTACTGCTACTACTGCTGGATCGTCGTCCACTCTGAGGAAGACATCACCTACTCAACATCTTTAGCGCTGGGTATCAAATGCACTAGTTAAGGAGTACCATCAAAACGGTACTATTCCGACTCTGGAGGCCGCTAGAGAAGCCCTCCATGTCAATAATTCAACCTAGTCATCCGGACAGCGAAGACCATCGATCAAGAAGTATGCAGTGCTAATCACCGTCTCCAACCATTTCGGGTCGTTATCCCCAGAATGCAATCACCCTTAACTACAATATTCTGAGGAGGTGAATGAGCAGGTCCCCTAGGCCTTAATTCAAGGGGAAAGGAGTCCTTCCCAAGGGCTACAATCAACAATCGTCACCATAATCATACAACAGTGCGCCCTCAACATGATGAGGGTATCAACTCCAGGCGTTCGGCTTAGGTTCCTCGAACCCTAGAAGGAAAGACAAACTGCCAGAGGTGAAATCCCATCAACAGTGAGTAGGTTCTCATCTCTGCCATATCTATAGAAACCCACCAACCTAACTTGGTGGAAAGCAATGAGCGGGCACATACAACCGTCTGTTTTAATTCCGCTGCCCAGCAGACTCATCTGACAGCAACGCACCAATCCCGCCCAGCAATTCTGGCAGAGTATTATAGACAAGAACATACACCTATTTATAAATCATCGGCTAGTCAGTAGGCATATCTGAATACCTATGAGAGATCTCTTCAACCACATTTGGCGAAGTGCAGTCAGCATGCACATACACCTGCTAGTATTGATGAAGCCCACCAACAGTCTCGTTTGGTAGCATTCGGAGAAGTCAGTCGGAAAGCTCCGATGAAAAACAGGAGGTAGACTCAACTCTATGCCCCCACACATGAGTACTTTCAGGATTCATTGATAGGTAAAGGAGGACAGGAGAAGGAACAAACACCTACTCCATGCACGGAATGGACGTATATCTCCGTTCCGACAGCTGAATTCCCCAAGTATATTATATCAATGGTGAAAGAGCAGAAGAAAATCCCTGCTCATATTCTGGATGCCTTCCAGGATATTATAACATCTTCAGCAGTATCTCAGGGGAAGAAACATAAATCTATCCCTACGAGTGAAGTGACACATCAACAATTCACTCTGAAATAGACACATACATCTGTTCCAGTCCAAGAGGGTTGTGGGGCATTCTCCCTCATATCATACAGACATCCAAGTCAGGAAGATACACTTGATTTGAGTGGATATCGTCAGCCTAACCTGGCCATCTCTCCTGATCAGGCACATACCCCTGCTCATAGTATCCAATTTCTTCAACAAGTGGTTTCCAAGGTGAGTAATAAGGCGTCTAAGAAGAAGACCCACCTATCATAGTTATGAAACCAAGGGCCAATTTGTAACAAGGCCTTACTCGATGCTGGAGTTCTTGAAGCCCTTAAACAATTATCTGTTGGAATTCAAGATTCTACTCTTTCAGTTCCCAATAGTTGGAACATTATTTCCGAAGGTCTATATGAGATACTTCCTCATGAAGGCTTGCTTCATGACAATTCGGTCAATCTCGATGTTTCATCTTCAGATAAGAGCCACAGGAACCCTCTGTGTGGTCAGAAGACAAAGAAGCAAGAGATCTCATCTTTTCCTATAACCCACCATGGTGGTACTCCCCATGATGATGAATTTCGATGCAAAATTCTTCTCCGCAGTAGTGATGCACATTGCCCGGAAAATGCTCCAGTGGGCAATATAGTGTCGTGAAAGCCCTCTTCTATTGAGGCACTTGAAAATGTGAAGCCAGTCAGGTATAATGCTTTACCAATAGCAGGTAAAATACTTTCTCAAACAGAAGATTTCCCAGGGTGTAGGTTATTATCTGAACCACCTCTAAGTCATGCATCTTCTAGTTTGATCAGTGATTTCTCTACCAATCTTGTTGAATCCGATGAAGCAACAAGGAAGGACCAGCTCTGGTCTAATCAGGTAGAATAATATTCATCGAATGATAAATAGGAAGTGATGAATATGAGAAAACAACTGGAGAAAGGTGATGTTTCAGTCATGTTTTGGTCTTTGGCGTACTCGCAGTATGACATGCTAAAAGTGTGATGAATGATTGTATTCAAGATATCCGTCTCAAAATATGGAAAACTCTTTGTCAGTTGAAAAAAAAATTATCTTATGATGAATATGAAAATCATGTCAAGATAATAGAAGGGTTACAATGCCAGATTTATTTGGCATCTCTCTCAGTCACTCGAAATTCGAAGGCTGAAAAGCAGCAGAGATCCCTTCAATGTTCATGCATAGGCACACTAAGAAGATTTTGCCAGTTAATTGCCAATGCCTCATTTGGTATTCATGTCAGAGGATGGGGTGTTCATGGAGCACTATATTTCATTGTACTCTACAGTCATAAAAGCCCTTCGAAAATGGTCTCATGCAATGTCATTTCCCATGGCTGGCCAAAGTCAATGGGCTTTGTTTGTAATCAAAAGCTTTCCCAAGAACAGGCTTCAACTAGTTCCTCTCAAAATCAAGCATACAAGGAACATGTTTTTGAATTAATCCTGCATTCAAGCGATTGAGAATATCGAACATGCCTCTCGTATGGATCAAGCACATCACCAACTGATAGAAGTGTCAGAAATTATCCAACGGTCTTTTGAGCCGGGTGATAAAAGTGGATGCAAGTTGATGCATCCACCTAATTTCAGGACTATGGTATGCAAGATCAGGAGAGATTTCAAGAAGGTCTCAGATATAGCATCTGAAGAGCCACCCAGGCTAGCCAGACTGGGGACTCTTTTAAACCAACCCTCAGAATCAACAAATTGGATTCGAGGAGTTGAAAGGGAACAGTAGGAACAGCCCCAGTCCACCGGACTGGGTACTTTTTCAAATCCTCAATCACTCCCTCAGAGAATGTCAGTCTTCTCTCGATTGGGGAAGAAGCCTCAAGAGGAATGAAGATCCAAATTATCAAGAGATTCCCTCCAAATTACGGTTCATCAATAAGTTCCTGAGGGATCGAATCAACAAAAGGAAATGTCTCGTCAAAGACATTGAAGAAGACAATATCACAGAAATGATGATAGAAGGGATGTGAAGTGTTATGCATCAATCAATGTCATCAATGTCGTTGTTGCTGATCCTCCAGAACACGAGGCTCACTCATGGGACTCAGATGAAGAGGATCCTGCTCAAGAAGATGTACGCACGGACAGAAATGAAGACGGTGTGTATACAAGAAATCAAAAGATTACTCAAAACCTAGGTAATCCTTCAAGTAAACCACTTCCCCCTCTCTGAAATGGATCCAGCAAAGGGAGGGGAAAGAATCAGGTTACATATCCTTCCTCTGAAGAAGGCCAATCGCTCTCATTAGAGAAAAGATTTTGCGCAAAAAGAGGACGAAATGAAGGAATTGAGGAGGTTGAATGCAGAACTACTTTAGGGCAGTATTTCTCCTAAGTGTGCTAGAGTCATTCAGTCAAGGGAATTTGTTGCAGCTACTGAGATGGATCAATAATATCATCCTCTATCAATACATCCTAATAGGTCTTATCCTACGTGTCAAGTGCACCAAAAATTGACGGTGCTACCATCATTTGCAGCACCAGCCACCACATCTGTCCAAGCTCCAGTAATTCCACCTGTCCAAGTCCAAGTTCAACTGGATGTTTCTCAAAAGTTAATAACTACCATTAAGTCATTAACAGCTCGGTTAGAGACTATGGAAGAGAGTCATGTTCATGTTCAACCAGAAAACAGATCTTACCCTAAATGGGTAGATTCAATCCCTCCCCCATCAGGTTTTGGGAACCCCGTATTCCCTATTTTCAATGGATCGGGCGATCCTAAATATCATTTGATGCATTATTTGTCTTGTTGTGGTCCAATGATGGGAACTCAAGAACAACAAGAAGTAGTGAAAGTCAGATTCTTTGTGTGAACCATGCAAGGACCAGCTTTTGTTTGGTATACAAGCTTGTAATCCTGGTTAATTACCGTGTGGGAGGATCTTTTCCAACAATTCCTTCTTCAGTTCAGCTCAACTTTTCCAAAGACAACAGTTTTCGATCTTACAAACTGTAAGCAAACAGAGAATGCAACGGACTCAGATTTCATTGCTCGCTAGAATGGATTAACATATTCCCTAATCTTAGCACTCCCTCAAGAAGAACTATTGCCAATCTGTGTGGAAAATCTACGTGA
Organism: Viscum album; assembly: GCA_963277665.1. Taxonomy (NCBI): domain Eukaryota; kingdom Viridiplantae; phylum Streptophyta; class Magnoliopsida; order Santalales; family Viscaceae; genus Viscum; species Viscum album. The sequence goes on along the minus strand of OY728134.1, from coordinate 1,021,393,822 downwards.
AGAATTAGGCATGTTGTTGATCCCTGTGAAATACACAGGAGGATTTAGGGACATTACTCTAATCTCTCAATAGATTGAAGATTCCCTTATACAGACTAAGGCTAAATCTCTTGTAATTCAATCAGCTCTGGGAAGGAGAATCGGTAAAGCAGAAACTACTACAGTTATGCTTAAATAAGAACCTGTACCTGGTTCTACTTCAAAACCTTCATCATCTCAAAGAGCTCCACCTCCAGAGCGTCAACAACAGAGGTTGTTTCGTCAAGATGATAAATGTGATCAAAGATGAAAACAATTTGAGTGATTTAAGAGTAAAGTCTACTCTTTCCGAAAAGAACACGTTCCTGGCTACTTCATTTCGGCTCTGGAAAATAATTTGATTTAGTTTCCAAGGCCCAGAAGGCCAAACAAGGAAGGAGATGAAGACCGTCCCAATTATTTCCCCTTTCATAAAATGTTGGGGCATCCCATCCAGTAGTGTTTTGTCTTCAAAGACCTCCTGCAAAATATGGTCGACTCGGGACAAGTCAAACTATAAGGCTCTTCAGCCCAGGTAGCATGTTTTACTGCTATATTTCCAGAGGAAGAAGGTAAATGTCAAGAAGACAAAAGCAAAAATGCACAAAAATATGACTCTTGGTTGGTCAAAAAATGATCAACTGAACTCATTCCATTTTGAAAACTCAATTGAAGAAACCAATTGTGTCTTCTTCCATGAATTCCACAACAAAAACCTCTTCATCAGTGGGAAAATCCACAAAGAAACGACATAATTCCAAGAAATTGGAACAATCATAAGAAGATGAGTATGTGTCAAAGACCAAGTTGTCTTCGACTCTGGAAGATTTCATGCCATCTAATTCAAAGAAAAGAGAACTGCCCCACCATACGACATGACCTAAACAGGATAATCAGACAGAGTCTTCATCAGATGAAGTGTTGATCTTCGGTTATGTTAATATTATTCAATGGATAGATCTGCATGCCAGTCACAGTTTCGATTTTGATGAGCATGAGTTCCCTGTATCAAACAGAGGAATCAGAGGATATTCCAATGGCTCAGGATATAGGGGAAGACGTGGATCTTTCAGTGGAAACTATTCCAATTCTACCTCTGCTAGAACTATGTATGCAGCAGAAACTAGTGGCAGAGCCCTTCAACGAGCTCAACAAGAACAAGCAAGTTTTTCCACACAAGGAAAACTCAGTCCTGACATAATTATTCTGGAAGATCGGTTGAAGGTTCCATCTTCTTCTTCTCAACAAGTATATAGACCTAATTGGTCTAATCATCCAAAGCCAGGAGTATTAACAACTCCTACCTCGATACAAGATGCATCAACTTCCAAAACATCAACTTCCAAGTCACCTAATAGACCACATGTTCCTGTTGGGAAATGCAGACATTTGGATCAAAAGAATGATGTATTGAAACCCCTGGCCCATGTACTATCCATGTTATCAATTTTGGATGCCTTGAATTTATCAAAGGATCTTCGGGAGGCACTCATTGTGGCTTTGTCAAGTCCTCAAGAGTTTGAAACTGAAATTGCTACAGCTGAAGCCTACCATGTTGAAAATAACCCTGCAGAATGCCATGCAGTGATATCTTTCATAGATGAAGATAAAGATGATGTCGTGCATGGACACATTAGACCATTGTATTTATCTGGAAAATTCAATGGTGTGGACATCCGAATGGATTTCATTGATAATGGTTTAGGAGTCAACCACATCCCCATTCGTTCACTTTGTCGATTGGGACTCAAGGAATATAATTTCTCTCCTTCTACTATTATGTTACAAGAGAATGATAAAAATGAACAAGAACCATTAAGAGAGATTACACTCAGAACTCTATTTGGATATCTTGTATCCAATTTATATTTCATGGTTTTTGATCAAGACTATGCATTCAACATCTTGCTTGGAAGACCCTGGCTACATCAACATGCGGTTATCCCTTCATCATAACATCAATGTCTCAAATATTGTTTCGATTGTCAAGTTGGGACATTGTATGGTGATAAGGCCTCGTTCAAGACATGTGAATCTCAATACATTGAGGTGGAATTCTATCACATGAAGGGAAAGGAGAAATCCACAAAGGGAGCTTACCGAAGTTAATGCTCCATATGGTTTGGAGAAGATTCCAGTAAATCCATTTTCACATGTGAGTACAGATTATGTGTTTCCTATAAGTCAAATTTACAAGATAGACCCAAATCAAAATACTCTTATGTAAATATCCATAATGTCAATTATGGAAATTGAGCCAGACAACATGGGAGAAATTGGTGAGCCACTAAGCAGTGATGAAAGCCCAAATGGAGATGTCATTATTTCATCTGGTGAAATCTAGCAAGTTTATACTTCACCAACTAGGACATAAGTAGTGATAGCTGTGTCAGGGGTGAATAATGATGTTGATTATCAATACATAATCTCCTCTTTATTACCCATGGAAGTCCCTTCATCATCAATTGGGTCAGAAATGGAAGATTATTCTTCAAGATGTTCAAATTTTAACATCTCTTCTGATCATGGAAATTCTGCTTCATCATCCACTATGCAAGTAGAAATGGAAGAAATAACACATGTTGAAGAAGAAGAAGAAGATCTTAGGGATGCACCTCCAACATTTGAAGATGGTATCTCTACCATTGTGGATGAACTCAGTGAAATAAATCAGGGTATAAAAGAAGATCCATGCCCCAATTTAATTAGTGTGGCCATGACACTTGAACAGCAAGATATGTATATTTCCGTTCTAAAGAAAAATTGAGACATATTTGCTTGGAACTATACAGAGATGCCAGGACTTGATCATGATGTTTCCACTCATCGTTTGGGTTTACCAGAAGAGCATTGAGGATTCAAACAAGCTGCTATAAGAACACACCCAACCTATGCTTCCAAAATTAAAGATGAATTGGATAAGCTTATCAAAGCTAACTTGGTCTGAGAAGTTCAATATCCCAAATGGTTGGCTAATATTGTCCCAGTGGAAAAAGAATAATGGGAAAATTAGAGTTTGCATTGATTTCAGAGATCTTAATCGGCATTGTCCTAAGGATGATTTTCTTGTTCCAATTACAGAACTCTTAATTGATGCAACAGATGGCTATGAAGATCTTTCCTTCATGGATGGATATTCATGATATAATCAAATCTGAATGGCTCCAGATGATGAGGAATCCATAGCCTTCAGAGCCCCCCAGGGCGTGTTTTTCTATCGGGTAATTCCCTTTGGCTTAAATAATGTAGGTGCAACATATAAACGTGTCATGCATTTTATCTTCAAACCCTTTTTAGGAATGTTTGTTGAAAGTTATGTGGATGACTTGGTGGTCAAATACAAACAATGTTCTAATTACTTTGATGATTTGGAAATCATATTCCATAAACATCAACAACATAATTTGAAGATGAACCCCTTAAAATGTGCTTTTGGGGTAACCTCAGGAAAATTTCTTGGCTTCGTCGTACGCCATCGTGGTATCGAGGTCGATCCTGAGAAGACAAATCAAATCCTTGTTATTTTACATCCTCAAAATTTAAAGTAATTAAGAGGACTTCAAGGACACTTGGCCTATATTGGGCGTTTCATCCCCAATTTGGCAGGAAAAAGTTTACCCTTCACCAAATTAATGAAGAAGGGAGTCACTTACCAGTGGACTAAAGAATGCCAAGAAGCTTTTGATATTCTCAAGAAGTATCTCTTGAGTCCACCGGTGTTAATTCCACCTGTTGAAGAAAGGACACTTATCCTCTATGTGACAGCTTTAGAGCGATCATTGGGTTCCTTTCTTCTCAGAAGAATGATGCTAGGATTGAAAATAGCCACTATTATCTAGGTCGGACTATGCTTGAAGTAGAAACCTTATATTAAAGTATTGAGAAGTGCTTCCAAGCATTAATCTTTGAACTTCAGAAGTTGAGACACTACCTGCAACATAATAAGGTCCAATTGGTATCTCGCAATAACCCGCTCAAATTCATCCTTAGTCATCCAATGATCACATAACGTCTGGCATGTTGGGTAGTTATGTTTCATAAATTTGATAATCAAAATGTGTCTCAAAAGGAAATAAAGGTCCAAGCTCTGGTTGATTTCCTTGTCGAACACCCTTTAGTAGAAGATACATATTCAGATATTGAACTCCCTGATGAGGAAGTGTTCTCTATTCAGGATAGTCCTCGGGAATGCGAAATGTATTTTGATGGTGCTTTTAGAATTCCAACATGGAAGAAAATGGAATATCCTAAATTCAATAAGTTTGGATTAGGAATTATTCTTATTTTCCGAGAAAAGGCATTTCTACCTTATTCCTTCTCATTATTGGGAGGTGGTACAAATAATGAAGCGGAATACCAAGCTCTCATCGCAGGCTTGTAGTTGGCACTTCAAGAACTAGTGAATCACTTAAAGGTGAAACATGATTAAGACCTGGTAATCATTCAAGTAAATGGGGATTATAGAATCAGAAATGAAGAACTAATCCCTTTGCATGATTACGTCAAAGAGTTAATGGAGTAATTTCCTACGGAACCGACATTTTCTTAAGTCCCGAGATCACAAAATGCCCAAGATGATTCACTGGCTAATATAGCCACAGCTCTAGAAGATCCAAATCGGGACAAAACAACCATCAGTATTGACCATCTTCATATAATTTCACCTTATGTTCGAACCAGAACAGAGGAGATCAATGAAATTAGTCTCATTCCTGAACCGTATGGTCATACTACATGATGGATGACACCTATCAAGGAATACCTTCAAAATAGAACACTTCCAGCTGATAGAGCTGGGAAAGAACAAATCCAGCGATGTGTGGTCAATTTTACTCTTAATGATAGCCCAGATCACCTATAGAAAACTCTCTACAAGTGTGGTTTTGGTGGAGTTCTCTTCAGATGCATTGATGGTGAATAGAAAATGGTTGTCATGAAAGAAGTACATGCAGGAGTCTGTGGTGACCACCATTCTAGACATAGACTGTCTGATCAGATTCGAAGGATTGGATACTTTTGTCCTTCAGTGATACAAGATTGTGTTGATTTCATAAAGAAGTGTAATTAATTTCAAGTACATGCCAACATTATTCATCAACCTCCAGAGTTTCTTCATACAGCTAAATACTCTGGCCATTTTCCACATAGGGATTGGATGTAGTGGGACCTCATCCTTTGGCTACAACCAACCAGTTGATGTATATTCTTACTGCTACTGACTTCTTTTCCAAATGGGAAGAGGCAATACCTCTCACAGAAGTCAGTTCTAAATGCATTTTTAGCTTCCTCAAGTCTAACATCATTACCAGATTTGGTATCCCTCATACCATACTGACGAACAATGGCACCAACATCTGTTCATCTTAGGTGAGGAAGTTGTATCAGGAATACAACATCAAATCCAATCATTCATCTCGGTATCATGCAGCGGACAATGGACAGATTGAAGCTTTCAACAAGACTCTATCAAATATGCTGCAAAAGATGGTGGATAAAGATAAGAAGTCATGTCCTGATAAACTCTTTCATGATTTATGGGATTATCAGCCCACCACCCGCACTGCAACGCGGTCAACTCTATATTCATTGGTATATGGAATGGAAGCAGTCTTGCCAATTGAGTTCCAACTACCCTCACTCAGAGTAGATATTTGTGATCAGTCATCTATAGATAAACAATCTCAAAAGTGATTGGATGAATTGGAATGGTTAGATGAGAAAAGATTGTGCACCCTTCACCACTTGGAAGTCTATCATAATCGAATAGCATGAGCTTTCAACAAAAAAGATCATCTTCATTCATTTGTTCACGGAGAATTGGTATTAGTTCTCAAAACTCCAATGATACCAGGAAAGAAACCTCCCAGACATGAGCCAAAATGGGAAGGACATTATTCAATACCTAAGGTCTACTCTAATGGAGCCTATTATTTAATCTCAATGGATAGAGAACTCTTCACTACTCCAACCAATGCCATATTTCTGAAGAAGTATTTTGTATAAACACAAACTGCAGCATCAATGGTCCCTGCATATGACCTTAAACTATTTGCAAGTCCCTTACATCCAGCACGACGTTAAACTGCACCATCAGTGGTCCATGCATATGACCTTAAACTATTTTCTTTGTCCCTTACGTCCAGCATGATGTTAATCTGCACCATCAACGGTTCATGCATATGACCTTAAACTATTTGCATGTCCCTTACGTCCAGCATGTCATTAAACTGCACCATCCAAGGCCCATGAATATGACTTTAAACTATTGTCACTTACATCTAACATGACGTTAAACAGTGATGTCCAAACTACATGATGCTAAACTGTACCGAAGTCCCTTACGTCCAACATGACATTAAAATGCATAACCAACGGTCCATGAATATGACCTTAAACTATTCGCACTTTCATCTTACATGAAGCTAAATTGTATTGTTCTTTTTTCATCCAACATGACGTTAAACTGTTAAAAAGTCCCTAATACGTCCAACATGACGTTAAAATGTGTCCTCTTTTGTCCTTACTGCGTGACATTAAACTGCACAGTCCCCTTTTGTGTCCAACATGACGTTAAACTGTATTGTCCCCATCGTCTTAGCTATAGGATGATAAAATATACATCACCCTTATTGTCCAACATGACATTAAACTATGTCCCTTTAATATGTCCTAAATGAAGTTAAACTGTATTTTTTCCCTACTGCCTGAAATTAAACTGTGCTGCACCAATAGTCCTAACTGCAAGACTTCAAACTGCGTAGTAACTTCATATGTCCTATATGACATTAAACTGTGCATCGTTAAGGTTATTGTTACCTCTTTTTTCTCACACCGATTATGACTCACATTATCATAGAGAAAACTTCATCCATAACACCCTCTCTGGGTCACTAACCATGCGTAAGTCACAAAACCATTTTTTTAGGTCGTTGTCCCCAAGAACAACTTGATCACTAATTCATTCTTTAATTGAACTACGCGGACTTGATCCTTTCTTTCCAGGCTAGGTACGTAGGCAACCTCCTAAGGTTCAAGCCAAAAACCAATCTCTTCACATCGGTTCACCTCCATCTTATATGATGTTGATTAGTGAATCCGCCCCCAGAATCAATATATTTACATTTGTTCACCTTCATCCTTGCTATACGGCATTATAATGTACAACATTTCTGTCCTGTATGACAATAAACTACAATATTCTTTGATTCCCTCACCTGATATGGAATCATTATTTACATTGATTTTCAATCATGTTATATTCCAAAGACTATGTCCATACATGGCAATTCCCGAACCTTTTATCTTGGGTTAAACCATCATTGCACTAAATCCCCTTTCACCCTTCACATGTACGAACCAAATTTTTACAGAGGGTATTTCTAGAACTATGTGGGATTGATTCCCGTACTTATGGGATACATAAGAACATTCTAATGTCCCTAGAATCCAGCACCAAGTCTTTTGGGCCAAACCCCAAATTCCACTTTCAGTCCCTTGGCAAAAAAGTCCCCGTAAAAAACACACACTGTGTATTTCTTATAATGGTCCGAGATCTATGACCCTAAACTAAGATCTCTCATACTTTTGTCCCACATGATGTTAAACTGTATTTCAAGAACTACGTATGGATTGATTCCCATCCTTATGGGACACGTAGTGAAGTCCAGTATTTCAATTCAGGACCTAACCACAATGTGATTATGGTTAGCGTTGATATGTGTATCTCTGCAAACATTGGACAATACCCATCATTGTGTTTCATAATCTTAACCTCAAATATTTTCAGATGTTCATTTCCCTTTTTCTCTAATTCTGGTCACAAAATGTCCAAATTTTGAGAGTTCTTTTGCCTGACTATGCAGCATGTGCCATTAGGCGGCCTTGCATAAACAGTCTATATAATTGACTTGTCAGCTAAAAGATACTATTATTTGACTATGCATCCAATGCCCTTAAGTGGCCCTGCATAATTCAACCCCCTAACGGGTTTGTTAAATAATGGTAACTTCATTCTTGGGAATAAAACCTCTTTTGTCCTTATTAGTCTTATTGACAATATGTAAGGATCCGCAAGAAAATAGTCATCCCTAACATATTTTTCCCATGTTATTTTTCATGATCTGAAAGTATTCAACTATATGAGTTATATTTCCCTTCCCTACATTTGGGTCAGACCTTCGTAGGAGTGACATTCATTCGGTTCTTAGACGATCTTGTTTGGAAATATCTTCTCTATATTCAAGTACCTCTCTCTATACAACAAACTCTATGATTTGGAAAATTTGAATCTCCGTAAACATTCACTGGCTTTTAAGCAGTAGAAAAGTAAATTTCTGAGAGTTCTTTTTCGTGACTATGCAGCATGTGCCCTTAGGCAGCCTTGTATAAGTATTCTACATAACAGACCTGTCAGCCAAAAGATACTATTATTTGACTATGCATCCAATGCCCTTATGTGTCCCTACATAATTCAACCCCCTAACGGGTTTGTTAAATAATGATAACTTCATTCTTGGGATCTGATTCTTCTAATTCCTTTTAGCCCTTTTTCGTATCATTCCTTAGATTCAAAATTTCTTAAGTCATGGTTTACATTTTTTCCCTCCTAGTAGAGTATGGTAATATATTTCAGATAAATGGTCAAGGAATTGAGTCAATTCTAATTCATTTGGTCAAATCTATTTCAACCATAAACATTTGCCTTTTTATAGTCCGACATGCATGACTTTAAACTACCAGATTTATTATTTCTTCTCACCTCAGAGTCAAATCCTCTTTTCTCTCCGGATCCAACTCTGAGGGGGGGCTTTTGTTGACGCTCCTTTCTGTCACAGAGTCTAAAGGAATGTAATGGGAAATATCATTAACCCAAAGTGATTCATCCTTTGAAGAAACATCAGAAATTGACAAAAACATGAACCAAGTTTCAAATTCACTTGGGTCACACAAGTTCCCCCAAGGTTGCGCAAGTATACATTCACGCCTCTTAGTGGTCGCGCAACTGACTTGCACGACCACATTGAAAACGGACCAGGGTCTTCTCTAGCCTATAAACACCCATGTGGGACCCCCATTTGGAGGACAAAAAAATTCAAGAACCTCCAAATTGATCTCCCGGCTCCCAAGTCTCTTCTCAAAGCATCCAAACACTTATTAGGTAATTTTTTACCTGGAACAAAAGTTCTAAAGAGGGGGAGGAAGGCCTAACTGTTGAAACTCATCAACACTTGTGTGCCAGAGTTGCCATCCCTTAAGGGAACTGGCAACACTTGCACGCCGCCCTACTCCTTCAAGACACTCTTCAAAGGCATTTATGGCATGTTTTCTTGATTGACTTCCTTATCTGAAAGGAATTCTGTGGTACATCTCTCATAACCTAGTGATTAACACATATTTACATCTCTAAAGTTAGTGAGTTAATTCATTCAACCTCGTCCTATAAAGATGAGATAATCCCTTAATACTGGGCATCCTCTTTAGGAATAATCCCCAAGTCCTCATTAATTTGGGCAACCTCCTTCGGAGTAAGCCCCAGTCATAATTCCAATAACCTGGGCTTCCTTTTCAAGAGTATTACCCAGACTCCAAGTTCCCAAATATGGGCATCCTCCTTAGGAGTAAGCCCCAACCATAATTCCTTTAACCCAGGCTTCCTTTTTAGGAGTAAGCCCCAGTCTCAATGTATACAATTATGGGCATCCTCCTTAGGAGTAAGCCCCAAGTCCCTTAATTTCTCAAAGTCCCTTAATTTGGGTCTCCTTCTCAATAATAAGCCCCAGTCATAATTTCTATTAACCAGTTTTAATTTAATTTTGAATTGGACTTCCTTCTCAGGAGTAAAACCCAATCATAAGTCCCCTCCTTACATGGGCATCTTCCTTAGGAGTAAGCCCCAAAAATAGAGTATCCAAATCTCCATGAAGCATATATTCCTTTATGGACCCTGTTCTTGGATTTCTTCCTTGAAGTAAATCTTAATATTCATCTATTTTGGCAGTCATACATACATAAGCCCGACATCATTTCTTATGATTTCATCTTTCATGGCACAATTGTCTGATTTTACCAATACCTCTTGTTTCTCACACCGAGGATGACTCACGTGAGCTTAGAGTTTAAAAGTAATTATGACATATTTCTTTGAGCCATCAATCATAAACATCATATTCCCTTTCTCGAACTACATGGGTTCTGACTCCTTCTCTAAACAAGGAGACCTAGGTATCCCATCTGTGGGTATGATCCCAACTTTGAAATAATCCATGTCATTCTGAATGACAATAAACTTAAAGTGCCTCACTGAGTGTCTTTAAAACCAGTATGGTCATCATAATGACCAAGAGACTTTTATGTATTAAAAGATACCATTGACTAAGAATATTTATCAAATACATATGATTCTCTATCGATGAATAACCTCCAATACATATACAAGATTCTATAAATTTCCTACATATTTAATCATTGATTTTCATATCTAAAGGAAAACTCACTTGATACATGGTAATGTAATAAGGATTCATGAACGTAAACTTAAATCTGTAAAGAGAGTCCCAAAGTAGAAAATAATTCCCCTCAAAAAGGTGTGATGAGTCCGACCTCCCATCCTCTCGACCAATAAAAATTCCTAAGCCTCGTTAGACCACAACTAATGAGCGCCTACCTATGGAAAGTAGGTACAAATGGATACTGAATCATTTGATGTTTCCGGTTATATGAAAAAACCCATTAGAAAATGATTGGGTTGTTTGAACCTTCAATCAACGATGTCATCCCCAATTCCAGAGGAAACAGGGATGTGGTGTGGCTTCTTGCTTGTATGACCCACTCTCTCTTCCATGATATCTATCTTTACCACAAAGAATTTCGTCCCATATATTTGAATAAAACTAAATAATATGTGATGAAAAACAATCTAAGCTCTGACTATGGAAAACTAGTCCATACTTAAGATGATATCATAGGGTCTCATCCAGATGAATAAGATGTAAATTGAGAAAATATCTCAACCAAGTGATGGATCACACTACTAGAAGATCATTGTTATCGAAGAATTGTTTCCCATAGTAACCTCAATGAACATATACTGGTCCAACATCTCAACTGGGATCTCTAGATATCACACCATGAGTAATGGTATAAAGTATTGAATCACACCTATTTTTACTAGTGTTGAATCAAGAGTAGAATAATCCCATATCGTACTACTAATCATATCCTGAGCTTCTAGGACATAAACATATAAGGAATAAAACTATATATGGACCCAAATGCTAGCTCACTATGCCTGAAATGGACCCCCTTGTGGTTCTGGGGAATGAAAATCATAACATCATCCTTCACCAACAGTTCCTCTACATGGATCCCCATCCACTCTATTGCTAGCTCCACCTCCCTGGGGGCAGCTGTGGCCTCATTTGGGAGATCCGCGGTCATGGTGTTTCCTCGGTCATGGTGGTCCATCTTCTAGCTTTGTACCGTCCTCATCACATTGGGATTTGTAATCATGTAACATGTGACCTCAACCATCACTTTCATAACATCGCCTTACTCCAGGTTTCCCTAGTTACATACATGGTCCCTGAGCCGCAAGACTATATGCTAGAGTCTTACCATGAGGATGTATCCCACACAATGACCCTATTTACTGGATCCTTCTTGTTATTGAAGATGACTCAGTCCTATGACACCCATTGTTAGCTCTGGTTGACTGGTCTCCCTCGAATAGGATGCTCTATGTCACCAGTACCTACTCTAGAACTCCATCATATGTGGAAATTCATAGAGGTACCCCACTAGCATGAATGTCTCTAAGGAGAACCTACTAAAAATTTAACATCCAGAAGTAACTATCCCAAATTATGTTAAAGGAGTATGATTTACGATCATTGAAGCCCATAGTATACACAACCATTATAATCCCTCTATAAAGAACCTCTAGAAGCTCGTGAATCTGAACTGGACACAAGAAAAATTGGTAATAGTCCTCATGAAATAGATATTGGATATCATTCCAAGATAGTTTCGACTCATCATACTTCTAATGACTAAACTCCACCAGTGAATAGTGAATCTATGTAAAATACTATGACTAGATTCCATTACAACCATCTGACTAGTTGGGGTCTACACAAGACTTAAAACTCAGACCACAAAATCAATCTAATCCTATACTTCCTCATATATGGTTCTCCACAGAACCTTAGTAGACCGTTGAATTGGAACTCATAGAGCCCGCTAAGCCTATTCTCATCATCATCCTTCTCTACCAGTATAATCTGCTACTCGACAGGTAGGGGTGTTTCTACCTTCCCACCTGGAGGAATGATATAATGAGATGGACACTAAATTTAGACCTCATCAATAAATATATCATCTTCATGATCCTAAATCAGTATCCTGTATTTTTTTATTCATGGAGTTATCCTAAATGTTAACAAGACATGCCATGGTATGATGAGCATATATATATGGGGAGATAACTTAAGAAGGAAAGTCCGAGAACTCAATCCTATATGATGCATGTTCCATTGACCTTTTCAATCGATGTCATGATATTCTAAGATGATTAGAAGTTAGTCAATGTCCTACATTATGGATATGTAATCATCCACCCCATCATTTGATTCCCTTGCCTCGATGCCACACTCGATACAATTTTAAATCATTTCCCTAAGTCCCATGAAATGAACATTCTATGATACCAATTAGTCATGACCCCAACCACTAGGGCCCAAATGGCAGGTAGAAGGCTAAAAAACAAGTACCCCAACACCTCCTTTATAGTCCAGGTTCATGAAACCAGTTTCAAAAGGCATAACTAATTGGGGAGGCCTTTTCATAAAGTTCCTTCATACACCCACCCATCAATCTCCACGCATAAGTGCAGAGGAATAAAAAAACATACATCAACATCTTGAGTAAAATAAATGCATGTAATAACCTATAGGGAAATAAAAAGAGTATAAAAGTGTAATTTGGAAATTAAAGGTGGGGAAACAAGCCCAACCAAAAAAGATGTCCCAAGATGAAAATAACTATAAAAGTAAATACTAAGAGATCCCAACTCAAAATCTTCAAGCCCCGACCATCGTACGCTGTCAATACACATAGGTATCTATATTATCCTTTGATATCACTGATAACCTGATTGTTATCTACCTAATGAATAAAACAGGTGGGGAAAACCCATATAGGAGTGATTATATACATACCCAGTAGGACACCCCAAAAATTGAATAGGGAGCAATATAAGACATGACAGAAGTAGTCTACTCGACCTTAAATGTGTGGTAAATGAAAACAAAAACATAGATATAGATTCTCATGAATGAAACACAAATAATAGAGAATGGGGATATCTATCTCACATCCCCACATAGGATTAAACGTCTTCCAAAAATTCCAAGAGTCTATCATCAAAGACTAGAATCTTGTGAGTCTATCTGGGGAAGTTACCATGTGAAGGGACCACACCTCACTGATATTCCACACAGTTGAGGGGGGAAATATCCAAGAAGAGGACCCACATATAACTATTATATGGGGGTAAAAATTAGTAGATAAATAGAGGACCCATGATTTAGTCTTTTAGGGGGATGATACTCGATAGGAAGAGGACCTATTCCCTAGTCTTTTAGTGTGGTTCAAAAAATAGTATGGAGGACCAAATCTCTAGTGCTATGGGGGGATTCCAATCAACGGGTAGAGGACCTACGGCCTAGTCTATCAGAGAGGTACCTCTCAATAAGAATATATAGGAAGAATGACCTAGCATGTTAGGGTAATTCTACACAATAGATAGGTAGAGGACCCACGACATTGTGAATTAGGGTGGTTCCACTCAGTAGAAAGATAGTGGACCCACACCCCTTTCTGTTAGGGGGATACAACTCAATAGATTGGTATAGGACCCATTCCCTAGTTCTTCAGGGTAGAGGGGTGGGGGTTCCACTCAGTAGAACAATAGAGGACCCACACCCTAGTCAGTAACGGGGATTCCACTCATGTATGGAGGACCCGCGTCCTAGTTCCATAGGGGGATACCACTCAATGGGTATAATTAGAGGACTCAGGCCCTTATCATTCAAATGGTTTCACTCAATAACACTTTGAGGAGTATAGTGGACACACACCATTATACTATAGGGGATTTCCAATGCTGGCCTCTATCCAATGATCCTTCCTGGTCATGCCATCGACAAGCATCGCCTGATGAAGTGTCATTCTTGGAGCCTCTTACATCGTATCTCAAATGCTACCTTGGATGAAACCATCACATTTTAGGAGAAAATACATTGACATTAGGCTAAAAAATATCCAAAATATGATTCCAACTGAAGGATAAAGTAGATGTATAAGATTCATAATTAAGTACTCGATGTGTTAGGGGTCCACCTAGCATGTGACCAGACTCCGCTACCTAGCCATGTCCTCTTATGGAAATAGATTAGTGTAAATGTCAATGTGCACTATGTGTATAGGTCTCACACGATGTTTATCATCCATATTGGGCTTTATCATATACTCCTAGACATTCCCTTGTAATCAATCATGTGCCCATGAACTATGGTACATGATGTGTCCTCCTACATGGGGTCCTAAAAATGTTCATTAGTCATATGACCTACCTATCCGGGGAGGTTGATAGGGAATGTGTCCTAGATACAAGGTGTATGATCCTTAACTTTATGAAAACCCTAGCACCACATCTCCGGTGGTACTACACAGTGTGTGTTCATCATACCACATGTCGTGTAGTCATGTTTTCCAAAGAAACTCAGATTTGTCATAATGATCCCAGATCTATGCCCTTCACCATGATTTACATCCATTGACCACTCAGAATCCACTAAAAATAAGGGTATCATGTTCATATGTGTAGTTATATCTCTTTGGTGGATAAAAATCAGGTCCTGAACCACCATTCAAAGTCGCCACAACCTTATACGCTTTCTGTCATTGCTGCTTCTCGGTCCTGGATCCCAGATCCATGGGATCATCAACCATATCCTATAACAGAACATGATCCATTTAAAAAACATCAAAATAGTTGTTGTGAGAACATCCAATATGAATCTAGGGGTCTAACCATTCTTAGATCCACCAAAAATAGTTAAATAATCACCTTGTGGTCCAATGCCGAAGAATGCGAAAAATGTGTGGGGAAAAGGAAAAAGAACAAAGGTGATAACATCATTGGACAAGAATTCTTGGCCAAAAAACATCGAATCAGGGATATCTAGGGTGAGACACATGGAATAATGAGATTATAAATTCAATACAATTTAATTCCAATAGACAGGCTCATATGAAGGATTAATTTAAAAACAAACGAAAGAATAACATATTTGATCATGCTTAATATTTTAAGAAGAAGGGTGGAAACTATAGGTTTTGAGTATTACCTTGATTCAGATCAATAACTGGTGAATAAAATATTATCCAATGAAGTGGAATCTCTTTTTTGGTTTCTATTCCTTGATTCACCTTGATATGGTTGTCATTCTTCATATGATCTTGATCTTCCAATGAAGAATAGCGAATTCGACTCCCAACAATTCTTGAGTTATGTGGATAACCCTGGAGAAATTTCATAATCACATATTTATAGAGGTTCATCTATAGTTCCTTTATATTAAAATAGATAAATTTATCATTTATTGTAATTTAAAATCACTCACAAATGGTTTCTACTAGTGAACTTCTCGCACCAACCAACTTTAGGTCGTGCATAGGGTGTACCCCACGTTATGGATTCAACCATTGTCTCATATTTCTTATTTGAGATCCCATTTCATATTTATCTCGTTATTTATTAATCATTATGCATTTTTTATTTAAAATATATTTAATATTATTGGCATATTAATTCCAGGCATTTCGGTCCTTTAAATCATGCACCGTCTCGACACCTGGCTCCAAAAATATTCATGTGCATATTTGAAATTATTAAAATAAAAAAAGGTCTCTACCACCATTAATTGATAGAACTTTTCCCCATGATTAATATTATGTATTCCTATCTCTAAAATAAAATTAGTTAAAAAATCAGCCATAAAAAAGAGTAACAAGGAGTGGGGATACCCTTGGAGGAGTCCCCTGGGGTGGGTTAGGCCTTAGGAAATACCCCCATTAACTTTGATTCTAAAGGACACTAACATGATGAATGTAAAGATAATCATAATCCATTAGTAGAAATCCATTTTATTCATGAAAATATGGATACAATTCAATTTCATTCTATCATAATACTTTCTCATATCATGTTTCCATGCCATAATTCCTCTCTTTGAAATAGATTGAGTTTTCATGGAGTAAAAAACCTCATGTGTGAAAATGGAATTATTAGTAATAAGACCTTTAGGGATAAATGCAATTTTTTTTAAAATATGATATAGAATAAACAAGAGAACAGGTGGTTCCCTAATATCTTAGAGAAAATATTATACAGGACATTGCATAAGATAATGGTCCTAAAGTCCAATTCCTAGAGGGGTTTTTTTTATTTTTCGAATAAGGGTGATGACAGTTTGGTTTAGAGAGAAAAGACTAGTTTTCCCTTCCCAAAGATCCTTCATAAGGGTCAAAATATTAGGTAAAATAAGAATCCAAATTAATTTTTTTATGATAAAATGAAATTCATCAAATTCTGGTGCTTTGGTATAGTGAATTTTATTGTGAACCCTCAGTATTTATTCATCAGATAAGTCATGTGTGAGCTGAAGGTTCATAGTCTTAGTGAAAAAAAAGGTCTATAAAGGATGTTATATCAGTTGAATTGACAATTTAACCTATCATGTACAAATTATAGAAATTTGTTTGATAATTTCATGGACCACTATATATTTGGTTATAGACCTACCTTCAGAGTTATTGAGACTGGTGATAGAATTATTATGTCTCCTTGTAGAAGCTTTCTGGTTAAAAATGGAGGTGTTTGTGCCACCTTCTTTAATGTGAATTTCATGGGTGCACATGGCTATAAATATTTTCTTTTTACGAAGATCCATGCCCATTTATACATCAAGGCTTCTAGTTCTAGAGGTAGTGGCATCTAAGGGGGCATACAAGTAAAGAGCTTCTAACATCATTTAAATGGTGTCATAAATGTTATATGGCTGGTGATACTAGAATTAAATCCAATTTTTAAACTAGATGCCACTAAATGAAGATTACTTCCCTTCTTATAATCTCCCACCTTATAGTAATACGAACCACCCCCTCACAGTACTTATCATTGACCCAAAATCTATCAAATCTAAAATGTATCTCATAAACCAATTTCATATGGCCATGTAAGATATCGATGCGGATCATAAAATGATAAAAATTGGAGGGATCTATATGATATACCTAGATGTACAAGAAGATCATGGTTCTCTCGACCATACCCTAAAATCTGTCTAGGTCTTTCACAATATGAGTGTTTTCATATTTCTCTCAAAACCATGTAAAATCATTTCCAATGTACCAAAAATTAGCGATATTATTAATATTTATTGTTTTCTATAATTATTGTAATTTATTGAAGGGTTTATTGGAATAACTATCTTCTCATTATGGATCATAATCTGGGTACCCCCCCCCCCAAGAAGAGTTTTAGGTAGGTTTTCACACCAGGCTTTATGAATCTTCCTTGATTTACATTTTTTCCTTTACAGGGCCATCCATAAAAACCAATGAAGGCCCAAGTCATGGTGTCAGGTTGATGAATGCATGCGACAACATGGTTTGATGAGAATAAAGTAGCCCTAACATCCATGTATTTTCTTTAAGAATAAAAAGGCCACCCAATTGGCCATTGATGCATATTGAGAAACATATATGAAAGCCTTTATTTTTTTTGATACAATCCATGTCCTCACATTCCAATATGGTTTTTGAAAAAAAACATACGAAGGAGACTTTTAATACATCGATGTTGGAGGGTCTGAACTAGTCATGGGTGTCCAAGACTATGACAGTTCCATCATAGAATAATCATTAGGGTAGGTGGGTCTAGCTCAATCTATCCTCTATCACTAACAATTTGAGGAAAAACCCATCCTCCATTTCCCTCAAACTTTTGGTATATCTCTCACTGACCAATGGTTACTCCCAGTATCTCCTAAAATTGTGGGTTTCAACCAAATTCATGTCAATGAAATTATTTCCTCTTCCACATCTATTGTTTATTTGGGTTGGACACTATGGTTACATTGTAATCCTCACATAAGACTGAGAAAATTGTGGGATATTCAAGGGGATAGATTAAATATTTATAGGGCGGATCTGAGAATATTCACTTTGGTGTTGTAAGGTATTTAGTTTTTCATTCATATGTGGGTCTATATTTATTCTTATCTATGTAACAATCATATTGGTGGTGACAGATTGAAATTATGATACCATTTAATTAGAATATATTTGTTAAAATATTTTTGGTTGGAAAAAATGGAAATGATGTGGGAAAATATTTTTGGATTAGCATTAGGGGAATGAATATGGGGTTATTTAGGTAATTAAATCTATTTCCATTTAAAAAATGGTAGATGAATAGAGATACCACCTGGTACCAATTTCCCACACATCACCATCCTAACCCCCAAATTATTCCTCCGATTAATGTGGTAAATGAAGAGGATGATGATCCAAAAACACCACCAGTAAACTCATAAAATTGAATCTATATTTTACAAAATTGAGGATCCCTTTCTTGAGTCACATAGGGTACACCAACTCCAACAAATACCTTTTTACTTATTCATTTGCATTAACATACTATTATCGAGTTAAAGAGTGGTTATGAATTAAATATTCTATTCTAATGATTAGAACTAACATTTATTCTTTTTTATGTATTATTGAATAGAGTTGACCCCTACACAAATTAATGGATACATGGACATCAATGGGGTATGAAAAATGACACATCATAGTAATTTTGACTTTCTCCATGTAGGATGAAGTGATTCAAACATTAATCATCGTGACTATTGGAAATATTTCAATATTGTCCCATTATTTCCTCAATACCATAGGGGTGTCTTTGTCTTACAAAAAAGGGGAGAATGATATATATATATATATATATATATATATTAAATTTTCAGTTAAAAACACCATGAAAAAAAAACAATATTTTGTAATTGTTAAAATAAAATAATGAAATAATTAATATGTCATTAAATATTAATAAAATGACATTAAAATTCGAATAATTCATAAAATTTGACAATTAATATAAAAAAATTGTTAATTTGATCAATAATTAGACAAAAAATGTCAATACAATAATTAATAATAACAATAAATAATAACATAAATTTAAAATCATGTGATTTTTATATATAAGGATAGTGAATCAATGATGCATAATATATGATAGAATGTTATTAAAGATACCACTCAATCCCATTTTTTCCTATTATATCATATTAATTATTATAATTAATAGTTTTTCTATCATATCCTTTAATATCTATCTTTATCCCATATATGATCTATTTTTTATAAAGATATTTAAAAATGATCTGATTGGTAGAATTGAAAATTACAAAGAAAGTCCACTGAAGAATACAAATTACTAAAACATTGATCAAACAATTTTCAAAAACTTTATTCCGTTTATCAATCCTCAATGATTGACTAAATTTATTTTAATTCGCATTTTTATTTTATTCTTACTATTATTCTGATTAAATTTATTAATATAAATAAGTTTCTATTCTTAACTATTTATATGTTTTTCTTAACAAACAATTTTTTTCATTCATAGCCCTAATTTTTTTAACTTTTAAATATAAATATAACTATAATTAAAAGGATAATATTTATTAATGAAATTTTAAAAAAAATAAAACCTTTTGTAAGTGATCTTGGAGGTTTAGTGATTAAATATCATTAAAATTCATTTATTAATTTAACATAGAAAAAAAATTTATATATTAGAATATATTTTTTGACATTTCCGGGTTATTTTTTAGAATTATTAGAAAGTAAATTTTTTAGCATTATTAAGACACTAAGATCATTTTATGATATTATTTTTTGTTTCATGATTTTAATGATGAGTTTTTTTTTGTTTGTTTTAGGATGGGAATCCCATTATTTTAGGGAAAAAAAAAGAAATCATATAATAATACAGTAAAGGTCAGGGAAAAAAGGGACAACCAACTAGGGAATAGTCCAACTAGACATGAGGATCAGTCAAGAGACTCCAAGTATCTAGATAGTGGACATCCATATTACCCTCTCTTTTAGTAAAATAGAAGGAGAAAGTTGAGAAGCCAAGCTACAGTGACTAGATCTTTGAGATGAGGAGAACCAATAGTTGGAGTCCAACCTACAAAGAAAAGACAACATGAATTAAATAGATTCATTCTGAACCCAAGATAAAAGAGTATGTAGAGATATTTATTATATTTTGTTTTTTTAATTAACAATTTTTTAATTTATATATAAATTTGAATATATATATATATATATTGTAAATAAAATAAAAAAGTTAAAACAAAGATGAAATTATTTAATCAAGTATGGGAAAAATCTTTCCCTCATTTCCCATAATTTTTTAACAAATAGTTAATTTATCTTCCCTTTTGACACACACACACAGAAACAAATATTTTATAAAAATAATAATAATTAATTAATTGAATTAAAATTATAACTTATTTTTATGTTTTTATAGTATACATATAGATTTAAATTTTATATATATGTAATATAAATGTAGTAGTTTTTATATATAATATAATAATATAATAATTGTAAAATTTATAATAATTCAAATTATAAAAATATTTTTTATATAATGTTTTATATATTTTTTTCTTTACACATCATTATCTGTATATTAGATTTTAATTTTGAATACATATAATTATTCATTTAATTTAAAAATATAAATAAAATCCATATATTTTTATTCTCATGTTGCCCCACCCCCAGAACAAGTGTAAATTAACCATATTTACATTATTTTTATATATTTCACGTGTGTGTGTATTTATATACTGTTCACACACACACATATAAAGAAAAGAAATAAAATAAACTTTAAAATGTACTCCTATGACAGTTGGGAGTCTAACAAAGAGATAGGCAATGCTCATAATCCTGCATGAAACCCAGGTTCAAAACCAGGAAAGAAAAAATTAGGATTTTAGGCAATGTATTGGTCCTTTAGGCCACTTCATGACTGAGTCATCATTGTAGGGAATATTGATTATATTGGAGAATCCTCAGGGTGATTAATTGGAGTGGGAGTAGTCACTGAGAATAGGTAACCAGACATTGATAGAGAGGAACAAGGAAGACACGCCATTGGGTTTAGGCACTACGTAAATCTGCAATGGGAAATGAAAAGATGACTACATATTCAAGTGGTGAGATATACCTAAATATTGAAGAGATTTTGGTGAGGTGTTACTTTAGTGCGGTCAAGTAAAATGTGTAAGGTCTTTGTCTGTTGGATCCTTCTAGTCAAGTATCAAGGCTTTTTTTACTTTGGGCCTTCAGACCATGTATTCCAGGCCTCTATGGAATTAAAGGGTTCCCTCTCAACCCAATTTGAAAAGGATTATCTAATCAATAAAATTCAAATGCCTTTGATTGAGGAAAGTAAAATTTATGCTTACATAACCCATTCTACGGAATATTAAAAACTCACCCCTCTCCTTTTAACTTCTACACATATTAATGTTAATAATAATAATAATATAAATATTTACTTGGGTAATAGTAATTATTACACTTTGATGCCACTTTCATGAATTATATTTTTAGCTATTTATATATGGGAATTGGTGATGTTTGAGTTTAAGTATTCTAAAATTTTAAGAGTTTTTCCCTAGTTTTGTGATTTTTGTATGATTTTCACTGGGATAGTAGTAACCATGTATTTCGGTCACATATAGTGTGGGTCCCATTTTAGTATTGGTGCATAGTTAGCATGCAGTTAAGAGTAATGGTGCTAATTGATATTACATAAGTCTTTAACCATGAACTCATATATTATATATGAGTAACTCAGCATGGTTAGAACACAATTAAGTGAATCCATGAATATCAATCATACATATGGAAAAAATTTATCCAGTGGTGGGTGCTTGATTAGTTCATGGTTTGGTAAACCATGTAGTAATCCTAAGGTGACACATTAGATCTCGCACGATCAATGCATGGTTTGGTATATTGTTCACTCTACCAAGTTTTTTATCTTGTGATTTTCTGATTTGAACCCATCCATATTTAACCCCTATTTTCTGTTTCCTCCTCCCTCATTCGTACAACTCAACTAAATGGGAGAAATCTAGCTTCTCTTTTCCCTCCCATGATTTTTGAACTCCTCAACTTCAATTCCATGTGTGTTATTTTGGGTTAGATCTACTGGATTTTGAAATATCTAACAACTCCTACTAAACATAGAAAAAAAATTATTAACCTAAATGAAAGATCACCTTGTTTGAAAGATGCAATTATGCATAGTTTAAATAAGGAAATTAAAAAACTGGTGTACCTTTAACCAAATAAAGTGGTTTTACCATACCTCACCCTTGCTTAATGAAAATAACTATAGGTGTACCCAAAAGACATCCATCCTTTGAAGGTATCCAAGGTAAGATGAATCCCTTGATTTTTGGGTGGGATTCTTTTCCACACCATAGTATTCAAATACCTTATAAAGAAAATTTAGAATAATTAAGAGATCCTCGGATTTGAAAGAGTTTTATCCAAGGATCGAGCAGTCTTACTTACACCATCGCATTATAAAAGGCCCCTTTAAATAGACTTTGAGGATTCTCCTATGGTGATCTTACATTTACTCATTCATTAGAATATATTAGTACACACATATACCAATTCATGAAACCCTTGTACAAATTTAATGGAGTCCTAGCCATTTCATTATATGGAATTCATCATTTATGATAACCAATGTGAAAGGCTTCTTTGAATGATAACAGTTATCATTTAGAAACTCAAATGATCACATAAAATTTCATGGTATATTAGACATGATATAGCCAGTTGTACACTATGAATGGACTGGGTAGTGACACATTACGATATCCTTACAACGTATGAAATTATATAACCCAAAATTCCTATAACTCATATTCCACAACTAGTCATATTTCACCATACCATTTAGATTATATATATATATTATACAAATACTTTTGATCATATATCCTTTAATCTCAAACCTTTAATAAAGCTTAAAAGACATAAATTCCATATCATATTATATTATATCATATAGAATAACATGTGAAATCTTATAAAAAACCCTTTGGAGTATGTCCAAAAACACTTTTGGAATGATGTCGTCAACTTCACTGTGTATTATATAATACACAATACATTGACTAATCCCATTAAAAACTATTTTTGATGTACTCTAAAATAATTTTAGTGAATATATTTGCATATAACTTAATCTACATTCCATTAACAACAAAGTGACCCCATAAAACATTGTATTGTTGAGAAAAATACTAAAAACTAGTTCCATAAATGAAAGAATAGAGCGGCCTATGGAAAATCATCGATGTTACTCAAGGTAAAAAGGGATATGGCGTGGTCTCCATCATAAAAATATTTATCTATACCTATGTCCACTGGTTTTATCACATGATAGATTGTATTCTATTACATTACCTTTGTCCAAGGAATCAAGTGACCATGGGACACAAACTACATCAATCCTATATACCTTACTCTTATATTCTCGATTCTCCAATCACAGACTATCCAAGTAGATGAATACTTCACATGTTATTCACATATATGGATGATCATATCACTTAAACTTCAACCAAAAAGATAAGTACATAATATGTACTATCTATGTGTGACCAGACACTTCCTCAATCTATCTCACCTGATGTCCCTGATTTCTTACTCATCATACAAGTAGAAAAATCTCTTCTTAATTGAGATGTAGATGACAACATAATTAAAAATATACCCAACCACCGCAGATTAGATAATCCTCAAATGATGTTTAAGAAATATATCATAGTTTAATTTTTTTGATACACCCTCTTCTTTAGACTATTTTTGATATTAAAATGAATCCATTTTTATATATAAAAGATTAATTCAAGTCTATAAAAATAATACCATTTTTTATATTGGGAATGATTCTTTAATTTGTGGAAAATGAGGAAAAGAGGGAATAAGTGACTAATATTTCAATTAAAAGAATGGTTCCCATAATGTAGGATGATTAAAGGATGTTTCAAAAGCTCAAAACTAATGAAATGAGGGAAAATGGAGATTGAACTACTTGGAATTATTTATTCATTACATGAGGAACATTCAAGACGTAAACATGATTCATGAAGTGATTCTAGAACCTGAAAAAAATTTATAAAAGGAGATGGACTCATACTTTTCACGGTGTGAATAACATTCACAACATGACTATGGGAAGATACACTCGGTAATGAATGTCTTTAGGTTGATTTTGATTGAATCATATCCTTCCTGACCCAGATAAAAATTAAAATGTTAGGGTGGACCCATTCTTAATAATGGTCCATATTAATAATTAATTAAATGGATACTAAGACACATGTAAATATATAAATAGAGAGTTACATTTTTGTTATCAAAATGGTTTAGAGACCAATGCCTGGGGTGAAGTTCTTCACTACTGTAGAGTCTTCCATCGGTCTTCCTATCCACTTTCATTCTGTATTATTTTTCATTCTCATTTCCTCCATATTCCCTCATCACAAGGATGAGGGGGTAATTCCCACCTTGTTCTAGGGTAATGCATCCAAAGGGGAAAGGTATTGTTAGACATTATTTCTTTATTTTTTTTCATGTATTATGGTTGGTTTTATTTTTAATAAACTTATAATATCATTCTTTTCCTTCCATTATGGCCAATAATAGTTAAATATGAATGGAAAATTTTAATTTCACTACCAGTTACCTAATTTTGATATACAAATTATTGCATTTAGTTTATTCATGTTTAAAATTTGTATCAAGATAAAATCAATTTGACAACGTTCTAAATTACCTAACTATGGGAAATGGGGAACTATCACGTCGGGGAGGGGATTTCATGAACATTGAATCTACCTCATCTCAGCTTAGAACTAATATTGAACAACCATTTAGTATCAAAATTCAATTAAACCCAAACCATAAAACTATAAAACCTCATCATGCTTTCAAATCGGATAATTAAAACAACATCACTGCTATCTTTTCTACCACATTCTTAAAATAAATTTCAAAACCAACATGTTTTATTATCCCTCTTTATTCCAATCAATTTAATAAAACAATTTTATTTTAAAAAACTAAATTATTACTAATATTTATCATATGTTCGACCATGATCCTTCCACATACTAATTTTTAATTAATTACTATCACTGAATATTTTTTTTATAAATTTGTTATATTGATTAGCCTCAAAGGTATATAACGAAGCCTTCACGGGCTAATGAAAACTAACACTATTTCTAGGGATGGTTTTATTCCAGGTTTTAGTTTTTAAAATTTAAATTTACTGTTTTGTTTTATTTTAATTTTCATTAATTTATGTTTGGTATTTTCATATAGAAATTTTTAGATTAAATCATTTATACATGATTACCACACAAGAGAGAAAGGAAAGGAAAAACTCAAGACTAACACTACTACAAAACATGAAATAAGTAGTGGAAACAATTATCAATGCTAAATATAAGTGTTGATAAATATACCCTTTATAAAAAAATCCTCATAAAGGGTGGTCTTTATCAATGATAAATAAAAGCTCTAGAAAATCATGGTTTTTATCTCTGCTTTTATATAAGAGTTTATAAAGTTTGACCGCACTTTTTCACATCTGACATTAGATGTTGAGATGCTCCCTATACTTCTTTATATGTTAACACCCGACACAAAACTAATAATGAAGTGAGAGAAGTGTCCGAGGACACTTACCACCATCAGTGCCACCCCACACTAACTCTTTCCTCTCGTTGTCATGTGGGCCTGACCCCCACAAGTTGGCATGATGCACCTCTCTGCCAACTCATATCCACCATGATTCTCTAATGGCCCTATCACACTACCTCGCCCCTTCCCTTGCGGGCCTATAAAAAACCCCAATTTTTTAATATAATGAAATAAAAATAAATAATATAAGTATTAACAATATTAAAAAATTGAAATAACTAAACAAATAAAAATTATAAATGAATATTTTAAAAATATTAAACATTTATTTATTAAATAATTACTATTAAAAATGAATTAATTTAACACACATATATATATATTATAAATATTATTAAATAGTATATGTTAAATACAGATATATATAATGAATAAATTGTAATGATTAATCAAAAAATAAAAATAAATAAATTACAAAAATATTAAAAAAAATAATGGACCAATTATTAAAGTAATGAAAAAATTGAATATATATATATATATATTGATTATAAATAGTAATAAATATTATATATTAAATATAAATATATAAAATTAATCGAATTTATTAATTATAAATGTATTAATGTCTTATTAATTTTTAATGGGTTTTATACATAATTATTCATTAATATTTTTAATATAGAAATATATTCATATATATATATATATCAATATATATAATATTTCCTCAAATATGATTTATATATTACAAAATATGTATGCTTATATTAAATAATTCATTTATTTAGGGAAAAATGGTTATTGACTAAAAATTAATATTAATTGAAAATATTGACAATTTTTTATCGAGAAATATAAATTTAATTGATTGTCATTTTATTTTTCAGTTTTACATATATGAAACATGTGTTACATTGATTTTACACACATATATATATATATATGTTGGGTCGGAAACAAACGAGGAAAAGATGGCAAGAGGGGGGTGAATTGCCTTTTAAAAAATGATTAACAAATAAAATATCAAAGTAAAGTGCAACGGAAATAAAGAGGCAAGACACACAAAATTGATAACGGAGTTCGGCCAAAAACCCGGCCTACGTCTCCGCTCCCAACTCAACCGTTGAGAGATTCCTACCGCTTGCTTTTCAATGGTTTTAGCAAGAAACCCACTAGGCTTTGAGGTAGCACTAGGACCTATTACAGCTTGCTTTTTATGGTTGAGCAAGAACCCACTTGCTTTTGATGGTTTAGCAAGAACCCACTAGCCTTTTTAACGGGTGAAGGCTAGCTCACCGAAACACAAGCCTTTTAAAAGGAAAGGCTTGAAGAAACCTCTTCACACCTTAGTGGTGGTGTGAGAACCCAAGAGAAAGAGGGCATGAGAAAAGTGGGAGTTTGTAGGCACAAACTCAATTTAAGCTCAAAAATAAATATACAATAAAAACCGTATTTTGAGAAGCCTTGGGCGCCTTTGATTGGATGGAGATGTTGAAGGCCGCTTCCAAGCTTCTTTGAAGGTGCTCTTGGATGTGGAATTGGATTGGAGCACGTTGGGTTCCTTGAGGAAATCCGCCGGAGGTTCGCCAAAATGATCAACAATGTGTCCGGTGGCTTGAGTATGGTTCCGGTGCTTCCTAGGCCTTTATATATAGGCTAGGAACCTTCAAGTATCTGTTGGAGGGCTTTGGAGCCGTTGGAAAAGGCCTCGGAGCCGTTGGGAGGCTTTTGGAGTTGACTGGTCAAAGCCAACGGCTAGTTTGACCAGGGCTACCGGCTGGCCGGTACAGGGCCACCGGCTGGCCGGTGCCTTGACAGAGGAGAAGGCTTCTGCCCAGGAGCCACCGGCTGACCGGTGGAGGAGCCACCGGCTGGCCGGTGGCAAGACAGTAGCAAACACTATTTGCTGGATGCCACCGGCTGGCCGGTGGTCCAGCCACCGGCTGACCGGTGGAGCCTGGCAGTGGGCAATGCCTCTGCCAGGTCCACCGGTTGGCCGGTGCTATCACACCGGTTGGCCGGTGGACTGAAATTCAGTCCACTCCTTGTCCTTTCTTGGGCCATTCCTTTGGTAATCTTTTGCCTATCATCCACAACACTTGAAAACAAGGTTAGACAAAGATGAAAGTGATTGTGATCATGAAAATCAAAGAGTGTGGGGTACAACAATCTCCCCCTATTTTGATGATCACAATCACTTATCAAAGCAATGTAAAAACTTAAATGAAAGGCATGCTTTAAATGATAAATTGAAAATAAATACTAAGCATGAGAGAAAAGATTCTCCCCCAATCAATCAAGAAATTTCTCCCCCTTTGTGATTATCAAAATAGAATGGGGCATAAAACTTGATTGAGGGACACGATGAAAAACGAGATTTTAAATCAATTGAAAATGATATCAATTGTTGAAAATTTTGAAATGAAAATTGAATAACAGTTTGAATTGAAAGTTTTGAATCAAAAACCAATTGAATTTTGAAATTTGAAACCAAATGAAATTTGTTGAAATTGATAGTTTTGAATCAAAAGTGAATTGAAAGATTTGAATGAAAAATTCGAATTGAATATGTTGAAATGAAAATTTGAAACCAAGAGTTGAAATTGAAAGTTTGAAAAGAAAGTTTTGACAAAAACAAAGCTAACTCCCCCTAAATAAAAACAACAAGTCACCGGGGAGAGGTGTTTGAAACCGAAATAAACTTTGGGCCGGAGAGACTTGCTAATAGGGATTTTTCAATCCAAACATGTCTCATAGCGGGTCTTCTCCTATAGAATTCGTCCGAAAAGAAAAAAGACTTGGGTTGGCCGTACCGGGCATTTTTACAATTACATTCATAAATTAGGTGCCCGGGTTTTTTGCAATAGTTACAAAATTTAAAACAAGAGCTCCCCCTTACAAAAACAGTGGGAGCATGGGAGGAGGAAGCTTGGTTGGTGTAGCCAAGTCCTTGAGTGGTTCTAGAAATTCGTTGGGAACCAAGGATATTGTTCATATTTTGTTCCCCTTGGGTGAACTTAGCTAGGGTCTCCCTTAGGTCTTTGATGGTTGATTCCATGGAATCAACATTTGGGAAATTTTGGATTTTGAGGGACAACTCTTCCTTCTCTTTGAGAAGTTGTTCTTTTTCGGAAGAGAGTTTTTTGAAAGACTTTTTCAAAGAAACTAATTTTGAAGAGAGTTCATGAAAACCATTTTCAAGTTGGTCTCTAGCATGTTGAAGTTCTTCATAAGAAAGATGATTTAAAGAATTTGAATTTGAAGAACATGAGGAAGAAGAATCGGAAGATGTTACCTCATGGAATGCCATTAGGCATTTTGTACCTTGGTCGCTCGAGGAGGAGGAGGAGGAGGATGAGGTGTCACTCCATGTCGCCTTGAGGACCTTCTTCTTTCCTTTTTCCTTTTGCGTGGCCCGTTTCTTGTTGAGTGGGCAATCGGGCTTGTAATGGCCCTTTTCGCCGCACCCGTAGCATTTTACCTTGGGCTCGGATCTTGCGGTGGGTTCTTGCTTTCGATGCTTGCGGGATTTCTTCTTCTTGTGCTTCTTCATAAATTTGTGCATTTGGCGGGCGAGATTCTCCATTTCCGAGTCGCCGCTTGAAGACGAAGAAGATGAAGATGATGAGGATGATGAGGAGGAGCTTACTTCTTTTTGAACCTTGAGGGCGATGTTCTTTGGAGTTTTGATAGGGGTTCCCTCCTTTTGTGCTTGCCTCCTCATCGTGATCTCGTACGTCATAAGGGTTCCGATGAGCTCTTCTACCGGCATATTTTTGACGTCCTTAGCCTCTTGGATCGCCGTCACCTTTGGTGCCCATGAGCTCGGAAGGACCCATAGAATCTTCTTGACCATTGCTTCAGCTGAAACATCATCACCAAGAGATTTCCTTCCATTGCACACGTCAGTAAAGCGAGTAAACATATCGGAAATAGACTCATTTGGATGCATTGAAAATGACTCAAAATCTTGCCTATACATATCCAATCTAGTGTCTTTGACTTTGTTAGTGCCCTCATGAGTTACTTCTAAAAGTTTCCAAATTTCATGTGAGGAGGTGCAAGTAGACACTCGATTGAATTCATTTCGGTCTAGGCTGCAATGTAGAGCATTCATGGCTTTGCCATCAAGCTCAAAGTTTCTAATATCGGCGGGGGTCCATTTGGATTCTTCGGGGGTAGACAAAGTATAACCTTGCATGACAATTTTATAAATGGGATATCCTATGCTTCTAAGAAAGGTAGTCATGCGGGTTTTCCAATAATTATAGTCGGTCCCATCAAAAAATGGAGCCCGACCCAAAGAGTAGCCCTCGGGGGCGAAAGAAGTGGATGCCATCACAATGGATCTTTGAATTTGAAACCGTTTAAGGTATTACTCAAATTATCCCTCTGATACCAATTGTTGGGTCGGAAACAAACGCGGAAAAGATGGCAAGAGGGGGGTGAATTGCCTTTTAAAAAATGATTAACAAATAAAATATCAAAGTAAAGTGCAGCGGAAATAAAGAGGCAAGACACACAAAATTGATAACGGAGTTCGGCCAAAAACCCGGCCTACGTCTCCGCTCCCAACTCAACCGTTGAGAGATTCCTACCGCTTTCTTTTCAATGGTTTTAGCAAGAAACCCACTAGGCTTTGAGGTAGCACTAGGACCTATTACAGCTTGCTTTTTATGGTTGAGCAAGAACCCACTTGCTTTTGATGGTTTATCAAGAACCCACTAGCCTTTTTAACGGGTGAAGGCTAGCTCACCGAAACAGAAGCCTTTTAAAAGGAAAGGCTTGAAGAAACCTCTTCACACCTTAGTGGTGGTGTGAGAACCCAAGAGAAGGAGGGGATGAGAAAAGTGGGAGTTTGTAGGCACAAACTCAATTTAAGCTCAAAAATAAATATACAATAAAAACCGTATTTTGAGAAGCCTTGGGCGCCTTTGATTGGATGGAGATGTTGAAGGCCGCTTCCAAGCTTCTTTGAAGGTGCTCTTGGATGTGGAATTGGATTGGAGCACGTTGGGTTCCTTGAGGAAATCCGCCGGAGGTTCGCCAAAATGATCAACAATGTGTCCGGTGGCTTGGGTATGGTTCCGGTTCTTCCTAGGCCTTTATTTATAGGCTAGGAACCTTCAAGTATCCGTTGGAGGGCTTTGGAGCCGTTGGAAAAGGCCTCGGAGCCGTTGGGAGGCTTTTGGAGTTGACTGGTCAATGCCAACGGCTAGTTTGACCAGGGCTACCGGCTGGCCGGTACAGGGCCACCGGCTGGCCGGTGCCTTGACAGAGGAGAAGGCTTCTGCCCAGGAGCCACCGGCTGACCGGTGGAGGAGCCACCGGCTGGCCGGTGGCAAGACAGTAGCAAACACTATTTGCTGGATGCCACCCGCTGGCCGGTGGTCCAGCCACCGGCTGACCGGTGGAGCCTGGAAGTGGGCAATGCCTCTGCCAGGTCCACCGGCTGGCCGGTGCTATCACACCGGTTGGCCGGTGGACTGAAATTCAGTCCACTCCTTGTCCTTTCTTGGGCCATTCCTTTGGCAATCTTTTGCCTATCATCCACAACACTTGAAAACAAGGTTAGACAAAGATGAAAGTGATTGTGATCATGAAAATCAAAGAGTGTGGGGTACAACAATATATGTAATGTATTTTTATATACAATGCACACACAAATAATATTTTTTAAATTTACTAATTTTTTAATATTCTTGTAGAATTATATTTATTAACATAAGTAATTTAATATATATTATGCATCATATTGGTATATTTTATCATTTTTTATATTTTTATTCTATATAAACTATTTATTACTTCTTAATATTTTTTCAAAATTATTCAATTTTAATAATATTAATTCATTAATATCTATTTTTTAAATATTTTTGAAATTTATTTATTTTCAGTTTTTCATTGTTCAATATGCATGAAATTTTATCAATTTTATTTATATATATATGAGTTTTTATTCATTAAAATTTAATTTTTTTAACATGGTTGTTATTCATATAATTTAAATGTATACATTTTAATTTAACATATGTATTTAGAAATATCCATTTTTACATTTTTTTCTATATTCTATATAATTTAAAATAGTTATTAAAAAACTATTAATTCATATTATTATTTATTTTGTTAATAAAAGTTTCATATTATATAATTTCATTTTTCAATTTAACATGTATCAACCTTGTGTCGTATATATATACACATACATTAATTTCACACACACATTTACGAAGTTAATGCAATCTAACATAGAAACACATACATATAATATTATATAATTTATTCAAATTTTAATATTTATTTTATTATTTAATTAGTAAAATAATATATTTAATATATAATGTTTTTGATTGGCACATTTTATTTAATCATTTTTAATATTATTTAAGTTAATTTTATTTATTTATTTTTAAAATATTTATTTTGATATCTATCAATCGTGAATATATGTGTGTGTATTGAATTTAATTTAATTTGATTATATTAGATTTAATTTAATAGTTAATATTTTTTTATAACCAATGCAATTAATTTTTATAATTTTATTATTCAAATAAGTAATATCATCAATTTCTTCAATTTCATCATTTTTATGTCTTTATTTCACGTTAATGTTAGGAATTCACTTTTCAAAATATTTCTGTAATTTAGTTAATTTTATTTATTTATTTTTAATATTATTTAATTCCATATTTTATATTCACTATTAATGTTAAAAACATAACTATAAAAATATACTTGAAAATATATATTTATAAATATATATATATATATTATTTAATATTTACCATATTTATTAAATTATATATTAATAATTATAAATTAATATATATAGGTATTTATATATTTATAAATAATTAATTATATATTTAAATCATTGTAAATTTATAAAAATGTATTTCTTATATTTATAATTATGTATATTTATATTTTAACAATTATTTATATAATTGTATAAATATATTTATAATTATATACAAATATTTATAAATAAATATATTGGAAAATAATAATTATAAATAAATATATTTATATTTAAATATATAAATATTTATAAATGAATATTTTCTCAATTTATAGATTTATAGATCTATAATTATAAATAAGTAAATATAATGAAAAAAGAAGGGGATATGGGATTTGAGCAATAGTTACTATAGAGACCCGAATCATGACATACATGAACATTACATTACTTTTGCGGAATACTAAAGACATAAAAAAAGAGACACACAAGGTCCGTAATAGTTTAGTGTCTTTGGAAACTTGGAACGTAATCTTCTAATCGTTGTGAAAGATCTTCAACATCTCTCATAAAGATCTTCCCCTTTTTTTCTTACCTAAAACCATTCTTTATATCCTGGGGAAAAGAAGACATAAAAAGGGTGAGCTCAAATGTTTAGTAAGGGTAAGCATGGATAAAATAAAACATACCATATACATTTGAACTTAAAAACATGAACATAATGTTTAAACATCAAAAGCTTGAGCAATGACATAAAACATGGAAGTATGTATGGAATAGATCATAATGAAAAATTAAGAATGATAAAATAGCATGGGAATAAAACATGTAATTGTGGAAACCATTAAGCACGTGATATGATTTCTATATTAGCCAAGGCATTGCTGCCAAGACCATCTTAGTGGACAAAGTCCCTTTCTGAATCCAGTTCACTCCTCGTTCCAGTCCTGTATTACTGAACCGGTTTAACTTTCCATTCTATCCATGTCTATCTCATGAGATATAAATCTTTACCCAATTCATTGGAGGGAGATATAGGTCCCACCCATCTCATAATGAAATCATTCTTACTTGTTCCACAAAATAAACTTAAAACATTCATCATAACCCAAAGAATATAATGGGTTTCATAAACATCATTCCATCATAACATAATCCATATAAAACAAATGGATATCATTTAATCATAAGAAAAGTGAAACCATGTAAATCATAGAGACACTATACTTGAAACATACACATATGAAATAATGTCATCTTAGATGGAAAATGGTTTTGATAAAACACTTGAAATGAATTCTTGAGGAAAATATCCTTTCTTCTTCAAAATCATTCTCTTTTTACAAAATGTCATTCAATTTTAAATGAAAATGATTTTTTGAAAATATTCATGAAATATTTTGGAGGAGGCTTCATAAAAATAAGTCTTTATAAAATTGTAAAAATCCATTCGTTCCGTATAAGTAAAAAAAAACATTCTTCTCGTAATTTTACCAGAAAAGTCAAAATGTACCTCGTAACGTAAAAAAAGAATGATTCCTTACATACCATGTAGTAAATGTAAAAATGGGTAAAAAGGACATTAAAAATACATAAAAACACTTTTAGAAAACATGGACATGGATGATAACAATAACCCCAGTAAATACTTACATATAAGTAATCTAGGATAAAAAAATGAGATTTGAAAAATTATCCCTTACCTTAGATCCGATATTCTTCGTACATATCCAAACCTCCTGTATAATTATTTAAATAATATCATTAACTTATTATATAATCATATTCATTGTTATTATATCATATATGGTTCACTTATGACTTTCTATTATCCATTCTTTTGTAAATTCCATGTTAAAGAGTGTTTTGGGTAAAAGCGTTTCATTTGTCATCCATGTTTTGACTTGTAATTATTCATATGATTACTTATATAATGATTACTTAATTTTAGAATATAAAACATTATTTATATGAAATATATATTCATAATATACATATATATAAAAGATCGATAAATGGAAGGAAATACACCGTTCATGGAGATGGTAGGCCGTTCGTACGCATGAACGCTGTTTTCGTTTCCTTATTGAATTGAATGGAATTAAGTAGATGACATAAATATATATATACATAAATCTAGTATCATTATTATGTCATATATTTTATGATTACTTATTATATATACTTTATAATCATTCTTGAATGGTTATCATGGAGAGTGAATCTCATCGCGTCACGGAGACGGTATTCCGTACGTAAACACGAGGGATGATATCATTCCCATGATCATAGAATTGTATTAAAGTGTATGTATAATATTAAAGAATCAATATCACTTTACAATAATCATATATATTGATTACTTTCACCATTATACCCATCCATGTAAGGTGGTGGTGGAAAATAGATTACACCACGGCCTGGAGGCGGTATTCCGTACGTACGCACGCGCGGTGATTTTGTTTTCCATAGGATGGATAGAAGGAGAAATGGGGTTGTTTCATATTTATAATAACATATCAGTATATTAGTGATACTGATGTCATTAATTTATAATTAAACAACTAAAGAAGAAGAAGTTGAAGAAGAAATAAGTTTGAAAGAATCGGTAGCAGAAATTACCTCTTCTTCGATACGCCTATTTGAAACCTCCTCTTAGGGCACTAAGATTGGTCTTTGAAATATAATAGGACCTCTAGGGTGTTTATATGGAAGTGGAGAACTGAATTTGGCCGGGGTTGGCCGAGATTGAATGCTCAATGTGGTGTGAGGAAGAGAGGGAGGAGGTTCCCTTTTATAAGGTAGGAGAGGGGCACCTTTGGAAATCTTAAAAATATTAATTTATAATAAATCTAAACCCACTTAAAAACATCCAATAATTACTCATATTCGAATATAATATGAGATAGGGTTGTAATCTCATCAAACAATAAAATTTAGAAATGTTAGGAAATTATTTTAAACATTATCAACTTGATTTATCCTTACTTAATCAATTTAATTTTATTTGTGGTAATAACGTTCTAAATTTTAAATTATAACAAACAATTAATTATTTTTTGTGAATTGTCCATAATTGGATACATTATAATATTTTAGACCATATAAATATAAATTTATAATTTTTAAATATTTTTGTGATTTGTAAACAATTTTATAATATTTTATTTTTATAAAATAACTATAGTGTGACACTATTCATTTATATGAATTTAAATAAACTATATAAAGAAGATATGTTCAAACTAAAAGATTTAATAGATTAATAAAATTCCATATGTATCTAGAAAATTATTGGA
This sequence comes from Viscum album, assembly GCA_963277665.1. Lineage (NCBI taxonomy): Eukaryota > Viridiplantae > Streptophyta > Magnoliopsida > Santalales > Viscaceae > Viscum > Viscum album. The sequence continues at coordinate 1,021,357,855 of OY728134.1, read as the reverse complement.
GCACATTAAATAGTTCATATAATATTTATTTTATTATTTTTAAAACCATTTATTTGGTTTATTTATTAATAAAATAATTACTACAACATTTTTGTATAATTATTTAATATACTTATTTTTTTCATAAAAATTAAATATAAAATCCTATGATGAAGATAAATCTATTACCTTTCACAATAATACTTTTACTCGAATTTATCATCTTAAAATCACAATATTTAAATTGTTATATTTATTAAATTATGAAGGTGACAACTTTGGCATCATTTAAAATAAAATAATATAAGTGTCATAATCACTTCTATAAGACTCCAAACGGTTATATATTATGTCATTAGATGATTATGGTATATATATACACTAAAAATAAGTTTTGGTCAGGTTTGTGGGCCTTTTAATGGGTATTATTATTTCAATAAAAACTATATTACTGATTTTTCACTTAATAAATAATTTCTGAATCATTAATGTATCACCATTAATGATAATTATTTAATACCTAAAAAATCTAAATAAATTATAATGATGTAGATAATTTTATTATATTTTTGGATACTATTCATGTTCCAAGTTTTATGATGTTTATCACTAATTTAAAATTATTATACTTATAAGATTTAAGAGAGTGACATGTTGTCACTTTCTTTGGTTTTAATAATAATTAAATTATTTTCAGGGTCAAAAGTCCATATATTGAATCTAATCCGACCCTTAGTTGATATGGGTCTACTTTTAGTCATCCAATAGAATTTTGGCATGTGTTATGCTAATTTTATAATATTATATTCACCCTTAATTACCCGATTTACCTTTAACTATGGTAAATAAAATTTACCATAGTTACTATTCATAATTCCCAAAAATAAAAAGTAGCATATTAACATAATTTGGACCCACTGATTCCAAATATGGAATACATTCATCCAAATTCAATACACAGAAGTTGCAAAAATTAAATTAAAATTAATCCCTTTGTCGAATGAAAACGGGATTTTGTTTAAAACATTACAAAGGATTGAATTAATTTAACCTACAAATTCAATGTAAAATAAATGATAATGATATACATTATATTAAATGGTAAAAATATATTCTATTTATACTTTAAAACAATTCAATATTATAATTTAACCACATAAGTTATTATGATGAAAGAAGATGTTTTTAATTAAAATATAGCGTGTTTTTACTATTCATTAAAATGTGAAAGTTATCAGAATAATATGAAAAATTTATCCAAGGTAAAATATTATATCATGATTCTAAAGAATAATTTTATTTTGTAAAATTGAACTTATAAACATGTCAAAAACTATATTTAAAGTGGTTGCTCCATCAAAAGGCGGCAACACAGCATTTTTTGTAAAATACTTATTTTACCCGAAAAATTTATTTTATTCTTATACCATGTTCTAGAAAATGTGTAAGATGAATACTAAGGTTATAAAATTAAAAATATAGTTAATAATATTCATAATAATATTATAATAACATATCGTTTTTTAGTAAAACCCGTTATTGCGTACAACACACGGTATCGAAGAAGGTCGCGATTGCGTGTAATGAAAGCCAAGTTAAGGTTGCATATAGTGCAAGACTCCTTTGTTGTTTCGTTATAACAGAATCCAACCATTTTTTTCATTTATACATTGAATATATAAATATATATATGTATATACTCAATGTTTCGTAGAGTGACTATTATCAAACCAACTTGAAATTGTGTGTAACACAATCTAAGAATAGTGTTGCGTATAGCGCAAGAAAATATTGGTGTATTGTACAACATAAGATATGAAAGAAATTAAAAAGAATATATCTTATAAAATATCAGGTTATTACATTCTACCCCCCTTAAAATGATTTTTTCCCTCAAAATTCGTCGGGGTTATAAATGGTTTTCTACTTGAAAGTTTCTTTAATTTAAACCCACATCGTAAAAAGAAATACCAAAACTTATCTTTAAAAACTAAAGTATGAAACATAGTTGTTACCCAAATAAACTAATCACTGGGTTTCCACATAAGAGAAAATAGGTGAAAATATGGATATGGAAGAGAAATATAACCATCATGTTCTGATAGAGAGTGGTAGAGAACATGGATATAAAAAAGCCAACAATCACAAAGCCATAGATTTGTGATGATCTAAGGTACCATCTGATTCATCAGATATAAGGTCACTAGGACAACATTTTTGGTCTTCAAGATCATTTCCCTAAAGTTGATGAATTAAAAGAAATACTTACATGATTTTGGTACAATCTCACTATTGTTCGTGAATTGAACAATTTACACTCCATCCATTAAAGAAATGAAGTTGAATTTGTTATTCGTGATGTGTTAGCAGATCATGTGATAGAATGATGGGTCATTACATCTGTTTCAAACAAAAGGTTTGAAAAAGTTATAAGTCCATCATATGGTTAGATTAATCGTATATGGTTCCAAAAATGAACTTATACTTCATATATCATACCTCATTACAAAATAAAACTAGTTTCTACTAACTAGGGACTTCCTGTAGGCCAGTGGTAGGCGATAAAGGCCAGTCGCACTTCGGTTGTGGGTTCGATTCCCACAGCCTTGTCTGACGCAATGGGTTGTTGCCTGTCCTGCAGGTTGTCCTTTTTCTAAAACTACATTACTATAACATCACATCAATAATATCGAAAAAATCCTATCCTTAAACAATAATAACTTATGTCCAACATAATCCATTCCAATCTTTAGGCTTATCTAAAATACTTCGGTCCAAGCTCATAGTATAAAGAAAATGATTACTTGAAATGTCACATAACAATCATGTGAATGCCATCATTTATCCCCCATATATCATAAGATATATCTTGTTGGTCACATTACAAACATCTGAATACCTTAATCATGTATTCTATTGAAAAATGAATACCCATTTAATATTAGTGAAAACATGAACGCTTTCAAATGTTAACTCTTTCCACATACCAAAATCCCAAAATTTCTATATAATCAAACCATAATATCACTTAGTCCTTATATCAGTCATGATCTCATGAATACAATCAAACATCTCATTATCTTCTTATCCCTTCATTATGCACATATCATCTACTTTTCAAAAATATCTGAATAACCTTCCATGGTTACCGGTACCATTCAACATATACTTTCGTATACTTTAGAAAAAACAATAGTGTATCAATCCTTAGATTATTCTTTATTCAATAGTACCATACATTATTCTTTATAAACATAGAATCATTCCACTAACTTCTTAAAAGACTGACTGAGCTTCAACACTTCTTTCATCTCTTATATCATTTGTAGTCTCCTCATCATCATCCACATAAATACTAACCATATGACCATTCTGATTCTCTTTATGAGATTTTACCTTAGGGAAATGGTTTGCATTATGCCCATACATTCCACATTTAAAACATCTAATCATTTTTGATGTCATAGAAATACCATTATCCATCTCTATGGTGTTAACTGAACCTTTTCCTTTGAACTTATTGGATTTGTGTCCTTTTTTTCCGCACCCAAAGCATCTTCCAGTTCCATTGAAACATTCTCCTTGATTCCTCTTCCCACATGATTTACATGAGGGGAATTGGAATTTCTTTCCTCTATGATCATCATGAAACTCCATCTTTCTCTTATTAGGTGAGTCGGGATACTTACCAAAGTTGAGATTATTGATCATATTATGAGATTTCTGATTATTTATAATAACTATGTTTGGACATCCAAATCCCTTTTCATTTGGTTTCTCATTAACAATATCATTCCATTGTATGTCATATCCTCCATTATCATGAATCTTCCTGTTTCCAGCCATTTTCTAAAACCCAAAAAGGATAGTGTGAGAGGAAAAAATCATGCTAGGGAAAGCAACATAGTAAAGGGGGAGTACCCTCAATATCTAAAATCTTAGGATAAATTCTAAGATCATTACCGTAGTTCTAGGACTATATCATAGGGACATCCCTAGAAATACCTTAGAAATATCTCTAGGGATCTCACTAACGTTTTTGCATCCCAATTTCTAAAGGATGACTAAACCTTTCCCTTGATAACAACTACATATACTTGAAGCTTGATGTACATAAACATTACATTACTTTTGCGGAATACTTAATACATAACAAAAACAGACACACAAGGACTGTAATAGTTTAGTGTCTTTGGAAACTTGGAACGTAATCTTCTAATCATGGTGAATGATCTTCAACATCTCCCATAAAGATCTTCCCCTTTTTTTCTGACCTAAAACCTTTGTTTATATCCCGGGGAAAAGAAAACAGAAAAAGGGTGATCTCAAATGATCAGTATGGGTAATAATGGATAAAATAAAACATACCATATACATTTGAACTTAAAAACATGATCACAATGTTTAAACACCAAAAGCGTGAGCAATGACATAAAACATGGAAGTACTTATGGCATAGATCATAAAGAAACATTAAGAATGATAAAATAGCATGGGAATAAAACATGTAATTGTGGAAACCAATAATAACAAGATATGATTTCCATATTATCCAAGGCATGGCAGCTAAGACCATCATAGTGGACAAAGTCCCTTTCTGAATCGAGTTCAGTCCTCGTTCCAGTCCCGTATTACTGAACCGGTTTAACTTTCCGTTCTAGCCATGTCTATCTCATGAGATATAAATCTTTACCCAATGTATTGGAGGGATATATAGGTCCCACCCATCTCATAATGAAATCATTCTTACTTGTGCCACAAAATAAACTAAAAACATTCATCATAACCCAATGAATAAAATGGGTTTCATAAACATCATTCCATCATAACATAATCCATATAAAACAAATGGATATCATTTCATCATAAGAAAAGTGAAACCATGTAAATCATAGAGACATTATACTTGAAACAAACACATATGAAATAATGTCATCTTAGATAGAAAATGGTTTTGATAAAACACTTGAAAAGAATTCTTGAGGAAAATATCCTTTCTTCCTCAAAATCATTCTCTTTTTAAAAAATGTCATCCAATTTTAAAAGAAAAGGATTTTGTTGAAAATACTCATGAAATATTTTGGAGAATTCTACATAAAAAGAAGGCTTTATAAAATCATAAAAATCCATTCGTGTTGTATAAGTTAAAAAAACATTCATCTCATACTTTTACTGGAAAAGTCAAAAAGTACCTCGTAACGTAAAAAAAAGAAATATTCCTTACATACCATGTAGTAAAAGTAAAAATGGGTAAAAAAGAAATTAAACATGCATAAAAACACTTTTATTAAGAATGGACATGGATGATAACAATAACCCCAGTAAATACTTATGTATAAGCAATCTCATATAAAAAAATGAGATTTGCAAAATTATCCCTTACCTTAGGTCTGATATGCTTCGTACGTATCCAAAACTCCTGTATAATGATTTAAATAATGTCATTTAATTATTAAAGAATCTTATTCATTGTTATTATATCATATATGGTTCACTTATGACTTTATATTACCCGTTCTTTTGTAAATTCCATGTTAAAGAGTGTTTTGGGTAAAATCGTTTCATTTGTCGTCCGTGTTTTGAATTGTAATTATTCACATGATTACCTAGATCATGATTACTTAATTCCAGAATATAAAACATGATTTATATATAATATATATTCATAATATACATATATATAATATATAGATAAATGGAAATAAATACAACATTCATGGAGACGGTAGACCGTACGTATGCATGAACGCTGTTTTCGTTTCTTTATTGAATTGAATGGAATTATGTAGATGACAAAAATATATATATACATAAATCCAGTAGAATTATTATGTAATATATTTTATTATTACTTATTATATATACTTTATAATCATTCTTGAATGGTTATCATGGAGAGTGAATCTCATCGCGTCGTGGAGACGGTATTCCGTACGTACGCACGAGTGATGATATCATTCCCATGATCGTCGAATTTTATTAAAGTGTATGTATAATATTACAGAATCAATATCACTTTACAATAATCATATATATTCATTACTTTCACCATTATACCCATCCATGTAAGGTGGTGGTGGAAAATAGATTACACCACGGCATGGAAACAGTATTCCGTACGTACGCACGCGCGGTGATTTTGTTTTCCGTAGGATGCATAGAAGGAGAAATGGGGTTGTTTCATATTTATAATAACGTATCAGTATATTAGTTATATTGATGTCATTACTTTATAATTAAACAACTAAATAAGAAGAAGTTGAAGAAGAAATAAGTTTGAAAGAATCGGTAGAAGAAATTACCTCTTCTTCGATACGCCTCTTTGAAACCTCCTCTTAGGGCACTACGATTGGTATTTGAAGTATAATAGGACCTCTAGGATGTTTCTATGGAAGTTGAGAACTGAATTTGGCCAGGGTTGGCCGAGCTTGAATGCTCAATGTGGTGTGAGGAAGAGAGGGAGGAGGTTCCCTTTTATAAGGTAGGAGAGGGGCACCTTTGGAAATCTTAAAAATATTAATTTATAATAAATCTAACCCAACTTAAAAACATCGAAAAATGTCTCATATTCGAATATAATATGATATATGGTTGTAATCTCATCAACAAATAAAATTTAGACATGTTAGGAAATTATTTTAAACATTATCAACTTGATTTATCCTTACTTAATCAATTTAATTTTATTTGTGGTAATAACGTTCTAAATTTTAAATTATAACAAACAATTACTTATTTGTTGTGAATTGTACATAATTGGATATTTATAACATTTTAGACCATATAAATTTAAATTTTTAATTTTTAAATATATTTGTGATTTTTAAAGAATTTTATAAAATGTTATTTTTATAAAATAACAATAGTGTCAATTTTGACACTATTCATTTATATGAATTTCAATAAACTATATACAGAATATATGTTCGAAATAAAAGCTTTAATAGATTCATAAAAATACATATGTATCTAGAAAATTAGTGGAGCACATTAAATAGTTCATATAATATTTATTTTATTATTTTTAAAACCATTTATTTGGTTTATTTCTTAATAAAATAATTACTACAACATTTTTGTATATTTATTTAATATATTTATTTTTTGCATAAAAATTAAATATAAAATCCTATGATTAAGATAAATATATTACCTTTCACAATAATACTTTTACTAGAATTTATCATCTTAAAATCAAAATATTTAAATTGTTATATTTATTAAATTATGAAGTTGACAACATTGGCATCATTTAAAATAAAATAATATAAGTGTCATAGTCACTTTTATAAGACTCAAAACGGTTATATATTAAGTCATTATATTCTTGTGGCATATATATACACTAACAATATGTTTTGGTCAGGTTTGTGGGCCTTTTAATGGGTATTATTATTTCAATAAAAACTATATTACTGATTTTTCACTTAATATATAATTTCTGCATAATTAATGTATCACCATTAATGATAATTATTTAATCCCTAAAAAATATAAATAAATTATAATTATGTAGATAATTTTATTATATTTCTAGATACTATTCATGTTTGAAGTTTTATGATGTTTATCACGAAATTAAAATTATTATACTCATAAGATTTAAGAAAGTGACATGTTGTCACTTTCATTGGTTTTAATAATAATTAAATTATTTTAATGGTCAAAAGTCCATAAATTGAATCTAATCAGACCCTTAGGTGATATGGGTCGACTTTTAGTCAACCCATAGAATTTTTGAATGTGATAGGGTAAATTTATAATATTATATTCACCCTTAATTACACGATTTACCTTTAACTATGGTAAATAAAATTTACCGTAGTTACTATTCATAATTCTCAAAAATACAAAGTAGCCTATTAACATAATTTGGGGCCACTGATTCCAAATATGGAATCCATTTTTCAAATTCAACACACAGAAGTTTCAGAAATTAATTTAAAATTAATCCCGTTGTCGAATGAAAACGGGTTTTTGTTTAAAACATTGCAAAAGATTGAATTGATTTAACCTACTAATTAAATGTAAAATCAATGCCAATGAAAAAAATTATATTAAATGGTAAAATATATTCTATTTATACTTTAAAACCATTCTATATTATAATTTAACTACATAAGTTATTACGATGAAAAAGTTGTTTTTAATTAAAATATAGCGTGTTTTTACTATTCATTAAAATATGAAAGTTATCAGAATAATATGAAAAATTTATCCAAGGTAAAATTATATATCATGATTCCAAAGAATAATTTTATTTTGTAAAATTGAACTTATAAACATGTAAAAAACTAGATTTAAAGTGGGTGCGCCATCAAAAGGCGGCAAAACTGCATTTTTTGAATAATACTTATTTTACCCAAAAACTTTATTTTATTCTTATACCATGTTCTAGAAAATGTGCAATATGAATAATAAGGTTATAAAATTCAAAATATAGTTAATAATATTGATAATAATATTATAATAAAATATCGTTTTTTAGTAAAACCTGGTATTGCGTACAACACACGGTATCGAAGAATGTCGCGATTGCGTGTAATGCAAGCTAAGTTAGGGTTGCGTATAGTGCAAGACTCCTTTTTTGTTTTGTTATAACAGAATCCAACCATTTGTTTCATTTATACGTAGAATATATATATATATATATATATACTCAATGTTGCGTAGAATGACTATTATCAAACGAACTTGAAATTGTGTGTAACACAATCTAAGAATAGTGTTGCGTATACTGAAAGCTAATACGGTGTTGCGTATAGCGCAAGATAATCTTGGTGTATCGTACAACATAAGATATGAAGGAAATTAAAAAGAATATATCTTATAAAATCAAGGTTATTATAGTTACTCTTTCTAAAATATTATGGCAGCTAGGGTTGTCTCAGCTTTGCTATTTCACCAGGATCTTCAGAGTATCTACTCGATAAGTGTTGCTTTTCACCACTTCCACTTCGTCTTTATCCTTCAGTTGAGTCCCCCTTTGTTCGATTCAAGGTCTGAGGCGTTGTCGCAGAGGAAGTGGTTTTTTTAACAGGTTTGTGCGCACATTATCCTTAGCCTGGCCGGTGAGGACTCGACCAGTGCATCCAAGAGACCCGAGATCAAATCCGGGCGGAGACATATTTTTGAGTATTGTAGCAGTACTGTAGCAGTAATATATCAGTTACTATAGCAGCCAGATTTATTCATCCATCTAGGCCTTTGGGCCATTAGTTTGGTCCTCATGTCTTCCAATGTTTTCAAGAAACCCAAGGCCATCAGTCTAGTTGTCTCTCAAGGCCTTAGGGGCACCTCAAGGCCTTCATGCCACCCCAAGGCCTTCAGGACACATGAATCAGAAGCTATACCAGCCTGACTACAAAGGGACAAGGCTCCAGATGGGGATGAAGAGGAGAAGTTCTAAGTTTTCTTGTTTGGGTGATTTCCTCTATGACCTATAGGTCACGTGATTGTCTCTATGCATTATGGCCCTTTAAGGGTTCCACCTCACCCCTTGAAAGGTGTATTATAAAAAATAATAAAAAAAGACCTTCGGTCCATATAGGTAAACATCTTGCGCGGTATCCCAACGCCGGATCTCAACCATCGAGGTGTGTCCCCACCCTCGATTACCCTTAATCAGGCCTCTATCACCGTTGAGGTGCTCTTTCTTACTGGTAAACCCTGTCATGGAATCCTCCCCTCTTATGGAAGAACACTTGTTATATTTTGGTCTCTCTGAATCTCATACGCATGCTACTATCAGTTCAGGCTTCCTTAAATTGGCTCACAGTGAAGTTGATTCTCCTAGTTCACACTTGGGTACTCATTGTAAGGATCTGCCTAATTTTCATATGTATAATTAAAGTAGTGGATTCTCCCTCTAAAAACATTCCACAATTGGTATGATTCATTATAAAGAAAAATTTGTGAATTCTAGGTATAATACATGCGTAGTTTTAGGAGGGTTAAAATTTTGTTAGAATTCAATTATTGGAAATGTTATTTTATCAAAAGGCTCCAAGATGTGGATAATGAGATATCTAGAAGCTAGGATGTTATAGGTTTGGGGATTCAGCAATTGGAAGTTCATTTATCTAAGCATAGGTTTATTATAATTCTTATTTATCATTGAGGATCTCAAAACGAAGGCATGGGGACGTGGATAGGTCTCCCTTAAGTTGGGTGTCATGTACATTCGTGAGTGGGATTGAAACTTCAGTCCCACGGATATATGAAACTCTTCTGTGGAAGTATGGGTTAAAGTTTTAGTCTTTATTAGATCTTATGGCATCTAAAAATCATATATGATATCACGTTAGCTATTGGAGTTCCAATTATTCAAGAAAAAGAGATAGAAATAGTTAGATTCGAGAACTATTCTCACTTCTTGGTAGAGGTGGGAATATGTTCTACTCTGTCTGACACAATATTTTTTTCTACAGATAATGATGAGATTAATATGATTATTAAATATGATATAATTCCAGGATTTTGTATGGATTTTAGGGTGATTGGACATGAGTCCTCAACTTGCATGAAATATCTCGTTTGCAATCGTTGTTTTGCTCATGGACATGAGGAACATACATGAAATAATAGGACTAGAAAACCCAGTTATATTTTGAAAAAGGGGCATAAGTTGAAACCAAATTTGAATGGGAGGGAGAAGGTGCAGTTGCATTTGTCCCCCTGGGTGGCATCGACTAAGGATTTATTGATGGGACATATGGATTTGTATCACCTCAACAGAGGGTGTTTGATATTGGAAAATCCTTGGATAAGGTAAAACCCATTCCATGGATTCAATTTTGCAAGATATATGTGCGAAGATAGTAGATGATGGCCATATATTTTCCCCAATGATGTCCCAGGGATCTTGGGCAGACATTTCTGTAGTGGAATAGGAAAATAATGACTCGGAATTTGAAACCTCTATTTAATAAGATGTTGTCGTAGAGCTTCTACTAGAACATTTCCTGTAATACCCCTATATTTAATAAAATGGATTCTTTTTAATTTCTCTAATTTCTTGTGTTGTAAGATACACCAAGATTATCTTGCGTTATACACAACACTGTATTAGCTTGTAGTATACACAACACTATTCTTGGTTTGTGTTACACAAAATTCCACATCCTTTTGATATAATTCATTTAATGCAACAATGAGTATAGATTTTGTTCAATGTATAAATCAACTAAGATTTTATTATGATATTTTTAGTACCCAACTAAGCTTACACTACATGCAACACTGACTTGGCATATGTTACACGCAAGAGCGACCTTCCTCGATAGCTTGCATTGTACGCAATACAGAATTTTACTAAACAATGATATATTATTAAAATATTATATAAATTAGTGGTTATGAATAGTATTAACCACATGTGGACTTTTATTTAAAATTATCATTCATCTTAAACATGAAATGAGAATAAAATCAATTTTTTGGATAAAAGAAGTGCTTTTCACAAAAAATGCATTTTTACCGACTTTTAATAGGACACTCATTTTAAATCTAGTTTTGACACTTTTAAAAGTAATAATTGACAATATAAACATCTTATTCAGAATTGGGACATAAAATTTTACTTTGGATAAATTTATGATATTTTTCAGATAACTTTTGTATTTTGATGAATAGTAAAAATACACTAACTTTAAATTAAAAACAACTTTTTTCATCGAGAGTATTTATATAGTTAAATTATAATATTAAATGGTTCTAAAATTTAAATAGAAAATATTTATACCATTTAATATAATGTATGTCAATAGAATTAATTTTAAATTAAATTCATAGTTAAAAACATTTCAATCTTTTGAAATGTTTTAACTTTTAAAACCCACTTTCTCAACAAAGAGATTAATTTTAAATTAATTAACTCAACTTCTATGTTTTGAATTTTTAAAAATGGATTCTATATTTGGAATCATTAGTTATAAATTTTGTTAATATGCTAATTTTATTTTTTGGCTATTATGAATAGTAATTTTTTTAATTATTTTTATAACTACAGTTAATGGTAAATCAGGCAATTTAGGGTAAACTTAAACTTATACAATTACCCTAAAACATTCAAAAATTATTTTGGATTACTCATTGTCGACCCATATTACCTATGGGTTGTAATAGATTCATTTAATGTACTTTTTTCCATGAAAAAGATGTTATTATTATTAAAACTAATGAAAGTGAGAACATGTCACTCTCTTATATCTTGTAACTGCAATTATTTTAATTTAGTGATAAACATCATGAAACCTCAAAATTAAATAATCAATAGAAATATAATTAAATTATCTACTTTATGTTAATTTATTTACAATTTTTAGTGATTAATTAATTATCATTAAGGATTACATAGTAGTGATGTAAAAATTATTTTTTTAATTGAAATATCAAGTAAATGGTTTTAAAAATATTAAAATAATTATCATTTAAACTAATTGAAGTTCTAAACTACTTTTATAGGTGAATATAACATGTTATAAGTGTATTATATATTTATTTCATAATTTATCTTTTGTGAGGATTATATTTAAACACTAATAAATTTATAGTGTCAAAATTGACACTATCGACATTTTATAAACATAACATTTTATTAAATTATTTAAAAATCATAATAATATTTAAAAATTACTAAGTGATAATTATAAGGTCAAAAAGGTTAAAATTTTTCATTTAAGCCCAATTAATACCACATAAGTAACTATTTATTACCATTAAATATTTAGAATGTTATTTCCAAAATTAAAAATTAATAGAATAACCAACTGTCAATTAAAATGATAAGGTTTAAATCGACAAAATAAGTTGTCCAAAATTTATTTTTTTAGGAGATTAAAACCCTATATCGTCTCATATTTGAATTTGGTACACATTGGATGTTTTTTGGTAGGTTTTTATTTTATTATAAATTAATATTTCTGAGAGTTTCCTAAAGTTTCTCTCTCCTCTCTTTTAAAAGGGATCGTCCTCCCTCTCCTATTAACTTCATTTTAATCCTTCATGATCATACAAACACTTCTAATTTCTCCTCTAAACTTACCTATTTACATTATAGAGGCTATGGTCTTCTTATATGACCAAATCTAATTCCCTAAGAGGAAATTTAAAGGAGACACGTCGAGGAAGAGATAATCTCTTCTACCGATACTTTTAAATTTATTTCTTCTTCTACATCCTATTCATTAATTGTTTCATTATAAAGTAATAAAATAAGTATCAATAATATAATTATATGTTATTATAAATATGAAACAACCCTATTTCACCTTCTATCTATCTTATGAAAAACGAAATCACCACGCGTGTGTAGGTACACCTTACCATCTTCACGCCGTGGTGTAATCTGTTTTTCATCACCACATTAAATGGATGGGTATAATGGTAAAAATAATAACTATATATGATTATTATAACATAATAATAATTCTAAGATACTAAACACCATCCTCTTATATACAACTCCAAAATTATGGGAATGATATAGTCGCTTGTGCGTACATATGTCTTACCGTCTCCATGGTGCAATGTGATCCATTCAACATAATCTTCATTAAACCATGATTATGTAAATGTATTGAATAAATAAATATTATATATATTATAGTAATACCATGTTGTAAATTATATAACTATAAACTAAAAATATTAATAAGAACTTATCTGAAAAAACTTCCATAAGAACAAAAAGGAGTTAATACCTGAAATAACGTGTATGAATGAAATGTTACTAACAAATGGATGAAAATATGATCATAAATATTATCATAAAAATAATAGTGATTCTGGAATAAATTAGTGACGTTATTTAAATCATCGTATAATTGTTTTGGATACATATGAATCATATTTGACCTATGGTATGGGATAATTTGGCAATCTCATTTTTATCCGAGATTACTTATATGTAAGTATTTACTAGGGTTATATTTATCATCCAAGTCCATGTTTTCTAAAAATGTTTTCATAAATTTTTTATTATACTTATATTTATGTTTAAATCCATTTTTACCCATTGTTTATTTTTTACTTCTTGGTATGGAAGGAATTGGTTTTTTACAATATGAGGTACTTTTTGACTTTTCTGGAAAAAGTATGAGGAGAATGCTTTTAAAACTTATACATCAAGAATATATTTTTACAGTTTCATGAAATATTATTTCTACAAATCTTCCTCTACACTATTTCAATTTTTTTTCAAATAAATTATTTTCTTTTAAAATTGTGCAAAAATTTGAGAAAAGAAATATTTTTTGAAGAAGAAATGATATTTTCTTCATGAACTAAGTTCAAGTGGGTTTTCAAAATTATTTTCCACCTAAGTTGATTATCTGTAAATATGTTTTTGCTTATATCCCTATTATTACTAAGATTTTATTTTTTTAGTTATGGAATGGTATTTTATATGTATTATTCTATGATGAAATGCTATATAAAAAAACCCATTTTATTTCTTGGGTTATGCTATGATGAATTATTTATGTTTTTTGGAACATGTTAGAATGATTTAATTATGAGATGTGTGGGACCTATATCTAACTCAAATTCATTGGGTAAAGATTTATAACTCATTAGATATACATGGATGGAACGTCATGTAAATCTAGTTCAGTGATACAGGGCTGGAATGAAAAGTAAACTTGGTTCAGTAATGGAATTCTTCCACTATTAAGATCTTAGAAACAATACCATGGATACTATAGTAATAATATTATGTGCTTAATGTTTTTACACAATTCAAGGTTATATTACCATTCTATTATATCATTATTAATGTTTTTTTATAATCTTTGCCTTATGTACTATGATGATTTATTTCATGACTCATGATTTTGATGTCTAAATTTTATGATCATATTTTATGTTCAAATGTTTATGCATTGTTTTATGTTATCCGTGTTTACCATTACTAAGCATTTTATATAACAATTTTTATGTTTTATTTTCCCAGGGATATAAGGAAAAGTTTTTGGTATGAACACTAATGGAGAAGATCTTTATTTGAGATGTTGATGATCATTCACCAAGCTAGATGAATGTGTTCCAAGTGTCCAAATACACTAAACTAATATGGTCTTTGGGAGTTATTTTGTGTCATGTATTATGTTTTCCAAAAGTGAAATGTAATTTCCCTGTACATTAAGCTTCGGGCTCTACAGTTGGTATCCAAGAGAACATTTGGTCAACCATTGGAAACTAGGATGTGGAAACTTTACTGAGATCCCCACATATATTTCTAAGGATATGTCTAGGAATGTCCGATGGATAAAAGTATAGGTTACAAACCTAGGTTTTATGTGATAATCTTGAATAACCTAGGGTTAAGCCGAAGATATCATAGATTGAAATATTATTTGTAATTTACCTTACTTATGTGTTTCTAATCTTTGATATGTATTTCTCACACTTTGCATTATGATCTTAGTCAATAGCAAGAACTACATAGAACATAGTTAACTAGTGAATGTTTCAGATGTGGAAATTAGGGATTTATGAAGATTGATTTCCTAAGAGGAAATATCATGAGAGAATCATGAGGACAATATGAGTATTGGCAATACTGTTAAGGATAAAGATATTGTAAGAAACTTTTGAAAGGTTTGTTATGTTCTTCCAGTATTGTTTACCTTAAACCTATGAAACATGAGGTTGATAAAACATAATAAATGATTCATATTTTAGGAAAAATGATGTTGATGGGTCCTGAGTAATGGTTTAGTAATAATGTTGGACGATTGAGGTGTATATGTTTCAGAATTCAAATATTATGAAATATATAACTGTTTTCAGTATAATGATTGGAAAGGATATGATGAATAATTCTAATGAGATAGAAAATGGATTTAAGGGTAAGGTGATATACTTGTAGAACACATGTTTAAGGAAAAAATAACCCCTAATATGTCATTTAAGTTAAGATATTGATGTTTGGATAAAGATATGTTGGATTTGAATAAGTAAATTGGATGATGATAGTTTCTTGGGAACTAACTGTAGAATTGTTGGATGAGGGTTATGATATCATGGATGGAGTATACACACTTTTGGAACCTAATGAATTTATCCAATAAGTTTTTGAATAATGAAACATGCATGTTTTCAATAAGGATATATGGTAATTTAGGTTATTACCATGACTCAAGGGAATTCATGATGAAGTCATTAAAATGTTTGGAATGTGACCAATATGTTATATCTTCTAATATAGGGGGGATAAATGATGGTATTCACATGATTGTTATATGACCTTTCTTATTAGACAGAAGAATTTTGGATAATCCTAAAGGATCGAATAGATTAATTTGTACATCATATAGTATTGTTTAAGGCTAAATTTTTTTTATATTATTTATGGAATGTTATAATAGTATATTTTATGAAAAAGAAAAACCTATAGGATGGGTGACAACCCATCACGTCGGACAAGGATGTGGGAATCAAACCCACAACCAATGTTAGAAAAGACTTTATCTCATACCACTAGCCTATGGGAAATTCCTAGTTAGTATAAATTAGTTTTATTTTATTTAAGCTGTATGATAGGTGATGTATAAGTCCCTTTTTGGAACCATATATGTTTAATCTCAATATAGATGGACTTATGTATAATTTATTACTTGTGATAACATTTTTATTGAGACAGACGTATTGAACTATAAATATATCCAATGATTTTCTAACACTTCATGAATAAAAAATTAAACTTCATTTCATTAAATAAGAGATGAAGTTTAAATTGTTCAGGGAACGACCAACGATGAGATTGTATAGAAATGAATTAAGTATTTTTCCTCCTGTAATAATTCATCATCATTAAGAAAAGGATCCTGAAACCAAAAATGACATCCTAGTACCTTTATATCTGATAAATCAGATGGTCCCTTAAATCATCTCAGATTTATTGATTTCTGGTAGCTAACTTTCTCCAAAATATACTCTCTTCACTATCCATCAGAACACGATGATTCAATCTATCTTCCATATCCATTTTTCACTTCCCACCTATGTTCTCCTTTGTGGAAACCCTGTGATAAGATAATTTTGGTAACCATTATGTTTCTAACTGTACATTTTAAAATTATGTTTTTGTATCCCTATTTATGATTTGGTTTTCCGGGAAAGAAATATTCAAGTAGAAAACCACTTATAACCTCAACAAATTTCAAGGGAGAAATTCATTTTAAGGGGGTAGAATTTAACACACCGATATTTTATGAGATATAATCCTTTTAATTTATTGGATGTCTTGTGTTTTATGAAACACCATGATTAGCTTGCACTATACACAAAACCGTATTAGCTTGCAGTATAGGCAACACTATTCTTGGTTTGTGTTACACGCAATTCAAAGTCCTTTGGTAGAATTCATTTCACACAACAATTTTTATAGAAATATTTCAATTTATATATGAACTATGATTGTATTATGATATACGCAACACCAAAGGAAACATACACTACAGACAACATGGACTTGGATTACATTACATGCAAGAGTGGCCTTCCTCGATAGCTTATGTTGTATGCAATAACGAGTTTTAATAAACAATGATATATTATTAAAATATTATAAAAATTATCTTTTATGAGTATTAGTAACCAAAATTTTAATTTTATATAATATTACCAGTTATCTTAAACATGGTATGAGAACAAAATAAATTTTTTTGATAAAAGAAGTATTTAAAAAAATTTAGTTTTACTACATTATGATAGCACACCCATTTTAAATCAAATTTTTGACACTGTTATTAGTTATATTTGAAAATAAAAACTTCCTCTTTGGAATTGGGACATAAAAATTTACTTTGTATAAAATTTTTAAATTTTTCTGATAACGTTTACATTTTTATGAATAGTAAAAATACGATAAATTTAAATTAAAAACAACTTTTGTCATCGAGATAATTAATGTGGTTAAATTATAATATTGAATTGTTATAAAGTATAAATAAAAATATTTTTACCATTTAATATAATTTATGTCATTGTGATTAATTTTTCATTAAATTCATTAGAAAAACATTTCAATCTTTTTCAATGTTTTAAATTTTAAAACTCACATTGTCAATAATATTATGATACTTTATTATAAATATTAAAGAACCCTATTTCACCTTCTATCCATCCTACTAAAAATTAAATCACCACACATGCGTACGTATGCCTTACCATCTCCATGTCGGGGTGTGATCTGTTCTTTACCACCACCTTAATTGGATGGTTATAATGGTAGAAATAATAACTATATATGATTATTATAAAAAAATATTAATTCTGAGATATTATACACCATCCACTTTAATACGATTCAATAATTATGGGAATTATATTGTCACTTGTGCATACGTATGGCTTACCGTCTCCACGGTGGGATGTGATTCATTATACATAATCTTCATTAAACCATAATTATGTAAATGAATTGAATAAATAAATATGATTTCTAGTATACTAATATCATTTTTTAAATAATATAACTATAACATAAAAATATGAATAAGAACTTATCCAACAAAACATGCCTAATAACAAAAAGTAGTTAATACACGAATAACGAGTATGAATGAAATGTTACTAAAAAATGGAAGAAAATATGATTATAAATTTTATCATAAAAATTATTATGATTCTGGAATAAGTAATTAATATTATTTAAATTATCATACAAGAGGTTTTGATACATATTAATTATATCATACCTAAGGTAAGGGATAATTTTGCAATCTCATTTTTATCAGAGATTTCCTAGACGTAAGTATTTACTGGGGTTATATTTATCATCCATGTCTATATTTTCTAAAAATGTTTCCAGAAAATGTTTACTATACTTATAAGTATGTTTAAAGTAATTTTTACCCATTGTTTAACTTTTACTACTTGGTATGGAAACAATTTTTCTTTTTTTACCATACGAGGTACTTCTTGACTTTTCCAGCAAAAGTACAAGGACAAGGTTTTTTAACTTATAGGGTATGAATAGATTTTTACGGTTTCATGAAATATTATTTCCAAGAAGCTTCCTATACACTATTTCAAGTTTATTTAAAAATAATTCTTTTCTTTTAAAATTTCATGGAATTTTTTGAATAGAAAATGTTTTTGAAGAAGAAAGGATATTTTCTTCAAGAACTAAGTTCAAGTGGTTTATCAAAATTATTTTTTATCTAAGATGATTATCTTTAAATAGGGTTATGTTTCTACCCATATTATTACTATGATTTAATAGTTTTAGTAATGGAATGGTATTTTATATGGATTATGAAATGATGGGATGATGTTTAATAAATCCTATTTTATTTATTGGGTTATGCTATGATGAATGATTTATGTTTTGTTTCACATGTAAGAATTATTTCAATATGAGATGGGTGGGACCTATATCTCCCTCTAATTAATTTGTTATTTATTTGTATCTCATGAGATAGACATGGTTGGATAGACAAGTAAATCTGGTTCTGTAATACAGGGCTTGAAGGTCAAGTAAACCTGGTTTAGTAATGGACTTCGTCTACTATGATGGTCTTGGAAACAATCCAAAAGCTACTATGGAAATAATATTATGTGCTTAATGGTTTTATACCATTCCATGATTTATTCCCATTATATTTTATCATGATTAGTGATCCTTTATAATCTCTACCTTACGTACTACCAAGATTTATTTCATGACTCATGATTTTTATGTCTAAAAATTATGTTCATATTTTACGTTCAAATGTTTATGGTTTGTTTTATATTATCAGTTTTTACCCAAACTGAGAATTTGTGCTCACCCTGTTTATGTTTTCTTATCCCCAAGATATAAAGAAATCTACTAGGTAGAAAAACTAATGGGGAAGTTATTGATGGAAGATGTTGAAGATCTTTCACCAAGCGAGACGAAAGTGTTCTGTGTTTACAAAGACAGTAAACTAAAATGGTATTTGGGTGTTTTTTTGTCATGCATTTTATTTTCCGCAAAAGAAATATGATGCCCATGTACATCAAGCATGGGTCTCTATATTCCCTAAATTCCTATACAATGGGAAAATCCAAGTTGACAATTGTATCCTCTTTCTAGACTTGAAGGCAGTGACTGGTAATGCTAGTCATTCCCATTTTGGAAAAGTTATGCATGGTTGTTCATCTAAGGATGGTAGGAAGTTATCCTTATCCAAATAATTGGATGATGATGGTTTTAAAATAGTTCTGTATATGAAGTCTAGATCACTTTCTATTCATGGAAAAACCCCTCCTATTTGTACTAACATGGGGAAACAAGTGAAGTTGGATCCCAATCTGTCTATGAAGTTAAGGGAGCCTTCTAGTTTGGAAGAGGTTAAAGCATTATGTCAAAATAAAGGATCATAAAAAAATCATTGATTGTGTAGGACATACAAACACTTATTTTACAGGATCTTCCACTGAAGACCTGGAGATGGGGGAGGCATCCAAAAGGTTGTGGTCATGGATAGGGGCATGATGATTAAAATACAGTGTGGGGATGAAGATTTATGTACACTAGATTATATTCGAAGGCCCAACTCATAACAGAACAAGAGAGTTTTATGAAGATGTATTTTTTCTTCTCAATCCAAAACATTCGCAATCCGAATGTGAATATGTTGATGATGGTAATGGTATTGATTATTTTTTTGAGGAGTGATGCTCAGTTGTAGTTTTATTTGGTTATGGGATCATTGTGTGACCCCATCCTCCATCTTTCTTGCTTGTTGCCTTTTCAAATATCTTTAATAAATGGTGAGAGGCTTCTACTTCTGACAAAACATTTTCGGTAAATACATACAATTTTTTTAAAAAGTATTTATAAAATTATTAATAATTATTATATATCTAAATAATTATAAAACTATATTAAATATTTTTAAATAGTAAATATATACATAATATTTATAATTATATATATTAGTATATTAATAAATAAATATAAAATTATATAAATATATATATATAATTATATACAATTATATAAATATTTTTATAATTATATGAAAATATTTAAATATATATTTATAAATTTATAATTATAATTATAAAGAAATATATTCTAATTATATTTAAAAATACATTTTTGCAATTATTTTAATATATTTATAACTATATAAATATGTAACTATTTATAATTAAATATATTTATATTTATAATTAAATAAATTTTTAAATACATATTAACAATTGTTTTAATATGTTTATAATTATATAAATATATATTTATAATTATATGAATATATATTTATAATTCTGTAAATATATTTTTCAATTATATAAAATTATTATTTTTAATTATATTTATTATATTATTTAAAATAATTATTCATTTATTTATCAATGCTAGAAAATAACTGATAAAACATATCATCCTGAGTGCTATAATATTAGCACTGATAAATATATATTTTATTAGCACTTATTATTTTAGCGCTGATAAAACTGATCTTTATCAGCACTTTATTAGAAGCGCTGATAAAACCCCTCCAAATTTTTTAAATAGAACCCAAATAGAGTTCTTTATGCACATTCTATTTATGATCATGAGGAACTAAAGATTTGTTATCATCCGTAGTTCAACATCTCAGACGAATCAACATTTCAAAACCAATGGTATGTGACCTTTGATCCATCACTCACCCCTCAAATATCATTTGGTGTTTTTAATTTTCCTATAAGGTTTGAATGACACTTTCATGAAATATTATTTTCCCTCGACTCGTTGATTCTCCATACAATATCCCTTACCTTGATCCATTATTGTTTCAACCTCTCTCTCTCTCTCCCCCCTCATGTTCATTTCACTCATTCCTCATATGTTTTCACTCTGATTTCATAGATCGTTTATCCATGCACTCTAAATAACTCTTCCCACTTATCATGTAAGGTGGTGACAACAAATGATATGTATGTAGAGTTTCTGCAGTGCAAGGATGGTAATCCTCTCATTGTTCCAAGTATGTTTCCTGCTCCCATTTATTAAGAGAATT
Organism: Viscum album; assembly: GCA_963277665.1. NCBI lineage: Eukaryota > Viridiplantae > Streptophyta > Magnoliopsida > Santalales > Viscaceae > Viscum > Viscum album. Next base: position 1,021,335,893 of record OY728134.1, on the reverse strand, counting down.
TTATCATCATTTTTTAGGGACTTTCATCATCTGTTCATGTTCCTTGTAGGTGATTCCATGTTTCCCCCTTTTTATAATGTAATTTGTATGTTTGAATTTTTTATTACAGCTTCCAATAAGAATTATTTATATTTTGTGAGTAATAGTTCCTGTTACATGAAAAGATAAAATTTTAGAAATTTTTTTTTCATTTAAAAAGGGAGGTACTATGTTTTATAATTAAATGCAATTCAAATTTTGTTTCATTTTTTTATATATCTTATGAAATGACTGAATAGTTTCCTTTAGTGATTTTGAATATTTTAAATGTATTTAGTCTGCTATGTGATTTAGTACAATGTTTTGTTTTATGGTTGATGTGTTATTTAATTTTGTATTTTGGTTACATAAATATCCTATATATTTTCTTTGATGGATCATCTCTCTAATTATCTATTATTTATGTCTGTGACCATTCATATGTTTATTTATGGTTCTTATTAATAATTTTAATTGAATCAAACATAATATAGTTATAAAATTTATTTTGGAAATAAAATTCAATTTTTACAAGGTGTTATGTAATGGTTTATTTTTAATTTTTATTGAAACTAAATGTCCCACAGGCTTGTTTGGTACTTTAAAAAGCGAGTTATAAATCATATCATTTTAAAAAAAATTTCAAATAGTGTATTATCAAAAATTTATATTTTTATTTACTATAGAGGTATGTTTGAATCCTTTATTAAATAACCCATATTTCATTAAACCATTTGTACCCTTATTCTATGAACAATTTTTTTTCATCGATGAATTATTTATTGATACGGTTTATGGAATTACATGATTATAAATATTTGTGAGATATTGGAGGAAAGGGTGTTTTGGGATGGGGTATAGAGTTATATTCATTGTAATTTCGACCTCACATCTCATCGACTACTTCATGGGAATCCTAGTAATTTTAGTATGATATTGAGGGAAGGTCGTTATCTAGACATTGTTAGACTAACTAAATCCCATTTATTAAGGGATATACTATTTAGGCATGCCACTAGGGATGTTATTTATGGTAATTTGGTTGATGGTGGATGTCCAACCAATTGTTATAACCCTTTCATTTCTAGGATCATATCACTATTCCTTGTGGAAGAATTATCTATGTATTTTCGTAAAATCCATCTAATGTCAATTTGAATCTATTAATTTTATTCCTATTGACTCTTATATCCCTTTATCTCATACATATTTCTCTATGTATTTATATATCACTACTTCTATTTTATTACCTTGCTAATTCTCCATCCAATCACCCTCCCCCTGAGCCATTGTTTCTACAACCTCTCTCCTGGACTCACATTCATTTCACCTATTGATCATAATTTCTCACTCTGATTTCTTTGAACTCCTAGACGTGCACCAAAAAAACTTTTTCCACTTATCATGTAATGTGGTGACCAGAAATGATAAGTAGGAAGAGTTTTGGTGGTGTAATGATGGTAATAATCCAGGTTCTAAACATCCTTCCTAATATCATGCTTCCTATTTTCATCTATTACCAATAAGAATAACCCTAATCATTTTAATATCTCTTAATTTTGTTATAATTTCTATAGGAATTATTAAATGGGTTTAATTTAGTTTGAACTTTTTGTTTCAAATTTTTTTATTTATAGCACATGATAAAACAGTATTTCATAATACTATTGATACATATACACATATGAATAGATATAAATATATATATTCTAAGAATCAGATTTTTCACATAGGTATGGATCCATTAATTTTTAGTCTAAATCTTAAATTTGGACCTAATATTGAATCCGAATGAGTTATTAAAGCTTCCGAGTGTGTCTGGGGATTGTTGAGAGGCCGAAACCCATCTTTTTGGAAAAAAAATCCTTGGTGCACTGTTTAGAGTAAATTGTGAATGAATTACAATATTTTTGGAAAACCATGCGGATTTTGTTTGTTTGGACCGGGCAACGTCACACTGTTGGTGCACGACCATGTCACCTAACCATTTGGACGCCCATTTTTTCGTAGGTTTCCATGCATGGCTTGCACATATTTTGATCAAACCATGTAGAGAATGTTATTTTGGGGAGAACCATCTCGCACGGTATGATCATGGCTTCACAAACTGTGTGGAAAAAATGTGCACAATCTAAAACTATGGGTAAAATGTACAAGATTCCCTTAATGATTTATTTAATCTCCTATTCTTCCCAAACTCTTAAAATAGGGTGATTTTCCTCCATCTTCACCCTTCTTGAGATTTTTGATGTCCAAAGTTAGGGATCAAGAGATCCCCTTCATCCAGCTTCTGATTGAGCTTCTGTTCATCATGAAGTATATTAAATGGTCAGTACTCTAGTAATTTTTAGCTATTCTTCTTCTCGTTTACTCTTGACTTAGATATCATTATGTGAGTGTTTTCCACTTTTTCTTAGATCTCTTCTAATCTAAGTCAAATCACGTTTCGATACCAGAGGAGGAATGTAGTACAACCCTAAGGTGGGTGGTCTATAACTCATCCATAAAGTTCGTTGATTTAGGAATATTCATGTGGGGCCCACCGATTTTATTGGGAACTATTTCTTAAATTTACATTCCCTGATTATACATGTTATAATTGTATGGTTATGCTCTTTCCAAATATGTGATTAGTTGAAAGCAGTAACACCCACAACTCAATCCGCCCCATTTTGATGGTTATTCCATATTTTTGTTTTAGTGGTTTGGCCCCTTTGAGCCACCGTTTGGGTGTACCCTTGATCAACCTTCCTAAAGGTGAGCCTTCCTATAAGAAGTGTCTTGTTATTAATGATAATTTCATAATGGCATGTACCATGTATGATCTCCACTTTAACTGCCTAAGGTAAGTGCATCAAATTGATTATTAAATGAATAAAGTTAAATAGAATGTATACTAAGAATATAAATTATCCTTAATAAATGACATTGAATAAATGTTACATGTATGTATCACCCCATTCCATATTGATTGAATGTAGAGGAGTGAACATCAGTAATTGAATACTCTTTAATGGTTAATTAAGACTTGATTAAATTGCTCCAATGCTAGATGGCCCATCTAAACCAATGGAAGAGAAGGCTTGAACCAAATGAATGATTACATGATTACAATATCAAATAGGAATCTATGGAATCGAGCTATCCTTGGATAATGAGAGGGAAATACATTGGGTCTCGGGAACCTCATTCTAATTCAAGGATGTGGTTTTCTTAGGATGAAACACACCTAGACTCGGATTATTGTCTATTACTTGGATTCTTGGTATTCAACTATAGGGCCCTAGCACACCCCGAGAGGGGAGGGGTGAATCAGGGTGTCAACTTTTTCTTTTAAAAATGACTGATCTTGTTCCCATGTACGTATAAACTACTTTATCCTGTATTATGGATATGAGAATAAATAAAACATTCACATGAAAAGAGATGACACTTCACTTTTTACTTGGTTCACTACTGATGGATACATCCAAGGAGAATATGCCGATAGGTTGTTGGTCATACCAAATTACACTATTCTTTACTCGTCATGGATTACAAAGGTTTGGGAACAGTCACTCTGTCCCAGGCTCACTACCTTTACAACTATTCAAGGATTTCCTACTATGTCCCTCGGGTCACTCTCGTTGACTCCCATTGGCTCACAGCCTTTGGTGAAGTCCCACTTAGTTTATAGACATGAAGGTCTCTTCATCATTGAAAATGAATGCATCCCCTATTGTATGTAGATGCTCTGTTGAAGTTAAACTTCCACCCGAAGACAAATCTCACATTGCACCAATGGTATCAGGCAAAATTTCAGCTTTCACGCAGCCCCAGAAAGACTGGTGTACTTCAACAACACCTGGCACGCTTCTCCAAGACAGCGTGCAAGTTTCAAGGCTGGCGCCCAAGTTTCAAGATGGCGTGCAAGTCAAGATGTCCCACTTGTAGGAAATTGACTTCTTCAACTTCAAACTTGCATGACTCATTTCCTTTAACGCCCAAACTGATTTTCCCACACAATTGTGAACTTCCGCAGTTCTTCAAATTCTGGAACGCAATTTTCACCACACCACCTGCGTGAAAACTTCTTCGCCAGCTCCAAACATGGGTGACTCAACCCCTTTCTTGCCCATCACACCTTATATGCAAAGTAAACAACTATCTCACAACTTCAACTTGCGCGACCCACCACCACTTGCGCGACCACTACACCTGCGCGGCGGGAGCTCTGATATTCTCTAAGTCTGAACTTAGTCTAAAATGAGGAGGGGTCGACCATTATTTATTGGCATCTGGATACCCTGCGCGAAGGCACGCAAGCCTTCCCTCGGCGCGCAAGTTTCATCACGCAAGTACATGCATGACCAAACAAAAAACTCAGTCTCCCTTCTTCCTTTGACATATTTTCATGTTTTGATCTTGAAAAACAAAAGGCATGTAGGTATCTTGTCCTTTCACTATGGATTGAAAAGAAACACAAAACACACTCCAATTCATGCAATGAAATAACATTGTTCCAACAATCTCTTTCTTTGTGTTTGTTGGAAATCAGTAAATAAATTCAATAGAGCACCAGCCATAGGAAAACCAAAAAATGCAAGAATCCACACAGACTACACTCTAACTCTATGTGAGCAATGCTCAGTGTAGAATACAAGAGAGGAATCTTGAATTGGGGTTCTGACTAATGTATTCCTTCCCATCCTATCACATACACTGAATTCTCAATGTGTCACAAAATCATTACATGCCTGAATTTATTCCTTTCTACCCCATTGACCATAAACACAAAGACCAATAATTGTTTATTGTTCTGCCCAAACCACACTCCCCCTGGATAGTATCTACCCCAAAAAACAGCATCGCATCCATAAACAGATTAAAAACAATTAACATAACTGGGGAGAGGGGAATTGGGTAACCTCCTTAGGCACTGGGAGGTGGCTGAACACCAAGGTTCAACTGATGATTCTCAAACACAGCAGCTGATAGTGGCTTGGTTAGGATATCAGCCACTTGCTCATCAGTTCCCACATGATCCATTCAAATCACACCTTTCTCAACTATTTCTTTGATAAAGTGATACATAATTTAAATATGTTTTGTATGATAATGCTGGACAAGATTCTTAGTAAGATCAATTTCTCTCTTATTGTCACAGTAAATTACCATTGGTTACTTCACCTCATCACTAGTATCAATTATTTGTTGCTTCATTCATAGCAGTTTATTTCATGCCTTTGTGGCAGAGATATACTCAGCTTCAGCAGTACTAAGAGAAGTACTTTCTTGTTTCTTGCTCAACCAGCCACAACATTTATTTCCAATATAGAATGCTCCACCACTGGTGGAATTTCTGTCAACTACATCTCCAACCTAGTCAGCATCAGAAAATGATGATAATTCATTGTCTCTTCCTACAACGAAGTATAATCTACAATTGTGAGTGCCTTTAAAATACCTCAGTATTATGTTTACCACTATCATATGTTCCACCTTTGGATTACTCTAAATGTGGGCCTCTAGAAGGGTTGCAAACACAATATCTGGTCGTGTCGCTGTCAGGTACAGTAGGCTCCTAATTATCCTCTTGTACATAGTGGGGTCTACAGATGCCCCATCCTCATGCTTTACATGTTTAGTTCCATCTTCAATCAGAGTTGACATTGGTTTGGAGTCTTTCATATTAAACTTCTTCAGCAGCTCTCTTGCAATACTTTTCCTGAGAAATGAATGTGTAATCCTTCTTTTGATCCACCTGCAGCCCCAAGAAATATGTGAGCTCTCCAATCATAGAAATCTAAAATTATGATTTCATATGATTAGAAAATTCATCCACTAATTTCTGCCTGCTGCCACAAAATATGATATCATCAACATTGACTAGAACCATGAACTGATATTTTGGATAATTCTTCACATATAGATTGTGGTCTACTGCTCTTTTGAATTCCAAAATCTTGAGATATGATTCCATCCAGGAATACCATGCTCGTGGTGCCTACTTCAATCCATATAGACATTTCTCTAGTTTGCAGACCTTTGTTTCATCAGTACTAAGAACAAAACCCACTAGTTGTTCAATGTAGACTTCTTCTTCAAGTACACCATTTATGAATGTTGTCTTGAAATCCAATTGATATACTTTATGTCCTATTTGGAGTGCCATGGAAAGGAAAATCCTGATTGACTCCAATCTAGCCACTGGAGAAAAGGTTTCCTCAACATCAATGCCTTCAATCTAGGAGTATCCTTTACATACCACTCGTGCCTTTTTTCTAATAGCTCTTCCATGCTTATCAAAATTGTTCTTAAAGATCCATTTTGTACCAATCACATTGTGACCTTCGGGTCTCCGGAAAAGATCTCATGTCTGATTCTTGTAAATATTATCTAACTCTTCATTCATGACATTCACAAATGATTCATCCTTTGCAGCTTCTTGAAATGAGGATGGCTCCACAACTGACAGAAATGCAGATTGCGTGTTATTACACACCCTCCTTATTTGAGTGGGTGCAGTCCTGTCGCCAATTATATTATATGGATCAATCTCTACTCTAGAATTTCTATTGTGAAGTTCAGTTTCATTCTCTCCAGCTATAGTTTCTTCTTCAGATTCTTCGTCTAAGTTAACATCATGATGTGAATGCCAAGAGTTTTGTACAGATTCTTCAATTTCTATATTTGTATTTTCTCCATGTTCAATTTCTTCTTCACATTCTATCACATCAGTATATGACTTCCTTGAGGCATTTGTGGTTTTCACTTAAATTATCATTACATCACATCATTCCACAATCCTTCCAAATTGCTTGTTTAAACAATTCTACGATTAGTTGTTCATTGAGTATCCACAGAAAATTCCGTCATCTGCATTATCACCATGCTTCCTTTTATTTCCTTCTTTGTTTCTAATGTAGTATTTAATTCCAAAAACACCAAAGTATTTCATGGAGGGATTACTTCGAGGAAAAAATTCGTATGGTGTCTTCGTCTCACCCATATAAAGTAATGTTTGATATTTAATATACACTGCTGCTTGAAAACCCGATTTCTAGTAATGTCATGGAATACAACTCTCAACCAGCAGAGTTCGTGCCATGTTGTTCACCTATCGATTCCTACATTCAACAACTCCATTTTTTTGTGGAGTTTTTATAGAATATACCTCATGATGTATCCCATGATTTTTCAGGAAATTTTAAAATTCAATGGATGTGTATTCCCTTCTATTTTCTGATCTCAATACTTTGATTGTTCGTCCAATATCATTCTCGGCAATTCACCGATATGTTTTCAAGCAGTCAAGCACTTTTATTTCCTGTGAATGACCATTACACATTCCATTCTAATGAAATCTTCTATGAAAAGGGAAAAGTAACTTTCTCCATGAGTTCCAACAAAATTTATCAGCCCGCATAAATCTGTATGAATTAGATCAAGAAGATGAGATGCCCTTTTCTTCTTTGGCTGATAGGAACAGAAAACCAGCTTCCCACGAACGCAAGCATCACAACACTTTTCACGCTCATGATTTATGATAGGAATTTCCTTGACAATCCTCAACTTTGATATTTTCTCCATCTCTTTTTGATTGTCCCAGTCTTCAATTCCACAAATTGTTTTCTTCCTCAACGGTCATGTAACAAACATTTTCTTTACTATCAACCTGATACAATTCACCTTCTATTATGCATCCCTTCATAAGTGAATTCCATATCTTTCCCTTGATATTGTAGCCTTTATAAATAAAAGTAACTATAATTATCGAGTCATAGAGTTGACACATGCTGAGTGGATTATGATATAGGCCATAAACATAAAGAACATTAGTCTTCTTTAGTTCTCCATTAGATAATGCAGTACTTCCACTACCTTTGATTTTCAGAGCTCCATCGTTGCCAAATCATATTGTACCATCAAACTTCCTTTTGATGTCCGTCAAAACACCTGCATTACCTATCATATGAGATGAGAAATCGCTATCCAAAATCCATGTGCTATTACTTTTTGTAGCTTTGAGGGCAACCTTTGCAAGATTGGATTTCACTATCTTCTTCTTTTCTTTCCAAGAGATTTTGGATTGAGTATAAGATATTGATGGACTTCTAATTATTTCTTCCACATAATCATATTCTTCATACCCATAATCTTCTTCCAGTGGAGGAAACCTGTTTGTGAGATCAACACCATCAGGTGGGTGAATAGTGACACGTCTTTGAGAGTTGTATGAATATTTCCTATCGAATCACTTCCTGCAATACATATCCTTATGGACAAAGTTAGAACACTGAAAATAGTATTCATAGAAACTATTTCATCTATAAGATGGAGGATATGAATTCAATATCCTTTTTTGGTGTCCCAGATCTTCCCCATTCAACTAGATCCCTACCTCTTCATTGTATGACATGGTATGGCCCAGATAGCCACAGAACTGACCCTTCATGAGAGGGAATTTCTTATCACTTGAATTTCTCCTCATTCCTTCTTCCATGGGAGAATAGTTGAACTACCTATCATTTCTAAAATTTTGAGGATAATTTCAAGTTCTTCTTTTAGTTTGGATTGGTAGTTTCTTTTTTAGCATTTCAGATAATGTTTCAACATTTACAACTTTCATCTTGCCTTTCTTTTGTCTCTCTTTACGTCCAGCAGTAGATGTCTCAGCTTCACAGCCAATTTCACTCATTCCCATGCAAGCTGGTCTTTGATCACTTAATATTTTTCTAGACCCATCTGAACCACACTTGGCTCTTTCAATTAATTCTACATCTGAGAATCTTCCAAAATTAATTTTCTTCTAGCCCTCATTTGGGGTTGATTGACATTCAATTTTACTCCTAAGAGTAACAACTTCTTCCTAAAGTCCCTCAACAGTCTTGTAATTCTATTATAGTCATGATGAAAGGTCATTTATGACCTTTGACTGTTCCTCAATTCTAAGCTTTAGTTCCACAACATCATCTGTGCTTTCTAGGATTGAAGACTGAACTCTCACTAGTTCTTATAATCTTTCAATTTCTGCTTCAAGCTCCTCAAAATATTCTGATGATTCTTCCACCATTTCCTTCCACTAATTTCATCTCTTAAATTTCTTCTCATTCATGGAAAAATAATCCTTAATTCGAGTCTTTGAATCACCATTAGGCATAATGTGATTATCTCTGCATTTATTGATTGAGGTTTCTGACTTTTCAGTGGTTTCCATCATGGAAGCATGATTTCCTGTTTTAAATTCGGGTTCTTCTTCATCATAGAATTCATTATCATCATCATCCTCTTCAAAAAAAATCTTTCATTTGGTACATTCCTTCTTGATTTGAAGTCTCCCTTTTTGAAAAACATTTTCTGAGGTTTCTCAATGTTTATAGCATCGTTATTCTCATCATCATACTTTCTTAAGCACTGAGAGGCAATGTGACCAACTTTTCCAAAACGAAAGCAAGGTAGAGGAAACTTCCCTTTGAATTTCCCTTTCTCCTTCTGGATATTCTTTGAAATGAGAGAACGAATTTATTTTTCCTCATCATCTTCACCACTACTATTTTTTTTTTTGAGATTTTCAATTTCTCAATGGATTTGAACACCATTTCCTTACTCACTCGAGTCGTAGCATCTTCTGGTTTGACTCTCATATCATATGCCCCCAGGCTACTCTGTAGGTCATCCAGAGAAATATTAGAAAGATATATTTTCTCAATAGCTGACACCTTCAGATTGTAAAGGGGTGGAAGTCTTCTTAGTATTTTCTTCACAGTGTCAACGTCTTTGATTTCTTCTCCTAGGCCCCGAATTGATCCAACCACTTGAGTAATTTGATTGAAGAAGGAGTCTACATTCTCATCAGGATGCATCTACAGATCATCGAACCTATTGTGCAGCACTTGTAGATTATCCTCCTTCACTTTGTTATATCCTTCATAAATATTTTCAAGTTTATCCCACATGGACTTTTTGAGGTGCAACTCATCACTTTTAGATAGATCTGATCAGAAAGTGCTATGGTGAGAGCATTCTGTGCTTCAACATCTTCATCGAGAATTTTCCTTTCTACATCAGTCATAGCTAGCCCTGTTGGATCGGTAATATGTATACCTTGTATAGTAGAAAACAGAACATCCATTCCAAGGGATATTAGATGAGATCTCATTCTGTTCTTCCAAATCCGAAAATTACATCCATCAAAGGGGGGAACTCCCCTAACACTGGATGAATTTTCCATAGCGATATAAAATGGATCAAACACCAGAAACCTCCCTCTGATACCACTTGTAGGACCACGGGACACCCTGAGAGGGGAGGGGTGAATCAGGGTGTAAACTTTTTCTTTTAAAAATGACGGATCTTATTACCACGTTGATATAAATTAATTTAACTTGATGATGGATATGAGAATAAATTAAACATTCACATGCAAAGAGATGACACAACACTTTTTTATTTCGTTCACCACTAAGGGCTATGTCCAGGGAGCATACACTGAAAGCTTGTCAGTCGTACAAAATTCTACTATTATTCACTCATTGTGGATTACAAAGGTATGGGAACAGTCACTCTATCCCAGGCTCAATGCCTTTACAACTGTTTAGGGATAGCCTACTGCGTCCCTCGAGTCACTCCCGTTGACTTCCCTTGGCTCAGTAACTTTGGTGAAGTTTTACTCAGTTTATAGACATGAAGGTCTCTTCATCATTGTAAATTAATGAATCCTTTGTTTTATGTAGATTCTCTGTTGAAGTTCAACTTCCACCCAAAGGCAAATCTCACTTTTCACCACCAGTATCCGGAAAACACTCATCTTTCATGTACCCCAGAAAGACTGGCGTACTTCAACAACACCTGGTGTGCTTCTCCAAGTCGGCACACAAGTTTCAAGGCCAGTGTACAAGTTTCAAGAGGACACGCAAGTCCAGCTCTCCCACTTTCACGACACTCACTTCTTCAACTTCAAAATTGCATGACTCGCTTACTTTTACGCCCAAACTGATTTTGGTGCACAAATATGAACGGTCGCGCTTCTTCAACTTCTGGCGTGCAATTGTCATCACACCACCTACGCGACACCTTCTTCACCAGATCCAAACATGGGTGATTCAACCCCATTATTGGCCAAAACCCCTTGGACACGCAGCAAACAACTGTCGCGCAAATTCAACTTGTGGGACCCACCACCACTTGCGCGACCACTACACCTGCGCGGCGGGAGATCTGATTTTCTCTATGTCTAAACTTTGTCCTGAATCAGGAGGTTTCAACCATTATTTATAGGCATTTGGATACCCAGCATGATAGTGTGAAAGTCTTCCCTCAGCGCACAAGTTTCGGCACGCAAGTACTTGCATGACCAAACAAAATACTAGGGTGCCCTTCTTTCTTTTCCATATTTTCATGTTCTGATCCTGAAAAACAAAAGGTGCACAAGTATCCACTCCATCAATTCAACGGCACACAAGTCTCTTTTCCAAAAACCACTTTTCTTCATTTGTCGATTTTCAGGCCCAAAAATTTGGCAAACACTGGAAAATGGTTCCACCATTAATATTGTTATCTTCTTATTCTATATGATCACTTTTATGGCACATATTCTGAACTTCCAATGAGGATTGAAAACAAACACAAACCATACTCCAATTCATGCAAACAATGACCATGGATCTAATAATAACCATAGGGCCCTTTACATGATTATATGATACCTCGGATACACTCCTTAGTTCCAACATTGGATATTCGGTGCCATGGTTAATGCCCATAGGGACCTATCTTTGCATAGCCCTGTTTTACCTTGGTCGATCACCATGGAATCGATAGGCACCTTATTATGTAATTACATATATTACAATCCTTGAATTATACTCTTACCCCTTAGCTAGCCTCAGATACTTTTGAGGTTGTATTCCATGATATCTATAATACCTTGGTTGTTACCCTAGAACCCCCTCACTAGATATTATTTTCAGGTTTCCTTGTTATGTCTTGGGAACTTCACTACTTATAATATCACGAGGTTATATAAGTGATGGATATGCCTCACTTGGCCTATTACATTCAAATGGTAATTACTTAATTAATGAACTGGTTACATTTTGATACACCAGCCGAGGGATGAAGTAGGTACTTGGGTATTTAGTTATATTGTACCCCATGAATTACTTTATATATTCATGCCTTCACACTTCTATATTCCATTACATAGGATGGATGTTATAGACACAATTGGTTGTGTCCTACTAAGATTTCTCTCAAACCCTATCCAGGCACTGTTTGGTACCCGAAGTAGATTACACTGTTGTAGGTGTTAACAAAAGGAATCATACAACTTCAAATAGTTGATTGCTTGCTGTTTAAGAGGAACATGATAGCAGATGACCGATCCAGATCTCAAGATTCCTGGAAAAGTTTTTTTATTTTATTTATATTTATGGGGAACATATTATTTCTTCTATCTAGTATCTATGATTTCTCGTTATCTAGAGACATGACATTGCACCATCATTTCTCCAACTGATACAATTATTATTGCCCTCATATAACTATTGCACAAGTTTTCTTATACTCTTTATTTATATTGCTTCCACTATTTACTACTATATATATACTTCTACTCTACTAAAATATTCTAATGAGGGTATAGTCTCTCCACAGACACACCCTAATACCTCAATGAAAGTCGGCATCCTTTTTCATTTGGGGAGGTGCACATGAGGCCATGTGGCCCACCGAGCTTGGGGAACCCATTAAGTGGCATCTGGGTCTGGGAAATCACAAAGTGGTTTTATAGGTGGTTTCTTTTGTTGATTTAATATTTGGAGGCAATAGATTGGAGAATATTAATTCTTGGGACATGGTCATAATATGTGCTTGGGCGTCATGAACCCATGTTCGGTGTAAAAACCAAGTTGCCTAAATTACAATTGTTGTTCTGCTTTGACCTATTACAGTTGATATTATTTCACCGTTAGGTGACACAAATGTTGTGTGGTGTTATTGAATATTATTCTAATAGAGGATTTATATTATCTTTATCCCAATGATATGATGGAAATGATCATTAAAATATGCATCATTATTGGCACCTAGAATTCACATTTCATGCATATTGCCATGCCATATAGGTGCATTTAACTACATTGCATTGCTTGATATGATTTTGATTATTGAGTGTTGTTGTGATAGTTTTGTTGTAATTATATTACTTTGGTTTTGATTGAGTGATTTCCTATCTAAATTAATGAGGTCTGTGTTCCCTAATTGGTTGGGATGAGTAATTTACCAAGTCGATCCATTATGATATAAATAAATGGGTGATGTTTTTAGTGATAGGTGTATGGGAACTGATTCATCAAAAATGGTAATTCATTATAAGTTTAATCATGAAATATAAAATGGATTGGTTTCAAATCCTTTTTCCTCCTTGTCATATATATGAAAGGTAATGGAGTAAAATAAAAAATTAACTTCAAAATGAAATTAAAATTATACTTGAAAACTTACCGATACCTGGCCGTCTAAGTTGATGGTTTGTGTAGTATACATTGGTAGTGAGTTTTCCAACATTAATATTCTTCTAGTGACGCTATATTATGCTTCTAATATTGGTATGAGGAATGTAATTTTCATTTGAAAACAAATGATTCCATGATGTCCTCGTGTCATTTTCCAGGACGGTGGTTATGATCATGCTCTAGACGTGGTGGGCCCTAAGCCGCTAGTCTTACCTCCATGAGTGAAACTTGAGGCACCACCTGCTATACCTGATCCATGAACTGGTTCCCAAGTCTATTATAGTTTCCTACATCTGATATAGTCCATTATTGGTGCTCTATGGGTTTCACATAAAATGGATGATCTGACTTATGATTTCCAGCAGTAGCATCATCCTACGTTTTTAGGGGATGAAATTCCTCAAGCAACTGAGTCCTTGTTGGGGGCCATTCTATCTATCCTTGAGAATATAGAAATTTTTTCAGAGTAGAGAGTCAAGCTTGGTAATTATATGTTTCGGGGTTCAGTTAAGCATTGGTGGGATTTGGTTACCCAGGCCGGTCATCATCAAAGTTTGTTATGGGTTAATTTCCACACAACCTTCTATGATGAGATCTTTCCTAAGAATCTGAGAGCTGAAAGAGCCAAAGAATTCATGAATCTCAAGTAGTTTTCTATTTTAGTTATAAAGTATTCAATATGTTTCACTGATGTACAATGATTTTCACTAATTTTAGCAAGTGATGAGATTTCACATGTTGGACGTTTTAAGGATGGGATCTAGTACGCCATCCAAACTCATGTGAATGTATTTCACCTTCCTACGTTTCCTGTAATAGTTGATCATGCACTTATCACTGAGTGTAACCTGAGGTACAGTACAAGTACCAGGTTTAAGGGATTAGTTCCACGTAAGGCCAGTAGTTCTTCTGATGACAAGAAACATTCCCTCGAGGTTTCTCGTTAGGGAAGTGGAATCTAGAGTATCTAGTTTGATAGATATATGGTGTGTCTCTAGTCTGGAAGACCGGGTCACAAGAAGGACCAATGTGACAGAGACCCTATGGAGTTTCGGTATTGTTCCCATATGGGTAATCTTAAGAATTTCTGTAGGACCTTTCCACCACCTTCATGTGGAAGAAGATCAATATCAGCTCCACCTTCCAGAGTGAGTTCTTTTGTGCCACACCAGGCAGGGAGTTGGAATAGCATCGATAGGTCTTGCTGAGGAGGAGGTCATGGACATGGTTGTTCGACCCCTAATCACCAGTAGTGCCAGACGAGAAATCATGATCATGGTAGACTATCTTTTTCATAGAGTCGTGCATCAGGTCAGTTGCATTCTTTACAGCTGATACCCAAGGATCAGGTTGTGGGACCATCTACAGTATGAGGTACTATTCTAGTAGCCTGCACTATTGTATCCACTTTTTTTGATATAGGTGCCTAAATTCTTTTTATTCTTTATCTATTGTGTATTGTCACAGAATAGAGATATAGTATCACTATTGTGTAATGGCCATCGATAAACCATCTGGACTATAGTTAGAGGGAATATGCTAGTGCAGGGGCTCCCCCCTTGATGTAAGAAGTTACCCTTTGTTATGGAATCTATTTTTTCTCAATATAATGGGATTTGGTGTCATTCTTGGGATGGATCATTCAGTTTACTATCATTAATTTTTAAACTGACATCATCACAGGACCTCTTTTGCACCACTAGAAGGCAGGAGTTGTCTTTTCAACGGTGAGTGGGATATCTAGGATGGGAGGGTTGGACCGAAGCATCATGGGCTAGGTGGAGTGACTTCCCAAATTGTAAATATTTTTTATGGAGGATCAGGGTTTTCTTCAAACAGATTTCCCTCCTGTAGTTGATCATTTCTAGGAAGTCTTTCTCGATGAATTTTCTGGCTTGACTCCTAAGAGAGAGGTTGAGTTTAAAATTGAGCCTGTTCTAAGATTAGATCCATTTTCCATTCCTCTATAAAGGATGGAACTTACTGAGCATCGGGAGATCTAGCAGTAGATAGAGAACCTTGAGTCCAATGGTTTTATAAGGCAAAATACATCCTCTTGGGGTTTTCTTGTGCTTTTCTTTAAGAATGTGGATAGAACCTTACGTTTATGTGTATATTACAGAATAATGAACCAGCTAACGTTCAATAATCATTATCCACTTCTTAAAATTGATGATCTCTTTGACCATCAACGAGGAGAAAAGTTTTTCTATAAGATTGACCTGAGATTGGGTTATCATTAGGTGCAAGTCAGACCATCAGACATACCTCATACAGCTTTCCATAGCAGGTATTGTCTGTATATGTATCTTGTTTTTCCCTTCAGTCTTTTGAACGTGCATTCCATTTTCATGGCTTTGATGAACAGGGTTTTACAGTCCTATTTGAACTCTTTTGTCATGGTATTTGTAAACATGATCCTGGTGTATTCTTGTACTCATAGAGACCATTTCAAACATCTAAATATCATTCTGACTACACTGAGTAATATCATCTTTTTTCCATGTTTTCTAAGTGCCGATTCTGGATCAACAAAGTCCACTTCTTGGGTCATATTATCTTAGAATACGGAGTATTTGTTGACCCTAAAAATTTTGTGTTGTATTTTCCTAGGATCAACCCAAGAATGTGTTTAATATATAGAGTTTCTTAGGGATCACTGAATATTACACGCATTTCATACATAACCTTTCTCACCTTGCTTCACCTCTTACTAGTATTACAAAGATGGGTGTCATGTTTACATTGTCAAAATCATTAAATTAAACCTTTATTGAGCTAAAAGGAAGGCTTGTATTTGAATATATTCTAATCCATCCCAATACAGATATAATTTATACCATATTTATGTGTTACATTAGGAATTTTCATAAGAGTAGTGTTGATGCAGGAAGACAAAGTCATTGTGTATGAATATCGGTCGTTGAGGCCACATGAGAGAAATTACCTGATGCACGACCTTGAGCTAGCAGCAGTTGTCTATGCCTTAAATTACAAGGGTGGTTATATTTTGGGTGAGCACTTTTTTGTGTACACATATTACAATAGCCTCAAGTATATCTTTTCCCAGAATTAATTGAACCTTATACAACATGGATGGGTTGAATATCTTCAATCCATTGATTTTGAGATTATCTATACGCCTAGGAGAAGTAATGTGGTCACTGATGCACTGAGTCGTAAGACTCAAACTTAGGATATACAAAAATCCAGTGATGAATGGAAGTTAATGGAAATCTTTTCTGAACTTCATCTAGAGTTTCAAGATAGTCATGACCAGTCCTACCTCTCAGCCTTAACAGTTGCATCTTCCATCCTTGATAAGGTAAAGAGTAGGCAGTTTTCAAATCATGGCAGTTTGGTTATCCTTGAAAGTATATCAGGAGATAATCCACCACCAGATAGGTCTGTGGATAGAGATGACGTCCTATGCCTAAATGGACATATCTAAGTTCATATTGACATGAAAGAGGAGTTGATGATATTGCCCCACAGTTCTCAGTGGGAAGTTCACCGAAGAATCTCAAAGATGTATCGAGATATGAGATTCCAATATTGGTTTCCTATGAGTAAAAATTATATATTTGGCTTTATAACTAGGTGTTCCACCTGTCAGCAGGTGAAGGAGGAGCATCAAAGACAATCAGGCTTGCTACATCCTCTTCCAGTCCTGGAATGGAAATGAAAAAATGTTTCTAGGGATTTTGTACACTTCTTACCTATGTCTATGAGTGGTAGAGATTCTATCTGGGTTGTCATTTACCTCCTAATAAAATAATCCCCCTTAATTTCTATTTGGGTTACATTCTTATTTGATGAGTTGGGTAGACTCTATGTCTGTGATATCATACAATTACGTGGGGTTCAACATACAATTTTTTCAGATATGGATGCTTGTTTTACTTCATGGTTATCAAAAGGATTTCAAAAATCTGTGGTATCATAGGTGATTCTAAGCATATATTTTCACCCTCATACCACAGGAAAATTAAAACAGACAATACAGGTTCTAGTGGATATGATCTGAGCATGTGTCACTGGTATAGTAGTTCTTGAGGGAAGCGCATCCCTCTCGTAGACTTCCCTTATAATAAAAGTTTTTAGGATATGACTCAGATGGATCCTTTTGAGGCCTTATATGGTAGGCCATGTCATTCACCCTTTTGATGGATAGGGGAAGGTGAGGTAACCCTAATAGGTCCTCGTCTCGTTCAGGAAACATCATATCAGGTTCAGATGATCAAGAATCTTATGACTGTTGCTCAGTCTAGATAGAAATATTATGTCGATCGTCATCAAAGATCTCTTGAGTTTGTAGTTTGGGATCATGTTATTCTTTGAGTATCAACCAATCATGGGAAAAAAAATTTATAGAAGATTGAAAATTTGTCACCCCATTACGTGGGCCCTTAGAGATCCAAGAGAGAGTCGAACTGGAAGCATATCGATTACTACTGCCTCTGAGGTACCATTTTATGCCTGATGTCATTCATGTATCATAGCTTCTCCAACATCATCCTGACCCATTGAATACTTTTATCCCTAAGGAGGTCGAGTTAGATGTCAATTCTACCTTCAAGGAGTATTCAATGTGAATCGTTTACTGGAGAACATTGGCTCTATGAGGCCATTTTTTCCCTCTATTATGGGTGCTATGGCAGCACAGCTGAGTAAAGGATGAGACGTGGGAGATGAAAGCCAATGTACATGCCCAGTGGCCAGAATGGTTCTCAATCTATGTTTCTTTATACTTAGAAAGATAGATCAGGATAGATTTCTTTTAAGGGGGGAATTATGTAAGAACTCAGTTTTTCACTCAGGTATGGATCCTTTAATTTTCCATATAAATATTTACATTCGACCTATAATTTTTTTCTGATGAGTTCATAAAGGCTCCAAGGGTGTCCAGGTCTATTTTAGTAGCTAGAACCCATCTGTTTGGAAAAATAGCCTTGGCACATGGTTTAGAGTAAACCGTGTAAGAATTCCCCACGGTTTGTAAAACCATGCAGATTGTGTTTTTTTGAACAAATTCACCTTTCATGTTTGGCACATAGTTGTGCAGCCTAACCGTGTGGTCACCCCTTTTCCCCAGGTACCAGTGCATGTCTTACACATGTTTTTATCAGACCATGTGTTGGATGTTATTTCAGGTAGATCCATCTCACATGGTTTGTGCATGATTTGAAAATCCATGAGGACAAAACATGTACATGTTAAAATTCTGGGTAAAATGTCCAAAATTCCATTAATGGTATATTTACGCCCCTCTTCTTCCCCAACATGTAAAAAAGTGGTATTTTCCTCCATTCTAACCATTTTGAAGATTTTTGACGTCCAAAGCCAGGGATTAAGAGATCTCCTTTTTCTGGCATCCAACTGAACTTCCTTTCATAAATGTTGGATGTGAAATGGTAAGTACTTAAGTCCTTTTTAGCCGTTATTCTTCCCTCTTTCTCTCGACTTAGATATCATGGTGGGTTCATTTTCCACTTTTTCTTAGATATACTCCAATCCAATGAAAAGTAAGGGTAGATTTAGGAGGGCGAGAGTCGTATAACTCTAAGGTGGGTGGTCTATAACTCATCCCAAAAGTTCATTTATTGTGGAATATCCATGTGGGGCCCATTAATTTCATTTGGAACCATTTCATAAATTTAAATTCCATGATTATACTTGTTAGAATCATATGGTTATTATATTTCAAAATATGTGATTATTTGTTAGCAGTTACTCCCACAACTCAATCAACCCCATGTCGAAGGTTATGACATATTTGGGTTTTAGTGTTTTGACACGTTTGAGAAACTGTTCAGGTGTGACAATTTTTGACCTTCGTAAAGGTGAGACTTCCTATAATAAATGAATTATTAATAATTATAATTTAATAATGGCATGTACCATGTATGCTCACCAAATGACCCACATAAGCTAAGTTTATTAAATTGATTATTAAATGGGAAATTTGAAATGGAAAGTATACTAAGAATATAACATGGCATTAATAAATGATATTAAATAAAGGTTAAATGTCCATATACCCCCTTTCCATATTGATGAAGGTAGTGGAGTGAACATCAGTAATTGAATATTCCTTAATGGTTAAATAAGTCTTCATTAAATGGTTGCAACACTAATTGTCCTATCCACACTATTGTAAGAAAAGGATTGAACCTAATGAATGATTACATGATTTTTATATCAAATAAGAATGTATTGACTTGATCTCACCTTGGATTCGGAGAGGAGAATACCTTTAGTCTCTGGAACCATATTATAATTCAAGGATGCGGATTGATAAGGTTGACACCCACGTAGACTTCAATTCATTTCTATTCCTTATATGCCCAATATACTACCATAGTGTCCTTTACATGATTACATGATACCTCTAATACACTCCTTGGTTCCAACATTAGCTAGTAGGTTTGATGGTTAAAGCTCGTAGCGCCCTTCCTTTACTTAGCCCCGTTTTACGATAGTCGATCACCTTGGACTCGGTAGGTTCCATATTGTCAAATTATGTGGACTACTCTCCTTGAATTACACTCTTACCCATTATATAGACTCAGATACTATTGAGTTAGTGTTCCATGAGATCTACGATACCTTGGTTGTTACCCTATAACTCCGTCACTGGATATCATTTTCATGTTTTCTTATTATTTCTTGGGACCTTCACTACTTATACTATCACAAGATGATGTCAGTTCTGGATATGCTTCTCAAGGCCTATTACATTTAAATTGTAATTACTTCATTAATGAACCGGTCACATGTTAATACACCAACCGAGGGCTGAGACAAGTTCTTGGGTATTCAATTTTATTGTACTTATTGATTTACATTATATATACATGAATTCACACTGCTATATTCCATTACACATGCCCAATTTAATAGACACCATTGGTGGTGTCCCATTGAGATTCATCTCACACCCTCTCTAGGTTCTGTTTGGTACCAAGAGTAGATTACATGGTCGAAGGTATTGAAAAAGGGAAGCATACGACCTCAAACACTTGAATGCTTTATATTTTGGAGGGAACATGATAGTAGATGATCGAGATAGTGCTCGAGATGCCTGGGATAGGTTTTTTATTTCCTTTATAATGATGTGGAATATATTATGCTTGATATCTTGTATCCATGCTTTTCAGTTATCTAGTGAGATGACATTACATCATCATTATTCCAGCTGATATAGTTATTATTATCCTTGTTTATCTATTGAATCGGTTTTCTTACACTGTTTATTTGTATTATTCCAATTGTTCACTACTTTATATATCCTTCCAATATGCTAAACTCTGAAAATTAGGGTATAACCTCCCCACAGACACACCTTAGGCCCTCACTACTAGTCGACCGCCTCTCGTGTTCGAAGAGGTGTGCTTTAATCCATGTGTCCCACTAGGATCGTTGCACCTGTTAAGTGACATCTAGGACAGTGACATAAAGAATACAATATTACATATCTTCACACAATGATCTGTGAATATGTGCAACATGATGAGTGGTATATATATTTATATGATCATATTAACTTTCAGAGACCTCCGAAACACATATAACATCACCTCCTACATAATATAGGTTGATAATATCACCATGTAAAGGGCTTTTCACTAACTACATCTTACCCATAACATATTCATCATGACCCCACTCTCATATCCTTGGCATCGCAGGAAGCTGAACACTACTAAAATTCATTCCTTATAGAAAAGGAATTTTCTTTTACATGGAGTAATATTAGTTTTTCTTTGAATACTGAAACTGACATGGATGTCTTAGTAGGATTTCATGTAAGACTATCCTTCTTAGTCTTCTCATGGTCACACCAATAAAGGTTACCATTATAGGTATCATACCACTACTGCTAGGTTTTTTCATCTTTAGGTAGAAAATGATAATATTTTGTGTAGTGCTTCACCAACTTCCCAACCTGAGAAAATTTTGATTTAAGGAGAAAAATAAAATCCCCATCAGATTCATCTTTAGAGCAGTTATTTAATTTCGTTTCCTGATACTAATCCACCATCTTCTATAGACATTCACCTATAATTATTGAGTAGTAGTGATCCTATAATGGGTATCAGTGATCATTTTGGATGAATTTAGAGGATAACACCAACCACCAATGGAGTAATTCTTTTCCAAAATTCAATTATCCATTTTCTTTAAAGCATAGTGAAATTATGTAAAACATTTAAATATTAATTTCCCCTTATTAGAATTATCTATAACTTTCACCTTTGATTATGAATATCTTATGTGTATTTATTTATTTTTTGTACAAAATGAATATTTTATGAATCCAATAGGATGGATATGAATTGAAAATTGACGCACAAAAATCGTTTGAAAAAATATTATGAATATGGTGTTAGATATTTCATCGTGATTTCAACATAGCATGCATACAATCCTTATCAAATACTTTGTTTGTGTTTGTGTTGTCATTATTCAACACAAATTGGTCTACAAGAGTAGGAAGAACATTTAATTTTTCTTAGAATAAATCAAAGCTCAAATGTTGAACTAAAAATGCATCAAAACTAAAATTACATATTGATTGGGATGATACTGAAATTTATAGAAAATTTGATATGAATACAAGTGTAAATGATGTTGAAGATCATATAAAAGATCAAACAATGGAAATTGAACATGATTTTTTTGATTGCCTAAAGTAGATTTAAAAGATAAATAGATGATCTAAGAGACCATTGTGTACTAGTTATACTAAATTTTAAACATTTTCAGATATATCGAATTTAAATATTTAAAATCATAGAACGAATGTAGAAACACCATCTTTACAGAACTACTTGGTCTCAAAAATGATATGATACCAACTAAAAATGAGCTTACATTTTTAACATATAACTCTAAATGAATTTAATGTTCAATTGGAAATATCTCTAAAAATAAATTCTTGTCTCAATGGTACCATATTGTTTTATAGTGACCATGAATCACTCAGAAAATGACATAGCCTTGAAAGAATCTCTACAAGAATGATGGATCAAGTCCTTTGAAATCTGTGTGGTACTTACTAATCATTTCAATGGTTATAATACTTTACAGATTCTAGAAAACTACTAGAAAATGACATGGAATGTAGATACAAGAATTAAGGATTGGAAAATATGTCACCTGTCAAACACTCTTTAGTAGAATAAAATTTATTTGAGTATCCTAAATTTGAAAATGATCCATGAAACCATCGCCTCATGTTTTTATAGGTGGAATAAATCCTTTAATGTAGAGATTAGTTCTCATAGTATATGGCCAGTTATGTTGGTAAATTATTACTTTCTAATATGGTTAGGAATGAAGCAAAAAATAAAATATGTTGTCTTTTATTATGGTTATACCAAAAACTATGGTAATGATATTGATATCAATTTAGTTCCATTGATTGATGATATAAAATTATTGTGGGATACTGGTGTTACATTGTATGATGCTCATAGAAGTAAAGAGTACACATTAAGAGACATGTTTTAGGACATGATAATTGAATTTCCTGGTTATGGAAAATTTTTAGGATATAAAATTATAGAAATATTGGGGTATCCCATTAGTGAATAATTCACACACTTAGTTTGGTTGAAACATTCCTCAAAGACGGTTTTTTAAGATATCATAATTTTTTTACCTCAATGACATAAATACCAACCTTGTATGACAATATTCGATGGGAATACAGAACATGGTACATCAACATCTCAAATAATGGGTGATAAAATATTAAAAAAATTAAATTAAATGAAACTATTTTTAGTAAAAAATTTCTAAAAAAACCTTACAAAAACCAGGTTTGAAAAAAGTTCAAATTACATTGGATTTCTATATTGGATTTTTTTTCATGTCAAAACTTTTTATGAGGTCATGCATGTGGAAAAAATGTATTTGATAGTGTTTTTGGAATGTTACTAAATGTTACTAACATAAAAAAGATGGCATAAAGGCTAGGATGGACTTGATTGACGTGGGGATAAGAGAAGAGTTGGAACTAGTGAAAGGTGAAAGGAAATTTTTTTTCCTCCAGTACAATAAACTATATCTTGACAAGAAAAACTAAAAATTTTCAATTTCCTTAATTTGCTAAATGTTACATATGGTTATGCATAAAATATCAATAATTTCATGTTAATGAATAATTTGACGTTATAGGGTCTAAAATAACATGACCATTATTTTTTAAGAAATATTTGATCAACAACTCTTTACCTTGGATTCTCTTTAAAATTTCCCAATATTCATTAACTAGGCTTTTATTCTTTTTCAAATCCATATGTATTAAATTGTTAGACCCGATGAAGTTTCCAATGAAGAATAATGAGATTTTTGTCATTAATTAGGTAATTAGAGATGTTATTTCCACCATTATTTGTTGATATAAGGGTCCACATAAGGGTTAATTGGGTTAGAGATGTACAAATTTGGGGTCCTATCCATTATATATGGATATACCCCCATTGACTGGTATATGTAGATTTTGTAAGGGAATATCAAGAATCAAAATTTTCTAGAAGGTTGTATTGTAGAATGATATTTTTTGAAAAAACTATTCAGTCCTATAGTAATTACCTATCAGATGTTGATAACATCGGTATCCCAACTTTTCATCACAACAGATACCTTATGTAAGAAGGTATTTTTAAAAGTTATGTTGTTACAATTACTATCAAAGAGTGGGAGAAAGATCACTTTTACATTTTACATAATAGTTAAGTGGTTTATCTATACATTGAATCCAAAATATAATTATTAGATTTTTGAATCCATCAAGGGATGAATGATGGATATCAAAAACAGATAATAATCAATTTATAGGATGGTTTGGAGATCATATTTATAAAATGTTTTCTTAAAATCAAAATTCAATTAACGAACATCTATAATCTCTATCCAGTGGCCAAAATTCAAATGTTATATATTATACTAGTTTTGTAACTAAATGTTATATTTTCTATGAAAATGACTATGATAAAGTAATATGATTCAAAATAGTGGAGTTCCGCTTGTGGAAGAAGTGATTCATGTATATGGTTCCAAGGATAAAAATCCAATTTAGGAAAATATTATATATTTAGGCATCATCAAACTAATATTAAAGTTGGATTATACAACATTTCAATTGAATATTTTTCATTTCTGATGGGTTGACAATATGATATCAGTGAAAGTTGATGAATTTTACTTCATGTGGGTGAATTTATGTATGGAAGGATATAAGGATGAGCCTTTCATAATGGAATCATAAGTAGTGCATGTATCTTTTGTATCAGATCCATCAAATAAAAATTTAATAGTTTTCCTTTTGAAAACAAAAAATTTATTGTTTCATATGAAAATTCAATTGAGGATGACCTTTTAATTGGAAGATCACAATCATTTCATGGTGGCCACAATACTTACAATTCCATGTATGTTAAAGGGGACCATAAAGGGGGGATTGAGATACATGATGAAAGATACAAATACCATCAAACTTTAAAGAAAAAAATAGTTGAATGAAGTGGTTAATGTTTTTTTAGTATACTATTATTTTCATCATAATATTCATGTGTCATCTAATGTATTTACATCATCTAAATTAAATGTTTGATTTCTCATGATGATAATGTCTTCTGAACATGATGATATTACCAATTCCATGGAATAAAAAATGGTTGGTGCTAAAACAATGTAATAATTAGAGGACCAAAAACATTTTGATGAAAAAAAAGTATTACAAATCATTACTGTGTTAAATAAAATTATCAAGGTAAGAAGAAGGGGTATCAAATATAATGTTGTATTGAATCAGCACAACCAACATGTTGATCCCAACAAGTTAATGTTTGTATGTTATGATGTAATCATAAAGAGAATTCATGTATTTTTTTATAAAGATATGTGGTACAATGTATTTCTTTATCTAGGATCAACATTGGGTTTTTATGACCCTCCTTCACAATATTATCGGCTTTGGGTCACTCCCTCATGGATTAGTTTTTTAGTTGGGATCACTACCCACTAGGATGACTCATTTACCATCCCCCTCTAAAAATGACTTGTGATGAGTAAGTAGATGTTTTGGGATTATATAAAATTCCTAACACCCCACTAGTCTCCAATGTTGTATAGGGAAACAGGTTCCACGGTGTAACACTGATATGTCATGTTGTGACACCCCTATAGATAGAAACCATGACCTGTAGGCAATGCACTATCCTTCATTTGGGACTCCAAAAATATCCCCCTAAGGTTATTCTATATGAATAAGAGAATACTTACCTCCTCTGATGCCAAATATAGATTCTGCATTGGGGATATAGGACCCTCTATGACAATATTTTTCAATTTTGGCTGCTCCCTCTTGGCTTTGTTCTTCTTTAGGGATCATTTCCCATCATGGTGAATCGTTTCTCATCCCCCTATAAAAATTAATTGAAATGGGGAGTGTAATGGTTGGGGTTATATACCATGTAAAATACCCCTACAATATCTTACGTTGGATAGGGAAATAGCTATCGTGGTATGACACCCATATGTCACGCTTTGATACCCCTATAGCCACCAACAATTATCATATGGCATATACAATCATTCATTTGGGACTACAACATGGTTGATACTAGAAAATTTTTATTATATGATGATAGTATTCTTTATATTTTTATTATAAATTTTTTTCTTAGGGTGGTGTAATAAATAGTTGAAAAAAACCTTTTGTGTTAGTTTTTTTCCTTCAAACATTAGTTATAAAGAAACACTAATACATGATATTTTGAAAGTGGTAATTTCAACATCAGTTTTTGTAATAGACATTGAAAGACATTTTAAATAATGAAATATTGAAGGGTTTTTTATTTATTTTACTAAATATTGACATTGAAATCCATTATAATTAGATTTCCATGTCATTTTTAAAAAAAAATTCAACTCTAGAAACCCATATCTAGTTGTTATTTTTTATAGTGGTACATACATCGCAAATTAATATGACATATAAATTTAATACCATTATGAAACTCGTTAAATAATAGAGTTTTACATTAAATTAGAAATAAATACATCATTAAAATCATGAAAAACATTATTATTATTCTCGCAAGTTAATTTTTAATATGTATTACCCTTCTTGGTTTCATGGGGAAAAAGAAAACAATATAAAGGGGTGAGATCATATGCTCATTGAGGGTGCATTGTATAGTGGAAGAAATTATCAATAAAACCTTGAGGAATGGATAAATAAATTGAGTTATTCTATATCAAATGAGATTAGGAATATATATATATATATATGTGTGTGTGTGTGTGTGTGTGTTTCTAACATATCAATAAATAAATGATTGGAAAAATTACTAATCATATAGTGATGGGAATGCATAATTCCATATATCAGAAACATACCATCAAGGACTTGTGCAAATACATATTACATAAAAGGTAATGATGCTCCCATTACCCTGTTTTAGTTGTCTCATGAGAACTACAAGTCCAAAAAGGGGTTATATAATTTCAGGACCAACCCATCACATAAAATTCTAATGCATTCTAACACATAACATTATATTATATCGAATAACAATAAAATGTTATTATCATAATTACTCAATGTGGAATATCATACAAGATTAACTATATAGAAGAAAAAATAATATGGTACACTATTAATTTCCCTAACCCAAGAGTCAATAAAGACATATATGTTTTCAAAGGTAGGATACCAATGTAATGATATAAAATTCCTTTATAGTGGTGAATAAGGTGCATGTAAATTATCCAAAGAAAATCCCATCATATTTTCAATCTTGGTATGCAGCAAGGCCTATTATTGTTCACCAGGTGATGTCCATGTCAACTCTCATCACACCTTTTATGGGGTTATTACTCCTAGGAGTAACTCTTCCAGTTCTATGCCCACGTATATTATCCATATAGAGATTTTTTCTTGTAAAACTACCCAAATATCACTTCCCAAAAATTTTAGGATGGTTTTATGGTTACATGATAGTTTGAGAATTATAATAGATTAGACAAAATATATAATGATAGGGATTATGTAATTGATCATTGGAATTAATTTTAATGGAAGATAATACCATATAATTAAAGGAATATGTTTATATAAAAATAAATATTAAAATTTAATATGATAAAGAGATTACAAATGAAAATTAAAGAGGAGGATTGGGGAAACCATTACCTCTCTTGAGCTTCATAGATTATAGCCTGTCCCTTGAACCAAAAAAAGGCTTCATAATTAAAAAGATATCAATTAAAGAGATTAAAATAGAGGTATATGATGATATAAATTCAAATTGGGTGTGGGTGAATTAGTAGTGGGGGTGGGTATTTGTTCTTGAGGATGGTTGGTGTTAAAGATTTAAATAATGATTATTTTTACATTAATGACATCCAATTTTGGGTGGAATTATTTTTAAAAGTTTTGGTTGAAAATTAATGTTGAAAAGGATGTTTATGGTAATATAATTCACCAACCACCAATTTAATATTGTAGATGTTATTTGTTTATACTTTTACTATTTCACTTTACCCACTACGTTATATTTCCTGTACTGTGGAAATTTTATTAATACATTATGTTTTAGTGTCCAAAAATGAAATTTAGCATTTTTACCAAATTGTGACCTTATAATTTAAAATATTCAATCCCTTTTAAATGATTCAACATACAATGGAGATAAAAATGAATTCTAATATGATATGCATATAACTCATTAAAATAGTTTTTTAGAAGAGATAAATTCACAGTTTTCAAAAATCATGGTGTGGGTATCTATATCTAACTCATTATATTTTATGGTATTTATTAGATAAATATTGACCAAGAATAAGGATTAATAAATTTTAAATCATGGTTATATAATTATTATATCATAAGAGTTATGTTATTTCATATATATGGTACATTCACTTTTTTTTAAATGAACATTCTCATAAATTTATGTTAATTATGATTTTATGCATCCAAATATGATATTTATTTTATTAAATTAATTATATAAATATGATAATTTTAGCTCTTAAAGAGAAATTATTATTCCTTTATTAATAACATTTTTAATTAAATAAAGGACTTTATGAAAATTATTAAAATTATGTTGGAATTAATTAAATTACATTATCATTTACAATGGTTTTATAAGATAATATGAGGAAGAAATTTTTTACTTAAAACTTATAAAATTATAAAAAACATGCTTATAATTTAAATTAAATATTTTTATAATTTTCAAAAATACACTTTTGGTTTCATAAAATAATCACAAAGTTCACATTATTAACCTTATATAAACAAAAATAATAATACCCAAATTTCTTATTAATAATTGGTATTAAAGATAAATGAAAATATCTCTGTTAAATACAGAAACATTCTCATAATTAATCATTTACTAATTTTATTACAACGATTCTTACACATTCATGGAAAATTTATATCATATTTCTAATGTTTCTCTTTACTTATATGATACTTATTGTAGGGAAAATATTTATGGAGGAATTAAATATCGTAGAGTTTGTTTTAGTGAATAGACTATTTTAATGTATATAGACCTTTACTATTCCTTAATTTACTTTTCCCTAGTTTCCTATGATTTATAATTCTGTAATGAAGTGTAATAGACTTTCTGTGTGTTTACATGTTGTAATAGTGGGGTTTTTTTGTTATGATCGTGCAGTAAATAAATTGTTCTCAATCAATGAAATAAAGAATTACTAAAATTTCGTTATAAAAACCTGTCTCTTAAACATTTAAAAGGATTATTTTATTTTAATAAGACCTATACATATAATAAGATAAAATTGAAAAAATTGAAATTAAATTAACAAAAATGTAAATCATAAATTAATAATAAATTAATAATTATATTTAACAGTTCATTTTATAATTTTTCACATAAACTTTCCTATGAATGTTTCTCCAATGGTTTGATGTTATAATTTTAAAATAATTAAAACATGCTCCATAATTTGTTAACCAAATAATTACATTTAATTAGTTACTAAGAGAATTGTGAAGATAAAACTATTAGTAAAATAAAGGTAGTTAAAAAATAAAAGAATAATTAAAAATAACAATGTATTTAATAAAATAGATGCATATATGTATATATAAATGATAGAAGATGCTATTAAGGAATATTATAGGACGATGGAAGGTGATGATCCCTTTTCACCCTTTAGTTATTGGTTTGATCCCCATGACCATTCCATATCCGACGGGTTGTTAATTGTCTTGTGAGAAACACTTTTTTAAAAAAAAAATTAATAATTAAATTTACATTTCCCTGGAAAATTATATAAACTAATACCTTATGTTATAAATATGTTTTTATTAAAACAAATGAAATTATTTATCATTTATATTTATAAAAAACATTCATTGAAAATCCGAGATGTTCCATTCTACTAACTTAATGAAATTTCTTCACAGATATTTTAATTATTACTTACTAATAAAAATACCTATGAGAATAAAAGATGGTTTCATGACTAAAAATATAGCTTCTGAAGAGATAACACCATTATTATATTAGGATGGACAAGGTAACATATCTTTTCCCTCATAAAAGTAATATTATAAGAGTCTCAATCATTTATTCCAAATATAATTACTTGTATTGTTGTGAGTCAAAAGTGTTTATTAAAGAATACCCATTTTAAATGATGATCATATGGTACTCCAATTCAATTGTCACTTTTCAAGGGTCAATGGTTCATCAAGTCACATCCATGAGTTGACACAGTGTATCATAAGTATTTTGAATTCTATGAATGTTTGTTCCCAAGAACTTAGGTGACACAATTTTTAAAAGGACTGTGGACATAGATAAATATTTTAATGTAGTTGTGGATCTTGAACATATAATTTTACAACTTCATTGTAAACATTTCCTCCATAAAAACGTCAAAAATGATCCATACTGAATGATTTAGAACATGGTTAGTTGTGAAAATATGTAAAACATTCTATAATTTCTAAAATAAGATAGATATATTTTTCTAGGAGGTATCCCTTATATAAAGACTTATAAAAGAAGTTAAGACCACTTTTTATTTGTGAAATTGTCAAGTATTAATAGAGTCCCTTATGGTAGTCCCCAAATTGAGTAATATGAGAAAGGTACATATTTAAAATATAGATATAGGATTTTTAAGACCCATTAAAATATCTAATAATGGGAGGACAGTTTGATATGTCATAAAGTAATTGGAATGTTAACTAAATTTATGAAAATGTAGCATGATCACCTGAACAATATTTTGGAATTATGATTTCAATTAAATCAACCTAGAGGAATATGAGATTCGTGAATGTCTTCCAAACTTTCATCTTGATAAAATACCTCTAATTTTTTTAAACAACACAATTAATTCATGAAATAAACTAACTACAACCTAATTATAATGTAATTAGATACCAATATTTTTATCCTTCAAATAAAACCAATACAGTTAACCATGAGTGATCAAAAATATCTATAGATAATAAATGTTTATAAATTTGGAATAATCCATATTAGGAATTTATAAGGTACTATAATTTTATACTAGTATGATTATAGGTCCACGTATATCACTCTTGGATCAATAAAGGATTATTTAGGTTGGATTTTCTAACACTCTTAACTTAATTCCTTAAATAACTATCCAAAAATTATCATGAACTTTCCCAAATACCATTTAAACCTACACTTTTCAAATATAACATATCCTTTATCCACAAAAGAACATATCCATTAATATATTCAATGGATTAGGAATATATAATTTTTAATATAAGTTATCCACAATCATTTCTTTATTAGTTTTTAATTATGTTATTCAAAAATCTAGTTCATTTGGTTTTTACTAAACTTTAATCTGATACCAACTCCAAAAAACGAGAATGGAAAACCCCCTATAGATTAGGTAACATCACTATCAAAACATGTTAAAAGAGAGAAATTATAATTGAACTTGAAATACCACGGATAAATTTATTCGTGATATAGTATTAAAAATCTATAGTATACACCATAATAATGAATCATGTGGTGAATTTGAATCATATCTCAATGATGAAACATTGTGGTATAAAACCCCTTACCTATATTCCCACTTAGTCAAACTACACTCTAAACTTATGTACAATAAAAATCACTATATAAATCACCTACTAAAAAAACTTATTCATACCTATAACCTTTAATAAACATCATTAATTATCATTTATTATAAATATTCTATTAAGTTATATTTTATATTCGTCATTAGATTCTATTAGAATTGATAATTTTCTTAGCACTAGTTTCATAATGGTTGTGATAATTGTTATTTATCAATTTAAAGTTAATCATTCTAATATAATCGTTAAAAAATCTTAACAATATTATTTTAATTTTTTAATGTGGTGAATTATTTTTTAATATATTGGTATAAATAATAAAATACTATTGTGAGAATATAAAAATATGTCACTTTCATTAAGGCGGTAGTCCACATATAAGTACAAGTGATGCATTCATTTTCCAAAGATCATGAGAAAGATAGGGATTGGTTTGTAATTAGAAATTATTAATAATTTTATAAATATAATATTGTAATTAAATTATACTTATAGAACTATCTTTGTAAGGGATCTATGGAAATTCATGCATTCCATTAATGGATGTTTTATTCTGCATGTATGGATGATGATATCTTCATTTTTGACTGGTTTTGGCAGAATGTATAAAAGGGATATTCCATTAGAATAAAACAATTTCAGAATATTAATATTATTTATGTTATCAGTATAGATACACATACTTATCATACATTTATATCACATCCTAATAGATGAATATTCATTACAAAACATAATGATACATTCCAGAATCGTATAGGTCTTGTGCCTTTAAAAATTTGAAATCATAAACAACTGGTTCATAAAAGAACTACATCATCTCCCACTATATTCTTAATATCTAGAAACCATCATATACATTTCATACATAATACCTAATTCATAACCTTGGGAAGGGAAACCTAAGAAAGGGTGAGGTCTAATTCTCAGTATGGGAAAATAAGGGAGATATCAATGATCACTTAAACATAACATTGAAAAACTATATGAGAACATGAGGTATACATTTGAAAAAAATACCATGCATATCATTTATCATAATCAGGATTAATCACATAAATCTTTTCAGTTTATAAAATATTAATCATAATGTAATCAAAGAACTTAATCCATGAGACATAACAAAGGCATAAGAAACAGTTCTTATGGCATACCCATAAGCATATAAACCCATTTATTTAGTAGTCTAGCCTCATTTACCTGTCTATCACAGTGGACTAGGATTACTCCCAATGATATCATATTATTAAAGGTTAACTTCCAATGCTGTCATAGTTGAAAAATCCCCTTACTGAACTGGGTTCACTCACCATTTTATTCTTATTTATCACTTGAGATATCATCTTTTCCTAATGCATTTAAGAGAAATATAATTGTGCAACCACATGTCACATAATGGAATTCATATATATGATTTAAAAAAAATATCATAGAACATTCATCATATCATAACCCATGAAAATGAAATGGTTTTCATAAATATTTAATCTTGGGATAACCCTTAGAAAAGAAATTGGTTTCATAAACATATTTTCATAGAATAATACATGGAAAATAAGAGTGTTTTATAGGCAAAATAATCATAAATAATCCATATAATTGATCAGTATGGTATCATTGGATCATATTATCAGTAAATCATAAGGAACATCAGAGGTTTTTTTGTCACGGATGAATAGATATTCCATAAAGATGACATTTAATAATTTCTTAAGAAAATAACCTTTCTACTTTAAAAATACATTTTTTAAAATCAAAAAATTCATTAAATATATTGAAAATTATTTTTTAAATTGAAATATTATAAAGGAATAGTTTAAACTTTTATTATTCATGATGGAGGTAAATACCATTTATGTGGTACAAGTTAAAAGAAATCATACCTTCCACACTTTGGTAAGAAGTCAAAAAGTGAATTGTTTGGAAAACAACAAGAAGAATCCTTTTAAAAAAATTAAGTAATTAAATAATTGGTAAAAATTAATTGAAAATTCATATAACAATATTTAAAAAAATATTTAATTTTTTTAATGAAATCATGGATTTGGAAGAAAAAGATTTTTTGACCAAAGAGTGAAATAAAGTCAGTTTTCCTTAAAAACTTCTTTTTAGTCTCTTAAATTCTTGAAGAGGGGACAATGAGAGGAAAAACTTTATTATACAGATATAAAAATAGTATGATAAAATTAAATTATTTTATCATGATTGTAGAATATAGATTCCTTAAATTGAAATTCATTCATAATAAATCCTGATTAAATAAGATTGAAACGT
Organism: Viscum album; assembly: GCA_963277665.1. Taxonomy (NCBI): domain Eukaryota; kingdom Viridiplantae; phylum Streptophyta; class Magnoliopsida; order Santalales; family Viscaceae; genus Viscum; species Viscum album. The sequence goes on along the minus strand of OY728134.1, from coordinate 1,021,301,966 downwards.
AAATCCCGTACCTCAGGTCGGATTTCTTCATTGTGTTTGACCATCCAGTATAATAAATAAATATTTATTATACATATGTTAAATAACTATAATAATTTATACTATATTATATTTTATTAAACTATAACTTTCTATCAAATGTTTGTTAAAAATACTTTATTAAAATTACTCTTTCAGGTGATAACTTCTTTTTTCTTGTATGGTTTGGTTCACTAGTTTTGGTCCTTGTATGCTGATCATGGTTAAATCATCTCAATAATTTTCATCATGATATTAATATAATATATTCATTTTATACTTATATAGAGTCAGTTTGAAAATTTGGGGGTAGAAAAATGAATTTCTCTATTCATGGAGACGGTAGGTCGTACGTACACATTAATGTTGTTTTCAATTTTTTGATAGTGGAAAGAAAAGAAAGGAAAATAAACAATCACCTTTATAGAATAATTATTTTATCATATAAATCATATATATTAATAAAATAAACATTTATTATCATCCTTTTAAAAATAAAATAAAAAGTGATTCACATCACTTCGTGGAGGTTGTAGTCCATATGTACGCACTAGCGACATTATAATTTTCAAAAGGATTAGATTGAAAGTTGGTATATGCGTAATTATAATTAAAAAAGTGTATTTATGTCATAAATATATTATATATACTTTAAATATATCATTAAATCAACTCTTGAGTGGCAGTGATGGAAAACAAATTACATCGGTTTGTGAGGTGGTAGTTCACTATATACATGATCGACATTTCTGTTTCTCACCTGAAGGAAGATGAGATGGATTTAGGTTATGAAATTATCCTAATGAAATTTAATTATATGATAAATAATTATGTAATTACATCATATTGGTTTAATAATATTTTAAGGAGGAGGGATACTAATTAAAAAACTATGTTTCGAATGATACGTCTTCTTCGAACCTCCTCTTTAGGATTATACATAAATCCCTATTATATTTTCATTTTGAATAAACTAGTGCCTCAAGGAATTGTGTAGGTAATTAATTAAGTTATTTTAGTAGGTATTACTCTATAAAAAAGGAACTTGAATTGTGGATAGGAGAGGAGAGTGAGCACACTTTTATAATTCATGTGATTTTCACACTTGTAATTTTTCAAACTATTGAAATAATTCCAAGTCACTTTCTTGGAAAAAGGGCTTTGAAATTGTAAATTTATGAAAATAAGATTATATGAGGACAAAATATGTCTATAAAAACGAAATTATACAATTTTTAGGCAATTTTAACTGTTATCTATTTAGTTTAACCCTCGGTATACTTGTTTTTACCTTAACTAAAGTGAAATAATTTTTACTGTTTTTACTATTAATTATGAAAAAGAAATTAAGTTGAAATTTTTATATAAAATTAATTAGGATAATTAAAAATATTTAATTACTGTAATAAAATTTAATTAATTTATGATTCATAATATAATTTTAAATAATCCCACAGATATGATGATAAAATAGGATTCCAAAGAGAATGCTTTCATAAGTATAAAATGGTTGTATATCAAAATTGAACATACAAATAATTTGAATTAATTAAATTGGATTAATTATGATATAATTGAACTAATTTGACTTTTAAAACTAATTAAAAATATAGTTAACTTCTTAAATACTTTTAATGAAAAGACAGTTTTCAATAAAAATTTGAATTTTTCAGTATTCACTGAAATATTAATCATTGCAGAATATTGTCAAAAATATACTCTAAGATAAATTTGGAATGATTATTTAAAAAAAGGTGAAATTTTTTTAAAATAAAATTCTTAAATTTTCCAAAAATTAATTATAATATTTTCTCACAAAAACCAACAAAAATTAGAAATGTATTTTTTAAGCATAAAAAGGCATTACTAAATATTAAGTAATTATTCCCCAATTTAGTTTTTATCTAAAATTTTTAAATATTGTTAAATTGAAAGTATTCATATTAATAACAAAAAAATTAGTGGATATGTTATAATGGTAATGTTTAAATAATATTATTTATATCACTGTAATTTAAATGTGGGTTTGTGTATATAGCAAGCTATCGAAGTGATCAAATTTATTTGAAAAAAAATAAAAAATTATTTTGGTGTTACATTATACGCACCATAAAAAATTCTCAACCTCAAAATATTATCAATATTATATAAACAACTTATTATAATTCTGAATTATCACATCATCAAGTTCCTATGTAGCATCCTCAAATTGGTTATTTCACCTCAAAACTTTAACCAGGTGAGTGGTCTTTTTTCATAGTAATTTTTTTATATGATATAGAATCTCCACCAGTTGTTCTTTATAAGACAAACCATTATCTATTGGTATAACCTCTATGTTTAGTGCATGTAAAATATTTTGTATTTACTTCCTCAGGATATATAAATGGAACACATTGGGAACATGAGATAATTTTTTTTGAAAGCTTAAATCAGTAAGCAACCCTCATGATACATTCCATAATTTTAAAGAGACTTATATAAATATGTCTTATATTTCCCTTATTTTCCAATATAATCACCTTCTTTAAGGGAGATATTCTGAGGAATACCTTCTCATCAATTTTATACTTCATATCTCTCTGATTATTTTTAGAATAAAGTTTTTTCCTACTCTAAGTGGCACTTATATGCGGTTGAATGAACCTAATATTTTCCTCCATTTCCACAATGAGATTAGGTTCCAATAAATTTATTTATCCAAATACATTCCAACATGTGTGATTTCTATAATTTTAACCAAATAGGGATTCATAGGGAGCTATCTGAATTTTGTTTTGAAAGATATTGTTGCAATAAAATTTTACCAATGGAAGGTGTTGATCTCAACCAGACATAAAATCCATAGAGAAATATCTAAACATCGATTCTAGAGTTTGAATGGTCCTCTTAGACTGACTATATTTTTGAGGATGATAAAAGGTTTTAAAAATTTACTCTCTTTCTAGAGCACTCTGAATACTTCTTCACAACTTTGAGGTAAAATTAAGATCCTAATAACATTCAATTTAGAGTTATACTCCACGAAACATTACCACTTCATTAATATATATGCTGAAAAGTTGAATGAGGTAGAAAAAATCTATAATGCAAAGGAAGTGTTATTAATTCATAATGAGATAACTAAAACATATATAGTTTTATTACCTTTTGATTTTTTTCGGAGTCCAATGAAAAAAATACATGGTTTTGTTTTTTCTATTTTCGTTATGGTATGGGTAATGATTGTTACATCCCCATAAACATTTCTCTCATAGAATTAACTTATGTACATACCATGATCTGAGATACAAAATCTATGATATATCTCTTCATGTTATACCAACATTAATATATTTTGAAATATCTATATATAATCAAACATCCTTGGTGAATAGAGAATGAATAATTATGATCCCAATCTAATACCTCTTTCTGAATAGGTATTGAGTTCACACAAATATTGTTTCTAAACCTTATCACTCCATCACAATCAAGGTTTGACTCAAGAATATTTCTCACCACCTTTTGTAGCTCCACATCATCCTTTTGTTCCTCTTTTATCCTCACATGGATAGATAGTTGAAACTCTTTTGATAAAGATAATATTTCTCTAATTCCTTCAATATTTCTAAATATATCCTTTTTAAATCAGAAAAATACTGGTTCTTTTGTGATCCTCATCATAGAACAGCTAGCATGATCCTCTCAACATAGAGCATCATTCAACTTATTTACTTTCCCATGTGGTTATGTATTGAGAATTCATAATCTTTAATAATCTCTAACCACCTTCTCTACTTCATGTTCATATCTTCTAGAAGGAATATATACTTTAAAAATTTATGATCACTATATATATAACATATATCTATACAAAGATTATTATCTCATATATTTAATATAAAAATTAATATAGCTTACTAAAAATCATGAGTTGTGTAAATTTTCTCATGAACCTTCATTTATTGTGTTGCATAATCTATCACCATGTTATTTTACATGATAATTCCTTTAAATAACATTTTTGATGCATCACTGTAGATTAAAAACCTATCTCCAATGAAAGGTATAGTATGCACATGTGCACAAAAAACCCTTCTCTTTTGATCCTTGACATTTTCTTCATATTCATTTGCCCAAAGGAAATTATCTCCATTATGAGTTAACATGGTGAATGTATTAGATATCCATAAAAATGTATCCACAATCCATCGATAATAACCAGATAAACTATGAAAAATATGGATCTCAATCATACTGGTTAGTTTTAGACATTTTTTAATAACTTCTTTCATTGATAGATCCACATATATACCATCCCTTGTTATTATATGATCAAAAATGAAACATTTTTTTATCAAAAATACACACTTTATAAATTATTTATTCAACTTATCCTTCCTTTGGATCTTCAATAAAATCCTCAATTGTTACTCATTCTCTTTCAAGATATTTGAATATTTAGAAATACCATTTATATGTACTGACACAAACCGATCAAGGTAATATCTTAAGACTCTATTTATTGTATCAATGAAGATATAATGGGAATTAGTATGACCAAATGACATCACTATAAATTATTAATGTCCATAACTTGTATGGAATGCTTTTTTGTGTATATTATCCTTCTTGGCCCTCAGTTAAAAATATCTAGAATGATGATCAATCATTGAAATGTATTGATATCCGTGCATTTGATTAAACAAGTCATCAATATAGGGTAGAGGATATATGTTCTTGATAATGATCTTGTTATGTTCTTTACAATCAATGAAAAGTCATATTGATATGTCTTTCTTCTTAAAAAATAGAACATGTGCACCCAAAGGTGATTCAGTTTGATAAATAAATCCCTTTTCAGGATTCTCATAAAGATTATTCTTCAATTCCCATAACTCAACTGGTTCTATTTTATAAATAGTTTTTTAAAAAGGTGTAGCCCTATGTATGAGTTCTATTCAGAACTCAAATTCATGATTTAGTGGAATACTATGAAACTATTTTAGAGGGACATAAAAAACTCCAACATGATAGGAATATCATCGATGTTGAGTTTACACCCAACCATATGAGATAAACATACTTTTTTAGTAAGAATAATTACCCATACAATGGATGTTATTTCCACGAGATGTTTATGTTTATTATCACAACGATAGATGATCATAGGTTAGTTTATAATATAAAACATGACATCATTTTCTCACCAATTGATGAGGGATTTATTTAAAGAAAGAAAATCTATGCCTAAGATAACATCAAATTCATCTAGAGGGAGAATAACATCATTTGTAGGAGAAAAATTCCCAAAAACATAAAATAGAGAAGAATCATAGTCTTGTGATTAAATCATCAAACCATTATACATTTTCACAGATAATTCAATATTTAATCATTGATATAGTATTTCAATACGCAAAGAAAATTATTTAGATATAAAATAATGGGTAGGTCCAGAATCAAATAACACATAAGTAGTTCTAGAGTGGATGGTAAGTGTACCTTTTACCTCATCATTATCATAACCCTCATCAGAAATAGTTATGGCGTGAATTATACTTTATCATTGGTATTAATAGGTTTTTATCTTCATTCATCATCATTAACCTCTGGATTTGAGAACTGGTTAGAATAATGCCAATACTCATTTCATTTGAAAAAACTAGAGTGTGGGTGGTGATTTTTGTGAATATTTCTCCCAATAAACATAATTATTTTTCTAATTCTCATAACATTGAAATTTATTTTCCTGATGACCTTATTTTCCATATTTGAAATTCAATTTCATGATAAACATCGTTTCCATCCATTATACATTTACCAGCCCCTTAAGACAATGCCCACCATGTTTTCTAAAACACTTTGATCACAAGGGAAGGTTCATCTTTTAATCTCTATGGTTATTAGAATTTCCTTTGAACTCAATGTTTATTATCTTATAAAAACTATGATATTGTGGGGTAACTCTACTCTCTATTTCCACTTTCAGAGAATATAAAATAGTTTCTTCATAACTACTAAAATAATTTATGGATAGAACCCTTAAGAGATTTGGTTTCACGAAATTGAAGAATCAATCATCATTTCATTCAGGTTGTATAATAAATCCAAAACAGTTCCTAGAAAGTCTTAAAAAAATTCCTCATAGTTACTAATAGAATATTCATCCATTTACTTTATCTCAACGAACTCCTTCACTATTTTCATATGACGAATATAAGGGAATTATTTATTTTTAAATAATATATTAAACTTGTCCAACTCTATAGAGTCGATTTCTTCCTGTTTCCTAGTGTTATTAATAATATTACACCATTGATATGCTTCACCTTCCAAATGATAAACAACTAAGATGAATATTTTATGATTATAACACTTGATAATAGAAAATATATTTTTAGTGATACTAATATATTTATTAATAATTTTTTGGATTATCACACCCACTAAAATATGGGGGTGGATACATCATAAAGGACTCAATAAGAGATAGTTCTCTCCTTTTCACAATTGGAATCTCATTGTGATTAAAATCATGAGAATGTTTTGGGAGAATCAAAATGAGATTTTTTATTCAATCTCCCACAACATTTTTTCATTATGAGAATAGTTATTTTATTTTCCATCACATTAAACATTATCATTGTCCCATCAGGTTACATCCATTGATTAAAACAAAAAAAGTAATGTGTGAGAATTAATAATCATACTAGGAAACCATATAATCCTAACAAATAATTTATATGATATCCAAATCATGACACTTTATTTTTATCCTAGGTAATACATGGTCATAATCTATTGAAATCCTTCATAATATTTCACTGAAGAATTGTGAATTAACGCACGCATATCCCTTCAGATTTTCATACTAGGTGTGACGCATGAACTCATTGCCATGCACTGGGTGAAGATTGAGTCAATTCCCAATGCATAATTTTCAATTTTATTATCCCTGGGTAAAACTATTATAGGACCACAAACAATTATATTAAATTTATAGGGGTGTTTTTTAAGAATATTACACTCCATTAATTACCATAACCTATGATATTCTAATAAACTTACGGTTATCTTAAGGGATTTTACTAATGTTTTCTAAACTTAGTTTCCAAAGGATAACTAAGCCTTACACTGATACAAATTATAGTGATCCATACTTTTCACACATTGATATAACATCATAATAGATAAATCATGGTTATATAACATAATGATACATGCCATAATTGTATAGGCCTAGTGCCTTTTTAAAACCTAGAAACATACAAAACCAGTTCATAAGAGAACTACATCATCTCTCACTATGTTATTAATATCTAGAACCATTCTTATAAATATCATACATAATATCTTACTTTATAAACTAGGGAAGGGGGAAATAAGTAAGAGTGAGATCTATTTCTTAGTAAGTGAAAATAATGTAGATAACAATGATCACTTTAAAATTATATGAGAATACGGGTATACGAACATGAACGTAACATTTTAAAACCATACCCTGCATACCATTGATCATAAATAGGATTCATGGAATAAATCATGATAGTTTGTAATATTTTAATCCTAAAGGAAATAAATAATATTATTTATGGGAGTATAACATATGCATAAAACATATATTTTTGGCATACACATAAGTATATAATATAATTTTCTTAGTATTCCACTATAATTTCCAAGTATATCATAGTGGATTAGGATTAATCTTTAAACCATATTATAAGTCAAGGTTCACTCCCAAGAATATAATAGAAGATACATTTTCTTACTTAATTGGGTTTAGTCCCTATTCCAGTTCAATTTATCTCATGAGATAACATCATACCCAATGCATTGGAGGGAAATATAATTCTGGGACAATCATTCAGATAATTAAAATCATATAAATGTGTGACAAAATATGATAAAACATTAATAATATCATAGCCCATGAAAAATAAAGAATTCTTATAAAAATTATATCATGGAATAACCCATGTAAAAGAAAGTGGTTTGGTAAACACTTTTTCATAACAAAACCTTTGGAAAATAAATGGGTTTCCTAAACATTATATCAGCATAATCATAAACCATCCAAATAAAGGATTAGTATGATATCATTATATAATATCTCTAGTAAATCATAAGAACCATTAAATGATATTTTTCATTGATGAATATAAATTTCAAAAAGTGATCATTAAAACATTTTTAAGGAAAACAAACTTTCTACTTAAAAATTCATTTTTAAACTAAAATCATCACATAATATTTTGAAAATAAATTTCTTTGAAAAAAACATGTGAAAGTGTAAATTAATATTTATAACTTTTATTGTTTATGATGGTAGTAAATATCATTCGTGTCTTACAAATTAAAAAAATCCTTTTCCCAATTTGGTAAAAAGTCAATGGGTGCCTCATTCAGAATACATAATGAATATTCGTCATATTAAATTTTCATAAAATTCAATCAGGGATAAATTTGTACTTAAAAAATCATAGAATAATATTAAAAAAATTATTGAAAATTTTTAATGAAAACATGGACATGGAAGAGAATGAGTATTGGATTAAAGAGGGAAATAAAGGTGGTTTTCCTTAAAAAAAATCAGTCTCTTGAATTATTAATGATATGAGAATGAAAGGAGAAAAATATATCTCCATAAATAACTAATGGATAAAAAAATTAAGAGGGTTTTCTCATGAATGGTTCATATAATTTTCTTTAATAGAAATTCAAGAATAAACAATCCTGATTAAAATGATATTAAAACGTAAATAACATACCTCCAGTCCAACTTCTTTAATACATGCTCAATCCTCATGTATAATAAATATATATTTATTATTAATATATTAAAGAACCATAATAATTAATATCATATCAAATATGATTTAATTACATCCTTTTATCACCCATTTATTAGAAATTCTCATATTAAAATTATTGTTCTGGGAGATAAGTGATTTATTTATCATGTTTGTTTTGATCCTTGTACTTTTATAGTGGTTTCATAATCTATATAATTTTAATAATTATATTAACATCATATATATTCATTATATAAATGATTAGTGTCATTAATAAACATTAGGAATAGAAAAATTAATGACACTTTAATGGAGATGGTATGTCATATGTACTAATGAACACAGATTTCATTTTTTATCGGATGAAAAAAATTAAAGGATAAAAATAAATCACCTTTTAAGAATCAATATTATATTATATAAACATATATATTCATCAAATTTGTCCTTATTATGATCCATATAAAATTAAAATTTAAATGAATCATATCACTTCACGGAGGCAGTAATCCAAAAGTACACATGGATGATGTTATCTTTTTCAAACAAATTGGATGGTAAGGATATATATGTGATATTAAAATTAAATAAGTATAAATATTCCATTAATTATATATATATAATTTAACTCTATCATTACATCCAGTCATGAGAGGAGGTGAAGGGAGCTGAATTACAACTGTTTGTGATGCGGTGGTTCATTGTACACATGATTGACTGTTTCATTTCTCATTTGATGGAATACGAGTTAGATGCCATTTTTGACCTTAAAATTAAAACATATCAGTGTATTTTAGATAATAAATTTATTATTTAATAATTTTCTAATAATATTTAAAGGATTTCAGAGGATAAATAAAATAAAAATGCTCAATTAAGAATAATACCTCTTCTTCGAACCACCTCTTTAGGATTATATCTAAATCCTTCGTAGATTGGTGTTTTGTCATAGAAAGGATTCAAGGATATTGGGAGGTACATAAGGAAGGTATTTTGGTATATAATGTAAAAACTAAATGGATCTTGATGTGTGGATAGGAAAAAAGAGTGGGATCCATTTTATAATTAAGATGAGTGGCACTCTTGTACCTTTTCAAGCATTTCAAATAATTCCATCCAATTGTTTTGAAACAAAAAGACTAAAATAGAAAATCTAAAAACCTGAGATGAAATAATGTCAAACTATAGCCATCCAATATATATTGAACAAGTTTTTATGTTATTTTTACCCTTATCTCTTTGGTTTAACAACCAGTAAAATTATTTTAACCTTAATCGTGGTAAAATATTTTCACTATTTAAACTATTTATTATGAATAAAAATTCAGTTAAAAATAGTATATAATATAAATAATTATTATTCCAAATATGTAATAAATTTTATCAAATTAAATTCCAATAATTGGATGATTTTAATTTAAATTAAAACCCATAGAGAGTATAAAGAAGCAGTTTTCCAAAGACAATGTTTCATAAGTGCAAAAGGATTTTATATCAAAATTAAATAAAAAATTGATTAAAATTATATAAATATTATTAATTATAATATAATTGAAGTAATTTTACTTTTAAAACCTTTTTAAAATATAATTTAACTTTTTAAATACTTTAAACAAAATATAATTTTTCATTAAAAACCAATATTTCTCAATATTTTCTGAAAAATTAAACTTTTCAGAAAATTATCAAAAATTAACTTAAAATAATCTTGACATAATGATTTCAAAAATTATATTTATTTTATAAAATAACATTACCAATGTTTTTAAAAAATATTAAATATTTTCTATCAAAAAAATAATAATTTTTCATAAATCCATAAACGACATTACTAAAAATTAAGTATTTAATCACCATTTATTTTTATTATAAAACAAGTATAAACAATTTTAAGAATTTGGTAATTAATATTAATACTAAAATATTTAATGGCCAGGTCATAATACACTCATTTAAATAATATTATTTATATTCGAGATTTTTGAAACTCAGGTTTTCATGTATCTCAAGCTATATAAGACATTTTATTTTTTTGAAAAAAAATCATAAAATCTCAGGGAATTACCATAATAATTTAATGGATATAACAATTTTGAAGTAAAAATAATAAAATAATTATGATAGGTCATTTAGTAACATTGCCTCTCCATTTGGATATTTTTCCCTTTGGGGCCCCCTTAATTCTCTTTATGTTCATATTTTGGAAAGAAAAAGGATTCTAGGACACAAAGAGAGTGTGGATAAGATACTAGGGAAACCTTTTTGTTGAGATAATTCATTAAAAAGAGTAGATAAATGTGGTGGAGGTTAGATCCTTTTATTATTGAAGGGAACGACATTTTTGTAAATATAACCTCTTAATATAAGGAGAGAAAATATTTCACAAGGAATATTGGGCCTAAAATGAAAAATTATAGAGTGTGGCTTGAGGAAATGTTGACAATTCCACAACCACTCATTTTAACACTTGTTTTAAGAATGTTTTTTTATTCTTTTATTCTTTTATTTTCCCATTTAACATTTTGTGTTGTTACTATGGAAATTAATTTTACCTAAGTAATTTACTTTTAAAGCCTGTATCATGGGAATTATTAAATAATTTGGTTCTATTGATTCTAAATATGAAAAAATATATTAAAAAATTATATATTCATAATAAAAATTAATTTTAACATTAGCGTGTATAACGCGTAAAACCCCATTTTTAGAAAATGTGTATTTTAATACATAAATATTCTATTTTTTACAAAATTGAAAATATTTTTTATTTTAATTATGTTTATTTTTTTATTATGAATTAAATTAGGGGTATATGCCTTTAAAATAAATCTGAAACCTAATTTGACCAATGAAAAAATTAATTGAAATATAAAAACTAAAAAATGTTTTTATTTGAATTTTTCATCTTAATTTTAAAAATATTAAACGTGGGTTTTATAAATCAAAAATATTTTTAAAAAAATTCATAATTAAACTCTATAAATAATTTTTTTGTCAATAAATATTTTTTATAAGTTTTTATGTTAACCGTACAGCTTAATATGGGAAAAACTCTATGGTTTTTGTAAAAACTATCTTTTTCACTATTCATCTAAAAAACTATTTTAGAATAATGAAAAAATCATAATAGGATAATATTTTTATTATAAATCTAAAATTTAAGTTAATCTGTTCGAATTAAAATAAAAAGAAATTCGGTGAAATAAATTTAGAAAAATATTTTAAATAATTCATAGGAAAATAAGTTTTTTAACATAAAATATTCTTACTCATATTTCATATAAACTACTAATTAGATTGGTGATAATATATTATTCAAATAAAAAATATATTTATTGAAAATATATTTTGTTTCTTAAAATAATTAACATAAGTTTTTTTATAGAGGTTACATTTTAAAGTATAAATCAATCTAATTTGTTATTTAACTACACTAATTGAATTTATCAATTATTTAGTATTAAAAATTACCTTTATTTTATTCCCACACACATTTCATAATTTGGTTACCTCTATTTATATGCAATAATTCAACAACTATATTTTAATGATTATACAGTGCTTCATGATTCATTTTGGTTCAGTGTAGCATATGAAGCACGTTATCGAACATATTATGTTTTCTAGGGAAAAAGAAATGAAAAAATATAATTTTTTTTAAATATCAAGGTGTTACATGAATAGGATGAAAAATGGTATAGATGGTGATGGCGATGTTGTTTCGGGCTATACCAGATGCAGAATGGATTATGGGCAGGAGGGAGAAGGAAATGTGACGTTGCGACATCACAATGACCAATATATGGTGAAGTGGAAGTGGGGAAACTTTGTCTCTAGTTAGGATTGATATGTATATACATATTTCTATGTGTTACTTGGTGAGGGAGCCTTCGTGGGAATTTTAATTTAGTATACCTTTTAGGATACAAGTTGGTTCCATTTTGTATTCACTGATCTTTATTATGCTCCTTTCAAATTTTGAATGAGAGGTTTCAGGAAGGATCCTAATGAGTATACACATTATTCTAACATGTAGATGTATATGATATGAATTTATGTTTTTTCATAATAGGTTTATGATCATGTTTGGAATTTTTAGCTTGTGGGGTTATTCATGATCTATTCTTGTCTATGGTCACTCCTATAGGTGTTATTGGGGTGTTTATTTTATATCTTCATTTTATGACATCACATTCATGTATTTAGATTACTATATATATATTTTATTATTAGTTTTTGATTGGTTTATCACATTCTATCTCTAATAATAAACATCACATTAGAGGGTAATGCCTCTCATTGTGTGTATGATATACACATGGTTTTAATTGAAAAATTTTGTAGTATTAGAGGAGGGATTTAGGGTTTATCTCATTATATTCATTTAGGGCCCAGGAGGGGTACCAATAGAGGGGTGTGGGTGGGGTTTTTAATAGAGTGGTAATATAGGTTGTGGTTGAGAGATTTTATGGAGTTTGGAGTTTGGAATTAGTGAGGATTTCATCTGTTGGTAGCGAAACAATGTCAACTAAAGTTAGTACATTATAAGAATGAAAGAGATAGGCTTGTACATGGTTATTTAGATTCCACTATGACCTAAATGATAAGAACTCATGTTTACAAAATTTACTAAGATAAGTGATTCTAATTATTGGTAGAGGCCCAAAGAAAATATTCTGGCATCATGATTGTTTTTCCTATGTATGAATTGGGCAGAACATCATAATTAGTTTCAAATTGAATTAATTAATTTAATATTAAATATTTTATATCCAGTTTTAGGATTCCATAATTATTTTTCTTTTATAGTAATGGATCATGTTTGATATCTCCACTAGGTTTATGTCATGAATATTTAATAGTATCCTCCAACAGATCAATTTATAATTGAAATAGATGATGATTACAATTATAGTAGGAAACTCGAAGAGTTTCAGTTCTATGACCAATATAAGTATAAACACACCATTTTGGATTCATTCATAAATTATTGGTTATAGGAGGTGTAGATTTCGTTTATTTTCATTGATTCTTAGAAGGAGCACTAATTTTTATCTCCTGTGATGATTCATGAGGAGGTAGCTTTCTAGTAGTGGTTTTTATTATTCAATGATCATAAGGTGTCCACTATTTTATGGGAGATGCTCAAAGATCAGTTTTAAGATGATTTTCATTCTTTGACCATGATAGTGTCTTGATGGTCGTAGAATGTTACTCTCCACTTGGGGAATTTTATCATTTGAGGGATTAATATTCAATATAAAAACATCCTATGTTATGTGTCATAACATCTACACAATGCGGAGGAAAGGGTGGAGCACTTCAAGGAGGATTTTTATCTATGTATCCAACAACATGCTACCCCATTTATATTGTTGACATATCTAGATGTGCTAGAAAGGTGAGAGGTTAATAAGATGATGTTGGTTAGAGATAGATCTTCAAGGGATGGGACTCTCAGAGACTCCCTTCAATGGATATTTATGGATAAAAGTTCACAATTAAATAGATAGAATATCTTTCTGATAACTAGGGGTAGTTTCTAACCCTCTTAGTCTCATTGCACAGGGGTGGGTAGCTCTCAGACCCCTTCCATTGGATTAGGATTGGTATTTTTGTGTGTGTAGAGGTTATGGACATCAGAATAGAGTATATGGAATTCCCCATCAGTCAGTGTGATGATGGTGGCTCTTTTCTAGATTATCCATTATAGTAGTATCCAACAAGTTAGTAGAAGTAGTAGGTTGACCCAAGTATTGATTAGATGAGAGTTGATGTGGTAGGTAGATTTTATCCCACTGATTCTCATCATCCTCAAAGAGTAGATTGTATCCATGGAGGATGTCACCATTAGGGATAAAGAGGTTGTGACAGAGGATGTGTTTAGATATATGTGTTCAAGATACAAAGGATAGGTGTGATAGTTGTTGTTTATGGTTTTAGCTATCTATTTTATATACTGTTATATGCTTTGTTTGACTCTACAACAATATAGTCCTTCATTTCACCCACCTAATTCTATTTCATGGGAATTGAGGTGGAGAGAATTAAGGTTCTATTGTCCTTGGTTACACAATTAAAATTTTGAGCTAAACTTTTTGATGTCTATAGAGACTGTGAAATAGTGATTGGGTAGTGATGTTATTTATGAAATATCCTATGTTTTTTAATATTTCCATATAATATTATTCTCATTAAGTATTTAAAATATTGAGTGTCGGTTCTTATTGATTGATTTATAAGATGGGTGGTATTCTATGATGTTGATGGAGAGTCCACCATGTTTATTGGTGAGTGATACCATTAGTTGGGCTAGATGAATGTCAAGTCTTTTGTTCATTAATGGTTGAGTTGATGTTGAGGTCATCTATGGTTTATCAGGTATTAATTTCTAGGGCTATAGAAGAGTATATTTATGTTTTCCTTGAAGTGGTTATGATGCTTCACCTCAACAAGTGATTGAGTTTGGGATTGAGTGGAAACTAGGTGACACATTCATTTTTTTATTAATATAAAATGGTTCTATATGAGTAGCATGAGTTGTGGACTTATATTAATGATCTACTATTGCGAGGTTTTATTTGGATGATTTTTTCAGTATGGGGTGCTGCGATTTTGTTTTCAAAAAAGGATGATGGTAGTTTAAAACACCCCAAGATTTTATGAAAAATATTCTTTCTAATTTTATTGATGCCTTGTTTTGTACGCAACACCAAAAGGAGCTTTTACTACATGCATCCATGACTTGGCTTGCATTACACACAATCACGACCTTCCACGATAGCGTGTGTTGTACGCAATACTGAGTTTCACTAAACAACGATATGTTATATAAACTACCTGTTATGAATATTAATACCCACTTTTTAAAATTTTATAATTTTTATCTTTTGAGATTGACTTCATTTTTCGATTTGGAATATCGAAATTATCCTAGGGTGAATTTTTGGTATTTTTCTGAAAACATTCAATTTTTGATGAATATTGAAAACACTGGATTACTATTTAAAAATTGACTTTTTATTTATATAATTATTTATTTTATTTAAATTTATTTTAGGTCCAAATTGATACATAATACCTATATAAGTTCAATGTAATTCATTGGAGTCATTTTATAATAATTTTAGATATATAAAAATTTTATTGAACTTTTCACCTTCTTTTACCCACCTCCTAGGAGAATTTGGAAATTCACATAAACCTTAATTTTACCACTTCTGTGAGTGGAATTTCGAAAATCCAAGACACACAGTTAATATCAAGGACTAAAATGTTGTTTAATAAGATGAAAATAATTTTTGTTGAACAGTAACTTTTTACTTTTATTTACCACGGTTAAAAGTAATTAGGGTAATTAAGGGTAAAAATGATATTAGTATTACCCTAATACATGTCCTAAATCTATTGGATAAGTGTAATTCGACCAAAAACAACCTTAGGAATAAAATATGACCATTTAGGTCCACTTGGATTAGATTAGGACATTTAAGATTATTTTATTTAAAGAATAGTTAAAATAGTTAAAATCAAAGTTTAATAACTAAAACGTTTTTAATATAGGGTTATACATAAAATAAATTCGACTATAAATATTCACTAGAAAGATAAAATGATTTTTCTACATAATGGTATTTTATTTATAATTTTTAAACATTCAATAATTTAATTTATTTATTGACACAATGATGATGCAGTAATTATCTTATTAATGAAATATTGACATAATTGATGTTATAAATACCCAAATAAATGTAATTTGAGACTTTTTATGAATTACAATAATTTTATAGGTTAATAAGGCATGTTAGTATTGATTTAATAAACGTTTTTCAAACTAATCATTCTGTTATGATTTTCACATAAATTAATTACCAAATAGTTTCAAAATTGACATAAAATAGTTTTTTTTTAAAATATTATATTATTAATTGTTATTTTATTCCCAAAAATATAAGGTCCAGCGAAATGAATTAGATAAGGTTATATATATATTAATAATATACAACTTGGGGATCGTTTGGCTTGTTATAGTATGTTTATTAACCTTATAGTGTAATAAAACAAGAAGACACGTTAAAAGTAAAATTATTTATCTTAATGTTAAATCTAAATGATAAGGTTAAAATAGAAATCTAAACTTGTCTAAATTATATTGAATGAGATGATTTCTACGAATCCCAACCTTATATTTGAAATAAATCAATTTGGTGAAATTAAAAACGGAATATGACTTTATAATAAAATAATATTTTTAGTTTTTCCAAAGGTGCCCCTCTCCTCCCTTATAAAAGGGAACCTCCTCTCTCTCTCTCTTCCTCAAACCACATTGAGCCTTCATGCTCGGAAAAACCCTAAAAATTTCTAATCTACAGTTCCCTAGAAACATCCTAGAGGTTCTGGTCTTCTTCAAAGACCATCATTAGTGCCCAAAGAGGAGGTTAAGAAGAGGCGCTTCAAAGAAGAGGTAATGTCCGTTACCGATTCTTTCAACTTTATTTATTCGTCCACTTCTTATTCTTTAGTTGTTTCATTATGAGGTAATAACATCAGTATCTCTCATATATTTATATGTTATTATAAGTAAAAAAACCAAATTTCACCATCTATCCATCCTACGGAAAATGAAATCACAGCGCATGCGTACGTACGGAATACCGTCTCCACGCCGTGGTGTAATCTATTTTCCACCACCACCTTACTTGGATGGGTATAATGGAGTAAATAATAACTATATATGATTATTGTAAATTTATATTAAATCTTAAATAGTTTACATACACTCCAATACAATTCCACGATCATGGGAATGGTATCATCGCTCGTGCGTGCGTACGGACTACCGTCTCCACGACACGATGAAATTCATTCTCCATGTTAACCATTCATGAATGATTATAAAGTATATATAATGAAAAATAATGAAATATATGACATAATAATTATACTGGATTTATATATATATATATATATATATATTTATTTCATCTTCTTAATTCCATTCAATTTGATAAGGAAACGAAAACTGCGTTCATGCGTACGTACGACCTACCGTCTCCACGAACGGTGTATTTCATTACATTTATCAATCTATCAAATATATATATATATATATATATATATATTCTGAATATATATATTATATATAGATCATTTTTTACATTCTGGAATTAATTAAATCAGGATATAAGTAATAATATTAAGAACAACAAGTCGAAACACATACAATAAATGGAACGATTTTACCCAAGTCGCTGCTTTTACATCAAATTTACAAAATATCGGGTAATATAAAATCATAAGTAAACTATATATGATATCATAACAATGAATATGATTATTTAATAAGTCAATAACATTATTTAAATCATTATACAAGAGGTTCAGATGCATACGAGGCATTTCAGACATAAGGTAAGGGATAATTATTCCAATCTCATTCTTATCCGAGATTGTTTATTCGTAAGTATTTGTTGGGGGTTATGTTTATTATCAATGTCCATATTTTCTCAAATTTTTTTCATAAAATGTTTACTTTCCTTCCATGTATGTTTAAATACATTTTTACCCTTTTCATTTACCACATCGTATAGAAGGAATCTCTCTTTTGTTTACTATACGAGGTACTTTTTGACTTTTCTGACAAAAGTACGAGAAGAATGTTATTTTCAACTTATACGGAATGAATGGATTTTTAGAAAATTATTTCCATGAATCTTCCTTTACATTTTTTCACATTTATTTTTAATAATGTTATTTTAGTTCAAAATTAAATGACATGTTACGAAAGGAAAATGTTTTTTAATTAGAAAGGATATTTTCCTAAAGAATGGAGTTTAAGTGTTTTATCAAAATTATTTTCCATCTAAGATAATATAGGGTTCTTTTTATATCCTCATTTGTTTACATTTATTTCATTATGTTATGATGGAATATATTTTATGATGTACTTTTATCTTATGTGGATTATGTTATGATGGCATGATGTTTAAGAATCCCACTTTTTATTAGATGGGTTATGATATGATGTAAGATTTATGATTTTGTGGCACACATAAGAATGGTTTAATTATGAGATGGGTGGGACCTATATCTCCCTCCAATTCATTGGGTAAAGATTTATATCTCATGATATAGACATGGATGGAATGGTATGTTATTCTGGTTTAGTGATACAGGACTAGAATGAGGAGTGAACTCGATTCAGAAAGGGAATTTTTCCACTAAGATGGTCATGGTATCAATGCCTTGGATACTATGGAAATCATTACATGTGCTTAATGGTTGCCACAATTACATGATTTTTTCCATTTCTATTTTATAATGATTGATTATCCATTATGATATATGCCTTACATACTTCCAATATTTATGTCTTTGCTCATGATTTTGAAGTTTAGATTTTATGATCATGCTTTTTCATTCAAATGATTATGGATTGTTTTATGTTCTCTATGCTTACCCTTACTGAGAATTTGAGCTCACCCTTTATATGTTTTCTTTTCCCCAGGAATTAAAGAAAGGTTTTAGGTAAGAAAACAAAAATGGGAATATCTTTATGGGAGATGCTGAAGATCTTTCACCACGATTAGAAGATTATTTTCCGAGTTTCCAAAGACACTAAACTTTTACGGAACTTGTGTGTCTGTTTTCTTTATGTATCAAGTATTCCGCAAAAGTAATGTATTTTCCATGTACGTCATTATTTGGGTCTCTATAGTTGGTATCAGAGGAATGGTTTAGTCAAACTTTGGAAACTAGGATGCGAGAACTTTAGTGAGATACCTAGAGATATTTCTAAGGTATGTCTAGGGATATCCTTAAGGATAAGTATAAGTATAGGTTATAGTCCTAGAATTGTGGTAATGATATTAGAATTAAACCTAGGATGTTATATATGGAAGGTAATCCCCCTTTATTATGTTGTTTTTCCCTATCATGATGTTTGCCTCGCGCTATTCTTTTTGGGGTTTAGACGATTGCTGGAACCCAAAAGAACCGTGTTGATCAATGTAATGGACGATGCAATGATTGTCCTCCTGAAAAAACCCATGTTATGGGATATGGAGTGAACAATATTATTTCTATACTTACACAAGCTATGAATCATTCTGGACTTCCAAATGAGAGGAGAAAGGAGCATCACTATGTTGAATCTTTCATGATGCAGTGTCCACCTTCATTCAGCGGATCTTCTGATCCATTGGTGGCCGAACAATGGATCAAAACCACTAAAAAGATATTATCAGTTCTACAATGTTCTAAGCATGATAAAGTCATATAATCAGTATATCGTTTAAAAGTTGATGTTGATCAATGGTGGAATGTTATCAAGAATACGAGTCAAAGAGAAGAAATTGAGTCCATGGAATGGGACGAGTTCAAGAACTTGTTTTTTAGTAAGTACTACTCGCGTATTCTTCGATCAAAGATGGAAGAGGAGTTCCTTGAGCTTAAGAAGAAGGATTATGAATATGTTGGTATATAAAAAGCGATTTTTTCAAGACTTGCAAGGTATGCATCTGGTTTTATCATCCAACCTGAAAGTAAAGTAGGTCGATTTTTCAGTGGCTTAAAACCAAGTCTTCGAATGGAATTATCTATAAGACACTTCAGTAGCTATGAAGAAATTGTGTGTTGTGTTGTCAAGGTAGAACTAGAAGTTGGTGTAACATATCCATCTCATGGGTTTGACAAGAAACGGAATATGGAGTTCAAGAAGAAATCTTAAAACAATGGTGAAAAGAAGATGAATGTTTCTTTATACTCAAAGTGTGGAAAGAATCATGGAGTAGATTGCCAAAAGGTAATAAAAAAATTTTAAGTGTGGAAAAGAAGGTCATCAAGCAGTTGATTGTCGACGAAACGGGAAAAATGTTGCTAATAATGTGAATAGAGAAAAGACTACATTGAACTCTCCACCAACACTTCAATGCTTCAAGTGAAAGTAAATGGGGAATTATGCTAAAAAATGCCCTAATCCACGGGTTAATGATGATCAACGTGAGCAACCTCTTAAGGAAAAGGATAAAGGGAAGTCTCATATGATCACTATTTTTGATGTTGAGTATGAAAATGATGTTGGTAATGATTAAATGTTTATGTAATAAGATTTCAAAATATTATCATGGAATATTGTTTATGATATAGTGGAATTTTGTAATATCTAGGTATTGGTATATTATGGTTTTCAATAATTATATGGTACCGGTAACCATGAAAAGGATTCAGATATTTTGGAAAGCAGATGATAAGTGTATAATTAATGGGTAAGGAGAAAATAATATGATTGATAGTATTCATGAGCTCATGATTGATATAAGTACTAAGTGATATCATGGTTTGAGTATATAGAATTTTTGGGATTTTGGTATATGGAATGTGTTAACTTTTAACTGAATTAATGTTTTCACTAAGGTTCAATGGGTATTCATTTTTCAAGAGAATACATGATTAAGGCCTTCGAATGTTTGGAATGTGACGAACAAGACATATCTTATGATATATGGGGATCAACGATGGTATTAACATGATTGTTATATGAACTCTCTGGTAATCATTTTCACTATAATATGAGATTGGAAAGTATTATTTTGTATAAGACAAAAGATTGGAATGGATTATGTTGGACATAAGTTAGTATTGTTTAATGATAGAAATTGTTAGATATTATTGATTGAATGTTATAATAATGTAGTTTTAGAAAAAGGACAACCGGCAGGACGGGCAACAACCCGTCGCGTCGGACAAGGTTGTGGGAATCAAACCCACAACTGAAGTGTGACAGGCCTTTATTGCCTACCACTGGCCTACAGGAAGTACCTGTTTAGTAGAAACCGGTTTTATTATATTAATCAGTATGATATAAGAAGTATAAGTCCATTTTAGGAACCATATATGATTAATCTCGCTATAGATGGACTTATGTATTTCTGATAACTTTTTCTAACCTTTTTTTTGAGACAGGTAGAATGACCCATCATTCTATCACATGATCTGCTAACACTTCATGAATGAAAAATTGAACTTAATTTCTTTAAAAGATGAAGTGGAAATTGTCCAAGGAACAACCAATGCTGAGACTGTACAAAAATCAAGAATGTATTTCCTCTAATTCCTATTTCTTCAACTTGAGGGAAATGATCCTAAAAACAATAAATGTTGTCCTAGTGCCCTTATATCCGATTAATCAGATGGTACCTTAGAGCATCACAAATCTATGGCTTTTTGATTGCTGTATTTTCCATAGCCATGTTCTCTACCAGTCTCTATCAGAACATGATGGTTAGATATCTCTTCCATATTCATATTTTCACCTATGTGGGAACCCAAGGATTAGTTAATTTGGGCAACTGTTACGTTTGATACATTAGATTTTAATGATTGCTTTTGGTATTCCCTTTTACGATGTGGGTTTCTTATTAAAGAAACTTTCGAGTAGTAAACCATTTATAACCCCGACGAATTTCGAGGGAGAAATTTATTTTTAGGGGGGTAGAATGTAACACCCCGAGATTTTATGAAAAATTTTCTTTTTAATTTTATTTATTTCTTGTGTTGTATGCTACACCAAAAGGAGCTTGCACTACATGCATCCCTTACATGGCTTTCATTACACACAATCACGACCTTCCACGATAGCGTGTGTTGTACGCAATACCGAGTTTCACTAAAAAACAATATGTTATATAAACTAGCCGTTATGAATATTAATACCCACTTTTTAATATTTTATAAATTTTATCCTTTTAAATGGACTTCATTTTTGGATTCAGAATATCAAAATTAGCCTAGGTTTCATTTTTGGTATTTTTCTGAAAACATTCAATTTTTGATGAATAGTGAAAACACTGGATTACTATTTAAAAACCGACTTTTTATTTAATTAATTATTTATTTTATTTAAATATATTTTAGGTAAAAATTGATACATAATACCTTTATAAGTTCAATGTAATTCATTAGAGTCATTTTATAATAATTTTAGATATATAAAAATTTTATTGAACTTTTTACCGTATTTTACCCACCTCCAATGAGAATTTGGAAATTCACAAAAAAAACTAATTTTACCACTTCTGTGAGTGGAATTTTGAAAATCCAAGACACATGGTTAATATCACAGACTAAAATGTGGTTCAATTAGATGAAAATAATTTTTGGTGAATAGTAACCTTTTACTTTTATTTACAACGGTTAAAAGTAAATAGGGTAATTAAGGGTAAAAATGATATTATTGTTTCCCTAAAACATGTCCTAATTCAATTTGATAAGTGTAATTCGACAAAAAACAACATTAGGAATGAAATATGACCGTTTATGTCCACTTGGATTAGATTAGGACATTTAATATTATTTTATTTAAAGAATAGTTAAAATAGTTAAAATCAAAGTTTAATAACTAAAACATTTTTAATATAGGGTTATACATAAGATAAATTCGACTATAAATATTCATTATAATGATAAAACTATTTTTATAAATAATGGAATATTATTTATAATTTTTAAACATTAAATAATTTAATTTATTCACGACACAATGATGATGTAATAATTATCTTATTAATGAAATATTGACATAATTGATGTTATATATACCCAAATAAATGTAATTTCAGACTTTTTATGACTTCCAATAATTTTATAGGTTAATATGACATGTTATTATTGATTTAATTAATATTTTTAGAACTAATAATTCTATTATGATTTTCACAAAAATCAATTACCAAATAGTATAAAAATTGACATAAAATAGTTTTTAAAACAAAGATTATATTATTAATTGTTATTCTACTCCTAAAAATCTAAGGTTCGGCCAAATGACTTAGATAAGGTTATATATAATAATAATAAAAATATCGGGGATCTTTTGGTTTTTTATAGTAAGTTTATTAACCTTATAGTGTAATAAAACAAGAAGACACGGTAAAAGTAAAATTATTTAACTTAAAGTTAAATCTAAATGATAAGGTTAAAATAGAAACCTAAACTTGTCTAAATTATATTGGATGAGAGTATTTATACCTATACCCACCTTATCTTCTAAATTTATCAATTTGGATCTATTAAAAACCGAATATGACATTATAATAATATAATATTTTTAGTTTTTCCAAATGTGCCCCTAACCTCCCTTATAAAAGGGAACCTCCTAACTCTATTACTCACACCACTTTGAGCCTTAAAGATCTTCAAAACCCTGAAAATTTCTCATTTCCACTTCCCTAGAAACATCCTAGAGGTTCGGGACTTCTTCAAAGACCATCTTTAGTGCCCAAAGAGGAGGTTAAGAAGAGGCGCTTCAATGAAGAGGTAATGTCTGTTACCGATTATTTCAACTTTATTCCTTCTTCTACTTCTTCTTCTTTAGTTGTTTCATTATGAGGTAATAACATCAGAATCACTCATATACTTATATGTTATTATAAGTATAAAAAAAACCCTATTTCACTATCTATCCATCCTACATAAAATGTAACCACCGCGTGTGCGTACGTACGGAATACCGTCTCCACACCGTGGTGTAATCTATTTTCCACCACTACCTTACTTGGATGGGTATAAGGGTATAAATAATAACTATATATGATTATTGTAAAGTAATATTTATTCTTAAATAGTATACATACACTGCAATACAATTCCATGATCATGGTAATGGTATCATCGCTCGTACGTACGTACGGACTACCGTCTACACGACGCGATGCGATTCATTCTCCATGTTTACCATTCATGAATGATTATAAAGTATATATAATGAATAATAATGAAATATATAAAATAATAAGTATTCTAGATTTATTTACATGTATATATGTATTTCATCTACTTAATACCATTCAATTTGATAAGGAAACGAAAACAGGGTTCATGCGTACGTAAAACCTACCGTCTCCATGAACGGTGTATTTCATTCCATTTATCAATCTATCATATATATATGTATATAATGAATATATATATTATATATAAATCATGTTTTACATTCTGGAATTAATTAAATCAGTATATAAGTAATAATATTAATAACCACAAGTCCAAACACATACAATAAATGAAACGATTTTACCCAAGTCGCTACTTTTACATCGAATTTACCAAATAACAGGTAATATAAAGTCATAAGTAAACTATATATGAAATAATAACAATGAATACGATTATTTAATAAGTCAATAACATTATTTAAATGATTTTACAGGAGGTTCAGATACATATGAAGCATATCGGACATAAGGTAAGGGATAATTATTCCAATCTCATTCTTATCCGAGATTGTTTATTCGTAAGTATTTACTGGGGGTTATGATTATTATCCATGTCCATATGTTCTCAAAATGTTTTCATAAATGTTTACATTCTATCCATGTATGTTTAAATACATTTTTACCCTTTTCTCTTACCACATCGTATGATAGGAATCTTTCTTTTGTTTACCATACGAGGTACTTTTTCACTTTTCTCACAAAAGTAGGAGAAGAATGTTATTTTTAACTTATACGGCATGAATGTATTTTTAGAGCATTATTTCCAGGAGGCTTCCTTTACAAGTTTTCAAGATTATTTTTAATAAACTTCTTTTAGTTCAAAATTATATGACATGTTAAGAAAGGAAAATGTTTTTGAAGTAGAAAGGATATTTTCCTCAAGAATGGAGTTCAAGTGTTTTATCAAAATTATTTTCCATCTATGATAACATTGAGTTCTATTTATATCCTAATTTTTTTACATTTATTTTATTATTTTATTATGGAATATATTTTATTATGTCCTTTTATCTTATGTGGATTATGTTATGATGGTATGATGTTTAAGAATCCCATTTTTTATTAAATGGTTTATGCTATGATGTATGATTTATGATTTTGTGGAACACATAAGAATGGTTTCATTATGTGATGGGTGGGACCTATATCTCCCTCCAATGCATTGGGTAAAGATTTATATCTCATGAGATAGACATGGCTAGAATGGTATGTTAATCCGGTTCAATGATACAGGACTGGAACGAGGAGTGAACTCGATTCAGAAAGGGACTTTGTCCACTAAGATGGTCATGACAGCAATGCCTTGGCTACTATGGAAATCATTACATGTGATTAATGGTTTCCACAACTACATGCTTTATTACCATGCTATTTTATCATGATTTATGATCCATTGTGATATATAACTTATGTACTTAGAAGATTTATGTCTTTGCTCAAGATTTTGATGTTTAGATTTTATGATCACGTTTTTTCATTAAAATTTTTATGGATTGTTTTATGTTCTCTATGCTTTCCCTTACTGAGCATTTGAGCTCACCCTTTATATGTTTTCTTTTCCCCAGGATTTAATGAATGGTTTTAGGTAAGAAAAAAAAAGGGGAATATCTTTATGGGAGATGTTGAAGATCTTTCACCACGATTAGATGATTATTTTACAAGTTTCCAAAGACACTAAACTATTACCGTCCTTGTGTGTCTGTTTTATTTATATAACAAGTATTCCACAAAAGTAATGTAATGTCCATGTATGTCAAGATTTAGGTCTCTACATGGTTTGTAGCTATTCATATAATATCATCACTGGAATCGAGTTAAGGTAAAAACACACTATCATCTACGTTTGATTTTTTATTTATTTATCACATAAAGAGATATATCTATTTCTTAAAGATTAATTAGTGATCATTATTTCAGAATATGCGAGTGAAGGATTAAAATATTCTTAATACATACTTTTTATTTTTTATTGGCATTATGAGTTAACTCTGAAGTTGTTCAATAACATAAACACTCCATACAAATTCCCTGTACTGATGATTTCATTGTTCTATGAGTTTATAGACCAGTTTAGGGAGGTATTTATTCATGTAATTCTATTGTATTTTAAGTCCAAAGAGAAGTATTTAGATCATATGCATGCTATTTTGGAAGTTCTTTATCATAACTAGCTATTTTGTAATCTAAGAAACTGTGAGTTCATGTCCCATGTTGTTTATTTATTGGGGTTTTTCATATATCATTGTAAATTACTCTTGGATCCTTCATATATTGATGTGTTCATTTCATAAGAATTCCCCAAGATTATTATGGAAGTAATGATTTTCCTCAGTATTTCTAGTTATTATATTAGGTATGTTCCCAACTTCTCTTGGATTGTAACTCCTATGATGACCTTAATAAGTAAGGATCCAAAAAAATTTAGAGTTGTAAGTGTTAGGTACATTCGAATATTTTAAATAGGAACTACCTAGTGCCCCGATTCTATGCCTTTCAATGGAAGGATTTCAGTTTTTGGTTTATTATAATTCTTCACATATTTTCAAGGGATACATTATAATGCATTAGATAATGTTTATGGATTTTTTAAGTTTCAAACACATGATTCTAACTATGCTACCAATGATCTTGAGTTGGTGGAGGTGGGGTCCACACTAAAGTTATGGTGGAACTATCTCATTTGAGAACACTTTTTGGTATTCATGTACCATAAGAGTTTGAAGTATATATTCCCCCAGTGTGACATGAATTTATGGCAGTAATGGTGGTTGAAATTATTACAGGACAATAAAGTCAATATTTCATTTGATCCAAGGAATGTAAATGTTGTATATGATTCATTAAGTAGTAAGTCACACAATGTTACCTAGCATGGTTCTAGGGATCCATAGAGGGCGATGTAGGATCTATACATGACACACCTTCATATGGGAGAGGTTGATGGTAGAGGATTCCTTTATCAAACAAAGGTGTTGTCATCCTTGATGTAGTAGGTGGAGGTGTTATTGTAATGGGATTCTAAACTAGAGGTCTAAAGAAATCGAGTTGTTAATGGTGATGTTCCTAAGGGGTTTTTTAGTATAATATAAATCATGTGTTATTTTGAGGAAGGATCCAATTTCTTTAATGATGTTTTATATGGTTCTATTTGATTATTATGGTTTGAATATAGTGATACTTAATAGTGTGGTGAAGATGTATCCTTCTCTAAGGATTAAATTTTGGTGGATTAGGTTGAAGAGGTCCTTTTCTATGTGAGTCTGTTTTATTGTGGGATGATTAGATTTGTTGGATTTATGGACTCAATTTCCTCATGAGATTTTTTCTAAAATATTTTTGGTCATGAATAATTTAACTCAGATATTATATCCTTTTGTGTGATTTAATATAAACCTATTACGGTTGGTGGATTAATGAGAAATGGGAATGATTTCATGGGGTCATGGAAGTTGTTAATGTAGGTGATGGTGAGATCGATATGATATGTGTAATGGTGTCGGGGTGGACACAATGGTGATTGGATTTATTTATAATCATGGATCACTTTTTGGTTATTCTTAGTGTTTTCTTCTAATGGATGGATCACAATAGGGTTGATTATTGAATTTTAACTGATTTTAGCTATCGTTTTTATGATGGTGGTTTCATCTTTGTTTATTGTAGCTTAATATGAGTCATAGAGTACCCAAAATTATGGATTTAGTGATGTTAATTATTGATGGAACCTTAGGATGGTTAGATTATCCCGGGAGGGCGTGGATATTAATCATTAATAGCTTTTGAAATTATGAAATTATGATTGATGCCAATGGAATGGTATAGTTAAAGTAGAACAGACAACAGTTTAATTATGAAAGTGGAATTTCTAAATGACTTGATAATTTTTTCTTTGATTCATGTAGGATATTTATAACCTACTTGGGTCATCTTATTTTCTTCATTGATGATTACTATTGATAATTATAAGCTTGGTAGTTTCTCTTATTTTTGATTATGTGTGATATATTCTATGTTTTGTAATTTCATAGGCTACCCCACCCAAGTCTGTAGAGATGTTGACTACCAAATATTTTAGTTGGGGTGTTCTCTCCACATACAAGATGGAAAGGAAATAAATATATGATTAATCCCACTCCCCCATTCATTCTCTTACTATATCATATTATGTGTGGGAATACCCGAGCTGTGATGGATGGATGTAATGACCCAATGTTTTATCAATGGAATTCATTTCATATAATTATTCCTTATAGTATAATAACATTAGTAAAAAATTACATATCATGATACTAAATACTATCTGACAATTAAAGATAATTTTTTTAAAAACTTCTATGTCTTGAATTTCAAAAATCTGACATACCATGTTGCAATCATTAAGTTATTTGGAATCTGATATGAATAACTTAATTTTTGGTGAATAATAACATACCCTTATTAATAGTAATGTTACTTTCTTTAATAGTGACATACCATTTTGAATACAAACCTCACCTATGATAGTATATATATATATATGATTTATGTTAATGTATGATGTACCTATATTTTGGAATAAGTAAATAAATGTTTTAAAATTGGTATTTTTTGAAAAAATTATGATTTTAGTTAAAAATTAAACTAATCATATTTAGATTTTTTTTGAAAAACGGACTTCATTTTTGGATTCTACATGTTGAAAAATGGTTAGGGTGAATTTTTTATATTTTTCTAAAATGCTTAATTTTTATGAATAGTTAAATACAATAATTTACCGTATATATAAATTAAAAGCTAAATGGATTATTCCTACATCCATGGATGATTTAAAAACACTTAGTTAGAATTAAAATGACCCTTTTAAAATTTTTGGGCATGGAATCAACACTATGTCTGGCCTTGAGGGAGATTAGTTAACTACAGAATTAAATATTAAGAAAACCCTCCTCTCCTCCACTATAAATACCACTTCTCCTTACATCTTATATTCACTCCTCTCAAGCCTTATTCCTTGACAAGATTCTACCTAGTTATCTCCCCAAATTCATCCCCCATGTCCAACAGCCCTTGGTCTCTTCAAAAGACCAAAACCTCTCTTTCTAAGAGTCTCTCAAGTAAGGTTAATTCAACAGGTAAATTCCTCTTTTCATTTCTTTTATTTTTCTTTCAAGTTTCTTTCTTTTAATTTCTATCTTCACCTCCCTTCATCCATGTGTAATTATAACTCCGGTAGCTTAAATTTACTATAATTTTGTTATGATAAGGAAATAATTCATCATTATCACTTCTTTCCCCTTCTTTTAAACTAATAGTAAAAACAACATATGAGATGTGTCAATTTACCACATTCAAGGATATTAGGTTTTCAATTTCTATTATCATATTTAATTCTGGTCATGAAACAATTTTTGTTGTAGTTGAACTATATTATTATATATATAATATATCCTTGTTAATGTTCTATAATCCTTTTGTATAAATGGTATTGTGATATAAAGATAAACTTGTTTTTGTAATCAAAACCCACCGATTAACCATACCAGTTATCACTAAGGTTTTATATAATAATTAAAATTCACTCCCCTTAACAGAATGAATTTTTACAACCATGCAATATTCTGTATGTTCACTAATAACCCATGAATTCAATTATGGACAACCATTCTCATCTTACATGATTGTCCTTTCATAAGTAAATCGATAATGAAAACCAAGGAAACAAAGAGACCAGAACAATAAAATTGAACCTTATAATCAATAAAAATAGACATTAAAAAACATAAAAAGGTTATACTAAACCGATTAAATATATATGAGGTTATTTAATTATTAATTAATTAGAGTAGTTTGTTTATTCCGGTCATTAATATTTATTGTAGAACACCATCATAATTAAGGTAAGGGATCCTCTCCATATAACTATTATTTAAGATTATCTTCCATAAAATTCCCATTTATGTGTAATCCCTAATTATGTTTTATGATTAAGAACCTACCCATACTTACCTCATGTTTATAAGTGGTTAGAAACCCCTTTTATCCCTCAGAAATCTATCTTAGGTACACCTGATACCATGCCGATAATCCGTAATGAATTCTACTCGAACCCCCTTTGTTCCTTCATGTTGCCTTATATTTGATTCCATAAAAATGAAGTTATCTTATCTACTTATGTATATCTTTTAAATTATATTTTTATGTACAAAATTTATTTTTCAATACCCTTTCATCGTTCTATTTCGTGGATATACATGTTTTTAAGTTATTCCCTCCTCAATACTTCCCGATAAGCAAACCCGTTTTAATGGAACTTCCCGAATTGTTACCCAATTTTGAGTGCACTATATATTATGTTTCAAGATACAATTGTATAAATAAAATATTAATTTTTAGTGTAAAAAACATTCCTTTTTCACTTCATGTTTTTTTATAAAATATTTTTCCTTTTTCAATTTTAAAGGATTTATATTATTTTCCATAAAACTCCTTAAAAATGTTTTAATGCTAAAATTTATTAAATAATTTTATTTCATAAGGTCACTTATACATGAAATAAATCACCATGATCTATTCCCCATTTCGCTTATGAATTTACATGGATATTTTTATTCCTTTCTTTCATGGAAACTTTTATGATACACTCATCTGTTATGCTTTATGACATGATTATGGTAACCAATTTATTCCATGGGTAACCCTTATGTTTACATTTGATTAATTATGTATGATTCATTATGTATAAATAATATTAATGAATATATTAAGATGGGTGCACCTAGATGATGCTCCAATGCATTGGATAAAGTTAAGTCTAATGAGATGTCATCTGTAATGGTTTTAGCACTTTTCCTTGGCTTATGCTACTATGGGAAACAATCTTGGCAGTTATACATAACTCATACTAAATTAAGGTTTAATGTTGCTTCCAAATTACTATGATCCAATGTTTATATGATCAAATGTTTATATTTTATGATTCCATATGTTCCATGATTTTTATATGTTTATGTCATGCCTTCTAGCCCATGTGCTTACGCTTTATTCTTATGTATACTCCCTTACTAGGAGATTTATATAATACCTTTTATTCATGTGTTCTATAGGGTACCCTATGAAGATGTAAGGGCTCAAAGGAATTTAGGATATCTATATGAATATTATATAAAGAATTGTTTTTCTTTAGTCCTATGTTTTCTGTTTTATGTACCTAGTCTTCCAAGGCACTCGAATTTAGAATCCTTGGCTTATACTCTGATGTATAATTACTCTTAAAATCATATAATGGAATGTGAGAAGGGATGGGGTCACTATTGTTGGTATCAGTGGATGGTCTAGTTATTTTTGGAGATTAGTAATAGTGCACTTTAGTAAGAACCCTAGGGATTGGACAAGTTATAAGAAAATGTCTATAAATTTTTGTAAGTATAGAGTAAATGGTTTATCAAGAAAATACATCTCTATCTAGATACAAACAAGTAGAGGTGGCTCTGGCACAAATGTATCTAAGGGTAAAACCTGAAAACACCTCTTTGAGCTAGACCCAAATGAGAACTGGTGTACTACAACAGGTCTTACTATAGTCTTGATTTAACACTCCTGGGGGATATTATTTGGAAAATTCATAAGCTTTGAATGAACTAATATTAAGGAAATAAAAAAAGAATCTTATAAGAATATATGAAGATGGATAACCTAGATAGATAACTAGGGAATCAAAAGTTATGATACAATTTTATTTTACAAGTTTATCCTTCTATGTTTAATTATTCCTTTTTATTCTTATTAGCTAAGTATTAACTCCCCCTAACTATACATTCCTTTTCTTAGTTAACGGCGGGAAATAGAAAAACATGTTCCAACAATAAATGTTATTGGTAATTTGATGATTGCCCTAATGTTTTCCTGATATTATGGGAAGGAGTGATCAAAAATCCATGATAGTAATTTCTCACCTGGCCCAAGTTATGAATAATAACATAAATCAAGTGGAATGCCCTCCTCGTCCAAGGAAGTAGCACATTTCTGTACAATCCTTCATGCAGAAAAGGCCTCCCATGTTTAGAGGACAATTTGATCCCCTCCTAGAAGAATAATGGATTAACTCCATTGAAAAGATATTCTTTGTCCATCAGTGCTCGGAAGAAGAGAAATTTATAATGGAGGTCTATCATTTGGATGGGGAATCTGATTAGTGGTGGACACTAATCAATAATACTAACCCCATGAGGAAATTGATTCCAAGGATTGGGAGGATTTCATGAAAATATTTTTCAATAAATATTTTCCCCTGAACCCTCTATCTTAAGATGGAAATAGAGTTCCTTGTCTTCAAGTATAAGAAAGATGAGTCCATCGGGGCATATGAAGAAAACTTCATAATTCTTGAAACTACACCTTTGGAATTGTAATGAACACCAAACATAAGGTGGGTCACTTATTTTTTAGGAAAAATCCAAGTCTATGAAAGGTGATGGCAATTTGAGACATCAACAGCTATTAGAAGATTGAATGTTGTGCCTTAAAGTTTGAAATGGAGATTGGAGACTCTCAGTGGTCTCGTGGGCCCTGTGAAAAAAGCGTAAAATAGAGAAAAACATGGGTTTTTCAACAAACAATCCCATGATGGAAATAAGCCTGAATTTTCCCCTTGTAATGTTTTTGGGAAGAAGCATATTGGGAGATATCTGAAGGGAACCAATAATTTCTTCCAATGTGGAATTTTTGGACAACTGGATAAAAAATACTAATGGGATATGAAGAATACCGCTAATGTGGAAGAATAAAGGAAGGTTCAGATCTACACTTAGCATATATAGCATTGTTACAACTTGAAGGAGCATTGTAATTATTTGAACAATTGACCAAAGATGAGGGTTTTCAAAGGGAATCAATAACACCCTCCAAGGTAACAAGGAATTGAGTATGCTATCACTACTACTAAGGTGCAGCAAAAAAAAGATGTGGTGACAGGTACATTGATTATTAATTCAAGAATACTGAACATAATATTTTATTTTGGTGATATTAATTCTTTCATATCATACAAGTGTAGTAGAACCATTCAAGAACCACCTCAAAATTTGGAGACTAAGTTATCTGAGAGAACACAAAATGGAGAAAAGTTTGCATCTAATGAATATAACTTCTCCACGATTAACATTTTTGGACTGAAACTCCCACCAAATCTTTTTATGCTTCCTTTAGTGGAGTTCGATGCTATCTTGGGAATGGATTGGCTCTCTTTATACAAATCCAACATCAACTGTTGAGAAACGGAGATCACTCTTCATATCATGAAGTGTCCTCCTATTCATTACAAGTGTATGGATGAAGATGAATCTTCTTTCAAATCATTGCCTCAAGTGTGGATATTAATTCTTTATGAGGGAGCATGTATAGGTTAAATGATTAATACAAAGTAGAGAATCATTCTCGAAGACATGCCCATTGTGAGGGATTACACTGATGTATTCCCTAAAAATATTCATGGTCTTATTCATGACTAAGAGGTTGAGTTCTTAATTGAACATATTCTTGGATATTTTTCTATATCAAACACACCTTATATAATGGAAACTGTATAATTTGAAGAGATAAATAAGAGTTACAGGAGAATCTGGAGAAGGGTTTTATATGCCAGAGTGCTTCGACATAGGGAGAACCGGTCCTCTTCAACAAGAAGAAGGATGGATCAATGAGCCTCTATATTTATTATCATGAGATCAATAAAATAAAAATAAACAACAAGTATCCCATGCCTCATATAGAGGACTTGTTCGATCAGAAACATGGGTCCAGTTATTTATCTACGGAGGACCTTCGATCTGGATATCACCTACTAAATATGAGGAAGGAAGATATTCCCATGACTACCTTTTGAATAAGGTATGGACATTATGAATTCATATTTATGCCTTTTTGACTCACTAATTCTCCAT
This sequence comes from Viscum album, assembly GCA_963277665.1. Lineage (NCBI taxonomy): Eukaryota > Viridiplantae > Streptophyta > Magnoliopsida > Santalales > Viscaceae > Viscum > Viscum album. The sequence continues at coordinate 1,021,267,475 of OY728134.1, read as the reverse complement.
CAATTTTCTTGCATTTAATAAATAGAGTCTGCAGATATTACCTCGACAAATATTTGTTAGTCTTTATTGATGATATTTGGATATACTCCAAGAGCAAGGAGGAACATGAAGAGAATTTGAATACTATGCTAAAGACTTTTCAAAGGAAAACTTTTTATTCATAGTACATTAAATTTGAGTTCCAGATGAAGGAAGTATCATTCATGGTGAATGTTATCACTAATAAAGGGATATCTTTAGACCCTTCCAAGATAAAGGAAATCAAAGAGTGTCACAGGAAAACATATGAAACAGAGATCCGTAGCTTCCTTAGTCGAGCTGGTTATAACCAACGATTTAGGGAGAACATTTCACGATTTTAAAACCCAATTACTAATTTTAAATGGAAATGGGTGAAGATTTTTTGGACTAAAGAATTTAAAAACTACTCTAAGTGGATAAAAAAGAATGTTATCACTGCGCTAGTACTCAAACTATCAAAAAGTGGAGAAATCTTCATGGTGTACAGTGATGCTTCATTGAAAGTCTTAGGATATGTAGTGATGAAAAATGAAAAATTTATATGCTATGCCTCAAGGAAGTTTAAAATACATGAGAAAAAATATCATACGCATGATTTGGAGTTGGCAGTAGTGATATTTTCATTGAAAACATGGTAGCATTATCTCTATGGGGAGAAGTCTGATATATATAATGATCAAAAAAGTCTCAAATATATATTAACACAGATGAAGCATAATATGCTCCAGTGAAGATGGTTATAGCTCATCAAGGATTATGACTACTCAATCCACTACCATCCTAGTAAGGCAAATAAGGTGGCAGGTTTTCCAAGTAGAAAAGGTCATTTATCTTTATCAGTGATGAGAGTTGAAAGGGATCCAATCTTCTTAGATTTAATGAGGATAGAAATTGGAATCACTAAGGGAGGAACATCATAAATGTTTTCTCAAAAAGTTTCTCAAACATCCCTTGTAGTGATAATAAAGGATTCTCAATGAAATGATGTGAAAATTCCGAAAAGGGTGGAATCTATTTGAAATGGGAATTCCTTGAGTTTAATATTTAGGAAGAAGGAGTTGTATGATTTGGGTCAGAATTATGTTTATCATATGAGCTAGAGATAAAGTAGGACCTTATAAATGATGCACATAGCTCAACCTTCTCTATTCACCCAATGAGCACAATGATGAATCGAGATATCTGAGAGAACTTTTGGTGGGACAATATGATGAAGGAGATCGCTGAATATACATCAATGTTCCTGTTATGTCAGCAAGTGGAGGTTGAGAGAAAAAAGTCTAAGGGGATGATGAAAACACTACCCATACCAACATGGATGTGGGAGAACATTACCATGGACTTCTTCACTGGACTTCCAAGTACATATAGAGGAAATAATGCTATATGGGTCATTGTGTATCGTCTTACAAAGACAACTCATCTTATCACAATTTGAGTGGACTTATCATTGGATCAACATGCATGGATTTTCCTCCATGAAGTGTTAAGGATTCATGGAGTACCAATAACTATTGTATCCGATCAAGATCCAAAACTCACCCAGAAGTTCTGGAAAAGACTCCAATATGCTCTATGAACCAAATTGAACTTCAGCATGCCCTATCATCCTCAAACTGATGGAAAATCTGAGCAAACTATTTAGACACTAGAAGATATGTTGAGATCATGTTATATTGACTTCATAAGAATATGGGGCCAACATATCCCACTAGTGGAGTTCTTTTAAAATAGAAGTTTCCACTCAAGCATGCAAATGGAACCATACAAATCCTTTTATAGGAAAAGGTGCAGAACACCAACATGTTGGGATGAAGTCGGTGAGAATAAGTTGCTAGGACGTTAAATTGTATAAGAAATAGGGGATAAGGATAAAAACATTCAACAACACATCAAGGTATCACAATGTTAACAAAAGATTTATGCATACAATTATTTATGAGACCTTGAGTTCAATGTTGGAGACATGGTATTTCTTCATATATCTTCGGTGAAGAACTTCATGATATTTAGGATGGAAGGAAAGTTATGTCTCAGGTACATAGTCTCTTTCAAGATCCTTTATCGAGCCGGAGTTGTGGCCTATAGAATGGAACTTCCACATACCATTTTTAAAGTTCACGATTACTTCCATGTATCCCTCTTATAAAAGTACATACGAGATCCTACACATGTACTCTCTTCAGAGTTTGTACAGTTGGAGAATGATCTTTCTTATGAGGAGCAGCCAATGAAGATCTTAGATCATTGAGATAATGATCTATGCAACAAGACAACTCAAATGGTCAATGTACTATGGCAGTACCATATGTACGAAAAGGAAACATGGGAACTAGAGGAGGAAATGATGGGTAAATACATGCACCTGTTTATAGCTTAGAATGCAAAACAAAATTTTGAGGGAAAAATTTCATAAGGGGGGAAGGATATAATGTCCCAAAGTCTTATCAATGGGATTACCTTATTATAATTATGCCAATTGTATAATCACGTTAGTAAAAAATGACATATCATGATACAAAATACTATGTGACCATTAATCATATTTTTTTAAAAAAATTATGTCTTAAAATTCTAAAATCTGATATACAATGTTGCAATGAGTAAGTTATTTAGAGTCCGATATAACCAACTTAATTTTTGGAGAATAGAAACATACCCTTATGAATAGTAATTTTATCCTTATGAATAGTGACATACACTTATGAATAGTAACCTCACCTATAATAGTATATATGTAAGATTTATGGGAATGTATGATGTACCTATATTTTGGAATAAGTAAATAAATGTTTTAAAAATAGTTTTTTTTTAAATAATATTTTTTTTCTTAAAAATTAATTTAAACATATTTAGAAAATTATTTTTGAAAAGTGGACTTCATTTTTGGATTTTACACGTTGAAAAATGGTTTGGGGGAATTTTTTATATTTTTTATAAATAAATGAATTTTTTATAAATAGTGAAATTTGGTAATTTAACGTATATATACATTATAAGATAAGTGGACTATTCCTAGCATGATGGATGATTTCATAACCCAAGGTTAGAACTCAAATTACCCATTTACTATTTTTGGATATGGAATCATCACTATTTCTAGTCTTGAGGGAAATTAATAGTCTAATGAAATAAATATTAAGAAAACCCTCCTCTCCTGTACTATAAATACCACCTATCCTAACCACTTATATTATCTCCTCTCAAGCCTTGTGACTTTCCAAAATTCATCCCAAATATCTCCCAAAAATCCTCTTGCACATCCAAAATCCCTTATTCTCTTCAAAAGACAAAAACCTCTCCCCTTAAGAAGCTCTCAAGGAAGGTTGATTCAAGAGTTAATTTCCTCTTTTTATTAATTTTTATTTTTCTTTGACGTTCCATTATATTCTTTTCTATCCTCACCTCCAATCACCCATATGTAATGATAATTACAGTACCTTAAATGTACTGGAATATTTTTATTATAAGGGAATAATTCAGCATCATATCTTGATTCCCCTTCTTTAATACTAGTAATAAAATCACCATCCGAGATTTGTCAATTTACCACATTCAAGGATGATGGGTTTTTGATTTCTATTATCATCATTAATTTTTGTCATGAAACCATTTGTGTTATGGTTGAACCAGATTATTAAATATGTAATATATCCTAGTTGAGGTTCTGTAATCCTTTTGTACAAATGGTATTATGTTATAAATCAAAACATGTTCATTGTAATCAAAACCCACCGATTAACCAAAAAAGTTATCACTAAGGTTTTATATAATAATTCATCTTCACTCCCAATTACCAAATCATTTTTTTAAACAATGTAATCTTGTAGATATTCAATAATAACCTATTAATTCAATTCAATAATAACCATCCTTTTTTACAAGATTTTCCTTTCAGAAGTAAACCGATAATGAAACCCATGGAAACAAATGGGCCCAAAAAATGAAATTAAACCTTCTAATCAATCAAAATGGGCATGAATTAACTTAGAAAAATTTTACTAAATCTATTAAATATATATTAGGTTATGTAATTATTAATTAATTAACCTAATTTTTTTATTATGGTCATTAATATCATGTGGAGAACACCATCAAACTTAAGGTAGTGGGTGGTCTCTATTTCACTATTATTCAATATTGTCCTCCATACTATGCGCTTTTATGTGAAATCCCTAATGATGGGGTATGATTTATCACCTCCCCATACTTACCTCATTATTTATAAGTGTCTATAAAATAATTTTCTATCATATAAATCCCTCTTAGGTACACCTGATACCATGCTGATAATCCACAATGAATTCTATGCAAACCCCCTTTGTTCCTTCGGGTTGCCTTATCTTTCTTTATATCAAAATGAAGTTATCTTTTTCTATTTGTTTGAATATTTTAAATTATGTTTATATGTACAAAATAAAATTATCAATATCCCTTAATTATTATATTTCGGGGATATACATGTTTTTAAGTAATTCCCTCCTTAATACTTTCTGATAAGCAAACAAGTTTTAAGGGAACTTCTTGAATTCTTACCCGATATGAAGTACAGTCAATCATCTGTTTTAAGCTACAATTGTCTCTATAAAATCATACCTTTATTGTTAAAAACATCCTTGTTAACTTATAGTTTTTTGTAAAGAATTGTTCCCTTTTCTATTTTAAATGATTTATAGTATTTTCATTAAAACCACTCAAAATATTTTAATTCTAAAATTTATTAAATACTTTTCTTACATGTTGTCACTTATACTATAAATCAATCACCATGATACATTCATGTTTTCCTTTTTTAATATCCAATTAAATTTTATTTCCTTTCTTTAATGGAGACTTTTACGATACACTCATCTGTTATGCTTTATGACATGATTATGGTACCCAATTCTTTCCATAGGTAACCCTTTGGTTTACATTTGATTCCTTATGTATGATTAATTATTTGGAAATAGAATTCTTGAAAATTTTAATATGGGTGCACCCATATATTTCTCCTATGAATTGAGTAAATTTAAGTCTTATGAGATGTTATGTGAAATGGTCTTAGCGTTTAGCCTTGACATGTGCAACTATGTGAAACAATCTTAGTGATTATCCTTGACTCATACTAAATTCATGTTTAATGTTGCTTCCAAATTACTAAGATTCATTATTTATATGATCCCATGTTTATATGTTATGATTATATATGTTCCATTCATTTGATTTCATTATGTAATTCCTTCTAACCCATGTGTTTAAGCTTTATTTTTATGTATACATCCTTACTGTGATTTTTATTTAATCCCTTTTATTTATGTGTTCCCTAGGGTACCCTATGTAGATGTAAGGGCTCACAGGAAGTTAGGTGATCTTTATGGATATTAAATAAATAAGTGTTTTTCTTTAGTCTTATGTTTTTAGTTTTATTTACCTAGTCTTCTAAGACACTAGACTTTACGATCCTTGGCTTGTACTCTGATGTATAATTATGATTAAAATAATGTAATGTAATGTGAAAAGGGTTAGGGTCAGTATAATTGTAGTGTAGGGTATAGGATCACATGAGAAGTGATGTCTCTTATCTTCCCATATATGTATATGTGGGCTGTAACGTCTTGAGAGTAACACTCCAACATTATATAATCTATTTTCCTTTAAATAAACATCATTTGATAGCTTATTTCACATGAAAAACTAAACAAAATCAATTCATGAAATTATAGATGAGTATTATTAAAAAATTTATAAAATCTATAGTAAAAAGATAGTAATCCATTAAAAATTCATACATTTAGAGGAAAAATAATTAATATGATTTCAAATTAAAAAAGATTATTCCATCTCACATAACTTTCTAAAGTGTTAATAAAATAAGTAAACCATTTGAAATTATTATTATGATAATATATAATATTTTAATATATTAAATATTATTTCATCATTATTTAAAATTTAAATGGTTATGAAATAATATTAAAAATACCTAATGTTTAAAAATGTCATGTTTTCAATAAAATAAGTTTCTCTTTATATTTTTTGTATTAATTTTAAAGATAATTTTATAAATTTTAGATTTTCAATTGAAAAAATTTACGTCATTTTTTAATTAATTTTATCAATATTATTCTTGGGGAATATTTGGAGTTTTTTATTAAAAGGTTGGTTTATGGGTGAATAATGAAAAATATATACTTTTCTAATAATATCAAAATGGTGACATTATCATGATACTCGCATGACTTTAATGTTTTTGAAAACATTTTTCTATAAAAAAATATATTTTCTATGTAAAATAAATCATTTTAAAATACTATGTTGAATTTTTAAAATCCATGTTTATCATTTTGAAACTTAAGTAATATTTTTTACTAATAATAACTACTATTGTTTTGTTTCTTTTAACTATGTACATACAATGTGTAATTAAATTTTGGACTTCTGTTAAACATGAATTACACTTATATGTTAATAATAAATCAATTAATTTCATGTGAATCACAAAATATTGATAATTTCATCTTACATAAATTTTTAGAATTAAAAATACACATTTTTCAAAAACGTTTTTACATGTTATGTACGCAGACGTTAAAATTAAATTTTCTCACACATCAAAACTTTATTTAAAAAAATTCACTATATATTTGGATTTATTTGGTCTAAAATATATATCATGTTCTATTTTATTTGCATTAAAAATAAATTACATAGGTAAAAATTAGTTGGCATGGTAAAAACCAAATATGGTAAAAGTAAAAAATCTAATTGTAAAAGGTATAACAACTTTTTGAAGCATGTTTTAAAAATAATTAAGTTATTATTGATCTTAAATCTTCCACAACAACATAATTTTCCAAATTTTCTTTGACAATCCTTTTATAGTGACTTTTCTATTTATATTATTAAAGAAATTCCACTCCTCTCCCTTATAAAATGTGTCATCACCACCTTACTTACCCTCTCAAAAAAATACTCTTATATTTTAACAAAATATGTCCAAATCCCCCCCAATATTCCTTTTAACATCATAATTTTTTCTCTCTATTCAAAATACTATCCCTCAAATCCTTAATTCAATTTTCAAAAATATTTTTCCAATGAGTAATGTAAAAAAATTCTTTATCACTCCTTTTTTATTTCAATTTATTTTTTCTTATTAGAACTCCTCTTATTATAATTTAACCTTTTCAATATTATAAAATCAGTATCATTTTTTAAAATTAATTTTATTATGTTGATGGAATAATCATTAACTACCCATTCCGTTTTCACTTAGAAAAATGAAGACATCATTTGTATGTACGTGTATACTACACCCTCCATGAATGATTTGTTTTTTCATCACTAACATGCATGGATGGTTAAAAAGGGTTAATTTATGGATTAATATTCTTAAAAAATAAATTATTTCTTACCCCACTCCTATTTTATGGAAAACAAATTCATCATCCATGTATATGTGTATACTACAGCCCCCACAAAGTGATGTATTTCAATTTTCATCTTATAATTTCTTATTTATCTAGATATCTTATAATTTGATTTAAAACATTAATGAAGTATAATAATATCATTATAGATATGTAATATGATATTATACTAAAATAAAAACAGTCTTAACTATACTCGCCCTGAAATTATAGATTGTTCTTGTTTGGTTCGGCTTAAATACCCACATGAAGAATGATATAAATTTACCTCAAGGATGACTATGGCAACATAAATGGTAGAATTATTATAAATTAATGAATAAATAGTGTTTTATTTATGGTTATTTAATTTTAATGTTTTTATTTAACTTGTTAATAATATTTGAAATTTCCTTCGTTGAAAATTCCTAAAACAAGATTGTCACCGGTTCCATTTTCATAAATTGAAACCAAAACTCTCATAAAATGAATTTATAACTTTATAAAATTTTATAAGTAAATATATTCCAATACATTGAGTAATGTGATAATTATTAAATTTTTTTAATGTAATGATGATCAACATGAATGCTACAAATCGTGCATGAAACAATTAAGATTACTATCATCTGATGATGTAAATAAGGTATAAGTAACTAAAGAATTTATAATAAATATTTATAATTAAAGTATATAAAAGATAATATATATGGATAAGGTTATTAATTATGTTATTAATATAGATATTTTTTTAATATATGATTTTATATCACATTCAACTAAGTGGGAATACATGATATGTGCTTTTTTCAAAAATTCCTTTCTTTGAGACATGTTTTCTATTATAAAAATAATTTCAATTATATGGTGTATCTAATAACTATTTTATATATTATATCATGAATTGTATTTTATTTATATATTTTTATATTTAATTATAATATATCTCTTTATAGGGGATTTTATTAAAATGTTACCTAAGCCATAAGGGATTCTCATCTCAATATCTACTTTTTTAGACTTGGTCCATATTCACAAATTTTAATTTTTATGGTTTATATATTACCCCAAGATGTATTTTTATCATTTTATTCATGTAATTAATGATATTTAAATATCTTCCTCATGTAATATATTTCCTGGGTTTTTATTTAATTGTTATTAAATCCCTAAGGTTTCAATTTCCAATCTCATTTTCAAATCATGGTTTCTTATGAGTGCTAATCTACATGGAGAATTTTCATGATCTTTATCTATAAAATAATCACTATATTATTTTAATTTTTTTATTATTGAATTACTATATGTACTATTAATTTTTCTTTTCTCCGTAATATATAATTCACTCAATGTTATGCGTGTATGTGAAATTGACCCATCCTCTTCTTTTTAGTTGATAATAATTCACTTCTATGTTCATATTCAATAGAGGATTTTACATATGTTCTTATATGTTATTTCATAATGAAATAATGTAATTATATAAAAAAAGTACGTAAAATGATTTTTTTTAAATGAACCCTTTAAAGTGACCCACATAGGTCGTCATTGATAAAAGTGTGAAAAGAATATCTTTTTAATGTTTTCCTTATGGGCTCTTTTTTCATTTTTTTGACCATTATTGTTCAAAAATATTTTTTTCTATATTTTTTATGGTTTTCAAAAATGGTCTATATTTTCAATGTTTTAATAGTTACTAATAATTGAAAATTTTATTTATTTTTATTGGTTTATTTGATATTCTTAATAAGGGTGTTTTAAATTTATATCCTTCTATGACTTTATCAATATAATTTTCATTAAAAAATTATAAAAGAAACATGATTTTTAACATACCTCACATGATTTGATATCTCTATCATACTGTATTTTTATGGTTCTAAATAATATTTTCAATGTTTTCATGGTTTTATAAAGAAAAAGCTTCCCCTATTATTCTGTGAAATTTTCCATTCAAATGTTATACAAAAAAATTATATTTCTCCTAATTTTTTAAGTGAGATTAAAAGGTTATTATAAAATTATTTCTCATTCATATTTTTGATTCTCTACCAATATTATTATATATTTTTAGTGTAATATGTAAATCTGATGAATGATCAATCAATTTCTTTGTGTTTCTTAATTAACCGCTATATATAAGAATAATCTTTCATCTAATCCCTTTCCTATATGAATTCTTATTGTTTATTTTTTTATCAATAGGAATTAACCAAGTTACCCATACATAAATGGATTGGGGATATTATTGACTAAACTATTCACCCTTTTATCTATTTAGTGTGAATACCATGTGGTTAAGTATTTTAATTAAAGGGTTTTTTCTATGAAATTTACTCAATACCCTTATATTCCCATTTAATTTCTTTGAGTTTATCATTTTATGATTCTTGATTGATTTATGTAAGATTTACTTATGATATAAAATTTTAAAACAGAATGAAACTTAGTTTACATCCATGGATTTTAATGATATGATGACTGAGTTCATATAGAACTAAAATGTATGTTCAATCTTTTTGTGATGGGTGGGATCATATATGGTCAGGCACAGAATTAGTTAAATTTTTATACTTCACGAGATAAATTTATTGAGTGTAAACTCAATGTGGTAAGATATGTTCATGATATTGAGCATGAAATCGATATTGTTAGCTCTATTAATAATATTGAACATAAACACAATACAGTTATCTATATTCACACGTTTTAGCATGGACTCGATGTGGTAAGATATGTTTTTAATGCTATGATTACTTATGATTATTCTAACACTTATGAATATTAACTACGTTATATTCCTTTGTTATACTCCATGTAACGTTTTTATTATATTATGATTCATTAGACTTATTTCATGGTATATAGTTAATCATTTAAGAAGACATTGACATATCTAATTAGTCTATCCCCTTTTGAAGAAAATATTTCTCCCTTTCTCATGTTTTTCACATGATTATTTAATTTTGTATGATAATAATATATATTTTTCATTATCATGGATTATGTACTCATAACCATATTTTTGTATTAAATTCAATTTTTATTTTTGTTTGATTACCCGTATGTTTACCCTTTCTAAGCATTTGATCTCACACATTTCTAATATTTCCATTCCCCATGTTATGAAGTTGATTATTAGGTATAATGTTTTTAAAGGTAATCATATGAAATGAATTTTATTGGAGGTTGGATATTTCAAATAATAAGATGATTATTTATTTAATCTTAAAATACACTACACCTTATATTCTTGGGATTGTATGACTATTTGTTAGATAGAATGATTATTCTTGTGAAATATTGAAATAATTGTGTTTATTTAGATTAGGTCACCTCAGTTGGTATTAGAGTAGTGATTAGTTATTTTTGAGGATCAGTTTTGTTTTTTGGGGATTAAGGATAGATAACATTAGTAAAAAACCTAATATTAATTCTACATATGGGAAAAATCATAAATTTGTTTTAAGTATTAATTATGTTATTTTCCTAGAAATAATGTCCCATTCCAGATACTATATGTGAATCTCATATCTATCATAGATGTAGATAGGGGTAATAAAAATCAAAAGGATGTTTTGGTGATTACATAACCTTTATGTATTTCACAATAAATATGTATAACTTTATATATAGTTTAACACTCTTGGGAAATATTCTTTGGTTAATTCAAATTATCATTATGAACCACTATGAGGGATTAGAATATAATTAGGTTAGATAATCTAATAGATAAATTAACATGGGAAACATATATTAAATCCAAGATATTCGAAAGTTAGAAAATTCACATCATTTGAGAATTATTTCTTATAATATCATACTTTTGCCTAAGTACATTTATTAAATTAATAATTAGAAACACTAAATTTTATTCTATTTAATGGTTTGAATAAGGAGTAACTGGGTCAACAATGAATGTGATGGGAAATAAGGTGATTTAACCAATGAGAGATCTAATGGGATGAGAGCTAGAGTAAAAAATCTCATGGAAATTCTCACTAAACATTTGTAAGATATGAATAATAATGTGAACAACGTTGTGATCTGAAACACATGGATGAAGGAGAAAAATATAATTGAGTCTTTCATGAGACAATATTCACCCTCTTTTAGTGGGTCTTCAAATCCACTTTTATATAATAAATTGATCAATTTTATAGAAATAATGTTTTCCATTCTCTTATGCTCAGAACATGAGAATTTTTTTCTATCCGTTTATCATTTGGATGGCGTGGATAACCAATGGTGGAATCTCATTAAGAATACAATAATGAAAGAGGGATTATACTCAATGAAATGGGATATGATCAAGAAAATAATATTCATAATGAATTTTCATTTAATTAATCATATGAAGATGGTGGGAGAATTCTTGTAATTGAAATATATTGAGGATGAACCATTGGAACTTATGAGGCAAAATTCACGAGGCTTGTAAATAATGCCTTCAGTTTTGTTACTGATCCTAAAAGATATCTTTAACCATTCTTTATCATCTTAAATCCATATTTTGAAAATTAGTTAGGTATAAGAGACTGGTAGATAAGAAGAAATAATTTTATGTGTGTCTAAGGTGAAGATATAAGGATTCTCATTATTCAGAATATAAGAAGATGAAGATGGATTTTTATGAAAACCCAAATGAAAAATATCATGGAGGAAAGAAACTCCAATAAACTACTTGATAAATATTTGGATAAAAGACCCAGGAAATTTCATAAAATGAAATATAAAATATTTCTAGTGTGTGAATAGTGTCTATAATGTATATCATTGCTATGAAGGGATGAATAAGTCATTCAATGAATTAGAGAAGGAGAAGGTCCCAACAAATGCATTGCCCAAAATTCAATGCTTCAACTTCCAGGAGTTTAATACATATAAAAACATACCCTATTTCTAGTGGATAACAAGGATAATATACATCAACAAACTCTAATATTAAGGGAATAAAGAAAAGACTATGTAATCACTCTGCCTAAAGTAGATCATGATAATGAAGTGAATCATGATAATGAAGGAAACATTATCCACCAGCCATGATTTGTGGATATATTATTATTTTTGGTATTATAGCCAATATAGTATGTTTATGATGTTTTAAAATATATAAAAATAACCACCCCAATTATTCTATATTTTGATGAAAAATTAATGTAATAGTATTATGGTATTTGAAGTAGTTTTTTTTATAGAAACGTGCTTCATGAAAATCATATTATCCTTCTATTGCATAAATTTGAGGTGATGTTGTGAGAAGAATGGATATATCCATGTATTATTCATATTAATTTAGTAAATAAGGATACTTCCAATTTCAAATGATTCTATTATCATCTATTAGTTCATAATTGACAATAAACTCTTTAAAAACATTAATTTCATTATACGGGTCTTAATATCTAGTCATGGGAGGTATTTTTCTAAAATGGTTGGGGGAAAAGATAAGTTTCCTAGTATTACCAAGGATAATAAGGTAGATATATAATGGGAAGTTATATCTTGATTTATCTTATGGATTCCCATAGTAGTTTTCATTTTGAGATGATAAAAAAAAATAGGTTAAAATTTACTTACGGTGGGATTTAAGACTCTATGATTTTACTATATATTTTCCATTAAATAATTATTGTTTCGATAAATTATTTCACATGAAACAATGAAATAAATCCAATAATGACATTATATATGATGATTATTAATCATTAATTTTCCAATGTGTATTCAAAATTTATTTCTTCTAATGTATTTATTTTTTGAATACCCTATTTTCATTTTTTAACTGAAAGAAGTTTACCTAAATACCCATAAATAAATTGATTGGGGACATTATTGACTAAATAATATACCCCTTTGTCTATAAATTGTGAATAATATAAGATTTACTATATTAATTTAATTGTATTTACCTATAAAGTTACTCAATAACATTAGATGCGTATTTTTTTCCTTGGTATTATCATGTTGATGGATTTATGAATGATTTCCTTTTAAGATTCCATTTTATAATGGAATGAAAATCACTTTCCTTCCACCTGTTTTCTTTACATTATGATTAAATTTTTTTGGCACTCAAATGTATCATCTATAAATATGTGATGGGTGGGGTCCTATATAGACTTGAAATGTACTGGATATAGTTATGTACCTCCTAAGATAAATATATTGAGCATGTACTTTATGTGCTCAACTAATATCACATAATTTATTTTGAACCCGATGTAGTAATCTATGTTCACAAGACTGAGTGTGAACTCAATACAGTTAGTTGTATTCATAAGATTAGTTATGACCTCGATGTAGTTATCTCTATTCAAAATATTTAGTGTGGACTCGATACTGTTAGATATGTTCATAATGTTACCATTCATTATGCATGTGCATACGAAAAATATCTCTGTTATATGCCATTGTTATATTACATAGAACATTATTATTTACTTATGGTTTCTCACATTTATTCCATGATAAATTTTTGATCATTTGAGAATACATGAAAAAATATTATTGTTCCATGAACTTATTAATAATATATTTTTCCCTTTCTATTATTTTCTAATGTGATTATTTTATTTTTTATGATAGAATACTTTTTTTTCATGATCCTTAATTATGTACTCATGCTCACATGTTTTTCTTACATTCAAATATGATTATTTATGGATGTACCTTATGTTTACCATTTTGATGTATTTGAGATAACCCCTTTATTATATTTTCCTTCGCTATATTATGAGGGAGATTAATAATTTTTATATGTTTAAAAGAAATCATGTGAAAATAATTTCATGGGATGTTTTAGATTTTTTGGAATAAATCATTATGTAGATGACCTCTAAAGACACTAAACCTTTGATTATTGAGATTGAGAAAATACATGTGATAGGGAATGATTATTATTGAAAATAATTAAATAAGTGTGTTTATTAATCTTGGGTCACCTCATTGAGTTTATAAATTATACACACACACACACACACACACGGATATATATATATATATATATATATATAGTATGGCTTTTATAACTAAAGGTTATCACATGATTATTGTGATCGACCTAAAATGGATTGAGGTATGGTACATAATTCACTAGTTGTGGTGGCTACCAGAAAGAAAACTTGGTAACTATTAGAGATGGTGATGATGATGATGTGTTAGGATACATGGGATGTAGAGTGGAAGAGAGAGTGATAGTAATGTTTTTCCAAGGTACACAATCTATAGAATGGCTTATAGGATCTATACTTATGTTTGATATGGATATTCTTATTTCTATGAATTACTGGTAGAGTTTCCCTTGATATAGTTGGTAATTATGTGTACTTATTTAAGTACTGACTTGGTTCTATTGGTTATTTAACAAGATTTAATTTGTTTATTTTAAGTTTTAAAGAGTGGTTTTGGGGTGGATCCTACTGAGTATACATGTTATTCTCACTCTTAAGAATATATGATTTTTATTCTTAGTCTATAAGAGCTATTTAGTGTTCGAGTTAGGTGATACAATCACATGGGGTTATTTGGGAGTTATGTTTATCACTGTTCAATACCGTAAGTGTTACTGATGTGTTTCTTTTATTTTGAATATATATTTTATAACATTATATTAATCTATTGTGATTATTATCTTTCTAAAATGATATGATGATTATTAGTGAATATCATATTATCTCTTTTCTTAAATTAATAACAGAGGGTAATTACTACCCTTGTGTTTATGATATACCCCATGTGCTAGTTTCCAACCTATGGCCTATTGGAGATGTGCTTTGGTGGTCACCTCTTTATCTTAATTATTGGCTCTCAAGGGATACTAGTGGGGGGTGGGGGTTGTGACATGAATAAGAAATATAATTCTTTTATCAAACTTATAATCAAATTATATAAATAATATTTCGTATTAAGAATAGAAACATAATATCCAAAGACTTTAAAATAACCAACTTTATGTTTAGTTTCATTCCAGTGTTCATGAAAAATGTATTTAAAATTTGTCTTATAAAAATTCAACTAGAAACATAAATTTTTGTATTAATGGATTCATAATGAAAATATTTAGGCAAATTTTTTTTCAAATGGAATGATTTTTTCTATTTATTGAGGTGTTTAATTTTTTCATTTCGACTGTGCCATTTATTGTGGAGTTCTTGGAGAAAAAAGTTATTAGAATAACCATTTTCATTACAAAACTATTGAAATTCTAGAATTAAGATTTATTATCAAATAATTTTTAAAAATAAAAAATTAATTAAACTTTATCATTTTGAACTAATTTAAAATAATAAATAAATTCAGACAAAGTTTCACCATTATGAGAAATGAAGTAAACCCCTAAGATTATACTAAAATAATCAATAAAAATAAAAAAAATCCTTCAACCAAAACTATTAATAGGTCTATATAATTCAATATGAATAAGTTGGAGAGGTTTTATAGTTTTCACATAATATATATATTTGAAATGTTTTGTATGATTTTTACCTTTCAACCATGAATCGAAAACGTCAGTGTTATCCAAATTAAATTTTGGTAATTCTAAAATCTTATTGTGCTTATTCATTTTATAAATTTTCTTATAATTAGCGTTTTTGAGCCTACTTATTGATAAATGAGGCATCCCAGGAATACATATATACATATTTTATCATTTAACATAAATATCCATTCCATCTCATAACTAATCACACCAAAAAACTTTTTAGTTTAGTGTCTTCAGAGAATAGAAACATGAACATCATATTTTACAAAAAAATATCATTTCCTAAAATCAAATTTTCACGTGATAATATTTAGACACTTCACAATTAATATCACTCTTTATAACCATATGAAAGGAAAAAAAATATGAAAATATGACCTCCGATACTTAGTAATGGTAAACAAAATAGATAATAATTGAAGATCAGAAGTCAATATAATATAAGCATTTTGGTATGAGAACATAATAAAAGTCAATGAACATAATGATCTGAGAGTATCATAGGACCTGATCCATTAGATCATATGTTCATTTCAAGGTGTATGAATGCAGAACAAACATCAGAATATATTTCATATCATTATGTATCTAGTATCATAATCCTTTCTCCCACAACAAAGTGTATCAGAAATCATTTCATACATCACATAGAGACTTTAGAGTTAAAAATAGAATTCCATAATTATATTATTATATATAAAATTCTACCCAGTACATTAAATTTCTATATAGGACCCACCCATCACAAATTGATAAACTATACATATGTTTGGCACATGAACACATTCATAATCCCAAAATAACTTACTAAATCAAAGGAAAAGAGATGGTTTTTTTGAGAAACTTCTATATAGGATAGTTATAATATATTCAGGGAAAGAAGGTGGATAATATCATTATAACATTTTTTTAGTAAAGCATATCAAAAATTAAAGGTATATGAAAACACTTTCAATACCATTAGGTAATTTCTTCAAAAATAAGTAACCTTTTTTTGATAAATATTATCTTAAGAAGATAATATTTATGACACTATATAATAAGGAATTTCTTTGGAAAATCCTGAAATATTGTAAATGAAGTTTTACTAAGAATAACAAATATTATGATAACAATTTTTGGTCATGTAGAAGATGTTAAAGAGAGAGATTCTTTTCTAACTTTGTATTGAGAGTCAAATTTAGTATAAAATGACCCATATAGTAGGGTTACATTTGTCATGTGGTGGTAGGTTATAGAAGTCAAGAGTGAATTGGTGGATATGAGAAAAGTTTCAGTTCATAGGTATAGGACCCGGAAGTGGATCAGAGTAGGAAGCTACCACCATAAAATCAATCCATGTTGCAAGAATTTGAGGGTATGGCATTTTCCATCAGTACCAGGCACCCTGAAGATCAATAACGGGTAATGCTAGAGGATCCGCCTCACAGGTTCTTATTTTAGGAGCATCATTAAGCAATAACTAGGGAGGGGTTGTTCTTTGTGCCTGACCTTTGGGCTTTCAAGTCAATATACTGGGCCTAGTGACTCTAGGACTACAAGACATGTAAGGTTTCCCCATAATCAAGTTAAAAAAGGTATTATACAAAAATTAATAAAAATATAAGGCATTAGGAATTTATATAATTACCCTTTATACTCTTAATTATTAACCATTCATTAAACATAAATTAGTTAGTTATTATTTATTTTCAAAATCAAATGTTTTTTTATTTTATTTGTTTCATACAGGTTTTTTAATGGTGATTTAAATACTAATTCTTTTGATGTAAATTTCATTATTCCAAGATTATTAAACATATTGGAATATACATTTCATAGTGATTTATAATGTTCCAATTTCATCCCAGGAGAGTTCGTAAAGATGAAATTTTTATCGATCTTCTTTCGGTAATATTTAATGAATAAAAGATAGTGCATTAATAATGATTTTATTATTAATATTACATTTATGAAACATAAAAAATTGTTATTTACTCATGAATGTATGATATTACCACTAGGTGAGTTTCCATATTCATACATGATAAAAATTTATAGTATCATTCACATGGGTATTTAAATCAAACCAAACAAGAATGTTCTATAATTTTTTTTTGAGAATAGATATGAATGTGACTCTTTCTTTATAATATAATTATTATATAAGTTTAATTATATTTTATAAATATAATTATAGTGATGAATCAGATTAGATGAAGGTTGGATAGAAAATATAAAGAAAAAATGTTAGGGAGATGATAATACTCACATAGAGGTCATGGATCTTATCTTGGAGAACTAGTTGGAAATAGGGAATTTGGGGCTCCTTCCCATGAAAAGAAGTGTCAAAACATGGAAGTGTACTCTAGAAGTGAAAAAATTTGTAGGTAAACAACCATAATTACACTTTTTCCTAGACCTGCACTCATAAGTCTAGTGAAAAAACATTATCCTTACACAATGGCTTTCATTCCAACTGAATTGATCCTTTCTCAAAATTCATAAATTTCACATAATTTTCATAACATAAAAATTACCTCTCATAATAATATAATAATATTGAGAATATAAGGTTTAGTTTCTTTAGTGATTATCTATATAAGAAAATTATTTATAATACATGGGAACATATCTCCATAATTGAACCACATTATACCCCCTTTTAAACTTTTCATATACTATAATCATTTTCAAAAATTAGGGAATAAAAACATAAGATAGGTTTGAGATCAAATTATTGATAAGGATAAATATATCAATGAATCAAAGTAGTTATATCATAACCATGTGGGAAGAAATGGATATGGGAGAAAAATATAATTAAAAAATCATGGGAAAATAAGTGGTAATCATGAAACGTTTTTATCATTAAGTTTCATTATATAGGAAGATAAGACTATATAAAGGTCATCAAGAAGGACTAATAATTAGAACATGGCCTTTAAAAATATAACAATAATCATTAATAATGAGAGAATAACATAAGAAAGTTGAATATCATAGAAAAGTGGCACAAACCTAAGCATAAGAAATCATAAAAATGTGAGAAAACTTAATCATTTAGAAAAATTATGTTTTTAAAAAACCCATGATACCTACACACTAGGTTGTAAAAAACCATGATTTCTATGCATTATGTTGTGAAAAATTCCATTATATGTAAACAAATAAAACCATGTACAAGAATTATTATCGATTTTGATATAAATCATTAACCAATGATTTTAGGGGTCATATTGGAACCCAACTATCAATATCCATATATATATATGTGTTCCATATGATATAAATTATTCATCATGTCACGAAAACACATATATAAATGTAACGCCCCGACCCCAGTTACCCCGAGTCGGTGCATTATTACATAACATTGGTATGATCACAGGAGAGATCAAATCTCGAAAGACCGATTGGTTTAGTAGTCTTGGAAACACTAGATATATTCATAAGTCTAACATTACATCATAAAATGAAAAACTACTACAACAACATATTGTCTCCATAATCCACAGTCATATCCCCACATAATATCCCAGTAGGTCATTCATAATTTACTTCTTCACTTCCTGGGAAAAATAAAACATAGAAAAGGGGTGAGCTCAAATGACCAGTAAGGATAACAATATAGCGGAAACTTTCATAAATAAGAATAAACATTTAAGGCAATGTATAACTAAAACAAAAGCCTTTCAAACATGAACTTTCAACATGGTATGGCATAAATAAAATGAAATAATGTCATTTACTTATTCACATGGATATTCTACTAATCGAATAATCACATTCAAAAATCAATAACCACTTTCATAATGTTGGAATGCATAATGCCAGACTATCATAACCACATAGTCAAGGCCTCGTGCCAAGACTACAAATAAGATTTTGTCAAGGCCTTGTGCCAAGACACTAGTTTGTCTCATGAGACCTACCGATGCATCGAGGAGCTATAGTGGGCTCCACCCGTCACATATTAAGTCCAATGCATTCCCATATGAAAAGGTTTAAACATAACATAAACATTCGTATTAAAACTAGCATACGAAATGTCAATACTTTCACCATAAACTATGAATGGTATAAAAATAGCACATCCACAGTCAAACATATCACAAAACCTTCAATACAATATAGAAGTTTTGTATCATAATAAATCAACTTCAAATAAGCTTAAAATCCATCAAAGGATGTTGACATAGATGAAATCAAAATTCTTTTTAAAGAAATATCTCCTTTTATTTTGAAATCATTTAAGATCCATATAAAATAAAACATTTTCATTGAAAATATTCTTATAAGCTTGTAAGGGAAGCTTTGAAGAATTTATAACAGTGGAAAATAGCCTCACCCGCTGTATAAGTTAAAAAAACATTCTTACCTTAATTCTGTCGAAAAGGATCAAAAGGACCTTGTTTTGAAAACGACGGAAAGATTCCTTTATAAAACTCTTATAAAAAGTCAAACAAGGGTATAAATGACTTTAACCCATATTCTTGTAAATAATAAATATGTTTTGAAATATATTTCAAAGAAACATGGATGTGGATGATAAAGAAATCCCAGTAGATTATTACGTATAAACAACCTCAGATAATGAAGAGATTGTGAAATAACCCTTACCAATTTGGTAACTTATGAAACATACGACCCATGAAAGAGGTATCATACAATGAATATGTAAATACACATAAATTAGAGTGTATTACACAAAGAATATAATTATGGGCAGTACATACACCACACAAAAGGTGATGGTGGCAATATGGCATGAATCTCATGGGAATAAGGAGTGAGATGAAAACCCCTTACCACGTTAATCAACTAATTCGTATGGCCAAAAGTTAATAACCACCGAATTATTTACAGAATAACATGAATATAGAGAGAATCATGATAATATATATCAAATGGCAGTACACAATACACCACTTTCATTAATTTAGTGGCGAACAATGGAAATCTCACAGAATTGAAAGTGAGATAAGAAAAATCCCTTACATTGTACTTTTTCCTTGGTTGATGGTAGGTTTACCTCCTGTATAATGGTGAAATAATTGTTATTGAATAATAAAAGAATCATTTACTTTAATATGATATCATATATGATCTTTTAACATTGATTTGTTAATAATATCTTAGAATTATCGTCATTTCGGGTGTTAACGGGTTCATTTTACTTTATATTCTTTGTTATGTGAGCCATATTCGTTATTAATGGGCTGTATATTATTCATATCCAGAATGATATCAAGTCCTTAGATACTATTTTTAAATCATCAAATTATAATTATACTTGAATGGATATGATGGACAATGAATCTCATCGCGTTCGTGGAGACGGTAGTCCGTACATACGCACGAGCGACAATATCATTCGTTTGATATTAAAATAATATATAATTGGATTTTATATCATATATACAGAATCATTATCATTTTATATTTATTATTTACATGAGTTACACATCATTATTATACCCATCAAAATAATAATATATTGAATAACAATTGCACCACGACGTGGAGACGGTAAGCCGTACGTACGCACGTATGGTGACACGTTATTCAAAGGATGGATAGAATACTGAATATGGTTGTAACATATTTATAATAACATCACAGTATATATATGATACTGGAGTTATTATTTTATAATGGAAATAACAAAGAAAGAGGAAGTGGAAGAAGAAAGGAACTTGAAAAGGGGTGGTGAAAACATTACCTCTTCTTCGGGTTCTTCCTTTTGATTTGATCAAAAGGGATCCTTAGGTTGGCTTTCTGATCAAACTAAGGCCTCTTGGTTGTAGTTAGGGAAGTTGAGATAGTATTTGGGCAGGGTTTGGCCGAACCAAAGGGCTTTGAAGGTGTGAAGAAATGAGAAGGAGGAGTGCCCTTTTATAAGAGGGGTGAGGGGCACCTTTGGAAAAGCTAGAGATATTAGTTTATAATAAATTCATATTCGGTTTCCAATGGATCAAAAGTTGACTCTTAAACGATTAATGTGGGGATGGGTCTAAAAAAACTCAACCAATAGAATTTAGACAGGTTTGGGTACTTATATTAACCTTATCTTTAAGTATTGACTCTAAGTTAATTAGTTTCACTTTTACAATGTCTCTTTGTATTTTTATATTATATGGTTCATAAACTTACCATATACATACAAGAGACACCCAAGTGGTACATTAATGATACAACTATCATTATATAAGTCTCTTGGCCGAACCTTATATTTTTAAAAATTTAATATCAATTAATAATATAATATTTGTTTTAAAAACTCTTTTATGTCAATTTTGACACTATTCAATAGATGATTTTTGTGAAACTCATAACAGATTGATTTCTTAGAAAAAAGTTAATTAAATCAATACTAATATATCATATTATCCTAGAAAATTATTTTAATTCATTAAAAGTTTCATATTATATTTATTTGGGTATTTATAATATCAATTATTTTGATTTTTCACTATTATAGTAATTACTGCATCATTATTGTGTCATAAATAAATTAAATTATTTAATGTCTAAAAATTAAAAATAAAATATAAATATGTAGGAAATATTTTTATCTTTCTGAGGAATATTTATAATCTAGAATCCAACATATATAACCCTCTGTAACAATTGTTTTGTTAAAAGATATATGCTTGTGTCATTTTTGTATTTATTTTAACTTAATTAAAATAAAGTGTCATTATCAATTACAAGTGGATCCATGGGGTCCCAAAATAGACCCAAAGATTCCCATTGTCGACCATGTATCAACCAATAGGGTTAAGACACATTTTAGGGTAATTTAGTATTATTATAATATTATTTTTTAACCCTTGTTTACCGGATTTACCCTTTAACCATGGTAAATAAAATATTTACCGAAGTAATTATCCAAAATGTTTAAAAATAAAAGTTACCTATTTACACAATTTGAACATCCTGATTCAAAATATGGAATCCATTTTTCCAAATTCAAAACACAGAAGTGGAAGAAATTAATTTAAAATTAATTCCCGCTGTCAAAACAAAAAGCATGTTTTTAAGAGATAATAACTATCAAAAGATTGACACTTGTTTATGTTCGGTTTAATTGTAAAATTATGTACAATGACCAAAATTATATTAAATGGTAAAAATATATTCTAAATATACTTTAAAACCACTCAAATTCATAATTTATCACTATTAATTATTTTGATTAAAAAAGTTGTTTTTAATTAAAATTTAGTAATTTTCACTATTCATCAAAATATGAAAGTTATCTGAAATGTACAAAAATTTCACCTTAGGCTAAATTCGATATTCCGAATCCAAAAATGAAGTCCATTTTGAAATATAAAATATATATAATTTCAAAAAGTAGGTATTACTATTCATAATGGCTAGTTTGATTGGTTATGGTGTGTTAGAACTCGGTATTGCGTACAACACACGCTATCACATTATTCAAAGAGAAGCGTACCGTAGAAGCTTGGGGTGTTACATTCTCCCCTCCTTCAAATAATTTCATCCTCGAAATTTCTAGAATACTTATCACATGAAAAGACTCGGATGGTTCTTCATCATAAGTTCCTCGGGTTCCCATGTTGCCTCTTCCATCTTATGGTTTCTCCACAAAACTTTTACTAGACGCGTCGTCCGGTTTCTCAGTACTTGTTCTCTCGTATCAAGAATCCTGACGGGCTCTTCACAATAGGAAAGATCGGGTTCCAGTTCTAATTCCTCATAGGTGAGTACATGTGTTGGATCAGGCATGTATTTCCTCAACAGAGATACGCGGAACACATCGTGAACTTTGGAGAGACTTGGCGGCATTGCCAATCGGTAAGCTACAACCCCAATTCGTTCTAGAATTTCGAAAGATCCGATGTACCTGGGACTCAATTTACCTTTCTTACAAAAACGTATGACTCCCTTCCACGGAGATACCTTCATGAAAATATGATCACCGACTTGAAATTCCAAATCCTTCCTTCGATTATCGGCATAGCTCTTCTGCCTACTTTGAGCTGCTTTGATGTGATTTTGGATTACTTTCACCTTTTCCACCGTTTCCTCCACCAGTTCTGGGCCTACAAGTTTTCTTTCACCAACGTCATCCCAACAGGTTGGTGTACGACATCTCTTTCCATATAACGCTTCATATGGTGCCATCTGAATACTCGAAAGGAAGCTATTGTTATAGGAAAATTCTACCAGAGGTAAATATTGATCCCACATACCCTGAAAGTCAAGTGAGCAAGATCTCAACATGTCTTCTAAGGTTTGAATAGTCCGTTCTGATTGTCCGTCTGTCTGAGGGTGGTAAGCAGTGCTCAAATAAAGTTCAGTATCCAGGGATTTCTGAATACTTTTCCAAAATCTTGAAGTAAAATGGGGATCACGATCAGAAACCATTGATAAGGGTACTCCATGAAGTCTCACAACTTCATTAATATATAGTCTTGCTAGACGTTCCAGGGGTAGATCTTCTCTTATAGCAAGAAAATGTGCTGACTTGGTAAGAAGATCAACAATAACCCATATTGCATCATTCCTTCTAGGAGTATTTGGTAGCCCCATGACAAAGTCCATCGTAATATTGTCCCATTTCCACTCCGGTATGGGAAGAGGTTGCATGACTCCTCCAGGCTGTTGCCTTCCAGCTTTCACTTGTTGACAAACCATACATCTTGACACAAAATCAGCAATCTCCCTCTTCATGTTGTCCCACCAAATATGTTCCTTCAAATCTCTATACATTTTGGTGCTCCTAGGGTGTATAGAGAAATTCGAACTATGAGCATCATCCAGCAATTCCCTTTTTAGATCAGGTATATCGGGAACATAAAGTCTCTTCCCAAATTTCAAAATTCCATCTTCATACACAAAGTCTCGCAATCTCCCATCATTCAGAGCTTTAATCTTCATTTGAAATTCTTCATCATCGGTCTGAGTACTCTTAATCCTTTCTATTAAAGATGGTTTGGCAACCATTTGAAAAAGAAATGATGTTTCGCCTTCCCTGGTTATTCCCATGTCCATCTTCACTAGATCCAGGAAAATTGGATCCCTTTCAATTCTCATATTGTTCAAAACTCCATGGTCTTTTCTACTCAAAGCATCTGCCACCTTGTTTGCCTTCCCCGGGTGGTAGTTTATCGTGCAATCATAATCCTTGAGTAATTCAAGCAATATCCTTTGCCTCATGTTGAGTTCTTTTTGTGAGAAAATAAACATCAAACTCTTGTGATCAGTATAAATCTCACATTTTTCACCATAGAGGTAGTGCCTCCATATCTTCAAAGCAAAGATCACAGCTGCTAACTCGAGATCATGAGTAGGATAGTTTTGTTCATGAATTTTCAACTGTCGTGATGCATAGGCAATAACTCTATCATTCTGTATAAGGACACAACCAAGTCCTTTCTTCGATGCATCACTATAAATAACGAACCCATCATTCCCCGATGGTAGAGTCAATATAGGATCATTGATTAATCTTTTCTTCAGTTCTTCAAAAACATTCTTCACACTCTTTTGTCCAAACAAATTTAACCCCTTTACGTGTGAGCTTCGTTAATGGGTTAGCCAATCGGGCAAAATTCTGGACGAAACGTCGATAATAACCTGCCAAACCAATAAAACTGCGTACCTCAGTTACACTCGTAGGTGCTGGCCATTCTTGGATTGCCTTGGTCTTAGAAGGATCAACAGAGATTCCATCTTTAGAGACAATATGGCCAAGAGAAGAAATCTCCTGAAGCCAGAATTCACACTTGCTAAACTTCCAATATAATTCATGCCTCCTCAGAGTCTTCAAGATAATGAGCAAGTGATTTTCATGATCTTCGTAGGTTTTGGAGTATACCAATATATCATCAATAAATACCACCAAAAATTCATCGAGATACTCCTTGAAAACTCTATTCATCAGATCCATGAATACAGAGGGTGCATTAGTCAATCCAAACGGAATTATAGTAAACTCGTAATGCCCGTACCTGGTTCGAAATGCTGTCTTCGGAATGTCTTCCTTCTTCACACACAACTGATGGTATACAGATCGAAGGTCAATCTTTGAAAAGTATTGAGCTCCATGCAGTTGGTCAAATAAATCATCAATACGAGGTAGGGGATACTTGTTCTTTATCGTTATAGCATTGATCTCCCTGTAGTCGATACATAACCTCATAGATCCATATTTCTTTTTAAGAAAAAGAACAGGGGCTCCCCATGGAGAAACACTAGGGCGAGTAAATCCCTTATTACTCAATTCCTCTAGTTGTTTCTTTAGTTCGACTAACTCTACAGTGGCCATTCTATAAGGGGTCTTCGATATAGGCCTTGATCCAGGAATCAAATCAATGGAAAACTCAACTTCTCGTTCTGGAGGATGTCCAGGTAAATCTTCTGAAAATACATCTACAAATTCTTTCACAACAGGTACATCCTCTATTTGAACATTCCTTTCCTCACCGACAGTTATTTCATTCTCTTCCTCCCCAATAGTTGAATTAAGTTGAGCTACTGGGGGTGGATCTAAATAAGAATTAGGTGGTGACGATTCTGCTCTGAAGATAAGGTGTTCCTTATCATTATCATCAAGAATCGTAACCTC
The DNA here is from genome assembly GCA_963277665.1 of Viscum album. Lineage (NCBI taxonomy): Eukaryota > Viridiplantae > Streptophyta > Magnoliopsida > Santalales > Viscaceae > Viscum > Viscum album. The sequence goes on along the minus strand of OY728134.1, from coordinate 1,021,240,996 downwards.
TTTCTTCTTACAATAAATCTTCACATCATAGTCCGAAAGCCAGACCATACCGAGGATTATATCAAACTCAATCATAGGTATGACGATGAGATCAGCAGATAAAGAAAATTTATGTGCTCTAATGGGGACTGATTCACAAAACTTTCTTGCAATTATACTTCCCTTAGGAGTTTTAACTGACAACTCCCTTATTAAATCAAATTGGAAATATCTAATTTTCTTAGAAAACTGGGAAGATATGAAACAATGTGACGATCCAGAGTCAAATAATGCATTTTCTAAACTTGAGGAAACCATTAAATTGCTTGCCACCACGTCTTTTGGATCTTCTACCTCTGCAGTAGTGATAGCATAAGCCTGGCCTTGATCCCTTGGCCTTTTCTGAGGTAAGTTCTCCTGACGCTTAGGACATGCATTTGCATAATACCCCATCTCCCTGCAATTGTAGCACTGAACGTTGGTAGCTTCCTTCTTCCCCTTGCAATCACGAGCTTGGTGGCCTTTTTCACCACACTTGTAACAGACTCACATTCCCTTCAAGCAAGTACCAGGATGTTTCTTCCCGCATTTACCACAAGATGGATATTCAACCTTTCCCTTCTTCCCCTTATTTCCATTCCCAGATTGATCAGCAGGTCTCTTCTTCTCTTTCTTTTCTTTAAAGTCATAAGACTTAGAGAATTCCTTTTCGGTCTTGATAGCACATGAGACAATGTATTCGTATGATGAAAAGGATTGTGAGAATAATGCTCGACGGAGAAATGGTTTTAACCCATCAAAGAAACGATCAATCTTACTTCTTGGGTTGCGAATATAATCTCCAGCATACCTCGCTAACCTTGTAAAGTTAGCCTCATACTTTGTGACATTCTCATCCTCCTTTTGTCTCAGACTCAGAAATTGCCTTTCCATATCTGCTCGATGGTCGTGAGGAAAGTATTTTTCTAAAAACAGATCTTTGAACTCCCTCTATTCCATATTTGATACTTCATCATCTTCCTTCATGTTTTGAATCAATGACCACCATTGATCAGCATCTCCATTGAGGCGGTAAACTACCATGATAACTTTTTCCCTTTCACTGCTCCCCAAAGCCTGAAATATTTTCTCTAGGGAATTTATCCACTGCTCGGCTACTAAGGGATTTGTATTCCCATTGAACATTAGTGGTTGTTTCCTCATGAATCGATCTAACATCGATCCTTCATGCTGCGGATCAGGGTGCTCCATACGGGTAGGGTTATTATTCATAACCTGAGTAAGTTGTCCCAGTATGGTGATTAGCTGATCAGCACCAGTTGCATCACCAGCACCACTATAATTATCTTGAGCAGGAGGGAAATCCCTACATGGAGTGCGTGCATTGATACGGTTTCCATTTCTTCCACTAGGAGCCATTTCTAAACAATGGCATAAACTAGATCAGTTTATGAATCAAAGCGATGTTTTCGGGTTTTACCCCTAGGTACATCTGTACCAGAGCCGCCTCTACCTGCTCGTATCCAGACAGGGATGTATTGCTCGGAAAACTCACAAAATCTCTACAATACCAAAATTCTAGGAAGTTCTTCTATACTAATCCTCAAAGTTCATCTTAGGTCTATGTGCTCTAATCAGAGTTTATCTAAATCTAGCTTCCAAGGTTTGTACTAAACTTCCTCTGATACCAACTGTAATGCCCCGACCCCAGTTACCCAGAGTCGGTGCATTATTACATAACATTGGTATGATCACAAGAAAGATCAAATCTCGAAAGACCGATTGGTTTAGTAGTCTTGGAAACACTAGATATATTCATAAGTCTTACATTACATCATAAAATGAAAAACTACTACAACAACATATTGTCTCCATAATCCACACTCATATCCCCACATAATATCCCTACAGGTCATTCATAATTTACTTCTTCACTTCCTGGGAAAAATAAAACATAGAAAAGGGGTGAGCTCAAATGCCCAGTAAGGATAACAATATAGTGGAAACTTTCATAAATAAGAATAAACATTTAAGGCAATGTATAACTAAAACAAAAGCCTTTCAAACATGAACATTCAACATGGTATGGCATAAATAAAATGAAATAATGCCATTTACTTATTCACATGGATATTCTACTAATCGAATAATCACATGCAAAAATCAATAACCACTTTCATAATGTTGGAATGCATAATGTCAGACTATCATAACCACATAGTCAAGGCCTCGTGCCAAGAATACAAATAAGATTTTGTCAAGGCCTTGTGCCAAGACACTAGTTTGTCTCATGAGACCTACCGATGCATCGAGGAGCTATAACGGGCTCCACCCGTCACATATTAAGTCCAATGCATTCCCATATGAAAAGGTTTAAACATAACATAAACATTCGTATTAAAACTAGCATACAAAATGTCAATACTTTCACCATAAACTATGAATGGTATAAAAATAGCACATCCAAAGTCAAACATATCACAAAACCTCCAATACAATATAGAAGTTTTGTATCATAATAAATCAACTTCAAATAATCTTAAAATCCATCAAAGGATGTTGACATAGATGAAATCAAAATTCTTTTTAAAGAAATATCTCCTTTTATTTTGAAATCATTTAAGATCCATATAAAATAAAACATTTTCTTTGAAAATATTCTTATAAGCTTGTAAGGGAAGCTCTGAAGAATTTATAACAGTGGAAAATAGCCGCACCCGCCGTATAAGTTAAAAAAACATTCTTACCTTAATTCTGTCGAAAAGGTTAAAAAGGACCTTGTTTTGAAAACGACGGAAAGATTCCTTTATAAACCTCTTATAAAAAGTCAAAGAAGGGTATAAATGACTTTAACCCATATTCTTGTAAATAATAAATTTGTTTTGAAATACATTTCGAAGAAACATGGATGTGGATGATAAAGAAATCCCAGTAGATTATTACGTATAAACAACCTTGGATAATGAAGAGATTGTGAAATAACCCTTACCAATTTGGTAAATTATGAAACATACAACCCATGAAAGAGGTATCATACAATGAATATGTAAATACACATAAATTAGAGTGTATCACACAAAGAATATAATTATGGGCAGTACATACACCACACAAAAGGTGATGGTGGCAATATGGCATGAATCTCACGGGAATAAAGAGTGAGATGAAAACCCCTTACCACGTTAATCAACTGAGTCGTATGGCCAAAAGTTAATAACCACCGAATGATTTACAGAATAACATGAATATAAATAGAATCATGATAATATATATCAAATGGAAGTACACAATACACCACTTTCAATAATTTAGTGGCGAACAATGGAAATCTCATGGAATTGAAAGTGAGATAAGAAAAATCCCTTACAATGTACTTTTTCCTTGGTCGATGGTAGGTTTACCTCATGTATAATGGTGAAATAATTTTTATTGAATAATACAAGAATCATTTACTTTAATATGATATCATATATGATCTTTTAACTTTGATTTGTTAATAATATCTTAGAATTATCGTCATTTCAGGTGTTAACGGGTTCATTTTACTTTATATTCTTTGTTATGTGAGCCATATTCGTTATTAATGGGATGTGTATTATTCATATCCAGAATGATATCAAGTCCTTAGATAATATTTTTAAATCATCAAATTATTATTATACTTGAATGGATATGATGGACAATGAATCTCATCGCGTTCGTGGAGACGGTAGTCCGTACATACGCACGAGCGACAATATCATTCTTTTGATATTAAAATAATATATAATTGGATTTTATATCATATATACAGAATAATTATCATATTATATTTATTATTTAAATGAGTTACACATAAGTATTATACCCATCCAAATAATAATATATTGAATAACAATTACACCACGACGTGGAGACGGTAAGCCGTACGTACGCACGTATGGTGACATGTTATTCAAAGGATGGATAGAATACTGAATATGGTTGTATGATATTTATAATAACATCACAGTATATATATGATACTGGAGTTATTATTTTATAATGGAAATAACAAAGAAAGAGGAAGTGGAAGAAGAAAGGAACTTGAAAAGTGGTGGTGAAAACATTACCTCTTCTTCGGGTTCTTCCTTTTGATTTGATCAAAAGGGATCCTTAGGTTGGCTTTCTGATCAAACTAAGGCCTCTAGGTTGTAGTGAGGGATGTTGAGATAGTATTTGGGCAGGGTTTGGCCGAACCAAAGGGCTTTGAAGGTGTGAAGAAATGAGAAGGAGGAGTTCCCTTTTATAAGAAGGGTGAGGGGAACCTTTGGAAAAGCTAGAGATATTAGTTTATAATAAATTCATATTCGGTTTCCAATGGCTCCAAAGTTTACTATTCAAAGGTTAAGGTGGGGATGGGTCGAAAACAACTCAACCAATAGAATTTAGACAGGTTTGGGTACTTATATTAACCTTATCTTTAAATATTAACTCTAAGTTAATTAGTTTCACTTTTACAATGTCTCTTTGTATTTTTATAGTATATGGTTAATAAACTTACCATATACATACAAGATACCCCCAAGTGGTCCATTAATGATACACCTATCATGATATAAGTCTCTTGGCCGAACGTTATATTTTTAGGAATTTAATATCAATTAATAATATAATATTTGTTTTAAAAACACTTTTCTGTCAATTTTGACACTATTCAATAGTAGATTTTTGTGAAACTCATAACAGATTGATTACTTCGAACAAAGTCAATAAAAGCAATACTAATATATCATATTATCCTAGAAAATTATTTTAATTCATTAAAAGTTTCATATTATATTTATTTGGGTATTTATAATATCAATTAGTTTGATTTTTCACTATTATAGTAATTACTGCATCATCATTGTGTCATAAATAAATTACATTATTTAATGTATAAAATTTATAAATAAAATATCATTATGTAGGAAATAGGTTTAGCTTTCTAAGGAATATTTATAATTTGAAATACAACATATATAACCCTCTGTAACAATTGTTTTGTTAAAAGATATATGCTTGTGTCATTTTTGTATTTATTTTAACTTAATTAAAATAAAGTGTCATTATCACATACAAGTGGATCCATGGGGTCCGAAAATAGACCCAAAGATGCCCATGGTCGACCATGTATCAACCAATATGGTTAAGACACGTTTTAGGGTAATTTAGTATTATTATAATATTATTTTTTAACCCTTGTTTACTGGATTTACCCTTTAACCATGGTAAATAAAATATTTACAGAAATAATTATCCAAAATGTTTAAAAATAAAAGTTACCTATTTACACAATTTGAACATCCTGATTCAAAATATGGAATCCATTTTTCAAAATTCAAAACACAGAAGTGGCAGAAATTAATTTATAATTAATTCCCGCTGTCAAAACAAAAAGCGTGTTTTTAACAGATAATAACTATCAAAAGATTGACACTTGTTTATGTTCGGTTTAATTGTAAAATTATGTCCAATGACCAAAATTATATTAAATGGTAAAAATATATTCTAAATATACTTTAAAACCACTCAAATTCATAATTTATCACTATTAATTATTTTGATTAAAAAAGTTGTTTTTAATTAAAATTTAGTAATTTTCACTATTCATCAAAATATGAAAGTTATCCGAAATGTACCAAAATTTCACCTTAGGCTAAATTCGATATTCCGAATCCAAAAATGAAGTCCATTTTGAAATATTAAATATATATAATTTCAAAAAGTAGGTATTACTATTCATAACGGCTAGTTTGATTGGTTATGGTGTGTTAGAACTCGGTGTTGCGTACAACACACGCTATCACATTATTCAAAGAGAAGCGTACCGTAGAAGCTTGGGGTTTTACAATAAAAATGGTTTTCATATCAATTCCAGATGGTATCACATAACATGATATCAAAAGTAGATCAACAGATACCAAAAATTCAATCACCCAAAAATGTATTTCATAAATTTATTTAGAGAGTGATTCATAAAACAAAAATCCAAAAGATGTACATATTTATTAGTTAAATATGATAATATAAATGAAACATAATAGAGTTTTTAGAAAATATTTCTTAACATTATCATATAGAGAAGAAATTTTGGGTCACTTTAGATATTTCAATTTTCAGCTACTTAGAGGAATACTTTTTAAAATATTATTTGGAAATAAATATAAATAATGGAAATATAAAATTAACCTAAAGTTTATCAATAGGAAATGTGGAGTAAAAGATAAAATTTATTATTGGGAAACGAAAAACAATTTTAATATTTTAAAAATACTATTTTTGAAACACACATAATAATATGGGTTTATAAAACTTCATCTTAAAATAAGGTAAATATAAATATTAAGGTACCAAGAAATAATATGTATTTTTATTTGAAAACAATAAATTATAAACATTTTTGGAAAAGGGAATATAGACAAGGATCAAGAAGATATTATTTGAAATGATGAGAATTGTCCTTAACCGTGCAATATTTTAAAAGAGAAGGAAATATACAAATTGAAGAATAAATTAATGTAAAGAATTATTTTCCCCAAATAATAAGTGGAAATATAATTTGGAATAGGTAAATGGGATAATATGATAAACTTAGAAGATCATAGTTGTGAAATATAGTTTAAGTCCCAATAAAATGAAATTGAGTTAATGAAGAACCCTTACCTTTTCTCTCAACTTCCACAAAAGAACTTTAGCATCTTGTATAATAAACATTACTATATTAATAACTTTTAATGTAAACTTATTAATATCTATTACCTTATATAAAATTTAATTTTAATCATTTATTATACATTTATTATTTAGTTACAGATTGTTTTCCTCATAGAGTGTTAGCGATTTTAACTGTTTTGCACACACTTTAAAATGTTGATGTTGGTCCTTATTACTTTATACCAAGTTAATAATTCCTAGATGATATAAGATACTTTAATATATTATTTATAATTATTTATAAATTTATAATTTTTATTCTATGTGAGTTTTAGTTACAATTCATGAAGACGGAATGAGTGATGATCTTTTTTCAGTAATATTTGATGAATGAATGTTAGCATATTAATGAGGAGATAAATATTAATATAATATTTATCTAAAAATAATAATTTCTTAATAATAATTTTAATTCATTAAATATACGTTTTTAATCATGAAAGTTGGGTGGTGCGGAAAATTAAAATATATTGCTCCACGGAGGCGGTAGTCCGCACATACACATGAACATCATTTGGATTTTGCAAAGAATAGAAAGGAAGTATAAAATGATTTTTATTTTAATAATATTAATCATTTTTTAAATATAATAATTATTAATTAAATAAAAATTTCTTACTATACATGAAATTTGATGAGGAAAAATAAAACACATCGTTATAGAGGTGGCAGTCCACATGAAATATGAATGACATTTTCATTTTTCTATGTAAATGGGGAAGGTGGATGCTTATTTTTACATCAGCATAAAATAATTTTCGTATAATAATAATAATAATTATTTTTTTATATTAAAATGGTTAAAAATATATTTAATTATAGGTATAAGAAGAATATATTTATGAATGATTGTACATTAGAAAATACTTACATAGAAGAATTTTATTTCTTCTTAGAAACCTCCTTGATTTAGAATTGATTTGGGAAATATAATTGGATAATAAAAAAAATAACATCGGAAGAATTATTTAGGAAGTAAATGATCCATAGTATATGGGAGTATTATAATTTTTTTGTTGCATTTAAGTGGTGGTGGGAGGCTCTTAATTTTATGAGTGAAGGGAATGATATTTTTTTAAATATAATATCTTAATATAAAACAATAATAATTTTCAAAATGTCAAGTGGATTAAAAGTGGACAATAATGTATGGTGTAATAACTAATGGGTAATAAATCTCTCAACCACTCATTTTTAGACAATTTTTTAACTTGTTCAAAATCTTTTAACCTTTTATTTATCACTTTTACCATTTTACTTTCTACCCTCGAAATTATTTTTTTCACTTAAGAAATTTATTTTTATGACTAAAAATAAAATAGATCTTATTACATATTTTTTAGTTTTGGATTAAAATATGAAATCAACTTTATTATATATAATTTTTGAAATTAATAAAAAGTAATTCTAAAATAATAATTGTATAACACATTAAAAATAGTTTTTATAAAAATATGTTTTAAGGCATAGAAATGTGTTTATGATAAAATTATGAATATTTATGGTTTAAATAAATTTAATTGGTTTATTATTAAATAACGATTTTAATTCAATATATCTCCTAATTTCACCTTGTGAATAGTTAATTAAAATAAATGACTAAAACTTTTTTGATTAAAATAATATATTTGATAAGTTCAAAAATGTTTTACATTAGTATTCTATATTGAATATAGAATATTTAAATAAATTATTATACTCTATAAATACATTTTTTTAAATTAAAATATTTTTTATTTTTTAAGTAAAATTTTCTTCATGATGAAGTCTTAAACGCCATAATAATGGTGGAAATTTTATTTCTCACTATTATATTAAAATTCAACCATTTCAAAAATAACCGAAATATTTAAGCTAACATAATATTATCATGATGAATAAAAAATGACATATATTTTATTAAAATAATTCTCTAGATATTATAAATATATCTTCTAAATGAAAATATAATTTATACAGTAAATAAAAAATGTTTATAGAAAATTGGTCTCAAAAAATCATTAGGTGTTCTTAGTATTAGCTTTTATTTATTAATAATTTGAAATTAGTGTTTATATATATATATATTTTTACATTGTAATGTTGAAAATAATCCTTTGAATGTGTTCAATTTAGTTTACTAATGAAAAATATGATTATATATAGAAAACTAAATTTATTCTAAAATAGATCTTTAGTGATTGTATTCTAAAGTCTTTAAGATTGACGAATTGGTTAATAAGAATTAATTAAATTCTGTAAAACTATTTTTAATAAATACAGCTTCTATAATTTAGTAAATTTTATTGAAATTCTAAGTGTTTAAAATTCATTTAATATAATGTATCATATATTAATAAATATATGTTTATATCATTCATATATATAATTATAAATCATATGATAACCTATATATAATACCTAAGGCTATGAAATGAAGTGGTAAATTTCACTGGTGGTGATTCATTGGGCATGGATATCATAAGGATTTCCATAATAGTTTACTTCTCTATATAGTTACTTCACTCCATTTGTACATGTTCGATCATGAATTTGTCCTGGTCTAGTAAAAACCCCATAAATGGTAGCTCTATTCCAAGATCGAAAAAATGATCTTCATAAGGAAGACTTATACCACTCAATGATATTTATTTCCCTTTTTTATTTTTTAATAATTATATTACCTGTATTTATACCCTCTAATTCATTGTTTTCTCTACAACGGTCATGAAATCTCAATAGCTATATAAGATGAACTACCATATATGAAATTTTGAATTTATCCCTATATAAAACCTAAAATCATCCATAATTTTTCTCTTTTAATTATGTCTAGAATATTTTTAATTCTATACCTTACTTCCATAGTTACAATCTGGTTTATAATATACCTCGAAAACCATGTAAATAAATATTATGTATTCATGGTCTTTTTTTTTACTTATGGTTTTATACATCCTATAATTTTATTAACTAGTATTCTCATCCATGAATTTTCATGTGACCGTATAGTTTTTGAATATTAAATAAATTTTGTTTATAAAAATTATACTCATATACAATATAGAAAGAGAAAAAAATCTATAAGGAATACATAATAAAGAAAACTTAACAAATAGAACTAATTTTTTATTATATATAAGTGGTATTTCAAGTGGGAAAATATAATTTATGGACACACATGAACATATATAAATTTATTTAGTCATTATTTTTTTTCTTTTTTTATTCATGTAGTTTTCTAAATCCAACCATGTTGTTATTAAATAATAAATGAGTTTTTACACATAAATCTAAATGTTTATAGTGTGTTTATTATTTTAATTTAATGATAGATTTTATGACCCAATAAATGTTAAAAATGAAAAAAATTTATATAGTAATAAAAATATGTCAACTGGAGTAAAATTTCACAAGAAAATTTCCTTAAACTAGGTAATTCACTAGGAATTATATTTTTAACAGACTAGTTTCATTAATATAGGATAATATGGTACATATATGTACTTTAACATTGCATAATATTTTCACAAGGAGAGAATGGAAATTTTAAGTGACTAAAAATTTAATAGGCTTCAAGTAGTTAACTTCTTGAGTATTTATTGGGAAATAAAACCTTATATGTAGAGATGTAACTGAATAACACCTTAATTTCCTTATATTTGAGAATAATATAAATTGTTCACTTGAACAACTAATTCTATAGTTTTTATTTTCTGAAAACAAAAAAATGAATTTTTTCTGAATTTTCTTTTAATTTCTAGATTTCAAAATAATCACGGTTGTATAATGATTCTAATCATTTAGAATTAATTTTGATTATATTATTCTATGATTAGTTCATAAAATAATATTTTACAAAATTTTCCAAAAAACGTTCGCATGAAACCAAATTAGAATATAAAATAACATAAAACATTTACCATAAAAAACTATCAAATACTAATTGAAAATTTTAATAAAAACATTATTATAAATAAATCATTATAATAATCTTTTTGGATATAAATTATAGAGTCATTGATCAAAGTAAGGATAATTTGTTTAAAAATTCCATCTTCTAGAAATAATAGTATGGTTTTATCCTCGGTAGTTTCTATGGGTTCAATATCCTATCATCATTAAAGCTAGTTGAAATTTTCCTGAAACATATAAAAGAAATCTATAATCCATATGTGAAAAAATTAATTAAATTTAAAAAAATATAAATTATATAATAAATATAAATTGGAAGTATAACATGTTCCTTAATTGAAGTTCATGATTTTAGTACATCATGGTCTTGTCCTCTAAGGCTGGAGAGTTCTTTGAAATTGCTTCTTAAGCGGAGATAATGGGGGAGACATCAATTCTTCTTAATAGAAAACTATATCTAGTGAAATAATTTAGTATCCCAATAAAATAATCACTAAAACATATAAAATATAAATATATTTATGTGTATTAATTTTAGAAACATACCAAAACAATAATAGAAAATGAAATACAACTTTGAAATTAATTATTGTATCAAAAAGTCTCAGGATCACATTTGAATAAAAGAATTTTTAGTACCAAATAGATTATACAATCTATGTAATATCGAATAATTTTGTTAAGATCAAGTTCATTTATTTATTATATTTTATTAATGATATAGTATTAACATAGGAAGAATAACTTTATACCTAGTTATTTCAACTATATAAATTTTATCTCCGAATTAATTTAATATTGTTCATATGAAGAATATTCCAAAATTCATTTCCCTTAGAGAATTGGATTTTACACATCAATAGATTTTTTAATATCTTGAAATAGAATGATTTATCAATGAGAAGAAATATATTCTAAGAGAATCCAAAATGAAGAAGGAAATGGTATTCAACATGCCCTTTGTGTTAGCTCATGAAAATAGACATCCACTTCTAAAGGTAATTTCCCATGGTTTCATTTAATTACCTAAAATTAGTTTACATAATTAAAAATATGTTTTTATAGTTCCAATTTTAAATAATATAGTTACTACACATTAGGTAACAAATGTCACTATAACACCCAATTCTTAAACCTAATACAAACTTAACTTCACCAATATCGAAGGCACGTCATAATTAGTTTAATGTTTTCAAAGTGGAGAAAGAATATATTTTTTATTGTTTATTAAATTAAATAAATTTTTAACACATTAATCAATCAAAAAATTTCTCTCTCACATCTTTCTCATAGACTTCATGTATATAAAACATTACCCAACGATAATAATGATTCCCATGAGATGCTCCATGGAAATGTAAATGATATATTTATTAGAAGAATAAAATATTAATAATTATATGTTGATTATGTTATTTTTAATGATTATAAATTTTTTACTATATTACTATATAAAAAATATTTCCAACAATTATAGAATTACTTTTTTAATGAATATATTTTAGTTTCCTTTATGTTTAAAGGATAGTCTATTTATGGGTTTGAAATTTCTAGTTTTTGGGAATCAATGATGCTAATATATATTTCAACAAAAAAAACATAATCAATGTGTAATACATAAAAATAATTACTAATAACTGAGTTTCAAAGGAACCAATGACAGAGAAGTTATAAAAATTTGAAGTAAACAACTCAATACTAATAATATCTAGTTTATCTTTGGTAAAGGATAAAACCATCCAAAAATTTCCACTAGTAAGGTTGAGGAAAAATCAACTACAATGGTTGGCACCATTGAATATAGTTTCCTTTATCAGACTATCAAAATAACTCTTCCTTGAAAAGATCTCTAGAATATTTGATGTTTTTATACCATTGATATTCTAAAGTGGAATAACCTATGTTTTGATTACTACCTATCCAAAGAATCAAAAATTACGGATGACACCATAATTTTTAACAATTGGTTGATGTTGATAGTCTATCCACATTGAGACAAGTATAGTTGCAATTTCTAGTTGTATTGGGATTCTTGGCATCTAATTTTCATTTTCCACTACACTATATTTCATTGCCTCCAAAATATTTCTCAAATGTTTATGGAAAAGGAATTTACACCCTCTCTCTCCCTCTCAACTATATCAATAAAGTCAAATAATAATATTTTATCCAAAAAATATAGGTTTTAATTTAGCCTATTTCTCTATCTTTTTCTCCAAAATCATATAAGCCTAAAATATATGCATATAGATAAAAGAAAATATATATGGAAAATGTAAATGATTCTAGACCCACGTTTGGATATATTGGAATATATATGTTATTTATATAAAATAAAAAACTGGCATAAAAATTTATGAAATTGGAAAATTAAATGTTATATATATAACATATATAAAAAACATATATATGTTTTATAGAAATTTTCAATGATAAATAAGTACATATTGAAATAGATTCATATTTTTACTCATGCATTAATATTCTATATACATGTTCCATATACACCTATTTTGTATGGCCTTATTTTCTATGTTTTTTATTTATGTATTGCTCTTGACTACAGTGAAAATGTACTATATATATATACAAACATATTTGATCACATTAGAATATTACATTGTAGTGTTGAAGAAATGTTTGAATAACTAATGTTGGAAAAATAAAAAAATGTTAATTGTTTATTAAATACATGACACTTTTCAATTGATACTATATGAATGAAATTATAAAACATGCCCAAATATATAGCTTCTACATAGAATGTATCATGTAATAATAATAATCGTAGTTAAAATTTTACAAAATGATAGATTGCAACAAAAAAATTGATATAGTTTAATATAATGAAATATTCAAATTAGAGAAGTTGAAGCATAGAATTGATTTTCTAAACATACTACTAAATAAATGATACCAGTTAAATGAAAATATATTATTTTAGTAGTGGAAAATGATAGTGTTCAAGAAAATGAAAAAAGTGTAGAAACTAAAGAAAAACTAACCACATTATTGTGGTCACCTAAAATCAACGTCATGGATGAAAATATATGTATTAAGATAAGATAATAATGAATAGTAGAGACCATATGATAGGGATAATAAATATAGATGATCCCATTTAAAAATTTAAACTTCGTTATACTCCAAAAAAACACCTATTTACAGTTCCAAATGAAATAATCAAAGTAAAAATATGAAATGAAATTATGTTTTTGAATTGGGGATTCCAATATCATAGAAAAAATGGATATTGACCAGAGACTGAAGAAGATCAATGGCTGGTAAATAGGAAGTTTATTACTTAGAGGTTGAGAAGACCAGGTATATGTGATAAGATGGGGGAGATGAGGCTGACATAGAGGTAGAATATAAGGTCGAGACTGAGGTGTGTAGGCAGAGGTCGATAGATGGGGTGTTGGGTATGGTGAAGCCAAGGCTGGTAGATATAGTGGTTGGGGACCATGGTTATTGAGATAAGGGTTTTCTATAGCTATGAGAAATGCAAATGTGGAAAAGAGATTGTAATATTCATGTTTTATCGGATGGAAGGACGGTGTGTTGAGGAGGGTGAGTGGGTATTAGGGAGTGAGGAGTTGGATATTTCAAGGGGTTAAATGTCTGGAAGGAAAAATATGAAAATTGAGGTTCCCACATGTAATGTAAGAGCCACCAGGATTAGTATATATATGTGTGTGTTATTTTATATTTCATTCTCATAATGTATTTATCTTTCATTATAAGATTTTTATCTCAATAATATGTATTTTGGTTTATTTTATGTATATTTTTTATGTAAAATAATCTATTTAACATAATATTTATTTAAAGGGAAATTAATACTAAATTTTAAGGCATTACATTCTACCCCTTTAAATAAATTTAATATTTTCAATTATAATTATCACTCAATAGTGAAAATATATTTGGGAATATAAACGATAGAAAAAAATGAATATATAATTTCTAGATATATATCAACCATAAAAAATTAAGAAAATTATCAATTCCTCATAATTCATTTATCCCTAATATTAAGCATTTCTCCATTCATTTTAGCAAAAAATCCTTCTTGATTGGGTATAATGCCTCATATATTATAATTGGTTTTTATAAAGATTTCATATACAAACTTGTACTATAATATTATCATAGGATCGTTTCATATATAAAATGTGATTTCCTTATTTTGGTAACTAATGTAGGGACTATATGAGGATTGGAAATATTTTCAAAAATTACATAAATTTGATATAGGAAAGTAGATTATTAGTTGATGGCACCATAGTATCCTAGAATTGTGGTACACTCTATTAAGTTTTTATATCCTTCTTAGTGTTGTTGACACAACTTGGTTGTTTTGGTGGGTGTTCAATGTCTGTTATATTTTACCTGATCTTCATTAACTCTCCCATTTGGAGTGGTTTCCGCTAATCTTTTTTGCAGACTTTTTCTGATATTTTTATACTTTCCCTGTTTTTTTTCATTGTTGGATCTTCCCTATATTTGGTTTAGATCTTAGCATCCCCTGCTATGATTCATCCTTAGAGCTCTAGCGATGGTCCAATAAGGGTGGTGGTGGTTCGATGGGAAACAGATGACAGTGATGCTTCTGGGTTGGTGAACTGGTGCAACGGTTTTCTATGTAATAGTGGTGATTCTCAGCTTCCATCCATCATCTAGGGTTGTGGTGAGTTCAATGTAGAAAACATTGGTTTTGCATGTATTGAGTTATGGTTTAGTTTGCTGATGTAGCTTGGTCAGTGGTTGGGCTATTTTATGGAATTGTTGGTTCTCTATTGCGGTTCAGGGGAACCTAGTCTTTATTTTAAGCGTGGATCTATTTTCCTATGTGTTTTCTAATATATTTTCAAGCATTGGATTCATCCTCATTGAATTTTGTAGGAATTTCTTCATCTTTTAGTGGAAATTGGGTGGGTGACCTAGAATGAGGGATGGGTGTGATGACACCCATCGTCAGCCAATTGTCTTTTTGGATGGATGGGAACCTTGTTTGATCATTCACAATGGGATTTTTGTCTATTTTTTCATCGTATCAGGTTGAAAGTTTTGTGTGTTCCTACATATGTTGTCAGTTGGGCACCTCAAAATAGAGATAGGTGTGCTGGAACCTATCATTCTGTCCACCATCAACATTTTCGTGTGAATGGGAGGAGTTCCTTGTCGTGTTGTGTTTCTATCACGACACAACTTCTTAGTAGGGTAAAATTCTTCTCTTCTATGGATTTCACATTTCGTGGTATGGAAGGGGGGTAATAAGGTATTTTCTGATGATTTTATTGATTTTTTCTTTCCTTTTGAAATTTATTTCATTTTTAGGCCTTCAAGTCTTATTTGTTAAGCAATGTGTTCCTTATCATGTAATGGGTTACCTCTTCTCCCATTCTTAAATGATATTTTCTTTTATTTTTGGTTAAATAAAGGGGGATTTACCCTCAACCTTTTATAAACAACTCTAAAGGAAGGATAATATGAGTAACATGACGCACATTACTATTAATTCATATTAGTATACAATAATAACACAAATAGAAGTTTTATTGAATAATAAAATCATTCAGCTGCTAAATTAATGAAAATAGTAAACCCACACACAAAATAGGAATAATGATTTATAAGGTTCACCACTTAGTATGAGAAGGATACTCTTTGGTGTGATCCACCCATGGGCACACAACCCACTAGTAAAACCCTATGAGAATTACAATATTGTCTCCTATCAGTGTAGGTTGTGTATCCTACACATTTTTTTGGTGTATCCCACACTCAATCACATCATATAACAGTACAATTTAATGTAGGGTAAATAATAAAATATTCAGAAATCAATATATAATGTTGACTTGTTATTGATGTGTTCCTTCTCATTATTCTTCCCTTTCACAATGTATTGTCTCTTATTCATGTTTGTGTGAACAACACTACACAAAAACTCTTTATCTTTTCTTCATAGTATCAAACTAATATTCTACTAATTCATCTTTAACATCTCTCTTATAATTTTTCTTATTCTTATTTTTTGAAAATAGGAGTGAAGAATGTGTTATTCTCTCAATAAATGTCAAATCAAAACTCAACCAAATTTTCTTCCTCTTCTTCTTCTTTCTATATAAACATATATACACAATACTATCTTCATATCTCTTTTATTCCCACTTTCTTATTCAGTTCATAATAAAATACATTGGATCTACTCCTCCTCTTTCAAATCTTTAGAATATAACTGAATGACAAGAGTCAGTATCTATCTACTCTACTTCAATACCACCATATATTTCACTCAAATTCATTATAGGATCAATAATAACAACTCTATCCTTTTCACCATTATTCAACAACCAATAATATATATGTATATGATAATAAAAATAATAATAATTACTAAAGTTTTAGTTTCTTATTTAAATTATCATCAACATTTTCATCCATGATTTCTTCTTCATAACTGCATAAAATATAAAGTATTTATTATTTCATTTAATATCATGAGAATGAAACCTGAATTAAATTCTTATTAATTCTAGATATTATTTTCTTTATAATATCCCAAATTTAATCTTCAAAAATGTTTTAGGAATTGTGATCTAGGTATCATCGTACTGTTTATCAAATCACGTCTTAAATGCATCCTCATGATTAACTATTCCATAGAATTATTATTTTAATACCCCAAGGACTCGAGTATTCTTCCTTGAATTTATTTATGTGGTTTGTAATAATAATAAAATTTCTATCTTCACAAACCTTCCATGAGTAACCTATATCAGATGTTTTCATGTATACATTTATTGAAAATTCAGATATGTCGAATCGCATATGCAGTAGGAATCACCTGCATCACTAAAAATGGCTAGACGGATCATTTGGATTCATTTATCCTTTGGTTACGTAGTATAAATAATCTATTTGAAATTACTTTCATGGATGAATCAGCTACAAGATTCCTCTATTATTAACATTTCACATGGTTCTCTAATGAATCGTCAAAAAATTATCTACAGTCACACAACAGACAACACAATCATTGATCATATAGGAGGGATTTCTTATGGGATTCATATCTAAGTACCTTTACATAGGGATAAATTTATATTTACATATCCTCATCTTCATACCATTATGAAAGCTATGGAAACTCATCTTTACCATTACGCATGTATCAGTTTACTTTTACATTGGTAATGGAACCATTATAAATGTCAGTCTTATAGAGGCCACACAGATACCCTTATATATGTTACCTATATGTGGGTTACCCATATGGAGGTCACCAATATTTAGTTACCTTTACGCTCAAATGTTTCCCTTACACAGGTCACCCAAATAACATTACATAGGTCACCCTAACACAGGTCACCTACCTTCAGTTACCTTTAAACATGTGAGTTACCCTTATGTAGGTCACCCAGATACCCTTAGGCATGTTACCCTTACACAACCTCACATTTTCTCCTTTTACGCTGCACCCAATTACCCTTACATATAAATAGTGCAGTTTTTATATTCTTCTCTTAAAAACTACTTCATAATATTCAAGAATATTTGACAGCCATGGAACAACTTCTTGGTATCTTTTCTTCCTCAAAATTATTCTTCTAAGCTATTGTAATTATTCTTAGACATATTGAAATATCCTTTACAACCATTCCTTGACAAGAAATAAAACGTACAATCAGTTCACTAAACAATCTTCACCCTTTTTATTTGTTGGTCAATACCCCTATAAAAATAATATATTAATATGCATCATGTCTTTTCCCCATTGATGATAAAACTTTAATTTCAATTATCTATCCTTTTTATTGAAAATAAATACAAATCACTTGATAAAAGTGGTATCAATCCATATTTTTCCACATTTCATCAACAATTACACTCTAATACTATTTGATCCATGCTCAGTGTAGAAAATAAGATGGTTTTATCTAGAAAACAATGTTTTCAATTATAAAATTGAATGATACCAAATGAAATGAGAACTCAAAATATTGTCTTACATGGGGTCCATTTTTATTACATGTTGATACAAATGATAGATACCAATTTAAATACAAAAATATCAACATGAAACTCCAAAACTCTCTTTATCAAATAAGTTAAAAACATTCAAAAGAAAATAATAGGATTTCACAAAAACCAAGGATCTTCCTTTCATTTTTATTATAATTAAAAAAAATAAATTTCTATCCCTTTGATTTGGGATCTATTTCATTATCATGGATGAGAGATAAATAATCCATGTGTCTTCAATAAAATTTTTAAGAAAGAACCTTGTAGAATGTTTAGATTTGTATTGGGAAAATAATTATGGAAGCTTCTTCTTCACATGTATCCCCTTTAGGGTAAAACATCTCAACAAATTCATAATGGTGAATCTTCTCAAGTATGAATTTAAATATGTTCTAATATAGATAATAAAAAATTATTTATCTACAACTTGTGGTTTTCATGATTTCAAAACATCCCTAAATTTACTAAAGGTAATATTCTTCAATACATGTTCTTCAGGATACAAAATATAAGATTAAACATAATGGTATATTAATTATACTTACTATCCAAGATATGAAAACACACACTTCAACTTGATCGAAATGATCCTATATCATATTTTTATTTGAATACTAGTTGAAAAATCAATCAAATATAGTGAATTCTTTGTCTTTGATTTGGATAAATGATAACACACTTTACTTCCTAGGTTATCCTCCTAAGATCATGCGTCACCTTGAATTACCTACATAGAATGTGTAAATAAAACACATGAATATTATGGAAATAAGGCGGGTCTTCCTTTCATCTCAATTTGAATAGAATGGTTAATATTTTCTCAACCATGTTACTCCATTTACTCTAGTCGTCAGGCTTCCATAACTTATTTTAATATATTATTTTTCCTTTGGTTGCATCGATCACATCACACCTTCCATTTCATTATATGATGTGGTTATTTTCTCTTTATCTATAAAAATGTATGCATATCCTGATGCATTACTCAATCTCATTATGGATTATTCTAGTTCCATTGATGTTATTAAAAATCATTTAGAAATATGAGAATATTTATTTTATCTATCACAAAGAACATATAAAAAATAAGAGTTTTTATTTTGTTGATAACCTCTCATGAAATTCCTCTCTTTAATGTGGAATATTTTTTTCCTTTTTCTCCAGCCTTTTCTTGTACTTCATCCAACATTCATGGCCTATCTAGACCTATGGACCAAACAAAAAATATATCTTAGGGGCTATTGGTAGCCTTATTAGAGTCTCCACTTGACATATTTTTGAGAGTTCTTCAAATCATTCATTTTATATGGGACACTCTTACGGATCTTACTGGACTTGTTTTAGGTCTGGATTACATTCAACTAGTTATCTGCGAGTTTCTTAATTGTATTCTTTAACACCTTCTTAGGGGTAATCTAATTTATTATTTTAGATTTTTTATATACCTTTACCAAGGATTCTTATTCGTTCCAAATCAAAATATCTGTTATTATTTTCTTACCTGATTTTTATGCATGATTAGATGATATTACAGAATTATAACGACCACCACCTCTACAAACATCATGAGAGTATTTGGTTGAATCAAATCCACTTTATATAGATATATTCTTATTTTTATGTGAATGTTTCATCGTATTTTATGTATTTATGCCCCTTGAAATGGGTTTCCTTTGCTCTTTATAATTTAAAGTATTATAACAAAAGTCTAGTTCACAATTCGTTTTTTTGTAGCACCAACATTGAACCACAAACCTTCCTCTTCTTTCTTCTTCTATATGTTGTCCAAAATTTCCAGCATTATAAGTACACAATTTATAGGTCTTCCTCACCACTTGTTGAGATATTCTTGGGGAACCAACTTCAAAAACTATTATTCTATTCACCATGTATATAGTTATAGATATGTTACCATTTTTCTTCATATATACTTGTGATATTTTTTGGAAAATTTATAAGCACATATTTAGATAATTTATTAGGAAAAATTATGGATGGTGCCTCTTTATTCACAGATAATTGAGGGAAATCATTAAGTTATGCAATGATCATCTTGTCATATGCTAGAGATATTGTTTCCAAGAAATACTCAAAATAATAATGTGTGGAAGAAACTCCATACTAATTTGATTATGAAGTCTCAAAATAAGTCTTTTCAATATTGGCCAATTTGATTTCTAATTGAAAACATCTCACATTGAGGAAATTATTTTAATCTTAATTAAATGTAATTTTGTCTTCATATTCCTTCCTCATCTTATCAACATCCACCCCATGCAATGTAACCTTTTTTTACAGAGTGTGTCAAGATCCTTAATCATATTGTGTTTGATAGACAATGTATCGTCCTTGACATCAATTCCATTTTTCCTTTTTTCTTCCACACCTTGGATCATCTTCTCAAACCTTTTAGTTGAATTATCCTTCTCTTGGATTGTTCTTAGATAATATCCTTCATATTTGGGTCATCTGACCAAAATCTCTTTATACTCATATTCATTGGAAATTATTTGTTTAGAGAAAAATGAATGTAATACACCCTTATATTAAAGACTTCCACAAGTTTTCTACATCATCTTCATGTACAGTGATATCTTCAAATTAGCTTTCAAAAAACCCACAAATAAAAGTAACTATTTCATGGGGGAAATAATACAACATATATTTTAATGATTCAATAGATAATTATATTTACATATAATCACACTCACTTTATTCATCTTATTGTGTACTATGTAAGAAATAATATTGAAATACCTTAGGATCACATGAATCCATTAATACCTTTGTGGTAGATATATTACCCATACCCTCTGTTGTACACTGAACCAAAAAATATTTTCCTTCAAAGATAAATATATCTTCCTTGGTTAGAGCACATAAATTATCTTGCACTTTTGGAAATAAATAAACATTCTTTATCTTATTCTTCTCATTATTTTTACTATTCATAAATGTATTTCTAGAAACAAAATTATAATCTAAAATAAAAATAAATTCACTAAAATTATACTTCATTATATTTTTATGAAATAAGTTTTTAATATTTAAAGTGAATAATTTCAGATTGAGTATCCAAAAGTGCGTGGCATGTCTCAAAGAGAAATTTTATTCTCCAAGGAGAGATGTGATTGACAGTGAGAGGGGTGGGAATCAGTTTAGTTCATTTGGAAACCAATTTAAATTTTTATCCCTTTTTCTTTAAACCTATTTCACTAGTTTAGGTGAATTGATTGTCTTATTATCTCTCCCTCTCCTCATTTTCCTTATTTCTTACAACACAACAGAACACATGCACACACAATAGGCATAATGATTTATAAGTTTCACCTAATTGTATGAGAAGGCTAATCGTTGGTGTGTTCTGGTAAACCCGTGGTCACACAAACCACTAGTAAAACCCTATATGCATTACTCTATTGTCTCTTGGTAGCGTAGAGTGTGTGTCCCACACACCATTTTGGTGCATCCCACACTCAGGTACATACTTTAGAAATAAAATTAAATGTAGATGAAACAATATGATATTCTGAAACCAATATTTAATGTCATTTTATTATTTATGTGATTCTTCTTCTTATGCTTATTCCCATTCAAAGTGGAAGGTCTCTCATTCTTGTTTGTCTACACAACACTGCATACAACCTCTTGTTCTTTTCTATAAGTTACACAACTAATCTATTACAACTTCTTCTTCACCTTCCCCTTCTTATATTCATCTTATTTTTTAAAATATGAATGCACAAGTGTCTTATTATCTCTATGACCCTTACAGCCAACTAAACCAACTATGTTTCTTATTCTTATTCTTTCTGTGAAAATAGATATGAACAATTATATCTTTACTTATTTCTTCTTCTCTATTTCTTCTTCAGTGTGTAATAGACTGCACTAGATCTCATTATTCTTCTTCATATTTTTTGAATATATATGAATGACTATAGTCAAGATCCATTTTTTCTTCTTCGTAATAATAGATATCTCCTTCAAATTTTCTTTTGGATCATCAAGGACAACTCACTCGTTTTCACCATTCTTTATCAAAATAAATTGTATATATATATATATTTTTTATAATAATAATAACAAAAACAAAAGCTGAATCAATAATTTATGATTCACATTATCATTAATATTTACATCCATTATTTCTTCTTCATAAGTTCATTTAATAGAAATAAGTTATTCATTCCTTTAATCCGTTTAGAATGAAATCTAAATTAACTTCTCATTAATTTTGTAAAATATTATCCATATAATATCCCAAAATTAATCATTACTAATTCTTTATGAATAAAAATCCAAGAATATTGGTACCCCTCTTCAAAAATCGGATTAAACATGTTGTCAGGATAAATTATTACAAAACTTACAGATTTAAATACCACA
The DNA here is from genome assembly GCA_963277665.1 of Viscum album. Lineage (NCBI taxonomy): Eukaryota > Viridiplantae > Streptophyta > Magnoliopsida > Santalales > Viscaceae > Viscum > Viscum album. Next base: position 1,021,217,986 of record OY728134.1, on the reverse strand, counting down.
GGGACATGGGTATTCTTCATTTTATTTCATCACATGGTTTTTAATAAATAAAACATTTTCATTTTCATAATGTTTCAATGAACAAACTGTATCATATGTCGGTATGTATACATTCATTGAAAATTTAGATAAATTGAATCTCATGTATAATAGGAATCAGATACATCATTGAAAATAGATATGTGCATCATTTGGATACGTGGATCATTTAGTTATGTAGAAACATTCAGATACATGAATTCAGTTTTGTGGATAAATAAAATACATGAATCATCTACATGACCATTATCAAATAGTCACATAGTTCTCAAATTCATGGTCAAATAATTCCCCATGTTCACATAACACAAAACATATTATTCGATATTCCAAGAGGGATTCCTTATGGGCCTCACCTTTAAGTAACTAAACATATGTATTAGCTTACCCTTATGTATCATCATTATCTTAACCTTGGACAAGCTTTGTAAATGTAGCTTGAATTTTAAGCAGGTATCAGTTGACCCTTATATGGGTAATGGAATCATTACAGATGTCATCCTTACATAGGTCACCCTTACACAGGTCAACCATAGATAGGTCACCAAGATACCTTACAAAGGTTACCCATATGAGGGTTACCATTATGATATTAACCCATCTTCATTTACCTTTATGATCATGGGTTACCCTAACACATGTTACTCGTAAACAATTACATAGGTTACCCTAGTACAGGACAGCCTTAAGTAGGTCACCCAACTTTCGTTAACCTTACAGTCATGGGTTAACCTTACACAAGTCACCCACCTACCCTTACTCAAGTTATCATTTCCGGAGTTACCATTATGTAGCCTCACTTGTTTACCATTATTCCACACCCTGTTACTCTTAAAAATTTACAATATATCATTCATGGTCTTCTCTTCGAAACTACTTCATAATCATCCAAGAATTTTTTATTGGAATAGACTAATTATTGGGATGTCTTCTTCTTCAAAAATAGTCTTCTAAGATAATTTAATTATTCTTAAACATATTGATATCTATTTTAAATTCATTCCTTTTCAATAAATTCAACTTATACTTAGTTCACTAAACACACTAGGGTTCCTAAAACTGGAAACTAATAATACAATCATAACGAAAGAGTAGAGTATTAGTCTACCATTATTAGCATGATCCACTTCAGTGGTATCCATCACATATATTCTTACTCATTCCCTTGGATTAAACAGTTTCTAAAATTGATTATTCCCATCAACCCAAGGTTTAGTGAACAAATTAGTATAATGATTATATTTGTTGTAACTAAATCCCCAGATCATGGGTGATGCATTTAAAAAATCATTCTTATCCTTCTTTTAATTAGAGAAACCCTTTACCTATTTTTTATAATCCCTCTCTCTTCCTTCCCCTTTGAGTAAATATCCCCCAATCTTCTTTCCACATTTTTATGTTATAGGAAGATTTAATGTCATCCCTCACTCAAGTTTTCCTGAAAATCTACTTTAATTTTTTATTTGATGTGTTTTTAAATTCAATTTTTTTCAAATTATTACTCATTATCCGAGATAATTGGTTATGAATAACTAAAATTATCTAAATCTAGATGTTATCTCATTTGGTTGTTTTTTGGTACAATATCTTCATTATCAATGGAACCCATTTTAAAAAAAATCCTTATATTTAAATATAATTACTAAAACAAAGAAAATTTAAGGATAATAATAATTAATTTGATAAACATATAAAAATAAAAACTATTTACATAAAATTAATAAATCATCAATGGCATATGTACCTTAACTTATAAATTTTTGGGTTTCAATATTTTCTATTCAATACCTATTTCTTATTAGGTTTTTTGACCAAAATGTTTTTAAATAAAACTTAATGGTACATAATGGGTGTGTGAATCACCAAAAAAATATCCCTCATGAGTGTCAAACCAGGTACACATTTTGGTTTCATTTTCATGCATCGAGTGAAGACCTAGTTAACACCCAATCATCATTTTCCATGGTTATTACCTCAAGGTGTCTATATTCCAGATCCTACAATCACTTTTTAATAACCAGTCAGTGATGTCATTTCTATGAAATTTAACAATATCTACATTAAAAAATGTCAAGATATAATCCTATACTTACACATATCACTATTGTTTTTACTAAATTTATCTCATCCCAATTCCCAAAAATAAGTATACTAATACCCCAAAATAAATAATCTTTTCTATGATACCAACTGATGTGAACTGCACCCACACATTCATGTCTAGTGAAAAAAAAACCATTCATTACAAAAAATATTTTATACAATGTGAGATGATCAAAGATAAAAGTTCATATATTTCACAACATTTTCATAACATGGAGATTACATCTCACAATAATATCACAATCCCGAGAACCAAATGTTTATTGTTTTTAGAGATTTACTATATAATCTATTTATTTACAATACTTGGGAACATTTCTCCATAATAAAACCACACTAGATCCCATTCGAGACTTATCATAGGTTATAATCATCTTCATGATATAAGGTATATAGACATAAGAAAGGGGTTAAATTATATTTTTACTAAGGGAGAATTATCAATAAATCATAATGTTCACATCATAAACATGTGACAAACATAGATATGGTTGAAGTATCTTATTAACTAATAATGGGATTATAAGTGGAAATCATAAAAAAAAATAATTAAGGATCATAATATGGGAACATTTGACCATATAATGGTTATCATGCAATCATAAAAATTATAACATGGCTCAGAATCATATAATAATAATATTCAATCATGAGAGAATAACATGAGAAAGTAGAATATCATAGAAATGGGTCACAAAAAATGAATTATAAATATTAACATTTTGAGAAAACACAATCATGACCACAAATTATGTTGTAAACAAACCCAGGATTCCCATGCATTAGGTTTTAAAAAATCAATGATTTCCACAAATTAATTTGTTATCATTCCCACAATTTCCTCACATCATATGTGACCAAACATAATCATGCTTACATATAATGATATCATGAGATATAAATCTACAACCAAAGCATTGGGGGGTATATATGAACACATCCATCCATATATATACATATGTGTGTCATAAGATATAAATCATTCATCATAACATGAAAGACCGTAGAAAGAAAATGTTTTTTATATCATTTCTAAATGGAATCACATGATGTGATGCCAAATGAAAAATTTTAGATGCCAATAATTTAGTTATCCAGAAGTAATATTTTATAATGGAATTAATATAGTTACTCAAAAAAATTATCTCCATGGGAGATATATATTTTAGAGTAAAAGAGGATAATATTAGCGAAATGTAAAATAGTTTTTATAAAACATTTGTTAACATCGATATAAAGAGAACAAGTTATGATTCACATTTGAAAATATAAATTTTGAACTATTGAAATGAAGACTTTTTCAAAACACATTTGGAAATAAATATCAATAATAGACCCTCAAAAAAGAAAACAATTATCTATATAAAATGTGGAGTGGATGATAAAATGTATGAACAAGGTAGGAAGACCCTTGAATTTTTAAAATACATTTACCGAAACTTACATCATAAAAAGTGTTGATAAAAATCACATTAAAACATGTTAAATATAAATATAAATTTCTGAATGAATAATATGTATTTTTATTTGAGAATAATAAATTATAAAATTTTTGGTAAGAAATAATATTGAAATGGAAGAGAAAAATCATATTTAAAAGGCTAGGAATTATTCTTTGAAATCTTAATAGTTTAAAAGTGAATGAAATATATTAAGATATGAAGAAATTAATCCAAACAATTACTTTCCCCATAGAGAATAGGAAATATAATTTGGAATTGATAAATGGAATCACATGAAAAACGTAAAGGATCATAGTCAAGAAAGATAATTCAAAACACAATAAAAGGAAATTGAGTCAATAATGAACCCTTAACTTTTCAATTGACTTCCACAAAGACTATTTAGCTTATTGTGTAATAAAAAAACTATATCTATAATTTTTTTGATAACATTATTCATATATATTACCTTATATACTCTTTAATTTTAATCATTTTTTATATATTTATTTATTAGATGTAGTTCATTTTTATCATCTGATGTTAGTGATTTTGATTTTTTTCATGCACAATTTAAAATATCGAGGCCAATAATTATTTTTTAATGATATTTATTCATTAATAGATTATTTAAAGAACTGTAATATATTATTTATAATATTTATAAAGTTATAATATCACTCCATTAATAGTTTTATAAGGTATTCATCACAAAAGAATCCATAATGAACTTGTTTTTTGTATTTTTTTTACAAATACATATTGTTTTAGTAATGATGAGTTAAATATTAATCTAAAAATTTGATAATAATAATTGTAACAAAAAAGGAATTTTTATCATATTACTATTTTAATAAATTTTATTAAATGAACTTATTTATAATTTAAATAAACTAAGATACATTTTGTAAAAAAAATTATGATACTAAAAGATTTTATTTAATAAATATTAGTTTTGGATATAAATTAAGGTCAAAAATTAAAATTATATAAAATATTACTTTTATATTGTTTTGTATGTAATTTTATTTTTATTGAAAAATATAAATTCTGTTTTGATTAAAATATATTAATTTGTATATATTTATATTCATTAAATAAAAGTTACGATTTAAACATGAAAAATTATTTGATCTAAATTGGCATTATAATATGTATTTAACATTATTTGTGTCACAAATTTATATTATTTTTTAATAAAATTGATTTAAAGTAATAAATATATGGTTACTAAATTATTAATACTAGTAGTAATCAAGTATTAACGTAATCTATGTAAATATTAATGAAAACATTTAAATGTATAGTTAGATATAGTTAATATTCTATTTATATAATTAAAACTCACTTTTTATAAAAATAATAATACAAGTAATTATTAATATTAATTTTATTTTGATATAAAAATTTATAATTTTGAAAATATTATGTTTATAGAATTATTTCTATTTAACAACTTATTATTTTCAAATTTTTTATAATCCTTAATTAAAGTTGGATTGATCATATTTTCTAAATTGTAATTTGTAAAATATCAATATGAAATATGCAAATAATAATATTAAAAACAATTATAATTAATTTTTTTTGTTAAAATTTTAGTAAACAGTGACTTATGTATTAAAATTAATATCGATGGAATTAATATTTTATAAACAGTATATAAGAAACCTAATAAATCTATTTAGATTTTAAAATAAATATATTTCTATTTTTAAATAGTATACTACCATATTTTAGAATTATTTTAAGTAAATGATTTTAGACATATGTTAAAAAAATAGCCAACCTCATAACCCACCAAGAACCATCTCAACCACACCTTTGGGACCTTATTTGTCAATTTCATGTGGGAGGTAATCGACCTGGCCAACCATGGGTGGTATGTGATAGAGTTTGGGTACATATATCACCCACAAAGACTATCCATGGGCTATCATTGAGCCTTTATAGAACACTTGGGTGGGATCAGAGCACCTGCATGGATGCGGTTGGGCCAGTGCATGGAAGTATGGCCATTTTTGCATTTGTGAGTGGTCTAACGAGGTTTTGATCCATTGTTGCCTTCTAAAATTTGTTCTCAATGATTGGCTATATTATTATGAATCATGATACTATGTTATAGTTCCATGTAGGATGGATAGAAAAGACACAATCTCTCCACTATAAAATATTTGTTTATATTGATATCATCTGATCAAACACATTCATGTCATTGGATCATTCTTGGATCATCTTATTCTTCAAAATGATTTTAAACCATTGGTGTTGACTTTTTCCTCCCATCCCGATGCCATTGTCTTCATCAATGAGAGATTTTAACCCATCTAGAAGACACCACATCCCACCATTATAAACTTTCTTTGGTGATATTATCTTAATCTTCAAAACCTATAAACCCAATGCATAATAACCTCTTAGGTTTCATTATCTAGTGATGAAGCCCACACATCAATATCAACGATTGAACCTATCACTCCAAAAAAATCTAATTCAATGTCAAAAAGTTTGATGGTTTTATCTTGTTAGAGAAACATTTTTGAAGAATCTTGGTAGAACTTTATTGAAACATGTTAAATATATATATATTATCAAATGTAAAAAATTAAATAAATTTTTCAATATTTTATGATTTGTTTCCTAGGATCACACTTATAGAAGTTATGAGTATATATATACATTCCATATCATTCTAACAGGAAAACCCTTACCATATTTCATATGTCACACTTATTTTGGACACCTGGATCATTTTATGTACACAATTTACATGTAAATCCATGATTCAGTTAATGATTGGATTTAGACTTTCAACCTATCTGGTTAAAATGGATATGTATATATATATAATATCCGAATCTTATATCAAACAAATATTTTATAAATTGATTCATTAATTATCATTAAAAACTAATCATACCACTTTCTAATATAAAAATAGTCCACTATAGTTTTTATTTTCTATATAAGGGTACCATCTTTACTCCCTAGAAAGACCCCCCCCCCCCACAGAAAAAATATCTTTACAAATATATATATATATCTCTCTTCACCTACTTATTTTCTCATTAAACTCTTTTATTTCCAAATATTAGAAGAGGAAATCATTATTTCCTATATTTTTTTACTACAATATCAATTATAGTGAAGGGAATTATTTTCATAAGAACTCCTCAATATTCAAGAAAAATTATAATTTTATTTATATTATGATTTTGTTTCAAAAAATGTAAGGTAAAATAAATTATCAATTTTAAACTCCCTTTGTTTCAAATTGGGATTTCTATTTATAATAGTTTTTATATAAGGGTTGATTCTTAAATCATTAAGGGTAATTTATTATTTTTGATTTTATATTTCAAAACCCCTTTTATATAAGATTGTTTTATTTTTTAAAAATTAATATATTATTTAAGGAAATTAATATTTTTTTATATCAAGCATATATTTTGTTGAAAACCCTTTTATAAACTATAATTGTAGGAAGAATTATTTTATTATATTTATGAAAAGTTTATTTCAGGTTTTTTATTTAAAAATTTAAATCAACATTTAATGTTGTCTTATTATTCATTAAATGTTATTTTAAATATTTATGGTCGTTTTTTATAATTATATGAATTACCATTTACTATTTTTTTCATTAATATTCCATGAATTATTATTGAGTAATTTTTTTAATAGGATTTTATAAATGATTCTTTTGAATTTATTGATTTATTTAAATTTATTCTTCCTTAAGGAAACTTATAATAAAGCTATTTATTTTCTATCTTGGAAATAAATTAGAGACATGGCCTTATTACATTAGGTAATCTTGAATTTTAGTCAATAACACACTTCCTTTCACATTGAGGATCTTTTCAAGTTTAGAGTTTTAGTGAATTGGGATACAACACATATATAACATTTGACATTTATATAATGAAGTTATCACAAAAACATTATCCATTTCTTCCAAAATATAAATCTTTTCAAAATAAAACATGTTTTTTTTGAAAATCTTCATAACATTTAACTTGGATTCCTTAATTTTATTACACATCCTTATAACCATTGAAAATCCTTTAAATAATTCTGATGAGATCAAAATTCTATGTAAGGGATATAAAAAGAGGGATAGAAAACATTAGTCCATGAATACATGTAAATGTATGAAATCATTTTCAAAAATACATACTTGTCTCCCATATATACATAGTTTGTGAAACATGATATTTCTACAAGGTTTACACAAAACATAAAGAACATAAATAGTACCATAAATGTATCTTGGGGAATTACTTACATAATCATGTAACCCTCTCAGTTGTTTTATAATTTGTATCGCTCATGGATACCTTACAATATAACCCTCACAACTACAATATTGTGTAACCATCACAGTTACACTTGGATTAACCATATGAATGACCTCCAAGTTACACATACCTAATGAATTTGAGGGATATATAGGTCCCACCATTCATCAATAGAAATTCCCATGAACAATAAGATATTCATAAAATATGGATAATTTTATAAAAACATAGCTTTATAATTTTGTATTATAGAATTTTAAAAGAGGTTTTTAATGAAAAGTCCCATACAAATATCATATAATTGATGTGAGAATCAATATAACAAAATTTGTATGTGTATACACTATAATTACACATAATAAAAAATAATATAAACCAAAATTCATTACTCAACTAATCTTAGTGACATGTAATCAAATAAGTAGAAGTTTGACCCAATGAATGGAAATTGGGTTAAGAATTCCCTTACGTCTGGTTCGTCATTCTTCAAACATGTTTAAAAATCTTTTATAATGGTTAAAAGAGTGTTATTAATAACTTAAAGAAACATAATCATGTCAATAACACCTTATATTATCATTTCATAACATCATTTCACCATTTAATTTTAGTATTTTGTTCTTTCCATTTTTTTGGGTGTGTTCTTTACATGATTTCCATGCCCGGTTTGTATTTGATTTTCTTGTTGTATGGAAATGAAATTATAAAAGTGGAAGGAAATGGTATTCAGATATTTCATTAATATTAAATGATTCTTTAAATCATTTTTTATATGGTATGAGGATGAATCATTAGATAAATCTTTAGTGCTATCTGTTTAGATTATTTTTGCGATTCTTTTATAATCACGAACTAGTATAATTATATAAAATAATATTATGTATATATGTTAAGTTCATAAAATTAAATAGGATATATAATAAACTTTAAAGTCTATTTCTAATATTAAAATTAATTTATAACAATTTTCTAAGGAAGGAATGAAAATTGAAGACACATCATCTACGATGTCGGTAAATCGACACATCACGGTTGATGTTTTTATTTTTAGAATCAGAATAAGAGAAGAGAAAGAATGATGATGAATTTTTTCATGAATATTATGAAAATACAGAATATATATAATATTGGAGACTTAATTACTCTTGGATAAGTGGATCATTATAGAGTATAATAAAAGAATATAATTTAAAAGAAAACATAGGAAAATGAAAGAGGATCTTTGTCTCTTGATCTCTTCTCCTTGAGATCCTCCTTAAGGGCAATGGTTTTTTACTTTTAGTGAGACCAGAAGGTCTCAGACATGGGGTAGGGGATTTGTAATATTATTTGGTAAAACATAGACAAGGACCAAGGCTTGAGTGGTGTGAGAGTAAGAGGGGGTGAGTGTGGTATTTATATTGGAGGATAGGAGGGGTTTTACATTTTTAATCATTATTTTAATATTTTTGCTCAATAATATGAATAGTATTGATTCATGTGACCCTAAATAGTAGTATGTGCATGTTGGTTCGAACTAATTTACATTTGAATCATCCACGACTCAAGCATGATATAAAAATTCATTTATTTAGCATATTTCGTAATTATTGATTTTCACAATTCATCAAAATTTAAGTATTTCAGAAAAATCCCAAAAATTCACCCTAACAATTTTTTGACATTTAGAATTCAAAAATGAAGTCAAATTTTCGAAAGAAATTCTAAATATGAAAAAATTTATTTTTAGATAATATCATATTTTATTCAAAAAATAAAAATTTTAAAACTATAACTGATTTTATCTCACCTTGAAAATTTATTGAAGATATCATTATCTTAAAACCTTAAGAAAATAAAATAATTATTTTATTTAATATTCATAAGGTTCATATTACTATTTATATTACTATTCATAAAGGTATATTACTATTCACCAAAAAAAGTTGGTTTTATCAGGCTCCAAATAACTTACTGATCACAACTGTAGATGTCTGTTTTTTTAGAATTCAAAAAAAAAAATAAAAAAAATTGTGTTTAATGGATAGTTTATAAATATCTCCTTAAAAAGTGTCATTATTTAAACACTTAATATTTCATTCGTTTCAATTTATTTTTAAAACCTTGGGGTGTTACATTCTCCCCACCTTTTACAAATTGCGTCCTCATAATTTTTTATTTACTTATTAAATAAGTGGGGGTAACTTTCTCTCATATCATTTTTAAGATTCCCATGTTTCTTATTCAAGCATGTGGTTTCTCCAAAAAAACATTACCTTGTGAATTACCTTATTCTGCAATACATGTTCTCTTTGATAAATAAGCTGAATAGGTTTCTCTTCATATGAATGGTTATCTTCCAGTTGAACTTCTTCTGGGCTCAAGACATGTGATAAATCTGGCACATACATTCTCATCATCGAAACATGAAAAACATTGTGTACCTGAGATAATCTTGGAGGCAAAGCTACTTGGTCAGAAACTGGTCCAACTTTCTCTTTCATTTCATAAGTTCCAATGAACTATGGACATAGATTTCATTTCTTTCAAAAAACACATGACATTTTTCTGTGGTGATATTATAAGAAAACAATGAGCACCTACCTCAGAAGAAAAGTCTATCTTTTTACTGTATTCATAACATTTATTCCATCTTTTGAGAAATCCTCATATGTTTCTGGATCATCTTCATTTTATCATCCACATCCTCTACTAATTTTGGTCCCATCAATATATTTACCCAAAATTCATCCCATAGTCAAAGATTGACACCACTTCCAATATAATTCCTCAAAAGGTGTCATCTGTATACTAGAATGAAGACTTTCTTATAAGAAAATTCAACTAAATAAATATGTTGATCCCAACTTCCCTAGTAGTCCATTGAAAAATCTCTAAACATATCCTCTAAATATTGAATCATTATTTATAAATTTATATCTGATTGAGGTTGAAAAGTTGCACTAAAATTTAATTCATTTACCAACGACTTATAAAGGCCCTTCCAAAAATTTGAAGTGAACCTAGAATACCGATTAGATACAATTGAAAGATTCACTCCATGTAACCTGGAAATATCTTTGAGGTACAGTCAATAAATCTGATCCAAATACATTATGACTCAAATAGGAAGGAAATGTGAACTTTTAGTCAGTCGTCCAATAGTATCCCAAATTACATTGTAACCTTGAGAAGTCTTTGGTAGTCCTATAACAATGTCCATGGATATTTTTTCCCATTTACACTCTGGCACTAATAAAGTTTGAAGCATTCCCTTCTATAATTTTCACATTATTTTAACCTATTGACATGTCAAACATTTCACGGTAAAATATAAAATATCTCTTTTAATTAAATCCCACCTGTAATACTTTTGAAGGTCAATGTACATCATAGTACTAGTAGGATGAACAGAAAATGGAGAACTATGATCTTCACACAATACAACTTTCTCCAACTGGGAATCACAAGGAACACACAATCTTTTTCCAAATCATAAAACGCAATATTTATCAAGGTAAAATTATAGAAACTTACCCATTTTATCCAATTATAACTTTTTTGGTAGCCCACAGTCTTCCTTATGTGCTTGCTTAATTTGGTCTGATAATGATGACTACACTGAAACCTGAAACAAAAAAAAAGGTATTTCCTACACCAACAACTTCTAATCAAAAATTAATAAAATCATTAATCAATTGATCATGTTCCAAACATAACATGGTCAATAATGCATGTGGTTTTTTACTCAAGGCATCCACCACTTTGTTTTCTTCTCCAATATGGTAATTGATTGTGCAATCATAATAATATATCAGTTCAATCAATCTTCTCTCTCTCTCATTTTTAATTACTTATGAATTAATATATAATTCAAACTTTTATGGTCTATATATATTTGATATTTGGCTCCGTATAAATGATGCTTCCAAATTTTCAAATCAAAAATCACAACAACTAATTACAAATATTGTGTAGGATAATTTAACTCATTAGGTTTTAGTTGTCTTGAATCATAAGAAATTACTTGATCATTCCACCTCAGAACACAACCATGTCCCTTCAATGAAGTATCACTGTAGGTGAAAAACTCACCATTTCTAGATGGCAGATCCAAAACTGAAGCATTCAACAATCTCTTATTTATTTTCTGAAAACAAAAATCATATTCTTATATCCAAATTAGTTTAACCCATTTTTTTGTTAACATAGTTAGCAGGCTAGATAACCATGCAATGTTATTAACAAACCATCAGTAATAACTTACTAATACAAGAAAACTATGAATTTATATAACATTTATAGGCCTTTTCCATTCATCAACTACTTTTTTTGAAGGATCAAATATTATTCCGTCTTTATTTACAATGTTCCCAAGAAAATAAATCTGTTGCAAATAAAAAACACACCTGATGAATTTACCATACGGTTTCATTACCTTTAAGGTTTGAAAAACAACCCTTATATGTTTTTCATGCTCATATTTACTTTTAGAAAATACAAGAATTTCATCAATAAACACAACCAAAAACATATCAAATAACTCATTTAATATTTTATTCATAAGATTCATGAATATAGTAGGTGAATTAGTTAACCCAAATGGCACAACAAAAAATTCATAATACCCATATCTAGTACAAAATGTAGTCTTCAGTGTGTCTGATTCCTTTACTTTTAATTGATGGTACCCCAACATCATATCAACCATTGAGAAATACTATGCTCCCTAGAGATGATCAAACAATTCATTGATATGAGAAAATAGATACTTATTTTTAATAGTGATGTTATTCAAGGATTTATAATAAATGGAAAGTTTCATGGAACCATCTTTATTTTTATAAAAAAAGAGAACCCCATGGAGATATTATAGGACAAATGAATCCTTTATCAAGAAAATCCTCCAAATGATTTTTTAATTTAATGTGTTACATTTTATCCATTCGATATGGTGGTTTTGAAATTGGACTACCTTGAGGAACTATTTTTTTGTGAATTCAAATTCTTAATTTTGTATAACACTAGGTAACTCATCATAAAAAACATTAGGATATTAATTTACCATTGGCACATCATGAATCTGTACAATTCCCTTGTTTTCAACAGTATCAGCAAGATAACATTCATTTCTATCTTTCAACAATTTCTCAGCTTCTTGATGCGTTATCAATTTTTTAATTTCATTATTTTATACAAACTAAAACCCTTTCGGAAACACAACTTATTTAGTTCTACAATCAATCTTAGAATGATAAACAGAAAGCCAATTCATACCAAGAATGACATCAAAATATACTAAGGAAAAAACAACAAGATTTGCAGGTAATTTAATTCCACATATAACAATTAGAAGATTCTAAAAATTCCATTTCCTATTACATCACCCCTAGTGTTTCAACAATATATCTCGGTCTCATTTATTGAGGTTATATTTTCAATTTACCAAAAATTTCATCAAAATAGAGGAATGTGTATCTCCTTTGCAGGAACAACATTGGAAAAATATGATAAAATAAACAAGGTGCCTGATACATATTTATTGGATGGTTCGAAGTCTTCTGACATAGTCACAAAGGATCTAAATACACCTTTCTTCTTATAGTCCATCTTCTATGCATCACTCAAATCTCTCTTTTGGTAGGCATTTTCATAATGACACATCTCACCACATTTAAAACACTTTAATGTTTTCTTATCAGGATTAGTCTTAGGATAATTTCAATTATAATATCAGGAAATATATCCAAACTTACCACATCAAAAAAATTCCACGTTTTGGTAAGGCATTCCTCAAGGTGATTTTTTCCACACTTTTCAGTAACAGGAAATTGGAATATCTTACCAACAGATTTCTTTGATTGATTCATTCCCATCAATTTCCATCTGAACCTCTTCTTATCCTTATTTTCAAATTTCATGTGATCATCATAAAACTCCATTTCTACCCTATCAGCACATTGGAAAAGATTCTATTTACTTTTGAACACATGGGAAGCCAATTCCCTTGGATATAATGGCTTCAATCACGGGTATAAATAGCTGATTTTTCTCTCAAGATCTAGAATAACATTTAGAGTATACCTCACCACTTGGGTGAAGTTTCTATATAAAATGCCACATAATCTTACCCCTACTTCAATACAAGGAATTGATTCCCCATCCAATGTCAAACTACCTTTGGAAAATATTTTTCAAGGAAATGACTGTTAAATTAATCCCGCTCTAAGGCTTCAATCTCTTCTATATCCATGGTATTCTTGACCACTGACAACGACTGATCAGATTCACCTTCAAAATGACAAATGGAAAGACTTAACTTTTCATTATATGAATATCCCATAATATTGAATATCATTTCAAGGGATTTAGTCCATCCTTCAGCTGCTACTAGGTCAGAAGATCCACTGAAAGGAGGAGGGTGTTGCCTCATAAAATGTTCCACTATCATCATGTTTCATTGTGGTAGATCTTGTTGTTCTCTTTCATGGATTCCACCACCATTTATTTCTTATTTCATCTGATTCATTACTATCACAAACTGATCAGTTCTAATCCCTACCATTTCAGGATGTAGATTCTAAAGGATATCATTCTATTGGTGCCTTTCCACTTCTGCATCCATTATCCTTCTGTGGAATCCATTCTGAACAAACACATACTAGTCAAAGAAATATGGTAATCAATAAATTCTATTACATTTCAAATTAACCATAAAGTAAAAAATATTTATTGTATTATTTAACATTATCCTAACCCCTAAAGTTATCTAAACCATCCTTTGTTACCAACTATAAGGACCTGACCTTATTACATTACATAATCTTGAATTTTAGTCAAGAACTCACTTAATTTAAAATTGCAGATCTTTTCAAGTTTATATTTTTTGAGTATTGGGGTATAATAAATACATAACATTCCAAATTTATATATAGTGGATACCATAAAAACATAATCCATTTCTTCCAAAATATAAAACATTTCAAATAAAACATGTTTTCTTTGAAAATTATTCATAACATTTTACATGGATTCCATTATTGTCTTACGCATCCTTATAACATGTGAAAATAATTTAAATATTTGGAACGAGCATAAAAATATCATTAAGGGATATAAACAGAATTAAATAAAACATTATTCCATGAATACTAGTAAACTTATGAAATCATTTCCAAATAGACATACTTTTCACGCATATATAATTAGTTAGTGAAACTTTAGATTTGTAAAAGTTTTAATCAAAAGATACAGAACATAAAAAGTACCATAAAGATATCTTTGGTCATTCCTTATATAATCTTGTAACCTTCTCGGCTACCATATAATTGTAACCCTCACGGCTACCTTACAATGTAACTCACATGACTACCTAATTCTGTAACCATCGTAGTTACACTTAGATTAAACATACAACCATCCTTGGACATACACATACTCAATTCATTGAAGTAATATAATGGTCCCACCCTTAATCTTAAACAATTACCAAGAACCATAACATAATCACGAAACATGGATAATTGCATAAAAACATTTCTTTGAATTTTATAAAATAGAATTTTAAAAGTTGATTTTTAATGAAAAGTCCCTTACAAATATCATATAATTGATGTGAGAATCAATAGAATATAATAAGTACATGTATACATTATAATTACAAATAATAAAACATAATATAAACCAAAATTAATCACTAAAATAATCTTAGTGACACATAATAAAAAAATTAGAAGGTTATCCAAAAGAATGGAAATTGGGTTATGAATTCCCTTACCATGGGATCGTCTTACATCAAAGTTGTTTAAACCTCTTTTATAATGGTTAAAATAGTGTCCTTAGTTTCTGAAAAAAAAAACTCATTCATGTTTATAACACCATATATGATCATTTAATAACATCATTTCACCCTTTAATTATTATTATTTTCTTCCTTCTAATGTTCCGGGTGTGTTTTACATGATTTCCATGGTCGATTTGTATTTGATTTTCTTATCGTCTGGAAATTAAATTACATAAGTGGAATGAAATGGTATTAATATATTTATAGAATATTAAATGATTCCATAAATCAATTTGGTTATATGGTATGAGGATGAATCATTAGATAAATATAGAGTGATATTTTTTAGATCAGTTTGGTGATTCGTTGATAATCACGAACTAGTTTCATTATATAACATAATATTATGTATTTATGTCAACTCGATAAAATTAAGGAGGATATATCATACATTTTAAAATATTTTTAAACCATTAAAATGGATTTATAACCAGTTTCAATGGATATAAAGGAAATTGAAGACACATCATCCATGATGTCGGTAAATCGACACATCACAGATGAGGTTTTTATTTTTAAAATAAGAGGGAGAGAAGAGGAAGAATTATGATGAAATTTTCAATAAATATTATAAAAAATCCGTAATATATATAATAATTGATCTTTAATTACACTTTGATAAGGGGAGTATAATAGAATATATGAAATGAATTGATTTGAAAAGAAAACACAAGAAAACAAAAGAGGATCTTTACTTATTGATCTCTTCTCCTTGAGATCCCCCTTAACGCACTTGTTTTTGGACTTTTGGTGAGACCAAAAAGGTCGTTGATATAGGGGAGGGGCTTGGGAAGCGTATTTTATAGAACATAAACAAGTCTTAAGGCATTATTTGTATGAGAGTAATTGGGGTGATGATGGAATTTATAGTGGAGGATAGGAGGATTTTGACATTATTTTAGTCATTACATTAATACATATCCTCAAGACTATGAATATTCTTGATTTATGTGGCCCTAAATAGTAATAAATGTTTTTTAGTTAGAACCAATGGCCATTTACATCATCCATGACTCAATAATGATGCATAAATTCATTAATTTAGCATATTTTGTAAATATCATATTTCACTATTCATAAAAAAGTCAAGTATTTTAGATAAATCCAAAAAATTCACCCTCACCATTTTTCGAGATGAAGAATTCAAAAATTAAATCCATTTTTTTAAAATAGTTTTATAAATATATGAAATTATATTTTTAATAAAACCATATTTTATTCCAAAAATAACAATTTTAAAACTATATTTGACTTTATATCACCTTGGATAATTAATCATGATCGCATTATCTTATAACCTTAAGAAAATAAAATATTAATATGATTTACAATTCATAAGTGTCATATTACTATTAATATTACTATTCATAAGGGTATTTCACTATTCCCCAAAAATCAACATAGTTCTATCAGACTCCAAATAAATTATTGATCACAACCGTAGATGTCTATTTTTTGAGAATTGAAAACATAGAAGTGGAATTTTTTTTTAATGGATAGTTTATAAATATATCCTTAAAAAAAGATTCATTATATATATAATCAGTATTTCATGCATTTCAATTTGTTTTTAAAACCTTGGGGTGTTATAAGTAATGTTTTGGGAAGGTTTTTAATGGATTATAAATGAGAAAGAAAGGCATGGAAAAAATGTTTTCTAACAAAACATGGTACTTGGGATTCAAATTATATGATAAGGAATGGGTAGTAAACCCATAGACTTAAATGGATGTTGTACAAAATTTGATACTTCTAGTGGCCTTGTGGATTTATTAATGTTTTCCGAATATTATATTAATCCATAAAAAAGTTTTTTATATTCAAAATATCATAAAGGATAAATAAAAATTTATTTCAAAGGTTTATTATTTTGAAATTTAATTGATTTTAAAAATGTTATATCTTTTAAATGTTTTTGAAAAGTGTCTTCCCTACAGATTTTTCATGAAAACCCAAGATTACTATTTTGGAAAAATATATTTATAATAAAAATTATTTTTATTTGATATAAAAAGGAAATTATATCAAAAGTTTTTTTATTAAATTATTTTACTTATAGTTTTAAAACCCATAAGATGAAAATTTTATACTCGTATTACATTTTTAAATGATTTTTAAATAGATCATTAGAATTTCTAAGGGTGTTAGGTTTCACATAAATAGATAAGGCTAGTAAATAGAAATATTTGTTTTATTTTTAAATTTTATAAAACAATAATATAATATATTAAATTCTCTTAATCCTCCAAAACCTAGACCCTAAAAGATCCTAAGGTATGTAAAGAACATTATATTTTCAATTTCTTTTTATAAATAAAAAATATACATTATGTTTTTAGAACCAAATGTTACAGTGGAGGTTCAAGTTTTCACATTAATCATAAAAAATATATTTTTAATTCATTAAATATAATATTAAAATAATCCAAGTTGGGTGGGGATGAAAAATGAAATACATCACACCATGGAGGCGGAAATCCTCACTTACACACGGATGGTGTTTTCATTTTATATATAAAATAATGAATTTAGTAATGATTTTATGTTTTATGAATCTAAATAATGTTATAAATATTACATTTATTGATTATATACCTCTTTCAACCAGTAACTTAATGTAATGATGAAAAATAAAACATTCCATTCATAGAGGTGGTAGTTTGCACATAACCTGATTTATGTTTTCATTTTTCTAAGCAAATAAGACAGGTAGATAATGGTTAACACATCAACATGAACACATTTTATAATTATAATAATACTAATTAATTATATTATAGTGGTAAAAATATTTTTAACAATATGTAGTAGAAGAATAAATTGAAGAATGATTATAGAAGAAAAAATACTTCCAATGAAACATTTGATTTCTTCTTCGACACCTTCTTCATTTAGAAGGGATTTGGGATATCTCTAGGGTCTAAATGATCAGGAAAGAGGGGGATAATATTTTGGGATGTAAATTAGGCATAGAATATGGGATATTTTGATTTTTATGTTTTATCATTGAATGGGTTGTGGGAGGCTCCATTTATAAGTGAAGGGAATGACATTTTAGTAAATACAATGTTTAAATATTAAAATGAAATTATTCTTAACATGAAAAGTGAATCTAAAGTTGAAAATAATGGAATATAAGATAACATAAGTATGATAAATCCATAAAATAGTCATTTAAATGAATATGTTTTACATGTTTTAATTTTTTACTATTTGATTTATCACTTTTATCATTTTTGGCTTTTACTATGGTGATTAATTTTTTAACCTATCTATTTTATTTTTTTTAATAAAAAGAAAATTTAACTTATTACATATTTTGTTCCCTATTCTTAGAAATATGAAATATATTTTATTAGATAATGATAATAAATGTTACAAAAATTAATTTTTAAATAGTAAAATTATAGCACTTTCAAAAAAGTTTTTATAAAAATATATTTTTAGTCATAGAAATGAGTTTAAGAAATCAAATTAATAATTTTGTTGGTTTTAATGACATTAAATTCTATATTAGTAACCAAAAAATATTTTTGTTGATTTAAAATAAATTCGAAACAGAATTACACCATGTGAATAATAAATTAAAATAAAAGACTAAAAATAGTTTTTGATAGAATAAGATATTACTTTAGTTCTAAAAACTTGAAATGGGTTTTATAAACTCATAATTGTATATTTAAATGAAAAAATTTTCTTCTTAATTAAATTCTCCATCAAAATGTTTTTATAAGTTTTTAATTCATATTTACATCATTATAAAGTCATAAACGCTCTAGTATTAGTGAAACTATATTTTACAATACATACGTAAAAATAGAGTGTTTAAAAAAATATCATAAATTAAACTTATGTTAATATTGTCCTTATGAATCTAAAAATGAAATATATTTTATGACAAAAATTCTATAAATATTTAAATTTTTACATATAATCAAAAAAATAATTTATATCATAAAAAACCTACTTTTACATAAATTTGATCTTTAAAAAACCATTAATTATTCTTATTATTTTCTAATATTCATTAGTAATTTGAAATAAGTGATATTTATTTATAGATTAAAACATTTTAAGTAATCCTTTCAAAATGATCAATTTAGTTTCTTATGGAAAAATTACATAATATGTTGAAAAATAAATTTCATCAAAAATATATCTTAAATCATGTTTTTTCTAATTCTTCATGGTTGATTAATTATTTAATAAGAATTAATTAAAATTCATCATAATTTTTATATTAATTAAAAACATTATTATTTACAAAAATTTACAGAAATTAAAATTTTATAAAATATATGTAATATAAAATCACGTACATTAATAATTATATGTTTATATCATTATGAATTTTACATATAAATCCCCTTGTGAAATATTCATAAGACCTAAGGGAAAGATAAGCTATTGTGATTATCCTGGTTGGTGATTTATCTAGCGTGGATCTTGTTGTGATTTCCATGAGCTTGAACCTCTCTCTCAACTGATTTCACTTGGGCCACACTTAATAGTGTTAATATTGGGATTGGTCTACAAAACACCCTATAAAATCTACCTCCAATACATGTTTGGTAACAGCCCAAGATTTTATGAAAAATATTCTTTTTAATTTCACTAATGTCTTGTGTTGTACGCTACACCAAAAGGAGCTTGCACAACACACATCCTTGACTTGCCGTGTATTACACGCAATCGCGACCTTCCTCGATAGCGTGTGTAGTACGCAATACCGAGTTTCACTAAACAACGATATGCTATTAAAATATTATTAAAACTAGCCGTTATGAATAGTAATAACCACCTTTTGAAATTTTATAAATTTTATTTTTCAAAATGGACTTCATTTTTGGATTCGGAATATCGAAATTAGCCAAGGGTGAAATTTTGGTATTTTTCTGAAAACTTTCAATTTTTGATGAATAGTGAAACCACTAAGTGGTAGGTTAAAAACTGAATTTTGCATAAAACTTAATTTTACCGCTTCGTTGAATGAAATTTCGAAAATCCGACAGACACAGTTGATATCAGTAAGTAAAATGTGGTTCAATGAGATAAAAATAATTTTTTGGTGAATAGTAACTTCTTACTTTTTTTACCGCAATTAATAGTAAATAGGGTAACTACGGGTAAATATGATATTACTATTACCCTAACACATGTCCTCATTCTATTGGATAATTTTAATTCGACCAAAAACAACCTTATGAATATAATATGACCATTTAGGTCCACTTTGATTAGATTATGACATTTAATATTATTTTATTTAATGAATAGTTAAAATAGTTAAAATCATAGTTTAATAATTAAAACATTTTTAATATAGGTTTATACATAAGATAAATTCTATTATAAATATTCAATAGAAAGATAAAGATATTTACTACATAATGATATTTTATTTATAATTTTTAGACTTTAAATAAATTAATTTATTTATGACACAACGATGATGCAGTAATTACCCTTTTAAGGAAATGTTAACATAATTGATGTTATAAATGCCCAAATAAATGTAATTTGAGACTTTTTATGAATTACACTAATTTTCTAGGTTACTATGATATATTAGTGTTGATTTAAGCAACTTGGTTCGAACATATAATTCTGTTATGACTTTCACAAAAATCATATATCAAATAGTGTCAAAATTGACACAAAATAGTTTTTAAATCAAACATTATATTATTAATTGTTATTTTTATTCCTAAAAATCTAAGGTTCGGCCAAATGACTTAGATAAGGATATATATATTAATAATAAACAACTTGGGGTTCGTTTGTCATGTTATAGTAAGTGTATTAACCATATAGTGTAAGAAAACAAAAAGACACGGTAAAAGGTAAATTATTTAACTTAGAGTTAAATCTAATTGATAAGGTTAAAATAATAACCTAAACTTGTCTAAATCCTATTGGATGAGAGTATTTCGACCCATCCCCACCTTATCCTCGAAATAAATCAATTTGGAGCTATTTAAAACCGAACTTGACTTTATAATAAAATAATATTTTTAGTTATTCCAAAGGTGCCCCTCTCCTCCCTTATAAAAGGGCACCTCCTCCCTCTCTTCCTCACACAACTTTGAGCCTTCAAGCTCGGACAACCCCTGCCAGTTTCTCCTCTACACTTCCCTAGAGACATCCTAGAGGTCCTGGTTTTCTTAAAAGACCAATTGAAGTGCCCTAAAAGGAGGTCTCAAAGAAGCACTTCAAAAAAGAGGTAATATCCATTACCGATCTTTTTCAATTTCTTTCTTCTTCAACTTCTTCTTCTTTAGTTGTTTCATGATAAAGTAATAACATAAGTATTTCGTATATACTGATATGTTATTATAAATATTAAACAACTATAATTAACCTTCTATCCATCTAACGGAAAAAGGAAATAATCGCGCGTGCGTACGTACGGAATACCATCTCCACGTCGTGGTGTAATCTATTTTCCGCCACCACCATAATTGGATGGGTATAATGGTGTAATGAGTAACTATATATGATTATTATAAATTTATATTGATACTGAAATAGTATACATACACTTCAACACAATTCCACGACCATGGGAACGATATCATCACTCGTGCATACGTACGGACTACAGTCTCCACAACGCGATGAGATTCATTCTCCACATTAACCATTCATGAATGATTATAAAGTATATATAATAAGTACTAATGAAATATATGACATAATAATGATACTGTATTTATGTATATTTATATGTATGTCATCTACTTAATTCCATTCAATTCAATAAGGAAACGAAAACAGCATTCATGCGTACGTACGGACTACCGTCTCCATGAACGGTGTATTTCATTCCATTTATCGATATATTATATATATATATATATTCTGAATATATATTATATATAAATCATGTTTTACATTCTGGATACAAGTAATCATGATCCAAGTAATCATATTAATAATTACAAGTTAAAAACACGAACGACCAATGAGACGATTTTACCCAAAACGCTACTTTCACATGAATTTACAAAAGAACGGGTAATATAAAGTCATAAGTGAACCATATATGATATAATAACAATAAATATGATTCTGGAATAAGTCAATAACATGATTTAAATCATTATAAAGGAGGTTCGGACACTTACAAAGCAAGTCGGACCTAAGGTAAGGGAAAATATCACAATCTCATTTTTATCCGAGATTGTTTATACTTTGAAATTTACTGGGGTGTATTTTATCATCCACATCCATGATTACTCAATATGTAATATTTTTTCCATCCACCTACAATTGTTTAAATCATATTTTACCCTTTGGTGAGTTTTTAGTAAAGGATATGAAAGGAATCTTTTGTCGTTTTTCGTACGAGGTACTTTTTGACTTTTCCGACAAAAGTACGAAGAATGGTTTATTTAACTTATACGGAAAGAATGGATTTTTAAAACATTATTTCCAAGAATAATCCTTTATAAGTTTTCATGTTTTATTTAATCAACTTTTTTTAGTTTATAATTGTATTACATGTTAAGAAAAGAAAAGTGTTTTTGAAGTAGAAAGGATATTTTCCTCAAGAATGGAGTTCAAATGTTTTATCAAAATTATTTTCCATTCTAAGATAATATAGGGTTCTGTTTTTATCCCTATTATTACATTGATTTGATTATGTTGTGCGGGAATTATTTTTATGAAGTCATTTACCTTATATGATTTGTTTTATGATGTCATGATGTTTCAAGAATCCCATTTTTGTTACATGTGTTATGCGATGATGTATGATTTATGATTATGTGGCACACATAAGAAAGGATTCATTATAAGATGGGTGGGACCTATATCTCCCTCCAATGCATTGGGTAAAGATTTTATATCTCATGAGATAGACATGGCTGGAATGGTAGGTTATACCGGTTCAGTGAAACAGGACTGGAACGAGGGTGACTCGGTTCAGAAAGGGACTTTGTCCACTAAGATAGTCTTGGCAATGAGTCTTGACTAACAAGAAATGATTCTCTATGATTATGTGTGTATGCCAAAAAGTTTCATGTTTTAAGTTATGATTATTGTAATTACATTTCACTGCCATGATTTATCCTATTTTATGAAATTATGATCTCTTTTGCAGGTTAAGATTTCCAAAAGTTAT
Source organism: Viscum album (assembly GCA_963277665.1). Taxonomy (NCBI): domain Eukaryota; kingdom Viridiplantae; phylum Streptophyta; class Magnoliopsida; order Santalales; family Viscaceae; genus Viscum; species Viscum album. Next base: position 1,021,194,154 of record OY728134.1, on the reverse strand, counting down.
GTGCTTGTGTATACGATGTGATTGATATTTCTTTTTTTTTACCTTTACTGAGAATTTGAGATCACCCTCTTATGTTTTCTTTTCCCCAGGATATAAAGAAAGGTTTTAGGTATAAAAAAAGGAAGATCATTATGGGAGATGTTGAAGATATTTCACCAGGATTAGAAGATTATATTCCGAGTTTCCAAAGACACTAAACTATTACGATCCTTGTGTGTGTGTTTTTGTTATGTACTAAGTATTCCGCAAATGTAATGTAATTTCCATGTAAGTCAGGCTTCGGGTCTCTACAGTTGGTATCAGAGGAAAGGTTTAGTCAACCTTTGGAAACTAGGATGTGAAAATGGTAGTGAGGTCCCTAGAGATATTTCTAAGGTATGTCTAGGGATGTCCCTAAGGTTAAGTATACGTATAGGTTATAGTACTATAATTATGCTAACAATCATAGAATTAAACCTAAGATGTTAGATATTGAAGGTACTCCCCCTTTATTATGTTGTTTTCCCTAGCATGATTTTTGCCTCTCACACTATTCTTTTTGGGTTTTAGACGATGGCTGGAACCTGAATGAATCGTGTTGATCAATGCAATGGACAATGCAACGATTGTCCTCCTGAACAAACAAATGTTATGAGAGATAGAGTGCAAAATCTTATTGCTATACTTACACAAGATATGAATCATTCTGGACTTCCAAATGAGCAGAGAAGGGAACAATATTTTATTGATTCCTTCATGAGGCAACGTCCACCTTCTTTCAGTGGGTCTTCTGATCCACTTGTTGTTGGACAATGGATCAGTACCACTGAAAAGATATTTTCAGTTCTTCAGTGTTCTGAACATGATAAATTCATCTTAGCAGTATATCGTTTGGAAGGTAAAGCTGATCAATGGTGGAATCTTATCAAGAATACGAGGCAAAGAGATGAAATTGAGTCCATGGAATGGGACGAGTTCAAGAAATTATTTTTCAATAAGTACTTCCCCCGTATTCTTCGAACAAATATGGAGAAGGAGTTTCTTGAACTAATGAAAAAGGATGATGAATCTGTTGGTATATACGAAGCGAATTTTACAATACTTGCAAGGTATGCATCTGACATTATCATCCAACCTGAAAGTAAAGTTGATCGATTTTTCAGTGGCTTAAAACTAAGTCTTCGAAGGGAATTAGCTATAAGGGACTTTAGTAGCTATGAAGAAATTGTGTGTTGTGCTATCAAGGTAGAAATGGAAGTTGGTGGTACATATCCACTTAATGGTTTTGACCAGAAACGAAAGATGGAGTTCAAGGAGAAATCTCAGAATAATGGTGAAAAGAAGATGAATGTTTCCTTATGCACAAAGTGTGGAAATAAGCATGGTGGAGATTGTCTTAAAGGGACTAGAAAATGTTTTAAGTGTGGAAAAGAAGGTCATCGAGCAGCTGAGTGTCAAAGTAATGGAAAAAGGGATTCTAATGATGTGAATAAAGAAAACACTGAAGAGAACGCACCACCAACACTTCAATCCTTCAAGTGCAAGGAAATGGGGCATTATGCTAATAAATGCCCTAATCCAAGGGTTAGTGATGATCAACATGAGAAACCACTAAAGGCAAAGGACAAAGGGAAGTCACATGCGATCACTATTGGCGATGTTGAATATCACAATGATGTGGTGGAATGATTAAGTGTTTATGTAATGGGATTCCAAAATAATGTGGTATCATAAAGTATTGGAATATTTATGTCTTGGTCTAATGTGGTATTCAAAGTGATTGAGATATTTTTTGGAAATAAGATGATATGCGCATAATGAAGGGAAAACGAGAAAATGAAATGTTTAACAGTATTCATGAGCTCATGATTGATATAAGGACTAAGTGATATCATGGTTTGAGTATATAGAATTTTGAGGATTTTGGTATGTGGAAGGTGTTAACTTTTAACTGCATTCATGTTTTCACTAAGGTATTCAAGAGAATACATGATTCAGGACTTTTAATGTTTGGAATGTGACCAACAAAACATATCTTATGATATATGAGGATCAACGGTGGTATTAAATCTCTGGTAATCGTTTTCACTGTGTTATGAGAGTGGACTGCAGTATTTTAGATAAGCCTAAAGATTAGAATGGATTATGTTGGACATAAGTTAGGATAAAACAATTTTTCGATATTATTGATGGGATGTTAATGTAGTTTTAGAAAAAGGAAAACCTGCAAGACGGGCGATAACCCATCGCGTCGGACAAGGATGTGGCAATCGAACCCACAACCGAAGTGCGACTGGCCTTTATCGCCAACCACTGGCCTACAGAAAGTCCATGTTTAGTAGAAACTAGTTTTATTTTATTAAGCAGTACGATATATGAAGTATAAGTCCATTTTAGGAACCATATATGATTAATATCACTATAGAATGACTTATGTATATTTAATAACTTTTGCTAACCTTTTGTTTGAGATAGATGGAATGACCAGTCATTCTATCACATGATCTTCTAACACTTCACGAATAACAAATTCAACTTCATTTATTTAAGAGATGAAGTGGAAATTGTTCAAGGCACGAACAACAGTGAGATTGTACCAAAATAAAGTAAGTATTTATTCTAATTCAAATTCTTCAACATTAGGGAAACAATCTTGAAAACCAAAAATGTTGTCCTAGTGATCTTATATTTGATTAATCAGATGGTACCTTAGATCGTCACAAATTTATGGCTTTGTGATTGCTGGCTTTTCCATAGCCGTGTTCTCTACCACTCTTCATCAGAACATGATGGTTAGATTTTTCTTCCATATCCATATTTTCACCTATGTGGAAACCCAGTGATTAGTTTATTTGGGTAACCGTTACGTTTCATACTTTCGTTTTTAAAGATTGGTTTTGGTATTCCTTTTTACGATGTGGGTTTCTATTAAAGAAAATTTTTAATAGTAAACCATTTATAACCCCGATGAATTTCGAGGGCGAAATTCATTCTAAGGGGGGTAGAATGTAACAGCCCAAGATTTTATGAAAAATATTCTTTTTAATTTCACTAATGTCTTGTGTTGTATGCTACAACAAAAGGAGCTTGCACAACACGCATCCTTGACTTGCCGTGTATTAAACACAATCACGACCTTCCTTGATAGCGTGTGTAGTACGCAATACCAAGTTTCACTAAACAACGATATGCTATTAAAATATTATAAAAACTAGTCGTTATGAATAGTAATAACCACTTTTTGAAATTTAATAAATTTTATTTTTCAAAATGGACTTCATTTTTGGATTCGGAATATCGAAATTAGCCAAGGGTGAAATTTTGGTATTTTTCTGAAAACTTTCAATTTTTGATGAATAGTGAAACCACTAAGTGGTAGGTTAAAAACTGAATTTTGCATAAAAAATAATTTTACCGCTTCTGTGAATGGAATTTCGAAAATCCGACAGACACGGTTGATATTAGTATGTAAAATGTGGTTCAATGAGATAAAAATAATTTTTTGGTGAATAGTAACTTTTTACTTTTTTACCACGGTTAATAATAAATAGGGTAACTAAGGGTAAATATGATATTACTATTACCCTAACACATTTCCTAATTCTATTGGATAAGTGTAATTCGAACAAAATCAACCTTATGAATATAATATGACCATTTAGGTCCACTTGGATTAGATTATGACATTTAATATTATTTTATTTAATGAATAGTTAAAATAGTTAAAATCAAAGTTTAATAACTAAAAAATTTTTTATATAGGTTTATACATAAGATAAATTCGATTATAAATATTCATTAGAAATCTAAAAGGATTTCCTACATAATTATATTTTATTTACAATTTTTAGACTTTATATAAATTAATTTATTTATGACACAACGATGATGCAGTATTTACCCTTTTAAGGCAATGTTAACATAATTGATGTTATAAATGCCCAAATAAATGTAATTTGAGACATTTTATGAATTCCACAAATTTTATAGGTTACTATGATATATTAGTGTTGATTTAATCAACTTGGTTTGAACATATAATTCTGTTATGACTTTCACAAAAATTATATATCAAATAGTGTCAAAATTGACACAAAATAGTTTTTAAATAAAATATTATATTATTTATTGTTATTTTATTCTTAAAAATCTAAGGATCAGCCAAATGACTTATATAAGGATATATATATTAATAATAAACAACTTGGGGTTCGTTTGGCATGTTATAGTAAGTGTATTAACCATATAGTGTAAGAAAACAAAAAGACACGGTAAAAGTTAAATTATTTAACTTAGAGTTAAATCTAATTGATAAGGTTAAAATAATAACCTAAACTTGTCTAAATACTATTGGATGAGATGATTTCGACCCATCCCCACATTATCCTCGAAATAAATCAATTTGGAGCTATTTAAAACTGAACATGACTTTATAATAAAATAATATTTTTAGTTATTCCAAAGGTGCCCCTCTCTTCCCTTATAAAAGGGCACCTCCTCCTTCTCTTCCTCACACAACTTTGAGCCATCATGCTCGGAAAACCCCTGCCATTTTCTCCTCTCCACTTCCCTAGAGACATCCTAGAGGTCCTGGTCTTCTTAAAAGACCAATTTTAGTGCCCTAAAAGGAGGTCTTGAAGAAGCACTTCAAAAAAGAGGTAATATCCATTACCGATCTTTTTCAATTTCTTTCTTCTTCAACTTCTTCTTCTTTAGTTGTTTCATGATAAAGTAATAGCATCAGTATTTCTTATATACTGATATGTTATTATAAATATGAAACAAATCTAATTAACCTTCTATCCATCCAACAGAAAAAGGAAATCACCGCGCGTGCGTACGTACAGAATACCGTCTACACGCCGTGGTGTAATCTATTTTCCACCACCACCATAATTGGATGGGTATAATGGTGTAATGAGTAAATATATATGATTATTATAAAGTGATATTGATACTAAAATAGTATACATACACTTAAACACAATTCCACGACCATGGTAATGATATCATCGCTCGTGCGTACGTACGGACTACCGTCTCCACGACGCGATGAGATTCATTCTCCACATTAACCAATCATGAATGATTATAAATTATATATAATAAGTACTAATTAAATATATGACAAAATAATTATACTGGATTTATGTATATTTATATGTATTTCATCTACTTAATTCCATTCAATTCAATAAGGAAACGAAAACAGCGTTCATGCGTACGTACGGACTACTGTCTCCATGAACGGTGTATTTCATTCCATTTATCGATATATTATATATATATATATATTCTGAATATATATTATATATAAATCATGTTTTACATTCTGGATACAAGTAATCATGATCCATGTAATCATATTAATAATTACAAGTTAAAAACACAAACGACCAATGAGAGGATTTTACCCAAAACGCTACTTTAACATGAATTTACAAAAGAACGGGTAATATAAATTCATAAGTGAACCATATATGATATAATAACTATTAATATGATTCTGGAATAAGTCAATAACATTATTTAAATCATTATACAGGAGGTTCGGACACTTACAAAGCAAGTCGGACCTAAGGTAAGGGAAAATATCACAATCTCATTTTTATCCTAGATTGTTTATACATTGAAATTTACTGGGGTGTATTTTATCATCCACATCCATGTTTACTCAATATGTAATATTTTTTCCATCCACCTACAATTTTTTAAATCCAATTTTACCCTTCTGTGAGTTTTTAGTAAATGATATGAAAGGAATCTTTTGTCGTTTTTCGTACGAGTTACTTTTTGACTCTTCCGACAAAAGTACAAAGAATGTTTTTTTAACTTATACGGAAATAATGGATTTTTAAAACATTATTTCCAAGAATCATCCTTTATAAGTTTTCAAGTTTATTTTTAATCAACTTCTTTTAGTTTATAATTGTATGACACGTTAAGAAAAGAAAAGTGTTTTTGAAGTAGAAAGGATATTTTCCTCAAGAATGGAGTTCAAATGTTTTATCAAAATTATTTTCCATATATGATAATATAGGGTTCTGTTTTTATCCCTATTATTACATTGATTTGATTATGTTGTGAGGGAATTATTTTTATGAAGTCATTTACCTTATATGATTTGTTTTATGATGTCATGATGTTTCAAGAATCCCATTTTTGTTACATGTGTTATGCGATGATGTATGATTTATGATTATGTGGCACACATAAGAAAGGATTCATTATAAGATGGGTGGGACCTATATCTCCCTCCAATTCATTGGGTAATGATTTTATATCTCATGAGATAGACATGGCTGGAACGGTAGGTTATACCGGTTCAGTGAAACAGGACTGGAACGAGGGTGACTCGGTTCAGAAAGGGACTTTGTCCACTAAGATAGTCTTGGCAATGAGTCTTGACTAACAAGAAATGATTCTCTAGGATTATGTGTGTATGCCACAAAGTTTCATGTTTTAAGTTATGATTATTGTGATTACATTTCACTGCCATGATTTATCCCATGTTATGAAATTATGATCTCTTTTGTAGGTTAAGATTTACAAAAGTTATGTGCTTGTGTATACGATGTGATTGATTTTTCTTTTTTTACCCTTACTGAGCATTTGAGCTCACCCTCTTATGTTTTCTTTCCCCAGGATATAAATAAAGGTTTTAGGTATAAAAAAAGGAAGATCATTATGGGAGATGTTGAAGATCTTTCACCAGGATTAGAAGATTATATTCCGAGTTTCCAAAGACACTAAACTATTACGATCCTTGTGTGTGTGTTTTTGTTATATACTAAGTATTCTGCAAATGTAATGTAATGTCCATGTAAGTCAGGCTTCGGGTCTCTACATGTTTAGATAAATGAGCTATATATGGAAGACTTCAACTACTTGATTCTATTTTTTACCTTTTTCTACATATATTTCAAAATGCGGTTACTTCTATTTATACCATCAAATTAAACAGTCATGTTGGAATAGTCTTATAATCCTAATGTATATATAAGATAAATGGACATATATGACATAAAGATTTATTTATTATATATAACCTAAAATCATTCATATTTTTTATCTCTTAGTTATGTTTATTATATTTCTAATTCTCTATCTTACATCCATAGTTGAAATCATGGTTATTGTCTTCATGGTAAACTATGAATATAATGATTTTGGGTTTGTGGTATTTTTATTTACTTGAGGATTTATTCCACTTATACTTTTCATATTTTTATTTCATATTTCATTCTCATAATGTATTTAACTTTAATTTTTGTATTTATATCTCAATAAAATGAATTAAGGTTTTTTTAATTTTGGATTTTCATTTGAAATAGGTTATTCAACATAGTATTTAATTAAATTAGAATTAATAATAAAATTTCTATTCATTACAAATTCAAAGGATACGAGTGTTTTAGAGTCGGTGTTACTGGGCTCCATTTATGGGTGATAATGAGGGACATTGACATGAAAACTATAGTTAGGTGGATGGTAAAGTTTAAATCACAGGGGAGTTAGGTGAGTCAGGTGAGAAAATATTTTTGATACATGTGACAAAGTTTACAAACATAAAATTGTATTCATATTTTTGTTTATATCATTTTAATTATCAATATTTTTATACACATTAATTTATCCCATTTATTTGTTTTACCTTTTTTAATTTTTTTAACAATGCAACTACTTTTACTCAAAATATAAGATGGTCCATATTACCATATTTTCCTGTGATGATTCTAAATTTGTAATCTATTTAATATAATTCAATTTATATGTATGATAAATTTATATTTTAACTAAAAACATATAATATATAGAAAAATAATTTTATATTTAAAATTTTACTTTAAATATTAAGTTTTCTTAATATTATTTCATATCAATTAATAACTATGTTTTCATATATATTTGTTTATTCATATAAACTATTTAATTTAAATTCATAATTTAACCAAAATGTGTTTTAGTTTATTGAAATGTGTAGCGAATAAGAATAATTTATATATAAAATCTATTTTATGAAAAAAAATGATTTCCCCCTATTTAAATTTTTTTATTTAATTACTAACCTTTAATTATAATTTTATTAATACATTTAAATTAAAATATAATATTGTTTTTGTTTTTAATATAAATTTTATAAAAAAACCTAGATATATATAAATACAAAGCATTTTAGGAAAAATAGTTCTTTCAAAAATATATATTTTTAACATTAAATGATTTATCTTCTAAATGGTTAATTTTATCATTACAGTGATATTAAAATATTTATTATAATTATATAATTATATCAAATAATTATTTGGTATTAATAATAATAATCATATATAACTCAAGAATATGTATTTTTTTAATTTTTTAATTGAATATTACCTTTTGCATCATTATCTATTATTTTTGAAGTATATTATTTTCAATTTGTTACTAATTACATAACTATGGTATAGATATTGGATACTCAAATATCTAACTAACATAAGTGGAATGGTCATATTATTAATGGATATATATCCAACAACCACGTATAATAGTCATATTACATTCCTCTACATAGCCTTAGATACATTACCAAATTCGTTCATCATTTGGATTTTATTGCCGCTTAAGATGTTTATTATATTTCAACTTCTTTGTGTTCTTTCAATAGTTAAGATTATTGTTAATATTTTCATGGAAAACCATGAGTGTAAGGATTATATTTTCATGGTATTTCAATTTACTTTCTGATTTATTCCACTCGTACTTTTATTAATGTTGTTTGTTCTTGTATCCTCAAAATATCTTGATGTTAATCATCAAATTTAAATTTTATCTCAATAAAAAGTGTCATAATTCATTTTATATTAGTGTTTCCTATGTAGTAATCTATTCAATATAATTTTTATTTAATGAAAATATATTTTAAAATCATGTGATATTATATTCTTCACCCATTATAGGAATTGCTCCATGAAATTTAATTACTCTAATAGAAACTGATGAGGATATTTCTACATTATTGAATCATTAAGTTATCTTGATGCTTCCTCAAACATAAGATTTCTAGATGGATCTTTAACAGTATTAGTAAAATTGTTTTATATTACTTTATAAATTTGATCGTGATTTCTATTGGTTATTCCTTGTAATGAGATCATAGTCTTGGTATATAACATATTATTTTGGTACATGTTATAGATCATGTATGTGCTTTCGAAAATGTGATACATGGAACACATCATGAATTTAAGAGATGTTTGGAAGATGTTTGAGGTGATAATGTGTCATCCCCACATAATTCATGATTTCATAAGGGTCAATGTATATAAGTATTAACTTTACCTTATTTATAAATATCATAACTTTATTCCTTGGTGATTTAAAGTCACAATCGTGGGCACTCTCAAACGATATTCAATTTTGGGTTATTTAGGTGCAGTAGTGTGGTTGACCAAGGTCATCTCTCAAAGGAGAAAGTAATATAAAACATAATTATAAATATATTTTTGAAAATGAAGATAAAATTAATACACACTACTTAAAAGCATTGGGGTTCTATTTATAGGTTTAGAATAAGTATACTTGATGAATTTAATTTTTTATTTTGTTTTTTATAATTTGATTGAGAAAATGCAACGGGAAGATGTTGTTTTATAAATCTACTTTTTAAAAACATAATTGATCTAAATATAAATCATCAATTACATATCAATAAATATAATTTAAATTAACACACACATAATAATTATATACAAATATTTTAATCCCCAAACCCAATGAGAATTATCATTAATACAAAGATGAAAAGATTTAAACCATAGGCCAGCTACATAACGTACAATCGCAACACCCTGCTTGGTTTTTCATTCTAAGGATAGACTATGGTCAGTGGTAAATTATGGAATAATTACATTCTATAAATAAGTATTAATTGATTTTAGGGATTATATTTTCACTCTAAATATTTATCACATGTGTTCTAGTTTTATAGATTAATTTTGTTCTCTCACAACTTACACAAATATCGATCTCGCGTGTTTTTGTGTTAGTTCATCAATTTCTATATTAGTTTATTCTAATTTAAGAACAAAATTAATTAATCATATTTTAAAAATTATAGTATATCATTTATAAAAAAATGAATAAGGTAAGAGGTTGATCGATTACTGAGATAACTACTCTTCTATGGGCGGTGTAGTCATCGAAGAAGCGAATTGCATTTGCAGTTGTTTTGAATGGTTATATCCCAATAACACTTATAATTTTGAGTTATATACCAAATAATTAAATAATAGAATAATTAAATTGAAAATAACAGAATAAATGGAAGTGAAAAATAATTTTATTGGAAAAACAACAATGCCACAACAATGAAGAAGAAATAAGGGCATTTTGGAGGAGATCCAAACTTGATAACTTCCCTTCTCAAATGATGAATTTAAATGGAAATTAACCACTTATCCTCTTCTAATAATCCTCTAATTCCGATACACTCCTATATAAATGTCAAAAAACAAATTTATAGATTAGATGGGAGGCTAGGTTTTAAGTGGTTTCTAGTGTGAATGGAGAAATTCATCCAAATAAATTAAGAAACATTTCAACACATTTTTAATAGTGAAAATGTGTGAACCAGATATCCTTCTAGAAGGGAGATTTGTGATAAAAAAAATTTCGATCCCATCTTTAAATTTTGTCCCAATCTAGTAATAGGTGTATAATTTATGGCCAAAATACTGAACTAATGTCCAATCTGGCGAGTGCATAACAACTTTGAATTTATATCCCATTTACTCCAGTCAGTTGTAAAATTTATCTCAATTTTCCTAAATGAAATTTGTATCACATTAAGTCAGGAACACATGTACAAAATTTTTATGTTCTAATAATATAGATGAAAATATTTATGTTTGAAATACTACAAAAAATTTTAAAGTGTAAAACAGGAATTTTCATCAAATTTTCAAATGAAGGATATATTCCCAAATATTTTATAGATGATCATATTTATCACAATGTGAGGAAATTATGTCATTTATTATCAGAAAAATATTCAATAAAAATGTGTTTTATCAACTCCCCCACACTTACCCTTTTGTACTCATGGAGAAAACCATATATCATGTAATCCATAATGTCGTGACAAGATATGCATGTTAATACTTCTCCATCCATAGAGGCAATATTGTAAAAATAAAAAACTCATTAAGAAATCAATATCAATAAATTTTAATGAATTTGTCTCATAATTTTCCTCAAAAATAATCCAGCGAGATTAATGACATTAATCATCGCAAAACAAGTTATGGGTCTACTATGGAAATAATTTCCCACATCTTTGTTTTCCAACCACTTCCTTTTAGAGTCTTGAGTTATCATATGACTTCAATAGAACCTCACCAAGATCTTGAATTTATATCTTCCTTTGAATTCCAACATATTCCAAATCCATTTTTCATTTCTTTATTTTCCAATAATCCTGATGCTCGACTTCCATGGGGAGATGACAGAGTTTCCCAAAAACAATATAAAATGGGGATATATTGAGGGTGGTGTTGTATGTTATCCTATAAGCCCAAAGTACATAATCTAAGGACTTACTCCAATTATTCTGGTTTGGATACATGGTTTTCTCCAAAATTTGTTTCAACTCACGATTTAAAACATCATCCTGGCCATTTTTTGGGGGTGGTATGGTGTTGATGTTTTGTGTGTCACCCCATACTTCTGAAGGAGCGAAGAAAATTTCTGATTGAAAAAGTGTGTCCCCTGATCATAGATGATATCCTTTAGTACTCCAAACCTACATAAACATTTTTCCTTGATAAATACCCATAAAACATGATAAGAATTAGTCCTAGTGGCCTTTTCCTCCACACATTTTCTCACATAATCAAAAGTGAAGAAAATGTACAAGAAACTAAATGAACTAAAAATATGACCCATAAAATCAATTCCCCAAACATCAAAATCCCAGATAATAATATGGGTTGTTGGGGAATCATTTTTATCCTAGAAATGTTCCCAATGTATTAGAAATGAGATGATGACTAACAAAACACATGGGCATCATGGAATAAACTAGTCCTATATAACATAGATCCTAAAATATTACTACCTATCTATTAGGATCCAAAGTGTGCCCCATGTGAAAGTTTAAGGTAGAAATGTAGAATAGACTCTAAATAATTATTAAAATCCCACCTTTGAATAAATTGATCACTAGACATATTCCATAGGTTGGGTTCATCCCACACATAAAACCTTGACACACACTTTAATTTTTAGACTTGATGTTTATTTAAATATAGAGGAATTTTAGAGGGAACAAGGTAGTTAAGTAAATCAATAAACCAAGGATGTGTACTTGATAGTGCATAAATATGCTCATCGGGGAATATTTCCTGACGTGGTACCTAGTCCAAGGCGTCAGCCTCTAGTGTGTGAGTAATTATACTCATGTGGTCTACCACTGGGTTTTTCAACACCTTATTTTCCATTATCTCAAATTCAAATTATTGAAGAAGGATCATCCATCAGATGTGTCTAGGCTTTGCATATGGATTCTTCAAGAGGTAGATCAGAGCTTCATGGTCAGACAAATAGACTACTTTAGATCCCATAAAATATGAAGGAAATTTATCTAAAGTTAATATGGTTTAAAGAAACTCATTTTCTGTGGTTTTGTAGTTTTATTGGCCTAAATCCAATGTCCTTAATGGATAGGTAATCACATGTGAACATCCCTCCATCCTCTTTGATAAGACCACTCCAACTGTGATGTTTGAAGAATCACACATAAGCACAAATGTAATTTCCCACTGTGGGGGCTGTATGATTGGTGGAGTGGTCAGATGCTTCTTTGTCTCGTCAGAGGAAGTCCTACAAGAGTTATTAAACACAAAATCAGAATCCTTTTGAAGTAATCGTGACATAGGTAGAGAAATCTTACTGAATAATTTGATGAAGAACTAATAAAATCATGCATACCATAAGAAAGATATAACACCACACACACGTGAAGGATAGTGTAAGGATGAAAAAATATATACCTTATATTTGTCAATATTTATCCCTTGTTTTGACATTACATGTCCTAAGACAATTCCATGATCTTCCAAGAAACATTACTTTTCAATGTTCAGGACTAGATTCTTCTCAATACAATGATTAAAATCCTTTTCCAAACTAAAGGTAAATTCATAAAATGAAGATCCATACACTATAAAATCATCTATAAATAACTCAATACAATTATCAATGAAATCTGAAAAAATAATCACCATGAATCTCTGGAAGGTGCCTAGGAAATTTCAAACCCCAAATGGAATCCTTCCATAGGAAAATATACCAAATGGACAAGTTAATGTTGTCTTCTTATGATCCTTTAGAGCTATAAGAACCTGTAAATATCCATTAAATCCATCCAATAAATAATAGTGTGTCTTCCCATCTAGTCTCTCAAGTATTTGATAAATAAATGGGATGTGAAATGGTCCTTGTGAGTGGATTGATTTAGTTTCATATAATCAGTACGCACATGCCAACTGTTTTGTACGATCATTGCAACTAATTTTTATCCCTCATACCTAACAATAGTAACAAAACATTTATTAGGAATAACATGAATAGGATTCACCCACTGGGAATCTGAAATTGGATAAATTATTCTTTGCTCAAGAAAATTTTCAACTTCTTCTTCAACCACATCCAGCAGTTTGGATTGAGTCTCTTCTGTGGCTGCCTAACTAGTGTATCCCCATTCTCCAAAACAATCCTATACATGAAAATAGAGGGGCTATTACCAGATATTTCAGTCAAGGTACACCTTATTTCACTAATTTTCTCACTAAAAATGTTCAAAAGATTTAGTTCATGTTCAAAAGGGATATTGTTAGAAATGATAACAGGTAATCTCTCAACACTTAACAAGAATGATTATTTTGATATTTGGTGGAAATAGATTGAGTTCTAATGTAGGGGGTGTTTTATGGATGGAGACATTGAAGGAATTGAAATATTCACACAATGGACTTTGGTACAAGAACAGAAATCATCAAAATCAGAGAATAATGCATCAAATACGTCAGCATACTCAACATCAAAGTCATAATAAGAGTGAATATGATAAAAATAGGATTATGAATGCATTTCAAAATAAAATCTTATAGAGTATTTTTCATTATCAATAGGTGTACATGTGAACTTATACAACAAACTATAATCAATTCTAATAATCTATCTAAGCATAAGTCAATAAAATTCTATGGGGTTTTTACTTGGTGGTTTAAAATGTAATATAACAAAAGAATAATGGTACTCTTATGGGTAATTCATGGAGCCCATAACATTAAATATAAAAAAAATTTCTCAAAACACCATGGAAAGTGTATCCTCATTGACATTTATGATCATTTTTGTAGTTTTTGAGGAAGGGACTACCTATGATTTTGGGAGCATGGGAACTTAACTGATCATCCTCCATGATAAGTATATATAAATATGCTATAATGATCATGTCTCTTACCCAAACAAGTACATCATTAATGAATCCCATGGGATATGTTGTAGCTATATTTTCCAACTTCACTACTACTTCCATAGGCTTTAATGCCCCAACCTATAAATAAGAGAATATGGAGTGAGAAACCCTGCTTACGGATGAACCTAAATCAAATAAGTAATCAGAATAATGTAACTCCCCTATGGTGCATGGTATAGTGAATGTCCCCAAATCCTTTCAATTTTTTTAAATTTATAGAGTTAGTGCAATGAGTGCTAAAAATTTACTTCCAAGATTTATCCTATAAATTTCCTTGAGACCTCAACGATTGGTAAAAAGTTATTGTCATAATTTTTCATACCTGGGGATTTTTTTAATGGCATCAATTAGAGGGATATTTATCTCCACATGCTTGAATGTTTCCAAAACCTCTTTTTTCAATACCTCTTCATCCATGTTTTTGGCTTGAACAACTCTATTTGGAAATTGAAGGGGTTTAGGAGTAATATCATTAATCTTTACTTACCTTTATCTTTCTCCTTGGGTTCCTCATTTGTTGGAATAGATGAGGGATTATCTAGGGTTGAGGTAAATCTAGGTGGAATGATAGGGGAAAATGTATTAGTTATTTTCATCCCACTTCTAAATGTGATGGCACTGACATTTCCCTTGGGATATGGAGTAGGTTGGGAAATATTATTTTCATATTTATTAATTACCAGTTCATGGAGGGAAGTGGAAATCTGGCCTATTTTATTCTTCAACTCCCTAAGCTTTGAACCATGGATCTTCATCTCATACTGTTGATTATGAACAATTTGTTTCGAGAAGATCATCGGTATTATACTGTACCATGGGTTAAGAAGTCCCTTTTTGTTAACTTGTTGATGATTGAGCTTCAAATGTATTTTGGGGTTGTTGGAAACCCTATTGTTAAAGAAGAGGCTGTTGGATGTTTTGTTGAAAAGGGGGATTTGTTGTTTTCTAGAGCCATACCATATGTATGATTGATTCTTCCACCCTTAGTTGTATGTTGAAGAAAAGGAATCATACTTCTTCTCGTGATTTGGTTGTTATTACTGTTGATATGCACTCATAGGGAATTCTGCAGAACAATCTTCTGTCTCTTGTAGTTGGTAGAAACAATTAGTTGGTTGGTTTGTTTCAGTGTAAATCCCATAAGGCTTTATTGGATAGGGTTGTAATGTCTTTTGAACCAAAGTAATATATCTCACCATAGTGGTCAATTTTTTCAATATATTATCAATCAAATGATTTTCAATGGAAGAAGGACTTACCTGATGTACTCCTCTAACATGTGGTGTACCTCGATTGCCAAATTATGGGGAATTTTGTGCAATATTTTCGATCAATGGATGTGCAACTGCTAATGTTTTGTCGACCATTTACCCACCAATTTTGGAATCCACCATGATTCTCTCTATAGGTTTTATGCCTTCATATGATGTATTGAATGAAGATTTTTTCACTGATTCGGTGATGTAGGAAACTTTCACACAACTTCTTGAATCACTCACAGTAGTTATACATTGACTCCTCTTATGCTTTATTGATCCCTGAGATATATTTTCGAATGGAATTTCTTATTGATGTTGTAAATAATATCTACAAGAAAATACATTTTAAATCATTCCAACAAGATACATATTCTTGTGGTAAATAATGCATTCATTATTTTGCAGTTCTATCACATGAGAATGCTAATTCTCTTAGTTTTATTTGATCTTCAGAGACATTTCATGTTTTAAGTGTTGAGAAAACCATATTAAATTCATTTAGATGTTTTTTTGGATCCTGACCATATAATCCATGAAAATTTGGAAGTAGGGGAATTAACCTACATTTTATTTCAAATCCCGATTCGTGGTTTGGGTATGTAATATAGTTTGGTTGATAGTTAATTTCAGGTGAAGGTAATTATTCAATTGTTCTATTAAGTTATTTTTTATTTATTTGTCCATTTGTTCATTTTTATGTCTTAATTATAATTATTTCCAATTTTAATTTTAGCATAATGGAGGAATTCTTCTACTAGGTGAATGTTAAAACTTCCCATAGATTGAAACTGTCTAATTCAATCCCTACGGTTATGTTCAATGTTAAGGTATATTTCTAATATATCCTTGGGATTTTATCATGTCATAAATCAAATAAAAAGAAAAATTTAATGATGAAAAGTGGACCATAATAAAAAAATTAAGAGTTTGAGTTGATGGTCCCATAAAAAGAAAAACAAAGATAAAAAATTGAAAACATGAAAAAGGGGAAAGTAGAAAGAAATAGGTGAAGAAAATAATAAATTGAAAAATAAAAAAATACCTCTAATTATATTAATAGAATACTTTCCTACCTAAAAAAATCCAATTTGAATGTCGCTATCGTGGGTTCTCTCAAATGATGTTCGATTCCGGGTTATTTAGGTGCAGTAGAGTGGCTGGACAAGGTTGTAACTCAAAGGTGGAAGTTAATTAAAAAAAATATTAAAGGTATTTTGAAATAAATATAAAATTAATAAACAATACTCAAAATTATGGGGGGTTCTATTTATAATGCTATAAGAAGTCTACAGGAAGAAGATTGACTTTTTTTTAAATGTGATTGAGAAAACGCAACAAGAAGTTTTTTTGGAAAAATATTTTTTAAAAGGAAAAATCAATCTAAATATACCTCTTCAATTAATTATAAATAATTATAATTTAAATTAAAACGAACTTAATTATTATCAAATGATTTTTTAGTCCTCTAATCCTATGAGAATTAACTTTACCACAAATATGAAAAGAGATAAAACTTAGGCTAGCTTCAGAATGTGCAATCGCAATAACCTGCTTTGATTTGAATTCTAAGGATATATTATAGTCAGTGGTAAATTAGGGAATAAATATGTTCTATAAATTAAAAATTAATTTATTTTAGCGATTATATTTTTACTCAATAAATTTATCTCATGAGGTCTGGTTTTACTAATTCAGTTTGTGCTCTCAAAATTTATGCAAATATCAATCTCATGTGTTTTTGTGTTAATTGGTCAATTTATTGATTAGATTATTATAATTTAAAAAGTAAATTCATGTATCATGTAATATGAATTAAATTATCTCCCACATTCAAAATAAATAAATTAAAAGGGAAATATGTCAATCGATTACTAAGAAAACTACTCTTCCATGGGTGGTATAGTCATCGTAGAAGCAAATTTAATTTGCAATGGGGAAATTTGGTTAAATAAATTAAAGAAATATTCACCAGCTTTTTTATAGATAAAACCTGTTAACAATCTATCCATATATTATTTTTATTAATGAGAAATTGTTTTTTATATCTCCTCTCCATATTTGGGCCCAATCGAACCATTAATGTAGAAGTTGTGGCCCAAATACTGAACCGATGTCTGATCCGGTGAGTCCATACCATCTTTCACTACATAGACCTTTAACTAAAATCAATTGCTAGATTTTGTTGCATTTAATGAGTTACAGTTTTATCCCATTAATTCAAGAACACATTTACAAAATGTTATATTCAAATAATTCATATAAAAATATTTATGTCTCGAATTCTTTAGTAAATTTTAATGTGTAAAACTGGAATTTCCATCGAATTTTCAGATGAATGAAATAATCTAAAATATTTTATAAATGAACATATTTAAAACAATTTCAGTAAATTATGTTATTTATTATAAACAAAATATTCAACAAAAATGGGTTTTATTAGTAAAATTTTAAGGAATACCTTATCTCTGACTTCAAACTCCAAATCTCATTAACGATTATCACCATGTAACTTCTGTAGACTCTCATAAATTTTAATGTTCCACTGAATAGTTTGAATCATCTCTGTTAATTATAAGCCCAAAAAAATTATGAATTCTTACTTCTTTATAATATTTTCAATTTCTACACCTTTTCCTAAACATAGCCTCATAGGGTGCCACTTGAATTCTAGAATGGAAAGTTTTTTTATATGATAAATATAACTTGGGATTTTGTTTATCCCAACCTCCTTTTAAATCCATTGAATAATATATCAATATATCCATCAGTTTTTAAATTTAACTTTTTGATTTACCATTAAAATGAGGATAATAAATGGTACTAAAGAATAAATTTTTTTCCAATTTTGGTTGAAGATATCTCCAAAACATCATGGTAAACCTCATAATACTATCTAATACAATGAAAAGTGTTACACCATATTGACTTACTACTTCCTTTATGTAAATAAAGGAATGTTTTTCAAGTGTGAAATCTTTTAATATAGAAATAAAATGAGATAACTTTATAAGGTGGTCAACTATAAGCTAAATTTCATTATAATCTTTAGATGTAATGGGGAGTCATATGATGATATCCATGGTGATCTCTATACCTCACTATAGAAATACTATAGCGGCGGCTAGACTATAGCAGCCCTGATACTATAGCAGTGGAGGTACTGTATCAGGAACTGTAGTGGCTGTACTATTATAGCAGCTTGGGTAATGTCGTAGTATTATTCACCGAAGGGCCATTTGGGATAGGAAATGGGATTTTAGGCCTTGTATTCGGACCACTTGGTCTTGGGACTTCAGGATATGTAATGGGTCTCCCTTTACCCAATATGAAAGTGGTATTTTCTTTAAATAAATAATGAGGCTTTGTCCCCAACCTTTAAAAATATTATGTTATTATTAGAACACGTATTCATTTTCTGAATATTATAATTCCATCATTCTCGATATTTACCTCCATAATATTCCCTATCATATTTTTTAGCTTCATATTCTCCTTTTATACCTCATTTATCTTTTCATGTATGGTTGGTTTCTCCTTTATTTGGGAAATATAGGTTTTACTCCACCCCTTATGATTTCAAGTTCTATCCATTGAAAATCCAAGAGTATTTGGTCTCCTCCTCTCCTTTTCATGGATATTGTATCATGATCCGTCATACCCAATGTATCAACCACCTTTTTTCCTTCAAAGTGCGGTAATTTATTGAGATTTCATAATCCTTGATCAAATATAACCATATCCTTTAATGAATGTTTAACCCCTGTAATGTGAATATATTATTTAGGGTATTATTATCATTATATATATCACCCTTTTCACCATAGAGATAATACCTCAATATATTTAATAAAAATATTACTATTTCGTGCCTTAAATCATGTGTGGGTTAATGTTTCTCATGGTAATTTAATATTTATGAGTCATATGCTACAACCATGTTATTTTTCATGAGAAAAAATTCCAACCCCTTATTTGATACATCATTATATATCAAAAACCCTGCTAAACTATATGGTATTGTGATTATAACTAAAGTGACCAACTATCTCTTAATCTCATTGAAATTTTAATAACCTTCATTTATATAAATGTACTTGACTCCCTTTATAGTTAACATGGTTAATGGATTGGATATCCAAGAGAAATATCTCACAAAGTGTTGATAATATCCATACAACTCCAAAAAAACTATAGATCTTTGTTATAGTGGTTGGTTTGGGACATTGTTTATTTACCACCATATTTGAAGGATCCATAGATATATCTTTTATCTTGATTACATGACCCAATAATAATTCCTTTTTTAGCCATAATTCACACTTGATAGATTTGGAATAAAAATTCCCTCTTCTTAACGTTTTTAGAACTATCCTCAAATGATATTCATACTCTTCCTTTATATAATAATAAATGAGAATATTCTCTTTAAATACTAACATAAATATTTCAAGGTAATATCTAAATACTTTTTATAAAATCAATGAGTATAATAGGATAATTGGTAAGTATGAATGACATCACTATTAATTCGTAGCATTGATATGTTTTGTAAAAGGTTATCTTGGGTGTATCTTCCATTTTGACTCTTAAATGGTGATAACCAGATCAAAATTCAATCTTAGAGAAATATTTGATCCCCTTATAGTTGATCAAACAAGTCATCAATACAAGGTATAAGATATTTTTTCATGATCATAGTCTTGTTTAATTCATGACAATTAATGTAACGATGAATCAATCCATCATTCTTATTAACAAAGGGGATCAGTAAAAACCATACTGAATCACCCTGGTTTATAGAATCCTTATATATATTTTCTTGTATTTTTTTATTCAATTCATCCAATTTATTATAGCTCAATCTATCAGGATTATTTGATATGGGTATATAACTAGGTTTCAGTTTAATTTAAAACTCGGCCACATGATCGGGGGTAAGACTCAGAAACTATTTAAGAAATACATCAACAAATTTCCAAACAATCATCATATATTCAATGTTGATTTTTTTCCCCAACAATTTGTGCTAAAATCCCCTCATTATTTGGTATTCATACCAATATAATGGAAATAATATCTATATGGGTTCATTTTAATACTAGCACTGATATATGATCAAAGGTTGATTTTGGATATTTAATGTGACTTACCTATCCAAATAATTAATATGTGATCTATCTAAAGGGTTCTAATCCATGACCAAAATCAAATTAAATTCAAAGAAAGGAATAATTATAATATTATAGAATGTATATTCCCATTAACATTTATTTGGGAATATTTATATAATTGATATGCAGTCATCACAAAAATGTGATTTTTCACCATAATATATTTTTAATTCACTAGGATGGTGATTTTTTCATCATTATATTTTTTAGATATAATGGATTGGTTAGAACTATAATCAAATAAAAAATTCAAAGTTCTAGAGTGGATGATAAATGTTATTTTGAGAACATTGTTTTTATGAACAACTTTAATGGTTATGATTGTAAAGGATTTCCATTATTTCTTGTCTTAGGAGGTTACTGAAGTTCATTATCACCATTAACCCATGGATTTGTGCATTGATCTACATAATTCTCATACTCTTTATAATTGAAGCATTGGATTGTGGGTAGGATATTTGGTTGGGCATTCTTGTCCTTTATAAAATTGACTAGCCTCCTTACCATTTATTGGTAATTTAATATATAATGTAAATCTTTTCCAAATGTAAAAACTCTTCCCCACCCATTGAGGAAATTTAAACCATGCTTATTTCCACATTTTCATCTTGTAGGAATATTAGGTTTTCCCCTTATTATTCATCTGAGTTTTTTGGTAACTCTATTTTTCTTTTATAGCCCACAAACTATGAGAATAATGGGTGTGTATAATATTTATTTTTACCTTGAAGGAACATCAATAAAATTTATTCATTGCTACCAAAGTCTCATAAATGTAATTCCTTTCGATTACATGGTTTTAAGCCACTAGAAAAATAATCGATCTTTTTTTAGTGTTAGTGATAATAATAAATGAGTACGTTTAAAGTCTTCTGAAGTTCACTTCATATATAAAAATGGTTCCATCCTTATTTTATTTAAACTATAATAATTATCTCTCCATTTTCATACAAAGAGTGTGAGGAAAATATTTATTGAAGAATATTCTTGGAACTCATCCCAATAAATAGATTCATCTTCTTCCTTTTGATTTGTATTCCTCATGAATGTCCACCATTTTTCAACCTCATCTTAAAAATGATAAATATCTAATAAAACATTCTCATGTTATGAGCACTATATATTAGAAAATATATTATCTATTTTGTTGATCCATTTATCATAAATTAGTGGGTTGGAAGACTCGCTAAATGAAGGTGGACGTTGATGCATAATGGATTCGATAATGAGTTTCTCCTTCCTTAGTGCATTTTTGAACCCAATAAGGTTTGTTTAATTATTTATAGCATAAGCTATTTGAGTGATCATTACCGTAATATTTTATACACCCATCCTATACAATTTTTTGTTAGAGAAATCACTGCATTGTACATCATATCCATTGTTAAATAAGTTCTTTTTGTCTCCATAATTTACATGAATAAATCAAAGTTAGGGATGAGAATACTTAAATTAATAAATATATAAATGGAAAACTATTAACCTATATGGGATACCAAAAAAATTCATATATATCCTAACTTATGAATCTCCAGGATTCAATCTAGGTTATGAATGGTTATTTTTCTATTAGGTTTTCAAAATAATATAATTACATAATCAATTTATATAACCATATCTTAAAATAATTCCCAAACGGACATAAAGTGTAAAAAAATTACCCAAAGAATATCTCTTGAGAGTTTCTAACCAAGAGTTTAGTTAGGCCCACTTGTTATGCAACAAGTAAATATTGATTTAATAGCCAACCAACCTATTTTTAGTATTATTATCCCTAGTTTCATCTTTTCAATAGCCTATATGCACTTATAGTATCTAGGTGGGGTTTCATTTATAAGAAACCATACATTCTTTACAATACCAAATTTTTTTATGTTTTCCTATGCTTATTCCTCGGGTTTTCACTAATGTTTTATCATCCAAATCCATAAAAATAACTAAACCATACTCTGATAGAAACTGATATAACTTAGTCATACATACATTCCTACAAAAATGATTTTACTTGAATATTAATTTAATATCACATTTAATCACACCCCAAAATGTAAAATTTTAGTTCCATTAGATATTAGATAAATAGTAATATTATTTTTAATCATTTTAAACAACTCCCAAAATAGCCTTTTCACATGATATCCATTAGAAACATAAATATTAATAAACATCTTCCAAACATTGGGAAAGGAAATATTAGGAAGGGTGTTATTAAATTATCATTAAAGGTAAACATAATATATAACAATCAAATATCATAAGTGATCATAACTTAAGTATGTGGGTTTCAGAATGTAATCAAGGTTATTGTAAAAAACATTAAGAAATCATACCCAAATAAACATGGATAATAATTTATAAATCAAGGAATAAGGATATGAGAATAACACAATACATGAGTCATCATTTTGTGGTTATGTTTCATGGTATATGAATTTGGCAGAAACATAGGCATATAAATTATATCATAGTGGATCAGTTATCATTAACATGTGTCCCATAACATATTGGATCATGTGTCACTACTCATATACCATAGTGAATCAAGAATCACAAATCACATCCCATAATTATAAAATTATATATGAACATTACTTAATGCATTGGAGGGATATAATGGACCATCCCATCACATAATGATAAACCATAATTGTGTGTTCCATATGAAAGCATTCATAATTACAACATTACTTGATTAACCGATTGAAAAAAGATTAGTTTCATGAAAAACATCATTGAAATATTTCCACAATCCATATATAAAAATAAGGTGGATGGAATCATAGTAACTTTTTCCTGTGGAATCATAAGAAATATTAAAGGTAGTTGAAATAGATAAAAAATTATAATGTCATTAAGTAATTACTTCAAAAAGATAAAACATTTATTATTTATTAAATTTATTTGAAAAATATATTGTTTTTAAAACCATAAAAACGGATTTCTTTAAAAAAAATTATTATTATCAAGAAATAATTTCAATGAATAATAGATATTATAGTGAGAAAGTGGTGTCATGTGGAAATGTTAAAAATATATATTCTTTTCATACATTGTAAGGAGAGTAAAAGTTAGTAGAAAATGAATCATGTCAAAAAATTAAAAATATTCCTTTAAAAAAATTTCAAAAAATAAAAAATATATATAATGAACATAATAAATTTTTTAATATGAGATAAGGACATCCATAAAACCATCTAACCACTATGTAGATGGATGGGAATGATTCCTGGTAGAAAAAAAAGAGTCGGCATCTCTTTCACTTACAATAATCACATCAAGTAAATTATGAATGGAATTTAAATAGTGAGAGTAAATTTAAAACCATAATAATAACTCATGGAGAGGAAATTGTAGGGGTTTGAGGGAAATAATATTCATTATCCCCGTATAGAAATCCATTCATGAAAAATCTTAGTATGAAAATTATATTATTAAAAAAACTCTTACTTTGACTCCTATATCTACGATGGAACTCTACCATCCTATATAATAAACATGACCATCTTAATGTTTATTTTTTAGCATTATTATTAACTATAATATTTTATTTTCTTCATTAATAAAAATTTCTTAGAAGTACATTAGTTGGTTTCAGTTTGTTTTTATTATTACATGTTAGTAATTCTGTTTTTTTTCATATGTGTTTTTTAATGGTGATGTTAATACTTACAATTTTGATATAAATATAAACATTCCTAGATTATTCATGGTACTAGAATAAATGTTCTATAATCTTGTATAGAGTTCCATTCTCATCCAAGGAGAGATATAGTTATGATTCACAATCTATGGGTGAGTGTTTTTATGAAACTGATTGTTCTATTATAATATCATTTTGACATAATTGTAATGATATTATATAGATGTTACTAAGGTTATGAATCATATTTGTTGATTGGTTCATGAAAAATATAGAGAAAAATAGGTTAGGGAGAAGATAATATTTGTGTTGAGGGCTTGAATCTTCTCTTAGAGGACCCATTGGAAATAGATAATTGTAGGCTCTTTCTTGTGACCAGAATTTTCCAATCCTGGAAGATAACTATAAGAGAGAAAACATGTTCAGGTATTCATGACTAATTAAAATTATAGGAGTGGTTTTGAGTGGGTGTAGGTGATCTCTTTTTATATGTGAAAATGGTGGACATTCCCTTGGAAAATAATGTTAGGCGAAAGGTAAGGAAAGAATCACATTAAACTTATGAGAGTTAGTTGAGGAAATATGGGTGAGATATTTCAAATTGAATTTAATACCTAAAAAATGAATTCTATAATTTTTCAATAACATTATATTTTTTAATTATTTAAATTTAACCCTTTTCAAAGATTAATTTTTTTACCATATACTTTAAAAAAAAAATTACCCCTCTTAAAAAAATTTAATGTGATGATTCCAAATTTATACTTCATTTAATCAAATTCAATTTCCAAATATGATAAATTTAACTTTTAATGGAAAACATATAATTTACAAATAAACTATTTTTTGTATAATATTTTCTCTTAAATATTTAGTATTATGAATCATCTTCCAAATCAATAAAAAAGTAAATAAGTGTTAATATATTTGTTTATTCATGTAAATTATATAATATAATATCATAATTTAAAGAATATATATTTTAGTTATTTTGAAATTCATAGAATATAAAAACAATTTTTATAAAAATATATATTTTAAACGATGAGTATTATTTTATTCCTATTTAAAATTATTTATTTATTTACTAACCATTATTTTTATTATTATTAATACCCTTGTATTGAAAATAAACACTATTATATTTTTGAAATTAAATTTTATAAAAATGATAAATTTATAAAAATACACAGTATTTTATGAAAAATAGTTCTTCAAAAAACATCTCATTTTAACATTAAATAGTTTATCTTTCAAATATTTAATTCTATAATTACAATAATAATAAAATATTTCTTTTTATTTTCATAAATGTATCAAATAATTATACAGTAATAATCTTGTTTATATGTGATACATAAAATATATTTCTATAATATTTAATTAAATATTATATTTTTTGTTATATATTATTTATGAATTATATTATTTTCAATTTATTACTAATTTCAAAACTCTATTATGCATATTGGGTACTTTTATAACTAATGATCATATGTCCATTGACCATATACCCATCATCCGTGTGTCCAACGGCCATACATCGAGTGTCTATATGTCCAACATTCTAATTTAATGACCATATTTCTTTCCAATATCTATCCTTACACCCAATAAAAAAATAACTCATTCTATTCTTTTACATATTTATCAACATGGGTACTAGGTTTATAATTCTCTTTATTCTTTTTGTAGTTGTGATTGAAGTTATGATCTTCATGGAAAACATCCAGGATAAATATTATATGTTCATGGTATTTCTATTTACTTTGGAATTTATTCGACTTCTAATTTTACTTATTTTTGGTTGTTCTTCTATTCACATTATTTATTTATGTTTATAAAATATTATATTTTTTTATCATAATAAAATGTATCATAATTTTTTTTAGTTTAATGTTTTGTATGAATTAATCTATTCAATGTCATATTTATTTGTAGAAAAATATATAGTAAATTCATTGGGTGTTACAATAAAATAATGTGTAAATGTATAGAATTTAAACACATTAAATCTTGATTAGCTAAATCCTAAAAATTAACAAAATAAATGTTTTTTTCGGTTTTCATAAAATATGATAAGTTCATATTTGAAAAAAAATACATTTATCACGTTTAAACGTAAAAACCATGACATCATCACATTGCTGGGAAATACTAATTAAATTATGTTTTAAACATTCAATATATAAAACTTTTTAAGAACCCAATATTGATTTTAAAGAGGTATTTAAAGGTAATATTACATATATATATATATATATATTAAATATTTAGTGTGACACGCCTATTTCACTTGGGTATTTTATTTTATATCGGTTATTATTATTTTAGGGTAAGTAAATTTTTTGGAATTTTCAGGCATACAATTTTGAATTTGTACAGTTTTTCTTCAAGATTATGGTCAAGAATAGTTAAGAATACTATTTGAATAGTAATGTAATGTGATTAAATTCATGATAGTTTGATTTTATAGGGTTGTTCAATGGTTATCTGAATCGTTTAGGTTTCCCTGGTGAATCGTGAGGCTATTTTTGATTGTGCGGGTAACCCACATGATTGTTTTGTGGTTAAGGTGATCTTTGAATCCAAACCATGTGAGGTGTGGAAGTTCTATCCAATATCTCTAACATGGTTGGAACAAAGTTTCCTTAACCATTTTTATATTAATTTTATCTTCATATATTTTTAAAATTATTAATTTATTGGTTTTTCTGTAGTTGGACTTAAGGCATTTGGCCTTTCTTTTCCCCTACTCTCACTTGGCTAACCTGGGATGCATGAAGGGAGATACTCCCCTCCTTTACCCTTTGATTGCAGGACTTTTATTGTAACATTCCAGGTAAATAAAGAATAAAACATTTTCATATTTATTGATATTTACGAATTAAATATTAATTTTACTTTCAAGGGCTTTATATGTTAGATAGCGTACCCGATACGCAAGAAAGAGTTTCTTTGAGATCTTACATTGCACACTACTAATAAAATAATATTATTTTAAATGGTAGTTAACACGTAGCCGTTTTATTGGAAGTAATGACTAGAAATAACTAAAATAATATTATATATGTTTGTTAAATGTTTTTAAATTTATCTAATAAAAGATAAAGACTTAAAATACGGAAAGAATTCAATTTTAGGCATATATACCCTAATTTTCACTAAAGGTTCACTTATCGCCTTTTGATGGAGAACCGTCATTAAATATAGTTTTGGTCACTTTTATACATTCTATTGGACCAAATAAAACTATTCTTTATAATCAGGACATCAAAATTTACTTTGTGTAAATTTTTGGTATTTTTCCGATAAAGTTCATTTTTTAATGAATAGTGAAAAATGTTGTATTTTAATTCAAAATCACTTTTTAATCTAATTTATTTATATGAATAGATTATCTTTTGAATTTTTCTTAAAGTTCAATTAGATTATATTTTTAACATTTAATCCAATAGCGGTCATTGGAATTGATTTCATTTTGAAATTTGACTTAATCTAGTTTCAATCTTTTGATAATTATTGTTTCATAAAAACACGCTATTTGTCATGATAGCGGGAATTAATTATTAAATTAATTAATGTAACTTATATTATTTTAATTTTTTAAAATAGACATCATTTTTGAATTCGGAATATCAAATATAGCTTAGGGTGAAGTCTTTGTATTTTTCTGAAAAACATCAATTTTTGATAAATAGTGAAACCACTAAGTGGTACTTAAAAAACTAATTTTATTCGTTTAAATGAACTTTTACCACCTCTGTGTTTTGAATTTCAAAAATCCAACATACATGGTTGTCACTAAGAAGTAAAATGTGGTTCAATGGTATTAAAATAATTTTTTGGTGAATAGTAACTTGTAAGTTTATTAATCGCGATTAGAGGTAATTAGTGCAATTTAAGGTATGAATAATGTTTAAATAATATGAAATGAACTTTACAGATGTCCTACCCTTATTTTATGAGTCATGGCTGACCAAGACAATCCATGGGTCAACTTGGGGACCCCATGGAGTCACTTTGGAAGGAAAATGACATTAATATCTTTTTATTTAATGTTAAAGTAAAAATGTCACAAACATGAGTTGTTTTACTAAAACAATTTTGAAGTGGGTTTATAGAAGTCATATTTTAGACTATAAATATTAATTAGAAATTTAAAACGATTTCCTACATCATGATATTTTTTTTATAATTTTTGGACATTAAATAAATTAAAGTATTTATGACATCATGATGATGCAGCGATTACCTCATTATTTAAAGATTTAAATAAAATGAAACGATAATGTAAAATCTAAGCCTAGACATGTAAAAAACCTATTGGATGGGTGTATTTAGAACCATTATAACCTTATCCTCTAAATTTATAATTGTGGGACCTTTTTATCCGAAAATCATTTTATAATAATGTAACCTTTTATAACTTTCCAAGAGTGCCCCTCCTCTTCTCTTATAAAAGGCCACCACCTCTACCTCCTTACCCACACCTCTAAATCCTTTGGATCGTCCAAGATCTGCTCTTTTTGTATCTCCACATCCCTATCTTACTCCTTGTAGCCTCACTTTGGGCAGAAGTCTTCCCAAGGAATCCTTTGAGCTCAAATCTAAGAGAGTTACCCAATTTTAAGGTAATGTCTTCACTTGTGTTCTTTTGTTTTATTTTGCTTCTCCAACCCCCTAAACTATTTTTATTAATCTCTTTTGTAACAAATCCAGTATCTTCAATATACTAGTATTTTGTTATAAGATGTATTCAAGCTACACTTACACACACCTTCGTCTAATGGTTAAAGAACATACTATTTCTGTGGTTGGCAAATTTCTGCCTCACGAAACGATGATTGTTCAATATTTTTTTAACACCTTTAATGGTGGCCATTAAGAAGTCACTATATTTATATATGATATATATTATGTTTATGGTTTCCTTAAGCTTCTGTATTTTTCATTTATGGAATATCTTTATGGCTTCCATTATTGGTATATGCAATATCTTTATTTTAGGAAGTGTAGACTGCCACCTCTCAAAGAGATTTGATTCGTTAATTCCATATGTGGGACGTATAAAGGATGGATTTAAAGTTATTATATATGATGTTATACTAGAATAATAATATACCTTTATATCATTATTATTTCTTTCCATTAAAATATGAGATAGAAATGAATGTAGCGTTCATGCGTTCGTACGGCTTACCGTCTGCATGAACGGTGCATTTCATTTCTTATCCCCAAATGTAATGTACTATTATAAGTACATATATATAATGGATACATATGATGTATGTTACATATAAACTGTTAATATAATTCTGGAATTAAAATATACATATCTCTCATTTAGTTTTATTTCCATTAATATGACATAGAAATGAAAGTAGCGTTCATGCGTACGTACGGCTTACCGTCTCCATGAACGGTGCATTTCATTTCTTACCTCTAAATGATTATGTAATATTATAAGTACATGTATATTCAGTATATATATGATATATATGATATCCAAATCATGAATATCATTCTGGATATAATGAACCTTTGACCACACGAACAACATGTAATTGTAAGAAGTGCACTGTTGACTTAAGAACCAAATATCGACAAAACAAACATTAGTAACTTAAATGATTAAATAATGTTTATGACATGGTAATAAGTGATATGAAAGTAATAATGAAATTGAAAAAGGTTCTTAAGCAAGTATAAATTAACTCAATTTTACTATTCAGGACGTTAAAGAACGATAGGGTCATGTCGGACCTGAGGTAAGGGAACTTTTTAACCCAATTTTCGTTCTTTGGGTTAATATCCTACATTCAAATTAAGTCATGATATTATTTTGTCCTATATTGTATTTGTAAATTCTTTATGTGTACTTATAGTGAATACAAATAATAGATCTATTTTATTTAAAAATGATCTTTGTAAGGGACTTCGTCTCAATCTCCTTTCATTGAGGCATATTTCATTTTATACGCAACTTTCTTTTATACGGTGTATAAACCCCTTTGACTTTTAATTTCATACAAAATGAATCTTTTTATATGAAGAGTTTTACAAAACAACATAAAGGAATGTTTATTTTAACATACACGATGACAATGACCTTTTCCGCTGCAACGAGTATTATTTGGTCTTTGGCTTCCTCAACAAGCTGTAATGTTTTTAAGATGAAATAAATACCATATAGTCTTTTATGTATTTTAGTATTGAAAATGGTTTTTGTAATGGATTTGTTATGTAAATATATTTATGTTATATATTGTGATCAAATTGTGGAAATGTTTTCTTTCCATAATATTTGTTTTCTGTCTTATGATTTTATAATGGTACTTCGACATTTGACAGGTGGTTACGTGATAAACCATATGACGGGTGGTGTCGTGAATACCAGGATGGGTGGTTATGTTATAACCTCCAATGCATTGGGTTTGGAAGTTGGCCTTATGGCTATTCCATTAAGCGATATGTGTGGAAGTCAACCGTATGGTTATTCTATTTTAAGTATGTTTATGTCCCAAGATACCTTTATATGTTATGTGATCTTTATATGGGTTTTATTGTAATCATTTGGTTACAAAGGGGTATGTAATGATATTTTATTCAGTGAAGAGTTTTTAATACTTCATAAAGGTGAAAATTATTACTTTGATAAAGTATACATGGTTTACTTGTTGTTTTGATAAACTAACAGTTTTCATTCTTTGTGTTCCCTTACTAAGCTTTTTACGCTCACCCCAAGTTTTTTGAAATTTTTTTCACAGGACTTAATGTGGAATATGGTCAAGGATGGGATCAAGGGAAAATCATGCTATATAAAACATAGAACTAGACATGTTTCTTTTTAAGAGTTTTTATTCTATGGAAACTTAGTGGAAGTGTCTACTTTGTAATATTTTGAGATGTAATAGTTATGTCCTAATTCTCTAAAACTCTAAACCTGAAAAGATCTTCAATGTGAATTATTCATTTAATTCAATATTAAGTAAGGTTTAAGGCCAAGGCCTTATAGTTGGTATCAGAGGTCGGTTTAGATAACTTTAGGAGTTATAATTCTATTAAATGATTATCAAAATATGTATTTTTTATAGTAAAATTGAAATGATATAGCATTTAATGATTACCATGTTTCTTCTCCTAAGATATATCTTTGTTAAGAATGGTTTTTCATAGAGGAAACAAAACAGATTTTCTGGGAAGGCATAGAGAGGAAAATGACCTTTAAAATCAATATCGTGAGATGGTCAGAATCAGAACTAAACAGTTTTTTCCAGTGATGGCTCAGTTGAATCACGTTACTACCGAAGGAGTTGAAAAGAAGATTGGTGAATGCTCCAGTTTTGGAACTTCCTTCCAGGAATGGTGATTTTGTTATCTACAGTGATGCTTCATTGAAAGGACATTATTATGTCCTAATTCATAATGATCAGGTAATTTCTTATGCTTCACAATAGTTGAAAACTCACGAGGTAAATTACCCTACACATGTTTTGGAATTACCTGCTGTTTTTTTCACTTTAAAAATTTGGAGGCATAATTTATATGGAGTAAAGTGTGAAATATATACCGATCAAAAAAGTTTAAAGTATATATTCACTAAGAAAGAATTGAACATGAGATAGAGGAGATGGCTAGAATTAATCAACGATTATGATTGTACAATTCATTTCCATCCGAGAAAAGAAAATAAAGTGGATGATGCTTTGAGTCGAAAAAGTAATGCTTCATTAGAAATGTTTCATTTGGAACATGATACTTTGGTTAAGGATTTGATGAGATTTTGCATAGAAGTTGTTGGTGCAGGATGTCCTTCTGTTTTGTTTCAGGTATCCGTGAAATATTCTCTATCAGACAGAATCACGCAAGCACAGAAGAAAGGCAGTGAGTTGTAGAAAAAGGTAGAGCTGGTTCAGAAATGTAGGTTGCCTGAATTAAACATTGATAATGATTGTGTTTTCAGATTTGGGAAGATGTTGTGTGTGCCTTGTGATTCACAGTTGAAGAGAGAGTTGTTATGTGAAGCTCATAGTTCTCCGTTTTCTGTTCATCCTGGCAGTACTAAGATGTACAGAGATCTGCAAGAGTATTACTGGTGGGATGGAATGAAAAGAGATATTGCTGATGTTAAAGTGAAGTGTTTGACATGTCAACAGGTTAAAGTAGAGAAGTAGTTACCGAAAGGGATGCTTCAGCCTTTACCAGTACCAGAGTGGAAGTGGGAGAATATATCCATGGACTTCGTTGTGGGATTGCCGAAGACACCTCGAGGTAATAATGAAATCTGGGTTATTATTGATCGCTTGACTAAATCTTCTCATTTACATCCTATTCGAGATACTTTCTCTCTAGATAAAATTTATTGATTGTATCTTAATGATATAGTCAGGTTACATGGAGTTTTACTCTCCATTGTGTCCGATCGTGATCCTAGGTTTACTTCTAACTTTTGGAAAGGCCTTCAGAAGTCGTTGGGTACTGAATTAAATTTTAGTACAGCTTTTCATCCGCAGTCATATGGGGAGTCAGAACGAAAAATACATACTTTGAAGGATATGCTACGTGCTTGTTCGATGGATTATCAGGGAAGTTGGGACCAACATCTTACTTTGGTTGAGTTTTCTTATAATAACAGTTCTTATTTCAGTATACAGATGGCACCATTTGAGGAATTATATGGGAAGCAGTGTTGAACTCCAACTTTCTGGGATGAAGTGGGTGAATGGAATTTGATGTTACCAGAATTGGTAGAAGAGATGGCAGAAAAAGTTCAGTTCATTCAGAAACACATGAGAATAGCTCAAAGTAGGAAGAAGAGTTATGCGGATAACCAGAGGAAGGATCTATCTTTCAAGGTAGGTGATCATGTTTTTCTCAATGTTTCACCGTGGAAAAGTGTGATGCGATTTGGTAAGAAAGGAAAGCTGAGTCCAAGGTTCATTGGACCATATGAAATTCGGGAGAGAGTTGTATCAATTGCTCACAGAGTGGCATTACCTCCGAGTTTATCTGAGGTACACAATATTTTTCATGTTTCAATGTTGAGAAAGTATATGCCAGGTCCATCTCATGTTTTGAGTCCAGAGATAGTTCATCTAGAAGAGAACCTATCTTATGAGGAACAACCAGTCCAGATTCTTCACCGAAGAGAGCATGTGTTGCGAAATATGGTAATTCACCAGGTAAATGATTTCTGGAAAAACCATATGGTTGAAGAGGCAATGTGGGAATCTGGAAATTCTATGAGGGATACATACCCCCACTTATTTTGATAAGTGAATAAAATTGCAGGGATGGAATTCCCAAAAGGGGGGAAGGATGTAACATACCAGGTAAATAAAGAATAAAACATTTTCATATTTATTAATATTTTTGAATTAAATATTAATTTTACTTTATAGGGGTTGCTATGTTCGATAGCGTACCCGATACGCAACAAAGAGTTTCATTGAAATCTTACGTTGCACACTACTAATAAAATAATATTATTTTAAATGGTAGTTAACATGTAGCCGTTGTATTGGAATGAATGAATATAAATAACTAAAATATGATTAGATATGTTTTTTAAATGTTTTTACATTTATCCAATAGAATATAAAGGCTTAAAATACGGAAATAATTCAATTTTAGGCATATATACCCTAATTTTCACTAAAGGTTCACCTATCACCTTTTGATGGAGAACCGTCATTAAATATTGTTTTGGTCACTTTTAAACATTCTATTGGACCAAATAAAACTCTTCTTTAGAATCGGGACATCAAAATTTACTTTTTGTAAATTTTTGGTATTTTTATGATAAAGTTCATTTATAATGAATAGTGAAAAATGTTGTATTTTAATTCGAAACTAATTTTTGATCTAATTTATTTATATGATTATATTACCTTTTGAATTAGTTTTAAAGTTCAGTTAGAATATATTTTTACCATTTAATCCAATAGTGGTCGTTTGAATTAATTTCCCTTTGAAATTGGACTTAATCTAGTGTCAGTCTTTTGATATGTATTGTTTCATAAAAACCCGTTATTTTTCATGACAGCGGGAATTAATTATTAAATTAATTAATGTAACTTATATGATTTTAATTGTTTAAAATATACATCATTTTTGAATTCGGAATATCAAATATAGCTTAGGGTTATGTTTTGGTATTTTTCTGAAAAACATAAATTTTTGATGAACAGTGAAACCACTAAGTGGTACTTAAAAAACTGATTTTTTCATTTAAATGAAATTTTACCATCTCTGTGTTTTGAATTTCAAAAATCAGACATACATTGTTTTCATTAAGAAGTAAAATGTGGTTCAATGGGATTAAAATAATTTTTTGGTGAATAGTAACTTTTAAGTTTATTAATCGCGATTACAGGTAATTAGTGTAATTTAAGGTAAGAATAATATTTAAATAATATGAAATGAACTTTACACATGTCCTAATTTTATTGGATATGTCATTCCCGACCAAGACAATCCATGGGTCAACTTGGGTCCCCATGGAGCCACTTTGGAAGGAAAATGACATTAATATCATTTTATTTAATGTTAAAGTAAAAATGTCACAAACATGAGTTGTTTTACTAAAACAATTTTTATGTAGGTTTATACAAGTCCTATTTTTTAAATAAATATTCATTAGAAATATACAAAGATTTCCTACATCATGATATTTGTTTTATAATTTTTAGACATTATATAAATTAAATTATTTATGACATCATGATGATGCAGCGATTACCTCATTATTTAAAGATTTAAATAAAATGAAAAGATTATGTAAAATCTAAGACCTAGACATGTAAAAAACCTATTGGATGGGTGTATTTGGAAACCTTATCACCGTATCCTCTAAATTTATAATTGTGGGACCTTTTTTATCCGAAAATCATTTTATAATAAAGTATCCTTTTATAACTTTCCAAGAGTGCCCCTCCTCTCCTCTTGTAAAAGGCTCCCACCTCTACCTCCTTACCCACACCTCTCAAGCCTTTGGTTCGGCCAAGATCTGCTCTTTTTTTTCTATCCAAATCCCTCTCTTACTCATTTTAGCCTCACTTTGGGCAGAAGTCTTCCCAAGGAAGCCTTTGAGCTCAAATCTAAGAGAGTTACCCAATTTTATGGTAATGTCTTCACTTGTGTTCTTTTGTTTTATTTTCCTTATCCAACCCCCTAAACTATTTTTATTCATTTCTTTTGTAAGAACTAAATTATATTCAATATACTAGGATGTTTTTATAATATGTATTTTAGCTACACCAACACACACCTCCGTCTAATGGTTAAAGAACATACTGTTTCTGTGGTTGGTGAATTTCTGTCTCACGAAACGATGATTGTTCAATCTTCTTTTATCACATTTAATGGTGGACATTAATATTTCACTATATTTATATATGATATATATTATGTTTATGTTTTCCTTAATCTTATTTATTTCTCATTTATGGAATACCTTTATGGCCTCCATTATGGGTATACACGATATCTTCATTTTAGGAAGTGCGGACTACCGCCCCCTCAAAGTTATTTGATTTG
Organism: Viscum album; assembly: GCA_963277665.1. NCBI lineage: Eukaryota > Viridiplantae > Streptophyta > Magnoliopsida > Santalales > Viscaceae > Viscum > Viscum album. The sequence goes on along the minus strand of OY728134.1, from coordinate 1,021,158,040 downwards.
TTAATTCCATATGTGGGATGTATAAAGGATGGATTAAAAGTTATTATATATGATTTTATACTGGAATTATAATATACCTTTATATCATTATTATTTCTTTCCATTAAAGTATTAGATATAAATTAAAGTAGCGTTCATGCGTATGTACGGCTTACCGTCTCCATGAACGGTGCATTTCATTTCTTATCCCCAAATGTAATGTACTATTATAAGTACATATATATAATGGATATATATGATGTATGTTACATATAAATGATTTATATAATTCTGGAATTAAAATATACATATCTCTCATTTAGTTTTAATTCCATTAATATGACATAGAAATGAAAGTAGCGTTCATGCGTACGTACGACTTACCGTCTCCAGGAATGGTGCATTTCATATCTTACCTCTAAATTATTATGTAATATTATAAATACATGTATATTCTGGATATATATTATATATATGATATCCAAATTATAAATATCATTCTAGATATAATGAAACATTGACCACACGAACAACATGTAATTGTAAGAAGTCCACTTTCGACTTAAGAACCAAATATCGAAAAAACAAACATTATTAACTTAAATGATTAAATAATGTTTATAACATGGTAATAAGTGATATAAAAGTAATAATGAACTTGAAAAAGGTTCTTAATCAAGTATAAATTAAGTCAAGTTTATTATTCAGGACGTTAAAGAATGATCAAGTCAAGTCGGACCTGAGGTAAGGGAACTTCTTAACCCAATTTTCATTCTTTGGGTTAATCTCCTACTTTAAAATTATGTCATGATATTATTATATCCTATCTTTTATTTTTACATTCTTTATATGTACATATATTGAATAAAAATAATAGATCTATTTTTTTTAAATGATCTTTGTAAGGGAATTCATCTCAATCTCTTTTCATTGAGGCATATTTCGTTTTATACACAACTTTCTTTTATACGGTGTATAAACCCCTTTGACTTTTAATTTCATACAAAAGGAATCTTTTTCTACAAAGAGTTTTACAAAAAGACAAAAAGGAATGTTTCTTTTAACGTACGTAGTGACAACGACCTTTTCCGCCACCATGAGTATTATTTGGGCTTTGGATTCCTCAACAAGCCGTATTGTTTTTAAACTGAAATAAATACCATATACTCTTTTATGTATTTTGGTATTGAAAATGGTTTTTATAATGGATTTGTTATGTCAATATATTTAAGTGATATATTGTGATCAAAGTTTGGAAATGTTTTCTTTCCATTATATTTGTTTTATGTCTTAAGATTTTATAATGGTACTTGGACATTTGAAGGGTGGTTATGTGATAAACCATATGATGGGTGGTGCCGTGAATACTAGGATGGGTGGTTACGTTATAACCTCCAATGCATTGGGAATGGAAGTCGGATGTATGGCTATTACATTAAGCGATATGTGTGGAAGTCGACCGTTTGGTTATTCCATTTAAGTATGTTTATGTCCCAAGTTACCTTTATATGTTATGTGATCTTTATATGGGTTTTATGGTCATCTTTTGGTTACAAATGGGTATGTAATGATCTTTTATTCAGTGAAGAGTTTTTACTAATTTATAAAGGTGAAAAGTATTACATTGATAAAGTATACATGGTTTACTTGTTGTTTTGATAAACTAACAGTTTTCATTCTTTGTGTATCCCTTACTGAGCTTTTTATGCTCACCCCAAGTTTTTTGAAATGTTTTTCACAGGACTTAATGTGGAATAGGGTCATGGATGGGATTAAGGGAAAGTCATGCTATATAAAACATGGAACTAGTGATGTTTCTTTTTAAGAGTTTTTATTCTATGGAAACTTAGTAGAATTGTCTACTTTGTAATCTTTTGAGATGTAATAGTTATGTCCTAATTCTCTAAAACTCTAAACCTGAAAAGATCCTCAATGTGAATTATTCATTTAATTCAATATTAAGTAAGTTTTAAGGCTAGGGCCTTATATTTATCCTTGATTTAAAGTGAAACACTTGGGGTAATTTCCTAATTTTCTTTTCTACTCTTCTCCCTTCTTCCACTCTTATTTGTTTTTGTTTCTCCAATTAACCCTAGTGGTTTTGGGGGTTGAATTTAGGGTTCAAGGTTGACTAATCATGGTTATTTGGATATGTGGGATTTTTGAAAGGGCTATCCTTCTTTGTTGTGCCTTATCCATAGATGGAGACACATTGAGGCATGTTTACACTTGGAATAGGTAGGTGTTTCTATATTATTCCTTTATTTTAAAAAATATGATATTCTTAGATGTTTTCAATAGTATTTTTATTTCAAATTTTTCCAATATGTGTACCCATGAGGGGTTGAAAATTGGTTTAAAAATGGTTTTTAACACTTGTACTGAACATTTTAACATACCAAGTGTTTGAGAAATAGTTTAAGTGGACCTTCTAAAATAATTTAAATGTTTTCAGTGGTTCTTGGAACTAGTTGTTTTTAGGAAAATAATTTCAGGTTTTATACTTAATTATTTTATAAATAGGGTTTTGGTCTATGTTGAAGTGTTTTGTAAACATTATTCATATTTCTTCACATTGAAATATTTTTAAAGGAAGAGGTAGATTTAAATTTTATTTTTACAGCTTATTTTTATAATTTGAATTGAAAGGGTTTTTTAAAAATAAAGGTTCAACTACTGTAAAGTATATTCACATTTTAGATGTGTTTTGAATGGCCTCCTTGGGACTTTATAAAGGAGTTCTTTAAAAATAATGTGACACCATCACGTTATACCCTTGTATCTATTATTATGGATACATATTGATCACCAGTGTAGTATATTGTATATTTTGTTTCTTATGGATGATAAAAAAGGGGTGTTTCTTATGAGGGAATTGGTTGTGAGAAGAGAGTAATGTCAAATTCCTTATTCTTGATTATTGCGATGATTTTATGTTTATTTTATTACATAACTATATTAATTGTTGTCGTGGGAATTCTAAAAACTAGTGATGAAATGGATTAGTATAATAAATCATTTATATATTTCATGATGACTAGTGACCCAATTTAGATTTTCTAGCTAAGGGTTCATTCAATAGATGATGAATGCTCCTATGATGGATTATTCAAAGATATGTTGTGTTCTCCAAGGATGGGTTATAAATATTTAACAACTCTTTAGGACTACTTGGACAATGAAGTGTAATTTAGTTTCTTTTTAGGGTTTCAGTTTCTTGTTTAGATTGTGTCACTTGAGTCTTAAGAGTTTCTTATGTTATCGTCTCCCATTAGGGATGTTTTGGGGGATCTCATTCACTGCCTCATTTGTATCCCCATGATCCTTGATTGATTGTTTGCAACCATTTAATGGTTTGGTTTATTTATTTATATTGATATATTGGTTCCCATGGATGATTTTATCTACTTGGATTTTGATTTTTGTGTATATTAAAACTATTTTCTAAAATAATTTATAAGGGTACATTCTTTTTAGAAGTGAAGTTATGTTTCTTTAAATAGTCATCTGGAAATGTTATTTGAAAAAAGAAGAAGAAAATAATATAGAGTTTGTTATAAAATTTGAATGTTCTCTTTTCAGAATTTAATTAAGTCTACAAAAAGGAATGTTTGAAATACAAATTTTTGTTTAAAACAACAGTTTATGCCCAAATATCCATTATTTATTTTGAAAAGATTTAAAATGTATTTGGAATGAAATGGTTGATAGATGATACATTTTTTTCCTATAACTAAATCTATAAAAAAAATTAAATTATGTTCGAAATTGAATTTATATAATTTAATATGAAAGAAAATACATAGTATCTATGGTGTAATCCTGAGGGGATAATTTTTCTCACACATTGAATAAACCAATAGAAGCATGAAACTCTTATGTTTTATCTCTAGTTACTCAGTATTATCCCATTTAAAATGACTTGTTGGGTATATTGATTTATATAGTGGGATGTGGTGAGTGATTTTACATCACAAGGAGAATATGTTGGGTTTTTTTGGAATCTATATTATTTTGGGATATTGTTTCAACTGACTAGTACCAGTGTATTTTATATTTTTTAATAATTTTATTGTCTTATACTATATTTAATTTCATTTTTAGATATAGTTTTCTTGGATGGATGGTTATTTCATTATTCTAGATTTGGTTGGTTTATTTATTTTCATCTACTTATTTTATACACGTGGAAATGTAATACATTGATGGGCCATGTCATATTCTCATTATTTTCCACCACTTATTTATATAATTATATGAGGGTAAAAACATTACCAAGTGCATCCTTTTGATACCTAGTCACCATTTCCTATTCATGGGGATTAATAAGACCCCTCATGCCTAATAATGTAACGGTCCAGGTGACTTGGTGGTTCAAAAAAGGTTAGTTCACCAAAAAAGGTATCAGAACCTTGGTTCTTATGATGACCTTGTTTCTTGATGTAATCTCCTATTATTTTGGAAAGTCCTATAGTTGGGAGACTATGATTATTTTTTGGAAACAATTGGTTAGTCAAAAGTTATTACTTGCTCACTACCTTTTGTGATGATGCTTGAGTCGCCATGGTTTGTTGGAATTTGGATTCTACTTTGTCTATTTTTTAGATTGGGGTTTGAGATAGTGGTATTTTGATCCTCCATGGATTTATAAGAGTTTCCTTGGAGGATGTTTCTAGAATTTTGGGATAGAAAGAAAGAGGAATTGGTGGTGTGAGGTTATATTGAATGGACTAACAAACCATGTAGAAAATGAGAAGTTCATTTTGGAATCGTTTCTATAAACACCACAAGATCAGTACTTGACCCATCAAACCATGTAACCAAGTTAAGCATCATTCCAAACCCCATATGGTTTTATATGTAGACCTAACAAGTCTTGGATTTCCTAGAGTGGTTTAGTAATGGGAATAAAATAGAGGTTATTATTAATTGATGATGATGTTGGATTGGAATTTTGTTGAGATTTATTATGTGATTTATTCTTATGTATGTTTTGTAAAATTGGTTTTGTATGTGAAAGTGTATTTTTTAACAACCGAGTTATTTTGAACTACAAATCTATTTTATATTTTATTAGTATTCATGTTATGAATTTATATTTAACTAGATTTTATTTATTTTAAAAATTATTTCTTATTATTGAACAAATTATATTCAATTAAATACTAATTATACCTTTAAATTTATTGTATTAATACATTATATAAAATATGGTTTTATAAAAGGTTAGTTATATTCCCTTTATATGATTTTTTTATCCATATAATTAACCATTTAATTATTTAAAATTTTAAAAATGTTTATTAATGTTAAATATATGGTTGCATATTGATATATACTATTATGAATGTTTATGAAATAATTGTTTCAAGGTATGAAACCAGAATATGGTTTTCTATTTGAAAATAAAATGGTTTTTGTTCAAAAGGAAATATTTTATTTGTATTATATTATTTTAATTAAAAGTTAACTTTATTAGTTTTAGAATATAAAATTTATAAAATGGAATTTATTTTTGATATAATCATGTTAAAATAATCTTAATATTATTTTTTGGGATTATTTGAAATAGTTTATTGTTGGGATAATAGTGAAAATATCAATTTTTTAGAAACTATCATTTAATTTATTATAATAAAGTAATTATAAATATTAAATTTTTTATTTAATTTAATGTAAAAATTATATAATTTCATTAAAAATAATGTAATTAATTCCATGAAAATCATCTTTATACTTGTTTTGATATATAATCATTTTTATGCTTAAAAATAGTATTTTTCTAAAAAATATTTTCATTGAATTTTTCACCCTTATATTAACATTATTGTTTACCAATTATGAAATTTGAATATTAAAAAAATGGATTTCATTGTTTTAAATTAATTTTTTAAATTATTTAAAGAGTTCCAATTTGTTTTTGTTCATATTAATAATTTACCTTTGTAAATATTTGTCTGCAAGGAAAAGGGAGAAATATATTTAGTTTAAAACAATGTGATAAGGTCATAAACGATTATATTTAATATAATTATATGAGATTATTTCAACCCTTATCACCTTATCTTAAAAAAATTATTTATTTAGTGCCACTTTACCCAAAGTAAGATATTTATATTATTTAAAAGTTAAGAATAATTACAAGAGTGCCACTCCCATCACTTGTAAGCGGACCTCTTTTTTCCTCACTTTATCAGACAGTTAGATAAATTTATATAGACAAATATTATTCCTAATAACTATCTAAAATTTATCCTCTTGTCCAATAGGCATATGTATCACAAAAATACCCACCTAATAATGATTAAGTAGTAAGCCAAGAGAGGTTGTCCAAAGAATAGGTGTAACTCTTAACCAAGTATTTTCAATTGTATTTATTATTTTACCACCTCAAAATCTATTGTATCTATCCTAAAATATTGAAATAAGTATCATAAATATTCTAAAATGATATTATGATGATGGTACAACAATTTTCTACCTATTTTCCATCCAACAGAAGATGAAAATGTTGTTAATGCATACATACAGAATACCTTCTTCACAAAGTGATGTATTTCATTTTTCATCACAAATTCACATGGATGGTAATAAAGATGATGTTGGACCCTCTCTGAAATCTTTTTTCCATAATCACAAATCATACCAATCTAAAAATACTATTAATTCATATATTAAGTTATAACTCAGGATAATCATGTTAAGGAATATTTTTATGTGAATAAATTATATCACATTGTATAATACATTTCAATAATTCAATAAAATATGAATATTTTTCCATAAATATGTTTACAAGTATATATTTACATTTATTTATTAATATCACTTAATTTGTTAGTGTTCTATGTAATACAGACACATTATATGTTTTTTAGAGTCCCTGGAACTGTTATTTCAGAAGGAGTCATTGTTAGTCGACTCACTGATGAGGAATCGGCAAAAAATGAAATCACTAATTGAAGAAGACACCGATGATGGATTCACTGATAGAACAAATGACACATTGATGGACAAGTCACAGATGATCAGTCACACTGATAGTTCAAGCGACTCACCGATGAACAAGTCACTAATGGAAGACACACTGATGAATGAGTCACCGATTGGCTACAAACAGATAGTTCAAAATGAGTCACCGATGAGGACTCACCAATCCCCAGACAGACCGATTGAAAAAACATCTCACTGATGCCCAGAGTCATAGATATCGATGAAAATGACTCACTGATGATAGCAGATCAATGATCACAGAACGATGCCAATGATTCACTAATACTTATGACTCAACAATAGTTATAAAAATTGTTCTTATTATATTTATTCAAATTTATATCTAAAAGTCATATTAAGTAATATTAATGTTTCTGAAATTATTTAATGTTGTTTTTATAAATATCAGTAGACAGTACAAGTTACATGCATGTGGGGAGATCTTCGTGCCTAATATACCTAGAAGTATAAAAGAACTAGAAACTAGAACATTTAATGTACGAGGGATGTGATATAAAGTATAAGGAACAAAAGAACTAAAAACTCATAAAACACTCCAGATTACTTCAAAATCCCATGAACTCAAATCTAGATCATATAGGAAGATCAAAAAAACAAGAAAATCCTACTGGGCTACACTGAACATCCTAAAATCAATGAGCTGAACTTTTAAAACCTGGAAGCTAGAGTAAAGAGGCTACAATTTTAATGTCTCGGATTTTCCATGTATTATTTTTATTTTATATGGGAATTAATTTGAGACCAAGCTCTAAGACGAAATGTAGTTATGAGGCCTGGTGAGCCTGGAAAAAAATGTTTGAATTTAATTTAAAAATTAAATTACATGCACATGCGGTTTTCCTGAAAAAGTGGAGTAACTCCTAAACAGGTGCTCGGATCAAAAATATGAGGGCACCGTTGCGTTTAGAACAGCGATGTTACCTTAGGTGAGGCCTAATATCAGCCGGTGCGGGTCGGTGGTGGAATCCAGTTTTTGGGACGTAAGAGTAATAAAATATTTAAATAAAAATATTTTATTCTACAGCGAAATCTATTAAATCTGCTCCAATAGATATCCCTTACCTTTTTTTATTAAAGTCTGGCACAAGGGTCCATGGTTACAAACCTCATAACCCTGAAACCCTTGGCAGGTCTAGAGCCTCTGGAGGAAACCTCCCAACACGGTGACGATGACGCAGCGACCAGATCATCGCTGACGAACACCCCAGAAGCCAAGTAGAATGATTTAATTGTGATTTCATCCCTGTTTTTGATTTCCACGACAAACGCAGACTAATCCACGAACAGATTAGCCTGCGGATCGATCATTCTTGCGGGATGGGATTTTGCGGGAATCATGGGGATTCGACTCTTGAAGTTAATTTGGTTTTCTTCTAACGGTGACGAACCAAGATCGACATGAACATCGATCGAGGTTGGTCCCTCTCAATTGCTGTGTTTTTCTGTCCTGATTCTTACACCTTCTTTGTGTGTGTTCTATTCGTTCTTGAAGTAAATCGATCGTTGTGCATACGTTTTTTGGATCAACGATCTGAAATCAAAGATCCAACATCGAGACGACCTAGAAGAGGTGTGACGATGACGGCGGCGGACAAATCGATGTGGTTCGAAAATTCTTTTTCTTTGAGCGTTTTCATGCGGGCGGATCGAGATGCGCTATCAAGGCTGATCGGAAGCCTGAAACCGACAAAATCGGTTTTTTAGGGGCGGGATGACCCCAAATTTGGAGTTTCAGAATGATCGGACGGTTGGATCAAAAACCGGAGAATTGGCCGGGGCGCACGGAGGAAGACAGTGATTCTAGAAATTTCCCGACTACAAGCCGTGTATCATGGAATACACAGCGTGTGTTCGTCGGAAGGACTGCATGGCATATAATTCGGGTGTACACAGAAATAGGCAGGGTACACAGCCAAGGACACACTGTGTATACCCCTCCCCATCCAGACCCGAACAGATACACAGGATACCCCGTGTTCTGGTACATGGGCAGGCGACACGGACACAGGAAGAGACTGTGTACGGGCACATGGCCAGCGTACACGGAGCGAGCCCCAGGTGCTTAGACATGGCGTGTGATTCTTTTACACGCTATGTAGTTGCTTTCTATCTGACAAGTCGAATGACATAGGGTGGTTACATGGGCAGTACCCAGGGTCGAGGAACACGACGTGTACTTTTTCTACACGCTGTGTAGTTTGGTTTTACACAGCTTGAACGAAGGACACGGGACGTTTACATGGGTAGTACCCGGGGTCAAGGAACACGGCGTGTAACCATACTACATGTCATGTAACCAATCTTAAATGACTTGAGCCACTTGTATTTTGTGTCTTGGACTAGTTTTCTTAGGGTTCGTACACTTGGTCTTTTCCCTGAAGGTTCTGATATCACTTCCTTTACATAGGAGTATGATCCCTTCAGCAGAACCTCCTGAATAGAGTTGTTGGAATCCCCTCCATGAGACTTAGAGCCGAATAATCTATTCATTCCTGGAATCCTAGGTAGAGTTCTTGGTATCAAAGTGACCAACATTACCTGGGCACTGATCCTCTTCTTAGCGGATTAGCTCAGACTGATTTGTCGGAATCGCCCCATGTCTTGGTTGTGATCCTCATATGAGCATCATGTTCTCAAGGTACTTGTGGAGTGTGTCCTCCCGGAACGAGTAGTTCGTATCTCTCTCCCCCAACCTAGGATTGTATTCTCCTTATTATGTGCTTAGTGGAAATCTTCGACCTGGATCATAGTGGTGGTTTCGCAATAGTTGATTGTGTATGAGTATATCTGGATATGCTTGTTATATATTCGGTAGACATATACTGTGTAGAGATGACTTTACCTTTAGTTTGTGGCATTTTCCCTTGTTTGTTTTCTTTTTTGGTTTTGGGGAGTCCTAGTGGGTATTTTTATACTCACACCTACACGGGCTTTGCCCGCACGTGTCGTGTCTTGTGCAGACAATCGATCCTTTGATAGGATTCTCAGCGGACCAGGACCAGATGATACTCAGTGAGATCAGACAGGCCGAGGTGTGTTCCTACGGCTTCAGACTGCAGTCCCATCACCTTTCCTTATAGGTTGGACTTTGTTACGGACTCACTTTTTGGTGGGCTTGTACTTTTGGCCCAGGGTTTTACTTTCCTTCACTTTACATTCATGTTATACTCTGTGGTTGGGTTTTAGTGTATGCCTACATATTTTCCTTTTAGTAGTTTTTACTTTTTCAGCTTTTTGAACTTGGGGATTTGTGTGTGTGTGTGTTTGTGTGTGTACAGGTGTATAGGCAATGCCTCCCATGTTAGTAGCATGCCTACTAGGAGCTAGTGACCAACCCCTAGCCTATTGGAGGTGAGCTTAGGGAGTTGCGGCTTGGGCCCCACTGGGATGGGTCGTGACAGAGTGGTATCAGAGGTTGTCGGTTCCACCTTAGGGCGGAGAGTCTGTGAGTTGGTTTGGGGAAACAGTGTTAAGTGTTTCCAGTTCAGCTTTCAGGCCAGGGACCCCAGTGTTAGTGCGGGAGGCTGACGTATCCAAACATCAGGACTCTGATAACTTGATTTTTGACTCAAAACATGAGAACACTAGTTGGAGGGGAAAATAATGGTAAGTGCATCATATAGGAATGGGTTGTGGTTTCCATGTCCTTTTTGAGTCATCTCTCCAGACATACTTACTGACTGAGATACATCTTGTTTCTTTAACAAGATGCCTCCACGATGCGCACCTGCTAGTATCCAGTAGCTCGATCACAAGGATGACCCCCTCAGTGATGAAGCCTCGATAAAGGGACCGTATCCCCCAGATTTACCACCAGGTGGTGTTCCAGTTATCCCACCACCTGTGTCTATCAATACGATATCCTTGTGTACTATGTGTCCGAGGAGGAGCACGTGAGACACCTAAGGATGGTTCTGGACACACTCCGAGAGCACCAGTTGTATGGGAAACTCTAGAAGTGCCAGTTCTGGTTACAGGAGGTCCATTTTTTGGGACACGTTTTCTCGTTATATGGTGTAGCAGTGGACCCAGCCAAGGTGGAGGTAGTGCTAGCATGGGAGCCACCCTGGAGCGTGATGGAGGTACAGATTTTCCTTGGGTTGTAAAGCTACTATCAGAGATTCATCCTTGATTTCTCCAGCATTGCAGCACCCATGACAGCTTTGAACTGAAAGGGGCAGCCTTCTGTGTGGACCGAGAGATTCCAGCAGGCTTTCTAGCAGTTGAGACAGAGTTTGACGAGTACCCCGATCATGATATTACCGGAGGAGGGTGTCGAGTACGTAGTGTTCTGCGATGTATCAGGAACCGAGCTTGGTTGTGTCCTAATATAGAGGCATGCAGTGATTTCCTATGGCTCACGACAGTTGAGGCCACACGAGCAGAACTACATGACCCTTGATCTTGAGTAGGCAGTGGTATTATTCGCATTGAAGATGTGGTGGCACTACCTGACGGTTGTGTAGTTTACCATCTACTATGATCACAATAATCTATGATATATTTTTTCTCAGAAGGATCTGAATTTGAGATAGAGGGGATGGCTTTATTTCCTCCAGGATTAAGACTTTGAGATCTTTTATACTCCTTGGAAGGGGAATGTGGTGGCAGATTCTCTCAGTAGGAAATCCAGTTCACAGTTGCTGGATGAGGCGATGAGGCAATTGGACTCCTTACAGTTATCCTTAGTGGATGGAGATGAGAGATCTTACCTTCAGTCGATGGTTGTTACCCCTCCACTCTTACTGCGAGTCAGGGAAGCACATCACGAGGATGCATGCTGAGAGACTCTACGTGCTCAGATATCTACAGGTGATGCTGCTGATGGATATTTAGAAGGTGGGGAGCACGTTGTTCTTTTCATAGGGAGCACTATAGTACTAGCGATGTTGTGGGAGGAGGTTTTGAGGGAGTTCCATACATCCCCTTTGGCGGTGCATCCAGTTGTAGAAAATATGTATCAGGACCTCCGACGTCAGTTCTGGTTGCCAGGAATGAAGAAGGGTGTGGCGGAGTATGTCTCTCGATGCCTTACTTGTCAGCAACTAAAGGCTGAGCACCAGGTGCCAATATGTTTGACTTAGCCCATTGAGGTTCCAGAGTGGAAGTGGGATGGGATATCCATGGACTTCGTGAGGGGTTTACCACGTACGTCCAGGGGACACTATGCCATCTAGGTAATCGTCGATCGACTCACCAAGTCTGCCCACTTCCTAGCCACATGGGAGCAGAGTTTGGTAGAGAGCTTGGGACGCCGCTACATGCAGGAGATAGTTCGACATCATGGAGTTCCATCCATGATCATTTTAGATCCTCATGCTCATTTCACATCCCGGTTGTGGAAGGGATTGCAGGAATCTTTTGGGACTCAGTTACGCTTGAGCACAGCGTTTCATCCCCAGGCTAATGGTCAGACAGAGCGGACCATCCAGGTCCTGGAGGATATGCTTCGAGATTTCATTATTGACTTCGGTCATATCTGGGAGGATCACCTACCAATGGTGGAATTTTCTTACAACAATAGTTATAATTCCACTATTGGTATGGCACTATTCGAGGCTCTGTACGGGCGACCTTGTAGGTCACCACTTTGCTGGACTGACCCAGGAGAGTCAACACTCATGGGCCCAGAGATGGTGAGAGATACTACAGAGAATGTGCAGGTCATCCAGGAGTGGATGAAGACTGCACAGAGTCTGAAAAATTCTTATGTCAATAGGAGGCGGAGGACCTTGGAGTTCGAGGAAGGAGACCATGTGTTCCTCCGGGTCTCACCTCTTTGGGGATTGCAGAGATTTGGTCGAGGCGGCAAGCTATCTCTGAGGTTTGTTGTCCCTTTTCAGATTCTGAGTAGAGTTGGCGAGGTGGCGTATTGCTTCGATATACCTCCTTAGATGGACCTGGTACACAACGTCTTCCATGTGTCGCAGCTACGGAGGTACGTGCACGATCCATCACACATTATCGACTGGGGCGAGTTGGACATCGATGATGGGGAGACCTTTGAAAAGTACCCATAAGAGATTGAGGATCGACAGGAGAAGATCCTTCATGGACAAGCTATTCCCTTGGTGTGTGTCTGGTGCCAACATGGGAATCTCTAGGAGAGCACGTGGGAGCGGGAGGCTCGGATTCGCGTGCAGTACCCACATCTTTTTGAGTAGCCCTTGTTTTGGATTTTCAGCGACGTAAAAGCCCTATGGTGGGTATGATGTAATGTCCTAGATTTTTCCAACTATTATTTTAATGTTATATGGGAAATAATTCATGACCATGATCTGAGACAACGTGCAGTTCCAATTCCCAGTGAGCCTAGAACAAATGATTGAATTTAATTAAAAAATCAAATTACGCTCGCATGCAGTTTTCCTAAAAAATTGGAGTAACTCGTAAACGGTTGCTCGGATCAGAAATCTGAGGGAACCGTTGCGTTCAGAACAGTGATTTTACCTTAGGTGAGACCTAATATCATCCGGCGCAGGTCGGTGGTGGAATCCAGTTTTCGGGACGTAAGAGTAATAAAATATTTAAATACAAATGTTTTATTCTACAGTGAAATATTTTAAATCTGCTGCAACAGATATCCCATACATATTTTTTTATTAAAGGACGGAGCAAGGGTCCATAGTTAAAAACCTCATAACCCTGAAACCCTTGGAGGCTCTGGAGGCTCTGGAAAAAACCTCCCAACACGGCGACGACGACGCAGCGACCACATCATCACCGATGAACGCCCCGAAATCCAAGTAGGATGTTTTAATTGTGATTTATTCCCCATTTTTTGATTTCCATGATGAATGTGGACTAATCCACAAACATATTTGCCCGCAGATCGACAGTTCTTGTGGGATGGGATTTTTCAGGAATCGTGGGGATTTGATTCTTGAAATTAAATTAGTTCTCTTCAAATGGTGATGAACTAAGATCAACATGAACATCGATCGAGGTTCATCCCTCTCGATTGTTTTGTTTTTCTCTCCCGATTCCTACGTGTTCTTCGTGTGCATTCTACGCGTTCATGGAGGAAATCGATTTTCGCACATTCATTTGTAGGCGCAACGATATTAAATCAAATATCCAACATCGAGACGACCTATCAGAGGTGTGATGGTGACGACGGCGGACAAATTGATGTGGTTCGGAAATTCCCGTTCTTTTAGCATTTTCATGCGGGCAGATTAGTAGACGCTATCAAGGCCGATCGGAAGCCTGAAACCGATGAAACTGGTTTCGTAGGGGAAGGACGACCCCAAATCCGGAGTTTCAAAATGATCGGATGGTTGGATCAAGAACTGGAGATTTGGCTGGGGCGCGCGGAGGAAGGCAATGATTCTGGAAATTTATCAACTACACGCCGTGTAGCATGGTATACATAGTGTGTGTTCATCGGCATGATAACATGGAATATAATTTGGGAGTACACAGACATGGGTAGGGTACACGGCCACGGACACACCGTGTATAACCCTCCCTGGCCAGACCCGGCCAGATACATGGGATACCCCGTGTACTGGTACACGGGCAGGCGACACGGACACGGGAAGAGACTGTGTACGGGCACATGGCCAGAGTACACAAAGCGAGCCCCAGGTGCTCGGACACGGCATGTGATTCTTCTGCCCACCATGTAGTTTCTTTCTATCTGACAAGACGAATGACACAGGTTGGTTACACGGGCAGTACCTGGGGTCAAGGAACACAGCGTGTACTTTTTATACAAGCTATGTAGTTTGGTTTTACATAGCTTGAATGAATGACACAGGCCGTTTACATGGATAGTACCTGAGGTCAAAGAACACGGTGTGTAACCATACTACATGCCAGGTAACCTGTCTTAAATTACTTGAGCCACTTGTCTTTTGTGGCTTGGAATATTTTTCTTAGGGTTAATACCCTTGGTCATTTCCCTGAAGGTTCTGGTATCACTTCCTTTCACAGGAGTATGATCCGTTCAGCAGAACTTCATTAATAGAGTTTTTGGAATCCCCTCCATGATACATAGATTCAGATCCTCTATTCATTCCTGGAACCATGGGTAGTGTTCTTCGTATCGACGTGACCAACTTTACTCGGGCGCTTATCCTCTGCTTAGCGGATTAGCTCAGACTGAGTTGTCGGAATCACCCCATGACTTGTCTGTGATCCTCATCTAAGCATCATGTTCTCAAGGTACTTGTGGAGTGTTTCCTCCTAGAATGAGTACTTCATATCTCTCTCCCCCGACCTAGGAGTGTGTTATCCTTGTTATGTGCTTAGTGGAAATCTTCGAGCTGGATCTTAGTGGTGGTTTCGCAATAGTCGATCGTGTATGAGTATATCTGGATATTCTTGTTTTATGTTCAGTAGAAATATACTATATAGAGGTGACTGTACCTTTCTTTTGTGGTATTTTCCAATGTTGTTTTTCCATTTTGGTTTCGGGGTGTCCTACTGGGTATTGTTATACTCACCTCTGCACGGTCTTTGCCTGCACGTTTCGTGTCTTGTGTAGAGGAGCGATCCTTTGATAGGATTCTGGGCAGACTAAGATCGGATGATACTCAGTGAGATCAGACAGAACGATGTGTGTTTCTACGGCTTGAGACTGCCGTCCCAACACCTTTCCTTACAGGTTGGACTTTGTTACGGACTCTCTTTTTTGTGGGCTTGTACTTTTGGCCCAGGGTTTTACTTTCTTGCACATTACATTCCTACCGTACTTTGTGGTTGGGTTTTAGTGTATGCATGCTTCTTTTCCTTTTAGTAGTTTTTACATTTTCAGCTTTGTGGGCTTGGAGATGTGTGTGTGTGTGTGTATAGGTGTATAAGCAATGCCTCCTATGTTAGTATCATGCCTAATCGGTGCTAGTCACCAGCCACTAGACTATTGGAGGCAGGCTTTGGGAGTTGCGACTTGGGCCCCACTAGGACGGGTCATGACAATGATACTCTATTTTGATTCCAACATCTAGAAGAGAACACAAACACCATTTTCACTACATCAATAGATTCCATAGATTCACTAAATAACACATAGATATTTTTAAACTTTATTATTCATCTCTAGCTCTGCTGTGTTCTTTTGTTTACCTTTTTTTAGTAGTATGTGTATCTATCTCTAACACACACTGTATCCAGTGCATAGTTGGAGGGTACTAGATATCCTCAATCCCACTCTCATTATTATCTCTTATATCCCATGTAGAATAGTGGAAGAGGTCAAGTGTGACTTGTTTGTTGTTTTTCCCAAGAACAATTGTGGTAGATTTCAAGTGTGACCTAGGTATCCTTGTGTGCTCTTGTAAACCCCGATCCAGGGTTTGGATCAAACTGTTTATTTAATTATGCTGTTTGGTGGCAGGTGATCACCAAGTGGACTGGACTAAGTCTAAACCTGAGACTGTACCACTGGTTTATTTCCATTGTACCTTTCCCTTCAAGTTTTAATCTATGTTTATTGCATTTTACATAAAACTAAATTTCACTTTCATAGTTATTTTAGAAAGTGTTTATAATTGTTTTGTACTAGTTGGTTAGTTTCAAAATTTATATTAATCTTCATATTAGTATAGCTAAGAACTAATCAATCTTCTAATAAATTAATTGAACATTCATGACTTTTATAAATTCATTACAAACATATTTTGATTATACTTTCAATTGGGATAAACTTTCAAAGAACCAATTTTAACATAAATTTATATAGATACTCAATTCACCCCCCTCTTGAGTAATCTACTACAACCAACATTTAGTATCAGAGGGCTTAGAAATTTTTCATTTTTCATGGATGCTTAAGTCTTTTTAAACTATGTTTGTGGTTTTATTTGAAAGGTCTTAAAATTTATGTTATTTCTAAATTTTTATCTCTTTGAAATCCTTTTACAATTTATATCATAGAAAATATACTAGAAGTAGTTGATACTAATAAAACACCTTTTTTAATGGAACCATCTCTGTTTAGTGGAAGATTAAAAAATATATATCTGAAAGCATTGGATTTAAAATCTGTAATGCTATTGAAAAAAAAAATGAAATTCTAGGAACTGCTATAAACACTAGGGATGAACCTACCAAAACTACCTATATTAATAATTTAAAAGAAATGAATTCTCTATTCTGTTCACTATGAGATGAAATGTTTAATCATATTTATGATTGTAAAACTGCCCATGAGAATTGGGACACATTGTATGTTTATCATGAGGGAACATCTAATGTGAAGAAAATAATATTAAATACATAAACTATTAAATATGAAAATTTTAGAATGAATCCTAATGAATCTATATCTGAAATGTATCTCAGGTTCAATGAAATAGTAAACACAATGATCTCTCTTAGAAGAGAAGTTATAGCCAAAGAACAAATCATGAAAATTCTATAATATTTACCTGATAGATAGAGAGTAATCTCTATCTCAAATAGAGAATCTTGTGACATAAGCAAATTACTTGTTAAATAACTGATTGGAATGATAATGATGTATGAAGAGGAGATGAAAGTCACCAAAGAGAAGGATTATGACCCTAAAAGGAAGTCTGTAGTTTTCAAGACTACTACCTTTAAAAATAAAGAAAAAAAAGAAAATTCAAGCTACTGTTGGAAGCTCTAGTAGTGAAGAATCAGCTTCATACTGTGATGAATAAATGTCCCTACTGGCTAGAAGATATAAGAAATTTTATAGGGAAAAGAAGTTTTTCAAAAATTTACATTACAAAGGAAAGTATGCTAACAAGGGAAAATAGAAAAAGGATTGGAAAAGAAATGATAAATCATATGATATTTTTTGCTAAAAATGTAAAAGTAAAGCACATTTCAAACCTAACTATCCAAAGTTGAAATACAACAATAAGTATGAGAATAAGGATCGAAAATATAAGAAAGTAATGAAGGCCGCATGGAGTGTAGAGACCCGAAGCTTGACGTACATTGACATTACATTACTTTTGCGGAATACTTAGTACATTACAAAAACACACACACAAGGACCGTAATAGTTTAGTGTCTTTGGAAACTCGGACTATAATCTTCTAATCGTGGTGAAAGATCTTCAAAATCTCCCATAAAGATCTTCTTTTTTTTACCTAAAAACTTTCTTTATATCCTGGGGAAAAGAAAACATAAAAGGGTGAGCTCAAATGCTCAGTAAGGGTAAACAAAATAAATATCAATCACTTCATATTCATAAGAACATAACATTTTGGAAATCATAACCTGCAAAAGAGAGCATAATTTCATAATCATGGGATAAATCATGGCAGTGAAAAAAGTAATCCCAATAATCATAACATAAAACATGAAACTTTGTGGAATACACACATAATCATAGAGAATCATTTCTTGTTAGTCAAGACTAATTGCCAAGACTATCTTAGTGGACAAAGTCCCTTTCTGAATCGAGTAACCCTCGTTTCAGTCCTGTTTCACTGAACCGGTATAACCTACCGTTCCAGCCATGTCTATCTCATGAGATATAAAATCTTTACCCAATTCATTGGAGGGAGATATAGGTCCCACCCATCTTATAATGAATCCTTTCTTATGTGTGCCACATAATCATAAAACATACATCATCGCATAACACATGTAACAAAAATGGGATTCCTGAAACATCATGACATCAAAAATCAATTCATATAAGATAAAGGAATTCATAAACATAATTCCATCACAACATAGTCAAATCAATGTAAAAATATGGATAGAAACATAACCCTTTATTATCTTAGATGGAAAATAATTTTGATAAAACACTTGAATTGAATTCTTGAGGAAAATATCCTTTCTTCTTCAAAATCAATTTCTTTTCACAAAACATCATGCAATTTTAAAAGAAAGAGATTTTATTGAAAATAGTCATGAAATATTTTAGAGGAATCTTCATGTAAATAAGGCTTTATAAAACAGTAGAAATCCGTTCGTGCCGTATAAGTTAAAAAAAACATTCTTCGTACTTTTGTCAGAAAAGTCAAAAAGTACCTCGTACGAAAAACATCAAAAGATTCCTTTCATTTCGTTTACTAAAAACTCACCGAAGGGTAAAAATAGATTTAAACAATTGTAGGTGGATGGAAATAATATTACATATTGATGAAACATGGATGTGGATGATAAAATACACCCCAGTAAATACTTACGAATAAACAATCTCGGATAAAAATGAGATTGTGATATTTCCCTTACCTTAGGTCCGATTTGCTTTGTATGTGTCCGAAGCTCCTGTATAATGGTTTAAATAATGTCATTGACTTATTAAAGAATCATATTCATTGTTATTATATCATATATGGTTCACTTATGACATTATATTACCCGTTCTTTTGTAAATTCCATGTTAAAGAAGCGTTTTGGGTAAAATCATTTCATTTATCGTAGGTGTTTTGACTTGTTGTTCTTGACATCATTATTACTTATATCATGATCTACTTACTTCCATAATATAAAATATGATTTATATATCATATATATTCAGTATATATATATATATATAATAGATAGATAAATAAAATGAAAAACACCGTTCATGGAGACGGTAGTCCGTACGTACGCATGAACGCTGTTTTCCATTCCCTATTGTCTTGAATGGAAGTAAGTAGATGACATACATATATTATATACATAAATCCAGTAGCTTTATAATGTCATATATTTCATTATTATTTCTTATATATACTTTATAATTATTCTTAAATGGTTAACATGGAGAATGAATCTCATCGCGTCGTGGAGACGGTAGTCCGTACGTACGCACGAGCGATGATATCATTTCTATAAATATTGAATTGGAGTGGAGTGGCTTATACAATATATAAGAATCAATATGATGTTTTAATAACTATGTATAGTTATTCTTTACACCATTATACCCATCCATGTAAGGTGGTGGTGGAAAATAGATTACACCACGGCGTGGAGACGGTATTCCGTACGTACGCACGCGCGGTGATTTCTTTTTCCATAGGATAGATAGATGGTGAAATAGGGTTGTTTCATACTTATAATAACATATCCGTATATGAGTGGTACTGATGTTATTACTTCATAATGAAACAACCTAAGAAGAAGAAGTGGAAGAAGAAATAAAGATGAAAGAATTGGTAACGGTAATTACCTCTTCTTTGAAGCGCCTTTTGGAGACCTCCTCTTAGGGAACTAAAATTGGTCTTTGAGGAAGACCAGAACCTCTAGGATGTTTCTAGGGAAGTGGAGACGAGATTTTGGCAGGGGTTGGCCGAGCTTGAGTGCTCAAATTGGTGTGAGGAGGAGGGGGAGGAGGTGCCCTTTTATAAGGGAGGAGACGGGCATCTTAGGAATATCTTAAAATATTATTTTATATTAAAGTCAAAATCGGTTTATAATGGCTCCAAAGGGTCTTATTTCTAAGATAAGGTGGGGATGGGTCGAAATCCTATTAACCAATAAGATTTAGACAAGTTTAGGGTATTATTGTAACCTTATCAATTAGATTTAACTCTAAGTTAAATAATTTAACTTTTACCATGTCTTTTTGTTTTCTTTCACTATATGGTTAATAAACTTACTATAACATGCCAAACGAACCCCAAATTGTTTATTATTAATATATATATCCTTATCTAAGTCATTTGGCCGAACCTTAGATTTTTAGGAATAAAATAACAATTAATTATATAATATTTGATTTAAAAACTATTTTGTGTCAATTTTGACACTATTTGATATATGATTTTTGTGAAAGTCATAACAGAATTATATGTTCTAACCAAGTTGATTAAATCAACACTAATATATCATAGTAACCTAGAAAATTAGTGGAATTCATAAAAAGTCTCAAATTACATTTATTTGAGTATTTATAACATCAATTATGTTAATATTTCCTTAAAAGGTTAATTACTGCATCATCGTTGTGTCATAAATAACTTAATTTATATAAAGTCTAAAAATTATAAATAAAATATCATTATGTATGAAATCTTTTTAGCTTTCTAATGAATATTTATAGTCGAATTTATCCTATGTATAACCTCATATTAAAAATGTTTTAGTGAATAAACATTGATTTTAACTCTTTTAACTCTTCTTTGAATTAAATAATAATAAATGTCCTAATCTAATCCAAGTGGGCCTAAATGGTCATATTTTATTCCTAAGTTTGTTTTTGGTCGAATTACACTTGTCCAATAGAATTAGGACATGTGTTAGGGTAATATTGATATCATATTTACCCTTAGTTACCCTATTTACTATTAACCGCGGTAAAAAAAGTAAAAAGATACTATTCACCAAAAAAATTATTTTCATCTCATTGAACCACATTTTACTTACTGACATCAACCGTGTCCCTCGGATTTTTGAAATTCCATTCGCAGAAGCGGTAAAATTAAGTTTTATGCAAAATTCAGTTTTTAACCTACCACTTAGTGGTTTCACTATTCATCAAAAATTGAAAGTTTTCAGAAAAATACCAAAATTTCACCCTAGGCTAATTTCGATATTCCGAATCCAAAAATGAAGTCCATTTTGAAAAATAAAATTTATAAAATTTCAAAAATTGGTTATTACTATTCATAATGGCTAGTTTTAATAATATTTTAATAGCATATCGTTGTTTAGTGAAACTCGGTATTGCGTACTACACACGCTATCGAGGAAGGTTGCGATTGCGTGTAATGCAAGGCAAGTCAAGGATACGTGTTGTGAAAGCTCCTTTTGGTGTAGCGTACAACACAAGAAATTAATAAAATTAAAAAGAATAGTTTTTATAAATTCTCGGGCTGTTACATGGAGTGCCTCTAAGGATAGCTCCAGTGAATGTGATTCTTCTAATGATGATAATGATGAAATGGAAAATATTTTTTTATGATATACACAACTAAGGTAACCTTAAATTCACCTAAACATAATTATTATTATTCTAAAAATAAAAGTGAGACTGAAAATATTACAAGTGATGAATTATTTGAATACTTTAACATGCTAGAGGAGACATGTAATGAGCTAAAAGATAAATATAAATATTTTAAGAAAAAACATTGTCTTACTGTAACTATTAAATCTAAACATACTACTGAAAAAGAAAAAATGCTCAACTTATCAGGGAAAACAATGAGTTAAAAATGTCTAATGAGCAATTAAAGATGGATTTAGAAAAAACTACCAATGGAAAAAAATACACTTACTCAAATTCATGGTAAACAGATAGCTCCAAGGAATACTTCTAGAATAGGATATCAACCAGGAAAAAGGAACATATCCAAAACATAGTTTATAAAAAATAGGAAAATTTTCTTCTTTATTTAAAAACTTGAGATTTACTAGAAGTTCTAGTTCTAAAAATTCTATTACTGCATCCATTTCTTCAGTACCAAATAGGTTCTATTTTTTCAAATGCTCTATATTCTGCATATTGGAAACCCATAGAACTTTTTTGGGTTTTGAAAGATTTTATTACTAATGTTTGAGGACCTAGACAAATATGGGTACCAAAATCATTTCATGGATAAACTATCTTGCAGGTAAACTGTATAAATAGTTCCTATAAGAATATTTGGTACTTGGAAAGTTTTTGTTCATGAAACAAGACAGGAGAAACACAATATTTAAAAGTCTTATCAAAATTTATGGAGGACATATCACATTTGGTGAAAATGGTAAAGGAAAAATCATCAGCCTAAGCCTAATTGGTAACCCTAACTCTATTTCAATTTACAAAGTACATTATGTTGATGTATTAAAGAATAACCTTCTTAGAATATGTCAATTATGTGATGATGGGTTTAGTGTAAAATTAAAAAATTATTCATGCCATGTTTTTTATGACAAAAATAACATAGAATTTACTTATCTTAGAAATGTTAATGTATATTCTATAAATTTAGACACACTTGTATCATAAAATGTTTCATGTCTAAGTGCATGTAACAAAGAGTCTCGGCTTTGGAATAAATGACTAGAACATTTCAATATACATTCCTTAAAAAGTTAACTAGAAAAGTTTTAGTTAATGACTTTCCTTAATTAGAGTTTCCAAATAATAATGTGTGCACTCTTTTTCAAAAAGGAAATCAATATAAAATCTATTTCAAACCAAATAAAGAAGCAAAAAATTCTCAAATTCTTGAGTTGTTTCACATGGATTTGTTTGGACCATCTGAAGTTTCAAGTATATATGGTAATAATTATGTTTGTGTTCTTATACATGAATTTTCTGGTATATATGGACTTCTCTCGTAGCTCAGAAAAGTGAATCTTTTTCACATTTTACCGATTATGCTAGAACTATAGAAAATCTTAGTGGACTTAAAATTAAATCCTTAAGAAGTTACAATGGTCACAAGTTTGAAAATCATGATTTTGAATCCTTTTTCTCATAAAATGGATATGGGAAAAACTTATCTACCCCTAAGACACCTCAACAAAATAGTGTAGTAGAAAGAGGAAATAAAACCCTAGAGGAAATTTCCTGAACAATGCTTAATGAATACAACCTACCGATTTATTTCAGGACTAAAGCTATTAATACAGCTCGTTACATAATAACCAGAGTCTTAATATGACCCCTACTTAAGAAAACTCATTATGAGTTGTGGAATAGTGGAAAAAATAGGATCAATTATTTTAAAGTGTTTGGATGTAAAGTTTATATTCTGAACACTAAAGGCAATCTAGAAAAATTTTCCTCCAAAGTTGATGAAGGAATATTCTTGGATATTCTATATCGAGTGAAGACTATCGATTTTATAATAAGAAAATCAAATGCATGGAAGAATCTGTACATGTCAAGATTGATGAAATATATCCACATGAACCTAAAAACTCACAAGAAAATCATGAACATGATATGTCCAATATGGACGTTAATGCAAAACCAAAAATCATCCAATAAATGAATCTGTGAAAACATCATGTTCTGGAAAATCACTAGAATCTATACATAATGAACCAGATCAAAATTATGAACCTGAAATAACAATCCCTACCTTTACTAGACCAACTAGAACCCTTAAAACCCATCCCTTAGATGTTATTATTGGAGATTTAGATAGAGAGACAGAAACTAGAACTTCTTTGAGAAATTAGGTTGAACATCAAGTATTCTTCTCCCAACATGAACCTAAAAATATAAATGATTTAATCAATGATGAATTCTGGGTGGTGGAAATTTAAGAAAATATTAACCTGTTTGAAATAAATAATTTCTGGAATCTTGTTGATAGATCAAAATATACTAAGAACATAGTAACTAAATGGGTCTTTAAAAATAAAGTGGATGAAGCCAGAAATATAGTTAGAAACAAAGCTATATTGGTTGCAGAAGGGTATAATCAAGAAGAAGGAATTGATTATGATGAAACCTTTGCACCATTAGCTAGGCTTGTAGCAATTTGAATCTTTATTGCCTATTAAGCACACTTGGATTTCAAACTTTATCAAATGGATATCAAAAGTGAATTCATAAATGGTTATATAATTGGGGATGTTTTTTTAGAACAACCCCTAGGTTTTACAAATCCACATTTTTGTCAAATCATGTATTCAAATTATTTAAAGCATTATATAGTTTGAAACAAGCTCCAAGAGCTTGGAATGAAAGATTATGTAATTTTCATATTTCCAAAGGTTTTAAAAAGGAGTTTAAAATACTACATTGTTTATAAAAAAACTTTTAATGATGTTTTAATGGCTCAAATATATATATAGATGATATTATTTTTGGATCTTCTAAAAATTATTTATGTAATGAGTTTTTAAAAATGATGCAAAGTGAATTTTAAATGATTTTGAAAGGTGAACTTAAATATTTTCTTGGATTTGAAATACTTCAAAACAAAGAAGGTTTTATTTTAAATCAAAGTACACTAAATATATTGTGAAAACATACATATTTGATAGAATTAATAGTAGTGAAACTCTTATGAGTTCTATATGTAGGTTAGATCTTGATGAAAATGAGAAATATGTTGACAAAACTGCTTATAGAGGAATGATTGAGTGTTTTTCTAACATGATAAAACCCTCTAGGAAGGAACCATGTTTGTATAAACCTAGAATGATTTTGGCAATGCTGAAGAAGGTGGGTTGTGTGGAAGATAGATATGAAGTGATCACAGCTTGTAGTGGATTATTCCTTCACAAATAAATTTTCAAGAGGATGAATATTTACTAGAACCCATGGAAGAAATTATGGGTAGAACATGAGGAAATATTATATGAAGATTAGAATCCCAATGACCATCCTACCAGACCAAAGGATCAAGCTAATCTAGGACTTAAACTGGGTGAAGTAATTTTTTATTCAGATGAGGATGTCGAGGCTTATTTACTAAGGGAAGAAGGGTCTCTTACGGATGACAAGAGTGATCCTGATATTGCTGAGAGCCCAAAGGATATGTCTTATGGACCTACTAGTCCACCTTTGGGACTACCCTATTGGGAACCTTTGACAGGTGATGAGGATGAGGAAGAGAACAAGGTCACTGGAGTTGAAGGCTATGTAAGTAAGTTAGTTGATGATGGTGATGATGATCTTGATGATGATGAGGAAGGTAATGATGAACATGTCAGTGACTCATTAAAAGTGGGTCAACATGTAGTAGATAGGTAAAGTGAGGAATCTGTGTGTGGAACTTATGATGTAGCTGATCGATAGGGTGATGTTGATCATGTTGAACAAGATGATAGTAGAGATGGTGGTAGAGATGTTGGTGATGCGGACAGGATTGACTATCTTGCTAATGAAGACCAAGGCATCATTTAGTAGATAAATGAAATTATGCCTAGAGGCCATGAGGAAGAGGTAGAGGACCAGATTGAACATAGGCCTCGGGATGAGGAAGTTCTATAATTAGTTGTAGTGGATGGTGTGCAAGAAGAACCTCATGTTCCGTTGGTACCAGTTCCTAGAAATATTATTTTGGCTAGAATATAGGAAAAATAAGAAGATGACGACGATACTTTCACTAGTGCAGAAAACGTTATTTACGTCACCATTTTTTACGTCGGTTATATACAACCGATGTGATAATCTATGAAACATGGTTTTTTACGTCGGTTATTTTATAACCGACGTAAAAATGCAGTGAGTAGCTTTTTAACTTGGGTTATTTTAATAACCTATGTGACAAATCACGCGTGTTTGGTTTTTACGTTGGTTATAAATTAACTGACGTAAAAAACAAAAGTGCATGGGTTTTTTACGATGGTTATTTGATAACCGACATAAAAAACCAAAGCACATGGGTTTTTAGGTCGGTCATTTTATAAATGAAGTAAAAACGTGGCTTTTGAGGCCTTTTTGAGGTCAATTATTTTATAACTGACGTAACAAAACAACCCACAGAACATTTTTTAGGTCGGTTATACAATACCCAACGTAAAAACTGTGATTTTTGATGTCTTTTTTACATCGGTTATAGAATAAATGATGTAAAAAAAACACGCATATTTTTTTACGTCAGTTATTATAATAACTGACGTTATAAATGTAAAAAAATAGTTTATAATGTCGGTTAATAATTAATGATATTATAAAATATTTAAAAAATTAACAAACCCAGTGGATTGTCATTTACGATTTTTCGATCGATAATCCGGTGGATCGTCTCTCTCATGCGGTAAACCCTAATCAACTCATCGATCTCGCTGAGTTAAACTCGTTTTTCCATCATCGTTTATCATATTTAATCTTCTCGGATCTATCATCTCAACTCGCATCACTCAAGTAAGACTTCCACAAATTTATTTCATTCATTTTTTTTTCGGATAGTCTATATTTATGATTTTCGATTTTTGTGTTCAAAGTAGGTAAGATTCTTCGATTTCGAACCCTCTTACCTCTTTTTTCCATCATCATCTTATTTATCATCCCTAGATCTATTAGATCGACTCCCAATATTCATGTATGCCTCAACTACTTTTATTTAGTTTTTTTTGTTTCGCGAATTCCTGACATTGATGGTAATTATTGTTGTCATTGACAACTTATGATCTCATTCACCTATATTACTGCATAGAATGGTTATTGATTAAATGTACCAATTCATAAATGATATTTCATGTGTTTTTTCTGCTTATTTTTATCCTCTTTTATATGAGAATCTATTAGACATATAATGTAATTTCTGTTGACCTCTATGGACCTTCGATGCATCGCTATGTCTCATGATTCCAAATAAAAATGGGTTCTACTGTGGGCTTAACCTAGTATTTTTTGAGGCCTTGGCCATGGCCTCGACAATATGTTTAAGATTTCTAGAATTATCCATTACCTCATTATGATATTAGTTATCAAAAAAACATGTGATCATTTGACTAGTTGAATATCAATGGTTATTTTTAATTATCAGATGATCATTTAAGTAGCCATATTTAATAATATTTAATTCCATCTTTTTCATGATGAAGTATATATTAAATTCATGTGTTTTTAGTTGTTAACTATGCCTAGTTTTTATATGTAAACCATTGTTTGGGGGGTTTTCCGGGGGTGGGGGATGTCCAGAGGGTTGGGGGTGTCCAGGGGGGTGTCCAAGGGGGTGGGTGGGTGTGGGGGGTTGTCCAAGGGGGTGGAGGCCTGTCCAGAGGGTTTTGGGGGTTGTCTGGGGGTGTCAGGGGCTTTCCAGAGGTTGGGGGTGTCCAGGGGGGTGTCCAAGGGGGTCGAGGGTGGGGTGGTGTCCCGGAGGGGTGGGGGTGCTTTCTGGAGGGGTGGGGTGTTGTCCAGGGGGTGGGGGCTATCCAAAGGGTTGGGGGTGTCCAGCGGGGTGTCCAAGGGGGTAGGGGATGGGGGTGGTGTCCAGGAGGGGTGGGGGTGTTTTCTAGAGGGGTGGGGGCTGTCCAGGGGGTTGGGGGCTGTCCAGAGGGTTGCGGGGTGTCCAAGGGGGTGTCCAGGGGGGTGGGTGGGTGTGGGGGGCTATCCAAGGGGGTGGTGGCATGTCCAAATGGTTTTGGGGGTTGGCCGGGGGGTGGGGGTTGTCCAGAGGGTTAGGGTGTCCAGGGGGTGTCCAAGGGGGTGGGTGTGTTTGGGGGGCGTTGTCTAAGGGGGTGGGGGCCTGTCCAGAAGGTTTGGGGGGTTGTCCATGGGGTTGTGGGGTTTCCAGGGGGTGTCCAAGGGGGTGGGGGTGGGGGGTGGTGTCCAGGAGAGGTGATTTTCTCCATCTGAATTTTTATTTTAAATATTATTCGATTCTCAGTTTTACTCCATTCTCTCCAATTTTCTATCAACCATGTAGGAAACATTGTTTTCTTTTATTCAATGGAATTTAGAACTTTTATATCTAACTGTATTTTCTTTTAATAATAATATTCAAGCATATTTTTTTAAAATACACATAGATTTTTTTATATTTCAAAATTGTTTTACATTCAAATTATGATTTTTTTTCATATAAACGTATATTTGTCTTATCATAAAAAATATATATATTTTTTATATTTGTTATAGGTAATAAGGAGTCGAAGTTGGATTATGGCACATCGAATGAGCAATGAATATGAGGAACGTGTTGATGCCTTTTTGGAATTTTCTAAACGAAATGTTCCGAGTAGTGACATTTTTTTCTATCCATGCCTGAAATGTTTGAATATGAAGAAGTTGAAAAGTAGAGAGATAAAAGATCATCTGATATGTCATGGTTTTAATCTGAGTTACAGCCCTTGGATTTGGAATGGTGAAAATGGACGAAATGTCACTGATGATGATGATTCACAAGATGGTATCTCTGATGGAATTGAAGAAATGATTCGCGATATTGTAGCAGAAAAAATTGAGATAGAACCGACAGTTGCGCGTATATATGGTGATGCTAAAAAACCATTATATCCTGGTTTTACAGATTTTATGGTTTTTTCGGCGGTGTTAAGATTTATTAACCTAAAGGATAAACATGGATGGAGTGATAGAAGTTTTACAGAGCTGCTAAAATTGATGAAAGACATTCTTCCAAAAGATAATGATCTTCCAGATTCACATTACAAGGACAAGAAAATATTATGCCTGATGGGATTAGGATACAAGAAAATACATGCCTGTCCGAATGACTGCATTATATATAGGAAGGAATATGAATTTTTTTCAAAGTGTCCTAAATGTTGGACATCACGGTATAAGGTGAAAAAGAAATCACAGGCTAATATAGAGATTACAAAGTTCCCTTCAAAGGTATTTTGGTATCATCCTATAATTCATCGTTTCATACATTTATATTCTAATTCACATGATGCAAAAAGGTTAAGATGGCATGCTGATGAGAGGGTATGTGATGGAAAAATACATCATTCAGCTGATTGTCCACAATGGAGGAAAATTGATGCGCAATATTCTACATTTGGAAATGAAATAAGAAATCTCAGATTAGGATTGTGTATAGAAGGAATGAATCCATACCGAACCCTCAGTAGCACACATAGTTAATGGCCTATTTTATTGGTAATTTACAACCTCTCTCCTGAAGTTTGTATGAAGCGCAAATATTTCATGTTGATTATAATGATCTCTAGTCCAAAGTAACCCGAAAATAATATTGATGTTTACTTGTCACCGTTTATTGATGATTTGAATCTGTTATGGGTTGATGGTATTAGGGTGTATGATTCTTATAAAATGGAATATTTTCAACTACATGATGTGCTTCTGTTCACTATAAATGACTTCTCAGCGTATGGAAATTTGTCTGGATACAATGTTAAAGGGCCTAAAGCATGTCCAATTTTCGAACATCATACGTCATATTTTCAATTTCATCATGGTAGGAAAATAGTGTACATGGGTCATCAAAAGTTTTTGCCTATAGATCACCCTTATAGAATACTAAAAAAGGCATTCAATGGCTCACAGGAATTTGACACTGCTCCAAAACCTTTATCCCCAGATCTTTATTTTGACAGGTTGAAAAACCTTGATGTGACATTGGGAAAGACACAGAAATCTGGTAATGATAGACATATTTGGAAGAAAAGGTCAATATTTTTTGATCTACCATATTGGAGGTATCATGAAGTTAAACATAATATTGATGTCATGCACGTAGAGAAGAATATATGTGATTGTTTGATTGGAACATTGTTAGATATTAAAGGAAAGACTAAAGATGGGTTAAATGCAAGATTAGACTTACTATCAATGGGAATACATTTAGAGTTAGTTCCCACTCCTAAGGGAAGACGAAAATTTCTTCCCCCGACTTGTCATACATTATCGATGAGGGAGAAAATTAGCTTTTTTCAGTGTCTTCATGATATCAAAGTGCCTCAAGGTTATTCTTCAAATGTAAAAAATTGTGTCTCATTGAAGGACATGAAGTTGATAGGTATGAAATCACATGTTTTTCACGTCAGGATGCAAAAAATTCTACCAGTTTCATTGCGTGAAATATTGCCCATTCGTGTCAGAAAGACTATGATGAAGTTGTGTTATTTTTTCAATTCAATTTGTAACAAGGCGATTGATGTGAATTCTTTGAACATTTTGGAAAAGGATGAAATTTTTATACTTTGTCAACTGGAAATGTATTTTCCTCCAACTTTTTTTGATATAATTGTGCATTTAATGATTCATCTAGTTTGAGAAATAAAGCTTTGTGGACCTGTATATCTTCGTTGGATGTATCCTTTTGAAAGGTATATGAAAATATTAAATGGGTATGTTAAAAATCCATATCGACATGAATCCTCCATTATTGAAAAGTATATTTTTGAGGAGGTAGCAGAGTTTTGTACGAGCTACTTGGCTGTGGCGCAACACATAGGTTTGCCTCCATCTCGCCATGAATGAGTTAATAATGAGGGAAAGGGTATTCGTGGCTTGAAAGTCAAATTATTGTCAGCTGAACAGATGAAGAAGTTAGAATCATACATCTTGAATAACATAGATGATGCTCAACCGTATATCACATTGCATATTAATGAGTTGAAACAATGTCATCCAATGAAGAAAGAAATGTGGATTTTGAATGAGCACAACAAAACATTTTTTTCATGGATTAAAAAGACTTTGCTTGGTAGATCAGATGTATCAGAGACATTAAAATGGATAGTGGGTGGTCCATTTTTAAATGTGATAACATGGTCCGGTTATGAAATTAATGGCTATAAATTTCATACAAAAGCTTAGGACATCAGAAGTGTAGTTCAGAATAGTTGTGTATTGGTGTTTGCAGAAGCAATGCATTTTTCGAGTGCTAAGGACAAAAACCCAATATCTACATCAAGTGTATATTATGGACTGATTGAAGACATATGGGAGGTTGATTACTTTAATATTAAAGTTCATGTTTTTTACTGTAAATTGTTTATCGGTAAAAACAGTGTCAGACACGATGAATTTGTAATGACACTTGTTAATCTGAATAGATTGGAAGATATAGCTGATTCTTTTATAATGGAAACACATGCAAAACTAATTCTCTATGTAGTAGATCAATCAGATATTCAGTGGGCTGTTGTTTTACAAGGGAAAAAACAATATGTTGGTGAGGAAAATGTTGATAAAGATGCTGATTTATGTGACATCCATACTTCCATGGAAAGATTAACAGAACATAATGATGATCATGTTGAAGACATGGTTTTTTCCATAAGGAACGATCACGACGAAAGAATTTGGGAAAACAATCCATTTGTACATTCCTAATATTACAAGTAACATTTGTTTATTTCTTGTTTACATTAATTTTTTTTTCATAAATGTTAGATGTTATAAGTTTTTTATTTATTAAAGCATGTTTTAAAACAAAATAAGTATAAGTTTTCATTTGTTTTAATTTTGTTTAGTTTACTTTATCATGTTTACCATTACATGAATTATATATCTATTTTTTTTGTTCAGTGACAATTAATTTATTATGTTTAGCAGGTTTACCATATTTGCCATGGTTACCATCTTTACCATCTTTACCATCTTTACCATCTTTACCATTGTTTAACATGCTTACCATATTGCCAAGGTTTACTATTACATAACTTAGTACACTTTTCTATTTTCTGATTACAATAGTATTAAAATATTTGAATTTGTATATTTTTGAACTAAAGTTTGTTTTTTTGATTTGAAGGATAATGACAGATCATTTAGTAGATCAACCACATGATTCTGGAGATGATTATATTGGTCATACCTCTAGGGAGGAACATTCACATGCTCCTGTTATGACAAAGAGTTAAAAGGTTGGTAAACGTGGGTGCACATGTTTACCAAATTTATCAGTTGCTCGTATGCAGGATCAGAGGATAGTCGTTGAGTTTGATGATGATGGTATTCCTAGATGTACAAATGAAAAAGATTTTAAGAGTTTTGTAGAAACTCAGGCTAAGGGAAAAGTAAGCATTCTATATGATGACTGGAGAAGTGTGGATAATGAGATAATCTCTCAGTTATGGGAGACGATTTTGGTAAGATATTTTGTTATTGTTTGAATATTCTTTAAATGTTTCTAGTATATAGAATATGTTTAACCTCTTCTTTATCAGATGACATTGGATATTCCTGGCCCTGGAGGAGTCAGGAAGAAATGCTTATTTTTGGCTTCCAGGAGATGGAGGGATTTCAAATCAACCCTCTCATCTTATTTCATTTATGGTCATAGGAGTCCTGACAATCCATGTCGTATATACCCTTTTATAGATGAAGACACATGGAGACAGTTTTTTGAAAGTAGAAGAAAAGAGTCATTTTTGGTAAGGGCAGTGTAAAAGTTTATAAGATTTCTTATGTACATGATGTTATTAACGTTTTGTTAATGATTTATAATTCTTAATTTACATCAAACAAGGAAAGAACATCAGGAGATCCAATCTAAACATGTATAGCCTCATAGTTTATCTCGGGGAGGGTATGCATTAATGGAAGAACAAATGATGGCGGAAAAATTTCAACAACTAAGATCTGAGTCTTCAAGCTCTGGAGAGGTGGCCCCTCCATCCCCTCCATCTAGACATGAAAAATGGAAGAGAGCTCGAAAGGGAAAAAAGGGCAATATCTTTTGGATGAATCGAGAATCATAACTGAGAGGATTGTAAGATACATATTTTATTTATTTAAGTTAACCATTTTCTTCATATAATTTCAATCATTCCAGAAATGTTCAATTAATTAATACCGAACTCTCTTGGGGAGCAGAGTTCACAGTGGACATTAACAGCTACTGGGATGGAAGATATTTTATCTGTATCATTGGGAAGGCCCGAACATCCTGGTCATGTAAGAGGATATCCGGAAGGTGTATTGGTAAGAAAAGTGATTCCACATTCTTCAACTTCAAATGTTGAGGGGTTTTATAAAAAAATAGAATCCTTGGAGGCTGAAGTTCATAATATTAATGCGACGATGGAGGCCAAGATTAGAGCGTCAGTGCAGTCTATGTTTGTAGAAATGCAATGATAATTTCAGACTGAAGCTCCCACTCCTCCACCTCCCCCTGCAGACCCCATTATTTGTCCTCCACCTCTTCTAGTAGCTCCCACTCCCCCACCTCAGCCTGCTGACCCCATTTTTTATCCTACTCCTCCGTCGCAGCTTCTTACTTATTGTGAGTTGTATGTTGATGATTCTCAACAGCATATAGCAGCATATGGGTTGGTATATTTTATAGGAGATACAGTTCATCATCAACAATTAGAGGTAGATAATCAGAGGGACACTGTACAAGATATTATAGATAGATCAGCTCGGGTACCATTACCTACAGATGAGGTGGCGATAGTTGGACATTGTATCGGCCATTTTTTAATTTAGACATCCAGACTTCATCGACTCATTACCATAGAGGTATGAATGTTATATCTTTTATTTTATTTTTTTATTAAAGTTGTTTTATCATTTGAAAACTAATATATTTTTCAATTTATTTTTACAGGAATACTTTAAAGGTAAATAAATATTGTATAGACAATAACCAAGAAAAATGGCTATGAAATCAGATACAAATTCTAGTAGTCTTGATAGATTTTCAAGATATTCAAATTTGTTGGTGGGAAATTATGAGTTTCCAATGGAAGCTCATGTTTGTGGACGTGAAATAAATGTGGTGATTATGAAAACTGATATCATGGAGCTTGTCACTGGAGATAAGTTGGGCATCAACATGGTGCAAATTTTTTCAATTTAAGTCTTAACACCTTTTCCCTGTGTTATATTTATTAGAAATGTATACTTATGTATGTTTTGTATTAGGTATCTTTATAAAATTTGTGAGAGGAATGAGCTGATAGATGTATATGGATTCATACCCGCAATTGATTTCCCCTGAAGCATGTGCATTGGATGAGGAATAAAGAATGATAAATATTACTGAAAGACTTGAAAAGAATATAGTCACACAATTTTGGATGATGCCTTTTTGTGAGAGGTATGAAACACATCTCTCTCAAAGAGTTAATTATATTTTGACATAAAAAATAATTACATTAAATTTCCTTTTATTAGTGATCATTGGATGTTAGGGGTTTTTTGCCCATGGTAGAAAGCACTTTATTGGATATGCTATGTCCATGATGATGTGCGGGAAAGTTTTAAGAATATATTGGAAAATTAAGTTTCAATTTCTCAATAGTTTTATATACTATAATTTATTTTAAATTTACACCATTAGTATTATTTTCTAAGAGGGAATGGGCCTACTTTCGAAAAAACACAAAGAAAAGGAATGAAAAGATAAAATATGTAAATGTGAAGGTAAATATCAATTTATAATTTGTACTTTTTGATTTATTACATTAAAATAATATATTGAATTTACACTCATTCAAACATAATTGTCATGAACAACAAGGTGTCATCGAATGTGGATATTATATGTTATGATTTATGTATGAAATAATAACAACTGGGACAGTTGTGAATTTTGACCTGGTAAGATTTCCTCTTAAACTTTTCCATAATATTTCAATTTGATTTACTCATTATACACGTTAACTAATATCCTTTTCATTTGTAGCTTTTTGATGACCCCCAACCCTATAATGCTGAAGACATCAAATACTTACAGGTGGAGTGGTTAAATTATTTTAAAGGTTTGATTAAATTTTAGTTGTTTGTAATATAAAATGTAATTTTGAAAATTGTCGTTGTAATTGTGTATTTGGTAGTCATTTAGGATGGATTTAGTTTTTTTTGAAGTTGAAATTGTAAGTTTTGAATGTTATATATGTGAATGTTTAATTTTTCTCTACTTATTGTTTTGGTCTACTTGTGATGGTCTTTCTAATATAGATTCTGGTCTGGGGGGGAGGGGTTTCGAGGGTGTGGGGGGTGTTCAGTGGGGTTGGGGGTGTCTGGGGGTCTGGGAGGGCTATTCATTGGGGTGGGGGGGTATACATGAGGGTGGGGGGGTTGTCGAGGGGTGTTTGGGGCTGTCCAGGGGGTTGGGGGCATTCCAGGGGTGTGGTGGGGGATCCAATGGGGTGGGGGAGGGATGTCCAGGGTGTGGGGGTATACATGAGGGTGGGGGTTGTCCTGGGGGTGTTTGGAGATGTCCAGGGGGTCAGGGGCAGTCTAGGGGTGTGGTGGGGGCTGTCAAGTGGGGTGCGGGGGTGCTGTTCAAGAGGGTGGGGGTTGTAGAGGGGTGTTTGGGGCTATCTAGGGGGTCGGGGGGCATTCCAGGGGTGTGGTGGGGGATCCAATGGGGTGGGGGATGTCACGTGGGCTGAGGGGGTGAGTTGGTTCTGTTTAGGAGGGTGGGGGGTTTTCGAGGGGTGTTTAGGGCTGTCTAGGGGGTCGGGGCAGTCCAGGGGTGTGGTGGGGGCTGTCAAGTGGGGTGAGGGGGTAAGGGGGTGCTGTTCAGGAGGGTGGGGGTTGTCGAGGGGTGTTTGGGGCTATCCAGAGGGTCGGGGGAAGTCTAGGGGTGTGGTGGGAGCTCCAATGGGGTGGGGGAGGGCTGTACAAGGGGTATACATGAGGGTGGGGGCTATCAAGTGGAGTAAGTTTTATATGTTATCAATGTAAATGTTTAAATTTTATTTAGTTCATGTTTTGATTTCCTTCTATTTTTGTGGTACGAATTATTGATTTGGTTTCTGGTTGATTTTGGGGGAGATCAGAGGACTGCAATCGATTTTTTTTTAAAAAAAATTTCTTTCACTTTGGTTATTTTATAACCGACGTGATAAAGAAATCGAGAAGCATTTATCACGTCGGTTTTTTTCAAAACCGACGTGATAAGCACCTGTGGCATGGTTTATCATGTCAGTTATGTAATAACCAATGTGATAAATGACATGGGAAATTATTTATGACATTGGTCAATCAGTAGCCGATGTGATAAACAGCCTAGGAAATGGTTTATCACGTTGGTTATTTAATAACCGACATGATAAACTATTTCCCAGGGCTTTTATC
Organism: Viscum album; assembly: GCA_963277665.1. Classification (NCBI taxonomy): domain Eukaryota; kingdom Viridiplantae; phylum Streptophyta; class Magnoliopsida; order Santalales; family Viscaceae; genus Viscum; species Viscum album. Next base: position 1,021,121,757 of record OY728134.1, on the reverse strand, counting down.
ACGTCGGTTAGTGATTAACCGACGTGATAAACCCCTCTCGGGACTGGTTTAGCGCGTCGGTGATTTAATAACCGACGTGATAAACTCCCCTGCATGTGTTTGTGACTTCGGTTATTGTATAACCGACATGATAAAGCCCCCCCGGTTTATCACGGTGGTTATATAATAACCGACATTATAACCCCCCCCCCCCTAATTTTTTCACGTCGGTTATTAATTAACCGACGTGAGAAACACCGCGATGTTATGTTTGTTACATCGGTTTTTAAATAACTGACGTAAAAAACATTATTTATAACATCGTCCGTATTAATGTCGGCTAAAACCGACGTAAAAAATGAAAAATAACCGACGTAAATAGCGTTTTCTACACTAGTGTGTACCTGAGCCTTAGGGAAGAAGAGTAAAGATTGACTCTATAGAGCCCATAGATTGGACATGTTCAGGTGAGTGGAATAAGATTCCAGGGCTCATTCTGTTTGTCTTAGATTATGACTCAGAATAAAGATTGCTCCTATTCATGCTCCACAAGCCCAAGATGAAGCAGAACCTATTGTACCTACTTCACCAATAATACCCCTTGTGGATGAACCTGTTGTACAATTAGTGTATAGTTAATATATCACTAAGGCTGATTTAGAGAAATTCAAAGATGATATTTGTGAGGTCGTGAAAGCCTTAGATGGTGCCAGAAGTGAATCTTTTACTTACATGACCATTTCAGAAGATGATGATGCTAGAATTGCAAGGATAGTGATTCCGGGGATTCATCCTAACATGATTACTACATCCTAGACAATCATTAGAAACAATACATATATGAGAGAATATGTGAAGAGGATGAAAAATGAGTTGAACTCTCTGACCAATTATTTCAAGACCTCTTTTAGTGGTGTGATAGAGGTTCTTAGGAACCTAGTTACACACTTACTGAGTGTAGATTTCATGAAATTGAAAAATGAACTTGGCAAGATGATCTCTGGTCCATATAGTTATAAAGGTAGTATTTTTTCTGCTGCTAATATAGAGTCTCTCAGGGCTATAATGATGGAAGAACTCAAGAGTCTTTAGAGTGATTCTGATAAGGAAACTCTTTCTAAGGTGAATATGAATACTGATCTTTTTTTAAACATGGTAATACAGTGAACCAATGAATCCTCTGCTGCTTAGAAGGAAATTAGAGAAAATTTGGATAAGTACTTCTCTAAAATCTATACAATGTATGATTTGATCCAAAAATTCAAGCACCTAGCCGAAAATATCAAGATCCCACCAGTAACAGAGGAATTTAAGAATCAAGAGGAATAATTGAAAGAGTTTACTCCTCTCCTGGATAAATTCATGGAGAACAAGGATGATTTCGAGAAGGCTATGCAATATGGGATGAAATCATTAATGATTTCACCATGCTTCTGAATCTATACTTTCATGTATAGGCTGAAGCAATAGTGGTTCCACCTGCTGATTCCATTGGACCTAGTTCTCTACCTCCTACTCATATGAATCTATCTGAGGCTCTCTCACAGATTCGACCATTGATTCAAGAAAAACCTCGGAGCCGTTTTTGATCAGAAAGGAGGCATATCCTTATTGAAAATGTTCCTATAGGTGTTTCCTTTCTTGGTGTTGTCATTAGACCAACTCTGCCACCAATAAAACCAAAACCTTCTAAACCTACTCTTGATCTTTCAAACAAAAAAAAATCCCCACAAAAGCTCAAGCCTTAGCTATGGATTTCTTATTTGATTTGGCTTTTTCATTTTACTTTGTCCTTTCTATTTTATTGTGATGGTTTTCATTTTTTTAATATTATTGAAAACCGTTTTGTCTTCAAAACGTTTCTACTTTTCTTTTTGTTATTTCTCCTTTTTCTTTCTCCTTCTATTAAAATTTTTGTTAATCCCGAAAGGGGGAGAAAGTTATAGGCATAAATTCTTAATCTACTGGGGACCAAATCTGGCATAAGAAACATGGCATGTACTGAACATAGTATATATCTATAAATATCAACTCTAATAAAAACTTCTCTAATTCAAAGTCACCATCTATATATATTTCCTTTGTTACTCTATTACAAAAATGAGGGGAGCTTAAAAGGAATGTCTTTGTCGTATTAAAAATTTATAGTAACTCTAGTATGCTAAGTCAATTAATTTTTATTCATTAACATCATTTTTATTCCATAATTTGTGATGACCAAAGAGAGGAGGTTTTTGGACCCTCTGTCAAATTGTGGTCCTCATAAACACAAATCATGCCAATATACCAATTCTATTAATTCATATATTAAGTTATAACACAAGATAATTATGTTAATTATTATTTTTAAGTGAATCAATTAAGTCACATTGAATAATACATTTAAATAATTCAATAAACTATTAATATTAAAGCTTTAATTTGTTTACAAGTGTATATTTTCATGTATTTATGAATTTCTCTTAATATAGTTGTATTCCGTGTACGATAGACACTTTATAAGTTTTTTAGAGTCCCAGACACTGCTTCTTTAAAAGGACTCACTGTTGGTCGACCCACCGATGAGGACTCATCGATCAAATAAGTCGCTGATTGAAGAAGACACTGATACTGGACTCACCTATAGAACCAAAAAAACACCAATAGACAAGTAACTGATGATCAGTCACACAAACTGTTCAAGAGACTCACTGATGAACGATTCACTGATGGATGACGCACTGATAAATGAGTCACTGATTGGAGACACACCGATAGTTCAAAATGAGTCACCGATGACGACTCCCTGATGCCTAAACTGATGGATAGAACAACTGAATCATCATTTCCCAGAGTCACTAGTACTGTTGTAAAGGAGTCACCGATACACAGATTCACCGATGATGGTAGACTGATAAAGGAAGACTGGTGCCATTGGGTCATCGATACTTATGACTTGTCAATAGTCATAATTGTTTTTTATTTTGTTTATTAAAATTTATATCTAACAGTCGTATTTAGGAAAATTAATGTTTCTGACATTATTTAATTTTTTCTGTATGACTACCAGTAGATAGTACAAGGTACATGCACGTGGGGAGATTTTCATGCCTCTTGGAACATGAATTATAAAATAATTAATACTTGGATCATTTAATGTACGAGGGATGGGCTACAAATTAGATGGAACAGAAGAACTGTACACTCCTGCAACTCTCGAGATTACATCAAAATCCCAAGAAATCAAATCTAGAGAATACAGGTATATCAACAAGGAAAGAAAATCATGTTGGGCTACACTCAGTATCCTAACATCAATGAGCTGAACTTTTTATACCTTGAAGCTAGTGTATAGAGTCTACGATACCCTATTTTGAAACCAACATCTAGAATAGGAATCAAAAACCATTTTCACTACATAAATCGAGTCTAGAGATTCACTTAATAATACATAGAGATATATAAACCTTATTCTATATCTCTATTTCTATTGTGTTCTTCTATTTACCTTTTTTTTAGCAGAATGTGTATCTGTCTCTAACACACACACACTGTGTCCCATGCATAACTGGAGGATACTTGATATCCTCAAACTCACTCTCATTATTATCTCTTGTATCCCACATAAAATAGTAGAAGAGTTTATGTGGGACATGTTTGTTGTTTTTCCCATGAATAACTATGTTAGAGGTCAAGTGTGACCTGGACAGCCCTATGCGCTGTTGTGAACCCCGATCCAAGATCTAGATCAAATTGGTTATTAAATTAAACATCCTGGTGGTAGGTGATCACCAAGTGGAGAGGACTAATTCTCAACTTGAGACTGAACCTCTTGTTTATATCTTCTATACCTTTTCCTTTTAGTTTTAATATGTTTTTATTACATTTCACATAAAACTAAATTGAACTTTGATTGTTATTTTAGCATGTTTTTATAATTTTTTGAACCAGTACGTTAGTTTTTAAAGTTATATTAATCATTCGATTAGTACATATGAGAACTAATCAATCTTCTGATAAATTAATTGAATATTCAGGTATTTTATAAATTCACAACAAACTATCTTTGATTATATTTATAATTTTGGAAATTTTCAAAGAATCAATTTTAACATAAATTTTTATAGATACTCAATTCACTCCCATCTTGAGTAATCTACTCTCACCAATAGATGTATTAATGAATATTTATGATATATATGATAAAAAAAATTATTTATGGATATTATATCATCAACCTTATTACCATCCTAACCTTTGGAAAATTGAAAAGTCGACCATTTGTATTTGGGGAATACTTCCTTCATAGAAAACATGGTCATTTTTCATGAACACCTTACATAGAAAGTTATAAAAATAGAATTAATAAATAAATATGAAATTTATAACATGAATAAGGTTCATTAATGGTTATGTTTCCATTATAAAAAGGATATTATCAATTAATGGCCATTGTAATACTTAAACACCAAAAGATATATTATAAAGACATTTTGATGTAATAACACCAACCATTATTTTTCATTTTTCTTCTTCATATAACTCTGATTGAATCTGATTTATCACCTTAATAGCATGTTTTTGAAACCATTAATCTTCTATTAAGAATATATTATCATTATATAAAAACATGATCTTATCTATTCAACTAATATAGTGTGTTCAAATTTTGGTCCATTTTACAACCTACTTGCATATTTTCATAATGTTTATTTTATGGTTTATTATTAAATGTTATATAATGGTAATATTATTTAATAATGATGAATTTATGGTGCTTTAAAAATTCTGTAATTATTATATGTGTGGGTTTGTGTGTGAATTTCATAATAAAGTCAATTGTTTCTATGAAATAAGAACATCGAAAAATAGAATTTTCAAGAATTTCATGAAAGTATTTACCATTTGTTCCATGAAACCATTAGTGAGGTGCTAGAACTGAAACTCCCAAATCAAAACATGTATGGAAAATGAGGTAGTTAACACATATACATGTCTTTTTAAGAAATAGTTTTTAATAAATGGGTAATAATAAATTATAAGCGACTCATACTTGGTTATAAAATAATAATTATTGTTCTGATATAGGTCTATGATAAATATAAATTTATTTTATATGGATATTAGAGAATGTAACACTGATTTGAAGTCTGGGAGAATGAATTTTTTTTAAAAAAGTTGTTTTAAAAGTATTAATGTTTTTCTTTAAACTCTTTCTTCTTCATATCCATGTTCTTTACAATTATTCAACAATGTTCTTATATATTATCAAATTCTGGTCTAATTTAATTTTCAGCTATATTTTTCTTCCATTTTTATGTTTTAAAAATGAATCTTTTTTATTTTTTCCATATGGATCAATTTTTTTATAAAAGTTTCAAAATGAATTTTTTTCACATTTACAGGTTGACCGTTTTTTCCTAAAACTTTGCACCTTATTCATTATTAATACTCAATTAAAAGTTTATATAGTTTTGAAATGAATTTATTATTACATTTATTTATGGAATTTATATTTTTCAATGAAAAGGTATATTTTTATCATTTTTATGAGATAACAGAAATTTCTTTTTATTATTGTCTAAAATGAAAATTTATTGAGGGTTTTATGATGAAAAGAACAATAATCTAAATGTTTTATTCTAAATTATGTTTCTTGGATATTTTTCATCAATAATTTTGATTCCAATATATCCCTCCAATACCTTGGGCAATGAATATGTAGTTAACTATATATAAGTTTCTCCAATGGAAATGTTGGAATTATCCTTTTAGGTTCTTCTATATATGGATTTAACTGGTTTTGTTAGTCTATTTGTAAATATTCTCATAATAATGATATAAATATGATGTATCAATGTACATACATGTTTTTTATTTTATTTATAATTTTTTTTATGAAAATATTTTGTATTTTATATGGAAATAATGTGAACTATTGTTTAAAGGAAAAATTTATATTTATTTGAAATTAAATAAAATGTTTTTCAATGTATAGATTTTTATTTTTTATGATGTTTGACAAGAAATAATAATGATTTATATTTATTTTAAAAATTAATTTAATAATTTTTTTTAGAAAAGAATTTTATTTCTTATTTTAATGAAAGTGTTCTACAAACTCAATGTTTTTGTTTGAAGGAATGATATATTCAATATTTTTCAAGTATTTCAATGGAAAAATGAGTTTCCATTATTTATATATCTCTTACTAATATTTTTGTGCCTATACCATATTTTTAAATGTTTTTAATAAGGAATAAATATTTTTTATAACTATTATGATTTCTATATCCAAATAGAAAAACTTTTCCTTGAATGAAGCAAGTGTGTTGCAAATTTAATAGGAGAGTAAACTTAAGATTCCTTTTTTATGGGAATATGTATACTTAGTAGAAGTTATTATTTTTTTGGTATTGGTTATTTTATTCATGGAATCTATAAAACTAAAATATTCCTGGAATGTATTAACTTTCAAAGTCTTACAAATTAAACTCATTGTTATGGTTATTAAAGTTACATGGTGTTATATTTGGTATTAGAGCAAGAGTTTAGATTAAATTAGAGGATAGGATATTATCATGTGATGATAATTTAAGAGTTATGGACAATATAATGGTTTAATAAGTTTATGGATAACCATAAGTTCAAAGGTATAAATTGTAAGATTACATGTTTATACGAGTTTTAAAAATTTGAAGGAATTTTAATTTTTAAATTAGTGCAGATTCCAGATTTTGAATCGAGGTTTAGAATAAAATTATAAGGGTTTTTGTAGTATCTCAATAATTATATCATATTTTAATGGTATAATTAAAAAATATTGCAATAAATAAAACAATATGGAATATATTTTAGGGGAACTTGATGAAAATATGTTAAGATATTCATTAAACGTTTTAAAATGTATGATTCGTTATGATACTTCAATATTATTATTAATAAATATAAATAATAATCCCTTTTGAAGTTATTTAATAACTTATAATTCATTATTTATAGCATTGAATTTAATGTTAAAGTGATTATTAAAAACATAAAATTATTTTTATTTGGGTATGAAATTTATAGTTTTGTTTAAAATAAAAAACCTTATGTTTTTAAAACTATTTTTTTGAATATATTATTATTTTCCATGAAATAATATATATTTATTTTTATTGAAACGTATCATTATGAAATTTATAATTTAATTAGAAATATGTTTATAACTCATGTTGGTAATAACATAATAAAATTATGTAATGGATTAGAATTATTAATAAATATAAATTACAATATTTATAATGGAAAAGAAAGTATTTGTTTGAAATAAATATACTATTCAACTAAATTTTTTTAATTTGTATATATATCAATAATATAGTTTTTTAGAAATTATATTAATATATTAAGAAAACAAATAGACTATATTGGTTTTATAATTATAATTATAAAACTTAATAGTTAAAATCTTATTCCCTATAATAATTGAATTTATGTAAGGGTATTAGAAATTTTATAAGTGTTTTGTAAGGGTAGGTGAGAATTTCCTTGAGTTTCATAAGGGTAAATTATATTTTTAAAACCCTATATAATGGTAAGTTAAGACATTATTTACTGTATAAAGGTAGGTTCTTACCAATATTAAGATAAGTGCCTCTATCCTTCCTCGCACAAGGGTAATAACAAAAAATGTAAGTTTTCTCACATACTATAATAAAGGAAACTATACCACAGTATAAGAGTGGTTGTCCCATAGACTCACATGTGTAAAGGAAACACTCAAGTTGTGTAACGGTCAACCTAGCTCTATGTAAGGGTCGAAACCACTTTGTAAGGGCCATCCAAGCCCACTCAAGGGTAAAACCAGGGTTATATAAAGGTAATACCTACATTTTAAAAATCAAAATAACGGTATCATGATCTCTACATAAAAGTAAAACTTGCAACTCAAATCTATCATAAAGTAACACCAACAACTATAAAAAGGTAACTATCATGCTTGGAAACATGTGTAATCTTAACTTATTCTTAATGTAAGGGTAAAAAAATCTTATGTAAAGGTAATATATGTATCACATAAAGGTAAATCTATAAAAAGGAAAATAGGAAAATCATAAATTTAAACCTACTTCCACATCTTCGTCTTCTTTAACCATATTCTTATATAGGGTTATCGTCAAGGGAGGAAACTTTTGACTACCTATGACATCATTGATATCATCTTATACTTTCTTTTTATCATAATATAAATCCATTGTCATGATCTTAATGATCCAAAAGACTCAAATAATATTAAATAATTATATATATAATAAGAAGACAACTTTTTATTATCTTTAATGGTGTGTTTGAAGGGTTACCTCTAAATGAGTGGATTATAACATGATATATTTCATATTGAACCAACTGATTTATCACACAATATCTACCTTATAGATCATTTAAGGATTAGTAATGATACCATGTTCTCGTCTTCAATGAGTTTCACCTTTAATGTCATACTCGTCAAATCCTTATTCACTCAAAACCTACAAATAATTGTTAATCATGATTATGAATTGCATATAGTGGCCAAGATTTAAAACTTATTTTAAGAAAATTAAATGTAAACGTGCCACAAAATATATAGGCTTGTATTTTAAGAATATTTGATTAATCATATCATGACTGCAGTTCCAAATTCATTTAATAGATATCAAATTTAGCTGAACATTATGAACTATTTTGTTTTACCTTTTAATAAAATTATTAAATATTAAAATAAACTTTCAATGGTAAATATTCTATATAAGGGAATCCGCTTTTCCTTTTATAAACCCTAACTACCCGAACCTTGGTTCTACCCTTACCCATACCTTGTTATATCCTTACACTTCCAAACATTAGAAGTTGTGCTAGAACCGCTTAAGAATTTTAAATTTCATTAGTTTTTGTCTATGATATAAGTTATAATGTAAGTGAAAATGTTTTTATTAAATTTATATTTACCCAAATCCTTATTTATATGAAAATAATTTATTTAAAATTTTCCAATAAAATTTTCACTTAAATTTTTTATTTTTGAAAGAAAACTATGATTTTACATAATAAAGATTCTTTAAAAAAAGTTTCTTTAATGTTTTAAGAATATTTTATTTTGTTTCATAATGATAAGTTATTGTTTTCAATATAATTGTATTTTAAGGTTTTCAAAACCATTTGGAAAGGGAATTATGTTTTCAAGGTTGATTTTGAAGAATATCAAAATTATAATTCAAGGTATAAATTATTATTTTAAATTCCAGGTATTTCTTTCATGATTACATGTATTGTATATAAGTTCACTATATTTCTCATTTAAATCACATATATGTTATGATAATTATTTTTTTGAGTTCACTTTTCATGTTTTACTCATGATTTTTTGGATTACTTTTAATACTTTTGAAAGTAAAAAAATTACTTTATGGGAACTATGGGTATTTTTATTGGATATTTAATTATCATTATCCTTGAACATTAATTACATAGAAGTAATGTTTTTTAAAAATTATATTTAGTAGATTCATAATGATAAAGTAAATCATTACAAAATATTTTATTTAAAATTTTCAACTTGGATATTGATTATGATGATATAGAATGAGGGTTGAACCCACAACTTCATGGGGACTTTGTCCCAAGAGTTATGTTTAGACCTTCAATATTCATAGTGGCCCCATGATTTTCTTAAAGCTTCCCATGGATCATTAAATTCCATAAATATTTATAATTTTCAAAAGTAATGTATTGATGGATAAATATATATTTATTTTAAAGAATATGATATTTTGAAAATAAATGATTTTTAAAAATAATATTTCTTTTAAACATTTTTAGAAGAATGTCGTATTATGGATTTTAAAAACACTAAATTGTTTTTTGGGGGAAAATATTTGTTTTTTTAAATTTTTTATTTGCCTCAAAATATTCGAAATAAAAGGAAAGGTTTTGAAATAATTTTTATAGTATTTTAAAATAAATAATATTTCACCTCATCTTTTAAAACCCCTTAATGAGAAATTTTGTGCTCACCCCGTGTTTTAAAATGATTTTCAAAGGTATAATGTTGAGTAGAAGATCAACGGATAATGGCCTCGACTAAGAGTCTAGATCATGTGAAGTTGAAAAATATTTCATAGATTTTTTTATAAACGATGAAATGTATTAAGGTTTCCTATTCTTCAAAAACTATAAACCAAAAAGGACCTTCAGAATATAATTGATCCAGTAATTCAATTTCATGTTATATTTTTTGAAGGGTTAAATATGGGTTATTTATATTTGTATCAAATCTAGAAAGGAAAAGTTTATATTTTTACAACTAGATTTTGGAGTGCACATTTGAGATGTCTCATTTGGTGTCTTATAAATGGTTTAGACATCTTTTTAGAATATTATGATACTAGTTAATGATAGTTTTTACATCACAAAATTTTGGATATAATTATTTATGTAAATGAGGATATCTTTTGTTAATGATAGATCAAGTTATCATAAATTACATAATTTTGGGAGATATTTATCGAAATTCACTCTTTGGGTTTAGTATGTGTTAGGTGTAGGGTTTATTTGAGGGATAATATTTTTTTATGTATTTATGTTTAAAGGTTTTAATAACCTTTAGATTATCTATGATATTTGATGTTGAGTTTATTAAGGGTAATTAGATAATAAAAATTGAATAATTAAAATTTTGAGGATGCAATTTTTTTAAAGGTCATAGAATGTAATATCCCAAGAATGAAAGTATAAATAAATATATTAAATAAAAATTATTTTTATTGTTAAAATAGGATGAAATATATTTTAAAATAACTTGATGAAAATATTTTTAGATATTAATTCCATATTTTAAAATATATTATTCATTATGAAAATTATATACTATTATTTATACTATTAAATAATAAGCACTTTTGATGTTATATAATAAATTATAATTCATTCTTAATAAATGTTCACTTGAAGTGAAATTGATTATTAATCACAAAAAAAATACTTTTATTTTGATTTGAAATTTATAGTTTTGATTAAAATGAAAACGCTAACGTTTTTAATACCAATACTTTTGAATAAAAAATTATTTTTTAGGAACTAATTTATATATAAGTTTATTAAAATAAGTAATTATTATATTTAATTTAGAATATGTGTATTAATTATGTGGGTAATATTCAAATAAAATTATGTTATTCCTTAGAATTATTAATAAATATAAGTTTCATTATTTATCATGGTAAATAAAGTGTTTGTTTGAAATAAATATACTTTTGGAATATTTTTTTTGAATTTCTACATGTATGTATAAAATAAATGTAGAGAAATTATATTAATATATTAAAAATATATGTGAATTATATGTGTCTTAAAATTAGAATTAAAAATTTAATAGGTTAAAATTTTATTATGAATAAAAATTTAATTTATATAAGGTTATGAGGGGTTTCCTCAGTGTTGAATAAGGGTATGTGATGTTTTTCTTATTTTGAATAATATTAAAATATTGTTTTCAAACCATATTTAAAGTTAACTAAGACTTTATGTGTTTCATAAAGGTAGGTTCTTACCTGCATAAAGGTAAATGCCTATGTTTTTCCTCACATATGGGTAATGAAAATAAGTCTAGTACAACCATTTTATGGTATCCAACCCTTAAATTTGGGATTTTTATGTTTATAATGTTTAATGGTGAATGATGGGATAGTTGGGTGAACTTTCGATATGTTTTTGGGGAAAAGGGGGATGTGCATGGGTTGGGCATAGTTTGTCTAAATCGTGTAGAAATCCTAGAAGAAACTGTGGGCAGTTGCATCTTTGAGGAAATAATGTCAGAACGGCATGTGAACAGATAGGGAGGTTTTACAAGGAGGTTGTGTGAGGGCTTTTAATGATGCTTCTAACACAAAAATTAGTGCATGGTTTGTTGAACCATGAGAACTAACCATGCGTTGAGTTAAAGTTAAATCCTAAAAAATGGCATTTCATTTTGCCTCCAACTCCCTCTTTTTTAATCTTTAGTGTCCCTAACTCGGGATACTTCTCCATTTAATGTGTTATATCCTCTCCCATGTAATTTGGAATCAATATGGATCCCTCCCTTGGTGTTTTCAAGCCTAATTCTTGCCGTAAGTGTCATTCTTCACCATTCTTGTCATGTTTTCTTATATCTACTCAGATATGTTTCTCCCCTCAACTCAGTTTCTCAAATATAAACCTTTCATGGGTATCTCTATGATTTTCAATGCTAAATATGTTGATATTTTTTTTCTTTTTGTTGGTAGGAGAAGCTATATGAAGCGGCGTTGTGGATAAACAACCCGGTTTTCATGAACGTTCATCACCCGTTTTCAGTTCTCATCAAAATGATTGAGATAGGAAGCTTCAATCTCAACTACTCTTAGTATAACTGAATAGAACGGTTTCAAATTTATTTCTATATTTTTATTTTATTTTGAATTGGAAACATAATGATTACTATAAACCCTCTTTGGTGATGGTTTTGGAAAATATGGAAGATCGGTGTGTTTGAATAAAGTTTCTGATTCTTGATTTTAAAATGAAGATTCTAAAATGTGATTTTTATGGAATGATGGTAGATTGAATGATAAAAAGGGTTTTAAATAAAAGGACTGATTTTATTCAAGTGAAATGGGTGTTTGGAATTTTCTTGTTTAAATGGGTTTCAATAAAATAATTCTTTTATTGTAATGTTTGAAATAGTTGTTTGAAATGGTATTGGCATAGAAGTGGTGTGTGTGTAGATAGAATTTACAATGGTTGTGTGGAATATGAACACGTTCTAAGTGCGAATGTTTTAGTGGAACATGGGGTATAATTATCATGTCATGACATAGTAGATCGACGGGAGACCGCTCATGATTATGGAACTGTCATAATGAAGCATGCATAGATTGATGTGTGAATATTTAGAGTGGAATGGTTATGAAAAAATGTTAGTGAGAAATGTTTTTAAATCCTTGTTTGATTTTTTTTATAGAACTACATCTTAATTCTAATTTTTTTTAATAGAACTTGTTCACTTTAGGTTTTAAATGGTTTTGAATCTTTTTTATATTTAGTAATAAATTTCTTTGGGAAATTGTTTTATATAAATTGTTTTGGAAAAATGTTTTATATAAAATATTTTATATAAATGATTCTATCCTTTAAATCATAGTGTCAAGAGTGAATAAGTCATGGGTGAAATCCTACTGAGTTTTACACTCACACCTACTTTGGCACATTGGTGTTTTTTCAAATGTTGTCTTCCGGGACATGGTAAAAGGTAAAGTATCACAGGTATTTAGCACCACATCATGATACTTGGGCTGTTTGGTGATGTTGTAGGGTGGAGCTTATGGAGAATGGAGTCTTGTGTTTGTCTTGGAGTTCTTATTATTATCTTTCATTGTTTACTTTGACAGTTTCTTTTTCTTTGTCTGTAGTACACTATGGTGTGGTTTTGTTATAAATTTGATAGTTGAGTTACCTTATTTTTATCATGAATCCTATAATGGTTGTTTGGATAGTTTTTTATTTATTAAAGGGTAAATCGTCCCCCACTTTCATTATTAATCCTTTGGAATTGTTTGCTAACCTTTGGAGTCTTAGGGATATCACTTAAGGGAAAGTAATGATTCATTGTATTCTCAATCCAATGGGAATCGGTTGGTCTTTACAAATGGTATTAATTTGTTCAATACAAATTTTTCTTTCATATAAGTGTTATAATATTGTCCCTTCCCTTGAGGAAAATGTATTAATCAGTTTTCTTGGTCTTTTAGTAGAAAGTTTTTCTTATCTATTCCTTGTATTGTGATCTTGGAAAGGCGTAGGATTGTCATAACTTGAAATTTATAGCATAAAAAGACATATCTAACCTTTTTATGTTGAACTTCTAGTTACCAGGGAGTTGGGTACATAATTATTTTGGAGACTATTATAAGATCATGGAAGCTCATTGTCATGGGTTTGGCCAATGATATAAGCATAACATGCATTAGATGAATGGATTCTCACAAGTACTAAAAATTTCATTTGTAGTAATTTTTTTTGATTTTGTTTAAAGGTGTAATTTTTTTAAAAATGCAGAAATATTTTTCCAATGAATGATTTTTAAATGATTATGGTTGGTTTATTTTGAAAATGGTTTTATTTTCAAAAGAAGAAAAATGTAATTTTTCAGAAATAGTTGAATTGTAAAAAGTTGTTTTTGAAAAACAATGTTGTGATAGTTGATGTGATAGATTTTTAATTGCTAAGCCATTAGCCTCTAGAGAGTTAGAATTTTTTATTTTGTTTTTTTTAGAAAATCGACCCCGATAGGAATTTTAGGAAACAAATGAAAGAAGATGTGAAGAATTTGGTTGCACTGGAGACTAAGGTGAACCAAGAGCTAGTTCGAAGTATCATTAAATCATTTCATGCTATGGATACAAGGAACTGGAGGGATGAGCCAAGAAATGTTGATCATTCCATCCTTTTCGTGAAGTACAATCCACCCATCTTCCGGAGTGATTTTAAACTCGAAAAGGCAGAGTCCTGGCTGAACAGGATCAATTGTATCTTCGATTTCATCGACGAACCATTGGATATGAATGTCAAGTAGGCCACTTATATGCTCAAGGATCTTACACATCAGTGGTGGGATATAGCAGTGAAAGCTAAATTCGATCAAGGTCTTACATGGGAAGATTTTGAGTAATTTTTTAATAAACAATTCTCTCCAGAAATGTTTAGGATCTAGATAATGATGGACTTCATCAGCCTAAAGTAGGAAAATATCTATATTGATAAATATGTGGATCATTTCATGAATATAGTGCACTTTTCACCAGAATTTTTCAAATGTGAGGCCTTAAAGGAATGTATTTTTGAATCAGGGTTAAGGTAGGAGATTTTCACAATGATTTTTGTGCTTTTTATTATTTATTATACAGATACAATGAATAGAGTGATTGTGGATGAACGTTATATCTCTTTATTTGTGGGAGGAAGAAGTATGATCCTACCTGTAAGAAATGGTGGGGGAATGTATAGAAGAGACACCTATTTTGATGGTGGGAGTGGGATGTAGATTCAGGTAGCAGGATTAGTGAACCTTCCTCTAAGACCGAAGAGCCAGGCGGGATGTTTCCAATGTGGTTACTATGTCCACATGAAGCGAGAGTGTACAACACCACATAGATCATGCCATAATTTCAACAAGATTGTACATATTAAGCAATATTGTTTTAGTGCTCCAATTTCAGCTTCTCGAGACACTTCTCAGGCATCGCAATCATCATATGCTTCAACAGGATGAGGCCAGAAGAATTAGACTCATCAGTAGAGCATAACTACACATGGTGATTCTCATAACACCATGAATCTTCAGCAAGGGAAACCTCATCAATGCAATAGAGAGCATAGAGTAGTGATAAAGAAATGGTTTGGAGATGAGCATATGATTGTAGATGATCAGGTTAGACCATCTATGGTAAGAGGTATGATTATATTGAATTATACCTTTATGTTAGTGTTGTTTGATACTAGTGAATTTCATTCATTCATTTCTTCTCATGTTGTTGTTTTCCTATGTTTAAAACATGATATGATGCCTTTTGTGATTAACATTCAAACTCCTCTCGGTGAAATAAAATGTTGATCCTTTGTGTGTAGAGAATTTTCTTTAATTATTGATGGAGATGAGAATAAATGGGACTTCGCAGTGTTAGAGATGGATGTTTTTTATGTAATACTAGGTATGAATTGGTTTAAAAAATTCACGGCTCACATCAAATGTTATAGAAGAATGGTCAATTTCAAAACTAAGGATGACGTCGAGCATCTTATTAGAGGACAATGGGTTGTAATGATGGGTGCACCAGCTTTTTTGGCACTATCAGTTGGAACAATCTTTTACTAGTTGGTGGTGTTTACTTTAGATTTGATGTAAGAGATTTCATATAGATGTTTTCTAGTAATCGCGGATCAATATTCAGATTTATTTTCCTTGAAAATATCAATTTTACCACCCATAAGGTAAGTGGTGTTTAGGATTGATCTCCTCCTAGGGAAAATTCATGTTTCCTATCTTTCAATTTGACTAGAACCAAGAGAGTTAAGGGAGATGAAAGTGTAGTTGGAAGAGATGGATAGAAAAGGTTTCATTCAACTGAGCTTGTCTCTATGGGAATCACTGGTCTTGTTCATAAATAATTCATATGGAACTCTAAGGTTATGTGTGGATTATCATAAACCTATCCATTTTACGATCATAAATATGTACCCACTTCCATGCATTGATGATTTAATTGATCAATTGAGGGGATCCCAATGGTTCTATAAAATGGTCTTGTGATAGATAAATCACCAATTTTGAGTTGAGTTTGAAGATATTCTAATGATATCTCTCAGAAGTAGATATGGACACTAAAAAATTTTATTCAGGCCTTTTGGTATTATGAATGCATGGAATTGATCAATTAAATATTTGAGAGAAATTTGGATTCTTTTATTGTGGTGTTTTTGGTTGACATATTGGTGTATTCAAGTACAAAATATGATCATGATAAACACATGATTATAGTGTTGTAAATATTGATAGATCAACATTTTTATGAAAAATTATCAAAGTGTGATTTTTAGATACAAGAGGTATGTTTTCATGGCCATGTAATTTATGAAAAAGGTGTTTCTGTGGGTCAATAGAAGATATAATCTCTTATATCATGGAAACCACCATAGAATTTCATTGAGATATGATGTTTTCTTGGTCTATGTGGTTATTACAAATACTTTTTTCATGAATTATCATAACCAGCTTCACCAATGAAAACTTTCAAAAAGGAAAACATTCCATTTCGATGGACTGAGGAATGCCAGTAGTCTTTTCAATATTTGAATGTTCGTCTTAGAATAGCCCCAATATTAATTTTTCTATAATTTGTATAAGAATACAAGGTGTAATGTGAAGCTTTAGGATCTAAGTTGGGATGTTTTCTCATGAAAGGAGACCATGTCATTTCTTATGTTTTAAGGTAGTTGATAGTGCTTGAGAAGAATTTTCCAACATATGATTTTTAATTAGCTTCGGTCATCCATGATTTGAAGACATGGCATCATTATATCTTTGGTGAGAATTTTTATGTGTTCACAAACCACAAAAATATTGAAACATATTTTCTCAAAATGGGATTTGAATATGAAAAAAAGGAGATGGATGGAGTATCTCTAGATGTTTTACATTGAGTTAATGTATAAACTAGGAAAAGGTAATTCACTTTCTGATGTATTAAGTAGAAAGTCATATGTGCAACTAATGAAAGAATCTTTAGATGAATAGTATTTGATGTTAGACCTAGATAACATGCATGATGAATGTAAAGACCAAGGAGGTGTTGCAGTTTTCTTTTAAATCTATGTGGATCCTAATTTGGTAATGATGGTAAAAGAATCACCAATATCTGATGTGGAATGCCTGGTTATGTGTTCAAATCTCAATGGTGGGGAAACCATTGAGGGAAAGAAACTTGATAGGAATTTAGTTTCTTGGTTCAGAGATCGGATGGTGGTGCCTATGGAATTTTAGGATCAACTTCTTCATCCTACCACCATTCGAGATGGGTTTTACATCCAAGTATACATAGGATGTATAAGGCGTTAAAGGCATAGTTGTGGTGGTGTGTCATTAAAAGGAGAGTGGTTGAGTTAATTCCATAGCGCTTAACTTTTCACCATGTTAATGTATATAATTAGCAACCAGTGGGTATATTGATGGCTTTACCAATCCTAGTGTGGAAATGGGAGAAGTTGTCAATGAATTTTTTTATAGGTCTCCCAAGAATGGTTTGGAGACATGATGCCATATGGGTGATAGTTGATTTTCCAACCAAGTCAACCCATTTCATTCCTATTAGTGAAACTAATATTATGGAGGTTCTATCCAAAATCTATATCCAAGAATTAGTAAAGAGACATGGTGTTCTAGTTTCAATAGTCTTAGACAGATATCTGAGTTTCACCTCCCATTTTTGGAAATATTTACAGAAATATCTCCCGACTTAGATGACTATGGGTATGTCATATCATCCTCAGATGGATGGGAAATCTGAATGGATGATACATCTTTTAGAAGACATGTTGTGGGATTATGTAATGAATTTTGGTGGCTCTTGGACAGAGAATATACCCTTAGTAGAGTTATTATATAATATGATCTATCATGCCTCTATATATATGGATCCTTTTGATGCATTGTATAGGAATACTTGTTATTCTCCATAATGTTGGGTGGAAACCGGTGAGACATCACTAGTTGGTTCAATCCTTGTCCAAGAAATTAAAATGAAGATTCAGTTGATCACAAATAGGATGTAGATGTCATAATGTCAATATAAATCATATGCAGATCATCAACGAAGATCTTTTTCATTTTAGGTGATTGATCATGTGTCCTTGAGGACTTATCCAAGGCTTGGACATCATCATTTTGGGAAGCATGGAATGTTATCTCATCAATATATTGGAACTTTTGAGATATTGGAATGGGTTGGAGAGGTGGAATATCAGTTGGAATTGACACCATTATTCAGTTTGGTGCTCAATGTGTTTCATGTATCTCAGTTGAAAAAGTATCAGCCTGATCCTGACCGTGTGATCAAATGGGATCACGTTAACCTCGAGTCAGATGCCTTATTAGTACATATCCCATTGCAGATTGTGGATAGGAAAGGGAACTTCTTGGGTGGAAAAATCATTGGTCAAGTGTGGGTTTTATGGAATTAGGGTCAGATTTCAAAAGAGACTTGGGAACAAGGGAATGAAATGAAATAGCATTGGATGTAACTCTTTCAAGGTAGTGATGGTTTTATAACTTCTGAGGATGGAAAGACCAATGTTGGGGAGAACATAGTACCCCTAGTTTTTAGTATGTAACTCTTAAATTATTATTATTTTAATGTTTATAATGTGTATGGGTGAATTATGGGTGATTTGGGTGAACATTTGATATGTTTTGGAGGAAAAATGTGATACACATGGGCAACACACGATTTGTATAAACCGTGTGGAAATCATAAAAGAAACCATGCACAGTAGAAGCTTTGAGGTAGTGGAATCAAAATGGTTTGAATATGGTTATGGAGACCATGAATGGGTTTCCATAAGTAAGTATCTAATGAAATGTTAGTGCATGGTTTGTCTAACTGTGCGAACTAATCGTGCGCAGAATTAAAATTAGATCCTAAAGAATGGGATCTCACTCATTTTTTCGCTAACTCCCTCATTTTATTCCTTTCCAACCCTAAATCGGTATTATGCTCCATTGATGGTATGAGAACCTCTATAAAGTGATTTGAAATCAATCTAGGTCCATCCTTTAACATTTTCCACCATATTCTTGCAGTAAGTGTCATTCTACATCGTTCTTGTCCCGTTTTATTAGATCTACGTAGATATACTTATCCTCTCCTCTCATTTTCTTATATATAAACCTATTATGGGTATATATAAGATCCTGGATCTCAACAATGATGATATTTGGTCTTTTTCTTTATAGGATAAGATATCTATGGAGGTTTTTTTTGTAGAATCCACCCGGTCTTCTTGACCGTTCTTCGTTTATTTTTGGTTTTTTTCAGAACAGTTGAGGTTGGTGGCTTCACTCTTGACCCCTCTTAGTAGAACTGAATAGAATTGTTTAAAATTGATTTCATTTTGTGTATTTGATTATGAATTGGATACTTTAGGATTTCTAAAAACCCTCTTTGGGATGGTTGTGGAAAATATGGAAAATTGGTGATTTTGATTAAAGTGTTTGATTCTTAATTTTAAAATGAACATTTCACAATGGTATTTTTCTGGAATGATCATAAATGTATTTGATAAAAAGGGTCTTCAATAAAATGACTGATTTTATTGAGATAAAATGGGTGTTTGGAATTGTATTGTTTAAATGGGTTTCAATAAAAAATAGGTTTATTGAAATAGTTTGAAATGGTTATTTGAAATTTTTTTGGCATAGTATTGGTGTGTGTGTGTAGATCAAATTTATGAGGTTTTTTTGGAATATAACCTCATGCTCGGTGCCAAAGTTGTAATGGCACATAGGGTATAATTATCATGTGACGACATGGTAGATCGACGAGATACCGCTCATGAGTATGGAACTATCATAATGAAGAATGCTTAGTTTTATGTGTGAATACGTTGACGGGAATGGTTATGGCAAAATTTTAGTGAGAAATGGTTTTAAAGTGTTTTTTGGTTGTTTTTCTAGAAGTACGACTTGCTGAAAAAATTTTGAAATAGAACTTGTGCACTTTTGGTTTTAAATGGTTTTGAATATTGCTTATATTTAGTTATAAAATTTTGGTAAATTCTTATATATAAACTATTTTAGATAAATGTTTATAACCTTTATATTCTTGTGGAATGAGTAGGGTAGTCATTGTGGAAATCCTATAGAGTTTTATACTCACTCATACTTTGGATCTTTTGTGATTTTGTAGATGTTTTCTTCTAGGACATGGGGAATGGTAATTTATCACACATATTTAGCACCACCTCATGATAATTGGGATGTTTGGTGATGTTTGAGAATATAAATTTCGGATAATGGAGTCTTGTGGTTTTCTTGGAGTTCTTGTGGTTATATTCCACTGTTTACATTAATAGTTACTTTCTCTTCCATCGTAGTACACTTTGGTTTGGTTTTTTTCTAAATTTGATGGTTGAGTTTCCTTGTTATTATCATGCATCATATAATGGTTTTTTGGTTAGTGTTTTATTTCTTAAAGGGTAAATCATCCCCCACATGATTTTGAAACATTTTGGCATTTATTTCGATCCATTTGTGTCTTTGGGTTGTTTCATAAGTCCTAGTAATGATTCATTATATTCTCAAGCAAATGGTTATAAGTGGGTCATTAGGAAAAGAATAAGGGTAATTTTTTTCTTGTGTATAGGTAATTATAAAATTGTTTAAGGGACTCAAAGCCTCACCTAAAGAAGGGCCACACTTGAGCTATGTAAAGATCAACCTAGTTATTTATATGGGTTGAAACGATTATGTAGGTGTCATCCAAGACCATGCATGGCTAAACCTGGGTATATATAAATGTAATCCTTATATATTAAAATTCAATCAAGGGTATCATACTACTTATGTAAAGGTTAATATTTCAACTTAAATATTAGTTAAGGGTATAAAAATTACTATGTAAAGGTAAATATCCTACATAGAAACATGCATAAGGGTATATTATCCCTCATGTAGTGTTAAAATAATCACACATAAAGTTAGCATCTATATCACATAGAGGTGAATCCATAAAAAGGTAAACACACAGTCTAAAATTTAAACCTGCTATCACATAATCTTCTTCTTTTCCCATAATCTTACATAAGGTTATCATCGATGGTAGAAAATTTTGACCACTTCCAAAATCATCAATAGTATCATTTCCTTCGATTTTATCAAAAGATAAATCCATTGTCACCATCTTCAAGATATGATTGTCTCAAATAATATTAAATAATAATATACATATATTAGTGGAAAACTACTTTTCATTATCTTAATTTATAAGATTGTGGGGTCATTACCAAAGGAATGGATTATAAAATGATATATTTCATATCAAGGAAGCTGATTCATCACATAATGTACACCATATAGAAAATTTATATCATGAAAATGACACCATGTTATCATATTCTATGTGTGCCACCTTCTATTACCAAGTCATCAAAAACTTCTTCACTTAGAACCTAAAATTAAATGTTAATCATTCTTTTGAACTGCATGTAGTAGCCACCATTTTATAATTATTTTATGAAAACAAAAAAAAAATACTTCATGAGAGATATAGGATAGTTTTTTATAATATTTAATGAATCGAATCAAGAACACGGTTCCAATTTAATTAAAAAGATAGAAAATTTATTTTGAAGTTGGGAATTATTTGGTTTGACCTTGTTTGGAGATTTATAAAGATTAAAACAGACTTCCAGTGTTCAATCTTCTATATAAAGTCATCATCTTCACTAATTAGAAATCCCAACTCCCACAACCTAGGTTTTCTACATGCTTATACCATGTACTATCCTCTCATTTTCGATCATTGGAAGTGGTTCTAACATTAATTAATCTTTTAAAATTACCTTATTTTCAGTCGATAATAGAATTTATAATTAAATGGAAGAAAATGTCATTAAATTTTTATTTTTCCAAAGCCCTCTTTGAATAGGGTTTATTGTTTTAATCTTTCCATTAATGTTATCAAGGATGTTTTAAAAAGTTTCTTTGATGTGAGAATGTTTCTATTACAAAGTTGTTTTTAATGTACTAAGAATTTTTTATTTTATTTCATAATGGTAAGATAAATTTGTTTTCAATTAACTTATATTTTATGTATTGTGAATCCCTTTTGAAAGGTAATTATGTTTTCAAGGTTAATTTTGGAGAATCTGAAAATTATTTTTTATGTGTTCAATGTTATTTTAAATTCCATCAATATCAATCATGATTACATGTATTGTATGGACATGCACTAGATTTCTAATTGAAATTACATATATATTTAGAAAAATATTTGTTTAAGAGTAATTTTCAATTGTCACCCAATAATTTTTAGATTACATATAATATTTATGAAATCCCAACATTCCATTAAGGGATGTTTGGGTATGTTAATTATATATGTAATTATTGTCCCCTTTGAAAATAAGATACAAAGGTGGAATTTTTAAAAAGGTTGTTTTTAATGGATTTATAATTATAAAGAGTAGATTTTAAAAAATGTTTTATATAAAATTTGGCAATTGGATATGTATTATGATGATGAAGATTGGGGAGTAGACACATGACTTCAATGGTAAATTTTCCTAACAGTGATGTTTAGACCATCAATATTCTTATTTTCCCTATAGTTTTCTTAATGTTTTCCAAGTGTCATTAAAATCCATAAACACATATTTTTTTCAAAAGTATCATTTTGAAGGAGAAATCTATATTTATTTCAAAGCATATTATATTTTGAAAATAATAGTTTTCAATATAATATTACTTTTAAATGTTTTGAAAAGTATATACTATAATTTATTTTCACGACACTAAATTTTTGTTTAGGTGATATTATATGTTTTATTAAATGTTTTATTTTCCACAAAATCTTTTATATAAAAGTAATGGTTTTTGAAAAAATATTTATAGACTTTTAAAAGAGATATGATTTAATTTCATATTGTAAAACCTTTTTCTGAGTAATTTTGTTCTCACCCAATGTTTTAAGATCATTTTCACACATATATTGATGAGTACAAGGTCAATGGTGAATGGTCTCAAGGAAGAGTCTAGATCGACTATAGCTGAATAAGAGTTTACATAATTTTGTATAAACTTTGAATTGTATTAAGGATTCCTAATCCTATAAAACTATAAACCAAAAAGGTCAATCCATCTGTAAGTGTTCCATTAATTTAGTTTGATTTTATTTGTTTTTAAGGGTTAAAAATTGGTTATTTTTTCGGTATCAAAGAAATAAATGTAATGTTTGTGTTTTTAGCACCATATTTGGGAGGATAAGTCTGGGTTTTTTCAGTTTGAGACTCCTAAAAAAAGTGTTTTGTATGGAGAGTATGTCCTGGGAGTTAGAATAGTGTCTAAAGATATATCCAGAGGGAGTATGTCCCGGTCCTGTTTTATTCTACGACCATATTCTAGACGGTGATCTCATGATAGGTCTGGTGACCATTGAGAACCATCATCTAGCTGGTGGACATTAAATGTTGAAAAATTATTTGGTAAAAATCCCTCAAGGTATCAGTGAAGCATTTTTGAGGTGATTGTGTTTGTTGAAAAAGTGGAAATCTGTGTTGTGATTGTTGAAAAAGAAAACCATGACGTACAAATTTATTAACAAAGGGAATTTCATGGTGACATTTTGAGTTCAAGGGCTATGGTTAACGATCCATGTTTTATTCAAGAACATTGAAAAATGAATGGTTTATTTGGAGGTGGTACAAAAAGAGCATAACATCAAAATATGGAAAAGGGATAAGGGGCGCTCAAGTTTTAGGTTTGGTCACACAAGTGACTTGCGTGGCGAAGACTTGCGCACCGAAACTTGCACGCCGAGGGGAGACTTGCATGCCATAGTGTAGGGTGTCTAAATTCCTATAAATAGAGGTCGACCCTTGCTCATTTGACATGAGTTCAACACTTAGAGAAAATCAAAGATCTTGTGCCGCAGGTGTGGTGGTCGCACAAGTGGTGGTGTTGTCCCGCAAGTAGAAGTTGCGTGCCAGTTGATTGTTGCGCATCTAGAGTGGTTTGGGTGAGAATGGAAGGAAGTCTCCCACGTTTTGAGTTGAAGAAGGGGGTGTCACGCAACTGGTTTGGTGACACTTACGTACCATGTTTTGACAAAGAGCGTTTTTTCATGGTTGCGTGCCAATATAGGTTTGGGCGTAAAAGGGTGTGAGTCATGAAAGTTTGGAGTTGCAGAAGCTAGTGTCACACAAGTGATTGAGGTGAACATGTGTGCCAGTAATAAATTGTGTGCCGAGACTTGCACACCATCTTGAATAAGGGATCTAGGTATGGTTGAAGTATGGTAGTGATTTAGGGATGCGTGAAAGCTGGAAGATTTCCCGATACCTTCGGTGCAAAGTGATATTCATCTACGGGTGAAAGTTGGACTTCAACAGAGCATCTACATACAGTAGAGGATGTTTTCATTAGTGATAATGAATAGACCTTAAAGTCTATAAAATGTGAGTGGATCCTTTCCAGAGCAGTGAGAAAAGGAAGAGGTAGAAGGTGATCCTCTTCACCAGCAGTGAGCCAGAGAGAGAAACAGGGAGTGACCCTTGGGAAATTAGTGAGCTGACCATAATAATAGTAAAGGTAGTGAGCCTGGGAATAGAAGTGATATATCTTGAACCTTGTAAATAGCAATGCGCTTTTAGTGGATTTGGTACATTGGAACATTGTTGTTGTATGCTCCTTGGACGTAGCCCAGTGAGGTTGAACAAAGTAAAAATCTCTGTGTCCTGTGCATTATTTACGTTCTATTTATATTGTACACTGGGAAAGAGAGAGAATAGTGTTTTTCTTAACAGAGAAAAAAGGTCATAATGAGCTTTAATTTTAAATTAGTCATACCCCGATTCACCCCCCCACCCCCCACCCCCCTTTAGGGTATTCATACTTTTGGACCTAAAAAAATTATAATTCCCCCCTTAAAATTTTAAGAGTGATTAACCCCTTATTCCTACATACTTATTAAACATGGACATACCCCTTTCCCCCTCTTCTCGCATTTGTGTTCCCCTTCAAATTTTATTGTTTTCAAGGATTTTTGTGGCAATATAAGGTAAGATGTAACCTCTGGTGGCCTCTTTCATTCTTCTCCTCCACTCATACCCAATTTTACATTTCTTGTTTTTTGGATTTGATGAATATCTCACTGAATAGGGTTGGAATCAACCAAATTAGATGGGGATTTAATATATCCTCATTGGGGGACATCTTGAGACAATGTGCATATATTTTGTTCACTATTTCAGTGAGGTATGTCATTGAGGTGATGTTTCTAATATTTTTTCCGTAAATGATTTTTGTGTAGTTTTTTTTCGATTCTCATGTTATATATTTGTCTTGGGTTGGTATGATGAGTGAATCATAGACATTCCATGTGTCGTTGGGTGTGGTTTCAGTGTAGAGAGAGTACTTGGACAGTATTTTTATGGTTACACCATTTGAATAAAAATAGAATTTGAATTATAAATTGTTTAAATTAATTGTAAATTGATTAAAATGATTTTTTATTTCTCTTTCTATGATTAATATCCTTATATGGATTGTAAATATATGGTTGATCTGGGGTGGTCTTGGAAAATATCAAGGAGTGATTTTTCAAGTTGTGTAATTAAAAATTGGGGAAGCGTCATTTGAGGTAGGTGGTCCATTGGCATAGCCCTCGGTATTATGAGTTTTATGTATGCATGCTTGTGATATGAGGTCCTGACATTGATGGTAGTTGGAATATTTAATTTATATAAATTATTAAATTAAAAATTAAATTCCTATATATCGATCACACAAAGTTCCCAGGCTAGTGACGGATATTAGTAATTGGATTTTTGTCTTCTTCACTTATGTCTAATGAACTGGTTGTATTTTAATCCCTTAATACACATGGACCCCCACCGGGGGTATTTAGTTTACATAAGAATACGTGATGATTTAATGGAATCCATATATATTATTATAAATTAGGTAGTGGATAGTGAGTGAGTGTCACAAGTAGGCCACATGTGATCCTTGGGATTCCTTAAATCCTTTGGGATATTTGAGTTGATCTCGCAGTGAGTAAACCCACCCCCACCACCACTGATATGTGACCATATAAATGTTTTGGGCATGTGAGGACCAACCTAGTGAGGAATTGCAATGTAATATGGTCCTTTTTCATCTTTTGTGATTGATAATTGTATAGTTTCTCCTAGGTGGCCATCAAGGACCTGATACATTTAGAATTTTGTTGAAGGATGTGGTTACCTCTGAGTGACAAGAATGGAATCGAGTGATGGGGAGAGGGAGAAGGAAACCATAAAGGGTTCCTATTATATGGTGATATATTCATGACCCGGTCAGGTACCTCACTAAGATACATGACCCTAGTGAGAGGGAATATACGGGAACATGTAGGGATGGTCTTGGGTGCCACCATAGAACTTGGATTGATTATTTAAGCCTAGAAATCTATGATATGATGGGTTTTTCTCCTAGGAGTCCGAACGTGCATTGCTTGATGGGTCAGATAGATATACACTTATATTTAATATATATGTATATAATCATATATGAAATTATATATTCCCTTGGAGAGTTTTGATAAATGGTAATGAAAGTTCTCTTTTATTGTATGGTAAATGCCCTCCGTGGTCTTGAAATGATGTGGCTTACGCCTTCAGGTGGTATAGAGAGAACTCTTGGAGAAGTTACTAAACATCATTGGGTTAATAGTGATATGGATATGGAATACACTCATGTATGGATATGGAAAATATAGTTGAGCATCCGTAATATAGGTTTGGATTCCATGAATTTGGAGTCGAGATGCTTTAGGGTGAATCATCACATGGAATCCGAATAGGGGATCTTAGCATGGGGGTGTGTGGCCATCTATCTGTCTGGGTCTACTATCTGTTGAGGTGTGATTGGTTTGGTATACTAGTTTGAGTTTAGAAACCATGTCATTATATAGTATACCCTGGTGGATTGTGCCACCGGGTCATTATACTATATATTGGGGTGGATTGGGCCCACAGGTCTTTACTAATATACCAAGGTGAAAGACCCCTTCAGTCATTATAATGGTTGATATTCTTCTACAATGTGCATAGAGACAATCTGTCACTAGTTGAAGTAGTTATGTTCCATTATGGATCTGATGCCAATGATCAACAATGATTATTATTCATGATCAAGGAGCATTTGAGTTACAATGGTTGGAAAGATTATGTGACGTACTCATAGACATTCTAGAACTATCCAAAGTTGTCATAACCATCCCTGGGTGTCCCTATATAACACAAATATCGGAAGTGTTTTTTAATTTATGTTCAATTGGTATTTATTTATCTGATCATGCCATATGAAAACACTATAATAATTATTATTTAGGGGACTGAATTAGTAGTTCCCTACTAAGTTTTTTACTCACACCATGTTCTAGAATCTATTTTACTTAGGTACCCTGGTAGAACTCACTAGTTTCAAGATCAGGTTTGGAAAAGGCTTGATGTTTCTTGATTGAGATAGACTAGTAGGAGTGGGACTTTGGGATTGGACATAAGGCTTGGATAATGATATCTGATCCGCATTTATTTAATTTATTTTATTAATTTCATATATCGGTCAATCCAATGGGTGAACAGTTGTAGATTCATGCTTATAATCTACACTTCATCCATTATTGTGGGGATAACAATTCACACAATGAAAGTAGATGGGCCAAAAATTTAAACTTTTATCACCATATCGACATAACTATATTTTTTTGTGTTGAACAACCTGGTATGAAAGGTTGAGTATATCACGTGAATTGATTTGTGCATGAAAAATAAATTAAACAATTACCTCAATCGATTTGAAGGCACATTCAATAACACTTCATAACCAACTATTTTTTCTCAAATTAACCTAGGTCGAATCCCTCTAGATAATCAACACACACTAAAAAAGTATATGGGAATGATGATCATTGATATCTAGATTCTAGGATAGATATCCAATGAATCATTCTCTATCCTGGTGATCAGTGCTATAACATTCCTTTGATCTGTGAAGAAGAATTTGGATCAGATGTTTGGATCAGATACTTATCTCACTAGTATTTAGGAGAGATGAGAGAGATTTTCTCAAAAAAATTTAGGGAATCAATCTCTAAATGATATCTTCCTCTAACTAATACAGTGAGGTATGAAATCGCTAGAAAAGGCTCCCCAACCCCTCTCATATTTATTACCCACTAAATAATTCATAAAAAACATGTTATGACCGACCATCTACGTCATAAACATTATTTATATTTGTATCACTTGTAAAATAATTAATATTTTACTCGATAAAAGTTATCCATTTACATGACTCTTCATTCTAACAAATATTAAATAAACCATGAATATTAAAATAATATTCATTCATTAAATATTTTATCTTGTATTCAATTAATATCGTTAGAATAATTTTATTAAATAAATTCAATAAAAATTATTCTAAAATAAAATACTATGAATTTATTTATTTCATGGTGATTGTTGAAACTCAAAAAACACTCAAACCCCATGGGGGGCCCACCATGTCCTAAACTCTTATTCAGAAGAATATTCTAGAATTTTGAATATGCTAAGTTTGTGAACTTATAGAAACTTACCTTGATAGTAGTGAATACTATTCACAGACTAGGAGTGGAGTCCAATAACCAATCAAGGCACCTGTAGAGAAAAGGAATAGTCATAGAAATAGAAAACTCTTATGAACATACACCGTGTAATTTAATCTATTTGTCTCATGATAACTCATAAATAAGGATGAAAACTTTATGCCATTATCCTATCTTTATTTATTGTTCATTGATTTAACTTGATAAACATACCTTCTTCTACCATGTCCATGGACTGGGTGAAGGTATTACCATTCTAATCAATAATTCTTGACATATGAATTCATATCAAAATCCAACATTTCAATATTGATTATTAAACCAATTATATACCATCAATGGTTCACCCAATACAAGCTACCATCCCATGACATAAATTCCATTTTTTTCATCTTCAATCAAAGTATATAATCTGATAGTATACACTGATAGTAATCTCGATTTAGGAGACCATTATATGTGTTCACAGATAGGTACTACTAATAAAAACAAAAACATGCGGTGTTCCTATTGGAAGGTCAATGCTCATGGTCACATCTACTCAAGATCACAAATTGAAAATTTTGTGAGCATAATTATAAATGATTATGATCCCCCACCACCTAATAGTCACACATCATTTGTTCCCTACCAGCATGATGTTTCTAGACCATATGAAATAAGTTCAAGATGAATATCATGGTATATCTAGGTTATCATTATATCCTAAGAACTGTTATAATATTTTGATATGGAAAATAATCTATGAACATTATAGTGTTAATAGTGGAATCATAGATATCAACAATATATGGTAAGTTTACAACATGCATTACACAATGTATACATGATATCGTAATAGAGAAGTATATTTCCAGTTAGGTCGAGGGAACCAACTTTAAAAACACTCCCACTTGCACCAAATCTTACTTTCTAACTATAATTTGTATCACTCACTTGATAAGATTATGAATATTCTGATATATGGATTTTGTCATTGGGCCTTCCACATCTCTTCTTCATGGATAATCTTATATCTAGGACCTCACCTCCATTATTTAGACTCCTCATTATATGATATCCTTGAGTACATTCCTATTATCCCCATCCAAAAATGACATATTGGAAAGTAACAAAATTAGGATTATCAAAATATATTTTTTGATTAAAATTTACTTACTAGGTGTCATTCTAAGAATTGGAATAATTCATATCATAATTTTCACTATTCATTTAGCTATATAAAAAGTCTCAATGCACTTAGTATTTGTAGATATGGCTACCACTAGATTGAATTAGATTCTCTTGATCGTTAAATATTCTTGACAATGATATTAGATCATATTAATCCAAAGGAAGACTAGTTCATTCCACCTAGTGTCCCTTCCTCTCCAAATACCATGAACATATATATTTTACTCTCTCAAGTATTATTAGATATTTTTAATTTATTCCATTGTTGTTATCATTGATTTTACAATTATTAACCTACTATAAAATATATATCGGTAAAACCATATATAGTGCATTTCATGGAATGGGTAATATAACCATTTTTGGGGTGCATATGGAATTCTACTCACCACTTCAATCTCCTCCAATGTCTTATACATATCTTCTTGGAGATATTTATTCCATTAAATATTGGTAAAAATTATCTCTCTAATTTTTCTATGATATATTTTTCAATATGTTGTCAGTATATGTACTCTGACATGTTCTAAGTAACCCATTTCATCTAACTTAGCAAATATTGTTCCCTAGAACTTTGGTTTTTACGTTATGTAAATCTTTAAATAGTTAGTTTTATTATAGTCTTAACTAAAATTAAGTCCAATAGTTTTTTTCATATGTTATTAACATATATTTCTTGGAAAACTATAGCAATCCCACTAACATTTTATAGACACATAGAGAGAAATCATTCCAAATGAATATTCTATGATCTTGTTTCTTACTTCAATCTAATACTAAATTTTAGAAACATTCACCCCTATTTTCATTCTATGGTGTAACCAAGTATTTCTAGTTGTATTTTAGAGACACTTTCTATAGGGACTTGTATTTACCATGTTTTATTTTTAGAAAATTTCTAGGAAAATTCTGAGACCATGTGCTGAGATAGCATGCGATTTCGAGGGACGGTGTACCCTGAATGGTCCACTAAAAAATGTTATGTTTTTAAGTGGAATGCGTGAATGGTTTTCCTAGAAAAGTAGAATATCTATTAAAAGGTACCCTGATCAAAAATATGAAGCCATCATTGTATTTATGATGGAGGGTTTACCCTAGGCGCGACTTATCTTTAGTCGGTGTGGGTCTCTAGTGAAAAAAACCAAAAATATCATAAACGTAAATAAAAAAATTGAATAAAATTATTTTATTTTTCAAGTCCTTATAACTCATGAATGGTGACACAGATTGGAAATTTGAGACCACCATTGATCTCGTCAGGGTTTGATTTCCTTAGGCATAGCCTAAATTTGGCTGACACGGGCCAACAATGTAAAGTAGTGTTTGGTCATAAATAAAATAATTGAATAAAGATTATTTTATTTTAAAATCCTTATAACTCATAAACAGTATCTCGGATTTGAAATATGAGGGTACCACTAATCTCATAAAGGTGTGATTCCCTTTGGTAGATCCTAACATCAGCCATCAGGGGCTGACTGTGAATGTTGGTTTTTGGGATGTAATCATAAATAAAATAATTTAAATAAAAATTATTTTCTTTTTCAATCCTCATAACTCACAAATGGTAACTAAGATTAATAATATGAGACCATCATTAAGTGCATAATGAGATTTTATCCTTAAACATGACTTAACCGCGACCGGTGTGGGTCGAGGGAAAAACTTGGTTTTTAGAAGTTTTAAGGAAAAATAAAATAAACATAAAAAGTTTATTTTATTCGAAACTGTTTCTCTACAACGCAGCGACAAGCCGAACATTTCATTCCATAAATAAAAGCGTCATAACTACCCATTAATTAAATCCTAACCAAAATGTTTCTTCATTAATGAAAAGCATAATGGGGTGGAGACTCAGCATAATACAACTGCTGCGACGCGTTTCTATTTTAATAAGATAATAGGGTTGGATAATAGAACAAGATCTAAAATTTGTTAGACAAATGATGAAGGAATTATCTCCAAAAAAGAACACTATAAAGATGGAAAGTGGCGATGACACCCTTGGAGAATGGATCTGGGACCCGAGATCAATGAATGCCAAAATCTTTGAGCACTTCCCTTTCTCTCAAGAGATCTCTCTTTAAATGACAGATCCCCACTAGCCACGAGCCATTCCTCCGATCAAAGATTATCTAGGTAGGGGTTTAATTTTTCTAAATTTTATTTTCCACATTCTTCATTCTAAAAAATGAATCTGGATAAACCCATGAAAAGGTTAATCCAGGGATCGTTCATCTTGTGGCCTGATTTCTTGATCATGGGGTCTTGCATTTGTATAATCCAGGATAAAATCATTAACCTTCCCCATGTTTTTTTAAAAACTCTAATGCAGAGGGTGAAGGATGAGATGAACAAGGCTCATGCCCCTATTTCATGGGCGTTCATGTGTTCTTCATGATATAAGATCCTAATTGATGGCATGGAACATGAGGCAGTGATGGTGACACCCCACGGATCCCTTAGGTGAAAATAGTTTGACAATCCTTGTGGCCTGCAGAAGATACCACCGGAACACCATCATTGGCCCTCGATGGCAACCATTGGTAGGTGGTGGCATACCAGGATAGCGTACCAAGGCAGGGAGACTGTATCTAGTTGGGGATGCAGTGGCGTATCAGGGGCCACTGGCATGCACGTCGTTGGCGGATGGTAGGCGGACGCTGCCACCTGTCCACATCAGAGGAGTGGACCATGACATGGGGCCGTGGAGATTGGATGGCAGGTGCTCCAGCGGGGATCTCGTTGGGAATAGGGTGGCTGGACTATTCTTACCGCGTCACAGTGTAAGTCGGACTCTAGCAGGAATTCGTGGTGGAGAAGGTCTATCCCGCTCATAGCAGGCCAGGAAGAAGGTTGTTTGCGTCAGTTCGACCAGGTCGGACGGGATCCAGACCCGACTGGGCCCTTTTTGGAAAACAGTCATAAAACCCAAACCATACGATGGATTGACGATCCATTTTCAGATTTGTAAACTTCATGATGAAATATTACTTTTGGAACACTCTAAGGAGGCTTTAATGGAATTTGACATATAAATAATTGCTTGAGGAGTGGATTTTCCCAGAATCGACCATGTTATGTTCAAAAATCCTACAGTTGGATGAGACTCAAATACTGCTGATGAGTGGGTCTAAGTGAAAATGTTGGCCTAGATGATAAGAGGCCTATATGAACCATCAATAAGGGGCAGTGTGTGGACCAGCTACAAGTTTTTATTCGTGAACTAGCTATAAGAGGCCCTATGTGGACCATCTATAAGAGGCCGTGTGTGGAGAAGCTATAAGTGGCTCTATGTGACCCATCTATGATGGCCTATGTTGGGTTATTCTATATGTGACCTACCAGAAACATGGTGGGGAGCGGATCATAGTGACCCAGCAGACCCACGGTACTCATTCGAGATGAGTACCTCATTGGTCTAAGGTGTTCAGTTTTATGACTAACAGTCTTGCTTTTCATACAATATAGTATACCTGTGTGAGTTTTCTGTCCTTTTTTGTCTTTCTTTGTGGTATTTACATTGTGTTTTGGGGTCCCTACTAATAATTGTGTTACTCACCCCTACAAGGACATCACCTACACATGTTGTGTCCCGTGCAGGTGATCGACGCTTCAAAGGAGACCTCGGTGGTCTAGGACTAGGTGATGGTTATTGATATGGGACATATGTGCGTAGTTCTATGGATACAGGAAGTTACATTCACCTAATGATAGGACAGGGCCTCGAGCGGACAAACCGTGGTAGTTTTACTTTATTTTGTGGTTTTGAGATTGTATTCTGGATCCTTTTTTACTATCAGTTGTATTGTACTCTTAGTACTTGTCTTAGTGACAGTTGTGGTTTACTATTGTGTTTACTTTCCATAGTTTGATCTTTGTGTGTGTGTACATGTTTTAAGTAAAATGACTTCTCTTTTGGGGATATGCCTACTCAGTCCTAGTCTCCAGCCCCTGGGATATGTATAGAAATATTGGGGTAGTCCCAACACATGCCCTGGGGGATGGGTCATGACAATGTGGTATTAGAGGGCGGTCAGTTCTACCAGAGGAACTAAGAGTCTGTAAATTTATAAGGAGAAATAGGTTTAAGTGTTTCGAGTTTGGATTTCATATCAGGGAGTCTAGTGTTTGTGGGGCGGATGATGTATAAACACACCAGGACCCTAAATTCCACATTCTGACTTGGTAAATGTAAAAATAGGTTACATGCATCTTTGAATGTTTTCTCATGATTTTTATGAGTCAGAGTCAGATCACCAGGTATAATCTATTAATCATTATTCATATTTATCTCTTTCAAGATGCTTCTTTGTAGACAACCAGCTTGGATTCCACCGCGTGATCATGAGGATGATCTGCGGGGTGGATATATTGGTACAAGGGTTCATATCAGATATAGAACCACTGGGTATTGTAAAAGATATACCACCAACTGTTGAGTAGAACATGGTACTCGTAGTTCTAGCAGATGAGATGTGTAGGTTGAGTGAACTTTACAAGTTTCAGCGACAGAGACCTCTTAGATTCTAAGGCAAGCCCAACTCATAGGCTGCTAAAGAATGGTTTGAGGTAGTGACCATGTTTTCCATCTAGCTAGGGAATCAATTTTTTATATGGCATTCCTTGCAGTGACCCTTCTCTGAGGCTTATCAGGGTGATGGCGGGATTTAGATTACTCGATCTTATGATGAGGTGACTTTTCTGTGGATTGAACATGAGAACCTATCTTGGAGGATGGTATCAGGCAATAAAAATTATAGAGGATATGTGTGTCCAAGGGATTCTATAGCTTTGGTAGGAAGACATGTCAGTATCTGAGTATTCATCGATGTTTACCGACCATTCCAAGTACTCAATGAATATGATACGACCTGAGCTTCAAGGATCAAACCACCAAGCAAGAAGTATTTAGGGACATCTAAGCTAGCACTATTTTTTTGTGAATTTCTACTTATTCTAGGGTGCTATAGAAAACCATTGTGGTTGAACGTTCTTTGGATGAATAGATACAGCCTGTGGATGTCATCAGTGAGAAAGTAGGAATCCGACATCATTCTCCGTGAATAATACTTGTAAGACGTTCTGAGATTTTTTCCCAAGATAGGGGATCTACAACTCAAGGCTCATAGGGTGAGTCCAGTTGGCCTAGAAAGATGTAATGCTTTTCAAGAGATGGTAGGGGATATCTCCCTAGTGATTTTATACTCCATCGTAATGGTAGTGAAATGATGGATAATCCATCGAGGTAGTTATAGTGATAAAAAAATAGATTAATTTGTAGGGTGGCAGTAGTGGAAGAGGATATGGTAGAGCAGTAGGAGGTGGTATACATTTCGGCATGTTACAACCACCAACCCAATGTGGCCCACACCTGGCTCAGGGAGATGGAGGACAGGGGAAGGGGGTAGCTGCATGCGACTATCCTTAACCACATAGAAGTGGATGTTTTGAGTTTTCATTTCCTTTTAGTGGTGGAAGAGTATGATGAAATCTTTCTAGAAGATGTTCCAGGACTATCTCCTCGCATAGAGTTAGACCGAAACATTGATTTGTACCCTTGCATGACACAGATATCTAAACCTGCATATCAGGTGACTCCCACAGATCTTCAATAACTGAGGGTATAGATGGATTATTTATAAAGGGAGGTGTTTTAAGGCCCAACATTTAACAATGCGCATCCCCAGTGTTGTTTTCCATGAAGTATGACATAAGATTGAGGTTATGTGTCAACTTCTAGCAACTAAACCAGGTGACTGTGAAGAACACATATCCACTACCCAGGATTGATGACCTCTTTGATCAGCTGAGTGGAAGATATGGTTCTCGAAGATAGACCTTAGATCTGGCTATCACCATCTTTGAGTGTGATATGAGGACTTCTCAAAGAAGGCTTTCAAATTTCTCTATGTTCACTATGAGTACTTAGTGATACCGTTTGGCATGGATAACGGCCCATCTGTGTTTATGTGACTCATGAATGGGATATTCCATCTGTTCTTGGATTGGTTTGTACTAGTATTAATTTATAACAGCATAGTGTCTTCAGTGTCAGAGGAGGAGCATGTGATACACCTAAGGATGGTTCTAGAAACACTCTTAGAGCACCATATTTATGGTAATATCTCAAGGTGTGAATTTAGGATATTAAAGGTCTACTACCTAGGACATATCATCTCAGAGGCTGGAGTTGATGTGGATCTAGTGAAGATCGAGTTGTTGTTTTCTTGGGAGCCACCCAAGAGTGATACCGAGGAGAGGAATTTCAGTGTCTTGGTTGGGTACTATCAAATGGTTTTACCTAACTTATCTAGAGTAGAATCTCCCATGAAGTAATTTAAAAAGAATATAAAAACCTTCACATGGATATAAATATTCATGTGTTTCTTTCAGTAACTGAGGTAGATCTTGAAGAGTGCTCCTATTGTGAGGTTTCCAAAGGAGGGAGCCGACTATGTGGTGTACTATAAGGCAACTGGAACTGGGTTTGGTTGTGTTCTAATTCAGGGGAAAGTGCTGATTTCTTTTGACTCAAGATAGTTGAGACCTCATGATCGGAACACTGTAACTCATGAACTTGAGTTGGATGTGGTAGTCTTTGTACTAAAGATGTGGAGAAACTACCTTATAGGATAATGATTCATTGCCTACTCTGACCATAATAGTCTCAAGTATATCTTTTCTCAAAAGAATCTAAATTTGGACAGTGATATTGGATAGATTTCCTCCAAGACTATGACTTTGAGATATTCTACACTATTGTGAAGGGGAACATGGTGGAAGATTCTATCAGTAAGAGATCCAGTTTATAGTTCTTGGATGAGGAAACATATAATTCTTCCTCATTATAGTTATCCTTAGTGGTTGGAGATGATGGAGCATACCACTGAGTAGTTATTGTTACCCCTCCACTCTTATTGTAAATCATGGAGGCGGAGCTCGATGATACCGACTATGAG
This sequence comes from Viscum album, assembly GCA_963277665.1. Lineage (NCBI taxonomy): Eukaryota > Viridiplantae > Streptophyta > Magnoliopsida > Santalales > Viscaceae > Viscum > Viscum album. The sequence goes on along the minus strand of OY728134.1, from coordinate 1,021,084,721 downwards.
TCTTTAAGTGCTCATTCGTCCATAGGGAATATGCGTGATGGATATTTTAAAGGTGGGTAGAACATCGTTCCTTTAATAGGATGCACAGTAGTATAAATGGATTTCTAGAGTGTGGAAATTCATTGGGTATGCATATGGGTGTAAAGGAAGGCATAGGGGATGAAAGAATAGGTTGAAGCTGGTCTTGACTATTGATATAAATGTTGGGCTCTTGTTCAATTAGTTTCTTGGTTTTTCAACACACCATGTTGATCCCCAATGTTTGAATGGGGTTTATCTTTTCTTCCTTTAGGCTCCAAGAAGGGAGTGAGAATGAATATTCAGGGACTTCATGATGGGTTTATCATGTGTGTCTAGAGGGAACAGTACCATCTGGGTGATCACTGACCAACTCACCAGAGTGTTCATAAGTCATAGTCTAATAGGCTATAGAGAACCTTGGACTTCAAAGAGGGAGACCATGTGTTCCTTCGAGTCTCTCGTCGTTGAGGGATATAGAGTTTTAACTAGGGTGAGTTGGACATCGACAACAGGAATATATTTGAGGAGTTTCTGGTGGGGATCAGATATCGATAGGGGTGGACCCTCTTTGGGCGATTTATTCCTCTATTTTGCGTTCAGTTATAGCACAAGAATCTCCAAGGGGCACGAGGGAGTGGAAGGCCCATGTTCAGGCTTGTACCCTTATCTTTTTGAGAATTACTTGGTTAGGATTTTGTGAATGTAAAGTATTAAGGTGGGGAGAATATAATGACATGGATATTTCTAGTTTTATCTTAATAAAATTTCTTGGAAAATTACCAGATCAGGCATTCAGACGACATGCGATTCGATGGACTAGTGTGCCCAGAATGGTCCGTTCAAAATTTTCATATTTTTTAATCGCACAAATGATTGTTTTTTTAGAAAAATAGGAATAAATATTAAAAAGATTCCCAAATAAAAAATCAGAGGGAAAAATTGCATTCAATATGGAAGGTTTACCCTAAGAGTGACTTAACTTTAGTCGGTGCGGGCCTCCAGTGAGAAAACCTAAAAATGGAAAATTTGTAAATAAAATAATGAAATAAAATTATTTTATTTTTCAAATCCTTATAACTCACAAACATTGACATTGATTGAAAATCAAATACCACTGTTGAACTTGTGAGGGTATTTTTTCCTTAGAGAGAGCCTAACATTGGCCGATGCATGACAACAATGTAAAATAGATTTTGAGCGTAAATAAAATAATTGAATAATGATTATTTTATTATCAAATACTTATAACTCGTAATAGGTAACTCTGATTGGATATTAAAGAGTACCATTGAGCTCGTAATGGTGTACTTCCTTTATGAGGAACCTAACATTGGCCAGTGTGGGCTGGCATTCAAAGTTCATTTTTGGGATGTAATCGTAAATAAAATGATTTAAATATAAATTATTTTATTTTAGAATCCTCGTAACTCCCAAATGGTAACTCAGATTAAAAATATGAGACCACCATTGAGTTCTCAATGAGATGTTCTCATTAAGAAGGAATTAATCATGACCGGTGCAGGTCGAGAGAAAAATTTAGTATTTGGAAGTTTTAAGGAAATATATTATAAAATTAAAAACATTATTTTATTCGAAATTGTTTCACTACAACATAGTGACGAGCTGAATATTTCATTTCTTAAATGAAGTGGCGTAATGACTCTTGAATTGAGGTTTACTAGAAATGATGTTTCATAAATGAAATAGTGTAACGGCGTGGTGAATCTGCATAACAGAAACGATGCGACGCATTTCTATTTTAGCTTGATAACGGGGTTGGAGAACAGATCATGATATGAAATTTTTATAAAGAACGATGAATGAATTCTCTCCTATAAGGAATGATGAAAAATTAGAAAGTGGTAATGACTCCCATGGAGAACAGATATGGGACCATATATTGATGAATGACAATGGATTTGAGGGATTCCCTTAACCTCGAGTGTTCTTTCCCTCACTGATAGATTTCCACCACCGTTGAGACTTTACTCTGGTCAAAGCTTCTCCGGGTTGGGGTTTACATTATTTACATTTTATTTCCCCTGTTCGTATTTCTAAACAATGAATGTGGATCAACCCTGGAATAGGATGATTCGTGGGTTGTTGATCTTGTGGGAAGATTTATTGATTTTTTGGTTTTTCAAAGGGGTAATCGATGATAAAATATTAAACATTCTCCATGTTATTTTAAAAACACTAACGCGGAGGGTGTGGGATGACACGAGCAAGGCATAGGCCCCTCCGTCTTATTTGTTCTTATGTTCTTCATGATAGAATCTTTGAATTGATGGAAATGAGCACATGATAGTGATGGTTATTCCCCAAGGATCTCGGAGGCATAAGAAGTTTGGGAATTAGATCACCAGAGCAAACACAGTGGCCCATGGTTGTGGGCGGGTGGCTGCATGCCACAATGGCATGCCGATTCGGGGAGACCGCAACCAGCTGGGGCCATGACAGTGCAGCAGGGGTCATCTACATGTAGTCGGATGGCAGGGGTAGTCAGATGTGGCCACCCAGCAGTGTCAGAGAAGCAGCACGCGACTACAGACCGCGATGATCGGTAGGCACGCGGTCCAGTTGTGACTGCGTGTGAGAAGACAATGGCCAACCTCATTCGGCCATCTGGTGATGCAAGCTGGATGTCAGTGGGAATCCGAGATGTAGAAGGGTGGGGCCGACCACCAGGCCGGACATGCGGCCCAGTGGGCTAGGTTGGATATGGGTCGGGTCTATGGACAAGGGTCGGGTCGGGGGACCCCGGGCTGGGTTTGGTCGATCCAACTAGTTCGCAGATGATTCGGACCCAACCAGACCCTTTTCGAAAAAAACTATAATAACATCCAAAACATCCGCACAAATGATGATCTGTTTGTGGTTTCATAACCCTCACGATGAGGTAGTTATTTTGGAATGCTCTATGGAGGCTATCAAAGAAGTCGAAATATGAGGAATGGCTTGAGTAGTGGATTTTCCCGGAATCAAGTGCGTACGTGGTGGAATCCTTCGCCTGGCTGAGACCTGATGACTACTGATGAGTGGATCTAAGTGACACTACAGTCCTAGATGCAAAGTTTCCCCATATGGACTAGATATAAGTGGGCCTCTGTAGACCATATACAAGAGGCTCTGTGGGAAAAATCTATAAGCGGCCTTGAGTGGAAAAACTATAATCAGCCCTATATGGACTAGTTATAAGCGGTTTTCTGTGACCCAACAATGATTTCCTAAGTGTGGAGCGGCTCTGTGTGAATCTACATAACCATAGTGGGGAGTGGCTCTTAGTGACCCAGTAGAAGCTCGATACCCATTAATGATGAGTACCTCTGTCATCAAAGGTGTTCAATGTTACGACTGCTAGTCATTCTTTCCATACCATAGATTATAACTGTGTGACCTATCCTGTCTTGTGGTATTTATTTATAGTACTTCCTTTGTGGTTTTGGATCCCTATTTAGTATTGTTTTACTCACCCATGCACGAGCTTCGACCGTACGTGTTATGTCTCGTGCAGGTGATCAATTCTTAGATGAAGACCTTGGTTGTATGAGACCAGGTGTTGCTCTGTGAGATGGGATAGACTGACATACTTCTATATCTACAGGAAGATATCTTCAACTACCATTTAGTTCAGGTCTCAATTGTACGGACTAGGGAAGTTTTACTTTAAATTAGGGTTTTGGGCATATATTCTGTCCCCTTTTTACTTTTAGTTGTATTGTACTATCATTATTTGTCTTAGTGATAGTTTTTGTTTACTATTGTGTTTACTTTCCTCAGTTTGAGCTTTGTGTGTCTATACCAGTTTTAAGGAAAATTTCATCCATTTTGGTATATTCCTACTCGGTGCTAGTCACCAGTCTCTGGCCTATGGAAGGTGGGATTGGGGTTGTCACAACATGGGCCCTATGGTGCGGGTCGTGATACTTTCCATGAAATGTTGTCTTGACATTCAATTTAAAATAAAATGATCATAGAAAGTATCTCGGAAAATTATAATTCTAATGGATTCAAGAATTATGACTTAGTATACACAATAATCCTTATTGAAACCACACTTTTATAACCCATGTATTCTCTCTAATTAATACCCACCAACCACTTTACATGAACTAAAGAAACATCCAAAATATGGACTTGATTTTGGTACACGGAATCCATTCCCCGAATTCATATAAACTTGTCAATAATAGCTAATTTCTATCTACTAATTCCTTATAGGATCCATAATTCTCAATGAGTAATGTAACACCATCTATGGAGAATATAAATCTGCCAATATGGTTTCATTCTTATAAAATAGTATGTGACTCTAGAACACTCATTTTCAATAAGATCATATAGAACTTATTCGTATACCAACTAGTTGTGCATATTCTTCCTTGAATTTAACAACGTATATCTTTCTCCCACTGTCTCAAACAAAGATTTTTACCCTTTGATAGAAATATGTTCTGTTACTTGACCATCATTTTTCAATATCATGTATTATAGTAATATCCTTATAAACCTTTATGATAATAAATTAAGATTCACATTGTGTTTTTATATGATATCGAATTTTCATTATTGTTTGCATAATTTTATGTGATAATGTCACAATTTTTTAAGTATGTCTTGAAAAATAATGGAAGTAACATCAATATATTTAAATATTAAAATTGATTCTCTATTTACATATATCATGAATTTGATTTATATAAGGAAATTTATATTTATTAATCACTCCACACAACATTTTATTGATCAATGTTTTCATGTTAGACTCATCATTAATCCCCCTTACTAATATCATTACTTTGATGTGTATAAGGAAAAGTGATTTTAGGAATAAATCCAGTCAACATTTTCATGATCGATGAATTCTTGGTCAAGATATTATTTGAAAAATGGGCCTAAAGTGACTTATTTATTCTAACCATGCATATTTTTTACTTCACATTAACATTCCTTAAAACACTTAATTGAATCCTATGAAGTATATTTACCACTAAATTACCCTTTTAATAGTTCACTCTCTCTAGCTTAACTAATTCTAAAAGCTTTGCATCCAACCTGTATTTCTAAAGGATTCTTAGTACAAATCTAAACAAGTGAAATTGTGGATAATACTTAAAGTCTTTAGATCCAAAGTGTCTAAAAACATAATAGGTATATCCATGAAAACTACATAGTTTTACAATAAAAATAAGTATCTTTCCATGAATATTTAAAAAGAAACTTACAATTTATATTAATCATGTATTATTGGTGATTCAAGAACTGATTAACTATTTATTGCGTACTAGACACCAGAATGAAATTAATTACTATATGGAATAATTTCATATTGTATCAAATAGGCACATGATAAAAAAATGGTAATACTTAACAGAATTTCAATTAGAACCATTAAACATGGAAATTATATGTTTATTACTTCTCACTATTGACATAGGAATCACCCTTTCTCATAAGGTCAGATAATTCACCATAATTATTATAATGTTTCTTTTCATACTTGGAATATATGTTTAAATACAGATATGTGATTGGAATATTGTGTTTAATACCCAAGAATTATGATAGAAACATCATATACAATGATGAATATACACTAAGTAGAATCCTATGCTTTCTTCTGCTAAAATTCATTGCATTTTATCTTTTAGAGACTTATTTCATGACACGTGAAGAAAATATGATCCTATAAAATGATCTAACTCTTTTCTTAGAATGTTTTTGTGAAGTTTCTTTTTTGAATCACACATTCTATTATTGTTTTTTCTTTCCATTCAACTTTTTCAACATAATAATTAATGATTAATCTTTCTTTATGTTATTATCAACTTGGACGACCTTACTAAAAAGTTAAAAATCATTTTCTCCCATACTGTTCAGTTTATAATCATAAATTAAAATAAAGTAATATGGTGAAAACAATTCATGAATTTCATATACTGAAAGAGAATGGTCCATATTTCAATTTACACATATTCACTATAATTATCAACTCCATCATTTTTTGCATCTCTTTCTCCAATGAGGATTCTCGAAGATGAGACAACATGTGAAATCATCCATGTCTGAATGGTGTTTCCATAACTCATTGGACATTGATGATAGCATTGTTATGTAAAAAATAAAATGCATCATACATGAGTCTCCTAGAAGTATCTTTCAGACCTCCACTTCTTGAGGTCTCTTAACATGTATTGAGGACTCTAGGATATATAATTTCCATTAATTTCATAGTTTTTTGTGCAATATCTTATACAACACTTGGAAATCCAGGTTGTATATGAAATACTCTATATCAGTAATTTCTAGAAATGAACTTATGGTATTAATAGACATTGTTCCAAAAAATAAACCATAAATATATTTGTACATTATATTAATTACTGATTATAAATTACTAATAAATTAATTAATTAGATGTCCCCCAATATTTTATCAGGCCTTTTTATCATTCACAACTTGATTTTAATAACCAATTTCTAGAGTATTCTAGTGGAAAAGATCCCTATAACCTATCCTCATAGTCCAAGAAATGGCTATACCATTACTCGGAGTGTTTCAAGGAATAATTTTGACTAACCAGCCATATTAACTCACAGCTCCTGGAATTGTTGAGTGAAGTCTCAACTTCTTGAAATGATCAACATGGTTTACTCAAAAAAATTCATCTAATGATGCAACAATATAGGTATGGATACTATTTTTCTATCATATTTAGTTAATTCATCCCATCACTTTAATAAGGACTCCCTAGTAGATGGATACACCCTTAACTAGTGCAGACAAAAACCCCATACACCAGGGTTTGTTCAAATTCAAAAGACCAAAGGAATTGTGACTTGGTATTTCATTGAGGTTTTAAATTATTTCACAATGAATAAAATCATTTTCTATTTAATATTCCCATAATTGTTGATAATAATTACAACTTGATAATTCATTACATATAAAACATTCATCAAATTTGAATCTATGAATTTTAGTTTATTATTTTAAGTGATCATGTAAACATTCATATTTACAAAATAATAATAAAACATGCATAAATTAAAAAAAACAACATGAATGGTCTTGAGAATTTAGTATTGGTTGGTCCATTTTTTCTTAATTATCAACCACGACCCGTGGGATAAAATCACTAAGTTGGGTATCACTTGTATCATATATCGCACCACAGTCCAATGTATCCATGTATCATTTGGAGTACCACATCATATTAGAATTCTCAACATACTATAACATACTCAACATTATATATATAATCTCAGGATATAACCAAATACATACACAATAATATACATGGATGTGGTGACCCTTACACATATAAAGCAAGGAAAGTTGATGCACAGACCATCAATAAATAAAAAATATATATTATACACCACATGCATTGTAATAATTTAATTTAATAAATATAACCTCATACATAAATTGGTTGGTCAATTATCCAGATTAGTCAGCAAGTAATTTACACGTGATATAAAATCATTTTTTTTCAATTCAACTAGAATGAAATTTAAATGAATCAAAATAAATGTATCAAATTTTAATTTAAAAAATAATTTTCAAATGATCTCTGGTAAAATTTTATTTAATTACGAAAAAAAGTTAAAAAAATATTTATTTTTTTTAATTTGGGGCCCCTAGGTGGCCTAGAAATCCATAAAATATGGCTCCTACCGGATATTATCCCAGAGGGTATGGGATGGTCTGGTATGGCCTGAACCAGCTTGGACCAGTTCTATAGGTATAGGGGTATCCATAGAGGTTCTTGGTTTGTGGCAAAGGGGAGGGGTGTGGTGGATGCCACCTCTACCATGCATAAATAGATTAATATACATGTTCCTGGTGGCCTAGGTTGTAAAAAAAGGTGCCACCCCAATTTTGTGACATCCAAACAATCAATGGGGGTGGCTAAGACACCCCCTTAGGGAACCTTCTATTTTTTGTTTTTATGGATCAGGTAATTCCTCCTTCCCCATTTGGTTTTTTTTCCTATTTCTTAGGGAGGAACCACTTCCTATATTATTTTTTATTTTATTACCTCCAATTTTTGAGATTCAAACCCTTATGTATCCATATTTTATTTGTTTCTCATTTTACTACCCTATTACATTTATGCATTTGAATTTTTTTCTTCTTATTTGTGTAGTTCCACAGTTGATGGAATTATACCCACCAACCTAAACAGTTTTGGCCATTAGAATCTGACCAAAATATGAAGGGAATAAAAAACCTCCTCCACCAATACCTTTGGGTAAAATATCACACACACACACACACACACACATGTTTTTCATAATTCTAAAACTACCAAATCAGTTTTGATTTGATTTAAAACATCATATGGCCATAACATGACTGTACATGATCAGATTGAAGATTAGTTTAGAGAAATGAGTATGTTTTTATTCCCTCTACATGAATTTAATGGAATTTTACGTTTTTCCTAGGTTAAACCACCACATGGTCAATATGATACAAATTGGAGGTACTGTGGTGTGCAATAGAACTTTATGGGTTGAGGATTTAAACTTTTTATCTCTAGATCAATGTAATTATGTCCTCTCCATTGATGTGCTTCCTTGTATGAATGGATAGGGATCTTAAGTGAATTTATTTAAGCTTAAAAATAACTAAATAATTTCCTATATTTATTTTAAGGTATGTTCGACAATTTCTCATCACTGAAAACCATTGATCAAAGGAATTGAGTTCAGATCCCTCTAGATTGTCCAAACACACTTAGAATAGTTGCATAAACACTGTTCATTTATATCTGGGTGGTAGTGTAGAGATCCAACAAGCCCTTAAACATATCAATGATCACCACTACAATGTTCCTTCAATATATGAAGAAGAAGTTGTTTTGAAGGATTGGATTGGCTTCCTCTCTCTAGGATATGGGACAGATTAGTGATAGGGTATCAAATTAATGTTTTAAATAATCTGCCAAATTAGAGCCACCTCTAACTTATATAGAGAGGTATGAAATACCTAGAAAATGCCCCTTAGCCCGTAGAATATATATTACCCTCTAAATATTTCATAAATAACATGTTATGACCAACCATATATCTCATGAACATCATTTATATTTTCATCATGTACTTATAATATACTAAATATATTACCTCATAAAATCAAGTCATTAAGTCGACTCTTCATTCTTGAAAATATTAAATTTACCTTGAATATTATAATAATATCCATTTGTTTAATATTTTCCTATGTATTCACTTAATATATTTTTAATATTTTTAATCAATTAATTCAATATCAATTATTCTAAACGCAGATAATATGAATTTATTTATTTCATGGAGTTTGTTGAAACTCGGATATCACCCAGACCTGGTAGTGGGTCCCCCCATGTGTTTTACTCCCATTCATAAGAATAGGCCAGACTTTTGAATATGATAATTGTGTGACCCTCTAGGACCTTATCTTGATAGAAATGAATACTATTTAAAAACCTAGATTAGAGTCTATCAACCCATTAGGGGACCTAAGTAGATAAGGAATAGTCATAATAAGGACATCCTCCTACAAACATAGAGCATGTAATATAATCTAATTTTTTCATGACATCTCATAAAGCAGGATGAACACTTTGTGTCATCATAATTTCATGCATTATTGTTCACTGACCTAACTTGATAGACATTTCTTCTTATACCATGTACATATATTTTCTAATGTTACTTCCATCCTAACCAACTAGGTTCAGGATATCACTTCCAATCGTAATCAAAAAAATTTCTCTTTATTATTCAGTCAATGTCATAAAACTAATGACACACAAAACATAAGTTACCTCTCCATTACATAAATTCAATTTATTTTTTTCTTATTTAAAAGTATATAATAAAATAGTATAAACTAATAATAATATAAATTTAGTAGACCACTACATGTGTTCGTAGATAGGAACTTCCATTGAAACCTAAATATGTATTGTTTTTATTAGAAGATTACCCATTAGATACTCATATACTCATGATAACCAATTGTGAACTTCTTGAGAAGAATTCCCAATGCTTATAAACCCCAAACACCTGATAGTAACACCTCATTTTTGTCCTTCCAACTTGATTTCTTTGGTCCATATGACATACGTTTATGATTACTATCATGGTATCTCTAGGTTCTCATTATAGTTTGAGAATTGTTATATCCTTTTATTGTATAAAATAATATATAGACACTTCCATGTAAATAGTGGATGTAGAAATTTCCACACTATTATGGTAAATGTACATCATGCATAACTCACTATATATATGATATGGTAATCAAAAAGTACTATTAATGTTGGGTCTAGGGAACCCATGTTAATATATTGATGGTCTTGTTTATTTATATTTTGTACTCTATCTTTTTTATACTGATATTTATTTATTTCTATTATGATCATGTACTTTGAAATGGGGTTATAGTCTCCTCACCATACCATCCTAGAACCATACTACTAGTACATAGCCACTAGCCTATGAGGAGGTATGTCCAAGGTCTCGTCACCCTAAATCTAGTTACTGTTTAGGGCGATCCAGGTTAGGGCATGAAAAAGTAGTATCAGATATTTTTTTTCTGAATGATATCACGAAATTTAGTAGAGTTTATTATTAATTACTATTTAGGGAAATGGTAGACTAGATACATAAAAATGTTTCATAGATTGTGATGTAACTCACTTTGGTGCGCCATGAAGACCTTTCTTAAGACAATTCTTGGTTACATATGGCTTCGATATGATGATCTGGATTTTATTCATTATAGTTGATATGATTTAACCTTCTATTAAAAATTGGTATTTTGAGGTTCATGATTTAATTATATTTTTATCTATTGGAAAGCTAACAAGAGTCTAATAATTAGATTTTTGACTCTTCTCCTATATTGGCAGGAGGCCATGTCCATGCACGATTTTCTTCATGTAGGATTCACTTGACATGCATGTGCTAGTGTGATTTATATCAATCATGATAAGAGTCTTGTTTTTTAGTGTGTAAAAAGTAGATCATATTGTGTTTTCCAAAATTAGTTCTTGTTGGTGTTTAACTCATCTAGACCAAAATATATGTTACAGTTGATGTTAGGCCATATGGAATCTATAACAAGATGATTGATGGCATCAATGAAGATACAATCCCTCATGTTGGGATATGTAGTAACCCTAGTAGGTCGATACCATCATGAGATTCACTATGGATAAACCCCTATGGGTGGTTTCTACATGGATACAGTTACATAAATTGACTGTAACAACCAATATGGTGTTTTTACCATATATCATGGAATGAAATTCTATTTTACCGAGTTGTGTGTCTGTAATAATCTTGATACAGATCATTGTGGAGTAATGTTGTTGAATGATTATGACCATGGATATAGCCTAATCATTTAGGAAGTAGTCTGTTGTGAAAATTTTAATATAGGGTGGGATAACTAGAAGTGGGAGGTATTTATTGGCATGCTATGCCAGATATATTCAAGACCTTGTACTGGGAAGTATGGAACATGATTTTATATGTGACGTCTGAGATAGGAGTATAGAAGATTCATGTGAGTTGTTATTTAAATGATATGTGACCTACCAGCTAAGTGGGAGAGCCTTGTAACCTTTGATATGTGACTCAATATTTTATATATTTTATGCATATTGATGTGTGAGGGTATCCCAAGATAGGGTTTAGTCTGGGCTTTTGAGTTCCCTAAATACAGGAATCGTGGGTAGATGCTTCGAGTTGAGATTGGTACGCATAAGGTGCTACTAGATATGAGATAAAGAAATGGTGATTCCTTAGTTTTTTAAATAATTATGTCACTTTCCATTAGATAATTTCATGGGGGTTCTACTTTTTATGTGGTATAGGTGTGATTATGCTTTGTTTTTTCAAAAGAAATGCATCATGAGTTCTAGAGTTTGATATTAGGGTGGGGCTTCAAGGTAAAGATCGGTTGAGTACTAAGTCCTAACTGATTCTAGATATGCTTAAGATTTCTGAGTGAGAGTGGGTAGAGGATTTTGACTTTGGAGATATTTTCGTTTCTTAAATATCATTCAATAGTGTAATGTCATTGTCGAGGTTCCACTAAATGGTTCCCCGAGCCATTTGGTCATAAGACCTCAAGCATGCCTCCCCGTACGCTAGAGGGTGCCGACGAGCAGTGAGGGTCTGGTAAGTCAGGCATGAGGAGACTATACCCTCTGTTAACAAAGTCAAATGAAAATAGAAGCAATAATAATAAAAAGTGTGGAAGCATATAGATACATAGAACAATTCCAATTCAACATGATAATTAAAAACGGAAATACATACCCAACTGAAAGAGAAATCGAGGTATGACAATGAAAGTTTCAATTATTTACAAGCAACTGGAATGTAAAGACACAACGCCTCCAATGAAGTTCTTGAACCACATCCTATTCCATCACCCATGCTCTATTACTAAATAGAAACCTTTCCTAGGGCCTTTCCTTTATCTCGTCCTACAACAACAAAGTCAACCTGGGTGCTGATTCCACGGCCCAAGTAGGGTGTGAGTAAAACACAATAAGCCACCACTGAAGGTGTCTAAAACAAGTCCATCATAAAGATATTGTATGAAAAACTACAAAGAAATAAATACAATGCATAATTAAATAGATATCACATTGTCATTTATTCTATAATAATAACATTAGACCCATGTTTGGTTCATGCTTCTCATTGAACTCTCAATTCATCATTGTCATTTATATGGTGTTGAACACCATGTCAAGAACCCCAATTCTCATTTGATGTAGATATCCATGTCTAGAGCCCCAACTCGTTCCTCTATATCTATCGGTTTTGATTGTCATGTCCACCTCTCGTTCATCAAGTGCTTGGATCCACTATTGTGTTAGATCGCCATGTATAACCCCAACTTCTCCTTTTAGTCTAGAACGCCATGTCTATAACCCCATTACTCATTCAATCTGATAATATATTAATTAATAACACATAACCACATCATCCATTTACTAATCCAATGAATTTTTAAGAATATCACAATTCCCTTAGTTAACCCAACAATTAACTAAGCACACAAATCCATTAATTAAACCAGTAATTAATTAGTCAACAACACATTTCACATCTCATAATTAATTTTGCAGAATTAATTATCTCATCCAAAACTTCCCCTTTCCATAATTAATTCCACACAATTAATTATCTAAGCCAAAACTCATCATTTAATAATTAATCTAACAATTAATTATCTTGGTCAAACATCATGGAAAATAATTAATCTACCATTAATTATCTCATTATATCCATACATTAACACATAATTTACCAATTAATTATCTTTAACACATCCAAATCAATATATCTATCTCATATCTCATGCATAAAAATTTTCCCAAAGCAGATATCTATTTGGGAAAACCCTTAATCCATGATTAAATTATCAATTAATCATCTATATCCCCAAATCATAAAAAGGTCAATTTTAGAATCCTAATCAACTCCATTTAGAAAAAAAACTACCCAATGATGATAACAATTCATCAATATCTCATACACATAACAAAACCATGATTATGGGAGATCAATTTAGACCACCTACCTCTGTTCATCGATAGATGATGGCCCAAAATAAATCCCCAAAATCCGAGTGGAAAAACAACGGAGAACAAGATCTGGATCTAAATCCATAAACCCAAAATTAGGATCAAAACATCAAGATCTTTTGAATCTAGATCTAGTTCCAAAATTCTTAGATCTAGTTCCCTACACATAGATTTATATCTAAGAGAACTTCCAAGAAAAGATCAAGGAATCATAATAGAACGGGGAAAGCATTGGGATGAAATCCACTTACCAGAACAGGATCGGATCTGTAATCTGGGATTTCAATATTGAGGAGTGGTGTTTGAATCACGTTGGAATACCTCAAGAAGTCTCTGAGATAAACCATATTTTTTCAATCCTGGTCATAGTTCTAAATAGCGGGGTTTCAGGGGTTCGTGTGGTTTTAAAACTAATTTTTAGATTAAACTGCTCTGCATCCACGATTTCCCCAGGGAGGTTGCATGGTTAAGCCAAATAATTCACTAGCTATGTGGCCTTCCACTACCCACATGACTCGATGGTGCATAGTTAATAAAATTTTGCACTAACCGTGTAAACCTCCACTACCTACATGGTTAGCTTGGGCACAGTTAGGCCAACCCGTGAGCAAACTATGCATAGCCCTCCTGCTTCCAAATTTCTTCAACAATTCACCCAAACACACACCAAGTCATAACTCCAACCTAGAGGTACTTAAACTAAAAAAAAGTACCTGAAAACATGCATGATATTTATATAGAAAAAGGAATGGATCTTACACATAGACCATGGAATAATTGAGATTCCTACTTTTGAAGTGGAGTGTTAAAGGTACACCTAGTAATTTAGGACTAACCTACATGTGAGAATGGTTATAGTTTTAGGTTCTAGAGCTTAGTTGTGATGAAATATGACTCATCGAATTGTGGTCTATATTTTTTGATCATGTGGACTATGATTTTTCATCTGTTATCTTTAAATGAGATTGAGGTAGTGTACGGTGGTTAGGCATGAGTAATATTTAACTATGTATCGATGAATGGTCATGTGAGAGTTGAGGACTGGGGGAATTTTATGTGACACATGCATGTTTGAGTGCCCGAGGATTGATGATATTTAGAAATGTTCCTAAGTGGTAGAGGATACATTATGTAAGGATTCGGTGTTGTGGGATAGTCTACCAGAGTGTGTGTATTGAGGGTGTGACCCTCGTTCTTGATGAAATTTCAACTAATTCCAAGGATGATGTTACCATCAGATGAGAAAAAATAAGGGAGTGAAGTTTTTAGTGTTTATTGTGTACAACTAAGATTATCATTTTTTGTCCATTATTTATGGTGATGGATGGGAAACAACCCATGGAGATCAGGATTTTGATCCACTAAAGTAGTGATAAGGAAAATCCAATAGTGGGGAGAGTCACCTCGATTATGGGCATGTGACCCTTTTGTTGGAAGTTTCGTATAGAAGTGATACCATTTGTTATATGGTCGATATGGATTTTTTATGTGTGTGAGATAGTGAAACCAAACTATTCTAGATTCTTCATTGAATTCTAAAAATGAAGTCAGTGTATGGGTATTGGGCTCATGATGAAACGGTGATAGTCTGTGGGTGCTCTTGATCGAGGAAGCATCTACGCTCATGGATGTGGAATGATTATAGATTTGGAAGGTTGGGGATCTAAACATGGAGTTACAATGGGAGTCAGGTTTACACTTCAATGGATCGGTTTCGATGATCATGCCATGCATATGGGATTTAATGCAATGTGATCAGGTAAATGGATAGCACAGTGATGGGTATGACTGAGAGTTTTTTTGGAAGAGTCTTCAAGAGGATCTATGATTTCTATTTTTATTTGTAATTGGATGTGGTGAATTGGAAAATACATTTTATATATTGTATTAGTTATGATAGGTATCATTCCAGGGATTTTCCTAGAAAAAGACAACAATGATGGATCGGTGCTTGGGTGAGGGAGACTCATCTTTTATTGTTTGTAAATTTAGAATGAGAATTAATATCACAGTTTGAAAAAAGTTATCATGTTTGTTGTGTTCAGAACCACATCGATCATGTTGTTGGAGAATGATAATTTCATTTCGATGGGAGATTCTGATGGTAGGGAGCACCATGACTCGAAATTTTACATTATGAACAGAGACATATAATGGGGAACCCCATGAGCCAGATGATTAATTGGGTGATTAAACATGGTTGTGTCAAGATATATGGGTGATGTTGAGTGTCTTCTTGATGTTTTAATGTGGATTACTAGTGGTGGATTTTGTGTGGGTGCTTGGAGCACTAGGATTTTGGAGTTTTGTTATGAGAGCACATTTGGAATTTAGAGGTAGAACATGAGCTTATGAGTAGGAATTTAAAATTGAGGCAGCTCGATATTCTTGCATAGATTTCCACTGAGACTTTTTAAGGTTGATAAGAGTTATAGTATGGAGGTTGTAAGATCTAGTGTCTGTAAGGGTTTTTAAAATTCTAAAGGAATTGAATTTTCATATTATTGGATGGGAAGGATTTTTAATTGGGGTTCATAATAGAATTTTAATATTTTTAACATCCTAAAGGATATTTTTTGGACTAGTAAGAAGGAACGAGAGGTGTTATGGAAGTTTGATAAAGTTTCAGAGTGAATTCGAGCTATAGTATGTTGCCCTCAACTAGATGGTGGTCTTGAAGTAGGCCTAGTGGACATTGGAAATCACTGAATCTATAAAAAACGTTAATGGGAGGAACATTATATACCCCCCTAATGGGTCAAGACCCTCCATCTTTCTTTTCAGGCACTAAAACCCATTTTTAACCTATCCTCCTCCCTCCTTTGGTTTCCCCTTCAAATTTTGGTGTTTTCATGACTTTTTACGGTGAACTATGGTAAGATCTTACCTCCAATGACCTATTTATTACTTCTCTTCGACAAATTATTGATCTACCTATTCCCAAATTAGGGATTTGATTATGATTTATCTAGGGTATGGTGAAATTGTTCTAATGTGATGGGGATTTCATACAACCTAAATAGATGATGTCCCAAAACAATGTCTACACATAATTATGTGTCGTTTTGAGGATGTATGAATCCATGGTGTTTTTTATTATCTTTTTATTTTTATTAAATAAATAAATAATTTTTTTAATTTTCAGCATCTCATGTAAGGTATTTCACCCAGGTTAGCATTGAGACTACATCATGGACCTTTAATGCGTCATTGGGTGCGATTTCGATGTAGCAAGAGTGATTGATTAGTATTTTGGTGATTATTCCATTTTTAATAACAATGTAAATTGTTTAAATTAGTTATAAATTGATTATAATTAATTATTTGGTAGTCATTGTTTCAGTTAGAGCCTCGGAAGGTTTGGAAATGACTGATAGATTTGAGATGGCCTTGGATGATCTCAAACAGTGAGTTATCAAGTTATGGAATTAAACAGGGTTAAAAAAAAATTTGAGGTAGGTGCCCCCTTGGAATACCGCTCTCTATAATTCATTTTTTTTTTGTATTCATGCATGTGATATGAGGCCTATCTATCAAGGTTGGTTTTCCTTTTTAATTAAAATAAATTGTTAAATTAAAAATGAAATGCCTATATATGTATCCTACAATGTTCCAAGGCCCATGAGGGACCTTAGGCACTGACTTGCTACTTCAGGTGTTGATAGTGGGGGACCTGACTGTATCTTCATCACTTAAGACTCATGGAACCCATTGAGAGGAGGGGTGTACTCTATTTATATAATCATAGTTGGAATTTTCATGGAATTCTTAGAACCTCCTTGTAATGGAGAGTGTGGATGGTGAGTGAGTGGACCATGTAGGTGACGTGTGATCCTTGAGATGCCTCAATGCCTTTGAGCTTTTCAAGTTGAGAAATGGGCGAGTGAACTTACCCCCACTGATATGTGACTGTATGGATGGGTTGGGCAAATCAAGACTGACCTAGAGAAAGGAATTGGGTTGTGATATAGTCCTTGTGCCATCTCTTTATATCTATGTATATATGTCTTGGCCTAGGAGTCCATCGAGGCCTTGATACTTTTAGAATTGTATTGAGGTACGTAGTTCCCTGTGAGTGATGGGCTTGGAATCAAGTGATGGTAATATGAAGAGGGAACCCTTAGGTGGTTTTTTGGATTTGATGAGACCATAGGGACTGAGGCTAGCGCCTTAGTGTGATACACAACTCTTGTGATATGTAATATAAATGAACATGTAATGAAAATATGGGTGTTACCTTAGAACCTATATTGATGATTTGAGCCTAGAAGACTATGACTGGATAGGCCGTTCACTTGGGAGTCCAATTGTGCATTGCTTGATGAGCGAGGAAGATGGATACCCATATTTATCATATATGTATATGCCGATATATGAAATATTATATGAGATTTGGGTGTTTTGATAAATGATATAGAAAACACTCATTAGGTCATTGGTAAAATCCCCCAGGGTGGTCATTAAATGATTTGGAATATTCCTTTGGAAGGTCTGGAAAACTCTCTTACAATGGTTGGTAAATTCCTTCAGGGCGGTCTTGATACAAATATGGCATACACTCGTGGATCAGTTTGGAAAATTATCATGGAACAATCATGCTACTGGTTTTTCTGTCATGAATTTGTAGATGGGATGTTTTTGGATGGAAAATCATGTTATATCCTGACGAGGGAGTTATAGAGGGGGCTCAAGGCGTACAATCTATTGAGGTGTGGCCGGTTCCTTTATGTTGGGGTGAGTTTATCCCCGAGATTCACCATACTTCATATTCTGGTGGATTAGGCCCATGAGTTGTTTTACTGTATATAGAGGTGGGTCACACCATGGGTTCATTAGTAGTATACTAGGGTGAATGTCCCCATATTCATCATACTAGTTTTCATGATTATGTAATTTTCTCAGAGACACTTTGACATTAATAGAAGAAGTATTTTTTATCAAAGATATCTTCCTAAGGATCTATGATAATTATTATTCATTCTTATGCAGTGATTGGGTTAATATTGTTGGAATGATTACATGACATGATCAAATTAATTTTATGACTGGACAAAGTAGGTATAACTAGCATTAGGAATCATTGTTGAATCATAGGGTTTACAGTGTGTATTTCTATACATTTAGTGGTAATTTATTATTGGAGCATGTAATAGGTACATACACTACATTATTGGTTATGTTAATGGCCATATTGGTTGTGACTTATTGATTTTTCTAATCATACCATACTCATGCAGCCATTGCACTCGTGTACCTGAACTGAACTCATTGGTTTCATCTTCAAGTCAGGCAGAGCCTCAGTATTGCATGATCAAGTTGGAGAAACTAGAGTAGGACATGGGGATTAGAGATGATGGATTCTAATGTAGTTTATTTCATTTATTAATTTTGTATATGGTTCAGCCGAGTGGTTCACCTGTTGTAGATGCCAATTTGTTTGAAGCACTTCATTAACTGTTAATGATCCTATTTATTTACATTGTGTACTCTATTGTATGTTGTGATGCTATTTATTTATTTCCATTGTGATTGCATACATGGATATGTAGAAAATACTTGTCATTGTATCATCCTAGACCTCTAATACTTTTCAACTACCTCTAATATATGAGGGGCCTTGATCGAGGTTCACTCATCCTTGATTTGGTTACTGTGCAGACTGACCAGTGCCATGGGGTGACATAGATAACCTTTTGAGGTCTTATGTGATTGTATTATAAGGTGATTAATGATATTTTTGAAAAACTTTCTTAGGTTTCATGAGGAATACATTATTGAGGTTTATATAACCCTTTAAGTTTGTATATGATTTAATTTTGAGGTAATTATGGTGATGGGTTAATTGATTTTTGGGATATAAGTGGGGAAATATAGATAACCATGGACGATGGAATGTGATTTTGTGAAAAGGTTATATTCTTGGAGATGTTTATTGAAGAGGTCATGATCGATGATGACCTTTCAGGTTATTGTATATATAATAAAAAGTTGATTCATGCATTTTTTTGTGATATAAACTACATAATATTATTTTTGTTGTTGTTTTATATATCATGATGATTCAATATTTTTTTTTGAAAAGTATATTTTGAAGAATATATGATTAATTTATATACATATTTGGTACATGGATTTATGGGTGATTAATGTTGTTTTGATATAAATGTTAAGTTAATTTTGAAAGAATATGTGATCTAATATTTAGGATTTTCGGGATTTTAAACTTGATTAGGCATATGTTGAATAACTTTAGGGCTATTAATTTGATTAAAGATTATCATTGAATGATTCATATAAATTTAACTAATTTTTTAATAATTTCTAACATAGTTGAAATTAATTTTTGTAACCGATTTTATTTTTTTAGGTGTTTTTGTAGTTTTGCAGTGTTTTGGATATTTTTATATTTTTTAGTTCTTTATATAGTAATGTTAGTAATTTTTTATAATTATTAGTCTTAATTTTATTTATTTTCATTATATTTTTATCACTATATTAATATGTATATATATATTA
Organism: Viscum album; assembly: GCA_963277665.1. NCBI lineage: Eukaryota > Viridiplantae > Streptophyta > Magnoliopsida > Santalales > Viscaceae > Viscum > Viscum album. Next base: position 1,021,064,581 of record OY728134.1, on the reverse strand, counting down.
ATGGTAGTTTTATTAATTTTAGTATTATTATTAGTTTAGTCGGGGCCAGCATGGGGAAATCCCCACAAGCCTCCCAGGTAGGAAAATATACAGACAATGTAAAAAAATATAAAGATAAGAGAATCAATTTCCCCCTTTTTTACTATACCTCTATGTAATCAAAGGCATAATTTATGATGTTGGTATTGGGAAACAAAATTTACTGTGTCGTTCTTGAGTTTACTTCTATTATTAACAATTTTATCTAACATTTAGTAGTATTATTATGTGTTTTTTTATATGTTTTTTTATTTTTTTTAAATGAGTATGTCTAAAATATTTTTAAGAACATGCACTAAATGTGGAATCGTAAAGGATTCCTTTCCCTTAAAACAAAAACAAATTACTATTTTTGTTTGATTATATTATATTATATATATATATAATAAAAAATTTCAGAAGAATTTATCTTCTATTTAATAACCAGAAATAATTCCATTATAGAAGTCTGGATTTAGAAAAAATAACTCACCCAGAGGTCCCTTATATAAGAGTGATTTTCCTAGGAATCAATCTACATTTCGAATGTGGGATTCTGGTTCAACCTTTCTTGTGCAGAACATTATGCATTTCTGATCTGGGATTCAGAATAGATTCTAGAACATGGGAATTAGTGCCATGGAATTGGTTCAAGGACATTGGTTCTAGGGCGTTATTTCCAGGGTATCAGTGGCAGGCCGTCAGTGGCAGGGCATCCGGGGCATGGCATTGGTGGTAGGGCATCGGTGGCAGGGCGTTGGTGCCAGGGACTCGGTTCCAGGACCTCGGTGCTTGGGTATCAGGGCCAGGGCCTCAGTGTTAGGTCATCGAATCTAGGGAATTGATACTAGGGTTTTAGTGTCAGGGCATCAGTTCCAGGGCATATGTGAGTCATTCCCAATTTTCCGGTTCTTCCTGAGTTTTTTCAGTATCTCTCTTGGTACGTGTTTTCTATGATAACTGAGTAACATATCAACTCTAATCCATGTAAAATGATATCTCCATCATCTCTGAGCCTGATGGAACTATTGAATCTCAATTAATTCTAATGTGTGAAACCCTTGAGTCGCATGGTCAAACCATTATCTGATTTTAAAGTATTTTTAAATAGTTTCCCTGATTTTAGGATTTGGCCTTCTCTTAAATTGATATCTCTTCTTTCCTTCTTCCCTTAATTTCTCTTTGTGTGCCTGGATTCCCTTTTCTTCAATGAGTCATGCAATTGTGCTAGATCCCTCTTCTACTTAGGTTCCCTTGGAGTTTTGTGTTGCTTGTGCAACCCCCTGCTCATGGCACACAGAGAAGTTCTAGTCATCAATTGTTACAAGTAGGGATTTCCTTTGTCTCCACATAATTTTCAATCATGCGGGGGGGGGGTGTAGTAAGGTTCCTTTATGGATAATGGATGAATATTTTCTTTAACAAGTAACCAATGAGGGTTGGTAATATGATGATAAAATAATAATCACCCTATTATTCAAAAAAGTAGGGAATTAAAGATGGGTTTTTGTTGATTTTTGTTTTTACCCATTATCTTTGTTTCCTCTTGAGGTTTTCTTTGACTACAAGGCCTTATAAAAATAATGGTTGTTGGTGGTATTTTCTTGAACACTTTTGGTGTTATGTTTTTTAGGTACACTTTTATATATGGTTGTAACTTCAAATATCATTAATCACATACACTTTTATAAGTAAGTGGAAGCCCCAGTAGAGAACCCTTATGTGATCACCCCAATTTATCAAGTGGAATTAAGGAATTGTATTGTCAAAATATGAATACACCCTATTTAATAGGTGTGGTTGTGTGTTGTTTATCCTGGTTGTGTTTTGTGGAAGGTGTGAAATGTTAGGGCTCCAGGGCTGTAGTTTTGATTATGGATATTGTGGGATTCATTGTTGGGGTTGTATCAGAGGTGTAACTAGATCATAGTTTGTGAGGTTTTTTTTGGAATGGATGAACATGTAGGCAGTGGGACTGCCTTGGGTTTGGTGTTGTGGTCGTTGAGCGGTGTTGTGTAGTGGGACTGTGTGTCCTGTTTTATGTTATTGTGTAGTGGAACTGTGAATATGGTTTTGTGTTGTTGTGTGGTGGGACTACGGCTTGGTTTTTCTTGTTGTGTTGGGTATTGTTGTGGCTGTTAGTTTCCTACTAGTGTTGGAATAATTAAATTAAACTCATTAAATAAATACTGACAAGTTGTTAAATGAAAAGGGGGTGGGTTTATGTTTTTGTTGTGGCAGTTTGGGTGGTTGTGCATATATAGAGGTAGCAGCGAATGTGGTCCTAAGTGGGCTGGTTGTTTGTTTGAAACCCATAGTTTGGGTTGATTGTGTGATTACCTATATGTCTAAAATTTTAGTTTCTTGTGATTTCTATATGCACCCCACCCTTGTTGAGCACTATGTTCCAAGAACCCCCATCTCATAATGGAGGGTGTCTTTCCAAACATCCCGATGGGAGGATGGATGACCAGTTACAGACTTTATTCCTTACACCCTCTTCAGTGTTCGTACTGATCGAGCGTATTCAGGGAGGCTATAATGGCTTGAGGTTTACTACTAATTCAGTTATCTAGGTAGGAAATATTGGATTGAAGTTTACTATAGCCTAGGATCCTCTATATAGGTTGTGTTGTCGATGAGGGGCCAAAGTTTCTGCATGAAAGGTTTTTTCCCAGGTGTCTTCGGCATGAGGCCCATGTGTTTTCGGGCATGTTGTGTGGTTGTTGTGGCCCAAGTGTCTGTGGGCAGGATTGTTTTGTGGTTTGAGTCCCAGTTTTGTGTGATAAAGTTGTGGTAGTTGGACTGTGTTTAGGAATAGTGGAAGCATCAAGACGTTAGCTGTCAGGAATGAGCAGTCAACTAGTGGGAAAGTGGTGCGGGGTACCCAAATGTCGATGTGATTATACTATTACTTTACTTGACATCTGTTATTTGGTGAGTGTCCCTTGGTGAGGCTGGCTGGATAGTATTCCTTGATAGGTTCTTTTGGTTTCTACTGTCTTCATAGGATCATTACTATGTTCCCATATATGTGCATGAGTGACTTTGGTTTTCCTACTTAGTATACTTGTATTCTCACCCTACATATAAACAACTTCTCTCAGGTTTCTAGGAGAACATTGAGGACCATGTTGGAATTTACTAGCTTAGGTGTCAGATAATTGTTGTTACTGAATAGTTTATTTTCTTTTAGTATTTTAATTTGGATCTTTTTGTACTTTGTACCAGTTTTACATTTGAACATGTATATGGGAAAAGATTGTGTATGTACTTTTACCTTTAGTTTTTGGAGTTTCCTGTGATTTACCTTGTTATCTTATGATCTTGATCTATAAAATGGTAATGCCTTCCATTTTTCTTCATACTCTATACCCTTGGTGTTGGTATACAACCTCAGACATACTAAAGGAGGGACTCAGGGGGTCATTATCTCCATTTATTTATTTCCAGCTCTGGAGGGGCCTCTTTGGAGGGAGGGGTCATGAAAAAGTGGTATTACAGGTGGGTTAAAAGATATGATGGATTTGGAGTTAGAAACTATGAGGATTGCATGGGATAGCAGGGAAACCATGTTTGGTGATCTCAGTGTGTAACATTGGCTATGGATGACTGTCTAGGTAACGGGATTTTAGGGCCCCAGTGATCCGATGAAATGACTTCGAGCCTACCAAATGACAAAGTGTGGCTACACTGACTGCAAGTTAAATACCCTAGGAAATGTAGACACATCATAATAACTTGGGTTTATGTTTGAGTTGGGCATTTTAGAAAATTTAATAAGTAATGGGTTAAATCTAAACAAAATTCGATACTACCCTGGCATAGGAGTTCTTTATTTACATTTTAGCTATGGCACCCAGAGGTCAATCGAGGTAGGATCAATTTGTTCAGTACTCTTGTTAGTGTGTTTCTTGATTCAGGAGCCTCACAATCCTTCATCGCACCTATTCTAGCACATGATCTGGGTCTATAAGTAGAGAGACTTTCCATGGCCTTGGTGTTGAGTATGCCAGTTGGAGGTCAGACCGTCTTGTTTTATGTTTTCTGGAGATGCAGATAGATGTTGGAAACACATCAGTCCAGTAGGGAACATGTTCTACTACAGATACATCTATATGATGTTATCATTGGAATCAACTAGTTTTTGTCTATGTGTTTTGTTATCGACTTATTCTGGAGGAGATTTGTATTCTTTGATGTGGGTGGCCAGCATGTATCATTTGTTGGTGAGTAGATTTATCTAGTGGGAAGCTGACCTGTAGACCCTCTTCTTTATATATTACCCATGTTGTCCATAGAATCATTGGATGCTGATATGGTGTAATTTCTTATATTTTTTAGTGATTTAATAGATGTTTTCCCCAAGGAAGTTGTGAATCTACCCCCTCGATGTGACATTGAGTTTGGGATAGACTTACAGCTTCACGCCCATAAAATTTCGATGGATCCCTATCGGATGGAACATTTTGAGTTGCTGGATTTACATATTCAGATTGATGATCTGATGAAGAAGGTATTTATCTAGCCTAGTGTGACGCCATGGGGTGCTCCATTTTGGTTTGCAAAGAAGGAAGATGTTTGTCTAAGACAATTCATAGACTACTAGAGACTAAATTTGGTGACGGTGAATAACTGTTACCCTCTCCCAAGGATAGAAAATCTTTTAGAACAACAGAGAGTTGAAGATTGGTTTTCTAAGATCGATCTATTACTTGGGTATCATCATTTAAGGGTGAATTAGGGTGACATACCGAAGACTGCTTTCAGGTGTAGGTATGGGAACTTTGTGTTCGCCATCATCCCATTCAGCATTAAAAATGTGTCAGCTGTGTTCATGGGGATCCTGAACTCAGTTTTCCATGAGTTTTTGGAACATTTCTTCATCTTATATATCAAAGACATTATGCTTTACTCAATGTTAGAGGATTAGAACACTAAACACCTCAAGATAGTCTTGGAGGTCCTTTGACACCACCAACTCTATGGGAAGTTGTCTATGTGAAAGCTCAAGATGTGAGAGGTGCACTTCCTTGGACATGTGGTGTCTCAGAAAGGGATGAAAGTGGACCCATTGGAGGTCAAGGTGGTTGTTTATTGGGTATCACAAAATATCTTGGAAGAGTTTTGTAGTTTCCGAGATCTGGAAGGCTATTACGAGAGGTTTGTACTCGACTCCTCTCGAGTTGCAGCTCCATTGACAGCATTGACCAGAAAGGGCCACGCCTTTGTATACAGTGAGAAGTGGTAGACATATTTCAAATATCTTAAAGTGAAGTTAGTCAGTTCCCCATTACTTAGGTTACCAGAGAAAGGGTTGTTGTTTGAAGTGTTCTATGACGCTTACGATCTAGGCTTGGGATGTGTGCTGATGCAGTAGTTGGTAGTGATCTCTTACGAGTTTAGGAAGATATATCCTCATGAAAGTATTTATGCCACTTGTGACCTAGATCATGAAGAGTTCATGTTCTCATTGAAGTTTTGGGAGTATTACCTCATCAGGGAGTGAATTTTGGTCTTCACAAATCACAAGATCGTGAGGTATATCTTTTCCTAGTGATACTCGAAATTGTGATAGTGGAGGTGGATGGAGTTTCATGAGGACTACAACTTTGATATCTCCTACACCTCAGAGAAGGGTAATGTTGTGGCCATTTCTTTAATCATGAATTCATGGAACGAGGTAGTTTGAGAATCCGTGATCTCTTATAAGGTAATGGAGGAGTTGGATGCTTTTCACCTGGATGCGAGGATGGATGGTGGTAGAGGTTGTCTGTTCCATATGATAGTGTAGTGTTATTTGATGTAGCGGGTGGATAAATCTCAGTGGGGAGACACGGAGGTTGTGGTTATGTGTGATCGCGTTGTCTAGGGTGATGCTCTAGAGGGATGGTCAGAGGATGGACAGAATCAGATGTTGTTCCACTGTAATTTTTTTTTCTCATGGGGATGCATGAAGAAGTTATCTGATAGTTCCATAGATCACCCATCAAGGTACACCCAAGAGTTTCCAAGATGTAACAAGTCTTAAAAGAGTTATTTTTGTGGGACGGGGTGAAGCGGGAAGTGGCTGAATTTGTGGGAAAGTGTTTGGTGTGTCAGCAGGTAAAGGATTAGAACCCTGTTCCTGGAGGTTTGTTGTAGCCCATAGACGTTTCTGAGTGGAACTGGGATTACATCCCAATGGATTTTTTCCCAAGACTACATAGGGATCAGGGAGGCTATGATGCTATCTGGGTAGTGGTGGACCAGATAACAAAATCGGCTCACTTCCTAGTGATTATGGAGTCGAGCGCAGTGGATGCCTTGGAAAATAGGTATGTAGATGAGTTGGTTCAGCTACATGGGGTTCCAATATCCGTAATCTCAAATCAATATTCATAGCATACCAAATAAATCTAGATGGGATTGTAACATGTTGTTGGAACCCAGCTACGCCTTATAACTACTTTCCACCCTTATATGGATGGTTAGATAAAGCTGACCCTCTAGATGTTGGAGGATATGTTGTGAGTGTGTTTTATGGACTTTAGGGGATCATGGGTATGACACATGCCTCTAGTAGAATTTTCATACAATAATATTAATCACTCTAACTTTGGCATGGAACCATTTGAAGCCTTATACGGAAGATCATGTTTTTCACACAAATATTGGACAGAGATTGGGGAGGAATATGTTCTTGGCCCAGAGATAGTGCAGAGCATTACCTAGAAGGATCAAATCATGAGTGAGAGGTTGAAGGCATCCCTAGGCCAACATAAGTCGTATGTAGATCGTATGAGGAGTCCTTTGGAGTTCAAGGTTGGAGACCATGTTTTCTTGAATGTTTTCCTTTGACATGGATAATAGTGGTTTGGTAGGGGAAGCAAGCTTTCTCTGAGGTTCATCAAACATTTTGAGGTGCTGGGATGAGTTGATGAGGTGGAATATCAGCTGTCTTTTCTACCTCAGTTGGAGAGTATGCACAAGGACATTCATATCTCGCAGCTTTTTCAGTATCTACAGGATGACTCCCACGTCACAGACTGGGGAGAGTTGGATATTGAGTATGATTCACTATTTTTGAAATTTCCACTAGGAATGCAGGACCATCAAGAGAAGGTGGTTCATGGAAGTACCATTCCCTTGGTTCGTGTGTTTTAGAGGTGTGGTGGCCTGGAAGAAAGTATTTGGGAGAGGGAGGCACAGATACGTTCCTAGTACCCAGAGCTGTTCTGAGTTTTTCTTTTTTTTTCTTTTTTGTACCTTGTTTTTTTGTAATTCTTGACCTTAAATTTCTATGAGATAACCTATCTCCTTCTTCTCTAAATGTGTGTGAAGAGTCCTGATTTGTGGGGAGGGGGAGGGTCAAATTCCTAATCAATATGAATTAATACAAATGTGATTAATCTTGTGTTGGCATATTAGTGCCTCCCAAAGTGAATAGTATCTTGACATAGAGGAAGGAGCACCCTAATCCATATATCAGGACATTGCGATCTTTATGTTCGTGTTTCTGTTTGTGGTGATAACTATTAGAGAGGTGTTCTTGGATGTCGAGGTTTTCACTCTAGCTTTCGCACAACACATGGTGGATTATACTTGAGAGGTATATTATGGGGTGGTTGTTCATAACCCTCCTTTTGGATTAGTTTTCAATTCTCGAGGATGGGAATAGTTTGAGAGGTATCTGATGTAATGACCTGGACCCCTCTGGGCCATTCCATTGTGAAAAAACAGTGTTTGGGGTGTTCTAGGGTTGTCATGGTCTCAGTCCGAGAGTTATCCAAAAACTAGTTTCGACTGTCGGCATTGACATGTCAGTACGTTGGCATGTCAGTGCATCAGTGAGTCTGGGGCATCAACATCAGTGAGTCAGGGGCATCAACATCAGTGAGTCTGGGGTGTTGGCATCAATGATTCAAGGTTGTAGGCATCAGTGAGTCATGGGCAATGACGTCGGTGCTAGGTCATCAGTACCAGGGCGTTGGTGCCAAGGAATCAATTCTAGGGCATTGATTCTAGGCCAAAAGTGTTAGAGTTTTAGCGTTAGGGTGTCAGTGATAGGGCATCAGTGCCAGGGCGTTGAAGTTGGTGCATCAGTGTCAGTGGGGTGGTGTTAGGGCATAAGTGCCAGGGCATCGGTGCTAGGGCGTTTGGGTTAGGGCGTCAGTGTCGGGGCGTCGATGTCAGGGCGTCGGTGCCTGGCCATCGGTGTCATGGTGATGGTGTCAAGGTGATGGTGCTAGGGCATCAGTGAGTCATTCCCAGTTTTCCATTTTCCCTGATTTTTTCCAGTTTTTCCCATGTTACCCATTTTCTCCATTAAATGAGTAACCTATCAACTTTCATCCATGTCAAACACTCTCTCCACCATCTCAATGTTTGATGGAACTATTAAATATAAATTAATTCTAACGTTTGAAACCACCGAACCGTGTGGTCAAACCATAATCTGATTTTCAAGTATTCTGAAATTGTCTCCCTGATTTTTCGATCTGGACTTTTCTTAAACCGAGATATCTTATTTACTTATTCCCTTAATTTATATTGGTGTACCTGGAGTACCTCTTCCTCAAGGAGTCATGTTCCTATTCTAGAGGCCTCTCCTACTCAGGTTCCCTTGTTGTTTCCTGCTACTCATGTGACCCCAGGTTCTTGGGACAAGGAGGATTTCTAGTCCCCTTTTATTCCAGGTAAATATTTCCTTTATCTCTCCTTAATTATGTATCATGCGGGGTGGGTGTAGTAATGTTTCTTTGTAAAGATATAATGAATCTTTTCTTTAACAATTAATAAATCAGGGCCTGGAAGATGATGATAAAAACATAATCATACTGTTACAATAACGAGAAGCGAATTGAAGATGGGTTTTTGTTGATTGTTGTTTTTACTCGTTATCTTTTTTTCCTCTTCTGGTTTATGGTGGCTCTAAGTCCATCTAAAATCATTATTATTGGTGGCCTTTTTTTGTGCACTGGTGGTGTTCTGTTTTGTTGTGACACTTTGATATATGGCTAAAACTTGAAATCTTCTTAATCACATACACTTGGATAAATAAATGGAAACCCCATGATAGAACCCTTCTGTGATGACCCCTGTTTATAAAATGGAATTAAAGAAAACTGTTGGCTAAATCTTAATACACCATATTGAATATGTGCGATTCTGTGATGTGTTTCCTAGTTGGATTTTGTGGCTAGTGTGGAATTTTTGTGAAGCAGGGCTGATGTTTTGATTATAAATTTTGTGGTCTCCATGGTTCAGGTGGTATAGAAGGTGTGATTGGAGCACAGTTTCTGAGGTTGTTTGTGGAATGGATGAACTTGTAGGTATTGGGAATACCTTTGGTTTGGTATTATGGTTGTTTAGTAGTGTTGTGCAGTGGGACTGCAAGTCTGGTTTTGTGCTGTTGTGCAGTGGGACTGCGAATCTGGTTTTGTGTTGTTGTGCAGTGGGACTGTAGCTTAGTTTTTCTAGCTGTGTTGGGTATGGTTGTGGTTAGAAGTTTCCCAGTAGTGCTGGAATAATTAAATTTAACTCCTTAAATAAATAATAAAATGTGGTTAAATGAAAATAGGTTGGGTTTATGTTTTGGTTGTGGTAGTTTATGTGGTTGTCCATGTATAGAGGTAGCAGCGAAAGTAGTCTTGGGTGAGCTGGTTGATTGTTTTAAACCCATATGTTGGGTTGAGTGTTTTCTTACTTATATGTATAAAATTGTCGTTCCTTGTGATTCCTATATGAACCCCACCTTTTCTGAGCACTATGTGATGAGCACCCCCATCTCATGTGGGAGGGTGACTTTCCCAACATCTGGGTGGGAGGATAGATTGTTTGTTACTAACTTTCTTCCTTGCACCCTCTTCTGGGTTCTTACCACTTGAGCGTATCCAGGAAGGCTGTAATTGCTTTAGGCTTATAGCCTCTTGAGTTTTTCCAGAAGGCTGTAATGAATTGAGGTTTACTATCGCTCAAGATCCTTTCGTCAGGTTGTGTTGTGGATGAGAGGCCCAGGTGTTTGCAGGCAAGGTTTGTTTCCCATGTGTCTTAGGGATGAGGCCCATGTGTTTCTAGGCATGGTGCATGGTTATTGTGGCCAAGTGTATTGGAAAGATTTTTGTGTGGTTTGAGGCCCATGAGTGTGTGGGAAGGTTGTGGTAGTGGGACTACATTTGGGAAGAGTGGTAGCATCAACACATTAGCCATTAGGAATGAGCATCTTACCATTTCGAAAGTGGTGTGGGGTAACCAATTGTCGATGTCCATATAATATTACTTTACCTGACATACATTATTTTATTGAGCGTTCCTTGGTGAGGTTGGGTGGCTAGTTTTCCTTCATAGGTGCTTTTGGTTTCTATTATCTTCACAGGGACATTTGTATATTCCCCCACTTCTACACGAGTCACTTTGGTTTTACTACTAAGTATACTTGTATGCTCAACTTAAAAATATAAAAATTCTTTCAGGATTCTAGGAGGACATTGAGGACTATGCTGGACTTTACTAGCTCGGGCATCAGGATAGTTGTTGTTGCTGCATAATTTATTTTCTTCTGGTACTTTATTTTGGCGTTTTGTTTTACTTTGTACCATTTTTACTTTTGAACATGAATATGAGAATATATTTTGGCCTTAATTTTACCATTACTATTTGGTGTTTCTTGGGATTTACCATCTTATATCCCGATCTTGTTCTATAAAAATGGTAATGCCTTTTATTTTTCATGATATTTCTTACCCTTGGTGCTGGTTTCCAACTCGGGGCCTACTGAAGGTGGGAATCAGGGGGTCATTATCTCCATATGTTTATGCGAGCCCAGGAGGGGCATATTTGGAGGGAGGTGGTTGTGACATAAACCCATCTGAAAAACCAACATACCCAACAAATATTGGGTAGTGTGTGTTGGGTCACACCGGAAGAGCAGGGATAGAAGAGGGGAAAATAGGACAACTCTTTAAAAATTGGAGAGAGAGAACCTATGATGGGGATGCCCAAAGAACCTCAAGAAGGGGAAAGGACCCATCACTGTCAAGGGGACAATGAAACCCAAAGATGAGGTATGAGAAGAAGAAAGGCTAAGAAGCCAATGAATGAGGAGAGGTTCATCACCATGGGGATAAATAAACGCCCAAGGTGGAAGAGAATGAAGTCGATAGAGGAAGTAGATATGAGATCGTGATCCAGGAGAGTGTGGCACCATCATTGATTTTTAGTGATAACTGGATAGCAGTAGTAGAGGGAGGAAAAGTAAGTGGCAAAATATGAACTAGGAATCGGAGGAGATGATGGAGGAATTGATATTTAGTGGGAGAAGGTGTCATGAGGATGTCATCATGTGAGGTCGTTCCTTCTCCCACATCATATGTAGACAATCCTACAATCATACATTGGAGGAAACATAAATCCTATGGAGGCTCGGGCATGAATGGTTGATGCATGAGAAAGTTCTCGTGATTGAAGTTTTTATCAGCTGTACCTAGATAAAAATTTGGATATCTTTAAAGAATAAATGGATCTCATGCCCTCTGATGCACATTCCCAATAATATAAGGATGTAATACTAGATGTCTGACCTTTTATAGTGTAATGGGTGAGGCATCACGTGTATCATGACATGGTCTACATCATCATCTCCATGGCTCTTCAACATCAGCAGCTACTAGAGAAGGCCCTTGAGCAGGAACCTCCCCTCCCTTAGTAGGAAATTCATCTCTATGGGGTGCATGATCAAAGATAAAATTCTGTGTAACATGATACGCTTTAATGATACCTTTCTCTATAGCATTGTATTTTTTTGGATAAAAACCAATTACTCCTCTGGATCATAGAAGTGGATAATATGTTGTAGTAGAGTATGATATAAAGATATTAAAAATTAACTAAAAAAAGAAAAACAAATAACATAATGGAAATATATTCACTTACCATATCTAGAAGTGAATTTCCAGGTAGAGTAAGAAATAGTATAGACTCCAGTCTTTACCATTGCTGATACTTGAGCTAGTCTACTAGAAGAAAAAACATTGTATGCATACCCTCGAAATGAATCAATGGTCATTTTTTCGAGAGGTCTAGATACATTGCATGTCGTTGGCTCTAGTCGACATCCTACCTCCCTATCTGATTCAGTGAATGAATTGATGATGCATGTCTGGGTGGAATGAGAATACGTTGAACGTATCCAAATAGGTACACAACTCTATCAGCATGGTGTCACTCAACAATATGAAAGTGAATGAGAATCACAACTGTTATGGCATCTTGTATCCCATCCGTGTATTATATGGGAAGATGGTCAAACAGTTCCCAATATAGAATGCATATAATTTGAAATGACATGTGACATTTGTTAAAAATATTATTATTAAAACCAAAAAATATAATATTATTAAATTCATTAGTCATGTAAAGACAATATATACTTACATTATTGGGTATTTAATAGTCTAATATGAGATGATATACACCTAATTTGTGCCTCATCGTCTAAATAAATTGGTGTTCCAAACTCCACCAGTAACATACAACATAGAAAGTGATAAATAATAATAAATTAAATTCAATAACTCATAGTACCATAAAAATAATTAAGATGAGTGATCATACCAACATACAAACAGAGAATCATGAAACACATCTATATCATGATTCTTACCAACAACAATAGGGGAGATGGGAGGGATGTTCTCCTAGTCCCACATCTGAATAAGGATGACACATCCCCAGAGATTAGCGCGATCTGATCGACATGTCGTGCATATTGTTCTGTAAGTGTATGCTAGGCATGGATATCCCCAGTTCTATCTCACATCCTGATCAAAATATTCTAGTAGCCTCAAATACATCATGTTCACATGCATATTACAAGGATCAGTGCATGGTGTCCCTCCAATGAGCTAGAAGAAATATGAACAAGCATAATACATGAAGGTCTACTCTTTAGCATCAATAGGTAAGTGTAAAAATTGAATCTCAAGAAATATCATAAATATCGACCCACTATCTATAGCATTATCAATCCCACCCCAATGTTGATTCCTAGCAATCATTGTACAAGTTCATGACAATATCCATGGGTGGGTCCTAAAAATGCATCCCCCTAGACTAGAAGACCAAGAAGAACTGACACCTATCCCTATGGAAATTAGAACATGTGTGTATCAGGTCTCTATCTATTAGTGATGGAAGTAGGTAAGTGATGATCAATGAATGTAAAATCAGATACAACACCGTCATTGTGTTGGGATTTTTGATTTAAAATTTGAATATTGTGGGTAGAGAAAATTATTAACGGAGCGATTTATCTAAAAATTAATGGAGTATTTTCTACCGACATTAATGGATTTTTATTCTCAATATTTATTTATGTAATAATGAGTGTTTACTGTGTTTATTAGAGATATGTATTTAATGTCTATATAATAGGATGAAGTAACAATTTTTTGAAAGGTGGGTCGACAAAGATTTAGTCGATGATAGAGAACTAGGATGGTGTACATGCACAATGTATTCGCTAAGAGAAAACCAAGAAAGAGTGCCAACATGATGTATCCGTCAAGAGACAGAACTGAGACGGGGTTTCCACATTTTTGGTAACTAGTGCAAAGAGATGGCATGTGATGAGAATGAAGTGATGATGGTGATTATGTAAAATATAGTGTCTAGATGACAATGATTGAAAGCACAAAATATGGAATGTAATGATGATGGTTCCTTGTATCAAGAGTCCTATTGGGTACTGAGATCAAGCGGTGTGTTCTGGTTCTCAAGATCAGCAGTACAGCAAAAACGTTTCATCTATGTGGGTCAAAAATTCCTTCAAGTGATTTTTAAAATCCTTTGGGTGAGTATCTCAAAATTCTTTTGGGTGGAAAAATCATTTGGGTGATGTGTAAAATTCCTTAGGTTGATAAAATTCCTTCAGGTGATGAAAGGTCGTTAGGTGAATCTTTTAATGTTGTGTTTTGTGTGACTGATTCCACTGCAGCATCGGGATCAACCCCAATAGTGGTATCAGAGGGATTGGTTGAAATTTTTGGTTGAAGAACATGGTTGTAAACATCTGGTGAATCTGTTTATCAAGGACTATAAGGATGTTATTGGAAGATAGTGGCAATACCAGAGGTGTTTCTAGGATATCAAAAGTATGATTGAATAGCTGGATTCATGAGGCATGTTCTGTTGTTGGTGACAGTCAGAGTTTGGTGGAAGAAATATGATGTTCCTCAGGTTATGTGGTCTATCAAGTGTCTGGAAGAATGTCATCTGAAAATGATGGTGGAATCAGCGATGATTTTGGAATGTCAAAAGCCTCCTTGGCCACAAGTGCATGTGGCGTGTTCCGTTTATTGGGTGACAATTGAATTTTGGTTGAGATGATGATCAAATTGACCAAGATGGTTGAAATGAATGTGGAGTATTTTAATTTTAAATAAAGGTCGATATTTTTGGGATTTCTGATTTAAAATTTTAATATTGTGGAGAGAGAAAATTATTAACAAAGGGATTTATCTCAACATCAATGTTGGATTTTCTCCCAAAATTAATGGAGATTCATTTTCACTATTAATTGACGAAATAATGATTATTTATTATATGTATTAGTTAATTGGATTTTATATCTATATAATAGTATGTAGTAACATTTTTTGAAACATAAGTCAGAAAAGATGTAGTCGGCGAGAGAGAACCGGGAAGGTGTGCAAGCACGATGTAGCCAGTTAAAGAGAATCGATAAGAAGTGCCAGCACGATGTAGACAGGAATAGAGATATCCAAGAAGGGGTTTTTTCGTTTTTGGTAACCAATTCTAAGCAATGGTGTGCGATGATATTGAATCGAGGATGATTATTACGTCAATGATGGCGTGTAGATGGCGAAGATTTTAAGCATCAATGAAGGGATGCGATTATAGTATATCCATGTATCAAAAGTCTTATTTATTACCAAGATCAAGCGCTATGTTTTGGTTCTCAAGATTAGTGGTACAACTAAAATGGTATGCCTATGTGTGTGAAAAATTCCTTTAGGTGAGTATGTCAAAATTATTTTGGGTGGAAAAATCTTTTGGGTGATGTGTAAAATTCCTTCAGTTGATAAAATCCCCTCAGGTGATGAAAGTCCTTAGGGTGAATCTTATTATGGTGTGTTTTGTGTGACTGATTCCATTGTGGCATCAGGCTCCGCCCCAACATGTAGAATCCAGAACAACATAGGTATGGTATAATGGTGGATAGTGGTGGAATGTGATGATAATGGTGGGATCTACGTACCCTGGTCCATCGAACCTCACAGTCCACTACCACATCATGTGAACCATGCCTATACTACTTAGTGAGTATCATAGAATCCTCCATCTCTACATATAAAACTAAAAATTATCTTTAGTAAGTGTACAATATAAATATAACATTAGGGTTAGTATAATGTTATGATTGGTACAATGTAAGACATAACTTCCCTAGTCCCAATAATTTATGATGTTTTTCTTACCAAAATAAATGGCAATGTCTTCATATTTCTGAAATCATTTTTATAAAGTGGTTTTAGATGTATTTTTACCTTGGAAAGGTTGTTTTGTTAAATTATACATGTTTTATTTGTTAAATATCTTTTGGTATGCCTTGATTGATATGAGAACTTTCCTGTGATGTGTTGTCATGGAGTAGCTAGCTTACTTGTTTACTCACTTATGAAAGGCATGATGGTTTGGTCACCCAGGTTGACATTAGTAATGCTGGATTTTTTTATATGATTTATGAATTTAAGTACTTACATTTGATGCGATGATAGTAATTATTCCCATTTTTCATTTTACTTTTATATAGTTACATGATGTTTATGTTATATTCACCTTTACTATGTCATTTGGTTATGTTTGACTGTGTTTTGAGAATTTTGTGCCTTCTGGCCTTGTTTTTTTACGTGATCGATGTTTGGTAATTGTTTTGTAATATCATGTTTATTTTATTAAATAAAAGGAAAGGGATTTAAATGTTTTCTAGAACTTTGTTTGTTTTCAAGTGGTTTAGTTTTTAAAAACAATTCCAAGGTTGCTTGTTTTTTCCCATTATTTTGGGAATACAGTCATGTTTTTAAATAGGATTTACTTTAAAAATAGATTTGTGTACACAAGGGTTTATCAGTTAGATCCAGCTTATAGATTGACAATTTATTTCATGTCTAGCATGTATACCAATAGGTTAGATGCAAAATGGTGTTCATTTTCATTTATTTATGATTTCTCATATGATGTTAAATTTCATAATTAATTGATAACATGATTTATTTATAGTGTATCCATAGATAGTTTGATTATTATTTCATGTCATATCACTTGTACTTGTCATATTCCTTATAATGTGAATATGATAGTATTATTATGAAAACCAACGGATGATTTGAAAAATGGTTTTATCATGTGAAAAAACATTGTAAAGGGAATGGGAATTATGTAGAAGAATGTTTTATTTGTTTAAATTATATTACATTGATGACGGTTAAGATTGTGTGTGATTTATGTAAATGGTTGTATAATTTATCAACTATTTATTATTTGATATTAAGAGTATTTTGAAATGGAAAAATATTCTAAAAAATGAAGGATTTTTTTTATTAAACCATTTAATTGATAATTTGAAAAGTTGACATTGGTGGAAATAAATCATTATGGCTGAAAGTGTGAACACAATCCAATACTATTATGGAATCATTTACTGTTATGACCTTCCTAATGACAGATGTTTCATCTCAAATGCTACCCTTATTCTTGAGGCTAGTCCATCTCATTTCGCATTCTACTGTATTTTGGTCTCCCTTAATTTCATAGCTTGTTGAGGATTTGTATCAATATTGGCTGGTGTTTGGGCATTGGGAAATGTCAAGACTCCCTAATAGCTATCCATGGTGCAATATAACTATTAGAAATAGTGTCCAACTAGTACATTGGACCGACATATTCTTCCCATGATATGTTCACAGAGGCACATCCTGCAATGGCGTGTGCACATGGAATCTGAAATTCCTAGAATGTTTCACATTTAAACTAAATAGATTCTAGTAATACGACCAATACTAGACTACTAAAACCTATGATGAGGACCGTAAACTATTTCATTTCATAATCGTGAGTCTTCTCAGCAGATAAGGCACACTCAAAAAGCATAAGTTTCTTCAATGTTCTTTTTAATCTTTTTTGGAAAGTGTCCTCTATACCATATCCCATGTTCAATCCTATTCATAGTATAGTTTTTTCTATCCACAAAGTGTATGACCCAACAATAAGGTGTAAACCAAACATACCATTTATAGGTAAATTTTGAAACCCCTTGAAGACTCTATTAATGCACTCCATAATGGTTGTTGTAATGTTTCCATACCACTTCCCCCATCATATACCAATGTCCATTTTTCTTTTAGAAACCACATCATACAATCATACACTACATTATTATCACAATGTATTCATTATATTATTTTTTCAAACCTTCATTAATATGGCACATGCTCCACATTAAATTCATCATATTTCATTGAAATTAATATTATCACTTTATTGAAAAAGTAAAAATTAAGAAAGAGATTTTATACCAAGCTTGCTGGTAGACTTTATCATAGGTTTATCAAGGAAATATTTTTTCATGTTTCTAGTAATGTGTTTGATGTAGAACCATTGATGTAGATTTAGAGGTATCCATGTAACATGATAAACATTAATTTCCTAGTTGATTACCCATTTATGGTCAAATATCAAACAGAAACCTTAAATGTGGGTTAAATGGTTGTTGATACATTCTAAAACCAAACTCCATTATTCATAATTTTCCTTCTCCAAAATTTAAAATGAAAGAATGAGAGGTGACTGATATCCATCTTAGGTTACCATAATCAATAATACATTAGTTTATTTTCCATATAGAAATGATTCCTATTTTTTCAAGATCTATTTAAAGAAAAAAAATGTGAAAATATAAGTAATGAGTTCCCAAAACAATCGAAAAATTTGACATGAGATGGATCATGTCAGTTATATTAAGATACATGTTTGTTCATATTGAGATGGAAAAAAACGTGTTCATCATGCCTTGGTATGGATATAAATTATGAAAACACCTGATACGAGTCATCCCAATCACCATAGACCTTGACAATTGACTTCTGTTTCTACATCTATAACTTATTATAAGAAACATTATAACCAAAATTTTGTTGTATCAACCCTAGTAAAAGAGTTAAAGGACTATCTTGGAAGGTCATGGTCATCTCAATGATAATATATTACCCAACTTCAGCTTCCAATAATGTATGATCTTGTTCCAAGTTTGGCTGCATGGAAGTATGAGCTGCCTCAATCTTATAAAATCTCCACCATCTAAATGAAATGTCAGGAATCTCCTTTTTGTAGAATATTAAATCATACTCATATTTATCACACCATTTGATGTATTTTTTTATAAATTTATTTCTGAACTAAATATATGTAGTGCCTCTCAATATGAATCATTTTAGAATTTTTTTCATTGCATATTTACTTGGAAAATATATTCCAACATATTAATTTTTCTCCAACTCACTAAATATATCCTCTATAACTCCAGGAAACTCAGTTGTAGGTGTCATAATATTCCATTAATATGTAGGAAAATATGTCATTTCATTTGACCATGATGAAAGATTGGTGGATGATTTATTGTGAATTGAGACTGTTATAATACTACAACATTTCTAGAAAGTTCCTCCCAAACTTTTGTAGCTTCCTCCTAATTAGCATTGTTTTCTCCATCTGTTACATTGTTAGAAACATACTGATCATCATAATTATATTGTTGTATGTCAGGGAAATTAATTAGGTTTTCTTATTCCACATCATTGGGAAATGCCTCATTTTCCTGGGATGGACCTTATTCAACCACACATTTATGTCTATGCCTTTATACAATTGGGTGTTGCAGCTATACACTAGAAACCTCAATATATAACTCCATCATGGCACCATATGACCATATGGAAAATAATTCTATTTCGTGGAACCAATCCTCTTCATCACTCAATGGATAAGCTAGATGAAATATAAAAGCAGAGAATTGAAAATATCTTTAGGTAATACACTAGATATTTTGATCAGGTCCTAGATTTAAACAACCATGAATTATTTATTAAAGTACAATTAGAGTTAAATACTCATATCTCCTAACCATTTTTTTTTGTTTTGTACTCTAATAATCTCCTTGGTCGGTTTGAATAACCTTCCTCAGGGCAGGATACACTAGAAAACATGATTACCTACATGAAAAAAAATTGATCAAAATTTTAATAGTTTCAATAATATTTAAATTGAGATATAATCTTATATCTTAGATGACCACATAACATTTAATTTATCAAAATTTTAGAATGCCTTGTAATATCCTAAATGTTGAAACTATTGTTTCGTGGTACAATTTTTAATCTTCCTAGAGGTATGTTCAATAGTTTATGAAGATAATGTGAATGATCACAAGTATATCCTTCTAGAGTGTCAAATGTTTTGTGAAAAAAAATACATTTTCATACACCATTTCCCAATAATTTCTAACTCAATATTTTTTTAGGGGTTTCTACCCCTTTATACATATATTCCACAGACACATCTACCTCTAGTATCCAGAGAGATATTTCATCTCTTAGAAAACCACATAATCTTTAATTTACTGAAATTTTAGAATTTCTTCTATATCTTATAATATGACCCTAATATTTTTTAGTATTGTTTTTAAACTTCCTAAAGGTATGTTCAATGTTTTATAAAGATAATTTAAACCTTCTAAAAAATATCCTCTGAGAGTGTCAAAATATGTGTCTAGCAAGGCCCATTATCATGCACCAGTTCCCGATTGAGTCTAGCTCAATTGGTGTTTGTGGGGTTGTTACACCTTGGTAAATCTGTTTTGGATCCATTCACATGTAGTATTAAGACAAGGATTTCATTTCTTAGATAACCACATGATATTTATTTTGTTTAAATTTTAGAATTTGTTTTAATTCCTAAAATATTACACTTTTGTTTTGTAGTACAATATTTAATCTTCCTAATGGTATGTTCAGTGGTTTATGAAGAGTATGTGAATAATCTAAAACATATCCGTCAAGACTATCAAATTAGGTGTGCAACAAGGTTTGGATCATCTAAATTGTGGGAGTAACAAATCAGGTGTGTAGTTAAACCTCATTATCATGTAATTATCCATATTTGATCCTATATTAATTCTATTTTAATAATTAGTTAATCAATATAAAATCATTATTTAATAATAATTAAACCCTTAGTTAATCATTAATAAGTCATTAGTTCTGTATTCATTAATTATTAGTTGTTGGGTAGTTAGGTTAAAGTCAATTAATAGTTAATTATTAAATAGATACTGTATAGTTGTTAATTCATCATTAATTATTGCTAAGGTATTCGTTCCTTAGTAATTGAGTAATCATTCCTTAATAAATGATTAATAAGTAGTTATTATTTCATTAATCATTTTGGTTGATCATTTGTTGATCATTACATAATCATTCATTATGGATTAGTTAGTCTAAATTTATCTACATGTTAATCCTTCATTAAACTGTCATCAATCGTTCCATAAATAATAGTTATTTAGTAATTAATTTAATGTTAATTATTAGTAAATTACAATGTAATCATTATTTAAGTAGTTATATTATAGTTAATTAACAGTTACTCATTAAATATTTATTGGTTAATCGTTACTTCATCATTAATTAAACAGATTTTAGGCTTTCCTTAATCATTGATTATAATTATTTAACCACTTCTTAGTAATTATTTTACCATTTTTTAATCATTCACTAATCCTTAGTTAATCATTACGTAATCATTAGTTATTCATTAACTAATCCAAAAATAATTATGCCTTAGTCATTCATTAATCAATTGTTAATCATTACTTAATTAATAGATAATATGTATTTACTTTATAGTTAATTATTTGTAAATTAACAATTAATCATTAAGTAATTATTGGTTAATCATTCTATAATCATTAGTTAATCATTTTTTATTCATTATTTATTTATTAGCAAATCATTAGTCAAGAATTAGTTAATCCTAAATTAATTTTGCCTTAATAATTCATTAATCACTCATTAATCATTACATAATTAATAAATAATTCATATTTACTTTGTAGTTAATTATTTTTTAATTAATAATTAATCATTAAGTAATTATTAGTTGTTTATTATTTAGTCATTAGTTAATCATTAATTATTATGTTTTTAATTGTTAGCTAATCATTACTTAATAGTTAGTTTATCCTAAATTTTTTATGGATTGATCATTCATTAATCAATCGTTAATCATTAATTAATTAAGCAATAATACATATTTACATTATAGTTAATTATTCATTAAGTAATAATTAATCATTAATAAATTACTAGTTAATCATTTGTTATTCATTATTTATTTATTATCTAATCAATGGTTAAGAATTAATTAAACTTAAATTAACTATACCATAATCATTCACTAATAAATAATTAATAATTACTTAATTAATAGATAATAGTTATTTTTATTATAGTTAGTTATTTGTTAAATAATAAATAATCATTAAGTAGTTATTTTTCAATCATTATTTAATCATTATTTAATCATTTTTTATTCATTAGCTAACTATTAGATAATCATTATTTATGCATTAGTTAATCCTAAATTAATTATTCCTTAATCATTCATTAATCAATCATTAATAATTAATTAATTAATTGATAATATGTATTTACTTTATAGTTAATTATTTTTTTACTTAATAATTAATAATTAACTAATTATTATTTAATCATTCCCTAATCATTAGGTATTCATTAGTTATTTATTTGGTAATTATTAGTTGAGCATTATTTAATCCTAAATTAATTATGCCTTAATCATTTATTAATCATTTGTTAGTCATTAATTAATTATTAGATACTATGTAGTTACTTTATAGTTAATTATTTGTTAATAAATAGATGATCATTAAGTTATTATTAGTTAATCATTCATTAATCATTATTAAATCATTTGTAAATCATTATATAATTATTAGCTAATTATTAGTTAAACTTTATTTAATTCAATCTTAATTATGCCACACTCATTCACTAAACTCTCATTAATCATTAATTAATTAATAGTTTTGTACTCTATAGTTAGTTATTTTTTAATTATTTTTTATCATTTTTTATTTTTTAATTTATCACTATTGAATCATTAATTAATCATTACATGATCCTAGGTTAGTCGCAAGTTAATTTTTTGTTATTCATTGCCTAATAATTCATTAATACTATGTTTTTCATTAGTTAATCAATACTTAATCGCAACTTCAGCATTAGTTAATCATTTGTTATTTTTCAGTTCATTATTATTAAACCATAATTACACTAATATTTATTCATTGTCTAGTTAATATTATTTCCTAATTATGACACTAATATTTAAAACCTACTAAGTTATACTAAATAATAATCTTATTATAATAATAAATATATTACTTAGACTAATTATAAATTATTACTCAAAAGTCATAAATAAATAATAATATTTTGATTACTAATATTAACAACTATTTCTAAACTATATCTAACTAGCTTGAAAAATAATTAAACAACATATTTAAAACTAACTAAAAAAATCAATTAAATAAATAAATAACTTTCAAAAAATATAAGAAATGTAAAACCAAATGGTTGTTGGAAAAATTCATCACTCCTGGGCCACCAAAATCACCACCCAAGAAAAAGGAAACACAAGGAAAATGGGTAGAGAGAGCATGATTGTAATTAGGGAGAGGGGATGAAATGAGTGAGGAGAAGGGGGAGGGGCGAGTGCCTTTTTATAGGTGTTTGGGGAAAAGGTGGCATCGTCGATGCTATATTTTGCCTTAATTTAGAAGAAATGCAGTATACTCAATGCCACCTTTTCCATGTCATCTATATGGATAGATGGTGTGTAAAGGTAGCCTTGATCTTGCTGCCTTTATAGATAATTGAATGGTGGCATCGCCGATGCCTCCTTCCAGGCATAATTGTAAAAATATTTTTAACCTACTGTTAATTTATTAAATATTAAAAAATCATATAAAAATATATAATTTTGAGGGTCAGTACATCGCATAACAATAGTGATGATGGATATGATCATTTATCAAACATGGTTTTAATATTCATGAATTATCATTTTATTAATTTGTGTATTTTTTCAGTTGTAATGTATGGGGGATTTTGAACTTTATTGGGATGTTGGTTGCATAGGCCGAATTGGTGTGCATTCTATGTTGATATTTTATTTTGAGATTAATTTCTGATTGTATTTGTTTTTAAGGAATAATTATTTTGTCTTGATAGTATTTACACTAAAATAAATTGAACAATTAAAACTGATCATTTAAATTCATAGCTTATTCAATGATATTGAAATATTTTGTTTGTTTCGATCGATATATAACACAAATTAGTGACACAATACTTTCATAAATGAGTATTATTATTTCACCCATAGTTCAGTTCTAAAATTTATATCCTAATTTATTTATAATCTCATATGCAGGACATTAAATTAATTAGGAAATAAAAATAGGCTTCTAAAAAAGGGCATATTAATTTGGAACTATCAATAATTAAGCATAGTAAGTGTCCAATCATGGAAAAAATATTTCACCATGTGTATATTTGTTTTATTATGATGTCGGCATCTGAAATATGTGTGATGATTCAAAATTCAACATCATTGTTTTAATTTCAATTACTTTTAGTATTGTATGCATTCTTAAATTTTTTTTATACAAAATAATTAAAAAAATTTGAAAAAAATAATCATACATCATCTACTCACCTTAATATTGTTGAAAGATATTTATTTTAGTGATCTAGAACTCTACTACATATGGTTTGACCTTAATTTACTCTTTAATAGTAGCTGATAGACAAAAAAATCAAATTGAATGCATTGTGATAACACACATAAAATTTCTAGCATGATTTTTAGGCAGCAAACACCATTCTAGAATTAGACTAGCCGTGATTAGAAATTACTTTAGGCATCATTTGATTTGATAGTGGACACTAATAGTATATCTCCCTTGAAAAATGATCCACCACTCTATCCATGTTGTGGAAATATTGGATGCAACATGCAAAAAATGATTCGTATAAGAAATATAAATGGAAAAAACAATAGAATTAGAAAAAGATCACATGACACAACATTTTACATGGTTTAAGAAATGATCCCTACATCCACGAGGAGGCATAAAAATTCACTAATTTCAAGAGTAGAATTATTTGGTACAATCTCAAAGTATGAATCCTCAGATCAAATGAGCTCATAAAGAATATGATGCAATTGTGCCACCAACTGCACAGTATGTCCATAGCACTACAGTAGACGGTGGCTATAAGCCTTATAACTACAAAATGTTCAATAAATAGTAGTATCCTTTAACAATTCTAGATAAAATTATTATTAATGGTACCCTTTAAGAATTCTTTTTTATAGTACTGATGAAGGCATCACTTTATTGGTGCTGATAAATGGTATATTCCATTAAAATATTATATCACTAAAAAATCATATATTAATATATAAATATATTAATATTGATAAAAATATAATATATTTTATTAAATATGAATTATATTTGACTAAATAAACATTTTCACTCTATATAATGAATATTTAGTTAAAAATGTCATATAAAATAAAAATTATATTTATATATAATTTTTTTAATATAATTTATATAATAAAAAATATGTATTACAAATCATATAAATTTATGTGTAATATAATTAGTGAAAAGTAGTTTATTAATTAAATTAAAAATATTTAATATTAATTAAAATATATTTTCTAATTAATGCTTTTTTTTATCAATGTCATTTGTTTTTTCAATTTGACATGTATGACAAGTAATAAATACATAATTATTAATTAAAAAAATTTACTAAATATGTTACACTTAAAATTTCATACAATACATTCTCACATATACATATATGAAATTAATTCAATTTTATAGAGACGAAAACACACAAATAATATAAATTGTTAGTATTACTATTTTTTATTTTTTATTTATTAACATTTAATATTTAATATTTAACATCATATGTATTTCATTATTTCATTTTATTCAATCTCTATATTTAAATTTTTTATATATTATTAATTATTATTTATAATTAATATATGTATATATATATTATATTTATGCATTTTTATTAATAGTTATTTCAGTAATAAATTATTTAATATTTTTGTAATCTATTCCTTTTTAATTTTTATTTGTTTAATATTTGTCCAATTTTATTTATTTTTAATAATTATTTATATTTATTGATTAGCGTTGAATATAGTTGTACTTTACAAAATTAATATATATTCATTTTCATTTATACATATATTCATTGTTATTTAAATTTATATACTTAATATTTTATTCATTTTGAAATATATTCATCTTTTAATTAAATTTCACTCATTTTTAACTTGCACGCATTTAATATTATTTTTTCATTAATTATATAATTTTTTGACTTTTCTTTTATAATTTAGAGATTTTAAATATTTATTAATTTAATGTTTTGTAATTTAATTTTTTCTAAACATAATTATTCATTAATATATTTAAATTTTTTTAATATAGAAATATATTCAAATATATAAATATCATTATAAATAATATTTCCTTAAATATGATTTATATAATACAAAATATGTATGTTTACATTAAATAAGTCATATATTCCTTAAAAGTGGGATATAATTAAAAATTAACATTTATTTAAAATATTAACCAACTATATTGAGTAATGAATGTTTAATTACATGTGGTTTATTTTTTCAATTTAATATATATAAAACATGTGTTACATTAATTTCACACATACATATATATCTAATTAATTCATTTTTATTCAGAAGGTGCACACACATAATATGTCCATAATTTATTAAATTTTTAATATTCATTTCAGAATTATATTTATTTGTATAACATATTTAATATATATTATATTTCTAATCAGTAAATTTTATTCATTTTTTATATTTATATTCAATAGATACTATTTATTACATTTTAATATATTTTGGAATTTATTCATTTTTAATAATATTTATTCATTAATAATCTTAATCATTTTTTAATATTTTTTGTAATTTATTCATTTTAAATTTTCCATTAATCTGTTGTTTAATAATTTTATATATTTTTTATTTTTTATTTATATATTTTTATTCATTATACTTTAATGTTTTTAATATTCTTTCAATTTATATAATTAAAATGTATTTGTTTTCATTTTAAGATATGTATTTATAAATATTCATTTTTCATTTTCTAATAATCTATATAATTACAAACACTTATTCTCTTTTAAAAACTATTCATTATTTTTGATATATATATCATTAATAAACTTTTCATATTATAAAATTTCATTGTTCAATTTAACATATATCAAACTTGTGCTTTATACACACACATACACACACACACACACACACACTAATTTCACAAACACATTTACATAGTTAATGCAATATTATATAAAAAATGCACACATAATGTTTATGTAATTTATTAAAATATTAATATTCACTTTATAATTTCATTTACTATAATAATATATTTAATTTATTCAATTTTTAATCGGTAAATTTTATTTATTCATTTTTAATATTATTCCAGTTAATTTAATTTTTTTATTTTTCATATTTTTGAATTATTTTTTGGGAATCTAATCATTTTTTAATATTTATTTTTATATATGTATTTAGTATAAGAACCCATAACTGAGAACTATGATCCTTTGTATGTTCCTGAATCTTTTGTGCTTGGAGGAGGCTTGTAAGTGTCCTAGAGGGGTTTCGTTGTGAAATGATGGAAACATGGATATTACACGCCATGTAAATATTACACATCATGTAAGTGTTGTTCACGAGCTATGCAGGAAGATTCATGTCATGTAAAGAGTCAAGGTTTCAAAAAAGGTGACGTGTTTCTCAGTATCAACCCGACCCTAAGGATTACACGATGTGAAAGGGGATTACATGTCGTGTAATTCTCTACTACAGTGTTGGTATAAGTGTTTTTAGTCACTCGGGTTATTCATAACCCTACAGCTATAGTGGCTCCCTCTCCCATTCTTGGAATCTGATAACCATCTCCTTCAGCATTTTGGATTCCATTCAAAGGGGGATTTATCCTTGAGCTTTTCGTTGATCTGTGGAAATCCTTGGTTATCCAAGTTGTGTTCATCCTTCATTTTCATGGGGTTTCTTCTTATTTGATATCTCTTCCTCCTGTATCTTCTCTCCAGGCTATGAAATTTGATCTCTATTATTTATAATGGGGTTTTCTTGGTTTCTTTTGGTTCATTTGTGCCTCATCATCTTCAGATGAATACTATTCATGCAGGAGAGGTGACCGGAGTTCCATGGCATGGTCTATTCTCATGCGAAGAATGTTTACGACTTCTGAGGTATGAGATTCATTGCTTCAGTTATTTCATTTATATTCAATCATTAATTGATAATCCTTTATACCTTTATATGAAAATGGAATTAACCTAATAATTATTCAAACCATGTAAAATAATTGGATAACAATCACATGTTGATATACTTTATACTATGATAGCAGCTTTCCTCTTGATTTTATAGATAGTGTGATATCTATGTTGTATGTTTCGTTATCATTTGTTTATGCTTAGAGTAGCATGTTGAAATCGGTAAAGAATGTAAATCTATAATTAATTGATTATTAGTTGTATTATGAAATTAAAGAGGCTTTTTTTTAATAAAACTGATCGCTAATGTAATTTTATGTAATCGAATTGATGCAAAGTGAATGTTTAATTGAAATTGATCTTCTATATGATTAATGGAATTTATAATAATTTAAAACATGTTGATTCATGTTTAAAAAATAATTAAATTAATGTTAATGATTTTTAATTCTTGAGACTATTGAACTTGGAATGTATGCTTAGAAGCCTGTTAAATTAACTGTATAATTAATTTATGATAACTTGTTATAGCAAGATAACTTAGGTTTCCCATAGTTGGAACCTATTAGTAAATGAATTAATTATTTAAAAATGGACTATAATTCAGTTCTGTGATAAAGGTAATTTTTTGGGACCAGAGTTCCCTATTTTCTTGAGAAGATTGAGTGCCTTGTTATGGAGCCGTGAGAGACTGTTTGCATGTTAAGGATGAATGAATTATTTCAAGGGCCCAGTTTCCATATTAATTTCATGGTTGTTCCTTCTGATTTTGTGATGTGCTCGGGATAAAATCCATATTATGTGATCGTAATATGGTTGATCATGTATTGTTGATGTGATATGAGATGTGGTTTCCCAGATATAATGCAATCTTGGTGCGGATAAGCCTGGAGGGCTGGTGTGATATGTGGGCAGGGAGGCCCAGATGATGTAGAAGTAGTTGACGCATGCGATGGTTATATGCACTGGTGTATGCATGTGAGTGTTGGGGATGACACTGGAGATGATGGAATGAGTTAAATTTGGGATTACTCATCGATAATATTTTGAGATAAATTATGCTCACTTCTGAATATTTTTAATGGATGATTTATGGGTTTCTTTTTTTATCTTCATTTTTTGTCCCATATCTTGAGGCAGTTTGATGTTATTGGTTTTATGGTTCTCTTGGATGTATCTTAGAATATTTTATCTAGAGTACCTAAATGTGTATTAATTCTAGTTTTAATTGAATGATTCTTAACCCATGGGGTTGGTTGTTAGTTGAATGCAAATACTTAAGATTTTGATCTTGTTAAACCATGGACTTGGATGGATTATGCACGGAGGGAATTGAAATTACTCTGATGATTAATGTAATTAAATGCAGTTTAAAGTAATTAGGAATAATTTTAATGGTTAATTAATGGATAATTGATTAATTAATGTAAACAAAATAATAAAAAGGAAAGAAGTAATTTAATATAGATCTTTTATATACTTTTGTGCTTAATGGATATCTGGTCTTAGCAATGGAAGTTGGGAGTCTGAGCGATGTTATATTCATTTCATTCTAAGTCTAGGTTATTCAAATAGTGTGTTTGTGGTCTATATTACGTCATTTATATTCAATGATTTCATATAATACCTCACCCATGTGAGCTAGGATGTCTGACACCCCGATAATTCCTAAGACTTGGGTGGGTGTTTTCCCCAGCATCTTAGTGGTAGGATAGATGGCTGACTACCCCCTATGGTCCCACTCTCTTCTCATGGTAATTACTTTTACTGGTATAGACAATGGTTATTAATCCCCATATATGTGTGTAGAGGTCTATGATGGCTTGTGATTATTTCAAACAAATATAGTACCGAATATAGTATCCAAAGGATTATTTTAGGTATAACCTGTATATGGTATGATGGATTGAGGAACCTTTCTCAGTGTATGGGTTGTGATGGATTGAGGTGTAATACCCAATGTTTGATATACAGCATACGGGCTATGGTGGATCTCAAAAATACCTACTAAATATATGGATATGTAGATGGGATTATGTGGCTTTGTGATGCATGATGTGTCTATTATGATTCCCTACACAGTTGTTTTTGGGATATATTAATTTTGGAGAGAGATGCTTAGGACGTGCAGCGTTGGGGTAGAGCAGAAACCCAGTAGGGAAGTGGGAGTGAGGTACGCTTGATGTTTTATTTATTTTATATTCTCTATTTTATGTAATACTTGGTGAGAGTTAGCCATGGTGAGGCTCGGATGTTAGTATTCCTGTTTAGGAGATGAGTTAGTTTAACTGTTGTTCACTATTCTTAAGAATGATTTCTATATATTTTGTACGAGAGGATCTAGGGAGGATCCTACTTAGTATTCAATTATGCTCACCCTACATATATATAAACTATTTTTTAAGTTAGTTAGAATATTTTTGGGATCGAGTGGGATATGACTAGCTCTTGGGTTTTCAGGTGCTGTTTGGGCTTCATGGTCACCCCAGTTTTTACCTTTTACTGTTGGTTGTTTTCCTTTCAGTAGATTATGACTATATGATATTCCATGTTGGAACATGGGATTTATTATATATATGTGTGTCTGTGTGTCTAAAAAGGTTTTTTTCGTGTATATGTATTATATATATATATATATATATATATATCTTATGTGTGTTCTATTAGATGGAAGGCCTCTTATACACATGTTTTGTTTTATAACCTCATAGTTAGTCGCCAACCTGGGGCTTTCTAGAGTAGGGAATCGGAGGTCACTATCTCTCTCCCTTTATTGTATTATCTTTATGGGGAGGGGTTCATGATAGAGTGGCATCATAGGGAGGCTACTAGCCTTAAGTGTGGTAACACTACCATGTTGGAGGGATAGGATGAAGTTTGGACTTAGGCACACATGAGATTGCATGGGTTGGAAGGGAAACAATTTCATTTAAGCTTAGTAAGTGATGTAAACTTGGGAGACCAGATGAGACATTATGATTTTGAACCCCATGGGATCTGATTCATATACCATTAATTTTACTGAGCCGACTAAATTAATTGATACTCATTAAAGGGTAGAGACCTATGAAAGTATCATGCATCAATCTTCTATGCGTTTGTATTTCAAATGGGTATACCTTGTGATAGGTTAATACCTAAACAAGATAATTAATTAATTAATGTTAAATATTCTATATTCTAGGTTTAGAATCTCTAACAATTTGTTCCGTTTGCAGGAATGTCTCTATACTGATGTCCTCAATAGGTTGACACTTAACATGTTTAGTAAGAAGTGCTAGAATATCACCGCAGAGTATAGGATGATGATAATACAATTATAGGGGGACACT
The DNA here is from genome assembly GCA_963277665.1 of Viscum album. NCBI lineage: Eukaryota > Viridiplantae > Streptophyta > Magnoliopsida > Santalales > Viscaceae > Viscum > Viscum album. Next base: position 1,021,033,692 of record OY728134.1, on the reverse strand, counting down.
ACAAGAGTTTCATCACCATATTCTTCATAAGTATGAGGGATTCATTTCAGATTCAGTCACAAATGACTAGTTGGAGGATGTTTATTTAGCCTTTAGTTTGATCCATACTTAAAAGGAGAACAGGGTATCATTGGTTGTGATGCTTCTGCATAGAGCAGTAAGAAAGTGGTTGTTCTTCTTCCTTCAGGGTTGTGAGGAGTCGGTAGTCTCATGGGAGTTGTTCCAAGATTGGTTATGAGTAGAGTTCCATTCTTTGACTAAAAAGGTTTCCAGTCTCCATGAGCTTCTTACCCTTTATTAGCGGAGTTCCAGTGTGTGATATTTCATGATCTGTTTTGGGACCCTTCTGTGATATGCTTCAAACCTATTTACAAATGAGAATGTTTGGGAAAGGCATTCTGAGGAGGCTTTGTGTCCAGAGATCTAGTTCTGGATCACTCCGTTTATTCTAAAGACATATCTCAAGGTACTACAAAGGGAATAAGTTATTTATAGGATAATTTTTCATAAACATATTGTCCAGAGTGGGGATTCATCAGGATTCATCATGAAGTAGAAATGTGGTTTTGGTTTCTGAGTTGTCAGGGAAGAAGTGTTTTGGGTTAGCCCGGGGTTGGTCCCAACCCTCATCATCATGTTTCTTCGGGTTGGCATACCTTATAACTATTCCAAGGGATTAGACACATGTTTTTCTTATAGAGGACAATGTCCTCAGTGGTGATATTTCTTGAACTTTCTAAGTAGTCAGTGTGTACCATGTGTTCAACTTTAGGTTCCTCCATTTTGGCAGTTTAATCGGAGGTAGCAACAGTAGGGTGTTCTAGTTTTGGATGAGTAGAGAGGAGATGGGTCAGGAAGAGGACAACACCATGATGCTCCTTATCCTCATATAGAAGATCACAACCATGGAGTTTGTCATCAGTAGGTTCAGATAGGATTTGGATTTGGTTGTGGCCACCTTCATGCATTAGTATTTCCAGTCCCAGGTGATCAAGACTTCATACTATGTACCCTTTGTTTGTTTTCTACATGGTTGAATGCCTTTTTTATCCAAGATGGATTCACTCCTTTCTATCACCTACCCTGGTCCATGTTTTGGGAGTTGAGGTAGAGAGGATTCCAGTTCCCTGGCATTGACTATGCTAGTTGGAGGTTGAGTTGAATTTTATAAAGTTTGTAGAGACTATGATCTAGTGCTGGAGAATCCCTCCTCTTGTGGATATTTCTTATGTTTATTGATACAGTTATATGACATAATCTTTATCATGGGTTGGTTGTATTTAGTTCATGCTATCTTGGATTGCTTCAGCAGGTAGGATTTATTCATTATTTTTGAGGTATAGTAATCAATGTTTGGTGGTGAGAGAGGCCCTTAGATAATTTAGATGCATGCTACATCCTTATAATCTTTTATGTCAGATCCGATACTGACTTTTCTGGATGTTCAGTAGTTGATTTTTCCAAGGGTTGTGGAATAGTACCTTGATGTCTTTCCATTGGAGGTTTTAGTGTTACCACCTTGATGGGAGATTGATATTGGGATTGAGCTATAGCTAAGAGTGTCTCTTATCTTGATGTTTCTATATAGGATATCTCCCACTAAGTTGAAATATATAAATGTACAACTCAATTATCTTTTGTAGAGAGGTTTTTTCAGCTGAGTGTGTCACCTTGGGGTGCACCAGTTTTTCTCCTAAGTAATATTTTGGGTAGTTTGTGGCTCTGTATCGGTTATCATCTCTTGAACCAAGTTAGAGTTAATAAATTCTACCTGCTTCTGTGGATTTCTGATTTATTCTATTAGGTGAAGGGGGGACGTTGGTTATCAAAGATCAATTTGTGGTCAGGATATCGCCAGATGTGGGTGAAGGATAACGATATTTAGAATACTACTTTTTTTATTGTCATGGGAAATATGAGTTCATTGTGATGTTTTTAGGTGTGAAAAATTCTATAGTTGTGTTCATGTAGTTGATAAAAATAGTTTTTGGAGAGATCATGGATAAGTTCGCGGTGGTATTCATCAACGACGTCCTTGTTTACTCTGCATCTGAGGAGGAGCATGCAGAACATCTGCATGTTGTTTTGGGAGTTCTTAATCATGTCCATCTATTTGGTATGTTTTTAAATGGTATGTTATTGACTCATTAAGTCCATTTATTGGGTTGGGTAGTGTCCCAACACAGATTACTTGTGGATCCTTTGAAGATAGAGTCATTTTTGTCTTCGGCATCCCCCAAGATAGTGGAAGAGGTGTAGAGATTCCTTGGTTTTTAGGCTATTATAGGAGGTTCATAGCTAATTTATCTTAGTTTTCAACTCCTACTATATCCTTTAACTGAAATTACTAGGCATTCTTATGGTCTGACCAGTGTCACGTTGCTTTTGAGTACCTGAAGGGGAAATTGGTTAGTGACTCGGTTCTTTTTTTCCAACAAAGGGAGTTCACTTTGAGGTTTTATATGACAGTTCGTATCTTTTGTTGGGTTTTTTTATGATGTTGTAAAGATCAATTATTTTTTATGGGTCTCAGTAGTTATGTCTCTATGGGTGTAATTATTCCACCCATTATCCTGAGTTGGTGGTAATTGTGTTTGCTTTGAAGTTGTGGCGACATTACCTCATCCGTGAGTGTTTTTTGGTTTCACTAACCATATGATCTTGAGGTATGCATTCTCCCAACATTTTTTGAACCGGAGATAGTGTTTATGGATGGAATTTTTGCAAAACAACAACTTTTAGATTTTATATATGCCAGGAAAGGGAAATATTATTATCTATGCGTTGAGAAAGAGTCACATAATGATGTTGTGCATGAATCTAGACATTATTATTGAGTGATGGAAGAGATCTTAGTGATGCATCATGATATGGGAGAGGATGTAAAGTAGGTTATATTTTCTAGATGATAGTTCAGTTGTCTTTGGTTCAGTAGGTTGAGGATTCCCAGTTGGGGGATTCTGAGTTGGAGGTCTGGAGAGACCAGATTTTTTTTGGTGATGCCCATGATGGTTGATATGATGATGGATATCACTAGGTGTTGTTACAGGGGAGGATTTTCATCCCTTATGAGGTGTGTGAGATAGTTATATGGTAGTTCCATAGTTTTCTTTTGGTGATACAGCCCAGTGTGACAAATATTTACGGAACATGGAGAGGCCACATTCGGTGGCCTGGGTTGAAACATGCAGTTGCAAAAACAAATTCCCAATGTTTGGTTTGCCATAAGGTGAAGGTGACGCACCATGTTTCTGATGGTTTTCTCTGGCTATTATATGTTCCCTATTGGAAGTGGGAAGAAATATCGATGGACTTCATTATCATTTTACCACGATCTCTGGGAGGCTTTGATGCTATATGGGTAATAGTGGATCATTTGATGAAATCATCACAGTTTATAGTGACCAGGGAGTTGAGCTCAGTAGAGGTTTTTTTGGGGTAGTATCTGGAGGAGGTGGTGTGACTCAATGCAGTCTCAAAGATGATCATATCTGATCTGGAACCTAATTTTACCTCCAGGGTGTAGAGAGGTCTCCAACGAGCTTTTTGTTCTCATCTATACCTTATTAATACTTTTATCTATTTAAGGATGGCCAGAATGAGTAGACCATCCATACTTTTAATGGTCCAAACCATCCTGGTTCGTTACATTTCTGATTTTCAGTATTGGAGGTGTTTGTGGGATGTTATTGGAGTTTTTTGGTGGATGATAGAGGTGTAGTAGAACTGATTTATGAAATACACATCTTGTAAGTATATTACACTATGTAAAAGTTAGTTTGGTGACTTGTCCATGGATAGTCACAATGTGTATACTTTTAGAGCTAAAAAATAAAAAGGTGACACATTTTTCATTGAAACCTAGAATATTGTGGTTAAATGACATGAAAGGTGATTACACATCACGTAATCCCCTGATTTTATAGAGTTTTAAAGGTTTCAACCACTCAGTTTTTCTCAAACCCTTCAGTCTCTCTCATTCTGGGAGTCTAGTTGATCCCTTTTTAGGAGTTTTCATATTTTTCAATGGGGATCAATCCTTGGGATCATGTCTTTGATCTGTGGTGAGTTCTCCACTCAATCACATCTGATCCCTTCTATTATTCTCCTATGATTCTGTTCTTTTGGTGTTTCTGGGGTTCAGGGATTGTTGGGGTTTCATTTTGACCGCCCTTTGGTTTAGTATAGGTTGATCTGTATCATTCTTATGCAATGAGGGTTTTTGGGTCATTCCTTCTTCGTACTACAGTGTGCAGAGAGTTGAAAATTTTCTTTAAGGATAGATTTTCTTCATTTATCCTTATTTTGTGTCATACAAGAGGGGTTTACATTTGTTTACCTATAGATCATGGTTGTTCCAGCTTAATCAAAGATAAATAATTTCCTTGTTGAAATTGAAAGGAGAAATAGGGGTTGATTCACATTATTTTACATCTTTGATATTATTTATGATATTGTGATTGTTTGGAATTGATTCCCTACTCAAAATTTTGGTCGTTGGGGGCTTTCTTTACACTGGATATATCTATTGTAATTTTTGTGGTTGTGGTGATATAACCCAAAATAGAACTCGTTTAACTACATATACATGGATAATGAAACGGTTTAACCAAGATTATGGATTGTGTGATAACGCCCTTTAAATAAAGTGAAATATGCTAACAGGCCCTTGAAAATCTGTAAAATGTTATTTTTTTTCTATGATGTGTGGTCGTACTTGTGAGGTGGTGATGTGTGTTTAGGGAATGTGGGGATAATGGTTTGTGTCCCATGATTTTAGACAGAGAGGTGGTGGTTTCTATGTTCTATATGACTGGGTAGTGATGGAATAAATAATTATTAAATAATTTTTGAAACGACATGTGTTGGTTTGGTTAATAAATGAGAATTGTTAATAAACAATTAAATGATGCTTTCTGTGATTAAAGGTGGTTGACGCTAAATAATAAAATTAATGGGTGATGAATGTGGAGGAAATGTGATGCTACATTAAATTACCATGGATCTTCACCTTCTAAAATGACTATTCTAGACACTAACAAAAGAATTTGAGGTGGAACAAAGTGTGACAATGTTTTTATTTTGTTAGTTTGTTTGGGGATCCAAAGGTTTGTCTTGAGTTTTTGATAATATATATATATATAATTGTATTTTCCTTGTTATTTCGATACGCACCCCATCCATGTTGAGCACTATGTGCCTCACTCCCACATCATCATGTGTGTCTTTCCCAAACATCTGGGTGAGAGGACGGATGGATGGCCACCCTCTCATCCTGGATCCCTCTTCTAGGTGATGACGACCCAAGTTTCTCCATTAAGTATGTGATGATATGTTCTTTACGGAGTGTCTTCAGGACAAGATGTGATGTGTTGTGAGGCCCAGGTGTCTGTGGGAGGGATGTGTTGTGAGGCCCAGGTGTGTGCGGGTGGGATGTGTTGTGAGACCCAAGTGTGTGTGGGAAGGATGTGATATGTTATATTCAGAAGAGGTGGTGGTGGCATGACATTTTCTATTGGGGTGTGAGAGTGGCTAATCCATAGGAAAGTGGTGCGGGGTACCCCATAATTGATGTTCTGTATTTTATATTATGTTATTTTACATGTATTATTTGGTGAGCGTGTCTTTATGAGGTCAGGATGGTTATTATTCCAATTCATGTGGTGTTTAGTTCAACTATTTTTTTCACAGGGGAATTAGTATGCATCTTTCTCATGTGCACAAGAGACTTTGGTTTTCGTACTGAGTATACTTGTATGATCACCCTATGTATATAAATCTATTTTTAGGTTTCCATGTGGATTTCATGGTCCATGTTGGATCTAACTGGCACAGATCCTTGACAGTTTATGTTTCACTACTTTATCATTACTTTTGGGTATTTACCTTGGATAATTTTATCTATATCAGTTCTATTTATACATGCATTGGGGTGGTTTGGTTTTCTCTATTATATTATGTCTTGGAGTTGTTGTGGGTAATTTATTCTATCTCCTAATCCTATATTCTTATAAAGGCTATTGCCTCCCATATTGTGATATTTTTACACCCTTGGTGCTAGTCACCAACTCAGGGACTATTAGAGGCAGGACTCAGGGGGTCGTTATATCTCTCCCCTCATTGTGGAATCTATAGAGGGAGGGGATCGTGATAGAGTGGTATCGGAGCTGATTGATTGGATATAGGATGGATTTTCAAGATAGGAACTGTGAGGTTTTCATGGGTTGGTATAGAAACTATTCTAATTGGCCTTGGTACATGACATATTCTTGAGATGTCGTTTAGAAAATGGGATTTTAGGGCCCCTGTAATCCAGTGCATAGACTTTGAGCATATCGAACAGCCAAGTGAAGTGGAACATCTTGTAAGGTAAAGACTTAGGAGAGGTACATTCATCTTTCTGACTTATGTTCTCATTTGAATTGGGTTGTTTTGGTAAGATTAAAATTGATAAAATACATAAAATAAATTAAAATTGATCTTAATAAAACACCACACTACCAAGATTAGGAAATCATTTTTCCCTTTCAACAATGGATCATGGTCATCATTTTTGTGTGTCTCAGGAAGTTGAGGTTCAGTAGGATGATCTAGTTGATCTTCATAGGTTCGATTTGGTTGAGGAGGACGAACAGTGATAGAGGAAGTTGTTCACATTCCATGAAAAGTCTTTGGGGATGTACGAGGAAAGTTCTTTAGATGTGGAGATAGAGAACTTGTTGGAGGACCTCGAGATAATTTTTTTTTATTCGGGCAAGGATGGATTACTCGGTCCCTTTGGAAGTCTATAGGATGTGGGGAGATACGCATCAGTGGTGGACACTGTATCTTGGAGAGCGGATAGAGGCAGACGTTTTTTGCGTTGACTTCCAAAATGAGTTCTTGGAAAATTTCCATTCATCAACCATGAAGGCAGTGAAGAGGAGGGAGATTATTTCTATTTATCAGAAAATCATGTCAGTGAGAGAGGTGAGAATCAGGTTCAAGGGGCTTATGAGGTTTTCCCATGATCTTCTTCCTTATGAGGAGTCTCATATGATACTTCTTGAGGAGTCCCTTCATCCTTTTATCCAATATACAGTTACTCCTTTTACATTGCCAATGTATTTGGAGGTTGATAAGAAGGTATAGGTGATCGATCCAATGTTCATGTGAGGAGGTTTACCATGTTAAGGGAAGTAGAAGGGTTAATTAAGGAGTAGATTTATCAGTGGAAGGTCTCAGGGGCCCAGACCTTTGAGGTTTTGACTAGAAGGGAGTTGACTTCAGCATCTTCCTTTCTAACCTCTTGGTACTAGTGGTTTCCATGATTTTCCTGGGAACTTTGTACTAGTGTGTTTTGGTTATGGGGTTCAATTCCATCATCAAGGCCAGTTCCTAGTGTCTTCTCTAGCTCAGTTTAGCTTAAGAATACATGTGAAGAATCAGCCTTAGTAGTAGTTACTTGAAAGACTATTTCAGTAGAAAGGGTAGTAGGTTTTTTCTCTGCTGAGGGGAGATAGATATGGCATAGGTCGACCTCAATATGTTCCTCGTGTTCAAGGATTATACCCCAAGAATTTCTGTGGAGGTGGTCATCAGTAGATAGTTAGAGGATCTAGGTGTGGCTAGTTGCACGCAGTGGAGGCAGTATTTCTAGAGGTGCCATAGATCATTTAAGGTACGATCATTTTGTTTAGTAACATTGTTTGTGCCTTGTATAATTCAGGAGCTTCGCACTCTTTTGTTACACCCTATCTACCCCATGCTCTAGGAATATAAATAGAGAGTCTTCTCATTCCCCTGGTGTTGACTACAGCAATTGGAGGCTAGTCCAGCTTATTTCATGTGTGCCAGGGGTGTAGACTGATGATGACACCGTATCAGTCCCATCGGGATATTTTATTTCTAAAAATGTAGAAATACAATTTCATCCACAGAATTGATTGGTAATATTTCATATGTTCTATTATCATCTTCTTCTTGAATAGATTCATTGTTTTAGATGTGGATGACCAACATGTTGTTTTTGTTGGTGGATGGGGTTGTAATTTGGGAAGTTGTCATGTGGAGCCCCTTATTTCCTTATTGGCTAAGTTGTCGGTGAAATCAATAGATTTTGGGGTGGTAGAAGTTCCCAAGGTCATTGGGGAGTTCCTGGATATTTGTATTGAAGAGGCTATGATGCTACCCCTTGATGTGATGTTGTTTTAGAGATAGACTTGTAGCCCGATGTTTCTGTGATTTTGATGGATCCTTATTGGATGGAACCTTCTGATTTTTGGAATTTGAGGGTTTAGATTGATGATATCATGTAGAAATGATTCATCTGGACTATTTTATCACCATGGGTTTCCCTAGTTCTATTCTCCAGGAAGTCGGATAGTAGTCGAAGGTTGTGGGTCCTCCAAAGAAGGATGAATCAAGTGGAAATCAAAAACTATTACCCTATCTCAAGGATAAAATATATTTTCCACTAGCTGAGAGGGGAGATTTTGTTTTCTAAGATCAACCTGTAGTCTGGATATCACCAATTGAGGGTGAAAGAGGGTGATATCTTGAAGAATTCCTTCATATATTGGTATGGGCAATTAGAGTTTGTAGTCATGTTGTTCAGTGTTACAATTTCACCATCCATGTTTATGGGGTTATAAACTCCATGTCCTGTGAGTTCCTAGATGGGTTCATTCTCATATTCATTGATGATATTCTGGTATACTAAAATTAAAAATTGGAGCATGTCGAGCATCTCTGAACCATCCTTCATTTTCTTTGACACCATCAACTCTTTGGAATGTTTTTTGAGTGTATGTTCTGTACATGGGAGGTGCATTTCCTCATGAATGTGGTGTCTCAATAGGGTGAGGTAGTAGACCATACGATGGCTCAAATACTTATTTCTTGGGAAGAACCTAAGAACATGGTAGAGGTATGTTGTTTCCTTGGTATCATAATAAATTATCAGAGGTTTGTACCCAATTTCTCTCATTGTTTTGACCCATTGATAGATTTGACCAAGAAAGACCAATATTTTGTGTGGAGTAATCAATGCAACAAAATTTTTGGTCACTTGAAAGGGAAGTTAGTCAATGTCTCATTACTTTGGTTTCCTTAGGAAGGAGTGATGTTTGAGGTTCTTTGCGGTGCTTCCTGTCTGGTCTTGGGATGTGTGTTGATGTATCACAAGGAAGTGATCTCTTATGGTTCTAGGAAGTTACATCCCCATGAGAGTAATTATACCACCCATGATCTGGATCTAGAAACTGTTGTGTTTGCGCTAAAGTATTGGTGACATTATCTCATTGGGGAGTGCATTGTGCTCTTCACAGATCACAAGATTTTGAGGTATTTCTTTTCCCTTTGTGACCTAAACATGAGACAGAGGAGGTGGATCGAGTTTCATTAGGATTATATTTTTGAGATACCCTACACCTCAAGAAAAGGTAATATTGTATATTATGATTTGAGTGGGAAGTTATGGAAGGGTACTGTTCATGAGTCTGGGGATTCTTGGAGAGTAATGGAGGAGTGGATAGGCTTTCACTTAGATGTAAGGGTGGATGGTGGTACAGGTTGTTTATTTTAGATGAAGATGCAGTCTTCTTTGATCCAGTAGGTGGAGGAGTCTCAGTGTGGAGACTCAGAGGAAGAGGTGATGAGTGATCATGTAGGCCATAGTGATGATTGATCATGTAGGCCATGGTGATGATCTAGAGGGATGTATAAAGGATGATCAGAACAAGATGTTATTTTTTGGGAGGTTGTTTGTTCCAGTTGTAATACATGATTGAGTCCATTTTGAGATTTACAACTCACCTTTCGTGATACACCCAAGAATTTCCAAAATTTATTGTCACTTGAGGACTCCGTTTTGGTGTCCTGGAATGAAACAGTAAGTTATAGAGTTTATGGTAATGTTCATAGTTTTCTAGAAATAAAAGGTTGATAATTTTGTTCACGGTGGTTTTCTACATCCCTTGGATGTTGCTAAGTAAAAATGGGGTGATATGTTGATGGATGTTTTATAGGGTTACCCAGAACATAGGGAGGTTGTGATGCAATCTGGGTGGTCATGGATCAGTTGATGAAATTGGCCCACATTGTATCCATCAAGGGGTCAGGTGCATTGGATTCCTTGGATAAGAGCTATGAAAATGAGTTGGTGTCGTTTCATGGAGATCGGAGGTCCATTATCTCAGATCGAGATTCATTTCTTACCTCATGAGTCCGGAGTGGATTGGAGCATGATTTTGGAACTCAGTTACACCTCAACACTTCTTTTCATGCAGTGAAAGATGGGAAAAGAAAACGGACTATATATACATTTTAAGATATTTTGTGATCATGCATCTTGGATTTTGGTGGATCTTCGGTTTGAGACCTGCCCTTGGTCAAGTTTTCTTATCGTAATAGCTATCACTCTTCCATTGTCATGAATCCGTTTGAAGATGTGTACAAACGACAGTGTTGTTCTTCATTTTTCTGGATGGTTATTAGGGAGACAGTCGTTCATGCTCCTGATGTGGTGTAGAGAATGATAGATAAATTTCATCTCGTTCATGATGGGATTAAAGTGTTTTAGGACCAGTACAAGCCTTATACCGATCGTAGGATGAGGCCTTGTAGTTTGAGTCTAGGGACCACATGTTCTTGAAGGTTTCCCCTCGATGTGGGTAATGGTGGTTCAGAAGAGGGATAAATCATTATCCTAGGTTTTTTAGGTCCTTTAAGGTGTTGGGGCATGTTTTTAGGTATCATATTCTTTGTAATTTCCTCCAAAGTTAGAGAGAATACATGACTTCTTCCACATCTCGTAGATTCATCATAATCATCATGATGACACCAATTTCATTGAATGGGGAGAATTGGATATCCTGGAAGAAAAAAAATTGTAGAGAGACCAGTAGTGATCTTGGATCTTCAAGAGAAGGTGATATGTGGAGGGACCATTTCTTTAGGTCATATGTTAAGGAGGCATGTTGTCCAGGAGGAGAGTACTTGGGAGTGTGAGACACAGATTCATTCTTACTTCCAAAAGTTGTTTGGAGTATTTTTTTCTTTTTTCCTTTGTGATGTGATGTTTGGTCCTTATTTTATGAGATTAGTTGTTATTCATAGTTTGTGTTATGTGTGGTGCAATTTGTGATAAAGACCTAACATATTAAAAGGGGGGATCAAATTTATAATTGAGACGCATTAACTATGATGTGATTAAACCCATGCGGGTGAGTCAGTTCCACCCAGAGTAGATCATATCCTGACATAGAGGATGGAATTCCATGATATGTGTTCTCATGAAAATGTGCTTCATTGGTTGTAGATGTTTTTTGTTTGGGTAGAATGGAGGTTGTTATGGTTGTGGAATGGTTGTGTTATAGGAGATGATTTTTACTTGTGTTTTCTTAGGGATGAGGTTGTGTGATATGTTTATGATTATTTGGTTTGGCATGCTTGGTTGGTGGTAGTATTTGAGGAATGATGAGATCATCGAAAGGTATCTCACAGGTTCGTTGTTTGGACCCCTCTTATTTTAGGATTTTTTTTGGATTCTTGAGGGAAAAAATCAATTTATAGGTATCTTATATAAAGTTATGTTCCTTCCCGATCCGTTACTTTTCCAGTTTTGAGTGTTGGAGGTGTTTGGGGGAGCTGCTAGGAGTTTTTGGTTGAAGATGGAGGTGCATTAGAATTACTGTAAGAAATACACTTCCTGTAAGTATATTACACAATGTGAAGTTAGTTTCCTGACTTTTCTAGGGCTGGTCATGATATGTATATCTTCATGGTTAAATTATAAAGAGGTGATTCATTTTTTTGGCAGAACCCGGAATCCCAAGATTACACGATGTGAAAGGGAATTACACGTCATGTAATTACCCAATGTTGTATATTTTTAAATGTTTCAGCTACTTGGGTTTTCTCAAAACCTGTTCTCCCTCTCGTTTTGGGTGTCTAGAGGCTCCCCTTTCAGATGTTTTGAGATTTATTTTAATAGGTGTCGATCCTTGGTCTCCTATGATTGATCTTTGGTTTGTTCTCCTATCGTTCTCAGCTAATCCCATTTTTTTCTTCTCCTAGTGTTTCACTACATTAGCGTTTCTTGAGTTTGGGGTGAGTTGGGGTTGCGTTTTGACAACCCTTTGGTGTGTTATAGGTTTATCTGTAATTATCTTGTGCAATGGTGTTTTTCGGGTGGTTTCTTTTTCACCCTACGATGCGAAGTGAGTTGAAAAGCTTCTTTTAGATAAGATTTCCCTTGTTTCCTCTTATTGTGTATCATGAGGGATGGATTTACTTTTGTTTACCTATGTATCATGGTTGTTCTAGATTAATCAATGATAAATAATTATCTAATTGAGATAGAAAGGGTTAAATGGTGTTTGATTCATTTCCTTTTATAGCCTTGATATTATTTATGATATTGTGATTGTTCAGACATGATGCCCTGCTGAAAATTATGGCCATTGGGGGATTTTTTGTGTTGGATATATTTTTTGTGGTTGTTGTGTTTGTTTAGATATCACCCTAAATGATAATAGGTCAATTACATATATATGTGGATAATGAAATGGTTTCCCCATGATTATGGCATGTAAGGTAACTCCCCTAAAATAAAGTGAAATGTGCTAAAATCCCCTTGAAAATATGTAAAATGATCTTGTTTTATTGTGATGTGAGTATATTCTTACGGGACATTGATTTTTGGTTGGGGCATGTGAGGCTGATGGTTTGTGTGCCGTGATTTTGGGGTGTTGAGGTTGTGGTTTCTATGTGCTATATTCTTAGGTGGTGATGGAATAAATATTTGTGTAATAATATTTGAAACGACAAGGGTTTTTTTGGTTAATGGAATGAGAATTGTTAATAAATAATTAAATGATGGGTTTTTTTATTAAAGGTGTTTGATTCTAAATAATAAAATGAATAGGTGTAAAATGTGGAGGAAATGTTAAGCCGCGTTATATTATCAGGGATCTTCACCTTATGAAATGACTGTTGTAGACACTAATAAATTTATTTATAGGTGGAAGTAAGGGTGAAAATGTTGTGAATTGGTTAGTTTGTTTGAGTACCCATAGAATGGTATTAAGTGTTTGATACTAAATATATACTTCTATTTTACTTGAGATTTATATATGCATCCCACCCTTGTTGAGTACTATGTGTCGAATTACTGCATCATCACATGTGTCTTTCGCAAACATCAGAGTGAGAGGATGGATGGATGGCCACTCTCTCTTCCCTACTCCTTCTTTTAGGAGATGGTAACCTAAGTTTCTTCGAGCAGGATGTGATGAGATGTACTTTCCTAGGTGTCTTTGGGATGAGATTTGTTGTGTTGTGAAGCTTAAGGGTGTGTGGGTGTGATATGTTGTGAGACCTGGGTGTGTTCAGTTTGGATGTGTTGTGAGGCCAAATTATGTGCGGGCAGGATGTGATGTGGTATATTGGGAAGAGGTGCGAGTCCCAAGACATTTTTTGTTGGGGTGTGAGGGAGAATAATCAGTGGGAAAGTGGTGTGGGGTAACCTATCATCTATTTTATTTACATTATATTATTTTACATGACATGCATTATTTGGTGAGTATGACTTGGTGAGGTTGGGATAGTTAGTATGCCTGTTTAGGTGCATTTTGGATCTGATATTTTCTCATAGGTTCATTAGTATTCTTATTTCACATGTTCATAAGAGACTTTGTTTTTCCTAATTAATATACTTCTATGGTCCCCCGACATATATAAAACTGCTTCTAGGTTTCCATGTAGATTTTTTAGACCATGATGGACCTTAGTAGCTCAGATCCTTAACAATTGTTATATCCTTGATTTAGCTTTACTTTTGGATATTTTCCTTGGATACTTTTTTATGCATCTGTTCTACCTATACATGTATGTGGGTGGTTTGGGTTTCTCTTTTATATTATTTCTTGGATTTCTTGTGGACGATTCATTCTATCTCTTGATCTTTTCTCTTATAAAGGGTAATTCCTCCCATATTGTGACATTTGTAATCCCTTGGTGCTAGTCACCAACCCAAGTCCTACTAGATGCAGGAATCGAGAGGTCATTATCTCTCTCCCTTCATTGCGGTATCATTGGAGGGCGGGGGTTATGATAGTGTTGTATTAGAGATTATGGTTGAGATATCGGATGGAGTTTAGAGTTAGGCACTGTGAGGATTGAATGGGTTGGTATGGAAATAGTGAAGGTTGGTCTTGGTATATGACATAGTCTAGAGAGACTATCTAGGAAATGGGATTTTGGGGCCCCCTGTGATCCAAGGCACAAACTATAAACATATCGAAATACCAAGTGAGAGGAACCTTCTTGTTGGGTAGATACCTAGGAGAGGTACATGAATTATGATGAATTGTTTTCTTTTTTGAATTTGATTGTTTTGGGATGGTTATAATGGATTAAATAGATAAAATTAATTAAAATTATTCATAATAAAACTCCACATTTCTGAGATTAGGAAATATTATCTTTCCTTTATGCTATAAATCTTGGCTGTCATCTTTATGTGTTTAAGGAAGTTGAATTTCAGTAGGCTGATATAATTGATCAATGTAGGGTCGATCCAATTGAGGAGTATGATCAGTAGCATAGGACACTGTGAACATACCAGCAGAATTCGTGGGGAAGTATGAGGGTAGAGTTTTATATGTGGATACAGTGATGTGGTTGGAGGAGTTCAATATCTCTTTTAGTTTGATCTAGGACCCAACAGAGTATTGGGTCCCTTTGGAAGTCATTCAGATGTGAGGAGCTTCACATGAGTGGTAGACAATGTATCTAGGAGACTGAATGGAGGAAAACATTTTGTGGTTGGCTTATAGATGGAGTTCCTACCATATTTCATTTTGTCTATCAGGAAGGAAGTGAAGATAAAGGAGATTATTTCTCTTTGGAATGGGAAAATGTCAGTATGGGAGGTGGAAATTAGGTTCAAGGAACATCTATTCTTTTCCCAAGATCTTTTTCCATAAGAGGAGTATCGTGCGAGATGTCTTGAGGAGGCCCTTAGTTCTTATTTACAGTATGAAATTACTCATTTTAATTTGTTGATGTATTTGTAGGTTCAGAAGGAGGTAGAGGTGACCAAGAAGATGCACACATGAGGAGGTTTACCACAAGGGGTAGCAGGGTTCCTCAAGGAGTATAATTGTACGTGGAAGGTCTCAGGAACTTGGACCATTGAGGTTTTGAACTGAAGAGAGTTGACCTTAAAGGATTCCTTTCTGACCTCTTGGTGCAAGTGGTTTCCATGATTTTCATGGGATCTTTGTGCCAATGTTTTGTTTTTATGGGGTTCATGGCCATCACCAGGACCAGTACCCAGTGGATGTTGAAGCTCTGTTTAGTCAAGGCAGAGATGTTCAGCACCAGCCTCATCAACAATTATTAGTATTATTGTTTCTTTAGTAGGGGAAAAATTCTTTTTCTCTGCTGAGGGGAGATATATCAGGTATAGGCTGACCTCAAGATGTTCCTCGTGTTCAGGGACTCTGTCCCGAGTGCGTCTGTGGAGGTGGTCATCAATAGAGAGGTAGAGGAGATGGGTGTGGTCAGTTGCACGCAGGGGAGGTATCAATTCCCGTGGGTCCATAGATCCTTAGAGTTATGGTTATTTTGTTTACTAAACTTGTTTGTTCCTTTATTGATTTAGGATCTTTGCAATCCTTTACTGCACCCACTCTATCCCATGGGATGGGACTAGATGTAGTGTGGATTCTCATTCCCCATGTGTTGACTATGCTAGTTAGAGGCTAGACCAGCTTGTTTGATATGTCCTTGGGGTGTAGACTGATGATGAGACCACATTAGTCCTGTGGTGATATTTTATTGCAATAGATGTAGCCATATAATTTCATCCACAGCATCAACTAGTTTTATTCAGTATGTGCTATTGTCATATGCATCCAGAGGATATTCTTATTTTCAGTTGTGGATGGCCAATAAGTGGTTTTCATTGGTGAGTGGGGTTGTGAGGTGGGCAGTCGACTTGTGGATATCCTTCTTTCATTTTTGGATGAGTTGTTAGTGAAATAAATACATGCTGGGGTGGTAGAGGTTCCCATTATCGTTGGGGAGTTCTTGAATGTTTCTTCTGAGGAGGTTGAGATTCTACCCCCTCGACGTGATGTTGAGTTTGGGATAGACTTGCATCCTGGTGCTTCTCTGATTTCGATGTCCCCTTGTCAGATGAAACCCTCTGAGTTGAGGTATTTGAGGGTTAATATTGATTATCTGATGTAGAAAGGCTTCATCTAGGCAAGTTTATCCCCATGGGGTGCTCTAGTGTTGTTCTCCAATAAAGAGGATGGTATTATAAGGTTGTGTATAGACTACCGGAGGTTTAATTAGATAATGGTCAAAAACGGTTACCCTCTCCCATTGATGGACGATGTATTTGAACAATATATATGGGTGAGTTGTTTTCTAATATCGATCTATGGTCGGGATATCCCTATTTTTGGGTGAATGAAGGGATATATCCTGAATACTACATTCATATGAAGGTATCGGCACTTTGAGTTTTTATTCATGTCTTTTGGTGTTTGGAATGTTCCATCCATATTCATAGGGATTATGAACTCTGTGATTTATCAGTTCCTGGATCATTTCATTGCTGTATTCATCAATGATATCTTGATCTAATCAATGTCAGAAAAGGATCATGATGAGCATCTCCGAACTGTCATGTATGTCATTTGATTCCACCATCTCTATGGAAAGTTATCCATGTTTAAGTTTTGTACATGAGAGGTGAATTTCATCAGGCATTTGGTGTCTTAGCAGGGTGTGGTAGTAGACCCATTGAAGCATGAAGAAGTTGTTTCTTGTTTAGAACCCAAGATCATGGCATAGGTTCATAGTTTCCTTGGTCTCTCATGCTATTATCGGAGTTTTTTACAATATTTATCTTGATTTACAGCCCCTTTGACATCTTTTACCAAGAAAGACCATGCTTTTCTATGGAGTGATCCATTCCAGGCAGTGTTCAGTTACCTGAAAGGGAAATTGGTCAGTACTCTATTACTTATGTTTCCTGAGGAAGGAGTGATGTTTGAGTTTCGTTGTAATGCTTCATGTATGGGCTTGGGATGTGTTTTGATGTTGTAATAGGCAGTGATCTCTTACAGTTATAGGAAATTACATCCCCACAAGAACAACTATTCCACCCATGATCTGGATCTAGTTGAAGTTGTGTTTTCACTGAAGTTGTGTTGAACTTATCTTATTGGGGATTGATTTGTAGTCATTACAGATCACAAGAGTTTGAGGTATGTATTTTCCCATCATGATATAAACATAGTATATCATTGGTGGATGGAGTTTCATTAGGAATATAATATTGAGATCTCCTAAACCTTGGGAAAATGGAATGTTGTGGATGACACATTGATCATGAAGTCGTGGAAGTGTGTTTTTTAGGAATCTGGGGATGCATGGAGAGTAATAGAGGAGTTGGAAGGATTTAACTTAGATGGAAGGGTGTATGGTGGAAGAGGATTTTTCTTTGAGATTAATGTGTAGTATTCTCTGATGTAGAATATGTAGGAGTATCACTGGGGATACTTAAAGGTGGTGTTGATTCATGATCATGTAGACCATGGGGATGTTTTGGATGGATGGTCAGAGGATGGTCAGAACCAAATGTTGTTTTTTGGTAGGTTTTTTGTTAGGGTTGTAATACACAGTAGAGTTTTTCGTGAGTTTCATAGATCACCTTTGTAGGTACTCCCAAGAGATTCCAAGATTTACCATGGATTAAGGACTCAGTTTTGGTATCCCAGGATGAAATGTGTTCTGGAAACGTTTGTGGCAATGTTCTTGATTTTCTATCAAGTAAATGTCGATCATTATGTTCTTGGTGGTTTGTTTCATCCCTTGGATGTTCCTGATTGTAAATGAGATGACATATTGATGGATTTTCAATTGGTTTACGAGGAAATCATGTAGTTTTTTATGAAATATTGGTGGTCATGGATTGGTTGATGAAATTATCCCACTTCTTAGTGACCAAGGAGTCAGGTGAAGTGGATGCCTTTCTAAGAGTTATGTGGATGAGGTTGTGCGGTTTCATAGAGTTATGATGTCCATTATCTTATACCGGGAAACATTTATTACCTCAGGAGTCTGGATGGGATTGAATCATGCTTTTGGCACTTAGTTATGCCTCAACATAGCTTTCCACTATCAGAAAGACCGGAAAATGGAATGGACTATCCACACATTGGAGGATATGTTGTGTTCATGCGTCTTAGACTTTGGTGGATCTAGGGTACAACACCTTCCCATGGTCATGGTTTCATATAGTAATAGATAACAATATTCCATTATCAGGGACCCATATGAAGATTTTTATGGATGACTGTTTCATTCTCCATTTTTCAAGAAACAGATTAGGGAGACCACCATTCTTGGTCTCGATGTGGTGCAAAGAACGACAAATAAATTTTAGCTCGTTTGTGAGAGGATGAAAGTAGTGAAGTACTGAAAGAATTCATATGCCAATTGCAGGAGTATGCCCTTGGAGTTTGAGGTTGGGGAGCTCATGTTCTTGAAGGTTTCCTCTTGACATGGGAGGCGGAAGTTTGGAAGAGAGAGTAAGATTTCTCCCTGGTTTGTTGGGCCCTTTGAGGTGTTGGGTTGAGTTGGTAAGGTATCCCATCAGTTGGAATTCCCACTACAGTTCGATATAATCCATGAAATCTTCCACATCTCTCAGCTTCATTGGTATCTTTATGATGACACCCATATCATTTTCTGTGGAGACTTGGATATCGATGATTAAGCAACATTTTTTGTGTGTCCATTAGAGATCCAGGAACCCTAAGAAAAGGCATTGTGTAGATGGACCATTCCTTTGGTTCATGTGTAATGAAGGAATGGTGGCCAAGAGGAGAGTAATTGAGAGCATGAGATGAAGATTCATGCATTGTACCCATAGTTATTTGTATTCTTGCTTTGCTCTTTTTTCTTTGTGATGTGATGTTTGGACCTTGTTTTATGAGATGATATGTTTTCCTTATTTTTTTATTTTTGTGGTGCAATGTGTGATAAATTCCTATCATATGAAAAGGTGAGGATAAAATTCCTAATTGAGATGCATGAAATATGTTGTAATTAAACTTGTGTGGGTGAGTCAGTGCCACATAGAGCAGATAGAATCTTGACATGGAGGATGAAATTCTGTGATTCGTGTGTTCAGGATATAGTGGTTCATTGGTTGTAGTAGTTGTTGGTTTGGGCAGCATGGAGGTTGAGATGGTTGTGCAGTGGTTGTGTGGAAGTGTGGTTTTGTGAGATGAGATTTTTTTAGTTTTTTTCATGGTTATGAGGTTTTGTGAGACATTTATGATCATTTTGTTTTTCATGTTTGGCTCGTGGTAGATTTTGAGGTATGATGAGATCCATGAGAGGTATCTCATGGGGTGGTTGTTCAGACCCTTTCTCTTCTAGGCTTGTATTTTGATTCATTAGGGGGAGAATAATTTGAGAGGTATCTTAATTAATGGTCCATGCCTTCTCAATAAACCATATTTCTACTTTTGAGTGTTATAGGTATCTTATGTGAGGTCTCCTCTTGTTCTCATCTGATTTCTTCGGTTCTTCTCATGGGGTTCCACTATAGTGGTGTTTCTTGGGTTTGGGGTAAATTTGGGTTGTGTTTTGACCACCATTTGGAATAGTATAGGTTTATCCACAATTTTATTTTTCAATGGTGGTTTTTGGGAGATTCCTTCTTTTCCATATGGTGCACATTGAGTTGAAAAGCTTCTTTTAGGTATGATTTACCTCATTTATCATTAGTGTGAATCTTGTGGGAGGGGTTTAGTTTTTTTACCAATAGATCGTGGTTTTTCTAGATTAATCAAAGATAAAGAGTTGGATAATAAAAATTGAAATGGTTAAATGGGTTTTTATTTGCATGCTTTTATAACTGTGATATTATTTATGATATTGTGATTGTTCGGTCTTGATGCCCTTTTGAAAATTGTGGTCGTTGAGGGATTTGTTTGTACAAGATATATCTGTTGTGATTTTTGTGGTCATTTTGATATCACCATAAATTGAAATTGTGTAATTTCATATAATTGGTTAATGAAATGGTTGACCCATGATTATGGATTGTTTGATAATGCCCCTAAAATGAGGTGAAATGTTCTAAAATCCCCTTGAAAATATGTAAAATGGTCTTGTTGTACACTGATGTGTGCTCGTGCTTGTAGGACGTCGATGTGTGGTTGGGAAATTTGGGGATAATGGTTTGTGTGTTGTGCTTTTGGGGTGGTAAGGCAGTGGTTTCTTTGTGCTATATTCCTAGGTAGTTAGAAAATAAATATTTATTTAATAATGTTTGAAACAACATGGGTTGATTCAGTTAATGGAATGATAATTTTTAATAAATAATCAAATTATGAGTTATGTGATTAAAGGTAGTTGATGAAAAATAATAAAACTAATGGGTGTTAAATGTAGAGAACATGTGAAGTAGCATTATATTATCAGGTCTCTTCACCTTCTAAAATGGTTGTTACAGACACTAATAAATTCATTTAGAGGTGAAATCAAGGATGATGATGTTGTGAGTTTGTCAGTTTGTTTGAGGACCCATAGTTTAAGATCAAGAGTTTGATACTTTATATATATACATGAATTTTACTTATGATTTATATACACACCCCAACCATGTTGAGAACTATGTTCTTAACACCCACAACATCATGAAAGAGGTATCTTTCCCAAACATCATGATGGGAGGATGGATGGACGGACACCCACTCATTCCTACTCCCTCTTCCAGGCGATGATGGCCCATGTTTATTCAGGAAGGATGCAATGATATGTTCTTTCCCAGGTGTCTTCAGGATAAGATGTGATGTGTTGTGAGGCCCAGGTGTGTCCGAGAGGGATGTTTTGTGAGGCCGAGAGGTGAACGGGTGGGATGTGGTGTGAGTCCCAAGTGTGTGAAGGCGGGATGTGATGTGGTATATTAAGAAGATGTGGGATCTCTATGATGTTTTCTATTGGGGTGTGAGAGAGTATAACCAGTTGGGGAGTGGTTCAGGGTACCTTATAATCAATTTTATTTAATTTATATTATATTGCTTGATGTGAATTATTTTATGGGCGTGCCTTGGTGAGGTTGGTATGGTTAGTTAGCATATTTTGGTGTTTTTTGGTTCTACTATTTTTCATAGGTGCATTAGTTTGATTCATTCACATATGCACGAGATACTTTAGTTTTCCTACTGAGTATACTTGAATGCTCAACCTACGTATATAAAACTATTTATAGGTTTCCTGGAGGATTTTGTGGACCATGTTGGACCTTAATAGCTCTCATCCTTGATAGATGTTGTGTCGTTTCATTAGCTTTACTTTTGTGTATTTACCTTGGAGAGTTTCATCTATATCAACTTTATTTATACATTCATGTGGGGTGGTTTGGATTTCTCGTTTATATGATGTCTTGGAGTTTTTATGGATGGTTAATTCTATCTCCCAATTTTGTTTTCCTATAAAGGGTAATGCCTCCCATATTGTGAGATTTTTACACCCTTGGTTCTAGTCACCAACCTGGGGCCTACTAGTGATGGGACTCATGGGTCATTATCTCTCTCTACACATTGTGGTTCATTATAGGGAGGGGTCATGAAAAGGATATTAAAGACATGTTTCACTTTTTTTTTTGATTTTGTAGGTTCATGGATGAGGCACCTACCCTTGGTTGAGTTTTCATACAATAAAAATTTCCACTACACCATTAGTATGGTGGCATTTGAAGCTTTTTATGTCTTACCTCTCTGTTCTATTTATCCCTAGACTGATTTTGGAGAGGTTGGAATTCTCAGGCTTGAAATGGTCTAAAATACGACAGTGATGGTACAAGTAATTTGTGTGAGGATGAAAGTAGTGTGTGATTTTCCAAAATCCTACGAAAATCATTAGAGGAGGCCTCCAGAGTTCGATGATGGAAATCATGTGTTCATGAAGGTGGATCATCATCATGGGAAACGAAGGTTTGGTCATGAGATTAGGCTTTATTCCTACTTTTTTGGGCCTTTTTAGGTGTTGGTTTGTGTTGGATCAGTGTAATAGCTAATTGTAATTCACCCGAATATGATATGGATACACGATATATTTCATGTGTCACCACTTTGTGATTATCTTCATGATGACTCTCATATCATCGATTGGGGGGACATCGAAATTTTTGATTATTTTTCCTTCGAGGAGCAGTGTTTGGAGATCCAAGAACACTAGGAGAAGGTGTTGTGTGGGCATGTTCTTCCCTTGGTTTGTGCCTTATGGTGTCATGGTGTCCAGAAGGAGAGTACCTGGGAACGTGAGCAGCAGATGCAAGCACAATACCCTTAGCTAATTGATGTTTAACTATTATCTTGTAATTCTACTCTCTTGTAGATATTTACCCTTCTAGTTATGAGATTATTCCCTCTTGTTGTTTATTTTTTATTTACTCTATTTTGAGTGGTATCTCCCCCAAGAGACTATTTAGGATCTAGTTCCATTTGTTCTTTGTTTTTCATTGTTTCCTATGATGTGGTGGTTGCGATCCTAAGATGGAGATACCTTTGAGAGGTATCTCATCAAGTGGATTTTTGGATGACCCCTTTCATTCTCTATCTAGTTTGGTTTTGGATTCTCAAGGATGATAATTGTTTGATAGGTATCTAATGTAAGGTCATGGATATGAGAATCCCGATCCATTGCATGTTCTCGAGGATTATAGTGCTCATAGATGGTTTGGAAGTGGCCTAAAGGGGTTGGGCTGTGAAATTTTGTAAAAAAGGATATGTGGTAATATGTAAATATTACATGACGTGTAAGTTTGTTTCACGACTTGTGTAGGGGGGTTCATGCTGTGTTAAAAATTTGGGATTAAAAATAAATAGGAGACACATTTCTAAGCATCAACCCAACCCTGAAGGATTACATGACATGAAAGGGGACTAAAAATCATGTAATTCTCCATTGTAGTGTTGTTATAAGAATTTTTAGCCACATGATTTATTCATAACCCTACACCTATACTGGATCCCTCTCTCATTCCAGGCATCTGATAGCCCTCTTCTATGGAGTTCTATATTCCCTTTGAAGGGGACCGATCCTTGATATTTCATCTCTGATCCATGGTGTCCTATGATGATATAACGTTCATTATTCCTTTTTTTTCTAGATATTTATCATGATTTGATCTTTCTTCCTCCCATATCTTCTCACCATGCTACAGTTTTATATATCTGTTGTTTATAATGGGGTTTTCTTGGTTGTTGGTTAATGCGACTATGTCTTGGAATCATGGATGGATGTAGTTCTTGTAGGACAGGTGATCATAGATCCACAATGTGATCCATTCTCATGTGAATAATGATGATCGGTTTTGAGGTATGGGATTATTTTCATCTATTATTCCATTTATGTGAAATTTTAAATACATAACGCATTATCCCTTTGGACGGAAAAGTAATTAAACTAATAATTATTAGAATTGGATCAAAGAATTGGATAATAATCTCATGTTGATATTCTTTATACTATCATGGTGGTTTGCCTCTTGATTTTTTATATAGTGTGATATCTATGTTTCATTCTCTGTTAGCATGTTGTTGTGCTTGGAGTAACATGTTGAAATTGGTAAAGAACATAAATACAAAATTAATTGAAAATTAATTGACTTAATAAATTAAAGAGGCATGTTTAAATTGGTATGGAACATAAATCCATAATTAATGCATAATTAATTGAATTAATAAATTAAATAATCATTTTGTAACATCCCACCCTCCCTTATTGGTGTAAGAAGGCGGGAAGATGTTACTTGGCCTTAAGAGACATCCCTATGATGACAAAGGCTAGGACTAAATTCCAAGGGATTCATTTATAGTTGGGGGATTATTTTCCTATTGAAAATAAAACAACCAACCAAACAAAACATTACAAAATAAAATATTACATGATGAATGATACAAATGAAATTAAATTCAAGGAAACCATTGATATAAAAAATCAAACTAATACCAAGTACCACAACAGAAGACTACAATATCAAAGTACACAATGGAAGAAAAAACTCAGAGACTCAAATGAAAACTCTAAATCACCATACGTATATGTGATCCAACTCCACAATCATCCTCTGTATCATGAAACAGCACTAGAGAAGTTTGATACTTTACCATTCCTCATGTGCTGATAAACAACATATTCACAATCACCAAAGTTCAAAAGTAGAGGTGATTAATGAAACTCGTTAGATTTTCCTCAAATTAATGACTAAATCATGCCACTAGGATATAACATGTTAGAAAATTAAATAAAGAATTTATATAAAACATTTTATAAAACATTTTATATCCAAATATAAACAATTTCAAAATCAAACATTTTTCTAAAGAAAATACATTTTTGTAAACAAAAAAACAAATGATACTTTTAAAACATTTCACAAGTTCCATTTTGGAATAACCATTCAATTTCACATATCCACACCTCCATCCATGAATGTAAACCTTGACCTTCCTATAATCATGAGTGGTGAGTCATCCTTTCACTAATCCATCACTTAATGAACCATTTTGATAGGGGTACTTCATGCCCATATCCTTCCCTACCACTGGATGGGGGTACTTCACGACCTCGGCCATCCCAATGCATATGAACACACTCTACACAACCATACCAAAACCAAGTGTTTCAATCCATTTCAATAAAACAATATCTTTATATAAAACCATTTTTCTATGAAAACAACAATCAATAATAAATCGTTATTTTAAAATCATGGTACAAAATTCTCTTTCCAAAACAACGCAAAATTTCCCAATTTCCACAAATTTTCACTGAAGATAATTTTTATCAAACATTTCATAGTGGATTAAAAATTAATTTCAAGAAAAACAATGAATTTGAAACTGGTCCTTCATATTCTAAATATATGAGTTGATAATGAAGACACCTACCCTAGGTTTTATGGTAAAAATGAAGAATAACTCTCAAATGCTAATGAAATTGGGTTCAATATCCAAAAACCCACCTTATATATATTAACCTATTGAAAAAATCACATAAAATCATATTTGGAATAAAATATATTATATATATTTACAAAATATAATGATATATGAAATCGAGAGATAGGGATAAGTAGATCTAAATAAAAACACACTAAACAACCAAGAATGATAACTTATCGTGAGAATCTACCTTCAAAACACCAAGAGAAGCCTCTAGATCACCTCTAGATCAATGGGAGAATTTTACATAGCCTTTGAGAAGAGATAATGTCATGTTAGGGTAGTATATGAGGAAAAATTAAGTCCTTAGAGGTAAAAACGTGTGAGATCTGCAATTTTAGGATCTCGCTTTTAACCTATTCATGGAAAGTCGCATGGTTAGGAAAAATGTGTGCTAATCATGTGATAGTCAATACCTTAAGGGGGGACCATTCATGGTTGGATTTCGTGGTTATAAAACCATGTGCCACCATGCCAAATGTATTGACCCGCGTTTTGAACCGGACAAAAATCCGAAGGAATTTGAACTTTTCCGATTACTGAACCGGTCGTTTTGAAGACCAATAATTGGAACAAGGTTTCAAAGGTTGGAAACTTTCCTTTTAATGTTTTTGGGCATGTTCAATGGACCGTTAAGTTTCTTGGGTGGCTTAAGAGGTTTCGGAAGCACCAGACCCTTGTTTTTAAAAGAGCTGCAGAGGGCGCACGGTTGGCTCACAGTTTGGCTAACTGTGCGGCCAAAACCATTCGGCCTCATTAAAGGAGTAAGTGGCTCGCGCATGGGTGGCACACGGTTTTTCCAAACCGTGCGCCTAGCCCGTGCAGTGGATGTCATGGCGGCAGAGGACTCCACACGGTTTGTGCACGATTTGGCAAATCGTGTGGGTCAAACCGTGTGCACCTGTGAGTTTAGGTTTTTGATTAAAATAAAAATAAAATAAAATAAAATAAAAATATTAAAACGTAAAATAATTCTTTCCCTCACCCTCACTCGACTTTCACGCATCCCCCTCCTCTCCCGAGAGTCGGGTATAACACCCCCCTCCTAAGGCTTCCTCTCGTTTGCCGATTTCCACCGAATTTCTACTGGTTTCTTCATCGAATCTCCATGGTAAGATCCCCTCTTGATTCTCCTCCCTTCTTATGGATTTATTCTGACCTAACTGGTGCCTAGTGAGGTGCAGACAAACCCTAGGGTTTGTAGGTGATCCGATTTTCGTCTTGCGTTTTTTCTAGGTTGGTGCAGAAGGTCTGTTGGGACTCCTTGGTGTGTGTTCCGGCAACCGCTGCAGAAGGCAAAGAGGTTCGGGTGGTTTCAAATATTTGGCTTGGTTTCGAGGTATGGATTTAACCCCTTTCTTTGTTTCTAACTTACTGAATTTGGGGATTTTGATGTTTATGAGTCCCCGACTGATTGTTGGCAGCGCGTTGAGCTCAAGGTGTGGTTTCTCCTTAGTTTTGGGTTGTCACCAACACCCGAGGTGAGGGTTTATTATTTCTGGTTGGTTTCACATATCCCAATCTATGTTCTTTATGCGTCTTAAGGTTCGTTGGATTAATCCGACAGAGCTTTGGATGTTTCGGCATGGTTTTGAGTTTCCAAAGTCCAGGCGACTCGCCTGCATGGGCATAGGTACATATTTATATGTATGTGGGTTCCCCCGGCATGTGTATATTCATCCATGGCAGCGAATATACACGTACGGGGCTAGTTGTCCCCATTGCATATATAAAAAGTTCCCACACAGGGGAGTGGAGACAGGTATAGGTGTGTAAGTATATGTGTAAGGATCCTCTTGTACATGCTCATGGCCATGCGGGGCGTGTGCAAAGAGGTTATGTGTCCTTATACATATGTGAAATCACATATGCCTCATGGGGGAGCAGCAGTGAGAGATTTAGTTAGAAAGAACCAAGAGCCGGAGTGGACGGATGGATCCACCATGAGATAGTGTCCCTCTCCTTTTCCTTTAATATAAGTAAATTGAAAGTGAATTTAATATTGCACTACCTTAGCATTTTAATTATGCAAGTTAGTTTGGATTAAATGCTTCTAGGAAAACAGTGTGAATTGAAGTAATAATATAAAATCGTTGGTTTCTCACTAAAATAATGATTTAATAAAAAACCCCTCGATCATAGGTGCGCTGTCTTCAAGATAAAAAGTAGTGATATTGTTTTTATGCTTTCCTGCTGGATTGTTATAATTCCTCTTTGATGCTTGGTATGTGATACTTGTGTTGGTGTCAATTTTCCATGTCAGGCAAATTGAGTAAGATGGTAACCTTAAAATGGAATGACCCTCATACTGGAACCCTTGACCAATTTTCCATGCATAGTAAAATTGGGCCAGATGACCTTGAATAGGAAATGTGCCCTAAGTGACATAGTTAATGGGTTGGGTTGTGATTGTGATATGGTTAATTGAAATGTATAAGAGGTAATGCCTTATGTGTTGTTTGATGAGTATGAATGATGGGTTAACTTAATAGCACACTATGGAGGGTTAGAGCATGACCGTAGTGTTATTGTTATGATTGTGAATGAGTACCATAATTGATTATGGGAGTTTGTGAATGTGGAAATGACATGTTTTATTGATTTAAATGTTATAATAAGTTTATGCCTTATAACCCATGCTGATTAAATGATACAGCTTCGGGCCAGGGGTAGACCGTGACAGCTCCCCTATGTTATGGCTTCGTGCTAAGCGTAGACTATTAGTTCTCCTTTGAATCAATATTAAGCCTTCGGGCCGGGGATAGACCATGAGAGCTTCCCAAAGGTTGGTCCAGGATTAGGATCGAGAGCGTTGCTCCTGGGATAATGATGTCTGTGAGTTCCCAATGTATTAAATATATTTGTATTCCTTGAATCATTATTAAGCCTTTGGGCCAGCGATAGACCATGAGAGCTTCCCCAAGGTTGGGCCAGGAGTAGGATCGAGAGCACTGCTCCTAGGTTAAAGACGTCTGTGAGTTATGTCCCAGTCCTACCCAACGTATTAAATATATGTGTATTCCTTGAATCATTATTAACCCTTCGGGCCGAGGATAGACTGGGAGAGCTTCCCCAAGGTTGGGCCTAGAGTAGGATCGAGAGCACTGCTCCTAGGTTAAGGGAATCTGTGAGTTTCATCCCAGTCCTACCCAACGTATTATATATATATATGGTGGCATGATCGGGTTACTTTACCAACAATGATCTGATGCTGGTATACCCGTCCGGTTTCCTCTGGGGAAACCAGGACGGGTGTAGTTGTTCCTTATTGTTCTGTTTATTGAATCTTTCTATATCTTCTTATTGGTTTAATTACTATTACACTGTCTGGATTGGGTTAGACACCGGTGGTGCCGGCCTACGGAGATTTATATCTAACACCCTACTCGGGCCGCCTTTGCACTGTGGTACCCGAGTAGACCTTCTTGCTTGCAGGACCTAGGTGGTGTGTTGTGTTGTTTGTAGCTGAGTAGTTAGGAGAAAAGGACCAAGTGGGAGCATGGGATACTCAGGGGATTTCCATTGGGCTCTGCTGTCTTTTCTTTTTGTATTTTTTGTAAACCATGATGTAATGTTTCATGCTTTTATAAATGTATCACCATTTTTACATCCATGCATTGTAACTGGCATTTTCCACCTTTTTTAAAATGGATATTATTATGTATATCACTGGTGTCTTTCAATTGCTTACTACTTCAACTATTGAATGTTATATACTCTGATAATACCGACTCGTTACTCTGATATGAGGGTATAGTCTCCCAACTATCACCTCCCCAGACCCTCGCTGCTAGTCGGCAGCCTCTGGCGTACGGGGAGACGCGCCTGAGGCCATGTGATCCACCGGTCCAGCCACCGGTTGGATGGTAAGCCGGGCCGGGACGTTACAATGTGGTATTAGCAGCTGTTTCTTTTCTTTTTACTTACTATTTTGGGGTGGTAGACAGATGATTAGGAAAGTGTCGGCACATTGCTAATAGACGTTCTTGGGACTAATCACCCCACGTACGGGAAATGACCAAGTGGCCAGGGCTGGGAATTGTTGTTCATGTTGTTTCCTACTACTGTTGAGATGATTTCACCTTGAGTGACTGTTGTACTTTCTACTTCTTATAGTTTCTGAAACTCCTTGAATTTTTCCCTTGGCCTGATATGGCAAGAAACCTGTATTTCATGCATCATTATAGTCACATAGGGATTAACATTCCATGAATAGTGCAATGCCATGTAGTTGCATCATAGCATGCCTGTATAATATGATTAAGTGATTATATGCCATGATGATGTGTTATAACATGCTTCTGTGATATAGAATGTTGATGTGTTTTACTGCTTATGAGAACATGCTAGTTGAGTTTTAATATGTAAATATTTGCATGGGCTAAAATGTATTGGTTGTGATTACGACGGGAGCCAGTTTTCAGTTGTAAGGTGTATGAGCGCCTTAGAGTTCAGAAAAGGTAACCCATGTAATCAGACTTTTGAAAAAGGCTTTTATAATTTTAAAATGCCATGTGAGTTAGTTTTGATTAAAAAGGGGAACCAAATGCCAATTTATAAAATGTATGGGCACTTTATAGGTTGGTAAGTGGCCACCCATGTCGTTGGACTGTTGTATGTAAGCATGTTAACTTCTGGTGTAGAATCTGTTTTTGATAAAAATTGGAGTCAATTTTCAATCCATGAAGTGTATGGTCGCTTTATGAATTGGTAAATGGAAACCCATATTAAATGTAAAGTCTTGCTGTATTGTAAAATGATTAAATGGAAAAGGTTGTATGATTCCAAAATTGAAAAGTTTTGTTTAACTGTTAAATGTGAAACTGGACCCAAGTAGGTCAGTTGGGGAGTGTTTTATGAGATAACCCAGTTGGGGTGTTTGAAATTTTAAAAGGTTTTGACTAGTGGCTTTGGGGTTGCTTTTTGAGAACCTTATATGGTTAAAAATGGGACCCTCGTAGGTTGCCTTTTTGGTTAAATGGTTTTTCTTTGCGGAGATTTCTTAATAGAGGCGGGATGCCTGATGAATGTTTAAAGTTTTAAAAGGAAGTCTCTGTGAAACATGCCTGTTTTCTTGATGCGTGCTTGATGTTTTTAAATGGTTAGAGTTTAAAAGAGATAAAATTTTATGGGCTTGGTAATGGAACCCGTAGTGCTATGTTGAGACCTTAGTGTAAGGGGTAGTTTTGAGTTTCTCCTTGAGTTGCCTTGGAATGAGACCGTAGGTGTTTTCCGTGTGATTCGTTTTCTTAGAGAGGCTTGATTTTTGGATTTTGAGCCTAGCGACGTTGTTTCCCGTGACTTGGCATTAGGTTCGATGTTTGATCTTCGTAAGGGGCTAGCCCGTGGTTAGTAGCACCCTTAGATTTCTACTGCCTTGCTTGTGCTGTGATTTTTCTGATGTGAGGCACCATTTGGGTGACATTGTCCCTTGTTTGACTCTTTCTTTTTTAATGACACCATTGTTCTGATGGGTGGTCGTTGGGTTTTGACTTTCGTTACAGTGTTTGTGTACTAGCACATTTTTGCTCGTCTAGTTTATCTTCTTTCCCTTCAACGACTAGAACAATACTAAGGTTAGGAGCGTGTTGCATCAAATCTGGTAAATGTGTCCTTCCATGTATAGGAGACATTACCTGGAATTCCTTATGGAAAGGTTTTGATCGTGTTTGAATTCATGTGAGGAATGTGAGTTTAAAACGTGTGGATGCGTCGGCAGGTGAAGCTGAGTTCTTTCCTTGAAGTCGACCAGTTGAGGTTTGACTGTTCTTCCTTCCAGTAGTCTGGTGTGATTAACTGGAATCCGTTAAAACCTCTTAGTGTATTCTGTTTAGCGATGAGCATGTCCCCTATCTTTTCCTTGTTCTAGATTCACTAAGGGAGTTTCGTTCTTATCTTCACTAATGCTTTGAAGTCGTTGGGCTTAATTGGATGGTTCTATTTCGGCGTTGCACGTGGGATGCATGGATTCTTCTGTGGATTGATCTTGGAAATGTCATTGGAAGTCGGGTGTAGGCTTCACTGAACGTTTTTGTGCTAAACGTAAGGTGACTTAGAGAAAGCCGGTGTGGTTCTACTTGAAATGCAACAGCCGTTTAAGCTGAGCGTTCTTGTAAATAGTCAGCCGGAGATGGCTTGACTCGAGGTTCTGGTTTAGTGTCTGTCGTCGGTGACATACCGTTCTCTGGCACATCTTCAGGTAGAGGGGAGTGTGGCTTGTGTTGGTTGGTGTCTTTTATGAACAACTGGTTCGACTTGGGCCTTGAGGTCGATGAGGAATCGACCGTTTGATCTGTTTCCAATCACACTAGGAGTGTCATGAGAATGCTTGGGACGTGATTTGAAAGTTAATTCCAACGGTGGTCTAGACCTTAGTTTCAAATTGGTTTCTTAACGTTAAAAATATAAGGTGGGAAGTACGTATGGCTAGAAGCTTGGCGAGACGATGACTGGTTCGTGTCTCTAGGTAGATGGGATGGGAAAGAGCTGTCTCAGCGTTTCATTTGCGAGACGAGCATTGGATCGTGTTTTGGTGACTTAAGCACCGTAGCATTTAATGGATGCTTAAGGGTGTGTTGGACGTTTGTGAATGCAAAGTGATCATTGGAATGAATCTTCACAACCCTTGTAGGTTGGGTGATGTGTACGTTGTTCCTGAGGGCTTCTTGGGGACAAGAAGTTCTAAGATGGGAAGGTTGTACTAACCCACGTTTTGAACCTGACAAAAATCCGAAGGAATTTGAACTTTTCTGATTACTGAACCAGTCATTTTGAAGACCAGGATTCATAACAATTTTACGAAGGTTGGAACCATTCCTTTTAATGTTTTGTGGAATGGGGGAGGCCTGTTAAGTTTCTCGGGTGGCCTAAGAGGTTTCGGAAGCGCCAGACCCTTTTTTAAAAGAGCTGCAGAGGGCGCACGGTTGGCGCACGGTTTGGAAAACCGTGTGGCCCAAATGGTGCAGCCTTATTAAAGGGGGTAGTCTCTCACGCACAGGCTACACACGGTTTTTCCAAACCGTGTTCCTAGCCTGTGCAGCTGATGTCTTGGTGGCAGAGGACTCTGTACGGTTTGCGCACAGTTTGGCAAACCATGCGGGTCAAACAGTGCGCGCGGTTGAGTTTAGGTTTTTGTTTAAAATTAAAATAAAATAAAATAAAATAAAAATATTAAAACCTAAACTATTTCTCTCCCTCACCCTCACTCGACCCGCACACTGCCCCCTCCTCTCCCGAGAGCCGCGCGCGACACCCCCCTCCTACGACCTCCTCTCATTTGCCGATTTCCACCGGATTTCTGCCGGTTTCTTCATCGAATCCCCATGGTAAGATTCCCTATGGATTCTCCTCCCTTCTTCTGGATTTATTCCAACCGAACCGGCACCCGGTGAGGTGCGGCCGAACCCTAGGGTTTGGAGGTGACCTGATTTTCGTCTTCCGTTTTTTCTAGGTTGGTGCGGAAGGTCCGTTGGGACTCCTTGGTTCGCGTTCCGGCAACCGCCGCCGAAGGAAAAGTGGTTCGGGTGGTTTCGGATCATCGGCTTGGTTTTGGGGTAAGGTTTTCACCCCTTTATTTGTTTCTCACTTACTGAATTTGGGGCTTTTGATGTTTATGAGTCCCTGACTGATTGTTGGCAGCGCGTTGTGCTCGTAGTGTGGTTTCTCCTTCGTTTTGGGTTGTCGCCAACACCTGAGGTAAGGGTTTATTATTTCTGGTTGGTTTCACATATCCCAATCTGTGTTCTTTATGTGTCTTAAGGTTCGTTGGATTAATCCAAAAGTGTGTTGGAGGCTTCGGCGTGGTTTCGAGTCGCCAAAGTCTAGGCAACTCGCGTACATGGGCATAGGTACATATTTATATGTACGTGGGTTCCCCCGGCATGCGTATATTCTTCCATGGCGGTGAATATACACGTACGGGGCCAGTTTTTCTCATTGCATATATAAATAGTGCCCGCGCAGGTGATTGGAGATAGGTATAGGTGTATAAGAATTTGTGTAAGGATCCTCTTGTGCATGCTCATGGCCATGCGGGGCGTGTGAATAGAGGTTAGGTGTCCTTATACATATGTGAAATCAAATATGCCTCATGGGAGAGCACTAGCGGCAGCTTTAGTTAGAAATCACCAAGAGCTGGATTGAACAGATGGATCCACCTTTAGGTAGGGTCCCTCTCCTTTCCCATTAATTTAAGTAATGTGAAAGTGAATTTAATATTGCACTGCCTTATCATTTTAATTATGCGAGTTAGTTCGGATAAAATGCTACTGTGAAAACAGTGTGAATTGTAGGAATTAGATAAAATGGTTTCTTTCTAACTAAACTAATGATTTAGTAATAAAACTCCCTGATCAGAGGTGCACTATCTTCAAGAT
This sequence comes from Viscum album, assembly GCA_963277665.1. Classification (NCBI taxonomy): domain Eukaryota; kingdom Viridiplantae; phylum Streptophyta; class Magnoliopsida; order Santalales; family Viscaceae; genus Viscum; species Viscum album. Next base: position 1,021,000,289 of record OY728134.1, on the reverse strand, counting down.
AAAAAGTAGTGATAGGCTTTTTATTCATGCCTGCTGCAAATCATTTTTTTGATTTTCAAATGGCCGGTTTGAGGGTAGCCGGTTCCCTTGATGCTTGGTATGTGATGCTTGTGTTGGGGTCAATTTTCCATGTTAGGCAAATTGAGTAAGATGGTAACCTTAAAATGGAATGACCCTCATACTGGAACCATTGACCAATTTTCCATGCTTAGGAAAATTGGGCTAGATGACCTTGAATAAAAAATGTTCCCTAAGTAACATAGTTAATGGGTTGGGGTGTGATTGTGATATGGTTAATTGAAACACATAAGAGGTAATACCTTATGTGTTGTTTGATGAGTACGAATGATGGGTTAACTGAATAGCACACTAGAGTGGGTTAGAGCATGACCCTAGTGATATTGTTATGATTGTGTATGAGTACCATAATTGATTATGGGTGTTTGTGAATGTGGAAATGACATGTTTTATTGATATGAATGTTATAAGAAGTGTATCCCTTATAACCTATGCTAATTAAATGATACAACTTCGGGCCAGGGGTAGACCGTGAGAGCTCCCCTATGTTACAGCTTTGCGCTAAGGGTAGACTGTGAGAGCTCCCTTGAATCATTATTAATCCTTCGGACCAGGGATAGACCGTGAGAGCTTCACCAAGGTTGGGCCAGGAGTAGGATCGAGAGCGCTGCTCCTAGGTTAAGGATGTCTGTGAGTTTCATCCCTGTCCTACACAACGTATTAAATATATGTGTATTCCTTGAATCATTATTAATCCTTTGGGCCGGGGATAGACCGTGAGAGATTCCCCAAGGTTGGGCTAGGTGTAGGATCGAGAGCGTTGCTCCTGGGTTAAGGAAGTCTGTGAGTTCCGTCCCAGTCCTACCCAACGTATTAAATATATGTGTATTCCTGGAATCATTATTAAGCCTTTGGGTCGGGGATAGATCGTGAGAGCTTCCCCAAGGTTAGACCAGCAGTACGATAAAGAGCGATGCTCCGGGGGTAAGGACGTCTGTGAGTTCCGTCCTAGTCCTACCCAACGTATTATATATATATATATATGGTGGCATGATCGGGTTACTTTACCGGCAATGAGCCAAAGCTGGTATAGCTATCAGGTTTCCTCTGGGGAAACTGAGATGGGTGTTGTTGTTCCTTATTGTTCTGTTTATTGAATCCAGCTATATCTTCTTACTACATTAATTAATATTACACTGTCTGGATTAGGTTAGACACCGGTGGTGCTGGTCTATTGAGATTTATATCTCACACCCTACTCGGGCCGCCATTGCACTGGGGTACCCGAGTAGACCTTCTTGCTTGCAGGACCTAGGTGGTGTGATGTTTTGTTTGTACCTGAGGAGTTAAGAGCAAAGGACAAAGAGGGAGCTTGGGATGCTCTGGGGATTGTCGTTGGGCTCTGCTGTATTTTCTTTTTGTATTTTTTGTGACACATGCTATAATGTTTCCTTCTTTCATAAATGTATCATCATTTGTACATCCATGCATTGTAACTGGTGTTTTCCACCTTTTATAAAATAGATATTATTCTGTCTATCACTTTTGTCTTTCAATTTCATAATACTTCTTCTCTTGAATGTTATATACTCTGATACTACCGTTGCGTTACTCTGATATGAGGGTATAGTCTCCCCACTATCACCTCTTGAGACCCTCGTTGCTAGTCGGAAGCCTTTGGCGTACTGGGAGACGCGCCTGAGGCCATGTGACCCACCGGTCCGGCCACCGGTTGGATGGTAAGCCGGGCCGGGATGTTACACAAAACTCATTGTCCTACATAGCATAGTTTTTCTTAGGATTCTACATGGCATGGAAAAACTATGTGCTACCCGTGCACATTCCCTTTATCCCCTATCTCATTTTGCATAGTTTTTTGTAGGTGTTACATGGTTTCCAAAAACCATACTCAAACCCTGCACCTATATAAAATCCCAAATACATTTCAAAAGGGCTCCAAACTCTCCCAAAATTAACCCCAAAAATTTATATACTTAAAATAAATAAATTAAGTGTTACTTACTTGAAAATAAGGGTGATACATTCTCCACAACATTAGACATTATATCCCAAGAATTTATAAAACTATTGGTGCCCTAAAAGAGTTTGTGCCATTAATCGATCATTTATTTCTCTCATTCCCAAGTTTCTTCTTGAATATGACCATGTTTTGAAAAAACATGAACTAGAATGATTATTATTTCATGAAATAATTTCTATTGAGTATACACAACCCGCATTGGAATGTACCCTAATAAAGCATTTGGATCTAGTTTAACATAATCCCATCAAATCTAATGGTCAGGATCAGGCTGATGATTATTCAACTGAGATACATGTAACAAATTATGAAATGCACTGAACTGTGGTGGAAATTCAAATTGATATTCCACCTTTCCACCCTATTAAATTATCTCAAAACGGAATATGTATCGTGGAAATAAATTTACATTCTTCCCAAATGATGATTTCCATGCACTGGAGATATTCTCTAGAACACTTGATCACTCACTGTGAATTACTTCTGTTGTCGACGATGACCCACATATGATATCTGATGACTATGTGCTGTCTGCAAACTTTTTATAATCAATTGAATCGTATCTATTGTTTCTTGGACAAGGCATGACCCAACTATGGATGTATCACTTGTTTCCGTGCAAAAAATAGGGAACTACATAGATTCCCATACAATACATCAAAATGATACATATTTATTGATGTTTGATAACTATTATTATAGGATAACTCCACTAACACCATGTGCTCTTCCCAAAAGCCAAAAAAATCCATTGCATAAGCTCAAACATTTTCTTCCATAATCTACATAATCCTTTCAGATTTTTCATCCTTATAAGGGTGATATGTGTACTCATAGTCATCTGAGTTCCAAGGTATTTCAGTAAGGATTTATAGAAATAAGATACAAACCTCATATCTCTATCTGATACTATCAATAATAGTATTCCATGCCACTTCACCACTTCCTGAGTATAGATTTTATACTAGTCCTCCACTATATGAGATTCAAGAATATGAATGAAATGTTCCAAATTCTTCAGCTGATCCACTATCACCCATATAGTGTTATGTTTCTGAATTTTTCATGGGATACCTATTACAAAATCCATAACTATATTTTCAAATTTCCAAATAAAAATATTTAAAGATTACAACATACCTTCTAGTCATGATTCCATGCCTTAACATACTAACAAGTTAAGAAACTAAAAACAAACTCATCTACTTTCATTTCCATACTCACCCACAAAAAATATATTTTTAATGCCTTATACCTATTTTTTTATTCCCAGATGAACAAACCCTATCAAATGGTGGTAGGAATAAATAATTTGTTCCTAAAAAGATATAGGTACGACCTTCCAATTTTTGAACCACAAAAGAGAACTCACATCCTCTATCCCACCCTCAACGGTCTCATTTCCATTTAGTTTTTACCTCATAGAATAACATTTTGAATTAGACGTATGTTCCTATTTAACCCTCTTCACTAAAAAAGGATTGAACGAAACTACAATAAAAGCCACAACATCACCTTTGTATTCACATTCCAAGATAAAATCTATTAGAAAAAACATCAACTACCACTCATCTGACGCTTCCTTTTTGAAATGATTATATGACTTTTTTCATAATTCATCGGCCACCGAACTCCCTTTACCCGATATATAAATCAAGTCAAAGTCAAAATTTGTAGATAGTCAATCCATATTATTTTTCTTGTGTTTAAATCCCCTGTGATAAAATATGATTCAAGATTTTATTATCTATAAAGAAATTAAATTTATCACTGAAGAGATAATAATGTCAAGTATTCAATGAATGTACTATGATAGCTAACACCAAATAATGTGTTTGGTAGTTCTTCTCATGAAACTGTATCTATATTGAGGCATAATAAACAACATGATCATAGTTAATGAGAACACATCTAAACCCTGATCCAAAAGCATAAAAAGACCCCACTTTTCCTTGTCCTGAATCTAGAAAAATCCTGATTGGTGCTGATGTAAAGTGAACATTAATCTCGTGAAAGGACTCTTGACATTCTCCACTCTATTGGAATAGAACATTATTATTTGTCAAAGAAATAATAGGTGAATCTAGTCATTAAAAGTCATGAACAATGAATTAGTAATAACCAGATAATCCCAAGAAACTCCATATCTCAAAGACATTATTCAGTAGTTTCTAAGAGATTTCATCCTCTATATTTTCAAGATCCATAGAAACATCTATTTTTGAAATTACATGGCCAATAAAGCATACCTCTTGTATCCAAAAATCACACTTTGGTAATTTTTCATAAAAGATTTGATCTCTTAAGATTCAAAATATTGTTTCCAAGTGCTTCTCGTGATCATATGTTTTCCATGATTACACCAATACGTCATCCAAAAAAACTACTATGAAGTAATCCATATATCTCTCAAAATTCTTGATTTATCTATGAAATAGAAAGTTCTAGTTCATTTGTAAGACTAAAAGGTATTACCACATACTCATAATGACCATATCTACTTCTAAAACTTATCTTTGGAATATCCTCCTTCTGAACCCGCAATTGGTGATATCTTTCCCACAAATCAATCTTATATAACCACTGATATCCCAGAAATTGATTTAAAAGATCATCAATTCATGTAAGTGGATACCTGTTATTTATCATAACATTGTTAAGATTATGATAATCCACACACAACCTTGTATTTCCATCCACCTTTTTAATGAACAGGAATGGTGATTCCCATGGAGACGTGTTCATCCAAATGAACCCTTTTATTTCTATCTCTTCCAAGTACACATTAAATTACCTTAATTATTTTTGGTTTTATTCGATAAGACATAAGTGATATATGTATGCTCCCTAGGAAGAGATAAATCGTAAACACTACTTCCCTTAAAAATGGAATCGATGAGAAAATTTCAGGAAAAATATCTTGAAATATATCAATCATTGTTGGAAAAAAATTATTATTGATCTTTTCCACTGATTCTAAAGTCAATTCTTCCAACTAGTATGATATCGTTTCAAATGCGGGTTCCAAAAAGACTGTTTCACCTGCCTTTACAATCCTGTCTCTCCTAAATAGATGGTTGAATCCATCTTCAGTTGTGAAACTAAACAGTATGGTATAATAGTGGATGTGAGCCTTGATCATTTTCAATAAATCCATACCTAGTATTATATCAAATACAACTATCTCAAGCACAGTGAAATCCGATTTCAAATCGGATTGATAAATGGTTACAAAACATGCTCTACACACAAAATCTCGAAATTCTATTTAACCACAGGGATTTTATTATTCTATCACAGAAGAAATAATATCAACTTGTAAACTCAAAAAATAAATAACATTAGAATAAATAAATAAATGGGATGCACCCATATAAAACAAATCGTGAATAAGGGTATAATTTAAAATAATTGTACCTTGCAATATGGATGGTCTAGATTGATCATCTTCAATCACTTACTCAGCTCCATATGATTTCTCGCTCACCACACTCTATTATCTATTTCCATATTGATATTGAACTACCTGAGGATTCATGGGATTCCTAGAATCACCATGGATAGTTATATTCTACCGATGAGATTAATTCTACTGGCCTCATCTTGTCGAAGCATACGATACCAATAACACCTGAGAATTATCCCAAACACCTGGGTTAAGAGAATTGCAACAAGAGAAATAAATTTTCACCATCCGATTGTATTTTTGTCATGATCTATGATTTTTCATTCACTATCGCTTGATGTGGAAAAGCAAACCACATTGGAAACATCCATTTTTCACCTAGTTCGTGGAGGAAGGTTTACTAATCTAGCCATTTGATTTTTATTAACACTCTATCCTTAGAAATAGGTGTTCCTATTCTTCTTGATACTAGCATTAGAGTTCCCACTATATCCTATGGGTATCAACATGTCTCCACCTCCCATAACTATTGATATGCACCTTTCAGCTATCATCTCTCTATTTACCATCTCTATATAATCTGTTATATAGAGCACAACAATTTTCAAGAGAATATCATGTGTCATCCTCGATTAAAAGATCCATTTATTCAAGGATGATATAATAGTAGATTCATGCAAAATTTTCAGTAAATTATTGAATTTATAATCATACACAATGATAGAAATATTTTCCTACTTTAAGCTGAAGAATCTCATCATTATTTGAATTCTGAGCATATAAGGGTAGAATTGTTTGTTGAAAAAATTATTCAAAATACTCCAAACCAATTATATGATCTAAATTAGATTGAACAACTAAATACCACCACTATAATGTAATATATTTTAGAAAATAGGTCAACAGATTGACTTTTAGCTCTCCTGGTGTGCTGATGAAATCGAAGACACAATTCATCCTATTCGGCCACACCTCTACATTTTATGGTTCAGAATCACTCCAAAAGGTGTGTATATTCTACTTATAGAATTCTATAGAATGATTTACTTGACTTGTCTCATTCCTATTATTTCCTATGTCCACATCCTAAAATTATTTAGTGATACTCTGAACCAGCTGTTGGTTCACATGTGGCCTAGGTTAAACCACATTTTTAGTATCATCCACTGTTTTATTTCTACGAAGTCCACCGAGTTCCATTTTATTTATAGAAAACAAATTCTATAAGATTAAATTTCTATCAACTTAATTTTTAACAATTTCAAATTCTACCACTTCAAAAATCATCACAACAATGCTTTCCAAAATCAAAATTTTCCATGTTCAACTATTTTTGAAAAAATGTCATCTTTCTTTTGAAAATCAAACTATTTTCAAAATACCACAACCAGGATATTTTTAAAAATATTTCATTTGAAAACAACTTTAATAGTTTTTAAATATCAAAATATTGTGAAAAATCATAAATAATTACTCAAAATTAAATTTTCACTCATAATTGGAATTCATTTCTACAATTCATGTCATGCTCATCTCATTGGCTAAACCCATGACAATGAGATTCCAATTCCTATAAGTGTCTTCAGAACACTTTTTTACCCAACTCCATGGTTAATTTTTGTTTATAATAAAAGTTTATTTATGTAATTTTATGCTCAACATTTCATGTTCTAACAATCCAACTCCTTTCTACCAAACTGACACAAGGAATAGACTAGAATGAATTTCAACTCCATGATAGAAAAACCTGATGACCACTTATTGAACAAGGATGACTAGAAGGACCAAGACTGATACCACTTATAACCTCCTTCCCATCCTCATTGGCTTGAGAATGCATGAGGATGTGACTTGGTCTTAATCGACATCCCCAAGATTCCAGAAGATAGTAATAAATGCTAAGAGCTTCATTTACAGTTGGAGGATGATTTCACTTTTAAAATAAAACAACCAACCAAACAAACCATAACCAAATAAACTATTACATGATTAATGATACCAATGAAAGACAACTCAATGAAATAGTTGATAAAAAATCATACTAAAACCAAGTACCACAACAATAAACTGCAATATCGAAGTACGCAACTAAAGAAAAAACTCAGAGACTTAAACAACAACTCCAACACTCCATACATTTTCCATGATCCAACTCCACAGTCATCCCAAGTATCAAAAAAACACCACTAGAGAAGTGTGATATATTACCCTTTCTCAGGTCACAATAAACAACATCTTCAAAAACACAAAAGTGAAAAATAATGGGTGAGTAATGAAACTCAGTAGATTTTCCCCAAATAAATTTCCTACTCCTGCCACTACAAGATAACATGCCAGTAGATTATATAAAATAGTTGTATAAAAAATTTTAAAAATAGTTTATATAATAATATAAAAAATTTACATATCAAATAGTTTTCCAATAGAAGACATTTTTCAAAAAAAAACAACGAAACTATACATTAAAACCATCTGACATGTTATATTTTTTCATAACCATTTCATTTCACATATACATAACTCCAACCATTCATGTCAACCTGGACCTACCTATACCCTCATGTTGTGAATCATCCTTTAACTAAGACATCAATTAATGGGTAATTTTGATGGGGTACTTCATACCCATATTTATCCCAACCTTTTGATGGGAACAATTCACGCACTTTCCAACCCAATGCATATGACCACACACCACATAACTATTACAAAAGCAAGTTTTCCAAACCATTTAGGGAAAAAACATATTTTTTAGAAACCATTTTTCCATCAAACTGACAATAATTTTAAAATCATTATTTTAAAATCATTTTACCAAATTTTATTTCCAAAAAACGCTAAATTTCGTAATTTCCACAAACTACCACTCTATAAGGTTTTATCAAACATTTCACAATGGATTCAAAATAAATTTCAAGAAACCCCATTAATTTGAAACTAATCCCTCATATTTTAAATATAGGAGCTGATAGAGAGTCCACCTACCTCGGGTTTTAAGGTGAAAATGAAGAATGACAGTCATGCACCAACGCAAAAAGGTCAAATCTCCAAAAGACACCTTAGATAACAACCCCTATCAATAAAAAGACCAAATATAATAATATTTTTCATCAAGTATCTTAGATATGTCCGTAACAGACATAGATATAAGAAATCGATAGAGAGGGAGAAGCAGTTTTAAAGAAAACAACAAAAACGATCAATAATGATGACTTACCATGAGAATCCAGCTTCAAAACACAAGGAGAAGGCTTTGAATCATCTATAGATTGATAAGAGAATATTTCTTAGCTATTTAGAAGATAGAATATAGATTTAGAGCTGCATATGTGAAAAAATTAGGGCTTTAGAGGTCAAATCGCTTGAGACCCACAATTTTAGGATCTTGATTTTAACCCATGTATGGTTAGTCACATGGTTAGGAAAACTATATGATAGTAACTAAATTAAGGGGGTCCTTGCACAGTTGGTTTGTATGGTTATAAAATAATTCTCCAAGCATGCCAAATCTCACTATCCAACATAGCACAAGCTTCCGCACTGTTAGAAAAACTCTGCGCTCGTGCACCTTACCTTTAGCCATGGTCTCATTGTGCACAGTTTTCTGTAGGTGTTGCACGGTTTCCAAAAACAAATCACAAATGGAGAACCTATAAAAAGACCCAAAAACTTCTAAAATGTCTCCAAACTCTCCCAAAATTAACTCCAAGTCTTTTAATTCTGAAAATACATAAATGATGGGTTACATACTTTAAATTAGGGGTGTTACACATGTATAATGAATTCATGGGTTAATGTAATTTGATATTATGAAATTAATGCATAGTTCATGTTTAATTGAAATTGAACTTCCATATAATTAATGGAATTGATAATAATGTAAATCATGTTTATTATTGTTGATACAATAATTAAAGGATTGTTAATTATTTATAAATCATGATTCCGTTGAACCTGGAATGTTTACTTGGAATCTTGTTTAATTAATTTTTTAATTAATTTTTTATAGCTTGTTGTAGCTAGATGCCTTATGTTTCTCTTAATTGGAACTGGTTAAGAAATTAATCAGTTAATTCAAGATAGAATATGAATCGGTTGAGTAACAAAGTTAATTTCTTGGGAATTGAGTTTCCCTTTTTCTTGAGAAGGTTGAGTGCTTTGTTTTGGAGTCATGAGATCTCGTTTGCATATAAAGGATGATTGCATTATTTTGAGGGCCCAGTTTTCGTATTGAATTATTTTTTGATCATGTTACTTTTTTGATGTGATCTATATTATCCTTATGATGTGAGCTTGGTATGCCAGAGCCTGGATTGATGATGTGATATGGGGTGGGGAGGACCGAATGTGGTGTTATCCTTGTATGGATGAACCTGGAAGACTGATGTGATATGTGGGTGGGGAGGCCCAAAAGATGTAGCAACAGTTGATACCTATGATGGAGGGATGAATTTGTATACGCATGTGAGTGTCGGGGATGAAACTGGAGATGATATAATGGGTTAATGATGGGCTTACTCGTAGATGATATGATGAGATATGGTACGCTCTCTTATGAATCTATTTATTGGACAATGGATGGGTTTCTTATTTTATGTGTATTTTTCCACCACTACTTGAGGCTTTTTCATGTGATGGGTTTCATGGATCTCTTGGTGGAATCTATGGATGGTTTTCCTAGAGTACATGAATATTGATTAATGTTAATGTTAAATGAAAGATTCTTAACCCATGGGGTTGGTTTTTAAAGGAATGGTAATAACTAATATTTTGATAATATTAAACCATGAACTTGATTGGATTATGCCTAGAGGTCATGGAATTTACTCTGACGATTAATGTAATGCAATGGAATTTAATGTAATGAGGAATAATGTTACAATTTAATTAATGGATAGTGAATTATTTAATTTTAAGGAAATTATAAAATGTATGTATGTAAATAAATGTAGATCGTTTATATGTTTGTGCTCTTATAGGATATATAATCTTAGTAGTGGAATTTGGGAGTCCTTGTGATGTTAGATGTAGTTTAGAATAATACTCTGTTATGCTCATAGTGTGGTTGTGGGCTATATTTTATCTTGTATATTCTGTGATTCATTACACTACGCCACCCATATCGGTAAGGGTGACCAATACCCCGGGGATTCTGAGCCCTAGGTGGGTGTTTTCCCCAACATCCCAATGGGAGGAGGGATGACTAACTACCCCCTCTTCCCACACTCTCTATACTTGGTAGTTACTTCTACTGGTATGCACGATTGTTAGATTTCACTATATATGTATGTAGAGGGATGTGAAGGATTTTGGTTATTTCAGACACATGAATTACCAAATATACTATCCAAATGATTATTAGAGATATGATGTGAATATACTGGGATGGATTTAGGTACCATACTCAGTGTATGGGTTGTGATGGCTTGAGTTGCAATACCTGATGTTTGATATACGTCATGTGGGCTATGGTAGATCCCATAAACTACCTGGTAAGTATATGGATATGTGGTTGTGTTTATGTGGTTATGCGATGCATGAGGTACATATTGTGATTCCTTTCCCAGGTTCTTTTGGGATGGCTTACTTTTTGAGAGATATCCTTAGGACGTTCCACATTGCAGTAGAGTGAAAAACTAGTGGGGAAGCAGGAGCGGGGTACCCTGGATGTTTTATTTATATTATATGCTCTATTGAATGTGATTCTTTGTGAGAGTTATCCATGGTGAGGCTAGGAACTTAGTATACCTATTTAGGTGACAAGTTAGTTTAATTATTTTTCATTGTGCATTAGCATGCTTTCTTTATCTTTTGCATGAGAGGCTATGAGAAGGATCCTATTGAGTATATTATTATTCTCACCCTACGTATATATAAACTGTTTTTTAGGTCAATTTTAAAAAGTTGGGGATTTAGCTGGATATTACTAGCTTGTGGTTTTGCAGGATTTGTTTGTCCTTCACGGTCTTTGTAGAATTTACCTATTTGTGCTTATAGTTTTAATTTCAATTGTTTAGTATAATATGACATTTCATATTGGCATTTGGAATAAATTTTATACATATATGTCTGAGCAGTTTTTGTTTGGTGTATCTATAGTATCACTCTCTTCTGTATGATCTGTTAGAGGCTAATTCCTCCCATAAACATGTTTTCTTTTATACCCTCACTATTTTTTTCAAAACCAGGGCCTACTGGAGATGGGAATCAGGGGGTCACTCTCTCTCCCTTCATTGCATTATCTTTGTGGGGAGGGGGTCATGAAATTTACTATGTTTTAATATTTTCAATATGTATTCATCTTCATTTCAATATATATATATATATATCCATATTTAGTTTTTAATAAGTTGTATAATTAATAAATATTATCCAATTTTTTAATATTTTTAAATATTATTCATTTTTAATTATTCAATTTCATTAATTTTTAACATTCGTGCATTTAAGATTATATGTTCATTAATAAGGTTGAAAAAATACTTATAAAAATATATTAATAAATAAATGTTTCTAAATATATATCTACTATATTTATAAAATTATATATTTATATTCATAAATAGATATATAGAATTTTTTTAAAATTTATTTATATAATAGTGAACAAATAATTAAATATTTAAATAATTATAAATAAATAAATATATTTTTAAATGACAATAAAAATATTATTAAATATATATACAAAAAAAATATTTATCATATTTTTTTATATTTATAATTATATATAATTACATAAATATATTTATACTTATATAAAAAATTTTAAAAAAATATATAAAAATATATTTAATTATAATTATAATTATAAATATATATCTATAATTTCATTTATGAACACATTTTTACAATTATTTTAATAAATTTATAATTATATAAATAATTTTTTTTATAATTATATATTTTTCTATTTATTTATAATTATATTTATAATTAATGATTTAAAATTATTTAACTGTATTTATAATTATATAAATTTATATTTATTTATAATTATATACATTTAATAATTATATTAATTATACTATTAAATATTAATTGTATAGGTCTTTATCAGATATTTTTAGCACTAATAAAGATAATTCTTTATCACCACTTTTCTAGCACTAATAATGAAATATCATTATCAGTGCTATAATATTTAGCACTGATAAAACTGATATTTATTAGCACTAAAAACAATGATAATGATCAATTTTATGAATTCTTATTATGTTTGTGCTGATAAAACCCCTCTACCGGAATTTTTTTAAAACCGTTGATAAAATCTATTACGGTCATATAAATTTAACCGTAACTATAAAGATTTATATCTCGGCATTCAAGATCTAGTAGAAGGCCAACTCTGCCGAGACTCCCCCATGACCTTCTCTCGAATGAATCAACCCTCTCAAATCCTTAGGTATGTTATAATTTATACTCCTCTCCCATTTGTTAGTTTCTTTATTCTATCCTCGATGTTCATAGATCACCTCCCTCGACTTACTTGATATGAAATCATCATGTGTCGCCACGTCGTGCATCACCACATCGTGAATACCTGATATAGAAAGACTCATATTTTTCCTTCTTATATTAGATTCTCTTCTTCTAGTTGCATGGATTACTTCTTCTTCTTTTTCACACAACCTATATCCCCTGGATTCTTTTTCCTCTCCAGGTAGATATATAAGAGTTCAGTTTTTATTCTCTTTTCTCAGTTTTATTCCTCTTGATATATTGTATCCTCCAAATAATGGTAAATAAATTATGTGTATTTTTTTTAGAAAAAATAACAGCGTGGGGTTTTTTAATTTTATAGGATTTTTTTTGGAAATGAGAGAGGACAGTGCCACTTCATTTGGAACTATCCAGAAAAGGGGTGACTGATACTTTTCAGTGGTCAAATGTCCCATATGATTTCAACTGATCACTACTTTTTTAGATCTTTGAATTAATTATATATAAAACTTGGTCATGGGAAAGTGGAAATCACTAGAAGTTTTCCACTACTTACACATCTTGAGGTAATATTGGAGGGAGGTCTTTAATCGAAATTCATTTTGCTTTGTCTTCTTCTTAGCCTTTCCTTTCATAAATAGAAGATATTTTCCCCCATTAAGGATAGAATTTTCAGGTTTATACACTAATAAATATTAATAGGGGCTTGAAAAATCTGACCATTTCCATTTGACCTTTCATTAACTTCTCACACAAATATATTGATTTCAAAATTGAACTTTTTCACATGATTTAATGCTTGTAATATTATTTTCAAAACATTTAATTGTTCATTTCCCTTAAATTTAACCTTCTATTCCATAGCCCCCAACTTCTTCTCTTTCAAAAGAATAAAATTCAAGTCATTATTCTCCATTAACAACATTGATTCATATATAGAATTATAGGAATATATATTATTTATTCATTTTTAGAGATCCTATATTGGTTTTTCCCCTTTATCAAAATTTGAGGCATTAAAATTCAACCCTTCAGCTCTTAGTTCAGTAAAAAAATCCATTTCTTATTTTTCATCATTTTCATCACAATTATCATTATCACAAGAGAACTCATCACTATTCACTTTTTAAATCAATAACCCCACCTCTAATTTACTTAATGGTTCAATTCAGTATCATAATCACCACTTTCTTCATCATCTTATTTAAATAATAAATATACGTTTTTGAGTTTTTATAAACTCTTTTCGTTTCTCTATGAGGTAAAATTTCGGTTGAAAAAAAAATTATTTTTCTTATTCTATAAACTTCTTGTAAAATTCTATTCATTTTAAATTGCATTTTCTATAAAATTTGAAAATTTGTTTGTGAAAAGTACAATATATCCACATTTAAATCACTCCAATGAAATTTTATATTACTTATTTCCTTTTCATTTTTAACACTCCTTAAAATATGTGTCCAAAATTTTGGATGGATTATAAATATATTTATAATTTTTTCATTTCTATTATCAATGATTCATCCCACCCATATGAATTTTATATAATTGAAGATTCATGAAACCCTAATTATATTTTTCTTTTGTTTTCCCAGTCTCTTGAAAACCCTAGACCGAGACTTCAGGTTCATTGGATTTAAATTCTATAGTTTCTTCAAATGGTGGATTCTCAAGACCTTGTTATTGGGTGCTATCAATGTTTTCATCGTCTAATAATACATCAACATTAGATCCTACCAATAATATATTTAAAACACCGCCAGGACCACCATGTACTAAGTAAAGAATTAAATAAAATTCAACTCTTCCCTCTTGTTGGTTTCAATCGCTCACAACTATTTTTTGGATCCTTTCAGTATATTTAATCATATGAGATATCATTGAATTAATCATATGAAATATCTTCTTTTCAAAATTTCTCTCTTTTATTACATAGATCTCAAATCTGAATAAGGATGTGGATGAAAGGACAATTTGTGCATTGCAAAATCATTTCCCACTTATCATGTAAAGTACATATTTAAAATGATAAGTAGGTAGCGTTCTATACAGTGCATATATGGTAATCCACTATAAGTTAAAGGTAACCTTCCCACTCCTAGGAAATAAAATCAAGAACTTCATACCATTTGATTCCATTACTAGGAAGAGGAATGCCAATCCTTTTTAATTTTCATTTCAACGAATATCTTGGATAGTAATTTTCAACATGCACCACAAACTTCATGTTCAGTTAAAAACACTTTTTTATAACGATTAAAAAGTGATCATACAAAACAAAAAAAATTATCATTATTAAGTTGGTTAATTCTCATGATATTTTATTCATAGTTTCCAAATTAAATAAATTTTTACTTGTAATATTTTCTTCCCCTACTAAATCTATTAAGGATTCCTTCAACTTGGGTTGAAGTGGATTTTTATTACTGATCCCAATAAGAATTTTTATTTTTTATCTTTGATGCTTCTTCTCAACCATTGGAATTGTTTAAATTTGATGAATTTTTCAAATCCAAATTATATTGATCTTCAGTTTTTACAACATCTTGAGAACACATCCCAAGAATTCTGGTTCATTGGATTTAAATTCAAGAGTTTCATCAAATTTTGGGTTCTAAAGACCATGTGATTAGGCCCTATTAATATTTTAATTATCTAAATAAATATCATAATTATCTCCTAAATATCTTATCACTAAAACAAAAAAACCCCTCCACCTACCAATTGAGAAATGAATAAACATAAACTCCCCCCTCATGTTGTACTCCCACATAGAAAGGTTACAAATACCTTCTTGATTCTATGTTTTTCAATAGATAAAAATTTAATTGGATCATTTGTAACTTTATCAATTTTACACATTACATTACTTAAATGATTTCCTACACTAAAAACAATGTCAATACACATCATTTGGATACTAATAATCATGTCAATGAAACTCCACTTGGACCACCATGGACCGAGTGAGGAAATGAATAAGCATCAACGCCTACATCTTGTTGAACTCACACCTAGTAACATTTAAAAAACCATTCTTGAATTACCATATTTTTTCCCACACAACATCAAATTTAGAACCTATACCTACAACCACATGTTTACATCATCTTGATTCTATTCATGTCATCCTTGAGTAAAATGATAACTTGTCAGGAATCATCACCAATAAAATTCAAATGTTTGGTTACCCTTATTAGAATTTCTCTTAACATTCCCTTTTTATTATGAATATTTTATGAGTCTTTATTTATTATTTGTACAAAATTAATATTTTATGATCCTAATAGGATGGAAATGAATCAAAAATAGATTCACATTAATTATATTAAAAAATATTATGAATATGGAGTTAAATATTTCACCATGATTGCAACGAAGCATGCTTATGACCCTTCTCAAATCTTTATTCATGTTTATATATTTTTATTGAAGAGAAAGTTTTCCAAAATAGTTGGATGAACATTTGATTTTTCACAGAATAAGTTTTACCTATAAATGTTAGACTAAACTTGTGGATAAATTGAATGTACACACTGATTGGGATGATAATACGTTTTATGGATGGTTTGCTATGAATAAAAGTGTAAATGATTATGGAAATCATATGGAAGAAATATCAACGGAAGTTGAATATGAGATTCATGATTCTCCAAAGTTGTTTTAGAATTTAAATAGTTGTTATAAGAGACAAATATATACTAGTTGTACTAAATATACAAAGTTGTTAACTATTTTTAAGTTATATAATTTGAAATATGGAAGTGGATTGATTGACACCAACTTTACAGAACTACATGGCCTCACAAATGATATGATACTAGAATAAATGAACTTCCTTGTCTAATATATGCTGCTAAAATAATGCTACATTCAATGGGAATGATCTCTTAAAAATATGTGTTTGTCCAAATGATGGCTTATTGTTTCGTAAGGACCATGAATAACTCAAAAAATTACCTAAGTGTGGTGAGAATTGATATAAGAAAGATGGATTGAGTCCTTTGAAATATGTATGGTACATTCCAATCATTCCATGGTTTAGATGATTATATGGATGTTAGGTAACCATGACAAAATTGACATGACATGTAAATGAAATAATTGAGGTTAAAAAACTACACCCTCCATAAGACTCTCCTTAGTTGAAGAAAATTGATTATGAGTATCCTAAATATGGAAATAATACAAGAAACCTATGTCTTGAATTATCTATATATGGATTAAATCCATTTGGAAAACCAAGTAGCACTCACATCACATGGATAGTTATGTTGGGAAATTATGACTTCCCACCATGTTTAATCATGAAGTGAAAATACATTATGTTTTCTTTATTTATATCTGGACTAAAACAACCCAGTAATGATATGAAGGTTTATTTGGCTCTTTTGAACAAAGATATGAAATTGATATGAGATATAAGTGTTACATTGTATGATGCTCATTTAAGTGAAGAATTCACATTGCGAGACATGTGGTATGGGATGATAAATGACTTTTCTACTTATGGAAAAATTTTAGGAAATATAATTAAATGAATGTTGTGGTATTCCATTTGTAAAGAGTGTAGACACTCAGTTCGGTTGAAACATTCCTCGAAGTCTATGTTTTTAGGAAATTAGAAATTTTTACCTCAACAACATAAAAACTAATCATAGATGACTACATTCGATGGTAATATAGACCACGGTACAACACTCTATCCACTAATAGATGATCAACTATAAAATAATGTAAAAGATATTGAATTTGTTTTTTGTAAACAATTTTTTTAAAAACCTTATGAAATCATGTTGGAAAATGTTTTCAATTTTATTTGAATTACGATACTTATTTTTTTGTATGTCAGACATTTTCATGATATCATTAATGTAGAAAAAAATTATTTTATAGTGTTATTGGCATGTTACTAAATGTTCTTGACAATAAAAAATATGACTTCAAGTCTAGGTCGGACATTACTAACATGGGGATAAGGGAAGAGTTTTCCCTGGTGAATGGTGAAAGGCATAATTGTCTTCCTCCAACAGCTTCCACTTGATCCAGACAACAAAATTTTTAGTTTTTCAATTTCCTTAATGGTGTAAAAGACCCAAAGGGGTATTCATAAAATATCAAGAATGTTGTTTCAATGACTAATTTGAAGTTACGAGGTCTAAAATCAAACAACTATCATTGTTTTGATTAAATATTTGATGCCTGCCAATTTATATTTCATTCTACCTAAAAATTTATGTCATACATTAACCATACTCTGCAAATTTTTCAAATCCATATACAATAAATTTATAGACCTGGTGAAGTTTCCAATCCTGAATAAGAATATTTCATTCATATTATCTGAATTAGAGGTGTTTAACCGCCCATAATTCTTTGGTATAATTATACACCAGATGATTCACTTGGTTAAAGAGGTTCAAATATATAGTCTTGTCTATTATAGATGGATATAACCCATTGAATGATATATGAATATTTTTAAATGGTATTTCAAGAATTGATGTCATCTAGAAGGTTGTATTACAGATTGATATATTTTTGAATATGATATTTAATTCTATACCAGTTACCTATTATATGTTGATATCATCGGTCTCCCAAAGTCTTTTCATATATAAAACCTTATGGGCAATACTATTTACAAGAGTAATATTTTTATAATTACCATTATAGAGTAGGATCAAGATCACCATTACATTTTACATAATAGTGTATAGGTTTCTACATTAGTCAAATTCTTAGACATTTAAATCCATCAATGGTTGAAGGATAGATATCAAATACACATAGTTGATAATTTATAATATGGTTTTGATATTATATTTATAATGAGTTATATGAAAAAATGAGTCCAACTATCGAATGAATTTGATGCCTAAAAAGGGGGGAAAATGAAAATGTTACATCTTATACTAGTTTTGTAATTAATGGTTAAATGTTCTATAAAAGGAACAAGTGAATTTAGTACGATGCAAAATAGTGGAGTAATGCGTGTATTGGAAGTGATGAATGTATCTGGTTCCGAGGATAGAAGTCCAATTTTAACAAATATTTCATATTTTTGGCATCATCAAGAAGATATATGAGTTTGATTATACAACATTTCAAGAGAATATTTTCCATTACAAATGGCTTGACAATAAGAATGTAATAAAAGTTGATGACTTGGGATTTGTGAAGGTGAATTTCAGCATGGAAGGGTATAAGTATGATCTATTTATAATGGAATCACAAGCAGTGTAGGTATTTTATGTCTTTGGTTCATTAACCAGGAATTGGTAAATTATCCTATTTGCGACTAAAAAACTATAGGTTAAGTTGAAAATTCCATCGAGTATGACCCTTTCATTGGGAGATGATAATCATTTTAGAGGGGTCACAATGTAGACAATTCCTTGTATGTTATAGGGGACCACAAAGAGGGGATTTGGACCCTCGATAGAGGATCCAAATCTCTTCATCCCTTAAATAAAAAAAGAGATTTCAATGGTAAGGTTAATGTGTTTTTTAACATACTAGTATTTTCTTCATAATAGTACGTGTTCTCTACTACATTTATGTAATATAAATAAAATATTTGATTTCACATGCATATAATGTCTTTGGAACATGATAATGTTACCAATATCAAAGAGAAATAGATAATTAATGATGAAACTATAGAATTATTAGAGGATCGACATAAAGTTGAGGAAAAAATAATGAGTAGCATCACTGTGTTAAATAAAATTATCATGGAAAGGAGAAATGTTATAAAATTTGAGGTTGGATGGAATCAATGTGGTTAACCTTTTAAAAACAATGATTAAATATTCATTAGTTATATTGGGGTCACAATGAGAATTCATGTGACAATTGATATAGATATGAGGAAACATGTCTAGCCTGTAATGAAGGAAACCCTTTGGGAAGATGTTAAGATAATGTTATTATATACTTTCTCCATTTTACCAAAATATTTAGTAATGAAATGCTGATTTACTTTTTGTTGTCCTTTACAAAGTTATTTATTTTAGATGACTTTCATAAGAAATATTTATTAATGGCCACTAGAAAAGCACATAGAGTATTTTAGACACTTCTTACAAAGAATCACCTATGTGATGTTGGGGGGAAGTAAATCCACTCCGACTAATTATATATTTTCACAGTATGAAACATGATACATGGAAATATTTAATTCGTAATAGTGATGAGAAATCATTTCCAGTTAGATTTAGTTGATAATATTTTATTTTAAATTATTTATTTTATCTAATTTGATTCAAAACTATTAATTTATGAAACATAAAGGAGTGATAAAAATAACAAACCTACAACAAAACCAATGTACCCTACCATAATACAAGGATGGGGAATGATTCACTCAAAAAGAAAATGTTATCTATATTAAATCTAAAAAAAATTGTGATATGAAACAACATATATACTTTGTTTATATTCATATTGATTAATCCAAATCTGAATCCACTTACATCCGACATAATGTTATATATAATGAGGCTTATATAAATAAAGAGGGTAAAATAGTTGATAAAAATGTTAAAGAAGAATGAGAACCATGTGTAAGTATGACATAATAGTTATTTATTATGATTTATAAAAATATTATATAAAAACATATATTTATGTTCTTTTGTATTTTTTAAGGTTTATACACAATAATCAATATCATCTATACCTAAAGAAAATCTAATTTTAGTTTCTTTGAAGTGGAAGGAAAAATATGGCAGTATTACAGTTGTAGATTTTGGATTTCCACGTAAAACATATTTCTAGAAGACAAAGTCATAAGGAGACACATTTGAGATGATTGAAGGACTATAAGAATAGATAAGTGATTTGAATGATACTATTGTCTAGACAAGTATGGCAGATCAATATATGTAAAAGTATCAAAGTGAACCGACAATGGAGAAAAGAACAATACTTAAGGAGCTAAATGAACCCACTAGCTTTGAGGCTATCCATTCCCCTCAATAGCCTACCTTACATGTGGTAATCAATTTTTAATTATTCATTCTGATAAATGTTAATCAAACAACAAATGATAACTTTATATTACTAAAATTATGCAGGGTAATGTTTTATGTGAATTATATCTATTGAAACCCATGCATCACCTTATTGTGAGGGGAATAGTGTTTAATATCCTTGGATACATGATACACACCAATCAGCCCTCGAAAGTTCAAATGAGAGTGTGGATTGAAGTCGCTCACGAGCGGAGTGTTGAGCTTCCTATTCTTCTTGAAGATAATGATATTACCTTGTTCAAATATGTTATTTGAACTTTTAGAGAATGGTCGGCTAATCTTATAAATATACAGGTGTTATGCACTTAAAAAAATCTCAAATGAAAACCCTTAATAGTTGATGAAAAAAGGTATAAAATGAGGTATGATATTACAAAAGGGTAAAATGATGGGAATAATAATGTTCGGATCAAGACAATCAAGTGAATCAACCAAGAAGAAAATGGCCTTACAAGATTACCTCCTCCCTGCCAGTTACACTATTTCATATATTAATAATAAAAGTTCATGTAGAAACCACATTCAAAGATAGAAATATTTCATACATTAAATATTAAAAGAACCATTTGGATATTACATAATAGGCGTGGTAAGTTTGGAGAGTATAAATGAGATTATCAAGTCTGAAGGGATGGTAGTTTGAGTTTTGAATACATACATGAGATACATTTTCATAATCTTTTTGTCCACAAAAATTATCTACTATTTTCATTATAGTTAATTACTATTCAGGTATTCTATAGGATTTTCTTTCACAAATATATAAATGGAAAACCTTATGAATATATATTTGGAATCATTAATATCTTTATAATTTCTATGCATGAATTATATTTGGACTTGAAATAAATTAATAAGATAAAAGATGAACTATATGATGAATTTGAGAAGAAAATAAAATATGATAGACCCTTATTGATGCTTACATTACATGGGTAAAAGTCTATAATCTAATCATATAAAATATATTTTTCTTTTTCATTACTTATTTGATTTTGTTTTTTATGAAGCACTAGATGCTGATCAAAATCAATTTCGATACCCCAAATGTTTATTTTTTAGTTCCAATAAATGGATTTCCATCAAACCGACCACACATGATTACTACGGTCAATTTATAATGCACTTAAATTAACAATTTACAGATAAAAAATGAATTAAATGTTTCATTTTTTATTTTAATGATATTTTTTATGATAGGATAATATATAAATATATGATAAATCATGGAAAGAGGTCAGTGACTAAACATAAGAGGCCTACGGATTTCATCAAATAGATATATATTAAGGTATATATAAAAATATTTAACTATAAAGACATATTTTAAAATGATTTACTTATTTTGGATAATTATTATACAGTGTCTGAAGTAATATAATGACAATGATTGTGGATATTATATTTGAAATTTTTTTAAAGATATCATATACCATCAAAAGACTAACATTCCCCAAATAGGTAATTTCTAAATTTAATTACAATTTCATTAAAATATTTCTTAATTGTTTATTTTTATATATTTTCCCAGTACTACCAATATTTTAAACTATCTACATACTCAAAAGTAGAATTAAACTTATTTAGAGATGGGTGGGAAGAGTACATGGTGTCAGAGTGTTTATTTACATCAAATTTATGTGATAACATATTATGTTTGTGATAAAGTATGGGATATGACCTTAGAAATACATTTGGGATGTGAAGAATTAGTATCATAATGATTATATTTCTTTTGACCAATTTCTAAAAGGGTAGTATAATGGAGGGTTACCGTTATAGATTATAAGAAGGTTACTTTCTACTACATATTAGGTATTTTTTAAATAATTTTATCTAATATTTTTATGTTAATTTACATATATTTTTTATCTGAAACCTTTTTATCCTTTTTATAGATATTTTGGAAATTAATTATTTTCTTTAAAATATTTTCAACATGCTATAAAAGAGAGAACATGTTGTTTTCATATGGAAGATAAAACAACATGCTTCCTAAAATGTGATGTAAATCATAAGGATGCATATACAAAAAATTATTATCACACTTGTTTTCACCAAGAATTTTTGAAAGAGACTCTAATATTAAATAGAATCACTCATATGGAAATGGATATTTCTATATTTGAAATAAAATTATGACTTCCCAAAAGATCTATCATGAAATTTTATTTAAACAATATATGAATCATCCAGACCTCAATCAATGGAACATCAATCTGATACACAGTGTTATAGGTATTACTTGAATTGTATGTTCTTATTTCATAATTTACATTTCATTTAAAAACATGGGTAAGATACTTAGAATCAAAAAAACACATCTATATTGTGTTGATACATTATCAAAATGATCTGAAAGTCATCTTTGATGTATAGGAATCAACTGCATCTCAATATGATACACAGTGTGTCTGGTATGTCTCAAATTAATTGTTTTTAGTTTAATGGTAACATTTTAGTTCAAAACACACATAAAATACTCAAAACTGAAAAAACCCCATTCAGATTGTTTTGATGATTTATAATAATGATCCATAAGTCATTTTTCATGTGTATGAATCAACCAAACCTCAAAATGATACATGGTGTTGTCTGGTATCATTCGAAGTGTATGTATTTAGCTTATAATTTAGATTTTAATCAATAAACACACCACACACTAAAAAACCCATCATACAAATTCATACTGTTTTAATAAATTATAACGAAATTTCATAACACATTTATGACATATAGAAATCAATTGAACGTCAATATGAGACACAATGTTCTCAGTAGTACTCAAAGTGTATGTTTTCAGTTTAAAATTCACATTTTAGTTCAAAACACAAGTGACATACTCAAAGCCAAGAAAATCCACTCATTTTTTTTATAATTTATGAAAACTATCCATAAGTCATTATTGACATGTATGAATTAACTGCACATCAATCTTACACACAATGTTTCTGTTGTGACTTGAGGTGCATGTTTTCAATATAAAAGTTACATTTAAGTTTAAAACACACATCACATAGAAAAAACTAAGAAAACAAGATCATATTTTCAAACCTAATAATAAAAATATATAATTCATTTTTGATGTATTAGAATTGACCGCACGTCAATTAGACACATATGTGGTTAGTATGACTCAAAGAAATTTTTTTCAATATATAGTTTTTATTTCAGTTTAAAAAACATAACATAAAAAAAGCTCATAATGTTTTCAAACATTATGAAAAAAGTCCCATAATTAATTTTTGATGTGTAGGAATCTAACGCATATCAATCCAATAGGCTATGTGTCCAGTATGACACAAAGTGCATGTTTTCAATATTAAAGGTCCTTTTTAGTTTAAAATGAACATCACATAGCAAAAAATTTGATAATAACCTCATATTATTATCAGAATATATGAAAAAAATCCATAATACATTTTTGATGTCTACGGATTGACCACACATCAATCCAGCACACGATATGGTTAATATGACTTAAAGTGCATGTTTTCAAAATATAAGCGACATTTTAGTTTAAAAAATAAATAACATAGCTAAAACCAAGAATAAAATATCTTACTATATACAAACATCATGAAATTGATCAATAAATAATTTTTAATGTGTAAAAATTGACAAAACATCAATTCAACACACATTGAGGATGGTATGAATAGATGTGCATGTTTTCAATATAAATTGTCATTTTATTTTAAAACATGTTAGATAACCAAAATAGAGAAAAATAACTCAAATTGTGTTCAAACATTCGAAAAATCATAAAAAAATAATTTTTGACATGTAGGAATCGATCAGACGTCAATCCAACAGATGTTGTGGAAGGTATGACTTGAAGTGCATTTTTTTAATTTAGAAGTTCCATGTTAGATTAAAAATCATGTCACATAGAAAAAACTGAGAAAAAAATATTGTATTATTTTTAAGCAATTAAATAATGGACCATGATATATTTTTTAAATGTATGAATTGACCTCACATAAATATGAAATATTATGTGTCTGAGATGAATTGAAGTGCATGGTTTCAATATAATAATGTCATTTTAATTTCAAATTCCCATCACATAGCAAAAACTAAGAAAATAAGATCATACAATTTTCATACACTATAAAAATTATCTTTACTTCATTTTTTATGTGTAGAAATTTACCATAGAATAATGACAATCAAAATGTGGTCAGTATGAATCGACGTGTGCATTTTCAATATAAAATTTTCATTTTAGTTAAAAATTTATATTACATATCCAAAACTGAGCAAACAAGATCATATTATTTTCAAAATTTAGGAAAATAATCGATAATTAAATTTTTTGACATGTTGGAATCAATTATACCTTAGTTTGGTAAATGATGTTGAAGGTATGTTTTGAAGTGCATGTTTTCAATATAAAAGTTCCATTTTAGATAAGGAATGATCGTATGAGATCATAAGGGGAACAACTTCATCTAGGGTTTCCCCCACCACCCCATCCTCTCATCGGCCTCAGGTGGCTGCCCCACCCCCCCACCATTTGGTTTCTTCCCTATGAGCTTGGCATGAAGTCTATGGAGGCTCCAGGGGTTCGGATCTAGTCCCACCACCTCCTCGTCTTGCATCCCAGTTGAGGTTTTTCTCTCATCCCTACCCTATTAATCATTTGAGCACCATCCACCTTTTATTTTTTTTGTCTCTTTTATAGCTCGTTATAAAGACTGTGGTGGAAAATTTCATGATGGGTCATCGTCGGGGTCATCCTCAGAGGTCTTTTCAGTGTTCAGTGATGGTGCTTCCAACCCTAGGTGGCGTTTCACTTATTCCCTTGTTCTGTAGAGTCCAGATGCTTGCGGGTGTTCTCAGCGATGAAGGGTTTGGGTCTTTTCGTCCTACGATTTTATGGTTGATATCTGGTGAGGGTTCTTGTGCTCGGACGTATTGGAATCACGGTGAAGGTTAGGCAGTAGAAGCCTACTGCGGGGGATTGTGGTGGATTGTGTGGTCTCCTAGAGTAGGTTTGATGGCGGCGTTGGGTTCTGCGATTCTAGTTCGGTTTAGTTTGTTATGTGGCTTTCTTCTTAATTCAGTAGGCTGATTTGTGGTGATAGTTTTGATCCTTCATGTTTTTTGAATTCATGAATTGGTTTGCCTATGATCTGCTTTCTTTTATGGTATGTGATTCAGTTTTTTGTTGTGTGTTCTGCTGTGCTGTCTCCGGTTTAAGGGTCTTGCAGGTAGATCTTCTATAGGGGATACTTCAGATGTGGTTTAGAGCTACGAGTTTCCATCAGATCATTGTTAATAGGAATTGGACGTTTGAGAGGGTATGGATTTTACCATCAGTTCCAGGACCATGCATCTTTGCACAGTATAGTTTGTGGACCAACGATGTGAAGATAGAAGTTGGACTTCAATTTTATTTAATGCTGGGGAGGGGCCTTCCTTTTTTTATTTTCTCCGGTTTTAGGGATTTTGGTCCATTGCGGCATGGTTTATTTTCATATTTCTTTGATGTCTTGGGTTCCCCCTCAACCCTTAAAAGGGGGTTTATGATAATAAATAATAATAATTCTTAGTTAAAAGTTCCATTTTATATTAAAATGTCCACCACATATCCAAATCATGAAATTGAGGTTATATTGTTTTCAAAAATTATAAAAATGAGCCATAATTCATTTATGATGTGTAGGAATTGACCACACATCAATATGAAACATGA
Organism: Viscum album; assembly: GCA_963277665.1. NCBI lineage: Eukaryota > Viridiplantae > Streptophyta > Magnoliopsida > Santalales > Viscaceae > Viscum > Viscum album. Next base: position 1,020,973,641 of record OY728134.1, on the reverse strand, counting down.
TTCGGCCAGAATGACTAAATGTGTATATTTTTAATATAAAAGTGTCATTTTATTTTACAACGTGCATCTCATAGACAAAACTATGAAAACAAGATTGTATTATTTTGAACACTGTAGTAAAATGATATATAGTTAATTTTTTATGTGTAGGAATTGACCACACATCAATCTGACACATGATGAGGTAGGTATGAATCGAAGTATGTGTTTTCAATCTAAATGTTTCAATTAGTGTAAAATGTGTATCATAAATCCAAAACTAATAAAACAATCTCAGATTGTTTCCAAACTTTTATAAAATGATCCATAATTCATTTGTAGGTGTAGAAATTGACCATACATCAATCTAAAAGATGATGTAACTTATATTACTCATATTTCATGTTTTTAATATAGAAGTGTCATTTTATTTTATGATGCTTTTCACATATCCAAAAACGATAAATGAACACATGTTGTTTTCAATATTTTTGGAAATGATACATAATTCATTTTTTATGAGTAGAAATTGATCAAAAATCAATCCAATACATGATGTGGTCGATATGACTTGAAGTGTGTGTTTTCAATATAAAAGTGTCTTTTTAGTCTAAAATGTGTGTAAAATATCAAAAAAATAAGAAAATGAGCATATATTATTTTCAAAATTTAATAAGTTGATACATAATTCATTTTTGATGTGAAATAATTGATTTTATGTCAATGATACACATGATTAAATGATAATATCATTAATATATCCATTAATTATCAATATAATTTATTTTTTGTGGATTATAGAAAATTAAAATTAGAATTTGTTTATTTTTTTTATTTATGGTTACTAAAATAATCATTAATTTTATTGTGGTAAATGTATTTATACAAAGGATGATAAATTTAAAAAGTCTGATTATTTTGACTATGTATATGGGTTGTGATTTTTTTGATTAGTTGTAAATATTAGATTAAAGTGAATATTTCATATGAATATTTTGAATTTAAATGATAGTTCAATGTGATATTTATATTGTATTCTGGTTTTTTTCATATTCATATTCTTTTTTATGTATTCTAATTGGCTAGTTTTTTATTGGGTTGTTGTATGGCTATTTCTGGGATGCAGCTGTGTAGAAGCTAGTATAGCCTTTATCTGTGCTACTATAAACACTGATAAAGGTACCCTTTATTAGTTCTTATTATTATCACTAATAAAGGGGTAATGTATCATTTATTTTTCTATCATAGATAGTGGTCGAGTTATTTTAATAGCGCTTTAGTATTTAACATTTTTATTTATGTTGGAAAATCTATTTTTTCACTCTAAAAGCCCTATCTTTAGAAGTGTGGAGCTATAATGACCAATCAATGTCTCTAATCACATGCTTCTATAATATAAAATTGATTTCAAAACTGCTATAGTGACCTTTTAAATGCTACTAAAATACTTCTACACTTCTAAAATTCCTTGTCAGTGTCACCAGCCAGCTCCACTACAGTGAGTAAGAGTTGTGGTCGAACAAAAAGTGTTTTTGTCTAGTGTGTAGTCCGGGCTTCCAACAGTAAGCTCAATTTCAACCAAATGATCATGTTACACCATTCCAACAATACATATGTTGAACAACATTAAAAACTAAATTCTTTAATTTGTATCTCATCCTAAAATCAAATGATGGGTAGAAAGAACCAAGAAACACATTCTGATGCTTCTCAATGGGAAAGTCCATCCCCTTTCAAAGAACCATCTCAATGATCATCAGTAGGGGAATACTATGAGAAAACAATTGATATCCAACATATTTGGTGTCTTCTTTGGAATTTCAAGTCTAGTGAATCATGCAACAGACATTATACTGAGAAGGATATACGTCTAATACTTCATCCAAAATGAATACGAATCATTGGGACAAGCTTGGAAATATTCATGTCCATGTTAAGTAATTTTCCTCATCATGGAAAGAAATTGGTGAACCAGTTGCATGATTTTTATCATGGAATTCATCCTGAGAGTAATCCATTATTCAATACAGCTACTGGAAATGCATTCATGGAGACAGATCCCAAATATTTGAACACATTAATTCAAAACATTGAAGAATGCATTTTCCATGGTCTGTGATATTTTTTAAGAAGGAAAGTAGGATTGTATCAAGTTGATTCTAATACATTCGTAGCTTTATAATTTGAAGCTCTAAATAAGAGGATAAATAACTATTTATTGAGTCCTCTTGAGCCAGTCTATGTAGTTCAAGATGAATAGTTCCCACACTATAGGGGTCCTCATGATTATTCCATTTGTCCATATAAATCATCTTAGAACAACATATAAAAAATATAAATTCATCAGTTATAATAGATGAAATTATGAAAATAATAACAACACAAAATCATGAAACAATAACCAAATCTTTGTTGGAAAAAACTAATGGCTACTCAGCCACTCAATAAGAGCATGGGTATACCTAGGTTCCCTACTCAATCTACCTTAAAACCTACATTATAATCTCAATGGAAATGGTCTCAACAGACATACCAACCATTATATTATCAATAAGTGAAATACAACGAGCATAAAACTCCCACAAATTGTGCTCTTACTATTGGGACCATGAATTTTGGAGGTTTTTTTAAGATGTTGGAAGTTGTTATGAAATAGTTTATTTTTTTATTTTTCTTATTTAAACATAAATCATCAATGTTTCTTAATATTTTTAACATTTGGATAATGAATAAAATATTTTGGACAAATTAAATTAGAAAAACCATTCTGGATGAATATTTCCTTGATTTTGAAATAATTCAAATGATTTTATTCCATGTTTCTTACAATGTCATAAAATATTGTTTTTAGTGAAAAAAAATCTGGTGATGCTTTATAGATGATAATGTTTCCAACAACATGAGTTATGAAATATATCACGGTCTAATACTATAGTTGGAAGGGGATTAATATTTTTGGTTACACAACGTTCCTTCTACGCAGATCTCTAGATGTTCATCATACATTTTTTTGCTACTATGTGTTTGTGTTTATATATTATTGAGGCACCACAAAGAGTTGTTGCAAAAATTAATAAAGGAGAAATGTTATTTTTTCATTATATTTAGTTTTTGATTGAAAATTTTAATGTTTTTTAAATAGAGGAAATTTCAAAAATTATAATGGAAAGATGCTGATGAATGAAATTAGACGAACTCCAAATCGAACAAATTTTAAATTGAAAAAAATACAATAAAAAGGTCCATTGGAAAATCGTTTTTGTGAAAACTCTATAACATGGACATGTATGAAGTTGTGAAGATGGTGTTAGCTTGGGATGGTCGGATGAATGTTTTGTATAAAAATCATCGGACAGAGGTTGGAAAATGAAGGTAGTGAATAGAGATCTCTAATGTAAGTCATTAGACGGAGGAAGATATTGGGAACATCTTTCAAGAAGTTCCTACAAATTTTTTAAAGGAATAATTCTACAGATAGAATATCTGTTACTAAGTTTTACTATAGAAATTATTATTGGTATAATGTTTTACTATTTCAAGGTTATTAGTGATGGTTTTCATAGTGATAGTAATTTTTATGCTAAAAATATGAACTTAAATGTTCCAAATATTAGGAGAGGGAGATCTGTGATTCTTTCCAATCATGCAGAATGTTCGGTGAAGGTTGTTAATGCCAGAGTTTTTGAAAAGATTCAAGAATTATCTAGAAATCTTGAGAATTATCCAAGAGAATCATATTGAGAGGGATATTTAAATTTTAATTTTTCATTAAGAGGGAATGTAAAATTGGAAACAAACATTTCCCCGAACCATACATCTATAAATAAGGTGAAAGTATGTTATAGAAAATGGATGTGTATTATTCACATGTGAAAAAAGTTGATGTTCTGAATAATTTTCTTCATACAGAGTTATGAGATGAACTTATAAAATCAAAATTTGGAGCATGATTGTTTCAACTAAGGAATCACTTGGTTGAAGAACAATAAGAATTTGGTATTGATAAGAGGTGTTAAGATCAGTTTTAGATGGTATAAGTCACCAGAAAAACGTATATATCAGGTGGAAGTAGACAAACACGGCTCACAAAAGTTGCATTGTTCATTATAAGGAACCTGATGTACATTTCTTGATGGATGGTCGAAAAAAGAAATCCAATGAATAGTGATCCAACATATTTTTATATAGAATTCCAAGATGTAAGTTATTTATTGCTATTGGGAAAGAAGTTGAAGAACATGTTGAATGAATAGAAAAATTGAAGCAGTACAGGCAGTATTATGACAACATTTTGATCATATTTTTGAAGGTTTATAAAAGTTCATAAAAAATATTTATTAGGTATTATTTGTTCAGAAAGCACATGAACATTAGTTTTTATAATTGTGAAACAAAAGTGTAAGGATATTACCTTCTTACTATAACCACATAAATTGAATTGTTTTCTAGGAGATTTTTTGTCATCGGATTATTTACAAACCATGTGAATGACTAGATACTCTTACAGAGCAGTGAACCTTGTAAATTGTTGTTTTTCTATGGAATGTTCTTGCATTATTATTCTCAAAAAAGTTATTACTCTTTAATATAATAAAAAATTTAATTCATAATATAGAAATTAAAAAAACATAAGATCATCGATTCAACCCCTCCCTCTCTCAGTGATCACAAATATATTGTTGGGTCCTTCCAAGTAGTATTAGAGGGAAGGTTTCCTTCATTGACTCTTTATTGAAGTTTGATGAAAATTGAAGTTTTCATGGATGTTCATAATATTATGAATAATAAGGGGATTCAAGGTTTTGATGGAATGAACTATCATAATTGGAAAAATATAATTTTACCTTATCTTATGAACCTTAGTTATGAAGTTATCAAAGTTTCTATAGATTTATTCCCACTTAAAGCTAAGGGACCTTCCTGAACAACTACAAATAAGAAAAATTTATAGAATGATGGGAATGCCAAAAATTCTATAGTTTCCTCACTCTATGAAATTGATTTTCCTAGATTTAATGAATTTGGAATGCCTAAATTCATCTGGGAAAAGTTAGAGACCATCTATGGAGAAAGTATGAATGTAAAGAGGGCAATGATACAAATCTAGAGATAGAAGGATGAAGATCCGAAGTTGTGTGATTGTGAATTTTTAATGATTTCTCTTCAAGGGTAAATGAAATTGTGATCACCATAAGATGTCCTGGTGAGATGTTAGAAGATCCATCCATTATTGAAAAGATATTACGAATTCTTCCTAAAACATTTGATGCAAATTTATCATTATTAGAAGATAGAGATCCTAAAACTCTATCACTTTACTATCCACATAGCACTCTCATCAATTACGAAATGATAAGTGAAAAGTTATAAAGAATATAGGAAATTTTGGTCAAGAATTTTCATTCAAATTTTCTAAGAATGGAAAATCTAAGAATGTTCTTGAATAAGAATAAGTTTGTAACTTTGACACCAAATATATCGTTAGTAATTTTTTTGATAAATTAATGTATTTTTTTCTAAAAAGTTGAAAGGAGGAACAAGAAAGTACAAATGGAAGTTACCACTAAAATATTTTGGTGGTAGATATATTTGAAATTTTGGTATAAATTATCCTAAATGAATGTAAGATTAAGAAATTGATGTAGATGGTAGATGTTTAGGAAGATTCATTAAGAAGAAAGGAAAAAATAATACATGTCTTATCCTATAGAAAACTATAACGATTTATCTAAATATAAAAGGATATTGTTTTACTAAATGTGGTGAAAAAAATATCATTGATGAAGATATTTATAACATTAGTAATGTTGTAGCTGAAAATTTTATTATTGAAAAAATTAATGATAGATAATCCACCAGTGATGTACTTAGTAGTTTAGATCAAGATGAAACTCAGATGGAATTTATATTGAAAATAGAATGGAATGAATATATTGTGAAAATAATAATGTTTGAAAGTGAAAATAAGAATTTGAAAATGGGAAATCTTTCATAAAATGATAAAAAAAATATATTATTGAATAAATATAAATGTTTTTAAAAGATGTTGATAATATGAAAAAAACTGAGGAAAGAAGAACCTCAATATTAGGATTTAAGAAATGTTTAAGGTGAAAGAGGAAGAGTTATAACTTGTTCTAAAAATCCTTATTAAAGCTGAACAAGTAGATATAAATTTTCAAAACATAGTTATAAATGTTGGTAAAAATTCTACGAAACATATACCTAAAAGGGATCAAAAAATTTATCCTCAAAGGTTTATAATAAGAATAAAGATTGTCCTAAGGAAAAGGAAATTTAGAAAACCAAGTATATGTTTATAAAAATAGCAGTGTCAGTAAATCATAAGTTTCTTATGTTATAAAATCTAAACCAAAATTTTCTACTACATGTGATTCTGTTAGGTATGAAAATAAATATAAGATGAAGAATAAAATATAAGGAGGTAACCAAAACATTGGTGTGTAACTAATTACCAAAGAGGAAGGTGAGAAAGTTGATTAATAAAAGAAACATAACACTGAATAGTATTTAGTTTCAGAGGAAGATATGATTTTTAAGCTTAATGTTATAATTGTGGTGGATTTGAGAATACAAGATATATTTTTTGGTTTAATCAAAAAGGTTATATAAAATCCAAAAGAATTTTGATGAAAAGATTGAGGGGGAATTAACCCACTCAAAAGAGACAACCTGATAAAGTAAGTATGAAGATTGAAAAGAGATTCCAACCTTTGAAAACTATTTGTAAAAGATGGTATCCACCTATAAATCTTTAAAAAGGATGTCTTGTTATGATACTAACACAACAATGTTTAGAAAAAAAACCACATAATTTATTTGAGATGAAATAAAAAGCCAAGGAAAAAAGACTTAGTTGTTGAAACTACTCTCTATTATACTAATTGAGAATGAAACAAAATTTTGGATATCAGATGTTATTTACACATAATATGATAAGCGAAGTTGTTGAATACTATAAAATATTTTAAATAAGGTATAGGGACTTTTGGAAATTGTGAGTCACTCAGAATCAAAGGCACTCGATATTCTATCATTGAGGAAGAAATGTAAAAATCTAAATGATCCTTATTCTTTAAAGGGTTAAAACACAATTTGATAAGTGTTTCACAACTCAATGATGATGGTAAAATTTTTTATTTTAGATAATTTTTTTTGTTTTTAATAGTATATAAGATGGGAATGTTATTATGAGAGGCTAATAAATAAATAGAAACTTGTTTCAAGTTTGTGATTCATGAAGTTCATGATATCTGATCATGTTGGAACAAAATAAGTTGTGTCACAAAAGGATGATGAATATGTTTCAAAAGAAATTAATCAAGATTACAAAGGATATAAGTATTCATGATATTCATGATATGATAATAAAAATAGATTTATTTGATCCATTTTCCATAAAAGGAAGATTAAAAACATTGTGCACAAGAAGTTTGAGATGCATTCATCCAATCCCACAGAACTCATACACTTTGATATTTTTTGTTCCATGAGTAAGCAATAAAAAAATGGATATAAGTGTTTTATACCCTTCATTGAAAACAAAAATCTTATTAACACTATTATATTTTTAAAACAAAAATTAGAGGCTCTCAATTTGTTTTTTAGGTTCAAGAGAAGTGTAGAAAAATAATGTGGATGTTCTATTAAGTTAATTTGAACGGATAATGGAGGTGAATATACTTGTTGGAAGTTAAAATAATATCTTTAAAAGAATTTAATTTGTCATGAGTCTAGTATACCATACACACCTCAGTAAAGTGATGTTGCTGAAAGAAAATAAATCGGTTTTTTGGAGATAGAATGAATAATGTTAATCGAACATGATACTTCTAATTATTTTTAGAGGGAAGCTAACAGACAGACAATTTATGTTTAAAATCAATTTTTCTATATATTAAACTCTAATATGACTCTATATGAGATATTTTATGAAGAAACTGCAAGTTTTAAGCACTTGGGTGTTCAAAAGTACTGGATTTATAAAAGTCAAGGGTGGAAATCTTGGGGTTTTAGATTAGAGAGTTGTTGATGGAATCTTTCTAGTCTACCCTCATAATGGTAGATGATATAGGTGTTATACTAATGTGATGGGATAAATAGTTGATTCTTTAGATATGAAAGTTCATGAAATATCTGATAATAAATTTTCTCAAATAGTTTCAAATATGAATGCAAGGTAAGATGAGGAGGTTATAGTTAAACAATTTGAAAAGGTTCCCAATGACAACAACAATATTAAAACTGCTCAAGATGAATATTTTAACTCATCTACGTCAATTTATGATGAAATATTATATTCATCTCATCCTAGGATGAGGAAAAAAATAAAAAATTCATAAAATTATTGGATATCAATGAAAATATATTCAAACCAAAATATCATCAATTTTAGTATCACATAATCCCTTATCTTTACATGTTGAGAAAAAATATGTTGATAAAGATTTAGATCATTGAGAGTTGATTGATATTATGAATGAGGATTTTTATTATATTGAAAATAATGTTTTAAGGGAAATTATAACCAAAAATAATAATAAAAAAGTTATTGGTACAAACTGCGTGTTTCAGAACAATTTGAATGATAAATGTGATGTGATAAGAAATAAGGCACAACTAGTTTTTGAAGGTTACTCACAAATTAGAGGAATTTATTTTAATGAAATATTTTCTCAGTTAAAAATATTAGAAACTGTCAAAATATTTCATTCTATAATTTCAAAAAAAAAATAAAATTTTATAGATGGATATAAAATCATCTTTTCTTAATAGATATCTTGATAAAGAAGTCTATATAGAACAACCTTGTGGCTATGTGATTGGGAAAGATTAATTCTTTTTGTGCATGTTGAAAAAGACTTTATATGGGTTGAACCATGATCTAAGAGCTTTGTATTCAAAATTGGGAACTTTATTAAAAAAATTGAGCTTTAAAAAGTAAATAATTGATAGTAAAATCTACATAAAATAAAATCAAGAGGTTTCCCTAATTTTGACAGTTTCTGTTAATGATATCATATACACAGTGAATGATGAAGAAACTTGTGAAAAGTTATATGGGGTGATAAATATTCTTTTTGAGATGTTTATATTGGGAGAAATGAAATACATTATTGTCTTACAAGTCTATCAAAAGAATAAATATATATTTATATCTTAATAGAATTATTCAAAGGAACCTGAAAATTTTTTTGGTATGGAAGAGTCAAAGATAGTTTCAACAATAAAATTAGGGGGAAATGTTTTTTCTGAAGATAGTGAAGGAAAAAGTGGTGGATCCTAAGTAATATAGAATTTTGGTTGGATGTTTATTATATGTAATGAATTCATTGACAGATTTAGTGTATGCTGTTATAAATTGTTTGTAATACAAAATTGGACATAAAGAATTTCATTTTTATGGCTGTAAAAAATATCAAATATATAAAATGCCCAAATGATTTTGGGTTGAAAATTGATAGTGTATGAATGATTGATTTGTTTCATTATATAATTACAGATTGGGTAGAAAGTCTTGATGATGAAAAATAAACATTTGGTGGAGTTTTTTTCTTGGGAGAAAGATGTATTATCTATCAAAAAAAATTCCATAACTATCAGTATATTTGAATTTCAATATGTTGCTTCAAATCAAGCTAAAACACGAATTATATGGTTGAAGATATAGTTGGAATACTTGAATATTGATATAAAGTTTCACCTTCTCTTGGGTTTTGATAATAAAATAGCTATAAATCATACTAAAAATACATTCAAAAATTATCATTGAAAGAAAATTGATATAAAATAATACTTCATCATAGAAAATGTATAGAAGAATGAATTGAATTATATGTTTGTTCCTAAAATAGATAAAGCTGAATTTATTTTCACAAAACCAATTTTAAAGTAAATATTTCACAAGATAAGGTTGATAACGAGGGTTTAATATCCCTATATTCAATTATAAGGTATGTAATATCCATTCCCTCTTCATCTAATCTTTGGATAGTATTTTAAAGGGGAGAAATTTTTTGTAAAGTAAATATATCCATTGGCATGTGTTTTACCTTTTAACAAAAGAATTCATTTTGGGGGAGTTCTTAAATAGGTTACGTTTTGATTTCAGTATGTGTGAATGTGTAAATTGTTTTAACCGTTTGTCATATTAGATTTAGAAATAATGTTTCTTACAGGTTGATGTTGTTTTTTTAATAGAAATCTTAAGTGTAAAAAGATGTTTCCTAAAATGTGTATGAAGAATTATCTTAAGTAATTTCTTATAGAGAGCATTGTATTATTACTTAAAGATTATTTTTTCCTACACTGAGTATGCCCATGTAGGACTAGAATTTTATGGTATATAATACAATTCTTAAGTTATAATGTTTCATTGATTTATGTTCCTTGGCAGAGAAAAAAATCCAAAGGGGGAGATTGTTTGGACTAGGATGTTTAGAGGTGTTTTTTAAGATGCTGGATGTCGTTATGAAAAAAGATAATAAATTTTAGTCTTTTTTAAAAAAATAAATTGTAATTTTTTTTAAATTTCCAATAATTAGTGAATGGAAAAAATATTATGGATTAATTCCAAAAGATAGACCATTTCAGATGATTATTTCCTAGATTTTTTAATATTCTAAATGATTTTCTACTATGTTTCATACAAATTCATCTGAATTTTTTTCAATAAAATAAGATCTTGTGATGATTTTTTTGTTCATTTTTCCAACATCATGAGTTATGAAAGATATCACAATCCAAACATTTAATATAATCGATGAGAAATTCGTTTTTATGTAAAAAGATCTTTCTACAGATATCTCTTTATGTTCCATGGATAATGTTTCGGCTGAGATGAGTTTGTGATTGTAAAGTGTTAAAGCGCTATGAATGATTTACTTGCACAATTCCTAAAGGAATAAATATTTTTTATTCATGATAGAATGTTTTTTATAGAAATTTGTGAATTTTGGGGAATATAGGAAATTTGTTAAAGTGCAAAGAAAGATGATGAATAATGGAATCAAACGAAGTCAAAATTGTACGAAGTCCAAATCAGATGAAATATAATCCGAAAAATTCATCAGGTGAAGTCCTTTAGAAAAACTATTTAATAAAAATCATATCACCTGGACATGTATGAATTTGTCAAGAGGAATCTTTTTCAGGATGAAAAAATTAATGTTTTTATATAAATCATCAGACAGAGGTTTGTGAGTGAAGTAAATGAAAAGAGAGCTCTGATGCAAGTAATCAGATAGAGGAAGAGTTTTGGAAAGTATTTCAAGAATTTCCCATTAATTTTTTAATGGAATAATCAAATAGAGATTCCCTGGATGAAATATTTGTTATAAAGTTTTACCAAATAAATTTTCATTGGCATAATTTTTTATTAGTTTAAGGTTCTTTGCACTTATTTTCATAATGATACTAAATCTGATGATGAAAACCAAATATTAATAGTACCAAATATCCTGAGAATGAGATACATGATTCTTTATGTGTTTAAAGGATGTTTGTTAAAGGTTTTGGATAATCAAGTTTATGAGAAGATTCAAGAAATATCTTGAAACCATTTGAATAATCCAAGAAAATTATATTGAGTATGTGATTTTAATTTTGAATTATCATTAAGTGGGAATGTAAAATTACAATCCCCCATTTCCCCCTACTGGCGCATCTATAAATAGGGTGCAAGTTTAGTATAAAAAACAGAAGTGTATTTTTCCCTTGTGAAATTTTTTGAAGTTTTGTAGAATTGGATTCATACAGAGATGATGAAAGAACATCTGAAATACTAATTTTGAGTAGGAAGTTTCCAACCAAGGGATCTCTTGGTTGATGAAGAAAAGGAAGTTTCTATTAATCATAGGTGTTGGAATCAAAAATAAAGTACATAAGTCAACGAAAAACCTTTTATATTATCTGGAATCAGATAAAAAAGGAGTAAAAAAGTTATATCAATCATCAGAAGGCACAAAACAGACTTTTCAATACGGATTATTAGACAATGAAATTTAATGAACAATGATCAACTAGATTTTTATATGGAAGTCCAAGATAGAAGTTATTACCTTATACTGGAAAATAAAGTGTAGAAGTTTTTTTCTCAAGGAAAAAAAATAAAAAATGTAAAATAAGAATAGTGACAACATTCTAATCCTTTTGGTGAAAGTTTCTAGAAATTAATACAAAATATTGTTTTACATATTATCTATATAGAAATCTCATGCACTATAGTTTTGATAATAGTGCAATGAAAGTGTATGTATATTACCTGATTTATATAACCACATGAAAAGGATTTTTTTCTACTGGATTGGGTGGTATTATATTATTTCCAATCCATTCTAAGGACTATATACTATTACTGAATAATAAACCCTGAAAATTCTTCTATTATTATGGAATGATCTTATGTATTTCTCCTCAGAACATTCATGCTCTATCATAGATGGAAAATGTTATTTCAAAATAATGAAATTATTAAAAGGTATGATCACATATTCACACTCTCCCACTCTTATTGATCACATAGATGTTGTTGTGTCCTTTCACCTAATGCAGCTCAAAGTCTACAAAATTTTGGAGAAATCCTAGAAAAACTCACACTGACCACTCAATCATAGGTCAACATCTAACAGAAAGAAAACCAAGAATTAAAAACGTTAAAAAAATATCTATGAGCTTCAAACCAACATTTACATGGTTTTTTCCATTACATAGAAAATCAATTGGGCCAACTAGCTGCACAAATTCTTGACCAACAACAAGGAAATTTTCCTGGTAACACAAAGGTAAAACCAATAAAAGAATAAATTTTTTTCATGTTACAAAATGGTACATAGTTTCTAGAGCACCAAATTATTTCTTCTCAACCAAAATTAGATACACCCGCACCCACTACTGAGGATGGTGATTCCATAAATAAATAAATTTAAGCTAAAAAGGGAAGGTCAACACAACCATGTGGAATCTGAGGAATCCAAAAAATAATGATAAAAGGAAGGTTTTAGTGAAAGATTCAATGTTTACACCCCAAATCCTCCATTAACAAAAATACTGAAGAAAATGATGTTAAATGCCCAATTTTTAAAATTCATGGAGATGTTCAAGAATATTCACAACAATATTCCATTTCTGGAAGCCATCACAAAAATGCCCCAATATAAAGATTTACCAAAGATATTTTTTCCAAAAGATGAAAACATGATTATGAGGGAACTAGTTTAATGCATGAGGAATGTTAAAAAGTCATTCCCATATCCATACTTGTAAGGGTCCATATCTATGTGGATTGAACCTTTGCATGTTTCCAAAGATCGATGTGCTCGGAGGAGGCTCGAAAGATGTCTAGAGAAGTTTAGTCACTATAAGATGGAATTAAGGATATTTTATGTCATGAAACACTGTTACACAACATCAAATAGGTTTTCACTATGTTTAATAATTTAGGGATTGAAAAATAAAATAAAGTGAAGAAGTGATTGGGTTTTCAGCAGAAACCAACCCTGAGTAATTACACAATGTGAAAGGAGATTAAACATCACGTAATCCCCTAATGATGTGTCTTTTAAAAAAAATAAGCTGCTCGGGTTATCAAACCCTATGGCTACAGATCCCCTCCCTCTTGACTCGAGGTGACCCGGTGACTCTCTCTTCAACATTTTGGAGATCCCTTCGATTAGAATCAATCGTGGGCTTCCATATTTGATCTGTAGCGATCCATCTTCGATTCAAGGTATTATCTAACTCTATTATTATGTTTTCATTGATATTTTTCCACCTATCTCTTTTAAATGGGGTGGAACATGATCTCTAGTGTTTACAATGTGATTTTCTTGGTTTTGGATTGGTGTAGTGATGTCTCGGCATTCGCATATGGATGCAGACCTTACGGGAGTGGTGATTGGGATCTGTTGCATTGATCCATTCTCATGATGAGAATGTCAAAAAACTTTTAAGGTAGAGGATTTGTTTCTTATTTTTTTTATTTATGTGAAATTTTAGATCTATCTTGATTTAGCCCCATGGATCGCAATGAAATTGGCCGAAAAAATACTAGAACTGGATTAAAGAATTGATATCAATCACAAAACAATGAGGGTGATTTATACCGTGAGAATGGTTTTCCTCTTGATTTTATAGACATTGTGATATCTATGATATTATTGGATTATTATACTTTTCTTTATGGTAATTGGTAAATAAAGTAGAGCCAAAATTAATTGTTAATTAATTGGATAAATGGTTAAAGATGCATTTTAATGAATCTGGTTATGTTTGTTGTAATTTGATGATACCAAAATTGATACAGATATTCATGTATAATTGAATTAGTTAATGAACCTGAATCATGTTGATTCTTATTGATAAGGAATTGAAGGAATGATTAAATTAATTTCTTAATTAATTTTTGATAGTTGTGATAGATTGTTTCTTAGGTTACTCATAGTTTGAACCTGAATATTGAATTTGTTAATTCAAGATGGAATAAAGAACCAGTTGTGAGATAAAAGATAACAACTTTGTAGGGACCGAGTTTCCCTAATACATATATAGGTCGAGTGGCTTATGCTTTGGAACTATTAGATATCATTGTGTGGGAAGGCTGAATGCATTGTTTTAGGGTCAAGATCTCGGTTGCTTGTTTGTTTCCTACTGCTTGTGATGTGGTGTGATATTGGGATGGTTGAGCATGGAAGGGTTATAATGGTTGTGTGGTAGGGATCCCTAGATGTGATGTGATCCATGGATGGATGAGCCTGGAGGGATGTTGTGGTGTGAGGGGTGGGGAGGCCAAGTTTTTGTGGCAGTAGTTGACATCAGGAGTGGAAAGATCCATCGGTTTATGTATGTATTGTTGGGGAGGACACCAGAGATGATAGAATGGGTTGAACCTGGGCTAACCCATTGATATAGAAGTTGTATGATTACCGAATCTGTTGTTTATTTATCTTATTTACGTTCCCCACTACTTTAGGAATCTAGTTTTTCTTATTCTTCATCCAAGGGTGGCGATGACGCGTGGGGTATGCCATATAATTTTTGTTTTTAGATTCTTATGGTTGGATGGGTCTACGCTTCTACTATAGGTGGAAAAGACTCTATGTATAGTTCATCTACTCACTGTGTTGATCCCATTGTGTTTGGTAGCTTATAATATTTTTCTAGAATACATGGAATTATGGAAAGTGGTAATGTTGTTAAATAAATGAATGAATGATGTTCATCCCATGGGGATAAATCTGGTTGGGATGCAATACTAAGTATATAATTTCGAGAAGCCATGGAATTGGTTTGGTTATTCCTGAAGGTCATGGAACCTTTTTTTAATGTTGATGAAATGAAATATGGAATTCTTTAATGATTAATTAATTGTTGAAGAATTAATTAACATAAATTGAAACTGATAAAAATGGATAGAGTAGAAAAATGTTACTCTTTAAATGGTTGTGTACTTATAGGATATCTAGTATTAGCAGCAGCATTTAAGAGTCTGAGAGATGTAAGCTTATATTGATTTTGAGACAAGGTTATTCTCATAGTGTGGCTGTGATATATTATGTGATGCACATTTTTTTCTCTTTTCTACTACACTCTATCAGTTAGGGTGACTAACACCCCAGGGATTATGAGCCTTGGGGGTGTTTTTTCCATCATCCTGGTGGGAGGATGGATGGCTGACTACCCCCTTTCGCTCCACTCTATTCTCTTGGTGGTTTCTTGTGATGGTATAAACAATTGTTAGTTTTCCCCATATATGTTTGTATAGGGATGTAATGGCTTGCGGTTATTTCACACACATGTATTCTAGATATAGTCTTCTACAGACTACTATAGGTCTAATGTGTATCAGTTGTGATGGCTTGAGCATCCTTAATCGGTGAATGACCTATAATATCTTGATGTATAATATATGATGTATGATACATGTTATTTAGGATGTGGAGGATCCTAAAAAATTCCTAGTTACATTTCATTATGTGGATGTGATAGTGTGTTTCACAAGGTACATGCTTTGGTTCTTCTCTCAGGTGTCTTTGGGACATCCTTTTTGGAGAGAGATTCTCAGGACGTGTGACATTGTGGAAGAGCATAAAAACATTGGGGAAGAGGTAGCAAGGTACCCTTGATATTTTTTATTATATTATATGTTATTGTATGTGTTACATGGATATAGTTTCCATGGTGAGGTTGAGAACTTATTATTCTTATTCAGGTGATGAGATGGTTTCACTTGTCATTCACTGTGATTTAGCATGATTTCCTTAATTTTGCATGAGAGGATCAAGGGAGAATCCTACTGAGTATATTATTATACTCACCTGACATTATATAAACTATTTTTAGGTCAATTGAAGTAGGTTTTAAATCAATTTGGTCACTACTTGATTGGGGTTTTCAGGAGCTATTTGGGCTTTGTGGTTACTATCATTTTACTTCCTTTTGGTACTTATAGTTTTTCAATTAATTTTTATTAGTTCTTGCATGACATTAAATATCATTACTTAGTCTTTATTTTATATCACTGAATGAGTAGGATTAGTTTGGTTTCTATCTTATCTCTCTCTTCTTCATGTGTTCTCTTAGAGGTTAATGTATCACATATGTTTGTTTAATATACCCTTGGTGCTAGTCGCTAACCCAGGGCCTACTGGAGGTAGGACTCAGGGTCACTATCTATGTTCTCCCAGTGACATCCTATGAGGGTTACACTTTTTGGGGGAGCTGGTCATGACATAGTTATATCAATGGAAGGTAGGTGGATAGGATGGATTATGGAGTTAGGCACAGGTGATGTTTCATGGGTTGTTAGGGAAATGGTGTGAGCCAAGTTTTTCAATTGTTGTAAACTCGGGAGATCAGCTGAGATATGGGTATTTAGGGTTCCATGTGATCAGATGCATGGACTTTTAATCTTATAGTGGTTACTAAATGAGTTCATACTTGTGGATGTGTGTAGACCTAGTAAAGGATAATACATCATTCTTCTTTGCGCCAGTATTTTAAAGGATATACCTTAGGATATGTTAAACTAGAATGAATAAATGAAAACAATTAATTAGTGTTGAAGTCTTATATATTCCACGTTTAGGAGCTATAAATGTTTTTTTTTAGCTATGGGACTTGGTGGAGATCCTTGTTAGGTTCACAGAGAATACATTCCATAGTTTGTGCCAGTAGAACGTCATAGATTGGAGGTCGATGATGAAGACACTTAGAGAAGTACACTCCAAGAGTTTCAGCGCCAGAGTCTGCCATGGTATGAGGTATCCATTTCAGAAAAATTCACAGAACAATGGTTGGAGGAGGTTGATATAGACTTTAGTTCAATTCATGCTTGGAAGGAGCACTGGGTTTAATTGGTTCTTACGATGTTGTGTAGGGAAGTGAGGCAGTGGTGGATCTTGTTCCTTAGATACCATGAGGAGTTGAAAGTCTCATGGGAGAAGCATTGAGACTAGTTCCGAGCCTGTTTTATTTATTCAACCATAAAGGTGGCCAATCGATAGGAGCTACTTAACCTTTCATTGGGTATCTCCTTTGTATGAGAGTTTAGAATCAATTTCATGAATCTTCTGCAATATGATTCAGACTTTTTCAAAATGATGAGGCTAGGTCATGGAATTTTGAGGAGGCTTTGCATCTAGAGAACTAGTACCAGGTCACCCGATTTATATTATTGACATATATTGAGGTGTTTCCAAGGGAAGAGGTCATTGAAATGACAGTATCTATAATTGTATCATCATGAGAGAGGAGTCATCATGATTCATCATGAAGTAGAGTTGTGGTCTGAGGATCCCAATTGTTAGGATATAAGTGTTTTTGGATTAGACACATGTTTTTATTATAGAAACTGAGGTCATTCGTGGAGAGATTTCCCGACCTTTTTGAGTATTTATCATGTGCCAGGTGTTCTGCTTTAGGTCATCCGTTAAGGAAGTTTCAGCTGAGGCATCAGTAGCAGGTTGCACATATTTTGGATTATTAGAGAGAAGATGGTGTAGGCAGAGGACAGTCCCGAGACACTCCGCATCCTCATAGAGTAGAGTGAAGTCATGGAGGTGGTCACTAGTTGGGTCAAATATGTTGTAGAGTAGGTGTTGGTAAGATTCATGATTTTGCATTGCTAGTTTCAAGAGATCCAGAAATTGTTCAAAGTACCCTTGGTTTTTTCTACTTGTTTGTATGCCCCATTTGATTAAAGAGTGACACACTCCTTCATATCATCTACCCTTTTCCATGCTTTGGGGATTGAGGTAAATAGTCTTACAGTGACCTTGGTGTAGACTACTCAAGTTGGAGGTTGAGATAACATGTTTGACGTATGTAGATATTTTTATCTACTGATGGGAAAGAACCGCTCTTGGGTAGATTTCTTAGATTTACGGATATAGAAATATTATTTCATCCCTATCATGGATTCTTAGTATTCAATGGAGGCTATCATGGATTTCCTCGGGATAAAGGTTGTGTTCTTCGATGTAGATAGAGAGACGATAATATTTTTTGGAAAGAGATTCCCTCATATGGGTCATAGTTGAATTCCTTCCATACCCTCCTTGGTGGATGATCTGATGTTGAGTTCATTAGAAGTCTAGAAGGTGTATTTTACAAGGTTCATAGAATAGTACCATGATTTCTTTCTAAAGTGGTTATAGCATTACCCCCTCGATGAGAGATCAGGTTTGGGATTGAACTATAACTATGTGTGTCTCCTATCTCAATTTCTCTATATAGGATAGCACCCTATCAGTTGAAATAGCTACATATACAGCATGATAGTTTTCTACGGTATGGTTTTATTTGGCCGAGTGTGTCACTATGGGGTGCACTAGTTTTGTTCATAAAGAATGATGATAGAATTTTGCAGTTGTATGTCACTTATCATCACTTGAACCAAGTGAAAGTGAAGTATTGATATCCTCTTCCAAATATTGATGACTTATTCGATCAAATGAAGGGTTAATGTTGGTTTTCAATGATCATTTTTTGGTCAGGGTATCATCAGATACAAGTAAAAGATGAGGATATTCCAGAGACTTATTTCTATTGTCGTTAGGGGTATTACGAACTTGTTGTGATACATTTTACTGTAACAAACTCTCTAGCTACGTTCATGGGGTTAATGAACATTGTTTTCTATGAGTTCTTATATAAGTTCATGGTGGTTTTCATTCAATACATCTCTGTGTACAACACATCCAATGTGGAGCATGAAGAGTATCTACATGTTGTTTTGAGAGTTCTTTGTCATGAGAAGTTGTTTGGGAAGTTTTCAAATTTGAGTTTTGTGCTTGAGAAGTCTATTTCATGGGGCATGTTTTATCCCAATAGGGAGTAGATGTTGATCAATCAAATATATAAGTATTTCTTTCTTAGGAATCACCCAAAAAAGTGGAAGATGTGTGAAGTTTCCTTGGTCATGTAGGCTATTACAAGAGGTTCATAGGTAATTTATCTCAATTTGAGACTCCTCTGGTAGAGTTGACCAGAAAAGATCAGGTTTTTTTTAAGGACTGATCTGCATCAGGAATATTATGTGCCTCTGAAAGAGAATTTGGTCAATGCCCTGGTTCTTTTTCTACCTATAGAAGGAGTTCAGTTTGAGGTTTTTGGTGACACATCACATCTTCAGTTGGGCTATGTGTTTGATGCATCAGTGATCAAACATTTCTTATAGGTCTTAGAAGTTACATCCTCTTGAGCATAACTATGCCACCCACGATCTTGAGTTTGCAGCCATGGTGTTTTCCCTGAATTTTGGGAGACATTACCTCATATGAGATCATTTTTTGGTCTTCACTGATCATAAAATCTTGAGGTATATTTTCTCTCAGCATCACTTGAACTTAGTACAGTGTCAGTGGATAGAGTTATTATAGGATTATGACTTTGAGATTTCATATACTCCTATAAAAGGGAATGATGTGGTGGATACATTGAGTATGAAGTCACGCAATGATGAAGTGTGTGAATCAGGTGATTCTAAGAGAGTGGTGGAAGAAATTTCAGAATTACATCTAGATCTGGGAGATGTTGGGGGTAGAGGTTGCCTTTTCAAGATGAAGGTGACATCATATATTGGGAAGTTGGTGGAGGAATCCTAGTTGGTGGATCTTGATGTGAAGGTCTAGAGATACTGAGATGATTATAGTGAGGCCCCTAATGGTTGTTCTAAATAAGAACAACACTTAGTGTTGTTTCAGGGAAGGCTTTTTGTTCCTTTGGTGATGCCTGATATGGTTCTTAGAGAGTTCCATAGTTCACCTTTGGTAGTACATCCTGGCGTGAAAAAATGTACCAATCATTTAGGGGAGAGTTTTGGTTGCCTGGGTTGAAGTGTACAATTATAGAAATTGTCTCGGTGTTTGATCTTCCCGAGGGTGAAAACCAAGCACTGTGTTCATAGTGATTTTTCTATATTTGTTCTATTTTTCATAGTGGAAGTGGGAGGAAATATCAATGGAATTTATTCTTGGTTTACCTCGAGATCAAGGATGTTGTGATTCTATATGGGTGTTAGTGGTTCTTTTGATGAAATCATACCACTTTATAGTGATCAAAGAGTTGAGATCATTCATGGTTTTGTTGAGAAAGTATCTTGAGGAGGTGGAGAGACTCCACTGGGTACTGAGGAATAATATTTCGGGTCGACATCCCAGTTTTACCTCCATGGTGTGGAGAGGTCTCCAGTATTCTTATGGTTATCAACTATGCCTTAACATTGCTTTTCATCCATGGATGGATGGTACAACAGAGTGGACCATACAGACTCTTGAAGATATGTTTCACTCTTGTGTCCTAGAATTTTGAGGTTTGGGGATGACGAACCTGCCCTTGGTAGAGTTTTATTAAAAAACATTCACTAAAACATTGGCATAGCACCGTTTAAAGCCATATATGGCCGACAATTTGATTCTCTATTTTACTAGACTAGGGTCGGAGAGTCGGTAATTGTTAGGTTGGAACTATTATAGAATATGACCGAGATAGTTCAGGTGATTTGTGTGAGGATGAAAGTATTTCAAGATCGTCATAAATCCTATGAAGATCATAGGAGGAGACCTATGGAGTTCATCGTTGGGGATCATGTGTTCCTAAAGGTGAATACCCATCGTGGGTAGATAATGTTTGGTTAAGGGATTAAGTTTTCTCTTCGGTTTGTTGGGCCTTTCGAGGTGTTGGCTCATGTTGGAGCTATGGAATATCAGATAAAGCTTTCACTGTATATGATCCAGATACGTGATGTTTTTCACATGTTACAACACTATCGGTATCTTCATGAAGACTCTAACATCATCGATTGGGGAAAGATCCATATTGATGATGACAAAACCATTGAGGAGTGGCCTATAGAGATCCAATACTTCCTGGGGAAGGTGTTGTACAAGAATTCTATAGCCATGTTTCATGTCTTGTGGTAGTATGATGGTGTGTTAGAGGGTACATGGGAACATGATTCTAAGATACACACTCAGTACCCCGAGATGTTTGATGTTTATCTCTTCTCTTGTAATGCAGTTTGTTTTGTTTTTTGTAGAAATTTTTCTAGTTTATATGATGGATTTATCTTATTTCATGTTGTGGATTTCTCTATTTTTAGAGGTACCTCCCCTGGGATAGAGTTTAGTATCTAGTTGTGGTTGTTTCAAGGTTTCATGTTGTTCCTTAGATTAAATGGTTGAGGTCCTGTGGTGGCATGATCTTTGAGAGAAATATATGGGGTGGTTGTTCGAACAACCCCTTTTTTATTTACTCTCTAGGTTGGTTTTGGAATCTCAAGGATGGGAATTTTTTGAGATTTATCAAGGTAAGGTCCTAGATCTACATGGATGAACCCTTTGAGTGTTTCTAAAGAATGAGCTACTCAGAGAAGGGTTAGAAGAAGTCTGGAGGAGTTCGGTCTCTCGAAGCCAGAACAAGGGATCCTTCATGTCATGAAAAACTATTACACTATGTTAAAGATGGATTTATGACATGTAATTGTTTGGGGTTCAAAAAATAAAATAAATTTTAGAGGTGATGGTTTTTTGTTGGAAACTGCCTCAAGGTGTTATAGGAAGTAAAAGATGATTACACGTCTGGTAATCCCCCGATGCTATATGTTTTAAAAAAATTCATCTACTCAGTTTTTCAAACCTTAAATTTTTATCTCCACTCCTTCTTGACTATATTAAATGTAATTACTCTCACTTCAACATTTTTTAGAACCCTTCAACGGGAATCCATCTTGGGCTTCCATCTTCGATCCATAGAAATTTTTCACTGATTCTAGGTATGATCTACCTCTATTCTTGTAATTTCTTCAATATTTTTCCTCTATTTTCTCTTTTCCATGTGATGGAACATGATCTCCCATGTTTCTAATGGGGTTTTATTTGTTGTAGGATGGTACGGTGGTGTCGCGGAATCCTCATATGGATGCAGACCTTATAGGAGAGGTGATCGGGACCCGGTGTGTTGATACATTCTCATGTGAAGAACGCCAGTGACCTTTTTAGGTAGGGGATTAATTTCTTATCTATTTTATTTTCGTGTAGTCATAGATATATCTTGATTTATCTCCTTGAATTTAAATGAAACTGGCATAATAATTACTTGAACAAGATTAAAGAAATGGTATCGATATCCATAACTATGATGTTTCTTTATATCGTGATAATGGTTTTCCTCTAGATTTTTTAGATATTGTGATATTTATTCCATATCAGGGTTAACATATTTTTCTTGATAAAATTTGATAAAGAACTTAAACCTAGAATTAATTGTTTATTAATTTTCTAAATCATTAAAGAGGCATGTTTAATGGATCACTTTGTTGTTGTTGTCATTTGATGATAATCAAATTGATAAAGATATGCATGTTTAATTTAATTGGTTAATAAACTTAAACCATGTTGATTCTTGGTGATAATGAATTAAAGGCCTGATTAAATAAGTTGTTTAATTAATTTGGGATAGGTGTTATAGAGTTTTTCTTAGTTTTCCCAAATATGGAACCTAAATAATGAATTGGTTAATTAAATATGGAATAAAGAACTAGTTATGTGATAAAAGATAATTCCTTTGTAGGGCCTGAGTTTCCCTCGTGATTGTATAGGATGAGGGCCTTGTGATTTTGAGACGTGAGATATAATTGTGTGTGAAGACTTGATGCCTTGTTTTAGGGTAAAGATCCCAGTTCCTTATTTGTTTCCTGCTGCTTGTGATGTGACGTGAGCCTGAGATGGACGAGCCTATAAGTGTTGTTTTGGTTTTAGGGTAGGGAGGCTCAGATGTGATTTGAGCTTGGGATGAATGATCCTAGAGTTTTTTTGTGTTATTAGGGGTGTGGATTCCTTATTATTGTGGCACTAGTTTACTCTGAGGGTGGTGAGATGTATCAGTTTAGGCATGTGGTATCAGAGAGGACACCAGAGATGATGGAATGGGTTGAAGGTAGGTTTAACCAAAGTTGGATGCTTGCTGAATCTATTGTTTGTTTATATACTTTACCATCCCCACTAATTGAGGTAGATGGTTTTACTTAATCTCTTTCCAAGGTAGGTGAATACATGTTGGGTATGCCACAATATTTCAATGTTTATATTCTCATGGTTGGATGGGTCTACACTCCTACTATAGGTGGGAAAGACTCGACAAGTAGTTCATCAGCTCATTGTGTTATTCCCCTTGTGTTTAGTAGCTTAGAATTTTTTTCTATAGTACCTGAAATTATGGAAAGTGGTAATGTTGGTAAATAAACCAATGAATTATGTTTAACCCATTGGATTGGATCTTGTTGGGATGCAATGCTGAGGATATATGTAATGAACCACTTATTCTCATTGGATTTAGAGAACAACGAGTCATTACATGGCCTTAGGTGACATCCCCAAGATGCCAAAGGCTGGAAATAAATTATAAATGGTTTTAATGATAGTGGGGTAACATTTACCATTTAATCCTAAAACTATTATCCAAGAAATCCACAACCGAACAACTCACTATATGATGTATGAATAAACTCAAGACATCTCAACTACATTATTCATTCCAATACCACTCTCAAGTATTCAACAACGAAAGACTCAAAACATATCAAAATAAATAGAATAAACCAACTAAAGACTCTAAGAAGACTATAAGACTCCAAGCTATACGTTCCCCATGCACCAAGATCACCAAACAGCCCAAGCATCAAGAAGTGGTGCTAAAAACATGTGAAACATTACCTTTTCCCCTGTCACGGAAGATAGAATCTGCAGAAGCACCAAAGCACCAAAGTGGGGTTGAGTATAAAACGTAGTAGGGTTTCCCCAATGAATTCCCTACTCACACCACTAGGATATAAGAGTATTCAACATTATTAGAAAATAGATCAAACAGAATAAATTTTCAAAACAATTTATCACTAAATATAAACAAGTTGGAAAGCTGTTTGAAACAAAAGTGTACAAGTGAAACTTAAAACAATTTCCTAGTGAGGTAATACTTCATAATAATACTAACAATTCTTCAAAACCATTCTGAAATATCCTTTTTGGCACACCCCAACCATTCCACACACCCATGCATCCAACCATACATGCTACGTTATGACAGTTCTATACTCATGAGTGTTTTCTCAATGATCTACCAAGTTATCAAAAGGTAATTGTATACTATGTGCCAAAACCCTTTGGAACCAAGAAAAATGTCATATTTCAACCAAGACTTGTATATTCAACATGAGCACACACACTACATATACCCAAGATCATGCCATAACAACCCTTTCAATAAAGTCACCTTTTTATTGAAAACTATTTTTCATTAAAACCATTATAATTCCATCTCATTTATAAAAATGATGTTTTATTGAAAAAAACAACCAATCAATCCATTTAGATGTTCTATAAATCCCACTATTTAAAATCACCATTTTAAATTCACGAATTAAATCAATTTACACAACAATTTATCAATATTTCAAAAATCTACCAAATATAATAAATCATCCCTAAAGAGATTTATTACATGTATGAAAATAAGATTTCAAAATCACCATTCTACAATTTACTCAATTTGAAACCAGTAAAACCAATTATAGCAAGAGGAGATGATATTGAATCCACCTACCTCGAAGTTTTTGATGAAAACCACAATAAACGAAGACTGCGCAAGCAAACCAGGTCGATTATTCACAAAACCGCATTAGATCTATTCTCTTATGAAGAAAAAGTACAAATACCATCATATTTTGAATTAATTAACCTAGATATACCCTTAAATTTTGTAGATATATGAAGCAATGAGAAAAGGAGATGTTGATCTAAGTAGATCTATGAAACCGATCAATAACAGTGAAGAAGAATCACATACCTCAAGAATCCGAGTTCAAATCCCCACAGAAAGCCCTTGGATTGACACCGGATCGATGGGAGAATCCTATTAGACCTTTGGAGAAGTTAAATCCCATGTTAGATCCGATTTGGTTAAAAAAAACAATGGATTTATGGAAAAAATGAGTGAGATTCAACTTTTAAGGATCCAAAATTGAATCTACACACGGTTTGACCGCACGGTTAGGAAAACCTTGCGCTAACTGTGCAGTAGTTTCTACCCACACGTCCTCCCCTTTTATGGTTTCCAAAAATATTATCAAACCATGCTGGAGATACTACCCAACCCATAACATTCTGCATGGTTACCTGTAGGGTTTCCACAGTGTTTATGCAAACCGTATGCCGCCTGTGTGACTTTCATTTTTCCCCAAAAAGTCCCCAGAGTTCTCCCAACTCTCCCAACCATCAACCTTACACATTATAACCATAAAAAGAAACAAGTAAGGGTTACATACCAGAAATTGAGGGTACTAAATTCTCCCCACCATTGGTCTTTCCTTTCTCAAAAAGTAAAAAACCCTACCTTTCCTGAAAGAGATTCATCCATTTCTATTTCACCTCCTCCCATTCCCATGTCTCTTCCGGAATCTGACCATGTTTACATAAACCCGCTGATGATTTTTTCACACAAGTCTTTATCATACCTATCCACAATCCTCACAAAGATATGTACCAATGAAGAATCCAACTCTATATTGACGTGGTCAAATATAATCACATGTTCAGGATCAGGTTGATACTTTTTCAAACGAGATATATAGAACACATTGTGCATTGTACTGAACCATGGTAGTAATGCCAAACTATATTCCACCTCACAAATTAATTACATTATCTTAAAAGGGCCTATGTAATGAGGATATAACCTTCCCTACCTTCCAAAATGATGATGTCCAAGCCTTGGATATATTCTTAAGAATACATGATCACTTACTACAAAGGAAAATGGTAATCGATGATGATCCAGATAATATATTTGAACACTCTAAGCCCTCTCCATTTTTTTCTGGGTCAACTGGATCTTCTCCATTGTTTCTTGGACAAGGCTCAGCATAACTAGTGAAGTTTCATCCATTTTTACATAGCACAATGGAGAATGAAAAGGATTCCCATACAACGCTTCGAACAGAGCCATATGTATCGTGGCCTGGTAGATATTATTATAAGATAATTCCATTAAGGGTAGATTCTCTTCAATTGAGCCACCAAAACCCATTACAAATGCCCAAAACTTGTCTTCCAATGTTTTTATCATCCTCTTATCCATGTGTTGAAGGATGATATGTCAGACTCATAGTAAACTAAGTCCCAAGGGATTTCCATAAGGATTTCTAGAAATGACATGTGAACCTCATATCAATGTCTGACATGATTAAAACAGGTATTCCATGTCTCTTTACCACTTCTGGGATATAGATTTCGGATAGATCCTCTATCGTATGAGTTTCATAAATTGAGATGAAATGGGCCAACTTGGTAAGACATTCCACTATCACCCATATGGCATCGCCTTTCTGGATAGTTCATGGAGTACCTAGGACAAAATCAATAGCTATCTGTACTAATTTCCACACTATAATCAGAAAAGACTAAAACATACCCACTGGTCTCTGATTCTCCATTTTAACTTGAAGACAAGTTAAGCACTTCGAGATGAACTCAGACACCTTCCTTTTCATGCCGCTCCAAGAAAATTTCACCTTCAACACCTTATACATATTTTCCTTTCTAGGATGTACATACCATATTGAATGGTGGTAAGCATGAAAGATTTGTTAATGAAAATTCATAGGAACCACCACTTAATCTTTGAAACGCAAAACTAAACATCCATCAAGTTTCCAACCCTCAATGGTCTCCCCACCATTGAGTTTTGAACTCATGACCAGAAATTATGCATCATATTTGTGTGCATATTTTACCATATTTACCAAATCAAGAACAAGCATAGTTGTAAATAAAACCAAAAAATCTCATCGGTCTTCACCTTCCACAAGCATGTCAGCTAAAACTCATATCAATTTCCACTCGTCGGAAGCCTACTTTTCCAACTGAGCATATGAATTTTTTATCAATTTAATTGTCACTAAATTCCGTTTCCCTAGGGTATAAATCAAGTCAAAATCAAAAATATGAAGATACTTCATCCATCTCCTTTTCTACATATTCAAATACCTCTGTGAGAAAATGTGTTTCAAGATTTTATGATCCGTAATCATAGTGAATTTCTCACCAAAGAGATAATGTCTCCAAGTCTTCACATTATGGATGACTATAACAAACTTCAAATCATGTGGTGGGTAATTTTTATCAGGAACCCTTAACTGTCTTCAACTATAATCCACAACATGGTCTCCTTGCATAAGAACACATCCCAACCCCGATCTTGAAGCATCACATTATACCACATACCCCTGTCCTGATTCTGGAGAAATCAAGATAGGTGCTGATGTAAGAAAAAATTTCATCTCTTGGAAGGACTTCCATAATTCCTCTATCCATTGAAATTGTTCATTATTCCTTTTTAGAGCTATCATTGGTGAATCTAGTCATGATAAATCATGCCCAATGTGTCAGTAGTAGCTAGCTAGACCAAGGAAATTTCTTATCTCAATGAAATTCTTTGGTGGTTTCCATGAGATAAAAGCTTCTATATTTTTAGGATCCACTGAGACAAGTTTTTCAGAAATTATGTGGAAAAGAAAGTGTACCTCTTGTATCCAAAAATAACACTTTGATAATTTGGCATACCAATGGTGATCCCTCAAGATTTGTAATAATGTTTCTCGGTGTTCTTCATGGACAAGACTTGTCTTTGAATACACCAAGATCTAATCCACAAACACCATAATGAAAGAGTCTAGATATTGATAAAATATATGATTTATCAAAGCCATAAAGATGGTTGGTGGATTTGTTAGACCAAAAGGCATGACTACAAAATCATAGTGGACATATCTGGTTCTGAAAGCTATCTTTGAAATATCTTCCTTCCAATCTAGCAATTGGTGATACCCTGACCGCAAGTCAATTTTAGAGAACCACTAAGCTCCCCTAAATTGATTAAACAGATCATTAATGCGTGGAAGTGGGTAAATGTTCTTTACCATAACTTGGTTAAGATTATGATAATCCACATATACCCGAAGTGTTCCATCCATATTCTTCACTAACAAGATTGGTGCTACCCATATATACATACTTGACCAAAAGAAGACCTTGCTTTACAACTCCTCCAACTACACTTTCAATTCCCTTAACTCTATGGTTCCATCCTATAAGATGGAAGGAAAATAGGACTGGTCCCTAGAAGGAGATCAATCAAAAACTACACTTCCCTTAGAGGTGGTAACCCTAATAATTTCTTGGATAATACATCTGGAAATTGATCCACAACTATTGGAAAACTAACTTCCTCGGTCTCTTCCATTGATGTTAAAGTCAGCATTACCAACTGATAAGAGATCCTTCCCAGCATTGGTGGCCACAAGTTTTTTGCACCTTTTTTTAAAAACCTCTCTCCTCTGAAGAGATTCTCAACATCGTCCTCATTCATGAAACTAATTTTTCTTATATAATAGTCAATATGAGCCTTAAATGTTTTAGATCAATCCATACCAAGGATTATGTCATATAAATTCGTCTCCAACATTGAGAAGTACAAACTCAACTCGACTCTATTAACCATTATAGAACAATCTCTACATAGGAAGGCTCTACATTCTCTTTCCCCAATAGAAGTTTGTAGTTTTAACATAGAAGGAATCATTTATAGTTTTAAACATAGAATGTCAACAACATATTAAGCAAATAATGAATGAAATGAACCAGAATCAAACAACACTTTCTCAAAGGTAGAATTCAAAAGAATCATACCTATCACTGTATAGGGTATAGGTTGATAATCAATAATCATCTGATCAGCTCCATACAATTCCTTCGTTGTTGCACTCTAATCTTTATTTACTTATTTAGATTTCCCTAACTGAGGATTCATGGTATTCCAAGAATCACCATGTTTGTATTTTCTCTATTGACAAGTTTGATTCTTCTTTCCTCACCCTATCGAAGTATACGATGATTGTGACACTTGAGAAGTGTCTCGAACACCAGACCTCGGAGCATTGTGCCAATATCACTGAGATTCCCCATATTCTTATAGTTATGGCATGCTCTTGGTAGTGTTATACACTCTCTCATTATTTTTCCAAGAGAACCACATTGGTAGCATCCCTCTCAGCTTTTGAGACATGGAGGAAGGTTCACTAATCCAGCTGTCTGATTCTGATTACTGTTCCGACCTTGGAAAAAGGTGTCCCTTTTTCGCATTCTCCCAATGTTGGAGTTCCCACCATTTTTTGGAAGGTATCATCATACTTCCTCCTTCCATAACTTCTGAGATGTCTCGCTCAGCCTCTATTTCTCTGTTTACTATCTATGTATAATCAGCAATACAAAGCACTGCAATATTTGATTGAATCTCTTACCTTATCCCCAATTCGAAGATGCATGCCTTTAGAAATGCACTTGCTACATCTTATGGTGAAAAGAACACTAAATTCATGAATTTAGACACGTATTCAGTGATAGGGATATTCTCTTACTTCAGGATAAATAAGTCTATCATTCTATAGATCTTGAATGTATCAGGATATAATTTTTTATTAAACAAATCTTAAAAATCCTCCCAAGTAAGGCGTTGATTCCCTTCAGCATGCATAAGGAGTTCCCAAAACCGATGTGAAAGATCCTTGAGCATGTACATAGACAGGTTGACATAGAGATTGGTCATTGTACTGATAAATTTTAAGATGTTATTCATCCTACTCAGCCACACCTCAAACTTTTCATGTTCAGAATCACCCCTGAAGATGGGTGGATTTTTCTTGTTGAAATGGATGGAGTGATCTACGAGCCTTGACTCATCCATATGTTTCCCAGTGTCCACAAATTGAAACACTTGGAATATAATCTAAACCATCTCCTGGTTTTCCCGTTTTTCGGTTGCAATCACGATCTTTTCTTCTTCATTAGGTTGGTTTCGAGGGCACCTACTGGGTGCCATTTTCTACGCCAACAACGAACCCATCAATCTCACTTTCTAGAAATTTATAGTTTAGACTTTCAAATTCTATCGCATCAACTACCACAACATGGTTTTCCAAAAAAAATA
Source organism: Viscum album (assembly GCA_963277665.1). NCBI lineage: Eukaryota > Viridiplantae > Streptophyta > Magnoliopsida > Santalales > Viscaceae > Viscum > Viscum album. Next base: position 1,020,943,107 of record OY728134.1, on the reverse strand, counting down.
TTTTTCCCTTTTAACAATTTTTTTAAATCCATTCTTTCTTTTCAAAATCCAACCGTTTTCAAAATACACCAAATACCCTCTTTTCAAAATCATTCATTTTTTTAAAAAAAATCAGCATTTTTAAAAAAAATACACCTTTTCACAATATCATAAATCGTTATTGAAAATAAAACATGCAATACTACTGTGAATTCATTATTTTACAATGCATGTCATGCTCTTCTCATTGGCTAAACCCCTGACAATGAGATTCCATGATCCTAGAAGTGTCTCCAAGAACTTATATACCTAACTCTTGGTAACTTGAAGTTCATCATGAAATGGTTAGATACGTCCTTTTATGCTATACATTTAATGTTCTAGAAATCCTATTCTTATATAATATTCAAACCCAAGGAATAAATTAGAAATAATTTCAACTCCATTTGTATGAAAAAGAAGGTCCAGACTGGTACCATTTGTAATGACTCGCCCTTTCTAATTGGATTGAGAGAAAACCAAGTCATTAATTGGCCTTAGATGACATCCCAAAGATGATAATGGATGGAAATAAATGTCTAAGGGTTTAAATGAAATTAAGGGATGATTTACCCTTTAATACTAGAACTATTAGCCAAGTAATCCATAACCGAACAACTGACTATATGATGCGTAAAGAAAAGAAAGACATCTCAACTACTATATTCATATCAAAACCACTCCAGAGTATAACAAAAATTGAGGAATAAACAAATATAAAAGTAAAAAATGGAAACCAACTAAATACTACAAGAATACCAAAAGACTCCAAGCACAATGTGCCACATGCTCCAAGATCACCAAACAGCCCGAGCAGCACGAAGTGGTGCTAAAAACGTGTGAAATGTTATCTTTTCCCCTGTCCTGGAAGATAGCATATGAAAAATAAAAAAGTTACAAATAAATGATTTCTATAAAAATCAGTAGGTTATACCACATTAATTCCCTAATTTCACCATTAGGAAAGAATAGATATCAATATTATTATAAAACAATTCAAAGAAAACAATTTTTCAAAACAGTTTATAACTAAATATAAACTAGTACCAAAGTTGCTTTCAAGAAAAGTGTAAAATTGTAACTTAAAACAATTTCCAAATGAGATAATAATTCCTAATAATACTAAAAAATATTCGAAACCATTACAAAGTATCCTTTTTTTAATACCCAAACCATTCAATACACCCATGCAGCCAACCGTGCATGTAATGTTATGATAGTTCCATACTCATGAGTGGTTTCTCATCGATCTACCAAGTCATCACAATGTAATTTTATCATATCTTCCATTGACTCTTTGTAACTAATAATAAGTTCATATTTTAACCAAACCTCATATATGGGCAATGAAAACACACACCACATATGCCCAATATCATGCCAAAACAACCCTTTCAATAAAGTCGCCTTTTTATTTAAAATCGTTTTTTCATTAAAACCATTATAATTCCAACACATTTAAATAAAACTTCTTTTATAAAAAAAATATACCCAATCTAACCATTTATATGTTCCAGAAAATCCACCATTAAAATCCCCATTTTAATTTCAACAATTAAATCAATTTTCACAAGAATTTATCAAGATTTCAAAAATCTACCAAAAACGATAAATCATAACTAAAGAGATTTATTCCATGTATCAAACAAGATTTCAGAATAAATATTATCCAATTTACTAAATTTAAAACTAATCCAATTAATTATAGTAAGAAGAGATGAGATTGAAGCCACCTACATAGAATTTTTTGATGAAAACCACAACAAACGAAGAATGCAAAAGAAAATCGGGTCGATTCTTCACGGAACCTCCTTTGATCTCTTCCACTATGAAGAAAAATTATAAATATCATCATATTTGGAATTAAATAACCTAGATCTACCCATTATAGGCATATATTTAGTAAACTAAGAGAATAGTAGAAGTATATCTAAGAAATCGATCAAGAACGGTGAAGAATGATCACATACCTCAAAAATCCAACTTCGAATCACCATGGGAAGCCTTCAGACCGACACCAGAACAATGAGATAACCCTATTAGACATTTGGAGATATAAAATACAGAATTAGAGCTGATTTGGGTAAAAAAAATAATGGATTATGGAAAAACTGAGTGAGATCCTATATTTAAGGATCTAAAATTGACTATGTGCATGGTTTGAGTACACAGTTAGGAAAACTATGTGCTAACCAAGTGGTAGTTTTTTCCCGTATGACAAACCCTTGAATGGTATCCCATACCATGCTCCAACCATGCTAAAGCTACTACCCAAACCTGAACATGCCGCACTGTTACCTCTAGGATTTCTATATGATTTAGGCAAATCATGCGCCGCCCGTGTGACCTTCATTTTGCCTCAAAAAAGTTTCTAGAGTTCTCCCAACTCTCCCAAACTTCACCCTTACACTTTATAACCATAAAAAACAACAAGTAAGGGTAAAAAAATAGAAATTAGGGGTATTATAATATAATTATAAGAAGCTACAGACTCGGTTTGATTAATGCAGGAGGCCATAGAACATTGTTGTAATGCTAATAAAATGAAATGTGGAAATTGTTAATGGTTAGAGAATTAATTAACAAAAAAATGAAATTATTAAAAAGGGATAATGTATCTTAATGAAACTATTTAAATTTTTGTGTTCTTAAAGGATACATAGTATTAGTAGTAGTAGCTGGGAGTCTGAGAGATGTTAGAAACAGTTGACTCTGACACTAGGTTATGCCCACAATGTCGTTTTGAGCTATATTATAACATGTAAGTTTTGTGTTTCTATACAATACTAAACCATATTGGTTAAGAATACTAACACCCTGGGGATTGTAATCCCTAAGGGTGTTTTCCTTAATATCTTGATAGGGGGATGGATAGATGACTACCCACTTTAGACCCACTATCTTCTCTTGATAGTTACTTGTGTTGGTATGAACGGTGGTTAGTTTTCCACATATATATATGTGTAGAGGGATGTAAGGGATTGTGGTTATTTCACACACATGAATTCTATATATAGTTTATTATAGACTACTAATGGTGTAACATGTATAGGCTGTGATGGTATGAGGATCCTTACTCATTGTATGGGATTTAATGGATTGAGGTATAATAATCGATCTATGATTCACATTATGTAAGAAGTGGTGGGTCCATGAAACTACCTTGTTAATTTTTTTATGTTTATTTGGCGGTGTCTTGCATGAGGTGCATGTTGTGGTGCTTCACCCATGTGTCTTCTGTATAGCATTTTTTGAGAGAGATGCTCAGGATGTGGGACATTGGGGAAAAGTGGAAAACCAGTGGGGAAGTAGTAGCAGGTTACACTTAATATTATTTATAATATTATATTCTCTTTTATGTGATACTTAGTGAGAGTATCCATAGTGAGGTTGAGATATTAGTATACCTATTTAGGTGATGAGTTAGTTTCACTTGTTTTTAACTATTATTTAGCATGCTTTCCATACATTTTAAATGAGACGCTCCATGGATGATCCTACTGAGTATACTGTTATACTCACCCTTTGTTATATAAACTTTTTTTAGGTTAGTTAGTTTAGGATGTAGATCAGGATGGTTACTACTAGCTTGGGGTTTTCAGGAGATATTTGGGCTTCATGGTCGCTACATTTTTTACTTTCTTTTGGTACATATAGTTTTCCTTTTCAGTTGTAGTAGTTATCACATGAAATTAAATATCTTTACATTGGATTTATTTTATACTGGATTCTGAGAAGAAGTTGGATGGTGTATGTATTATTATTCTCTTTCACATGTGTTCTCTTAGAGGGTAATTCCTCCCATATGTGTTTTTATTATACCCTCAGTGTTAGTCTCCAATTTGGGGCCTATAGGAGGCAGGACTCGGGGATCACTATCTCTCTTCTCCAATTTCTGACTGAGGAGGGGTACACTTTGTGGGTAGGGGTTGTGAAAATACTACATAAACTAAGATACCTTGGAAGTTTCATAAAACCCTACAAAATTGGAGGATTTCAAATTGGAATAGCTCCATGTAACGTCAGAGCTAGCTAAAACCTCATGCTATCTATAGTTCTAGAGGAATTGGGAATCAAATATTTAAATCCCACTAGTGTCACTTTGTAAATGAATGATTGATTGGTGAATCATTCATGAGGAATTTATTGTACATGGTCATCGAGGTTGAAAAATTATACTTCCCTTCATACTTAATCATCCTTGATATAGAAAAATATAATGATATCCCACTCATTCTCGAGATACCCTTGTTAAATACAAGAAAATATATTGTTTATGTAGTATAGGTGAAAACAATATTTAGATTTATATAACAAACAAAATCATTTGAGGCCTTAGAATCTATGGAGGATCCTTCTTGAGATGACCATCATTTCTTGGATACAATTGAAGAATGTGATGAGTTAGAAAAGGAGGTGAAAAATATGAAGGATCTTCACAAGGAAAAGAAGGAGTTGACTGAACTAGTAAAATAATTTGAATTCATTAGAAACATAGTTGAGTCTTTTGATAGGCAAGAGTTCACATCATTGAATCCATCCCTTGAATGTCCACTACTACTTGAGATTTAACATCTTCCACCAAACCCAAGATAAATTTTTTTGGGATAATCAAATACCTTATTATTCATCAAAAATAGTGATATTTTGAGTGAAAATGAAAGTAAATTGGATAATTTTTTATTACAAAGAAGAAATAAATAGGTTCGATGATAGATGATTTGAAATTAATAAGTCCTACTATATGCGCTCACATAATATATATGGAAGATAATTCCGAACCTTACAAGAATCCATAAGGGAACATAAAACCTCTAATTAAATAAGCTATCAATAAAGAAGTTATTAATATTCGTGATGTTGGATTAATTTTTACTATCTATGATAGTTAGGAGGTAAATCAATTTCACATGGCACCTAAAAAGTGTGGGACCACATTGGTTTAAAATGACAATGAAGAATTAATACCCACTATAATAGTGATTGGATGGAGATAGTGCTTCAACTAACATAAATTGAATGAAATGATAAGAAATGGTCACTTATCATTACCCTTCATTGATAAAATCCTTTAACAGCTAGTAGAAAGAGGTTATTATTGTTTTTTGGATGGATATTCAGGTTATAATCAAATAGTGGTCGTACTAAAAGATCAAGAGAGAAAAAAATTAACTAGTACATATGGTACATTTTTTATGGGAGAATTCCTTTTCCAATGTCTAATGTACCAACCACATTTCAAATATTCATGATGAATATATTATATGACACAATTGATTATTTCATTGAAATATTCAGGAATGATTTCTCTATTTATGGATATTACAATGAGGAATTCCTAAATCATTTAGAAAATGTTCTAGTGAGATGTGCATAAAAGAATATGGTGCCCAATTGGGAAAATATCACTTCATGGTAAAAAGTGGGGTAGTTTTAAGACGCATAATTTAAAAAAAAATTCATTGATGTTGACCCATATTGAATCAATACAATTTCTAATCTACCAATACCTACATCAGTTCATTCCATTATAGGTTTTCTTATAAATGTCAGATTCTATTGATATTCAATACGAATTTCACTATTATTTCTTCCCCACTAACCACCCTGTTAAGAAAGTATGACACCATCAATTTTGTTCTTGAATGAAAATAAGCTTCTTAATCATCAAGAAAATTCTTGGATGAGGCCCCGATAATGATTTCACCATTCTAGGAAAATCCATTTGAGTTAATGTTCAATGAATGTTACTAGGAAATTTGTGATGCCTTGGGACAGAAGAAAGAAAGGATTTTTAGGTTGGTCTATTACGCTAGTTGAAAATTGAATGATGCTCAACAGAATTAAATAATAACTAAAAAAGAGCTACCAGTTGTTTCCTTTGAATTCAATAAATATCGGTCTTACCTATTGTTTTCTAAGGTAACTTTGTATATGAATAATTATTCCCTATGGTATCTGATGACTACGAATGATGTGAATCCAAAACTCATTTAGTGGATAATTTTACTTCATGAATTTGACATTAAAATGAAGGAAAAAAGGGCACAAAAAATTCATTGGTGATCATTTAACATACCCAGAACATGAAACAAGTGATGAAAATTTCAAATTAATCAATGAACAATTCCCTGATGAACTAATTCATTCCACCGATACTATCACACCTTGGTATGTCGATATTATGAATTATATATGTATAACTGTGGTGTATCCAAATTTATCAAAGGAGTAGATAAAAATATTTTTTAATGAATCATGCCATTATTACAATAATGATACATTACTTTTCAGAGACTACGAATGTTGAAGTAGTCATTAAAAGGAACCATACAAACTTTTCTAGATGGATGATTAGATAACGAAATTCGATGATTAATGATCAACTATAGTTTTTTATAGAAGTATGAGATAGAATTTATTACCTTCTACTAGTAAAGAAAGTGAATAAGTTTTTTTTCAGGAGAAAAAAAGTGAAAAGTACAATAAAAACCATGACAGAATTCAGATCCTTTTGGTGATGGTTTCTAAAAGTTGTTACATAATATTTTTTACATATTTTCTCTAGATAAATAACATGAACTGTAGTTTTGATAATAATACAATGTAAGTTTCTGGATATTCCTTTCTATCTATAACCAGATAAAAAGGATTTTCTTCAAGTGGGTTGTGTGTTATTATATTATTTCCAAACCATGGTAAGGACTATATACTCTTACTAAAGAATAAACCATTTCAATTCTCGTGTTCCTATGGAATGTTCTTGTTTTTTTGTTATCATAAAATTAATTTCCCTTTAATAGGTGGAAAATGTTATTTCACAAGAAATAAATTATTAAAATTTATGATCACTGATTCAACCGGTCCCACTCTTAGTGATCACACATATCTTGTTGGGTACTTTCACCTAATGCAACATAATGTCATCCAAATTTAGAATAAAACCAAGAAAAAATCATATTTACCACTCAATCATAGTTCAAGATGTAATAGATAGAAAACCACAACATTAAATCTTTTAAAAAAGTTTTATTAGTTTCAAACCAATATTTATATGCTTCTATCCGTTACATAGAAATTAAATTGGGCTAACTAGATGTATAAATACTTGACCAAAAACATGGAAATATACTCGGTAACACAAGTGTAAACCCAAGAGAAGAATACAATGTTGTCAGGTTACACAATGGTTCATAGTTTATAAAGAACCAAATTCCTTCTTCTTAAATAATAGAAGATACACTCACATCCATTGTTGATGATCCGGATTCCATAAATAAATAAATTCAAGATAAAAAGGTATATCAACACAAACATGTGGAATCTAAAAAATCCATAAAATAAAGGGAAAATGAAACTTTTGGTGAAAGATTGGATGTTTACACCAAACCTTCTAAATTACCATAAATACTAATGAAAATGAAGTTGAGTGAATTTTTTTTAAATTCGTGGAGATGTTCAATAAGATTCACAACAATATTCCATTTTCATAAGCCATCAAACAAATGCCCAACTATAATGATTTCTCAATGATATGTTTCCCAAAATATGAAATCATGATGATTTAGGAACTATTTTAATACAAGATAAATCATTGAAATTTATTCAAAGATATATACATCATAAATTTAGGGACCCAATAAGTTTCATAAAACCCTCTAATATTGGAGGATGTCAATTTGGAAGAGCTCCATGTAGCCACATATCTCGCGTAAACCAGATTCTATCTGGAGTTCATAAAGAATGGGGAATCGTATATTTAAATCCAAATACTTTCACATTATAAATGGCAGATAGATTACTGAATCATTCATGAGTAATTTTATAGGACATTCTCATCAAGGTTGAGAAATGCTACATCCATATGACTTAATAATCCTTGATTTGGAAGAAAATGTGGATATCTCACTCATTCTCAGGAGGACCTTATTAGATACATGAAAATATCTTATTTATGTCTAAGATGTAAAAATTATTTTTTTTATTTTTAGAATAAACAATGTCATTTGAGGAAATAAAATCTATGGAGGAAACTTCTAGAGATGCCCGTCATTTCATGGATACAATTGAAGAATGGGGTGAGTTAGAAAAGAGGGATTGAACATCAAGGATTTTCACAAAGAAAATTATGACTTAACTAAACCATTAAAAGAAGTGTAATTCATAAAAAAAATAGTTTAGCCTTTGGATATAAAATATTTCACCTCATTGACTCCATCACATGAAAAGCCTCCAACACTTGGGATTAAACCTCTTCCTCAAAACTAGAGATAAAAATTTTTTGTAGAATCAAACACCTTTATATTCATTATAAATGTTGATAGTGTGAGTGAAAAAAAAGTAAATTTACCAATATTCTATTATAAAGGAAAACATTTATAGGTTGTATGGTATATATGGAAGATAATATATGGAAGATAATTCCAAATCCATATAGGCAGCCACAAGGGCACTTAACACCTCCCATAAAATAAGTTGTTCTGAAACAAGTTATTAATATTCTTGATTTTGGATTAATTTTTCCTATATTTGATAGATAGTTGGTCAATAAATTTCATGTGGCACCTAAAAAGGGTGGGACCATAGTGGTTTAAAATAAAAATGGATAATTAATACCCATTAGATTAGTGATTTTATGGGTAGAGTTCTTCAACTGCCATAAATTGAATGGATGATAAGAAATGTTCACTTCTCATTACCTTCATTGATAAAATATTTGAGAAACTGGTAGGAAGATATTATTATTGTTTTTTTTATGGATACTAAGGTTATAATGAAATAGTGGTCATACCAAAAGATTAAGAGAAAAACACATTCACCTCTATATATGGATAAAAAATTATTACAGAATTCCTTTATAATGTGAAATGCACCAACCACATTTCAAATATTCTGGATGGATATATTCCTTGACATGATAGATTATTTATTTGAAATATCCAGGGATAAATCCTGTATTTATGCATATTATATTGATAAATACCTATATCATTTGATTAATGTTCTTGAGAGAACTAAATAAAATAATATAGATCCCAATTGGAAAAAATATCACTTTATGGAATAAAGTGGGGTAGTTTTAGGAATCATAATTTCAAATAAAGGAATTGAAGTTGACCCATCTAGGATTAGTTCAATTTCAAAGCTACCCATTCCTATATCATTTTATCCCATAATAGGGTTTCTTAGGAATATCTGATTCTACTGACACTCCATTAAGGATTTCTCTATCATTCCATACCCACTAACCACCATGTTAAGAAAATATGAGACCTTATATTTTTGGTCTAGAATGTATGGAAGCATCTAAATCATTAATTAAATTATTGGTTGAGGCCACGATAATGATTTAACCAGACTAAGAAAACCCCTTTGAGTTATTTTTCGATGAAAGTGATTGGCCAATTGGTGCTACATTGAGATAAAAGAAAGAAAGTATCTTTTGGATGATCTATTATGCTAGATTAAAATTGAATGATTCCCAACAAAATTAAATAATAACTAAAAAATATATACTAGTTTTTTCCTCTAATCCCCTAAATATCGATCTTACCTATTGTTCTCTAAAGTAACTATGTATATGAATAATTATTCCCTATGGTATCTGATGACTATGAAGGATGTGAATCCTAGACTTATTCATTGGATACTTTTCTTTCATGAATTTTAACTTCAAATCAAGGATAAAAGGGGCACAAAATGATTCATTGGTGATCATTTAACATTCCAAGAATAGGACACGGGTGATTAAAATACCAAATTAATCAACCAAAAACTCCTTAATGAACAAATTTATTCTACCGCTATTATCACACCATGGTATGTCGATATTGTGACTTATATAGATTCAAATGTGGTGTATCTAGATTTATCAATAGAGTGGAGATAAATATTTTTGTGTGAATCATTCCATTATTACTAGGATGATATTTTACTTTTTTGGGACCGTGTAGATGGAATGATTAGAAGGCTTATCCCAAATGAAAAAGTTTACTATGTTTTGAATATGTTCCATTCTAGATAAGAAGGAGGACACAATGGAGTTCATCATACAATGAAAAAATTATTGAAATTTTATTTTTATTATCCCCCAAGGGATCATGATATTTGAGAGTTTTTCTAATATTATGATAAATTCCAAAGAACCAGAGGCATAATTTAGAATCATGATATGACACAACATCCAATTATGTGGGCTGAAATTTTTGATATACGGGGAATCAAATTTATGGATCCTTTCATAAATTTATTTGGAAATTCATTCATCATAGACTATGGTGATTTTGTTTCAATGTTGGTGGAAGATTAAGCATGTGTGGAAAACACTACTCGAGTTGTAATTAAATCATGGAAACAAAGCATTTTTACCCGGTTCAATTTTCTAAGAATCGTCATCAGTGATCACATTACTCACTTCAAAAATGATAATTTTTTTAAGTTAATGACTCTCTATGGATTTTTACACTATATTACAACCCCATATCATCTTCGAGTCAATGGAAAAGCTAAAATTTCAAATTGAGAGATCAATGGAATTCTAGAGAATACTGTTAATAATTCTTATAAATGTTGGGCTGCTAAAGTTGATGAAGGGACTTAGGAATACATGACCATATTCCAAACACAAATTGAAATGTCCCCATATAAATTACTATTTGGAAAAACCCATCAACTACTATAAGGCCCCAGCCTTAAACCTTACTTAAGCTTGAGTTATTACAAGATTACACATTGAGGATCTTTTCTGGTTTAGAGTTTTAGAGAATTAGATCATGAAACATTCATTACATTCCTCATTTAAACAAAGTGGTTACATAAAAGATAATATTCATTCTTCCCATCAACGGAAACATATTTAAAATAAAGCATGGATTCTTTCTTGACACATCCTTGACACTATCATCACATCATGTACCTTTCCCTTGACCTGTGAAAAATATTTCAAAAACGTGGGATGAGCATAAAAAGATCAGTAAGAGTTATAAAAATATGGAAAGGAAACATGAGTTCATATATACATTAGAATGAAATCACACTTTACCCATAAAACATAGGCATATAAAATCATGAATAAATCATAGAAAACATAAGACATAAAGGTAACTTGAGGCATTCATAACATTCTTACGTAGGGAGTAACCCTCTTGGTTACGTTTGGAATACCCATCACAGTATATTCCCTAAATCTCTTCGGAGAAACCTTAACGTTTCACTCCTTCGCGTTACCCAATGCATTGGAGAGCTATATCGGGCTCACCCGCCCTTAGTTTATCACGGAACCACCCGTTTTCATAACAATGCCCAAGAACCATAACATAAATGTGTCACATAAAACATTCATAAAGGAAATATAACATTTCTACATTTCAATCACAATATAACATTTTAGTATATTGAAATAATGAATCCATTCAAAAAGAAACCATTTCTAAAACCATTTAAAACATTTAATAAAGAGATTTTTGAATCAAAGTGTCCCATACCACCTTGAAGCTTAAAATTTTAAACCACTAATATCCATATAAATAAATCCTTAAAAACATTTTGAAAACATGGATATTAATAAGAACAAATAATTAAAACATTTAAAACGATATTTTGGTTAAAGGGGTTTTACCAAAATTAGAGGCACTTGAATACAATAATTGAGGAATAACATTTAGTCAGAACTTTATAATATCATGAGAATAAATGGATTCATGATATAATACTCCAAAGGACTGTATATACACCATATAAGAGTGAATTGGTGCATAACAACAATGAACCCTCAATAGAAATGTCAAATGTAATGAAATCCCTTATAAAGAAGGTATCCTTAAATTAAGGACAAATCAATCTCAAAAATATGTGTGAAAAATATAAATACACCCAATATAAGTGGATATTAAGTGTAAAACAATAAAAGGTCATTCACACATATTCAATGGATGACATATTCAATGACTACATGTTGAACCCAAAGAAATCGAAATTGGGTTAAAAAGTTCCCTTGACAGCCTAACGACATCACATCAAAATGAGTTGATGAGAGATAAAAAGTGTATCTCATCACTTGGACATAAAATTTACATCAATAAGGATATATGAGAACATATCCCAACATAACAATATGTAAATTAAAAGACCCAACAAAAGAAGTCTTTTAAAAAAGAGGAGTGTGAAAGGTTCCCTTACCGACTTGGGTATCTTTCAAAACATACACCCCATGAAAGAAGGACAATAGATCATTGATGTAAATACTCATAAACTAAAGTATATTACACAAAGAGTAGAATAATGGGTAGTACATACACCACTCAATGGAATTTGTGGCAAATGTAGCATAAATCTCACGTGAATAAAAGTGAGATGAAAAATCCCTTACGAAAACTCGGCATCCTAACGGCGCCACATAAAACTTCCGAATATGGATTGATTAGATAAAAGAGGGTATCTCATCACATTAAAGTAAAATTTACAGAAAGAGGAATATAAAAGAACATCCCCCAACATTACAAAGAGGAGCTTAAAATAAGTGACATAAAGGAGAGTACTTAAAAAAAGAGAGGGGTTAGATCTCTTACGAAAGTTCGGCAGCCTAACGGCGACACTCAAAACTTCCAAAATGGATTGATGAGAGAGAATAGGGTCTCTCATCACATGAACATGAAAATTACAGTAACTGTAATATAAAATATCATCCCAATAACAAGAAAGATGAGCTTTAAAATGAATGACATAAAAGTGTGTACTTAAAAAGAAAGAGAGGAGTAGGATCCCTTACCTCGGGTCCGACTTGACTCGATCGTTCTTTAATCTCCTGAATAATAAACTTGAGTTAATTTCTACTTCCTTAAGAACCTTTTTAAAGTTCATTATTCCTTTTATACCACTTATTACCATGTCATAAACATTATGTAATCATTTAAGTTAATAATATTTGTTTTGCCGATATTTGGTTCTTAAGTCGAAAGTGGACTTCTTACAATTACATGTTGTTCGTGTGGCCAAATGTTTATTATATCCAGAATTTTATTCATGATTTATATATCATATATGTCATATATATCCAGTACATGCATGCATATATAACATTACATAATCATTTAGAGGTAAGAAATGAAATGCACCGTTCATGGAGACGGTAAGCCGTACGTACAAATGAATGCTACTTTCATTTCTATTTCGTATTTTATAGAATGGAATAATAATGATATAAAGGTATATTATAATTCCAGTATAATATCATATATAATATCATATTTCCATCCTTTATACATCCCACATATGGTATTTAACGAATCAAATCACTTTGAGGGGGCGGTAGTCCGCACTTCCTTAAATGAAGATATCGCGTATACCCATAATGGAAGCCATAAAGGTAAGACAAAAAAGAAAAATACAGAAGCATAAGGAAAACATAAACATATTATATATCATATATAAAAACAGTGACATCATAATGGACACCTTTGAAGGTGTTAAATGAGTATTGAACAATCATCGTTTCGGGAGGCAGAATTTCACCATCCACGGAAACCGTATGTTCTTTAACCATTTGATGTAGTAGTGTGAGAGTGTAGCTCGAATAAATCTTATAACAACATCCTAGTATATTTAAGGTACTGGTTTTGTTACAAAAGAAATAAATAAAAAGAGTTTAGGGGGTTGGAGAAGCAAAATAAAACAAATGAACATGAGAGAATGAATTACCTTTAAAAGTGTAACTCCTTTTGATTTTGAGCCTAAAGGCTTCCTTTGAAAGGATTATGACCAAAGGGAATCCTCTAGGATGAGGAGAGGGATGTGTAGAGAGTAAATGGGCAGGGGTTGGCTGAGCCAAAGGCTTGATGAGTGTGTGAAAATAGGTAGAGGTGGGGGCCTTTTATAAGAGGAGAGGAGGGGCACTTTTGGAAAGTAATGAAATATTACTTTATTTGAAAATGTGTTTCGGTTTTCAAAAGTCCCACATTAATATAATTCGTGGATAAGGTTATAAGGGTTAGAAATACACCCATCCAATAAGTTTTGGACATGTTTAGTTCATAGATATTACATTATATTTCCATTTTATTTTAATCGTTAAATAATGATGTCATCACTGCATCATTATGATGTCATAAATAATTTAATTTATTTAATATCTAAAAATTATAAAACAATTACTATGATGTAGGAAATCTTTTTATCTTTCCAATGACTATTTATAATAAAAAATATGACTTGTATAACCCTACTTAAAAATTGTTTTAGTAAAACATAACATGTTTGTGTCAATTTTACTTTTCCATTAAATAAAAATATATTATTGTCATTTTCCAACTAAAGTTGCTCCATGGGGTCCCCAAGTTGGCCCATGGCTTGTCTTGGTCGGCCATTACTCACCCAATAGGTGTAGGACAAGTGTCATGGTGTTTTCACATTCTTATAATATCATTTTTACCTTAAACTACACTAATTACCACTAATCGTGATTAAAAACTTAATAAGTTACTATTCACCAAAAAATTATTTTTATCCCATTGAACCACATTTTACTTCTTAATGACAACCATGTCTGTCGGATTTTCAAAATTCAATACACATTAGTGGTAAACTTTCATTTAACTAAAAAATCATTTTGCTTGATTACCACTTAGTGGTTTCACTATTCATCAAAAATTGGAGTTTTTCAGAAAAATACCAAAACTTCACCCTAAGCTATATTTGATATTCCGAATTCAAAAATTAAGTCCGTTTTACAAAATTCAAAACATATTAGTCACATTAATTAATTTAATAATTAATTCCCGTTGTCAGAGCAAATAGCGTGTTTTTATAAAACAATAAGTATCAAAAGATTGACACTAGTTTAAGTCTGATTTCAAAGTGAAATTAATTCCAACGACCACTATTGGATTTAATGGTAAAAATATTTTCTAATTTCACTTTAAAACCAATTCAAAATATTATCTATTCACATAAATAAATTAGATTAAAAAGATATTTTGAATCAAAACACAACATTTTACACTATTCATTAAAAAATGAACTCTATCGGAAAAATACAAAAAAATTACACAAAGTAAAATTTGATGTCCCGATTCTTAGTAAGAGTTTTATTTGGTCCAAAATAATGTCTAAGAGGAACAAAACTATATTTAATGATGGTTCAACATCAAAAGGTGATAAGTGAACCTTTAGTGAAAACTAGGGCATATACGCCTAAAATTGAATTCTTTCCGTATTTTAAGCCTTTATCTTTTATTGGATAAATGTAAAAACATTTAAAAACATATATAATCATATTTTTGTTATTTCTATCCATTCCCGCCAATACAATGGCTACATGTTAACTACCATTTAAAATAATATTATTAGAGTGCAACGTAAGATTCCCAAGAAACTCGTTGTTGCGTGTTGGGTACGCCATCGAGCATAGCGTCCCCTTTAAAGTCATATTAATATTTTATTCACAAATAGGGATAAATATGAAAATGTCATATTCTTTATTTACCTGGGGTGTTACATCCTTCCCCCCTTTTGGGAATTGCGTCCTCGCAATTTTAAAATTGCGCTTGGAAACATCCTTGAAAGTCCCACATCGGAACAAGAGTTGGTAAAACAATCACTTTAAAATAAAGAAAGATAAGTACAGAGGTCACCCGAGTTAACCCATACTAGGATTCCAAGTATGAAAATATGGACATGGAGGAAAAAACAAAGGGTCATGTTCTGATGGAGAGTGATAGAAAACATGTTTAGGAGAAAGTTAACCACAAGAAAATCACAAACTTGTGATGGGTTAAACGGTATTCGATTCCCCAGTAGGAAAAGTTAATAGACAAAATTTTTGTTTTAAGTTACTTTTTATTGAGGAATTTATTCATAAGGAAACATAATCACTTATCATTTTGACTTTCAACTTTTATAAGATTCCTTACACAAACTCATATTTTCTCCAAAAGATGAGTATTTAGGAAGACTTGTTCACATTAAGAGTACTATAATAAACTTCTAGAGAATCACCTAATCCACAAAATAGAACTATATACTTCCCATGTCTTTAGACTTTAACCAAAACCAAAACCAAAAAGGATAGTACAAGATCAGATAATCCAGAAAAGGATAACCCTTTATAAAAATAAAATCTATTCTTAATCTCGAAAATTTGTCCAACAAAACCCAAAGTTCAACGAGGACCATTAGATAAACAATTTGTCCATAAAATTATTCAAAGTAAACCAAAATAAGATTGAAACCCAAATATTTGAAGGATTTAGTCACATAGTCTTCCAAGTTAAATCGTAACATTTATCTCCAAACAACATCAGTTGCTCCTAAAGTCTCGTATTGAAAAGTAATTAACCTAATCACATATCCTCCATGATAGGGTAATCATTTTCATAAATAACCCAAAATCAACTAACTCTTAATTCATAAAATCATATAACTAGAAAGAATCAGTCAAACTAACCAGGGACTTCACGTAGTCCAGTGGTAGGCGATAAATACCAGTTGCACTTTTTTTTATGGGTTCGATTCCCGCAGCTTTGTCTGACGCGACGGGTTGTCACACGATCTGCGTGTTGTCCTTTTTATAAAACTCCAAAAATAACCCCAACATGTTTTAAACTCAATAGTTTTCTTATACCTTTAATTTTCATCCAAATTCATTATGATCTCAACACCTTAATTCTTGAAGTCTTATTTCACCACCATAAGATAAAATAAAACAATTCCCAAAATGAATAACATCATACCTTGATCATGGAATCCACTCGGTCTCATCGTCATCTTGCTCACGTAGGTAGAAGTCCCATGCATTACAAAAATGATTTAGAGATCCTTCAAAATCATTTGATTCCTCCATCCAAATACACCTCGTGCAACATGGGTCATATGGGTGTTCACAGAAAAACAGTTTTGGAAAATAATCATGTATGACATATAATTCCAAAACATCTGATAAAACATGATTTCTAAAAAATATTCGGACCGAAATTGAGTTGAAACTTTCTATCATTGATCCTTTTAAAATACCATAAGTATGTGATGTGAGACTATATTTTAAAACCAAATATAAATAGGTTGCTCAAGGGTCTCCTTCCTCAGCACCATTTTGAAAATCATAATATGATTCAAATTCTTGTGATAAGGTAAAATATTTGAAAATACCTTGATAATATTTACCTCTCTTGAAAACATGAGAATATTGTGAAAATGGTATTTTTCTAAAAACAACCCATGATCCACGATGATAACGTGGTATAGCGGAGGTGTTTGATATCTCAAACAAATGCTTGCAAGTGAGTTGTATGCTAGAAAAAGTTTCACAATCATCCGAAGATGACTTTGCAATAATTATTGCAAGCATGTCATCAAGAAGAGATAGAAATGTCGTTTGAGATCCTCCTCCTTCCATTCGTAACTGAATTTACTTGACCTGAAAAAAAAATTAAAACAAGGATTTAACTGAAATAATAGTTATAGGGACTGATCATGTGCCTCACAAAAACTCCTAATCCCTAAAGTTGTCTAAACTGACCTTTGATACCAACTATAAGGCCCCAGCCTTAAACCTTACTTAATCTTGAGTTATTACAAGATTACACATTGAGGATCTTTTCTGGTTTAGAGTTTTAGATAATTAGATCATGAAACATTCATTACATTCCACATTTAAACAAAGTGGTTACATAAAAGACAATATTCATTCTTCCCATCAATGGAAACATATTTAAAATAAAACATGGATTCATTCTTGACACATCCTTGACACTATCATCACATCATGTACCTTTCCCTTGACCTGTGAAAAATATTTCAAAAACTTGGGATGAGCATAAAAAGCTCAGTAAGAGTTATAAAAATATGGAAAGGAAACATGAGTTCATATATACATTAGAATGAAATCACACTTTACCCATAAAACATAGGCATATCAAATCATGAATAAATCATAGAAAACATAAGACATAAAGGTAACTTGAGGCATTCATAACATTCTTACGTAGGGAGTAACCCTCTTGGTTGCGTTTGGAATACCCATCACAGTATATTCCCTAAATCTCTTCGGAGAAACCTTAACGTTTCACTCCTTCGCGTTACCCAATGCCTTGGAGAGCTATATCGGGCTCACCCGCCCTTAGTTTATCACGGAACCACCCATTTTCATAATAATGCCCAAGAACCATAACATAAATGTGTCACATAAAACATTCATAAAGGAAACATAACATTTCCACATTTCAATCACAATATAACATTTTAGTATATTGAAATAATGAATCCATTCAAAAAGAAACCATTTATAAAACCATTTAAAACATTTAATAAAGAGATTTTTGAATCAAAGTGTCACATACCACCTTGAAGCTTAAAATTTTAAACCACTAATATCCATATAAATAAATCCTTAAAAACATTTTGAGAACATGGATATTAATAAGAACAAATAATTAAAACATTTAAAACGATATTTTGGTTAAAGGGGTTTTACCAAAATTAGAGGCACTTGAATACAATAATTGAGGAATAACATTTAGTCATAACTTTATAATATCATGAGAATAAATGGATTCATGATATAATAATCCAAAGGACTGTATATACACCATATAAGAGTGAATTGGTGCATAACAACAATGAACCCTCAATAGAAATGTCAAATGTAATGAAATCCCATATAAAGAAGGTATCCTTAAATTAAGGACAAATCAATCTCAAAAATATGTGTGACAAATATAAATACACCCAATATAAGTGGATATTAAGTGTAAAACAATAAAAGGTCATTCACACATATTCAATGGATGACATATTCAATGACTACATGTTGAACCCAAAGAAATTGAAATTGGGTTAAAAAGTTCCCTTGACAGCCTAACGGCATCACATCAAAATGAGTTGATGAGAGATAAAAAGTGTATATCATCACTTGGACATAAAATTTACATCAATAAGGATATATGAGAACATATCCCAACATAACAATATGTAAATTAAAAGACCCAACAAAAGAAGTCTTTTAAAAAAGAGGAGGGTGAAAGGTTCCCTTACCGACTTGGGTATCTTTCAAAACATACACCCCATGAAAGAAGGAAAATAGATCATTGATGTAAATACTCATAAACGAAATTATATTACACAAAGAGTAGAATAATGGGCAGTAAATACACCATTCAATGGAATTTGTGGCAAATGTAGCATAAATCTCACGTGAATAAAAGTGAGATGAAAAATCCCTTACGAAAACTCGGCATCCTAACGGCGCCACATAAAACTTCCGAATATGGATTGATTAGATCAAAGAGGGTATCTCATCACATTACAATAAAATTTACAGAAAGAGGAATATAAAAGAACATCCCCCAACATTACAAAGAGGAGATTAAAATAAGTGACGTAAAGGAGAGTACTTAAAAAGAAAGAGAGGGGTTAGATCTCTTACGAAAGTTCGGCAGCCTAACGACGACACTCAAAACTTCCAAAATGGATTGATTAGAGAGAATAGGGTCTCTCATCACATGAACATGAAAATTATAGTAAGTGTAATATAAAAGATCATCCCAATAACAATAAAGATGAGCTTTAAAAGGAATGACATAAATGTGTGTACTTAAAAAGAAAGAGAGGAGTAGGATCCCTTACCTCGGGTCCGACTTGACTCGATCGTTCTTTAATCTCCTGAATAGTAAACTTGAGTTAATTTCTACTTCCTTAAGAACCTTTTTCAAGTTCATTATTCCTTTTATACCAATTATTACCATGTCATAAACATTATGTAATCATTTAAGTTAATAATATTTGTTTTGCCGATATTTGGTTCTTAAGTCGAAAGTGGACTTCTTACAATTACATGTTGTTCGTGTGGCCAAATGTTTATTATATACAGAATTTTATTCATGATTTAGATATCATATAT
Organism: Viscum album; assembly: GCA_963277665.1. NCBI lineage: Eukaryota > Viridiplantae > Streptophyta > Magnoliopsida > Santalales > Viscaceae > Viscum > Viscum album. Next base: position 1,020,923,201 of record OY728134.1, on the reverse strand, counting down.
GTCATATATATCCAGTACATTCATGCATTTATAACATTACATAATCATTTAGAGGTAAGAAATGAAATGCACCGTTCATGGAGACGGTAAGCCGTACGTACGCATGAACGCTACTTTCATTTCTATTTCGTATTTTATAGAATGGAATAATAATGATATAAAGGTATATTATAATTCCAGTATAATATCATATATAATATCATATTTACATCCTTTATACATCCCACATATGGTATTTAACGAATCAAATCACTTTGAGGGGGCGGTAGTCTGCACTTTCTTAAATGAAGATATCGCGTATACCCATAATGGAATCCATAAAGGTAAGACAAAAATGAAAAATACAGAAGCATAAGGAAAACATAACCATATTATATATCATATATAAAAATATTGACATCATAATGGCCACCTTTTAAGGTGTTAAATGAGTGTTGAACAATCATCGTTTCGGGAGGCAGAATTTCACCATCCACGGAAACCGTATGTTCTTTAACCATTTGATGTAGTTGTGTGAGAGTGTAGCTCGAATAAATCTTATAACAACATCCTAGTATATTGAAGGTACTGGTGTTGTTACAAAAGAAATAAATAAAAAGAGTTTAGGGGGTTGGAGAAGCAAAATAAAACAAATGAACATGAGAGAATGAATTACCTTTAAAAGTGTAACGCCTTTTAATTTTGAGCCTAAAGGCTTCCTTTGAAAGGTTTCTGACCAAAGGGAATCCTCTAGGATGAGGAGAGGGATGTGGAGAGAGTAAATGGGCAGGGGTTGGCCGAGCCAAAGGCTTGATGAGTGTGTGAAAAGAGGTAGAGGTGGGGGCCTCTTATAAGAGGAGAGGAGGGGCACTTTTGGAAAGTAAGGAAATATTACTTTATTTGAAAATGTGTTTCGGTTTTCAAAGGTCCCACATTGATATAATTCGTGGATAAGGTTATAAGGGTTCGAAATACACACATCCAATAAGTTTTGGACATGTGTAGTTCATAGATATTACATTATATTTCCATTTTATTTTAATCGTTAAATAATGATGTCATCACTGCATCATTATGATGTCATAAATACTTTAATTTATTTAATGTCTAAAAATTATAAAAAAATTACTATGATGTAGGAAATCGTTTTATCTTTCCAATGACTATTTATAAACAAAAATATGACTTGTATAACCCTACTTAAAAATTGTTTTAGTAAAACATATCATGTTTGTGTCAATTTTACTTTTCCATTAAATAAAAATATATTATTGTCATTTTCCAACTAAAGTGGCTACATGGGGTCCCCAAGTTGTCCCATGGCTTGTCTTGGTCGGACATTACTCACCCAATAGGTGTAGGACAAGTGTCATGGTGTTTTCACATTCTTATAATATCATTTTTACCTTAAACTACACTAATTACCACTAATCGCGATTAAAAACTTAATAAGTTACTATTCACCAAAAAATTATTTTTATCCCATTGAACCACATTTTACTTCTTAATGACAACCATGTATGTCGGATTTTCAAAATTCAATACACATTAGTGGTAAACTTTCATTTAACTGAAAAATCAGTTTGCTTGATTACCCCTTAGTGGTTTCACTATTCATCAAAAATTGGAGTTTTTCAGAAAAATACCTAAACTTCACCCTAAGCTATATTTGATATTCCGAATTCAAAAATGAAGTCTGTTTTACAAAATTCAAAACATATTAGTCACATTAATTAATTTAATAATTAATTCCCGTTGTCAGAGCAAATAGCGTGTTTTTATAAAACAATAAGTATCAAAAGATTGACACTAGTTTAAGTCTGATTTCAAAGTGAAATTAATTCCAACGACCACTATTGGATTTAATGGTAAAAATATTTTCAAATTTCACTTTCAAACCAATTCAAAATATTATCTAATCACATAAATAAATAAGATTAAAAAGAGATTTTGAATCAAAACACAATATTTTAATTATTCATTAAAAAAATGAACTCTATCGGAAAAATACCAAATAATTACACAAAGTAAAATTTGATGTCCTGATTCTTAGTAAGAGTTTTATTTGGTCCAAAATAATGTTTAAGAGTGAACAAAACTATATTTAATGATGGTTCAACATCAAAAGGTGATAAGTGAACCTTTAGTGAAAACTAGGGCATATACGCCTAAAATTGAATTCTTTCCGTATTTTAAGCCTTTATCTTTTATTGGATAAATGTAAAAACATTTAAAAACATATATAATCATATTTTAGTTATTTCTATCCATTCCTTCCAATACAATGGCTACATGTTGACTACCATTTAAAATAATATTATTAGAGTGCAACGTAAGATTCCCAAGAAACTCGTTGTTGCGTGTTGGGTACGCCATCGAGCATAGCGTCCCCTTTAAAGTCATATTAATATTTTATTCACAAATAGGGATAAATATGAAAATTTCATATTCTTTATTTACCTGGGGTGTTACAACTACTTCTAGAGATGAAACATATAGCATAATAGGTTGTAAGGAAACTAAACATGGATAATAAAACCACCAAATAAAATCGTTTTATTTACATGAATGAAATGAATGAGATAAGGAGGAAAGAATATGATAATGTTATAATATATAAAGAGAAAACCTCCTCCTTTTATGAAAAAAGTTTCCAAAAATGAATTGTTTTCAATGATATAATTTCCTACTCTTTAATTCTAGTCTTTGTGTCTGTTGAAGGAAAGCTTAAATCGATGTGGTCATGGCCATATGCCAACCCAATTTTCATCCCTATGGTGTAGTTGAAATATCTTATGGGATGAATCCTCTTTTTATGGTTAATGGTCAACACCTCAATCTTTATCTCACTTTAGATATGAGTGGTTTCATTTACGAAATACATTTGAAATGAGTGGATGTTCGTCTGGATGAATATGTTAAACATAGTGTTAATATAAAGGTGACCTAACTTCTTCTACATTTCATTATTTTCTCTTTCTTACTCTATCTCTCATCATTGATGTATTAGAAAAATATTCCTTAGTCCAAGGAATTAGAAATTATAGTTGATTCCCCTATTATGATTTGAGGCATTCTCTATCATGAGTTGTTCCAAATAGTTGTGAGAGTTGAGAGAATGATGATATTTTACCTTGAAGGGATCCTGGTGAAAATTTTAGTGATACTGAACCTTAAGAAGATATATTTATAGTCAGAAGAAACTACACCGAGCTTGGATAAGTTGTAGAGACACTGGTGTAGAAATTATTTTTAATGTCTATTTTTTTACTTATTTACATTGGTTATTATCCAACGTTATTGTAAGTGATTTTGTAAATATGTATTTAATGAAAGATAAAAAATGGATGTTCTAAATGTATCATGGAATTGGTTTCTTATATTAGTTATTTAATAACCAATTTAAAAAACATCTTGGATGTCAGTTTCTAAATAACTGACATGGAAAAGCTTCGACATGAAGGATTTTTTACATTGGTTATTTAATAACATGCATATAATGTTCTATTTTATGTAAGTTATGTAGATAACATATGTGAAAAATCTTCAACATGGTGGATCTTTTAGAATAGTAATTTAACAACCGATGTAAAAGAGACTGTTCCATGTCGGATCCTAAATAACTGACATGGAAAACTATCAAAATGAGTGGTTTTTTTTATGTCGGTTATAAAATAACCTTTGTAAAAAACAATTTTTCACATCGGTTAAAATATAACCAATGTGGAAAATAATGAATATGGGTTTTAACATTGGTTATAAAATAATTGATGTGGAATTTTTTTAATATATCATTTAAACCTTCCTCTCTATTGTAAACTAAAACAAGAAACAAACCCAAAAAAGAAGAAACAGAAACACTAGAAAATTGACAAGAAAATAAATATTTATAATTAAATCTTTCAAAATTAAAATATTAACTAAAATACAACCAAATCATCTATAAAATACCCATTTACAATTATAACATTCAAAAATACAATATTAAATAAAAAAACTAAAATCCAAGCTAACCAATAAAATAATTTTCCCATTAAACTTGTAAGTGTATCATCTCCTATTCACTATATGTTCGAGAGTCATTAAAAAGATAAAAATTAAAAGGAAATTATTTAACATGTGTAATGAATAAAATAGTTGAAATATTAAGGAATAGTTTATAAAGAAGGATAACCTGATTAAACTTCATAACCGTTCCAATTGTAATTATTTTATACATAAATCTTAATACAAAATATATGCAATCTTTGATGCCTTTTTGTTTATAAAAATACTGGTTAGATGAGTTCTTCAATTCAAAATAATATTTTTAAGGAAGATATCCAAAATTTACTAATTATAAATGAAAATTCACTTTTAAATTGTCATATTTGATCTTAGCGCTCCTTTTCATTATGGTGTTTCAAAAGAAATTCAATCCCTTATTAGAAAATAATATGAATAAAATAAATTTAAAATTTATTATAATATAAATAACGATTTGGAAATTAAAACTTACAATTCCAATATGTTCTTAAAAATTCCTCGCACATCGCCATGGATAGATCATATCGAGTAAAGTGTCTTATCCCCTGGAAAAAAAGACACCTAACATGAAATGGTCACTTTTATGAAAGGAATTTTAATGTTAGTGGTTATTATGTTAAATGTTAAATAAAACATTGTGAGATATATGTTTTATACCTATAAACATATGGAAATATCCAGCACTAAGTGATTATATTCTGTTCAAATATTTCATCAATGTAAAATGGTTCTTCCTTCTTCAGTCATTATTCATGCTTCAAGAGAAATGAACTACGGTCCCATAATTCCATATACATCTATCTTGTCATTATCCTCACACATTTTACAAATATACCAAATAAAAGTAGACATAAGTATAAATTATCAATAAATTTAACGTAGGGAAAGATTATGTTAAGACATACATGGAAAAAAATTTCATCATGTTGATGCCCAATTATATCCAATAACAAACTCCATTACACCATTTTTCAAAATCCCCATGGTAATTTCACACCCACATCCATTATATTCCATTGTAATTTCTTAAACACCAAACAAATTTGAATATCTTGACAATATTTATAGACTACTAGAATCTGTTTCTGATGTCATAGCCATTTTTCTCTATTGTTAGCTATATAGTATTTCTTTACATTTAAATTATTACTGTAAATAAATAGATAAGTATATTAACTTTCAAATTTTAAAACAAATTATATACAAAAATGAAGATAAAATATACACATACCTCTATGGTAATATGTCACAGAAGTCTAGATGGCCAAACTAAAAAGTTTTTGATACTTTGTTAAATTGTCCTCAAATCATCTATAGATAATGATAATTCAGCTGATATATCTATAATATAATGTACAGTGAACCTTTCATTCTCTTTATCTAACTATTGATGATGAACAGTGTCTCCAATATAATATATCTGCCCATATGCAACAATATGATACTGAGGATCATCAACATATAACTCGCAGTAACTGGGAAGCTATGAAGGAGGGGTTGTAGGAGTAGGATAAAAAGTGGCGTACGTAGGAGGATTTGGAGAAGTGGGAGATACTGGAAGAGGTGGAGGAGTGTGACATGCAGTCTAAAAGTGTCTTTGTATTTCAGAAGACATGTACTTTACTGATGCTTTGATCTTATCCTCCGTCGTACCATAAATATTATGAACTTCATCCTCTAATGATTATATTTTTTTATAAAAAAACCCACCATTTTATAATCTCAAGAACATGGTAAGACTTTTATTCCCTATACACCCATCAGGTATCGTCGTACATGACTTGGGTGTTCAGGCTTTCCTAATGCAACAGATAAAATATTCTTCCAACCCTCAGCAACATTGACTCCCTATGTTTTCTACTCATCAAGAGAATGATGTATGAATTATTTGAAAAATTATGTAATGTTTCCAAATATTTATAAATAATTTAATTAAGATAAATAAATAAATAAAGTAAACATCTTTAAATCCTCTTAACTACAGCCTTGACTCTTCTATAAGATATTGTCTTTTTTTCTCAATCGATCTATCTTCCATTTTTCAATTCTAGATGGGGGAAATAGAGGGACAACCCCAAAAAAGCTTGAAGACTCTACTCTCAGTTTTTGAAAAGTTTCAGACATTATTTTTCTTCCAATAATATATAATCTCCCTGAGATAAAGTATGATAGAATACATTTCATGATTGAATATCATCATGAGATCTCCTTGATTTCTATAAATTAATAATAATAAATCATTAATAATATCATTAATATAAAAAAATTCTAAAATTTTACATTACACGTAACAAAAATGATTCTTATATCCTAATTTCAACAAATCTCTTCCACCTCTCTTCATCTACAAAAGGAAATATTTAACATGAATTTTTATGTTGCATATTCCCAAAAATTAAATCCGATGTGACAGTTGATTTGAAATATCTCCATCACCTTATAGCCAATGATACACATTTCTTCCTAACTTCTCTAGTTTCAGGTATGTCATATGTCATTTCATAAGAAGGGGGGAATATATATTACTACAAACACTTCAATATTAGACAAACAATAATAGATGATCTTACCAAAATGGTCTCCCACAATTGTGATAGTGTTAATTTTTCCACACTTCTCCAATCATTAATCAAAATACTAAAATTTATTTTACCCTACACTAATAAAAAATACTTGAATTTTTTTGAATAAGGACCTCTTATAATACCATTATCATCAAAGTCTATCAGTATCCTCCGGTCTTGGTTATGAGAAACTGAAAATATTTGTATTCGTGTGCTGCCACGTTTACCAACACTCAAACTTATCTTTGTCTCTATTGGAGTATATAACTCTAGTAAATAATGATGGGGACCATCAATAGGATCATGTGAACATTCCTCCCTAGAGGTATAAGTACACTCATCTTCAAAATTATGTGGTTGATCAATTTATTGATCTGACGTTATCCTATAAATCAATGCAACAAACAATTCATACATAAATATAGAAATTCAACATATAATATTAATGTAAATAAAAAATGAATATTTGTGAAAAAAAAAAGTAAAATCAAACATATTACATTATTATTCATACTTTTTTATGGTTAACTAAAATGATAACAATAGTACTGATATATGAAATGTCATGTAAATGAATGAAAAAAATTCCAAAATGGTGTAGGAATATTAAAAATGGTTCAAAAAAATTAATCTTTTTTAACACAAAAAAGAATATTTCTCAATATACTATTATAATTTTTTTATTTAACATATTAAATTTTAAATAATTGTATTTCCAAAAAATAAATAAATAGATAACGTTATGTAAGAGTAAATATAGTAAACTAAAATAAACAAACATGTTATCTTAAGAGTTTTAATAAGTATTTTAATAAAGAAAATAAAATTAACATATCTAACATTTTATGAAATTTATAAAAGTAAATAAGAACTAAACATATGTTACCTATAATATTAGGAATGAAATAAAGTATTGTTTTCCCAAATTCCTTCATCATGTTCATTCCTTATGGCACAAACCATGTCTGTGACGTTCTCATTGTTATTATCTGTTAGACTTTCCATGAAAGTAGCGATCTCACATAAATCAACATCTTCATCAAGTTGACCATAATAAACATATTTTTTTCATGTAAAACAATAGAACACTTGATATAAAATTGATCAATAACTTAGAAAATAGTTTTTTCATTTGTTTCAATTATAAAAGAATCAGTTGTGTATTCTGATCTCTTCAGGTTAACAAGTGTCATTCTAAATTCATCATGTCTAGCATTATTTTTATCGATAAACCATTTAAAGTTAAATCTAGAATATTAAATTTATTGTAAAAAAACTGCCCATATTTATTCAATGACATTATAATATTCACTTGATACATAAATTTGGTTTTTGTCTTTACAAATAAAAAAATCATTGCTTCTATGAACACCGATATACCACAATTCTAAACTGCACTTATATTGTCCTTATCTTTCATATGAAATGTATAGCCATTAATTTCATGCCCAGACCATGTTATCATATTTAAACTTAGACCACCCACTAACCATCTTAATGTTTTTCGCGCATCTGATCTACCAAGTACGGTCTTTTTAAACCATGGAAAAAAATTGTTACGCTCATTCAAAATCCACATTTTTTTCTTCTTTGGATGGAATTGTTTCAACACATTAACAAGAAATGTTATATATGGTTGATAATTATCTATGTTGTTAATTATATATCAATGTACATTATTTATCTATTCACCTAAAAAAGATTTGAATTTAAATCCATGAATCCCCTTTCCCAAATAATTAATTCATTCATGGTGAGATGAAGGAAAACCAATGTGCTCCACCACAGAAAAGTATCTTGTAAAAAACTCAGAAACCTCCTTAGAAATATACTTTTCAATAATGTAGGCTTCATGTAAATATGGGTTCTTAACTTAACCATTCAATATCTCCATATACCTTTCAAAAGGATACATTCAGCGTTGATATACATGTCTGTAAAGATTAATTTCTCAAAAAAAATGAACCATTAAATTCACCATTATGTCAAAAACGATGGAGGAAAATATATTTCCAATAGAAAGAGTGTAGAAATTTTTTGTTTTAAAAGATTGTCAAATAATTCAAATCAATCACCTTGTTAAAAATTGAACTGAAAAAATAACATACCTTCACGATAGTCTTTCTGACCCTGATGGAAAATTTTCCATACAATGAAACTAGTAGAAGATGTTGCATCATGACGTAAAAATCATGAGATTCCATACCTGTCAACATAGAATCCTTTTAAGGGAAAAAATTATATTTGAAGAATAATCCTGTGTCACTTTGATATATTGAATACACAGAAAAAAGCTAATTTTATCCCTCTTGAATAATTTATAAAAAGATGGGGGAAGAAATGTTCACCTTCCATCATGAGTAAAAGATAACTCCAAACGTATTCCCATTGACAGTAAGTCAAATATTGTATTCAACCCATATTCAGTATTCTATTTAATATATAACAATGTTCTAATCAATCTATCATAGATATTCATCTCCACATGCATGAAATCAATGTTATGTTTCAACTCATGATATCTTTAATATGGTGGATCAAAAAATATTGACCATTTCTTCCAAATATTTCTATCAATACCATATTTACGTGTCTTTCCTAATGTCAAATCATTAATTTTCACCATCTCAAAATACTGATTTGTGGATAAAGGTTTTCGTTCAATATCAATTTCTTACGAGCAATTAAATTCAGTTTTTAATATTTTATAAGAGTGATTCATAGAACAAACATTCGATGAGCCATGTATACTATTTTCTCCCATTATGCTATTGATAATATGAAGTCTGTTGTTCACAAATTGGACATGTTTTATGCCCCTTAACACTATATTCAGATAGATTTCTATACATTGGGAAGTCATTTATAGTGAACATAATAATTCTATGATGTAGTTCTATAATATTCCATTTTATAAGAATCATACAACCTAATACCATCCTCCCATAAGAGTTTCAAATCATCAATAAATGGTGAAAAGAAAAAAATCAATATCATTTCTGAGTTTTTTTTGTCCTTAGAATGTTAAACTCAACATGAAATATTTTCGGTTCATAAAATATTAAGGAGATAAGTTGTAAATTACCAATAAAACAGTCCCTAAATTATGTGTGCTACTAAGGATTCAATATAGATTCATTCCATTAGTTCACAGTCCAAGTATGAGATTTCTAACTTCTTTTCCAAATGAATGAATCTGGTGATAACGTTTTTCCCCTGTGGACAATCAGCTAGATGACGTATTTTCCCATCACATATCCCCTCATCAGCATTCCATCTTAACGTTTTTTTCATCATGTGAATTAGAAAATAAACGTTTCAAATGAGTAATTATAGGAAGACACCAAAATACATTAGAAGGGGTCTTCGTAACCTCTAAATTAGTTGGGGATTTTTATTTCAACTTATACTATGATGTCCTGCATTTAAGACACTTTGATAGAAATTCATATTCATTCCTATATAACACACAATCATTCGAGAAGGCATGTATTTTTCTGTACCCTAATCTAATCAGGCATAGTATTTTCTTTCCTTTGTAATGTGAATCTGGAAGATCATTATCTTTGGAAAAAATATCTTTCAACAATTATAGAAAATCAGTAAAACTATTTTCACTCCAACCATGTTTCATCTTCAAGTTAATCAATCTTAACACCATTGATAAAACTATAAAATATGTGTATCCAAGATACAGTGGTTTTTCGGCATCACTATATCGACGCTCAATTTTATGTTCTTTCTCAATTCACTCTACTGAAATATCACAAATCATTTCTTTTTTTTTTATCAGAGTTACCATCTTGCAAAGAATCATCATCAATAGATCTAAAATTCTTCCCAGTTTCACCATGATAACTCCAAGGGCTTTAACACAGATTAAAACCATGAAAAATTAAATGATATTTGAACTCTCTACTTTTCAACTCCTTTGTATTTTGACATTTGAGGCATGGTAAGAAAAATATGTAATTTTTTGGAAAATTTCATTTAGAAAATTCCAAAAAAGAATCAACACCTTCCTCATATTCAACACTCATTCGATGTGATGTAATCCATCTTCAACTCATTATTACTTATAAAAAATATTAAATATATATATCTTGTTAAGATAATATAGTTATATATTTATATGCAATATTTCATATTTAAAAGTAACACAATATTGAAATATAGAATAAATATATGCATATTTAAAAAAAATGTAATTATAAATTCTACAAAATAATTGAAGATAAGTTTAAATATAAATGATAAATCACAAAAAAAATATGCATGAAAATAATTTAAAAAATAAAATAATGTTAGGAAAGAAAATTTTAGATTTATTTGAAATATTCCATAATTTTAATGTAACACAATTTTTAAATATAAAACAAATATATGCGTGTTTGAAATTTGTAATTATTAATTCAATACAATAATGGGAGATAAGTTTAATTATAAATGGTAAGTCATAAAAATAGAATCATGGAAATAATTTAAAAAATAAAATATAGTTAGAATAAATTTTGGAATCTAATATGAACACTCATTAGGTTATTAGATATGCATATTCATCAAGGTTGTAAGTTGTTTCTTTTTTGACAATGGATTCAGTTAGGGAACCATATGGAATAAAAATAAAATTGGTGTGGGAATTAAAATATATTGTGAATACCATAAATTTAATGATATTTCCCTAACTCAACTGATTCATAATAATAATTCACTCACATTTTATTGATGTTGTTTTTGAACAATAAGATAGAAAACCACTATTTAAAAATAAATCACCTCCCACTAGTGTGATGTAATATTAACCCATCACAATTTTTTTGTGTTAATGTTACTCATGGAAAAATCAATACATAGTAATAAAACCATTTAAACCATATAATAATTCACTCATATTTTATGTCACTATATAGTTTAACATATTTCTATGATATGTGGTATATGAATAATTTCCAAGGGTTACAACATTGAAATCATATTCTATAATTTATCATAACACTAGTCATGGCTGTGGATTTCATGGGATGGGGAACCGTATTCAATGAAACACAAATTTAAAATAATGAATTTGGTTATATTCTATAATCTAAATATATCACAACGGGTATATGATACTTTGTTTGAAGTATTTATAAATTTTTTCCTATGAAATAAATATAGTTTATAAGAAACTATTGTAAATGAAAAAATATAATATATAATGTCGAAATATATTGGGTGCATGTATAAATCAATATAATGGAACCCATAAAAACAAATGAAAATCCTATGAAATTGGATAATCAAATATGATATTTATAACCAATAAAATTATAAAAAATAAATTTCACAGTTGAAATTAAAACTACAAATTATGTGTTAATGATAACTTGTATAGTAAAAAATATAAAACCCATCATTGTTTATCCATGAAAAAATTATCAAGGAGCGTTCAAGGACATTCAGAAGTACAATAGAAAATTATTGTGGCTTATAGGAGAAAATGATGCTATTGTATGGGGATAATTCCATGTGCTATCTATGGATGCAATGCGATAACATGGGTATATTAAACAATATGGTAATTTGATATTTTATTAAAAAAATCAAAAAATGAGAGTTAGGGAATCAGCGAAGCTGGATGACCGAACGCAAGGCCTATGATACTTACTTGAGACTTGTGAGTCGATCAGATAGATGTGCTGATGAAAAAGAGTATGAATGATGTTTGAAAATGAGGTTGGAGACCAAGGGATCGAAGAAAAAATTTTAGGGTTTCCACGCAAGAGATAGCTGAGTCTTCCATCACGCGATCAAAAAATCCCACTATGACTCGAAATAGGAATTCCTAAAATTTTAAATGATATATCATGTCAATTATTTAATAACCGATGTGATAAATAAATTTTAATTAGATTTATCATGTCGGTTATTCTATAACTGATGTGATAAATTGATTTACTAAATTGGTTATTGAATAAATGATGTGATAAAGGAAAGATATTATCTTTTATCACAACGGTTAAAGAATAACCAACATGATAAATCGGGATACATCATTTATCACATTAGTTATTCTACAAATAACACAAAAACACTTTATCATGTTGGTTATAGAAAAACTGATGTCATAAAGCAGGATACTTCATTTATCATGTCGTTTGTAGAATAACCAACATGATAAATCAATATACACAACTTTGTGCATTGGATATAAATAACTGACTTGAAAAGGATGATGCGATAAATAATTTTTTTACTAGTGAGAAATCATGATCCAATGGACCAAGAAGATTGAACTCTGTCCATCTGGCTGGCTAACGACTTAAACATAGTTCTTTGTAGGAGGGAACCCATCTTAAGTTCCTTTCTATTGTTTTTTGTTCTAGTTTGTTTTAAGAAATATAAATGGTTTACGTGGAATGTTTTTTCAACTACTGAGGACATTTTATAGGATTTTATATTCATTATGAATATTTTTTTTCATGTTATTCCTTTTTTTTCTGTTATCATCATGACATGATATGGTTATGTGATTTCTTTAGTAGATATTTACAGGTTACATTATTTTTTAGGTTAATTGGATACAAACAGACTCTCTACATTTATTAGTAATTACATACGGAAGTTTTAAATTTTATATCAAATTTGATTTGATCTTACAAAAAACCATGTAAAATTTCATACTAAATAAAAAAATGTCAAAAGAATACAGAAAAAAAAATCTAACATTTCTATTATTGTTGTACCCACATGAAAACCACTTCATTTTTCTCGAAACAAAGTCCGGGAAATACAACTTATGACCCAAATTAGTTTGATCACATGATTCTTGTTGAGTTGATTTGATTATTAATAACCTAATTTTTATGATTGTAGATATCTTTCTATGCTTTGAAAATGTTTTTCTAAACCTGTTTATTTGTTAGTCACTTGTTTTCCCACATGCTAATTATACTATCCAATTTTATATTTCCATACTTGTGTGGACTCTGGCCCCTTTTCACTTCATTTCTTATTTCTCTTTCCTTGGGGTAACCTTCATCATGTTATGTCTTCTAGAACATTCAATGTTTTTCTATCAAATCAATATGAACTATTAAAGGTGTGTTGAAATGACTGGGGTTTGATTTATTTATTTAGCCCTGTTGACCCACTGAGCCTCCCATGAATTTACTCTATTTTGAACCCCTTAGGATCCATGGAGAATTTATTTTTAGGATTACTAAAATATATAATACCCTTCCTTAACCATATCTTGAATATTTTCATGATGATTTTAAATCTAAGTGTGGGGGAGACAATTATTCATGGAGTTTTTTTAGGGAAAATGAGTCATTTGATGCACATGGATCAACATTATATCATCATGATATATGTGTTTCTTTTTCAAGTAGCTCAATTCAATACATATATTTTGATATTAAAATATAGATTCTTTTTAGTTCCAAAAATGAGTACATTTGTGGTTATTACATAATAACCCCCTCTTTTGGGGATACCTATAAAAGTGATAACCCATTTCTCCTAGGGATTGAAATTGTTTTCAATGACATCGTTTCACTGAGATTTTATAGAGTTTGAGTGACTTGTTTACATTTTTAAGGATATTGTCTGATATCTATTTCATGGGTTTTTGTAGATGTTACTCACCTGTTTTTCTACCCATTTTATGTGAGAGATTTGTATCCCTAAAATGAGAGAGATAGAGACCATGAAAAGAAAACATCAAGTTTTTAGGGGGACATTAGATTATCATTTCCTTGGGGACCATAAATGATCTAAATGTGTTGGAGTAAGGTTTTTAAGGAGATGCTAATATTTATATTTATCATGTATTTATTTCCAGATCCAACCCTAATTTTTATCAAAACTATAAAACAAATATGACTCACCATATCACAACCTCAGAGACATTTGAAACTAATTAGAAGTTCTCAATATTGGTTCACTCTTTTGATTTACACTAGTGGAGATGTAAAATTCATGGAAAGAATATGAAAAAAATTCATGTGTATGAAAATTGAGCATAACATTGATCATAATTTATTTTGAGTATTGAGAGTAACGAAGAAGTTGGTCATTTTGATGCATGATTATATATGATTATTTTGAATATAATGTGAGTTGAAGGTAAATTAATTTCTAAAATTGGTATTTAAAATGAAGAATGACATTTTTTAGGTAAAGGGATCAAAAAAATTTAAACTTGTTAATGTGTAGCTCTTGGTTGACTAGGGTGCAGTGTGTGTTGTTCCAGATTATTTCTTGGGTTATGCTATGATGAATGATTTATTTTTTTTGGAACATTTAAGAATTATTTTATTATGATATGGGTGGGACCTATATCTCCCTCCAATGCATTGGGTAGAGATTTATCTCTCATGAAATAGAAGTGGCTGGAATGGAAAGTAAATCTGCTTCAGTAATACAGGGCTAGAACGACAAGTAAACCAAGTTTAGTAATGAACTATGTCCACTAGGATGGTCTGGGCAATAATTCCTTGGCTAATATAGAAATAATATTATGTTCGTAATGGTTTTCCACAATTTTATGTTTTATTCCCATTCTATTTTATCATGATTAATGTTCATTTATAATCTATGACTTGTGTACTTTCATGATTTATTTCATAACTCAAGATTTTGATTTCTAAACTTTAGGTTCATATTTTACATTAAAATGTTTATGGTTTTTTTAGGTTATCCACGTTGACCCTTAATGAGCATTTGATCTCACCCTTTTTATGTTTTCTTTTCCCCAATATATAAATAAAAGTTTTAGGTGGGAAAACTAATGGGGAAGATCTTTATGGGAGATGTTGAAGATATTTCACTAAGTTAAATGAATGTGTTCCGTGTTTAAAAAGACACAAAATAATATGGTCTTTGGGTGTTTGTTTGTGTCATGTTTTAATTTTTCCTCAAAATAAATGTAATGTCCATGTACATTAAGATTTGGTCTCTAAAGTTGGTATCTGAGCAAAGGTTTAGTCAAAATTTGGAAACTAGGATACAAAATGTTTAGTGAGATCCCTAGAGATATTTCTACGGTATGTCTATATATGTCCCTAAGGGTAAGTCTAACTATAGAATATAATACCATAATTATGGTAACGATCATAAATAACCTAGCATTAAACCTAATATATAAGTGATTTTAAGTAACCCCCCTTCATTATGTTGTTTTCTGAGTGTTATATTTTCCTCTCACACTGTTCTTTTTTGGTTTTTGAAAATGGCTAGAAACAAGATGATTCATGTTAATAGAGAATATGATGGAAAATGGAATGATATTCTATATGAGAACTAAATTATACTGTATTTGGAAGGAAAAACATCATTATTATGCTTAATCCTTAATCTCATAATATGATTAATAATCTCAACTTTGGTATGTTTTTATGAACTAGCTAATAACAGAAAGATAGAGTTTCATGATGATCATAGAGGAAAGAAAGTTCAATTTTGCTCATTTAAATCATGTGGGAAGATGCATCAAGGAGAATGTTTGAAAGGAACCAGGAGATGATTTGGGTGTTGAAAAGAAGGACAGAAAGCCGATAATTGCAAAGAAAAAGGTTCCATTAGCACAATGGACAAGGATAATGGTATTTCTATGACATCAAATGCAGTTAAATCTTTTAAATATGGAATGTATGGGCACTATGAAAATCAATTCCCTAAGGTAAAATATCATGAAGATAATCAGCATGGTCGTATGGGTAGTATTTCTGTTATTAATGATGAAGAGACTACATATGATATGTGAGATGAAAGAAGTGTTATGGAATAAAATGATGGAGGTCGATCAGTGGTTTAAAAAGGTAGTGAATGATTTCATGTTTATCAAGAATAATGTTGTATAAGTAATTTAAGGGTACTTTAGAATAAAGGAACATCTAAGGATTATTACACTTTTGTTTTTCCTTAAGTATTTTAATGTATATGTTGAATGGTACCGGTAAACATGAAAGGTTATTCAGATATTTTTAGAAATCACATAATATGAACATAATGAAGGGACATGGAGATAATGAGATGTTTGATAGTATTAATTACATCATAACTGATATAAGGACAAAGTGATATCATGGTTTGAGTATATAGTATTTTTGGGATTTTTGTCATGTGGAAAGAGTTATCTTTTGACAAAATGCATGTTTTCACTAAGGTTCTATAGAAATTAATTATATGTTTCTCAAGAATACATGATTAAGGTATTCACTTGTTTGGAATGTGACCAATAAGATATATCTTATGATATATAGAGGATAAATGATGGTATTCCCATGCCTGTTATATAACCTTTCTTGTTTTTTACTGTGATTTTGGGAAGAAGAATTTTGGATAAACCTAATGGTTGGAATGGATTAAGTTGGACATTAGATAGTAATGTTTAAGGATAAAACTGATTATTATTATTTATGGAATGTTATAATTGTATAGTTTTATAAAAAAGACAACCCGCATGATGGGAGACAACCCGTCATGTCGGACAAGGCTACGGGAATGAAACCCATAACCGAAGTGTGACAGGCCTTTATCGCCTACCACTGGCCTACGAGAAGACCCTAATTAGAATAAATTAGTTTCATTTTATTTAAGCGATATGATATATGATGTATAAATAAAATTTTTAGAACCATATATGATTAATCTCACCATATATGGACTTATGTATATTTGATAACTTGTGCTAATCATTTTAATGAGATAGATGGAATGACCAATCATTCTTTCGCATGATCTGCTAACACATCAAGAATGAAAAATTCAACTTCATTTCTTTAAATAAGATATGAAGTTGAAATTGTTCAAGGCACGACAAAAGATGGTATTTTTCTAAAATCGGGTATGTATTTCTTCTCGTTTTATTGAACTTTAGGAAATAAATGTTGAAAACCAAAAAAATTATCCTAGTACCTTTTTATTCGATGAATTATATGTTCCCTTAAATCGTCACAGATTTATAGCTTTTTTATTGTTAACTTTCCCCTAACTTTGTTCCCTATCACTCTCTATCCGAACTAGATGGTTAGACTTCTCTTCCATATCCAAGTTCTCACATCCCACCAATGTTCTTATATGGGGATTCCCATTGATGAATTACTTTGGGAGACCATTATATTTCTAACATTTATTTTCCAAATGATTTTTTAGTATCCCTTTTTATGATTTGGGTTTCGATAAAAGATAATTTCAAGTAGAAAACAATTTATAACCCCGACGAATTTTGAGGGAGAAATTCATTTTAAGGGGGGTAGAATGTAACACCTTGATATTTTATGAGAAATATTCTTTTTAATTTATTTTATGTATTTTATTTTATGCTACACCAAGATTATCTTGCGTTATACGTAACACCATATTAGCTTGCAGTATACGCAACACTATTCTTGGCTTGTGTTGCACACAATTTCAAGTTCTTTTGAATAAAATTCATTTTACACTACACAGAGTATAGATTTTTATCAATGTATTAGTGAACTATTTTTTAATTAGGTCATATGAAACACCAAAGGAATATTTAACTACACGCAACCCTGACATGGCTTACGTTACACGCAAGAGAGACCTTCCTCGATAGCTTGCATTGTACACAACAATGAGTTTCACAAAACAACGATATATTATTAAAATATTATATAAATTGGCCGTTATGAATATTATTAACCAAATATTTAATTTTATATAACATTATAATTCATATTAAACATGATATGAGAACAAAATAAATTTATTGTATAAAAGGAGCATTTTTCAAGAAAATGATGTTTTACCACCTTTTGATGGTGCACCCATTTTAAATCTAGTTCCTGGAAATTTTATAAGATATATTTGACAAGATAAACATATTATTTTGAATTGGGACAAAAAAAATTAAATTTTGATATATTTTTGTTATTTGTTGGATTACTTTCATATTTTGATGAATATTAAAAAAACGCTAAATTTAAATTAAAATTGACTTTTTTCATCAAGAAACTTTATTTAGTTAAATTATAATATTTAATTGTATTAGAGTATAAATAGAAAATATTTTTACTATTTAATATAATTTCTATCGTTAGAAATAAATTTACATAGAATTCATAGGTAAAAGCATTTCAATCTTTTGCAATGTTTTAACTTTTAAAACCTATTTTCTCAACAATCGGATTAATTTTAAATTAATTACTGCAAATTCTGTGTTTTTAATTTTAAAAAATGGATTCCATATTTGGAATCATTATGTACAAATTATGTTAATAGGTTACTTTAATTTTCTGGACAGTATGAATACTAAATTCAGTAATTATTTTATTTACCATGGTTAAAGGGTAAATCTAGTAAATAATGGTAAAACAAATAATATTAAACTACCCTAACACATATCCTAATCTTATTTGAGGAGATATTTCTGACCATGGGTATCCTTGGGTCGATTTTGGGACCCCATGGATTCACTTTGATGTGAAAATAACATTTTGTAATAGTTAATTTAAAATAATGATAATTATAACCTAAACATATATCTTTTACAAAATCGATTTTAATATGGGGTTATAAAACTGGTCCTTATGTTTATAAATATTCATTGTAAATCTAAAAAGATTTTCTAAATCATGGTATTTTATTTATAATTTTAAACATCAAATAAATAAATTTATTTATGACACAGTTATGATGTAGTGATTACCTCATTAATGAATGATTTAGATAAATGATTTTATAAATATTAAAATAAATTTAATTTGAATATTTTTATGTCATAAAAAAATTTTCTGGACGACATCGAAATATTAAGAATGAGTTAGTTTATTTTTTTCTAAATAATATGGTTGTTATGAATTTTTAAAAAAGTCATTTATGAATAGTACCCAAAATTGACATAATTTAAAACTAAAAACATAAAATAATTTATTAAATGATATTAAATCCCTAAAAATATAATATTTGGAAAATTGGTTAATATAAGTCCAAATATGTCATAAATAACTTTTTTGGGTCTTTTTAAATGATATGGTAATTATATTTTCCCACAATGTGTAAATAACATGATATTATGGTAAGATTAAAAAGGGTAAAATAAGGGCTAAACCAAAAAGATAAGGATACAAATAAATATTTAATATTTGTCTAAAAATTATTGAATTATAGGTATTCGAACCAAAATCATATTATCTTATAATTAAATATTTTTTGGCCCGTTTTTTGTCTAAATTGAATTTGAAATAAATTAATATTTTGAGAGTTTCCTAAAGAGCCCCTCTCCTTTATTATAAAAGGAAACCTCCTCCCTCTCCTCTTCACTCCATTTTCAGCCTTAAATCTCAGACAAACCCTATCCATTACTCTTCTAAACTTCCCTTGTAACATTCTAGAGTTGATGGTATTCTCAAAAGACCAGCTCTATTGCTCTATGTAGAAATTCAAAGGAGGCACATTCAGGAAGAGATAATCTCTTCTACTGATTCTTTGAAGTTTCTTTTTTCTTCTAATTATTCATATTTAGTTGTTTCACTATAAATTAATAACATAATTATCAATAATATACTAATATGTTATTATAAATATGAAACAAACCTATTGCACCTTCTATCTATCCTACGAAAAATGAAATCACCACGCGTGCGTACGTACGGCTTACCGTCTCCACACCATGGTGTAATCTGTTTTTGACTACCACCTTACCTGGGTGGTTATAATGGTAGAAATAATAACTAAATATGAGTATTATTAATGATAATAATTACGAGTTATCAAACACCCTCCATGGAAATACGTTTCAACAATTATGGGAACTATATTATCGCTCGTGCGTACATACGGCCTATCATATCCACGATGCGATGTGGTTCGTTTTACGAAATAATTATTAAAGCATGATTATATAAATCAATTGAATAAATAAATATGATATATATTATACTAATACCATTTGGTAAATTATATAACTATAACCCTAAAATAATAATAACAATATATCTAATAAAACATGCATAAGAACACAAAGCAGGTAATACTCGAGCAATGAGAAACAATGAAATGTTTCTTACAAACATATCAAAATATGATCATAAATGTTTTCATAAAAATTATTATTATAATGGAATAAATCAGTAACATTATTTAAATCATTATATAGGAGTTTAGGATACATACGAATCATATCAGACCTAAGGTAAGGGATAATTTTTTCAATATCAATTTTATCCAAGATTTTTTATACGTAAGTGTTTACTGGGGTCTATTTATCATCCATATCCATGTTTTCTAAAAAAATTCATAAATTTTTTACTATTCATATATTTTTCTTTAAATTCATTTTTACCCTTTTTTACTTTTACTAAATTGTATGGAAGGAATCTTTCTTTTGTTTACCATAACAGGTACTTTTTTGACTTTTCCAGCAAAAGTATGAGGAGAATTTTTTTAAACTTACACGACATGAATGGATTTTTACCGTTTTACACCGCATTATTTACACAAATATTCCTCTACATTATCTAATGATTATTTTCAACTAAATTATATTCTTTTAACTTTTTAGAGAATTTTGAGAAAATAAAATGTTTTTGAAAAAGAAAGGATATTTTTCTTCAAGAAGTATGTTCAAGTGTTTTACCAATATTATTTTCCATCTATGATGACACTATTAAATAGGGTTATGTTTTTACCCCTATTATGACTGTGATTTTATTTTCTTTATGATGGAATAATGTTTTATATGGATTATGTTATGATATATTGATATTTATGAAATCCATTTTATTTCTTGGGTTATGCTATAATGAATGATTTATGTTTTGTGGTACATGTACTAATGATTTCATTATGAGATGGATGTGGCTAATATATCCCTTCAATTCATTGGGTAAATATTTATATTTCATGAGATAGACATGGATGGAATGGAATGTAAATCTAGTTCAGTAATATAGGTCTAGACCGGTAAGTAAACCCGGTAATTTAATCGACTTCGTCCACTATGATGGTCTAGGAAACAATGAATTGGCTACTATAGAAATCATAATATGTTCTTAATGGTTTTCCAAAATTCCATGTTTTATTCCCATGCTATTTTATCATGATTAATGTTCCTTTATAATCTGTTCCTTATGTACTACCAAGATTTATTTCATTACTCAATATTTTGATGTCTAAAATTTATGTTCATATTTTTTGTTCAAATGTTTATGGTTTGATTTAACTTATCTATGTTTACCCTTTCTGTGAATTTGACCTCACCCTTTTTATGTTTTCTTTTCCCCAGTATATAAAGAAAAGTTTTAGGGTGGAAAACTAATGGGGAAGATCTTTAGAGGATATGTTTAAGATCTTTCACCAATCTAGAGGAATATGTTCAGAGTTTCCAAAGACACTAAACTAATCCAGTCTTTGGGTGTTTGTTTGTGTCATGTATTAAGTTTTCCAAAAAATAAATGTAATATACATGTACATAAATCTTGAATCTCGACAATATTCTTCTTACTTTTCTTGGGAAGTACTTTTATTTCTCATTCATAATGGTTATTTTTCTGAATTTCAATTCCTTGAGGCACGAGATTCTATCTCAGTGTGGGTTCCCTTAAAAACAATTCAAGAAGCATAAAATGTGTATCTTTTTTACTTTTTTATATTTATTAAATCTTCCAACGTACTTTTAAATACTTTTAATGTGTCATTGTGGGGGATTCAAAAGGTAATTACTATTTTTGATGCCCTCTTTTACACTTTGAAATGGATTTTGAAAATGTTCTATATTACTTTTAAACTTTATAAACACTTTTTAATTAGCCTCGGGATAAAATTTCATCGGAAAGATTTCAAAAAAAAAGTGGAGAATATAACAAAAAATATATTTTAAAAATAATTTTTCATGTTATGAAATTATATTTTTTCAAGACATATTTATTTTAAAAATGATTTCACGTTATAAATATTATTTTATATAATAAATTAAATATAAAAAATCATATATTTTAAGAAATAAATCTATTTAATGATTTACCATTAAATATATGGATCAATATTTATATTTAATTATATGAAAATTTTAGTAATAAATTTATCAATGTATGAAATAATAAGGTGGTTTCTTATTTGAAAATGAAATAGTTTTTGTTCCAAAAGAATTATTTTCCACGTATTATATATTTTTATTTTAATGTTAAATTTATTATTTTTAGATATTAAAATTGATAAAATGGGTTCCATTTTTTAACATCATATCAAAATAATCTTAAGAATTTTTTTAAGGTTTTTTAAAAACAATTGATTGTTGGTTGAATAGTGAAAAATGCAGATTTTTCAAAAATTGCCATTTATATTCATATAATAAAGTAATTAAGAATTCCATTAGGTTTTAGATTATTTTGAATATAACTAAATTATCATTTTATTATAAAAATCCAATTAACTCCATTTTAATCTTCATTATTCTTGATTTTGGTGTAAAATCATTTTTATGCTTAAAAGGTGTATTTTTTTAAAAACTGTTTTTCATTGCGTTTTGAACACTTGTATTAAAATTAATTTTTACCACTTATGAAAATTAAATATTAAAAAATTTATTTTTTATTTGGAATAATATAGTTAAAATTATAATATGCTTCAAATTAGGTAAATAGTTCCCGTTTATTTCTGGTCATATAAATAATTTACCATGGTAAAAATTTGTCACCACTTTAAGGGGTAAAACATTTTAATTAAGGTTAAAATTATTTAATAAGATCACAAAATATTATATTAAATCTTATTATATGATATGATTTGGAACATTTTACCCTTATAATTGAATTTGTATTTATTTAGATTCACTAAACCTTGAGTAAGACATTTTTATTATTTAAATGTTAAGAATAATTACAAGAGTATAACTCCCCTAACTTGTAAAAGGACATTTACTCTATTATATTAATCACACACTTTGAGACCATTATCTTATAAAAACTATACCAAAATCACTTAACAACCTTACATTACTTGTCCTAGATGTATTAGTGTTTCCAAAAGACTATACTAATACATCTTAAGTTGTAAGCCAAGGGAGGTCGTCCAAAGAATAGGTATAACTGTTAACCGAGTAATTTCAAGTTTATTTATTTTTCAACCTTATTAAAATATATTATATAGATCCTAAACTAATGACATAATTATAATAAATATATTTCATTTTTATTATTTTTAGGTAAAAATTATTTTTTACATTTTTTCCATCAAATGTGGAATGAAAACCTTTCTTGTGTGTATGTACAAACTATCAACTATATGATGTGATGTATTTTTTTTCCATCCATGCCTCAAATGGATGGTCATAAGGATGGATTTAATGACTATATATGATATTGTTTTAATAATTATGATTACATAATGATTATATATAAAGAACTAGTCTTTTCATACATAAATAATACATATTTATATATGAATATTCAATATATTTCACAAATATACAACCAAATACCATACATATTTATTGTTATATTTAGTAGATAAAAAATATTCTCATTTCATTAAAGATATTCAAAATATTTTTCAATGATCTTATAATTACATACCAATCACAGACAAACCCTGTATAAAACATTTTTTTAAAACTAGGGGAAATGAAACATAGGAAATGATGGGCTCAGATTCTTAGTAAGGGTAAACATGTGATTTATCAATTTATGATCATATAAAAACATAAGATAAGAGTAAGAGTATGAGATCATGACCCTGACTTAAAATTTAAACACCCAATTCTATCGAATATCATAAACTCAAGTAATTTCAAAAATATTGTTGGTTTATAAAACAAGAATTATAAAAGAATGAAATAACATAAGACATGAGAGTATAACATTATAATAAGACAAATATTTTTGGCATACACATAAGAATAGAAAATAATTTCCTTATTATTCAAGGATATTTTAACTGGATATCATATTGTATTAGTTTTACTCCTAAAACCATCATGGTAGTCAATCTTATCTCCCAAGACTATCATAGTGGATAGAGTCCCTTACTGAACTAGATTCACTCCCCATGCTAGTCTTTTTTATCACCTGAAATATCAATCTTTTCCCAATTAATTAAAGAGATATATAGGTCCCACCCTTCACATAATAAAAAACATACATACTTATGCAATAAGATTATACAATATTCATCATTTCATAACCAATGGAAAGAAATGGGTTTCATAAGAATTTCATCAATTCATCGTGTCATAACTCGTGGAGAAGAAACAGGTTTCATAAACATATCATAATAATAAACATAAACCATATATAAAAAAGAATAAAGATTATATAATTGGATTATATCCCTTTTAAATCTTAATAATCAACAAAAGATGTCATCTAAGATGTAAAATTACTTTAAAATAGAACATCGAAAATTTATTTTGGAAAATAAAATTTCCACATTGAAAAAAATTATTTAAAATCTAAAAATTTCACAAATATTAAAGAATTTTTTTTTGAAAATTAAATTATAGAATTTTAAAGTAATATTTAAATAATTGAGATGTCATGAAGATGGAAAATACTATTAATTTCATACAGGTTAAAACAAATACCCCTTCCAGTTTTTTGTTAAAAAGTCAAAACATACCTCATTTTGGAAAGTGATAATAATATTACTTTTAAAATATTTTTTAAAAAATCAAAAAAATTAGTAAAAAATAATTTAAAAAATAATATTATAATAATTAAATAAATATTGAAAATTTTATTATAAAACATGTATATTAAAGAAAAGGTGTTTTCTACTAAAGAGAGGAATAAAGTTTATTTTCCTTAAAAAATTATTTCTATTTCTTGAGTATATAAAGAGAAGGAAATGAAAGGAAATAAATAAAATTAACATAAATAAATATGTGAGAATAATATTTTGTGTTTTTTGAGATAAGGATCCTAATATTACATTATTGAAAGCATAATCATAAATAATCTCAATGAACGATGATATTGTATCATAGAACCCATACCACTTTGGTAACCTTTGAATTGTAAGATCCATGAAGTAAAGAACCTTGTATGGATAAATATTTCCCATAATATATATTGTAATAATCATAAAATACCATAATGTTTAGTATATAAACCTCACAAAATAAACATGTGGTGAATATGGCATGTGTGCCACAAAAATAAAAGTGAGACGCAAATCCCATACCTAAAGTCACGAATTTCTTCATAAAAGCTAGAACCTCATGTATAATAAATATATATTTATTATAAATAAATTAATGAACCATAATAATTTGTATCATATCATATATTATTTACTTATAACCTTTTATGATTCTTTTATTAACAATTCATTGTTAAAATCACTATTACAGGTGATAACTCCTTCATTTATCATGTATGTTTGGGTGTGGTAGTCTTTCTCCATATAGTTTGGTCATGGTTACATATTTTATAGAAATTTAACCATGATATAAATATCATATATATTCATTATATGTGTATTTACAGTAATCCATAAAATTTAGATACATTAAATGAATTACATTGTTCATGGAGATGTTAGGTCATACGTATGCATAAACATTGTTTCCATTTTCATGGTGGATGGAACGAAAGAATAATAAAAAATAAATAACATTTATATAATTATTTTTTATTCATAAATATAATATATATTTCTTAAATATATATTTATTACTATCCATTCCAAAATAACTTGTAAAACGTATCACATCACTTTGTGCTGGCGGTAGTACACATGTATGTACGAATGACATTATCATTTTCCAATAGATTAGAAGTTAAGAATTTGGACTTGAAATAATAATTAAATAAGTATAATTATTTCATAAATATCATATATATACTCTTAATCTATCATTTAAATTACCTGAGAGCGGTGGTGATGGAAAATAAATTTCATTGTTTCATAAGGTGGTGGTCTGTTGTACACATGATTATCGGCTCCATTTCCCATTTGATAGAGCAGTAGATGGGTAAAGGTTATTCCATTAACATAATAACATCTCATTATATATAAGATAATATTTTTATTTTTTCAAAATATTTTTAGAATATTTCTATTTGGAAGATTAAAAAAAATAAAAAAACCACGGTTAAGAATGATACCTCTTCATCAGACAACCTCTTTATGTTAGCACCAAAATACTTATTAGGTGGGTTAACTAATCAAAAAGGCCTCTAGGTAATGAGAAAGGATTTAAAGAAGGTATTTATCATTTTTTTCTGAAATTTTGTTTCTTGAAGTATGTATAAGATAAGAGAGGAGATGTCCTTTTATAAGCAGGGAAGGGGACCCTCTTGGAAACCAGTTGAAATTTTCTCAAAACAATACAAAATGATAAATTAATTCCTAAGAAAAGATATTCAAATTGAACTTATATTTGAAGGTGGGATAGTATATGTAAAATAAATATCTATCCAATACAATTTTTATTGGTTTATATAGAAATCGTACCCCTATATTTTGATTTAACCTTCTCGGTAAACACGTTTTAACCTTAACCACGATAATTTTTTTTTATATTCACTGTTAATTATGAAAAAAAATTATGTTTAAATTGTCAAGTAATATTAATTATTCTGATTAAAAATATGGAATTCATTATATCAAATTCAATTCATATAATTAAAAGAATTTAATTTAAAATAAAATCTACAATCGCGATGAAAAAGTTTTATTCCAAAAAAAACGTTTTCATAATTGTTGAACGTTTTTATATTTAAATTGAACTTAAAATTGATCCCAAAGACCTATTTCATAAATTATAATATAATTGATCTAATTTTTCTTTTAAAATAATTTTAAAATAAAATGAAACCTTATAAATTATTTATATGAAAAGGTATTTTCAATAAAAATCAGAATTTATCACTATTCATAAAAAAAATTAATGTTTTCAAAAAATTATTAAATATTCACCCTATGATAGTTTTGATATATTTATTTAAAATGATTCTATTAAATATATTTTCTAACATTTGAAAAAATTAATTATATTATTTTCTCAAAAAACATTTTTAAGAAAAAATGTATTTTTGAAGAATACCAATACTTTACTAAAAATTAAGTACTAGTTTATAAATATATTTTCTTTATATAAATCCACTGTACAAAATTTTTAAAATTTATTTATTCTATTTCATACTACCATGTTTAACAACTTGGTTATAATATTAATTTTTAAATAATAATATTAATATTATATTATGGTTCGTTAAAACTCAGTGTAGCATGTAACACAAGATATTCAAGAAATTAAATTTATTTGAAAAAATTATTAGAAAAAAATCAAAGAGTGTCATATTATATCCCCCTTAAAAATAATTTACCCCTTGAACTTCTATCACTTTGATTCAAAAAAACTAAGGAAACTTATACCTAATGATATGCTCATGTTCGCATATATCGTCCTCAAGCAGGTGGTTTTTTAACAAAACATTGACCATGTGAGTGGTATTGTTTCATATCACTTTATCTCTATAATCTAAATCCTAAAAGTTTATTATTTATATTAAATTTCCTGATCCAATTATATAACATCTTACTTTATTTCATGTGATGGATCAGGAATGTAATTTCTCATTAGTGATACATGGAACACATTGTGGACTTGGGAAAGGTTCAGTGAATGTTCCAAGTGATAAGCTACCGCCCCAACTCAATCAAGAATCTCAAAAGGGACAATATATATGGGTATTGGATTTCCTTCATTTTTTAATCTCATAACCTTATCTCAGTAGAAATTCATATAAAAACATTGTCACCAGCTTTATATTCTATATCACAACAATGATTATCAACATAAATTTTTAGATGGCTTTGTTCTTCCCTTATGTGTTTTCAAATGGTTCTAGTCTTCTATTCCATTTCCTTATCCATATCTAGTCCCAATAAAATTATTCCTCCAAATTCATCCTATCACATTGGAGTTCTACACTTCTTTCCATAGAGGGATTCATAATGATCCATCTGAATGATCAAGTGAAATTTATTACTGTTAGAAAACATGAATAGAGGAAGGTATTGATGTCAAATAAATTCTTACTCCACTGAAGAATATCCCAAAATATTTTATAGGGTTTTCATCATTCTCTTAGAATAAACATATATTTGAGGATGACATGATGTGTTGAAACTCAACTATGTATCAGGAGTTGCAGTTGGGGTTTGACCTAATGGAAAATATAGTTTTGTAATCCTGTATCAAGTCGAGGATCAAATCTTCGTGACTCTAATATTTGGGGGGTCAGACATGGAAAGGATGGGGTCACATAACTGTAAATGTATGGGGTGGGTAACTACAGTTTAGGTGGTAGGAGGGTGTAGGCATCAGTAAGGTACCGATCATGATGATGGGTGGGGACCATGAAGACATAAGGGTGTCAACATCGATGGCATCAGCGGTGGCTACATAAATGATTTAGTCGTGAGGAATTGATGGTGGAATATGTGAGGAAAAATCATCGATGATATCGGGATAATGGGTAGTGGTTTTGAAAATTATGCAAGGGGCCATAATGGTAGGATCCCAGTAGAAGAAAAAAACTTGGCATTGGTGGTATTGACGCATACCAAGATTGGGAAGCCATCAGTCTGAAAAGATCTGCAGATTCTAGCACAAGAAGAGGGAAATCAGAGCAGGAGGAAACCACCTGTAGAGATAACCATATTTTTAATGAAGATATGGTATGAATTTTTCCATTGGTACTAGTCACCTTGCAATTCTTCATGGGGTAAATTCTAGTCGATCAACTATGTGAGGTGGGTACATTGGAGTGTCATATAAAAAATATAGAGGGAGAGTGTTGCTATATGTGTCTGGTTCGTGGGCCATCAGGTAAGGTAATAATTCCTTATTCCTCTAGGCATATGGTTCATGTAGGTTTACCTATAAACCTCGTTAAAATGGGGGTTATGAAAAAATTATACAAAATCAAATGGCATTCGGTCTTGGAGGTATCAAGAGATTGTTGAGGTCTTCACTAGAAATTCAAGGTAAATCTCAAAACCTGATCAGATATAATAGAATGTGGTACTCCATGAAACCTTACCACTTCCTAAATGTGTATCCTAAAAATATGTCCTAGACAGATATCTTATCTGATAACAATATTGTGTTCCAACTTTGTAAGGTGGTTGACTAGAACTCAAAAATCAGTATTCCCTTTAAAATTTTTGGGGATCTCAACTACAAAATACATGATATTATTATCCCATTTCTATTACAATATGTTTAATTGTTTTGGAAAACTCTTATATATTTGTCTCTCATCCTAAACTTACTGACATACCAAGCACCAAGATACATGCTCTATGGAATATCTCTTTATTCCTTCCCACTAGAAATAAGCTCTCAAATACTTATACATCTTTATACTTTCAGGATCAATAGAGAATGAAGAACTGTGTTCTTCTTATATTAGATCACTCTTCAAATCTGGTGTGGATGGATCACATACACTGTTCTTGAACCTTATCATTCCAACAGAATCAAGGTTAAACTCAAGATCATTTCTCACCTTCTTTTATAGCTCTATATCTTCCTTTGGTTCCACATTAATCTTCACTTGGATAAATGGATGATCAATTATTTGAGAAATATGGGATTTATCCCATTCCTTCAATGTTTCAATATCCATCCTTTGAAAATAAATAAATTTTGGATCTTTTTTTATCCTCATCATGGATAATCTAGAATGATCTATTTGTCTCAAAGCATCGTCCACCTTTTTTCCCTTCTGGGGTGGTAATGTACGGAGTATTCAAAATATTTCATTAGATCCTACCAATTATTTGGTGAAAAATTAACTCTTTCTATGTGAATATATATTTTAAACTTGTATGATCTGTATATATATCACACCATTATCCATAAATATAATTCCTTTATATCTTTAATCCAAAAATTACTATAGCTAACTCAAAATAATTAGTTGGGTATTTTTTTTCATGGAACGTAAATTTTCATTAGTCATAAGCTATAACCATATCATTTTACAAGGGAAAACATATTAGTCCCCTCTTTGTTTCATAACTATATATTATGTACCCTTCTTAATTACAAGGTAATGTAAACACAGGTGCTTTGACTAACCTTCTCTTTAGTTCCTTGAAATTTTCTTCACATCCATCTGTCCAAAGGAACATGGATTCCTTCAAAGTTAACATAGTTATTGGATTATACATTCATGAGAAATTATCAAAAACCCGTTTATAATATCCAACCAAACCAATAAAAAATAGATCTCAGTCACCGTGGTTGGTCTACAAAAAATTTTAATAACTTTTTTCTTTGATAGATTCATCGGCATACCCTCTCTTGAGATTATATGACCCAAAAAATGAAACCTTTTATACAAAAAATTCACACTTTATGAAATTTTCATATAATTTTTCCTTTATTTGGGTCTTTAGTACAATTATTTATTGATCTTCATTCTCTTCTTTTCTCCTTTTAAAAAATAACATTGTCATCTATAAACTCTACCAAAAAAACTGATCATGGTAATCTCTAAAGATTCTACTCATTAAATCCATGAAGATATTGGAGAAATTAGTATGACCAAATGTTATCACACTATACTCATAGTGTCCATACATTGTACAAAATTTTTTGTTGGATATATCCCCCTTATTGACCCATAAATAATGGAATATTGAAATTAGATGAATCTTGGAAAAGTATTGAGTTTTGAATAGTTGATCAAAAAATTCATAAATATGGGGTAGATGATACTTTTTGATGATAGAGATATTGTTCAGTTTTTGATAATCAATGTAGAGTATCATTGATCCATTATTCTTCTTGAGAAAAAGAACTAATTCACCCCATGGTGAAACACTTCTCTAAATGAATCCTTAATCATGGTTCTCCTAGAGTTACATCTTCAATTTGTACAAGTAAATCAGGACCATTCTATCGAGAGTATTTGAAATTGGTGTAGCCATAAGTATGTTTTTATTGATAACTAAATTTAATGATTCAGTGGAAGACTAGAAAAGTATTTTGTAAAAACTTAAAAAATTACCACACAATAGACATATCTTTGATGTTGAGTTTCTCCACAAAAATTTGAGATAAAAACCCTTTTGATTAGGAATCAAGACTCATAAAATGGATTTGATTTCCATCATAAGTTCATATCTGTTGTTTTGTTTATTGGTGATAAAATATTAGCTCATAATATCATACATTACTTCTACTCCCTATAATTTTATGTGGGATTTATATATATAAATCCAATCCATGCCTAAGATAACATAAAATTCAACTATCGGAAGAAGAATAATATTTTCAGGAAGCACATTGTTATGACCCATGTACTTATAGAATAATTCATTTTCATATCCATTAATATTTATGAATAAGATATTAATTTTACATTAAATATGTTACTTTATCTGATAGCGTATCCGACACAAAGCAACGGGTTTCTCTGAAATCTTACGTTTCAGCCAACAATGAGTTATACCAAAAAATAATAAAATAATATTATTATTATTTTAAGTGATAGTTAAAACCTAGATTTTTTATTGGTGGGAATGAAAAGAACTAAATAAAATATTATTAAACATGTTTGATAAATGTTTTTACATTAATCCAATAAAATTTATCGGCTAAAAATTTGAATAAATAAAATTTTCAGCATAAAATACTCTAATATTTTTAAAATGTAGTTTTAACACCTTTTGATGGATAACCCTTTTTAAATATTATTTTTTTAACTTTTATATGTTCTATATGAGAAAATAAACTTTTTCTTTAGATTTTGGACCTAAAAATTTACTTTGGTTGAATTTTTTGTATTTTTATGAAAAAATTCATTTTTTAATGAATAGTGAAAAATAATACATTTTAAGTCAAAATAGCCTTTTCATATAATTTATTTATGAAGATATATTATTTTTTTAATTGGTTTTAAAGTTTAATTGGATTATTTTTTTATCATTTAATACAATTTTGGTAATTGGAAGTAATTTCATATTGGTGTTGTACATAAACACATGTCAAAGTTTTGATAGTTTTTACTTCTTAAAAACCAACATTCTGGTTTTGACAGTGGGAATTAATTTTAAATTAATTTCTGAAAATTATGTGTTTAAAATTTGGAAAAAAATGATTCCATATTTGGAATCAGAAGGTTTAGATTGAGTAAAGATATAGATTTTATTTTTGGACATTATGAGTAGTAACTTCACTAATTATTTTTAATTACCATGGTTAAAGGATAAATCTGGTAAATAAGGGTAAACAATAATATTATAAAAATATAATCACTACCCTAACACATTTCCTAATCCTATAGGATGAGATATTTATTACCATATCCTTCCTTTTCTCGATTTTAGGACCCCATGGAACCACTTGGGTGTGATATGACATGTTATAAGAATTAATTTAAAAGAACAATAATGCATAAACATGTATCTTTTACTAAAACAATTTTCATATTGGGTTATATAAATGATATATTTGAATATAAATATTCCTTAGAAATATAAAAATATTTCAAAAATCACAGTATTTTATTTATAATTTTCTAACACTAAATGAATAAATTTATTTATGACACAAGGATGATACAACGATTACCTTATTAATAAAGGATTAAAATAGATGATATTATAAATATTAAAATAAATTTAATTTAACATTTTTATGTCATACATTATTTTTTGGGATGATTGTGACATATTATATTTGATTTAATTCTTTTTTTTGAAGGAATCAATTTTTTTGACATTAATAAAAATCAATTACTAAATAGTGTCAAAATTGACATAAATGGGTTTTTAAAAAAAATACTTTTTTATAAAATGATATAATATCCCAAAAAATATAATATTCATTTAATTGAATTATATAATGTTACAAATTTAATTAATTTTACTCTTCTGGTTCTATTGTAATTTCATGGAAACAATAGTTGCCATATATTATGAAAATACAAGAAGACATGATAAGTGTTAATATTTTTAACTAATGGTTAAAGATAAAATATAAGTTTAACTATGTGAAATAAACCTTTTATAAATCATTTTTTTAGAGTATTTATACCCATTATCATCTTATCCTTGAAATATATCACTTTGGAACTATTAGAATTCGAAAATCAATTTATAGTAAAATAATATTTCAACAGTTTCCTAAAGTGCCCCTCCTCCATCTTATAAAAGGCCACCACCTCTAAACATATAATCACACCTATAAATCCCATTGGATCATCCAAATTCTGGTCAAATAGTATTCCAACATCACTCCCTTTCTCCTAGAAGCCATAAATTGAGAATAAGGAATTTCAAGAAATCTTTTTGGCTGAAATCAAAACAAGTTACCCAATTTAGAGGTAATATCTTCTCTCAAGTTCCTTTCTTTTATTTTCTTTATTCACTCCCTATGATATTATTATTCTATTATTACATAAAGAAACCATTATCCTAAATATACAAGTATGTTTTTATGATAACTATTCAAACAAAACTTACACATGTGTCCATCAAATGGAAACGAACTTGTTGTATCTGTGTACGACGAACTACTGCCTCACAGAACGATGATTGTTCAATTTTATCCTACCACCTCTCATGGAAGCCATTATGATGGAACTATATTTATATATTATATTTACTATATTTATTTTGTATTTATGCTTCTGTATTTTCATTACATCATACCATTATGCTTTCCATAATGTATAAATATGATAATTTCATTTGAGGAACTGCAGACTACCACTGCCTCAAAGGGATATGACTCGTTCATTCCATAAATGGAATGTATAAAGCCTATAATTAATGAAAATTTGTAACATATATAGCATATATATAATACTATAATCATAACATACCTATGTATCATTTAGTTTTCATTTCTTTAACATGAAAAATAAATGAATGTAGCGTTCATGCATACGTACGACCTACTATCTCCATGAACAGTGCATTTCATTCCTTATCTCCAAATGATATAGACTATTATAAATACATATATACTGTATATATATGATATATAGATCATAAATATAATTATTGTGATGTTGAAATGTTGACTACATGGACAATTTTCATCAAAATAAAATCATTTTTTACTCAAGTACCGAATATTGACAAAACATCCGATATGAACTCAAATAATTAACTAATTTCAATAAAATGGTAATAAGTGATATAAAATGAATAATAAACTTTAAAATTGTTCTAAATAAATTATAAATTAACCTATGTTTATTATTTAGTAAATTAAAGAATTAACCGGACATTTCTGATTCATGGTAAGGGAAATTCTTAACCTAATTTCCATTCTTTGGGTTAATCTTATACTTCTGGATTATGTTGGGATATTATTATGTGATAAATAAATTTTGATACCAAATATTGTATTTATTAAGTATATATGTGTAATTATAGTGGATAAACATGATCGATCTATTTTATTAACAAAATTGTCTTCGTAAGGGAATTTATAAACTCAATTTCCACTCATTGGGTTTTACGAATACTTCGTTGATTATAATATGCCAAGATTATATTTGGAATCATTATTTATGAATTTTTGTATTAATTTCAATTTCCATTGGTGTGCATATACGTTTTCTACACATAATCACCCAATTGTTAAAATATTACGTCATTTATACAAAAGTTGTAAGGTAAATCTTAACTCAATCTCCAATCATTGTGTTAAATACCCATGTCATTGTTTTTTGTTTTTCAATGAATATGTGTGAATGACCTCTGATTTTTTTACACTAAATATGAATTTATATTGGGTGTATTTATATTTTTCACACATAATTATGTCATGGATGTATCCTTAATCTAAGGATACAATCTTTGTAAGTAATTTCGTCTCAATTTACATTCCATTGAGACTTGTTTGTTTTTTATACACCAATTAACTTTTATATGGTGTATATACTTCCCATTGACATTTTATATCATTAATCACCTTATTATCATGATATTATATGTTTTATTAATGTTATTCTTTAATTATTTTTATTCAAGTATTCTATCAAGTGGTAAGGGACTCTTTAATTAAAATATCTTTTTAAATGTTTTAAAGATTTAGTCTTCTAAATCCTTCTCTTTCAATTCCATGTTTTATAAATGAATTTAAGGACATATTTATATGGACATGAATGTTTTTAAGTATAATTTTCTTTCATAAGTTTCAAACTGGTATGGGAAACTTTGATTCAACAATATTCTTTAAAAAGTTTTTAATTGTTTTTTAAAATGGGATTTATTATTTCAATAACATTGAATGTTTTTTATATACGTAATGAATGGAATTTCACTCTTTTATGTTTATATTTTGTATTCATGTTTACTTTACATGTTTAATGTGTTTTAATTTATGAGTTCGTGGATTTGAAATATTAAATGTGATTTCAAAGTGGAAATTTTATTTTTCCTTTATTCTTAGTTTATGGGTTTTGATTATGTTGTGGTTATTGGGTATTTCTTAAGTATATAGGTTGTTCTGTGATAACCCAAGTGTGGGTGAGCCCGTGATATCTCTCTAATGAATTGGGTAATGTGATAGAGGTAAAAGTTATGGTTTCTCATAATAGATTTAGGGAATATACTGTGATGGGAATTCTAAAAATAACTATAAAGGTTACTCCTTATGTAGCTATGAAAGCTACAATCTATGTATGTTATGGATGCCACAAGTTTCCTTTATGATTTATAATTCCTATGAGTTATTCATAAATTTTATTATTTCATGACTTATGAAAAAGGGCATATGTTTTATGAGTGAAAAGTGTGATTTCATTTATTTTTATGTTTTCATGGACTAATGTTTTCTTTCCTTATTTTATATCCCTTACTAATATTTTTATACTCTTAACAAGTTTTTGAAATGTTTTTCATAGTATATAATGAAGGG
Organism: Viscum album; assembly: GCA_963277665.1. NCBI lineage: Eukaryota > Viridiplantae > Streptophyta > Magnoliopsida > Santalales > Viscaceae > Viscum > Viscum album. The sequence goes on along the minus strand of OY728134.1, from coordinate 1,020,886,787 downwards.
AAAGAGAATGGAATTATTCAAGAATATATTTATCTAGAATATAATTCCCATTTTTTTAAGGAGTTTGTGGTTGTGAAAAAAATTGGATAGAGTATAAGTGTCTACATTATAATATTTGAGATATAATTTATTAATAATTTCACTATTCTTTAAAACTATATACCTGAAAAGATCCTCAATGTGAAAGAAAGTAAATTATTGACCAAAACACAAGATTTTGTAAGGTTTAAGGTCGAGGAATTATAGTTTGTATCAGAGGAAAGGATTATACAAATTTAGGGATTATGAGTTTTTGGTAAACACATGGTTAGTGTCTATGTCTTTTATTTCAGTAAAATACTTGTTTTATAACGTTTTTATATCAAGTAAATTCAGTTAAAAATTTAAGGAGGAGGATTTCAAACAATATTCATTTATATTCCTGATGAATTGATTTCAATAATTATTGAAAAGTCAAGTCTAGATGATTCTGAAACATTTCCTAACATACAACTCACTTGTAATAAATTGTTTGACATATCAAATACATCCACTATACCATTATACCATTGTGGATCATGGATTGTATTTATTAAAATCCTATTTTCTAAATATTATCATATTTTCAATAAAGGTAAATATTATCAAGTAATTTTTAAATATTTTCCTTATCATAAGATTTTGAGGAATATTATGATTTTGAAAAAGGTGGTAAAGAAGGAGACCCTTGTGCAACCTATTTATTTTTTCTTTTAAAATATAGTCTCTTATAACATACTTATTGTATTTTAAAAGGAAAAGTTATTAAAAGTTTAAACTAAAACTCAGTCCAAAAGTTTATAAAAATGAGGTTTTATCAGCTGTTTAGAAATAATATGTCATACATGATTATTTTCTGAAATTAATTTTTGATGAACACCCACATGACCCAAGTTGTAAAAGGTGTATTTGGATATAGGAAGTAAATTATTTTAAAGGATCTAAAAATCATTGTTTCAATGCATGGACCTACTATATATGTAAAAAATGATGATGAAACCAGGTTGAAACCATGATCACGTTACAATGTACTTTCTTTTGGGAATAGTATTATTTTATCATAGAGAGGTTAAATAAAAAAATGTCAATATATATAATACTTAATGAATCAAGATGTTGAGGTAATTATTATTTGGGAGGAAAATTAGAGTTATAGGAAAACCATTGAGGTTAAAACATTTTAATTTTATTTTTGAGTTTTAAAAAAGGGACAACCCATAAGATGGGTGACAACCCTTCGCATTCAGCAAGGCCCTGAGAATCTAAGTATGACTTATACTTTTTAGTTAAATAATTGTATGGATTAATAATAAGTTGATTTTTGGAACTTATGTTTTATCAAATGGATTTCTTTATTAAAGTAAATGTATTTGGTGATAAAGTGATATATATTATTTTGGAAGACATTAAATTGTTTTGGAACACTATATGCCTAAGGAAAATAGAATACTATGGGATTTCATTTGAGGAGTAGTGGTTGAATTTTATTTTGGAATAATCTAATATTTTATTGTGTACATATGGTGATTTACGTTATTTATAAAAATGATTAACCTATCATGGGGAACATGTGGTTAGGTTAATTACTTTTAAGTGTGAGACTTTAATTGTAGTCGATGTTATTTGGAGATAAATGTTAAGATTTATCATGAAGGACTATGTGATAAAATCCTTCTGAATTTTTTGTTTCAATATTAGTTTGGATTATTTTGAATAATTTTAAGGAAAATTGTTTATTTAATGGTCTCTGTTGAAATTTGGGTATTGTTTGTCGAACATTGGAGATTAAGAGTAGTATTTATTTTAATAAAGGATTATTCTTTTTGTGGAATATATAATCTTGTACTATCTATTTTGGTTTCGGTTAATGTCTAAAGAAAGGGGTAATATATAGGTCATTTTTTTGGATGATGAGATTCTCTAGAAGTTGATTCTAGTGCTATAGTTGCGACCAATTCATCTTGAATAATCATCATATGGAGAAAATATTAGTTTTTGGTAGATATTTATTAAATTATGAAACTCTACATGACAATTAAGTATGTTTCTTGATGTCCTTATTCAAACTCATAAATAAATTCATAAACTTTATGAAAAGAAAATTAAAACAAAAACATTTTTCGTTTACTTTTCCGGCTGGGAAATCAAATACCATTTAACCCATCACATTTTTGTGGTTTTTATATTGTTAACTTTCTCCTGATCATGTTTTCTATCACTCTTTAGTAGAACAATATGGTTAGTTTTCCTTCCATATCCATGGTTTCCTACATGGAATCCTAGTATGTGTTATCTCGGGTGACCTTTTTAATTATCTTTCATTATTTTAAAGTGATATTTTTATTGACTCTTTTTCCGATGTTGGATTTTAAATAATGTTTCCAAGCCCAATTTTAAAATTGTGAGGACGCAATTTCCAATAAGGGGAATGATGTAACAAACCAGGTATTTATAGAATAATACATTTTCATATCTATTATTATTTATGAATAAGATATTAATTTTACGTTAAAGAGGACACTTTTTTCAATATCATACCCAAAACAGAAGAATGGGTTTCCCTGAAATCTTATGTTACACACAAAACTGAGTTATGTAGAAAAACAGTACAATAATAATATTATTATTTTAAATGGTAGTAAATGCCTAGCCGTTTTATTGGAAGTAATGAATAGAACTAACTAAAATATGATTAAATATGTTTTTTAAATGTCTTTACATTTTTATAATAAAATTTAGAGGCTTAATATAATAATAAGCCCAATTTTAAGCATAAAATACTCTAGTATTTTTATAAGTTATTTTTACCACATTTTGATGGAGAACCCTTTTAAAATATAGTTTTTGTAAATTTTATTTGTTATATATAAAAAAATAAACTTTTTATTTATAATTGGGAACTAAAAATTTACATTAGTAGATTTGTTTTTGTATTTTTATGATAAAATTGATTTTTAATGAATAGTGAAAAATACTGCATTTTAAATCAAAAAAACCTTTTCAACTAATTTATTTATAAAGAAATATTATTATTTTAATTGGTTTTAAAGTTTAATTAGATTATGTTTTTATCATTTAATATAATTTTGGTAATTGGATGTATTTTGAAATTGAAATTCGACAAAAACACATGTCAATTTTTGGATAGTTTTTACTTTTTAAAAACTCGCTTTCTGGGTTTGACATCAAGAATTAATTTTATATTAATTTCTGCAAATTATTTGTTTTTAATTAGGTAAAATGGTTTATATATTTGGAATAATATGTTCCAAAATGTCTAAATAATAACCTTTTATTTTTTGACATTATGAATAGTAACTTTAATAATTATTTTTATTTACAACGGTTAAAGGGTAAATCTGGTAAATAAGGGAAAAAATAATATTATAATAATATAAAAACTACCCTAAAACATGTATTAATACTATTTTATGAGATATTTCTGACCATGTTCATCCTTTTGTATATTTTAGGACCTCAGGTATCCACTTGGGTGTGATAATGACAACTTAAAAGAATTAATTTAAAGTATTTAGAAATATATCATAAACATGTATCTTTTACTAAACAAATTTAATATAACATTATATAATTGATATATTTGACTATGAATAATAATTATATATATATAAATGTTTCAAATATCATGATATTTTATTTATAATTTTTAAACATTACATAAATAAATTTATTTATGACACAATGATGATGCAGTGATTACCTTATTAATAAAGGATTCAAATAAATGATATTATAAATATTAAAAAAAATGAAATTTGAACATTTTGGTTCCATAAACTAATTTGATAGATGATTATGAAATATTATATTTGAGTTAATTCTTTTTTTTTGAATGAATTAAGTTTTTTATGACTTTAAAAAATAAATTACTAAATACTGTCAAAATTGACCTAAATGAGTTTTTAAAACAAATACTATTTAATTAATTGATATAATATTCCTAAAAATATAATATTAGTCCAAATAAATAATAAAATTTTAACAAATTTATCAAAAAATACACTTTTTTTCTCTTGTAATTTTATAGTAACTATAGTAACCATATATTATGAAAATACATGAAGACATGGTAAGAGTTAATATTTTTATCTAAGGGTTAAAGCTAAAAGATAAAGTTACTTTTGTGACCTAAACATGTATAAAACCTATTGGTTGAGATTATTTCTACCCATTATCATATTATAATATAAATATATCACTATTAAACTAGTATAATTCGAAAATCAATTTATAATAAAATAATATTTAAAGACTTTCCTAAAGTGCCCCTCCTCCCTCTTATAAAAGGTCACTAACTCGACCAACTTGATAAAACCTCTCAAGCTCCTTGGATCATCCAAATTAGGCTCAAATAATCTCCCAAAATACCACCCTTTCTCTGGGAATCCTCAACTTGGGAAGAAATAAATTCAAGAAAGCCTTTTGGCTCAAATCAAAAGACGTTACCCGATTTAGAGGTAATGTCTTCTCTTAAGTTCCTTTATTTTATATTCATTCTTCACTGACAATGTTCTTATTATTAATTGCTTAAATAACAGAACCCATATCCTAAATATACTAGGATATTATTATGAGAAGTATTATAACTACACTTACACACACCTCTATATAATGGATATGACATACTATTTCTATGTACGGCGAACTACTGCGTCACGAAACGATGAATGTTCAATTTTCTCCCACCAACTCTCATGTTATCCATTATGATGGAACTGTATTTATATATGATATATATGATATTTTTATTTTCTGTATTCTTCTATATGTTTTTTACATAATACCTTTATTCTTTCCATAATGTGTAAATACGATAATTTCATTGGAGGAAGTGCGGACTACCGCCCCCTCAAAGTGATATGACTCGTTCATAGAAAACATGGAACATATAAAGGATGGAATTAATGAAAATATTTAACATATATAACATAGATATTATTCTTTAATTATAACATTACTATGTTTCATTTAGTTTTTATTCCTTTAATATGACAATGAAATGAAAGTAGCGTTCATGCGTACATACAGCCTACCGTCTCCATGAACGGTGCATTTAATTTGTTATCTCCAAATGATATGGAATATTATAAATACATATATAATAGATATATATGATATTTAAAAATAAATATCATTATGTATATGATGTAATTTTGAATACATGGAAAATTTTCATTAAAATAAGTTCATTTTTGACTCAAGTACTGAACATCAACAAAACGCATATGTGAACTCAAATAAATAAATAATTTCGATATCATGGTAATAAGTAATATAATATTAATAAAAAACGTTTAAAATCTTATAAATTAAGTATAAATTAACCTATATTTATTATTCAGGAAATTAAATAATAAACAGGACAAGTCAGATTCAAGGTAATGGAACTTTTTAACCCAATTTCCATTCATTGGGTTGATCTTTGACTTCTTGATTATGTCATGTTATGATTATGTGAGAAATAACTTTTGATACCATATATTTTATTTATTATTTCTCTATGTGTTATTATATTTGATACACATAATCGATCTATTTTATTATCAAAAGGGTCTTTGTTATGGATTTTCTAAACTCAATTTTCACTCATTGCGTTTTATGTTTACTTTGTTGATTATATTATGTCAATATTATATACTAAACCACTGTTTATTTATTTGTTTTATAATTTAGACTTCCATTTATGTGTATATACTTTTGATACACATAATCACCCCATTTATAAATTCTTACATCAATTATATGAACATTTTAAGGGAAATCTTAACTCAATCTCCATTCATTGAGTTAAATACCCATGTAATTGTTTTTGTTTTTCCAATAATATGGGTGACTTACCTCTAATTGTTTTGCACTAAATATCCATTTATATTGTGTGTCTTTATATTTTCACAAATAATTATTTCATTGATGTATCTGTAATCTAAGGATACGATCTTTGTAACGGATTTTGTCTCAATTTACATTCCATTAATAATTATTTTTTTTATACACCAATTAACTTTTATATGGTGAATATACTATCCCTCAACATATAATATCATGAATATTCTTATTATCATGATATTATTTATTTTTTTAATGTTATTCCTCAATTATTTTTATTCGTGTATTTTATCATGTGGTAAGGTACCCTTTAACAAAAACATTATTTTAAATGTTTTAACGATTTAATATTATAAATCATTCTCATTCATGTCCATGTTTTCAAAATTATTTTAAGAACTTATTTATATAGACATTTATAATTTTAAGTGTAAATTCCTTTCAAAATATACAATGTGGTATGGGACACGTTGATTCAAATTTCATTTTTAAAATATTTTGATAGAGTTTTAAAAGGGGATTGATTATTTCAATAATTTTGAATATTTTTTTATATACATCACAAATTTAATTTCTATATTTTATGTGGATATTATGTATTCATGTTTAATTTAAAAGTTTATGTGTTTTCATTTATTAGTTCATGGATTGTAATGATGAAATGTTATTTCGAAGTGTAAATGTTATTTTTTTACTTTTTGCTTAGTTTATTTGCTATGATTATGTTATGGTTATTGGTAATTACCTATGTATACAGATGGTTCCATGATGAAACAAGGGTGTGTAATCCTATGATAGATCTCTAATTCATTGGGTAACATGATAGAGGTAAATTATAAGGGTTTTCCTAAGAGATTTATGAAATATACTATGATGGGTATTCCAACTGTAACCATTAAGGTTACTCACTATGTAGGTTTAAAAGATACAATGTAAGTATGTTATGGTTGAAACAAGTTAACTTTATGATTAATGATTTCTATGTGTTATTCATAAATCTTATGATTTCATGAGGAATGTTAAAGATCTTATGTTTTAGGAGTGAAAAGTATGATTTCATTGATTTGTATGTATTCATAGACTAATGTTTTGTATCTTTATTTTATATACCTTAATTAGAAATTTATTCTCATCTCATGTTTTTGAAATGTTTTTCACAGGGTACAAGTAAGGGTAAGAGAAAGGAAGAATTCAAGAATATTTTTATCAAAAAAATAAATATCTTTATTATTTAAGGAGTGTTATTATTGTGAAAAAAAATTGGATAGAATATTAGTGTCTACATTATAATATTTGAGATGTGATGTATTAATAATGGCCTAATTATTTAAAACTATAAACATGAAAATATCCTCAATGTGAATGAAAGTAAATTCTTGATCAAAATTAATGATTATTTAATGTTTCAGTATAGTGACTTATACACATTCCCATAAACATCAACTGGATAATAATCACATACATAAGATATTAGCATCATTCCATTGGGAGTTTTCACTACTAATTCAACATCTAATGTTTAGGGTTGTATTTTTATAACCTTAAAAATTATTAAGATATAAAATAATGGGTAGATATAGAGCCAATAATTAAGTTATTAGTTCTAGAGTGGATGTTAATTATACCTTTACCATATCGTTATTGTACCCCTCATTAGAAATAATGATCACATGATATTTCCCTTTATCTATCATCTTAATAGGTTGATGAAATTGATCAGTGCCATTAACCACAGTATTAGGGCCCTGGTTATCATAATTCCTTCAATCCTCGCATCTGAAACACTAGAGTGTGGGTGGTGTATTCGGTATATCTTTATCTCTATTTTAATCATTTGATAACTTATTCCCATCACATATGAATTAAATTTTATAATGACATTCATTTTGATACATAACATATTTACCTATAACCTTAAGGAAATATCCTCAAAGTTTCCTTCCACACTTCAATAATGAAGGGAATCCCATCTTCTTATATCCATGTTTTTTAGAGTTTCTATTTAATTTAACATTTATTTTATTATCAAAACCATGATATTGATGGGTAAATTCAATCTCCATTTCCACCTTGATAGAATATAGTAAAATTTATTCATACCTATTGAAGTACCTTATGGATAACACCCTTAAGAGACATGGTTTTAATCCATTAAAGACTCAATAAAACTTACTTTTAGATTGGATGATAATATGAGATGGGTGATTCACAAGTATTATAGAATTTTATTAATAGGTACCAATAAATTCATCATCCTTATACTTTATCTCAAGGAAATATTTCTCAATTTTCATTCAAGTAATATGATGAAAGTACTTACTAAGAATTAATCCCTTAAATTCATCCCACTCTATGAATCCAATTTCTTATTCTTGCATCATATTCTTGATAAGGTCTCACCATTGATGTCCTTATCCTTCCAAATGATAAACATCTAAAATGGATTTTTTTATTCTTAACACAAGAGAATAGAAAATATATTTTTTTTCAATTGATCCATTTCTGAGTGATTAATTGATCCATGGAACCACTAAAATAAGTTGGAAGATTCCCCATTAAAGACTCAATAGAACGATATTCCCTCTTTTGCTTGTTTGGAAGCTCAGTGGGATTCATAGCTTGAGAAAGTTAGGTGAGTATAAAAATGATAGTATTTATTAAATCTACCCTAACATGTGGTTTCTATAGGGTAAAATCATTTAATTTTCTATTGAAATTATCATTAACAAGATTTATTTGGGTTCTAACCATCTACTAAAACTCAAAAAACATAGTGTGAGAAACAATAATCATAATGAAAAACCACATAATATTGAAAAAATATTTATATTATGTCTCAATAATGACACATTAATTTCAATCTATGACACATTATGTTCATACGAGGTCATTCGTGGTTATAATCTATTCAAATCCATCAAGATAGTTCATGAAGTGTTTGTGAATTTCCCAAATGTATCCTCTGGGAGTTCCAATCTATGTTCACAATAATGACTATTATCGTGCACAATGTGACAACATAGAAAAAGATCAATGCTCAGTTTTTAGAGTTATTACCCCTATGTACAACTATTACAGAGCCACATCCAATTGTGTTCCCCAGACATGGAAGTAATTTCTTATAAACCACTCACTCCATCCTTCACCAAAATTCCCATACATTTTCCAGTACTTGTAATTATCCTCAAACTTATCCCAAAGGTTCTCACTAATGTTTTAGCATCCAATTTCGAAATGTTAAGTTAGGTGCCCTTTGATACCAACTATAACTATATTGGATTTTCATAAATAAATATTAAATTTTATAGATGAATATTCAATGAATTTCACAAATATACATAGGAGGATCGTAAAGGATTAAGGTTTTTGGATGCTAGATACAACATATTTTTATTTCATCGATGATATTCAACTTATCTGATAAATATATTCCCATTAAGTACCATTTATAAAAATACCCTACTTAAAACCATTCTTCATAATTTGGGGAAAGGAAACATTGGAAAGGGTGAGTGCAGATGCTCAGTATGGTTAAAACGTGAGATATAAATAAATGATCATATGAAAGAATAAGATAATAATAAGGGAATGAGATCATGAACATGACATACAATGTTTATACCCAATTATATTAAAGATAATAAACATTATTCATGGAATAAATCTTGTCATTTCATAAGATAATAATCATAAGGGAATCAAATATAATAATCCATGAGATCATAAAATTGGAGTACACATAAATTTGTGGTGTGCACATAAGCATAAAAATCATTTCTTTAGTTAAAAAGTATCATTTCCAATTATATTATAGTGGATTAGGTTCACTCCACAAACCATAATAGTATTCATGGTTCTCTCCCAAGACTCTCATAGAGGTCAAAGTCATTTACTAAATTGGGTTCACTCCCCATTCCAGTTCTATTTATCTCATGAGAAATCAATCATTACCCAATGAATTGAAGTGAGATATAGGCCCCACACATCACATAATAAATATTTTACATATGTGTTCCATAAGATCATAAAAAATCATTATATCATAAATCATGGAAAAAATATGATTCATAATCATTTCATTAATTTGTCATGTTAAAACCTCTAGAAAAGAAATAGGTTTCAGAAAAACGTCACCATGTCATAACCCATAGAAAATAAATAGTTTTCATAAACATCTTATCATTATAAAAATAAACCATATAAGAAAATACTAAGGATGGTATCATTGGATAATATCCCTAGTAAATCTTAAGAAACATTAAATTATGTCATCATAGATGGAAAGTGATTTTAAAATATCACTTGGAACATTTCTTGAGGAAAATAACATTTAATGTTTGAAAAAACTTATTTAAAATATAAAAATTTCTAAAATATTAAAGAAAAATTATTTTTTGAATATAAAATTTGAAACATTTAAATTAATATTAAAATAACTTAGAGTTTATGATGACAATAAATACCATTCATTCCATACACATCAAAACAAGGATTTCATTCACATTTTCAATAACATGTCAAAAGTACATAATTATAAAAAGAGAAAAGAAGGTTTCTTTTAAACCATTTTAAAAAAAAAAATCAATAATGGGTAAAAATTTATTCTGAAACATCATATTATAATATTTGAAACATTATTATAAATTATTAAAGAAAATGTGAATATGGAAGAGAAAGGGTGTTCGAGCGAAGAGAGATATAAACACTTTTCTTTAAAAATATTCTTTCAGAATATTGAGTACATAAAGAGAGGAAAATTAAAAAAAATTGTAATTTATATAAATAACCATATGATAAGAAAATTTAATAGTTTCTTTGGATTTATATCATAATATTGCATTATGAGAGGCATAATCATAAATAATTTCAATGAACAATGAGATTGTATCTTAGAACACTTTCCACTTTGGTTACTTTTGATTTGTAATAACCATGAAAGAAATAACCTAAGATGGATATTTATATCCCAAAATTTTAATTATAAGAATCATTAAGGTAATTTATGGGAATTATATACACCATAATAAATAAACAAGTGGTAAATATGGCATCTGTCCCATAGAAATACAAGTGAGATGAAAATCCCTTACTTCATGTCTCAAATTTCATAATACATGTTCCAATATCCTTTATAATAAATACATTTTTATCATAAATATATTATATAACCATAAAAATGTGTATAATATCATAAATTATTGACTTATATTCTTTTATCATCCTTTTATTAACTTTTCTTTATCAAAATCACTATTTATGGTGATAACAACTTCATTTCCCTTTCTTCTGTAGCTTTGGACCTTCTACTTTCATAATGGTTAAATCATATATAGAATGTTAAATATTATATAAATTTAATATATATTCATTATATTTTAATTTATTATAATCTATAATATTTATAGATATAAAATGAAATACACCGTTCATGGAAACGGTAAGTCGTACGTACACATTAACATTGTTTCCATTTTCTCGACGGATGGAAGGAAATAAATATATATAATAAATCACCTTATAAAAATAATTTTTATTTCATATATATCATACATTTTTATTAAATCTATTTTTGTTACAATCCATGTCAAAATAAAATGAAAAACACATAACATCACTTCGTGGAGGCAATAATCCACACATACGCATGAGCGATGTTATCATTTTCCAATGGATTGGATGGTTATAAGGTAGATGTGATATTATAATTAAATAAGTATAATTATTTAATAAATATAATATATATACTTTTAATACATCATTATATCCATCTGTGAGAGGCTGTAATGAAAAACGAATTACATCGGTTTGCACGAACGTAGTCCGTCATAAACAAGATTGGCTGGTTTGTTTCCTATTTAATGGAGTAGATTAATATTTTTTATTAAATTAAAAAAATAAAATATAAGTATTTTTAAGATATTGGTGTAATTAATTCATACTATTTTAAAAATATTTATAGGATTTGGAAGAAGAAATTAAATTAAAATTCTCGGTTAAGAATGATACCTCTTCTTCGAACAACCTCTTTAGGTTAGAACTAAAGTCCTTCTTTGAGGGTTTAATGATAAAAAAATTACTCTATGTAATTAGTAGGGATTTAATTAATGAATTTCGATAATTATTGGCTGAAATAAATTTATATTAAATCTTGGATAGGAGAGTAGAGGATGGATACTTTTATAAGTAGGGAAGGAGACCCTCTTGGAAAGCACTTGAAATTTCACAAAAGAATACAAAATGATAAAGTTATTACAATTAAAACTACTTCAAATTGCTTTTAGATTCAGAGTTGGGATATTATATGTTCTAACTATTCCCATAAAATAAAATCTTGATAGGTTTAGTAGGAAAAAAAACACTTATCTTTTTGTTTAACATCCCTAGTAAACTAGTTTTAAGCTTAACCATGATAATCACTTTTTATTGTTTTCACTATTAATTATGACAAAAAATTAGGTTTAACTTATTAAATATTATTAATAATTTTTATTCTAAATATTTAAAATATTTTTCCAAATTCTATTCATATAAATGGTATAATTTAATTCAAAATAAATCCCACTAACGTGACAAAACAACGATTTTCCAAAGAAACGTTTTCGTGTGTATAGAACTTTTTTATAAAGAAATAGAATATAAAACTGATCCCAAGGATATAATTTGGTTAAATAATAATATAAATTAACTCATTTTACCTTTTATAAAAGTTTTTTTTTAAAAATTGAGACCTTATAATTATTTCAAACAAAAAGGCAGTGTTTAATAAAAATCAAGATTTTTTACTATTCATCAAAAAGTTAATATTTTCAAAAAAAATTAAAAAATTCAACTTAATATAATTTTTCATGTTTATTTAATAAATGAAATTTTTTTTCCAAATAACATTATAAATGTTTTAAAAATTAATTTTATTATTTTTTCACAAAAAAAATAAAAAAACATTTTTGAGGAAAATCTATTTTTGAAACATATAAAGACTTTAATAAAAATTAAGTACTTATTTATAAATATATTTTTTTAAATAAATCCTTAATAATTAGTTTTTAGAATTTATTTTTTTTTCTATTCAAACAGCCAAGTTTAATTGCTTGGTTATAATAATCATGTTTAAGTAATAATTTTAATAGTATATTGTGGTTTGTTAAAACTCAGTGTTACGTGTAACGTAAGCTATCAAAGAAATTAAATTTATTTAACAAAAAATATTTTATAAAATCTCAAGGTGTTACATAATACCTTCTTACCCTCGCAACCATTGGAAAATATAAACGTTATATGTTTGTATATGTGGACTACCACTTCCAAGGTTGAAATGTTCATTTTTTATGTCTGCCATAAATTGATGGTTATAAAAATAAAATTTATAAATAAAGAAAAAATTTATAACCTGAATAAGTTTTTATAAATTTAATTTGGAAATTATATTTATGATATTAACAATTAATTTCCATTGAAATACTTAACTGCCTAAAATGTACTTACCGAGACACATTGAAGTAATAATCTTTTACCATTCATTTTATTTTTTCTTCATTATCTACCTCTTCTATGATATGATGAAATTATTTAAAACATATTTTTAAAACCATTATGATTCATTTAATTTTATATGATCCTTATATAGTAATATGATCTTATCAATTTGACCTTTATATTGTGTTTTGTTTTTTGGTCTGTATTAGCTCTTCCTTGAACATTGATAAAATTTTTATGTCACAGTGGATTATGTATTGTCATATAATGGTAATATTATGTAATAATGATGAATTTTTGATTTTTAAAAAATTATGTAATGGTAATATATTCATATATTTTATAATAAAATCAATTATTTCTATGAAATAAAAACATTTAAAAATGGATTTTTCAAGTTTTCCATGTAATCTAATACCATAAGTTCCATGAAATATCCATGGAACTCCATAATTATATCCGGAAAATATATAATTCCATAAAAAAATATGGGAGAAACATTATATAATTGCAATTTTAAAGGATGTTTTAACCACCTCTAAAATAATTTGTGGGTTTTTAAACCATTGTTAAATAGTGTGTCATTGCATATTTAACAATTTTTTCTTCAAGACACTTTCATTTTGGCATAATAGAATTTATATTCATTGTCATTTTTTTATTATTGGGTATTTCTAGAGTACGAAATATAGCAGTAGATCTTTAATAATGGTATGTTTTCGGGAGAAATTTTTTTAGTGATGATTAAAATTTTCACTAGTTATAGAGTTTCACAAAGGACAGTTTTGATGAAAGCCTACTCTAAAAAATCCAATACATGACATAAATAAAAAAACAGGAAACCAATAGATTATAACAAAAACAATAACTTACATACATTTTTATTGACACAACAATAACTTATATACATGAATAAACTGTAGATTACATATGATATCAAATTAATTTACATCATGCTATAAAAAATATCATGTTTCAAAAAATGTCAACAAACATGTGTATGAGATAACCTACCAAGATGCTTGCTTCTCACTCCCCATTACCGAGTTATGTTGTTCATCATCATCTCCTCCCCCAAATTTCACCTCTAATGCCTTCATTTAAACTAGTTAACCGTACATCACTAATGAGCATATTCAATGAATAATAAATGAAGTATAATTTAAATAACATATGATATGATTTAAATCTAAATTTAAGTAATGGTGCAATATTGAATAATTGTTATCCACGAGCATACCCAGAAACATTAATGATCCACTTTATGACCCATGAAACACATTACCCAATTTAACCCATCATAAGGATATAATAGTTAAATCTTGAATTAGTTTTTCTTATCCTCAATATTTCGACACTAAAAACAAACTCATCTATAACTTTGACCGTCCATATTATGAGATTCTCTCAATGAGAGACTTTGAAATTAAAATGGGGGAAGTTCACCATCCCATGGTAAACATCCATCATATTAAGAAAATAATTAACTATATTTATATACATTAATATATCTAATTAAATGAAATTAATATATTTTTCTATTAATTATATAATCTAATATGAAAGTTTAAATAATAAAGTATTTAATTGAACCTTTAAAAACCTATTTTTGTGGGAATTATAGTTGTGTATTAGAAATCTTTTTCAATATTTAGTGGACAAAAAATAACTACTAAAATGAAGAATATAAGTGTAAATTTATGAAATTTACCACTCCTACACCCATAAAGAGTGTTTTCATTTATTTAGGAATAGTATTAGTCATCTTATAAAAAAATATCTAACACACTCTGTAATGGTGAGACCCGGTCATTGTATATATTAATAAGTAATTCCCGAACATTAAAACTATTATTCATTGAATGAATTTCATTGTTTCCACCAGGATTACCAAAACATTTAACGATCCACCTACTAATATCATCAATGAAGATGTATGTTCCCCACTGAACACCCTCGATAGTGGTGGCCACAAACCATCCCTCTAACATGACCAGAATACTTTCTTCTGAGAACATAAGGTATGACATCATTCGAGGATACTAAAACAGACAAGGAAGGGTTGGGGTCCCATTCTTATTTGACTTTAAACTATAAATTGAATAATATTAAATTATAAATTTATTTAATAACACCAATTAATAATTTAAATTGTGTATCCTTATATTTTCTATTAGTTTGCTTAAATAACTTCCATATTTTTTATAGACATTGAACCACAACTTTGTCTTCAATATAATGACCTACCACCATCACATGCTTGAAAAAAGAACATAACTAACATTTTGAAAAATTAAATTACTTTACGTTCTATAGATATCTATTTTAGAAAATTAAATTTAACTTTTCTCTGTTATTTTACTATGAAAATCATTGACCCAAAAGTTTGGGGAATCAGTTTTTTTTATCGATTAAAAAAATCTATCATAAAAGTCAACAGAATAAATTTTATATTAATAAAAATTGATATGTAATGAAAACATTATTATTAATCTACTAACAATTAATAAAACCCTTTATGTTATATGGCATGATGATGGTCAAAAAAGGTTTTCTATTGGTCCATAGGTACACCTTCAAGGAACTTCTCATAAATTTATGACACTGATAGAGATGTGTCATTGAATTTATTCCGTAATAGACACTTAAAATATTTCCATTTTTTCCTAAACTTTTGTGGTCCATAGATGTGAAATTTTATCGAGAACATCAAAATAGAACTACTCGCTAATAAATACAATTTTACAAGATATATTTAAACTCAGAGGAACATGAATCCAAAATCATTGTGGATATAGGATCTAGAGGCACATGTCAAGGAACTAGATGAATAATATTCCAATGATGCTTCATAAGAGGTACCTAGGAAGACTAAAAAATCATGGAGATGAGTGAAATCGACATGGAAACTACAAGGATACCCCCTAAAACCCATAAAAGAAGGACCCTAATGATAAATTAGACATGGTTGATTCAGTCAGTGAGACTACACATTATGTACATCCCAATGGTAGTTCATGATCAAAGAAGGATCCTATGAAAAAAGCAAGGAATAATAATTCAACTGAAGATGAAAAGGATGATGATGATGGAGAAATTTCTGATTCGAAAAACTAAAATACTACATATATCATGATATCTTCTAAATCCATAGAAACTGAAGGGAAACTGGTGGCCAAGAAACTTATAAAAAAATATATCTATGGAAAAAACATGTCTATTGACTTTTTTATGGGTTTTTTATTCAAAAATAAATGATATGGATTTTGAGGTTGTAGCTTTTAATACCGCTAAGAAGAAGGGATGAAGGAAACCCATTGAAATGGGAAATTACAAGGTTGTAGGTGTTAAGAAGAGAGGGGTGAACAATAAATAATAGTAGAAATTACCTCATAATATAGGGATAAATCTATTAAATGAAATCTGGATGCCCGTGGAGAGTTCATGAATCTCACTAGAGAAGAAGGAATGGAAGATGTGAGCATCCCCATTCAAAAATAAAATCATCTCCCTACTCAATAATGTATATTATAAAGAGATGAGAAGTAAGGGGGATTAAAAATCCCTACCCTTATCCTAAAAAAGTTCCCTGAGTGATGAGAAATATAGGGAATCCACGGTGGAAGGTTCTAGGGAACAACCCCCGAGGGTGAATCCCATGTAGAAGACACATGTTCTTAGATCTATAAATATGTGGAGCTTGAAAACAATTATGAGAGGGACTACTGGATTAATTGGCTTAGTTTTTTGTACTGTTTGAAAAATCCTATTTTTTATTTTTTTTTTAAATGATTGGTTAAAGACTCCAACATTTTACCCGATTAAAAAAAATGACCCCTTTCAAATGAATCAAAAGGAACAACTATCTTTATGTTAGTGAGTTTGCAATTATCTTGACTGTTGTTTTTTGTCTCTATTATACTATTATTTTCAACAATTTAACATAAAAACTTAAACAATTAGTATCAATATTAAATAAATTAATTTATTCACATTTAATTACATACATGTGACTATGGCCCACCAATACCCTCCCAATAGAAACCCATTGTCAGCTGGATTACCATACAGATCCATCATAGGTTATCTAATTTTTCAAAATCATCAGTAAAAGTAATACCTATGGATAAAATCATATTAGAATAAGAAGAAATGGTATCAAAAAATGTGTGCAATGTATGTGATGAAGTGTATCTTGTGTCTTAGAAGGATAAATAGAATCATGTGATGTGGAGTGAGTACTATTACTAAGACTCTTTTGGCCTGCCATACCTGAAAAACATTATTCCTTGTATTTATTGATATAAAAAACAATCCTTTCATTTATAAATATAAAAACCATTAATTGTATTTATTATTATTAAAAAACAACATATAAATTATATTCCGGGTTGTTCATCTTTTTATCATGTTCCATTGTGAGGATTATTTATTCTTCATTTTTTTATTCTTATTCTTATGAACTCTGCTTCACAAGACTAAAATTTTCAATATTTTTAAGTATAAACAATTCAACTTATTATTTTTGATGGGGTTAAATGATAAAAATTACTTTACCTTCATCACCAATATCACACATGTATCTCAGTTTCACATGGACACCACTCTCCCAATCATCCACTATATTATCAAAATAATATACCATTTTTTATTTGGAATACAATATATGTGGATCATGTTCTTCCTGATAATTAGTATCAACTAACTAAGAGAAATTTACTTAAGTAAATTGTAATGAATATTTCTTTACACCCCTATTAATATTGAACTAGTTATATTTAAATAACCCAACTGAAAATTTCCCACGATAGTTTAACTCAATAATATCAACCAACATTCTATAGTAACCTTGATATATAGATGTGGTTATAAAACTTCTCTTTTTTCAGATCTTCCACATGATCAATAGTATTTAACATGAAAAAACCAATATTGTAAGCATTGGAACTCATTGCATGACTCAAAGGACTTTAATCTAAAAACACCAAATCTTCAGTTAGGTCTACTCGACTATCATCATTCATTACATATACAAGTTGATTTAAAAATATGTTACATAACTTAGATAATTATTAACATATTCAAAAAAAATAGATTAAGTACTTACACAATATCAAAACCATTGATCATTTTCTTTGGTAACAAATTTTTTTATCTTTCTCGTTCTGAGATTGAATCCAAAGTTGTCTTTTCCTTTGTGTCCATAATTATTCGACATAGGGATTAAGAATATAAATATTGAGTAACATATATCTTTGTTCTTGTTTCAACTTCATATCTATCAATAAAAATGAATATAATTTTCCAACATCTCGACAAACATTAGGAAACACCAATGACTCATTATTAGCCTGAAATTGACTAGGATTATGTAACATCTCAACCCGGGTTCCACATACTGGTGAACCAAACCAGTTGGTCACAAGACCCCAAGTGCACCTACCCATACGCTAAATGTTGCTGACTAGAACAAGGGTTTAATATAAATACCATGGTTAAACTATAACATCCTTATAAATAATCACAATAATAGAAAAAAATAAAAAAGTAAAGAAATTGGTGTAAAAACAATAACCAGAATAGTACCATGACCAATAAAAATTAGTATCACGTGATAAACATAGCAAGAACAATACTGAAACCGAAACAATAAACATGTCATGACATATATGTGTCAACTTTCAAAATGAAAAACCAAAGTAAAGATACACCAGCACTCCCAGGTGGGTCCCGACAGTAAGTATGGTTCCCTGATCTATGATCCATCCAAACTCATCGATGTAACAAAGGGATATTTCCCTTATCCTTCTTTGAAAACATAATTTCTATTCAGGTACTGATCAGGAAGCCTGATTAGGGTGTGAGTAAAACTTATTATTTAACTAAAAACATCATCTAAAACAATATATATTCTATATTAGTGTATGCATTAGTATAAAGAATAATTTACAATAAAGTAAACAGTTATCACATTTCATTATTCTCTAATTGACCACATAAATTACCCTTAGTTCATGATGACACCTGAAACATTAGTATCTGATTCGTCCCATGCTGGAGTCTTAACCATATCACATAAATAATAACAATCCATTATCACATGGTTTTTATTAATCAATTCACTCCATTTTCATATTACAACAACATGGAACCATAGTCTGATGCAAACAATTTGGGTGTAGAATGTCACAATTAGAACCACTTGGGATTTGAAATCATTTGTACCCATTTTACACCACATTTATAAATCAATCACATATGGTATTTTGAATCAACAATTCATGTCACGCACTCTTAAATCAACCAATCGCCTATGGGATTTTGAAGCATCATTCTGTGTCCCACACTCGAATATCAATCAATCACATATGGGATTCTGAAGCATCGTTTTAAATCCCACACTCTATAAAAATCATATATATATAAAATATATCACTTTTAACAATTTTAATCATCACTTACCCTCTTATCAACATTTTACATCTTTTAAACTATTTCAATAATCAACTCAATCGCGATTCTTCATTTTAATCACAGGGAATAATATAAAAAATTCACCATTAAACCATTTATCAATAATTAATCAAATAAACCGTTAAACCTTAAAGTTTAAGTAAACCATCCCCTTATTACAATTATAATCAATTCATAATCCTGATAATTGGCCAATTTCAGAATTGAAATAATTTACCAATTTGATAATCCCCATCTTCCACCAATTATGTAATCACAGAATTCCATTAACTAATTATCCAATTAATTAATCCAATTCAAGATTCTATTTCCAAATGTATAAATTTCTATTTCAAAATTCTATACAAACATTATAATTGAGACTCTGGGAATTGACATCTGTACCACCTACCTCATGGTCTTTGATGATCATTCACCAAAATAGAAATTCCCAAATTTAAGAAGAACGGTCAATTTGACAACAGAAAAGGGGATTCAGAACCAAAACCAAGATCCAAGGTCAAATGAAACAACAACCATAAACAAATAAATCTAAACCACCACCAATAGAGTATAAAATAATCCTATTAATCTATAAAGAGGGAAGATATAGATAAAAACCCACACTAGAATTGATTACTTATCGAGAGAGGTGAAAACCCATCAGTCAGATCATTAATTCATTAAGAACAGAGTTTAGAAAACCATAGAGTCTATCTGAGACCCTCTAAATTCAAATGAATTTGTATTAGGAAAAGTTTTTGTGTTTAGGGGCAATTACCTAGGGTTAAAAAATTTAAAATAAATGTTTCGTATAAAATAAATCAGTGTGCTTGGTTTTCTTGGTAGTGGCGCACAATCTTCCAAATCGAGAACCCTAACCATGAACCTCTACTTGGGGTCACATGAATACTACTAATAGGGAGAAAAGATTAAAAAATAATTAACCATTCATGTGATTCCCCTTTGTTTTGGAATGCATAGTTTCTTGGGGTAGGACGGATGGTTTGGGAAAATCGTACGCCAACCATAAATTGTAAAAAACCGTTACAAAAATTTCCATATTTCTATAAATTATGCTAAAACAAACCTGAACAAAAACACAACAAAAATATACTCAAAACAAGGGTAAATAAAAACAAAAATATAAGAATTAGGTGTCCTTAGTGAGTTTGATATCTTATAATCTCTCCACCTTATAATAGCTCATCATCAAGATGAACTCCCAAATATCTATAAAATTCTGAGACAAAAAGATCTAACCACTGATCCTACAGATCTATTTCTCTCTACCATATTACCTCCTAAACAAATCTATTTTCCACAACACTTTTACCATCAGCATAGTGTTTCCCCAAAACAAATTCTCACTACAATCCACAATATGAACCAGATTCTCATTAACGGATGCATCGACCTCAAGATCAACATCATAAACATCGATCACATGAGAAGGGTTGGTGTGATACTGCCAAAGCTATGACACATGTAAAAAAATCATTCATAGAACTATAAACCTATAGAAGATCCAATTGGTACGCCACTAACCCAATTATCTTCACAACCTCAAAATATCCAAGAAACCTGGGCACCAACTTTCCCAACCTATAAATCCTATGGTGACCCAATCTAGGTGACATTTGACGGAATATATGATCACCCGCTATACACTCAAGGGATCATTGACATCTATCAGCATTTGAGTTCAACATAATCTTATCCATAGACAAATGTTTTTGAATCATCTGAACTTGCTTTGATGTCTTCGGTATGAGACTCAGTTCAAACAGATATGACTCACCTGCCTCCATCCATCATAGTGGTTATCTGTATGACCTACCATAAAGAACATTATGTTGTTCCATAAGAATAGTTTCTTGAAAATGATATTATAGGGGAAATAAAAAAGAACATGGTGATCCCCCCAAGACCCACCAAAGTCAAGAATGCACACCCATAGAATATCCTCATGTACCTGAAAAGCACATTTTGAATAGCCATCCGTATGTGGGTGGAAATCCAAACTCTGTAATACCTATATACCATGCACCTTATGCGTGACTTTCTAGAAGCGTGAGGTAAAGCGTGGTTCATGGTCTGAAATAATTCATTTTGGAACCCCATGGAGATGGAATATCCCCCAAACATACATATCCCCCAACTGGTTCACTAAGAAACTATCCTATATAGGATAGAAATGTGATAATTTCATCAATCAGTCCTTAATTACCCAAATAGAATCATTCTTATAAGTCATCCCTTGGAGACCCAAAAAAATATATGGTAACATCATCCCACTTCTATTATGTAATGGTAAATGGTTGTATTTAAACATCGGGTCATTGATGCTTGGCCATCACCTATTTACAAGTGTAACATTGTGTAATAAACCCTAAAATATCCTTTCTCAAGCCTAGACACCCCTACTATCTACATAGGTCATCATTCATTTTATTCAAAACCAAATGCACTAACAACTTTGAGGAATTAAATTCATGCATTAGATCCTCTCACATACTCATAGAAAAAACAACACAACCCTAGACATAGATGATCTCATCCACACCTATGGTCTAATATGAAGGTGTCTCCCTACCTTCAATGATTTCCCTCTAGGATAAGCTCTTCTGATTCTCATAATTCCTCTCTCTGACCTATCTCAAAAGTGTGGATTCCTCTGATACTGATATGAGGTTCATTTTTTCCTAGACATCCCAAACTACAACATGTATCTCATCCAGTAAAAACATCATATTCCACTTAGATCTAGAATCTTGAACTACCTAAGTCTGTGTTTTCCTTCTCAAACTGTTACCCACACGGTTTCCCTTCCTAGGTTTATATTCTAGCTCAAAATAAAATTAATACATTTACTCAACCTAGCTCTACTATTGAGGATTCAAATATACCTACAAAAATATATACTTCAATCTCTTGTCATCTATATACACAGTAAAATTTTTTAATCAACAAATAATTCCACCAACACTTTAATCCATAAACAACTATGGTAATATTGAGGTCATGCATAGGGTAGTTCTATTCATGGGGCCTCAACTATCATGAACCATTTTCTACACATCTATCTCTCCTATCAACACTTCTCCAAGCCCAATCTCTGATGCATCAAAAAACACTAATAATCCTCCCCTGTATTGAGTAGTATCAATATTAGTGCTACTTTTAGTGACTACTTTAACTCCTGGAATGAATTATAACATGATCCATACCATTAAAAATTAATTCCTTTCTTATTCAAGCCCAAAAATGGTGCTTCCAAGTGGGAAAATTTCTAGATAAACATTTGATTGTATCTCGCGAAACCTAGAAATCTATAGATATCAAAGTAATTATTGGGTTTATCTTAAAAAATAACTACCACAACTTTCTCTGGTTCCAATGACACCCCTTCCTTTGAGATAATTTTACCCAATAAGTGTACCTGATCAGTATAAAATTGGAACTTAGATATCTTGGTGTATCACTGATTCTCTCTCAGCATACTCAAGATGATGTAAAGATGTTGGTCATGATCTTCATGAGCCTTGGAGTACACAAATATGACATCAAGAAAACAACCAAAAACTGATCTAGGTATATGTGGAAGATTTGGTTCAACAAGGCCAAAAACACTTTCAGTTAATTCATTATTATGAATGACATCATGATGAACTCAGAAAGTCCATAACTACTTTTAAAAAGTAGTCTGAGGTATATTAGAAGGTCAAACTGTCAACTGATGATACCCAGATCTCAATTCAATCTTGTAGAAAACACAATATCTTATATATTGGTCAAAGAGATCTTCGATATATGGAAAATGATATTGGTTCTCTACTATCATCCGTTTAAACTTTTGTTATTCAACACATAACAAAAAGGTTTTGTTATCATTCATTGAAAATAAAACTGAAGAACCTTAAGGTGATGTACTCGGATTGATAAACCCCTTATCCATCAGCTCTTCCAGCTGAGTCCTGATCTCTTGAATATTTTTTGGTTCCATTCTATAAGGTGTAATAGAAACTAGCTCAGCCCCAGGGATGAGATCAATTGTAAATTAAAAATCTATCTTAGCTAGAATACCTAACTACTCCATAGAAATTACATCCTAAAACTAGTACACTATGGGTTGAAAGGCATCATGTTTCACACCCCCATCATCTATAAAAATACTTGAAACCTAGGTGGTGAGCTCTCCCAGTTTCTAATGAACTATCCATGCATAGACCACATTGATGTCCCACTCTCCATCGTGGACATAACTAACATCCTTAGGAGACATAAAATTCACTCCCCCGCTGTAACAATCTATGTGGTCTCGGTATGCTATGAACTAGTCCATACCTAAAATCAAGTCGAAGCCTGACATATCAAGGATGTAAAGATCCAAATAGAAATGATAATCCTTAATCTTAATAGAACTCTACTTGCATAAAAAGATATCTATCCACCATACTCCCAATGGTGTATTGATCATCATAACCCCACTCACAAACTCCAATATCAAACTAAAACCATTCACATATTGTGTAGATATAATGGAATGAGAGTCACTTGTATCTAAAAATGAACTTGAAAGTATATAATCTACAAGCACCGTACCTCTATCTATCAATGGTCCAGCCTCGATATCCATAAATGTAAGCCAAAATGCATGCAACATTACCACCCCTCTTCCCGGTGCTATAGTCTAAGATCCCAGAGCTTCACCTCTCTACTAATACAGGTGATCTTGGTAGAAGTATCACATCGACTACCTCTACTTCCCCAACAATTAGAACTCCAACAACCAAACTACTATGGGGTAGAATACCCCCTTACAACGCTCTGATTTTTCCTAGCTCTATCACTACCCAAATGTTGTGGGTTCCTGCAAAAATGGTGCAGATGACCCATTAGGCTGGCAGCCCAGCATTTTATCAGTATCCATTGCCATTATCTATGAACATGACCTGACCAACCACACTAGTGGAAAATCACATAGGTAAGAACCAGATTAACTAACCATTTACCCTAGAAACTCTATTTGCTATCACCCTGGTAGAAATTTTGAAAGTGACTCTTCTTACACTCAAAAGATATAAATCCTGGTTGTCCAGTAGAAACCACCCACATTACACTAAAAGCATCCTTCAAGTTACCTTCATGAACGATAGCCTAATTCACAACTTCAAAAACTTTTTTATCTAAAAGATATTAACCAATGAAATAATTTCACATTTAAAACCATCTTGAAGCCTTTTTTGCATAGCCTCATCCCCAACCAACATTGGAACAAATCACTACAAATTAATAAAGCATCTTGCATAGTCCTTTATAGACATACTCCCCTGAGTCAACCTTATAAACTCATAATCCTTCTCTTTATTGAGTGTCTCAGGGTAAAAGTTCTCTAAGAACTTATCCTAAAAGTCCTTCTACTCCATATTCATCAGATTTCTATCATATATCTAGATGTCCCACCAATTCTTTGCATGAACATGTAACATATAAGAAGCTAGTTTGACTCTCTTCTCAACAATAGTATCTAAGTGGTCAAACATTTTCTGGATAGAATAAATCTAGAACTCAACTACCTCAGGTCCACCCTCTCGAGTAATAGTTGGAGGGTGTTGTAACTAGAACTCCAGATTCAATTCAAACATACATTTCACAACCCTCCTTGGGTCTCTATCCATAAACTACATAAATTGAGAAAACAATTAACAGAACTACTCTACAACTTCCTCTCCTAGAACTATCAGATCCTCTGGTTCCACTACCAGAGGATCATTTCCAGTAATGTCCTTCTATCATCCTGTCAACAAGCCTCATAGTGGAGGCATATATTAACAGTGACAGACACACATCTTAATCCACATTACACAACTTTGTACATTTCACAATAGGGATTCATAATAATCCATAACAAGTCATCTCCCATATCCTACCACATGGTCAAAACTGAGGCTCTTTCACTACCCTTAACCATACCTCATCTAGGTCCTAGATAAAATAGAGTAAAACAATTTCAAAATTTATGTTTCTCATTAGATTCTGATTTATCACTTTCAAATTTCCCTATTTATCATCATTTAAAATTATCAATTTCATATTAGGCACCTTTTTTATTTAAATTACATAACTAATAGAAGCATTTTCATTAAACCAACGTATCCCAAAACCTTCTAATCTGTATATCCCTAAAATGATGTGTGTCACAAAAAATCATGAGTGCATAAAATGGTTCATGTATGCTCAACACTCATTCTATACGGGGCCATTAATATAAATATTTTTGAAATAATAACATCGCACAACTAGTGAATCACTCAAGATTAAAAAACATTAAATTGTAACAAAAAACATCGACAATAATAATCCCACCCTAGATACTTGGATTTTAACCTCGTACATGGGTTAGATACTCCCATGTATGACCTCTTGACCATGAACTGACTCATCATAGTCTCCTTTATAACTTTAACAAATATTAAGACAAAATAAAAATAAATAAATTGAGCTGATACCACTTTGTGATGTCTCGACCAGGATACTACATACTGGTGTCATAATCCAGGTGGTAACATGACATTAAGCACACCTCCTTGTATGCCAAAGGCTACCAACTAGCAACGATGGTATAAAATGGATACCATGGGGGTACTCTAACCTCTTTATCGAAGTATCAAAGTAGCATTAAAATTAAGAATATCCAAATTGGTGTAAAATCAATATCCTGAATAGTACCATAACCGATATACACTAGTTTCACATGATAACCAAAGTAGGAACAATACCCCAAAAAATAGTAAACATTTCATTCCATATATGTGTCAATTGAAAAAATGAAAAACCAAAGTAAAGAAACAATAAAACTCCTAAGAGGGTCTTGAAACCAAGTTTGGTTCCCGTATCCATGGTCTATCCCAACTCATCCATCTAACATAGGGCTCCTGTCTATATCATCTATAGAAAACATGAAGTCTAATCATGTACTGATCAAGTAGCCTGAGTAGGGTGTGAGTACAACTCAGAAGGTAACTAAAATGATGTCTAAAACAATATTGTTTCTATAACAGTGTATGTATCTATATAAAGAATAATTTATAATAATGTAAATAGTTTTAACATTTCATTATTCTTTAATTAACCAAATAAATTAAAATGGATTCACGATGACATCTGAACCATCAATACCTTCTCCTGTCCACACAGCATTCTTAATCGTATCATAAATAGAATCACAATTCATTATAACATGGTTTTCATTAATCATTTAATTCCATTTTCATATTATAGCTACTTGGAACCATAGTCCAATGCCAAATTTTTGTGCATAGAATTTAATGTCTAGAACCCTATGGGATTTTGAAGCATCAATCGCTATCCCACACTCCATTTCTCATTCAATCACATATGGGATTTTGAAGCATCTTTTTATGTCCCACACTTTTATATCAATCAATCACATATGGGCTTCTGAATCTTCAGTCTGTGTCCCACACTTGAATATTAATCAATAACATATGGGATTTTAGAGATTTAGTCAGTGTCCCACACTTGAATATCAATCATTCATATATATCACATATATCACATATATCACATTTAATAACGTTAATCATCATTAACCCTCCTATCAAAATTTCACATCATGTTCACCATTTCAACAATCAACACAATCATGCTTTTTCCTATTAATAACAAGGAATAATATGAACAATTCACCATTAAACCATTTATCGAAAATTAATCTAATAACCTATTAACCCTTCGTGTTTAAGTCAACCATACCTTAATTCCCAATATCATCAATTCCTAGTAACAAAAATTGAATAATTTCATAATTCAATTAATTTACCAATTGCATAATCCTCATGTTCCACCAATTATGTAATCACATAATTCCATTAATTAATTATATAATTATTTAATGCAATTAAAGATGTGATTTCCAAACATGGAAATTGATATTTCACAAATACATACACTCATTATAACCAATTTTATGGGAACTGACATTTAGACCACCTACCTCAAGTTCATTGAAGAGTGTTTTCCAAACCATAAATACCTGAATTGAAGTGGAATGACCAATAGCACAATGGAGGAATGGATTTGAAAAAAACTTATATCTTAGATAAAATAGAACATCAATAAAAAACTAGATCTAAACCCCTGTTAATGTATGATAAAACATTCCTCTTCCTCCTAAAAGGGGGACTAGAGAGAGAGATAAAATCACACAAGAAGAGTTTATTTATCAGGAGAGATGGGGATCCATCAATAATATCTTCAATTCATCAAGAACGTAGTTCGGAGGGCCTTAGAATCTATCAGAGAGCCTCAAAATTCAAATGAAGTTGTGTTAGGATTAATTAAGGTGTTTAGGGGTAATGACTGGGTAGTTTCGTAATTTTAAAAAAATCATAGATAAAATAAATCCACACACATCATTTTTTGGGAAGCTGTGCATGGTTTTCCAAATCATGTACCCTAATCGAGTGCATATATTAGGTGTTACGCGGTTACTACTAAAAGGTTGAATGGTTTTAAAAACCATATGTTGACTATATGATTCCCCTCTATTTGGGAATGCATAGTATGCGAGGGAAGAACACATGGTTCGAGAAATTTTTTTACCAACTGTGCACTTCAAAAAAACCCTTCCAAAAGCATCCAGAATTCCCCAAATTCTCCTAAAAAGCTTAAAACAAAAAACCACACTAAATATAATCAAAAAATGGTAAAACGAGTAACAAAAAACAAGCGTGAAACATCTTCATAATGGCTGTGATATTACATATTATCATCAATATGTCCCACTCAATTGAATCTTTTCTCTATTCAATCTAAATACCATGAAAAAAAGGTAAGACACTCTTCGGCGGGGTAACCTTCTACAGTATAATTTTCAGTAGAGATCTATTTTTCACGCATTACATAAAATGACCAAGATACCTAATGTTAAAAGTTAATAAATAAATAAATAATGTTTTTAAATATTGACTATGAAAAAATTAATTATCTAATGAATATAATATTAAAATAAATACCACACTATGGGATATATTCATTGGTAATGTATGGGCCATATAATTTTAACTTCATTGAAAAAATGAACTATTAGATGAATCTTAATGATGTAAAATTATGGGGGAAAGAATATATGTAAATGAAATATAATCCGTTCAATAATTTCATGATGTTTTTCCAATTCATTGGGCTTTAATGTCTTCTCACAATGTTGTTTAAAGAATGTACAAAATTTTACTAAAATGGTGGTTATTTTTATATAAAAAATTATGATTTTCCAAAGGTAGAAACTAATTCATAAATACATATTAGTCATGTATTTGTTTTCCATGTATCTTATAGTGAATAAAATCAACACATCTAGAAATATTACTATAAGATCTATTAGGAACTTTCCTATTTTTTAATGATCAACAGAAAATGTTTTTATGATTTTTTTCGTTGTGAAAATAGTTTTTGGATACTTCCCATTATAATTTGTCCATAGATCATGTTTGATATTGATTTATTATATGTTATTATGGTAAGTTAAATGACCCTTTGATTTTTCTTTCTTATTAAAAAATGTAATGAACACATTATCATACACATTCTTCTCAACATGTATAAATTTTGGAATATGAAATTAAAAATTAAATTCATAATATTAATGTTTGAAAAATATAATCTTTTTATACCTATGTTGTTCTCCAGTTGTAACTGATTTTCTTCTAACTCCTTTTCACATTTATTCAGCTAAAAATATTTTCTGAGTTCTATAAAACATTTGATAACTATGTCAAAATCTATGATACCAATAATTAATTTTGTGGAAGACTCAAATTAGTTTTTCCATCGAAATGTGGTTTGTGAAAATAAAATCTATATTATTTATATAGGAAGCAGTGATAACTCATAAACCACCAATTTCTACTATAAAGTATCTATTGAGACTCAAAATCAATGATACAAACTGGAAAATTCAAACATTTGTGTATGTTCTACCTGGAAAATTTTTTGAGTCTAGGAAAATCACTAATGGTCCACATAATGGTAGCATGTATTTTGAACATTTTTATAGTAGATGAATTATATATTTCTATACCATCTTTATATGACTCCTATAAATCATTAATAAGAGGATAAAGGTTGAAATAAATGAATTTTATATGAATTTTATTTCTAGTAGTAATCATCGATACGATGAATGAATTTTGTGGTATACACATCCAAGGAGGTAGATTATAATGGATCAAAAGAACTGACCAAATGAGATAAAAACAACTTAGTGTTAAAAAAAGTGAATCTATGAGATTTTAGTCCCAAGTACACATTTTTTGGATTATAATAGAAATATAGATTAAATGAATTAAAGGAATTAAGTGCTTTTGAATCTCTTTGATGTTGAAAGAAGTCATCTTTAATATTATAAATAGCATGCCACTCCACATGTTCAATTGTTTTGTATGACATAAATAATATTTACAATTGTGGCATTAATGGGAAGTGGCATAAAACCTTATCGTTAATTTTCTTCTTTTTTTATTTCTGGTACTACATAGCTTCAAATATAAATCATTATTTAATTATTTTCATCAAGAATTAAAACATATTTTTCACTTTTCCCTATTCGAATATTCTTTCAAATAAAGCATGAAATTATTGGGAATTGAATTTATCATTTTATAATTGAGTCCAATATTGATGAAAATTATATTCATCTTATAAAATAGTATATGGATATTGTCATTATCAAATGAATGACATAAAAATTCCAATATCATTGACATTGATTTATTTGAAATTTTTCATAAACACTTGTTGTGGTAAAACTATAGTATAAACAACAATTTTAAATATTTGGAACAACTATCATACAATTCATTATTTTCATCTGCAACTAAATTATAAAACATAGTTGTTTTCTCAGTTTAGTTTTCCCTTGTATTAGTATCCTCATCATCACCCATTAAAGTACTATAATCTTGACCATATTTTCTTGTAGTTATTAATGCTTTACTAATATCTGTAACATCAACAAGTGAATAAACTGGCATGCTAAATTATTGAGGGAATTTACCTACAATGATGAAAGCATGATTTATTAATTTTTTATTTTCATTACCCACTATTAGGGCATTAAATTGATCATTTTTACTGTAGAAAAATATTCTCAAAATTTATTTATGGTTTGATTCTCCATACCAAATCCAATAGACATAATAAGGGGGAAATTATTTAAATATCTTGTTCTCAAATAATTCATCCCTGTTTAACTTTCATCTATATATATTTAGTAAATGGAGATTTGATTCTACCATCCACATATCAATTTTCTACTATGAAATAAAAAAATATGTTCAAACTTGTGGAATACTGACATGTGTTCTGAGGTAAGGAAATTGAACTTTTATCCCTAAGTTCATGATTTATTACACTTTCATATATAATATATAATCATATTATTATATCTAAAAATAAAATTAATTTATGTTTAAATAGTATGACAAATTAAATTTTTTAAATGGTGATAAATTCATATAGATGCATAATTTAGTCATTGATATGAAATTTTATTTATATATTTATATTAAAATATTATATAACCAATTAAACATGAAATAAATATATTTCTAGAATACATACACATAATTTGTACCCAAACACTCATTTCATGACTTATTTCACCATTTAAAACAATACACCACAATATAACATAAAAATAACACTGATAAAATAATTCAATCACACATAAATAAATTATTAATTCTTTTAATAATTCTAAAATAAATTTCATCAATTATTTCACCATTTATCCAATGAAAAATGTTTTAAACTTGTAATTCCACTTTCCTTTTCCTAAATATTTTTATATATAATGTTTATAATTTATCAATTGATGTAAAATCATACTCAATCTATTGAACTCAATTTTCAAATCATTAAGTTCACACTAATATATTAAACATAATATTAGTTTAAATTTTGTATAAAATCATTGAAATAAAAATCATAGTGTCCCGGAGTTTACATATCTCAAACTAGATGAATAATCAACACCAATAATGGATCCTAAACTACCCATAAAACACCAATAATTCATAATTCTTCTAAAATAGAAGCCTTTAAGGAGAATTATAATAGAGAATTTATTAAATACAACTTTTTTTAATAATTATTCCCTGAAATTGAGAACAAAATAAACATTATATGATAAGGGGGAAATGAATATAAGAGGGAATATGATAGAGGATCTGGTGTCTAGTACTTAAGAGGATCCATTATCAAGGCCAATAGGGAAGTTAGCATCAATTCCAAGAGGGCAATCAACATGAATATGGCAGCCAACATTGAGAGGGCAGTCGACATTGAGTGGGGGGTGTAGGCAGACATGTTTTTTTAAATATAGTAATGATTCTAATTAAATCACTAATATAAACTAATTAAATATATTTGGAAATTATTTTTAAATAAAACCACCACTAATTACAAATAGTATGATTCTTTACATAAAACGTCCTTAAAATAGGGCACAAATATTTTTTTAAGCATTTAGTGATAGTTTTAGAAACTTCTACTAATAAATTTCTAAAATTTACAAAATTTATTATTTTATCCTGAAAATTATAAAGGTATTGAATCCATGAAGAATGTTCAATGAAAGAAACATTTGATTCTAAACATGCATGGTAAATGAGTTAGTTAACACATAAAAATTGATTGTTAACAATTAATTATTAAAAACATTATTAATAAAAAATTATAAGTTATTGATATCTAGTAAGAGAATGATAATTGTGGTTTTCATATAGGTTTAAAATAAATATAAAATTGTTATATTGTGATTTTTGAGAAACCCTACTAAGTGGATGTATGAGGTAAGGGAATTTTATAAATATTGTTTTAAATGTTTTAATGTTTTTATTTAAAATATTTATTCACTATATCTGTGTTATTTAAATTAATCTAGGATTGTTCTTGTCTACTCTCAAATTATGGTTTAAGGACACTCTTAATTATGTTTTACTTACTTTATGATGTTTTAAAAGGGAATATTTTTTATATTTCCAATAATAGTTAAATTTGAATTTCTTTATAAAATTGTGTAAATGATATTTCTCTAGAATTTACTACTTGATGTATATTTCCCACATCTACAAAACATCGTCATTATTAACCTTCCACTATAATGTTACGTTTTCTAAAAGAAGATAATGTTACTTTTATTTTTGTAATTATTTTTTTTAAAAGAAAAAGGGGGAATTTGATCTATTTTTTATGTGATAATTGAAAGTGTTTTTGATTATTGGCTCAATTTCCACCATTTCCAAGTTTTATAATAAAATTCAAAAGAATATAAATTGTGTTATTAAAAATTACCATTCTTGGGTAGTGATAATGATGATGGGTGGGTACGATATGGACCTCTAATTCATTGGGTAAAGATGACGATGTTAACTGGATATAAGTTACTCCTAAGGGAATATTGGAATTATCCAGTTAGGTGATTCCATATATGGAATTAACCAATTAGATTATTCCATTTATAAGGTTCATTTTAAGGGTGATATGAAGATGATGTCCCAAGGTACCCATATAGTTTTCTCTATGATTTGTATGGGTTTTTATGGGAATAATTTGATTTCATAAAGAAATAAAGTGAACTTATGTTGAAAGTAAAAGTTTATAAACATTAAAAGGTAAACTTATTTCTTTTGAAGGTAAATTTTTTCATTATTTCTCATGTTTTCCAAGAAAAATTAATGATTTATATTTGTTTACAAAAAACATTTTTGAATATTTTTTAAAAAATAAGTTGGTTTCATATTTGAGAGATTTTTTTTTATAAACTCAATATTGTTTGTTTTTAGGAAATACATTTTGAATGTTTTTCTGTATTTCAATGGACCCATGAGTTTTCTTTCGTTTTATATCTGTAAATTTTATTTTTGTGTTGATACAATGTTCTTAAATGGTTTTTATAGGGCTTAAGTATGACTTGGAATAATTATTAAGTCTATCTCCAAATATAGAAACTTGGACTTGAATAAAGAAAGTGTGTTGTAATTGAAATTGAATAGTAAACCTAAGAATCCTATTTTTATAGGGAAATTGATATTGAGTGGAAGTGTCCACTTTCTTATGAAATGGCTTCCCTAATTATCTAAAACTCTAAACCTTTTGTATTATTAGAGTGTGAAAATGTGAATATTCTTTCTATTAAACTCAGATTTTTGAATTAATAAAGTTATGGGGTGATATAGATTTCATAAAAAATGTTTTTAATTTGGAGTGAAGCCTTAGGGACTATTTGTAAAGAAGATGTGGGATTTATTTAATATTATCAATAGTGGATTTTTTAGTAAATCATGAATTTATTTTGATTCTGAAATCAGTTCGGTAATTTTTGTATAAGGGATTTTTCCTTCTTGTGGTATGTTTTCAATAGTGTTCTGTTTAAAATAAAAATCTTGGAGATATTTTCAGGCGTTTTGATAAGTTATGTGTTTTTAAATAAAATATATCTTTTAAAATTTTAGGTTTATTTCTAATTCTAAAATAATATGTTGGTTTTAAAAATTAAATTTAGTGATTTGTTTATTTATTGACCCTTGATGAATGTTAAAAGGGTGTGTGATATTGATCCTATTATATAAAGTTGAATGTTTTGAAATAAAAAATGGATTTTATGTGAATTTTTTAAATTAAATAATGTCAAAAAAATTTGTTTCAAATACTATTTGTTTAATGGATTTAATTTGGTTTCCTAAAACAAGGGGTAGTGTTTGGAAATGTTTTTTTATTTTAAAAATTTCCTTTCTTTTAAAATCGATGTTTTTGAAAGTGATTTTTCTGTTTTGGTGAAATGTGTATTTGAATTTTCCCCTTGATTGATATGGGTACTATTTTTTATTATTTTGGAGGAATTACTAAGTTATTTTCATGTTTCATGTTTTTAAAAGCAACCCTCCTAGAAATATCTTAAGTAAATATAGGATTCCTATCTTTTAGGGTAGTCCCTTACATATTTTTAAAACTACCTAGACTCTGAATGGAGTGAAAGGTGTTTCAACCTCCTCTAAGTGGTTTGTTTTGGAATTATTCAAGGTATTTTTTTCTAAGTGGCCATATTTGAGAACCGTGTATGTTAAATTGAGGAATTTTGGCTCGTTATCTTTGGTTGGTTGATTAAATTGGCGAGGATCAGTCTTCTGGGGATTTGATAACCTATTTTGGTTTTCTTTCTCAAGGGGATTAGAGAAGTTGTGGTTTTTAGGTGACCATAATCTGTGTATCCTTTGGTAACCCTTTTGAATTACTCTTCGATAAGCAGTGGTTATTTTTAGATGATCATTCCTCAGTGACTGATTATATCCATTGTTTCTTACACATGGAGTGGTCCATGGGTTGATTTCTATATTTATGATTTGGACATGGGAAAACCTTGGGTGTGTGATTTGGGTGACTATGATAGACATGAAACAAGTTGATATTATGCATAGGTTGTTGTGCGTTTGGATGTCATTGGGTTTACTATAATATGGTGATTTGGGTACGATTTCCTAGATCACCCTGGATCAGTTTTTCAATCTGAGGTTAGAACCATGTCATTTATTAATGAGAAATGTTTCTAATTATTATATTATAGTTTATTTATGGATTTTATAGATTTAATTATTTGATCATGTGATCTTTGGGTGTTCCTTACACTGTGTTTTCTTTAGGGATTTGAGCATGTATCTTGGTGGTTGGTTCTGCTTCATGGGATTTTATGGATCCCTTTTACGATTTGTAGATTAAGGTTTTTTGGTGATTTTCTCATTATGAAAGTGGTTATATATTTTTTCACAACTCTAAATAAATTCAAAATGGTGGGTAGACCTATGATATGTCTCCATATTTCATGAGATTTTTATTGTGTATTATAGATTATATCTTACATGAGGTTTTTTTATGTTTTTTGATGATTATTTTGGTTTTTTGAGGAAATTTATTTTCGATTTATTCTTAGAACTCATCCCGACCATTCTTGAGGTTTATCTTTTTGTTAACTTCAACTCTGACCTAAGAATTTCTAGCATTGAGAAGTGGCATAGTAAGGATAATTGTTCACAACTATTTCATTATGGTGTTTTATTTTATATTATTTATTAATATTCTTGTGTAATTTAATTTTTTCGATTTTTTGAGCATAAAATTCTGAATTTTTATAGTTTTTCTTATATCACACATTTAACATATATTTACTGGAGACAATTATACTAACTATACAATGTGATATGATTTTTAACAGTTCTATGTTTTTATGGTTGGTTCATAGCTAGTCAAATTATATGGGGTTTCCTTGTGAACATTGTGTCTAGTTTTTATTGGGGTTGAAATGTATAGTTGGAACATAGTTAGATGAAACCATTTGAGGTATGGTTATTCCATCCAGTGGCACCTTCATGGTTAATGCATAGTTTCCCAAACCATGTAGCCAAACTGTGCGATCTTCCATGATTCTAAAAATTTTGAATCTAAGATTTTTTCCTAGTGGGATTTAATGAATTTCATATTTCATTACCCCTCCTCTCGCTCAACTGACTTATTATAAAAAGATACATCATGACCTCCCTTTCTCTTGATTCCAAGCCTACTTTCCTTTATTTTAATCGGGCCTCTTGATTTAATCTCTTACTTTCTTCCCGCTTCCTATACCACTCTTAGTTTTAGTTTCTCCCAAGAACCCTAGTCATTTTGAGGGTTGGAGTTAGGTTTTTGGGTGACCTAATCATGGGAGATTGATCATGTATAGATTGTGCAAGGTATCTATTTTCTCAGTTGTTTGTTCACTATCAAGGGTAACATGTTTCGATAAGTTTCTACTAAAAATAATTATGTGTTTCTACGTTTTCCCATTCTTTTATATACCATGAGATCCTTGTATATTTTAAATAGCCTTTTATTTAAAACACTTTCCATTATGTGTACCTATAAGGGGTTGAAAAATAGTTTCAAAATGGTTTTTAATACTTGTATAAACATTCTCATGTTATAATTGTTTGATAAAATTTATGTGTCTCTTCTAAAAGGGTTTAAATGCTTTTAAGGGGTTCTTGGAAATGGTTTATTTTTAAGAAATGAATTTCCTGTTTTTAAGTTAATTGTATTAGGAAGGGGGTGTTTTGGCCCATGTTGAAGTGTTTTTGAATCTTTGTTCTATTTTTTCTTTTTGAAAGAGTTTTAAAGGATGTGGTTTATTTCCCAATACATTTCAATGTATTTTTTCTCTAATTCGGTTTCAAAATTTAAAAAAATGAAATATCAACTAGTATAAAGAGGAAAGTATTTACATGAATGTTTTGAAAGGTCTTTTTGAAAATTTATAAAGGATTAATTTTAAAATAAAGTGAGTCCCTCAATTATTCCCCATATATCTACTTTTTTTATACATAATGATCCTCATTAGGGAGTGTTATATAAAATGTTTCCTCCTCATTATTAATATGTGGTTTCATTCATGCGAGGATATTGTAGGTGAGATAAGGGTTTTTAAAATACCTTATTCTTGATTCTTGTGATGATTTTATGGTTGGTTTATTGCTCAGCCTAATTTATTGATTCCATCGGATTCCTAGGAAACATTTTTTGACATAGATGAGTGTAAGAAATTTATAATAGATTGTGTGATGTCCATTGGATCAATTTAGATTGTTGGATAGGTATTCCCCTTATGAATGGTGATAAATCCTATGATAGACTATGCCCTTGGATACCAAGCACTCTTAGGATGGTTTATATAGCTTATCTAGATCTATATGAAAATCATGATGTTGAATGGTTTTTTAGTGTAAACCAAAGGTTTCATTTTATAGTATAGGTCCATGTTTCTTGAGACCTAGGGAGTTTCCCATTATATTATCTCTAATTAAGGTGGTATTAGTGGATCATATTCATTACCTTGTTTGTATCCCATAATCCTTTATTGATTTTGTGGAACCATTTCATGGTTGGTTTAATTTATTTACATTAATATCTTAGAGTGTATTCAAAAACATTTATACTTATGTTTTATTTTAGTTTATTCTAAATCTATTTTTAAAATAATTTATATGGGTATGTCCTTCTTAAAATAAAAATGATGATGGTTTGAAAAAGTTGTTTGGAAATTTTTTCTGAAAAATAGAAGATAATAATATATTTTTCTTTTCAAATTAGAAATTTCTCATTTGAAAATTTATTAAATTTTGTGCAAGGAAAAATTTAAATCCACATTTGGGTTTAAATAAAAGGTTTTTATCTATAAGGGACACCCTTTGTTTTAAAACAAATTATGTTGGATTTGGAAAGAAAAGATTGATATATGATACTTGTTTTCCTATGCCTCTTTATGTGAAAAAACTCTTTTATATATTATGTTTAACATGAATTTATGGAATTTAATAGTAATGGAACCTCATAGACACTATAGTAGAATCCTATTGGGATTTTGTTTTCTCAAAATATGAATACAATAATGGGTGTATGCAACTCTTTTGTTTTTTCTCATGTTTTCTTGTATTTATCAAAATAATTGTGATTCATTAGTCTCATTGATGTATGAGGTGGTATGTGGCAAGTAACCGTACATCCCATGTATATTATTTGGGGTTGTTTAGATTTTTTTGGATATTGTATTAGCCAAATTATCCTGGTTTATTTTATAATATTTATACCTTGTATATATTTTTCAATATTTTATTTAAATTTTTGATCAATTGGTTAATTTTTTGGATGGATTTTTATTTCATTATTTATTGTTTTCTTGGATTATTTATTTGTATCTACATATTTCATATGCATGTGCATCCATTTTTTGGATTGGTCATGTCAGATTCTTAGTTGTTTCCATATGTTATTCAAATTAATATAATATGCTGAAACCATTCCCAAGAACATCCTGTTAATACATAGTAACTAGTTTAAGTCTCAAGGGGATTGGTAATTCCCTTCAGGCGCAGTGGCACACTGCTTTGGGTGATGTGTCTTGTCAGACCGGGCTGGTTTATTACATTTGTTATGTCAATGATTGATGGAATCTTTGTGAAGTATTCCTAGAATAATGACCTTTCATTATACATATAAATCATGTAAAAGTTAAAACATTTCCCTTATAACATTATAAAAATAGTTTTTTCATAATTTTAGGAAGTAATCATTCATAACTAAGACCATATTTGTTTTATTTTATTTTATTCAGACTCTTTATCTTTTCTTAGATTTATTTTCCTTATGAAGTGGTATAAAATTCTTACATCAAACTATAAAATTATTTTTTAATATTATCATTTATATCATGATCTGATTTTAAACATTCTTGACTATCTTTTAATTTTAGAAAGAATAGTTTAGTTATTTTTTATTGGAATTTTATTTTTCTCAATCCTTTTCAATACTTATTTAAAAATGAATTCTTAATTTTTTATTTTCATCATTAACTAGATATTTTCATTAAGAAATTCCATTTTTTACCTTTAGTATCTTTTTAAATGATATAAATATAATTTTTATCATTTTCTAAGTCCTTTAATCTCGTAAAATAGGTCATACACAGTGGTTTTCTCAATATCTGTTTGACTGGAATAATAATTAATTTCAATTACTTCATTTTTTTGATTCCATAGGGAATAACTTTTGATTATTATTTTTCTATTTTGGATTCATAACATGAGTTTTAATCTTTTTTATAACTCCAATTAATAGTAAGTTCTTTCTTATTTTTCTTGTAAATACGTTTCTTATTCTTATCATTCTTTAATATTGGGGATCTAAGATTAATGTGTAGTTTTATTCTATGCTCATAAAAATTCACATTAGGAGCATCATTATAAATATTACTACCTTTAATTTAGTATTTATTAACATCTCTATGAAAATATATTTTTGTTTCTTCTATATCACCCTTCCTTTATTTTATTAATCAACTTTTTTACTTGAGTAACTTCATATTTTTCACTACCCTATAACTCATAATAAGATGAGTAAAAAGTAAAAGTATATTTAAAAGTAATACCTTTTATTTTTATAACATTCTAATCAGTAATGTTTTTAAGTTTCATTTCATATTTTAGTGAAGAACTAATAAGATCATGAACAATATATTCCTAAAACCTTTACCTTTCACCAATAATAACTTTTTTTCATGTTATTTATTTAATTAGGATCGAATACACATTTCAATAAGAATATTATTGTAAAAAGTTTCCCCTAAAGCACTCATAACATTTATTATGATTGTAAAATGATTAATAAATTTATTAACAGTTTCTTCTTCACCAATTTAAATGTCCTATTATTATACTCTCAAATTTCCAAGCTCAGTTATTTTTTGACATTTTAATACCAAATAATGTGTGAACTAATGAGAAGGGGGTTCAATTAGAAGTTCATTTTTACAATAATCTTATATTATGTAAACCTATAAAACTTTTTAAGGATATTATCAGATCAATATATATAGTTACTCACAGTAGTATATAGAAATTATCAATATAATAACACACATAATATTTTTACAAGGTTCATCCCCAATGAGGGTACATACTCCTTATTATTATCAGGGTTTCCAAGTCATGTATTTTTTATTATAATAAACTATAAATTAAAATGGTTTTGTAGGGGATAAAACTTTTCCCAAATGTTCATACTACACTAAAATGTAATGAAAAAAATAATATGTCGGTTCCCAGTAGTTACAAATTCTAATTATACTATGATCCTTCTAATTAACAAAATAACTTTTTCTCACAATCTTTAACTTATAGAACATAGATTTATAGAAATTGTATTTGTATATTCTATGTCTTCAAGCCAACTAAACTTAGTGGTCTTATTTATTGACTGTGTATATCTTATAATGAATATAGTATAGGGTCTTGATAATATTTTTGACTCAAAGATAATCAATTATAATTCCAACACTATTTTCTTGAATGATGTCCACCTTTAAATAGCCTAATTTTCTCTGATAGAATTGTGTAATGTGTGGAATATAACATGAAATATCTATCAAGATCATCTTAATATATTAGATTTTTACTTCATTAGAGATTCAAAAAATATTTCCATCATTATTTCCTTAACTCAACCACAAATCCAAGCTTGAATCCCAAACTTCCCTTTATGAATATTGAAACTTGTAATGTCCAACTCAGTATCATCACAGTGGTTGTAACTTATAAAATATTATTTAAAGTCACTCAAAATCTTATGGTGGTCTATCTTCTTCAGAATTCACTCATCATCTTCTATTCATACCTTTACTGCTACTCACTCTCTAACTTATACAATATTTATTGCTTCAAACACTCAATCGAATCTTGTGGTTTAAGTGATATAACTCCATTAAATTTATACCATGTTTGAAAATGCTCCAACATGAACTTGGAGTAACTTTTCATCAACTTTAGGCTTCTAATTACAATCCATTTAACTTGTGATCATTATATCTTTCTCATCTTTTAGTCAACTAAACTTCCCATCTTCAGAGTACCACATATTCAATCTCATGTGGTACCTAATATTATAGTATTGTGACTTCTCTTATTCCAATTATTTGATATCTGGTGTGTTCAAATATTGTTTCTTCTCATGGTCTCCTACTTCAATATCCTTCAACATCATTCTCTTGATTAACATAATCATTTGATCATCTCAAAACAAATCATATTGTATTTCCCCAAATTGATGTATTTACATTGATAAAAAAGTTCCTTCATCACCTGACTTACCTTCTAGAGTATCCTATGGTAACACACCATATCTACATGCCTTTAAAATCTTCCATTAATTTTAACTTAAAGACTTCCATTTTGGTCAACTTGAATAATTATATGTTCTAAGTTCTTCAAAAATCCATACATTTTTCTAAACACATAAACATTATTACTAAAATTTATGAAAACAAATACAACACCTTCATAATACCAAGGGGAAATTCAATACAAAATTTGTATTTTCTATAAATATAACCTTATTTATCACTTCAATAAATAATTACTTTCCTTCATATCATAAATTTTCTTAAAGTGAAAAATACTAGCACTGCACTATTGGATAATGTATTGTTTTTTGGTAATTATATAACCCGATGAAAAGAAATTGTTTTCAAGTAGTTATGATATACTATCCCTCAATTCATCATATTTACCTTTTTATTCCCATTTTTTAGGATAACATTATATTTAAATAAACAAATGATAGAGTTATACCTTCTCTTCCACTATAGTGAAGAGTTTTGTATCTCCCCTATTGTCAACATATTCCAAATTTCAATGGTGGAACTTCCCATAACTTATGTTTAGTTTGAGGGGAACATTGAATATGAAGTTACAAACTCAATTACAAAAATATTTACCGCGACATTTCTTTAGTGAAAATATCAGCAATCAGGTCTTTAGACAAAACATTCTCTAGTTTTATTTATATATATGAAACTTTCTCCCAAATAAAATAAAGCATGATATTAATATATTTTGATCTAGAGTGTTATACCAGGTTATTAAAATGATAAAAATATGATTTTATTGTCACAAGATATTTTAAATGTATTTTCAATATTCACATTCTAGAATTCCAACTAAAATTTCTTCCACATCATTTGAGTGAGGCATGGGTAGCAGTGACTTTTTTTTATTAAAATATACCCAAAGTTACTGAGTTTTGTATATTTATTTCTAGAAAAGGCAAATTTTTCCCATAATGAATGTTCCACTAGATATTTATTTTAGGTAATCGAGATTACCATCCCATTCATCATTTATAAATTGGAGTAATTTTAACTTAGATATTCTTTGATACAAGAATATAAAGTTTGATGTTCCTTTAACATATATCAAGAATGTTTTAGCAGTCATTAACTATTATTCTTTTAAATTAATATGATATAGGGAGCCTAAAGTGTATATATTCACAATGTATGACTGAGATATAGTAAGATAAAGTAAACTTCTAGTCAGCTTATTGAAGACTCTTTTATTTACACTTTTATGATATTCCTCTTTGTCCATATTTACTCTAACAAAAAAAAGAAATAGAAAATTATATGGAATCTATCATGATAATTTTATTTAATAGGACCTTCGTATGTTTTTTCTATGAAAATAATATACAACATTCATTTTTTAACAACCTATAGCTTTAGAAAGAGATTAATATTTCTAATAATTGAAATTCCATAGTATTATATATTTATCTCTAATAACTCTTTACATTCATGATCGTTGTCAATATAAAATATTATATAATCAATATAAATAATGGCTTCTAGAGTTAAAGAACTTACCTCCTTCATATATAAGTTTATATCACCTTTTCCTTTAGAAAATTATAACATCTTCAAGAAACTATCAATATTAGAGTACTAGGAACAAGGGTAATGCTTCAATCCATTATAATATTTCTTGATTAAAAAAATATACTACTATCCTAATCAAGAATTAATCTATATATTTTTTCAATATAAATTTTAATTCAACTTCACCATTTACGAATGTTAACTTTATATCCATCTATTAAACATTGTATTTATAATGAAAAGTAAAAGGAAAATCATTTGAATGGTCTCATGTTCTATGATGGGGGTTAATGTTTCTATAAAATTGTCACCATCCACCTATGAGTATCCCTTGAAACCCAAACTTTCTTTATTTCATGAAAATTTTCCATTTTATTAGGCTTATTTCTAATACCCATTTAGTTTTGAATATATTATCTCTTTGTGATCATGGAATAAGTTTCTAGTTTTCATTCCTCTAAATTTTATGTAACTAATCATTCTTAGAATTTAACCATTATTTATTGTCAAATACATATAATAATAATTTTTTTTCAACCTGAGAGATAAGTGCCATTTCATACTATAATATTAGCCTCCTCTTTGTTAGAACTGGAACTTCACTAATTTTGATGATATTATTTTGTCCAACCTGCTTCTAAAATGTGTAAAACATTGTGTTCTTTTCCAACATATGTTTCTTTATTACTATATTCGTCAAAAAATGTTTTACCAACACTAGATTCATGAATTTATTCATCTTCAACAATTTTTTAGAAATATACTCTGTTATCCCCCATTGGTTTATCATATTCAACTTTTTTTTACATCCATTGAATTGGTATTTTTTTAATCACTTTAGCATAACATTATTCCACTAATTTTTGTAATCATTTTTTATGGAACATATATCTCATTAATCTAGTTTAATAACCTAAGTA
Organism: Viscum album; assembly: GCA_963277665.1. NCBI lineage: Eukaryota > Viridiplantae > Streptophyta > Magnoliopsida > Santalales > Viscaceae > Viscum > Viscum album. The sequence continues at coordinate 1,020,842,759 of OY728134.1, read as the reverse complement.
AATACCATTTTAAAATTTTTTATCAAAATTTTATATATTGGAATTTTTTATCCTCATGAGGTAGGGACTTCAAAACACTTTAAGATATTTAACCATTAATTTCTTCTTATAACACATATCATATGGGGAAATGTTTATTTCAAATGATATTAAACATAAATTCTAAAAATATACCAAAATACATATAACTTCCCTATAGAAGAATTTGTAAAGTCAATATTTCACAATGATTTATCTTCTTTTCAACAAAACTCTTGTTGTTCCTTTCTATAATCCCATTTTACTGAGTGGTGTAGTTAGTGCTATAATGATGTCTTATTCCATGATTTTCCCGATATAATTCAAAATAGTTACATGTAAACTCATTTACATTATGTATTTTTATCTTTTTAATATATGCATCAAGTTTTTTATTAGATTTCTTTCAATAAGACATTAATATTTCCACATTAAAAAAGTTATGCCTAAAAAACAAAACCCTGATCATCTAGGTGAAGTTATCGATAGATGTGATAAAGTATAAATCACCCATTTTGGATTTATACCTCATTATTCCAAATATTTCAGAATGTATAATTTTATTTGTTATGGTGGATTAAATTTTAACCCTCTTATGTCTTCCTTCAGTCATATCCCCTTTATGATAAGATTTGAAAATAAAGGTTCTTTATATTTTTAATAGATGTATGTTTCATAAAACATATTCATTTGAAATTTTTCTCTTATTCTATTAGAAAAATGATTATTTCATATATTCATTAATTTATTTTCATCTTTATCACTTAGGTAACATTAGTTTTTTTAATATACAATCTGAAATATATTTTTGTAGTTATTACATATTTATAAATAACTTTTATATTTTTTACGCATCAAATGATACCATATTTTATCTCAAATAAAACATTATTTTTGTCATCACATATCTGAATTACACTTATTGTTTTATATTTAAGTCTATAAAAACATAAATTCCTTATACTTTAGCTTTTGATTCGCTATAATGTTGTCCCACTTCCTTTTATTTTTAGGGAACTATCATTTACAAAGGTAATATATCCTTTATTATATACTTAAATGTTTCAATCCTTTTTCACATGACCTATAATATATTAATAAAATCAACTATCAAGTATCTATGTTCATTCTTTCTGGATTTCATTCAAAGAGACTTGTTTAAGAAATAACTTTTCTTATTCTTTTTTTCCCTTATCCTTTTATCTTTCAATATATAGAGCATGTCCAGGAATTTATATTAGGAAATATTCTAAAAAATTATCATTTTGATCATATATTCTATAGGTTTCTTCCAAATGGTCAAAACAATCTATATTAAACTATTCATAACTCTTAATTTCTCCTTTTGAGAGATATTATATAGTAACTTATGATTATAATTTTATTCTCTTTATGGGTTTCTCCATCTCAAATCATGTGTTATTATTGTAAGTGATACATTATTTAATCAATTTCAATATTTTTACCCATATTTTCCACAACATGAACAATATCATTTGAACCTTCACCTTCAGGATTGATTGATGTACTGACTGATGAACTATCATAGGGGTTCATTGGTAGATACAAATTCCTTTTTATTTTGGAATTCAGTTCCATTATTTTAAAATTTATGTATAACTTTTAATATTTTAACAAAATTACTTATTATTTTCTTTTTAATATAAACATTTTCCCTTTTAGTTGGAATTCATTTATTATTAATTAAAACATATATTTCTTTATATTTAGAAGTAATATTTTTTATCTTTTTTTCCAAACCAATTTTTTCAATATCTTGTAAAGATATAGATTTAACATCTATTACCTTATTGAAATCATTATTCAAATAATTTATAATTTTTTTCAACTTAAAGACATTTATATTATGGAATTCCCAATTTATAATCCATTTCACCTAGATTTTCTATTTTATCCTTTAAAAATGTGTCCTACTCAACCACCAATAACTGAAGTTTTTTGATTTATTTAATCTATGAATTTTATTTTTTTATAATTTCATATTAACATTAAATTTTCATCTCTTCTATATTTTTCAACATGAAAAGGATACTTTTGTGTTTGTAATTTTTATCAAGACAAGATTCAAGTTCCAATTATATCATGTTTTCTATGTAATTTACTTAACCTTAATTTTCTCTTACACTTAATATTTCCTCGTGTTTTACATGGTACATGATGTTTATAAAATTATCCTAAATTTATTTATCAAAAGATATAAATTTTCATGAGTTCCCTTACTCTAAATTTCCATACAAACTAATATTCTTCTTATAGATATACTTAATTTTTTTCCTTTAGCTGATTTTCTTCCATTGTGGTTTTATTCCACTTTTTCTTCTCAGTGTTTTTATCATTCTCATATTCATAAACATTATTATATTGGAAATTTATGGAAAAGTTTCAAAATTCACCACACTCAAATAATTTCAATATAATATTTCCCATGTACACACTTTTACCTTTCCTAAAATTTCAAGAGATGAGAGGGATTATTATCATTTTCTTCTTATCCATATGATATTATTCTTATGATTCATAAGAAGGTTAATCTTTTGATGAAATGAGTTTGATTTTATTTATAGCTTCAAAATACATTTCTCTCTATAACTTTTTAATGAAGGCATGAGGATTCCTCATTTCATATATATCTAATGAGTTTTTTTGTCATCAAGATATAAATAATCCATATCCTCCAATGTATTAACTTTAAGATTAAATATATTTGGAAAATTTCAATTTAACTATTTCACAATAGAGTATATCTATAGAGTATCTCAAAAATCCCCTAATGTGTCTGATTATTTCATAGACTATTGTGAAAAAATCATCAATGGTTTCCTCATTGGCTATTGTAAATCTGCAAACTAAATTTTCTTGATTTGAAGATTTTATTTTTTTACTTTTATATTTCATTTAGAAATACCTTCCAGATTATCCAAAAATTCCTCATATAATGAAATACCCCAAAATTGTAAATAAATATTAATTGAAAAATTAATGATAATTATATTTTGAGCCATACCATCAACATTCATGTTCCTTTTTACAATAAAATTCATAGGTTCATCCTTTTCTCTAGGTGGAAAACATATTATAATAGGATCCACCACTTCCAGGCTAAGAGATAAGAGATAACGTATCATCCTATTTTTTCATCCATGAATGTTTTATCCATAAAAGGTAGGAATATCATAGTTTTTAGATAAATATATATTCTACATCCTTAATAAATGGATTATATTGTGTGAACATGGTTCTGATACGACTTTTGATACCCAAGAATGAGTGAACTATTGAGCGAGGGGGGTTAAATTTGTGGTTCTTTTTTAAAAATTTCTTATCATTGTATTCAAACTTTTAAGGTTATGATCCACTGAACATATAGAACATACTATCACCCATATACAGAAATAAAAAATAGATTATAACAAAAAAATGTTTTTGACAACATTTAACCCTAATGAGGGAATCCACTCCTTACTGTTCTCAGAGTATGTGATTCACATGTTTTTATTTATAAGAGTATATTAATTAAAATGGATTAAAAATTGATCAACCTTTGAGGAAAATCTCATTCCACACTTATGTCTCATGAAAAGGATATTTTTTTGGTTCCCATCAGTAACAAAGTGGAATTATCCTCCAATACTTAGGATCAATAGAATAAATTTTTCTTATAAACTTTCACTTCTGGGATATAGATGTTTTAAACTTGTATATTTTGATTCTATATCTTCTGACCAAATAAACTCAAAAATATACTTCTTTGAATCTATGTATCATTTTATTAATTTAGGTATAACTTATAATAATATTCTTCACTCAAATATGCTCAGTGTTATTTCCAACCCCATTTTTTTAATGATGTCAACCTTTAAATAGTCAAAATATTTCCGATAAAAGTGGTCAATGGAAAAAATAAAACATGAAAAATAATATAATATATTTCAAGATATAAGAGTTTTAATTCACTAAGGCTATGAAAAACATCCTGACAGGAATTATTCAACTCATCTATAAATCTCAGAATAAATCGGGAACTATCCTTCATGAATGTTATAACTTTAAAAATATATCTACACATCATCATAATGATTATGCCTATAAAAATCTTATATGAAGTTAATATACATCTTCCAATGGTCTATATTCCATATAATTAATCAACATATTCTGGTTTTCATTTTTCATTTTTCAGTCTCACACTTCTACTACATTTAGTGTTTCGAACTCTGATATAAGTCTTGTAATTATGGTGATATAACTCCATTTAACTTATACTGTCTTTTAACATAAAACAACCTCAAATTACCATAACTTTTCATTGAATTCAACCATCTAATTTTTATGTTTTCATCTTTTAGCCAATATATCTTCCTTATCTTCTGATCACCTCATATTTTCATCATTTCATCTACCGTAGCATAAATCCACTCGTAAACCAAATCATTCAATTACGTGACTTCTCTTCTTCAAATGATCAAATATTAGACAAAGTCCTAGATTTATTCTTTTCAGGGTATCCTAATTTCATATCCTTCATTATCATTCTTCTGATTAACATAATCATCCAACATCTCATCATGAATCATAATTATACATAAAATAAAGTGATGATTTATCATTGATCTAATAGTTCATTCATATCATGATATAACTTATAAAACATCCTTTAGTAATACTCTATCACTCTAGGACTTTATGACCTTCTCATCATTTTGACTTTAAGACGTATCCACTAATGAACATACAAAATCCTCTAAACTAAGTTCTCTAGAGTTTCATACATTTAGATCAACATAAAAACATTCTTTTAAATTGCGTTAAAAAAAAATCAACACCTTTATAATTTTAGTTAAACTTCAATCTTATCAATACTGTAGTGAGTAACTTGATTAATAATCCATATATCATGTGATATCTTGTAAGATGATATATAACTAAATACGATCTTACTTATTATACATACAAAAATAGTTATTACCTTCTAATTTAGGATATATTTAACTAAACCATTCTTAGTAAAGGTGTCAAAGATAAATTCAGCTATTTGATAAGTGAAGTTCCAATGGATTTAAAAATAACTAAGAAGGGGGGTTGAATCAGTTGTTAATTTTTCATAAGTTTCAATACTTATAAAACATAACCCCTAAAACTAGTTAAATTTCATATCCTTATTATATTTTAGTAAATATTCATGCATGGAAAATTAGGAAAATAATAAAATTACATAAGATTTAAAAGGTTATTCCTAAGAATAAGAACCAAAATACATTCTATATCCACTCTCATGGGTATATGGAAATTAAATATTATGAAGAATTGAATAAAACATGTCCCATCATTTGAAGAAGTTTTCTTCCAAAAAAAATTGAGCCACAAAAAATGAATACAGACTTTGTTCAAACTACTCCACAAATTTTTCTGGGTCTAATGACCCTGAGTCCGATGGTCTCTTTTCTGATGTACCCAGTTTGACTGACTCAATCTAATTGACTCAATATGATGCTCCCTTTATTAATATGAACTTCTAAAACTCTTCTAAAAATTTCAATATGATATTCCTCACTCTGGTAGGAAAAACTTTTAGGTGTCTAGCCTTCTTATTAGATCTCAACCTAGAAATAAAAACTTTATAAGAATTATGAAACACTCCACTTTTTCCACATGTAAAAAAGGATGAAATGTTTGAATGTACTCTGATTATGTTTATATGTGACTTTTAATTATAAAAGCAGTAGACTAAAAAAATGTCCCACTTAATTAAATTCAAAACTCTAAGATCTATTCATATTTAAATTTCATGTTTGAAAACTTTAATTCTTAACAAACATATAAAATATTATTATCGAATAAATCTTATCAGACTTTATAACCTTTCATTAGTCCAATGAACTTACTCAGCTTCAATATAATGTAACTTCTTCATATTATGTCTGATGTAACTTCCTCATCTTTAGTCTGGTGTAACTTCCTCAACTTTAGTCCGATGTAACTTCATAATTATGAAACATCCTCATATTAATATAATATTACATTCTTCCTCTTCCCATTATGATCTGAATATACTCTTCTACTCATTACGATCTGACTTTCTCAGCACATTACTATCAACTTCCTTAACTCATTATGATGCGACTTCCTCATATCCTTCCAGAATTGACTTGTGACCTCAAAGTTAGTCTAAAGGGGATTTCCTTATCAGATTCAGTCTGATGGAATACTTATAAGGATAGAATTACCATTATTATTGAATTACCATTATGATTTAATTATCATTACGATGAAAATTTCACTCTATAAATTTTATATTCTTCAAACCTCATCAACTATAAAACTTTTAAACTTATGAATCCGATGAAAACATTGTCTTGATTACTAGAATTGATATAGTATTTAGGATTCCTCCATTTATTAAAAAAATTATCATGAGAGTTTTTATGATTTATAATAACTTCAAGATTGGAAGAGAATTATCTTACTCAAGGTTAGAGAGTATGAAAACTTTCTAACTCCTAACTTCACGTTCATAATACATCATCTTCAATATAGTTATGAATTCTTTACTCAACATCATTTGAATTTCTAACAAACATAGAGTCTGATGAATCTTGAACTTCATGTTGATTGACTTTATACTGATGGTACATCAAATTAGAAACTTCTTATTTATGATGACATATGCGACTGGTGTTTTTTAGTATGAAATCTTATGTCTGTAAACCAATGTCCAGAAAACAAATTTCTTATAAACAAAACTTTTCTCTCCCTTAATTTCTTGGTTCACACATTAATCAAAATTCATCATTCTTAAAAAACTATTTCCAATGGATTGGATCTAATCCTTAAGAACAAATACATTATTTTATAAGAAAATATTATTTGTCCAAAAATATAGAAATTTTCTTAAAATAAATCATTACAAAGTTTCTTCAATATCCCCCTTTAGATTTGACTAAAACACTTATTAAAAATGTTCTAAACTCTAATAAAATTTCCATAACTCAACTCTTAAATTTTACCAAAACATAGTATTTCCCAAAAGAGAGTTTCCTAACACCATGTTGCTAGATAAACTAATGTATTTGAAATAATCACATCCCTTGGTAGAAATCAAATTATGTTTCCATGTTAAGATAAAATTTACCCATTTTTCTTTATCTCTAATTTCTCTTTATCTCTCTTTTTTCTTTATATCTCATTTTTCTTTTTTTATCATATTAATTTTTCACTCCCCCAATTTATGATAACCACAATCTCAGATTCATAAATAAAAGATAAGTAAAAACTTCTTTTAAATTAAAATGTTTCCACTTTCTCTCCCCCTTTATCAACATATTCAAAAACAAGTTTGGGGAACTTCCTTACGAGATATAGAAAGTCCTTAGAAGAGACTGAACCTGAAATTGTAGTCTCAACTCAAGAAACCATTATTTTGACATTTCCTTTTAAAAGATATCATCAATTTGATACTTCATTGAGATATATTTCAGCAAGACATCTCCAACAGCAACTTTATATTTTATAAATTGAAACTTTATATCAATGGTCTTTATCTTGAATGTTGGATAGTATTTTTAGATAGATAAATTTCACTATTATTATCAAAAATTAGCATCAATGGTTTATAATCTTTTACTTTAAAGTCTACAAGATGAACTTTCATCCACAAAAAACGAGTACAAGCCTAGATAGATAAAATATATTCTAATCATGTTTTTCTCAAAGTTATTAATCTTTGTTTCTTACTATTCTAACTTTCACAACAATCACCCAAGAAAAATATTCGTTCAGAGGTCAGTTTTCTATCAATACAATCATTATCCCAATCGGTGTCAGTATATCTATTAAAATTCATCTTGTCATTTCTTCTGTATAGAAAAATAGGTGAAGTTATTACTTTCACACATCATAGAATTATATTTTCTACCAACATATATGATTCATTCAGATTACATTGTCACCAGGCACACAAAGTAACATCATAATCAATATCGGGCCTCGATGTAGTAATGTAAAGTGGACTTCTCATTAGCTTCCAAAAGTCATTCTGATTCTCTCTTTTTTCAGAATAATCTTTTCTCAACTTCACCCCAATTTAAATAGGAGTATAAACTCTTACTGATTCAGTCATTCTAACCTTTTGAAATGATTCCCTATCATTATTTTCTTAAGATAAGAAAATGTATTTTTCTTTTTGTTCTACTTGTAATACAAGGAAGTGTTAGAGTTGGTGTCCTAGGACCAACTATTTTTATTCTGATTACATGATTATTTGATGTATTGAATATTAATAAAATATAATATTACATATTATTTTCTGTTCTTCATGAACCTAATGTAATAATTTTCTAGAGTCTATTTTTCATTGATAAGGTCATAGCAGTTCCCCACTATGATGAGAACTTTGATGTTTTATGGTGATATTTTCAAATAATGTTTTGTTGTGGGATAATGTGTTATAATGGGACCCATAGTACATAGAATTCTAGGAGATATTACTCATAATAAAATGAGGCTTCTTCTCATGAATTTTACATTTGGTAATATCTAAGATGGGAGATTATGAGATCAGACCCTCCTGTAGAAATTTCACTTGTTTTGGTTTCATTGGATATTCCCTTCTACGATCAGGTGTGATGGTCAATAGGATTTAATATTCTTATTAATGCATGTTACAACTCATGTACATAGATTTATTTCATAAATCATGATAATAATAATTCATGGAGAACTTGGATGCATTGGGTTTTGCATGAGTGACATGTCATTAATTAATAAGTCGAGTGAAGGATTTGTCCCTTCATGCTTTATAGAAGTTGATATCTCAGCCCCTTGATAGGAATAGAACCGTCATATTAAATTCCATGTCCATGGTGTAATGACATGTTTATTTCAGATAGTCAAAGAAAGTCATATCGAGAATATAGGTTGGTGACAAGAATGTGAAACCTACTTGATTAGATATTGTAAAAAATGGATTATATTACACAATGAGCATTCATATTTGGTTATTGACAATGCAACATTAAGTTCTTTCTCTTGGATGCCTTAACCCATTTCTAGAGAGTAATCTTAGACTTTAGGAAATCCCACATAATTCCAGTGTCAAAAAATCATAGAGTCACAAACTAGTTTTTTCATTGATCTGGATTAAATTCAAATTGAGTTTAATTAATTGAATAAAATTATTCTCATTTTTAAGGAATAATTTTATTCATGTTATATTGACCTCATAAATTAAATAAATATTTATTTTCAGGCTTTAGAATAAAATATTTATTTTATTTATTGAATATTTTAATAAATATTTATTCACTAGATTTTGAATAAAATATTTATTCTGTTATTCAATAAATGATAAAAGAGTTTTAATGGACCAAGAACGTTTCTGGTGACAAATATTAAATAATAAGACCATTACATAATATTTTTTATTTCTCAAGTTGGTTCACACCTCAAAATGATAATTATATAATTATTATTATTCGGTATGGGATTTATTAAAAGTAATATATGTTATCTAAAGTATGTTATGCAATTATATAATATTTTTAACTTAAATCCCAACTCTATAAATAGGCGAATATATCTATTGTGTAGAGAATCCAAAAATTGAGAATAGAGAATTGTTGGGATCAATGAATTCTCTCTCAATTCCTTATTATCTATCCTTCTCAAGAAAATGAAGTGAAAGAGAGATTTCTTCAAGACCAAAGAATGAGCGATCAAGAATGAACAATTCAAGACTTTCAACTCACCATGAAAGCACCCTAAGAACAAGTGGTGTTTCTTGGAGATCATAGGATCTTGTAGGGTTCACTACTAGATGGATTCTATCCTTGAATCCTCATAGTAAAATGAAGGTAATCTTAAAGTGTCTTTTCGGATGATCAACATTCACTAGCGAAGAGAGATCCTAAGCCCAGGTATTTATTTATTCTAATATTATATAAATTAATTACAAATATGACTTTCAAGATCATCATTCTCAGTTTCTTTCAACAATTATTAAAAGAAATTTTAATATACCTCCCACCACCAGACACATCCATTATGCTCAAAACCATGAATTTGTATCAGATCTAGGTTAAATTTAAATTTAAATTTATTTATTTTATTTTTTATCTATGTGAAATTGTGTTTAGATTTTCATTTGATGTTACTTTCTCATTAATATGATTTGAATTAACAAGTAATTTACATATTAATCATGTTCGTTCATTGTTTCATGTTATTAAATTTTTAAGGACAACTGAAGAATGGCCAGAGATTCCATCGAGAAGTTCCAAATCATTGGCCACTAAAAATGGGTTACACGGTGTGCGCACAGAGTACACATTGTATAACCATGTGCATTGTATCTAGATATGTCGAGAAATTAATTACTCATGGTGTTTTTATTGCACATCGTGTGTTGACCAGGCCAACCTAGCACATGAAAAGTAGATACAAGGTGTGTAGTTGACATGAACCCACCATGTATTCTGGTCAATTCAACACACCAAATCCCTAGGTGTGTGACTTGGATATATGAAAACCAAGGTACATGGCATGTAGCTTCATGTAATTTTAATGTAGTCTCCCATTAATGGAAACAATTAAAATTACCTTAAATTTTGAATTGCATCATTAAAACCTTATTTTATTGATTGCAACACTTTTGTGTGTTTAAAATTTTAACAACGGTTTTAAATAATATTAAATGTTCAATTAATTTATTTTAATTAATTTTTTATTATTGGTTATGTCATTTATTTTCCATTAATTCCATTAAATATGGGTATCTACAAATAATATCAGATTATAATTAAGATGAAAGGGAATTAATACAAGGGTGTTTATCTTAAATAATAAAATAAAAAATAAAGAAATGAATGATAGATATTTACTTTTGTGTATTCATTGCATGTTTGACTGTTCATGAGCATGAACAAGACCGGTGTATGTGTTATATGTTTTAATATAATTTATTGTATGAGATTACAATTATTTAATATTAAATTAAGTGATCGAATGTGAGTCATCTATCCCTCCATTATTATCTAGGGAATGCATGTCCAAGGATATTTATGTAACCTCATTTAACAAAAAATTTAGTTACCCTCACCTACGTTTGAGTAATTAGTATTTGTAATTAAAGGAGCATCCCAAGGCACGTGGAGACGGTTCAAGAAGGAACCGTAATGATTCCAAACCTGGTGATACATAGGTGGATGTGTGGAATGTTGTAACGCATGCCAAGACCAACAATTGGGGTTATTTCTCCTAGGCCAAAGGTTGATTTGATTTCCTCCCATAAAATCAACTATTAGATAAAGATCATGAATGAGTCATTTAATTAATAAATTACTTCTTTCTATGAAATTATCTATTTTGTGGATGTAAGTCCATGATGTCATAAATAGATTAATTAATTTGAAAATAAGGAAATTAAATAAATCAGTTATTCGTAAATTTTTTATCCAACATGGATCATTAATTTAGTAACATCCAATTAATATAAACATGACATGTAAAGGATAAAACAAGATACAATTTATGAATAATAAATTAAAATCCTTCAGTAAAATATTAATTCAAACTAATAATTCCATTACATGATTGGGAAGGAAAACATAGAACTAAGCGTAGTACATGTCCAAAGTATGAACACTTACTTTTATCAGAGAGTTATCTTAAAATTTTTGGTTTGAATTAACTAAAATTATATTGAGTTTAATGGATAAAGTTTGTTCAATACAAATTTAGAGGCAAGTGTTGATGAAATCCATGTCAATATTTCAGTTGAGGGGAATCCACTCAATTGATCAAGGAGTTGTATGTTCACAGTTGGAAAGATGGAAAACCTAATTACTTTATTATGGTTTTTATGGAGAAAGTTTATATCATTAATAAAATTAATCGGGATCCTTTCTACTAGAATGTTAAATAAACTAGATATTCCGAGTTCAATGGGGAGTGATATTGAGACTTGATAAAATTGTGTAATATATAATAAATAAATAAATAAATAAATTTAATTTATTATATCTCATTTATTTTTCAAACAAGAAAATTACTAAAAATTTTATATTTTAAATTGAAGAATAAAATGAAAAGTTCATCACCCACACTATCCCTATGATCAATATTGGGATTACATAACCTCTAAACTAGCACTAACTTCTAGTAGTGGTTTAGATTCATTCAGGTTGAGTTAAACCATGAATGGAAATCTTATGTGCTCGAATACTCAATGCCTAATCAGACTGCAAAAAATGTGAGTGATGAAGAGTTCTTTTCAATGAAAAATACTTGAGCAACACGGTCGATGTTCAATGTTTGATGATTTCATAAATGTCTAGTGGACTAATAAAGTATCATGAAAACATGGATGTACATATCATGCTTGATCACCTCTATGCTATTTACTAAGAGAGAGCTTGATAGGATCGATTTGAGATATCCAATATGATCTTTCAGAGTAGGCTTGGAGAGGGATCCCCAGTTGGGCCTCATGTAGTCAAGATCATTTCCTACATTGAATGCTTAGAGGTTTTAGGGTTTAAACACCTTGAAGAACTGGGATGTTACCTCATTGTGGAATCACTCCCTTGGATATTCTCTCGCTCAGTTGTGAATTTTAAAATGAATAACATTAAGAAGTCTCTATCGAAATCTTCTTAATATTCTTCACCAAGTATATGAGGATATGAAGCATGAAAAACCTACTTTCCTTATAGTGAATAAAATTAAATGGAATGTGAAGATAATTAATCCTGAATATTTTTCCCACCCTTCCAATAAGTTGAAGATTAAGGATAAATTAAGGGGAAAATATTTTTTTGTTTCACATGTGGCAAGAAGGGCCACAGGAAGAAAAACTACTCCCAATAATAGAAGCAAGGGGAAGCTTCTGGTGCATTTGTTATCGAGATTAATTTATCTTTGTCTAAAAATTGGGTATTAGATACATCTTATGGTTCTAACATATGTATTAAAATATATAAACCAAGTAGATTCAGAAATATTGTCCAATGAGAGGTAGATCTTAGAGCATCCAATGAAGCTAAAATAGTTGTTATCGCTATAAGGGACTTCCACCTCTCGTTTCCAACCAGAATGATATTGGATTTAAATGGTTGTTATTATGTATATTTATTTACCAAAATAAGTCATTCTGTATCTAGAATTTATATATATGGATTAATTTTCAAATTTGGGAATAAATTTGGATTCTTTTATAAGGATAGCATTTTTATGGTAAGGCACATTTAAATAATAGTATTTATGTATTGGACTACATGATCTAAATAATATTTATTGATAATAAAGTTACTTCACATGACTCATACCACACCAAAGTTTGGAATTACCACCTAGGTCATGTATATTAAAAGTGCTTGAATAAATTAAATCATGATGGATACTTAGATTATTTTTAATTAAAACCACTTGGTGTAAGTCACGAATGTTTACTTCAAAAAATTACTAAATACCCATTTAGTGGGAAAGGTAAAAGGGTTAAATACCTTCTTGAATTAGTTTATATTGATTTGTGTGCACCATTTCCTATTGAAGAAAAGGGTGGGTACTCGTACTTCATTACGTTTACAAATGAATTTAGTAGATATAAATAGATCTACTTAATGAGGTATAAGTCATATTCTTTTGAAAAAATAAATGAATACAAGAATGAAGTTGAGAACCAACATGGTAAGAACATTAAGAAACTTCTATTAGACCATAGTGGGGAATATCTTAATCAATAATTCATTGATTATCTATTCAAGTTCAGGATTTCATCTCAAATCACTCATCCTAATATGCCTCAGTGGAATCGGGTAAGTGAAATTAGTAACCACACATTGATGGAAATAGTGAGATCAATGATGAGTCATGCGAGTCTTCCATTATCCTTTTGGGGATACGTGTAAAAACAGTAGCATACGTACTAAAACGAGTTCCAACTAAATAAAAAAACGATATAACATACCAATTATGGAATGTAAAGAAACCCATGTTGTCTTAATTACATGTTTGGGGTTGTGACACATTTTTTAAGTCCTCTTTGGGTAATAAGATATCACCTCGAGGCACATAGTGTATCTTTATAGGATATCTAAAAAAATGAAGGGATACTACATATACAATACTTTGGACAAAACGGTTTTGGTTGATAGGAGTCTCAAATATCATGAAGATTATATTATCAATAAAGGAAATAGTGAGAGAAAGATAAACTTTGATGAACTATAGGCACAATATACATAATATTTGGAACAGGAACGGATTCCACAAATACTCATGGAAGAAAAAATTGTTCTAGAGACACAATTTTTGTGTAAGAGTACTAGAGAGGTTAAAGAACCATAATGATATGGTTTTATATTCACTAAGGATGGTGAATCATTATTATTTGATAATAATGATTGTATAATATATAAGGAAGAATTAAGTGCCCTATATTTTTTCAAGTGGAAAGAAGCCATGAATTCTGAAATGGATTCTATATACCAAACCCAAATTTGGAGTTTGGTAGACCCTCTAGTAGATGTAAAATTTGGTTGAACCCAAATTTACCCAAGAAATATGGTAAAATTGATCACTTGTAGTACAAATTGGGTTATCTAATCCACAGTAATCGAAGAAGAAACCTTGAAACATTATGATTGGATGTGGTATTGGCTATGAAGTGTCCAACTATAGTGTTGATCGATTTGAAGAAATGGTGATTTAATTTAAAGAACAAAACAAATATAATTACTTGAATTAAAACAACTAATTAGGGTGGGTCGATCTTAGGTTTTCTCTAGGGTCTGATTGGATATATTAGTATTTCTTTGGATTTTCTTTTCATTAATTCAAAAGGTATCCATTAAATGAAATAATTCCTCATTTCATTATCTGATTTAATCCATACAAAATTTCAAGGATAATAACCAATTCACTTATGGGATCAATTAAATGAGCACCCCTAGAAATTGGATCATACTAGCACTCAAAATGTGTCATCGTTAAAGCCAGTGAAAACAAAGAAGAAGATAAATCAAAGAAAAGAACTCTTAAAATGAAGTACAAATTTAAGAATTTAAGTACATCAAATAAAATGGAATTCACCCCATGAGACTCCAAATGATCAAACCATTAAATTATATCCCTATATTGATTCTATTATATAAAAGGAAGTGGGTATTTGACTTCAAGAAGTTGGATTGATGAAGAAAAAACATTGAAAAATGAACGCTCCACCGTTGTGTGATGAATTCGCATGTGCTGGTGTGAATAAATTCACAACTTGATTAAATGGTATCAATGGGTGAAGAAAAGGGAATGAATAAGTGAATAATAATAATAAATTTTATTAAAATACAAAATTTTAAATTAAAAATTACATTATAGAAATTGACGATGCGATTACAAAACCAAAACTGGAAATTACAATTGAAAGAAATACAATGGATGAAAGAAGAATATGGACTGAAAGAAAAATATTATATGTTAATTACCTTCAGTACCAGCTCCTTATATAAGCATATTAGGATCCTTAGATACACCACACAACAATAAATTCCATCCTCATTAATTTAGAGCGTCAAAATGAGGGTGAAAAATCAAGGTAATTGGACGTTTCGAAGTTGACCCGAAAAACGGTCCAAATTCATCCTCCTTTTGAATGTTTGAATTTGACATTTAATATGGCCGAACCATCAGGGTTCATAGAATAATAATATCTTCTTCCATGCTTCCTCTATCATATATACAAATTTCACGTCATTTGGTGCATCCATTTTAATGTCATTCCCAAAATGGTGGGAAGTATTTATGGGCGTTCATATCTATCCCACCATTTAAATGTCAAATTAGAATCCCTTTATCTCCATTAAAACATCATAATTAGATTAGGACATAGTTTGATTAAATGTTCCCCATTGTTTTCTATTTCAAAACTAAAAATTTGAGCTTTATTGGGCTTGGTTTGGGGGCCCCACTTTTGTTTTATGGGCCATAGGCCCATTATGCTGTTTACAGAAACTTTATGCATTCATGACCAAAAATCTCCATCTTCCATTGGGATTCATCCATCAATCCTAAACGATAAAATATTCTAAAAAAAGTGATTAATCATATCACAAAATATCAAATTCAAAAAATGAATATAAAGTTCTCCACAAATGGGTGAATTATTGGGCCTAGATTTTTATTTTAAACCTGAATTGAACATAAAATGAGAAATGAACTTCTATTTATATAATGCACTAAAAACAATTTTTATTTAATTTGGAACAATTAATATAAAGATATTAACAATGAATATTAGCCACTTCTAGTAGCTAATCACACCCTCAACTTGACTATTTCTAGTCCTGATCAAAAATTATCTCAAAAATATGAAATTCAATTCCATTTCTGAAAGTATTTTAACATGAATTTCTCATAAAAACATCCTTAAAAACAATCATGAAACCTTTAAAAAATATTTCACACAAGATAAGTCTATAAGCATATCCCAATCCCAAGCCCATTCCTTTGTAAAAATTTATCATCACATTTCATCTTATTTCAATTAATTATGATGATGTGTTGTGCATCACAAAAGATATGGGGCCTATTTTCTTGTTCAAGGGGGAAAATGGAAGTGCTAGGTGGGAATCACATTAAATCATAAAATTATTATCCAATTTTTTTTGTTTTTGTTTTGTTTTTTTGTTGCTTTTTTGCTGTTTTTTTAACCACAATAGATATGAAAAGACAAACTCTGGGCAAGACAACTATAGATTCATGATCCCCAAGTTTTTTAAGCCACACATATTGTCAATTCCATTCTCTACAATAGATATATAAATCATAACTCTGGTAAAGGAAACTATGGAGTCACAATCCCCAGGTGTTAGATGCCACACATTTGGACAAAACTGTGCTCTATGTGGTCATTATTTTTTTTCCAATTTTTTTTTGTTTTTTTATGCTCAAATTAAACTAAAAGTGACCCCAAACCATATGTTATAATTAAAGGGACCCAAGAACTCAAACTTACACCCAAGATCAAATGTATGTTCATTGTGGAATTTTAATTAAGAGGATGAAAAATGTAAACTTTGAGAAATCACATAGGACAACTGCACTTTCCAAAAACAGTGCTCAAGAACATCAAAATGCATTCAAATCATAATCAAGGCATTAAAAATCATTTGAACATAATTTTTCATGTTTCAAAATTTACATTAATTCTTTCAAGTATAATGAATTGAATTTTTTTTGAATGTTTTTTCATAAAATTAATTGTTTTTTTGAAATCCCAGATTTTCACTCCCCCCAAATTAGAATGAAATTACCCTCAGTTTTGAATGAGAAGAGAAAATAGAGATTATAATTGGAAAGAAAGATGGGATATCTGATTTTAAATTAATTCATGTAATAAAACCACCTGGTATGTTGTTTACGTCCCATCAAAAAAATTTATTAATTCGGCTTCATGTAACATGCATACTCCTTTGGGGTGATTAAAGGTTGGGTTTGAGCTCTGGGTGGAATTTGTTTAATTTTAAAACACAAAAATCGATCAATAACTAAATATTAAACACAAGAGACATTAGATCACATTGTAAACAGAAAGGGTGTCCCCTAAAAAACAAAAACACACAAAATATAATATAAAACAACGTAGAAGTCGGGTTGCCTCTCAAGAAGCACTTAATTTATAGTCGTTAGCTCGATTAAGACCCCCCAAATTATCAAATTCTACCTTTAAACATTATTAGGAACCCATTATTGTCCACTTAAACTTGATTTATATTGATTATTTTTTTACAATTTGTTTCATGTGAAATACCATGTTCAACAATGAGTGTATAAGACAAAGGAAATTTGGAAATTTTTGATTGAGTTTCATCTAGAGTCCTTCCTAAGATTTCAATGGTCATTCCACCTTTTTAGGATTCTTGATGAAAATGGATGATAATTGAATAGTCTTGGTTATCATAAATTGTGGGATTCTTGAGTTGGTAAGGAAGGATCCTAACTTCAAGTTCATTTTGATTGAATTTTCTTAAAGAAGAATGGAAATTTGAATAAAAAATTGTTTCTTCTCCAAAAACATTTGAAAGAATTGGTTCCTTTTGAAAAGAAGATCCATCCCCAAAATTGTCTATTTGAATGTATGGAGTGGGTATAGACTCAATATTTTTTTATCTCTCCCAATGGTTCAATGATCGATGATTCAAACATGTCATTATTGGAGCAATATTTCGAACACTAAATCCATGAAGACAAATTTTCTCCTTGTGAATCCAAAAAATTAATTTCTTCCTGATTTAAATACCCTTCAATATTTCCTTGACCTTATTTTGTTATTACATAGCCAAAGGTTAGTTCTTTTGTAAATTAATGATTTTTTTTGGGATAAAATATTATTCTATTAGTGATGAGGAAAGTAAATCCTTAGTGGGAATGGGTTCCTCAGAAGTTTTAATATTGTGTACTTATAATATCAAATATGAATCTTCTGAATTCATTTTATCCATTTGTTCACACAATTGATCAAGGAGTTTTTGAGGACTAGGTTGGTTTTAAGTTTGCACATCATGAACTTCATTAAGTTTAATCTCTTCAATCATCCTCGAGAGGGATATAAATTGATCTTATAAACTTTCATCATTACAATGATCATTCATGTTATCGTGTGGGGGGTATTCATTCAAAGGTTGATCAAAGTAATTAAAAAAGTTTGGTGACTCCCAATGTGGATTTACTAATATATTCCATCCTGAGTTTATTAAGGTATATTGTTGATTATGCTCCATTGGATGTATTTGGAGATTTGGAATCATTATTTTTGGGAAACAAAAAAATTAAAAGGGGAAAAGATAAGAGAAATGGGGATGAGAAAAGAGAAATTGGGGTAAGAAAATAATGCTAGTGTCTAAGATTACTTACTTGGGTCCCCATAAATGGCACCAAAATTTGGTTGTGATCAAATTTACCCAATAAATATGTAATAATAAATCACTTGTAGTACAGCTTGGGTTATCGAATCCACCGGGACCGAAGAAGAAACCATGAGACACTATGATTGGATGTGGGATTGGCTGTAAAGTGGACAACTATGGTGTTGATTGATTTGAAGAAATGGTGATTTAATTTAAAGAAAAAAACAGATAAAATTACATGAATTAAAACGATTAATTAAGTTGGGTCAATCCTAGGTTTTCTCTAGGGTCTGGTTGGATGTATTTGTTTTTCTTTGGATTATCTATTCAATGGTTCAAAACGTATCCATTAAATGAAATAATTACTCATTATCATTCTCTAATTTAATCCATACAAAATATCAAGGATAATAACCAATTCACTTAGAGGATAAATTAAATGAGCACTCTAAGGAACTGGATCATACTAGCAATCAAAATGTTTCGTCGTTAAAGCCAGTGAAAACAAAGAAGAAGATAAATCAAAGAAAGGAACTATTAAAATGAAGAACAAATTTAAGAATTTAATAACACCAAATAACATTCAGTTCACCATATGAGACTCCCTAGGATTAAACCATAAAATTATATCCCTCCCTTGATTCTATTATATCAATAGAAGTGGGTAGTTGACTTAAATAAGTGGGACTGATGAAGAAAAAACATTGAAAAATGAACACTCCACTGTTGTGTGATGAATTCAAAAGTACTGGTGTGAATAAATTCACACCTTGATTAAACGATATCAACCAGTGAAGAAAATGGAAATAATAAGTAGAGAAGAATAATAAAATTTATTTAAATACTAAATGTGAAATAAAAAATTTACATTAGACAAATTGACGATGTGATTACAAAACAAAATTAGGAAATTACAATTGAAATAAATACAATGGATGAAAAAACATGGATTGAAAGAAAAATATTATATTCTAATTCCATTCACCACCAGATCCTTATATAGGCATATTAGGAGCCTTAGAGACACCGCACAATAATAAATTTTATCCCCATTAATTTAGAGAGTTAAAAGGAGGGTGAAAAAATCAAGGGAATTGGACGTTTTAAAGTCGACCTAGAAAACTGTTCAGATTCATCCTCCTTTTGAATGTTTGAATTTGACATTAAATATTGTCGAATCATAAACGGTCGTAGAAGAAAAATATCTTCTTCGATGTGTACTATATCATTGGTACAAATTTTATGTCATTTGGTGCATCTGTTTGAATGTTATTCAAGAAATGGTGGGAATAATTTATGGGCATTCATATCGGTCCCACCATTTAAATGTCAACATCAGATCCCTTTATCCCCATTAAAACTTCATAATTATACTAGGAAACAATTTAATTAAATATTCCCCATATGTGTATCTTTATATAGTAAAAATTTGAGCTTCAATGGTCATGGATTATGGGCCCCACTTTTGTTTGATGGGCCTTAGGCCCATTATGATTTATCAAGAAACGTTCTGCATTCAGGACCAAAAATCTCCATCTTCCATTGGGATTAATCCATCAATCATAAAATATAAAATATTCAAAACAAAGTTATTAATGATATCACAAAATATCAAATTCAAAAAATGAATATAATGTTCTCCACAGACGGATGAATGATTGAGCCTAGATTTTCATTTTAAACAATAATTTCACTTAAGATGATAAATGAAGTTCTATTTATATACTCCACTAAAAACTATGTTTATGGACTTTGGAACAATGAATATAAAGATATTCAAAATAAAAATTATCCACATCTAACAGCTAATCAATATTAAAGAATAAACTGTACATGGAAGGAAACTTTAGTACCTATAAGGTTCGAGATGTTGAAAAAGGGTTTAAAAAACCCCATTTCATAGACTAAGAAGAAACCTTTTTACCAATTTTAAATCTTAAATCCATTAGAATTCTAATTTCAATTATGTCTTTACATGATTATGAGATTTGTAAAATGGATGTAAAAAAATATTCCTTAATAAAAACCTTCAAGAATATGTATATATGAAACCTTTCAAATGGTTTGTGACTCTAAAGGAAGCCAACAATTTATGAAAGTTGGAAATATCAATTTATGGATTAAAGAAATAATCCAAGTCATGTAAAATTCATTTTTATGAGGCCATTACAGAATTTGGTTTCATAAAAGAAGGAATGCGATTTGTGAGTCTATAAACAGTTTAGTGGGGGTACAATAGTTTTCTTAGTAGTATATGTTGATGAAATATTACTCATTTGAAATGAAATTCTAGTTTTATAGTATGTTAAGGCATGGTTGAATAAATGATTCTCTATGAAGGACTTGGGTGAGGTGGCATATATTCTTGGGATCAACATCCATCGTGATAGATCCAACATATTTCCTATCCTAAGTCAAAGTACATACATTGACAAGATACTAAAGAGATTCAGTGTGGAATAATCCAAATCAGGATTGTTTCCAGTGTCACTTGGCATTCATATTTCCTAGAAAAAGTGTCCTTGGAAACATGACGAAAGAAACAAAATGACAAGGATTCCATAGACATCATAGATTGGGTCAATCATGTATGTTATGACATGTACTGGGATAGATGTCGCCTATACATTATGTAAATTTGCAAGATATCGACCAGATCCATGTGACCACCATTGTATGTAATTCAAGACTATCCTTATATATATAAGGTGTACTAAGGATATGTTCCTAGTTTATGGAGAATATGAAGAACTATTCATCAAAGGATATGAATATTCTAGTTTTCTAAATAGATTTAGATGACATGAATTTACAAATAGGATACATCTTCACATTGAATGGAGGTACTGTGATCTATAAGAGATCAAATTAGGTTTTGGTTATGGATTCTACATCTGATTCTGTGTATATTTTGGATTTTTATGAAGCTAGAGAAGCAGTATGAATGCACAACTTTTTCTACGAGATTGATGTGGTACCAAGCCATAATGATCCTATCACACTCTATTGTGATAATACTATAGTGGGGGCTCTTGAAAAGGAGACAAGGTCACATCAGTGGATAAGGAACATACTTTAGAAGTATCATATCTTGAGGGATTTTCTTAGAGAGGTGAAGTTGTAGTGAGATGTATTTCCACAGAAGACAATGTGGAGAACTCCTTGACTAAACACTTGACTCGGAACAAACATGACTATCATGTGATGTCTAGTGGACTGATGGTCGTAGGTAGTTATCTCTAGTCCAAGTTGAAGTTTTTTGGATTTGGTGTCCTTGGACCAACTGTTTGTACTCTAATTACATGAGTATTCAATGTATTGAATATTAAGAAAACTTATTATTACATATTGTTTGTCTTTATTCATGACTCTAATATAATAATGTCCTAGAGTATACATAACATTGATAATGTCATAGAAGTTCCCCGCTATGATGATAATTTTGATGTGATATGATGATATTCTCAAAAAATGTTCTATGGTTTGATATTTTGTTATGATGGGACCCATAGTATGTTGGATGTTAGGTTTTTGTACTTGTAAACGTATGAGGCTTATTCTCATGGATTTCGAACGTGGTAGTCTCCAAGATGGGAGATTATGAGAAAAAACCCGCCAGTAGGAATCCTGTAAGTTTTGGTGTCATCAAATATTCATATCTAGGAGTGTGTGTGATGGTCATTAGACTTTAAGATTATTATTAATTCATGTTACAACTCATGTACTTAGATTTATTTTGTAAACCTTTATGATAACAGTTCATGGTGAATTTGGATACATTGGGTGTGTCATGAGTGATATGTCATTAATGAATAAGACAATGAAATATTTGTCCCTTCCATATTTATATAAGCTACTAAAATCCCTTTTACTGGAATAGAACCATTATATTACATTCCATGGCCATGGTGTAACGACGTTTTAATTTTATATAGTAGAAGAAAGACATATTTAGTATATAGATTTTTGACACGGAAGTGAAACCTTATTGATAATATATTTGGACAATGGGATTATATTACACAGTTAGTGTTTTTATGGGGTTATCGTTGTTGTGACATTAATTTATTTCCCTTGGGTTCCTTGACTTGTTTATAGATAGTAATCTTGGACATTATGCAAGGCCACCTAATGCCAACTAGAAATAATCTTAGAGGGTCACACAATAAATGTTTCTTTTGATCTCAATTAAATTCTATTTCAGTTTAATTAATGTGATAAATATTATTCTCAAGTTTGAGAAATAATTTTATTCAAGTTATATTGATCGCATAAATTAAATAAATATTTATTCACTAACATGTCAATAAAACATTTAGTTTATTTATTGAATATTTTAGTAAATATTTATTTTCTAGATTGGGTATAAAATATATATTCTGTTATTCAATAAATTCTAGAGGATTTCGAATGGACCAAGACCAAGTTCTATGACAAATATTAATTAATAATACCATTACATAATATTTTTTGTTTCACAAGTTGGCGCGTACAAAAAAATAATAATTATAGAAATATTATTATGCAGTATGGGAATTATTAAAAATAATAAATTTTATTTAATGGATTCTATGAAATTAAATAATATTTTAACTTAAATACTAACTCTATAAATAGGCATCTATGTCTATTGTGTAGAGCATCCAAAATTGAGAATATAGAATTTTTTTCAGACAACGAATTCTATCTCAACTTCTCCTTCTCTCTCCCTCTCAAGAACGAGAAGTTCAAGAGATATTTCTTCAAGACTAAAGAATTAGCGATCCAAAACAAACAATGAAATACACTCAACTCACCATGATAGCACTCAGATATCTAGTTGTGTTGCTCAGAGATCATAGGAGCATGTGTGAATCACCTCTAGAGGGATTCTATCTTTGTAACCTCGCAGCACAATGAAGGTGGTCTAAAAGTGTCTTTTCAAATGATCAACATTCACTAGTGAAGATATTTCCTTAGTCCATGTATTTTTTTATTCAGATATTAAATAGATTAATTATAAATTTGATGTGCATGATCTTTGTCTTGGTTTCGAGAAATGATTATTAAAAAAATTAATATATCAACCACCACCACATGCTTCTACTATGCCTGGAACCATCAGGAAGAATGTTAATTATCCCAACATTGACATCTCAAATTTCCCTTTTATTTCTTCTGAAACTATTTTACAAACATATTCTAAATCCTGAAACAAATTATATCATCCACATAGACAATTACAATTAGAGTTCCAGAGTCAAAATATTTGACATGTAAGTTTCTATCGTATTTTCCTTTATAAAAATTCCACATTCTCAAACAATTGTTTTGTTTATAATACCATGAATGTGGGGCTTCTTTTAGTCCAAAAAAATATTTCTTTAACTTAAAAACTTTTTTTTCATCTTCATAAAGTAGAAAGCCGCAATTTTGTTCAATGTAAACTTCTTCTTCAATTTCTCTATTGAGAAATACTGACTTTACATTCATCTAATATACTTTTTAATTTCGGTGAGCATCCCCTGGTAGAAACATTTTAATAGTTTCTAAACATGAAAAGGGGTAATGGTTTATTAAAATCCAAACCTTCCACTAATTCATATCCTTTAAAGACGATCTTTTCTTTTTTTCTTGAAACGTCTCCAAGTTCATTCAACTTTTTTCTATAGACCAACATTTTTATGATAACATTTTTATTTTTTGTTCATGGAAAAAGTTCCCATGTTTCATTTTTCTCAATCTAATCTAACTGTTAATTCATAAAATCCACCCATTCATTATATTTTATAGCGTAACGCCCCGACCCCAGTTACCCAGAGTCGGTGTTTTATTTTAATACATTGGTACGATTACAAGGAATCAAGTCTCGAAGGACCGATAAGTTTAGTAACATTGGAATCACAAGATATATTCATAAGTCTTACATTAAATCATAAAGTGAAAAAAAAACAACAAAATCTTGTCTTCATATCCCCTCATACTATCCATGCAGGTGATTCATAAAATACTTCTTCACATCCTGGGAAAAATAAAACATTGAAAGGGGTGAGCTCAGATGCTCAGTAAGGTTTACAATACTACATAAACTTTCATAAATAGGCATAAACATTTAAGGAAATGTATAACAACAAAATCCTTTTAAACTTGAACTTCCGCATAATATGGAAAACATAAAATGAAATAATTCCATTTACTTACTCACATGGATATTCTACTAGTCGAATAATCACATGCAATATCAATAACCACTTTCATAATGATGGAATGCATAATGCCATACTATCATAACCACATATCCAAGGACTCATGCCAAGAATAAAAATAAGATTTTGTTAAGTCCTTGTGCCAAGACACTAGGTTGTCTCATGAGACCTACTGATGCATTAAGGAGCTATAGCAGGCTCCACCCGTCACATACTAAATCCAATGCATTCCCATATGAAAAGGTTTAAACATAACATAAACATTTGTATTAAAACTAGTATATGAAATGTCAATAATTTCTCCCTACACCATGAATGGTATAAAAATAACATATCCACATTCAAACATATCACAAAACCTTCTATACAATATGGAATATTTGTATCATAATAAATCATCTTCAAACAAGTTTAAAATCTATCAAAGGATGTTGACATAGATGAAAATTATTTGTAAAATTCTTTGAGAGAAATATCCATTTTTCTTGAAAACATTTAAAAGTCACGCAATTTAGAAAAGAAGACATTTAAAGACATTTTTTGAATCAAAGTCTCCCATACCACTTAGAATGTTTTGAAATGAATTAACATTTAGAAAATATTCATGTTCATATAAATAAATGCCTAAAACCATTTTGAAGACATGGAAATTAATGAAAAAGATTTAGAAGAATAAATATTTAAAACATTTTTAATTATTCTTTAGTAAAAAAAGTCCCTTAAAAGAATACCTTTTAAAACTATTTCATAAAACATGGACATGGATAATAAATATGTCCCATTAGATACTTACATAAAAACAACCTAGGATAATAAAGAGATTGTGAAATTAACCTTTACCAATTTGGTAACTTACGTAATATACACCCCATGAAAGAGGTATCATACAATTAATATGTATATACACATAAATTAAAGTGTATTACACAAATAATACAATTATGGTCAGTACATACACCACATAAAAGGTAATAGTGGGAATATGGCATGAATCTCACGGGAATAAGGAGTGAGATGAAAACCCTTACCTTGTATTTTTTCTTTGTTGAGGATAGGTTACACTCCTGTATAATGGTAAAATAATTGTTATGAAATTATACAAGAATCATATATATTAATATTATATCATATATGATCATTTAATATTGCTTTGTTAATAATATCTCAGTATTAGCGTCTTTTCGGGTGTTAAATTACTCATTTTCTTTTATATGTTTTGTTACATAAGCCATGTTTGTTATGGATAAGTTGTATATTATTCATATACATAATTATATCATGTCCTTAAACATTATTTTTAATCATCAAATGAGAATTATACTTGAATGGATATGATGGGGAATGTATCTCATCGCATTCGTGGAGATGGTAGTCTCTACATACGCATGAGCGACGATATCACCTCTTTGATATTAAAATAATATATAATTGGATTTTATATCTTATATACATAATAATTATAATGTTATATTTATTATTTACATGAATTTCACTTCATTATTATACCCATACAAATAATAATGTTTTGAATAACAATTACACCACGACGTGGAGACGGTAGGCCGTACGTGCGCACGTATGGTGACATGTCATTCAAAGGATGGATATAATACTGAATATGGTTGTACAATATTTATAATAACATCACATTATATATAATATACTGGATTTATTATTTTATAATGGTAATAACATAGAAAGAAGAATTTTAAGAAGAAAGGAACTTGAAAGAGGGTGGTGAAAACATTACCTCTTCTCCGGGTTTTGTTTTTTGATTTGATCAAAATGGCTCCATAGGTTGGCTTTCTGATCAAACTAAGGCCTCTACGTTGAATTGAGGGAAGTTTAGAGAATAATGGGTCAGGTTTTGGCCGAACCAAAAGGCTTTGAAGGTGTGAACAATTGGTTAGAAGTATTGTCCTTTTTTAAGGGAGAGGAGGGGCTCTTTAAGAAAAACATAAGGTATTATTTTATAATAAATTTATATTCGGTTTCTAATGGCTCCAAAGTATTTTATTCAAAGTATGAGGTGTTTATGGGTCTAAATACTTTCAACTAGTAGATTTTAGATAGGTTTGGGTCACTATATTAATCTTATCTTATAGTTTTAACTCTTAGTTAATTAGGTTGACATTTACCGTGTCACATTGTATTTTTATATTATATAGTTAATAAAATTAATATATACATCCAAGAGACCCAAAGTGGTCCATTAATGATAAACCTACCATTATATAAGTCCTTTGGCTGAACCATATATTTTTAGAAATAGAATATCAATTAATAATATAATACTTGTTTTAAAAAATCATTTATGTCAATTTTGACAATATTTAATAATTTATTTTTGTTAAAGTCTTAACAACTTTATTAATTCAAAAAAAAATTCATTTTAGCAATTTTAACATGTCATATTAACCAATAAAATTATTTTATGTCATCAAAACCTTCAAATTATATTTATTTTAACATTTGTAATACCAATTATTTGATTCTTTCATTAATAATGAAAATATTGTATCATTATTATGTCATAAATATATTTAATTATTCAATATCTAAAAATTATAAATAAAATACCATGATGTAGTAAATCTTTTTATATTTCTAGTTAGTATTTATTGTCTAAAGGATAACATATATAACCCTATGTAAAAATTGTTTTTCTAAAAGATATATGCTTATTTCATTTTTGTAATTACTTTAACTTAATTAATATAAAGTGTCATTATCACTTACAAGTGGATCCATGGGGTCCACAAATCGACCAAAATATGCCCATGGTCGTATATGAATCAACCAATAGTGTTAGGACACGTTTTAGGGTAATTTATTATTATTATAATATTATTTGTTTACCCTTACTTATCAGATTTACCCTTTAACCATGGTAAATAAAATATTTACCGAAGTAATTATTCAAAATGTCTAAAAATAAAATTTTCCTATTTAAACAACTTGGACCTCATGATTCTAAATAAATAATCCATTTTTCCAAATTCAAAACCCAGAAGTGGCAGAAATTAATTTAAAATTAATTTCTGCTGTCAAAACAAAAAAGCGTGTTTTTAAGAAATAATAACTATCAAAAGATTGACACTTGTTTATGTCCGGTTTAAATTTAAAATTATGTCCAATGACCAAATTGTATTAAATGGTAAATATATATTCTAAATATACTTTAAAATCACTCAAAATCATAATTTATCACTATTAATTATTTCAATTGAAAAAGTTGTTTTTAATTAAAATTTAGTAATTTTCACTATTCATCAAAATATGAAAGTTATCCGAAAAGTACCAAAAATTCACCCCAAAATAATTTCGATATTCTGAATCAAAAAATGAAGTCCATTTTTAATGATAAAATTTATATAATTTCAATAAGTGGTTATTACTATTCATAACTGCTAGTTTGATTGGTCATAGTGTGTTTGAATATCGAAGTTGCGTACAATGCAAGTTATTGCATTATTCAAAGGGAAACATACCGTGGAAGATTGGGGTGTTACATTATCCCCTCCTTAAATAAATTTCATCCTCACAATTTAAAAATGTTTTTCAAAAATAATAGGTTGAAAATAGAGAATACCTTAATGGAAATCCTATATCAGAAATAGGGTTAACAAAAATATAACCTTAAAAGAAAGAAAGAGAAGTACAAAGTTCACCAGAGATAGCCCATACTAGTATTATATGAAAACATGGATATGGAGGATAAAAATAACATCAAGGTCTAATGGAGAGTTGTATAAAACCGGATTAGGATAAATTTAACTATAAGAAAATCACAAACTTGTGATTAGTTAAACGGTCCTTGATTCCCCAGTAGGAAAAGTTAACCGACAAAGTTTTTGTTTTATGTTACCTTTCATAAAGTTGAGGAATTTATTAATGATATTTACTAAGAACGTAAGGAAATATACATACTTGTCATTCAGTCTTTCATCCTTTAATAAATTTTTACCACAAACCCATCATTCACTCCAAAAGGTAATAGAACTCAAAAATATTCTATTTATCTTAACTGTATCTGGTTCCAAAAATAAATTTATAATTCATCTATCAGAACTTTTAAAAAAGAAAACTACATTATACACTCTAGGGACTTCATGTAGTCTAGTGGTAGGTGATAAATTCCAATTGCACTATGTTTGTGGGTTCGATTCCCGCAGCCTTATCCGACGTGATGGGTTGTCACACAGTCTGCGTGTTGTCCTTTTTATAAATATCCAAAAATAACTTTAACAGTAGTATCCAATGTAAAATATAATCCATTCCAAACTTTATACTTATCCAAAATACTTATGTAAACCCTCAGTCCAAAATTTATATGAAAGGTAAACATAATGTAGATCCTTTTTACCCCATAATAGCATGTGAATACCATCATCATGTATTCTTTTAAAACACTGAAAAATCATGAATTAACATAAAACCTTATTGATTACATTTATGCTCCCTCATTTATTATAGAATAGTAGATATACTTCATCCATCCGAAAATGTTGTAAA
Source organism: Viscum album (assembly GCA_963277665.1). NCBI lineage: Eukaryota > Viridiplantae > Streptophyta > Magnoliopsida > Santalales > Viscaceae > Viscum > Viscum album. The sequence continues at coordinate 1,020,813,127 of OY728134.1, read as the reverse complement.
CTCCAACAATGATGAAATATACAAATCATTAATCAGTTTCAAGGCAGTCAAGAATATCCAATATAATTTACCAAAATCAACCCAATCTTATTCCAAAATCAATACCTCAATATTAGGACCATATTAGGGTTTATCTATCCTTCAACCATGTAATTTCCAAAAAAATTAACTTGTTGTAGAGTCACTTTTCATAGTACTATATAATCTCAAATCCTCAATGAAATAGTACTGCAGTACAATCCTTATTTTTTTCTAGTACATCATTCATACAACACTTCAATAAAATAATTCCAAAATAAAAACATAAGAACACTAGTGATTCTTATTCATCTGTGGTAGTATCCTAACATGATTACTGTCCAATAGAATAATTTGTGGTGTAGTCTGACGACTGGGACATTGGTTCGTGTAGTGTCCAAACTCCTTGCAGATGAAGCATTGTATATTGGAAACCTTTTTCTTACCCTTGCAGTCACGTACTTGGTTTCCTTTTTCTCCACACTTATAACATACTCCCATTCCCTTCAAGAATTTTCCAAGGTGATTCTTTCCACAGATATCACATATGGGAAAATCCTTCTTTACCTTCTTCCCTTTATATGTCCTTCTCTCTACCATCCTTTAATTCTCTCTATCATCCTTTCCTTCTCTGTCTTCCCTTCAAATCCATTGGACTTCGAGAATTCTTTACTTATCTTATCAACAAATGATATTATTTCTTCATATGATGAAAATACATGGGAGACTATTTCCCTTCTAAATTCTGGCATAAGACCATGAAAGATATGATCCTTCTTACTCTTTAGATCATGTGTATTACCGGAGTTCTTATTCCTTCTTTTGGGCGCCATTTATAAATAATGGAATACACTAGATTAGTTTATGAATAGAAATACCTAATACCAAACTTGTAAAACACTTAACATAAATTAATCAGTTTATTGATATATTCCATAATCCTAAAAATGTCTTCTTTGAGGAAGTATATACTCATAAACCCTTCATAATGGTTTTTAAAGAAAATGAGAATTATCCTAAGCGTATCCCCCGGGAGTGTCATAACCAAGAGTGCATCAAGGTTCGTTGTCGTGCACCAGTTCCCGTTCAAGTCTAGCTCAAAGCGGTGTTTTCGGGTTTTACCCCTAGGTACATCTGTGCCAGAGCCGCCTCTACCTGCTCGTATCCAGATAGGGATGTATTGCTCGGAAAACTCACAAAATATATACAATACCAAAATTCTAGAATGTTCTTCTATACTAATCCTCAATGTCTATCTTAGGAATATGTACTCTAATCAGAGTTTATCAAAATCTAGCTTCCAAGGTTTTTTCTAAACTTCCTCTGATATCAATTGAAATGCCCTGACCCCAGTTACCCAAATTCGGTGCATTATTTTAATATATTGGCACGATTACAAGGAATCAAGTCCCTAAAGACCGATTAGTTTAGTATCTTTGGAATCACTAGATACATTCATAAGTCTTACATTAAATCATAAAGTGAAAAAAACAACCACATCTTGTCTTCATATCCCCTCATATTATCCCTACAGGTCATTCATAAAATACTTCTTCACATCCATGGAATAATAAAACACTGAAAGGGGTGAGCTCAGATGCTCAGTAAGGATAACAATATAGAGAAAACTTTCATAAATAGGCATAAACATTTAAGGAAATGTATAACTAAAAAATCCTTTTAAACATGAACTTCAGCATAATATGGAAACAATAAAATGATATAATTCCATTTACTTACTCACATGGATATTCTACTAGTCAAATAATCACATGAAATATCAATAACCACTTTCATAATGATGGAATGCATAATTCCAGACTATCATAACCACATAGCCAAGGCATCGTGCCAAGAAAACAAATAAGATTTTTTCAAGGCCTCATGCCAAGATACTAGTTTGTCTCATGAGACCTACCGATGCATCAAAGAGCTATAGCGGGCTCCAACCGTCACTTACTAAGTCCAATGCATTCTCATATGAAAAGGTGTAAACATAACATAAACATTCATATTAAAACTATCATACAAAATGTCAATAATTTCTCCCTAAAACATGAATGGTATAAAAATAACACATCCACAGTCAAACATATCACAAAACCATCAATACAATATGGAAGATTTTTATCATACTAAATCATCTTCAAACAAGTTTAAAATTCATCAAATCATGTTGACATAGATGAAAATGATTTGTAAAACTCTTTGAGAAAAATATCCATTTTTCTTGAAAACATTTAAAAGTCACGCAATTTAGAAAAGAATACATTTAAAGAAATTTTTTGAATCAAAGTGTCTCATACCACTGTAAAACTTTTTAAAGGAATTAACATTTTATAAACATTCATGTCCATATAAATAAATCCTTAAAACCCATTTTGAAGACATGGACATTAATGAGAACGAATTAACAGAACAAATATTTACAACATTTTTAATGATGTTTTAGTATAAAATTTCCCTTAAAACAATCCAATTTAAAACTCTTTCATAAAACATGGACATGGATAATAAATATGTCTCAGTAGATACTTATATAAAAACAACCTCGGATAATAAAGAGATTGTGAAATTAACCCTTACCAATTTGGTAACTTACGAAACATACACCCCATGAAAGAGGTATCATACAATGAATATTTAAATACACTTAAATTAATGTGTATTACACAAATAATACAATTGTGGGAAATACATACACCACACAATAGATAATAGTGGCAATATGGCATGAATCTCACGGGAATAAGGAGTGAGATGAAAACCGCTTACTATGTTCTTTTTCTTTGGTTGAGGATAGGTTAACCTCCAGTATAATGGTTAAATAATTGTTATTAAATTATACAAGAATCATATAAATTAATATGATATCATATATGATCTTTTAATATTTCTTTGTTAATAATATCTTTGTATTATCGTCGTTTTGGGTGTTAAATTACTCATTTTCTGTTATATGTTTTGTTAAATAAGCCTTGTTTTTTATGGATAGGTTGTATATAATTCATATAAAGAATGATATCACGTCCTTAAAAGTTATTTTTAATCATCAAATTATAATTATACTTGAATGGATATGATGGGGAATGAATATCATCACGTTCATGGAGACGGTAGTCTATACGTACACACGAGCGACAATATCACTCCTTTGATATTAAAATAATATATAATTGGATAGTACATCATGTATAATGAATAATTATCATGTTATATTTATTATTTACATGAATTACACTTCATTATTATACCCATCCAAATAATAATGTTTTCAATAACAATTACCCCACGACGTGGAGACTGTAAGCCGTACGTACGCACGTATGGTGACATGTCATTAAAAGGATGGATAGAAAAAAGAATATGGTTGTACCATATTTATAATAACATCACAGTATATAGAAGATACTGTAGTAATTATTTTATAATGGGAATAACATAGAAAGAAGAAGTTGAATAAGAAAGGATTTTGAAAGAGGGTGGTGAAAACATTGCCTCTTCTTCGGGTTCTTCATTTTGATTTTATCAAAAGGGATCTTTAGGTTGGATTTATGATCAAACTAATGCCTCTAGGTTAACGTGAGGGAATTTGAGAGAATAGTTGGTCAGGGTTTGGCCAAACCAAAAGGATTTTAGGGTGTGAAGAATTGGTTATAAGTTGTGTCCTTTTTTAAGGGAAAGGACAGGCTCTTTAGGAAAAACTTAAAGTATTATTTTATAATAAATTCTTATTCGGTATATAATGGCTCCAAAGTGGATTTTTAAAATTATAAGGTGGTTATGGGTAGAAATAATTTCAACAAATATATTTTATACAGGTTTGGGTCATTATGTTAATCTTATCTTTTAGTTTTAACTCTTAGTTAATTAGGTTGACATTTACCGTGTCACTTTGTATTTTTATATTATATAGTTAATAAAAATACTATATACATCCAAGATACCCCCAAGTTCTCCAGTAATGATACACCTATCATGATATAAGTCCTTTTTCCAATCCATAGTTTTTAGGAATAGAATATCAATTAATAATATAATACTTGTTTTAAAAACCCGTTTATGTCAATTTGACAATATTTAATAATGAATTTTGGTTAAAGCTTTAACAACTTCATTAATTCCAACCAAATTTATTTTAGAAATACTAACATGTCATATTAACCAATAATATTATTTTATGTAATCAAAACTTTCAAATTATATTTATTTTAACATTTATAATACTAGTTATTTGATTCTTTCATTAATAGGGAAAATACTGCCTCATTATTGTGTCATAAATATATTTAATTATTCAATGTCTAACAATTATAAATAAAATACCATTATTTATTAAATATTTTTATCTTTATAATTAGTATTTATAGTCTAAAATATAACATATATAATCCTATGTAAAAAAAATTTTTCTAAAAGATATATGCTTATGTCATTTTTGTATTTACTTTAACTTAATTAATATAAAGTGTCTTTATAACTTACAAGTGGCTCCATGGGGTCCCAAAATCGACCCAAAGATGCCCATGGTCGGAAAGGTATCAACCAATACGGTTAGGATACGTTTTAGGGTAATTTAGTATTATTATAATATTATTTCTTTACCCTTATTTACCGGATTTACCCTTTAACCATGGTAAATAAAATATTTACCGAAGTAATTATTCAAAATGTCTAAAAATAAAAGTTACCTATTTGCACAATTTGGACCTCCGGATTCTAAATATGGAATCAATTTTTCCAAATTCAAAACACAGAAGTGGCAGAAATTAATTTAAAATTAATTCCTGCTGTCAAAACAAAAAGCGTGTTTTTAGGAAATAATAACTATCAAAAGATTCACACTTGTTTATATCCGGTTTAAATGTGAAATTATGCCTAATGACCAACATTGTATTAAATGGTTAAAATATATTCTAAATATACTTTAAAATCACTCAAATTCATAATTTATCACTATTAAATTTTTAGATTAAAAAAGTTGTTTTTAATTAAAATTTAGTAATTTTCATTATTCATCAAAATATGAAAGTTATCCGAAAAGTACCAAAAATTCACCCTAAGATAATTTAGATATTCAGAATCCAAAAATAAATCCATTTTGAAAGTTAAAATTTATAAAATTTCAAAAAGTCATTATTAATATTCATAACGGCTAGTTTGATTGGTCACGGTGTGTTAGAATCTCAAAATTGCGTACAAAGCAAGCTATTGCATTATTTAAAGGATAACGTACCGTAGAATCTTGGGGTGTTACAAATAGATTTTTAAACTGATTCTGGTTCAACTTTTTAGATAAGTAAAGCCTGATTTTATAATCTCAACTTCCTTCTGGTCTAAACTATAGCCTTTTAATTCATAATATTATTTTTGGTCGCAACATGTTTTTTTACAGTAGTAAAATTCAGAGTTTCTATTACAACAAAACTTTCCCCGTCATGTGATTATACTAAATATTTATATGTATGTTTTGACTCACTTTTAATATCATTGGAAATATCGAGTTTATCTACCTCATCATTCTCAATGACCTTTCTTATGTAATTTTGATTTTTAATTACTTTCACATTATATGATCCCAATATATTTTATAAAAATTTGTTCCAACACTTGTACCTTCTTCCAATAAGAAAATAACCCAGAAAATTTCCTTCCTCATCTTTATCATCAAACTTTCCCAGATATGGATTCTGGATTTTTATCGAACATGGAATTCCATAAATATTGAAGTTATTTAATGAAGGTTTTTTTGTTATACAAAATTTCATAAGAAGTTAAGTTGGTTTCCAATCTCAACAAGCATCTATTTTGAAAATGTACAAAATTACTAATAGATTCTATCCAATAGAACTTTTAATGTTTTTATTCTTCTAACATACTTCCCATTTACACCAAACTTATATTATTTCTTTCTTCTACTCTATTTTGTTGTGGAATATAGGGAGTACTATACTGAAATTTGATTCCATGATTTCACAGATATGTTTCAAAATTATTTCTTGTGAGTTTGGTACTATTATATTTTTGAAACATATTTATATAAAACCCCATTTAATTCTCAACTTCTTTTCTAAAAAACATAAATATTTCCACATCCTCTAACTTGTGCTTCAAAAACATGATTTTTATCACTCGTGTGAAATCATTAATAAAATTGATAAAGGGTAAATCAATTTTTGTTGATTAATGATTCATCATACCATATAAATTAGAATTAATAAGTTGAAGAGGTTTGGTAGATTGAATATCAACTCTATTATGTCTTTTGTTAGTCATCTTCCCATTCTAATAAGAAACACAAACATCTTCTTCTATTCTTTTCAATTGTAGAAAATTATGTACATCATTAAAGTTAGATTGTTTATTTATGTTTCTCTATCCAAGGATACCATGTATGTTATACTGTAACTTATTCTCATCTTCAACACCTAAGTAACAGGAGTTATTAAATTCTCATATTTGGAAGAGATTCCTAATTTTTCTCTCTTTTTTTGTAATAACTTTTCCATTATTTACATTTTTGATAACATAAGAATATTTTATGAATATAAATTCTTTTCTATTATCACAAATTTTACATGCACTAATTAAGTAATGTTTTATCCCATCAACAAATAAATCTTTCTTAGATTTCAACTTTTTTCCATCAAAATGATCAGTTTTGATTCCTATGATTTTTAAGTAACTATTATTGCCAAAGGTAACTATTCCGCCATCATGACTTTAAATATGTCTCATGATTTTTATTTCACCTATCATATGTGAAGATAAAACACTATCATGTATTTATGGTTTGTTCCTTTTGATTTCATTCAAGGTTTTCTAAAAAATAAAATTTATTTTCTTAATTCTCATATTTCCATATTCCTTTTTTTCAACTATAAGAAACAAGTTCCAGAAGGAGTGTCATACATCTTTCAGCATGATGACCATCCTGATCACATCTACCACAAATTTCTTCCAGACATTCAAATTGATTTCCTAATGGGAAATTTCTATCTTCTTGTGTTTTTTCCCTATCAATATTCTAATATTTAGGAAAGTTAATCATTCTACTTTCATTATTTCTTTTAATATGTTCAATCCTTTATCCAGGGATAGATAAGTTGTTACAAAAATTATAATCCCTATGACCATATATTCCATAGTATAAAATATAAAAAACAAAACATGATTTTCTATTGAAGTAAGATCCATCTCTACATAAACATTTTTTAGGTTTATAACTTCTTTCTTCTCTAGCAATATTTAGATACGGATCATATTTTCTCCTAAGTGAGTTTTCGTCTTTTGTAAATGAAATATGTTTATCACACCACTTTCCACCCAAGTGATCATGAAGATTTTTCTAGAACATGAAATTTTAGAAAAATCATATGAAACATTATTTTTGGTTTTTTCGGGATTTCAGCTGATTCTTGATTTGAGCTCTCTCAACAACTTCAAAAGTCCCATATTTTACTTTGTTAAAGTTTCCATTCATCTTTCTCAAGGTAAATTAAGAATTAGTATGTTTTTATTGAAACTTGTTAAATTATTCTTCCTAATCTTCCATATTCTTACTAATATCTTTATCCATCTTTCCTTATTATGAAATTCTTAGTTTGTAGCTTCATATCTCTTGGATGTATTCTTCCTCTTTCTTGACGAAATCTTTTCTAAATTCAATAACTTATTCACAAAAAAGAGATAAATCATCCTTATCTTCCTAAGAATAAATTTTAGAATCAAATATATCTGAAAGTTTTCTCATAAGTTTCTTCAAAATTATAGAATATTCCAGGACATCACTAAATCCTATGATTTTACAAACAATCTCAATTACTCTCATAAAGTATTCATCACCTTCGTGTAAACATTTTATCATTAAGACATAATGGTAGAATTTCTATCTTTTCTATCAACTTCAATATTTCTATTATCAGTAAAATTCATCGAGGAATCCCTCTAGGTAGAAATCCAATTGTATAAGAATCAACAACTTTTAGGACAAGTGATAGGAGATAAGGAGTCATGTTATTTTTACATCTATAATAATTTTTCCGTTAAATATAGGAATTACTACACTGTTGATATAATTAATATTATCCATGGCCATGATTCAATAATAGAACCTTCCTTTTGATATCAATTGAAGTTCAAAAGGATCGAATAACAATTGAGAAGGTGGGGTTGAATCAGTTTTTTCACTTTTTATAAGTTTCAATACTTTTAAAAATTATCCCCTGAAACCTATTAAATATCATATCCTTATCATATATTAGATAATAATTATGCATTAAAATGTCAGAAATTAAGTAAAGAATTTGAGATTTATAAGGTGTATCCATAGTGTGATAACCTACATCATTTCCATAGCCACTCCCATGGGTCTATGTAAATTCACTATTTTGAAGAATTGAATAAAACTTATGACAACTTCCGTTAGACACCTTCTGTCTCACAATAAGAATTATCATACCAACTCTCATCTATTTAAAAATTTTTGTTCAAAAAAATTAATCCATAAAATAAGAATAAATAATTTTTTCAAAATACAACAAAAAATTTCGTAGGTCTGATAACCCTGAGTTTGATGGTCTTTAGTATAATAAACCATGTTCGATGGACTCAGTCCGATCGACTCAGTATGATGATCCCTTCCTCACACCTCATGTCTCAAACTATCCTAAAATTCTTAATAAAATCTTTGTTAGCCTAGAAAATAAAAAATGCAGGTGTTTGAACTTCTTCTAAGATCTCAATCCAAAACTAAATAATTTGATAAGAGTTATGCAGCACTCCACATCTCCGCACATCAAAAAGGATGAAAACTATGAATGTAATATACTTAAATTTATAGACAACTCAAGATAGAAAAAGTGGTATATTGGAAAACCATTCCAGATTACTCAAATTTAAAAACACTGATATATATGAATATTTTAATTTCATTTTCGACAACTTAAACTCTTTGAAAATATTCTAAAATATTCTTCTTAAATCTTCTTCGAAATAAGAATTCTCAAACTTTCTACCTTTCTTCAGTTTGGTTAACTTCCTTAACATAAATATGATGTAATATACTCTTGTTTAGTCTGATGTAACTTCCCCAAATTTAGTCTGATGTAAATTCCTTAGGTTCAGTCTAATGTAAATTCATTATAATGAAACTTCCTTAGATCAATGCAATATGAATTTCTTCCAATTCCCATTAAGATCTGACTATCTTCATTTTCTCATTACAATCTAAATTTATTCGTCTTCTATTTATGATCTCACTTTCTCATATCTTTATGATCAACTTCCTCATTTTATTTTGATGAAACATCATCATCTCATTCTAGAATTAACTTTCCTCCTCATAGTTATTCTAGTTGTTGTTCCTCATCAGAGTCAATTTGATGGAATCCTTATAAGGATAGAATACCAATTATGATGGAATTCCCATTAAGATGGAATTATCATTACAATGGAAACTCCACTCTAAAACTTTGAAATTATTCATACCACGTAAAATATAAATATTTCAGAATTCTGAAGAAAAAAAATTAAAACATTGACTTGATTCATGTAACTGATACAATCTTTATGATTCCTCTATTTATTAAAATTATTTTTTATGAGATTTTTTATGATTTATGAGAACTTAATAATTGTAAAAGAATCATCTGACTTATGGTTAGAAAGTATAAAAACATTATATCTTCTAAATTCACTTTCTTAAAACATCCTCTTCAGTATCATTATGACTTATTTACTCAGTAGTAAATTAGTTCTAGTAAACATTATGTTCAGTGAATCTTGAACTTCATGATGACAAATCTGAGACCCATGGTGCATCTGATCAATAATTTCATCCTTCTGATGTCTTCTTCTACCAGGGATACTCAGTACAAAAACTTATTTTTAGAAACCTGTGTCTAGAATACAATATTCTTAAAAGAAAAACATTTCTTCTTCTTTATGTTTGGGTTCGAACATATAGAAACGTTCAGCTATCTTACAAATACTCATTCTAATGGACTGTATCCTCTAATGAAGAACAAAAACATTCTTTTACAAGAAAATATTACTTTTCAATAAACTAAAAAAATTTAAAACAAAAATTACAATGGTTCTTCAATCTCCCCCATTTTAATTTGTTGAAAATTCTTGTTAAAACCTGTTTCAACTGTCAGAAAATTTTCATAACTAAACTCTTGAATTTTACCAAAACACATGCTCTCTAAAAAGATTGTATCTTGACACCACACTAATGTATATAGCATTTTTTTAAAAAAAATTCATGTCATGTACAGACCTTCTGAGGTCCGAACTATGACTACCCTAAGCCTACCTCCAATAGGCCATATGTTGGAAACCATCATAGATTAGGAATATCCCACAAATGGGAGGAATTATCCTAATGTGTTTCTACACATGTAAACTTCTCCAAGAATTTATAACAACTGAAATAAAGAATTTATATATCTAAGATCCCACAAAAAATTATGAAAATAAAAGTACTGAAATAGATAAAGGGACCAAATACAAACCCAATCAAAAACTGTAAAGAGTCCAAATTGCTCCAAGGGAGAGGACTAAAAGTCAAAGAAAACTCTTGGAAAAACACTTCAGTCTAACATCTCCGTCTATGCTCCACTTGCTCCATGTCTTCCCAGAACACCATCAAATGGTTTTCCATCTACATAAGACGTGATACAGGTAGGCAAAGCCCATGCAGGGTAAGTATGACAATAATTAGTAAAAAAACCCCAAAAACACTAAACATGAAGCACCAATTATAGTTAGTTCAATACAAGATATAATAATAAATGTGTAATAAAAACACCCACATATTCATAGGAAAGACATCATGCCATCAGGTGGTCCTAACTAGCTACCAGCCACTGGATTGTACTCAAAGAAACGATCATTCTAGGAGAACCCACTCCATGATCCATGCTATTATTAGAGACACTCCACAAAGAGGTATATATCACTAATTCCCACATAATGAAATCACACTAGTCTAAGAAGACCCTAATTCACAGATAGAGGTCACGCCCAGGACCTCTACGGACACCATGAACCCATTCTGGATCAACCCTATATGTAGGGGGTTATATGCCAATGATTCCATAAACCCTACCAATATAGATTTCTATATAGAGAATCAATGTCCTACTTAGGGATCTCATGTTGATTCCAAAAACTCTAACTGGGTAACAAATGATGATAGAAGATCACACTCCAGCCTCACGGAGGGACACCACAACTCTATCAGATACTCTGCCTCTAGAGGTGATTAGAAAACTGTGATATTGATTTAATGATGTAAAATACCCATGAGAAAAAAGTACCACAGGAATGTACTCAACCTATACTAGTCAAAAGTAAGAAATGATGATCCACAAGAACTCTTGAATGGGGTACATGGTGTGTACTTGTGGGTACACAATGCCTCCAAATATCACCTTGGCGGCCAGTGTGGAAAAGTCTCGCACGACATGTAGTTTACGAATACATGGTGTGTAGTAGGAGTACACATCATATAGAGACACATGGAACCCTACCAGTGTCGCCTAGTAATTTTCATGTCTGGGTGTCCATGTATGTGTAGTAGTTCACAACGTGTGTCTTTCCTTGTACTCTACCCATGTTTCATTACATGGGTAAGCCCATTCCCACCAGACCAAGCCATTTCTATGTGGGAGTACATAACATGTCATCTGGATATGTATTCACCTATCGTTTCCTTCCTCCTCCATACTCAGATTGTCTGATATTTCTCCTAGGTTTTTTCCAAGATATCTTGGGTTGTGGTGGTTTGTGGTCTCAAATCTGGCATCACGGGGTTGGCATCCTTCTGTGGTTGGGTGGTCAGTTTTTCTATAGCGTCGGGGTTGAGGTCCAGGAAGCGTTGGGGTCAAGATCTGGCTCTGTGGCGGCAGGGTTTTTTTCATATTTGTATGGTGAAGGGTTCATGGTCTAGTGTAGTGAAGACATGATGTTTTAGTGAAGTGGTCATGATCTAGTGTGGTGAAGGTATTGGGGTCCATGTTCGTTCGGTGTAGGGTCACGGTCCAATGCGACACCGGATCTGGTTCCATGGTCTTAGGGTCCTATTCTTCTGGCGAGGGGTCACAGTCTTATTCTATCATCATGGGGTCAGAAACGTTTGTGTTGGGGTTATGATCTGGCCTTCCTGCTGTGGGTATGTGATGTTCTTCTATGGTGCACCGGTTGAGATCCTAGATTTCGCATCCTACTCTAGTTGGGTGATGATTCATGTGGTTTCTTGTTGTCTTTGCGAATGGTTCTGATATAGACGATGGTATTTTTGGTACCTTGAGTCATCAACATCATCGGGATGTCTCTGTTTCAGTCCCCCGTGGGTTCCTTTCAAATTCTGATGTACTTCCGATTTTGGCCCCTGGTGTGGGATCCTCCTCAGCTTAGATCTAATTGGATTCATGCCCAGAGTGGTGGTTCTGGTCTAGATTGGTGGGGTTCCCCTATCTGTTGATTCTTCATTGGTTTTGTTGTTGGGACTTCCATCCATGCGTGGTTTTGTCTTGACTTCTTGATTCTTGGTGCGTCTGGATTCTTCCGGTAGCTCGTGTGTGATTGCAGTTTTGACAGGAGCCTCATGGGTTTGATGTAGCGAGTATGTCTTCAAGTGACGTTTTGGAATATGGGATGTGGTCATTGTTGTTTATTCTTCTATATTTTTTTGTAAATTATTCCCATGGTGTTTGTTCAATTTTTGATCTTGTGACCTGTGGACCGTGTTCAAGGGTCTAAGTAACCAGATCTTCTTTAATGGGATGCTCCAGATGAGGTTCCGAGAAGAATGTTTTCACCTAACTTTTACTATCCATATTTGGATGTTTGAGAGGGTACAAATTTTTTCATCAGTATTGGGCTCATGCAGTCCTGCATGGTACAGCTTTCTGAGCAGCAATGAGAAGTTGGAAGCTAGACATAACGTTGTTTTACACTGGGGAGGATCTTTTCGTTGTTTTTTGGTTTTGGTTGTTGATGGCTCCTTGATTTTTGGGGTCTAGTTTAATTATTTATGTCCTTGATGTCACTTTGGGTTCCCCCTCACCCCTTAAATGGTCCTTTTATAATAAAAATTAATTTTCATTCATTCGGTTCATTCACTCTCTCGAGTACATTCCAAGTCAACAGGGGAGGGAAACACATTGTGTGATAGGGGTCACATGCCATGTGATCCTTAATTTTGGTCAGAACCCTGGAACCATATTCTGGGGATCCCACATTATAGGTAACTCCATATTACATTCTGTTTTGCTCAAAATTTCCCATATTCACTCTGTATAACCCCATGCCTCATTAGAGCCTTCACCCTTGCCAGAACTTGTAGATCATGGTTTTTCAAGAACTTTATAACAATGGCCTATAGAAAATTATGCTCAAGTCCACTCAAAAAATAAATCTACACACATATCTTCATTGTGAACCTAAGAACATTTAATAATGTGAAATTAGGTTCCCAAAACCATATGATTCACCACCACTTCCATCATCACACCATCAATGTGTCATTTTCATCCCAAATCTACAATACCGAATCATTACGCCAAGTAAAGAGTGTGCAACGATTGATTGATCATGATATTGTCAAACTCTAGGAAAATTGAATAATGTCAGCGATGAATGAAGAACAAGGGAATAAAATAAAAATAATAAATGAGTTGAACAGACCTCGATATATGTTTATGTCGATATTGATTCCTTTCTGTTAGAATAACAACTAAAAAATATTAATCCAAATAAATTCTCCCAAAATCACCCCATAATAATCCCATCTCTTAAATACAAATGATCCACGGATCAATCCCTTGGTTGATTGATCTATTTTCATCATAAGAATTAAGAAAAAGGAAAGGAAACAATTCAAAAAACCACCCTACCTATAGTTTGGATTGATCATTGATGAAGAACGGTTACGTTGATGTCATTGAGGGGATCCTCCAACTCTGTTGGTTAAACGATCCATGATCCATCGTCATTCACCAAGAACACTCTCCATCAACTACTCTTAGGTCTCTATAGTTTAGAGTCCAACCCTGAGACAATTACCATAGCAGCATATTTAAATAGGAAGCAGGTTTCTACACTAAAGAGAATAAAATAAAATAATTACTTAATATAATTTATTTATTTACATCCATGTCTAACATTTATTCTAGGTTCACCGGGTCTTAGAATCACACATTATCTGAGTTCCTAGTATAAAAAATAATCAATATAATATCCAAAAATAATACATAGAAAATCCAAGTCATTACATTCAATCCCTCATTGGAAATAAAATTATGTCTTCATGTTAAAATAAACTTTCCTCGTTTTTATTTTTTTGTCAATTTTCTTTTCCTCTCGCTCATTTTATAATAACAATAGGTTCATATTCATATAATAAATATGATTAAAAACTTCTTACAATGTAATTTTTTGAACTTTCTCTCCCCCTTTTTCTTCATAATCCAAAGCATGGTAGGGGAACTTCCTTATGAGATTTTGGAAGTCAATGGAGGAGGCTAAACATAGAGTTATAGCTCAACCATACAAATCAATATTTTGGAATTTCCTTTATGAAGTTATCAAAAAATTGATACATAATTGAGATATATTATTTCAAGACATATCCAGTAGTAACTTTATCTTTTTTAATGTGAAGCTTTATATCAATGTGTTTTTATCTTAAGTGATGGACAAGATTTTTAGAAAGATTAATTGCACTCTGATTATAACAAAGTATCTTTAATGGTTTAGAAACTTTTACATTTAAGTACTCTAGATGAACTTTCATCCACAACATATGAGTAAAATCCAGAGTAGCCACATCATATTATGATTCATCTATGATCAAAGTTACTAAACTTTACTTCTTTCTATGCCAACTTACACAACAATAACCCAAGAAAAAGGTTCATCCTAAGGTTTATTGTTTATCATAACAATATTCTTCCCAATCAACATAAATATAACCATGAAAATTTATCTCAGAATTTATTTTTTATAACAACCCATGTGATGTTATTCCTTTTAAAAATCTCAGAAATATATTTACTTCCAACATATTTTATTCTTTCAGATTACTTCGATATCCAGCACACAATGTCACAACATAAACAATATTTTTCTTGGATGTTGTAAGGTAAAGTGGACTTCTTATCAAATTTTGAAAGTCTTTGTGATTCACACTTTTTCTAGACTCATATTTACCAAATTTCATCCCAATTGAAATAGGATTAGAAACTTATTTGGATTCCTCTATACCAAATTTTATAACAATATCCTTTCATAATTTTTTTGATATATGAGAATGTATTTTTCTTTTTATTGAACTTGTAAAAAAAGGAAAAAGGTTAATTGTCCCAATATTGAAATCTAAATGTTCTTTTCATTTCATTAGAAAATGTTTTAAAATCATCTTTTCTAGCCCCAAAAAAACCACGTAGGCAATTATAATCTGATTTCCAGAGTCAACATTATTCACATCAATGTTTCTATTAAATTTTTCTTTAATAAAATCCAATATTCCCAAACAATTTTCAAGTTTATAATACCATTCATGTGGATCTTGTTTTAGTCCATATAAATATTTGTTCAACTTAAAAACATTTTTTTCATCCTCATCAAGTAGAAACCCACAAGTTTGTTCAATGTAAACTATTTTGTTAATTTATCCGTTAAGAAACTATGACTTTACATCTATATGATATACTTTGTAATTCTGGTGAGAATAAACTACTAGAAAAATTATAAAAGTTTATAGCCTTACAATGGAGGAAAGGTTTCATCAAAATCCACACCTTCCACCTATGCATATCCTTTGCAGGCATGCCTTGCGTTGTTTCTTGAAACTTTTCTATGTTCATTGAACTTATTTCTGTAAACCCAATTTTTTTATAAACTTTTTTTGGTGTTTTTAGAATATGTTCCCATGTTTCATTTTTCTCAATTTGATCCAAATATTCATTCATAAAAACTGACCATTCTTGATGTTAAATAGCTCCTAAAACTGATTTCGGTTCAACTTTTGAGATAACTGAAGTCTGATGTTCTAATCTCAACTTCCTTATGGTATGAACTAGAGCCTTTTGATTCCCAAAAATATTTTTTCTATCGAAATATTTTTGAAAGGTAGTAAATTAAACAATCTATATTATATATGAACTTTCCCCATCACACAATTATCCAGAATCTTGATAAGGATGTTTTGACTCACTTTCACTATTATTGGAAATGGCCAGTTTATCCACCTCAAAATTCTCAGAAACGTTTATTATGGAAATATGTTTTTCAATTACCTTCAAATAATATGAGTCCACTAACTTTTTTAAATTCTTGTTACAATACTTATTATTTATTCCATTGTGTGAATAAACCATAAAATATCCTTCCTTGTCTTTCTTATCAAACTTTCTCAGATATACATTTTTTATTTTGAACAAACATAGACTTCAAAAATATTTGAAGTACTTCAATGAAGGTTTTTTGATATACCAAAATACATAAGAATTCATGTTGGTTTCCAGTCTCAATAGAGACCTATTTGGAATATATAAATCATTAATAATATATTATTCCTAATATAACTTTTAAAGTTTGTATTCTGCTAACAGATTTCTTACCATTTTTAACAAAATTATATTATTTCTTTATACAACTACATTTTTGTGTGGAGTATATGGATCACTATACTGATGTTTGATACCATGGTTTATCAAATTAGTTTCAAAATTATTTCTTCTGAATTTAGTACCACTATCCATTCCCAACTTATTTATATAATTCTGAATTTATTTCTCAACTTCTTTTCTAAAAAACTGAACATTTCCAAATCTTCTTGACTTGTGTTTAATAAAAATGAAGTTTTTTCATCTGAGTGAAATAATCAATAAAAGTGATAAACTATAAATCACCTTTTCTTGATTGATATATCATCATCCCAAATAAATTGGAATGTATACGTTTAAGAGGTCTATTAGACTGAATCTCAACTCTATTATTAGTTTTGTAAGTCATCTTCCCTTTATGACAAGTAAGAAATATATCTTCAACTCTCCTTTTCAATTATGGAAACTTTTATATAGCATAAAATTTAGATATATTGTTCATGTTATTTTACCAAAGATTTCCAAGTCTTTGGTGCCACAAATTATTCTCATCTTCAACACTTATGTAACAGGAGTTGTTAAATTCTTCTATTTAGACGAGATTCCCATTGGGTCTTTCTCTTTTTGTAATAACTTTTCCAACTATCACATTTTTGATAACAAAATAATATTTTATGATGATCACTCCTTTTCCATCATCACAAAGTTAACTTACACTAAGTTATGTTTTATCCCCTAAAAATTAAAAATTAGTTAGATTTCAACTTTTTTGATACAATATCAGTTGTTCTAATTCCTATGATTTTTAAGGATCTATCATTACCAAAGGTAACTACTCTTCTATCATGGATTTCAACACATATCAATATTTTTATATAACTTTTCATATGTTAAGAGTGTAACATACCGACTTGGGTGCCACACACCATTGTCCTGAGTCGATCAATCACCTGACCTCGAGCACGCCTCCATGAGTTCCCGAGGATACTGACTACCGGTGAGGGTTTGATAAGTCATTAATGGGGAGACTATAACCTCTTTAATTAAAGTAACACTCTAAAAGAAATAATTTATAATATTATAAGAATATATACCCATAAACAATACCAATATCTCAAGATAATCAAAGCATTAAGTATAATATCCAATAAAAACAAATAAAACATGAAATGCTAATATAAGTATCGACTGCCTAAAATGAAAATTATAGAAAATGAAACTGACTCCCAAGTCAGTTTTGAACAACATCAATTTCCCTCATCCAAAATTCATCCCCAAATCAGAAATCTAACAAAAGGAATTTTCCCTTAGCCTATCAGGTAAAAATAAAGTCTATTTCAGTACCGATCACGTAGCCTGAGTAGGGTGTGAGTACAAATTAGTAGGACACCAAAAACGGTTTCTAAAAAAATCTAGTCACAATAGTGTATGTATTTACAATAATAATTAATCATAATTCATAAATAAAAAATTTATCACATTATTAAATATTCTCTATTAAACTATAGAAACTCCCAAGTTCTTGAGAACAACAAAACCTTAATACCTACTTCTTCCTATGCCATAGTCTAATCTATACCCAAGGGATGTGACATTTGAATGCCCATGTTAACATTATTATTACATTACTAAATGTCCATTTTACCATTCACCATTAACCTCACATAATTAAACTAGAATCTTACCATTCACAATACATAGAAAAATGTCCATGTTACCATTTACCATCTAATATCACATAATAGAATGAGCATGTTACCATTCATAATACTTGGTCAAGTTTCCAGGTTACCAGTTACCATTTAATAACACATAATTGAATAATCATGTTTCCATTCATAATACTTGCTCAAATTTCCATGTTACCATTTACCATTTAATGTCACATAATTGAATGAGAATGTTTTCATTCATAATACTCGGTCAAATGTCCATGTTAAAATTTAACATTTAATATCACATAATTGACAACATAAAAATATTATACATGTCTCAATAACCATTAATTCATAAATTAATTAATCATAATCAAAATTTCAATATCTCATAATTAATATACCATTAATTATCTTTTCTCATGACATAAAAATCTCTTAATTAATCTACCATTAATTATCTCATCTCATGACATAAATATCTCAAAATAAATATACCATTAATTATCTCATCCCATGAAATCAATATCTCATAATTAATCTACCATTAATTATATCATCTCATGACATCAATATATCATAATTAATATACCATTAATTTTCTCATCTCATAACATCAATATCTTATAATTAATTTACCATTAATTATCGCATCTCATTCCATCAATATCTCAGAATTAATTCATCAATTAATTATATTAAACCAATAATCACAATATCTCAAAATTAATCCCTCAATTAATTATCTAAATCACAAATCTCTTAATCTCTTAATTAAACAACTAATTAATTATCAAAATTGACAACCCCTAATTCTTATGATTAACTCCCAGATTAATCATCAATTCTCATAATAAAATACAATTACTCAATTGGACACATTAACTAAATCAATTTAAGAAATAAAATTGACAATAAAACTAGAAATATTAAAACGTGCATACATGTATCAAAATCAAAACTATGGGAATTGAATTTAATACCACCAACATCAATTTGTCAAAGAAAGAATGCCTAATGGAAATCCCCAAAAAATTAGCGGCACAAAGATGTAGAATGGAATCTGGATCTATAAACCTAAATCAATATTAGGAAATTAAATATATTTTAGATATAGATATTTATCCACTAGCCTAGATCTAGATTAGTCAAACCTAGATCTAGATCCATAAAAATAAAATATTACTTCCCAAAAATATTATAATAGAACGAATAGGGATTAATTGGAAATAAACGAAATAAGATCCACTTACTGGGAGAGGATAAGATCTTTGAATGTAGATTTTGATTGAGAATAAAAGAGGATGAGTAGCCTTGGAATTAATATGGAAATCTCTAAAATCATCCAAAATCAGAGTGGTTTGAGTATGGGTTGAAAAATGTTAGTTTTGGGGGTTTGGGATAATTAAAAACTAATTTTCAATCCACCTTAAAAATAGTGAACAATTTTCTAGGTAGGGGAACAAGGATTTACCTAACTGTGCACCAATCATTCACCTATTGTTTTAGTGGTGCACAATATCTCTTTCTAGGGTGCATGGTTCAACAAACCATGAACCATCCATGTGAAGCCCTATTATCCAGGGTTGCACGGTTTCATGGGTTGGGGAACACGGTTTGATATAACTATGCGCCAACCGTGCACGACCACCATTTCTTTAATTTTTCTAAATTTTCACCCAAAAACACCCCAAAGTAATACCCAAATTAAAATTACTCAAAATAAGAAAAAAGAGTACCTGAAATCTAGTCTGAGACAACTCCAGCAAATTTTTAGATCTTACAATATTCGCACCTAATAATAGCTCATCCTTGGGTTGCACTCCCATGATTCTATAAGATTATGATTCATAATGATTGGGAAATTGAGACCTCATATCTTCTTTATTTTCCCATGTTTCCTCCTACAAATGAACATGTTTTTATAACACACAAACTATCAGCACTTTCTTTCTCACTATGATCCAACACATGTATCATATGCTCCTAAAAGAATGCATCTACCTCAAGATCAATATCATCCACATCAATCACATGATAATGGTTGGAGTGATACCTCTATAGTTTTGATACATGGAAAACATATTGCATAGATTCTTATTTTTTGTAGAAGAGCCAATAGATACACCATTGGCACGATTCTCTCTATAACCTCCAATGGTTCGATAAACTTGGTTGCCAACTTTCCATGTCTCTTTATCCTGCAGTGACAAGGTTTTGGTGAAACCCAAATGAATACACAATCTCCCTTTTTAAAATATAGGGGTCATATCTATTTGTCAACATAAGACTTCTTCCTCAATTGAGCCATAGACATAAATTTTAGAATCAGTTGTACTTACTCTGACGTCTCCAAAATGAGACTCAGTCCCAATAACTATGACTCACCAACCTCCATCCATCATAGTGGTGATCTGCATATCGTACCATAAAGTTCCTCATATGGTTCCATCTGTATAGTTTTCTATTAATTTTTTTTATTGGAAAACTCCACTATATCCAAGTGTTTCTCCCAAGAACCACCAAAGTCAAGAACACATGCTCGGAGCATATCCTCAAGAACCTATATAGTATACTCTGACTACCTATTCATCTATGGGTGGAAATCTAAACCCAATAATACCTATTTATCTAGTCATTTTTACTAGGCCTACTAAAAGCGTGAACTAAAACATGATTCATGATATAAAACTATAGTTTTTCGTACCCCTTGAAGATGAAATATCCATCAAACATACAAATCTCTCAGCTTCTCCACTGAGAATATCTCTAGTATAGGCATGAAATTACCAACCTTAGTAATTTGATCCAAAATAAATAAAATACCATCATTATTCCTTTTAATATTCTGTAGGACCACCAAAATTTCCATTTTCACATCATCCCATTTTTATTCTAGAATGGGAAATAGCTACAAAAAACTATAGGTCATTGATGATATTCCTTTACCTTCTAACTGGTGTAGCATCATTTCATGAACCCGATTATCTCTTTTTTTATGCTCAACAACCAAAATTGTTGTCGTAGGTCTTGGTATATTTTGGTCACACCTGGATGTACCACCCACTTCAAGGCATCAAATTCTGGCATGATATTCTCTCACATACTCATAGGCATGAATACCCAATTCCTGAAATAGATGATATCATCCTCATATATGCTCTAATATGAAGTTGACTCCCCACATTCAAGGTTTCTTATCAAGGTCAGACACTTTGGATCCTCAAACTTCCTATCTTAGATTCATCTCAAAAGTCTATATGACACTGAAACTGATACCAGAGTCATCTACTCCTGAATCACCTCAACCACTATATTCATTTCGGCCAGCAAATCCAGCATATTCCACTCAACACTAGACTCTTGTATATCCTGAGTATTAGTTTTCCTGCTCAAAGAGTCATCCACACTATTTGCCTTCCCAGAAATATATGCTAGCTCAAAATGGAAAGCCTACATGTACTCAACCCATATATACTTTCAAAGATTCAAATCTCATTGTTAGAAGATATACTTCATGCTGTTGTGGTTTATATACATTGTAAACTTCTCACCCAATAGGTAATGTAGCCAACACATCAAATCACACTCCAAAATTTCTAGCTCAAGGTTGTGTATAGGGTAGTTCCATTAATGTGGCCTTAACTACTGATACTCATACACTATGACTTGATCTCATTGCATAAACAAAACTCCAAGACCTAACCCAAAAGCATCATAATACACCATATACTCCTCACATGGCCTGGGTAGGATCAAGATTGATTCTGATGTCATACTCTTCTTCAACTCCCTAATGGCCTTCTCACATACTTTTGACCAGTAATAATTTATCCCCTTTTTGGTCATTCATTAAATAATCAATTCTAAATGGTAAAATTCTTAGACAAACCTCTTATACAACAAATATAACCCTAGAAATATATGGATATTGATTACATTATTGGGATACTTCCAAGAAACCACTACTTGAACCTTATATGGGTCCACATAGACACCTTCATCCTAGATAATGTGACCTAAGAAGTGTACTTGATCAATCCAAAATTGACACTTATTTAGTTTGGTGTATAGAAGATTCTCTCTTAGTTTACTTAAGATGATGTCAATATGTTGGGAATGATCATAATGAGTCTTGGAGAAAATAAAGGTTCCATCCATAAACACCACCACAAATTGGTCTAGATATAGATGGAATATTCTTTTCATAAAGTACATAAACACTCTTGGTGAATTCATCAACCCGAATGGAATTATTAAAAAATCATATAGGCCATACCTACTTCTAAAATCTGTCCTCAGTATATCAGAAGTATGAACTCTCAGCAGGTGATATCATGATCTCAAGTCGATCTTTGAGAATACACAGGCTCCCCTCAACTTGTAATATATATCATCGATACATGGAAGGGGATACCGATTACTTACAGTCATCTTGTTCAAATTCTAATAATTAACACACAAGAGCAATCTCCAATAAAAAATCATTGAAAACAGTATTGGTAGTCTCCAAGGTGATGGAATCAGATTGATAAACTCTTTAACCTAAAACTCCTCCAGTTGAGTCTTAAGCTCTTGAAACTCTATCAGTTCCATTATATATGGTGTAATAGATATTTTTTCATCCCCATTCATGAGTTCAATAGTGAATTCCACATCTCTCTTAAGTGGCATCCCTAAGAAGTATTTAGGAAAACATCCTAAAAATCTTCCATTACTAGTGGAAAGACATCATTATTTACACCTCTATCATGAAGTGATGAACTTGAAACCTGGGTTGTGATCTCTCCTAGTTTTTGAGTAATTTTCCCTACTCGTCCAGCCTTGGAATTCCACTCTCTATAGTGAATGTCGTGGTCACCCTTAGGAGTCGTAAACGCAACTCTCCTGTAATAACACTCTATGTGGAATCCTTATGTGACTAGCTAGTTCATTCCCATAATTAGGTCAAAGTCTCACATATCAATAATATAGAGATCATAAAGAAAATGGAACTCCCCAATCTTGGGAGAACATCCCCTGCACATATAGATGTCTCTAGACTGTACTCTAAATAGTGTATCTATAGTAATTAACCCACTCACAAACTCAACCACCATGATCAAATAATTAAATTGTTTGTAGATATAAAGTAATGTGAAGAACCAGTATCAAATAATTCACTAGATAATATAGAATCTACAAGAATAGTACCTCTCACTATCGACAATACATCCTTACTATCCATAAGTACATGATACACTGCATGTATTTGTCACACCTCTCTCCCTCATGATGAATTCTAACTCCCCTGAGATATACTACTATGCTTATATGAGTGATCTTTCCCAAAATCACCATGTCCTATTATTCTATTGCCTCGGCTAGTAGAACTCCAACTGCCAGTCTGATAAGGTGTAGAAGATCCCCTTCTCACCCTCTGACTCTGTGTAGCTGTACCCTCACTAATTTTCTATCATTGTGGAATGCATAACTTATGTACATTTACCATATTATTGTAAAAATTTAACTCTATTGGGGGTTAGGGATAGTCTCTATGATAATAGCCTTGCCTACAAAACTGATGACATATCACTCTAGTAAGGTCATGTGCAACCTAACCTCCTATTTGTGTACTACATTTCCCACTTCCCTTAATAAAGTTATCATAACAGCTCTTCCTTCTCTCAGATGTTTCACCATGTGATCATTCAGGAGAAACTGTATGTCAAGTTTTGGAAGCATCTCTTAGGTTTCCCTCAACTATGATAGCCTAATCCACCACCTCAGTAAACTTCCTTAATCGAAATAGGTTGACTTGGGACTTAATCTCTCACTTAAGTCCATACTTAAAGAGCCTCTCTATAGTTCTCTCATATCCTACCAATGTTGGAGAAAAGCATTGAAGATCCATAAAACATCTGGCATAGTACATCATAGACATTCTCTCATGAGTCAACCACATAAACTCTGTAACTCTATCAGGTCTCAGAAACGTTGGGTAGAAGTTCTCCAAGAACATCTCAAAAAAGTCCTTCCATAGCATGCCACCAGCCTATCCAGTCTATACATGAATTTCCCACCAGTGATTCACTAATACCTATAGCATGTAAGTAGTTAATTTGACCCTCCATTATATAGGATACTTTAAATGGACAACTATCATCTCAATAGTCTCAACCTAAAAATCGACTCCCTCAAGTCCACCCTCTCCAGTAAAATTCGGAGGGTACTACAACTGAATCACCCTCGTTAGGCTAGCCATACTCTTCACAAAAATCCCTGGGTCTCTTTCCATGAATTACAAGATGTGATGAATGTTTTCTCGGAAATAATCCCCTACATCCTAACACGGAACAATAGGTGCCATAGGTTTCACTGCTGGTAGATCATCTCCATCGATATTCTCATGTTGTCCCCTTAACAAGTGTCATTGTGAAGGCATAAATCTATAAGTACAAATATATTCCTTAGAGATCGTAACAAAAATTTATCACATTTACGTAAGATGAATTACATAACAAGTGAAAACAAGTCTTTTCCCCAAACCTCGCCAAGCCGTCAAAACCGAGGTACCATAACTACCCTTAACCATTCTACACCTAGGTCTTGGTTATCAAAAGGTATTCTCTTTGTCAAGTTTATCATTTATACTATTTTTTATTCCATTTTTTAATCATTTTAATGCTCTTAGTTTCATATTAGTCACCATTTTCAATTCAATTTTTACATGTAAGGAAAAGCAGTTCAAGATCAACAACTTACCCAAAATCCATTTTTAATGCATTCCTAAAATAATGCATCTCACAAATAATCTAGAGTTCCTAGAATGATGCATGAATACTTAACACTTTTTACATTCTGGTACTTGATTCAAATATCATAAAACCTCAAAACATCACATCACATAACAAGTGCACCACTTGAGGTAAAATAATGTTCAACTGTAACAACAAACAGTAATAACAACAATCCCACTATGAGTACTTGGGTTTTCCCCTATACATGGGTTTTTAAATCCCATTTCTGAGTCCATAACCAAGACCCAAATCATTCTAGTCTCTTATATATATTTTCCAAAGTGTAAGAAAAAATAATAAGAAAATAAAACTTGGCTCTAATACCACTTTGTAACGTCCAGGACTAGGTTCCACATGCCAGTGCCCCAAGACAGTTGGTCACGTGACCTCAAGAGTGCCTCCCTTTTTTTCAGAGGCTACTGACTAGTAGCGAGGGTCTGTTAAGTCATTTCCGGGGAGACTATACCCTATTTTATTAGAGTAATACATGAGTAGAAATAATAAATAATAGCGGATATATATATAACCATAACTAATACCAATGTCTCAAGATAATAAAATAAGGAAACACAATATCCAACTAAAATAGAAAACATTCCTTTTTAAAGTAAGTGTCAAGAGTCTAAAATTGAAACTAAAAATAAAGACACTGACTCCCATGAGGGTTTCAATCCACACATGGTTCCCTCATCTAAGTTTCATCCCAAAATCAGCAATCTAGCCTAGGACCTTTGCCCTAATCCTATACTACAACAATAATTTCTATTCATGTACCAATCAGGTAGCCCAAGTAGGGTGAGTAAAAGTCAGTAGGACATCCCCAAAAATGTCTAAAACGAATCCGGTCAAAAATCGTTCATGTAGTTGAACTAAGAATTAAACACAATGCATCAATAAATAGTTTATAACATTATTAAATATTCTCTATTTGACCACATAAACCCATGTGTTCCCGAGGACTCTCCAACCTCAATAAATGCTTTGTAACCTACCATAGTCAGACCATCCCAAAGAGATATATCATTTTAATGTATGTGTTACCATTCTTAATACTTTAATGAATGTTTATGTTACCATTCACCATTAACATCACATAATTGAATGGTCATGTTACTATTCATAATACTTGGTCAAATATCGATGTTACCATTTACCATCTAATATAACATAATTGAATTATCTTGTTTCCATTTATAATACTTGGTCAAATTTCCATGTTACAATTTACAATTAAATATCACATTATTGAATGAGCACGTTACCATTCATAATACTTGGTCAAATGTCTATGTTACCACTTATAATTTAATATCACATAATTGAATGATCATGTTACCATTCATAATACATGGTCAAATTTCTCTGTAACCATTTTCTATATAAAATCATGTACTTTACAACATCACAATATTATACATATCTCAACAAACATGAGTTAATTCATCAATTAATTACCCATACTCGCAATTTCAATATCTCATAATTAATCTACTAGTAATTATCACATATCACAAAATCAATATCTCATAATTAATCTAACATTAATTATTTCATCTCATTCCTTCGATATCTCATAATTAATCTACCATTAATTATCTCATCTCATGACATCAATATCTCATAATTAATCTATCATTAATTATGTCATGTCATGAAATCAATATCTCATAATTAATCTGCCGTTTATTATCTAATCTCATGAAATCAAAATCTGGTAGTTAATATACCATTGATTACCTCATATCATGAAATAAATATCTCATAATTAATTCAAAAATTAATTATCTTAAAACAATTATCTCAATATCTTGAAATTAATCTGCTAATTAATTATCTAAATCAAAAATCCATAAATCCCTTAAGTAAACATCAAATTAATTATCTAATTGGTAAGCCCCAAACTCTCCTGATTAAATCCCAAATTAATCATCAATTCCCACAATAAAATCGAATTGATGAATTAGCCACATTAAATAAATCAATTTCAGAATTAAAATTTCTAAGAAAGCTAAAAATCCTAAAACATACATAAACATATCAAAATCATGACTATTGGAATTGAATATTCGACCACCTACCACAATTTTTAGAACAAATAATTCCTCATATAAATAACCAAAAATTGATCACACATAAACTTAAAATGAATCTATATATATAACCCTAAATAAAGATTAAGTAATTGAATATGATTTAGATCTAGATATAGATCCACAAGACTATATCTATATTCATAAAATCTATATCTCGATCTAGAAAAAAAGATGATTACTTATCACTAAAATAATGAGAGAAAGAAGGAGGATAAATAGGAAAATAATGGAATATGATCCACTTACCAGGAGAGGAGAAGATCTTTGATTCGGGCTTATGGTCATGAATAATGAAGGTCATATGACCTTGAAATCAATCCGGAAAGCTCGGAAATAATACAAAATCATAAGGTTATGATTGTGGGTCAAATTAGCTTAGTTTTAGGGGTTATGGGAAAGTAAAAACTAACAATAGGGCCACTTTAAATATCCTATAGGGTTTTCTGGGTAGGGGCACACCATTTTCCCTAAACATGTTCCAAATTTGCACCTATTGTTTTAGGGGTTTATAGTATCTCTTTTTAGGGTGCACAGTTTGACAAACCGTAATCCGTCCCTTTAATCCCCTACTTTCCAGGGATGGACATTTTCTATGGCTGGGGGAATGGTATTCTCTAATTGTGTGTCATCCATGCAAAAGCACTTTTTCTTCTATTATTCTAAATTTTCACCCAGACACACCCCAAAGTAAAACCCAAATGAAAAGTACAGAACAATAGGAAAAGTGTAACTAAAATCTAGTCCGTGAAAACTCCAGAAAATTTTGGGATATTACAAGTAGAACCCATTATCAATTATCCATGTTTTTTACATTTTTCTTACTTTCAAATTCATCTCAAAAATAAAAACACTTTCATATATTTTCTTCTTTCCATCTTCCTTTTCATTTCTTCCATAAGAAAATCGTACGATAGGTTTGTCATGGATATTTTGGTTTAATGACCATCCTCATCACATCTTCCACAAACTTCTTCTAGATATTTAAATTTATTTTTTGTTCAAAAGTATTTAATATCATGATTTTTTTTTCAATTTCATCATTTTTAGCATTAAGAAAGTTACTCATTATACTTTCACTACTTCTTCAAATTTTTTCAAACATTCTTCTACTTAGAGATAAGTTATGCTAAAAATTAAAATTACAATGCCCATAGATTAAAAAGAACCAATAGTAACTATCAAATCTTTATTTTATAAAGAAGTAAGATATTTCTCTATAGAAATATTATTAATGTTGATAACTTCTTCCTTCAATAAAAATCAATGGATAGAGATCAACTTTACTCCTGAGCAAGTTTTTAAGTTTTTTAGATGAAATAGGTTTCTTGCTTATTTTTTCCACCCAATATTTCCCAATAAAATTTTTGGAAAATAAAATGTTAAAAAATTTTGAGGAAACTTTATTTTGGGTTGGTGGGGACTTAACCCGATTCTTGATTTGAGCTCTATCAGCAACTTTAAAAGTCGCAGTTTTTACTTCTAAAGTTTTGTTAAAGTATTCATTCATCATCCTCAAGAAACTTATGATCTCTAGAACATTTGATTGAAACTTGTTAACTTCATCTTTCATAGCTTCCAAATTATTACAAAGATCTTCAACAGTCTTTCCCTATTAAATAACTCTTATTTTGTAACTTAAGATCTTCTAGATGAATTCTTCCTCCTACCCGATGACATCTTTTCTTAGATGAAAAACATATTCACAATAATTCTTTATTACTCTAATTTCTTTCTTGATGGATTTGAATTAATAAAGACATGTGAGAAGTTTTATTCTGATCTGATGCTCTCTTTAAGATTCTCTACCTCCTTTATCAAAATTTGAGGAGTCTTCAACTTTATCAACTTTTGAATTGAATGTTCTAAACATATTTGAACTTTAATATTTTGAGGAATTGTAGTCTATTGAGTCTAATTTATCTTTCTTACTCATAATAATCATTTTGTCTCCAATGAAATTCTTATATTTTCTTATTAATTTTCCTCTTTATAACATTTTTCCACTTCTTCCATCGGGGTTTTTCATTAGAATCTTCTTAGTAGCCTCCAAATTTCTTCTTGGGTAAATTCATATAAAAGCGTATGACTCCAGCACACTAAAAACATCTGAGAGAAAGTTTACCTTTAAACTTTTCTCTTCCTATTCAATAGTTCTTGGGTATAATAGACATGTTTTTTCATTCAATTCATCATTCTTTTTTTCTTTGGGTCACTGGGATCAACATCTTTGACATCTTGAATTTCATTTTTCTCATAGATTCAAAATCCATTTCTTATTTCATATTATTTTTGAACATTCGATATTTTTTGATTTTATAAATAATATGAAATTTATGCAGTTCATTAAGAGATAAACCATCCATATATTTTAAAGAAGAAATTTTTCAATCAAACATTTTTAAAAAATTTCTCATAAATTTCATCACAATTACCAAATCATCAAGTCCATCATTGAATCCTATAATGTTGCAAACAATTTAATTTAATCTAGTGAAGTATTCATCAATAGTTTCCTCATCACACATTCTTATGTATTCATACTTACCACGCCATATTTTTATCTTTTTTTTCATTACTTTTCTATCTCATTCGAAAACAATTTCCATCTTGTATCACATACTCTTTGATGATTTTTGACTCATCTCCTTAATATAAACATTTTATAATAAATACAAAAAGATATAATTTATATCCTTTCCATCAGCTTCATTATTTCTTTTATCTGAAAAAGTAATCGGGGCATCTTTCTAAATAAGTGGAAACCCAATTTCAATAGCATCAACAACTTCCAAGACAAGAAAAAGAATATAATGAATTATCCTATTTTTATATACATAATATGTTTTTCCAAGAAATTTAGGAATTCCTCTACTGTTGAACGAACTCATATTATACATGATAAGGATTTAGAAAGGCAACATTTACTCTGATACCAATTGAAGTTCCATAGGATCGAATAAAAACTGAAAATTGGGGGTGGTGATTCATTTGTTCTCTTTTTATATGATTTAATGATTTTAAAACTAGACCCCTGCAACATGTTAACATTCGTATCCTTGTCATCTTTTAGTCAATACTCATGCATGATAAAGTATTAAAGTAGGTAAATAAAATGATATTTACAAGTTTTGGCCTTAGTGTGTGAACTTACATCCTTTCTAGATCCACTCCTTGTGGTGTATGGAAATTCACTATTTTGAATAAGTGAATAAAACTTATTCCAACACCCATTATACACTTTCTATCTCCTGATAGGAATGATTATACTTACTCCCATTAGTTTACAAAGTTTTATTCTAAAACAATTGAGTCACAAAAAAGTAATAATGACTTTTCTCAAACTGCTACACAAAAGTTCATGGGTCTGACGAGCCTAAGTCAAATAGTCTTCAGTCTAATGAACCCAATCTGATTGAATTAGTCCAATCGACTCAATATGATTCTCCCTTTCTCAATATCCACTTCTTAAAATCTACTCAAATTCTCAATATGATCTTCCTCAGGCTGGTAGAAAAAACATGCAGGTGTTCATCCTTCTTCTGAGATCTCAATCCATAAAGAATAACGTGATAAGAATTATGCAGTGCTCTACTTTTTTCGCACATAAAAAAGGATTAAAAGTACAAATGTACTTTGTTTATATTTATATAAGACTCAGAATACAAAATAAAAGAGACTGAAAAACTTTTCCCACTTATTAAAATTCAAAAACTCTGGGATCTATACATATTTTAATTTTATGTTTGAACACTTTAACTCTTCACAGATATTCTAAAATCTTCTTCTTGAATAATATTTAAAATCATTATTCTCAGAATATATAACCTTTTTTCAATCATATGAACATTATAAGATTCAATACTATGTAACATCCTTATCATTTGTGTGATGTAACTTCCTTAGATTTAGTCTGATGTAACTTCTTAAGCTTTAGTCTGATGTAACTTCATTATGATAAAAATTCTGTATCTCACTACGATCTAACTTTCTTCCTCTTCCCATTATGATCTGACATTCTTTATCTACTTATTACGATATGACTTTCTTCCTCAACTCATTATGATGTGAACTTCTCAACTCATTATGACCAACTCCCTCAACTCAATATGACGCGCAACTTCCTCAGATCATTATGGAATTTACTTTCCGCCGCATATTTAGTCTAATTGGATTTTCTCATCAGAGTTAGTCTGATGGAATACTTATATGGATGAAATTCTCGTTAGGATTAAATTATTATTATAATATAATAATAATTATGATAGGAAGTCCACTTTGAAACTTTGATATTATTCAATCCTCATCAACTATAACTCTTATAGACATTTAAATCTAATGATATATTTCTCTTGATTCCTAGAACTAATGAAATGTTTATGAATCCTCTATTTCTTCAAAATCATTTACACATAGATTTTTCATGATTTATGAAACCTTCAAGATTGGAAAATCATTTTCTGACTAATGATTAGAAAGTATGAAAACTTTTTAACTCCTAACTTAACTTTCTTAAAACATCATCTTTTCAATAATTACAACTCCATAACTTAGAAACTTATGAATTTCTAACAAACATCGATTCTGATGAATCTTGAGCTTCATGTCGATGGATCTCAGACCAATAGTGTGTCTGAACAATAATTTCATCTTTCTGAGGACTTATACAACCATTGATTCTCAATATAAAAATAAGTGTCTTGAAAACCACTATATTAAAAATATAACTTTTCTACCCCTTTCTGTTTGGATTTTAATGTTCAGAAACTTTTAACATTCTTAAAAAACTCATTATGAAGGACCAAATTTGATCCTGAAGAACAAAAATATTCTTTTATAACAAAATATTAGCTGTAAAAAAATACCAAAAAATTGTTAAAGTAAAAAATCACAAAGGTTCTTCATAACCTTAAAAGTACAAATTCTTAACAAAAAACATAAACTAATACAATTACACACATAAAAATTGAATATTCAACTCATCACCAAAAAACTATAAAATAATAGTAAAGCCTAGGAAAAAATTCATGGTAGATTTTTGGTTTTAGTAGATAGTGAGATTCTTCACATAAAAGTCTAAAAAATATGTATCAATAAAGATTATATATTTTTATAGGAGTTTTTGATTCTCTATTTTCTTTTAAAAATATCAAGCTATGTACATAAAGATTCTCATTAACGTATCACACATCACCCAAGTTCTGGCTTTATCAATCTATTTTTATAGAGATTCATCATTATTATCCTAGATAAAAAAAATTAAAAAATATAGCTATTTAAAAATTATCATTTCCAATACATGTAGTGAGTTATTTCATGAAAAAACAAAAAACAAATTCAATGTTGGGAATAGAGTTCAATTCAACTTATTCACATGTTTCCTAGTAGAATTAAACAAGATTTTCAACATAATAAGTGCATAATAAATCCAATTTTAATCTACTATAAATGTAATAAAACATGTATTACACTTAAATGTAGTGTGAAATAAATTTTCGAAACAATATAAAATAAATGAAGAAATAAAAAAATCAAATATAGCATAAAATAAAATTTTTATAAGGTTAAAATTTTATATAAAGGTCATAATATGCATAATCATATTTTCTTAAGAATAAAGTATCATAAGACAAGAAACTATTTCTGAAAACATGAATTCTAATATATTTAAAAATAATTTTTTTAACATAAATATCAATTTACTATGTATAAACAAAAAATTTTGATCTTCATTAAAATTATTTTTATTTTGAGAAAACAAGAATCACTTGCATGAAAATGAAATACATTGTGTGTAAATATGAAATCTATCTATGTAATCATGAATCAAAATTTTCTTAAACACAACTATATAATTCATATGTATGATTTTATATATGGATAATTTATATTTCCAAATTAATAGAGTTTATAAGGTTAAATCCGAACTTTTTAAATTTAAAATAGTTTACTAAAAATACTTAATATAGATATTTGATATGTAGTTTCAATTTTTAAAAAATAAATAATAATCATGTTTGAGGAAATATATTAGATAAACATTGAATGAGGTTTTATAATTACAAAAAACATAAAGTAGTTTAAGGAACCACTCTAACAAAATTTTATTTACTTTAGACAATTTGGTGAATATAGTATGGGATATTATTGTTTTTAATTAAATATATTCAATTTTGGGACCATCTGTATAAGTTACACATTTTCAACTAGGAAAATGGAAATGTAATATAACAACTAGAGGAAACATATAGTGGATTTCATAACTATAAAATCTTTAGTCAGCCTGATATGGTGAGACATATTGAAAATTATAAAACAATTTAATCTCATCAATTGTTTTTTCACTTCTCTATGTATCTTTAGATCCATAATGAGAGGCAGTTACATGGTCATGGCCATTATTGATATATTCAAACAAATATTTAATTAAACATCGTCCATTTCAAATTTCAAATTTCAACATTGAGATGAGTCTGATATTCATGAAGTAGACATGGACTGTAAGGGACAAGATCATTTTTTTCCAGTTAAGCTCCATTCTTTGATATTATTCTATGAACCTCTCAGCCTCTGTAAATGGTATACACTTTCTTCTCCATATACGAACTGACAATATATTTTTTTGAAAAACCCTTGAACACTATTTATTTTTCATGTGAGGTGAATGAGAATTATTTGTCGAATGTTTCCATAAATGATGAAGTTTTTTTATATATTCATATACCAAAGGTTGTTCATTTTTATTTTGTATGTCAGATGAATTTTTTTTTTGAAAAAATCATTAACTATTGAAACTTTACATGGATAACCATGTAATATAAGTACATAAAAATGAGACAATCCATGTTTGTACATTTAATAATATAGACCACTATTTAATGAAGTAAATGATACAAATCAAATTAATCTGTAAAATTGAAATAAAAACAGTTATATATATACATGTAATAAAGAAATAATATTTTATAGGTAATACCTATTTGATAATTTCAAAATTAAATCCTATATTTCAAATATTTTATTATTTTTTAGACATTGAAGTTGAAAAATCCTGAAAGTATTTGAGGATAGTCTTCAGGAAGAATATTGTGAATTTTTTGAAATATTTTTATCACATTCTAACATAGATTTCATGATAAAGTTAATAACAAATCAAGATATATATCCCAATTAAAAATCATCATATCAACTTGATAATTTTGAATCGTGTATCTTATGACTTAAATAATAGATGATGTAAAAAAATAGTATGTTTTCCATAGAGATATCATTCATTCTTACCTCTAATGTATGCATCTTAAAACCCAATATATATCTTAGCTCTTAAATATTTTTGATTAAATTGAATAAATTATAGATGTTGAGACGTAACCATTATATATGGATAAAATATATATCGATAAAGATCCATCTTGAATGTAATAGTATTGTAAGATGATTAGGTCAAAATTGAATATGTTATGAAAATAAGTCCCTTATTTTATCTTTATAAACTCTACAAAAAAAGGTAAAGGATAAGAAATTTTAATAAATTATATTATAAATGCATCTTCATTAATTGAGAAAATAATTGTTTACCTCCATAGAATATATAGTGGATAAATTTTTTCTATATATTTTAGTTTTCAAGACTGAGTTTCTATAACAATATATGTATCATCATTAAGATCTTAAATATCACAAATTATGAGTAAGGTGATTTCTGATACTATTAGTAAGTTTTATTTCTATGAGTAAATTCCCCTTCATATAATTAGTTATAGATTCAAATTTGAAGTACTATTTGTAGTTAATAAATATATTATAGTTATGAATGAATAATTAAGTGACTGTATTAATCAAATATACATTGCATATTCTCTATAAAAATTTGGTTGAAAAAATAATTTAATTTATTTGATCTTGATTTAGTAAAAAATACAAGGAAATATATTTCAATTAATCAAGATGAATAAATAAATACCCAATTAATAAAAGGTATTTATATTTCCTAATATATTCCATTCTATTATTAACTTTATTTTAAGTGTAAAAAATAAAGAGTTTTTTAAATTTTTTTGGTTGAACATTAGGTGGAAATGATCTCCCAATGTGTAGATAGTTCTAACCATTGTTCATATAAGAATTAGTAGAACTTGCTTTATTTGTAGATTTATCAATCCTTCAACCCATTTATATAAAAGAAATAATTCTATTATAAATGTGTATAAAATCAAAAAAGGATTTTTCTTCATTAGTATGATCTAAAAAATAAGGGATTTGGCGTAGTTAGGAATACTATGTTGTTCCTACAGCATAATTTTACCAGTAGAACAACATAATGAAAAAGTATAAGAATTTGGTCTTTACTATTGTTTAATCCTTTCATTAAACCAAATCATATAAGAGTAATATGTACAACATTGGTGAGAATTAAAGTTATCCACGTAATATGTATTTAACAAATATTGATTGAGTCTACATATTAAAATAACAATGAGTGTAAAAAAGAAATACTATGTTTTACAGTATAGTAGGTTGAGTCTGTACCAATATATTGAATATATGATGAGTGTTATTGTTCATGTATTTTAGTACTGTTCAAGTAAAGAAAAGTTTTCTATATGAGTAATAGTAGATACATTTTCATAGAAATCATTTTGTACATCAAACATTAATTTTGAATAAATACAAAGTTATGTAAAAAATATAGTTAAGGAACATTATAGATTGACACATACTGGATTTATATGGAAATTAATTAATAAAACTCAACTAGAATTGATTTTATAAAGTAGTATATTGAGGAAAAATACTATTGGATTCCAAGGAGGGTTTCATGATACTCTTAGATATTATATATTTTTTAGAAATCATATGACTTTTGTAAGGATAGTCTTTTGATATTTTCTTGTATGAATGGATTGAAGTGTGATTTCTATCTAATATAAACTGATATATAGTTAGTTCATCCATTACTATTGAATAATAAGGTAACATTAAAAAACAAATACATAAATAAGTCAAAATATTTAAATAATTCAATATAATTTGTAGTTAGTAATGCATATTTTAAAAACAAAATAAAATTTTATTGAGTTGATAATCAAAATAATACAATATTGATGGTAACAATTATGATATATGTCATTGTGAAGTATGTATATTACAAAATAAACATACAATAGTTATGACGATAGCCAAATATGGTATTTTATTATACTGACATTAATATAATTACATACATGGTAATTATATTAATATCGCCATCACTAATGTAGTCAGATTAGTGAATGATATTTGTTTTAAATTGGATCCTACATTATAAATATTTAATAGATTATTTTATAGTAACTTGAGTTTGAAAAAAGGGGTTAGTGTTTTTTTCAAAACTAACCTAAAGGTATAAGAAACCAAATGACATTCTTGTAATGTTAACATGGGATGAGAAATATCATAAGATAGTGGTGTAGCTATAGTAGAGGTTGGATTGATAATTTCATACTCAAATATAAGTCTATTTTCCATTCAATAATGAAGGAAATAGTTGTTCGAAAATTCTATAGTTTAGAGGATTACTTATTGAAATAAAAAAATCAATTAGTAGTAGATTGGAGTAAAACTAGAAAAGAGTATTATGGATTATAAAATAAAATACTCTCAATATAAGTTGAGTTAAAACATAGAAATTTAATTGGAAATATATAGTAAAAGAGAAATCCGATCAAACCATTTACTATCAATTCTAATAATTAATTTGATATTTTATTTGTATGTAATTACCACCAAAATATGTTTTATTTATGTCATAAACATTAGTTATTTGGTTAATAGAATATAATGAATTAAAACCAATATATGAACCTATAATATATGAAGAATTTAAATAAGAATATATGTAAAAAATTATAAAAATTAATTGAAATTAAAAAATTAAATGACATAAGAAATGAATTCAGTCCAGACATAAAAGGATGTAATATTTTCCATAATCAACATCTAACACTTCCTATACTTATTACAATATTCATTTTGATAGGAAGGTAGTCATGACATATTTTTGATAGTATGAGAAGGGGTGTGTAAAGAGATATCATGCAAAAAAGTTATTAATTTTTTGGACAAGAAACGAAATCTAAGAATATGTAATAGATGTCCTTCAAACTCCATTTTCTTATTTTATAGACACTAGGTATAGAGGAAACCCTTACATGGATAGAAATTACAATAATACATGGACCTCAAACCCAGAATATATGACCCATAGTTAAAAAGACCTAACCTATTGGAGGCCCTCCCACTATCATGTCATTTCCAAACCCTAGTTCACTGATGTTTCATCTAAAACCTACCTCTCTACCCAATGCTGAGGTTCACGAGGCCCTGGGTTTTCATTGAAATTTTATTTCTACTTCTATTATTTGGTCACAAAAATTATCATCATATATCTTTATTATCTATTTACCATCATCGTACCATTTCATCCACTAGTAGAAACTAATTCAAATAGAACCGAGGGCCACAAATGATTCCCTAGAGGACCAAAATCTAAAATCATGTGATTAGTACTATTGATGCATTACCCACACCAATATAATTATTTTTTTCCATGGTAATTCTATCCCACATGTAGTTGAACATAGGTCTCTTGAATGATTATGTGGTGAAATTTCTACTCAATCAATTCCACCAATCATGTAATAGATGTCATTAAGATCAATTGAAAATAACATTAGGGACTAAATTTTATTTTTTAATTAAATGATAATATTTTGTACAAAAAAAATATTGACATAATATATATAATAATAAGAATCTATTAAATAAATTATGGAAAATGTTTATTAGTGAAGTATATGAAAATTATCTGATAAAATATTCAAAATTGATCATCATAGCCAAAGAATATATGGAGTTATTTATATAATAAGAAAATACCCATGGTACATAAAAAAGGAATTGTATAGTGATAATTGTAAATAAAAAAATTAAGATAACGAATATGAATTTCTCTAAAAATTTAAATGATGGAATATATGGTAGTATGATATTAATAAACTAAATTTACATTATACAAAAATAGAAAAATATAATTATGAATAAAGGTAATACAATGTTATCATATTGATTTAAAAATTAAAAACATTTAATTTTTTATAAATTAAAATTTAATTATAATAAATGAGTAATTTACATGTATAGAAACATAAATTTATTTAAAAAAAGTGCATTGAATTGAATGTTAATAAAGAATATTTATACAGAAAATTCATACATAATATCGAAATGAATACATTAAATTCATTAAAGAAATTGTTACAAAATATGCATAAAAATATTTTTATAGGCTGGTGGGTGAAAATGATTTTACAAGAGATGCATAGAGAATATGGAAACTGAATAAGATTGTACGGTATGATAACTATGTATATAATGTTATTATACATGAAGTTTATAAATATTAGGCACAAAGTAAATGGGATAGTATGATCAGTGTGTATAAAATATGATTACATAGGAAAAGAATATAGATTATGAACAATGTAAATAGGATAATATGATCTGGGTGTAAAAAATATGGTTATATAGAAAATATTTATAGATTATATATAAATTAAATGGGATAGTTATCATATTGGTGATATAAGGGAACTTACCTATGAAAGAAGAATGAGAACTACAACTATCATTTCTTAATGGACTCCGTGAATACTGAATTTTCTTAAGAGTTGATTGAAGAAATTATTATATGTAGAATATAGAAATATAATAGAAATTTCTAGATAAATATAAAGTAAAAAATACATCATATTTTGGATAAATTGACATGATTGTAAATTGAAAGTTCAGTATACATGTATAGAATCTAAAATTTCTATAAACTACGATTTTGTTAAACTAAAATGAATTATATTGATAGTGAAGAGATAATATAAAGGAAACTTACCTCAATAGGTCAAATGAGATTTATAGATTTCTATGTGTATTGGACTTGGTGAATATTAAATATATTTAAGATCCAATTGAAGAGATTTTAATATCTGGATTGTAAAAGTATTGCAAAAATTTTAGCGATATAGGAAAATAAAGAGCAGAGTCCCATAAAGGATGTGATAGTTAGGAAGAGATGAAACCCAACAAGTTTAGGGTTTATGGGCGTTGAACAAAAATGGATATGATAGAAATCAAACCTTTTAGGGTAACGAATAGATAGTATTTGGAGACAATTGAACTGCCTATTCACGTATATCAACCACCAAAATATAATGATAGTGTAATAAAGAAGTCATTGATAAGGGAGAGTGAATTGGAGGTGGATTACACCCAGAGTTATTAGGAATGAAAGTTGTTCTGCTAGAGTAGATAAAAGAGATTTGAATGTGAGTGAATTGAGAGGCAAGGTATTCAAGGGATAAGGGGGGAGGAAAGCTAGAGTGCGATGAAAGGGAGAAGAAGATTTGGAGTGGAGGCCGCATATGGGTATAATAGAGAGGGTGAGTGAACTAGGAAATTGGGTGAGAAGAGATTGATTTGTGGAGGGGAAAACATGACAAACTATATAGTTATGGATTAGTTTTTTTTATTATATATATATAATATAAATTTCCTTCAAATTTGTTTTTATAATAATATATTATTTAAAAAAACAACTTTTCATACCCACTTTTTTTGAAGTTATGTTGATAAATTCTCAATATTTTTTCAATGTGGGATACAATCTCGCCCCACCACCCTATTATAGGGTAAGTAGAGTTTCCTCCTATTTATATTTCTCATGTGAGACTATGATATAATTCGATGAATAAAACATGTAACAATTGGTTGATGGAGAGATAACTTAAATTAAACAAAAGTAAAAAAGGGAAAACATACTAATTAAAAAATAAAAATATATAGTTTACAATAAATATATAATTGATTTTATATTATTAAAAAATTTATCTGAGAGAAAATAATTTATAATGAATTTATACACAAGATAAATAATAAAATAATATTAAAAATTAATAGAATAATAAAATTGATCCAACCCCTTATTTAACTGTTCCGACTCATCTAACCTTGAACCATCCCCCTTTCCAATTTTATGATCTCTCATGTTCTAAGAACACTGACTATTCTTATTTTTTTCATTATATTATTAATAAAAATATAATTAATTAGGATACTAATTATCATTATTTATCAATAATAATGTTATTATTACATCATTATTATTAACTATTATTAGTTATATCATTTTTATTTAATTATTTTCAATAATTATTTATAATTTAAATATTAATTATTATCAATATTAATTTCATTATCAATTAGAATATCAATTATTATTAATTATATTTAATTATTTTATAAATTTCTTTATTATTATTATTAATTATTAGTAATTCATAATTATTATGAATTACGTTATTAGTTATTATTAATTACATTATTAATTATCAT
This sequence comes from Viscum album, assembly GCA_963277665.1. Classification (NCBI taxonomy): domain Eukaryota; kingdom Viridiplantae; phylum Streptophyta; class Magnoliopsida; order Santalales; family Viscaceae; genus Viscum; species Viscum album. The sequence goes on along the minus strand of OY728134.1, from coordinate 1,020,772,544 downwards.
ATAAATTATTATTTGTTGGACTATTAACTACATTATCAATCACATTATTAATAATTAATCATTACATCATTAACTGATATGAATTGAATAATAATTATTATTATTAATTATCAATAACATATTTATTATTTATTATATCATTAATATTAATTAACTTATTAATTAGATTATTAATTGCAATATTAATTACATGATTAGTTTTTTGAAATGAATTATTATTGATAATGGATTATTATTAATCATGTATTATTAATAACATATTTTTATAATGCCGAAAAAGAGGAATTCAAATCCCTTGTTAAAAATTATTAAAGTGATTGAAATACCCCTCCAGCATAAAAGGTTTCTATGTGATTTCATAATTAATTGTATTATTAATTAAATTACTAATCACCTTAATAATTATTAATTTTATTATTATTGATCAATTATTAATAAAATAATTATTAGTAATATTAATTATTTATTAGATCATTATATTTACAATAATTATTAATTAAATCATTATTGCTAATTACATTGTTATTATTAAGTATTAATTATTACTAATTAGATAATTAATTACATTATTACTTATATTTATATACATTATTAATTAAAATATTTATTATTAATAATTACATTTTTATTATTAATTTATTATTATTATTACAAATTCTAAATAATTTTATTAATATAATAGAAAATATAAATATAGTTAAATGCTATTAAAATTTTAATTATTCTTAAAAGGAGTCCAAGCTGATGGGGATCATCACCAAATTATTCCACATTGTTAAAACTTGGAATATTGACTAATATTTGAATGGTTTCCCACCACCCTTTCCATTCACTACCTATAAAAGATGAGTCTTAACTCCTTACAACTTACAAACTTGAATCCAAAAGATGATAAAAATAGGTTGGTTTTTACCTTATTATTTCATGTTTTATTATTTATCTCTCTCACCATTACTCATATTTTTTATAAACTATAATTTACCAATTATATATTATAATTTCAAAACACGTTATTGAAAAAATTCCTTAAAGGTAAAAGGTTGTTCTATCATGTAATGTAATACTTTAATGACTATAATTGGGTTTTTAATATAATAATTTTATGAAATCTAGGTTGTGATTTTAAATTTTATATATATATATATGTGTGTGTGTGTGTGTGTGTGTATGTATATATATATATATATATATATATCAATCGAAGTAATTATGTAATTTATTGTATTTTTATTCAATATAAAATTTGAATTTGTGCTACTATGAAATTATAATAAAAGTTTTTTCTTTTCTAGTTATCATCATGTAAGATCTCGTTAAACTAAAATTCATTACTCTTATTTTTTTCAGAGTTATTTAAATAAAATAGATAAAATAAGTTTAAATACCTCTAAAATCCATGGATATCACTAAAAAAAATAAAATAAAATAATTTATAATCTACTCCAAATAAAGAAAAACATGGAGAATCCTATAAAAACTTGTAGACGAGGGGTTAAAATGCCAATATCATACAAAAGGGATCTAAAATTCTATTAAATAATAAGAATATTTTTTATAATTGTCATCAGGTCACGTATAATTAAACTAAGTTTCATCACTCTCGATATTAGTGAAAGTAATTACATGTCATGGATAAAAAATGTGGAAATACATCTAAAATCCATGGATCTCATAAAAATGATCCAAGAAAATAATATTTAATCCCATAAAAATAAATAAAAAATGGTCATAATCTAAAAAAGACACTTATATATGTGTATACAATGTGAATATCTTATAAAAAGATATCCAAGATAGCATTGGAAGAGTTTTGAGGAATGATATGATCATTAAAGGAAGTTTTTCTTCTTATTACCCAAGGTGAATGGAATGTGTCACACTTCCAAAATTGTAAAAGGTTTAGTGAGAATACCTTTTCCATGTATCATATTGAATCTAAATTGAATTATTTATTTCTTAAAGCAAAAATATTTATATGATTTAAATGGAATATACTAATTTGGTTTCATCTCACAAAATATTTCAACAACAATATCATTTATGAGGATATGAAAAATTATGAACTCGTATCAACATTAATTATTTTAGCAAATAATAATTATATTTATAAATAAAAATCATTAATCTTATCCCACTAGTTCAATAATATCATCTCCCTTAGAAAATACTACCATTCGTGAAGATAATAATGGACAAGGGTGAAACAAGGGACATGGTAATCAACATAAACAAGGTGGCAGGGATAACCAAGGACATGACTATCGTTAGAGGCACAATAGAAATATTTATCCTAATAAAAGAAATATTGGCTCAAGAATTCAATGGAATCATGAGAATTATTGTTATAGATTTGATTCTAGGGTACATTGGCTATGATTCTTCCAAAACCTAATGAACCATTAAAAATAACAGAATTCATCTCTTAAAGAGTATAAATGTGAAGAAAATTTCATTGAGATATACTATATAGGGAAAGAAAGGATGGGAATTTCACTAAGAATCGGGAGCCTTTAAATAGTGATTCTATGTACCTTGAGGTGAGTGATTTCACGTGTGATTTTTGAAAGATGATATCTAGTAGTCTAAATGTTTTTCCAAGATTTTTTATGAGATATTTTTATTTCACTTAAAATAATGTGAATGTTTGTGAATTATATTCTCTAATGTTTAAATTTTATTAAATTATTATTACTATCATTATGAAATTTTTTTACTATGAAGCGCTAAAATGGAATTAAAAACTAGAAGTCTTGTCAGGGATATTTTATTTTTCAAAAATTTCATAAAACATAAAATTCATAAAAATAAAAATAAAAATCTAATATAAAATCAATATATTTTTTAAAATAGTATATCATGTTTTCTAGAACTAGTTGAAGGGATAAGTTTTTTTTACTTAATAAGAAAAAAAATATTTATAAAAGTTTCTTTTATTCCCTAAAGACCAAGAGGAACTTATTGAGATATAATGATATATACTAACATGGGTATAATAATTTACATGTAACCATGGGGAATGGAAAATAAATACACCTTACCATTAATAAATCGGGTTAGAATATTGAATTATAAAAACTAAAAAATTTAGCATCTAGATAACATTATAATTATATAAATGTGATCCAAAAACATATGGTAATAAATAAATTAACTATAACATGTGAATTTATGGAATGATCTCTTGTACCTTGATGATCCCACTCTTAATCCAGAACTAACTTATGAAACCTCAAAAAATGGAATAATCCTCTTAAAAGTTATAAAACTGAAATATATCATGAATATATTATATATAAATTAAGAAGTTTCATATACTATATATGCACACAATCATATAATAAAATCCTCAACTCAATCCTAAAATGGAACAAAGAAAAATGAAAAAAACAAGCATACATAGAACAATAAGAATTTATGCGGTTCAAAACAAGTCCTATAATATAGGAAACACTGGAACATAATATAACAATAGAAACCACACTCAGTTAAAAGTTAAAATGATAAGTAAACTAATCAGGATAAAACACGATAAACTTTACAATCAATAAAAATAAAAATAATGGTGTGCTACAATAGTTATTGTACAAGTCACCCCACTCTTCTATTTATAAGTAAATTCTGTAGACCCTATCTAATTCCATTGATTCCATCACTTATCAATATTTATAAGCAAACATATCTCACTTTAGGAAGCATCCAATCACCTGATGAAATAATTTAATTCAACTTTGATTATGGAGAATGGTGTATACATCAAGAACTCATCCTCTCACACAACTTCCAGAATGTTTCTACTACCACATCTAGACCTAGGTTCTAGGGTCACTACGATAACACACCGATATTTTTATAAAATATTTCTCATTAAATAACTTTACTTATTCAATAGATTTTCTTTAACTCAACATCTAGTTTAAATGAATCAAATAAAATTAATAAAATATTAAGTGTCTTTTATTTTCTAGCCATTATATTAGTGAGAATTAATATTAATAACTAAATTAAAAAAAAATATTTGGATTATTCAAAAAATGAATTCATTAGTTATTAAATAATTATAATTTAAATTAAAATTACTTTATAATAAATTTGTTTTATTCTGAAAAATAATTAAATGAATATGAATGAATTCTATATCAATATTTTAAAATTAATCTTTATTAGTGATTGATTTTAATGAAATTTATATATTATTTAATTGTAAAAAAGTTTTAAACATTCAAAAAATATTCTTCTGAGCTTATGATAAGATTAAATAAATTTTGATGCATAAAAATGAATATATGGGCATCAAACATTGAATTGTTCTTGTGGCGTGGGGTTTTTTAGAAAATTGGACTCTTCAAGCATCATAGATGTGGTCGGTGATGGATATCGATGGAGAGGGTGCTTTAGGATTTGACAGACTGGTTTGAAATCTTCATAGGCAAACACTTTGGTGGCACAGTACCGTGGGTCAAATTTCCAATTGGCTCAATGATGAGTGGGAGATGGGGCATAGAATTATGTAGGAGGCTGTAACGGTGGTCAGTGTTGGATGGTGCAGTCGAGAAAATGCAGTGGGTCACATTATGGAATTCTCGAAAATCAATCTTGATGGAGTGGGCACTTCAATATTTAAAAGACATGTTTGAAAGTAGCAAAAAAAGGGCCAGATATTGAGTTGAAGACCTAGATAAGGACATATCAAGCAGAAACTATAATAAATGATCTCATATTTGGATGTTTCAGAGGGTATGTCTTTTCCATTGGTACCAGACCCATGAAATTATTCATTGGAATTGTTTTCTGAGTAGCTTTGTAGGTTTATCACTTTGGAGATAGAGATGTTACCATTAACTGGGTGGGGATTGATTTTGAGTGTTTGGAATTTGGGCCTAAAATGGAAATGTATTATGGATTCTCACCTCTGAGTCTATGGACAATGTAATGGAAACCCCACAACATTTAAAAGAGAATTATAAAAAATTAATAAAAAATAAGGTCTTCGGGCATTCACAAAGGAAAATTAAAAATAAGTTATTAGGCCATAATCTTTCATTAAAATTAATATTGGATTAATGAAATTATACCCCTAAAACTTAAGGATAAAAATTATGTTAATTTATGGACATTTTTCAATGAAATTGAATTGTGTGTCATTATATTCAAAGAAAGAGAGAAAATGTCACAGTCTTATTTGTAATAAGTATAATATTTTTAATATGAGTTTAACCAAAAGATATGCTAGACTATGAATAATATATAGAAAGATAAAAGATTTATCATCATCATGGTCATTTTTTTATCATTTTTAGGAATTATATGGTTACCCTAAATTATTACATAACAATAATGAAGTAATAATTCAATTAACAGAAAAACAAAATAAATGATATTAAAAATATTAAAAGTGATATAATTTGATAAATTTAAGGTGATCCACAAATTGTAAAAACTAAAATGAAAATTTTTAGGATATAAGAAAATATTTTTTTTGAATTTTACTTATTTTATTGATGTTTTTAAAATTCAATTTAGTGAACAGTATTAAAATTGTCAAAAATGATATTTTATTGGATTAATATTTTTAAAAAGTTATTTAAATATCATAAAAATATTTTAAAAATAAAACTCTATTTTGATATCATCTAAAATTTCATGATTTGTCTATTTATGGTCCAATTTACCCCATATAAGTAAACATTAAACATTTTAATGTTGAAAATCTTGATACCATTGTTAAAGGTGAAATAGGTTAACCAAGGGTTAATCAAAATGGCAAGGTCTAAAATAATACCAAAATTTGTCTAAAATATATTTTTTGATGGGATTACCAACTTATATTATCTTATCTTCTAATAAATTTCCATTTTTTTATTTCAATAGAAAATTAATTAATTCTAATTTTAATATATTGATAAATTCCGAAATTTCCCCTCACCTCAATTATAAAAGGAAAACACCTCCCTCATTTGTTTACACAACTTTAATCCCTTTGTATTGATCATACCCATACAAAATATCATTAAAACCCCTTAGAAACATTATATAGGTGCTTTTCTTCTCAAAAGACCAACCATAGATCCTTCTCGAGGAGATCCAAATGAGGCATTTCAAAGAATATGTGATCACTCTAACTGATAAATTTATTTTTATTCTCCTCCTTACCTCATATAAATATATGATGTTTATTAAAAAATAACAACTTTAATATCCTCAAAAAATCTTAATTTTATAATGGTTATTAAAACCCCATTATACACCCACTTTCCCATTAAACAATAAGTGAAATTATCGCTCGTGTGTACATATGCCAAATCATATCCATGTAGTGATACAATTCATTTTTCATCACCATCTTTTATAGATAATAATTATAATGGGTTTAATTTTTATATATGATATGTATAAAATTATTATTCTTCTAGATTTATAATATCTTGTATACCTTTTTATCATCTAATATTTTGGGTAATGATAACGTCATTCATGTTTATGTGTGGACTACACTACTATAAAACACACCTATAGTAGTGCTGGCATTTATCAACGCTAGAATTGTTTTTGATAAAATTCATCTTTATCAGTGCTAAAATAAGAAGTGATAATGATATCCATTTAACAGCTATTTTTTAGAGCTGATTAAAGGTACCCTTTATCAGTGCATTTTTTAGCACTGATAAAAGTTTCCCTTTATCAGTTCTTTTTTAGAACTGATAAAGGTCCAAAATAAAATGAAAAATTAAACAAATAAAAATAAAAGGATTAAATTAAGAAAAATATAAAAAAAAATTATTCATTAAATAATTATTGTTAAAAATGAATAAATTTAATATACATATATATATATATATATTATAAATATTAATAAATATTATATATTAAATATAGATATATAAAATGAATATGCATAATATATATATATAATGTTAATTAAAAACATATTATTACCGTAATCATTTTTAATGTTGTTTGATTTTTAAATTTAACCTATATCAAACGTCATGTGCTGCATTTATTTCACGTATATATATATATGTGTGTGTGTGTGTGTGTGTTAATGTGTTTTTATACAAAAAGGAATACACAAATATATTTATGCCATATATAGAAACAATACACCTAATATTTATGTAATTTATTGAAATTTTAGTATATTTTAGAATTTCATTATAACATGATACATTTAATATATATTATGTTTCTAATCAATCAATATTTTTTAAATACTATAGTTGGGGTATTCATTTTTAATGTTTTTTATTTTTTATTTTATTTTTAAATTTGATCATTTTCTATTATTTATTTATATTTATTTGTTTAATATATTTTCATATTTTCAATATGTATTCATCCACTTCAATATATATATATATATTGATATTTTTTTAATAACTTATATTTAATTAATAAAACTTATCCATTTTTTCAACATTTTTAAAGTGTACTCATTTTGAATTATTCAATTTCACTCATTTTTTAAATCCATTTATTTAAGATTATATATCCATTAATAATGTTAAAATATATTTGTAAATAAATATATCTATAAATGTATATTTTCTATATTTATAATTATTATAAATAAAAAAAATATTATTATTTAAATAAGTATTTATATAATTATAAATATATATATTTAAATTATTATAATATTATAATAAATTTATTTAAATAATTATAAAATTATAAAAAAGTTATTTAAATAATTATAAACTTATAATAACTTTTTTTAAATAATTATAATTATAAAACTTTTATCAGCACTAAAAAATATTGTTAAAACAGAAATATATCAGCATTAAAATTTTCACACTGATAAACATGACTTTTAACATTGCATTTTTTGCGATGATAAAGCTCAAGATTTATCAACACTAAAAAAAGAACTGATAAATATTCATTTTATCAGTGCTTATAAATTTAGTGCTGATAAAAGGGATCATTATGAGCACATTTCTGAAAGCTTTGTTAAATGTGTCCCTAATATATTTAAAGAACCCTAACCATTACTTAGTCACTCATGATTCTCAAGATCTCATGGAACTCCTCTGTTGTTGGCATGACTCCTCTATATTCCCTCAGATTAATCGAGGCTAGAATCCAATGAATGATATTTTCTACTCTTCCTCTATCATTTTTTGATATTTTGGGTTCCGCATTTTTCATTTTCTCACTGTTCATAAACATTACGAATCCTACATCTCTTCTCACCACTATTAAAATACAACTACTATGGTTCTATTTAATATTTTTTCCCCTTTCATATGTATTTGAGTGTCCATACCATTTGTCCCTAGAGACACACACAGATGGTTTACTCTCCTCTCAACATCAACAAGGAGACCTCTCAGCCCCCCTCGGTTTTCTCATCATTTGAACAATACAGGGTTCCAAAATCTAGGTATTTTCTAAAATTGAATTCATATTATATAATATATCATAGATTCTAAAAGATTAATTGTGAGGATTTTAAGTAATATTGGATACAATTTGTGGCCCTCATTTATGGGTGATGAACATATAGGGACCAAGGTAACTGTAAAAATCATTAAAACATGTTTTGTGGAATTTAGTTATTCATGTAAATTATTAAACGATGAAATGGGTTTTTATATTTATGATTTTGATGAATAGTTATTTATTCAATTCCAAAAAATATTGAATTAATTAGGCATGTTCCAAAAATTATTTTAGTGATCCATGTTGTGAGAGTTTTATTTTTTTTAATTAATTCAAGATTGTTATTAAACATTAACCATGGGTTATAAATAGTGATGGGGAATTTATTTGTGGAGAAAGGTATGCTCAAAAAAGTTTTTTAGAAAATTCATATATTGGATAGAGTTGAGAAATAATTGGGTAAATAGACTTAGAAATACACAACAACATATAAAGAGTTTATTTCCAAAATGTAAGTGAGTTATCCATGGTGGTGAAGTTAATCAAGAAAACTATGAGATGTGATTTATTAATAAATTTACTAATCAAAATATAAAGATAATTAATTAATAGGATAAAAAAATAATTTGAAAAGTCATCTAGCATGGTGAATAACTGTAGATAGAACAAAAGTTGATTAAAATAATCTTTTGATGGTTTGGATATTTATGTTCTATAAGTCATGTAATATTTTATCCATTTCCAAAATGTACAAAACATAGATATAATATTTTATGATATCCTTGAATCATAAATATAAATTTATACTTATATATACTTTTATCAATGGCTGCAACATATGATCAACATAGGTTTTTACGGCGTATTAAATATATGATATTGCATGAATGAATTTTGATACTTATCCCAAATGGTTTCTCATCAACTATAAATTATAAGAAGCATCATATATGGCTTGAAACATTTGTTCAAACACTCAATGAAAGAAGTACTCTCACATGATGAAATTATCAGTTTCCATGATATGGAGGTAGATTCTCAAGTCACTCTTTATCAAATTTAGAGTCCCTATAAAGGGATAAAATCCCTCTATTTTAATTAACCCTTTGATTTATTCCATAGCCAAACCTCTCTACTTCATTGATCTATATTTATCACTAGGTTAAGGCACTAGCACTTCTTTGGTGATGGAGGGTCCTCAAGAATATTTTTGTGATTTCTGGCTAGTGTAATCTCCTCTATGGGTAGAATAATTTTGTTTGGGGATACCTCTCTCCGATATTATATTTTACAACTAATAAAATCATTAGCATTAGTAAATTAAGACATTACTAGTTGTAATTGTAGATATACTTCAAGACATGTGGTATAATTTTCAATGACGGGAAGTATATATGATTCCTCTAAGATTTTACAGTAATATATCATAATAATAAATTTAATATTTCATTGAATATATTAATTTCATTTATAAGAGTAAAAAAATTATAGAAAAATATAGAGTATAAGTTGAAAAATTCACCATTTAAAGGGATGTATGTTATTGGAGGGATCTTGTGGTGGATTAAAAAAATATCTAAAATTGGAAGGTAAGAAATCCTTGAGTAGATAGAAGTGATGTCCAATATAGGTTGGGTGAGATTCAATTCTTCAAGACCGTTAGAGTGGAGGTATTCAAATTCCTCTTCAACCAAGGAGACTTTTGAGTGATTCCATTAGTGTAGGTTCCTTGGAAATATTACTCCTTAGATTCTTGATTGTCTTCCATCTATTGATTATGGATTGGACTCCCTCTTCCAAAATAGCCTTCCACCCATAATTGTTGTTCCAAAGTTAATTGATGACATACCTCCCGAACTGTGATGGGAGGAAGGATAGTTTGAAAGAGGGAATGAGTGACCTCAAATCCTTCATCAAGAGATGGAAGGAAACAAAGAGTTTTATTATGGATTAAATAAAGGGAGTTAATGTTTGTTTACTGTTGTATTGAAGTATTATATCTCTATTAAAGATAGTAACAATTTTCATGCAGGATTCAAACAATTGTGGAATTTTATGCATAAAGTGTATTGAATTTTTGTTATTCAAGACAAATTAAATTTTTGACTACTCGTGCAGAAAATGTATTTTAAACATGATGATGCTTCCAAACCTGAGCAACAACAAACTATTGATGATTAAACTCTGGATTTATTAGTAAATTAATAACAAGTTGATGAAAAAAAATGAAAAAAAAGAATGACATAGCATCATAGTTTTGAATAAAATTATCAAGGAAAGAAGTCAAGTTATAAAATTTGAGGTTGGTTTGAATCAACACAGCCAACCTATTGACCCCAACAAGTCAACATTCATTAGATAGTATAGGGTTAAAACTAGGATGAATGTGCCAATTGATATTGACAAATAGAACCATGTATAACCTGTAATGAAGGAAATTATTTAGAAAGATATAATGGTAATGTTACAATATAAATTATCTTTTTTACTAAAAAAATATAATGAAATGTTGATTTAGTTTTCCTTATTCCTTGCATACTTAGTTTATTTTATAATATTTCCATAATAATTTTGTCTTAATGGCCTATGTAAAATCCCATAGAGGATTTCAGACTATTCTTATGAAGTTGAATCTTATGGATGTTGAGGGGAAAATATAGACCCACCCAACACTTAGTTATACACACATTATAAATTAGAAATCATGGATTGCTTTCAATAATCATCGTAATGAGAAATCATTTCAGGTGCATTGCAGTCGAATATATATTATTTGACATTATTTATTTTATCCAATTTGATTCAAAATTCTTAATTTGTGAAACAGAAAAAGTGTTTTGAAAATAAAGAATGTGCATCAAAACTATCATACCCCTATCACAAAAGAAAAATAGAGTACACTTCATTATAGAAGTAATTGGTATGTGTTTTTAATTGAAAAAAAAGTTTGATTGTGCGATATGAAACAAAATGTGTTCCATTGTTTATATATAGATTGATTAATCAAAAAATATGAAACAACTTCCATCCCACGTCATGTTCTATGGAAGGAGGCTTGTGTAAAAAATGACGGTATATTAGTTGATGAAAACACAAAAGAAGAATGGGAAGCATGTGTAAGTATATATAATTTTAATTCGTTATGATTTATAACAATATTGAATAAGAATAAATTTCTTTATATTATTTTATACAATTTAGGCACAAGAATCGGTAATGGTTATACCAGATGAAAAGGTACTTTCAGTAGCTTTGAAGCGGCATGGAAAATATGGTCGGGTTAGATGATTAGCATTTGGATTCTCTCCTCAAACATATTTTGAAATGATAAAACCATATGAAGATACATATAAAATAATGAGACAAATATAGACACAAATAGACTCACTGTAAGATATTATTCTTTAGTCTAGTTTGGAAGACCAATGTATAATAAAGGATCAAGGAAAACCGGTGGTGGAGAAAATATCCACACATGAACCAAATGATCCCACTAGATTGAAGCCAGTCATTCCACACAACTGTATACCTTACCCAATGTAATCAATTTTTTCATTACTCATTCCCCTAAATGTGAATCGAACAACTTCAGAAAACTTTATATTACTAAAATTCTGCAGGGTACAGTTGTATGTTATTTTTATCTATCAACACCCAAATACCACCATGTTGTGATGGGTACAGTGTTTAATATCCCAGGAGACTCGCTACACAATCAACCCCACCCAAAAAATCACATGAGAGTGGGGATTGAGGTATCTTATGAGCCGACTGCTGAGTTTTCGGTTCCACTTGATGGTCCCAATATTACAATAGTCGAAGCGGCTATTGGAGCTTTCATAGCATGGCCGTCTAATATTATAAAGATACATGATTTATGTCCTTAAAAAAATCATATGAAAAAAATTTTAATAGTTGGTGATAAAATTACTGAGTTGAAGTATGATAAAACATATGGCTAAAGTGGTGGAGAAAGTAAAGGTTGAATCAAGAAAATCTAGTGAATCGACAAGCAAACAAAATGACATTCTGAGAGTACCTTCTCATCACCTATTCTAGAGAAATATTTATTATCATTAAAACATAATTCAAAGACCAAATTTAAAGATAAAACTATATCTTATATTGAATATGAAGAAGAAATATATGGATATTCCTTTATAGATAGAAATGTTCTCAATACTCTAAATGAGATTCTCAAGCATGAATGTTTGATAATATCATTTGTCAATACATACATAAGGTACATTTTCATAATACATTTGTCCAAATAGTGAGCTAAATATGTTTATTAAAGTTAATAAATATTCATATTTTTTATGGGAATTTATATTGAAACTATATAAGGGGAGGATCATGCGAAGAACGATTTTGATTCATTAATCCTTCTATTATTTCTATGCCAGAAATTAAATTAAATGAGAAAGAAATTAACAAGAAAAAAGGTCATGTTACTTAAACTGTTTAAAAGAAAACATTAGACAATATACATGTTTTGATCCCTACACATAAAGGGTAAAAATATACCATCTAATCACAAAAAATATATTTTTAGTTTTTTTATTACATAATTGTTTTTGTAGGAAGCACTGGTTGCAGATAGTAGTAAACATAGACACCCTTATTATTTATTTTTTTTATTCAATGCATATATTTCCAACCAACCGAGCATATATGATGTGTATTCTGAATATTTAATACACTACAATCAAAATTATATAGATAAACTTTGAATTATATGTTAGATCTGTATTTTAATGAGAATTTTGTTATGATAGGGCGGTTGTTAAATGAAGGCTAGATCATGGCATGAATTTAGTGTCTAAAAATCTAAAGCCTGTTAATTACTACAAATGGAAACAAATTACGGTATATATAGAAATAATTAACTATTAAAACACGTAAAAATATTTTACTTATTTTGGTCAATGTTTTTATAGTTTTTGAAAAAATATAATAAAATTGATTGTGGATATTATTTTTTAAAAATTGTGAGAGAAATCATAAAGCATGAAAAGTCCAGCATCCCTCAATATGTAATTTTCAAAGTTAATTAAAATTTCATTAAATATATTTCATAATAATTTTTTTGTCTATATTTTCTCAGTAATATCAAAAATTTTGATAAAAGAGATACTCAAAATAAGAAATCAATTTTTTTAGAGATGAGTGGGCAGCGTAATTTTGTTCAGAATATATGCTGACAACAAATTTAAGTGATTAAAAGCTATGTTTGGGGTCTAATATGAGTTATGACTTTCTAATGATATTTTTGGTGTAAAGCATTAGTGTCAAAATTATTATATATTATTTTTTATCACTTTATCAAGGAGAAGTGTTATGGAGAAAATCAATTGTTTTAGAAACGATGACCTATAAACAATAAAATTGTCGGTAAATCCCAGAGGTGGAGGTGGATGCAGAGTCAGAGTAAGATACTAACATGGAGGAGGAGGTTGAGGTGAAGACCGAGGTGGAGACCGAGATGGAGGAGGATAACAATCACTAACATGCAAACAATAAAAATTTTGGTCAATGAAGTAGAATAAGTATCATACCATGATTTTGTTGAGAATATTTTTTTAAAAGTCCACACAACACGTGTCACATAAGATAATCTCCATTGAACATATTTCCAGTTTAAATGACATTTTTGTAAAAAAACACATGTGGTGTAACCAAAACATAGAAAACGAATTCAGATTGTTTCGGTGCTTTAGTAAAATGATCCATACATCATTTGTGACATGTAGGGATCACCCAAACCTCAATCCAACACACAGTATGACTGGTATGACTCCAAATTTCGGTTATTAGTTTAAAATTGATATTTTAATAAAAAACGTTAACTCATTGAAAACCAAGAAAACATACTTGAATTGTATTAAAAATTTGGGAAAATGGTTCATAATTCATCTATGATATGTATGAATCAGTCTCATGTAAAACCCACACACGATACCACATGTATGTCTCAAAGTGCATGTTTCCAGTTTAAAATGATATTTTAGTAAAAAATACATGTGGCATACTCAAAACTGAGGAAACATATTTATATTTTTTTTATACTTTAGTAAAATGATTCATGAGTCATTTGGGACATGTATAATTTAGCCACGCCTAAACTTGATGCACGATGTGATTGGTATGACTCCATGTTCATCTTTTTTATTCAAAATTTACATTAATTTTAGTGAAAAAGACAACTGACATACTCAAAACTAAGCAAACGCATTAGGATTGTTTTTTTTTACTTTAGGTCAATGATCCATACATCATTTTTGTCATGTAGGGATCATCCCCACCTCAATATGATGTAATGTGTGACTGATATGACACCAAGTGAATATTTTTATTCAAAACTAACATTAATTTTAATCAAAAAACAATTGACATACTCAAAACCAAGAAAACGCATTCTGATTGTTTTAGTACTTTATGAAAATGATCCATAATTCATTTTTGACATGTAGGAATATGTCACACCTCAATTTTACTCATGGTGTGACTGGTATGAATCTAAGTTCACCTTTTTATTCAATATTTACATTAATTTTATTAAAAAACAATTCAAATGCTCTATAATAGTTTTTTATGTTTCTTGTATTTGTGTTAGAAATTTTCCTTCATTTAAATTCAGTATTTCTATCTTATTTTGGAAGTTTTTGTTGTTTTTTAAACTAATGTAGTGTGTTATTGCAGCACACTGCACCTGGCGTCTGGTGATGCAGTTTGTTATAGAATTACACTGGAGTTTTCACTATTATTAGCACTACTAAATACACTACTAATTATACACTTTATAAGCACTTTTAAAAGTGCTGATAATAGATACATTTATTTGTGCTTATACGAGCACTACTAAAGTTTTTCTTTATCAGAATATTAAAAAGTGTTGATAAATCATACTTTTATCATCACAAATAAAAATGCTAATAAATCGTACTTTTATCAGCATGTTTAAATGTGCTGATAAGAGACACCATTTCTCAGCTGTTTTTAGAGTGCTGATAAAAGATATATTTATCAGTTCTAAATAAAAACGTTGATAAATTGGGTCTTTTATTAGTTCTTTTAAAAGCACCGATAAAAGTAAGAATTATCAGTGCTTTTATTTGTGCTGATAAATATACCCTTTATCAGTGTTTTTTTAGCACTGATAAAATCCATAGATATTTAAAAACTCGATGGTTTTCCGTTCTTTTCCAGCGCTGATAAAGGTTGATTATGTCACTCTTAAAGGCATGTTTTGTAGTAGTGCTACCACCACCACGAAGTGATGTGGTTCGTTTTTCATTTTGATTTTAATTTTATGGTAAGGAGGATAGATATTATGAATATATACTAAATAAATAATATAATAATGATTCTAGACGGTGAATTGCTCTTTACCTTTCTTGAATTATATCTATAAAAAAGTGAAAACAACATTCATACGTGCATACGACCTACCGTCTCCATGAATGGTGTAAATCATTTTTATATCTAATTTTTATATAAGATTAAAAATATGAATATAAGTAATATATATTATTTTTTACCATTATTAAAATTTTATAAATTATGACACCATGATAAATGTATAAGGACCAAGACTTCCAAACCAAAACATGCTTGGAAAATGATGAAATTATCACCAAGAACATTGATTTTAGTAAAAAAAATATTAATAAATGGGTAGTAAGATGTTATAAATAAATTATAAATTGAACTGAAGATATATGGTTATGGAATATATTTATAATAAATTAATATTTATTATATAGGAGGTTTGAACATGAGTAAGGAAAATCAATACTTAAGGTGAGGGTTTATTTCACAATCTTATTATTATTCGAGATTATTTATATTTAATTATCCACTATGGAATATTTCAATTACATGATCATGTTTTATAAAAAAATTCCAAATGGTTTTTACGATTTTCTTATAATAATTTCAAATCAAGTTTACCCATGTTTGAATTTCTTTTACAAAATTGTTTGAATGGAATCTTTTTTCATTTTCTAAAAAAGGTTATTTGTAACTTTTCAGACAAAAACACGAAAGGAAGGTTTTTTAACTTAAATATTATGATCAGGTTTTCTTATTATCATAACAAATTAATTATTTGAAGCATCCTATACAATATTACAAGGTTATTTTAAAAGAAATTGTTTTCCTTCGTAATTTCATAGATTTTAAGAAAATTCAAAATGGAAAGGATATTTTTCTCAAGAATTATTTCAAGTGATCTTTAAAAATTCATTTCTCATATAAGATAACATTATTTAATGTAACATATGAATTAATGGGTATGTGATCCAAATATTCCAATTATATTCTATCTCTAGTTGGTTTATGTTTATGGTGGATTGATATTTATGAAACCTACTTCTTTTCACTGGTTATTCTATGATGAAAGGATTATGAAACCCAATTGTTTTCATGGGTTGTAATATGATGAATGATTTATGTTTTTTTGGAACACATGTGTATTATTTTCATTATGTGGTGGGTGGAGACTATATCTCCCTCCAATACATTGGGTAATGTCACGACCCGTCCTCGGGGCCCGTGTCGTGACTACCCCAAGTCCGCCTTCCATAGGCCAGGGGCTGGCGACTAGCACCAAGGTGTAAATCCCAACAGAAAGGGGAAGGCATTGCCTTTATAAAGTAAACAAACACCACAGAGTAAGCCAGAAGAAGTAAACACTAAGTAAAACTGGGTACAAAAGTAAGTGTGGAAAGTAAATGGTCCAGAATACAAACCCAAACTGAAAGTAAAGTACAACTGGAAAGAAAGTACAACAACTAAAAGTAAAGCAGCAACGTCGAGCCATCCACTAGAAGTCCCACCTGAAGGGTGGGTACAGATAGCCACCTCAGTTCCTAGGGTGTAGCTGTCCGCTCCATGTACGTCTCGCCCAGTGGTCCACCTCCAGGTATCGACTGCTCGACTAGCCTCTACCACGATCAGCAATGTCCGTCATCTGTATCAAACACAACGTAGTGTGGGCATAGCCCATGCAGGGGTGAGTATACGCTACTCAGTAGGGACCCCAAGACCCCCAATGGTCTCCCAGAATCCACAAAGGATAATCCACAAAAGAGAGATACAATCACGATGTAACAACCAACACTAATTAGGTATATATGTCCATACATATACCTAAGTCAGCAATTCCAGTTCGGCTCCAACACTCGATCCCAAGTTCGATCACGTCCACACAGGATAGTACAACCCAATCCACACAGGAAAGCACAACACAATCCACATAGAAAATCAAGTCAATCATATCGATGATAATGATTGAAAGTCAAGACTCGGCTCACAAAGTTATACTTCTTCGTATGGTGATAGTGATGATTTGATTTAGCCACTGATTCATCTCAGATGGGACCCACGTAGGATACTAAACCAGCTAAGATGTTGGACCCACATTAGATACAGACCAACTACTCTGCCAGACCCACGTAGGATAGCCAGAACAGAGTCATCGCCGTCGAACCCACAGAGGATTTCAGTACGGTCTTCATCATTGCCGAACCCACAGAGTATTTCAGTGTAGTCTTCATCACCGTTGAACCCACGGAGTATTTCAGTACGGTCTTCATCACTGCTGAACCCACATAGGATTTCAGTGTAGTCTTCAACGCCGTCGAACCCATGGAGGATATCAGTATGGTCTTCATCACTGCCGAACCCATATAAGATTTTAGTGTAGTCTTCATCGCTGTCGAACCCACGGAGGATTTCAGTACGGTCTTCATCGCTGCCCGACCCACATAGGATTTCAGTGCAGTCGTCACAGTCGCAGTCACAGCCAGCTCTAGGGTTATCGCACACAGCATGCTCGATTCTGGGAGGGTCCGATCCAGGAGCCAAAGGGGGGGGGGTTGATACATCAACTGACACGTAGTCCGGAGTTGATGGATCTCAAAGTTCTGTCTCGACAAGAGGAACTCAACATGATAGACGGTGCGTCAATCGGACGCCCGGTCTGAGAGTTATTAGCTTTTTCGTTCCAGGGGCCCGGTTGGTTTTTAAGTCAAAACCAACCCAACTGCACTCCTACTACATCCAAACCTCGAGTGGGGTAAACCAATAGGTCCGCCTCACTAAGAGGAATCCAACAAAGTTGACGGCATGTGAATCGGACATACGGAGCTCAAGTTATAAGCGTTCCCGCCCCGTGGGCCTGGTTGGTTTCATGTTCGAACCAACCCGGTTGTACCCAAAGTTCTCCAAAACCTTTATTTCAATATACCAAAACTACTGTATCGATTCATGGATTGCATCGCAACTGACGGTGCATCGATCGGAGGACCGTCGCCCAAGATACAGGCGTTTGAACGGAACTGTCCGGAAATAGGGGGTTTCGGGTCGGGACTGACCCGGGCCAAGACCCCCTGGGTCGGCCCGAACC
The DNA here is from genome assembly GCA_963277665.1 of Viscum album. Lineage (NCBI taxonomy): Eukaryota > Viridiplantae > Streptophyta > Magnoliopsida > Santalales > Viscaceae > Viscum > Viscum album. The sequence continues at coordinate 1,020,753,748 of OY728134.1, read as the reverse complement.
GGGTCGACCCGAACTGGGTTCGGGTCCGGCCGATTAGGGCGCGGCCTGGCCCGGTGGGCTCGGCCCGGTGCGGCCGGTCCGGCCCGGGGCGGCTCGGCACTGGCCGAGCGGGGATGGCTCGACGCTAGCCGAGCGGGGACAGCTCGGCGCTGGCTGAGCGGATGCGCAAAGTGGGCTGGCTGCCCCCTTGATTGAAGTTGCAGCCCCACGTGGGGGACGCTCCCTTCTTCCAACGGATGCGGTGCTGGGTGCCTTGTCTCCCCCGGGTCCCGCGCGGTCGCGGGACCGGTCGCCTGCCGCCGCGGCAGTCCCTCCTGGCGGTGCGCCGGGACGCCGCCGATGTAGTCCGCGGGCCACCGGAGCCGCTCCGGTGGTCCGTTCTTTCTCCCTTCTACGCCTAGGGTCGCCTCGGGACACGTAGATTACTGCGACGGCCTCCAATCACTCAACGGTCCCATTTCATCATCGCCCAACATTTCGCGCATCAAGAATAGAGAATCGGTGGGTTCGGAATTGTTCGTTGGTCCGCACCCACCGCGTTAGTGGTTGAAACAACTTTCAACCATTTAATCATATGCTGAGGATATAATCCACATAAATTAAATTAAACCAAACCCACTACCTCAAGGTTTCATCGAACGAAGGTTCGTTGCGGGAAAAAGGTCCTATAAGCGTCGTCAACGTCTCGGAGAAGAGAATCATTGGCGTCACGGTACACGGCGTCGCGGTACACGGTGTCGCGTCGTCGATCTCCGAGTATTAGGAATCCTTCATCATCCTTCATCGGAGGCTAGTGTTCTTCATCGGCGACGGTGCATTCTTCGTGTTCTTCAAGGAGGAAGATGAGGATTCCAAGACTTGAACTCTCCTCTTCAAATCCTTATCACAAAACGAAACAACATAATAAAATAAGGATTTGCCTTATTTTATTTCTCATGCCAATTGTCTTTAAAATTCAAAATCAAATCACTATTTAATTATCGAGCGTTGACCAATTAATGAGGCGTTTAATAATCCAATTAAATGCGAGAGTTGACTTGGAAATTAAGAGGGGGTTTGGGTGGGTTACCATATTAAAAGCACGTGGGAGGTAAAAAGGAAATAAAGGGGTGGGGATCATGTGGGCCCCGCTTCACTAATATCCTACCTAGGGTAGTTAGGAACTACTAGGTCCCACCCCAACCTCCAAGCCTAGGTTTAAGCTACCTTAAATAAAAATATAATTGGCTGCACAACTTTTATTTTTATTCTTTAGTTAACCCAATTTGTTAGTAACTTCACCCAAGAAAACGCAACTCCAGAAAAGGTGTTCCTAAGAAATTATCAGCGCTACGGTTCCATCGGTGCCCTCGGATTTCGATTCTGATCACCGGTTCAAAATTTAGGAAAACCCGCTCATTCGTTTACTGAATGTAACTGAGATAAACTATGGAAATTGATTCCGAGCACACCGGGCCTCGGAATCAGGTGCCGTCAGAAACTGCGTTCTTCTAAAATCACAAAGAAAATTAAAAAAAAAAATTCCCTTGATTTTTACAGGTCTTAACATTAATCCCATATCATGGATTTACGTTCCCGTAAAGATACATCATAAACTAGGGGAACAAATTTGTGTACTGTGCACGCATCTGAGCCTCCCGCTCCCAAGTGCTCTCCTGGAGGTTCTCGTGCTGCCATCTGATGCGCACTAGAGTTATCGACCATCCACGTAGGACCTGCTCTTGTTGATCCTCGATCTCCATTGGGACCTCTGCAAAAGTCTCCCCAACACCAATGTCCAACTACCCATGGTCGATGATATGCGTCGGGACATGCACGTATCTCCTCAACTGAGATATGTGGAAGACTTCGTGCACCTGGTGCAACTGAGGTGGTAGAGCCAGGTGATAAGCCACCTTGCCTATCCTGTTGAGAACCAGGAATGGTCTGATGAAGCGCGGAGATAACTTTCCACCTTGGCCAAATCTCTATAATCCACTTCATGGTGACACCCGCAAGAAAACGTGGTCGCCATCCTCGAACTCTAGTGGCATCCGCCTCCTATTAGCATAAGACTTATGCCAGCTCTGAGCTGTCCTCATCCGCTCCTGGATGACCTGGACCTTCTCTGTCATGGCCTGGACCATCTCTGGTCCCACAAGTTCTAACTCCCCAGGGTCTGTCCAGCACAGAGGTGATCTTCATGGCCGGTCGTACAATGCCTCGTATTGTGCCATCCTGATTGTGGAGTTGTAGTTGTTGTTGTACGCGAAATCCACCAAGGGTAGATGGTCCTCCCAGCTGTGACCAAAGTCGAGGACACATGCACGGAGCATGTCCCCGAGAGTCTGAATGGTCCTCTCCATCTGACCATCCGTATGAGGGTGAAAGGCGGTGCTCAGACGTAGCTGCGTCCCGAATGCATCCTGTAACCCCTTCCAAAGCTGGGAAGTAAATCGAGCATCTCGATTGGAGACTATAGATGATGGAACACCACGAAGCTATACAACCTATTGAACGTAGATTCGTCCCAATCTCTCCACTGATCCCTGTTCTCTGATGGGTAAAAAGTGGGCCGACTTGGTGAGTCGGTCGTCAATCGCCCAAATGGAGTCGTGCCCTCTGGAATTGTGTGGAAGTACAGTCATGAAATCCATAGATATCCCGTTCCAATTCCACTTTGGGGCCTCCAAGGGTTGTACCAAGACTTCTGGTACCTGGTGCTCTGCCTTCACCTGCTAGCAGGTGAGGCATCGAGAAACGAACTCTACCATGACCTTCTTCATACCTAGCCACCAATGCTTCCATCTAAGATCACGGTACATCTTCACCACTCCTGGATGTACTGCTAAAGGGGGAGTGTGAAACTCTCTCAAAACCTCCTTCTATAAAGAAACTGGTACCATGGTAGGTCCTCTGAAAAGGACGACGTGCTCTCCTCCTACAGAGAATCCATCAGGTGCTTGTCCTGAGGATATCTACGCACGCCGCATCTCACTATCAGCGTCCCCACTCTGAGCCTCTCTGACCCTCTACAGTAGTGGAGGAGTGACTGTGAGTGACTGAAGAAAGTTTGATCCATCTCTATCCATGAAGGATATCTGCAAAGCAGCTAGCTGCTTCGTCGCCTCCCTGAGTAGCTGGATGCCCATCCTCCTGTTGAGAGCATTGGATACTACGTTCCACTTTCCAGGAGTATAGACTATCTCAAAGTCATAGTCTTGGAGGAACTCAAGCCATTGCCGCTGTCTCAGGTTCAGGTCCTTCTATGAGAAGATGTACGTGAGACTATGGTGGTCAGAGTAGACTGTAAAGTGCCCGCCCATCAGATAGTTTCCCCACATCCTCAGAGCGAAGACCACTGCTGCTAGCTCCAGATCATGGGTAGCGTAGTTCTTCTCATTCTGCCTCAACTGACGTGATCCATAGGCGATCACGGCCCACTCATGAATCAGGACACATCCGAGCCTGGTCCCTGATGCATCGCAGTAGACTACGTACACTACTCCCTCCTCTGGTAGCCCCAAGATAGGCGTGCTGGTGAATCTATGTCTCAGCTCCTGGAAGCTCTACTGACATCTGTCTGACCACACGAAGGGTTTCCCCTTCTTCGTCAAAGCTGAGAGTGGTGCCGCAACTCTGGAGAGGTCTGGCACAAATCTCTAGTAGTACCCAGCTAGACCCAAGAAACTCTGCAACTCGGTCACACTCCTGGGTGGCTCCCAAGCTAGCATTGCCTCGATCTTCGCAGGATCCACTGCAACTCCAACCTCAGAGATGATGTTTCCCATGAAGTGGACCTCAAGTAACCAGAACTGACACATCGAGAGCTTTCCATAAAGCTAGTGCTCTCAGAGTGTGTCTGGTACAACCCACAAGTAGTAGGCGTGCTCCTCCTCAGTGGTCGAGTATATCAATATGCCGTCGATGAAGACCACAACAAATAGATCGAGGTATGGCTGAAAGATCCTGTTCATGAGACCCATGAACACTGCTGGAGCATTGGTTGTGCTGAAAGGCATAACCAAGAACTCATAGTGGTCATACCGACATCTGAAGGCTGTCTTTTGTACGTCCTCGTCTCAAACTCTGAGTTGATGATAGCCTGACCTGAGGTCTATCTTCGAGAACCACTGTGCTCCCTTGAGCTGATCGAAGAGGTCTTCAATCCTCAGTAGTGGATACTTCTTCCTCACGATCACTTGGTTCGGGAGATGATAATCGACACACAGTTGCAAGCTCCCATCCACCTTCTTGCCGAACAATATCAGGGAAGCCCAGGGTGAAACACTGGGTCAGATGAATTCCTTGATCTGCAAGCCCTCCAGCTATATCCATAGCTCTCGAAGCTCAGTGGGAGACATCTGATATGCTGGAGTGGATATCAAGGTTGTCCCAAGGTACAAGTCTATATAGAAGTCTACCACTCTGCGAGGAGGTAGTCCTGGAATGTCGTCAGGGAAAACGTCTGCATACTAATCCACCACAACAGGAAAACTAAGACTCTACACGTCAACTGCTCCTAGGATGAGGCTAGCCAAATTATGAGTGATGGGAGGTCCTCTTTTTTGCGTGAGTCCATCTTGTGCTGCAAAGGCTCCCTTCTCGCCGATGAAGGTGAACATGCTTCCATCGGTGCGTACACACCGCACCTTGCGCCTAATACAGTAAATATGAGCTTGGACTGTATATAACCAATCCATCCCCAAGAAGACATCGTAAGGCCTCGACGCCGCTACAAGAAGGTCCCAGCAAAAGCTCTCACCTCCTAGAGTAATCTCACACTGCCGACAGCAGTGCGTAATCGTCGAGTCTGCTCCCATATGAGTCTCTAGCCATAAGGATCGAGCCAAAGGCTCTGTCGGAATCTCCGAGCTCCGAACAAGGGCAGCGACAATAAAAGAATGACTCACTCATGTGTCTATAAGAACTACAGTAAGGGTGGAGTAGACACATATAGTACCTCGAATCATCTCTGGCGCACCATGGTCGTACTCCTCTGCTGCCTGAAGCTCAGCCTGTCTCTGCCCGCCAGCTCCCTGTAGTCGGGGTGGACCTTCTGGTGGTGGTGGTGGTAAAGCCTCAAAGCGTCGCCCACCACCTACTGCTCAGTCATCTCCCCTGCCTCATCCTCCATCTCTTGATGGACCACCATAGTCGACCCTCGGCCTCTACCTGGGTGGCCCCTCAACCGTCTGCTGCTCCTCTACACGGCGGGTTGGGCAGTCACGAGCCATGTGGACCTGCCTGCCGCAAGCGTAGCACTACCTACTCCTCGGAAGGATGGCTCTATTCCCTGTGCCCCACACCTCTGAGCCATTATAGCGACCCGGCCTTTTCTTACATTACTATTACATCATTCCAAAGATAAACAACATAATAGTATTACACATAGAGGATCCATAGGTTTAGTGTCTTGGGCAAACTAGGACCATACATAACAAATACAACATCAACCATAAACATTTATTTAATTTCATCTTCTCTAGCTTCTAATTGGCACTTGTCCTCTCCTTAGTACATGTAGCCACCTGAGGATATACATCAAAAGGGGTGAGCTAGAAGCCCAGTAAAAGGATAGATAAGAACAATATATCATGGGGTGAGCATAATAATGACATAGGAAATGATCATGAACATGAGAGGAGCATAAACAATAAACTTGAAATGTGGAAATGCATAAAAATGAAACATCATTTCTCAGTGTTTAACTACCACACATACTTGTGAACAAAGCTATCATCTTGTTCACACATCATTTCACATTTACTCATGAGATTCATCACTTTACCCAATGCATTGGAGCGCTGTATAATTCCGGGCACACCCGTCACATCATAACATTATCATTATCATGCTTGCCACATAGAACACATCTCAAACATGTACATAAATAACCCATGTAAAGGAATTGGTTTCATCTCATAATAACACATTCATAAGCTTTGGGTTCCCAAAAGAACGAGGGAACAACATACTTGATACAAGAACCATCAACCTTGAATGAAAGGTAAAAGGTGAGATCTTGAAAGAAGAGTTCTTTTGGAAAACATTTTGATGGACATAAAAACTAGTGAAAACATGTATATGCCAGAAAAGTAAAGGAACAGATGAAAAAATGATCTTTTAGGAGTAACCATGTCAAAAATGGAGTAAAAGAGGGAGAACCCGAAGGAAGAAAATTGGGTTCGAGATTTCCCCTTACCTTGTACTCGAATGCATCCTTCTCTTTAATTTCATGTATAATGACATTATATTCATTAATTAGAAATTCCAGAACCTTTTATACATTAATAGGGTTCATTATGCTTTCATTATTTCATATTATGTTCCTTTGGATGACTTATAGAGCATAAAAACATTGATCGGGGATGTTCGTTTTCATGGTTTTCTTGAGCGGTCCACTTGTATTCTTAAATTGATGTTTGGGTAGATCATGGGTAAACATACAGAACTGATATTACATGTTTTTAATGATATTAAATAAGCTTTAATGATTTTATAATGAATTATATTTGATCCATGTGGACGAATCATTAGATAAGAATTAAATGAAGATTATTTGGGTTAATTTGAGCGGTTTTTGGATCACAACGAACTTGTTTTAACTTTTCACTTAGTAATATGGCCATAGGTTATTTCCAGAACTTAAAATAGAAAATAATACATATAACATATTCTGGTTTAATCATAAAAATGGTTTCATGACCAGATTTGAAGGTAGAAATGGAAGAAGATAACATGTTTTTTTGGAAGGTGATAAATTTAACACCTCATGAACAATGTTCTCTTTAATAAAATAAAATGAAGAGGGAAAGGGTGTGGGGTGATATAACATACCATTATAATCATAAGATTATAGTATATGTAGGATTCTGGAGTTATGAAAAAATTTGGATGAAGATAGGTGGGGAGAGATCAAGAAAGGAACTTGAACTTGAAAGGAAAATTAAAGGAGAAGAGGGAGGGAAATTACCTCTAGAATCTTCCTCTTGAGAACCTCCTTAAGGAAGCTAGGATTGGTCTTTTGATGAGACCAGAAGCTTTTGGACGTGGGGGATGATCTAGGGAAGGTTGTTTTTCAGAGTTTAGAGAAGTCTTGGAGCTTGAGAGGTGTGGGGAAAAGAGGGGGTGAAGGGTGGCTTTTATAGTAGAGGGGAGAGGGGTTTCCTTAATATAAAATTGATTAGTTTATTAATTTCACCTAAGACAAGGAATAGTGAGCCTTGGATGACCAATAATAGTAATTTTATAATGTAATCCTGAACCAAGTGGGCTTACATCAGCAGAACATCATCGGTGACTCAATTAATACATTATTTAGCATTTATTGTGAATTATCGGATTCCACTATTCATCAAAAATTCAAGTATCTCAGAAAAATCTCAAAAATTTACCCCAACCATTTTTCGACGGGTAGAATCCAAAAATGATGTCCATTTTTCAAAAATAATTTTCTAAATATTATTAATTTAATATTTAATTAAAATCGTAATTTACTTAAAAAAACTGTTTTAAGATTAAAACTGATTTTATAGTTCTTTCAAAAATTATGTAGGGTCTTATAAAATTATCTAAAAACTATTAGACATTGATTCAATAATTTATGAATACATTCCAGGGAAATAAATATTCTTTTAAATTAATTAATTAATTAATAATTAATTATTTATGACTTATAAAATACCAAAAATGTTTACTAAGGTCAAATTTTCACTTTCTAAGATGTCTAAATTTTTGTTTTTTTATTCATAGGTAATGTTACTCTTATTTACTATTCATAAGGGTCATATAACTATTCATAGGGGTAGGTTACTATTCATAAGGGTAGGTTACTATTCACAAAAAATTATTTTGTTTCATTAGACTCCAAAAACTATCTTGAACACAACCGTGTATGTTGGATTTTCAAAATTCCAAACATAGGGGTGACAAAATTATGTTTAAAGGTCACTTATCACTTAGTAGTTCATTATTTTGTGTTTTTATGACATAAATATAAGAAGGTAATTTTCCATTGAAAAACTTTGGGTCGTTACAGCCAGTGTCCTGAGGTTGTCTTCCTGATGGTCCGGTCTGCCAGGACCCCTGTGACATCCATCGACTACCAGCTGCAGTCGACTCTGCTACGTGCTGCCCTACGGTAGGTCTCGCTGCTAGCGTAGGCTCGGCAAGAAAGCTCTCTATGATAATGGCTCATTCCAGTACTCTTGCCTATGTCAGAATGCTGAGGGAGATCATCGATGCCTTGATCTAATGCCTCAGTCCCTGCTCGAAGGTCCGGGCCCGGAATAATGGGTCCCGTACCATGTCCGTCAAATAGCGCGAGAGATCGGTAAATCTCACCGAGTACTGGGCAAACGTCATGCTGCCCTGCCGCAGCTGTAGAATCATCTGGATGCGCATCGCACGGAGGGTGACTGGGACGAACTCCAAGTAGAAGAGGCTCTCAAAGTCCGTCCAGAGGAGTGATGCCTCGTCGTGCACCTCGAGCATCAAGCTCCACCATCTGTCTGCTGCCGCGTGCAGGAGGCTCGCTGTGAGGATCACCATGAGGTCAACTGGTGTCCCCACTAACCCGAAAACTCGCACAACCACCTCCAGCCAATCATTGGCTGCCTAAGGGTTCACCTCCCCACGGAACATGGGTGGTCTCTGACACTGAAACTCGTGTAGTGCACTAAGGGGACGTGCACTCTCAGCGGATGGGGCTGGTAGCATCGGTGGCTCGGCGAGTAGAGGTATCGCCGGTGCCTCTGCTGAAAAAGGGCCCTGCAACGAGGCCTCATCGCTTGGTTGGTTATCAGCTCGCACAAAACTTGGAACCCTATCTGGCTACCGTCATGGAGCCATCCTAGAAAGAAACAGGTGCGCCATGGTCAAACAGTATACCTGGTCAACTGACACAAAGTAATCAAAAAGAAAAATTTTGAAACACACATGCAATCAATGTGTTCGTGCATTGAGTCGGAAATCAGAAGTCAGGGTCCTGGTGTACGGATACGTCAGCCGCCGCACCAACACTAGACTCTCTGGACTGATAACCACACTCAATACCCTTAACATTATTTCTTCACATAAAAGAAAGATCAGAGTCCAGAGTTCTACGGTAGAACCGAACTCCTTTGATAGCAATTTGTCACGACCCGTCCTCGGGGCCCGTGCCATGACTACCCCAAGCCCGCCTTCCATAGGTCAGGGGCTGGCGACTAGCACCAAGGCATAAATCCTGACAAAAAGGGTAAGGCATTGCCATTATAAAGTAAACAAACACCACAGAGTAAGCTAGAAGAAGTAAACACTAAGTAAAACTAGGTACAAAAGTAAGTGCGGAAAGTAAATGGGGCCAGAATAAAAACCCAAACTGAAAGTAAAGTACAACTTGAAAGAAAGTATAGCAACTGAAAGTAATGCAGCAATGTCGAGCCATCCACTGGAAGTCCCAGCTGAACGGTGGGTATTGATAGCCACCTCAGCTCCTCGGGTCCAACTTTCCGCTCCGTGTACGTCTTGCCCAATGGTCCACCTCCAGGTACCGACTGCTCCACTAGCCTCTGCCACGATCAGCGATGTCTGTCGTCTGCATCCAACACAACGTAGTACGGGCATACCCGTGCAGGGGTGAGTATACGCTACTCAGTAGGGACCCTGAGACCCCCGAAGGTCTCCCAGAATCCACAAAGGATAATCCACAAAAGAAAGATACAATCACGATGTAACAACCAACACTACTTTGGTATATTCCCATACATATACCTAAGTCATCAATTCCAGTTCGGCTCCGACACCCGAGCCCAAGTTCGATCACGTCCACGCAGGATAGTACAACCCAATCCACACAAGAAAGCACAACACAATCCACATAGGAAAGCAAGTCAATCATATCGATGATAATGATTGAATGTAAAGACTCAGATCACACAGGTATACTTCTTCGTAAGGTGATAGAGATGATTAGATTTAGCCACTGATTCATAAAAGTTGGGACCCACATAGGATACTAAACCAGCTAAGCTATCAGACCCACATAGGATACAAACCAACTACTCTGCCAGACCCACATAGGATAGCAAGAATAGAGTCATAATCGTCGAACCCACAAGGGATTTTAGTACGGTCTTCATCATTGCTGAACCCATGGAGTATTTTAGTGCAGTCTTCATCACCATCGAACCCACGGAGGATTTCAGTACGGTCTTCATCGCTGCCGAACCCACATAGGATTTCAGTGCAGTCTTCATCGCCGTCGAACCCACAGAGGATTTCAGTATGGTCTTCATCACTACCGAACCCACATAGGATTTCAGTGCAGTCTTCATCACCGTCGAGCCCACGGAGGATTTCAGTATGGTCTTCATCGTTGCAGAACCCACATAGGATTTCAATGCAGTCATCAGAGTCGCAGTCGCAGCCGGCTCTAGGGTTCCCGCACACAGCATGCTCGATTCTGGGAGGGTCCGCTCTACGAGCCAAGGAGGGTTGATACATCAACTAACACATATTCTGGATTTTATGTATCTCAATGTTCCGTCTCAATAAAAGGAACTAAACGTGATAGACGGCGTGTCAATCGGACGCTCAGTCTGAGAGTTATTGGATTTTTCATTCGAGGGGCCCCGTTGGTTTTTATGTGAAAACCAACCCGACTGCACTCCAACTGCATTCAAACCTCAAGCGGAGTAAGCCAAAAGGTTCGTCTCACTAAGAGGAATCCAACAAAGTTTACGACACGTCAATCGGACGTACGGAGCTCAAGTTATAAGTGTTTCTCCCCCGAGGGCCCGATTGGTTTCGTGTTCGAACCAACCTGGCTATACCCAAAGTTCTCCAAAACCTTGAGTGTAATATACTGAAATGACCGTCTCGATCCAAGGATCGCATCTCAACTGATGGTGCATCTATCGGAGTTTCGTACCCCAAGATACTAGCATTTGAACAAAACTGTCCGGAAATAGGGGTTTTGGGCCAGTACCGACCCGGCCCAAGACCCCCCTGGGTCGGCCAGAACCGGTCGACCCGAACTGGGTCCGAGTCTGGCCCATTAGGGCGCGGCCCGGCCCGGTGTGGTCGGTATGGCCCGCGGCGGCTCGGCGTTGGCCGAGCGGACGCACAATGGGGGGTGGCTGCCCCCTTGATTAAAGGTGTGGCCCCACGTGGGTGCCGCTCCCTTTTGCCAACAGATGCGGCGCTGGGCGCCGCGTCTCCCATGGGTCCCGCGCGGCCGCGGGACTGGTCCCTGCCGCCACGGCTTCAGCCGTGGCGGTCCCTCCTAGCGGCACACCGGGACACCGCTGGTGTAGTCCGCGGGCCACCGAAGTCGCTCCGGTGGTCCATTCTTGCTCCCGTCTACGCTTGGGGTCGTCTTGGGACCCATAGATTACTATGACGACCTCCAATCGCTCAACGGTCCTGTTTCATCATCGCCCAATGTTCCACGCATCAAGAACAGAGAATCAGTGGGTTCGGACTTGTTCGTTGGTCTGCACCCACAGCGTTAGTGGTTCAAACGACTTTCAACAATTTAATCATATGTCGAGGATATAATCCACATAAATTAAATTAAACCAAACCCCCTACCTCAAGGCGTTGTCGAAAGAAGGTCTGTCGCGGGAAAAAGGTTCCGTAAGCATCGTCGACGTCTCGGAGAAGAGAATCATTGGCGTCGTGGTACACGGCGTCGCATCGTCGATCTCCGAGGATTCGACATCCTTCGTCATCCTTTGTCGGAGACTGGAATTCTTCATCGGCGATGGGGCATTCTTCACGTTCATCAAGGAGGAAGATGAGGATTCCAAGACTTGAGCTCTCCTCTTCAAATCCTTCTCGCACAATGAAATAACATAATAAAATTATGCTTTTCCTTATTTTATTTCTCATGGAAACTGTTTTTTGAAATTCAAAATCAAATCACGATTTAATTATCGAGCGTTGACCAATTAATGAGGAGTTTAATAATCCAATTAAACGCAAGAGTTGATTTGGAATTTAAGAGGGGGTGCAGGTGAGTTACCATATTAAAATCATGTGGGTGGTAAAAAGGAAATAAAGGGGTGGGGCTCGTGTGGGCCCCACTTCACTAATATCCTACCTAGGGTAGTTAGGAACTAGTGGGTCCCACCCCAACCTCCAAACATAGGTTTAAGCTAACTTAAATAAAAATAAAATTGGTTGCACAAATTTTATTTTTATTCTTTAGTTAACCCAATTAATTAATAACCTCACCCGAGTAAACACAACTCCGGAAAAGGTGTTCTTAAGCAATTATCGGCGCTGCGGTTCCATCGGTGCCCTCAGATTTTGATTCTGAGCACCGGTTCAAAAGTTAGGAAAACCCACTCTTTCGTTTACAGAACGTACCCGAGCTAAACTTCAGAAATTGATTCCGGGCACACCGGGCCTCGGAATCAGGTGCCGTCAGAAATTGCGTTCTTGTAAAATCCCAAAGAAAATTAAAAAAAATCCCTTGAATTTTACGGGTCTTTACAGGTAAAGTATTATATCTCATGAGATATTTAGGGGAGATAAGTCAATGTGTTTGATCCACTATGGGAATCAAGTCAAAGTGCATGATCTGTTATGGGAAACAAGTCAATATTCTTGAATGACTAGGGGAAAAAAGTGTTGATGCCTGATCTGATGGTCTTGGTAGTTAACCTTAACAAATTAAAGGTTATTTATACTTTTTATGATTCCACACACGTATTCATAACCTGAAATTGTAGTTCATGATTGAGTTATTATTATTTCACATTCTTATGATTCATGAATTTTGAGATTCTAATGTTTAGTGCAATAACTCATGTTTATGATATTTTACAGATTCGTTATGACTTTTGTTTTTTATTTTCAAGCTCTCATGCCTTTGTGATCATCTTATGATTTTATATGATCATCCATTGTTATCTCCCATATTTACCTTTACTAAGAATCTGAACTCACCCTTGTATTATGATTCCTTTACATAAAATATGATGAAATCTATTAAATATGATATGTCAAAAAGTTTTATAATTATGAAGAAATATGTGAGAGAATCTGTAGATATTTTATGAACCATGTTTTTATATTTCTATGTTTCCAAAGGTACGAGACCTTTATGGTTCTGGTATAGTTTTATTTTGTTATGTAATGAATATTTATATAAAAAATGTAATATATATATATATATATAATGTATGGGATGTTATAGTTGGTATCAAATAAAGGTTTTGTTAAAATTTGGAAACTAGGATGATAAAACCTTAGTATGAACCCGAAGGATAAGTCTAAGTATAGGTTACAATCCTAGAGTTTTGGTAACAATCATGAATAACCTTGTATTAAACCAAAGGTGTTCAAGGTTGAAATTTTATATGAAATTTTCCCTAATTATGTTGTTTTTCTACCATTGTTAATGTTTCTCACATTATGATTCTTGGTTTTAGTCAATGGATGGAACCTAAAGGGACCACGTTAATGCTGAATGTGATGGGAAATGAAATGATTATCCTCTTGAGGAACCGAATGTTATGGTACTTTGAATGTAAAATCTTTTTTCTATGATCAAACAACTTTCTCAAGATATGAATCATGCTGGACTTCCAAATGAGTAATGGAGGGAACAATAATCTATTGTGTCCTTCATGACACACTTTCCACCTTATTTTAGTAGGTCTTTTAATCCAATAGAGGATGAGTAATGGATTAGTACCACTTCAAAGGTACCTTCTATTATCTAATTTTTAGATCATGAGAAAACTATTTTGGTTGTCTATCATTTAGAAGGCCAATTAGATCATTGGTGGGCTCTTATCAAGAATACGATGCAACACGATAAAATTCACACCCTGGAATTGGATGAGTTCAATAACTTATTTTCCAATAAGTACCTTCTTTGTATTCTTCATATGAATTTGGATAATGAATTACTTGAGTTAGATAAAAACGAAGCTTAATCTTTTAAACCCATTAAATAAAATTTTAAAATACTTGAGAGGTATGCTTTAAGAATTATCATCGAACCTAAACGTCTTGTCAATCGATTCTTCAGTGGCTTAAAAAATTCCCTGATTGGGATTGAAAATAAGGGACTTTAGTATTTATGAAGGTATAGTTCAATGTGAAATCAAGGTAGAGATGTAAATTGTAGATACCCATCATTCCCATCTCTTTTATAAGAAAACAAAGATTGAGTCTCATGAAAACTAGAAAAAAACACTTGGTGGAAAGACATTCCAACCATGTACATGCAATAAATGTGGGAAGAAACACCAAGTGAAGTGTTTGAACTAGACTATGAGGTATTTAAATATAGAAAGGTTGGACATAAAGCTCATTAGTGTCTAAATGGGATGAATATGATGGTTGATCAAATGAAGAAAAGAGGATGACAACTAATTCACACACTACGGGAGAAATGGCCTTTTGCGACGGGTTATTTGTGACGGTAATAGATCTCGTCGCAAATAGTCTATCGAATAGATTATTTTCAGTGGGGAAATCATCCCGTCACAAATAATTATTTATTTATGATGGGATAAGGGGTCCCATCACAAAAGGTTTGGTGTGGTTTGCATGCCAAACCGCGAGAAGGATATTTGCGATGGGGGTGCCTCCCCGTCGCAAATACCCGGCGGCGGTAAATACTATTTACGACGGGGAGGCATCCCCTGTCGCAAACACCCAGTGGTGGTAAATACTATTTACGACGGGAATATGCCCCCATTGAAAATAGTGTGTCGGCAGGTCACTATTTGTGATGGGTCCCATTGCAAATACTGTTTTAACCGCTGACAATAATTAATATGGTTGAAGGTATTTGCGATAGGACTCCTGTCGCAATTAATCTAACATTTATATACCCTCCATCCATTTTTTCATTCTTCCTCTCAATTCTTACTTTCTCTCTCTCTGTAAATTCTAATTTAGGAGGTAAAATTTCTCTAATTTAATTTTTTTTACGAACAAGTTTTGAAGTCGTCTACACCTATAAGAGATAAAGTTTAAAGGTATTTAGTTTTTATTTTATTTAATATGTATTTTATTTTTTTATATTAATTTTAATTATTGTTAATTAGTTGTAATTAAATTAGATTTAGATTTTTTTGTCATCAGTATTTATTTTTATTAATTAATTGAAATTATTAGTACTAATTATTTATAATTAGTAGTAATTTGGAATTATTAATGATAATTAGTAATGGATATAAATAATTAGCGATAATTAGCAATTAGTAGCAGTAATTTGCAGCAATTAACGCTAATTAGTAATAATTAGCAGTAACAAGTAATAATTAGGAAAAATTAGTAATAAATAGTAATAAATACTAATAAATACTAATAAATAGTAATAAATACTAATAATTAGTAATATTTAGTAATAAATACTAATAATTAGTAATAAATAGTAATAATTAGTAACAATTAGTAACAATTAGTATTAATTAGTATTAATTAGTTTTAATTAGTAATAAATAGTAATAAATACTAATAATTAGTAATAATTAGTAACAAATACTAGTAATTAGTAATAAATACTAATAATTAGTAATAAATACTAACAATTAACAATAATTAGCAATAATTAGTAATAATTAGCAATAATTAAGAATAATTTGGAATAATTAGCAGTAATTAGCAATAATTAGAAAAAAATAGCAATAATTAGTAATAATTAGAAATAATTTGCGATAATTAGCAATAATTTGAAATAATTAGCAATAATTAGAAATAATTTGCAATAATTACTAATAATTACTAATAATAAGCAATAATTAGAAATAATTACTAATAATTACTAATAATTAGCAATAATTACTAATAATTAGTAATAATTACTAATAATTAGCAATAATTAGCAATAATTACTAATAATTACTAATAATTAGCAATAATTAGCAATAATTACTAATAATTACTAATAATTAGGAATAATTAGGAATAATTAGAAATAATTAGAAATAATTAGGAATGATTAGCAATTATTAGCAATTATTAGAAATAATTAGAAATGATTAGAAATAATTAGAACTCAAAGAGTCAAATGAAGTCGCGACCTCCCAGACACATGCTAAGAGTTAGGCTGAGATGGTTGATCAGACTAGTACCCACCATTTCGATGAGGTGACATAGATGCAGACGACCTAGTATGTCTTTGAGAAGGACCGAGTAGTTGGTATCAGCTCTCATTTGACTCCTGGGACTTATTATGGAACTAATGTGATTTCAGAATCCCATTCGAGAGGAGCTCATGGAGAGGCATCATCTTCTAGCTCATTGTATCAGAAGAAGATGCCAGTTCAGAATGAGCTTATAGAGAGTTTGCTTAAGGAGCAGGAAGAGATGGTTCAGTAGTAGTAGCAAAATGAAGATGAGCACCGATGACAGCAATAGTAGTACGAGGAGGATATGCGTTAATGGCAGCAGAAGCATCACGAGAAGGTGGATTACATGCGATGTCTAACTCATAGTTTAGGGATGAAGTTTCCTCCACCATCTCCTCTAGCTCCTCCACCTCCTCGAGAAGACTATCCCAATAGTGATTTTTTAATCATGTTAAAAACAATTGAATTCAACGGTTGTTGTAATAATAACAATTTACAGTTTCTTTCTTTTATATTTGTGTGAATATTTCATAATTTTAAAAAAAATTATTTTTATTATTTTATTATTTTATTATTTTTTTATTTATTATTAGTATTATATTTTTAAATATTTGTTTATTTTACTAATAATAATAATAATATTTCTTATATTTCTTATATTTTTTACAAATATCGATAATTTTGATATTTTATATCTTTTTTTTATTTTAATAGTATTAATAATAATATTATTTTCCAATATTAATTTATCATAGATTTAGTGAATATATTGTTTTATTAAATATTTGCGATAGGACCTTCTTTGATGGGTTCCCGTCGCAAATAGTTTATATAATTTTTAAATAACTATTGGTGATGGGAAAACAGGCATGTCGTAATAACTTTTTTGTGATGGGCTCATCACAACAGGTTTTTATATATATAATATATGTAATCATAGAACTATTTACGGTGGGAAATCATCCCATCAAAAATAGTATTTTTTTGAGATATTGTTTTCAGAAATAGGCTATTTGTGATGGGCCCCCATCGTAAAATCTCATTTGTAATAGGATCCCGTCACAAATACCTCAAGTTCCAGTAGTGACAACCCACACTTTAGTGCTTCAAGTGTAACGAAAATGGGCATTATGCTAACCAATTCCCAAATCTAAGGGTTAACGATGATGATCAATGTTAGTAACCTCGTAATCCTAAATAAAATTGGAAATATCATGTGATCACTATTGACGATGTGGAGTATGACAATGAACTGTTGAAAGGTACACTTACCATCCACTATATAATAGATAATGTATTATTTGATTATGTATCCTCTCACTCCTTTATTTATAAATAATTTTATAAGGGTATAACCATATCACCTAAAAATTTATATCGTAAGTTAGTTGTGAAAATTTCTAATGGAACAACATTTGAATCTAATGTTTTTAGTTCTTCTTCAATAGAAGTTTGTGGTAAAGTGCTTTCGGAAAAAATTATTATTCTTCCTTTATTTAATTTGATGTTATTATTAGCATAGATTGGATTTCAGTATATGGATCTCACATTAATTTTCAAGGAAGGGAAGTCACATTTAATATTCTAAATCAACCTATGAACATTAATTGATGAAAGGATGAAAATGATAATCCAATGGAAATTACCACCATCTTGTGGGTCTTAATTCCTATAATTAAATATTTTCAAGCTATTATGGTTGGGGATAAACTCAACATTTAGGATACACATATTATATGGGATTGTTTAATGTATTTCAAGAATAATTTCCAAGTATTCTAATTAATTGTGAAGTATAGCTTTCAGTAGAACTCATACTTAGTGTTATGACTATTTCAAAGACTCATTATAAAATGGCACCAATTGAATTATAGGAATTGAAGAAGAAACTCCAAGAGAATATTGATATGGGATTCATCTTCCCTAGTGTGTATCCTTGGGGTGTACCAGTTCTATTTATTAAGAAAAAGTATGGATCAAGGTGACTCTACATTGATTATCAATAACTTAACAAGATCACTATCAAGAAAAAGTATCTTCTTCCCCGTACTGATGAATTATTTGATCAAATACATGGAGCTTAATAATTTTCCAATATTGATCTTCATTCTAGATATCATCAATTGAGTGTTAAGAAATAGGATATACACAAGATGGAATTATATATGATTTATGTATAGTATGAATTTATATTGATGCCTTCTGGTCTTACTAATGCCCACTATATCTTCATAGACTTAATGAATAGAGTCTTTAGAGACTATCTTGATCAGTTTTTGGTGGTCTTTATAGATGCAATTATTGTATATTTAAAGAGAAATTAAGAACATGAATATCACTTAAGTATTGTGCTAAATAACTTGAGGAAGGAGAAATATTATGGAAAGTTTACCAAGTGTGAATTTTCTCTTCATAAAGATTCATTATTAGGTTACATAATCTCATGGTAGGTTCTATTTTTGGATCCATCAAAGACATAAGTTATTGAACATTGTCCTAGACCAACAATGGTGACTAAGATCTGATTTTTTCTTGGTTTAGCTAGATATTATCAGTGCATTGTGTATAATTTATCTTCACTCTCCAATCCACTCACCAAGTTAAATCAGAAGGGTTCCATGTTTCTTTGTAAGAATGAATGTGAATAAAATTTTAAAGAACTAAAGAGAATGTTATTCATATGCCTTATTCTTATGTTTTCCTATAGTGGATAAGGGTATATAATCTACAGTGATGAAATAAATAGGGTATTGGTATGTGTTCTCAAAAAAATAACATGGTAATACCTTATGTGTCACAAAAACTGATGGTTTGTGAGGAAAATTACTCGACTCATTATTTGGAGTTAGTTGTAGTAATATTTTCATTAAATATGTGGATTCATTATCTTTACCGAGAAAATTATGATATATATACAAATCCCAAAAGCTAAATGTATATATTCACATACAAGGAGTTGAATATGAACCAAAGATGATGGTTGGAATTGATTAAAGATTATAATGAATCAATACATTACCAACTTGGGAGAGAAAACAAGGTGGTAGATGCTTTGATCCTAAAGGTTCATGATAGCCTATCAATGATGAGGATTAAAAAGACCCAATATTTAAAAAAATTCAAAGGATAGACTTGGAAATTCTGAAATAAGAGTATAAATATTATATTTATCAAAATTAATGTTCAGCCATCTATACAAGTGAATATTAAGGAGGCACAAAAGGAAGATATAGAATTAAAAATGAAGGTGTGTAATGTTCCATAACTAAACCTTGATTGTGATGGAGTAATAAGGTTTAATAACATTGTATGCTTCCCACCCATGCCAAATTTGAAGAAGGAGATACTGGATTAGGCTCATAGTTCAACATTCTCTATTCATCCTGAAAGTAAAAATATGTATAGAGACCTGAAATAATATTTTTAGTGGGATGGAATGAATAGAGACATTTAAAATTTTGTTTCTCAGTTCATGATATGTCATAATGTTAAGGCTAAGAGACATAAATCTTAGGGGTAATTACAACCATTACCCATAACAAATTAAAATGTAAAAACATCACCATGGATTTTGTCCTCAAACTTCCCAAAACATCTAAAGTCACAATTCCATATGGGTTATAGTTGATCACCTTAAAAAGTCGGCACACTTCATTTCTATCAAAAAATATTTCTCTCTTGACCAGCTAACCAGAATATATATTAAGGGAGTGGTATGAATATATGAAGTACCACTTTCAATTGTATATGATTAGGGTCTGAGGTTTACTTAAAACTTATAGTAAAGTCTTCGGAAGGATTTGGATAAAAAGTTATGTTTCAATATAGCTTATCATACTTAGATAGATGGTCAGTCAGAGAGGACCAATTAAACTCTATAATACATGTTGAGATCTTTCCCTATGGATTTTAAAGGTGGTTTGGATCAACACATACCTTTGTTATAATTATACTACAATAATATATTTCACTCCAACATATAGATGGATCCCTATAAAGCCCTCTATGGTAAGAAATACAGAACTCCAACATTCTAAAATGAAGCTAGGGTAATAGAGCAATAGTGACCTAATCTAGTTGAGAAAATGGATGATAAGGTTAGATCCATTCAACATCACGTAAGAGAAACTCATAGTAAAAAAATTATGTTGACAATCGTCAAAAGGATCTAGAGTTTGAAGTGGGTGATAAGGTTTTTCTATGAATATCACCTTATAAGGGAGTGATAATATTTGGAAATAAGGATGAGCTAATCAAGAGGTATATTATCCCTTTTAAAATTTTTGATCGTATCATGATGGTAATTTATCGATTGGTACATCCACTAAATCTCTCTCAAGTTAGTGATTTGTTCCATGTATCACTCCTCAAGAAGTACATAACTGATCCTTCACATGTACTAAAATTAGAGGTTGTACCAATAGAAAAATATCAATCATATGAAGAAAAACTGGTCGAAATTTTAGATCATAGAGAGAATGTTCTTCAAAACAAGACCACTCACCTAGTTAAAGTTATGTGGAAAAAACACCAATTTTAGGAACCTATGTCGGAACTAAAGGATGTGATGAGGTAGAGATATACTCCTATATTTATATCAAAGTGAACAATTTGATGGGAGAAATTCATTTTAATGGGTGGTAGAATGTAACAACCTGATTTTTTTAGGAAATATTTCTCTTTAAATAATTTTATTTCTTTGAAGCTTTCATTGCACGCAATATCGAGTTTAAACAAACAACGTAACATTATTAAAATATTATGTTTATTTTATTTCCCAGAAATTAAATTGGTGGGAATGAATAGTAATATATAATTATAAAAAATATATAGTGAATTATAAAATTAATTCAATATTTATAAAATAATTATAATTGAAAACAAAATTACTTTAAAATTAATGTGACATTTTTTTAAAAAATAATTTTATGCATGAAAATGAATTTTATATAAATATATTAAATATATTTCCATTGGTGAATGGTTTTAATAACATTTTCATATTATTTACTTTATTCAATGTTTTAAACATTTATTAAATATTTTTATAACCTTAGGATAAGAATAAATCAAATTTTATCCTTAAAAATGTATTTTTCCAAAAATGAAATTTTTGTCAAATTTTTCATAATTAAATTAAATTAGTTTGTAAAACTTGTAGGTATTGAATTAGATAAAATGAATTATATATTTATCATAATTCTTAAATTTGGTAATTTTTTCCCTTTTATTTTTGGCCAATATGAATAGTAATTGTGGTAAAATTTATCATCCCAGTAAAGGGTAAATTGGGTTAATCTAGATTAACAATAAGTGATGAGGCCATAAATTTTCATCAAAATTATTATTGGATGGATTAAATTAGACCCTTAATACCTATGGAACTAAATTAAGTTATTTAATTGACACTTTCCCATGAGAATGAATTAGACATTAAGAAATTCAAAGAAAGTGACAAAATATCACACTCGTATCTTTAATAATTATAATATTTTTAGTATGAGGCTAACATGAAAATGTGATTGAATATAAATAATATATGGAAATATAAAATATTTGTATCTATCATGGTAATTTATTTATATTTTTTGTAATAAATTAATTACCCCAAATTCCTAAATAACACTAATCCAATAGTTATTCAATTTTTGGAAAAATCAAAGAAATGATATCAAAAATATTAAAAGTTATAGAATTTGAGATATTTGAGGTGATATAAGAATTATCAATATTCCCATGACATGTTAATGATATAATAAAATATATTTTTTCTAATTTTACATGTTGTCTTGATGTTTTTAAAAGTCAAAGTAGTGACTAATATAAAAACTGATAAAAATTATATTTTATGGGATTAATAATTTATTAAATTATTAAAAAACTAATTAAAATTTAAAAAACAAGTTTTTATTATATGGTATAAATTTTAATTCATTTTCCATTTATGGTCCAATTGACACCATATAAATAAAAATTACGACCTTTTAATATTGAAAACTGTGTTACCATAATTAAAATTAAAATATGTTAGTTACGAATTAATCAAAATGATAATGTTTAAAATAATATTAAAAAATTGTATAATCTATTTTTTTATGATATTAAAGACATTTCTTATATAATCTTCTAATCTAAGTCTATTGGGTAGTATTTGTAAAGATAATTAATTTATTATAATTTAATATTTTGAGAAATTCCAAAAGTGCCTCTCACCTCAATTATAAAAGAGAACCTCCTCCCTATTTTCATTACACCACTTTGAACCTTATATATCGACCATCCCTAAAACATTATCCACTAAAATTACTTATAAAAATTCTATAGGTTCTTGTCTTCTCAAAATACCATCCTTTTAGCCCTTTAGTGTAGATCCAAATGAGACGTTTTGAAGAAGATATAATCATTCTAATCGATCACATTCTTTTTCTACTCCTCCTTACCTCCACTAAATCTATTATGTTTATCATAAAATAGTAAATTATGTATCATATATATTCTTAAATGTTATTATTATTATTAAAACACCATTATAGACCATATTTCCCATTAAACAAGAAGTAAAATTATCGCTCGTGCGTACGTATGGATTACCGTCTCCACGTAGCGATACAACTCATTTTTCATCACCAAATTTTTTGGATGGGAATTAGAAGTGGTTTAATATTTATTTATTATATTTATAAAATTATTATAATTTTTTAACTAAAATCACAGGTCTACCTTTTTATAATAAAATCTTTTGGGAAATGATAATATTGTTCATGCGTACGTGTGGACTACCACCTCCATGAAGCGATGTCATTCATTTTTCATTATAATTTTAATTGGATGGTAAGGAGGATGTATATGAATAATATATATGATATAAATTATATAATAATTATTATTTAAAGGTTAATTACTATTTACCTTTCTTATGTTCTATTTATAAAAAAGAAAAAACATTGTCCATGCATATGTACAGCCTACTCCCTCCATGAATGGTGTAATTAATTTTTATATCTCGAATTTCTATAAACGATTAGAACTATATATATATATATATATTATATTATTTTTATTCGTTGATAAAAATTATCAAAATTATGAGTCCAGAATCAAATTATAAGGACCAAAAATTCTTAATTGATAAATTCTTAGAAAACAATGCAATTATCACCCATAACAATGATTTTAATAAAAAAATATTTATAAATGGGTAATAATATGTTTTAAATAAACAATTAATGTTATGATTTAAATATGTTTATGGAATAATTTTATGATAAATCAATATTTATTATATTTTATTCTTGAACATGAATGAGGAAAAGTGAGACTTGAGGTAAGAGCTTATTTCAGTGTCTCATTATTATTCAATATCACTTATGTTTAAGAAACCATTGGGGAATATTTATTTTCAATTCACATGTTTTCTAAAAAATTTCTCAAAAAGTTTTTTTACTACTCTCCTGTAATTATTTAAAATATTGTTTACTGATGATTAAATTTTTTTACAAAACGTTTTGAAAGGAATATTTTATAATTTTCAAAATGGGGTTCTTTATGACTTTTATGACAGAAATAAAGAAACTATGTTTTTAACTTTTATGACATGAGAATATTTTCCTTCATTTATTAATCCTTGATACTTTAAAGCTTCATATAAAATCATACAAGGTTGTTTTCAAATAAAATTATTTCCTTTTTAATTGCAAAGATTGAAACAAAAATTAAAATGGTACTGATATTTTCTTCAATAATTATTTAAAATGATCTTTAAAAATAGGTTTTCAATATAAGATAACATTATTTGATGTTAATTATTTATCACTGGGGATATAATACAAAGATACCAATTTTATTATTTCTCTCGTTTTTTTATTTTTATGATGGCATGATATTTATGAAACCTATTTTTTCATTGGTTATTCTATGATAGATTTTTTATGAAACACATTTATTTTCATGTGTTATGATATGATGAATGATTTGTGTTTTGTGGAACAAATATGAATGGTTTTAATTATTTGAATGTTGGGACCTATATCTCCCTCCAATTCAAAGGGTTAAGTATTATATCTCGTGAGATAGATAAGGGAAAAAAGTATATATTCTTGATCCACTATGGGAAACAAGTAAAGTGCTTGATCTATTATGGGAAACAAGTCAATGTGATTGATCCACTAAGGGAAATATTTGTGGATATATGATCCAATTGTCTTGGTAGTCAACCTTGACATATGAAAGGTTTTCTATACTTGTGATGATTCCACACAAATATTTCTTATATGAAAATATAGTTCGTGATTGAGTTATAATGATTTCTCATTCTGATGATTCATGAATTTTCAAATGCTAAGGTTTTATGAAATAACTCATGTTTATGATATTTGTGAGATTAGGTATGAACATTGTTTTTTATTTTCAACATATCATGCCTTTATAATATCATATTGATTTATATAATCATCCATTGTTATTTCTCATTTTTACCCTTAATAAGAACATTAATTCACCATTTTTTATGTTTCCTTTACCTAGGATATGAATAAAGGTATTAAGTAAGATATGTCAAAAAGGATTCTAATTATGAAGAAATAAGTTGGAGATGATGTAGATATTTTATGAACCAAATTTTTATGTTTCCATGTTTAAAAAGGCACTAGACCAATATGGTTCTGGTGTGGTTTTTTAAGTTATGTAATAAATATTTATTTAAAAATATGTAATGCTGGTGTATGTAAAGTATGGGTTGTTATAACTACACCATTTGGTTCCTTTCCCTAATTCAAAATTGATCTTTATAAAATTTCAAGTTCAGAATCTAGAAAATAGTTTCTCATATGAGCCTAACAGTCTCACACTTGAGAATTTATTTTAAAGGATTCATCGAGTCCATTATACCACTTCTAAATACATACCTTATTCTCTTATATTACTTATTCTATAATATTTTGAATAAAAATCATCCAATCCCCACTGAGGAACATAATCACCCCAGACATTCACAAATTATAAATTTCATTCAATTTATACAGGATTCTCACCCCCAAAAAAATACATTGTTCAAGGACCCCATCCTCCATAAGATTCTAGATGAGTTTATTCTTCCAGTGGATGTGTTTTTTCATAGATTGAAACATTGGATTCTTCACAAGATGAATCATTATCTAACTGTCACAGAATAACATTCCATTTTCTTACATTAATCAATGTTCCACCAATAACCCCTTTATCTAAATCAATGCATTATTTTTATCTATAATTAAAATATACTCAGATTTTTTGGTTAACAGTGTAACTACAATTTGTGGTCAACACATCCGACCCATGAACATCCTTATATAAGTAAACACAAAGCTAGTGGTACTCATCCATGAGTCCAAATCACCCCTAATTGTTTCATCTATAAAACCATGTAATAGATCCTCTATTATGAAATAGTATTAGAGAACTTATGAGCCATTGAGATATTGGAGAATCCATTTCATAGCCTCTTAGTGTTTCTTAACTTGATTCTCCATGTATCTTTTAACTACAACCATCGTATGTGTGATTTTAAGTCGTTTATATACCATGAAATATATAAATATTCTAAAAACCAAATGCATATGGTACCATTTTCATGTTTTTAATGACTCAGGTGTTAATATGTGGTAATTTGGGTCATATATCAGGTCAACCATGTGTTTTTGGATCCTATTGTGGTGTAAGGGATGATAGTATAGAATGGAAATTAAGTTTTAGGAATTTCCCATTGGATTGGAGATGAAATTATGAAATATATATAAAACCATCCTATAAAATATAAGGTTTTAGTATGGTGAGGAGATGATTCAAATTAAAAATCACATTGTAGTTCAATGTTCACACCATAGCGATGGGATCTATGGTGAGATGAGTACTCATGTAAGATTAAAATTGTTGGGGCTAGTCAAGGACCACTCCATAGACAAGGGCACAATAATGTGGTGCGTGTCATATAAGAATAAAAAATTCCTAGATTTATAATAATTTCTGGGTTTGGTCATAGATCCCACTACAACATAGAGTGTTACATTGTGATGAATGTTGCAGTGAGATGTATTGTACTATAATGGGGCAGATCACACTGTAAAGAGGGGAGTTGGGTTTTGTAGTTTATCATCAGAAATTCATGATGTGACATGGTAGGGTGGAATATTTTTTCAAATACTAAAAGTATAATTTAATCATGATGGGGGTCAATTAAAGTTATAAATCCAACTTATAATTTTTTCTAACCTGAAAAAGTGAACTCTTCAGAAGTTACAAACTCCAAAGAGATCAAAGTACAATAATAAAAATTACATTTTAGAAATGAATTAAACTCTTAGAATATAAATAACTAAATCAAGATAAAAAAAATTTGGAATAGATATAATAGAAACAAAACACTGAGTTCCAAATTATAATACATAAACTCATTTCAAAGATAATATTTCCAATAGTTCCAATTCACAAGAACTCCTTCCATTTATCCCAAAGCAGATGGAAAGATTGTATCAAAACCAAAGGGATACAATTTCTTCACCAAGAACATTATTAATAAACCACGAGAAGATAAAATTTCCATAATAGTTCTATATTTTATAAACCCATCAATAAAATGCAGCTCTAGCCTCAAGATTATATTTACTCAAAATGCTGAGTAACAAGACCGCACTAGGAGTTCATTTAAAATAACTATTCGGAAGACATAGATTCTAGCCACATTACATTTTTTATCACATTGGATTTGAAGAAATGTGTTCAACAATAAAACATAGATATTATACAATAAATCACTACATAATTAAAGTTCTAAGTAAATACACTGAAAAACATTAGAAATCAATAAATCTCAATGTTATTGAGCTAATTAATAAATCAAAGTAAACTTTCAAAAAATTGATGTAGCCACCTACCATTATCAGAATATTTTTCTCTATTTATATACTTCATCATAGAAAACTATAACTTTGACATCAAAGATCCTTCGTTTTAATTATAACATGATTAAAATATGCTCTATATTCTTCTAGATGTGCTTTTGTGCGACATCACAAAGATCCAAAACATAAAGTATCAGAATCATCTCATTAGAGATTATTTTAAATAGAATTTAATTCTACATGAAAATAAAACTTATATAATTTAAATTATGTATAGGATCAAAGTGAAGTGTATTGATATTTTCAAAATAAAGGATATATAAAATTCATTTTGACTCAATAATCTACCCATTTTAAAATCAAAAAACATGGAAGATGAGGTAAGTTTTACTGGAACATAAAAAGAAAACTCCAGGTAACTTCCAATGTAACCCTCTCTATGTTTAGTATCTTCGAAACTAAAAAAAAATTACTTTAATAATGAAACACACAAATTAGTAATAAAAATACCCCTTAATAAAAGGGAAAACTTATCAAAAAATATCATCTCTAAACTATTTAATGTCTCCGCATTTTTTATTTTTAGAAAGTGAGAAACAAAAGAAGACACATTAAAAATTATGTGTTAACAAGAGTTATAATAGTTTAAATATACAATTTCAAAAGAAATGAATATAACTTCCATAAATCATACTTCTTTCTGATATATCCAATTAATATATAAAAGTAAACTTATATCTCTTAAATTTTATTCACACTTATCCCACTTACCTTCCAATTTCTTGCCTCGGGGTTCACTTATACCCCTTACCAAAATAGTAAAAACACATTACATATCTCCACATTTGGTATTATCAAAAATAAATCAATAAAATAAAAAATAATGAAATGGAAAAATGGAAATTAAATACATGTGATTACTTTTAAAAAATATATTCCATAAACATAACTTTTATAATGTTCTATGTAATAATAATAATAATCTATAGGTGATACAGAAAAGAAATCTTACAAATCATATATAAGAGTATCTTCGGGAATACATAAGAGTAACTTCAAGGAAACATAAAAGTAACTCATGCATATATAAGATTAAATAAATAATAAATTAAAATTGAATTAAAAATATGTGGAGAATTTATAAGACTGAACTCAAAGAATCACATATAATATGTAAGGGTAATATAAATACATAAGAGATATTTTTCACATAGGATTAAAAACATTAAGTAAAAGATTCATTTTGAAAGATAGATATCAAAAATTTCACCTAATAGTGTACCTTACATAAGGTGTAGTTTTTAAAATATGTTTATGATGCATATTATAATATCCATTAAAATATTTTCTAGAAAACATATAAAGAATTGGGGAAAAATTTAGCACAGTTCTATATAAGAAACAAATTTCCTCCCCTTTCTTGAGGGATTTTTTAAATTCAAGGAGATAATGAAATATAAAGTAAAATTTATGATCACTTAACATTAATAACACCCATATTGTATTTAGTATATTTGAATATCAATGAATGTGAAGGTTTAGTTAAAAATATTAGAAACATGGTGTTTAGTATTGATAAATTCAATAATAATATATCCATTATGTTTAAACTGAAGTTTAGTTTCTTTACAAAAAATAGAAACATAAAAATAAATTATTAGAATTTCATTTCTCTATAAATTTATTCAATTATGATCAAACATAAAAAAAAGAAAATGTCTAAAATTCTTCCAATGTGCTTCCAAGATCATGTATGTTCTAATATAATCCTCCATATACTATATTATGATAGAAGTAATTTTTAAAGATAGATTTTGAAAAAAAAAGTAAAAAACTAAATTTTTATCACTCGTCTCTTGATATCAAATCTCATAATGATAAATTATTATTTTCATAAAGATAATAAAAGTAGGTTGCAAATAATAAAATAAAAATTAATACATAAAGTAGAATGAAATAGTTTGGTGAAATTTAAAAAAACAATAACCTTCCATAAGTTATCTTCTAATGTAAACAGATGATCATCTGATGAAGATGGTTCGAGAATATATACTAAAAATAATTTCTTATCTTATATTCAATTCTCTAATAAATATAAATATTCTACAGCAAATTTAGCTAAAAAATTCCTTTTAAGTAGATAAAAAATATAAATCAAAACTTTCAAGGGAAAAGATTAGCAAATATTTTTCACATGTAAACATAAAATTACTTAGGACTATTTGTTTTAGTTGTTTATACATATATTCTTACTCAAATAAGAAATTAACTCTTTGGAAACCAAACCTACTTAGGTCAAAAAAATATTTATAAATTAGAAAAATTTTAACCCATATTTTTTTCAATTATTCTATGTTTATTATCTGTAAATACCCAAGAGATAAATTCCAAGAATGTTCCAAAAGATTCTTCTTTGTTCAGTGAGTACCAATTTTCACAATGCATGCCTTTTTACAAAATTTTTCACACTTTAACAATGAATTTTTAGTATTAAAATGAATCTTGTAAGATATATATCTAACTATAAAATATTTTCTTCTTAGTATTTACTAATTATAAATGTTTTCTAAATTATCCCTTTCAGAAGTAAAGTTTAATAGTAACTTCTTCAGAAATTCTGCTTCGGACTTTAGATTTACAACCTCATTCCCATCGGCAATGGAAAAAATGACCTAGCTTGTAACGCATAATATATTTTATAAATTTCATTCTTCTCCATAGTAAAATCACACTTAAAATCATAATATTTCATAACCAATATATGATCAACACTCTCAACCACCGATACATAAACATTCATCTATTAATATAAAGCTGATAATTCATTAAAATTATAATTATTTTAAATATAAATAATTTTTTTATAAAATTTTAAAGTAATTTTAGAAATTATATCATCATATTCAACCAGATATTTTTTATAATGATCATATTCTTTATTCAACCTTTTTTTGTCTCTTCTTAATATTATCCATATATTCAACCATATCTTTAAATGATAGAGTGTAATATTCATCATCCAAAGTATAATAATATTTTCCATATAAATTTAAATTCATAAGTGACTCATGATTTATATTTCCAATGATGAAAAATTCATTTTGGGGAGACTTATCTTAAAAACTAGCCATCTTTCAAATATTTTTCTATCTTACATTGAACTATTATAAGTACCAAAAGATTCACTCATGATCTAAGTTCTCAATGCCTCGATACCTTCTTAAATTTCAATTTAAAACTTATTCACTCTTTATATTTCCTCTTTAACATTGAACATTATCATCCAATATAACCAGGTTTCTTATCTTCATAACATATAACTTCCATTGAATCCTTATTCTTATATTTATCTTTTCTATCATTTTGATAGAATTTATGAAACTCTATATTTTATATAATTATTTTTATTTTTATCACATGTTTATAAAAATCACATTCAATATGTTTTAGATAACTACTATCAAAATAATTCTTAAAATGTTTCTACCTTGAAGTAGTTAGATTAGTAAGATTAGCTACCATTGTTAAATATCAAGAAGTTGAATCAAATATAACTTATTTCACTTCAATTTATCAAAATATATTTTTAATCTATTATAATACCAAAATAAGGTTCCAATGAGATCATTCAAGATGAAATCATTTTTATTTATAATGTCATTTATAGTTATTCTCTTTAATTCCCATTCGTTCAATAGTATGTCTATAACCTTCCCCATAACTTTTTATTTGTTATTTCCTTCTCACTAAGTAATTTTAATCTATTCACAACTATAATGAACCACTAATGCATTTGAAAATCTGATTATCCCATAAGAAAATAAAATTATTGATATCCATCACAAAGCATTATCCTTCTAGTCTTAAGAACTTTCTTTATCCCAGATTGTACAATCTCAAGTTTTCCCAAAATTTTATTCATCGAATCATATAAAGAAATATAACTAGAAATATTTTGCATCATATAAAAAATTAATGTGTTGTGGAAATTATTATTTTTTATTTTCCAACTTATCTTCTGGAGGGAAAGTTGAAATTTATTTCTCCAGAATATTTTAATTCACTTTCATCATATGATAGTAATATATTCCAGTTTTCATCATTAAAATATTCTTATAATATCACCAATACTCATAATCTTCCCCATTAAAAATTATTGGATATCTAAAATTAATATTATATGTTTTTTTATCTGTAAACCTACCATAAAAATGTATTCCCACTAATACATGGTCAATTTAAGGAAAGTGATATTAAATCTGAAATATAAGATTAGAAAAATAAAAAAGTATAGAGACCAACTCAAATACTGTGACAAGATCAGATACCAATTGTTATTTTGGATAATAAAAGTATAGAATATTAAATAGGGGGAATGAATTGAAGCCATAAATATAACATACAAGTTTAATCTACTTGAAAATTCAACTATTCAGATGTTAAAAGCACTGAAAAATTAGAGTACATTAATAAAAAAACATATAATACAAAACTAAACTATTAGACATCAAACAACTAAATTAAGATAAAGGAAATAATAAAAAATTGAGAAAAAATAAATTTGAAACAAACCAATTATAAAAACTAATGATGTAATCAAATATTAAATAATATGTCCAATACATATCTCGTCGAGAGTACTGTCTCTCGCCACTATTGTAAGAAGGCAGAAAATGTTTTGATGTACACTCAAAAAAATAATTACTATTTATTGGGGAGGAGGTAATATATTATAAAATATATCATATAATGAAGACTTCAATAAAATATTTTTTAGTCTTTGTAAGAAAATTATATATCTAGAATAAAAGGGTTAATGAAGTAAAGTATAGAGATAAAGTATATGAAAGGCTATTTTTAGGGTACCTAATAAAGATTAAGGCATAAAAATGACACATAAAAGGTTTAATCAAGGTTATGGAATTTAATGATGTCCAATTAATTGTGTATAGATATGGAGAGAATCATATAAGATTAAAATTTTATGAATTATGTGAAGAATAGTACGGAGTCAGAACAGGTTATAAGGTTGTAAAAAGTTCCTTAAATGTTAATCTTTCTAAAGATGAATCAGAAGGGGAAACAATTTTTACTAAAGGGGGTTAACATTATCCTCTAAGAAGAAGCATGAAAATGAAATTTGATCAATCGAATATAATTAGAGATAAATCCACACCAATACAAACATGAAGGAAGATGGGTTTGGAGCGCATTTATCTATTTTAAAAGGAAAATATAAAGACATTTGAAGAAGTAGAAAAATATGCATCATGGGTTAGATCCATCAATGTGTATTTGGGTCAAATTTACAAACATCATAGTGGAGAGGCCTGATCACAAACATGTGTTCTAAACAAAATGGGTTTTCAAGAATAAATTTGATAAGAATTGATATGGGGTTTAAAATATGGCACATATATTGTGTAAGGTCTATTCAAAAAATAATTTTTTTTATACTAAAGATACTTTCAAACCAGTGGATCGACCTAATTTGACCAGGATTTTCATAGTGGTAGTGATTTAAATAGTGTTTTAGATTTTTCTAATGGATGTAAAAAATAATTTTTGAATATTTCACTCAAATAGGTGGTATATATGTAATAACCAATGGGTTTTTAAATTTATAATGATGAAACTATGGTGTTGACCATTGATTTGGAGGAATTATATGTCATAGGTATCCATAAGAACACTATGTGATTGAGATCACTATTTGAGGGGATGATACTCATTTTATATGAGAGGTATCTTGGGGTCAATGGGATTTGTAAAGGTATAGCTTCATCGTGCCTTGGGTTTCATTGGGTTATTGAGCACGTGGTTTAAAATGGAATATATTTGAATTTGGGACTTCTGATATTATACGTGGAGGTGCCTTTGGGACATAATGGTTGAATTTGGATGGTTACATTGTTTATGAGTTGGGTATGATTCTATTTGGGTAGAACAGGTTAGGAGTCTATAGTGCTTCTGGTTTGAGTGACTATGGATTCTTCATACTACTCCGGCGCTGGTTGAAGTAAGAAATGGAAAACTCATGGCTGGTTATACATAGGTGTAGTGGGTTGAATGTTGTTTTTTGGTTTTCTTTTATTTTACTTTTTATACACTTGTATAATTAAGTATATTATCTAGGGACACCGTTGGTGGTGGTTTACTAGGTATACACCCACACCTTTTTTGGAACCCCTATAAAATGTGTAGACATTAAGTCTCGTGATGTGGGAAATTATAAGATCACAATGTCTTGAGATAAGTATATGGAGATGCAGTGGATTCATAGTTGGATTTCTATGGTTGGAGTTAGTTTGGGTGGATCCTCGGTGTTGATTTAGTGGTTTTATTTTCTATTTTTGAACATTTTGCATGTGAGAAACCTACAAGCAGTCCTATTATGTATTTTATGAATTTTATGAACTTTTATTTATACCATTTATATATATTATTATCTTTTATCATATGTTTTATGGTTTTATAACAAATTTGGTTGTTTATTATTTTCATTCTACTATTGTTATATTGGGTGTTGGTTTGTTTTAAAATTGTATAGTCTCCCTTTAAACCCTCATTGCTTTCCAACTACCTCCATTATTTGGGGAGTTATGTCTGAGGTTAGTTGGTATCCATATTTGGGGCTTTTAGGGTGATCCAAGGGAGATGTAATAAAATGTACATAGACTTATCTTCCATTTTACATTCCTTCACCTTGAAAATTTTAAAGATTATAGCCTGAGGAGTTAACAGGGGATTATATCCAGACATTTTGAACCTTTCCAAGACTACCCTAATGTACTCCTATTGAGACTAAAGTTCTATAATTCAAGTATTTTTCTCATTTTAATACCCATCATCCACTTTTCTAAATCAAGATCCTTTGTCTCCAAACTTTTGGACAATTCAACCTTTAGCTCTTGCATCCTTTCCCTTATCAACCTAGCTAATAGAATGTCATCTATATAGAGAATAAAAATGATGAAACTCCCATCACCAAACATATTCCAATAGTTTAAAGGATTCGAAAATCACTAATAACATTTCCAAAATACCATAAATTTATCAAAATTTAAGTTACATTGTCTTTGTGACTACTAAATCCTATACAAATCTCATTTAATCCTACACACCAGACCTTATGTTTTGTTTCACATTAAACCTTCTAGTTTTTTCATATAGATATCTTATTATAAATCACTATGATAGAATACATTCATAACATATAACTACTCAAGATATTAACATTTTATATAAAAAAATTTGAGCATCATCTAAATTGTTATATACTTCATAATCAGAAAAAAGATTTAGAAGAAATTTCCTCCTTATATTCATTGAAATCCCTTAACAACCAACCCCACCTTATTCTATTTCCAACCATTAACTTCTTATTTTAACCATTAGATATAGTTGAATTGTAGTGATCTTTTCCCCCAATGGTAATCCCATTATATACCATATTACATAAATATCCAAGGATACTATCTCTTTCTTCATTATTAACTCCCACTATTTTAAGTCACATAGGTTTCACAACTCATATAGGTTTTTGGTTTATCTACCTTTTGTAAGTATCATATAGTTAATTCTGAATTCAAACCACTACACTGATCACCTAACCTTGGTATACTACATTAATACAAATGATTAAGCTTCTTCTAGGTAATGTATTTCTGAAACTTTTTCTAGAGTATTCATAGCCCAATATCCTTTTGGTACATCAAAAATTATTACTTTTATAATTTGATCAATATCTTATATTTTGGATTATTCCCATATCTCTTGGTATTATTTTTAACCTGAATAGTTTATAACCACTAAGATTCCATTCAAATCAACTTGGAAATTATTCATTGGTTATATTCTTCCAGTTTCAGCTTCCACCATGTTTTTATCCTTCCATATGTTCTCATCAATGAAGAGGAAATTCCAACATGTAATAATATTTCAATGTTTGTTATCCTAGTGATGAAATCCAAAAAATTCTACTACCATAACAAACAAATAAAAACATATAGGTCTTAGTATTTAACATATCCCTTTCTTTTGAATTGACATGGGTGTATACAATACTTCAAAAAAATTAGTTGAGACGCATTGTCAATTACGTTATTCTAGATTTATTTCGGATGTGCCTACCCCATCCATTTATAAAGAACCTAATTCAAATTATTAAATAAAATTTTTATAATTCCACCCAAAGATCCTTGGGAAACTAAAATGTAAACTCATGCTCCCAACTCTCTCCTTCAATTTCTGTTTCATACATTCTCACACACTATTCTACTTTGGTGTCCTGGGTTAAAACCCCTCTATCCATATTCTATTCATATAATAGAGATTAAAAAATTATTTTCCTTTGTACTCACCTCCATTTTCCACCATCAAGTATTTTAACTTCTTTCATGTCTCATCTCTACCATTTCTTTCAACATGATGAATGTTTTAAAAATATTAGACTTTTTATTTAGGAAAAACACTCACACCTTCCATGTGGAATCATCAATGATGGTAATGTAGTACAATGAACCTCTAAGAGATTGAATAGGAATTGGCCCCCATACATCTGTATGAACCGACTTAAGATTTTAATTATTTGGTTCCTTATCCAAATACATTATTGATCTCTTCCACTATTTTTCAAGGACAAACTATTCAACTGATTCATACTCCATGTGGTTTATTTTCAGTATTCCACTTGCAGTTAGGATCCATAGTCCTTTCTCAAAATGTTCCCAAGAAGGCATACCCCAAATTCATTATTATGAAAGTTTTTTATACATGCTATATTATATATTTCATATTATTGATTAGGTAAAAATTTATATCCTTAACACTAAAATTGACAACCATGGATCCTTGTATAATATTACACACACTATCTGAAAAAGTCATATAAAACCCTCATTATATAACTAACTAACTAGAATTAGGTTCTTTCATAATCCTAGCATGTGATAAATTCCTTACAAATTTAGAATTCATCAGTTCTTTATCTAGATATTCACATCACTCATTCCAATGATCTCAAGTGATTCTCTATCTATAAAGTGAACCCTGATGAAGTTTCTGTTAATAGAATTATATATATACCCTTTCATAGAAATTTAATTAGATGATATTCAAAACTCGAGGATCTATGACTCTAACAAACTCATGAAACTTAAAATAAAATTTTCATATTCCTAAGATATTTTTTCTATGGATGAATATAAAGCTTTTTTATAGAATTAGCTCATCATTCTTGATATTAAATTGAAAAATTCCCTTAATTTCTATAGTGTTAGCATATAGAAACAATTAATCCAGTTGATTTCCATTGGCTTATTTATCTTTTATAATCACCCTTATTATGACTCCATAATTTTATTTGAGTAGAAAATGTTGAGTTAGTAAGGTTTTACTTATGAATTTTCCATTCCTTCTTGTTTTGAAAATCATAAACACCTTATCTTTAAGGAAAATTACTTTTATAAGGAAAATTTCTTTTATAAGGAAAATCGATTTTATAAGGAAAATCAATTTTATAAGGAAAATATCTTTTATAAGGAAAATCCCGTTTATAAGGAAAATTGCTTTCATAAGGAAAATCGATTTTATAAGGAAAATCTCTTTTATAAGGAAAATTGCTTTTATAAGGAAAATTGCTTTTATAAGGAAGATTGCTTTTGTAAGAAAAATTATCCTTATCATATTTACATCCATATATTTCTTAATTATAAGATTCGGATTTATTTCTATATTCTCAGAATCGTTTGAAACTTTGATATGAAGCATTCTGTTTTAGGTTCCGAATTCTGGATGAGAACTGTAATGAAGTTTCACTCCAAATTCTGGATGAGAAATGTAATGAAGTTCTACTCTGAATTCTGGATACGAATTCTCATGAAGTTCGACATCAAATTCTCATTACGAAATCTGATGAAGAATTATCATTACGAATTCTGATGACAAATTATCATTACGAATTCTGATGAAGAATTGTCATTCTGAATTCTCATTCCGGATTCACCTATTAAACAGAATCTGGTCATCTTTGCTTTATACACTCCGAATTTATTTAGACTCCGAATATTATTTTTGTTAGAATCTGAACTTTCATTTTTCTTACACATTCATAATTTGTCTACACTTTGACATTTTGCTTACACTCCGAACCTTCACTCAGAACTTTTTTGTTAGACTTAAAACGATGTCGTACATTCTATTACACTTTTTTTGTTATAAAACGATGTCGTCTATTCTGTTATAAACTAACCGTTGGCTAAGTGACACCTGTATAGGTCCCTCTGATTTTTAAGGAAAATATGACCGTTGGAAAGGAGGTCGACCTTGCCTATATGTAAGAGGTCATTTGAAAGAGCTCAGAACAACATAGAAGTTGATCAATCTAGAGACCACATGTTGCTAAGGTGATTTCTAGAGAGAGAAACTTTTCATGCCTTGTGCGTACTGAACCGCTTGTTCATTTTTTGCTTCGTGTGACTCCAAATGTTGGTGATTACATTCTAGGACTTCTGGGGATAGGAAGACAGAGGTGCCGACTACCTTGAAGATCGAGGGCTTCCTTGCTGAGGAAGATAGAGGTTGCCAACTACCTAGAAGTTGAGGGCTTGCGGAGATAGCAAGACAGAGACTCCCATATTCGTATCGAGGGCTTACCCTGGTGTGGGTAAGACAGACTTGCTTGAAAGTATAAATCAAGGGACCTTTATCCAAG
The DNA here is from genome assembly GCA_963277665.1 of Viscum album. Taxonomy (NCBI): domain Eukaryota; kingdom Viridiplantae; phylum Streptophyta; class Magnoliopsida; order Santalales; family Viscaceae; genus Viscum; species Viscum album. The sequence goes on along the minus strand of OY728134.1, from coordinate 1,020,716,099 downwards.
GTTGTTTGATACCCTTCTCTTTGGGTTAAAAGACTTATATATTGTTACTTGTAGTTTTACTACTTGTTTGTTTCCGCTGCATATTGTATTGTAAGGAAAGTATAACTTTCTTATACTTCCCTACTTGTACTATGATTCATTTAGATTCTATAGGCTTTAAGGTAGAATATCATATTGTATTTTTAGTTAAGTTTCAATTTCCGGAACCATATTTCCGGAACCTACTTTTGGAGTCTCTTTCCAGTCTTAAGAAAGTACATAGAAATTGAAGTTTACAACTTCATTCCTTATTCCAAGTTTTCAATTGGTGTTAGAGGTGTTGTGAATTTGCTTAGTTTAACTTTGTTAAACTTATCACTTTCCTTTTCTTAAGGAAAACATAGTTATTATTAACTAAATTTAAAGGTTCCAAAGGAATTTTTAAAGTATACAATTCACCCCCCCTCTTGTATATTGAGCATCTACATCATTATTTCGATTCTAAAATTGGTATCAAAGGAGATCTCTGAAATACTTGTACTCATGAATAATATTTTTTGCTCACTTTATCATTACGAACTTTCTCATTCTGAACTTTGTAATTCTGAACTTTGTCATTCCGAAATTTGTGGTTACGAACTTTTTCTACTAACCAGTTTGTGTGCCAAAGGATATTTTAAGTATGGAAGGAGTCAATGTTGGTTCTATTGACAATATAAATCCTACATGACCACCAATATTTGATGGTAATTATTATGAGTACTGGAGTGATCGAATGGAGACTTTTGTTATCAATACTAGAGTGGACAACTTCGTTATGCTTACTGGAGATTATAAAATTTCTGATAAGGAAGTTAGAACTTTTACTAACCAGGAAAAGCAAGAGTATCAACTCAATTATAAGGTATGCAATACCTTACTTTGTTCAATGACTAGAAATATATATAGCCAAATTTCTTCTTGTGAAGCAGATAATTGTATCTCGAAGAAGTTAGAGGTTACACACTTTGGAACTTCTAAAGTGATTGAGACTAGGAGAGATATGCTTAGAGCTGAATATCATGGATTCAATTTTCCTTATGGTGAACCAATATGTAAAGTTAAACAGAGATTTATGACCATACTCAATAGTCTACAGTCTATGGGAGAAAAAGGGTTAGATGATGAAGCACTTGTCGATAAGATAATTGATATTATGCCCAATGAGTGGGAATCCAAAAGAACTGCTATAGATGAGAATAGGAAGGTCACTCAAATTTCTCTTAATGAGTTATTTGGAACTCTTCTCCAACATGAAACAAGAATGAAGAGAGATGCTAACAACATCAAGAAGAAGAATGGGAATGGTACTGTTGCTTTTACAATAATATCAAATCATATGAAATCTAAGACTCATGAGAGAGTAACCAGATCCAAGTCTAAGAATATGGTTGTTCAATCAGATTCTAGTGAAAGTGAAGTCTCTGAAAATGAGTTAGAAAATCTTGCTCGAAGGATGAACAAGATAGCTGGCTAGAGAAATTTACAATCCAAGTATAAGAAAAAGGACAGGAAAGATAAGAAAGATGGAGAAGTTACTTGTTATGAATGCAAGAGAGTTGGACATATTAGACCAGATTGCCCTTTTCTTAAAAAGAAATAATGGAAAGAAAGAAATTCAAATAGGAACATAAAGAAGTATTAAAAATCCAAAGCTGAGAAAGTTCTGAAATAAAATGACACCTGGAGTGCCAGTGGTGGTGACTCTTCATATGAATCTTCTGATTATGAATCTTCAGGACAGAAGAATCTTGGTCTAATAGCCAGATTACCTATTGATAATCATTGTTTTATGGCTAAGGTACGAAATGCTAAATCATTTAACAATGTATCTTAAAATTATAATGATAGTAAGTATTAAAATTCCTCAAATGAAGAATCCTCTTCTGATGAAGAAAATACTTTACCTACTTATGAATAAGTTTCTAGGTTTGCTGATCTTCTTGAAATTGAGAATTCCAAACTCAATAAAAAACTTGATAAGGAAAAATCTAGGAATTCTATTCTTATGAAAGAAATATCAGATCTCTCTAAAGATCTTGATAGGAAAAATGTTGATTTTGAAAATATTTCAAAAAATCTTGGGGAAGTAAGTTCTGAGAAGAACAAACTTTCTAAAGAATTAGAAAAAGTAATTTCTAAGAAAAATATTATCGAGCCTAGCTCTAGTTCTAAAACTAATGATTTTGAGGATAAAAACTTGGTTATAAAACTCAAGTCCAAAATTTTTTCCTTAAATAAGTGTTTATCAAACTTTACCCATGGTAAGGAAAATTTTGATAAAATGTATTCCCAAATATGACCTTTAAGAAATAAATCCGGATTTGGTTATACCCATGCAAAACCAATTTTCAGTAACAATTATTTTGTTCCTCAAAGTGCCCCATTTTGTACTAAGTGTCAATGTGGTGGTAACTAGGGAAAGAATTGATCCTTAAACAAAACCCAATATCTAGGATTTCACAAAGATTATTTCTCTAAGAAGATGTAGGTACCTAAAATTTTGTTATCTGGAAATCTTGGCTCCAAACAAGTTTGGATTCCGAAATTCTAATTTTCTTCTTGATTTCAGGAAAATAGAGTACCAGCAGCAACACATGGTACATGGATAGTGGATGTTCCCGACACATGACTGGTAACAAATGCTATTTTGAAAAGATTATAAAAACAAAAGGAGATATTATTCTTCAGTTTCTCAGAACACAAGATCAACTTGCTGATATATTCACAAAATCTTTCCCTTCTGATAGGTTTGAATACATTAAACAGAAGTTAGGAATGATAACTATAAGGTAATCTTTCTTAATTAACTTTCTGTTGAAAAAATCTCCTTACAGTAATAAACTCCTTTTCATAGGGGGAGTACATTTGATTGTTATAGTAAATAAATTTTTCAAAGTTAGTTTTTCAAACTTTTCGTAACTAAAATTCTGGAATGGAAATTTCCAGAACTGAAATTTTCAGAATGGATATTTTTGTATAGAAAAATTCTGGAATGAAAATTTTCATATTGAAAACTTCCGGAATGGAAAATTTCATACTGGTATTTCCATAACGAGATTTTCGTACCGAGAATTTCATAATGGGTTTTTCATTTTCAAACTTTTGTAATGAAATTTTCTTGCTGAAAATCTTATAATGATTTTTCATTTTCTTTGTTGAGTTTTTCGTAGTGATTTTTGCAAACTATGTCTTTTCATAGTAATAAAGTTTTTTGTAGTTAATTTTTCTACAAAAAGAATATTACCCATTACAAATAATCCTCCTAAGCCAATCCGAAAGGTATGATTTCCTTACTCAAAGTTTTCGTAATCATACTTTACTTGCAGATATTTTTTTTATATTTTGTTTTCAGATTATCGTTTTCTTAAATCCTTGTTTTAATAAAAACCTCAAAAGATCAGATATAAGTTTTCTTGAGAATTGGTTTTCAACCGTCAGATCTGATCTCAACTTGTTACAACCATTCAATCAACCGAGGAAGATGAACCGTTTTTTCGTTTCCTATATAAAGGGGACCCCAAATGGTTGTCCCACATCGGTTATTCAAGCTCCAGTATCCTGAAGCTCTGTCTCTCTGTTTTAAATTCATTCCTAACTTCAGCAATCTTTGTTTCGAACTTCTCAGAAGTCTTCAGATCCGAATGTCTGTGGAAGCAGCTTCTCAAGACATGTCTTCCTCTAAGTAGATTTATAAGTGGTTAGTATATAGAGAAAGGTTGGTTCATCCTGATTTCTTTAACAAGTATGATTCTCTTATATCCAATAATATTAAGCTTAATGGATGGGAAGATTTTGCGGTGTCTAATCCTGGAAATCAAGATGAAGTTTTCTCGGATTTTCTTGTAGAGTTCTATGAGATGGTTTCCTTCTATAAGGAAGATGGTAGGGAGAAATTGTCCTTTAAGTCTTATGGAAAGAATTATAAGCTTTCTTATGCAAAGGCAGATAGCTTTGTAGAGATGAACAATGAAGGAGAAGCCGAGTTCATCTCTCATGTTTTTCCGGATTCAAAGGGAATATTCGACAAGGAAAAATCATTGGAGACTCTCGGACTGTCAGATGATAAGGCTACAAAGATTTCTAGTCTGTCTATGAATTTTCGGATTCAAGAGTTCTGGGTACAGGGCTTTATCGTACCAAGAAAAGGTGACAAAGATAGTTTGAAGAAAACTGAGATCTATATTCTAGATTTTCTGATAAATCTAAGGAAGTTTAATCTGATGAAACACATTCTTATTACAATTGAGAATGTTAAGAAAGGGAATTTGAGAGCTCAGATCATAATGTATCCAGCAGTCATCTCGAAATTAATAGTTCGATGCCTTGAGTCTTTCAAGGAGGCGTGAAAGTCTAAACCAAGAAATTGAAAAATTATGTTGGTGAGTGATGGTACTCTCAAAAGGATGGATGTAGCCTTTGACAAGAAGAATGGTTAGTTTGTTGATTTACCTGCTCAAGAAGAAACGGTTCTGAAAGTTCCTGAACCTGAATCCTCTAATCCAGTGAGGAAGAGAAAGTTGAAAGAAGTTTAAGGTGAAGAAGAGAATCCCAAATCTAAGGAAGTTCATTCCGCAACTCTAAAACCAAAGAATAAGAAAGCATACCTAGATGAGGTAGTTGCTAAGTGGAGGTAAATCAAAGAGAAGAGAGTGCAAGGGGAGCCTTAGTTCGGCTTAGATCTTGCGGAGGCTAAGGCCTTGAAGGAAAAAACAGTGGATGAGCTAGAAAAACAAGCGAAAGAAAAGAAGCTTAAGAAGAAGAAGATTTCTGAAGCTAAGGTAGCTCATACTTTGTTAAAGTTTACTGAGATGGCCTCTGGAATCATTCCTGTTCCGGGATCTTTTTCTTTGGAATCTCTTCCTGAGACTCTAGGAAGAAAGTTTGTCACTCTGGAAGAGGCAGTTGCTAAACCTGTTGAGGAAGTTAAGAAAATTGAGCAAATGGAAGAGGTAGAAGCAGTTGCTGAAGGTAGTGGTGAGACCGGAGATTTTTTAAAGCAAGTAGACGAATATAAGGGTACACCTTCAAAACATTGATCGCTCCAAACTTCAGAAGCGAAATCATCTAAGTCAGTCACTCCAGAGAAAGATGAGGAGAAAGGAGAACAAGAATTAGCTTATCATGCAGAGAAGGAACAAATTCTACATGATATTTCTCAAATGGAGAATGTGGAGGATGGTGCTCAAAGAGTTATTGATGATGAAGACAATGTTGTTCAAGTGTCTGACAGTGAAAAGAGAACTCCGGAATAGAACTCCATTCCGAAAATGGACAAGGGAAAACAACTTGTTGTTGATACCCCGAGCTCAGTGGTTGTAAAGAGAAGGGAAATTGTTTATTCTTCTAAGAAGAAGGATGAGAAATTTGAAGAAGAAAATTCTCCAAGAAAAGTCTCTGATTTGGAGTCATCTTCGTTGGGGCATGACTTTGTTGTTCAGTCATTAAAGAAGTTGGTGGGTATTATTCCGACTTTCTCAAGTATTGATTCAAGATTCCAGATGGTCCAACATGCTTTGAATCAGAAAACAGACTATGTATCCATGGTTATGGACAAATGTGTTGACATTGAGGCTCAGTTCAAAACTTTTTTTGTTGGCTATGAAGCCCACATAAGGTCTTGCAAAAGAATGACAAATTGGTCAAGTAAAACTGTAGAAGAGATGAGGCTCTTTGATGAGTTCCAAGATAATGTTAAGGATGCTTTTGAGATAGTAGACAGGAAGATAAATGAACTTACCTCTTCCTTTGAAGAAAAGTTGACAGATGAAAAGAATTTCCGGATTCTAGAAGTCAGAGATCTAAATGGAAAGCTGAATTATGTTGCTCAAAAATGGAGGTTTGAAAGGGATCATCGGATTGAGTTCTAAGGGAAGTTGTTAAAGCAAGAACAAACCTTCAAGGCTCAGGAATAAAAGCTTCAAGCCCAGGAAGAAAAGATTGAAGCTCAATCTACAAGAATAGTTGTGTTAGAAAAGCAAGCCGAGGAAGACCATAAAGACTTGGAGAAGATAAAGACTATTCTTAAGGGTATCATGGTGAAGGAAAAAGATCCAAAATAGACAAATCCGATCTTTTTTTGTATCTTATCTTTCTTGTTTTTGAACTTTCAAACATAATGAAAATCTTTCTTGCTCGTTTCTTTTTTTGTTGTAACTAATTTTTTAGGTACTTTGTTATATTTTCCATTCCCTCGAATTCTTTTTGAAAATCACAAAGGGGGAGAAGGTAAAGAACCCTAATAAAAGGGGAAAAGGAAAAAGAAACTTATCAATGGGGTGAGAAAGAAAAAGAACTCTAATATAGTTTATCTAAGGAGGAGTTTTTCATTAAATAATACATTCTTATTCTTAATGAAATATCATTCTGGAAATCTAGAATATGATCCTTAGAGTTTCAAAGCCTAAGGGGAGTTAGTCGTATTCATCAACATCCATAAGCAAAGGGAGATAAGCCTTAATGTTTTCTTTCTTCTTAGACTTTCTTTTTCTTAAGGTTGTTTGTGCTTTCCAAAAAGGGGGAGATTTTTGAGTCAATAAGGTTTTCCTTATGACTTTTCCATTCATTCTTGTTTTGAAAATCCCAAACACCTTATCTTTAAGGAAAATTACTTTTATAAAGAAAATTGCTTTTATAAGGAAAATCACTTTTATAAGGAAAATCGCTTTTACAAGGAAAATCGCTTTTATAAGGAAAATCGCTTTTATAAGGAAAATCGCTTTTATAAGGAAAATTACTTTCATAAGGAAAATCACTTTATAAGGAAATCGCTTTTATAAGGAATATTACTTTTATAATGAAAATTTCTTTTATAAGGAAGATCGTTTTTCTAAGAAAAATTATCCTTATCATATTTTCATCCATATATTTCTTAAGTATAAGATTCGGATTCATTTCTATATTCTTGGAATCGTTTGAAACTTTGATATGAAGCATTCTGTTTTAGGTTCCGAATTCTGGATGAGAACTGTAATGAAGTTTCACTCCGAATTCTAGATGAGAATTTTAATGAAGTTATACTCCGAATTCTGGATACGAATTCTCATGAAGTTCGACATCGAATTCTCATTATGAATTCTGATGACAAATTCTTATTACGAATTCTGATGACAAATTCTCATTATGAATTCTGATGACGAATTTTCATTCTGAATTATCATTTCGAATTCACCTATTAAACAGAATCTGATCATCTTTGCTTTATACACTCCGAATATATTTAGACTCTGAATATTATTTTTGTTAGACTCCGAACATTCATTTTTCATAAACTTTCATAATTTGTCTACTCTTTGATATTTTGCTTACACTCCGAACCTTCACTCTGAACTTTTGTGTTAGACTTAAAACGATGTCGTACATACTGTTACACTTGTTTTGTTATAAAACGATGTTGTCTATTCCATTATAAACTAACTGTTGGCTAAGTGACACGTGTACAGGTCCCTCTGATTTTTAAGGAAAATATGACCGTTGGAAAGGAGGCCGACCTTGCCTATAAATAGGAGCTCATTTGAAAGAGCTCAGAACAACATAGAATTTGATCAATCTAGAGACCACATGCTGCTAAGGTGATTTCGAAAGAGATAAATCTTTTCATGCCTTGTGCGTATTGAACCGCTTGTTCAGTTTTTTCTTTGTGCGACTCTGAATGTTGGTGATTACATTCGAGGACTTCCGGGGATAGGAAGACAGAGGTGCTGAATACCTTGAAGATCGAGGGCTTCCTTGCTGAGGAAGACAGAGGTTGCCAACTACCTAGAAGTTGAGGACTTGTGGGGATAGCAAGACAGAGACTCCGATCTTCGTATCGAGGGCTTACCATGGTGTGGGTAAGACAGACCTGCTTGAAAGTATAAATAAAGGGACCTTTATCCAAGGTTGTTGGATACCCTTCTCTTTGGGTTAAAAGACTTATATTTTGTTACTTGTAGTTTTACTACTTGTTTGTTTCCGTTACATATTGTATTGTAAGGAAGGTATAACTTTCTTATACTTCCCTACTTGTACTCTGATTCATTTAGATTCTATACGCTTTAAGGTAGAATCTCATATTGTATTTTTAGTTAAGTTTCAATTTCCGGAACCATATTTCCGGAACCTACTTTCGGAATATCTTTCCAGTCTTAAGCATGTACATAGAACTTGAAGTTTACAACTTCATTCCTTATTCCATGTTTTCAATTGGTGTTGGAGGTGTTGTGAATTTGATTAGTTTAACTTTGTTAAACTTATCTCTTTCCTTTTCTTAAAGAAAACATAGTTATTCGTAACTAACTTTAAAGGTTACGAAGAAATTTTTAAAGTTTACAATTCACCCCCCCCCCCCCCCTCTTGTATGTTGAGCATATACATCATTATTTTGATCCTACAGAACATCCCTTGTCTTACACATTAAATGAAGTTATGTAATCACATGAGACTTACTTCAGATATCTTTATTCGGAATCGGATCCTAGATCAACTGAAACACCATTCTTGTTATACCAATAGAGTTACTCATAATGATAACCATAACATCCCTTGATTCTTAAAGTGATTCCAAAAATATCATCCCCCAAACTCCAATGGGGAAGATTATGCTCACTGACTCCAACTAACTTCAAATCACATTGAAATCATTGTCATGATAAAGCAGCAACCTTACTTTCAGTAGCATTATAATGAAAATTAATCACATCAAAAACACATTTTTCATCATGAAAGGCCTATCACATATATTGGTGAGTGTAGAAATAATTTCTTTAATAGACTTAACCTCAAAAACATTGAATACCACATTCTTCGTTGGAATCATCTAGATCACTGCAAGATCATTTTATTCATACTTTTCCAATTATGCCTTCTCCATTTCTTTTAGGTTTATTCATATCAATGGAATCTCAAAATCACTTTGAAATATATATTCCTCTACTTTTATTCTCTAAAATATGAAATCTATCCCATAAAACATATCTATACACACATTACCATCTTCTAATTCCAACCTTATGAATAAAAAACCCCACTGAAATGAAAAATCATAAATGATAAGAACCACTATTTTTTAAAAGTCTTCAAGATGGATATACCAAGATTTAATAATCTTAAAACAAGATATGATACCATTTTTTGTTACATTATGAATACAATCACAATGAAAAACTAGATTTTAGAAACATAACTTATGGAATGGGGATCTTATATGTTCTGAAACCCAAATGATGTTTGAATTTAATGTATCTAAATTTTGAACTGTTACACCCTGGACACACACTAAATCACACAGGAAAACCCTAAACTCACTCTAAAAAATAAATAAAACAAGATGAAATAAACATAGATATGAAGAACACCATGAATTTATGTAGTTTAAAACAAGTCATACTCTACATAAAACACTATAAGTTAATAGAAAAAGATAAACCTCATTGAGTTATAAATGATCAATATAGGTATACTACTTAGTAGAAATGAAACCAAAATTTACAATCAATCCAATGTAAAATAATTATGTTCCCCCACATATATCATTATAGTGACCCCACTGACCTATTTATAGTTATGTTCTATAGTATTCAGATAGTTTTGTTAGTTCCACCAACTTCTAATTTTTCTAGATAACCATTTCATGATCAATGAAATCTTCAAATTCCTAATAAAATCACCAACTCCAACTTTGGTTATGGTGAACAATTCATGCATCAAGAACTGAGCCTCCAATTCCACTTTTGGAATGTTTTCTTACACTCTATCCAAACATTCCTTTTATGGTCCCTTCTCCATCAGGTACAACATGTTTATTCCAAAATAACTCCTTATATAATTTTGGGTTCAAAATAAAGAAAAATATGTTTCCCATAATCCTAAAATGATCAATTAGGTCATCATAGTTTAGAAATAATGTTAATAATTATTGAAAATATCATGGACATTCAATGAAGGGCTATGAGATCCTTTTGCTGTGAAAAATTCCAGGTGATTCATGTAAACATGGAAGGTTGATTGTGAGATCATAATTAGTTAAAATTAATATTGAAATGCCTCCTTTTGTTAAAAAAATTCAAGGGGGGTATATGTGGACCAATTCCCCCACTTTTTGAACCTTTTAAATATTTTATAGTATTGATAAATGATTCTAGAATATGACCACACATATGTTTTCACTCAATATACAATGTTTCATTTTCATGTTTTCTTTCTTAAATGAATAAATTTATAGCACACTTCCCTAAGTATACCTTTATGAAAATAAAACATAATAATGTTGTTGAATTTGCATCTCATGATTCTAATGATTATTGTATGTGAAAGATAATTTTAAAATAGAATCTTATTTACCATGTGACTGTGTGAAATAGTTTAGATAATCATAAATAATATGACTCTAAATTATTACTAACCCATTAATAATGTGAACAAAGGTGACAATTTCTATATAGGGCAATGAAAAATTTCATGATTTAACTTAAATTCATATCAGAACAAGTAAATATCATTAGAAAATTTTACTTTAGTTAACACTTGGATAGGATCTTGATATATACCATGTAATGAACCAACCTGAGCTACCCTAACACGATACCAAAGTCAGTCAACCATAAGCCTTGGGGCATGTATCAGACGTCATGGGTTGGAAATAAGAGCTAAGGGTATCATCTCTAAGAACTGGGAAGTATTTCACCCAAGATAAGTTAAAAGATATAATATATTATAAATAAGAGCCTAAAAATATTGTTTCTTATATAGGATATGTAAAGAATATAAGGTAAACAACTTTACATTTAATGATAACCAAAACATGACATAACAACACAATAAAACACTACCAACTATAAAAATTAAGCAAATGAAATAACTAAAACATCATAATAAATTAATAATCACGATTCTACAAGAAACTAAAATGAGAATAAATAGGTGATGGAAGAAACAGAAAGTTAAAGTGACGTATCACTTGAAAAGAACCCAAAATACATAGTCAAAATATAAAACCAAAAGAAAATCAAAATATCACTTCCATGTCACAAGTGCATCATCTTCACATGTCACCTCTATAACACATGAACCATAAGATAATGATAACATACTATATCTAAAAAATCTTTTCATAAACCTACAGCACAAACCACTATGGTCATACTATAAGGAAAATTCCATTTTGTGGTTTTTTAGCAACTATTTTTGAAATAGTCACTGAATGTTTCATTTTATTTCTTTAGAGACAATTTATTCCGAAACCACCGCTAAATATGAATTTTTTTAATTTTTTATTTAATTTTTGTGACAGTTTTTTATTGACCATCCCAAAATTGATATTTAATAAATTAATTCTTTTTTAACTATTATTTATTACTTATAATGTTGTATTAATTATTTAAAATTTTAAAGAATTATTAATTATTTTGAAAAATGAATTAGTTTTTAATTATTATCTTTTAAAAAATTATTAATTATTAATTACTTATTATTTAGTACTTATTATTTATTATTTAGAATCTTGATTATTTATTGAATATTAATTTTTAATTTTTTATTCATTTATAATTATTTGTTAGTACATATTTGAAAACTAAATTATTTAGTATTAATTATCTATTATTTTTTAATTACTAATTAGTAATTATTTATATATTCATATATCGAAACAAGATGGGGTGAAACCCCTTTATTAAAAAAAGAAAACCTCTTTCTAATTGGGTTGAGATGGAACCCTTACATGACTCATAGGCCCTAAGAAAAATATGCCCCTAAGTCCCATATAATTGTGGGCTGAGATCCCAGTTGAATAGGCCCAAAGGCTCCAATAGAATTCCTTGAAGTACAAACTAAAAAGTATTGGTCATTTCGTAACCTAAAACTTAACTATGCATTGCGCTCACTTGTCATGCCACACCCCCAATAATCACGCCACAATGTGCTGGACCATCTTATCACACCACTCCTATGAACTATGATGCCAACCTTCATCACGCCATGCTGACTATGTCCTATCTTGAAAAGAAATCCCATCATCCTATATCGATTAACCTGGTGTGTATAGATCTATTAGATGAATTTCAATGCACCCAATACTCTTCTGAGTTGCCTCCTACTAAATGGTTCTTTCACATCACTGCACTTTATCACACCATTCATGCAGCAATGTCTTCCTGAGTCACACACACACACAGAAACACATATATATATAAACACTCACATTCACATGTGCACACAAACACATAGATATATTCATGTAATAAGGACCATCAAGTTCATACATCTAGGTCCATCTTAGTGACTTTAGACACCACTCATTAGTAAGTTTATTTGGGCTAAAGAGTGCTGAAATAGCCTTTGGAAAATTTATTTAGCCTAATTAAAGGACCCCAGTGAGTAGGGTTCCCAAGTGGGAAGCCTGGGGGGTATGGGTGTGTATTCTATACATTCAGATGTTACTAATTTTTTATCCTCTACACATTGTACTTAGTCTATGAAATGGGAGGGATTAGGCTTCCCTATATCTCACTAATTAATTTGCTATACTATGGTAATAAAAAAAGTTTCATCATGGTGATTTCAGGTTTGTGTATGTACGACAATTATGGATCCTTTATATATGACTTTTTAGCAAGTTTATTTGAGAAAAAGAGTGTCAATAATGTCTTATATGATATTTCTGTAGCGCAATTGATGGACCTAAGTGAGTTTGGTGCCCAGGTTTGAGACATGGGAGACATGGGCATGGATTTCATGTACTTATATGTTCATTATGAATTGTCCTACACACATTATAATTGATCCTAATAATAGGTTTTTTTGGGTTCTCCATATTCCCCTTATTAATTGGTTATATTATGGTTGTGCGGCAAGGACCATCACGATGTCTTTTAAGGTCATACATTCAAGACCATCATGGTTCCTTTATAAATGACTTAATTGTGGGTTTATTCTAGATATAGAGTGTTTTCAAGGTCTTTTGGAATATTTCTTCTTATTATATGTGAAAACGGGGTTCCCTGGTTGGTGGCTTGGGAGGCCTGGGTAGGGATTCCTTTTGTAAAACTCCGTTATATATATTTATATGTATTTATATTTATATTTATATATTTTTATTTCTATGTGTTTATATTTATTTATATATTTTTATATATTATGTTTTTATATATGTTTGTGAGTGTGTTATTATATATATATATGTAAATTTATGTAAATTTATGTAAATATATTTGTATTTATAGATATTTATAGATATTTATATTTAAGTATATATTTATGTCTATGTGTTTATATATAATTATATTCCTTTAATAAATCTACCAAATCATTTATTATGTCCCTGATGTATAACTTTTTATTCCTCCCAAAATCATTTTATTCCATAAAATCCATATATCCCCAAAACACATTGGTAACTAACATACTAATATTAATCCCAAATACCACTACGCTCCCAATTCCTGGATCAAAAACTAATATAAATCACTAATCTATATAATATCTTATTATGGAAAACACATGTTAATCTATCCAACATCCTCAAATAATTCACTACACCATATATATATATATATATATATATATATATATATCCCTTGAAAGGACATCCATTTCCATAATTACTAGATTAGAGTTCCATAAAGACATGAAAACTCATATAAATTATCAAGATACCAACTACTATACAACTCCCACTGTTATGGTACTCCCCTCCATAAGAATCACCTAGTTTACTTTGTGCTTGTCTTTCCATTATATTCCATTTGATTAGAAACACTTCCTTGTTCAAATAGTTTTGTAGAAAATAAATTCCCCCTTCAAAATAATTTGTTAGAATAATATTCAAAAATAGAAAACTGAACATATCCATCTTATTTTACAAATTAATATTTAGAAAACACTATCTAATGTTTAAATTTTCAAAAATAGTTATTTTCTAAAGCCATTATTTCTTAAAAGCATATTATTTAAAAGTTTAGTTTAAGAGAACACTTTCTAAAATATTTTACCAAAATGAAATCATTTCTATATAATCAATGATTTTAAAAAACTCATTTTTATCTTAAAGAAAAGTTTATAAAATAATTTTTCTTATTTGGAAACACTAACATGTCCCACATGATGACTCATGGAATTACTAGACACGTTCCATATAACTAATACATGGAAGTATCAAACAAATGAACCATATTAACCAATAAATTTCAAAGAAATAAATAGTGTCATGTTCAGAAAGGAAATACCAATCAGAGGATGAGTGTCATGCTCAAATATCAAATAGGAAATAAGGAGCATGTGTAGGTATTTAACATACCTATTTATTATATAAAGTATTTACCAAAAGGTACATGTGAAATGCTAAGGGATACACAACATTTAATGAATGGGGAATGAAATAATGAAAAGATATCATTCTCAACAAAAAAAATAAAGAATAAGTAACATGATCAGAATCCAAAAGAAATAAAAAATTCAAAGTACATTATCCAACAAGGATGAAATCATTAATCTTAACATAGAGTGATATGTGAGTGATTTTAATCAATTAGATGAAACCTAATATGGTATTCTGAAATATGTGATTAATTAATTATATTTACTCATATTTTTTTAATAACAATATATGTATATATATACTTATATATATTTAAAATTCTCATACCCTATTGTGCTGCTAAAACACATGATGCATGAATGAACATAAAAAGTGGCTCCTGATGGAGGCTTAAAACCTCCATCCCAAATTATCCTAAATTTCATTTTTAAACACTTAGAATAATGACTCACTATAATTTATAGTTCCAAGACTACACTCAGAGACATCCATGGTAACTCAAGTCTCCACTGAATCTATGTTTTCTAGACATGCACATAGTGTACCCCCTGAGTCCCAATATTCTATTTCCTATCTAACACCTAAAATCTCAATTACCATATAACCCAAAAATAATGATTTGATACCATTTTTCAATTACCATTACTTAATTACACATACAACGCCTATCCTATAACAAACCCACCTCCAATAACCTAGATTCAGTGACTACTTTATTATATTGGTACAAGATACAAAGGATCTTATCCTAAAGGACCGATCAGTTTAGTAGTATTGAAAGACTAGATATATATATGATTCCCATATTATATTGGAAATATATAATACATAGCATAAAAACATTCTTAGATCCTTTTTATTATTCATAATATATTTCTTCATGTCCGGGGGAAAAGAAATAAATAAATGGTGGGATTAGATGCTCAAAAAGGGTTACGTACAATTGAATATATCATGAATAAATAAGTCATAATCAATATTAAAAGGTAAATAACTAAAAACACATTTCATTTAATCAATAAATTAAGTAAAAATGCATCCATGGACAACATTAATTAAGTAATATCATGGATAATAATAATTAAATTCTCAATGAAGTAAATGCTTAATATTGGGTGTATTGATTTCAGACATCATGATATCTATACTATCAAATCCTTGTGTCAACATAGTTTCATTAATGGGTGTGTATACACCAAAAACCCATTTAAATTAGGTTGGCCAACTAGTTTGTCTCATGAGACCTTTTGATGCATAGAGGGGATATCTATGACTTGGTCTGACCCCTCAATACATGTCTAATGAATTTATTATATATTGAATTATTTACTTCATTCATAAATAACATTCTTTATCAATAAATTTGTGTATTGAATAAACAACACGAAATATCAATATTTCCCCAGTCAATCAAATAATTTTCAAATTAAAACACCACATGTAGAAATTTTATATGGTTTAGGAAATAATCATATCCATGGTACAAATAATATGGATATTTAAGATAAATTTATTCTCCAATAATCACAATAAAATTAATATTTCAAGAAAAACCAACTGTAAAAAAATTATAAGATTAGATTTTATAGTAAAATCAATTATTTTAAAGAAAAAAATATAATGGAAATGAAACATTTTGATTATTTTTTCATAAAGAGTTTCCATTTCAAAATCTTTTAAATCTTAAAGAATAAGATAAAGGGTGTAAAATGGTTGTGTGAGTGGGGAATTCGGTTACCATCATATAAGTTAAAAATAAAACATTCCTTTTTTACATTTTTTTAAAGATGGTTAAAAATAACCATTTAATAAAAACATTAGAAATATTCATTTAAAACTATTTAAAAAATAATTCATAACTTATAAAGTCCTTAATAAATTATTTGATTAAATTAAATGTTTTTTGTAAAAAATAAAAAAAGTATGGATATGGAAGAAAAATACACCCAATCAAAACGAGAAATAAGATTGACCATACTTTTAATCATTCCTTTTGATATATTAAATTGAATTTAATCATTAAACATCATGAATAAAGACATATTCATTATAAAAAATCAATGGGACATTATATACACTACATAATTATAAAGACCCCATCCCTAGTAGCCTAGAGATAGTGGTTACTTTATTACATTGGTACTAAGTGTAAAAGATCACATCCCAAATGAGTGAATAGTTTAGTAGATTTGGAAAACCATAAGTATTAAATTACAACTTAAAATGAAATACAACAAAGTAAATCCATTGGAAACACCCATATTCTCTTATATTTTCCCTGTATTTCAATTATAATATACATCTTAGCATCTTGGGGGAAAATAAAACATTAGAAAAGGGTGAACTCAGATGCTCGGTATGGATAAGAATATAGTGGATGATATCATAAATAAACATAAAAAGTAAAGAAAGGTGAATATATAAAAATACATTCCATTAAAACATAATATTGAGCATAATATAGAAAGAATAAAAGATTTTCAAAAACACCACATAAATAATCACATAAGAATGAAACTTAACCATGGATATTATACTAGTGGAGTAATCACATGGATTATAAATAACTAATCTCATGATTAGGTAACTCATAATTAAAGAAATTATAAATATACTATCAAGGCATCATACAAGACACCGTAGAAAATCTAGTAAGACATTAGCCAATACCCAAACTAGTTTTTATTGTGAGACCTATCGATGAGTCCAGAGGTTGTAGTAGGCCCCTCCCATACCATAATAAGTCCAGGGAATTAATAATATGAAAGTGATTAAACATAATAAACATATATATTAATATTTAAACTATCAAATGAAATGTTAATAACCTTCCCTAAATAATAAACATAATCATAAACTATCCAATGTATGATGATGAATGGTATTAAAATAAAACATCCATTGTCAAACTGATCATAAATAATTCAATAACATTTGGTATATGGTATCATAAGAGATCAAACTCAATTAATCATAATATCCAAAAAAATTATTGGCATAGATGAAAATAAACTAATACAAACATCGATAACATCTTGAGAGAAATACCACATTACATTGAAATCATTTATTTAAAAAGTTCCACAATTGTGAAAGAAAAAAATTTCTTTGAAAATAAACATGTAAAATTGAAAAGGATTCCTCAATGAATTAAGGCATCATGAAATCAATAAAATATATTCATGCTGTATAAAAAAACATTCCTTTTACATTTTTAAAAATACTAATTTAAAAGAGTATTTTTCAAAGAAAGTGTATGTATTAACTAAATGAATCGATTATATGTATCACATATAAATAAACATTAATAAAGTAGAAATAAGAAATAATATAATTAAAATTAGTTTTACACATAACCAAATAATTACATAATCAATGGAGTAGAGGTTTAACCCAAAGAATGAAATTTTGGTTAAGAATTTTCTTACCACTTTATAATCAATCGAACCGTATGACCCATAAAATTAATGATCATAAAATGATACATTGAATGAAATGAATATAAATATATTCATGTTACGATTTATTAACTATTATTATGTATACCACACACATGAAATAAATGATTAATAAGGAATATATCTCACAAAATTAAAATTGAGACAAGAAACCCTTACCTTATGTCTGAAAGCATTTTCACTTGTTCTGAATGTCATGGATAATAAAATTAGATTCTTTAATTACTTAATTAACAACATATTTAACATATATTTTATATATTTTAATTTTATTAAGTTCATTTATGGACATTTTTATGAGTTAAAATTTTTAATTTCATTGTTTTGAGAGTGTTTGTTACATGGTTTTATGGTCGGTTCCCTTGAGTATAAATATTGGAGTTCTTGTCAAATGGAAATAAATTATCTAGAAGTAAAATTATTTAGTATTAATGAAAATTAAAAATTTTAAATGGTCTAATATATCATTTGTATATATGTTATGAGTATGATTCATTAGATAAAATGTTGATGAAAACGTCTTAATTTATTTTGGCAGTTTTTATGATCATCACGAACTTGTGTCATTTTATTTAATATTATGTTTATGTATTGGTTATAGAACATGTTATAACATATAATATGTTTATTAAATTATTATTTAACTATAATAATGGGTTTATTACAAGGCTTGAAGGTGGTAATGGAAAATTATAACTCATTATCCATGAGGACAGTGAATCATCACATGACGGGTATTGGTTTCATTTTTAAAATCAAAGGAGAGGAAAATGGATTTAATGAGGTATAATAAACTAACAAAATAAAATACTAGTATATATATTATAGTATATTTATGATGAAACTTTGGATAGGGTAGGTGATTATAGTATAAGAAAATAAAATAAATTATGAGATAAAGAAGGAGGATTTTACCTCTTGGATATCGTCTCTGTGGGAACCTCCTTAAGACACTTAGAATTAGACTTTTGGTAATACTAGAAGGTCGTGGAAGTGGGGAAGAGACTTAGGAAGGTAACTGAGTATAATTTAAAAAATATTCAAGGATTAAAAGGTGTGATGATAAGTGGGTATTTATAAGGGAGGAGAAGGGGTGTTTTTGATTATTTTATTCATTTATTTATTATTTTGGCTCAACAATATCAATAGTATTGATTATTGTGAATAAATATAGTAAATAGTGCATGTGAGTTCTATATAAATGGTTATTACACCATAAAGGATTAAAAAAATTCATGTATTTACCGAATAATGTTAAATATCGTAAATTATCGTATTTCACTATTCAGCAAAAATTCAACTATTTTAGAAAAATCTCAAAAATTCACCCAAATAATTTTTCAATGTGTAGATTTTAAAAATGGAATCCATTTTACAAAAAAAAATTCTAAATATGGGAAATTTAATTTTTAAATAAAATCATTATTTATTCCAAAAAAAATCTAATTTTAATATTATAACCAATTTTACGATAGTTTACAAAATTTTTTATGGTCTCATAAAATTATCTTTTAATTATAATGAAACAAAATATTTATTTATAAATATATTTTATGAAAATGAATTTTATTTTAAATCATTATATAAATTATATAATTGTAAATAAACATTTACATTTCACAAAAATGCCAACAATTAATTTATCATTTTTTAAACATTTATTTACTTATTATATGATATAAATATATCATATTTTCATTTATGAGAAACCTAAAATTTAATGAAAATTTTATAGGTGAGGTTATTATTCTAATGAACATATTGATAATCCTTAAAGTCACATTAATAATTGAATAGTAATTTTAGTATTTAATACTATATCACGGACTTAAACTCGGTATTACATTAAACATTAGATATCAAAGATATTAAATTTAAAAGTGACACACCATAAAAATAGGGGTGTTACATTCTCCCCTTATTAAAAATTTTTATCCCCAAAGTTTCTAAAATTTCACCTCATAAGAATTTTTTTGTAGGTCTTCATAATAATTACTTCTAGTTCCCACATCACCTCTTCAATTTTTTTTATTTTTTCAAAGTATCTTTACCATCTGAGTCATCTAATTCCTCCACACCTATTATTTAGTGTCCATAATATGGATTGGATCTTCATACTATGATAAATTAGGATCCAATTCTATTTGTTCATAAGTGAAAACATGCGGTGTGTCTTACATATACTTCATTAACAAAGAGATGTAGAATATAGAGTGTACTTTAGAAATGCTAGGTGGAATTTCCAAAAGATAAGTCACATATCCAATTATCTCTAGAGTTTTAAAATGTCTAATGTACCTAGGGATTAGTTTTACTTTCTTTCTAGATATTATAACACCCTTCTATAATGAAACCTTCATGAAAATTTGATCTCCCACTTGAAACTTTAAATATTTCCTTTAGTTATCGGCATAGCTATTTTTCCTACATTGCGCTACTTTGATATGGGTTTGAATAGTATTTTACTTTGCTATTGTTTCCTCCACAAGTTTTGGGTATACAAGATTCCTTTCACAAACATCATCCCAACAAGTTGGTGAAGGAAATCTATTTCTCTTTAACACTTCATATGATAAAATTTGAATAATTGAATGAAAAATATTATTATAAGAAAACTCTACCAAAGTTAGATACTGATCCCACATACCTTGAAAGTCAAGTGAGTAGGACCTCAACACGTCTTCTAAATATTGGATCATCATCTATGGCTACCTATCAGTTTGAGGGTGATAAGTAGTGCTCAAATGAAGCTCAGTATCCAAATCCTTCGGAATACACTTCTATAATTTTGATATAAAATGGGGATATTTATTAGATAAAATAAATATATTTGTACCATAAAGTCTTAAAAATTTATTAATATAAATTTGTGAAAGGTGATCTAGTGGAAAATACTTCCTTATAGTGAGGAAATGTGAATATTTGGTAAGTAGATCAACAATTACCCATATTGCACCATTATTTATTAGAGTATTTAATAATCCAATGAAAACATCCATAGAAATTTCATCCCATTTCATTTAGAAATAGGTAGAGGTTGTATAAATCCCCTAAGATGTTGTATTTCGGCCTTCAACTGTTGAAAAACTAAATGTATTGATCCATAATCCATAATTTCTTACTTTATATTATCCCACCAAAATTTTTCCTTCAAATCTCTATACATCTTAGTGATACAAGGGCGTATAGAGAAATTAGATCTATGAGCATCATCCAATATTTATTTTTTTAGCTTTGGTATATAGGGAATTAAAATAATCTTACCAAATTTTAAAATTTTATCTTCATATAAAAAGTCTACCAATTTCCTATCATCCACAGATTTAATTTTCTTTTGAGAATTCTCATCATCAGACCGATAATTTTTTTATTTTCCAATAAAGATGCTTTGGAAACCATTTTAAAAAGTAGTGATGTTTTACCTTCCTTGATAATTTACATATCCATCTTTACTATATCCATGTACACAGGATCTCTATCAATCCTCATTTTGTTAAGAACTCCATGATCCTTCTAACTCGATTAATATTCTACCTTATTTTTCATCCCTAGGTGGTAGTGTATTTAGCAACCATAATCCTTGAGTAGCTCGATCTATCACATTTTCCTTATTTTTAGTTCATTCTGTGAGATGATATATTTCAAACTCAGGTGATCTAAATATATCTCACATATTTCCCCATAGAGATAGTATCTCCATATCATCATAGATAATATTATAATTTCTATATCAAGATCATAAATTGGAAAAAAAATCATGAGTTTTTAACATCCTTGATGCATAGGTAATAACTATATCATTCAATATAAGGACACAAACAATTTCATTCTTCGATTCATCACTATAAATAAAAAATCCACCATTTTTTAATGGAAGATTCAAGGTGAGATAATTCACTACTCTCTTCTTCAATTCTTTAAATAATTCTTCATAGTCATTTATACAAATAAAATTAACCCCTTTATGAGTAAGCTTCATTAACAGGTTAGCTAATCTAGAAAAAATTGAAATGAAAAACCAATATTAACCTGCTAAACTAATGAAACTACATACCTAAATTATGTTTGTTGGTGTAGGCCATTCTTGGAATTCCTTTGTCTTCATAGGATCAACTGAGATTCCATCCTTGGATATAATACGGGAAATAAAAGAAACTGTTTGAAGCCATAATTCACACTTACTAAACATACCACAAAACTCTTTCCTTAAAAGAGGCTTCATAACAATATGAAAATGGTTCTCATAGTCCTCATAGATTTTGGAGTACACCAATATATCATCAATAAATAACACATAAAATTATCAAGATAATAATTGAATACTATGTTCATTAGATCCATAAAAACAGAGGGAACATTATTCAGTCCAAATGGAATTATTGTAAACTCGTAATGTCCGTACCTTGTTCAAAATTTTGTCCTTGGAATATCTTTCTTCTTTACATAGCCATAAATCTGGTATCGCATATGAGGATTCAGTGCTTGACTCTGAGAGAGAGCATGATGGTTCTGAAGGTATGTATGAGGATGATTTTTGGGTTTGTCTTTTGTCTCATTTTTTTTCATTGCAATGTGTGTTCCCATTGCTTTCTCAGTTTTCCTTAAATGTGTTTTTATAATAAAAAAGATAAATTTCAATCATTATAGTAAATTCGTATCCCCATAGATCCATCATTACTATTAATGAAGATTATTGGAGCTCCCCAAGTTGAATCACTAGTGCTAATAAATCTCTTACCAGTCAATTCCTCTAGTTGTTTCTTTAACTCTATTAACTCCACCCTAGATATTCTATATAAAGTCTTTGATATAGGTATTGAATCCAGGATTAAATCAATAGTAAATTCAACTTCCTTCTCTGGAGGATGTCTAGGTAATTAATCTAGAGATACATCAATGTATTATTGTATAATAGGTACAGCCTCAATTTTAATACCACCTTTTTCATTTGTTGGTTTGGGTGCCATAATAGGGTCTTCTTGACACATATTCATTACAATAAGGATTCCTGTATGAGTTTTGACTAACAACACCCATATAAACGTGAATTTTTAATATTTTATTTTTATAGTAAACTGGGAAGATTAAACGAATGTGATGATCAAGAATCAAATAAATCTTTAGATAAATTTGAGGGTATTCTTAAAGTACCTTCCACCACACCATTATGAACATCAGCCTCAGTTTTTTGACTGCATAAGCATTGCCTTGTTCCCTTAAATATTTCTATGGAAATATTTCTTAACATATTGGACAATCATGTTCATAGTGTCCCATATACTTATAGTTGAAGCATTGCACATTGCTGACTTCTTTCTTAACCTTGTAATCATGGGACCGACAACCTTTTTCTCCACACCTATAACAAATTCCAATTCCCAATAGGCATGTTTCATGATTTCTCATTCTATATTTATTTCAAGTTGGGAATTCTATTCTTCCCTTATTTACTTTTTCCTTATTTACATTTCCAAATTAATCTTCATCACTCTTCTTATCGTGCTTGCCTTCGAATCCATATGGCTTGGAAAATTATTTCTCTATATTTATGGTGCATGATAATATATCCTCCTATGATTAGAATGTTTGGGAGTCTAGTTCCATTCATATAATTGTATTAATAACATAAAAGAAATTTTCAATCTTTATCTTTGGATTATGTATATAGTCTAAGGCATGCCTTGATAAACTTATAATGTTGGATTTATAATTATAAATGTTTTCATCCTATTTGCATCTTAGACTCAAGAATTTTCTCTCTAGATCCGCTCACTATACGTGAGAGAAATATTTTTCCAAGAAGATTTCCTTAAAATTCTTTCATTCCATATTTTAAATTTATTCCTACTCTTTTGTGTTTTCAATTAATGTCCACCATAGTTCTTCATCTCCCGAGAGATGATAAAATTATTTCATAACCTTATACCTTTCATTACATCCAAAAGAGAAAAATATCTTCCCTAAGTAAATTATCTATTTCTCATCTTCAAATGGGTTTACAGTCCCATTGAATTTGAATGCTTTCATCACATGAAGAGGTCTATCAGTGTTACACAACATTGTGGATCAGAATTCTCCATGAGAGTAAGGTTATTTCTCATAAACTGACTAAGTTATCCCAATACAATTATATGTTTTTAATCTCTTGTTTTATCTCCATCTCCAACATAGTTATCTTTCACATGAGGGAAATTCCTACATGTAATATGTGCATTAATTCAACTTTCATTCCATCCATTAGGTTTCATTTCGAAAAAATTGCATATACTATATTATATTATGATATTTTGAAACAAGTGAAACACTTAAAAAAATATGTATAACAAATCTCAAAATCATAATATTTGTTACCTTGAGAATATTTTCAAAGTCATTTATAGTGTAATATTTCCCTAATATATGTTTTCTTAAATATATTATCCAAAATTTCTGCTAAACTTTCTTTGATATCAACTATAAATACCCCATCCCTAGTAGCCTAGAGAAGGTGGTTACTTTATTGAATTATTACTAAGTACAATCAATCACATCCAAAATGATAGAATTTCTAATTATCATTGTAAAACTAGACACAAACATAAGTATTACATTTTTACTTGAAATGAAATAAAGTATTGTAACTCTATTTGAAAAAAACCCTATTCTCCAACATTATCCTTGTTTTCAATCATAATATACATCCTAGAATCCCAGGGAAAAATAAAACATAAGAAATGGGTGAACATAGATTCTTAGTAAGGCTAATCATACAACATAATCTATCATAAATAAACTTAAACAACAAGGAAATATGAATAACTAACAACACATTCCATTAAAACATAATCTTGAGCATAATATGGAAGGAATAAAAGAGGATCAAATAAATCTATATAAATAATCACATGAGAATAAAACTTAACCATGGATATTATAATAATAAAATAATCACATGTATTAAAAATAAATAATCTCATAATTAGGGAATTCATAATACGGGACAACATAAACATACCATCCAGGTTTCCATCAAGACACTGTACATAATTGGGTATGAAATCATCCAATACCAAAACTAGTTTGTCTCATGAGACCTAATGATTCATCAAGGGGATATAGAGGGCCTCACCCATCACTTACTAAGTACAATTCATTCATCATATAAAAGGGTAAAAACATAATCAATATATATATATATTAATATTGAAACTTTTATATGAAATGATAATAACTTTCCCCAAAAAATAAATATAATTATAAACAATCCATATTCATATGATGAATGGTATAAAAACATCACATCAATAGTCAAACTGATAATAAATAATTCAATAAAATAATGTATATGGTATGATAAGAGATAAACCTCAATTAATCATAAGATCCAATATATGGTGTTGACATTAATGAAAATTCTATAATAAAATCATTGAGAAATTCTTGAGAGAAATACCACATTACATTGAAATCAATTATGTAAAAAGATGCACAATTATAAAATAAAACATTTTCTTTGAAAATAACCTTGTAAACATGTAATGTATTACTCATGAAAATAATGCATTATAAAATTAGGAAAATATACTAATCCCATATAAAAACAATCCTTTTAAATTTTGAGAAAGAAACATTTAAAATTGTATTTTTATAAGAAAGCGTGTGTGTTAAACAATTGAATAAGTTTTTTGTATGAGATATAAATCCACATAAAACAGGTGGAAATAAAAATTAAGATAATGAAAATTATTTTTACACATAATCATATCATGAAATAATCAATAAAGTATTATTTTTTTCCAAATAATTGAAATTATGTTAAGAATTTCCTTACCACTTTGTAATCAATCAAACTGTATGCCCTATGAAATTAATGTTCATAAAATGAGACATTTAATTAAATGAAGATAAATAGATTCATGATATTATATATTAAAAGGTAGTATCTATACAATATACAAGAAATTATGGCTTAATAAATACTATATCTCACATAAGTAAAAGTAAGAGGATAAACCCTTACCTTATGCCCCTAAGCGTTTTGCACTTGTAATTAATGTCATGGATAATAAATTTAGTTTAATTAATTACTTAATTAAAAAAAAATAATATTCTTGATTTATTATAATTTTATTATGTTCATTGATGGTCATTTCTATGAGTAATAATGTTTAATTTTGTTGTTCTGAGAGTGTTTGTTTCATGGTTTTGTGGTCGGTTTCCTTGAGTATAAATATGGGAGTTCTATTAAAATGGGAATTACTTATACATAATTGAAATTATTTAGTATTAATTAACTCATATAAGTTTAAATGGTCCCACATATCATTTTTTTATATGCTATGAGTATGATTCATTAGATAAAATGTTAATGAAAATGTCTTCATTTATTTTGGCATTTTTTACGACCATCACAAACTTCTATCATTTTATTTAATATTATATTTATGTATTGGTTAAAAAACATGATATAACATATAATATGTATATTAAATTATTATTTAACTATAATAATGGTTTTATTACCATCCTTTAAGTAATTAAGGGAAAATTAAAACGCATCACCAAGAAGGTAGTGAATCGACACATCACGAACGAGAGGAGAAGGGATTTGATGATGGATAGTCCACTTTCACAATAACATTATAGTATATATATGAAATTATATTTACCATTACACTTTTTATAGGGGAGGTGAGTATAGGATAATAAAATAAAAAAATAAAAGAGAAAGAAGGAGGATTTTACCTCTTGTATTTCGTCTCCTTGGGAACCTCCTTAAGACACGTAAATTTGGTATTTTGGTAATACCATCATGTCTTGGACGTAGTGAAGAGGATTGGGAATGAAATTGGGTATAATATAGACAATATTACAGACTTATAAGGTGTGAGGATAAGGGGTGTTGAGGGGTGGTAATTATAGGGGATGAGAGGGGTGTTTTTGGATTATTTTATTCAATTATTTATTATTTTGGATCAAGAATATCAATAGTGTTGATTATTGTGAATAAGTATAGTAACTATTGCACATGATTTTTAACTAATGGGTTACTAAATAATAAATGAATAAAAATTTTATGTATTTAACTTATAATGCCAAATACCATAAATTACTATATTTCACTATTTATCAAAAATTCAATTATTTTAGAAAAATACCAAAAATTCACCCTACCCATTTTTATATGCATAGATTTCAAAAATTGACTCTATTTTATTATAATAATCATCTAAATATGAGAAATTTAATTTTTAAATAAAATAATCATATATTCTAAAAATACCGATTTTAATATTACAAGGGATTTTATGACACATTGAAAAATTAATTATTGTCTAATAAAATTATCTTATAATTATAATATAATAAAATATTAATTTATGAATATATTTTATGAAGATAAATTTTATTTTAAATCATTATATTAATAATAAAATTGTAAATAAAAATTTACATTTTAAAAAATTACCAACACATAATTTATCATTTTTAAAACATTTATTTACATATTCCATGATATAAATATATTATGTTTTCATTTAGGATACACCAAATTTTTTTATACTTTTATTTTTGAGGTTATTAATTAAATATCCATATTACTATTTCTAATGTTCACATTACTAATCCAATGGTCATGTTAATATTTAATAGTATATCACAGTTTTAAACTTAGTTTTGTATAAAACATAAGCTATCAAAGATGATAAATTTAAAAGGGACAAACCATAAAATCTATAGGTGTTATAATAAAATTAAATAGGTTCATAATACTAAATAATTCTCAATAGATTGGAAATTAAGACGGAATCCCTTACCTCGGGTTCAACTAGTCATGTGAATTCTTTATCTTCCTAAATAATAAACATAAGTTAATTATTTAATTTTTTAATAACATTTTCCAAGAATATTATTCCTTTAATTTCATTTATTATAAAGTTATATTTAATTAAATAATAAATTAAATTCACGTCGGGAATTTTTATGATATTCAGTTTATATTTCAAAATGACTTTGGTCAGTCGACTATGGTAGTAGTGGTTATTGTTTCATCATCTCTAGAATAATAATAATTAAATAATTGTCCTTTTTTTACATCAATTAAACTTTTAAAACCAATCAATAAATATTTTTTTGAAAAATGGACTATGCTACAATCATAGAGATGGTAGGTCATACGTACACATGAGTAACGTTTCCATTTTTAAACGATCACAGTGGAAATGTGGTAAGTATTATTTTTTTCTTATGTAATGATAATTATATCAAAAATATAATATTATTTCATTAAATTTACTTATATATACAATCCATGTGATGTTGTGGTGAAAAACGAATTGCATCACTTCGTGGAGGAGGTAATTCGCACATACGCATGGACGATGTTATCATTTTTCAATGAATGTAAAGCTAAGAAAATATAAGAAATATTACTTTTTCATAATTATAAATATATCACTAATATCATATATATATATATATATATATATATTAAATATGTCATTATAACCATCTGTGAGAGGCTGCAATGTGAAACTAATCACATCGGTTCACGACGCGGTAGTCCTCCGTACACATGAACGACGACTTTATTTCCCATTTGATGGAAGAGGAAGTAGATATAGGTTGTTCCATTAGTATAATAAAATCTAATTATATGTGTGATACTATTTTTATTATTTAATTATTTTCTAATAATATTTAAAGGGGGTGGAAGGGGAAATAAAATGAAAATGAAAGGTTAAGAACTATACTTATTCTTCATACAACCTCTTTAGGTTTATACCTAACACCTAAAAATGAAGGTTTTATAATCCAAAAAGGGAATCTAGAACATGGGGAGGGATTTTTGGAAGATATTTTAGTAGTTCTTGTATTTTAAATAAATCTCTTGAAGTGTAGAGAGAATAAGAGAGGGGGTGTCCTTTTATAAGTGGGGGGAGGACACACATTGAATTTAAAAAAAAAATATATTAATGTCTTGCTCCATAAAAATGGAACTCAAATGGGCCATTTTTGAAATCATGTTATATATTTTTAAACAAATTCATAAAATATAAATTATATGACTTTATAGGACATTTTATCCCTTATCTCTTTAGTTTAACCCCACGTAATCATGTATTAACCTTAAGCGTGATAACCATTTTTTACTATTTTTAATATTAATTATGACCAAAAAATATTTTTAAACTATTAAATAAAATTAATTATATTGATTGGAAATATTTAATCCATTTTATAAAATTTAATTAAATAATTTACATATTTAATTTAAAATTAAACCCAAATAATGTGATGAAAATGATTTTTTTGGGAAAATGTATTTTTAAGTATAAAAAAAAATTTATATAAAATTCAATTATAAAATTAATTTCAAATAAAATAATTGGATTATTAGTAATATAATTTTAAAAAATATTTTTTTAAACTATTTTGTAGCAAAATTTAACTTCATAAATTCATGAAATGAAAAGACAGTGTTCAATAAAAATCACTATTTTTTACTATTCTTTGAAGAAAAAAAACATTTTAGAAAAATCTAAAACAATAAACCTAAACTAAATTTAATAGTATTATTTCAAAAATTAATTTCATTTTATCAAATAAGTTTTCTAAAATTGGAAAAAATAAATTATATTATTTTCTCATGAAAAAAATTAATATTAAAGAAAAAATATTTTTAAGATTAAAATGACTTGACTAAAAATTATGTGCTTATTTCATAATAAATAATTAATACATTTTTATTGAGTATGCCCATTATATATATTTCCTAATATGGTTAATCATATTCTTACCCACGAATTCAATAGCTGGTTTATAAAGTTCATATTTAAATAATAATATTTCATGGTTCATTTAAGCTTGGTGTTGCGTATTGTATACGCTATCAAATATAGTGTTCTTTTAAAATCTTGGGATATTATATGTCTAGGATATCAAAATACCTAATGTGTACCTAAAAAAATTTAAGTTTTGCGTAAATAGTAGAGGATTAATAAACATAAGGATGTGGGTATTTTTACCCCTTTAAGAATATATATTAAATAATGAAAGTCAGTGTAAATATTTTTTATAAACTCTAAAAGAGAGGGACAAGAAATACCTGAATAAATAAATTGCATAAAATACCTAATCACTTATGATTTTATAAACAATAAAAAAATAAAAAGAATTATGAACATGAACTAATATGAACTAAATTCTCAAATAATCCAAAATCCAACAAATATGAAAAACTAAACCATGAACCAAATAACTTATAATAAGACAATAAAACAAGTTCAAAATATATAGTGTTAGAAGTTCCATATGTAAAGACAAGACAAGAACATCCATGGTAATCCCTCGATGTATTCACCAATACATGAGATGATCCAAGCATTTCATAGATAATTATTACATCATTTAAGATGAATATTCAACACATATCATAATAATATATTCCCTAGAACCATAATGTTTTTTTTTAATTTTGGATATTATATACATGATCAAATTACTTATGAACAATACTCAACATCTGTATTCATATCCTAGGAAAAATAAACAATAAAAATGGTGAGATGAGATTCTAAATAAAGGTTAACATGGGAGATATCAGTCAAAAAACATGAGTGAGAAAATAATAATAATAGAGGTATGATAACATAATATTATCAATATAAAATCATACCCAACAATTCATAGATCATAATCTTGTGTCGTGGAATAAATATTTGGAATTTCATAAGATAGGAATCATAAGAAAATAATGATCTATTATAACATAACATTGGAATAAGAAAACGTCATAAAATATTGGAATGAAATGTGGCATATTCATATAAATCATAAGTCAAGTCTACCCACCAAGACATTCATCACATAATAGTCTTGGGATAATCACCTGTATACCTTCTTTATGCTTTGACTAACCACCTTTGTATCATATGTAGGCTCATTATGACCACCTTCATACCCTTTGACCACATAAAACATTAATCATTACCCAACTCATTTGAGTGATATAATTGGACCACCTTCAATATAATCAAAATCCATTAATATCTATGTTGTAAGATTAAAAAATCAATATTCGTTTCATTACTTCATGGACCATGAAAAATAACTAGGCTTCATTAAGACTAAATCATTACAACCATAAAGAGACTAGGGATGGTAAAATTTTATCATATCCCTAAGCAATAAAAATAATCCTTAAAGGATGTTGACATAGATAAAACAGTTTTTTCTATAAGAATATTAAAACATTTATTTGAAAACAAAGTAAAAATATCATTTTTATTTTCAAAACATAGAAATTTTTCAAAATATTTAGAAAAGGATATTCTTAGAAAATTAAAATTGAAACTCAAAAAGTAATATTAAAAGAAAAGATTATTGATGGTTGTGGGAGAAGTCATTCATGTGGTAAAGGTCAAAACCAATATTCCTTTCACCTTTTCAGTAAAAAGTAAAATTTTCATTATTTGAAAAGTTAAAAGAAGATTCCTTTTAAGTATTTATAAAAAAAGTAAAATATGGTAAAAATGAATTAAAATAAACTTTTTATAATAGTAAAAACATTATTGAAAACATTTTAGAGAACATGGACATAGAAGAAAAAGTTCACCGACCGAAGTGGAGAGACATGGTTGGTTTTTCTTAAAAACATTCTTCATTTATTTTGACTAAAATAAGAGGAAAATGAAATGAAGAAAAGAAAAATATAGAAATAACTAGAGTAAGAAAATATATTGGAATTAATAGATAATAATCCTATAATTCCCCTCATTGGAAATTAAATCATAAAACATTTTGATTAAAATGATATTGATACATAAATCCCTTACTTCAAGTTCCACTTTCCTCATATGTGCCTTTAAACTCCAATATAATAAGTGAAAATTTAGTATAAATCTATAATAATACAATATTTATATTTATAATACCATACATAGTTCACTTATACCATCTTATCACCCATTCATTACCAATTCTTTATTTGAATTTCTATTTTGGGTGATAATTATTTAATTATTCAAGCATTTTTCTGTTTGGTAGTTTCAGTACTTTCACTTTGATCATGGTTAAAATATATATATACAATTAATTATTTACTTTATATAATAATATTATATAATATAACCTCTATTTTACAGTCATTAATCATTCATATCATAAACTTTATAACATCACTCATGTAGGTGGTAAAACTGACCTAAACAATCGCGTGTTATTAAGACTGAATATGTAATAACATGCTATTATATATTTATAACATAATATTTATAGAATATTATAAATTTAATAAATATCATATATATTCATTATATATAATTTTATAACCATCCATAAATGGATAACATTGAAATTGACATATCTCTCATGGAGATGGTAATTTGTACGTACACATGAATGATACATTCATTTTCTAATGAAAAAAAGGAAAAGAAATTATATTTTATTTTATCATTTATGAATCATTATTACATAATAAATATATTTTATATTTATTGAATCCATCATTATAAAAATACATGAGAGGTAGTGATGGAAAATTAATCACATCACTACATGGAGAGAGTAGACCATACATATGCACAAGAAATACTTTCATTTACCATTTAATGGAAAGGAAGTGGAAATTTTTTTCCCATAATCATAATAAAATTTATAAATATTAATGATACATAATTAAATATATTTTTATGGATAAAAAATATTTATTGGAATTATAAGAATAAATAAACTTTAAAAGAGTTTGGTAAGATGATTACCTCTTTTTGAGATACCTCCTTTGTATTACACCTTAAACCTTTTTAGAATGGTATTAGAAGAATAAAAATGATAAATAACAAAGGGAAATAATACTGGAAAATATTTGGGTCTGGATTAGTCAATATATAGTGCTCAATTTGTCTGAATAATCTAGGAGAACATGTTCCCTTTCATGAGTGATGGGAGGGACACACATGGAACAACTTAAAAGAATTAAATAATATAAAGTAATTTTCTTATTAAAGTGTAAAAAAATGGAAAATATATATTAGGTGCATGGGAGTAAAATTACATTTTATACATCCAAACCACACACACAGGCTAGAAAGGGAGGTCATAACCCCCCCCCCCCCCCCCAAGTTATGGCCCATCCATCCAGACTTATGTATTCAATGCATGGCTTGAAGGCCCCGTGGGAATGAAGCATATTATATAGCCCATGGGGACACTAGCTGGCTTAAAGCCTAGTGAAATTTCCTACATCACACTATATTTCTCACCAATCTTGCATCATGACCACGTCACCACCTTCATGAATCATTCATCATGCCTGCATCACCGCCTTCCTGTGAAAATTCTCTCTCACTTAGATTTAAATCCACCCCAGTAAATGCTTTAAAATTAATTTTGGTAAGATAGTTTTACTATTTTTACTATTCATTATCATGAAACATAAATATGGGATCATTATAAAATTTTTAAATTTTGATTATAAATATGAAATCCAATTTATCCAATTCAATTTCTATAGGTAGAAAAAAATTAATTTTATAAAAATTACACAAAATGCAATGAAAATTATATTTTGAAAAAAGATTTTTAAACATAAAACTAAATTTATGCTTCATTACATACCTAATAAAAACAATTAGATTAATTTTAAATCATTTTATTGAATATATAATCTATAAATTCCATTAAAATCATTAATAAATGGTGGTTAATTTAATTTAATAAGATAAAAACATATTGTACGCATGCAAAATTTTTGTTAGAAAAACATATTTTTAACCTTTTAATGATTTTATCTCCATTCCAAAACAATAGAAAACTACTGTCTCAATGATTATTCCTAAATTACAAAATAATTTCACTAAAATAAAATTTTAATGGTGATCAATATAAAAAAACATAACATGTAGAGAAATGCATTTCCTTGAAAAATAGGTCTTTAAATAATGAAATGTTTTTTTAAAAAAATTAATGATTATTAATTAAGAATTAATAAATACATTTTAATTAATGAAAACAAATATATATTTGAAAATGTGTTTAATCCTATTCTTACCCATCAATATAAATTCTAGGTTGTAAATGTTAAAAATATCATGGTTCTTTTTGACTTTGGGTTGTGTGTAATGAAAGCTATGAAATAATTCAAACATATTTAAATATAAATATATATAAAAATATCATGGTGTTACATTCTAACCCACTTATAATAATTTTACCATGAAATTTTGACAATTTGATTCAAATAACTAAAGATACTTCTCCCTCATCACATCCTAGGGTTCCCATATACCTTCCTTAAATTTATGGTTTATCTACAATATTTTAACTTAGTGAGTAGCCTTGTTTTACAAAACATTATCTATATGATCATGAATATTCATTGGTTATTCCTCATAATAATGATCATTCTCTGAAATTATAACCTACAGATTCAATACATTTAAATGAATAGGTATGTAATTTATTAAAACTGATTGATGTAACTCATTTTGAACTGGAGAGAGATTCGTAGAGGGGTAGAATGGAGGAAGAGGGTGTTTATCCTGAAGGGTGGAAGTCTTTCATTCCAAAATGGAAGATGAAGTAGAATAGGTCTAGGACTAAGGGGGATCTACAATAGTGTGACAAAGATACAGACTCCTAATCAGCTTCAGAGTGTGAGCAATACCATCACACAATTATGGATGTTGCGTATCTTATGAGGAAGGGGAAACAATTCCATGTTGTTTTTGGTAATTTTATATTCAACCAAAAGAAAAAATCAAATAATTTTAAAAATTAATCCAACCTTACGAATCCCATAGTCACTAGATCAGTTGGAAATTTAAAGGAAAATGAGGCAGAGGTGACACCGGATTCAGTAGTGGTGCATGAATTTGGAATTATAGGGGTTCTAGAAACACCTCCTGGAGATGAGATTGAGGTAGCTAGTGAAAATTACTAGGAGAATAAACTTGAAAAGATAGAATATCATAACTGGTTATTGGAACTAGATGCATCTGATGGTGTCCAGAAGGAGACAATGGATGATAATTCCAAACTAAAACTTCTCCTACATTAAAGGAAGTTATTTGAGAAGAAGAATTTGATATAAAATTCTCTAAGGTAGATTATAATAGAATTTATGATAGATAAATTTGAGTTTATCTTAATGATGATGAAATTAATTTGACTAACAAAAAAGATTGGATATTGTCTCACCAAATCAATGGAGGAAAAATAAATTGGGAAGAATATATTCAGACCTATGATAGGTTGTCCTACCACTTCAAGGATCTCATCAATGATGATATAGACATGAAGGTATCCCCTATTAGATGGAGAATATATAGGGTGATTAATTAAAATATTTTAAAAAAATTTGGAATTGATTTGTAATTTACTATGCAGTTTGAATCTTTTTACTACAAGTAATCTTTTTGGGTTCTCACTTTACCTTAAAAGTGTTTTCACAAATAATTTTTTTTAAATTGTCAGGTGGAAGTTCCAAATAATAAGCATCCATTCTAGTCTAATCAAGAATCTAAAATGTGTTGATATATCTAGTTTTCCCTCCCTTAAAAATCTTATAACATTCTTCCATGGAGATATCTATAAGAACACCTTATCATCAATTTTAGACTCCAAATATCATTGACGGTCATAAACATAAATTTTTGTTAACTCTGAGTTTCCTTTATGACATTCAAAATAGGTCAATCCTTATCTAATATTTTATCAGCTATCTCATGTCCCAATATATTTCTCTCCTGAACTTTATCTCATCACATTGGATTTATTCACTTCCTTCCATAGAAGGATTCATAAGGATCCATATTAATACTCGAGTGAAATCCATTGTTGTAAGAATAATCATCTAGAGGAAATTTTTTATCCCAACCACATTTTAAATCCATAAAACATGGTCTCAACATATCATAAATGGATGAAATGGTCCTCTCAGACTGACCATCTATCTATGGATGATAATAATTATTAAAACTCAACTCTATACCCAATGTTTCTTGAAGACTTCACCAGAACATTGATGTAAAACTCAAATATTGATTAAAGACAATAAAATGTGATACTCAATGAGATATTACCACTTCCTCAATGTATATATGGTAAATATGACCAAGGTATAAATATTATTTTATGGAAAAAAAATGAACTGCTTTGGTAACGAGATCAACTAAAACTAAAATAACATTATGGCCTTTGGATTTTTTAGGGAGCCCGATGATGAAATACATGTTGATGTTTTTATATTTCCAATATAGTATTGGTAATGATTATAATATCAAATTAGACTTTTTTATACCAAAATTAACTTGGTGACATACCAAGCACTGAGATACAAAATCTGTAATATCTCTCTTCATGTTGTCCCACCAAAAATACTTGTTCAGATCCCTATACATATTTTTACATGCATGATAAATAAAAAATGATAAACTATGAGATATCTTCAGCAGGTCCTTCTTCAATTCCATTATTTATGGGACACATACATGATTCCAAATCTATATTAGTCTATCAAATTCATAGTTAAATTCAAGAACATTCATCACCAACTTCTACAGTTCCATATCCTCAATCATTACCTCTTTAATCCTTATATGGAGTGATGGTGGAGTACTCATCAGAGAAATATATGATTATTCCCATTTACTCATGATTTAAAGGTACATATTTAGAAAATACATAAATATTGGATCTCTTTCAATAACTATCATGGAAAACTACCACAATCCTTCCAACTCAAAGCATCGACCACTTTATAAGCCTTCCTAGGGTGGTAATATATTAAGTAGTCATAATATTTAATCAATCCCAACCATCTCCTTAGGCATATATTAAACTCTTTTGTGTAAATATAGTGACCCACATATGTGAGAATTTAAATTAAACAACTTAAAGAAAATATTTCATTACAATACATTCCCAATACCTTTCATGTTTAGAGTTTTATAGTATTAGGACAAAATATTAACGAAAAAACTCATTCAATTTTGATTAATGGAAATTTTTTCCACTATGAGAGTGACTACTTAATCTCTAGTGATTCATAAATATCCCATAAAAATTATCCACATAATATACTCTTCGAGAAACATTATACTTCTATTATCTTCATAAACTATGGAAATTGAAACACAAGAAATATGTGAGCTCATATGCCCAGTAAGCATGAACATACGTGATAACAATCAAACATCATAATTGATCATAAGATGAGAAAATGGGTATAATTAGGATACAAAATATATTTATAACCAACATAGAATACATTATAAATCATGGAATAACATAATAATACACAAATAAAATTCTTCAAATCATAGAAATAAGGAATACTTAATAATTTTGGCACATTTATAAGAATAAATCAACTAAATCCATGAAATCCAAATAGATTTATTCTAAATATTATAGGGAGAATACATCTTCAAATTCAAAAGAAAAAATTTATAATCACATGTCCAACATATTCTTTATTGAAAACTATAATGAGGTACATTAATATTATTATTTTAAGCATTAATTTCAATCTAAAAATTAAAATTTCTCTTATTAGTAATTAAATGAATATTATACCATGCATGAAAAAAAATGAAATACTAAAAAGGAAAAATAATTATTTTTAAAAGAAATATGATGTTATTATTAATGAAAATGATGAATCAAATAAACAACTATTATATTTGAAAACCAATATGGAAAATTCTACTATGTCTCGTGCTAAAAAAGATAATAAATTTAAAATATTTTAAAAATAATTACAATACTTTAAATATTTTGCAAGTATTTTCAAAAAATGATAAAATTATATGAATAAACTTCATGGAAATAATAAATCCTGAAAAAATAAATTTGGTATTAGAAGACACATTAAAAAATCAAATCTTTTTAAAAAATATTTTGTCCCTAGTTTTAAGAAAAAAACCTATCCAAAGATACTTGTTTTAACTGTGTATAATTAGGGAAATATTCTTATAATTTTAGTTTTAATATTTTAGAGTCAAAAAAGATTTCCTTTCAATTTGTTTTTCAAAATATAGAATTGGATTTTCTGGATAGTGAAAACAGATTTGGGATCATAAATATTTAGCTGCTAACATTATTGGACCCAAAAGAATATGGGTACCAAAATTTTTCTTGTTTGATTTTTATTTTAGGGAAAAAGGTCGAATTTCATTAAAGAAAAATGATATATGGATAATGGATGATCAAGACATATTAGTGGATATTTCATCAATTACCAATCATTATCAAAATTTAATGGAGGCTATGACACTTTTTAGGACAATTCTAAAAGAAATATTATGGGTGTTATATCAGTTGTTAATCCAAATTCAGTCCTCATAAACAATATTCTTTATGTGGAAGTATTGGATCACAATATGATAAGCATTTCACAAATTTTTTATAAAGTTTATTTTGTTGATTTTTTCTAGTAATTTTTGTTCTATTTTCAAATATCAAACTCTTAAATTTAAGGCACCTAAAATGAACAATGTATATACTCTAGATCTTAATTCTTTATGTTTACAAAAAATTGAATAGTTTAAATTGTAAAACAAATTAATCTTGGATTTTATATAGAATACTAGGACACTGTAATTTCTATTCTTTTAGAAAAATTCCTAAAACTAATTTAGTTTTAGAATTAACTCAACTTAAATTGAAAAAAAATAAACTATATGATGCATTCCAAATGTGAAAGAAACACAAGTTATCTTTTAATCCAATTAAAGAATTTTCAACTTTTTAACCCCTATGAAATATTTAAATGGATTTTTTTGGGACATCAAGAACTGTAAGACTAAGAGGAAAGTCTTTTGATTATATCTCAGTTGATGATATCTCTAGATTTACATGGGTTTTCTTTTTTTGTATTAAGAGTGAATCATGTTATATTTTTATAAAAAAAATTAAAATTGATTCAAAAATAATATATTGGATAAGTAACCATGGAGGATAATTTTGAAATACATGAGTTCAATTATTATTTTTAAAGACATGGTTTCAGGCATACGTTTTCTACCAAATAGACACCTCAACATAATGATGTTGTTGGGAGAATAAAAAATAATTTGCAAGAAATTTCAAGAAGAATTTTATGTGAATATATCTTTCCCACTAATGTTTTGGATGAAGTTGAAAATACAACATGCTATATCATAAACTATATTCTAATAAGAAATATTTTGAAGAAAACACTCTATGATCTATAGAATAATAGAAAATAAAAAAGTTAGATACTTCAATGTTTTTAGATACAAAGTTTATGTTCTAAACACCAAGGATAATTTTGGTAAATTTGATCCAAAGTATGATGAAGGAAT
The DNA here is from genome assembly GCA_963277665.1 of Viscum album. Lineage (NCBI taxonomy): Eukaryota > Viridiplantae > Streptophyta > Magnoliopsida > Santalales > Viscaceae > Viscum > Viscum album. The sequence continues at coordinate 1,020,677,019 of OY728134.1, read as the reverse complement.
CTTCTTCATTTATTCTAATAATTCCATGTAATATACAATTTTTAACAAAAGTTCAATGATTTTTGAATAATCAATTCATGTGAAATTGAATTAAAGTGTCCCTTTTGATCACAAAATGACTCATATTAATGAGCTAATAGATTATTTTGAAACATGAGACCTAAAACCTCTTTGAAAAAAGTATGATTATTTGAAACTTTATTTTGGTAAACCAAATCTTAAAATGATGGATACTATTGAAAAAGAAAGTATGCTACCTCAGAAACCAAGAACCCTTAAGAAACATACCCTATAAACTATTATAGTAAGTTTAGGAAAAGGAATTAATACTAGGAGTATAGGAAACCTTGTAAGATTTGTTTCTTCTAATACCAACTATAACCTAAAATTATAGTTGAAGACTTAGTATAAGAGAGATAGGTTTCATAAATTCAAGAATAATTAAACTAGTTCATGAGAAACAAGCTATGGGAATTAGTTCATAGACACTCTGACAATCTTGTTATAGGAAAAAATTGGGTTTTTAGAAATAAAAATGATAATCATGGTGTTGTCACTTGGAATAAGGCCGGACTAGTATCCAAAGGGTATAACCAATAATAAGGTATAAATTATGAAGAGGAATTTTCATCGGTAGCTAGATTAGAACCCATTAAGATTCTCCTAGACTATACATCATATATTAATTTGAAATTATATTATATGGATATAAAATCTACCTTTTAAAACATATTTATAGTGGAGGAAATTTATGTTGAAAAACCTCCCAATAATTATTATCCTCATATTCCAAATTGTGCTTTCAAACATACCAAATCTCTTTATGGACTTAAAAAATCACTAGAGATTGGTATGAAAATTTATGTTATTTTCTTTTATTAGATGGATTTTTAGTATGAGTTCCAGATCCTATATTTTCAATAAAACTTCATATTCAGATATTTTTTTAGTTTAGTTATATATAGATGATGTGATTTTTGTTTCTACGAATAAAAATTATCTAATGAATTTTCAAAAATCATGAAAAACAATAAAATGGGATTAATAATTGAGTTAAATTATTTTATAGGTTTTCAAATTTATCAAAAAGACTTTGTGAATGTTATAAGTCATAGATAATACATACTTGACCTACTTAAAATGTTTGTACTTGGCAATGGTAACATAAATAAAACTCTTGTTATTTTTAATGAAAAAATTGAACTGGATGAAGATGGAAAACTAGTGGACAACAACAAATACAGAGTAATAGTTAAAAGTGTATTATATTTGACATGTATTAGATCATACATTATGTTAGTGGTATACTTATATTCTATATTTCAATAAAATAATAACGGGTCTCATTTAAAAGGAGCCAAAATAATTTTAAGGATTTTAAAAGGAAATTTTTTTTCTTTCCTTAGTTTTTCCAAAAACAAACTTCTTGATTTTAATTTGAACTCATATTTGGATGTTAACAATGGTGGTCGTATACTGGGTATGAAGAGTACTTTGGTAACATTCCATTTTCAAGGTAAATATCTAACATCCCGGTCTAGTAAGAAACAACATTGTATTTCATTATTAACTACAGAAATATAGTATATAGTAACCGGTAGTTGTTGAAAATAATTTTTGGTGATGAAAAAGACATTAATGTATTTTGGATTCAATTATAATTGTGTATCAATCAAATATGAAAACACTAAATCTATGAATATTTCAATTAATCTGATAAATATTATAGAATTAAGTATATTGATTTAAGGTATCATTTATTGAGAGATCACACTCATAAATGTGAAATTACTCTTGAGTTTATCTCTATTAATAACCAGTTAGAATATGTTTTTAATAATCCCCTTACATGTGATCGTTTTGATTTTATTTATTGAGAATTGGTGTTTTTTTAATTTAATCGTGTCTTAATTATTTCATCAAATTTTATTTTATATATTATTTAATTAATACTTTACTTTATTTAGTTATAAAAATTAAATGAATTTACCATGTTTTAGTTTGTTTGCAACTCTTTATACTTTCATAATTAACACGAACATGATGTGTTTTTTCAAAATTAAGTTGAGTACTTTTTATATATATCTATTTCATTATATTATTTTATTTCTATTTTAAATCAGAATCAACCCAAATTTCAAAATTGGATATGTGCTAAATTGGGCCCATAACCTAATCATTTCAATTGACCCTCATTCCTTTCCCTCTTCAACTATGCACATTCTCTCATAATCCAAAGCGTCACACTTTTCCTTACATGTCTCTCTTGATTCTATCTCAATTCCCTCTCGTCCTTCTATCGATATTATATAATGGGTAAGTATAAGAGTGGAGACAATGGATGCTCCGGTTATTCTAATAAAGTGAAGTTTAAAGGTGAACCATGTAATCTTCTTGCTAAGAAAGTTGTTGATATATTATGGTTAATTGGAACTGATATGATACATAAGAAAGTCTTTCCATTTCAACGTTGGGATTTTTTTTCGAGGAAAAGAAGTCAAAAATATTGTTTGACGAAGAAGTGCATGAGTTCATGGTCAATATAGTGTTCTAATTTGGTGAAATAGGGTATTTTCTCTCATCGAATGTCAATGGGAAAATGTGTAATCTTCATAAGTGTATTTGGGAAAAAAACGTTTCATTATACTCATGAAGGGGATTTAAACTTTATCCAGACTCTGGTTGTTATTAGTGGAGTGAGAAAAATCATGGATGTCATGTTTCTGTTCAAAATCCCTACTTTTGATAAGAAAGTTGTAAAGGATTTAGGGCCTCAATAGAAATTTTTTTGTAAGTTTATTCAGACTAGGATAACCAAGTGAGATAGATAAATGGAGAAGGTGTTATTTCAGAACATATACTTATTATATGTTCTAATTAACAATTTTATGTTGAATCTTCCAAGGTATATGATGTGGTTTATGCATCACTATTATAAATTTAATGGTAAGTTAAACTATTACCCCTATGGTGGGATTATCTTCTGGGTACTAAAGAAGAAGGAAGTGGATCTCAATGAGGGAGACATAGTGGAATTCCATAATATTAATACTCTTTTAGCCATGATCTTGAAAACTATTGTATCCTATTGGGAAAAACATCAAATTATTGGATTCCTAATGGATAGGAAGGTGTGTCTCAGGGGGATTCTTCCCAAACCTCACCACCTAGGGATGAAATACCTATCAATATAGTGTATGTTAGGGAGGTGTAGGAGTTAGTGGTTTCTAGATTGGAGCCTCATTTTCCAAATTCTATAACTTTATTGGAAGATCTAGTTCAGATCAAAGATGTTGAAGTTGTTGATCGAGATTTTGACATAGCTAGTGTTGTTCCCAAGAAATTGCATTTAAAATTTGTCCTAGTGTGTCAAATTTTAAGGGAATACTAGAGGCTGAAGTGGATAATTATATGGTTGATCCAATTCTTCATAGATCACCCATTAATAGATATGGAGATGAAAATGTTATTATAGAGTCTGTTGACCTTTCTCATACTCCATCACCTATTTCATCACCTCCTCTTGTTCATAAGGATACACCTTTAGTTAGTAAGAGTTCATATAGTTCTGATATGAATAATTTTTCTTATTTTATCAGGAATGGGTTTTTTAATCTTATAAAAAACTATAGTAATTTGAAATTGGAGTTATAATCCTATAAGGATGATATCAGATATCACAAGGAAAGTTTGGTATCAGGGGGTGATTTTGAAAAGTTGGTAGGGATTATGGAAACTCAAAAATATATAATCATGAAACCTTCATATCTTCCCTTCTATACAACAAGTTATTTTAGAGATAAGTTCAAAATATATTTAGGAGAAGAAATTCCAATTATGTGTACTGAGAAATGTCTATGCTACCAAGTCAGATCTCAATGAACTTGGTGTCACTGTTTCATATCAATGAAACCTAACCAAAATTATTCAAATAGTTCAATCTAATATGTCTTAAGATTCAGTTGATGTGACTTAGAGTTTCATTTCATAAATTAAGGATGACTTTCATACCTAGAAGAGTGTAGTGGTGGGTCAATTTGAATTCCTTAAGAGGTTTCAACCAACCAACACACCTTATACCTCTGTACCTTCAATGGTTCCAAACATTCATAATGGGGTTGATCATATGATTTCATAGTTGAATTCTATGTCTTACTAGGTTATATATCTTTAGTGTGATATTTTGACATATGTTTTAATGCAAGAGGTTAGGTGAGATATTTCAGTTGAGTTCTAAGACACCATAGAAACTATTAGAAAGCTTGTACTATTGGAAATAAAACATATACCAACAGTTTCAAACTGTTGGTATAGGCATCAAAAACGTTGGTATACTATATACCAATGGTTTTGAAAACCATTGGTTAGTAAGGCATTGGGAAATTCCTATACTAACAGTTATTTTCAAATCGTTGGTATATGGCAGTGTAAGCTTTAGTACGCCAATGCTTTTACAGAAACCATTGGTATATATTTATACCAATGGTTAATAAACATTTGGGATATATATTTTACCAACGGTTTATGAACCTTTGGTATATAGTATTACCAACAATTCATTCAAACCATTGGTAAAACTATTCTATAAGTACACTTTACCAACTGTTTTGAACCATTGGTATAATGTATTACCAATGATTTATTCAAACCATTGGTAAAACTATTTTCAAAATAAAATTTACCAATGGTTTTAAACCGTTGGAATAGTTTAATTTCAGAAAATAACATAGAATCCACCCACCCCCTCTATTTCATACACCTACAAACACACCTGCAAACAAAACTTAAAACAGAACAAAAAAACACCAACTATAGCACATAAAAACCGTAGACTCTTCCAACCATGAAATGTTCCACAACATAGTTTTCCCAATTTCAATTTTCATATGACATCTACTCTTCCAACTAACCCATTTCAATTTCATTGGTTCATAAATCTCAAAATGGTGAGAGTAAACACACATTTCAGAGATCCCATGATAGTTAGAGTTTCATTCAGAGCATCAGACTATGGAGGGGCGGGGGTGTCCAGGTGGTGGGGTGGTGTCCAGGGGTTGGGGGCCATCCAATGGGGTGGGGGTGTCCAGGTTATGAGGGCATTTCCAAGTTGTGGGGTGGTTTCCAGGGGTGGGGGTGTCTTGGGGGTTGGGGCTATCCAAAGGGTAGGGGCTCTCCATGGGGGTGGGGGTGTCCAGGGGGTGAGGGTGTCCAGGGGGGTGGGAGGGCTGTCCACAGGGGTTGGGATATTTCTAGGGGTAGGGGGTGTCCATGGGGTGGTTGGGCTATTGATGGGGGTGGTAGGATTTTCCAGGAAGGTAGGGGTGTTCGGGGGTGGGTGGGTTGTCTACGGAGGTGGGGGTTGTCCATGGGGGTGGGTTGTCTAGGGGTGGGGGTGTCCGGGGGTGGGAGGGATTTCAATGGGGGTGGGGTCTGTCCAGGGGTAGGGGTGTCCAGGGGGTGGGAGGGAAGTAGACGGGGGTGGTGGGGTTGTCCAGGGGGTAGGGGGTGTACGGGGGGTGGGTGGGATGTCCACGATGGTGGGGGTTATCTAGGGGTAGGGGGTTTCTAGGGGGCGGGCGGGTTGTCTACAGGGGTGGGGTGTCCATGGGTGGGGGGGGTCTAGGGTTGGGGGTTGTCCAGGGGGTGGGGGTGTCTAGGGGGTGGGGGTTTCCGGGTGATTGGGGTGTCTGATGAGTGGGGGGTGTCCAGGGGTGGGCGTTCTGTCCACGGGGGTTGGTGTCCAGGGGGTATGGGGTGTCCAGGGTGGTACGACATGTCCATGGAGGTGGGCGGGCTGTCCACAGGGGTGGTGGGGCTGTTCAGGGGGTAGGGGTGTCCAGGGGTGGGCGGGCTGTCAACGAGGGTGGTGGGGTTGTTCAGGGGTACAGGGTGTCCAGGGGGTGGGTGGGCTATCCAGAGGGGTGGTGGGGCTGTACATGGGGGGTGGCGGGGCTATCTAGGTGGTAAGGGGTTTCCAGAGGATGGGAGGGCTGTCCACAGGGGTGGAGGGGTTTTCCAGGGGTACGGGGTGTCTAGGGGGTGGGAGGGTTGTCCACGGTGGTCGGGGTGTCCACGGGGGTGGGGGTCCAAGGGGTGGGGGACTGTCTAGTGGGCCGGGGTATGTCCAAGGGGGTCAGGGGTGTACGGGGGGTGGGGTGTCTGAGGGTATACGGGGTGTCCAGAAGCTGTTGGGGGTGTCCAGGGGTGGGCGGGTTATCCAGGGGGTGGGGGATATCCAGGGGTGGGGGTTGTCCAGGGGCACAGGGTGTCCACGGGGGTGTTGGGCTTGTCTATGGGTGTCCAGGGGGTGGGCGGGGTGTCCATGGGGGTAGCGGGGCTGTCTTGGGGGTAGTGGGTGTCCAGGGGGTGGGCGGGCTGTCCATGAGGGTGGGGGCCTTTCTAGGGGTACGGGGTGTCCAGTGGGGTGGGCGTGCTGTCTATGGGGGTGGGGGATGTCCAGGGGGTACGAGGTGTCCAGGGGGTGGGCGGGTTTTCCACAGGGTGGTGGGGCTGTCAAGGGGGGTAGGGGTGTCCAGGTGGTGGGGGTTGTCCATGGCGGTGGGGGCTGTCCAGTGTGTAGGGGGTGTCTAGTGGGGTGGTTGGGCTATCCACGGGGGTGGGGGTGTCCACGGGGGTGGGGGTCCAGGGGGTTGGGGATATCTTAGGGGTTGGGGTTGTCTAAGGGGTTCGGGGTGTCTAGGGTTTGGGGGTTGTCCGGGGGGTGGGGGTGTTCGGGGGGTGGTATGTCTAGGGGGTGGGCGGGCTATCCACAGGGGTGAGGGGGGCTCTCCAAAGCGGTAAGGGGTATCCATGGGGTGGGAAGGCAATCCACTAGGGTGGAGGGCCTGTCCAGGGGGTAAGGTGTGTCCAGGGGGTGGGAGAGCTATCCACAGGGCTGGCAGGGCTGTCTAGGGGGTAGGGGTTGTCCAGGGGGTGGACGAGCTGTCCATGGGGGTGGGGGGCTATCCAGGGGGTAGGGGGTGTCAATGGGGGCTGGAGGGTTGTCCACGAGGGTGGGGGCTATCCAGGGGGTACGGGGTTCCCAGGGGGTGGTGGGATATCCTCGGGGGTGGCGGGGTTGTCCAGGGGGTAGGGGTGTCCAGGGGGTTGGCGGGTTGTCCATAGGGGTGGGGGTTTTCCACAGGGGTGGGGGTATCCCTGAGGGTGGGGGTGGGTCCAGGGGTTGGGGGCTTTCAACAGTGTTGGGGGATGTCCAAGGGGGTTGTGGGTGTCCAAGGTGTGGGGGTGTTTGGGGGATGGGGGATGGGGGTGTCCAGGAGGTGGCAGTGTCTAGGGGATGGGCGGGCTATCCATAGGGTTGTTGGTTTTCCAGGGGTATGGGGTGTCCAGGGTGGTGTAAGGGCTATCCATAGGGTGGTGGGGCTATCCAGGGGGTACGGGGTGTCCAGGGGGTTGGATGGTCTGTCCACGGGGGTGGCGGGGTAGTCTAGGGTGTAGGGGGTGTCTATGGGGTGGGCGGGTAGTCAACGGGGGTGGGGATGTCTAGGGGGTTGGGTCTATCTAGGTGGTGGAAGGGATGTCCATGGGGGTGACAGGGTTGTCCAGGTGGATACGGGGTGTCCAGGGGTGGACGAGCTGTCCACGGGTGTGGCGGGGCTGTCCAGGGGGTGGGTGGGCTCCCCACTGGGGTGGGGGTTGTCCAAGGGGGTACGGGGGGTTCAGGGGGTGCCAGGGATGGGGGTGTTCAAGGGAGGGGTCAATCAGTCACAGAAAATCATTAAGTCAAGTTTTATTATTTATAGATAAATAAATAAATATAATGTGACCTACCTAATCACACATATATTCGGGCACAACAAATCAATAAACATCAATGGTCAGTAATATCATTCAAAAATGTAATGGATCAATCTATCCCTCATCGCCATCACTATCATCATCGTCATCATCATCCTCACCCTCATCCCCATCATAATCCCCATTATCATCTGTGCCCTCCTCAACGCCCTCCTCCTTGCCCTCGTACTCCGCTTCGTCCTTCTCATCGCCCTCCTCCTCCACCTCGGCCTCCTCCTCTCCCTCCTCCTTCATCTCGGCCTCCTCCTCGCCCTCCTCCTCCTCCACCTCGGCCTCCTCCTCACCACCATCTCGACCACCAATAAAACATTAACCTAGTGCACCATATATATAACGCATCAATGACATATATTCATCACAAGTTGTGCTAGCCTCTGGTAGAAGTGTTGGACGTAAAACATCCATCAGTTTCATAAATGTAGTGTTTTCCATAACAGATTGTTTTTCATCTCTATGGACCTTTTTCAGATTTTTCTACTTATGCCTTAACCTAATGGAACTTAGTGGTACTAAAACTCATACCTGAATAGGGCCAATACCTTATTGGAGCTATACTCTTCCAAGGTCGGCAGCGTACTCTACCAGGGTTCTTAACTCCCAGCACCTGATTTAAGTGATCACTTGGCCCAAAATTTTCAGGTTCTTGGGAATCAAGGGCCTCCAAAGTAGCCTATTACAAATAAAAATAGATTATTGAGTTACAAAATAGAGATTAAAATTATAAATCAACAATGTAAAACTTAAAATCTGCTACTGGGTCGGTTCAGTAACTGCAATTCTATCTATCCTCCTTCTACTCGAGCAAAATAGTTTTGCTCGAGGCACATGTCCTTCTATATTCAATTTATGCCTCTACAATGACATTGAATTTAAGAAACCATAATTAAAAATAAGATACCAATAATTAATTCCATAACTAAAATTATATAACAACTTTAGCAATTGAATAAATTATGGAGGAAGCAATAGAAAGGTCCAGTCGTAAAGAAAAATTATAAACTATCATACCTACTTCGTCTCATGATCTGGAATTGTAGTATATCCCAGAGTGTGGAGGTATTTTTTAGCATCAATGTTTTTCTTATTTCTTTTGGATGGTTCCTAAATAAAATTCAATAATTTGTATTAACGAAAAACATGATAATTTTCATTTAAATACCTCATATGTTATTAATAACATAAACAAAATAGTTGTCCAATGAGTAATCATCTTTCGATACTATTCTAATAGAAAATCATCCACAATAGGGACCCCCTCTAACTATATGAAAACTCTATCACACCAGCCAATATACAACTCGTGCTTATAGGCTCTCTAAAGCTCACCTAAGTCTTCTAGACATGTTGGTCATGCACCCTCACCATCGGGGAAATTAAAACGGTGCTGACCCCAAAATATTAATTCATATAAATACAAAAAGTAATATATTGCATTAAATACAATAGATTTTTCACCCGTATCTCTGCCCAAGATTTATGCTTGATTAATTTGGCAACTATCTCCATGAGAGAGGGCTGACATGAATTATGTCAGAGTATTTGGAAAGCGTCCCCAAGAAACTCTGACATTACTGCCCTATTTTTTCAATCATTTGACTATCTTCATTATAGTCCACCATCAACTGCATGCAGTGATTCCACACCGCATGCATGAGTGTACTCCCACCTCCCACCCACCTTATATCAGTAGATGTATCTGTTGTGAAATAAAAAAATATTTTATCAATACATGTTATAATGAAAATAAATAATGGTATAAAAAATTGTTAGGGTTGTATAAGTATACCTATGGTAGTTTGATCAATAGGTTCTTTTGGATCCACAGAAACTGAAATAACTCCCTATACAGGTGGAGTAGGTCCCTATGTATGCTCCGCAAGGACAAACTCTGGCAGATCAGGAGTCAAAGATGATGGAATATAAAAGGTCGAAGAGAATTAAGCAGAAGTAAAAGAAGTTGATAGAGATGGCTGGCCGAATGTTGGATGGGGAGTGGGAATCATCCTCAGATATGTTAAAGACGGGTGAAGAGGCTCATATGTAAAGGGTGTTAAAAACATAGGTGGCCTAAATATCATGTGTGTCCCTAACGACACACCGGGATCAAAATTTAGGATGGATGGTATTTCAGGGGGGGCAGGGTCTAATCGGGTACGCCGACCAGATCATCAAGCTCTCATACCACCCCCCTCATATGAACACCCTGATTACTGGGACCACTACTATGTTTCTCATCAAATAACTTTCACCTAATAGGTGGATCCTACAAAAATGTTTAAAACAAAATTAATCACATGACATTATATATTATTTAAATATATGTATTTGAAATATAATACTCACTACAGGCACTAGTGGTGGAATTCCCATCTCATTCATGCGACGATTGTTGTCCATCATCTATTTCTATCACCTCTCTTCAATTGTTTACATTTCTTGCATTTGAAAAAAATATGGAAGTAATTATAAAAGGATAACTAATGTGTAACCCAAAAAACAAAATAAATGAGAGGGAATAGGGGGATTCATGGATAATTTTACTATCCGTTATTTTAAGTGAGTTTGAATAGATATATAATAAATTAAATAAATCTTACAAGGTGTAATAATGAAATTTAATTTTTAGTGGGATGGTTATTTAATAAGTGTCATTAATCTATTAAAATCATGGAACATTGATTCTGTGGCTTTATTTCACTCAACAACCAAGAGAGAGAGCATCATGAGTTATGCCTCTAGAAAATTCAGCAAGGTATATATTATGAATGATTAATCCCTTAAGAGGCTTTGAAATCAAGATATAAACATATGAACATGGATAAGATGTCTACCAGATTCATAAGAGGTAAAGCAGTTGTCCAAATTAAGGAAAAATTTAATTTTTTAGCCCAGGTAGATGATGCAGGTTTCTATACATGTTTTGCATAAGAATACAAACCATCATGTTCATTACCTAGTAAAATGTTAAAGGGAGGTCTTAGAGTTGTACTAATCTTATACATGGTCTACAAAGAATTGAAATGTCCACCTGGTTATAAATGTTTATTTTTTAGGTTTGAATACAGTTCAATTCCAAATTAGAAAATTCAATTCAAATAAAATTGGAACCAATAAACATTTAAAATTCACATAATGGTCAAGTTGGATACAACATATTTGTAATAAATATTAAATCAATTTGAATAGTACCAACATTAACAACCCAAGTCGAGGAAACCCAAAAGAATTGAGAACATGGATGGTTGATTTTATATATTTCCCACCACAATTTCAGTTTCACATTCAACTCTGACAATTGATCTATTGGAGTCATAAATATTAATAAATTGATCATTTTCAATAGCATTAGGGATGGTGTCAATTCCATCATCACCATCATCAAAAATATGTCTTGGAATTACTTCAATAATGACACCAAATTCAGGTCGAAGATGGTTTTTGACATAAAAAAACTTGTTTCTCCATTGATTCACATACATATGGTTCATTGGTAGCAAGAGTGTGAGTCATATCAATTACTCAAAATCCAAAATCATTAAAAAAAATTACATGTCTCATCATCGAATAAAACCACTATAATTTCATCATCATGAATCATCCATGATAAAAATAATCCAATATTATTATTTTTCAATGAATCCATAATAACATACATTTTCAAATCGTGGTCTATTATCTGATGCACTAGCATAATAGTCTGTTTTGGCAGTAACCATAACACCATCATATTGTGTTCTCATGTTCTTTTCTTATTCAGTAATAATAAATATGTACCCATTGATAACAATTGATTTACAGTCACGAACCACAGTATTAGGACTAAAAGCCAAAGATCTTATTTCCTCCGAGACATAGTCTGAAGGAAAACTCAATACCTAAAATATAAATGAATATCAAACATAATTAAATATTTTTTTAGTTATTATAAATAGTAATATTATTACCTTCAATTTTAACCAAGCAGAAAACTCTTCAATATGCAAAGTCTCCCTCCTTCTCAAAGATAAAGAATGATGATTTCTATTTATCATCACTTTATGTTCCCTATAGATAGAAATAAGAATATTTTAATAGGTATATATATATATATAAGATATACTTATTCAATTTACTTATAATATGTATTCATCGAACAAATCACAGTTGAAAAAAAACTGTATGATGTGCCATATGCCGCTCTTCAATGCTTAATATTGTCAATGTAAATGATCCAAGAATTCCACCTTTTTGAGGAAGTGATGGAAAAGTAGTTTCAATTTTTTATAATATTCTTCTTTGTTTCTCATTGGTCTGTTCATTATTGTAGTAACATCAGACAAATACGTAGAGCAGAAATCCATAAATTCTTGTGCCAAGTAACCATTCATGATAGAACCTTCGGGATGATTCATGTTTCAGACATAAGACATTAATGTGTACATATTTCTTTCAGTTGGATATATCTAATGAAAATAAATAGGTCCTTCAAGAAATATTTTAGTTGGAATATGGACTGTCAGATGCAGCATGCATGTGAAAAGTGATGGAGGAAATATTTTCTCTAACTCACACAAAATTAATGGGGAATCTACCCAAATTTTTTGCAAGGCTTGGACAACTTCTTAACACAAATATCTCTAAAAAATGGCACATCCAAATAATATCCACCCTTAGATTATTAGAAAAAAGATTAAGGATTGCTATTGGAATCGACTCATGCATAAGAATGTGATAATCATGAGTCTTTAAAGATTTTAACTTCAACTCTCTTATGTTGACCCATTTGGATATGTTGCTTGAATAACCATTAGGAACTTTAATAGTCTCTAGTACTTCCAAAAATTTCTTTTTTTATATGTGTCATCTCATAAGAAACACATGGAACTTGCCATTTTTTTTCACTGATATGCACAAAATGCAATTCTGGTCTGATGCCTCAATCCACCAAGTCATGTCGTGACCGTAAATCATCTTTTTTATTTCCCTTAACATTTATAAGAATCAAAAGAAACATTTCACATATATTTTCTTCAATTTGCATTACATCTAAGAAATGACGTAAAAAATTGGTTGACCAATATGGAAAATCAAAGAATACACTTCTCTTCTTCCAATTGTAATAGGTTTCAATGGCAACATTCTTTCTCTTTCTAGATTTCATTTAACCCTTCCCGAATGAAAAACTTCAATCTTGCAATTCATTAAGCACATCAGTTCCAAAAATACGCTAAGGTGGATCATCGGTCTCCATGGTATTGTAAAATCTTTAATGATTATTTCTATATGGATGGACTATTGGAATGAATCATCGATGCCCTATAAAACTGAAACTACAATGATGTTTCAGTCTTCTGGATTATGTATTCTTCATACAAATAGGACATGATATTTTTCAATTTGCGCTCCATCCAGACATCATTCCATAAGAAGGAAAATCATTGATCGTCCACCTAAGCGCAACACGCATCGGAAATTTTTCTTTCAAACAAGCATCGTATATGCGCACACCCACATCCTAAAAAAGTTTCAACTTTTTTATTAAAGGTTTCATGTATACGACTATATCATTTCCGGGATCAGAAGGTCCGGATGTGAGTATAATCATGAAAGTAAAAGGGTTTTCCATACACAACCATGGGAGAAGGTTATAAATGTGTATAAAAATTGTCCATGTGTTGTACGATCTAAGAATATACCCAAATGGATTAAAACCATCACATGAAATACCCATCCTCACATTACGCACATCATACACAAAATCAAGATATCGAGCATCAAATATCTGCCATGCAAATTCATCTGCAGGGTGAACCAACTCATCATTAGTCTTTTTTCTCTCGGTATCATGCCATCGCATTTTTATAAATATTTCATCAGACATAAAAAAGATTCTGGAGTCTGGGATCAATGAAAAGTGCCACATTACATTCTGTGGCACATAGTATGGTGTTCCATCATCTTTTCACTTCAAGAGGGATGTTCCACATTTTATACAATCATTTTGTTCAGCTGTTTCCTCCCAGAATAAACTACAATCTTTTGGGAAAGTATGAATTTTGTTTTTTAAAAATCCATGTTCCTCAACTAATTTCCATGCCCTATAGTGGTTTTATGGAATATCTGCATCATCTAGAAGTAAGTCCATCAAGAATGTAATAATGTAATCGATGGATGTATTATAAATCCCATACATAGTTTTCCCATGAAACAAACGGATTAAAAATTCCAACTTTTTTATTTTAATGCATTGTCGATATAATGGAGTCATGGAATCATCATTAAATTTTTTCACCTGTACAACATCATAATTTTCATAAGACGCATCATGTGTGCTCATATCGAAATCTTCTTGGGTAATAATCCTTCCTTTTTTATGATGATGAATAAATAGAAACCAGTCATATAAAAAATTCTCTAATCCCTTACTTATATTTGGATCATCATCAATTTGAGATTTCATTTTCTCCCCATTGTGATACCACATAGAGTAGTTTGCTTGAAACCCATATTTGGTTATTTGGTAGCTGACTTCTTCTCGGCTCAACCAAGGTAATCCAATACAATTATAATAGGGGAAGTGTATGTGACCACTATTTGAAGCATTGTAAAATGAAAAATCTAAAAATATCTCCAAATTGTTTTGAAAATCTCTTGAGATCTGATCGGTTTCATACATCCAACTTCTATCCATTCTATAAAAAAAATTATAAGTCATTACGTCAAAAGAAATTCAATAATATTGATGATTCATCAAAAATATATTTCAGTAAACGATAATTGTTCACTTTATATGAAACCATAACTGACACACTACTCTATATGATAATCATAATATAAAAGACAAAAAATACTGTATTTATAACAAAATATCTTTGAAGAACTATATATGAGTGTAAAAGATCATATACACTTGTGAAGAAGAATAATATATGTATAAGGTTATGTAATTAGTGCTTCATTTAATAAAAAACCCCTATTATGACATGAGTTTTTTATATTCTAGTACTAGTAGAGGGAGTATATCCCCTATTTTACATAAATTAGTAGAGTTTTAGCAAGTTTCAAAAGGAGAGGATGTTAAAATATGGTTTATTTAACTAGGTGTTTATGCAATGTCATCAAATATAATGTATCATGGTTATGAAGATTATGTGTCACTCTAGTTTAGGTGGTTTAGTAACCCTGCAATGTTAATAATTTTAAGAAATTGTGATTGGGATCATTAATCTAGCACTATAGTGAGAAGGCCATGCATGTTTTCTAGGAGTCAATGAAGGTTTGACTAACACATTTCATGTGTGACTGAGATCTATGATATTTAATTGGGTTATTATTCATGTTATAAAAAATAAATGATGGGTGTTAAGGATTAGAGCCGTATTTTTTAGTGAAAATACAATTTGGTAGGATTGGTGACTTGATAACATGATGGTATCAAGTTTGGAATTGGGAAAATATTGGGGCATTGGATTCTAGTGGAAGGAATACAGGTTAGTGAATATCTATAGGTAGTTATTAGGAATGATATGATGTATGGTAATGAGTTTGCAAGGATTTTCATCATTATGGCCTGGTGATTAAGGTTGTTTTAGTATATGAACTTGTATGGATTCCTCAGTATTTTTTTCATCATAACATGAATTAAATTTAGGATGTCATCAGAAGGTGAAGTCTAGATAGAATTACTATTCATTTAATACATGGAGAGGTAGTCTTATGAATATGGGACATGCATATGGTACTAGGTCCTTGGTCTAGGTGGATATATATGGGGATTTTCCTCCCCTGGTCTCTGTATGAAAGGATTCTAAAAGGCTCCCACCACCATCCGAGGATATATTATTTCTAGAAAAATGTGTTGTGGGAGAAGTAATTCATCATATGGTTGATGTCACTTTTGGATCATGTGATTACTTACTCATCAAGATTACTAGACAAGAACCAAAACCAAAGAGGCCTTAGACCTATCCAAATCTCTAGAAGTGATGACTTCCCAGTGTTTTTGGGAGAACTTTGGAAGATGGAAAATTTGATGACTGGGGTTGGGTGGTTATCATTAATATAGAAAGGTATACTAATTTTGTAGCCTTGTAAGAGATGTACCTAAATAGATATATCTAACCTATAAGGGTCCCATGTCTCAAACTTTGGGTAAAGGACTTTATGATGGATGTCTATCTAGTAAGTCGAAAATGAATTAGTTTAGTAGTGGCAGTGTTGGTGAATTATATCAGTAACTTTGAAATTTTATATTTTGAAATATTTATTATGAATCATTAGAACTTTCCAGGTATAATAAGGCTAGATGGTGGCTCGTTTTGATGGGTATGAATATATCAAATCCTTTTTGATTCTTAGTTCCTTGTTCAAACCATATGTTTGGAATATGGGTGGGGTTAGGAAAATTTCTCTAAATTATAGAGGGGTGAAGAGAAAGAGATACAAATAAAACCTCTATGTATATGCACCATTAAAGAAAAATAGTAGATGATTTTTTGGGTTGAAATGGGTACACAAGTGACGCTTCCCTCAATTTTGGTCACGATTGGGGTCATAATGGACTATGCCAATACCTTGATCTGATCATCCAGATGGGAAATTTGGAACATTAGTGTCGACGTTTAATAACCCATCTGTGAAGAGGATCTTTTTGAGGGGGTAGTTTTCATTCTAACTGCTGAGGAAACATTTAATGTATATTGACATTCAACCTTTATATAGTGAATCAATGATTATCCTTGTAACACCCCAGGTAAATAAAGAATATGACATTTTCATATTTTTCCATATTTGTGAATAAAATATTAATATGACTTTAAAGGGGATGCTATGCTCGATGGCGTACCCAACACGCAACAACGAGTTTCTTGGGAATCTTACGTTGCACTCTAATAATAAAATAATTTTATTTTAAATGGTAGTTAACATGTAGCTGTTTTATTGGCGGGAATGGATATAAATAACTAAAATATGATTATATATGTTTTTAAATGTTTTTACATTTATCCAATAAAGGATAGAGGCTTAAAATACGGAAAGAATTCAATTTTAGGCATATATGCCCTAGTTTTCACTAAAGGTTCACTTATCGCCTTTTGATGGTGAACCGTCATTAAATATAGTTCTGTTCACTCTTAAACATTCTTTTGGACCAAATAAAACTCTTATTAAGAATCGGGACATCAAATTTTACTTTGTGTAATTTTTTGGTATTTTTCCGATAAAGTTCAGTTTTTATGAATAGTGTAAAATGTTGTGTTTTAATTCAAAACCTCTTTTTAATATAATTTATTTATATGATTAGATAATATTTTGAATTGGTTTTAAAGTAAAATTTGAAAATATTTTTACCATTAAATCCAATAGTGGTCGTTGGAATTAATTTCACTTTGAAATCAGACTTAAACTAGTGTCAATCTTTTGATACTTATTGTTTTATGAAAACACGCTATTTGCGCTGACAACGGGAATTAATTATTAAATTAATTAATGTGACTAATATGTTTTGAATTTTGTAAAACGGACTTCATTTTTTAATTTGGAATATCAATTATATCTTAGGGTGAATTTTTGGGATTTTTCTGAAAAAGTTCAATTTTTGATGAATAGTGAAACCACTAAGTGGTACTTATAAAAACTGATTTTCCATTTAAATGAAATTTTGCCATCATTGTGTTTTGATTTTCAAAAATCCGACATACATGGTTGTCATTAAGAAGTAAAATGTGGTTCAATGAGATTAAAATAATTTTTTGGTGAATAGTAACTTATTAAGTTTTTAATCGCGATTAGTAGTAATTAGTGTAGTTTAAGGTAAAAATAATGCTTTAATAAAATAAGATGAGCTTGACACATGTCCTACCCTCATTGGTTGTGTCATGGCCGACCATGACAAGCCATGGGTCAACTTGGGGACCCCATGGATCCACTTTTGTTGGGAAATGACATAAATTACTTTTTATTTAATGTTGAAGTGAAAATGACACAAACATAATATGTTTTACGAAAACAATTTTTAAGTAGGGTTATACAAGTCCAAATTTTGATTATAAATAGTAATTGGAAAGCTCAAAATATTTCCAATATTATCGTATTTTTTTATAATTTTTAGACATTAAAGAAATTAAATTATTTATGACATAATAATGATGCAGTGATGACATCATCATTTGACGATTTAATTAAAATGGAAAGATAATGAATCATCTACAACTTACACATGGCCAAAACCAATTGGATGACTGGATTTCGAAGCCTTATCACCTTATCCACGAATTATATCAATGTGGGACCTTTTGAAACCGAAACACATTTTCAAATAAAGTAATATTTCTTACTTTCCAAAAGTACCCCTCCTCTCCTCTTATAAAAGGCCCCCACCTCTACCTCTTTTCCCACACTCCTCAAGCCTTTGGCTCGGCCAACCCCTGACCATTTACTCTCCCCACATCCCTCTCCTAATCCTAGAGGATTCCCTTTGGGCATAATCCTTTCAAAGGAAACCTTTAGGCTCAAATCAAAAGGAGTTACACTTTTAAAGGTAATTCATTCTCTCATGTTCATTTGTTTTATTTTGCTTCTCCAACCCCCTAAACTCTTTTTATTTACTTCTCTTGTAACAACACCAGTATCTTCAATATACTAGTATGTTTTTATAAGATTTATTCATGCTACACTATCACACAACTACATCAAATGGTTAAAGAACATACGGTTTCCGTGGATGGCGAAATTCTACCTCCCGAAACGATGATTGTTCAATACTCATTTAACACCTTCAAAGGTGGCCATTATGATGTCACTATTTTTATATATGATATATAATATGTTTATGTTTTACTTATGCTTCTGTATTTTTCATTTGTGTCTTACCTTTATGGCTTCCATTATGGGTATACGCGATATCTTCATTTTAGGAAGTGCGGACTACCGCCCCCTCAAAGTGATGTGATTCGTTAATGCCATACGTGGGACGTATAAAGGATGGATTTAATGTTATTATATACTATGTTATAATGGAATTATTATATACCTCTATATCATTATTATTTCTTTCCATTAAAGTATGAGATAGAAATGAAAGTAGCGTTCATGCGTACGTACGGCTTACCGTCTCCATGAACGGTGCATTTCATTTCTTACCTCTAAATGATTATGTAATGTTATAAATGCATGCATGTACTGGATATATATGACATATATGATATCTAAATCATTAATACAATTCTTGATATAATAAAAATTTGGCCACACGAACAACATGTAATTGTAAGAAGTCCACTTTCGACTTAAGAACCAAATATCGACAAAACAAACATTATTAACATAAATGATTAAATAATGTTTATAACATTGAAATAAGTGATCTAAAAGGAATAATGAACTATAAAAAGGTTCTTAATAAAGTGTAAATTAACTCAAGTTTATTATTCAGGACGTTAAAGAACGATCGAGTCATGTCGGACCCGAGGTAAGGGATCCTACTCCTCTCTTTCTTTTTAAGTATACACTTTTATGTCATTCCTTTTAAAGCTCATATTTCTTGTTATTGGGATGATCTTTATATTACACTTACTGTAATTTTTATGTTCATGTGATGAGAGACCCTATTCTCTCTCATCAATCCATTTTGGAAGTTTTATATGGCGTCGTTAGGCTGCCGAGTTTTCGTAAGGGATTTCTCATCTCACTTTTATTCCCGTGAGATTTATGCTACATTTTCCACAAATTCCATTGAGTGGTGTATGTACTGCCCATTATTCTACTCTTTGTGTAATATACTTTCGTTTATGAGTATTTACATCAATGACCTATTTCTTTCTTTCATGGGGTGTATGTTTTGAAAGGTACACAAGTCGGTAAGGGAACCTTTCACCCTCCTCTTTTTTAAAAGACTTCTTTTATTGGGTCTTTTAATTTACATATTTTTATGTTGGGATATGTTCTCATACATCCTTATTGATGTAAATTTTATGTCCAAGTGATGAGATACACTTTTTATCTCTCATCAACTCATTTTGATGTGATGCCGTTAGGCTCTCAAGGGAACTTTTTAACCCAATTTCGATTTCTTTGGGTTCAACTTGTAGTCATTGAATATGTCATCCATTGAATATGTTTGAATGACCTTTTATTGTTTTACACCTAATATCCACTTATATTGGGTGTATATATATTTTTCACACATATTTTTGAGATTTATTTGTCCTTAATTTAAGGATACCTTCTTTATAAGGGATTTCATCACATTTGACATTTCTATTGAGGGTTCATTGTTGTTATGCACCAATTCACTCTTATATGGTGTATATACTGTCCTTTGGAGTATTATATCATGAATCCTTTTATTCTCATGATATTATAAAGTTATGACTAAATGTTATTCCTCGATTATTGTATTCAAGTGTCTCTAATTTTGGTAAAACCCCTTTAACCAAAATATCGTTTTAAATGTTTTAAGTATTTGTTCTTATTAATATCCATGTTTTAAAAATGGTTTTAAGGATTTATTTATATGGATATTAATGGTTTAAAATGTTAAAAGCTTCAAGGTGGTATGGGACACTTTGATTCAAAAATCTCTTTATTAAATGTTTTAAATGGTTTTGGAAATGGTTTCTTTTTGAATGGATTCATTATTTCAATATCCTAAAATGTTATATTGTGATTGAAATGTGGAAATGTTATGTTTCCTTTATTCATGTTTATGTGATACGATTATGTTATGGTTCTTGGGCATTTTTATGAAGAACGGGTGGTTCCGTGATAAACTAAGGGCGGGTGAGCCCGATATAGCTCTCCAATGCATTGGGTAACGCGAAGGAGTGAAACGTTAAGGTTTCTCCGAAGAGATTTTAGGGAATATATTGTGATGGGTATTCCAAACGTAACCAAGAGGGTTACTCCCTACGTAAGAATGTTATGAATGCCTCAAGTTACCTTTATGTCTTATGATTTCTATGATTTATTCATGATTTGATGAGGAAGGTTAAGGTGCCTATGTTTTATGGGTAAATTATGATTTCATTCTTATGTATATATGAACTCATGTTTCCTTTCCATATTTTTATATCCCTTACTAAGCTTTTTATGCTCATCCCAAGTTTTTGAAATGTTTTTCAGGTCAAGGGAAAGGTACATGATAAGATGATAGATTCAAGGATGTGTTAAGAGAGAATCCATGTTTTATTTTCAATATGTTTCTGTTGATGGGAATAGTGAATACGGTCTTTTATGTAACCACTTTGTTTAAATGTGGAATGTAATGCAAGTTTCATGATCTAATTCTCTAAAACTCTAAACCTGAAAAGATCCTCAATGTGTAATCTTGTAATAACTCAAGATTAAGTAAGGTTAAAGGCTGGGGCCTTATAGTTGGTATCAAAGGTCGGTTTAGATAACTTTAGAGGTTAGGGTATTCTTTAAGCATAAGTGACATTACCATAATGGTTAGGATTTCAGAAAGAGTCCTAGTTTTAGATAAAGTGAATGAGTAAGTGTATCTTAGTGTTTATCTTCCTCATTAGTACATGATGGTTATGTTGATATACTCACACTGACCTTTCTGTTTTTAGTGAATGGATGGATCTAGCAGGCACCAAAGAGACAACAGGTTTGAAGGAAACCATGGTGGCTCTATGATTAAGATACTAGATAAAATGGGGGATTCAATGAGGAAACACATGGTTGTTCTAAACCAACTATCAAGGAGTCATGATCAACCACTTCAACCTTGGTGATTTCTCTAATGCATCATGTACGAGATGGCCAACTCGATGTGGAAATTCAGGTAATAATTATTAAGGTAACCATTAGGGTTTATATGATCCTTACTTTTTAGGTAATTATGGGTTACTCTATGATATGATGGAAAATGAAAGGAATGAGATAAACTTCAGGTTAAAATATGTTATGATTATTCTTGAAGATTTTATCTCATTTTGGGGGAATGTTTTAAGAATTATATAGTTTTGGAAAAAGGACAACACGCAGACCGTGTGACAACCCGTCGCGTCGGACAAAGCTGCGGGAATCGAACCCACAACCAAAGTGCGACTGGTATTTACCGCCTACCACTGGACTACATGAAGTCCCTGGTTAGTTTGACTGATTCTTTCTGGTTATATGATTTTATTAATTAAGAGTAAGATGATTTTGGGTTATTTATGAAAATGATTAACCTATCATGGAGGATATGTGATTAGGATAATTACTTTTCAATACGAGACTTTAGGAGCAACTGATGTTGTTTGGAGATAAATGTTACGATTTAACTTGGAAGAATATGTGACTAAATCCTTCAAATGTTTGGGTTTCAATATTAGTTTGGTTTACTTTGAAGAATTTAATGGACAAATTGTTTATCGGATGGTCCTCGTTGAACTTTGGGTTTTGTTGGACAAATTTTGGAGATTAAGAATAGATTTTCTTTTTATAAGGGGTTATCCTTTTCTGGATTATCTGATCTTGTACTAACCTTTTTGGTATTGGTTTTGGTTAAAGCCTAAATACATGGGATGTATATAGTTCTCTTTTGGGGATTAGGTGATTCTCTAGAAGTTGATTATAGTACTCTTAGTTCGAACAAGTCTCCCTAAATACTCGTCTTTTGGAAAAAAATATGAGTTTGATTAAGGAATCTTTTAAAAGTTGAAAGTAAACATGATAAGTGATTATGTTTCCTTATGAATAAATTCCTCAATAAAAAGTAACTTAAAACAAAAATGTTGTCTATTAACTTTTCCTACTGGGGAATCGAATACCGTTTAACCCATCACAAGTTTGTGATTTTCTCGTGGTTAACTTTCTCCTAAACGTGTTTTCTATCACTCCCCATCAGAACATGACCCTTTGTTTTTTTCTCCATGTCCATATTTTCATACTTGGAATCCTAGTATGGGTTAACTCGGGTGACCTCTGTGCTTATCTTTCTTTATTTTAAAGTGATTGTTTTACCGACTCTTGTTCCGATGTGGGACGTTCAAGGATGTTTCCAAGCGCAATTTTAAAATTGCGAGGACGCAATTCCCAAAAGGGGGGAATGATGTAACACCCCAGGTAAATAAAGAATATGACATTTTCATATTTTTCCATATTTGTGAATAAAATATTAATATGACTTTAAAGGGGATGCTATGCTCGATGGCGTACCCAACACGCAACAACGAATTTCTTGGGAATCTTACGTTGCACTCTAATAATAAAATAATTTTATTTTAAATGGTAGTTAACATGTAGCCGTTTTATTGGATGGAATGGATAGAAATAACTAAAATATGATTATATATGTTTTTAAATGTTTTTACATTTATCCAATAAAGGATAGAGGCTTAAAATACGGAAAGAATTCAATTTTAGGCATATATGCCCTAGTTTTCACTAAAGGTTCACTTATCGCCTTTTGATGGTGAACCGTCATTAAATATAGTTTTGTTCACTCTTAAACATTCTTTTGGACCAAATAAAACTCTTATTAAGAATCGGGACATCAAATTTTACTTTGTGTAATTTTTTGGTATTTTTCCGATAAAGTTCAATTTTTATGAATAGTGTAAAATGTTGTGTTTTAATTCAAAACCTCTTTTTAATATAATTTATTTATATGATTAGATAATATTTTGAATTGGTTTTAAAGTAAAATTTGAAAATATTTTTACCATTAAATCCAATAGTGGTCGTTGGAATTAATTTCACTTTGAAATCAGACTTAAACTAGTGTCAATCTTATGATACTTATTGTTTTATGAAAACACGCTATTTGCGCTGACAGCGGGAATTAATTATTAAATTAATTAATGTGACTAATATGTTTTGAATTTTGTAAAACGGACTTCATTTTTTAATTCGGAATATCAATTATAGCTTAGGGTGAATTTTTGGGATTTTTCTGAAAAACATCAATTTTTGATGAATAGTGAAACCACTAAGTGGTACTTATAAAAGCTGATTTTCTGTTTAAATGAAATTTTTCCATAATTGTGTTTTGATTTTCAAAAATCCGACATACATGGTTGTCATTAAGAAGTAAAATGTGGTTCAATGAGATTAAAATAATTTTTTGGTGAATAGTAACTTATTAAGTTTTTAATCGCGATTAGTGGTAATTAGTGTAGTTTAAGGTAAAAATAATGCTTTAATAAAATAAGATGAGCTTGACACATGTCCTACCCTCATTGGTTGTGTCATGGCCGACCATGAAAATCCATGGGTCAACTTGGGGACCCCATGGATCCACTTTTGTTGGGAAATGACATAAATTACTTTTTATTTAATGTTGAAGTGAAAATGACACAAACATAATATGTTTTACGAAAACAATTTTTAAGTGGGGTTATACAAGTCCAAATTTTGATTATAAATAGTAATTGGAAAGCTAAAACGATTTCCTATATCATAGTAGTTTTTTATAATTTTTAGACATTAAAGAAATTAAATTATTTATGACATAATAATGATGCAGTGATGACATCATCATTTGACGATTTAATTAAAATGGAAAGATAATGAAACATCTACAACCTACACATGGAAAAAACCAATTGGATGAGTGGATTTAGAAGCCTTATCACCTTATCCACGAATTATATCAATGTGGGACCTTTTGAAACCGAAACACATTTTCAAATAAAGTAATATTTCTTAATTTCCAAAAGCACCCCTCCTCTCCTCTTATAAAAGGCCCCCACCTCTACCTCTTTTCCCACACTCCTCAAGACTTTGGCTCGGCCAACCCCTGACAATTTACTCTCCCCACATCCCTCTCCTCATCCTAGAGGATTCCCTTTGGGCAGAATCCTTTCAAAGGAAGCCTTTAGTCTCAAATAAAAAGGAGTTACACTTTTAAAGGTAATTCATTCTCTCATGTTCATTTGTTTTATTTTGCTTCTCCAACCCCCTAAACTCTTTTTATTTACTTCTCTTGTAACAACACCAGTATCTTAAATATACTAGGATGTTTTTATAAGATTTATTCATGCTACACTATCACACAACTACATCAAATGGTTAAAGAACATACGGTTTCCGTGGATGGCGAAATTCTGCCTCCCGAAACGATGATTGTTCAATACTCATTTAACACCTTCAAAGGAGGCCATTATGATGTCACTATTTTTATATATGATATATAATATGTTTATGTTTTACTTATGCTTCTGTATTTTTCATTTGTGTCTTACCTTTATGGCTTCCATTATGGGTATACGCGATATCTTCATTTTAGGAAGTGCGGACTACCGCCCCCTCAAAGTGATGTGATTCGTTAATGCCATACGTGGGACGTATAAAGGATGGATTTAATGTTATTATATATGATGTTATACTGGAATTATTATATACCTCTATATCATTATTATTTCTTTCCATTAAAGTATGAGATAGAAATGAAAGTAGCGTTCATGCGTACGTACGGCTTACCGTCTCCATGAACGGTGCATTTCATTTCTTACCTCTAAATGATTATGTAATGTTATAAATGCATGAATGTACTCGATATATATGACATATATGATATCTAAATCATGAATACAATTCTTGATATAATAAACATTTGGCCACACGAACAACATGTAATTGTAAGAAGTCCACTTTCGACTTAAGAACCAAACATCGACAAAACAAACATTATTAACATAAATGATTAAATAATGTTTATAACATTGAAATAAGTGATCTAAAAGGAATAATGAACTATAAAAAGGTTCTTAATAAAGTGTAAATTAACTCAAGTTTATTATTCAGGACGTTAAAGAACGATCGAGTCAAGTCGGACCCGAGGTAAGGGATCCTACTCCTCTCTTTCTTTTTAAGTATACACTTTTATGTCATTCCTTTTAAAGCTCATATTTCTTGTTATTGGGATGATCTTTATATTAAACATACTGTAATTTTTATGTTCATGTGATGAGAGACCCTATTCTCTCTCATCAATCCATTTTGGAAGTTTTATGTGGCGCCGTTAGGCTGCCGAGTTTTCGTAAGGGATTTCTCATCTCACTTTTATTCCCGTGAGATTTATGCTACATTTGCCACAAATTCCATTGAGTGGTGTATGTACTGCCCATTATTCTACTCTTTGTGTAATATACTTTCGTTTATGAGTATTTACATCAATGACCTATTTCTTTCTTTCATGGGGTGTATGTTTTGAAAGATACCCAAGTCGGTAAGGGAACCTTTCACCCTCCTCTTTTTTAAAAGACTTATTTTATTGGGTCTTTTAATTTACATATTTTTATGTTGGGATATGTTCTCATACATCCTTATTGATGTAAATTTTATGTACAAGTGATGAGATACACTTTTTATCTCTCATCAACGCATTTTTATGTGATGTCGTTAGGCTGTCAAGGGAACTTTTTAACCCAATTTCGATTTCTTTGGGTTCAACTTGTAGTCATTGAATATGTCATCCATTGAATATGTGTGAATGACCTTTTATTGTTTTACACTTAATATCCACTTATATTGGGTGTATATATATTTTTCACACATATTTTTGAGATTTATTTGTCCTTAATTTAAGGATACCTTCTTTATAAGGGATTTCATCACATTTGACATTTCTATTGAGGGTTCATTGTTGTTATGCACCAATTCACTCTTATATGGTGTATATATTGTCCTTTGGAGTATTATATCATGAATCCTTTTATTCTCATGATATTATAAAGTTATGACTAAATGTTATTCCTCGATTATTGTATTCAAGTGTCTCTAATTTTGGTAAAACCCCTTTAACCAAAATATCGTTTTAAATGTTTTAATTATTTGTTCTTATTAATATCCATGTTTTAAAAATGGTTTTAAGGATTTATTTATATGGATATTAATGGTTTAAAATGTTAAAATCTTCAAGGTGGTATGGGACACTTTGATTCAAAAATCTCTTTATTAAATGTTTTAAATGGTTTTGGAAATGGTTTCTTTTTGAATGGATTCATTATTTCAATATCCTAAAATGTTATATTGTGATTGAAATGTGGAAATGTTATGTTTCCTTTATTCATGTTTATGTGATACGATTATGTTATGGTTCTTGGGCATTGTTATGAATAACGGGTGGTTCCGTGATAAACTAAGGGCGGGTGAGCCCGATATATCTCTCCAATGCATTGGGTAACGCGAAGGAGTGAAACGTTAAGGTTTCTCCGAAGAGATTTTAGGGAATATACTGTGATGGGTATTCCAAACGTAACCAAGAGGGTTACTCCCTACGTAAGAATGTTATGAATGCCTCAAGTTACCTTTATGTCTTATGATTTCTATGATTTATTCATGATTTGATGAGGAAGGTTAAGGTGCCTATGTTTTATGGGTAAATTATGATTTCATTCTTATGTATATATGAACTCATGTTTCCTTTCCATATTTTTATATCCCTTACTGAGCTTTTTTATGCTCATCCCAAGTTTTTGAAATGTTTTTCAGGTCAAGGGAAAGGTACATGATAAGATGATAGAGTCAAGGATGTGTTTAGAGAGAATCCATGTTTTATTTTCAATATGTTTCCGTTGATGGGAATAGTGAATACGGTCATTTATGTAACCACTTTGTTTAAATGTGGAATGTAATGCAAGTTTCATGATCTAATTCTCTAAAACTCTAAACCTGAAAAGATCCTCAATGTGTAATCTTGTAATAACTCAAGATTAAGTAAGGTTAAAGGCTGGGGCCTTATAATCCTTTTAAATCTATGATGAGGAAAGTGGTCCCTTATATATAAAGCTATAAGGGCATAGTGGAGGTGTGGGAATATGTTCTTTGTTTTGGTGGTGTTAGTTTGTGGATAAGCATGTGGATGATATTGGAATAACTTAGTGCATAGAGATATTAATACAATTTAGCAATGACATTGTGTGTTGGGTGATCATGACATAGATCACGGCACGTGTAAAGTGCATGATATTTTAGAGGAGTTCCAAGGCTGCTCTTGGATGTAATGATGACATGTCATAGAGAATGGTCACATTAATTTGGTGAGGTATTACTTTGAGAGCACGAGTTGGATGATATATTGGGTGGAACCGGATTTTAGACCTAATACACAAGATAATATGGGAATGCACAAGATTTTTTTCACATGGTACCCATTTTATATGTAAACCAGTGATAGTAGTGAGAGGTCCAATTATTGAGTTATTATTTAAGCATGTATTTATTGATATTGAGGTTCTATCCTCCACAATGATTAAATTTAGAGCCCCTCCCCACCTGCACATCCCCCCATCCCCACCTCACCCCAACAGACACCCCCTGCACAGCCCCCCTCCCCCTTGCACACCCCCCTCCCCCTGCGCACTACACATCCCCCACCACTTGCACACCCCCATCCCATCCACCCACTACACAACCCCCCACCCCCACTTTCACATCCCCCCTCCCCCACCCCCACCTGCACCCCCCCCCCCCCACCTCACCCCCAACAAACTTCCCCTGCACAGCCCCCTTCCCCCCGACCTACACACCCCCACCTGCACAAACCCACCCCCACTACACCCCCCCCCTCCCCGCCTACCTGCACACTACATATCCCCCCCACCCACTTGCAAACCCCCACCTTCACACCCCCACCTGCACACCCAACTCCCCCCACCCACTGCACACCCCCCACCTGACCCCCAGCAGACTCCCCCTCGACCTGTACACCCCCACCTGCACAGCCCACCCCCTACTGCACACCCACCCTCCCCACCTGCACACTGCACATCCCCCCCACCTGCACCCCCCCCCCCACCTACACACCCCCACATCCACACTACCTCCCCCACCCACTTCACCTTCACCCACTACACATCCCCCCCACATGCACACCCCCCACGTACACACTCCCCTCCCCCCACCTACACACCCCCTACCCCCACCCCCACCGGCACAACCCTCCCCCCCCCCCAACCTCACCCCCTACAGACTCTCTCTGTACAGCCCCCTCCCCTCCGACCTTCACACCCCTATCTGCAAAGCCCACCCCCCACCTACACATCCCCCCGCCCCCCGCCTCACGCCCCACCTACACCCCCCCCCCCCCTCACCGGTGGGAGAAAATATAGTACCCATACAACACTAATATTATGTAACACTCCTAGAAAAATGTGTGAAGGTAGTGGTTCGAGAAGGGAAATTAATTGTCTATGTGTCGAATGAAGTATTTGGAACATGCCAATTTCATATTCAAGAATATTTGAAAATCCTAAATGATGAGAGATTACAGCAGATGAGGAAATAAACTAAACATGGTATATAAAAATCCCAAATAAATATATGCCTAAGATATAACTCCAAACCACCAATTTGAATTGGAAACAACTAGGATGGATATTTAGAAGAGGAGGGGTTTTCTTCTAGGAAGATAGAACCGCTCTGGTTGGGAAAAAATATATCGATCGAATCTGGAAAGGGAAGTGGGGGATCGGGAATATATGGGAAAAAATATCCCAATGGTTTTAAAAAAACATTGGAAAACATAACTATACCCTACTATATCCCAACGGTTTACATAAAACATTGGTAAAAATCTATATACCCCAACGGTTTGCACAAACCGTTGGGAAAGACTACACTAAATCACTATATCCCAACGGTTTTCAAGAACTGTTTGGAAAAACTCTCTCTCCCAATGGTTTAGAAAACCGTTGGGAAAAGGGCGTTGGTATAATTATGATTTCCAGTAGTATTGGTATTGGAACTAACATGTATTTGAATTGTTTGGTATATTATATTAATGAATGAGTGAGCAGTAAGCTGAAGGAAATATTGTAATTTTTCCAAGTTGGGAAAGGAATTGTTTCTAGGTCACGTTGTCCAATAACTAGAATTCAATAGAGAACTACATACTTACTGGTAAAATTTTATGAAGAAGTTGAACGGTTGTACACTGAAGAGGAACCAGTTACTTAGAGTCTAAAGAAAATCCATTAGTTCTCACTAAAAATATGTGGAAATAACTTATTATTTACAAGACTTTCATGATTATCTCTTATTTGAAACTAGTTCTTGTACCTACCCTTGTTATATTTCCTAAAATTTCCTCATTGGATACTAAAATGTAACCTACTTCTAGTGATCCTATGTCTCAACCTCCTATCTATTTTGTTCATAAGGTAGCTCAAACTTTTGTAGAATAGATATCTAGTATGTAAATTAATCTTCAACCTTTGAATGAAATGATCATAAGTGTTCAAGTTTCTATTAACCTAATTATATAAAAGTTTTATTTAGACCTTTTAGCTAATTCATCTAGTTATCATCTAGCTACCATAGCTAATTCTCTTAATAGGTTCTTTATTGGATATCATTAATCCTTAAAATTAATGATTAATAATGGGTAATCAATAGTTTCCCAAATGTATTGATAGGTATCTACTACTATTCTATAGTTCTGTAAGATAAAAATAATTGATATATGGGAAGATGATTGGTTTTTTTCTCTTACGAAGGTCTCACGGACTAGCTCCTCTAGATTCCTTTTGAGTTACCAGATAGTGAGTAGGTACTGCTTTTGATACGACCATAATATATCAGAAAAAGAAATATAAGTTTGATTCTACAATTACATATGAATGGTCAACTCAAGAAGCTACTTCTTCAGTCCATCCATAAAATTTGGCCATTTCAAGTATAAATTCATATGATTTCATTATAGCCTCTAGAAATATAGAAACACCGATCGATCTTCCTGCTTAGAATACAAGACACAAATCAGCAGTTTGATCTAAAACTATTCTACTATCGATATTGGGAATTTAATGTTACCTATAGGGATGGAACCTCTAACTACCTCTCAGACCTCTCTAAATTTAAAAATACCTCCACCCAGTCCTCCTTCTTACTTTGAACTTATCCATAATCCCAAGTGTTCTGACTCATATTTTTTATATGTATTGTTTTGGGTGTTTATTGGATATAATTTTTTTTATAAACATGTCATTACTTAATTAAATCCCTCCTTATCCATTTCTTATGTGTTTCTTTTCAATTATTTTCATTTAATTTTTTGATCTCTTTATTTTGATTACAATATTCCATTCCTACTCTAATTCCAAATTTAGTTTTAGAATTATTCTTAAATAGTTTTTCATTGTGAGTGATTAAATAAAATTGTTTTTTATCTCTATTTACTTACTTTTTAATGACATAAAAGGGGAATAAGTCTCCCAATTTATAATAAAAATGGGAGAAATATCCTTTTTGAGAAAATTCCACCCATGGGGAAGAAGTCCTTCAAATTAGAAGAAGTGTCTCATTAAGGGGAAGAAGAGAGCGATAAATGAAAAATTTTAAAAGACATATACATATTAAATATTTTTTGGTAAAATCCAGACAAACCTTTTGAAATATCAAGTTTATTTTTTATGGGTTTCATCATCATCAAAAAGGGGGATATTATTAGGCTACTAATTTTGTTCTAATATATCCATGTAATTTCATAATTTCTTATCTCAAATACCCTTAATATGTTAAAAAAATTTATTTTTATGTTTGGTCATGAGGTTAAATCATTATTTTAGTTCATTCTGTTGAAATGCTAAAATTTTGGAAGTCTGGTAAAAATAATTCTGAATTTAAAATATTCTATATGATTCATTCATCTATGTGTAGATATAGAAATTTTAAACAATTTACTACCTCAATCACATACATGATGGAAATTCCAATTTAAAATAATTAAATCCTGAAAAACATCTATGTGAAAATCACATACATCGATGAATCACCTATGTGAGAAATGGACTTGGTAGATCAATTGGATTTCTGAATTGGTTACATTGAGTAATCGACTACATGATTTGTATTTTTGGGGAAATTAGTTATGTGGTTACAAATAGATACGTAATTCAATTTGGTTACGTCTATATTTGGCTATGTGGCTAAGAAGGCTATGTGAAAAAAATCGGCTACGTAATGAATGCCTATCAAAAATCAGCTACATGAAAAAACTCATAAACAATTCAGGTATATGGATAAACCAACCACGTGAACAATAGCTATGAGGGTCAATTTGGAAATAGAAATTCAAATTAGTTGAATTCATCTATGTGTTGATCTAGATTTGGATACATTGTTCTAAAACCTTATATTTGTTACCATTGGTGTACTTTCTGTGGGTATTAATGATTTCAACATGTTTTAAATGTGGGATTACCAATTTTTGGTAAAACATATTATATGAAGTTCCATGTACTGAGAAAAGAAAAAAGTAATAGGAAATTTTAATATTCAATATTGTTGCCTATGTTTTTCTTAAGAAAAATACTTGTGGAATTTAATTCCAATTCTAGAATTTACATATATAAAGGTGTTTGATTAAAGTGATGTTCCTATTGAATTTTTGGGTGTGTTGTGAAGTATTGAATAGAATACATAAGAAAATAGGTTCTTTAACTATCATATATCAACTATATCAAAGATCTCAGTGAACTTATTTATTTTACATGATGAATAAGAAGAATATTAAAATTATTTGGTTCGTAATTAAATTTTATCTTAAATATTGTAGTTCACTAAACGAATAAAATCTCAAGAATTCAATTCACCACCCTCTTGAGTATCATTGTATTCAATCTCTAACCAAAAATATTTACATTATATAGATAAATGTTATATATTTAAAAAATGATTTACTCAATCAATTGATGTATATAATCTAGGTTAACACCCTTCAATCAAAGGAATGAAAAATAGGGTATTCATAAAGGGAAGAAAATGAAAGAAAATTAGGTTTATTAACCTTCAATGACTAGGTAAGACAAAGGTAATGATGGTTCATTTCCATGATAGAAAAAGAAAATTCAAAATCTATCCAGAAGATGATGGTGGATGGTTTAAAAATAAGGTATCTTCAGTTTAATAAATAAAATATATAAGGATGTTGATATATAAGAAAAACATCCTTGTAAAAGAATGATTTAAACACTATCACACAAGAAGGGATCAGGAACTAAATTGTTTTATACTATAAGTCCAATCCCACAAATTATATATATATATATTTATTTATTTATTTATTATAAAATATATTATTTCACTCAAATATCATGAGTGAAAATCTTTTTGAATATGAACATGAAAATGAAGGTGAAAACCTAAAAGATAATCAGAGAATATTTTTAGCATTGATGTAAATTACAAATATACAAGTCACATTCAAAAGTAACTTTTTAAAAAGGAAAAGTAAAATATTTGGAAAAAAATACATTTAAAATGAATCTCCAATAATGGAACCATAAAAATGACATAATATTTTATACAAGAAGTGTGGATCCAAATATAAAACATTTAATAATGAAAGTAAATGAACTTTTTTATACTTTAAAAATTCCTTTTTTGAAAACCCACATTATAAAAATAGTAATAAAAAATTATTTGTAACAAAACTTTAATTTCCCAAGGAGGATTTTGAAAAACCAGAATATAAAATATTATTGTGGGAAAACCAAATAATGGAGAAGAAAAGTTCAATATGAAACATTATAACTCAAGGAAATAATATTTTAATTATCAATATCTCTTATGAACAACAAACTCCATGAGTCAAGAAATATTTGAAAAGTTTTTTATGTGGTAAAATATAAAAAATGAGAGAATAACACACAATATAATAAAAGGGAGGAATTTATGCAACTTATATGAAATAAGTTTTAGATAAATTTCATAACCCAACAAAAAAAATTAGTTACCAAGAACTCTTACATCTTGGGTAACACTTCAGCCAAAATAAATTTTAAGAAAATAACTTCATTCAGTTTAGTATATATCAAGAATTAAAATGAAATAATTTAAATAAAATTAAAGGTATTTTAAATAAATTAAACTATATATAAAGAAAATATGGTTTATAAATTGTAACATTTCATAAAGAATCAGAAATAAGACCAAGAAAAACTCTTACATTATTTCTCTGCTTATTCGGATGCACTTTAATATCTAGTATAATAAATATAAATATCTCAATAACCTATTTAAGAACCTTATTCATATACATAACCTTTTAAAATATTAATTTATAATTATTATCTATATTTATATTTATTATTTATTATTTATTTTAAATATTAGTGGTGAGTAACCTTGATTGTTTTGAACTAGTTTATAATATCACTGTTGTTCTTCATTATTCTCCAAAATTTTATAATTCTTATCTCATACAAGGTACTGGAATTAATGTTTTATAATTATTTATAATTTTATAATTTCATTCCAATTTATTTTGATTTATGATCGGTAAATATGAATTTAGTGATGAGCATATTTTGATGATTCTTAGCAAATAAGGGATTTTTTCTTAAATAATTAGTAAAATTTTTATTACACCATTCCAAAAAAAACTCATTATTTACTTATTTATATCATATATTACTAAAAATTAAATTAATATAATCATCAATGATATAAACTTAAATAATTTTTCATGTAGGTGGTTAAACCAAACCAAACAAGAACATATCATAATTAATAGATGATTATGAGGTGATTTAGTGGTAATATCATTATACCAGAAGCATAATGATCTTACTCAGTTTTTATTACTTCGATATATTAGAATCTTAAATAATTGTACGAAAAATCTAACCTATATAAAGTTATTTAATAGTATAAAGAAAGTATTATTTTTCTCATAGAATTCACTTTTAGACAATTGAATTTACCATTGTTTTTTATTTCTCATATTATTAATATGTTTTCTAATTTTTAATCAATGAACCTTCATTATAATGATCCAACCTCATATACCACCTAATACGGACCCCAAATAAATCTTCCATTGGCTCAAAGTGTTTTACCAATCCCCTTGGGCTGACAAAAAATCACTTGGGAATCAACAAGATTGAAAAGGGAATGATTTCACCCATCAACATTATATAAACAAGAAAATACAATGGAAAGAAAAATCCAAACAAGGAACTAGCTGTTATATAAAAAATTATAATTACAACCAGTAAAAAATAAAATGATTCCAAAACACAAAAATCTCCACATTCATGTGAGGTAACACCATGCGCACCTCCGACGTAGATTGAACCCAAAGATATAATAATATTAATTACACCGAGAAACCTTATAAAAATATAATACATAGATGTGTGAGCTAAAATAATAGTAGTTCACCACCCTCCATCCAAAATCATAACATTTTCAAATAGAACCCATGACCAATAGGTTTGAAAATAAAGATAAAAATGGGTTTTTCAATTTTTCTTTTAATAAAACAAGTATTGTACATTTTCTTTGAAAAAAACATATTCAAAAAAATATAGTTTTTATAAAAAAAACAAAACTTATTTCCAAATGTCAAAAATCTATAAATTTCAATTTAAAATAGATTTATAGGCTCATTAAATAAAACATGATATCATTTCATCATTTTAAAAATAATAATACCATGGAAAATATTCATAATCATAATCATGGAAACCAAAGGTGTTAAAGGAAACATCAAGGGAAAAAGTAAACATGGCCATCGTTGTTTCATTTTTCATGCATAGGTATTTAATAAAAACATCAATCAACATTTTCCCAAATGTCTGGTCATTCCCTATCCTATCCTAACTAATTGGAAACCCCTATAGGTTGAACTAAGTCACACCTAATGCCACAAGCTAGAACGTAATACAAAACTAGTGAACATGTGTACCAAGACTTCCCACAAAACAACCCTAGTCCTCCCATGTCATTCAAATAATGGTTGTAATTTCAAATATAGTATAATATTATATATCATATCCCCTCATCATGTTACCACACATTCAGACGCCAAATTGAAACATTCACCTTTATTAATCAAATAAATTCAATTCAATTCAATTTAATTAAATTATTCATCCTCAAAGGGAAATATTATTACATTTGTTAAAAAAAATCACAACCCTCGAAGGTCCATATCATTTCATTCAATTCATTCATAATTTCAATATCATATAAAGGGTAATATCTTATGGGTCTTTATTTTCTAATAAATCATGAAAAGTTCCAATCGAGTCTTTTCCACATTCAATTGGAATTCCAATAATTTTAAAGAAACTCAAGGTTATTTGTAAAATCATTTATAAATCAATTCAATTTAATAAATACATGTTTTAAATAATTATTCTAAATCATCATTTCAAAGTCATCATTTTTAAATAGCATTTTAAAACATCATTTCATAGTATCATTTGAAAGAATCATTTCAAAAGGGTCAAACTTGTCCATGATTTAGAGAACCACACTATTCTTCTTTTTGTGAAATCTTCATCATAAATATAAAATACAATAATCAAGATCCTACTAAGCATATATATTTCCAAAATAATATTATATTTCCTCAAAACAACTTTCACATAAAATATTGTTAAAATCCCCTTTTCTATTTTTATTTAATTCTAAAGAAATAAAAAATATATTAATGTAGCTACTAGATAAAAGTGTAAACATTTTAATACATATATTACTCATGATGAAATCACATGAAATCGTAGATTCAGTTCCAAAGGGAGATGATTGGGACACCTACCTCAGAATCTCATTCTCTAGAATGAAACCTCAAGATAAAGAGGGGAATGGATAAATAAAAAATATGAATATCCATATAATCAAAATTCATGATTAGAAAATTTAAATCCATTTAACACCCATGGATGAAATATCCCCATGAAAAGATCTACATGAAGAATAATGTTATCCATTAAAAAGAAGGAGAGATACATATTGATCAGGAATCACCATAGTGAACATCCATTAAATCCACAAATAATAGAGTTAAAGAATTCAGAATTTCCCAATAAGGACTCCCAAATTCATATATGTTGATTGAGAATTTTGGGAGAGATTATAAAAAAATTGGGTAAATTGCTAAAAATCCCCGATGTTTCCCCACATCAAGAAACGCCGCTGGCTACCTAGTGGCCACCACTAGGGATCCCATGGCTATAGTAGATCTATTGTAACTCCTAGTCAGACCAGTAGCTAGCTAGAAGAGATTTTGTAGATTCTTTAGCTACAAACCATGGCCCAAACACACTTTGAAGATCAAGCCACACCCCAAATCAACTTTTCACCCAGGAAAATCCAAAAACTAAATGATGAAGTTAGGAAAAAAGTATGAGGAAGAGTCCAAAACTAGCATGTTACAATTCAACACACCATATGGATTTTTACCCCCATAAATATTCAAGGACATTGTTTCCTCAAGAATAAAAATAAAAGACAACCCAAGATACCTTTTGAACCTAAAACATCTAGCAGGTCCAAACACTCAACTCCCTAATATGGAAATCAAAAGGGTTTCTAAAAAACAAAGGAAGAAACTGAAATCGGTCGACAGGATCTCTACAAGATCAACTCATAAAAAGAAACATCCAAATAAGATTAGAGAATTGGTTTCTAGAATGATGAGAAACTCCCCAAGAAGATTCACTAGTAAAGTAGTCTTCATAAACTAGATAATAAACCCTCAATAAAATAAGGACATTGAACACAACCATCAGAATTCAACACAACCTAAAAAATGTTATCACCTCAATAAAATTCAACCAAAATATCACACATGAGGAAAAAAAATATTAATAGGAAATGAATCGATAAAAAACCTCCCTCATAAAGAGATATATAGTCAATCCATAGGTCAAGTGAGGGTAACCAAGGAAAAAACTCTTGGAAATCCGACTTCCAGTAATTTCCAATAAAATTTTAGATTATCATCAACACTGTCTCTTAGTAAACCAAACACTTACCCAATATTTACAATGTACAAATAGAAATTATAACTATTGGACCAATGTAGGGCTCGTTCCTCGATTAATGAATTGAATAGAAACAATCATCAAGGCATAAAAATTTCTAAAGTAGATAAAATTTTATTAGGAAGTTTTAATAGAGATCACAAGAAAACTAAGGCACACATAGCATCTCTAAAAACCAGTCCCAACTAAAGGAAAAACTGACACTATGCTTACTCAAGGAGAGAAAACACAAATCCTTTCATAGATACATTTTCATGAGCATGCTTAAAAACCGCTTCAGTGAAACCAGTAAATTCTAAATTCTCTAAAATATGAACCAAAAGGCTGCTATCAGAGTTAAAAAATTCACTCAAGAAATAACATGAAAAAATAATTCCAATGTAGGAGAAAGAAAAACCTTTTTGTATGAAAATTTTAATAATGGTAATCACCACATATTACCGAATTTCCCTCAAATCCAAACTCCCTCAACTCAAATGTTCAATGTAGGTAATTCCAAACAAGCAGAAGAAAACATGGATGTATATAAAACAAGATTCGTTTAACACTAATTAAGAATCCAAAAATGAGAATGGAAACCAAAAAACATCACCATAAAGAAAACATGATACCAGAAAGAAAATTCCAAACATCAAAATGTCCACAATAAGAAATTAACTACATCAATTAAAACTTAAACAAACTGCACTCTGACATTGGGATTAATAAGTTGGACCGAAAAAAATTACACTATAAGATTCTTCACTATGTGATTATTCTTTACTCAAATTCATATTGTTTGAGTCATATTGTCTTGAAGCTATTGTTACCCAAAATTTCCCTTAAGTGTTGATGATTCTTGACCATGTCATGATGCATAGAACCCTTGGAAGAACCTCTGAAAATGACCCAGATTTCCATAAGATCTATAGTATTTAGGAGGCTTCTCAAAAACATGATTCAAATGACCCACACATCCACACTGGAAATAAACTAAGTGCTTCTTTTTAAAGGAATATAGTGAGAAGAGACATGAAATCCTTTTAAAACAACCACTCACAATGTCTAACTTAGAAGGCTTATTTTTCTCTTGTTGGTGCTTTCTTCATAGTACCCAATAATAAGAGAAACATTCAAGACCTCTATTTCCCTTTTAATGCCTTCTTCAACCTTGAAACCATGCATTAACAATATGTCATAAGTTTCTAGGCAAAGAGGGAAGAAAACCTTTGACATTTTTTTTCAACGTCCTTCTTGGAAGCACCATACCATTAGAGAGTCATAAATTCCCATGTGTGGAAGATATGGTGCCAACTTGATAAAATGGTGAGCAAACTCAAATACCATTTTATCTCCTTGATGTAGTCCAAGACTATCTATAGATTTAGGTACCTTCACTACATCAAAAAGTAAATATTTTATGAAACAAGCCTTGAAAGAAAGCCGTGAATACTTCTTCTGTGTATTATCTTAAGTAACTGACTTCCACCACATCAAACCTAGATCCTCAAGCATTAAAGGTACAAACCTAACCTTAAGGGATTATATAAGGTTAATCTCAATAAATATATTATCAATATTATTCATCCACATCAATGCTTCCTCAGGACAATTTTTCTCTAAGAAATAATTTCCACGTATGGCTTGTCCACATATTTTAGTAGACCTTTCACAAATCATGTGTGGTCCATCTAATGTCAGCTAGATCAGGCTACAAGACCTATGAAATATTTTCCAAAATTTGTATAGTAAGTGTGAACCTCTTAAATTCCCTCAAAAATACACTTTAAATCTTGGATATTCATAGAAATTTAATGAAGTTATAGGGTCAAAAAGAGACAGTCGAAAAAAATAAAGTTATTAGAAAACATTTGATGCACAGGATTGTACTCGAGGAATAATTTTCCCGAACAACCCTGATAACCCAATTTTCACCCTAGATGGTGGTGATAAAGAACCCTCTAATGACCGACTACTTTAATTATGATAGTTCTACCTCTTAATTTTAGGATATCCCAAAAATATTAGGTAAAAAACTACTTTGATGCCTTTTATAATGAATTGACATAGGAGACCAAATAAAATGACACATAAATAGATATTACACTAGTTTGTAGGGCATTCCCATTCCCCACAGGCTAGTGAAAAGCACTTTAGAATTAATAATAATGAAAAGATAATGATATTTCATATCAAATTTAAATATAAAATAAAATAAAAATAAAAACTAAATCATAAGAAGGCATAAAATAAGATACCAAAAAAAGTATAAATTCAACCAATAATAATTAAAACGATACCTAAACACCAACATATTCACATTAATGTGAGTCAATGCTACATGAACATCCACCAAATATCAAACCCAAAGATATAACAATATCCTCTGTATTGAGAAATCCATTAAACCTATAATATATAAAGGTGTGTCCTAAAATATCATTAGGTCTCCACCCGCCGACCCAAATCATAACACTTTAAAATAGAATACATATCCAGTAGGTTTGAAAATAAGTATAAAAACTAGGTTTTTCAAGTCACCTTTCAATAAAAAAAAGTATCGAACATTTTTTTTAAACGTATTTTTTTAAAAAAAAACCAATCATTTTTTCATATAAATCCATAATTTATTTTCAAATGTCAAAAAAAATCTATGAGGTTCTATTTAAAATAGACTAACAAGATCATTAAAGAGAACAAGATATCAGGTAAAAATTTCAAATAATCATTCATTTGAAAATATTCATAACCATCATCATGGAAACCATAGGTGTTAAAAAAAATCTATTGGAAAAAGTAATCATGGAAATTGATGTTTCAAGGTTTTCACATAGGTATTTAATCAACACGTAAATCAGCCTCATCCCAAACACCCAATCATTCCATATTATATCCTAACTGAGGTACCAACACCTTAGGTAGACCTATGACCCACCTAAGGACACTATCCATAATGTAATACCAAACTAGTGAAAATGTTTACTTATACATCCCACCAAGAAGCCCAAGTCTTCTCATGAAAGTAAAATATAGGGGAAAATTTAAAATATAGTATCATACTACATATCATATCATGTCATCATTTTTTTAAAATAAATCATAATTTTTTTCTCACACCACCAAACGTCACATAAGAACATTCCCCTTTATTAATGAAATCAATTAATTTCATTTAATATAAATCAAAATATCATTTCAATTCAAATCAAATAAATTCATTTCAATTTAATTTAATTTAATTGATCATCCTATAATTGGAATCTCATTAAATTCATTCAAATTAAACCATCACTCTCGAAGGAAAATATCATTTCATTCAATTCATCCATCATTTCCATTTAATATAAAGGCGTATATCCTATAGGTTTTCATTTTGTAATAAATCATTTAAACTGTTAATCAGAAATTTTCCAAATTCAATTGGAATACTGATAATTCCAAAGAAATTCAAGACCATTTATAAAATCATTTATAAATCAATGAAATTTAATAAATTCACTCTTCAAATTATTATTCTAAATAATCATTTTAAAATAATAATTTCAAAACATCATTTCAAAACATGATTACATATAATCATTTGAAAATGGTCAAAATCAACCAATAATTAGAGAACCATGATATCCTATTTATTTTGTAAATCATCATCATAAATCACAAAGATAATCATCAAGATCCAAACGGGCTTATAAATTTCAAAAATAATAGTTTATTTTCAAAAAATAGTTTTTAAATCTAATCATATTAAAATACCACTTTTTAACTTTTATCAAAATATTTAGAATTCATAAATCATTGATATAGATAATATATATAAGTAGAAAATTTCTAAGACATTTATTTTCTCAATATAAAATCCCAAGTAATCATCAATTCAATTATTTAAGGGTGATGATTGGCACACCTACCTTGGAATCTCAATCTTTGAAAGGAAACCACAAGTCAAAGCAAGGAATGGCTCAAAGAGACAAGATGGAGATCCCTATAATCACAATTCAAGATAAGAAAATTTTGATCTAATGAACACCAATTTATTTCATAGACCTAGGTAAATTGTAACATAAAGAATGAGGGAATTCGTGAAAAATAAGGAGGGAGTCATAACAATTAGGAATCATCGTAGAGAATGATGCTTAAATCCACCAAAAACCAAGGTCAAAGAAGCCATAATAATCTCAGAAGGAATCCCAAAGTTTTATGTAGAAATTGATAGTTGAGGGAGATATTATAAAAACAAAAAAAAACGTTTTTGTGTAAAAATAAAAAAATAAATGTTGTTGTCACGCATCCAGTGATTCCACCAACTACCCAGTGGATACATAACATTTACTATATCCCTTGAATGGCCCAATGGTCGGATGGTGAGTATAAAAAAATTAATACACCACTTAAAATTCCACCAGCTATCCACTGGCCCTCATTCTCTATCCAATGGTCTATTTTTGGGTTTTATAGAAACATCCCATGGGCTACACTTTCTATGAAGATCAAGTCACACCCTCAACTAAACATTTCAATTAGAAAAAGATAAAAACCCAATGAGGAAGGGGGATAAACTATAATGAATAGGATAAAATAGGATTACACATTAATAATTTCATAAAAATCATATTTATTCATTAAACACATTTTCATTACCTTCTATTTAAGATAGTTATGAAAAGAGAAACTGAAATCAATCATTCCATGTAGGTAGTAGTCCACATGTACACATGGATATTGTTTTAACTTTTCATTAAATAGGGAAAAGGGGTAATTTTGTTTACCATTTAAGAATCTAAAATATGAAGAAAAGAAAACATACTTATATATTAACTTCATTATTAATAAAAGTATTTTAAGGAGTTTAAGGGAAAAAACATGATATATCATGGAGGTGGTATCCCACACAACGTATGGTTAATGATTTTGTTTCTCATAAAAAATAGAGAATGGTGGGTAATTATTATAGCAAAATTATAATAACATACCCGTATAATCAGGATTCTGATTTTATCATTTTAAGATATTTTTACGAATTTTTATGAATAAGGAGTTCACATCAATAAATATAAACAAGAAAAAAGGAAGTTGGAAATTTATACCTCAGTAATTTAATTATCTCCATTGTAAATGGGTTTAAGACACTAATAGATTGACTATTGAGAATAAAAAACATCTTAAAGGTGGATAAAAATATTTATCAGAGTTTTGGATAAATTTTGGGCTAAGCATATGGGTTGTGGTGTTTGATATGTGAGGAGAGGAGATCCCCTTTTATAAGTGAAAAAGGGATGACATTTTTGTAAATACCAAAAACTTTTAACATGTGTAGAGTCACTCTCAAGGAAAGTGGATCTAAAATTCATAAATGATGGAGTGGGGAATATATATGGTTGATCCACATATCAAAAACTCAATTAGAAACATTTTTTTAACATTTTATTCCCTTTACATCTAAGGTAACCCATTTTTATCATTTTGGTTTTCACTACGGTAACTTGTTTTTACCTAGGTAATTTATCCTTTATGTACAAAAATAAAATGGTCGTTCCATATAAATTTTACCTAATGATTCAAAGTTTTAAACCCATTTAATAATATTAAATTTATAAATGTGAAATAATAAATTTTAAAATGATAATTGTATAATTTATTAAAACTATTTTTTATTTTAAAAATATGACTTAAGTTCTAAAATGTCAAATAAGGGTTTATAAATTTAAAAAAAAATCTAAACCTATGAATTTATTTATAAAATATAATGTTTTTCCTATAAAAAGGTTTTATGAATTTATAATCTGTATTTATATACTAATAAGGACATAAAAGTCATGTTATTACTATAAAAAGGTATTTTTCACCATTCACCTAAAAAAATCTTTTTAGAAAGATACAAAAAAAATAACAATAATATAATTTTAAAATTTTAAATTAAAATTTAATTTTCATTTTACCAAAT
Source organism: Viscum album (assembly GCA_963277665.1). NCBI lineage: Eukaryota > Viridiplantae > Streptophyta > Magnoliopsida > Santalales > Viscaceae > Viscum > Viscum album. Next base: position 1,020,633,588 of record OY728134.1, on the reverse strand, counting down.
TCAAATCATAAAATTTATATATTTATCTATTTAAATAAAAATACAAAATATATAGAAAAATAGTTTTTATTTAAAATGACTTCTTAAACATAAAATGTATTGAATCTTATTTCATATAAATTTCTAAATAATTTAATATTGAAACAAAATTTTAAAAAATATAAATATTAACTATTATAATAAACTTTTAAATGTGATAAATTTAATTTAGTTAGGTAATATACTATACCCTTTTTTAAAATTGTTCTTCAAATGACATCCTTTTTTAAAAATATTAAAGAAAAATAATAATATGTAATTTTTTTAATTGATTCTTATCTTTTTATATATGAATTATTATATTCTTCACATAAATTTATGATGTTTCAGCTTGTTCCAGTTGGGAGTTTAGTTAGTTTTTTTGTATGACATAACAAATTGAAGATGATATTAATACAAATTATCCAAAATCTGGATTTGTTACATTATACCCCATTAAATAAATTTTATCCTTATAATTTTATTAATCACTAATTAAACTAGATTCAGGTAATATTAACATATCCAATTTTTGAGATATAACTTCTAATATGACATATACCTTACTCTCGTAGGCTATATTCTGTTACTTATATTTCCTCTAGCAATATTAATCATCCATACAATCATGTACCCTAGTATATATATACCCTAATCATATATTTTCAATTAAATACCTTTCCCAAAACAATTTTAATCTCTAAGAAATTAAACCATAGGAAAATAATATATTCCTATTAAAATTAACTCTATCTTTATTCCTCAAATGTATTGACCAGTAGTTCATATAGTCAAACACTATTTAATATATATCATGATCCAAAATATGAGCTAATATTTACCAAAAATATAATGGATCACTTTCTCATTTAATCAATAATCAATTCCAAGAATATTAATACTATCTAACTCACTTTTATCAAAATCAATCAACCCTTTATTAATCCCTCTTCAAGAATATATTAAACCTAAATTTATTGATACCTAAATCAAGTGTCCTCCAACATTAATAAAAATATATTTCCTTGTCATAAAACCACTTTTCAAGGTTATTTATACTATTTATTCTATGTTTCCAAACCATTAAAGTAGAACTAATAAAGAATAATCCTTAGATGTTTCAAATAATCCTCATAACTTTTCAAATATACCAGAATATCATAGATAAATATCAATCACTAATTTAAATAGATAAGAGTATCAAGATTTAATTTCTTTTAAGATATTAACCTCCCTACCTTAATAAAGATAGGGAAACTTTCATTTTCCATCACAATTGGTATATACCAATATTTTTAACCATTTAAGTATTCTTCCTTAATCAGTTATAAGACATAGTGGTTTCTAGACATGTATATTTTTCAAATTCATTTCCATGATCCTATTTCAACCAACTACTAAAACCCAAAATGATTATGATAATTTCCAAAAGAATAAACGTATATGAATATGAAATATCAATCATATGATGTCTTATCCAATGACCCCAACATTTCAACGTATGAAACTATGTCATACTTCTTTCATCATAAAAATATCTAGGCTCAACTTAGATTTCATTAAGTTGTGTTCTCTCATAATTATTAACCTAATCCTTTAATGTAATTAAGATTAAAATCCTTTATATTTATTTGTAAATAGAGTATGGTTGTCCAAATAATATCTCTTAGGAGTGCTGGGAGAGGTTATTAGTCTTTATCCCACTCATGGTGAAATAGAGTGAAGATTAATTCAACAGTAAATTAGCCTTTTTAGAGTGAATACACATACATGCATCTTTTCCATATCCACATCCACTTTCCAATATTCATATAGGGATTTAATTTTCTTTATAACTACATAATATCTATTTTCCAATTATTTGGGATGTTATCATATACTTAGACTTATCCATAGGGTTTTTACTAAAGTTATCTTTTCCTAATGGAAAAAATATTCAATATTTCATCAACTAACCTAAAAGACTATATATACCTTGGAAATTGTTATCATTCATAACATCTTAACTTTTGATGAAATTTAAAGCTCTTAATTTATGATCAACTAGTACCATCCTAATATCCAAATTTATCTAAAACCTGCTTTGATACAAACCATAATGGCCCAAAAACATGGCCATATAAATTATGTGGATTAAAGAAAAAAATTAATTACAATCCATTCCTAGGAACTTTTAGGTTTATAGTTTTAAATAATTAGTACAAAACATTAACTAACAACACTCATTCCCTTTTAAATAATGGATGTTTTATCCCACTATGAGGGTGGATTCTTAATCCATCATGATTCTTTAACATCTCCCACTATTTCTCTTTATAAGATACTCTTCTAAAAACATTATACTTTTTTTATCTTTATAACTCTTTGGAATGGAATCATAATAAAGTGGTGGGAACATATACCCAGTAAGGGTAAATAAATGTGATAACAATTAAAGATAATAAGTGGGTATATGATGATCATATGTGTATAATCATGATATATAAGAAAATTACACAAAAAATCCTAGATTATAAATCATGTAATAACTTAATAATACATCATGAAAATGACACATATCAGAGAAATAAGGAAATCCTTAGAATTTTGGAACATCCATAAGAATATAAATCAAAACAAAGGGGATCGTGTATAATAAATTTTTTTTATATTGGATCAAATTTCACTTACTTGTTTCCCTTAGTGTATCTGGATTGACTCTCTTGTATCCCATTTTATATCAAGAATCACTTATAAGATCCCATATTTCTCCATAAGGTTTCTTCCAACTTATGTTTCGGTTTAAGTCCCCTTTTGTGGTTAATTACTTGTTTTCCCAAGTCCTTGTGAAGTCTTAGGGTGTTCCGGGGGTTTGGAACATGAAAATGGGGGGAAAGGGGTTTCCTGGGAAATGTGCACAATTTATGCATGGTTTGGAAAACTGTGAGAGTGAAAAGTGTGCTGGTAGTGGAAACTCGCATGGTTTTCACATGGTCTAGAAAACTATGTGAGTGATGGGTGTGAGGGTAGTAGAAACCCACAAGGTTTTTTCATGGTTTGGAAAATTGTGTGGGTAAACTGTGTAGCGTAGAAACTTTTGAAAAAAACAAAAATCCCATAACGGTATTTTATAACTCAACTTAGGATTTCCTCCCATTCATCTTCCTCAGTCCCTAGTGACGCCCCAAACCTCCCTAGATCTTCCAAGGATCAATATTATTCGTTTCTAATCCATTTGGAGTGTCTTTGGATGCGAATTGATGATCGAGGTGAGTCTAATCTTCTCCTCCTCTCGCTTTTCCGGATTAGGCCTTGTATTTTGGGAAATCTTCTTCCTGAGATCTCAAAACCCACTTTTTCTGGGGGGTTTTAGGTTGTAACTTGAAAGGGTAGTAGAATCTGCATCCAAGGCCTCGATTGAGATGGAATTCATTAACGGATTTGAGGTAGGTGGTCTATAAGTTATATCCCTTGGGGTTTATGTAGATTTTTTCATGTGGGGTTTTTATTATTGGTCTCTTGTGATGAGTTCTTGGTTCCCTTGAGATAATGTGATGTTCTGGGTGTCTAAAAAACCTAATGAAACCCTCATAATCCCTGCGGGATGGATGGTGAGTGATGTGACCTATTTTAGGATCACCCATGGGTTGTGTCGATATTCCCCAAACTTAGAGTTAACTAAGTAAGTGTAGGGTCATTGTGTGAGAACATAGATCCATGATAAATATGTCTATATGAAAGAAGAATGTTTTATTGGAGTTTTAGTAATATAATTAGGTTGGGTAATGGACTAAAGTGTTGTTTGGTTGGAATGGAAAGGGTTAAATGAATTAATGGAAAAATGTTAAGGGATTAGCTTTACACTTGGGTATGCTTAGCAAGATAGGCATGGAAAATGGGGAATTAGGAAAAGAGGATATGGGTCATAAATGATGAATGTGTTAATGTATTGTGGCATAATAATATTCTTACCCATTATTGAATTGTTGTGTTGTTCCTAGTGATATTGGTTATTTTTGGCTATGATATGGTTGTTGTTTAATTAAATAAATAAGCATGTGCACATGGCTTTGTAGAGTGGGGTATATACATGAGGTTCTACACCCACAGGGTCGAGTTTTGACTGAGGTTCCAAGCTCCACCCTCTTAATGTATAGGTTAGGGAAGGGGATAGAGTTATATTCCCCAAATGGTTTCATTCCACCCCAACTTAGTCTTCAAGGTGAGGATATTTGGAATTGTTGTGTTATTATTCCTAGTGAGATAATACTTGTTTAATTCCCTCTTGTTTGAGAATTTTGATCATGCCAAATCCATAGAACTGTGAAAAGGGTGAATTGATTAAATGAGATGTATTCAACTTGAACAAATAATAAGGGTAAAATTAAACCATGCAAACTTAAGTAGTGATATTGTACCAATTATACTAAATAATTGGAATTTAATCTTGAACTATTTTATTTATTTTCCATTACTTCTCACACTACATGCACTATCTATTGGTTGGATATTTTGTACACACTGTATAATAACCCTACTCGATATTACACACATAAACATGATTTATTACATAAAATTTCACTTAAGACAACTCTAATGATTTATATGTCTAGTTTATTGGGAAATTTGTAACATTACATAACAAATTAGAACATAAAACACAACATCTTTATTGGAAAATTCTTTTACATGATCACAACATTCCTTCGTACTTAGCATTGCATGGGATAACTTGAAGACATGCATAAGAAAAGGGTGATCTATAAATCTAAATAAGGGAGTAAAAAATTAATAACATGAAGATTATATTACATGTTATGAAATATTCATATCAAATGAGCATAATAGAAACATGAACATAAAGGCATGATATAGCATGACTATTATAACATGGAAATGTGGCAACAACATTTTACATGATATTAGCATGAGATAAGTTTCATTGCACATGGATCATAAGTAAACAGTCATTTAACTTGAGTTAGAATGATTAAACCCTCATTTAACATGGAGTATCATGATACTAATCATTACCCAATGCATTGGACCGCTATTAGGGCGCACCCTTCTTAATCATTTCATTTCATGCATATGTGTGCAACATGGATCGTACAACATGGAATCATTAAATATAATGATTTATTACATGATAAAGGAATGTCAAACACATACATAAAAATCTATAATAAATAAGTAAATGTTTGTAAAGCTGAATACCCTTGGTAGAGAAATGGTCATGGTATTCACTACACAATGACTTTGGCTTGGAAAATCACGGTGCAATTTCGGCAGCATAACGGCGTGACATAAGAATTAATAAAAATGGTTGATGAGAGATAAAGGGTTATATAATAAAATGTACATGAAATTGACATTAATGGGGTCATATAGATACATGTCCCGACATAGGAAATGGAATTTAGATGCATAATATAAAATAATTTCTTGAATGCAAATGAGAAGAGAGAAATTTCCTACAAAATTTTGGCATGGTAATGGGTGTACATGGGAGGAATTAATGAGAGATAAAGAGTTATATAATCATTAAAAAATAATGAGTAAATTATGGGGTAGTTTCTAAATCATACACCAACATTTTTAATTGAAAATAAAAGGGTATAACAATATAAAGAAATTTAGACAAAAATGAGAAAGGAAGAAATCCCTTACTTGGAAGTATGATCACGAAGGGTTGGGAGAGGCTTCATGGGAGCTTCGGTCGCCTTGGGTGGATTTTAGAGAGAGGAGGTAAGGGGATAGTTGAGTTCCAAATGGTTTGAGTGAAGATTATTGGGATATGGAGTGGTTTTATATAGTAAAGGAGGGGGAATTATTTATTGTTTAGGTTTTGGACACCACACATAAAACTAATAAAAACTACAAACCATCCCTTGGTTTTTTCCAAAGTGGAGTGGAAAAAATTATTTTATAAGTTAAATGGATGAAATTATTAAAATATTATTCTTTCTTATGTGGAGGTGAGTCACACTCTCAAGGAAATCATTTTAAAATGTTAAAATGTTTTAAAACTCTTGGAGGGTCCACTAAGGCCTTGTAAAATAAATAAAACAAACCTAAAATCACATTATTTTAAATTTAAAACATATATTTTCTGAACATTCCATTTATAGTATTTTATTACATCACTATTGGGATATTATGATTTCATAAAACACATTATATATTTAAACGGTATTTAATTTTTACCCAAAAAATCGACTGTCTCAAAAAATTATGAAAATTTCACTGTTAGATAATTTCGACATCCTAAATCCAAAAATTATATTCATTTTATATAAATAATTTTATAAATATTTGAATTTTTAATTTTAAAATAAAAATCTATATTTATTGAAATTCATGGGTTTTGAAAAAAAGTTTTCAAACCTTAATAAAAATTACAATTGTATTCATGAAAATTATATGATCATTTATATTTAATAAAAAGTAATTTAGCTGTAATATTTTATTAAAATATTATTTAATTAATAAATACATTAACCCATCAAAATATATTTATTTATTTAATATTAACTAAAAATACTATTTGTGCTTTAAAAACTATTTACAAAGTAAAAATAATAAAATTAATGTATATACTTTATTCTATACAAAAATAATGCAAAGAATCATAGTGCTAGGTTCCTATTACATAAACCCTTATAACACCGTCATAAGACTTAAGGGTAAGGTGTGTGATGGTGACAGACTCTTGGGGAGGCTCAGATAACATCGTTCAGGTAGTAATATCAATTAACTTCTACTTCTCTTATAGGTAGTTCTGTTCAATCTTAACGTGTTGAAACTCAGATTTGGATTAGTCATGAGCGAAGCCCAGTGATGTTTCCTCCTTTTCGAGCTCTAAAAAATGGGCTTCATATGGAGAAATTCTACTGTATGAGGCCATCGATTCCTTTTTCTGAGTTAATTGGATTTTTTAAATCCACATATTTATATTAATCATGTGAGCACAATTAAACAGCTATATTAGCAATATTAACAATTCTTAACGGTATTTGAAAATCCAAAAACATAAAACCAAATAAGTGAATATGTTTTATATAATATTTTTACATAATAATACATTTAATTAGATCAAGAGGAATTTCAATCAATAAAAGTTTGGGTCATTACAATCTTCCCCCCTTAAGAAATTTCTCCCTCAAAATTTCATTTTCCCACACTAAAACAGATGAGGGTAACTCTGCTTCATCACTTCATCTAATTCCCACGTTTCTTATTCAAACTTGTGGTTTCGCCACAACACCTTGACGAGGGGCATTATCTTATTTTGTATAAATTTTTCTCTGTGATCTAAGATCTTCACCGGCTTCTCTTCATAGGAGAGGTCATCCTAAAATGGTACCACCTCTGGGTTGAATACATGTGATAGATCAGGTATGTAATCACTCAAGATTGATACATGGAATATATCATGTACTTGAGATAGGTTCGGTGGGAGTGCTAGTCGATAGGCCACGGCTCCAATGTGATCAAGGATCTTAAAAGGGATTATGTACCTTGTACTAAGCTTTCCCTTATTCCAAATTCTCATAAATCTCTTCCACGATGACATGTGGAGGCATACCATGTCTCCAAAATAAAACTCTATGTCTCATCGATGATTAACATAATTGTAATACCCCAAGCTTCCATGGTATGTTTCTCTTTAAATAATATAGTAGTGTGTGTTATACGCAACTTCGAGTTCTAACACACACCATAACCAATCAGACTAGCCGTTATGAATAGTAATAACCACTTTTTGAAATTTTATACATTTTATCTTTCGAAGTGGATTTCATTTTTGGATTCGGAATATCGAAATTATCTTAGGGTAAATGTTTGGTATTTTTTTGAAAACATTCAATTTTTTATGCATCGTGAAAATTACTAAATTTTAATTAAAAACAAATTTTTTAATCGAAATATTTAATAGTGATAAATTATGCATTTGAGTGATTTTAAAGTGTATTTATAATATATTTTTACCATTTAATCCAATTTTGGTCATTGGATATAAATTCACATTTAAACTGGACAAAAGAAAGTGCCAATCTTTTGATAGTTATTGTCTCTTAAAAACACGCTTTTTGTTTTAACAACGGGAATTAATTTTAAATTAATTAATACCACTTCTATATTTTGAATTTATAAAAATGGATTCCATATTTAGAATCAGGAAGTCCAAATTTTTGAAAATAGGTAACTTTTATTTTTATACATTTTGAATAATTACTTCGATAAATATTTTATGTATCGTGGTTAAAGGGTAAATCCGGTAAATAAGGGTAAAAAATTATTATTATAATAATAAATTACCCTAAAATGTGTCCTAACCCTATTTTTTGATACATGTCCGACCATGGGCATCACTCGGTCGATTTTGGGACCCCATGGATCCACTTGTAAGTGATAATGACACTTTATATTAATTAAGTTAAAGTAAATACAAAAATGACATAAGCACGTATCTTTTAGAAAAACAATTTTCACATAGGGTTATATATGTTATCTTTTCGACTATAAATATTCATAAGATATATAAAACTATTTCCTACATAATGGTATTTTATTTATAATTTTTAGACATTGAATAATTAAATTTGTTTATGACAAAATAATGATGTAGTATTTTCCTTATTAATGAAAGAATCAAATAATTGGTATTATAAATATTAAAATAAATATAATTTAAATGTTTTGATGCCATCAAAAAATTTAATTGATTAATATGACATGTTAGGATTTCTTAAATTAATTTTTTTATAATTAATAAAGTTCTTAAGACTTTAAAAAAAATCAATTATTAAATAGTGTCAAAATTGACATAGAAGTGTTTTTAAAACAAATATTATATTATCAATTCATATTCCATTCCTAAAAAACTAAGGTTTGACCAAAGGACTTATTTAATGATAGGTGTATCATTAATGGAACACTTGGTGTCTCTTGGAAGTATATAGTAAGTTTATTAACCATATAATATAAAAATACAAAGTAACATGTTAAATGTCAAACTATTTAACTAAGAGTTAAATATAAATGATAAGGTTAATATAGTGACCCAAACCTGTCTAAAATCTATTTTATGAAATAATTTCGACCCCTCTCCACCTTATACATTGAATAATACACTTTTTAGCCATTAGAAACAGAATATGAATTTATTATAAATTAATACATTAAGTTTTTCTTAAAGAGCCCCTCCTCCCCCTTATAAAAGGACACCCCTTCTAACCAATTAGTTACACCTTAAAAGCCTTTTGGATCAGCCAACCCCTGCCCAAATATCCTCCTGACTTTCCTAAATTCAACATAGAGGCCTTATTTTGATCAGAAAGCCAACCTAGGGATCCCTTTTGATCAAATCAAAAGGAAGAACCTGCAGAAGAGGTAATGGTTTCACCACCCTCTTTCAAGTTCCTTTCTTCATCCACTTATTCATTCTTTGTTATTTACATTATTAAATAATAACCCCAATATCTTATATATACTGCGATGTTATTATAAATTTTTTACAACCATATTCAGTATTCTATCCATCCTTTGAATGACATGTCACCATACGTGTGTGCGTACGGCTTACCGTCTCCACGTCATGGGGTAATTGTTATTCAAAAAATTATTATTTGGATGGGTATGATAATGATGTGTAATTGATATAAATAATAAATAAAACATGATAATGATTTTTTATATATTATATACCATCCAATTATATATTATTTTAATATCAAAATAATGATATTGTCGCTCATGCGTACATACGGACTACCGTCGCCACGAACGTGATGAGATTCATTCCACATCGTATCCATTCAAGAGTAATTTTCATTTGATGATTAAAAATAATTTTTAAGGAATTTATATCATTCGGGATATGAATAAGATACAACCTATGGATAAAAAACACGTCTTATGTAACAAAACATATAAATGAAAATGAGTAAGTGAACACCCGAAACGACGATAATACTAAAATATTATTAACAAAGAAATATTAAAAGAACATATATGATATCATATTTATGTATATGATTCTTGTATAATTTAATAACAATTATTTAACTATTATACAGGAGGTTAACCTACCCTCGTCTAAGGAAAATTACAAGGTAAGGGTTTATTTCACAATCTCTTCATTATCTGAGGTTATTTATACATAATTATCTACAGGGACCTCTTTATCATCCACATCAATGTATCTTAAAAATGTATTTCAAAACATTATTAATATTTTAAATAATATGGGTTAAATTCATTTATACCCTTGTTTGTATTTTTATAAGATTTTTATAAATGAATCTTTCCGTCCTTTTCCAAAACAATGTCCATTTTAACCTTTTGGACAAAATTAAGGTAAGAATGTCTTTTTTAACTTATATGGAGGGTGAGGCTATTTTCTACTGTTATAAACTCATCGAAGATTCCCTTACAAGCTTATAAGAATATTTTTAAAGAATATTTTCAAATTAAATGTTTTATTTTATAATTAAGTGACTCATAAATGATTTCAAAATAGAAAGAGGTATATCTCTAAAATGGGTTTTGATTTCATCTATGTCAACATCCTTTGATGGATTTTAAGTTTATTTGAAGTTGATTTATTAGGATAAAAAACTTCCATATTTTATTGAAGGTTTTTTGATATGTTTGACTCTGGATGTGCTATTTTTATACCATTCATTATTTATAGTTAAAGTATTGACATTTCGAATGCTAGCTTTATTATTAATGATTATGATATGTTTAAACCTTTTCATATGAGGAATGTATTTGAATTAGTAAGTGGCTTGTGGAGCCCGCTATAGCTCCTCGATGCATCGGTAGGTCTCATGAGACAACTAGATGTGGAATTGTCTGAGGCCTTTTCCAAATTTGATTTATGGTTTTGGCCGAGGCCTTAATCATTTTTAGATGTCTTGGTCGAGGCCTTAACCAAATGTTTCAGAATGTCCGGCATTATACATTCCCTCATTATGGAAATAATATTGATGGTTCATGTGGTCATTAGACTAGTAAAATACCCATGATTATGTTTTATTATGGCATTATTTACTCATCTCATATTCTTGCCATAAAATTATTCTTATTTATTATTGGTAAAGGCATGTGGTTTAAATTATTTACCATGCTTAATATTTGTGCCATTTTCAGCTGTATTACTTACCATTACTGAGCATTTGAGCTCACCACTTTCTTATGTTTCATTTTCCCAGGATATAAAGAAATTAGTTATGAGTGACCTGCAGTCATAATCTAGGAGGCTTGGATATTTCTAATGAAATATATTTGTGTTTTTTTTTCTTCAAGCTGTAAAGTTGAACTTATGTATGAATCTTATTGCCAATAATACTAAACCGATAAGTCTTTCGAGACTTGATTTCCTTGTGATCATGCTAATGTTTTTTAATAATGCACCGACTCTGGGTAACTGGGTTTGGGTCGTTACAGTTGGTATCATAGGAAGTTTAGTAAAAACATTGGAAGCTAGATTCAGATAAACTCTGATTAAAGCACATAGACCTAAGATGGACTTTGAGGATTAGTATAGAAGAACTTCCAAGAATATTGGTATTGTAGAGATTTTGTTAGTTTTCTGGGAAATACATCCTTTTTTGGATACGAGCAGGTAGAGGTGGCTCTGGCACAGATATACCTAGGGGTAAAACCCAAAAACACCGCTTTGAGCATGACTCGAACGGGAACTGGTGCATGACAACAGGCCTTGCTGGACTCTTGGTTACGACACTCCTGGGGGATATGCTTAGGATAATTCTCATTTTCTTTACAAACCATTATGAAGGGTTTATGAGTATATACTTACTCAAAGAAAACATTTTTATGATTATGGATTATATCCATAAACTGTTCAATTTATGTTAAGTGTTTTAGAAGTTTTGAATTATGTATTTCGATTCATAAACTAATCTAGTTTATGCCATTGTTTAGAAATGGCACCTAGTGGAAGGAATTGAAACAAAATCAATGAACGAACTCCATGTAGGGATTTCCCTCCTACTCAATATAATTATAGTGGAGCTAGTGATGCAACTAGTGATGATCATCTAATCACCATACTGGGACAACTCGCTCAGGTTATGAATAATAACCTTACTTGTATGGAGCACCCAGATCCACAATGTGGAGGATCAATGTTAGATCACTCCATGAGTCAAAAAACACCAACATTAAATGGGAGTACAAACCCATTAGTGTCTGAGAAATGGATAAATTCCTTAGAGAAAATATTTCATGCTTTGGGGAGTAGCGAAAGCGAAAAAGTTATCATTTCAGTTTACCGCCTTACTGGAGATGCTGATCAATTATGGTCATTGATTAAAAACACAAAGGAGGATGATGAAGTATCAAATATGGAATGGAGGGAGTTCAAAGATATTTTATTAGAAAAATACTTTCCGCGTGACCATCGAGCGGATATGGAAAGACAATTTCTGAGTCTGAGGCAAAAGGCGGATGAGAATGTCACAAAGTATGAGGCTAACATTACAAGGTTAGCGAGGCATGCTGCAGATTATATACAAAACCCAAGAAGTAAGATTGATCATTTCTTTGATGGGTTAAAACCATTTCTTCATCGATCATTAGTATCACAATCCTTTTCATCATATGAAGATATTGTCTCGGGTGCTATCAAGAAAGAAAAGGAATTCTCTACGTCTTATGACTTTAAATCAAAGCAAGAGAAGAAGAGATCTGTTGAACACTCTGGGAAAGGAAATAAGGAAACAGGGAAGAAGGGAAGAATTGAAATTCCACCTTGTGATAGTTGTGAAAGGAATCACCCTGGTGCGTGTTTAAAAGGAAAAGGAGTATACAAAAAATGTGGACAGAAAGGTCATCTAGCTGGTGATTGTAAAGGAAATCAAGATGCTAACAATGTACAATGCTACAATTGCAGAGAGATGGGGCATTATGAAAATTAATGTCCTAAGAAATATGGAAACTTACCTCAGAAAAGGCCAAGGGATCAAGGCAAGCTTATGAAATCACTACTGCTGAGGTTGAAGCCCCGGAAGACGTGGTGGCAGGTAATTTAATAGTTTCCTCAAGTTTAGCCAATGCTTTATTTGATTCTGGATCATCGCATTGTTTCATATCTTCCTAGTTTTCTAAGAAAATTAGATATTTCCAATTTTATTTAATAAGTTATTTTTCAATCAAAACTCATAAGGGAAGTATCATTGCTACAAAATTATGTGGATCTATTCCCATTAGGGCATATAAATGTTCTTTATCTTTCGATCTCATCGTCATACCCATGACTAAATTTGATATAATCCTCAGTATGGATTGGCTTTCAGACCATGATGTGAAATTTTATTTTAAGAAGAATGAGGTTATGATTTTTGATGATAATGATAAAGAACACCTTATCATTAGAGAAGAATCATCACCACCTAATTCTTACATAGATCCACCCCCAATAGCTCAACTAAATTCAATTATTGTGGAGGAAGACAAAGAAATGACTCTAGGTGAGGAAATGAATGTTCAAATAGAGGATGTACCAATTGTGAGAGAATATGTTGATGTGTTTCTAGAAGATTTACCTAGACATCCCCCAGAATGAGAAATTGAGTTTTCCATCGATTTAATTCATGGTTCACGGCCTATATCAAAGACCCCTTATATAATGGACACTGTGGAATTAGTTTAACTAAAGAAACAACTATAGGAATTTAGTAATACGGGATTTATTTTCCCTAGTGTTTCTCCATGGGGAGCCCCTGTCCTTTTTGTTAAAAAGAAAGATGGATCTATGAGGTTATGTATCGACTACAGGAAGATCAATGCTATAACAAAAAAGAACAAGTATCCCCTACCTCACATTGATGATTTATTCAACCAACTTCATGGAGATCAATACTTTTCAAATATTGACCGTTGATCTGGATACCATCAGTTGTGTGTGAAGATGGAATACATTCCAAAGAAATCATTTTGAACCAGGTACGGGAATTACGAGTTTACAGTAATGCCTTTTGGAATGACTAATGTGCCCTCTGTATTCATGGATCTAATGAATAGAGTTTTCAAGGAATATCTCGATGATTTTGTGGTGGTATTTATTGATGATATCTTGGTATACTCCAAAAGCTACGAAGATCATGAAAATCACTTGCGCATTATCTTGAAGACTCTTAGAAGACATGAATTATATGGGAAGTTTAGAAAGTGTGAATTCTGGATTCACGAGATCTCTTTTCTTGGCCATATTGTCTCTAAGTATGGAATCTATGTTGATCCTTCTAAGAAAAGAGCAATCCAAGAATGGTCAGCACCAATGAGTATAACTGATATATGTAGTTCTATTTTCTTAGCAGGTTATTATCAGTGTTTCATCCAGAACTTTTCCCAATTGGATAACCCATTGACAAAGCTCACACGTAAAGGGATTAAATTTGTTTGGACAATGAAGTGTGAAAAAGTTTTAAAGAACTGGAGAAAATATTAGTCAATGCTCCTATATTGACTCTACCATCGGGGGATGATGGGTTTGTTATTTATAGTGATGCTTCAAAGAAAGGACGTGGTTGTTTCCTTAGTCAGAATGATAGGGTTATTGCCTATGCATCACGACAACTGAAAATTCATGAGAAAAAACTATCCTACTCATCATCTTGAGTTAGATGCTGTAATTGTTTCTTTGAAGATATGGAGACATTATCTCTATGGTGAAAATGTGATATTTATACTGATTACAAGATTTTGAAGTATATTTTCTCACAAAAAGAACTCAACACAAGTAAAATGAGATGGCTTGAACTACTCAAGGATTATGATTTCACGATACACTACCACCCAGGGAAGGAAAATAAGGCGGCAGATGCTTTAATAAAGGATCATGGAGTTTTGAACATGATGAGAATTGAAAGGGGTCCTATTTTCATGGATCTAGTGAAGATGGATATGGGAATTACCATGGAAGGTGAAACATCGATACTTTTTCAAATGGTTTCCAAACCATCTTTACTAGAAAGGACAAAGAGTTCTCAGACCAGTGATGAAGAGTTTCAAAAGAAGACTAAAGCTGTGAATGATGGGAGATTGAGAGACTTAGTTTATGAAGAAGGAATTTTGAAATTGGGGAAGAGAGTTTGTGTTCTTGATATACCTGATCTGAAAAGGGAATTATTAGATGATACTCATAGCTCCAATTTATCTATACACCCTGGGAGCACTAAAATGTAAAGAGATTTGAAGGAACATTTTTGGTGGGACAACATGAAGAGGAAGATTGCTGATTTAGTGTCAAGATGTATGGTTTGTCAAAAAGTGAAAGCTGGAAGGCAACATCCTGGAGGGGTATTGAACCTCCTCCCATACCTGAGTGGAAATGGGATAATATTACGATGGAATTTGTCATGGGGCAACCAAAGACTCCTAGAAAGAACGATGCAATATGGTTCATTGTTGATCATCTTACCAAGTCCACACATTTTCTTTCTATAAGAGAAGATCTACCACTTGAACATCTAAAAAGAATATATATTAATGAAGTTGTGAGACTTCATGGAGTACCCCTATCGATTGTTTCTGATCGTGATCCATGTTTTACTTCAAGATTCCAGAAGAGTCTTCAGAAGGCCTTGGATACTGAACTTCATTTGAGCACTGCCTACCACACTCAAATAGATGTAAAATCAGAACAGACTATTAAAACCTTAGAAGAGATGTTGAGATCCTTCTCACTTGACTTTCAGGGTATTTGGGATCAATATTTACCTCTATTAGAATTATCCTATAACAATAGATTCCATTCAAGTATTCGGATGGCACCATATAAAGCATTGTACGGAAAGAGATGTCCCACACTAACCTGTTGGGATGACATTGGTGAAAGAAAACTCGTAGGCCCAGAACTGGTGGAGGAAATTATGGAAAAGGTGAATGTAATCCAAAACCACATCAAAGAAGCTCAAAGTAGGCAGAAGAGCTATGCCGATAATCGAAGGAAGGATTTTGAATTTCAGGTAGGAGATCATGTTTTCTTGAAGTTATCTCCATGGAAGGGAGTTATACCTTTTGGTAAGAAAGGTAAATTGAGTCCCAGGTACATCGTACCTTTCTAAATTCTAAAACGAATTGGGGTTGTAGCTTACCGTTTGGCAATTCTGACAAATCTCTCCAAAGTTTACGATGTGTTCCATGTATCATTGTTGAGAAAATACATGCCTGACCCAACGCATTTAATCACCTATGTTGAATTAGAACTGAAACCTGATATGTCTTATTGCAAAGATCCCATCAGGATTTTTGATACCATAGAACAAGTGCTGAGAAACTGAACGACTCGTCTGGTAAAAGTTCTATGGAGAAACCATAAGATGGATGAGGCAATGTGGGAACCCAAGGAACTTATGATGAAGAACCACCCGAGTCTTTTTATGCAATAATATTCTAGAAATTTCGAGGGATAAATTATTTGAAGGAGTGGATAATGTAATACCTCAAGCTTCCACGGTACGCTTCTCTTTGAATAATACAGTAGCGTGTGTTATACGCAACTTCGAGTTCTAACACACACCACAACCAATCAAACTAGACGTTATGAATAGTAATACACAGTTTTTGAAATTTTATGCATTTTATCTTTCAAAATGGACTTCATTTTTGGATTCGGAATATCGAAATTATCTTAGGGTGAATTTATGGTATTTTTCTGAAAACATTCAATTTTTTATGAATAGTGAAAATTACTAAATTTTAATTAAAAACAAATTTATTAATTGAAATATTTAATAGTGACAAATTATGGATTTCAGTGATTTTAAAGTATATTTAGAATATATTTTTACCATTTAATCCAATTTTTGTAATTGGATATAAATTCACTTTCAAACTGGACATAAGCAAGTGCCAATCTTTTGATAGTTATTATCTGTTAAAAACACGCTTTTTGTTTTAACAACGGGAATTAATTTTAATTTAATTACTTCCACTTCTATGTTTTGAATTTAGAAAAATGAATTCCATATTTAGAATCAGGATTTACAAATTTTGTAAATAGGTAACTTTTATTTTTAGACATTTGGAAAAATTACTTCAGTAAATAATTTATTTACCGTGGTTAAAGGGTAAATCCAGTAAATAAGGGTAAAAAAATAATATTATAATAATGATAAATTACTCTAAAACATGTCCTAACCATATTGGTTGATACCTTTCCAACCATTGGCATCTTTGGTATGATTTTGGGACCCCATGGATCCACTTGTAAGTGATCATGACACTTTATATTAATTAAGTTAAAGTAAATACAAAAATGACAAAAGCACACATCTTTTAGAAAAACAATTTTTACATAGGGTTATATATGTTATATTTTCAACTATAAATATTAATTAGAAATATAAAACTATTTCCTACATAATGGTATTTTATTTATAATTTTTAGACGTTGAATAATTAAATTTATTTATAACACAATAATGATCCGGTATTTTTCTTATTAATGAAAGAATAAAATAATCGGTATTATAAATATTAAAATAAATATAATTTGAATGTTTTGATGCCATAAACGAGTTTTATTTATTAATATGACATGTTATGATTTCTTAAATGAATTTGGTTCTAATTAATAAAGTTGTTATGACTTTAGCAAAAATCAATTATTAAATAGTGTCAAAATTGACATAAAAGAGTTTTTAAAACAAATATTATATTATTAATTCATATTCCATTACTAAAAAACTATGGTTCGTCCATAGGACTTATATAATGATATTTTTATAATTAATGGACCACTTTGGGGTCTATTGGAAGTATATAGTATGATTATTAACCATATAATATAAAAATACAAAGTAACATGGTAAATGTCAAACAATTTAACTAAGAGTTAAATATAAATGATAAGGTTAATATAGTGACCCAAACCTATATAAAATCTATTGGATGAAAGGATTTTAACCCATATCCACCTTATACTTTGAATAATCAACTTTGGATCCATTATAAACCGTATATGAATTTATTATAAAATAATACTTTAATTGTTTCCTAAAGAGCCCCTCCTCCCCCTTATAAAAGGACACAACTTCTAACCAATTCTTCACACCTTCAAAGCCTTTTGGCGTGGCCCAACCCTGACCAAATATCCTCCCAACTTCCATAACTTCAACATAGAGGCCTTATTTTGATCATAAATCCAACCTAAGGATCCCTTTTTATCAAATCAAAAGGAAAAAACCTGAAGAAGAGGTAATGGTTTCACCACCCTCTTTCAAGTTCCTTTCTTCTTCCACTTCTTATTTCTTTGTTATTTTCATTCTTAAATAATAACCCCAGTGTCATATATATATTGTGATATTATTATAAATTTTTTACAACCATATTCCATATTCTATCCATCCTTTGAATGACATGTCACCATACGTGTGTGCGTACGGCTTACCGTCTCCACGTCGTGGTCTAATTGTTATTCAAAACATTATTATTTGTATGGGTTTGATAATGATGTGTAATTGATGTAAATAAAAAAAATAAAACATTATAATGATTCTTTATATACTATATACCATCCAATTATATATTATTTTAATATCAAAATAATGATATTGTCGCTCATGCGTATGTACGGACTACCATCTCCACGAACGCGATGAGATTCATTCCCCATCGTATCCATTCAAGTCTAATTTTCATATGATAATTAAAAATAATGTTTAAGGACTTGATATCATTCTGGATATGAATAAGATACAACCTATGGATAATAAACACGTCTTATGTGACAAAGAATATAAATGAAAACGAGTAAGTGAACACCCAAAACGACGATAATACTAAAATATTATTAACAAAGCAATATTAAAAGATCATATATGATATCATATTTATGTATATGATTATTTTATAATTTAATAACAATCATTAAACTATTATATAGGAGGTTAACCTACCCTAGACCAAGGAAATGTACAAGGTAAGGGTTTATTTCACAATCTCTTCATTATCCGAGGTTGTTTATACATAATTATCTACTGGGACCTCTTTATCATCCACATCCATGTTTCATAAAAATGTATTTCAAAACATTATTACTTTTTTAAATAATATGGGTTAAAGTCATTTATACCCTTGTTTGGCTTTTTATAAGATGTTTATAAAGGAATCTTTCCATCGTTTTCCAAAATAAGGTCCATTTTAACCTTTTGGACAAAATTAAGGTAAGAATGTCTTTTTTTAACTTTTACGGCAGGTGCAGCTATTTTCTACTGTTATAAACTTGTCGAAGCTTCCCTTACAAGCTTATAAGAATATTTTAAAAGAATATTTTCAAAGTAAATGTTTTATTTTAAAATTATGTGACTCTTAAATGATTTCAAAATAGAAAGAGGTATATCTCTAAAATGGGTTTTGATTTCATCTATGTCAACATCCTTTGATGGATTTTAAGTTTTTTTGAAGTTGATTCATTATGATACAAAACTTCCATATTGTATTGAAGGTTTTCTGATATGTTTGACTCTAGATGTGCTATTTTTATACCATTCATTATTTATAGTTAAAGTATTGACATTTCGTATGCTAGTTTTATTACTAATGTTTATGATATGTTTAAACCTTTTCATATGAGGAATGTATTGGAATTAGTAAGTGACGGGTGGAGCCCGCTATAGATCCTCGATGCATCGGTAGGTCTCATGAGACAACTAGACGTGGAATTGGCTGAGGCCCTTTCCCAATTTGATTTATGGTTTTGGTCGAGGCCTTCATCATTTTTAGACGTCTTGGCTGA
This sequence comes from Viscum album, assembly GCA_963277665.1. NCBI lineage: Eukaryota > Viridiplantae > Streptophyta > Magnoliopsida > Santalales > Viscaceae > Viscum > Viscum album. The sequence goes on along the minus strand of OY728134.1, from coordinate 1,020,613,817 downwards.
GGCCTTGACAAAATGTTTCAGAATGTCTGGCATTATACATTCCCTTATTATGGAAATAATATTGATGGTTCATGTGGTCATTCGACTAGTATAATACCCATGATTATGTTTTATTATGGCATTATTTACTCCGCTCATATTCTTTCCATAAAAGTATTCTTTTTTATTATTGGTAAATGCATGTGGTTTCAATTATTTACCATGCTTAATATTTATGTCATTTTCCACTGTATTACTTATCCTTACTGAGCATTTGAGCTCACCCCTTTCTTTCATTTTCCCAGGATATAAATAAGTTAGTTATGAGTGACCTACAGGCATAATCTAGGAGGAATATTTGTTTCTAATGAAATATATTTGTGTTGTATTTCTCTTCAAGTTGTAAAGTTGAAATTATGTAAGAATCTTGTTTCCAAAAATACTGAACTGACTGGTCTTTCGAGACATGATTTCTGTGTGATCATGCCAATGTTTTGTAATAATAAACCGACTCTGGGTAACTGGGGTCGGGGTGTTACAGTTGGTATCAGAGGAAGTTTAGTAAAAAAATTGGAATCTATATTTAGATAAACTCTTATTAGAGCACATAGACCTAAGATGGACTTTGAGGATTAGTATAGAACTTCCAAGAATATTGGTATTGTATTGATTTTGTGAGTTTTCCGAGCAATACATCCCTGTCTGGATACGAGAAGCTAGAGGCGGCTCTGGCATAGATGTACCTAGGGGCAAAACCTGAAAACACCGCTTTGAGCTAGACTCGAACGGGAACTGGTGCACGACAACGGGCCTTGCTGCACTCTTCGTTACGACACTCTCAGGGGATATTCTTAGGATAATTATCCTTTTCTTTACAAACCATTATGAAGGGTTTATAAGTATATACTTCCTCAAAGAAAACATTTTTATGATTATGGATTATATCCATAAATTGTTCAATTTATGTTAAGTGTTTTAGAAGTTTTGAATTATATATTTCAATTTATAAACTAATCTAGTTTATGCCATTGTTTAGAAATGGTGCCTAGTGTAAGGAATGGAAACCATATCAATGCACGCACTCCATGTAGGGATTTCCCTCCTACTCAAGATAATTATAGTGGAGCTAGTGATGCAACTATTTCTGATCAGCTAATCACCATACTGGGACAACACACTTAGGTTATGAATAATAACCTTACCCATATGGAGCACCCAGATCCACAATGTGGAGGATCAATGTTAGATCGCTTCATGAGGCAACTGTAACGACCCAATATTTTTAATGGAAATTCCCTTCTTATAAATATTCCATAAAATCACATAATAATGAACTTTTATGTGATAAGTGACCTTTAATCATTAGTTTGTCACTTCTGTGTTTGGAATTTCGAAAATCTGGCATACACGGTTGTGTTCCAGATGTTTTTTGGAGTCTAATAAAATAATAATAATTTTGTGAATAGTAACCTACCCTAATAAATAGTAACATACCCTTATGAATAGTGATATACCCTAATGAATAGTAACCTTACCTATGGTGGTATAAAAATAATATTCATGTCGGAAGTTCGATATACCTATAGTTTAGAATGAGTTAATGAATCCTTTAAAGCTGGTTTTGATAATAAATTATTATTTTATTTAAATATTAAAATAATCATATTTATAAAATTATCTTTGAAAAATTTACTTCATTTTTTGATTCTACACATCGAAAAATGGTTTGGGTAAATTTTTTGGATTTTTCTGAAATACTTGAATTTTTTATGAATAGTGAAATACCGTAATTTACAAATATAAGCTAAATAAGCTAATTATAGAGTCATGTGTGATGTTCTGCTGATGTATGCCCACTTGTTTTAGGATTAAATTATAAAATTAATATACTTGGTCATGCAATACTCACTATTCCTTGTCTTGTGGGTAAATAATAAACTAATGAATTTTATATTATGGAAACCCCTCTCTCCTCCACTATAAATACCCTCTCTCCTTGCCTCTTTCCCTCACACCTATCAAGCCTTGTGCCTAGCAAAATTTCTTCCCAAATACCCTCACAAGATCCTTACCCATGTCCAAGGCTTACTGGTCTTTCCAAAAGACCAAAACCAAATCCCCTAAGAGGAGTCTCAAAGAGAGCAGATCAAAGGGTAAGAACCCTCTTTTGTTTCCAAGTGTTTTGTTTTCATTTTCATTCTTTCCTAATACCCTCTTCCCCTTACCTTATCCAAAAGGCATGAAATCTAAATAATGTCATATATTATGGATTCTAATCATTTTTATGTAAAATTTCAAGCATCATACTTCTCCTCCTCTCCCCCACGTTCTAGAATTAAACATCGTCTATGATGGGTCAAATTACCGAAATCATGGATAATGTGTTTTCAAATTCTCTTACCATTTTGATTCTGGTAATGAAACCATTTATGTTATGGTTTAACTAGATTATTATATATGTTATATGTCCTATTTAAGGTTCTGTAATCCTCATATACTCATGAAATAAAACAATAATAAAAAACAAGTCAATTATGGGCAAAATTGTTAAAATTAATTCAAGTGTTTATCATTAATGTTTAATGTAAAGGTTCTCTTTCACTCTAATTAACCAAATGAATTTTGTAACCATGTAACATACTAGATTTCCACTAATGTTATAACTTCAATTCTGGACAACCACTTTCATCTTACAATTTATTTGAACCTAAATACAATTGAACCGATCATTAAAACAAATGAAACAAACGGACCCGAACAATGAAATTGAACCTTGTAATCAACCAAGATGGGTATAAATGAACTTAAAAAGGTTATACTGAATCTTTTACTTTTAGATATGGTTCTAGAACTATTTATTAATAAACCTAATTTGACTATTCAGGTCATTAATATCAAGTGGATAACACCAACGGGCCTAAGGTAAGGGATCCTCTCAATTTCACTCTTATTCAAGATTGTTCACTATGTTAAGACTTGTTGTGTGTAATTATTAATTATTGGGTATGATTTTTAACCTCCCCCATAATACCCTATGTATGTATAATTGTTGATAATTCCATTTCCTCTCTCACTAATCCCCATCAAGTACTCCTGATACCATGCCGATAATCCGTAAAGAATTCTACCCGAACCACTTTTATTCCTTCAGGTTGTCTTATCTACCTTTCTACCAAAATGATGTTATCTTATCTCTTCTTGTGCATACTCTAAATGGTTTTACATGTTCCAAGTCTATTTATCAGGACTCTTTCCTCGCTTTCTTATGGGGATATGCATGATTTTAAGTGATTCTCTCCTCATTACTTCCCGATAAGTGAACCCGTTATAAGGGAACTTCGCGAATTCTTTCCTATTATCAAGTGTACTCTATCCTCTTTTTTAAGTCACCTTTGTCCTAATAAAATAATTATTTTTATTATTAAAGCCCTCCTTTTTTAATTCTGGATTTATAAAAAATATTATGTCACCTTTCTTTTTAATAGATATTCAATGTTTTCTTAAACCGCACTAAAATGTTTTGACTCAAAGATTCCTCAAAACTATTTTTACATGTTATCACTTCAGTTTGTTATCTATTGACATTATTTATGACTTTATGCATTATTAATTTCTATTTATGATTTAATTCCTTTATTTCATGGACTCTTGTATGTTACGCCCCTTTTTATTATGCTTCATGACGTGATTGTGTGCCCATTTCTTTCCTTGGGAACTCTTATTTTTATGTATAATTGCGGTTATTTATGTGGAAAGCATATACATGAATAAGAATAGATGGGTGCACCCAGATAGAGCTCCAATGCATTGGGTAAAGTTAATGTCTCGTGAGAAGATTATGGGCAAACGGTCTGGGCGGTTAGCCTTGGCTCGTGCTACTATGGGAAACAAGATTGGTGGTTAGCCTTGACTCGTACTAAAGTCTTGTTTAAAGTTGCTGCCACCTCTCTATGAAACTATGATTATATAATCTCATGCTTATATGATCCCATTATTATTTTATCCTATGTTTTTATGATCCCATTTTTATATGTTTTGATTCCATATGTTCCACGCTTCTAATATCATTATGTCAAGCCTCCTAACTCATGTGGTTAAAGTTTATTCTTATATTCTTTCCATTACTAGGGTTTTTAGCTCATCCCTTGGTTCATGTGTTCCCCAAGGTACCCTATGCATATGTAAGGGATCAAAGGAAGTTAGGAGCTCATTATGAAGATTAAATAAAGCAGTGTTTTTTTAGCCCATGTTTTATGTACCTAGTCTTCCAAGACACTAGACTTAACGATCCTTGGCTTGTACTCTGATGATGAATTATGTTTAAAATCATGAAATGTTATGTGTAAAAGGATAGGGTCACTATAGTTGGTATCAAAGGATGGTCTAGATATTTTTTGAGATTAGGAATAGAGCACCTTAGTGAGAACCTTAAGGATGAGACTAAGTATAAGAAAACATTCCCAAATTTTTGTGAGTATTTACTAAGTGGTTTATTAGGAAAATACATCCCTGTTGAGATATGAGCAGGTAGAGGCGGCTCTGGCATAGATGTATCCTAGGGGTAAAACCCGAAAACACCGCTTTGAGCTAGACTCGAACTGGAAATAGTACACAACAATGGGCCTTGTTGCACTCTTGGTTACGACACTCTCGGGGGATATGATTTGGTAGATTCATGAGCTTAGTACAAACCATTATTAGGGGAAAAAGACCATAAGAATATAAGTTAAGAAATAGATTGAGGATAACCTAGATATAAACCTAAGGAATCACAAGTCAGGATGTACCTATTCTTTATAAGTTTATCCTTGGATGTTCAAAGTTCCCTTTCTATGCTCAATAGATAAGTATTCAAGACCTCTAATTATACATTCTTTTTCTTAGTTAATGGCGGGAAATAGAAGAACACGTTCCAACAACCAATGTGATAGGCAATGTGATGATTTCCCTAATGACATGCCTGATGTGACGGAAGCGGGTGCTCAAAACATCATGGCAGTACTTTTTCAACTGGAACGAGTTTTGAATAATAACTTGAATCTGGTGGAACATCCCCCTCCTCCAAGGAAAGAGCAAGTTGCTGTAGAATCCTTCATGCGGCAAGGCCTCCCATGTTTAGCGGATCTTCTGATCCCCTCCTCGTGGAATAATGGATTAACTACATTAAAAAGATATTCACCGTCCTCCAGTGCTCGGAAGAAGAGAATTTGGTACTAGCAGTCTATCTTTTTGATGGGGAAGCTGATCAGTGGTGGACACTGATCAAGAATACAAAGTCCCAAGAGGAAATCGATTCCATATATTGGGATGAATTCAAGAGGATGTTTTTCAACAAATATTTTCCTCGAACCCTCCGTCTCAAGATGGAAAGAGAATTTCTCAGACTCAAGCAGAATGAAGATGAGTCCATCGGGGCGTATGAAGAAAACTTTACCAGGCTTGAAAGGTACGCCTCTGGCTTTGTCATGAACATCAAAATCAAGGTGGATCGCTTCTATCGTGGACTAAAGCTGAGTCTATGAAAAGTGTTGGTGATTCAAGACTTCGACAGCTATGAGGAGATTGTTCGTTGTGCTGTCAAGGTCGAAATGGAGATTTGATACTCTTAGTTGTCCCATGGGCCCAATGATAAGAATCAGAAGATGGAAAACAACATGGGTGGTCCATCAAACAAATCCCATGATGGGAAGAATCCCAACTTTCCCCTTTGCAAAAATTGTGTGAAGAATCATCTTGGTAACTGTCTGAAGGGAACCAATAATTACTTCAAATGCGGAAAGTTTGGTCATCTGGCCAAGAGCTGCCGAAGGGATATGAAAAATCCCACTAATGTTGAAGAAGAAATGAATGTTCCGATCAACACTCAGCCTACAGTGCAGTGTTATAACTTCAGGGATCTTGGGCATTATGTGAAAAATTTCCCTAATCCGAGGGTTTTTTGAGGCAAATAGCAACAACCTCCAAGGCAACAAGGAAGAGCTTATTCTATCACTACAGTTGAGGTGGAGCCAAAAAAAGATGTGGTGATGGGTACGCTTGTTATTCATTCAATAATAGCGAATGTACTATTTGATTCGGGTTTTATACATTGTTTCATATCTTGCAAGTTTAGTATAAATATTCAAACACAACCTCAAAATTTGGAGGAAAAGTTATCTATGAGAACAGTGAATGGGGAAATTATTGCATCCATGGTTTATAACTCCTCCCCGATTAATTTTTGTGGACTGAAGCTCACATAAAATCCTGTCATACTTCCTTTAGTGGAATTTGACACTATCTTGGGCATGGATTGGCTATCTTTGTACAACTGCAACATCAACTGCCAGGAAAGGGAGATTACCCTTCACATCCCGAAGCATCCTTTGATTCATTTCAAGTGCAAGGAGGAAGATGAGTCTCCTTTAGAATCTTCATCTCAAGTTTGGATATTGCTTCATTATGAGCATGCATATCTTGCTCAAATGATTGAGACAAAGGAGAGAATCATGCTTGAAGACATGACCATCGTGAGGGATTACACTCATATATTCCCCGAAGAGTTGCATGGTCTTATTCCTGAATGAGATGTTGAGTTCTCAATTGAAATTATCCCTGGATCTCTGCCAATCTCAAAGACACCTTATAAAATGGCCACCGTAGAGCTGGAAGAGCTGAAGAAGCAGTTATAGGAGAATATGGAGAAGGGTTTTATACGACCGAGTGCTTCATCGTGGGGTGATTCAGTCCTCTTTTTCATGAAGAAGGATGGATCAATGAGCATCTGCATTGATTACCGTGAGCTCAATAAAATCACAATAAAAAACAAGTATCCCCTTCCACGGATAGATGACTTTTTCGATCAGCTACGTGGGGCCAGTTATTTCTGTAAGGTGGACCTTCGGTCAGGATATCACCAACTAAAGGTGAGGAAGAAAGACATTCCCAAGACTGACTTTTGAATGAGGTATGGACACTATGAGTTCATAGTGATGACCTTCGGACTCCCTAATGCTCCAGATATTTTCATGGATTTAATGAATAGATTCTTTAGATATTACCTCGACAAATTTGTTGTAGTCTTTATTGATGATATTCTGATATACTTCAAGATCAAGGAGGAACATATGGAGCATTTGGAAAATGTGTTAAAGACATTGCGAACAGAGAAGTTTTATGCTAAGTACAGTAAATGTGAGTTCTGGATGGAGGAAGTATCATTCTTGGGGCATGTTATCACCAGAAAAGGGATATATGTGGACCCTTACAAGACGAAGGCAATTGAAGAGTGGCCCAGGACAACTTTTGTAATGGAGATATGAAGTTTTTTGGGTCTAGTTGGGTATTATCAATGATTCATGAATAACTTTTCATGATTTTTAAACCTTATTACCAAGATAACATGGAAGGGAGTAAAGTTTGTCTAGACATAGGAGTGTGAAGACTGTTTCAAGGAGTTGTAAAAGAGGATTATCACAGCGCCAGTACTCACACTCCCTACCAGTGGGGAACTATTTGTGGTGTATAGTGATGCTTCTAAGAAGGGATTAGGTTGTGTGATGATGAAAAATGATAAAGTGATAGCCTATGCCTCAAGGCAGTTGAAAATACATGAGCAAAACTATCCAATGCATGATCTGGAGTTAGCGGTTGTGATCTTTGCCTTGAAAATCTGGCGGCATTCTCTCTATGGGGAGAAATGTGAGATATATACTGACCACAAGAGTATCAAGTATATATTCACACAGAAAGAGATTAATATGCGCCAATGAATATGGATAGATCTCATCAAGGATTATGACTGCTCAATCCACTACCATCCTGGTAAGGAAAACAAGGTGGCGGATGCTCTAAGTAGAAAAGATCATGCATCTTTATCAATGATGAGAATTGAAAAGGATCTGATCTTTTTAGCTTTTCAAAGGAAGGAAATGGGAATCATTAAGGGAGGAACATCATCAATACTTTCTCAAATGATTTCTCAACCATCTCTCTTGGAGAAAATAAAGGTTTCTCAAAGAAAGGATGTGGAAATTCAGAAAAGGGTGGAAGCTGTTAAAAATGGGAAATCCTCTGATTTAAAAATTGATGAGGAAGGAGTTGTAAGATTTGGGACATGATTATTTGTACCATATGATCCAGAGATAAAGAAATATCTATTGAATGATGCACATAGCTCGACCTTCTCTATCCATCATGGGAGTACCAAAATGTATCATGATCTCTGAGAACACTTCTAGTGGGATAACATGAAGAGGGAGATTGTGGAACATATATCAAGGTGCTTGGTATGTCAGCAAGTTAAAGCTGAGAGAAAAAAGTCCAAAGGTATGATGCATCCATTGCCTATACCAATGTGGAAATGGGAAAATGTTACTATGGACTTTGTCACGGGTCTCCCGAAGACGTCGAAGGAAAATAATGCGATATGGGTTGTGTTTGACCGACTCACCAAGACATCCCATTTCATCGCTATTTAGGAAGATCTCTCGCTTAAAAAACTTGAAAATATATATGTGAAGGAAGTGGTTAGACTGCACGGTGTTCCACTCTTAATTGTCTCTGACCGCGATTCAAGGTTCACATCAAAATTCTGGGAGAGTCTTCAACATGGTTTGGGTACTGAATTAAATTTCAGCACGGCCTATCACCCACAAACTGATGGCTAGTCTGAAAGAACTATTCAGACTCTTGAAGATATGCTTAGAGCCTACTCTCTATAATTCAAATTTGGATGGGATCAACATCTCCCATTGGTTGAGTTCTCATACAACAATATCTTCCACTTGAGTATTCAGATGGATCTATATAAATCTCTGTATGGAAATCGATGTAGAACCCTAGCATGTTGGAATGAAGTTGGAGAAAGAAACCTACTTGGACCCGATCTTATTCAAGAGATAACAGAGAAGGTTCAAGTCATCCAGAAACACATCAAAGATGCTCAAAGTAGGCAAAAGAGATATACTGAAAACCGTTAAAGGGATTTTGAGTTCGACATTGGAGATAAAGTCTTCCTTTGAATATCTCCATGGAAGAGATTCATACGATTTGGGAAGAAAGGGAAGCTAAGCCCAAGGTATATTGGCCCCTTTGAGATCCTTGACCACATAGGAGTTGTGGCCTATCGTCTTGCACTTCCACCAAATATGGCTCGACTTCATGAAGTTTTTTATGTATCACTCTTGAGGAAGTATATACTCAATCCCTCACATGTACTAAACTCAGAGGTGTTGCAGCTGGAAGATGATCTCTCCTATGAGGAGCAGCCAGTAAAGATTCTGGGTCGGAAAGATAAGGTTCTACACAACAAGACAACCCATATTTTCAAAGTGTTGTGGAGGAACCATAAGTTTGTGGAAGAAACATGGGATTTGGAAGAATCAACGATGGAAAAGTACCCACATCTGTTTTTGGCATAGAATGTAAAATGAAATTTCAAGGGAAAAATTTATTAAGGGGGGAAGAATGTAACGAACCAAGTTTCTAATGGAAGTTACCTTCTTATAAATATTCCATAAAATCACATAATAAAGAACTACTAAGTGATAAGTGACCTTTAAACATAAGTTTTTCACTTCTGTGTTTGGAATTTTGAAAATCCGGCATACACAGTTGTGTTCAATATGTTTTTTGGAATCTAATAAAAAATAATAATTTTTGGTGAATAGTAACCTACCCTAATGAATAGTAAAATACGCTTATGAATAGTGATATGACCTAATGAATAGTAACCTTACCTATGGTGGTATAAAAATAATATTCATGTTGGATGTTCGATATACCTATAGTTTAGAATGAGTTAATGAATGCTTTAAAGCTGGTTTTGATAATAAATTATTATTTTATTTAAATCTTAAAATAATCATATTTAGAAAATTATATTTGAAAAATGGAATTCATTTTTGGATTCTAAAAGTCAGTAAATGGTTGGGGTAAATTTTTGGGATTTTTCTGAAATACATGAATTTTTTATGAATAGTGAAATACCGTAATTTACAAAAATAAGCTAAATAAGCTAATTATAGAGTCATGTGTGATGTTCTACTGATGTAATCCCACTTGGTTAGGGATTACATTATAAAATTAATATATTTTTTCACTCAAGACTCACTATTACTTGTCTTGTGGGGAAATAATAAACTAATAATTTTATATTAAGGAAACCCCACTCTCCTCCACTATAAATACCCTCTCTCCTTATCTCTTTCCCTCACACCTCTCAAGCCTTGTGCCTAGCCAAATTTCTTCCCAAATACCCTCCCAAAATCTATTCCCGCGTCCAAGGCTTTCTGGTATTTCTGAAATACCAAAACCAAAGCCCCTAAGAGGAGTCTCAAAGAGAGGAGATCAAAGGGTAAGAACCCTCTTTTGTTTTCAAGTGTTTTGTTTTCATTTTATTTCTTTCCTTATACCCTCTTCCCCTTACCTTATCCAAAAGGAATGAAAACTCCATAATATCATATATTATGGATTCTAACCATGTTTGTGGAAAATTTCAATCATAATTCTTCTCCTCCTCTCCCTAACGTTCTAGAATTAAACATCGCCCATGATGGGTCAAATTACCGACATCCTGCATAATGTGTTTTCAAATTATCTTATCATTTTTATTCTGGTCATGAAACCATATATGTTATGGTTGAAACAGATTATTATATATGTTATATGTCCTATTTAAGGTTTTTTAATCCTTATACACTCATTAAATAAAACAATAATACAAAACAAGTCAGTTATGGGAAAAATCGTTAAAATTAATTCAAGTGTTTATCATTAATGTTTAATGTAAAGGTTCTTTTTCACTCTAATTAACCAAATGAATTTTGTAACCATGTAACATACTGGATGTACACTAATGTTATAACTTCAATTCTGGAAAACCACTTTCATTTTACAATTTATTTGAACCTAAATACAATTGAACCGATCATTAAAACAAATGAAACAAACAGACCCGAACAATGAAATTAAACCTCATAATCAACCAAGATGGGTATAAATGAACTTAAAAAGGTTATAATTAATATTTTAATTTTATATATGGTTCTAGAACTATTTATTAATAAACCTAATTTGACTATTCATGTCATTAATATAAAGTGGAGAACACCAGCGGGCCTAAGGTAAGGGATCCTCTCAATTTCACTCCTATTCAAGATTGTTCATTTTGTTAAGACCGGTTGTGTGTAATTATTAATTATGGGGTATGATTTAGCACCTCCAGAATACTTCACTCTTTATTTATAAGTGATTATAATTACCTTTCCTCTCTCACTAAACCCCTCAAGTAATCCCGATACTATGCCGGTAATCCGTAAAGAATTCTACCTGAACCTCTTTTATTCCTTTGGGTTGTCTTATCTACCTTTCTACCAAAGTGATGTTATCTTATATTTTCTTGTGCATACTCTAAATGTTTTTTAATTGTTAAAATTTTATTTATCAAAACTCTTTCATCACTTTCTTATGGGGATTTTCATGATTTTAAGTGATTTTGTCCTCATTACTTCCCGATAAGTGAACCCGTTCTAAGGGAACTTCCTGAATTATTTCCTATTATCAAGTGTAGTCTATCCTCTATTTTAAGTCACCTTTGTCATTATAAAATCAGTATTTTTATTATTAAAACCCTCCTGGTTTACTTCTGGTTTTATAAAAAATATTATTCCACCTTTCATTTTAAGAGATATTTGATGTTTTCTTAAACCGCACTAAAATGTTTTGACTCAAAGATTCCTAAAAACTATTTTTACATGTTATCACTTCAGTTTGTTATCTCTTGTCCTGATTTATTCATTTATACTTTATTAATGTCTATTTGTTATTTAATTCCTTTCTTTCATTTACGCTTGTATGTTATGCCCCTTTTTATTATGCTTCATGATGTGATTGTGTGCCCATTTCTTTCCTTGGGTAGTATTATGTTTATAAATGATTGAGGTTATTTATGTGGAAAGAATATACATGAATAAGCTTAGATGGGTGCGCCCAGATAGCTCTCCAATTCATTGGTTAAAGTTAATGTCTCATGAGAAGATTATGGGAAAACGGTCCGGGCGGTTAGCCTTGGCCCGTGCTACTATGGGAAACGAGATTGGTGGTTAGCCTTGACTCGTACTAAAGTATTGTTTAAAGTTGCTACCACCTCTAAATGAAACTATGCTTATATAATCTCATGCTTATATGATCCCATGATTATTTTATCCCATGTTTTTATGATCCCATTTTTATATGTTATGATTCCATATGTTCGACGCTTCCAATATCATTATGTCAAGCCTCCTAACTCATGTACTTAATGTTTATTCTTATGTTCTTTCCCTTACTGAGATTTTTAGCTCATCCCTTGTTCATGTGTTCTCCAGGGTACCCTATATCGATTTAAGGGATCAAATTAATTTAGTATATCATTATGAATATTAAATAAAGAAGTGTTTTTTAGCACATGTTTTATGTACCTAGTCTTCCATGACACTAGACTTAAAAATCCTTGGCTTGTACTCTGATGATGAATTATGTTTAAAATCCTGAAATGTTATGTGTAAAAGGCTAGGGTCGCTATAGCAATAACCACTGACATTCAATCGGAGTACACATCCATTTTTGGTTGATCAATGTATAAATTCCTTAGAGAAAATATCCCACGCTTTGGGGAGTATCGAAAGGGAAAAAGTTGTCATGTCAGTTTACCTCCTTACTGGAGATGCTGATCAATAGTGGTCATTGATTCAAAACACAAAGGAGTATGATGAAGTATTAAATATGGAATTTAGGTTGTTAAAAAAGATTTTCATAGAAAAATACTTTCCTCGTCACCATCGAGCGGATATAGAAAGACAATTTCTGAGTCTGAGGGAAAAGGAGGATGAGAATGTCAAAAAGTATGAGGATAAATTTACAAGGTTAGGAAGGCATGCTGCAGATTATATACATAACCCAAGAAGTAAGATTGATCATTTCTTTGATGGGTTAAAACCATTTCTCTATTGAGAATTAGTATCACAATCCTTCTCATCATATGAAGATATTGTCTTGTGTGCTATCAAGATAGAAAAATAATTCTCTAAGTCTTATGACTTTAAATCAAAGCAAGAGAAGAAGAGATCTGCTGAACACTCTGGGAAAGGAAATAAGAAAATAGTAAACAAGGTAATAATTGAATTTCCACCTTGTGATAATTGCGTAAGGAAGCACCCTGGTGCTTGTCTTAAAGGAAAAGGAGTATGCTACAAATATGGATAGAAATGTTATATAGCTGGTGATTGTAAAGGAAAGAAATATGCTACCAATGTTCAATGATAAAAGTGCAGATAGATGGGACATTATGCAAATGACTTTCCTAAGAGTCAGGGAAACTTACCTCAGAAAATTCCAAGGGATCAAGGCCAAGATTATGAAATCACTACTGTTGAGGTTGAAGCCCTGAAAGATGTGGTGGCAGGTAATTTAATGGTTTCCTCAAGTTTAGCCAATGCTTTATTTGATTCTGGATCATCTCGTTATTTCATATCTTCCCAATTTTCTAAGAAAATTTGATATTTCCAATTTGATTTAACAAGGGAGCTGTCAGTCAAAACTCCTAAGGGAAGTATCATTGCTACAAAAATTTTTGGATCCATTCCCATTAGGGCATATAAATGTTCTTTATCTGCTGATATCATCATCATACCCATGACTGAATTTGATATAATCCTCAGTATGGATTGGATTTCGGACTATGATGTGAAAATTTATTGTAAGAAGAAGGAGTTTACAATTTTTGATGATAATGATAAAGAACACATTACCTTTATAGCATAATAATCACAACCTAATTCTTACCTAGATCCACCCCCAGTAGCTCAACTAAATTCAATTATTTGGGAGGAAGAGAATGAAATCACTGTGGGTGACGAAAGGAATGTTCAAATAGAGGATGTACCTATTGGGATAGAATATGTTGATGTGTTTCCAGAAGATTTACCTGGACATCCTCCAGAATGAAAAATTGAGTTTTCCATTGATTTAATTCCTGATTCAAGGCCTATATCGAAGACCCCTTATAGAATGACCACTGTGGAATTAGTTGAACAAAATAAACAACTAGAGGAATTGAGTAATAAGGGATTTATTCGCCCTAGTGTTTCTCTATGGGGAGCCCCTTTTCCTTTTTGTTAAAAAGAAATATGGATCTATGAGGTTATGTATCGACTACAGGGAGATTAATGCTATAACAATAAATAACAAGTATCCCCTACCTCGAATTGATGATGTATTCGACAAAATGCATGGAGCTCAATACTTTTCATAGATTTACCATCGATCCGGATACCATCAGTTGTGTGTGAAAATGGAAGACATTCCGAAGACAGCATTTCGAACCAGTTACGGGCATTATGAGTTTACAGTAATGCCTTTTGGATTGACTAATTCACCCTCTGTATTTATGGATCTAATGAATATAGTTTTGAAGTAATATTTAGATTATTTTGTGGTGGTATTTATTGATGATATCTTGGTATACTCCAAAAGATACGAAGATCATGAAAATCACTTGCGCATTATCTTGAAGACTCTTATAAGACATGAATTATATGGGAAGTTTAGAAAGTGTCAATTCTGGCTTTAGGATATCTATTTTCTTGGCCATATTGTCTCTAAGGATGGAATCTTTGTTGATGCTTCTAATATAAGAGCAATCCAAGAATGGCCAGCACCAACGAGTATAACTGAGGTACGCAGTTTTATTGTCTTAGCAGGTCATTATCGGTGTTTCATCCAGAACTTTGCCTGATTGGCTAACCCATTAACAAAGCTCACACGTAAAGGGGTTAAATTTGTTTGGACAAAGAAGTGTGAAGAATGTTTTAAAGAACTGAAGAAAATATTAGTCAATTATTCTATATTGACTCTACCATCAGGGAATGACGGGTTTGTTATTTATAGTGATGCTTCAAAGAAAGGACTTGGTTGTTTCCTTATGCAGAATGATAGGGTTATTGCCTATGCATCACAACAACTGAAAATTCAAGAGCAAAACTATCCTACTCATGATCTTGAGTTTTTTGCTGTAATTTTTGCTTTGAAGATATGGAGACATTATCTCTATGGTGAAAAATGTGATATTTATACTGATCACAAGATTTTGAAGTATATTTTCTCACAAAAAGAACTCAACGTGAGGCAAAAGAAATGGCTTGAACTACTCAAGTATTATGATTTCACGATACACTACCACCCGAGGAAGGAAAATAAGGTGGTAGATGCTTTAAGTATAAAGGATCATGGAGTTTTGAACATGAAGAAAATTGAAATGGATCCTATTTTCATGGATCTAGTGAAGATAGATATGGGAATTACCATGGAAGGTGAAACATCGATACTTTTTCAAATGGTTGCCAAACCATCTTTAATATAAAGGATAAAGAGTTCTTAGACCGGTGATGAAGAGTTTCAAAAGAATATTAAAGCTGTGAATGATGGTAGATTGAGAGACTTTGTGTATGAAGAAGGAATTTTGAAATTTTGGAAGAGACTTTGTGTTCCTGATATACCTGATCTAAAAATGGAATTGTTCGATGATGCTCATAGCTCTAATTTCTTTTTACACCCTAGGAGCACCAAAATGTATAGATATTTGAAGAAACATTTTTGGTTGGACAACAGGAAGAAGGAGATTGATGATTTTGTGTCAAGATGTATGGTTTGTCAACAAGTGGAAGCTGGAAGGCAACAGCCTAGATGAGTACTGCAACCTCTTCCCATACCTGAGTGGAAATGGGATAATATTACGATGGACTTTTTCATGGGGCAACCAAAGACTCCGAGAAAGAACGATGCAATATGGGTCATTGTTTATCATCTTACCAAGTCAGCACATTTTCTTCCTATAAGAGAAGATCTACCACTTGAATGTCTAGCAAGACTATATATTAATGAAGTTGTGAGACTTCATGGAGTACCCCTATCAATTGTTTCTGATCGTGATCCCCGTTTTACTTCAAGATTCTGGAAGAGTCTTTAGAAGGCCTTGGATGCTGAACTTCATTTGAGCACTACCTACCACCCTCAAACAGATGTACAATTAGAATAGACTATTCGAACCTTAGAATACATGTTGAGATACTACTCACTTGACTTTTATGGTATGTGGGATTAATATTTACCTCTGGTGGAATTTTCCTATAACAATAGCTTCCATTCAAGTATTCGGATGAAACCATCTGAAGTGTTGTATGGAAAGAGATGTCACACACCAACATGTTTGGATGATGTTGGTTAAAGAAAACTCGTAGGCCCAGAACTGGTGGAGGAAATGATGGAAAAGGTGAAGGTAATCCAAAACCACATCAAAGTAGCTCAAAGTACGAAGAAGAGCTATGTCGATAATTGAAGGAAGGATTTGGAATTTTAGGTAGGAGATCATGTTTTCTGGAAGGTATCTCCATGGAAGGGAGTTATAAGTTTCGGTAAGAAAGGTAAATTGAGTCCCAGGTACATCGAACCTTTCGAAATTCTAGAACGAACTGGGGCTGTAGCTTACCGTTTGGCAATGATGCCAAATCTCTCCAAAGTTCACGATGTGTTCCATGTATGAATGTTGAGAAAATACATGCCTAACCCAATGCATGTACTCACCTATGAGAAATTAGAATTGGAACCTGATCTGTCTTATTGCGATGAGCTCATCAGGATTCTTGACACCAGAGAACAAGTGCTGAGAAACAGGACGACTCGTCTGGTAAAAGTTCTATGGAGAAACCATAAGATGGAAGAGGCAACATGGGAACCCGAGGAACTTATGATGAAGAACCACCTGAGTATTTTTATGCAATAATATTCTAGAAATTTCTAGGATGAAATTATTTTAAGGATGGGAAAATGTAATACCCCAAGCTTCCATGGTACGCTTCTCTTTGAATAATAATGTAGCGTGTGTTATACGTAACTTAGAGTTATAAAACACACCACAACCAATCAAACTAGCCATTATGAATAGTAATACCCACTTTTTGAAATTTAATACATTTTATATTTCATTTTTGGATTCAGAATATCGTAATTATCTTAGAATTAATTTTTGGTATTTTTCTGAAAACTTTCAATTTTTGATGAATAGTGAACATTACTAAATTTTAATTAAAAACAACTTTTTAATCAAAATATTTAATAGTGATAAATTATGAATTTGAGTGATTTTAAATTATATTTATAATATATTTTTACCATTTAATACAATTTTGTTCATTGGATATAAATTCACATTTAAACTGGACATAAGCAAGTGCCAATCTTTTGATAGTTATTATCTCTTAAAAACACGCTTTTTGTTTTAACAACGGGAATTAATTTTAAATTAATTACTACCACTTATGTGTTTTGAATTTAGAAAAATGGATTCCATATTTATAATCAGGAGGTCCAAATTATGTAAATATGTAACTTTTATTTTTAGACATTTTGAATAATTACTTCGGTAAATATTTTATTTACCGTAGTTAAAGGGTAAATCCTGTAAATAAGGGTAAAAAAAATAATATTATTATAATAATAAATTGCCCTAAAATGTGTCCAAACCCTATTTTTTGATACATGTCCAACCATGGGAATCTTGGGTCGATTTTGGAACCCCATGGATCCACTTGTAAGTGATAATGACACTTTATATTAATTAAGCTAAAAGAAATACAAAAATGACCTTAGCATATATCTTTTTGAAAAAAAATTACATAGGGTAATATATGTTATATTTTCGACTATAAATATTAATTAGAAATATAAAACTATTTCCTACATAATGGTAGTTTATTTATAATTTTTAGACATTGAATAATTAAATTTATTTATGACACAATAAGATGCAGTATTTTCCTTACTAATGAAAGAATCAAATAATTGGTATTATAAATATTAAAATAAATATAATTTGAAGGTTTTGATTACATCCACGAATTTTATTGATTAATATGACATGTTATTATTGCTTAAATGAATTTGTTTTGAATTAATAAATTTGTTAAGATTTTAAGAAAAATCAACTATTAAATATTGTCAAAATTGACATAAAAGAGTTTTTAAAACAAATATTATATTATTAATTCATATTACATTCCTAAAAAAGTAAGGTTAGGCAAAAGGACTTATATAATTATAGTTATAAAATTAATGGACCACTTGGGGTCACTTGGAAGTATATAGTAAGTTTATTAACCATATAATATAAAAATACCAAGTAACATGGTAAATGTCAAACTATTTAACTAACAGTTAAATATAAATGATAAGGTTAATATAGTGACCCAAACCTATCTAAAATCTATTGTATTAGAGGATTTCGACCCATCCCCACCTTACACATTGAATAATCCACTTTAGAGCCACTAGAAACAGAATATGAATTTATTATAAATTAATACTTTAAGTTTTTTCTAAAGAGCCCCTCCTTCTGCTTATAAAAGGACACCACTTCTAACCAATTAATCACACCTTCAAATCCTTTTGGCTCGGACAACCCCTACCCAAATATCCTCCCAACATCCCCCAATTCAACTTAGAGGCCTTATTTTTATCACAAATCCAACTTAAGGATCCCTTTTGATCAAATCAAAAGGAAGAACTCGAAGAAGAGGTAATGTTTTCACCACCCTCTTTCAAGTTCCTTTCTTCTTCCACTTCTTCTTTCTTTGTTATTTCCATTCTAAAATAATAAATACATTATCTTATATATATTGTGATATTATTATAAATTTTTTACAACCATATTCAGTATTCTATCCATCCTTTGAATGACATGTCACCATACGTGCGTACGTACGGCTTACCGTCTCCACGTCGTGGTGTAATTGTTATTCAAAACATTATTATTTGGATAGCTATGATAATGATGAGTAATTTATGTAAATAACAAATAAAACATGATAATGATTCTGTATATATGATATACCATCCAATTAAATATTATTTTAATATCAAAATAATGATATTGTTGCTCATGTGTACGTACAGACTACCGTCTCCACGAATGTGATGAGATTCATTCCCCATCGTATCTATTCAAGACTAATTTTTATTTGATGATTACAAATAATGTTTGAGGACTTGATATCATTCTGGATATGAATAATATACATCCTATGGATAAAAAACATGGCTTATTTAACAAAACATATAAATGAAAAGGAGTAAGTGAACACCCGAAACGATGATAATACTAAAATATTATTAACAAAGAAATTTTAAAAGATCATATATGATATCATATTTATCTATATGATTATTGTATAATTTCATGAAAATGATTTAACAATTATACAGGAGGTTAACCTACCTTCGACTAAGGAAAAGTACAAGGTAAGGGTTTATTTCACAATCTCTTCATTATTCGAGGTTGTTTATACATAATTATCTACTAGGACCTCTTTATCATCCACATCCATGTTTCTTAAAAATTTATTTCAAAACATTCTTACTATTTTATATAATATGGGTTAAAGTCATTTATACCCGTGTTTGGATTTTTATAATATGTTTATAAAGGAATCTTTCCATCGTTTTCCAAAACAAGGTCCATTTTAACCTTTTCGACAAAATTAAGGTAAGAATGTCTTTTTTTAACTTATACAGTGGTTGTGGCTATTTTCAACCATTATAAACTCATCAATGATTCCCTTAAAATATTATAGGAATATTTTCAAAGTAAATGTTTTATTTTATAATTATGTGACTCTTAAATGATTTCAAAATAGAAATAGTTATTTCTCTAAAAAGGGTTTTGATTTCATTTATGTCAACATCCTTTGATGGATTTTAAGTTTATTTGAAGTTGATTTATTATGATACAAAACTTCCATATTGTATTGAAGGTTTTGTGATATGTTTGACTGTGGATGTGCTATTTTTATACCATTCATGATTTATGGTTAATGTATTGACATTTCATATGCTAGTTTTATTACTAATGTTTATGATGTGTTTAAACCGTTTCATATGAGGAATATATTGGACTTAGTAAGTGATGGGTGGATCCCACTATAGCTCCTCGATGCATCGGTAGGTCTCCTGAGACAACTATTCATGGAATTGGCTGAGGCCCTTTCACAATTTGATTTATGGTTTTGGTCGAGGCCTTAATCATTTTTAGATGTCTTGGCCGAGGCCTTGAAAAAATGTTTCAGAATGTCCGGTATTATACATTCCCTCATTATGGAAATAATATTGATGGTTCATGTGGTCATTCGACTAGTAGAATACCCTTGATTATGTTTTATTATGGCATTATTTAGTCATCTCATATTCTTTCAATAAAAGTATTCTTGTTTATTATTGGTAAAGGCATGTGGTTTAAATTATTTAACCTGCTTAATAGTTATGTCATTTTCCGCTATATTACTTACCCTTACTGAGCATTTGAGCTCACCCCTTTCTTATGCTTCATTTTCCAATGATATGAAGAAGTTATTTATGAGTGACCTGCAGGCATAATCTAGAAGGCTTGGATGATTCTAATGAAATATATTTGTGTTGTATTTCTCTTCAAGCTGTAAAGTTGAACTTATGTATGAATCTTGTTTCCAATAATACTAAACTGATAGGTCTTTCGAGATCTAATTTCCTTTTGATCATGCCAATGTTTTTTAATAAGGCACGGACTCTGGGTAACTGGGTTCGGGGCGTTACAAGCGTAGATTTTTTTTCATCTATGAGCAGCTTTAATGTGTTGATGGATGGTCATAACCTTTTCCACCATTTCTTAGACCATTTATGTACCTATGAGTTTTATATCCCCAACTTCATCCCAACATTCTGGTGTTTCTAACCTCTTCCCATAAAGGGATTCATAAGGATCCATTTGGATGCTTGAGTGGAAACAGTTGTTGTAAGAGAACTCAACCAGTGGAGGATGTTGATCCCATCCTCCTTTGAAGTCCATTGAGCATGCTCTTAACATGTCCTAAAGTGTTTGGATAGTCCAATCAGATTGGCCACCAGTTTGAGGATGATCAGTCATATTGAAGTTTAGCTTAGTATTCAGAGCATGTTAGAGACTCTTCTAGTACTTTGAGGTGAATCTTTGATCTTGATCGGATACAATCGATAGTGGTGATTCATGAAGCCTTACCATTTCTCTGATGTATATATGTGCCAGTTATTCCAATGATATATCCTCTCGAATTGCAATGAAGTGTGCAGCCTTTATAAGACTATCCACAACAACCTAGATAGCATTGTTTCCTTTGGATGTATTCGGATGTCTAGTGACAAAGTCCATGGTGATGTTATCTCATTTACATGTTGGTATGGGTAATGGTTGCAACATTCCCTTATAATTCTACCTCTCAGCCTTCACTTGTGGACATACCAGGCACTTTTATCTATACTCAGAGATCTCCTTCTCCATGTTATCTTGCCAATAAATTTCTCAGATATCTAGATACATCTTTGTGTTTCCTGGGTGAATGGAGAAATTTGAACTATGTGCATCATCCAAAATTTCATTCTTTAACTCCAGATTTGATGGAACACATAGTCTTGACCCAAATCTCACAATTCCTTCTTCATTAACATTGAACTCCAAGGATTTCCCTTTTTCTGATAGTTTCCAATTTATTTTAAATTCTCACATCATCCTTGTAAGTATCGTTTAACCTTTCCAAAAGATACGTTTGAGCAATAATTTGTGAAAGGATTGATGATGTTCCCTTATTTATGATTTCCATGTCCATATTCATAAAATCTATGAAGATTGGATCATTTTCAATTATCATCAAGGATAAAATCGTCGAGTCCTTTCTACTAAAATCATATTCCACCTTATTCTCATTCTAGGGTTGTAATGGATTGAGAAATCATAGTATTTGATCCACTCTAACTGTCTTCGTTGGTGCATGTTTAACTCTTTCTGTGTGAGTATAAACTTGAGGCTTTTTTGATCCATATATATTTCACACTTCTCCCGAAAGAGGTAATGCCACTAAATTCTAAAAGAGAAGATTACTGCAGCCAACTCCATATCATGTGTTGGATAGATTTTCTCATGAACATTCAATTTCCTTGAAGTATAGTTAATGACTTTTTCATTTTTCATCAACACACAGCCAAGGACCTTCTTTGAATTATCACTGAATACCACAAAAATTTCCCCACTTGTGGGTAATGTGGGCACGGTCATAGTGATAAGCCTCCTTTTCAACTCCTTAAGCTATATTTTCATTAATAACTCCAAGAAAACTTGACTCCCTTCTTGGTTATCTTGGTAAGAAAGTTTGACAATTGTGAGAAATTTCTCACAAATCAGCGATAATATCCAAGTAATCCCAGGAGGCTATGGATATTTGTCACCGATGTTAGCCTTGGTCGTCCCTTAATTGTAGCTGTCTTACAGGGATCCATAGATATCCCATTTCTTGAGATGATATGACCCAAGAATGATACTTCCTTTAATCATAACTCAAACATGTTGTACTTTACATAAGTATTCTCCCTTCACAAGGTCTCTAGTGCAGTTCTTAGATGCTTCTCATGCCCCTCCTTGGTTTTAGATTATATTATAATATCATCTATAAAGACTACCACAAATTTGTAGAGGTAATATCTAAAGTCTCTATTAATCAAGTCTATGAATATTGTTGGAAAATTATTGAGTCCTAAAGGAATTACTATGAATTTCTAGTGCCTGTACTTTGTATGAAAAGTAGTCTTGGGGATATCCACCTTCTTCACCCTTACTTGGTAAAATCCCGACCGAAAATCCACCTTGGAGAAGTATTGTGCTCCGCATAGCTGATTGAACAATTCATCAGTTTGGGGTAGTGGATACGTTTTCATTATCATTATTTTTTTGAGCTCATGATAATAAATTAAAAGGTGCATTTAACCATCCTTCTTCTTAACAAAGAGGACTGGTTGACCCCATGGTGAAGCACTTGGGCGTATAAACCCTTTATCAAGATTATCATGTAGTTGTTTCTTAAGCTCCTTAAGCTCCACAACATCCATTCTATATGGATTATTGGATATTGTCAATTCCCTAGGTATAATATCAATTGAGAATTCAACATCTCTTCTAGAAGGAAGACTAAGAAATTCATCAGGAAAAATTTTAGCAAATTCCATCACAATAAGCATGTCTTCAAGGATGGTTGCTTCCTTAGACTAAATCATTTGAGCAAGATATGTGTTCTCATAGGGAATTAATATCCACTCTTGAGATGATGGTGCTAAATAAGATTCATCCTCCCCCTTGCACTTGTACAGAATCGGGGGTCGATTTTCAATATGGAGAGTGATTTACCTCTTATGGAAATTTATATTGGCTCTATATAGGGAAATCCAATCCATGCCAAGAATTACATCAAATTCCACCAGGGGGAGTATGATGAGATTATCCGGAAAGTTCAATCCAAAAATTGTGACAGGGGTGGAGTTATATTCATGGGATGCAATAATTTCCCCATTTTTCGTTCTCACCAACATCTTTACTTACCTGATTAGTGGTGGTGTTGGGATTTTTCTTCTAAAATTTTAGGATATAAAATAATGTGTTGAACTAGAATCAAAAAGTATGTTCTCTATTCTTGAATGAATAACTATCATACATGTCACCACTTTTTGTAGGGTTTTTCTTCAGAGTAGTGATGGAGAAATAACACCCTTGCTGCCTTAGAGGTTGTTGGTTACCTCTGAAAACCTATGTCTTAGGGCACTAGTTTGAAAATTGCCCTGGTTCTTTGAAGTTTAAGAAATGAACAATGCACTGAAGGTTAAATGGAGATATCCTCCCCTCCATTGCAGTAGCATATTTTTCTTACCGATAGTTAATATCCAGGTTCTCTTCTCTTCCACACCTAAAGAATTTCCTCATCCCCTTCAGGCAATTTCCAGGGTGCTTCTTTCCGCACCTTTGGCAAGTGGGGTTCTAGAACTTCTTAGCACCATTGGATTTATCCATTGAACTACCAGAATTAAAGTCCACCTTACTCTTCTTATCCTCATGATACCCCTAAGATTATATGATCCCCATTTTTTACTTTAAGGGCACATTAAACTATTTCCTCATATCTCTCAAAGTCATAGATTCTTAGGGCTCTCTGTTGGCTAGGTTTTAGACCACCAAAGAAGCGATCAACCTTGTATGTGGGGGTAATGACTAAGCTGGAGGCATATCATGAAAGACTTGTGAAGTTTTCCTCATATACTCAAATGGATATTTCTTCTTTTTTCTTGAGGGAAAGGAATTCCCTTTTCATTTTAAGTCAGAGGGTATGAGGAAAATATTTATCAAAAAATATTTTACTGAAATCATTTCATTCCAACACCTCAATATCCTCCTCAGGCTTTGAATTTTTGATCAATTTCCACCATTGATCAGCTTCACCCTCCATACGATAATCATCCATAAGTACCTTCTCTTGTTCAAACATTAAATGATGGAGAAGATCTTTTCAATGGAGTTGATTCATTATTCGACGATTGAGGAATCAGATTATCCATTAAAAGTAGGAGGTCTTTTCACATGAAGCTATTGATTCCGGCTTGTTCTTTATTAGTAGGGGTTGAACGTTCCTATTGAGCCATGTTTCTATTCAAAACTTGAGTTAACTGAGAGATTATCACGATAAAGTTTGTGATTCCTGATCCCATCAGATTGGGAATCTCATTAGAACAGTCATCACATTGATCTTCACATCGGTTGTTAGCCCGAGTCCTCCTATTACTGTACATTGGCTAGAATAAAAGGAAATTTTCAGGGGTAACACATAAAGGGGGATATAATGACAAAAAGGGATAACTTATAAATTACATTTATTTCCTTAACTTTTCTATGTTATCAATGATCTACTACCCAACATATATTCCTAAGGTATTTTTTTTTTATTTACCTTAATAATGGTTCATACTAAGCTTATGAATTTACCAAAGCATATCCCCCGGGAGTGTCATAACCAAGAGTTTAGCAAGGCTTGTTTTCGTGCACCAGTTCCCATTTGAGTCCATCTCATAGCAATGTATTTGGGTTTCACCCCTATATATATTTGTGCCAGAGCCGCCTCTACCTGCTCGTATCTAGGCAGGGATGTATTTTCTTGACAAACCACTTAGTCAATACTCACCAAAAATTAGGGATGTTTTTATTATACTTAGTCTTATTCCGAAGGCTTTCACTAGGTTTTTCTAATCCTAATCCCAAAAATAACTAAACATATCCTCTAATACCAACTATAACAACCCTATTGTTTATTACACACATAAACATGATTTATTTCTTAAAATTTCACTTAAGGAAACTCTAGGGATTGAGAGGTCTAGTGTCTTGGTAAATTAGGAACAGTACATAACAACTTAGAACATAAAACACAATATCTTTACTGAAAACTTATTTTACATGACCACAACATTACATCGTACTTAGCATTTCATGGGATAACCTAAGGACATGCATAAGAAAAGGGTGAGATATAAAGCCCAATAATAGAGTAAACTAGAAATAACCTAAAAAAAGTACATGTTAGGAAATAGTAATATCAAATGAGCATTAGATAAACATGAACATAAAGGCATGATATAGAATGACTATCATAACATGGAAATGTATTAACAACAATTAATATGATATTAGCATGAGTCAAGAATCATTTCACATGAATCATGAGTCAAGGATCATTTCACATGAAGCATGAGTAAACCATCATTTTACTTCAGTTATCATGAGTAAACCTTAATTCCACATGGTTTATCATGATACTAATCTTTACCCAATGCATTGGATCACTATCTAGGCGCACCCTTCTTAATCATTTGATTTCATGTATAAGTGTGCCATGGGGATCATACAACATGGAATCATTAAAAATCATAATCTATTCAATGATAAAGGAATGTGGAATACATACATGAAACTCTATAATCAATGAGTAAATTTTCGTAAAGTTGAATACCCTTGATAGAGAAATGGGCATGGTATTCACTATGCAATGACTTTGTCTTGGAAAATCACGGTGCAATTTCGGTAGCATAACGGCGTGACATAAGAATTAATAAAAATGGTTGATGAGAAAGGAGTATCTCATTATATTTAAATGAAATGTGATTTAATGGGATCATGTAGATACATGTCCCAATATAGTTAATGGAATTTAGATGCATAATAGAAAACAATTGCTTGAATACAAATGATAAGAGAGAAATTACTTACAGAATTTCGGCATGGTAACGAATGTACATGGGAGAAATTAATGAGAGAGAAAGAGTTATATAATCATTAAAAATAAGGATGACAGTGTGGGGGGTTAAAACGTACACCCTGGCATTTTTAATTTAAAATAAAAGGGTATAACAACATAAATAAATTTGGACAAAAAAAAGAAAGAAATCCCTTACTTGGAAGTGTGATCCCAAAGGATTGGGAGAGGCTTGAGAGAGGATTATTAGGTGATTGGGGAGACTTGGGGGGATTATAAAGAGATTAGGGTAGATTTTTTCCAAGATTTAAGTGGTTTTAGTGAAGATTAATGGGATATTGAGTGGGTTTATATAGGAAAGGAGAGGTAATTCTTTATTGTTTAGGTTTTGGACACCACACATTAAACTAATCAAAACCACAAACCATCCCATGGTTTTTTTCCATGGTTTTTTCAAAAGTATAGTTGAAAACATTATTTCATAAGTTCAATGTCCGAACTTATTAAAATATTAGTCTTTCTTATGTGGAGGTGAGTCATACTCTCAAGAAACTCATTTTAAAATGTTAAAATGTTTTAAAAGTCTTGGAGGGTCCACTAAGGCTTTGTAAAATAGATAAAACTAACCTAAAATCACATTATTTTATTGTTAAAACATATATTTTCCAAAAAAATCATTTATAGTATTTTATTACATCACTATTGGGTCATTATGATGTCAAAAAACACATTACATATTTAAACGGTATTTAATTTTTACCCAAAAAATCGATTATCACAGAAAATTATGAAACATTCACCAATAGATAATTTCAACGTCTTGAATCCAAAAATGATATTCATTTTATCGAAATAATTTTCTAAAAATTTTAATTTTCAATTTTAAAATAAAAACTGATATTTATTGAAAATTCACAGGTTTTGAAAAAAATAGTTTTCAAACCTTAATAAAATTTACAATTGTTTTCATAAAAATTATACGATCATTTATATTTAATAAAAATTAATTTAGTAATAATATTATAATAAAATATTATTTAATTAAAAAATCCATTAATTCATCAAAATCGATTTCTTAATTGAATATTAACTAAAAAATATATTTTTTCTTTAAAAACTATTTACAAAGTAATAATAATAAAATGAATGTTTATTCTTTATTCAATACAAAAATAATGCACATAATAATATTGTTAGGGTCTTGTTACATAACCCCTTATAACACCCTCATAAGACCTAAGGGTAAGATGTGCGGTGGTGAAAGACTCTTAGGGAGGCTTACATAACATCACTCAGGTGGTAATCTCTATTGACTTCTACTTCTCTCATAGGCTGTTATATTTAAGCTTAAAGTGTTGAAGATCAGCTTGGGCTTGGTCAAGAGTGAAGCCCAGTGACACTACCTCCTTTATGATCTCTGAAAAATGGGCTTTGTATAGATAAATTCTATTGGATGAGGGCATTTCTTCCTTTGTCTGAGTAAACTGGATTTATTAAAGCCCTATATTTATACTAATCATGTGATCACTTTTCAATGGCTATATTAGAAATGGAAACAATTATAAACGATATTTTAAAATCCAAAAACATAAAACCAAATAAGTGAATATGTTTTACATAACCATTTTACAAAATAATACATTTAATTTGATAAAGAAGAATTTTCATTAAAAAAAGTGTGGGTTGTTACACACCGTTTGTGGTGGCCTGCTGAGTTATACTGACACCATACTCGGGCCGTCGTTGGGTACCCGGGTAGATTTCATGGTTGTAGGTTAGGAGAAGGGTAAAGGCCCAATTCTTGGGAATTGAGTTGGGTTTGGGACGAGCATGGTTGAAGTTCGGGACTTAGTGTCAGGACCATTTTAGGGGTTTCGTTGTTTTTTCTATTTGGGGTTTTGTTCACTTGACATTGTAGCATGGAATAGCATGACATACTTACCGTTGGTTGTGTTTGTACCCATTTTGGGAATGGTTTATTTATAATTAGTTTTATTGTTCTATAATGTTTCCACTATTTATATTGCATACTGTTGTGGATTACTCTGGTAAAGAGGGTATAGTCTCCCTGGATGACTATTTAGACCCTTGATACTAGTCGTAAATCTCTGGTGTATGGGGAGGCATGCTTGAGGTTATGTAACAGCCCGACTTGGGGCACCGTTTTAGTGGCTCCTGGGTCGAGGATGTTACAATGTGGTATCATAGGAGGTCCTTTTCTCTTATTACTATTTGGGGATGGTAGATGGAGGATAGGATGTGTCAGGACTTGGTAATGAGCTCATTCTTGGGCTTATCAAACCCGTGTATAGAGGAAAACCCAAGTCACCCATGGTAGGAATTGTTGTTTTGGTTGTGTGTTGTTTCATTTGATGATATTTCACCATCGGGTGATGCACTTATTGTGTGATTTGATGATTTTGTGATATTTAACTCATGGCCATAATGGAATGAGATTGTAAATTCATGCATCATCTTAGGAACCTATGTAGATAAGCGACATGCATCATGGTATGCACACACATAGGATGGGTGTGCAGGATGTAAAGGATAGGATGCATTTTTCTTCCTGAAAGTAATTATTTTATACCTAATAAGATGATATGAATGGGTATCAAGGGGTGTGAAAAGTTTGGGTGATAATCAAGGAACGTGTTTATTGAGAATGTAAAGTGGGTTATGTTATTGTTAATGTAACTTGGTATATAAATGGTTTGAAATGGTGTAAGAAATAAAGGCTTGTAACCATATTATCCATGGTATTAGGAGAGATGGCTAAGGGTAGTATCCCAGATGTGATGGTAATGGTTGGATAGTGTATGAAAAATGGTTTTTTATTGCTAGTGATGATCCATTTCAATGTCATATTCCTCCACATGATAGCTTTAGTGATTCATTCTAAAATAATGTTTTGCATTGTAGAGAAATGCCACTATGAAGATGCATGTCGGTTGGGAAATAGGAAGAAGTTGCCAATAATGATCCTCCAGTAATGGAGAAGGGGAACCCAGTGGTTCAGGATGATAGGGAAGAGCAGTTTCATGAGAAATTCTCTCATTTTTTGAAAATGATGGAACATGACCCAGGGTGGGTTGCACCGAGTATGTTTGAGCTGACCAGGGAATTCCAGCTATAGTACCCCTTTAAGTGTACTAGAGATGGTGGACCAAATTAGAAGAGGTCTAGATTGATTTCATACAGACTATTATTGACCATCATGACACCACTTTCGAGAAGTGAGTCAAGTTGGTGTCCTACATGTTGCGAGGCCAATCCAAGCGTTGGTGGGACATCATGGTCCAAACAGAGCAGGCTGATAGAATGATGTGGAAGTATTTCTAGGAGATGTTTCTTGTTAACTTTTACCTAGAGAGCCTAAGATTGTAAAAGGTGGTGTATTTTATGATCTTGACAGAAGGGGCGATGTCGGTGATGGACTACGCTAGTCGTTTCACTGACTTGTGTTGCTTCATTCTGACTTTTACTGGAGACGATGCAGTAATGTTGAAACGTTTCCAGGATGGGTTGAGACATGAGATCAAGTCTCAAGTAAACATATTTATTTTGAATATGTTTTATAAAGTGGTGGATCAATCTCTTATCTTAGAGGGAAACCTCAAGGGATCCTCATGTAGTGAACGTTTCGTGATAGTTGGGCGGACCAGTAGTGCGGCTTCTGAGGTCAGGAATCACTGTTTTGGAAACTTTTAGCTGAGTGGAAGTTCATAGAGTAGACATAATAGGGGACCATACTCTTAGAGTGGAAACTAGATATTTTGTTTATCAGTGTGGTAGGTTGGGTCACATGCGTGTCTAGTGTCCCCTACCACTAGTCAAGTGTCGAGCATGTGGAAATCTAGGACATGTGTAGAAGTTCTATAGGAACCCATAGCAGTCATGAAATGAAGGGAGTTAGAAGTAGATGTTGAGTTCTGGAAGGGGGTCGGTTACCCTATATCAGGCTAGCAGTTAGAGCTCCACATGTCATACCGATAGAGGTGGTGGATGTGGGACTCCGGGGTAAGACCATTTTTACCATCCGGGTAGTGCAGTGAAGGGTACTTAGGTTGGATCCTAGGGTAGAGGGGCAGGTCAACTCCATTTGTTTCAAACTATTCTTTAGGGTGGTGAGGCAGGATTTTCAACTGTACGGGGTACGATTCTTGTAGCTTCTACTCTTTCTAGTGCATTATTTGATACAGGTGCTACGCATTCTTTTATTTCTACTCGGTTTATATTTGTGTTGGGTTTGACCAAGAGAGTTCATGTAGAATAATGTCCCTTTATATTCTGTTCAGAGTATGATTTGACAACATCAGGTAATATAAGTTCAGTCTTCTATAGGTTGGGGAATATTGTTTTCTATGGGATCTGTTTGTCCAAGAGATTCCAGGTTTTGACCTAATCTTGGGCATGGAATGGTTAGTGTTGTATCAAGCCCATATCGACTGTTACCAACATTAGGTATTGTTTAAATCTCTCGATGGGGACACTTATGTCCTTTGGGTGAGTGGGATACTCGATTAGGCCATGTAGGTCCACTTTTCCAGCAGTTGGGAGAACTCAAAACCCATGTATAATTCCTTATGTTAGATGGTGGAGTGAAAGAGTATCCACTCTTCCAACCTATAGTGGAATGGTTTTAGGAAATGTTTCCAGAGGACTTCTTAGGGTTACCACATGTGAGAACTGTTGAGTTCACAATTTAGTTGTTACCATGAGCGGAGCTAGTCTCCATTCTACCATATCACATGGCACCAGCAGAACTTGAATAACTAAAGGTTTAGTTAGAGGCTTTTGAACAAAAGGGGTTTATTCTCCCTAGTATATCACCTTGGGGATTGCCTATGGTGTTTACTAAAAATACTAACAGATCACTTAGACTATGTGTTGATTATAGGAAGCTGAACCAAATAATGGTGAAGAACTGATACCCTCTTCCTAGAATCGATGATCTTTTTGACCAGCTCAGAGGTGCTTCGGTGTTTTCTAAGATCGATTTGATATATGGATACCATCATTTATGTATGATACCTTATGATGTACTGCGAATAGCCTTCCAATGTAGGTACGGGTTTTATGAATTTCTAGTAATTCATTTCGAGTTAAACAATGTACCGACCATGTTCTTGGATTTGATAAATCGAATATTTCATCCATATTTTAACCAGTTATTCATTTTCTTTGTTTATGATATCTTAGTGTACTCCAGGACTCAGGACAATCATTCTCAACATCTTGACATCATCTAGAGTAAATAAGAGAGCATATGATTTATGACAAGCAATCAAAGTTTTAGTTTTGGATTGGTGAGGTGCACTTTTTGGGACACATCATCTCAGAGTCGGGTGTGTCGGTGGACCTAGAGAAAGTACAGGTTGTGGTGTCTTGGGAACAACCCAATAATTTTTTTGATGTTCAGATTTTTATTGGTTTGGATGGTTATTATCATAGGTTTATTAAGGAATTCTCTTTTTCTCCAGCACCACTCTCCGGTCTAACCAACAAGTGAGTGAAGTTCGACCGGGGTCATGTGAAGGTGCTTTTTAAGATTTGAAGAAGCGGTCAACTACTGCACTGATTCTAGTTTTACCTAAACTGGGTAAGAGGTATACCTTGTTTTTTGATGTGTCTGGTGTTGGTAATGGAGTAGTATTGATGCAGGATGACCGGGTTGTTGCCTATAGGTCGAGACAGCTAAGAATGCATGAGAGAAAGTAATAAACTCATGACCTTGAGCTAACAGCGGTGGTTCATGGCCTGAAGTTTTGGAGACATTACCTATTGGGAGAACCATTCATGGTGTTTACCAATCATAAAAGTCTCAAGTACATATTCTCTCAGCAGGATCTAAATATTTGACAGAAAATGTGGGTTGAATACCTGCAATACTTTGATTTTGAGTTGGTCTACACACCAGGAAAGGGTAATAGTGTTGCTGATGCTTTGAGATAGAAGACTCGAAATCAAGTAGTTCATGAATCATCTTGAGAGTATAGATTGATGAACTTTCTCACTAAGATTCACCTGGTGGTACAATATGAGCCAGGGAAGATGACTCTTTCATCTATAGCAGTTGAATTGATTCCTTTGAACCGAATTAAGGAGAGTCGGTTGATGGATCCATAGATTTTAGCAATGAATGAAAGTCTTAAACTTGGGGAGTCACCTTCTAGTTTGGTTTTTTTGTGATGACAGTGATGCTCATGTTCATGGTCATGTTATGGTACCCGTAGGAGTATGAGAAGTGTTGATGCATGGGTTCCACATATCAAAGTGGGAAGTACATCCTGGGTTGATGAAGATGTACAGTGACCTTTGTAGGTAGTTCTGGTTTCCTGGAATAAATAAAGAAGTCATGATATTTTTGGAAAAGTGCCTTACATATCAACAGGTGAATGCATAGCACCAACATCCAGGTGGGTTGTTGTAGTAAT
This sequence comes from Viscum album, assembly GCA_963277665.1. Taxonomy (NCBI): domain Eukaryota; kingdom Viridiplantae; phylum Streptophyta; class Magnoliopsida; order Santalales; family Viscaceae; genus Viscum; species Viscum album. The sequence continues at coordinate 1,020,581,263 of OY728134.1, read as the reverse complement.
TTCCCATTCCGAAGTGGAAATGGAATGATGTGATGATTAACTTCATGGTTAGTCTTTCAAGGATGCCTCATAAGAATGATTCAATTTGTGTAATTGTGGATTTATTAACGAAATTATCCCATTTCTTACTAATCCAAGAGACCTTTATGTTTGACCAGTTGGGAGAGTTGTATGTCTGAGAGTTTGTGTGATTGCATGGTGTTCCAAGAACAATTGTTTCAGATCATGATCCATATTTTACTTCGTTCTTTTGGCAGGGTCTACAGAAGGTGCTTGGAACCCAGGTGTTTTTTAGTACAGCTTATCACCCGTAGAAAGATGGGCAATCGGAATGGAAAATTCCGGTGTTAGAGGACATGTTGAGAACTTGTGTTTTGGATTTTGGTGGCTCGTGGGAAAGACAGTTGCATGTTTTGGATTTTTCCTACAATAATAGTTTTTATGATACAATTAAGGTGGATCCATTTGAGGAACTCTCTGGGATACCGTGTTGATTTCCGTTGTGTTGGTTAGAGGCGGGAGAGTCTGAGTTGTTAGGACCAAGTCTCATAAAGGAGGTGTCTGAAAAGGTTAGTTTGATTCGAAAGCATATGGAAATAGAATAGAGTAAGAATAAGTCTTACCTAGATCATCATCATAAACCTCTTGAGTTCTGTGTGGGTGATAGTGTGTTCCTTTGGGTGTCGGCAAAGTTGGTTCACCAAGAAATTTAGAAGCAGGGAAAGTTGGCACCTAGGTATGTGGGGCCATTTGAGATAATGGAGAGGATCCGCCTGGTAACATACTAATTGGATCTTCCATAGCGGTATAGTGGGATGCATCATTTGTTTCATGTTTCTTAGCTTTCAAAATATCCCCCTATCCCATACCATGTAATAGATGTTGATGATGTTGAGCTTGAAGTTGATGCATCCTTCGAGGAGCATTCGGTTTGTATTGTAGACCATAGTGAGAAGGTTCTGTGAGGCAATGTTATGTTATTGGTCTATGTGCGGTGGAAATACTGGAAATTCTAGGAAGAATCTTAGGAGAAAGAATCATATATACGGGCCCGGTGGCCCGAACTCTTTTCATAGAAACTCAATGATGCTTGGAAGATCAGCTCGAGGATGAGCGCTTCATAAGGTGGGGAAGTTGTAAGATCCCGTATTTCTCCATAAGGTAGGTTTTTACTTATTTTTCATTTTAAGTCCCCTTTGTGGTTAATTATTAGTTTTATAAATTACTTCTGAAGGCTCGGGGGTGTTCTTGGGGTTTGAGACTCAAAAAATGGGGAAAAGGGGTTACCTGGGAAATGCGTGCAGTTTGCACCCAATTTGGAAAATCGTGCAAGTGAAGGGTGTACAGGTAGTGGCAACCCCCATGGTTTTCACATAGTCTAGAAAACCTTGATAATGATGGGAGTGAGGGTAGTAGAAACCCACACAGTTTGCGCACGAATTGGAAAACCGTGCGGCTTGGAAACTTTAAAAAAATTACAAAAAATCCACTATGGGATTTTATACCTCAACTCATCATTTCCTCCCATTCTTCTTCTTCCAGACCTAGTGACATCCCAAACCTCCCAAGATATTCCATGGATCCATCTCCTTCATTCCTAATCCATTTGGAGTGTCATTGGATGAGAATCTAATATCCAGGTGATTCTAATATTCTCCCCCTCTCTTTTCCAGATTAGGCCTTGTCTTTTAGGAGATCTTATTCTGAAGCTCTCAAACCCTCTTTTTCGGTGGGTTTTATATTGTACCTTTAAAGGGTAGTTTAATTGGGATCTAAGGCCTAGATTGAGAGGGAATTCATCAATGGATTCATGGTAGGTGGTCTACAAGTTATATCCCTTGGGTTTTATGTAGATTTGTGCATGTAGGGTTTTTATTCTTGCTCTCTTGTGAAGAGTTCTCAGTACCCTTGAGATGATGTGATGTTTTAGGGTCTAAACAACCAAATCAAACCCACATGATCCCCATAAGATGCATGTAAGGTGATGTGAAATATTTTAGTGCCACCCATGGGGTGTGTTGATATTCCTCTCACTGAGAATTTAGCTAAGTGTATGGTCGTTACGAAAGAACATAAAGCTGTGATGAATATGTATATATGCAAGAAGAATGTGTGATTGGATTTTTAGTAATATACTTAGTTTATGTAATGGAATAAGGGATTTTTTGGTTTTCATGGAATAGTTTAAATGAATTAATGGTAAAATGATAAGGGGTTAGCTTTACACTTAGGTATTATTAGCGAGATAGGCATGGAAAATGCGGAATAAGGAAAAGGGATATGGGTTATAAATGATGAATGTGTTAATGGATTGTGGAATAATATTATTTTTCTGAATTTTTTAATTGTTGTGTTGTTACCAGATATATTGGTTATGTTTGGTTTTGATGTGGTTGTTGTATAATTAAATAAATAATCATGTGCACATGGATTCGTAGAGTGGGGTATATACATGAGGTTTTATTCCCATGGGTCGAGTTTTAACTAAGGTTCCAAGTTATACCCTCTAAATGCACAGGTTATGTAAGGGGAGAAAGTTATATTCTCCTAATAGTTTCATTCCACCCGGACTAAGGCTTCGAGGTGAGGATATTAGAAATTTTTGTGTTATGATGCTTCGTGTGGTTGGACTTGTTTAATTCCCTCAGGTTTGAGAACGTTGATCATTCCTAATCTATTGAAACATAAAAAGTGTGAATTTATTAAATGATATTTCTTGGACTTGAACACATAATAAGGGTAAAACTAAACCATGGGAACTTAAGTAGTGATATTGTCCCATTTATACTGAATAATTGGAATGGTATCTTGAATTATTTTAATTATTTTCCATTTATTCTCGAACTTCAAGCACTATCTATTGGCTGTATATTTTGTAGCCATTATTGGTGGTGACCTACTGAGTTATACTCACACCCTAATCAGGCCCCATTGGGTACCCTAGCATATTTCATGGTTACAGATCAAGAGAATGGAAAAGGCCCAGTGCTTGGGAATTGAGTCGAGTTCAGGAAGAGTATGGTTGAGGTTTGGGACATAGTGTCAGGACCATTTTGGGGGTTCTATTTTTTGTTCTATTTTAGGTTTTTTCACTAAATAATGTAGCATTGAATGGCATGACATACTTACTATTGGATGTGTTTTCAACCATTTTGGGAATTGTATATTTTTAATTAGTGTTTCTTTTCTATAATGTTTCCGTTATTTATATTTCATAGTGTTGTGTATTACTCTGGTAAAGAGGGTATAGTCTCCCCACGTGACTATTCAAACCATCACAGCTAGTAGAAAACCTCTAACATGCGAGGAGACACTCTTGAGGTCATGTAACAACCTGACTTGGGGAACTGGTTTAGTGGATCCCGAGTTGGGTACATTACATCACTACTCATCTCACAATTATCTCATTAGATGTAAAGCTTTACCTAATGAATTATAGGTAAATATAGGTCCCACTCATCATTTAAAGATTAACCATACACATGTGTACCTCATAAAATATATCATGATCATATAATAAAGAACCCGTGAAATAAAAATGGATTTCATATCCTCTTAAAATGGAATCACATAAGTAAAATTTTCATAATTCCATCAATTATAATAACATGATATACCCATGGAAAATAAAAAAGTATACAAATATATCTAGTAACTTTCTAAGTAAATACTATTAAATCAAGGTAATAGGCCATATGGTACTTAAACAATATTGATAAAGGGTATACAGTTAATACAAAAATTTCCCAAATCGATAAATGTATGGAATCTAGGTGAAGACCCTTTAATTAAAGAAATAGAAAATATGGTATTCATATAGGGAATCCATTGGAATAAATATTTTTTATCAACCTTAAATGTCCAAAAAAGACAAATACAGTGGTGGATCATTTCCAATATAGAAAATAATAATCAAAATATATCCATAAAAAGAATGTGGAAGGTTTAAAAAGAACATATCCCTGGTGTAACAAAGGAAACACAAAAGGATATTTACACATATGAAAAACATCCTTTAAATAGAATTTTTTGATTCATATCGTATAAGAATGAACCAAGAATCAAATTATTTGATATTACTAGTTTAATCCCCAAAATTAAAAATATATATTTAATAGAGAATATAAAGTATAACATTAATATCTTGATTGTAAATACTTTTTAATTTGAAAAGTGAAATAAAATTGAAAACATAAAAATGAATTTAGAAAATGTTTTTAAAATCAACATTGAATAAAAAATCACATGCCTCTTTCAAAAGTTAATTTTTAAATTGTGAAGTAAAATATATTGAAAATTTTTACATTCAAAAATAATATCCAATAAAGGATCCTTGAAAAAAAATGTTTCCTATAGAAAGTGTAGATCCAAATATTAAATATTTTATAACGAAAGGAAAATAAGCTTTTAAATACGTTAAAAATACATTTTTTGAAAACTCACATTGTTAAAAGAGTAATAAAACATTATTTGGATTAAAAAATAATTTTTCTAAAGAGGATTATAAAATAATATACCATAAACTATTATGGTAAGAGAACATAATCATGGAAAATCTATGTTCAATATGAAAAAATTGTAACTAAAGGAAAATATATTTGAGTTATTAATATCCCTTACCAGAAATTTACTCCATGAGGCATGAAATATATAAAGAAGAGATTATTTGGTAAAAATGTGAAAAATGATAGAATAATACATAATAAAATAAAATGGAACAATATAAAAAACTTCTATGAAATAAGTTTGAGTGATTGCAACTCAATTAATGAAAATTGAGTTACCAAAAACTCTTATGATTGGGGTAACACTTGAGTAAAAATACATTTAAAGAAAAAAAAATGATTTGTATTAGTATATAACAAGAATTAAATGAAAATAAACTATAGAAAATTCATGGTTTGGTAAATAAATTGAACACTATAAAAAGGAAACATGGTTCATAACATGTAACATGTCTCAAAGAATCAAAATTGAGATCAAGAAAAACCCTTACCTTATTTATCCTCTTAGTCAGATGCACTATAAGTTCTTATTTAACAAACATAAATATATTTATCATCTATTTCATAAAATTATTTATATACATAAATTATTTTAAGAATAATTTATAATTACTTTTTACATTTATATTAGTCATCTATATATATTTTCAATATCGGGTGTGAGTAATTTTGATTGTTTTAAACTAGTTCGTAATAGTGGTATTGTTATTAATTATTATCACAAAGTTCATCATTCATGGATCATAAAAAGAACTAGAATTTATAATCTATAATTATTTATCATGGTATAATTTCATTAAATGGACATTTTGGTTAAGATCCTTAAATAGGAATTTGGCATTGTGCAAGTTTCAATTATTCTTAGCAAATGAATGGTGTTTTTATAAATAATGAGTAAAATTTTTATATTACCATTAAAAAACGAAATAAAAATTTTATTTACTTATTTATAAACTATATTAATAGAAATTAATTTCCCATTGTCATCCAGGATATAAATTTATAGCATTTTTCAAGTAGGTAGTTAAACTAAACCAAACTAGAATATGGAATAGTTAATGTATGATTAAGAAGTAATTTAGTAGTAATATCATTATAAAATTATAATAATTATATTATTTTAGTGTTTTTTAGTGTTATATATTATAATTGTAAATAATTAGAATAATAATATGACTTATACATATTTATTTCATATTATGAAGAAATATTTTTTGTTTTGCTCTTAAAATGCTATTTTTAACGGTTGAATTTACCATGGTAGTTTATTGATCATATTGGTAATAAATTATCCAATTTGTGATTAAATAACCTTAATAATTTAATAAAAATAATATTTATCCATTAAAACCATTCTAATTTTCATCCATGTAATGTGGTGATGAAGAAAAACTAAAATCAATCATTCCATGGAGGTGGTAGTCTATACATACCCATGGATGTTGATTTTATTTTCCATAAAATGGGGAAAAAGAGAAATATGGTTTATCATTTAATAATATAAAATATTTAATAAATATCATAATTATATATAAAATTATCTATTAATATCATCCTATTATGGTAGTTAAAGAAAATGATACACATTGTGTTATGGAACCGGTAGTTCGTACAACACCATATTAATAGTTACATTTTTCTTAATAGAAAACGGAGAATGGTCATCAATGACTGTATCATAATTATATTAGCTAAAATTAAACTAATGATAGTTATTTTATCATTTTAATCTAGTGTAATGTAATTTTAGGGGGAATTATTTCACATTAAGAAAAATAATGAGAAATATGCATTTTGAAATTAATACCTAATAATATCAATTACCTCCTCGGAGAATGGGGTTAATCCTTTAAGGGATTGCCTTTAGAGAAGATAAGAACCTCTTGAATGTATCTAAGAATTTTTAGGTAATGTTTGTATAGATTTGGGACCAAAATTATGAGGTTTTTTGTATGTGTAATTGAATATAGGAGAGCTCCTTTTATAAGTGAAAAGGTACGACATTTTTTGTAAGTACCCAAAACCATTTAATAATGGGAAATTACACTCAATTAAATTGACTAAAAAATTCAGAAATAATGAATTGAATAAGATATAAGTTTTATTAAAACCTAAAAAACTCAATTAAAAAATATGTTTTTAATATGTTAGGCCCTTTACCTCTTTAGTTACCCATTTTTACCATTTTGGATTTCATCATGGTAATTAGTTTTTAACTAGGTAGTTTGTCATTTGCTCCCAAAAAATAGACCTTATTAAATAATTTAGACCTATTTTCTTGATATTTTAAATTCATTTAATAATATTAAATATATAAAAGTGATAAAAATTAATTTTAAAATTCTAAATGTATAATGTACTAAAATAATTTTTTGAAAAATATAACTTAAGTTAAAAAATGTAAAATGTGGGTTTTTAAATTAAAAAAACATTTCTAAAATTATAAATTCACTTAAAAAATCCACATTTTGGTATTATAATAAGGTTACATTAATTACCACTTGATAAATATATACTAATAATGTCATAAGAGACGTGTTATTTATAAAAAACGATATTTTTCACTATTCACCTACAAATTAATATTTCTAGAAAAATACTATAAAATAAGCCAAAGATAATTTTGAGATTCTGAATTCCAAAACAATGTTATTTTTATAAAATTCATAATATATAATACATATATTTATTTATTTAAATAAAAAAATATAAATGAAAATTGTTTTTATTGAAAAATGTCATCTTAAACTTCAAGTATCCTTAATCTAATTTCATTTAAATTTATAAATAATTAAATAATAAAATAATAGTACATAAAATCTAAATATTACCTATTATAAAAAAAGTTAAATATGATCAATTTAATTTATTAAGCTAATATATTATACCCATTTTTTAGAATGGTTCTTCAAAAGGTGTCCTTTTAAAAAAAATATATAATTATTTAAATTGTTTATTATCATTTTATCAACTAATGATTATATTATTAATTTAATTTTAATATGTCTTAGTTCATTTTAGTCAGGTGTTGTGTTAGTCTATGATATGTGTGACATGAGAAATTAAATATAATATTAATATCAAGGATCTAAAATCTCATGTTGTTATAGTGAATATACAGTTCATGCTTTTGTGATCAGTATATATATCAAAAACTTCACCATATAGGTATTAACTTCATATATTCAATACAAAAAATACCACAACTAACTATAAATAATGAGTCAGTTAATTTTCTCATGAACCTTCAATTGGTGTGTGGTATAATATATCACCATATCATTCTGCATAAGAACACATCTTGTTCCCTTCTTCGATGCATCATTGTAAATCACAAACACGTCTCTATTATAGGGTAGTGTGATAACAAGTTCACTAACCAACCTTCTATTCATTTTCATAAAATTTTCTTCACATCCATTACTCCAAAGGAACATGTATCCCTTCTGAGTTAACTCAATGAGTGTATTATATTATAGTGATAAATTCCTTATAAATCATTGATAATATCGATCCAATATGAGAAAAATATATAAATTAGTCACTATTGTTGTTTTGGAAAAAAAATTGTAACTTACATATTTTAAGGATACACTAATATACCCTCTCTTGAGATTATATGACCCCAAAATAAAACTTTATGTGGCTAAAATTCAAACTTAATAAATTCTTCATAAACCATTTGATTTATTATGGTATTAATTACAATCCTAAAGTGATCTTAATTCCCTTCTTTACTCTTGTAATATATAATAATATCATCTATAATGAATACCACAAATTGATTATGGTAATATCTAAAGAATCTATTCATGAGTTTTGTGAAGATAAGAGGATAAATAATAAGGCCAAATTGAATCACTATAAATTCATAGTGTCCATACCTCATACGAAAGCTTGTATTAGGTATATCCTCCTTTTTACCCTTAATGGAATCCAAATCAATGATCAATAATATAAAATTATTTACCTCCCCATAATTGATCAAAAAATCATTAATAATGTTTAGAATATACCTATTTATAATAGTTATTTTATTAATTTCCTGATAATTAGTGCAAAGATGCATTCACATATATTTCTTCTTAACATAAATAGTAGGTTCACCCAATGGTCATGAATTTTGATGGAGGAATATGTTATCAAGATTCTTGAAGAGTTTCTTCTGTAATTCATGAAACTCAATCGAATCCATTCTATAAGGAGTCATTGAAATAGGTGTAGCATCATGTATGAGTTCAATTGAAGACTCAACATCATGAATTAGAAGAAGAATTGGAAACTCTTCTGGAATGTAATTTACATACTCCCAAAAATATTAATATCTTTAATATTTAGATTATTTGTAATAATTTGAGACAATACCCCTTGTAAATAGGAATAAAGAGACTTAAAATTTTAATTGGAAGTTTCATTTCATCATTACACCAATAAAGGATCAAAAGTTGATTCTAAATATCAAATGTGACTTCCCTTCCTTGAAAATGGATATGGGATCTATAAAAAGAGATCTAATCCATGACCAAAATAAAATCAAATTCAACTAGAGGGAGAATAATGAGAGTTTTAGGAAGTATATTACCACAAACTTTAATTAGATAAAAGTTATAGAATTAAGATGCGATCATTGTACCTTTAAGCGTTTTTACTTTTAAATCAACATATAATTGTTGAGGTGGTGATGTGAAACAATTATAAAATTATTCTAGATACATACATGATTTTCACATTTCATTTAAAAATATAAAATACAACTTAAAAAATCATGGTACATTATTATTATTTTTACTTTTTCCATGAAATTACACATAAACTGGTAAGGTATATTCCAATACCCTAGATAGTGTGTCTCATGATACCTATTAATGAATAAATGGGTTATATAATTTCATACCCCACCCATTACTAAATAATCCAAATTCATTCATCATATAAATTAACAATACATTTCCTAATATTCCCAAAAGAACCTCTTACTTAATCATAGATAAATAAAACATTGGGAATTTTTATAAAAGAATACAGGAAATATATATTTACCAATTAAATGAAATATTTTTTTTATCTAGGATAATTCCTGTATGCAAATTAGAAACTAAGGGTTATTCTCAATGTAATAGGAAGTACTTTAATTAAATAGATAATGAAAATGTCATAGAAAAGGGTAATTTCTAAGTGTTGGGTTATCAATAAATGATATTCAATGAGCTAACTAGTTTAAAATGATAATAGAACAAAATAATGGTATAAAACCCCATCATTATGGTTTATCAAGATCAATTTATTTATCCAAATAATATCCCTTGGGAGTGTCAAACAAGGTGTGCAGTTGGGTCTCTTTGTCGTGCCTTAGTTGGATATTGAGTTAATACTTAACTAGAATTTTCATTGTTATTACCCCTATGTGACTTTTAAAAATATCCTTTATCCACTTTTAGTATCTATAAAAAGATATAATTTCTAGGAAACTATAAAAACATTTACGTTACAAATACTTTAGGATGGTTTTTCCACTATGGAAATGTTTGAGTTTTAAAATGATTTTGGTAAATCTTGAGTCAAAATATATGAGAGTGGGATAATGATATAAAAATTTAAATACCATAAAATTATATTCAATAAAAATTTGATAATCCCATAGGGAATTAAGTACACCATGTAAAAGAAACTTTGGTGGGTAATATGAAATATGTCTCAAGGAGTGAAAATTGAGATGAAGAACCCTTACAGATTTGGTAACTGTTGAATCCAAAACCCATGAAATTAATAACCATAAAAATATATTTAAATACCAATAATTTCATTGGTAATATTATGAAAATACTTCCATGTCACTTTATACACCACACAAAATAAAGCAAGTGGTGAATATGGAATAAGTCTCCAAGAATGAAAGTTGAGATGTGAAACCCCTTGCCTTGTATTCCCATTTAGTCGAACATGATGTAGCCTCATATAAAACTAAAATAGATATATTAATCACATATTTAATATACTTATTCATATATATTACCATTTATTCTCCTTAATTTTAATCATTTATTATACATTTACTAGTTAGTTATTGTTTATTTTCATCATCAGATGTTTGTAATTTTAATGGTTTCACACATGCTTTGTAATGTTGATGTTGATTCATATTATTTTGATAAAAATTAACCATTACAAGATTAATCAAGGTACTAAAATATATATTTTATATTTAATTATAAATATCAAATTTTACTCAATGTTGTTTTTTGTTTTGATTCATGAAGATGAAATCATTGATGAAATTATCCTAGTAATTATTAACTAATGAAAAGTGGTATCTTAATAATGGGTTAGATTTTAATTTTAACATTATGAAACCAAAAAATGATTATTATTTACTTATTATTATCCAATATCTATAGTAATTAGGTTTCCATATCCATCCATGGGAGAAATTCATATCATCGTTAATGTTGGTTGTGAAACTGACCCAAATAAGAACATGTTATAATTAATGGAAAAGTATGGTCATAAAAGTGATTGTTTTGGAATAATATAATTATTATATAAATATAATTATATTATTTAGATTTTATTATGTTGTTTAATCATATATTAAGATAGTTTTATGACAAGAAAATACTTTATTAAAAACAATATGGGTCGCTTCGTGGAGGTGGTAGTCTGCACATACACATGAATAACATTTTCATTTTCATAGAATGGTATATAGGTTTGAAATAGTTTTTATTTAAATAATATTAATAATATTATAAATATAATATTATAAATATAATATTATTTCATTAAATAATATTTTCTATCCATCCATGTAAAGTGGTGATGAAAAATAAAACATGTTTTTCATGGAGGTGGTAGTCTGCATGTACGCATGATGGCGTTTTCAATTTTCCTAGGGGGAAGGGTAAATAACGTTTATTTAATAAACTTAAAAACTTTTAATCATATAAATAATACTTATTTACTTTTATTTTATTGGTTAAATAGTTTTATATGAGAAATATAGGCAAGTAAAAATATTAGAATGATAAGTACATATCTTTAGTATTTGAACTTTCTTTGGGATAATTCTTGTAAATGGTGGACATTAGCTAATTTATTGTGACCATAGTATTATGTTCATAGAACATAAATATAGGGAAATTAAAATGTGAAGGTATTCAAGATGAATTTTAACTTTTAGAGTTTACTTGAATGGGTTCTAGAAGGCCCCTTTTATAATTGGAGGAAATGGAATTTTTATAAATATAACTTCTTAATATAAAAAGAAAACATTTTCCACATGGAAATTTGTTTAAAAAGTAAAAAATAATTTACATGAGAAATTTTTTTTGATATTACCTAAAACACACATTTGTTGTAATTATTTTAACATGATTTATCTCTTTTTCTCTTAGTTAAACCCTTTTACCTTTATTTACCATTATCATGGTAACATTATTTTTAACCTCAGTAACTAATTTTTAACTAAAAATGGAAATAAAATTATTCCCTAATTTATACATTCTAATGTAAAATATGGAAACCATTATATCAAAATAAATTTATATGTGTGAGAAAAATAAATTTCAATACTAACACACATTATGTGTAAAAACAGTTTCAGAAAAAGTGTATTTTTAAGCATAAAAATTATACAAAAGATAAAATTATTAATGTTGTTGATTTATATTACATATTATTAACCAAATAAAAATTATGTAGCCTTTATAAATAAATTCAAAAACTAATTTCACCTAGATAATTATTAAAAGAAACAAACCAAAATTAATTTTTATTAAAATAAACATTACTTAAGGTTCAAAATATAAAACATGGGTTTATTAATTCAATATAGTATTTTTAAATTAATAATTTTACACCTTAAATAAATTTTTGGTCATGAAAAACTTTTTAGGAGTTTTAATGTAATAATTATTTTATAATAATTTCATAAAATCTATGGTATAAGCATAAACTATTTTTTCACTATTCACCTAAAAATCATATATTTTAGAAAAAAACAAAAAAAATACTCCTAAAATAATTTTTAATTGATTAATAAAAATATGGAATTATTATTATCAAATAAAAATTCAAAAATTTAATAATTTAACATTGAAATATAGTCATTAATAAAGTATATTAAAGTGTGAATTGTGTAATAGTTTTGGGTTGTAGTGTTTACCTTCTTTACTAGGTTCTTGGGTATTAAAAAACAATAACTTATTTGGTATTTCCTAAATAACATATTTGTGTTATTATACATAACCAAACTATATGGGTATTTATTTTCATGATATAGGTCATCATAGGGTGATACCATATATATACACATATTTGTATAACCCTAATCCTTGAGGGGTAGTCTAGTATGAAGATACATAGTGAGGAATAGTACCCTAGGTTGGGTTGTTGGCTTCAGTATGTGATTCTTGATGTGTATATATGATAACCCTAGAGTGAGTATAATGGAAGGTGAGTTGCTTTTTGATATTTGGGATGGGATCATGGATGGTTCTCGGTGAGATGTATCCCTCATGTAATGTGACATATGTTTTTGGTAGAAGATACTAGATAGGTTTATATACAACTTAATATATTGGTGAGTAAGTGTTATGATTTAATAGTGAATCATTTTACAATATTGTTTGAGATAATATAGGGGTTATATTAGGAATTATAGTTCCTTTATTGATTACAAGCATCGGTATATTATTTGTATTTTAGATTGATTCATGGGAGGTGAAATGAATAATGTGATATAGGCATGGATATTACTTATATATTATGTATGTAAAAGCATGGGTAGTGTTTTTTTGTGATAATTATAACATACATGGGTAGCATATTTAGCTGGTTTATTAGGAAAGTGTGCCTAGAATTATTGAGATGAGAACATGTATAATGCATTGTTAATGGTGGATTAGGATTTTTATCTTATTAATAATTTGATATGACTCAATATAGTAAGAGTTTAGTGGTATGGCAGGGTATCACTGAGTTTTTTGTTTTCTTGGGTATGCCATGTTTTTGTAATAGGGGTTGTTGAGCACTGTTGTGAGATTGGTTTGATAGATACTCTCTTACCATTGGTTAATATAGTGGGATCGTTCTTAAATTATATGGTTTGTGAATTGCTGAGACCTGATATAAACCTAATATTGGTTAAAATGGTGTTAGGTTAGGCATGATTGTCCTTGGATGACATGTGGGGCATGTCAATTGTTGGATTTTTGGGAAATATCTGGGAGAGGTAGATTGTTTCATGTGGGTCATTGAATAATTTGATGTTATCACAATAATGAGAAAAAATTCTTTTTGGATTCCATTATGCCTTATTATTGTGTGGATAGACCATTTGGGATGTAATTTTATGGTTCCTTGAGACCCATATTAAAAGGATCAGGGGTGCAGTGAAAGCAGTTAGGATTGTGCCCAATAATTGTTTTTCATCGATTACTTTAGATAATTCGATAGAACATGATGAATATAACCCTAGAATATTAAAAGAGGGAATATTTTAATATATAATTATAATTAATTTATATAAAATAGAATAATATTCACTTGTAATTCTTTCTCTGTTGTCTAATAGGTAAAAAACTCTCATCATGTCATCATTGAGTGAAATGATCTAAGTGTAAAGTCGCTCTAGAAGTATCCACACATGCTCTATTAACATTGTAATGTCATCACAGAAACTCTAGGTTCCAAGATGGATGATTCTAGACACTTGCATCATTCATCATTAATCTTAATAATAATACATTACTATCTTGAATTATTCTATTAAGTTCTCTTAGTCTTGTTGTAGAGGAGGAGGATTGATGTTTTTTGTTATTAAGTCAAGAATTACTCAATAGTTTTTCCATCTCACTCTCTAGGGGAATAAGATACACTTGAGTCCTGTTAGAAACATATATGATCTAGAATTATGATAACTTGTTCTCAGATGGGGAATGTATTCCTACCCTAGGTTGGCGAGATCACCAATGGTAAAAGGGGAGGCTTAAACGACCAACATTTTTTTCTATCGGGGGTTAATCCAAATGGTAGCTACTATTTTTTCTATCTTTCTATCTATGGGAACTGGTTAAGGATCAAGTTCTGCTAAACTTTGATATGAGTTAGAATTATACTTACTTTTGATCAGTTTGGGAAGATATACCTACCCCAGTTTTGTGGGTCCACCAGTGGTAGAAGGGGAGGGTTAAATATCAAACCTGTTTTCCCTAGGGTTAAATTCAATTGGTACCCATTGGTTGTTCTATCTCACTATTTGGGGGAACTAGCTAAGTATCAAGTCCCACTATACTTGAATATGAGATGGAATTATACTCACTTATGCTCGGATGGGGAACATGTACCTAACCTAGGATAAAGGGACCACAGGTGTTAAAAGGGGAGATTTAAGTGACAAAACAATTCCCCCTAGGGGTTAAATCGAGTGATTCCCATTGGTTATGTAATCTCTCTCTATATATAAGGAATTGGTTTGGGATCAATTCCCTCTAGAGTTAGAAATGACATAGAATTTTGATCACTTATGCTCAGTTGGGGAATTTGTAGCTACCTCATGTTGGTGGGACCACCTTTGGTAAAAGAGGGGTTTTTTTATAAATTGGATTTTTTTAATAAAAATATATATATAAGGGGTAGAGCTATTGATATTTAAAAAAATGGGTATCAAGATGCGTGAACCCTGTTCAGGCATCTTAGGTGCAGAGAGATACGTGAACGGGGTTCACGCAATCTACACAGTCCTGATAAAATATGTGTGAACCCCATTCACGCATCTACACTCACTAGGAAGTGTGAACGGGGTTCATGCATCCTACAGAAAGTTTTAATTTTTAATTTTTTTTATTTTTAAAATTTTTATTTTTATTTTTTTGTTTTGTTTTGTTATATATATATATATATATATATATATAAAGTTTTCAGCAGAATTTATCTGTTATTTAATATCCAGCAGTACTGCCATTACAGAAGTCTGGATTCTGATAGACACCCTCACCCAGGGCTCTCTTTTATAAGATGGCTTTCCATGAAAATCATTCTTCATTTTCGATGTGGGACACAGGTTCTCCCTTTCCTGTGCAGAACATTCTGCATTTCCGATTTGGGATTTTGTTTCAATTACGTGATTTTGAAAGACTATAAAATACAAACTATAAGACCAATATAAATGAAACTTAATACATGGATTAATCATATAATAAATTGTTGAAAATAAAAACAATTTCGAAAAAAATGTTGATGAATAATAATTTATAAGATTTTAAATCCACAAACTTGAAACTTAAAAATGTTTCAAATACATATCTTTGAAGGACTATAAAATATAAACTATAAGACCAATATGAATGAAACTTAAAACATGGATTAAATATGTAATAAATAGTTGAAAATAAAAATAATTTCGTAAAAATGTTGATAAAAAATAATTTATAAACTATTAAAACCACCAATTTGAAACTTAAAAATGTTTCAAGTACGTGGCATAAAAAACCTATAAAATAAAATCTATAACAACATTATAATTGAAAATTAAAACATGGATTAACAATATAAGAAATATTTAATAATTAATAAGTTAATTATTAATATAATTATTAATTAGTTAATAATTAATATAATTATTAATTATTAATTATTAATTATTAATTATTATTAACTAATATATAGAAATTAATTAGTTAATAAGTAATATAATTATATAATAATCAATTTTTTAATTAGTAATATAATTATTAATTGATAATTAATTAGATAATTAGTAATATAATTATTCATTATAATTATTCATTATAATTATTAATTATAATTATTAATTATAATTATTAATTATTAATTATTAATTATATACTAATTAATTAGTTAATTAGTAATATATTTATTAATTATAATTAGTAATATAATTACTAATTATAATTTTTAATTATTAATTATATAATAATTAATTAGTTAACTAGAAGTATAATTATTCATTATAATTTTTTTTGTTTTTATTTTTAATTATTAATTATATAATAATTAATTATTTAATTAGTAATATAGTTATTAATTATTTAATAAATAATTAGTTAAATAGTAATATAATTATTAATTATAATTAGTAATATAATTATTAATTATAATTATTAATTATTAATTATATAATAATTAATTAATTAATTACCAATATAATTATTAATTATTAGTTATAGTTATTAATTTTTTATTATATAATAATTAATTAGTTAATTAGTAATATAATTATTAATTATATAATTAATAATTATAATAAAAATTAAAAATTATATTACTAATTAACTAATTAATTATTATATAATTTATAATTATATTACTAATTAACTAATTAATTATTATATAATTAATTATTAATAATTAATAACTAATAATTATAATGAATAATTATAATTATTTATTATATTACTAATTTACTAATTAACTAATAAATTATTATATAATTACTAAATATATTACTAACTAAATACTTAATTATTATATAATTAATAATTATATTACTAATTAATTAATTATTATGTAATTAATAATTATATTACAAATTAACTAATTAATTATTATATAATTAATAATGATATTACTAATTAACTAATTATTAACTAATTAATAATTATATTATTAATTAACTAATTAATCATTACCTATTTCTTATATATTTAATCCATGTTTGTATTTTTATTTATATTGGTCTTATAGTTTTTATTTTATAGGTTTTCAAAGCCACGTACTTGAAACATTTTTTAGTTTCATGTTGGAGGTTTTGAAAGCTTATAAATTATTTTTCGGCAAACTTTATTCTGAAACACTTTTTATATTCAACTATTTCTTATATTTATAATCCATATTTTATGTTTCATTCATATTGGCCTTATAGTTTTTATTTTTATCTTTCAAAAACGCATACTTGAAACATTTTTAAGTTTCATGTTGGTGGATTTGAAAGCTTATAAATTATTATTCATCAAAATTTTTTACAAAATTATTTTTATTTTGAACAATTTATTATATTTTTAATCCATGTTTTAGGTTTCATTTATATTGGTCTTATAGTTTTTATTTTATAGTCTTTCAAAGTCACGTACTTGAAACAAAATCTCACATCGGAAATGCAGAATGTTCTGCACAGGAAAGGGAGAACCTGAATCTCACATCAGAAATGCAGGATGATTTCCAGGGTAAGCCCTCTTATAAAAGAGATCCATGGGTGAGGGTGTCTGTCAGAATTCAGACTGCTATAATGGCAGTACTTCTGGATATTAAATAGTAGATAAATTCTGTTGATAATTTTTGTTTTATTTATTTATATATATATATATATAAACAAAAAAAAGTAAAAAAAATAAAACATTTTGTAGGATGCATGAATGGGGTTCACGCATCCTTCATAAAGTTTATAAAGGATGTGTGAACCCTGTTCACGCTTCCTGGTGAGGGTAGACGCGTGAACAGGTTTCACACATCTTTTATCCCGACTGTGCAGATTGTGTGAACCCTGTTCACGCATCTCTCCACGCCTAAGATGCATAAATGGGATTTACGCAACTTGATACCCATTTTTATAAATATTTGTAGCCCTACCCATTTTATATAATTTTTTTAAGAAACTTTTTATAAAAAAACCCTAAAAGTGAAGGATTAAATTTGAACCTTGTTTTCCCCTAAGGTTAAGTTGGTGGTGCCTACTAGTTCTTCCATCATTCTCTTTAAGGGAACTATATTTTTCTTGATTCCTACTGAACTCGAACATGAGCTGGAATTATTATCACTAGAGCTTATCTTGGGAACATGTACCACCTAAAATTAGCAAGCAGGCCATTGGTAAAATTATAGTATTAAATTAAAAACATGTCAATCCCCTTGAGGTTAAGTTGAGGGGTATCTATTGGTAGTTCAATATTTACCTCTTTGGGGACTTTTTAATGCTCAAGTCCTTCCAGACTCAAATATGTGCCGTAATTATGATCACTTGTGACCAGCTAAGGAATTTGTACATACCCTAGGTCAATAGTCCCTCTAGTGGAAAAGGTTAATGATTAAATGAAAAATACATTTTTCCCCTGGGGGTTAAGTTTAGTGGTACCCACTGATTGTTCCATCTCACTCTTTAGGGGAACGAGCTATATATCTAGTCATAATAGACTTAAATATGAGCTTTAGTTATGCTTAATTGTGATTAGTATGGGAACTTACACCTACATAGGGTTTATAATACCACTGGTGGTAAAAGTGGAGGCTTAATTGACCAATATGGATTTCCCTTGGGGTTTAACTTGAGTGGTACCCACTACTTGTGTTATCTCACATTATAGGGGAACTGTATAATGCATGAATCCCACTAGACTTGGATATAATATATAATTGTTCTAAATTTATATTAACCATGTAAAATGTACCTACCCTAGGGTGGTGGGCCTACCAGTGGTAAAAGGTGAGGCTTAAATGAAAAATGTGTTTCCCCAAGGGTTATGTTTAGTGGTACCAGCTAGTTATGTCACCTCACCCTCAGGGGGAACAGACTATGGATCATGTCCTTACAGACTCGAATATGATCTGGAATTATACTCACTTATACTTAGTTGGGTAATGTTTACCTACCCTGGGTTTTCAGGCCCACTAGTGGTAAAAGGGAAGGCATTAATGGAAAACATGGTTTTCCCCTAGGGGTTAAGTTAAGTTGTGCCAACTAGTTGTGTCATGTCTATCTCTAGGGGAATAGTGTAATGATCGAGTTACACAAAACTCGGCTATGATATGAAATTATGCTCACTTTTGATCAATTGGGGAAGGTGCACCTACCTCAAGTTGACTAGGACTCCAATGGTAAATGAGGATGATTAAATGACAAACAACTTCACCCCCACTGGTTAAGTTAAGTAGAACCCACTTTTTGTGCCATCTCTCTCTATAGGGGAATTGAATAAGGATTGAGTCCATCTATACTCAGAAATAATATGTAATTATGATCACTTCTTTTCATCTAGGGAATATGTGCCAACCTTAGGTAGGAAGTTATGGTTCTAGGCATAGAATAAGTGTGCATAGGTGGGTGATATATATAATTTTTTTTAATAATCATTTCCCGAAACCAAGAGAGAGGATCTTTCATGTCAAATTTATAATTAATTTATTTAATATTTTAAGAAATGAATTATTGGGATTAGGAACTTTCTGAATTGGTGAATGTTGATCATCTGAAAAGACCCTTTTGTATTACCTTTGTTGTGATGTAAGGATCCAAGGATGTAATCCCTATAGTAGTTATCCACATGTGCTCCTATGATCTCCGAGTAACATCCCTCGATCTCCATGTGCTAGTTCGGTGATTTGAATGTCATATAATTTTCATTCATGATTGATTTTTATTCATTATTGAAGAAATATCTCTTTCACAACTTGTTCTTGAGAGGGAGATTGGAGTAGCAGTTGAGAGAGAATTTGTTGTGCGCAACAATTCTCTATTATCAATTTCATATGCTCTACCAAATAGACATATCCATCTATTTATAGAGTTTCTATTTGAGTTAAAATATTATTTAATTGCATACCAAAAATTAAATAACATTTATAACCTTTAATAAATCCCCTGACACAAAATAATAGTTATATAATTATTATTTTGTGGCGTGTAACAACTTTCGCAATAACAAATATTATGTAACAGTCTTGTTAATTAATATTTTTCACCAGAATCGCTCATGGTCTGTTCAAACTCCTCTAGAATTTATTGAATAACTAAATAAATATTTTATTCATAAATAAATATTTTATTCACAATCTAGAAAATAAATATTTATCGAAATATTCAATAAATAAAATAAATATTTTATTCACAAGCCGATGAATAAATATTTATTTAATATATGTGATCAATATAACTTGAATAAAATTATTCCTCGAACTTGAGAATAATATTTATTCCATTAATAAAACTCAAATATAATTTATTCAATATCAATAAAAACACTAATTGTGTGAACCTCTAGGATTATTTCTCATTGTCATTAGGCAGGTTTACTTAAAGTATAAGATTATTGTCTAGTAACGGTTCAAGGAACCCAAGAGAAAGAACTTAATGTCGCAACATCGACAACCACATATGAATGCTCACTACGTAATATAATCCCTTTGTCACAATATATCATCAAGTAGGTTTCATATCCATGTCACTAACCTATATGTTCGATATGTATTTTTTGACTATCTGAAATAAACACGTCGTTACACCAGTTCCATGGAATTTAATACGGCGGTTCTATTCTAATCAAAGGTCTGAGATATCAGCTTCCATAAAGATGGAAGAGACAATTACTTCCTCGACTTATTCATTAATTACATGTCACTCATGACACACCCAACATATCTAACTTTAACATGAACTTTTATCATCATGGTTTATGAAATACATATAATTATGTGAGTTCTAACATGCATTAATAATAATCTTAAATTCTAAGGATTATCACATATTCTCATATATAGGAATATGTGATGACACCAAAACATGCATAATTCCTACTGTTGGGTATGTTATCATAATATCCCATCTTGGAAAATACCAATTGTTAACTTCATGAGAAGAATACACATCTAATTATGAGTACTTTCACCTTACTGTATGTATACTATGTGTCCCATCATAGTAATTTATCCAACCACGGAACATTATTTGAGAATATAATCATAGAACATCAAGGTTCTCATCATAGTGGGGAAATTCTATGACCTTATCAATACGAGGTATACTTTGGGAAATTATTGTTGGGTCGGAACAAAACGGGAAATGATGGCAAGAGGGGGGGTGAATTGCCTTTTAAAAAATGATTAACAAATTAAAATCAAAGTTGAAATGCAGCGGAAATAAATAAGGCAAGACACAAGAAATTGATAACGGAGTTCGGCCTAAAACCCGGCCTACGTCTCCGCTCCCAACTCAACCGTTGAGAGATTCCTACCGCTTGCTTTTCAATGGTTTTAGCAAGAAACCCACTAGGCTTTGAGGTAGCACTAGGACCTATTACAGCTTGCTTTTTGTGGTTTAGCAAGAACCCACTTGCTTTCAATGGAATAGCAAGAACCCACTAGCCTTTTTAACGGGTGAAGGCTAGCTCACCGAAAACTCAAGCCTTTTAAAAGGAAAGGCTTGACTAACCTCTTCACACCTTAATGGTGGTGTGAGAACCAAAAGAAAGAGGGATGAAGAAAGAGTTTGGGGTTTGTAGGCACAAACCCAAATTTAAGCTCGAAATAAATAAAACAATGAAAAACCGTATTTGAGGAAGTCTTGGGCGCCTTTGATTGATTGGAGATGTTGAAGGCCGCTTCCAAGCTTCTTTGAAGGAGCTCCTTGGATGTGGAAGTTGTTGGAGCAAGGTGGGTTCCTTTGGAGGAAGTCGCCGGAGGTTGGCCAAATGATGAGAATTGTGTACGTTGGCTTCACAAGTGTTCCGCGGTGGTGTCCGGGGCTTCCTTGGCCTTTATTTATAGGCATGGAACCCATTGGGGGCCTTCGGAGCCGTTGGAGAGGCTTAAAGAGCCGTTGGGAGCCAAGTGGGCCAGCCTGGTCAAACTGCAACGGCTAGTTTGACTGGCTCCACCGGCTGGCCGGTGTAGGGCCACCGGCTGGCCGGTGCCTTGGCAGAGGAGGAGAAATCTGATCCAGGCTCCATCGGCTGACCGGTGCCAGAGCCACCGGCTGGCCGGTGGCAAGACAGTAGCTCACACTGTTTGATCTGGGTGCCACCGGCTGGCCGGTGACAGAGCCACCGGCTGACCGGTGGAACCTGGCAGTGGGCAATGCCTCTGCCAGGTCCACCGGCTGGCCGGTGCTATCACACCGGTTGGCCGGTGGACTGAATTTCAGTCCACTTGAGATGCTTTCTTGGGCCATTCCTTTGTCAATCTCTTGCCTATCATCCACAACACTTAAAAACAAGGTTAGACAAATAATAAGGTGATTGTGATCATGAAAATCAAACAACGAGGGGAACGAGATGTACAACAATCTCCCCCTATTTTGATGATCACAATCACCAGAACAATTAAAGTAAAAACATAAATGAAAGGCATGCTTTTAAATGATAAATTGAAAATAAATACTAAGCATGAGAGAAAAGATTCTCCCCCAATCAATCAAGAAATTTCTCCCCCTTTGTGATTATCAAAATAGAATGGGGCATACAACTTGATTGAGGGAAAATTGAAAATCAAGATTTTTAAATCAATTGGAATTTTTGAAAATTGAATTGAAAAATTTGAATAACAGTTTGAATTGAAAGTTTTGAATCAAAATTGAAAGTTTTGAATGAAAATTGAATAGAGAATTTTGAATTGAAAAAATTGAAACCAAGAGTTGAAATTGAAAGTTTGAATAGAAAGTTTTGACAAAAACAAAGCTAACTCCCCCTAAATAAAAACAACAAATCACCGGGGAGAGGGATTTTGAAAAGAGACAAATTTTGGCCCGGTGAGACTCGCAAGAAGGGATTTTTCAATCCATACTTGTCTCATGGCGGGTCTTCTCCTATAGAACTCATCGGAAAAGAAAAAAGACTTGGGTTGGCCGTACCGGGCATTTTTACAATTACATTCATAAATTAGGTGCCCGGGTTTTTTGAAATAGTTACAAAATTTAAAACTAGAGCTCCCCCTTACAAAAACAGTTGGAGCGTGGGAGGAGGAAGCTTGGTTGGTGTAGCATAGCCCTTGGGTGGTTCGGGAAACGCGTTGGGAACCATGTAAATTGTTCAAATTTTGTTCCCCTTGGGTGAACTTCGCTAGAGTTTCTCTAAGGTCCTTGATGGTTGATTCCAAAGAATCAACATTGGGGAAATTTTGGATTTTTAGGGAGAGTTCCTCCTTCTCTTTGAGAAGTTGGTCTTTTTCGGAGGAAAGCTTTTTGAAATTCTTTTTTAAAGCAACAAATTTTGAAGAGAGTACATGAAAACCATTTTCTAATTGGTCTCTAGCATGTTGGAGTTCCTCATAAGACAAATAATTGAAAGAATTTGAAGAACTAGAAGACGAGGAAGAAGAGTCAGAAGATGATACCTCATGATTTGCCATTAGGCATTTTTTACCTTGGTCGCTCGAGGAGAAGGAGGAGAAGGAGGAGCTATCACTCCAAGATGCCTTTGAAGCCTTCTTCTTTTTCTTCTTCTTGGCCCTTTTCTTGTGAAGTGGGCAAGCGGGTACGGATTTTGCATCGGGTTCTAGCTTTTGAATGGGTTCTTGCTTTTGAGCGGGTTCTTGCTTTTGAGCCATGCTAGTAACTTCATGGGTTAGCTCTAAACATTTCCAAATATAATGTGAAGTAGAGCAAGAAGAAATGCAATCAAAAACATAACGATCTAACCCACAATGTAGAGCATTCATGGCTTTGCCATCAAGCTCGAAATTTGCAATGTCTACGGGGGTCCATTGAGATTCATCTTTACTAGAGAGAGTATAACCATGCATGACAATTCTAAAAATAGTATAGCTAATGCTTTTAAGAAATGTGGTCATGCGGGTTTTCCAAAAAGTATAATCGGCTCCATCAAAGAATGGAGCACGATCCAAAGAATGTCCTTCGGGGGATTGAGAGGAAGAAGCGGTAGAAGCCATCAAAAAAAATAGGATCTTTAATTTGAAACCGGTTAAGGAATTATTCAAATACGTCCCTTTGATACCAATTGTTGGGTCAGAACAAAACGGGAAATGATGGCAAGAGGGGGGGTGAATTGCCTTTTAAAAAATGATTAACAAATTAAAATCAAAGTTGAAATGCAGCGGAAATAAATAAGGCAAGACACAAAAAATTGATAACGGAGTTCGGCCTAAAACCCGGCCTACGTCTCCGCTCCCAACTCAACCGTTGAGAGATTCCTACCGCTTGCTTTTCAATGGTTTTAGCAAGAAACCCACTAGGCTTTGAGGTAGCACTAGGACCTATTACAGCTTGCTTTTTGTGGTTTAGCAAGAACCCACTTGCTTTCAATGGAATAGCAAGAACCCACTAGCCTTTTTAACGGGTGAAGGCTAGCTCACCGAAAACTCAAGCCTTTTAAAAGGAAAGGCTTGACTAACCTCTTCACACCTTAATGGTGGTGTGAGAACCAAAAGAAAGAGGGATGAAGAAAGAGTTTGGGGTTTGTAGGCACAAACCCAAATTTAAGCTCGAAATAAATAAAACAATGAAAAACCGTATTTGAGGAAGTCTTGGGCGCCTTTGATTGATTGGAGATGTTGAAGGCCGCTTCCAAGCTTCTTTGAAGGAGCTCCTTGGATGTGGAAGTTGTTGGAGCAAGGTGGGTTCCTTTGGAGGAAGTCGCCGGAGGTTGGCCAAATGATGAGAATTGTGTACGTTGGCTTCACAAGTGTTCCGCGGTGGTGTCCGGGGCTTCCTTGGCCTTTATTTATAGGCATGGAACCCATTGGGGGCCTTCGGAGCCATTGGAGAGGCTTAAAGAGCCGTTGGGAGCCAAGTGGGCCAGCCTGGTCAAACTGCAACGGCTAGTTTGACTGGCTCCACCGGCTGGCCGGTGCAGGGCCACCGGCTGGCCGGTGCCTTGGCAGAGGAGGAGAAATCTGATCCAGGCTCCACCAACTGACCGGTGCCAGAGCCACCGGCTGGCCGGTGGCAAGACAGTAGCTCACACTGTTTGATCTGGGTGCCACCGGCTGGCCGGTGACAGAGCCACCGGCTGACCGGTGGAACCTGGCAGTGGGCAATGCCTCTGCCAGGTCCACCGGCTGGCCGGTGCTATCACACCGGTTGGCCGATGGACTGAATTTCAGTCCACTTGAGATGCTTTCTTGGGCCATTCCTTTGGCAATCTCTTGCATATCATCCACAATACTTAAAAACAAGGTTAGACAAATAATAAGGTGATTGTGATCATGAAAATCAAACAACGAGGGGAACGAGATGTACAACAATTATTACATTAGATTCATGCATAATAATAGAAAATGTGTAATAATATGTTGTGTTTATATTCAATACAAAGAATATTAATGTAATCAAATTACAAACATTTGGTCCTAGGACACCAAATCCAACAGGAAGGCCCACCCATGGTAAAGGGGGAGTATTAAATGAAAAATATTTTTCCCCCCAGTGGTTAAGTCAGGTGTTACTCATTGGTTCTTATATCTTTCTCTTTAAGGGAAATGGGTGTGGATTGAGTCCCGCCAAACATGGATTTGAGATGGAATTATAATCACTTGTGCTCAGTGGGGGAATATGTACCTATCCCGAGTTAGTGGGCCCACTAGTGGTAAAAGAGCATGATTAAATTAAAATCATGGTTTTTATTTGGGGTGGAAAACGAGTGGTAAACACCCTATAATATTTCATTAGAAACCTAGGATAAAATCTAGGTTAAGAAGGATTTTTATAAAACTATAGCAGTAATATAGCACTGTAGTAGTGCATGTATTGTAGTGGTACTATAGAAAGTGGTATGGAAACATAATTATTCACATGATTTGGGATTTTGGGCCACATATTTGGAACTTCATTCCACTGGGCCTTCGGGATATCATGGGACTTCATGATATCATATACTATACAAGGAATTATACTAGATTTCCTCTAGATTAAGTGTATGTAGTGGTAGTTTGGTGATTCTAAACACAAGGAGTCCTTTGAGGGTTCAGTAGTGGTGTGACTAATCTATGGAAACATGGAATGGCTATATAGGGAACCCAAAAAGTTGATTTTGTAAATGGTGGAGCTACATATCTCACATGTAAGAGAAAATGTATAGCAGGCATACAGGAGGGGATATTGTTGTGTGGGTCTCTATAATGGGCCTTCTGGCCACATAATCTAGGTCTCTAGGACAATTAATATGGGGATGTTGGGTCATGTAAGGGTTCCATCTCCACCTAGTTAAAAGGAGGGTTTTTTACTGTCATAATAAAAAATATAAGTTCTTTAGTCCAAGGGCTCTCTAGGGATTGAGGGACTTATCTAAAAATCGATGTTGTAAAAAAAATCATTAACCCTAGAAAGGATATAATTCAAGTTATATAATTAAGTCAGTGGATTAGTTATTGAAAAAAGCACCTTAACATATCTCTTAATTTCTAAGTAAAAGCCATATCAAATTAACAATAATAACAATAATAATAATGATTTCATGATGCATGCCAAACACATGGATATTTAAATATCAATTCTTAAATACATAAATTAATATTTATTTAAATGATATTAAATAATATATCATTTCTTCTAAACCCTTAACTCAACCCATCAATCCTCCTCATAATTTATCGAAACTTGAATATTAAATATTTATTTCAATATATAAATTTCACTATATTATTAATTAATTAAATAAATAAATATTTTATTCACTAAACTAGAGAATAAATATTTATTTAATATTCAATTCACATATATATTCTTTTGAAAAACTGGTGATTGAATATATGTGATCAACATAACCCGAATAATTATTATTCCTTGGAACTTAAGAATATTATTTACTCTAATATTAAATTCCAAAATAATTCAACTAAGGTTCTAGATACACTTACTTTTTTACCTCTAGGTGTTATTCTTAGTGGAATTAGGCTAACTAGCCAAAATACAATATTTTTGTATAAAAACATACCATCACACCTATAGAGAAAGATTTTATTGTTTTAATAACAAAAAAACTCCTATGGATGCTCACTATGTAATGTAATCCCTTTGTCTTGATATTTCAACAAGAAAATTCCGTTACCTCTGTCATCAACCTATATGCTTAATATATCTTATATTGAATTTATTATAATGAATATGTCGATAAAAGACCATGTCCATGGACTTAATCAAATAATTCCATTTCAATCAAATGGACTACGACATCTATTCCCATTAACACAAATTGGAAAAATCATTTATTAACTTATTCATTAATTTATATCACCCCCAACGCACCCAATGTATCCTACCTCACTATGGGAATATATCAGTACGGTTTTCTTCATTACATCTAAGTGTGTGATTCATGAATTATATTAATAATAATATCATGTGTAAATACTAATACATATGTCTTTAAATATAAATATATGATAAAACATATAACATGTGGAATTCATTTAGGAGGGTTTGTTCTGACAACATCCACTCTTAGAGATTACCAAATACAAGCTTCTTGAGAAGCTTTATTAGTGTCTTATATGACTCCAACACTGATAATCTATATCATCTATGTCTAATCATATAGATTTAATCTATAAATTGAACAAAAATTTAAGAATATTATCATATCACTTTATGGTTATCATCATAGAGGGAAACTATTATGACCTTTTGATGACATTATCTCATAAATTTTATGTATAATAACACTCATCGTATGATAATATATTTATTAATATTCAAGAACATGAATATATTGTTAATAAAAAGTATAAAGTAGTTGGGTCTATGAAACCAAATCCAACAAACTCACAATTATATTAGAGCCGACTACTAATGTCTTTCTTTCCACTATCTCTCACATGATATGCATGATGCTATTGAGAAAATGAATTATTCAATTATCCTACCATGTTCTCCTCCATGAAAACTATGCTTACTGAAACCTCGCACTTTGAAAAAAAATCCCTCAAGATGTCATAATTTTAAAGTAAAATATTCATCTATTGTTGAAACTTTTGATCCCAGGTAAGGGCCAACACTATATTATTTTCACAATACAATGTGATAAGTTATTTACTATTAGGTGTCACATCAGGATCCTAGATGAAGTTACTTATAAAAACTACTTAGTTGTATCAATATACATATAATTTGATATAGAATATATGAAAACTTAATACTTTGTACTCTTCTAGCTCACAACTCCACCATTAGAATGTAAGATATATCCTGAATTCACTTTCAAATAATTCTGATCATTATGGAAACTAGAATTTGTATATATCCTAATTACTAGCTTCTTTTCTCCTCCATAATCAAATAAAATATCCTTAGTTCACCAAAAATACTTTAGGATAGTTTTTATTTCCACCCAATAGTATTCTATTAGGTATGACTGATATCTACCTACCATGATCAATGAATTGGAAATATAAATCCTAGTACAAATCATGAAATTTATAATAGAACATATCACAAAATTGTAAGGGGTTTTATACACATCACTCTCTCCTCTTAAGACTAAGGACACATTTTCTTAGAGAGATGAATACCATGTGACACTGGAAACAATCTACATTTAGATTATTCCTTACTAGATCTCTTTATTATATATTTAATATATGTACCCTACTTAGTCAATTTTTTCTATTAGATCTGTCACAAATGGACTTGACCCCTAGAATATAGGTTGCTTCCCTAATGTCATCCATATAGAAGCATTATTCAATCGTGTCTCACCT
Organism: Viscum album; assembly: GCA_963277665.1. Classification (NCBI taxonomy): domain Eukaryota; kingdom Viridiplantae; phylum Streptophyta; class Magnoliopsida; order Santalales; family Viscaceae; genus Viscum; species Viscum album. The sequence continues at coordinate 1,020,552,386 of OY728134.1, read as the reverse complement.
AGATGTAATACTAGTATCTCATTTCCAATTATTAATATGAAATAAATATATACTAATAAGAAAATTAACGCACTCCCATTAAACCCTTTTTTTATATAGGGAACATATTCATTTTTGATAAAACTAAATTCCCTTAAGGATTCATAAAAGTGAATATACCATGATCAATATGCTTAATTCAATACATAAGTGTATATTTAAAACATGCATACCTTATTTTATTCCTTTAGAGTTAAAAACCCTTTTAGTTATGCCATACAAGAAACTTACAACAGGTTCCCATTAAGGAAATTTATATTGATATCCATTTTTAAAATTTTAAAATCATTATAAGTTATTGTGGAAAGTATAATTCTGATGGATTTCAACATCGCAAATAGTGGAAAGGTTTGTTCATAGTCTATGACTTAACATTTCTTAAACCCCTTTTCAACCATCCTTTATTTTTTGGTACTAAATTTACCTTCAATTTTTGGTTTCTTATTTAATACCTATTTGTACCTAAAAATATTTACATCTACCAGAGGATCTATTAGGTTCGAGATTAGTTTTCGTACATGGAATCCATCTCAAAATTCATGGCCACTTTCCATATTGTAAAATTTGAGTTTTTTACTACTTAATTATAGTACTGAAGTTCATCATTAATAACTAATATTGTGTCAAAATCCTTTATGACTAGAAAATCATATCTCTCTAGTTTTACAACTTCTCTGTATATAGAAAAACTATTTATTTGGATCTTTGATATAGTTTTTTTATTATAATTTTTTATAATTATAAAAACTATTTTTATATAATTATAATTTTTTTAAGTCTTTTTCATTAATCCTTTATTCTCTTTAACATTATTTATAAATTCATCATATTCCTTATGTTTATTGTGAACCGATTTTGGTGAAAAATCCTCATTATATGATTTAGAATCTCATATATTGTGTAATCAGTAGTTTGTATGTCTTATATATTTTGGTTTATTATGGACTATCCTTGATTATTCATGATTATGTGAAAATTTTACCTCATGTGAACATCCAAACAAATGTGTTAATGATTTTATATATGATATAAGGATCTTCCTCCTATTATAGTTATCTTTTTTAAATAAGCTTTTGTTAGATATCAGGATCGTCTATGAGTTATCTTATGCTTTTGTGAGTGAGGTTCTATGTTTTTTTTCATATTCTTTCATGATTCATATTAATATTTACTAAGTGTGATTCTATGATATATCATTTTTTCCATGAGATATATTTTTCTTCCATGAGTAAGCTTTTTTATATATATATTATTCTTCCACGAATGAGATGGATCTTCTGTGAGTGTAGATTTTATTTCTAAAAAATCTTATTTAAGAATAAGTGAAGGTTATTTGAGAAGGGATTGAGCTCACATGAGAAGAAATGGTGCTTCTATAATGGAGCTTCTCTGAGGAGAAGTTTATATATTTCATGAATGATCTTCTGTGAAGTCTATGGTCTCTTATTTACTTCATTTTTTTCAAAACCTACTTTGTTTTATATAATATTTTATATTTTTAATTATTCTATGTTTATGTCATATATTTTCTATGGTTTAAATATTCCCTAAATACCAATTAATTATTTTGATCCTTTATAAATTGTTTTGGAAATAATTTATGATATATTTAAACTATATTAAATGTAATAATTTTTGTACTGATTTCTTGGAACTTAAACTACTTAAATTTTAAATTAATTAAATATGAATAGTTTTTTCCTCACACAATCTATGAAAAAGTTACCTAGTTATTTAATGTTTATTATTTGGACATTAAGTGTTTTATTAAATGTTATAATGTGTTTTATTATATAGAATGTTCATTTTTGAATATTATCATAGAGAACCCATGTTAACATGTTTTTCATATGCATTAAATGGAGATAAAACAATATCAAAAAACTTTAAATAAGTTCATTATAAAATAATGATAAAAGTGTGGCTATATTGGAGGATAAGTTTTATAAGTGTTATTCATGAAGAAAATATTTATATAAGATTTATACAAAACTAGTTTATAAAAAATATAAACATGAGAGATCATAACCCTAAACTACCGAGAACATAAGAATAGTATTGTTTGATTCATTTTTTGTAATTAAACACACTCCATTGGACTTAATTATTCAATACTCAATTTTTGTAATAATTGTTTATACCTCTACATTCACAAGTTTCATTGTAAAACTAGTTTTTTAATGCTTTAATTCCATCTACTTTTCTATGTTTAAGCATGAGTGGTTTATACCACCCCATTAAAAGGAATGTGTGTGTGGGTTTTGGATCCCATAAAAATTTAGTTTAGGTTAGTGCCTTGATGTTGAAAAGGGAAATAATTTCAGTTTGTTCCTCTAGGGGAAGAAGGCAATATTGTTCAAGTTGTAACTCTAAGTAGAAAAAGGTAGTTAAACCATGGGGTTAAGCCTACAGGGATTAGAATTGATTTTTAATTGTGTTGTGACTCTAGGTGTAAAAAAATGTGAATAAGTGATTCTATTTAGTGGGTGTCATCTCTCTCTACGATTGAGACTGATATAATTAAATTTAAAATTTTAAAAAAGGTAGTTCATCCCCCTACCCCCACCCTCTTTTTCATTCTATCATCACCTCTTTTTGGACCAACAATTATTATTAGATATTAACCCCCATCTTTGGGATATATTTTTTTTTGTGAAAACCAATTCCTAACTTAACACTCATGGTGGAAAGACATATTTAAGATATTTGGAACAAGTTCAAAAGATGAATATATTTCTCAAATTCCTCCTCATTTTTATTTAACAGACTATAGATATTAGCAATATAAAATGAAATCCTTCTTAAAATATTTTAGCATTGATCATTGGATAATTATAGTGAAACTATACAAACTTCTTGAAGTTGATCATGAATACTTACATGGTAATGATGTAGTGAAATTTGTGTTTAATTAAAATGTGATCAATATTTTTTATTTTTAAAATTAATAAGAATTTTTATAGTCATATTTTTGAATGGAAAACAATACATGAAATTCAGAAAATACTATAGGTTACTCATGTAGGTTTGGATAAGTTATTAAGAACTAAATTGGGTATGTTAATATCTAATTATCGTGAATTAAAAATGGGAGAAGAAGAAAACATTAACCAAAATTTTTATTGATTCACGAGTATTGTAAATCTCATGAGTGATATGGGTGAAATATTAAATAATTATACCATGGTTGAAAGACTTTTAATACCCCAAAAAATAAATAGCATGCTAAAAAGGTATCAATTTATAAAAGTAGGAATTTCAAAGAACATTCATTCAATGATCTCAATAAATCTTTATTTCAATATGAATTTGAATTGAAAAATATTTCTCATGAGGAAAATTAAAAAAATGCATTTCATTTAAATGAAAAATGTCTCTTACCAATTACTCTTCTGATTCTAAATTATTAAGACTAAAAGATACCATGTTATATAGTTTTCCAAAGGAATAATAAATAAGGGTTACTCAAGAAGTAATAAAAATTTACCCTTAAATAATGAAATAAAAAAAGATAATGATGATGATGAAGTTATATACTATCACTGAAAACAAAGAGGGAACATCAATCCTAATTGCCCAAGAATCATGAATTAATAGTGAAAGAGAGAATAATATAAAAAATGAAAGGAAAGAAATGGAATTTGGTTAGTGTGATACTTTAGACTAATATTATAGTGATGAATTAGGTTCACGAAAAAGTCATAAAACCAATGTTTAATTGATTAATTGAAATAAGTAAGTGAATTTTATTATTCATATTATTTTGAATCTGATTTTCATTCTACTAAAGAATAGTTGTATGAATAAATTGATAGCATCAATCATAAAGTTATAAATATTACTAGATTATTCATGAATGTTAAAATAAAACATAAGGCTGTTATTTTTAAATATGAAAAACTAAAAAATAATCCTTCAAGATCAAATGATAAATTATATAAAAATATAGAAAGTATTCAACTTTATAATTTTAAACTAAAATTTATCAAAGTAAATGTGAAAAAGATCAAAGAATTAAATTTAAATTTGTTTTGAAAGAGAATAATATTATTATAAATGAAATTGAAAGATTGAAATATGAGTTTTACACATTTATTCAAGGTAGATAAAGTTATGATAAAATAATGAGTTTTAATAGAATGAAAAAATAATAAAAATCATCTTGGATATAATATTATTTTTCTGATATGTATAGAACCTTTTTTATTAAAGGATCTAGAGGAAATGTTTCAAGTGTTACATTCTTTAGAAGTCACATGAATTTTCATTATGAAAATTAAGGTTCCTTAAGATTTCCACAGTCACTTGGTCATACTATGGATTTTATCTATAAATCATTTTCTTCTATATTTCCTATGAATAAATGCTTTAAATCATTTTTGGCACCCACAAATTTTTATTTCACCTAATTAGACCCAAGTTTTCAAATGTACTAAAATGATCTCAAATTTATCTTTTACAAAATGTTACTTGTAATTATAAATAAGGGAAATTGGTATATTTATATTGGATGATCGAGACACATAACCGGTGATGTTTCAAACTTTCTGTCATTCAATATACATGATAGAGGTAATGTTACTTTTGATGATAACTTAAAAGGAAGGTTAAAAGGTTTTGGAGAAGACATAATTTCAAATTATTTTTTTTATTTCTAAATTATTACTTGTTAAATTTTTAAAATATAATTTAATAAGGTTATCACAATTATGTGATGATGGTTTTTTTTAATTCAAAAATTATAAGTACATTTTATTTAATGAAAATTTTTCTTATTTTATGTGAATAAGAAATACAAAATTTATCCCATTAATTTATTTGAAGTAAATAATTAAAATAATAAATTTATAAATTTTGTATAATCTAATAAAATTTTGTTTCATAGCAGGTTGGGACATGCTAATTTTAAGATACTGTACAAAATATCCATAAACAAAATAGATTTTTTAGTTTCCTAAACATAAGGAATAAACCACTCATGTATCTGATTAATGTGTGAAAGTTAAACATTATAAAAGCATTTTCAAGTCAATTAGAGAGGTGTGTACCTCACGAACTATTATTATTCATTTGGATTTTTTTGTTCATTTAAAAACTACTGGTTTGGGTGGAAATAAATAATATTTTTTATTTTTGATAAATTTAGTGGATATACATGGGTTTATTTTATTAATTTTAGATCTGGAACTTTATTTAAGTCTATCATATATTTTAATTTAGTTCAAAATGATAATGTAAATATAATTAATTAAATTATAAGTGATCACAGTGTTGATTTCTAGAATCCATAATTTATTCATTTTTGTAAAGAAAATGGGTATTTTCATAATTTTTCAAAAACTATAAAACTATAGAAAATTGGTTTTGTGGAAAGGAAATATAGATCACTTAAAGAAATGTCAAGAACCACATAAAATGAGTTTAATTTACAAAAGTATTTTTGGGTAGAGGATGTAAATTCAACTTTCTGTGTATCTAATAAAATTAACTTAAGGCTTCAATTGAGAAAGACAATTTATAAACTTTAGAAGGGCAGGAAACCAAAAATTGGATATTTTAGATATTTGGGGTGTAAGGTATTCATTATTAATATTAAGGATTCCTTGGATAGATTTGATGTAGAATTTGATGAAGGTGTATTCTTAGGTTATTCAAATAATAGTAAAGTATATATAGTCTATAAAAAATGAGATTGGTTTTTGAAGAATCTATTCATGTTATGTTTAATGAAAATTTTTTAAATGATAAATCAATTACTGATGGTTATATTGAATAAAATATTAGATAATTTAATTTCAATGTAGTTTGGCTCGATGAACATAATGAATCTATTTAGGGGGATCATGAACATTTACTCTCTCGACATGAACTGAGGAGTTGGATAACTCCTAAATATCATCTTATAGAATATTTCATTGGAGTTTTTTGATCCAAATATTAAATCTAAGAGATACCCTATGAACTTTTATGCCTATAATGATTTCATTTATGATTTTTTCCCCAATAATATTGATGATGATTTAAATGAATCAAACTAGATTATATAAATGTATGGATAGTTGAATTTGTTTGATGGAAACAAGGTATAGACTTTAGTTGAACCATCAAAGGATAAAAATATCATTTTAAAAAATTTATCTTTAGAAATAAATTATATGAATCCAATAAAATAATTATAAATAGGGAAATATTAGTATCTCAAGGGTATAATCAATAAGTGGGAATAAATTTTGAATAGTCATTTTCTCTAGTTTCTATATTAGTGTCTATAATAATTATATTGTAATATACATCTCATTTTAGAATTAAACTTTTACAAAAGGATGTCAAAAGTGTATTTTTAAATGGATTTATTTTTGAAAATGTAATTGGAATATCACCCTAGGTTTTGAAAATAAATCAAAACCCAATCATGTTTTGAAGCTTTCAAAATATATTTATGTTTTAAAAAAATTTATTAGTTCTCCATATGAGAGATTATCTTATATTTTTTAGAACAATATTTTTGAAAAGGGAAAGGTTAATCCAACTTTGTTTATAAAACTGAATTCAAATGATATTTTAATTGTTCAAATTTTTATTGATGGTCATATTTTGGGATCTTCAAATGAAAATATTAGTATGGAATTTTTCAAGTTTGATGTCTTCTGAATTTGATATGAATGTGATGGGAGAGTTAAAATTCTTTCTTAGGCTTCAAGAATTTTAAAGAAATAATGTTATAATTATCAAACAATCTAAATATTCTAAATAATTTGTTTAAAAAGTAATATTATTTTCAATTGAATGTATGATTACACCCATGAGAACTTAGTGTAAAATACATCTTGATACCGCTAGAAAATATGTTAATGTTAAATATTATAGAGGTATGATTGGTAGTTAATTATATTTAACTACATTAATTTTAAATTTATTTTTTTTAGTTTCTATGTGTGTTATATTTAAAATTGAACCTAAAGAAATTCACTTAAAAATTTTCCAAAGGATTATTAGATATTTAAAAGTATTTAGGAATATTATTTTATTTTATCCTTCTAACAATTCATTTGATCAAATAAGCTATCCTAATTCAGATTTTTCTAGATAAAAAATTGATTAAAAAATAACCTCAAGTATGTGTCATTTTCTTGGTAAATGTTTAGGTTCAAGAGGTTCAAAGAAAAAATTGTTTCTCTTTCTACTACTAAATCTGAGTAAATTATTTCTTCTTCTTTCTATTCATAGTCACTAAAGATTAAAAAAAACTTGTTAATTTTAGTTTTAATTTTGAAAAGTTTCTTATGTTTTGTGATCATAATTATTTCATTTCTATCTCTAAAATCCCCTTATAACACTCTAAAATAAAGAACATTGATGTTAGTTTTCTATTTCTCAAAGATAATGTTCAAAAAGAAAATATTAATATAGAATTTATATCTACATAAAATAAAATTGTTTTCATCTTCACTATTCCCCTAAACCTAGATAAATTTGATAAAATAAAATTTTAACTTGTAATGATGGAAATTTAATCATCTTATACATATTTATTGGGAGTTTGAATCAAATTCTGAGCTAAAATTTTTTCTTTTGTTCCATCTATCCAATGTGAATATTGTATATATTTTACAGCTCAACAGAATGTTCTTAATTAGTTATTTGTTTTTTAATTCATTACATAGAATTGTGATTATTTCATTGAATATATTGACATGTTTTATGGCTCATTGAAGTTTCTAAAACTATTTTATTAAAGGTATATTTTTAATTTTCTCAAATTTTTCATTGGTAGACTATTTAGGGGGAGCATAAACATATAATGTAGAAATTTAAATTTGGTGTATTTTTATCAATTTCAAAAAGGGGGAGAAATTATGGATCTTATTTTGAAATTATCCCAAAGGGGGTGATGTCAAATTAGCTCTTTGATCCTATTTGTTTATTATTATTTTTTATTATAAAAAATATACTTTTTATATAATTGTAATTTAGCACAAATTTTATCTTCAATCCTTTATTCCCTCTAACATTAGTTATAAAGTATTTATATTGCTTATATCTATTTTGAACTTATTTTAGATAAAAAATCATCACTATATGAGTTGGTATCTCATATACTATGAAATATATAGTTTTTCTATCTTTAATTTTTTAGTTATATATGTAGTTTCCATGATTATTCAAGATTCTATGAGAATTTTATCTCTTGGGAATATCCTACCACATATTTTAAAGATCTTCCAAATGATATAAGGATCTTCCACATGATATAGTTATCTTATGTGAGTAATTCTTCATGATATATCATATTCTTATGTGATTTTTATTAAGCTTTATTTAGTGATCTTCCATGAGTTATAATGATCTTATATGAGTTATCTAAAGATTTTGTGAGTGAGATTCCATGAGTTGTCATGTTATTCCATGATTTATATTGTTCTTTCATGATTAAGCTTCTATGGGATATATTATTCTAACATGAATTATATGGGTCTTCCATGAGTGTATATTTTTCTTCTGTAATAAGTAATAAATCTTTCATGAGAATATTTTGAGCTTCCATGAGAAGAAATGGTGCTTCTATAATAGAGATTCTATGAGGATAAGTCCAGATCTTCTATGAATGATCTTTCATGAAGTCCATAGTATCTTTTTTACATTATTTTTTTGTTCAAAACATTCTCTACTTTTCATAATATTTTATATTTGGAATTACTACATGTTTAGTTCACATATTTTTCTTAGATTAATTATTCCTTAAATACTTATTAATTATTTCAATCCAATATAAATTTATTTGTAAGTATTTTATGTTATATTCAAACTAAATTAAATATAATCATCCATGCAGTTCTTTCTTCGAACTTGAACATTTAAATTTCAATTTTATTAAATATGAAGATTTTTTCCCTTGCACATTATATGGGAATGTTCCCAAGTTATTTAATGTTAATAATTTTACATATTAAGTATTGTATTAAATGTAAAAATGTTTTTTGTTTTGTATCCTCTTCATTTTTATAGATTATTATATAGAGCTAGTGTGAACATGTTTTCCATACACATTAAAAAGAGATAAAGAAATATTAAACAGTTATATAGTAATTTGATATCAAATAATGATTAAAGTGTGGATTCGTTGGAGAAGAAGTTTTACAGTGGCTATGTATGAAGAAACTCTTTATATAATAGTTATATAGAACTAGTTCATAAAAAATAATAACATGAGAGATCAAATGCTGAAATTTTTAAAACACAAGAATTGTAATATTTGATTCATTTTTGAAACTACAACACACTCTAATGGACTTCATCATCCAACATCATTTACTAGGGTGATATTTCTTTTTAGACATTAAAACACTTCATTTTCATACCGGTTTGATGGTTTTATAATTATTTCTATATGTTTTATGTGCTTAAGTGTGAGTGGGTTATACCACCCCTTCAAAAGTTGTGGGGTTTGTGACCCCCCTCAAAATTCATTCTAGGTTTTTACCTCTAGATTGAAAAACACTTAACTATTTGGTTTATGCCTCCTAGGGAAAAAGAAATGATTTTTTAGGTTGTTCCTCTAGGAAGAAAAAGGATGTTAGACTTGTAATTATGACTCTAGGGATAAAAAGTCATTGTAATTATGTTGTGACCCCAAGTTCCAAAAATTCAGTGTCAAAGATTCCATTTTTTTAGTGGATTCCATCTCTCTCTATGTTTGATAGGGGTGAACAGTAGATTTAGTATTACTTTGATCTAAAAAACTCTTAGATTTTCTCATGTTCTTTCTATTTTTTTATTTCTATGGAACTAATTATTTATATATGATATACATTACTTTAAAAAAATTGAAATTTCCATTTCACCCCCTCTAGACCATTATTTTATTTCCTCTTCAAGTTCCAATAATAACCTATTCCATTGGGCCTTATGGAATTTTTTCATGTGCCAAATTATGTGTACATTGAGCATCAAACTTATTAAATTCATTCTTATTACCACTAATAATTTTGAAGATGTTGATTGATCTAGGAATAGTAGAAGCTCTTATTGGGGATGAACCTAACTCAATAATTATTTGGTTTGATTTATCATTCTCAATTGTACAATATGTAATCTTCATTACCAATGAAATTTTTTCAAATAACATTAATAAATAAGGTCTCTAGAACCATGAGAGGATCTTTTTCACATTAAATTTATAATTAATTTAAATATATTGGAATAAATTATACATCATCTTGAGATCTTTAGTTGTGAAGTTATTGATAATATAAATCCCTTTTTAGTTAATTGTGTTTTCTCTTATAGGATCCAAGTGTATAATCCCTCTAGTGGTGATCTATGCATGCTCCTATGATCTTCAAACAAAGCCTATGGATTTTTAGGTGCTAATATAGTAGATCAATCATCTTGCAGTGTTTATCTTGATCACTAAACAAATTTCTTCAGTCTTGAAGAATCGTCTTTGCACACTCATTCATGATATGATGGAGGTGGAAGGGTAATCTATATATCATTCTTCAGTCTTGAGAGAGATCTCAAGATTTAATTATGTGAAATGATTCTATATTTCAATAAATATTTATACAATATATATGATAATTTATTTATAGTGTTACTTAAGGGTTAAAATATTACTTAATTACACAATGACCCTTTAATAATACATTAAACCTTATATGACCCCATTCCATGCAATATCATCATTATTATTATTTTCTCATGGCGTGAACTATCTCGAGTAATGATAAATATTATTTTACCATATTGAAAATTAATATTTATCCCAAGACACAAACTTGGTAATCTTTTCCTCCTCGACATTAATTAAATACCAAAATAAATATTTATTCATTCTATAAATAAATATTATATATCTTAGTAATTTAATATTTACCTTGTGAAAAAATATTTATTTTTTTATACAATCAATAAATACTAAAGAAAATTATCCATTAGACTTGAGAATAATTTTTATCCCACTAAATGAATTAAAATATAATTTAATTGAGATCAAGTGAAACACTTAGTGTGGGACCCTCAAGGCTTATTTGTAATTTTTTGATATTTATGAAAAAATAACATTATGTTTGAGAGCGTATATGACACACAACAGTGAGATTTGTAACGACTTAAGAATTCTACCGATGAAATTTTCCCTTCATATAATTATGTTCTAAATCATATAAAATAACTTATAGAACAGAATACAAACCTTTTAAATGAGTAATAAGTGAAATAAAATGTATTTCTAGAAGTTAAGGAACTTATACCAATGGAATAGTAACTTGAGATTTGGAATAGTAATGTGAACCTTATAAATACCAAATCGGCTAATAGAATAGTCACCTCACTTATAAAAGTATGAATAAAATTTAGGTATCTTATGAATGAAAACATGATGCACTTATTTTATAGAATAAGTAAATAAATGTTTTAAAAATGGAAAATTAAGTGTTGGTATTTTTTTAAGCCATAAATATTTAATTAAAATTTTATAATTAATTTAATAATTTAAAGGAGATTTTATTTTCAAAAAATTTATTCCTAAATTAATATTTTTTTCTTATGATTATAAGATAATTTTATGTTTCCTTAATTAAATTTTTGAAGTTTCATAAAATCAGTAATAATTTTTAAATTGGTATTTTCTGAATAAATGATGATTTTCATTAAAAATTAAATTCCTCATATTTAAAAAATTATTTTCATAAAATGGAGTTCATTTTTGAATTCTAAATGTCAAAAAATAGTTAGGGTGAATTTTTCATATTTTTATAAAATTGTTGAATTTTTTGTGAATAGTGAAATACGACAATTTACGATATTTACTAAATACTTGAATTATGTATTCATGGATGATATATGGATTATTTAAGCCCATAATATCTAAAAATACTTCATTATCTTAATATATTTAGTGATAATTCTCAAACTATTCATAGTCTTGAACCAAAATAAAAAACTAATGTATAAAATAAGGAGAAAACACCCCTCTCTTCCACTATAAATACCACCCCTCACCACCTCTTCTCCTCACACATTTAAAGATTTTTACCTTGTCCAAATTCTATCTAATCCACTTACCAAGCCTCTCCCCCACGTTCAGGAAGTTCTGGTCTCAAAAAAGACCAAAATCAATTTCCCTATGGAGGTTCTCAAGGAGAGGAATTCATGGGGTAAAATCCTCTTTCTTTTTCTTTTAATTTCTATTTGAATTTATTTTCATTCTTATTCTCTCCTCAGCTACTATGTCCAATAATGAATTATAACTCCAGTATATTATATATAATTTAATTTTATTATATTAATGTAAAATCCACCATCAAGCCTCTTCTCATCTTACTTCAATTCTAAAAATGAAAATGTCGTCTATAAGGTGATAATTTATCACCTTCAAGGATGAAAATTTTTCATTTTACTTTATCGCCTACAAATATGGTCTTAAAAACATTATAATGGTTGAAAAATATTGTAAAATTTATTTTATAAACTTTTTTATGTTCTGTAATTAACATATACACATAATATTAAATAATAAGTAAAAACAAGTTTGTTGTGAGCCAAAACTGCCCAAAATAATCCAAATGATTACCACTAATGTCTTATCTAATGATCCATCCTAACCCAAAATAACCATTTGACATATATAACCAATTAATATTCTAGATGTTAATTAATGAAATATAAATTAAATTCTATATATCTATTCCCATTTTACATGAGCTTCCATACTCTTATACAAGAAAACTAGTCATGAAAACCAAGAAAACGAACACTTCTGAACGATGAAATTGAACACTATAACTCATAAAAAAGTCCATAAATGAACCTAATTAAATTATAATAAATAAAATAAATGTATGAAATATTATTAATTATTTAATTAATGGATTTAATTTTATTATATAGTACATTAAGATCAAGTCCATAACACTTTCAGACATAAGGTAGGGGATTCTTTCTGAACCTCCATTTTTCCTTCGGGTTACGCTTACTCTCTCATTACCCTAATTTAATTCTTCTTTATTGTTATGTACATACTCTATATTATTTTTATATGACCCAAACTTATGTATCTATATCATATCATCCTTATTTTATGGGGAAATACATGTTTTGTAAGATCCCATTTTTAACTCATCCTGATGAGTGAGCCCAATTAAAGGGAACTTCTCAAAATTCTTACTCATTTTCAAGTACCTTACATAATATAATTTAAACCCACATTATTATTCTAAAATCAATAATTTTATCATGAAAATAAATCTTGTTTCATTTCTATTTTTATAAAATAGTATTCCTTTTTCTCTTTAAATACTCTTTAACATTTCTCCTTAAACCACATTAAAATGTTTTAATTCTAAAGTGTCTTAAAAACTCTTTTTAGATTTTTTCACTTAATTTATACATCACCTATCATGATCCATTCATATTTTACCTTTTTAATGGCCATGTATTATTTATATCCATTCATTCATGGAAACCATTATGATATTCCCTTTTGTTATGCCTCTTTACAAGATTATGATACTCAATTCTTCCTTGGGTAACCCTTATGTTTTTGTTTGATTCCGTATGTATGATTATTCAGGTGGAAAAAATATTCATGAAAATGTTATGGTGGGTGAATCTATATATATATAATTCATTGGTTAATGTTTAGTCTCATGAGAGGTTATGTTGGGACAGGGAGTGAACCTAATTCCTTTATGGGACTTTGTCCACCATATCTTGGCAGTTAGCCTTGACTCATGTTTAAGTCATATTATATGTTGTTTACACATTCCTATTATGTCAGGGATATATGTTTCCATGTTATACATATTATTATTTCTTATTTTTATTCATGTTACATGCCTTTTATGTCATTATGTTATGTCTTATAACCCATGTACTATGTTTATTCCTATTCTTATTCCCTTACTCTACTTTTAGCTCATCCGTTTTGTTCATATATTCCCCATATTAACCTATTAAGATATAAGTGATCAAAGGTATATAGGATATCATTATGAATATTAAAAAAATATTTTTTTTATTTTGGTTTCATGATATTTAATTATGTAGCTAATATTCCAAAGACACTAGACTTTACAACCCTTAGTTGTATTTGATGGTTAATTATTCTTAAAACCATGTAATAATATGTGTTAAAAGCTAGGTCCTCTATAGTTTCTATCAGAGCCGAGTCTATTAGGAATAGATCACATTAGTAAAAACCCTAGGGATAATTCTATCTCCATGAATACCCTAGATTTAAACTTAGGGTATCATAAGTTAGGATATGATTTCCATTTACAAGTTTATCCTTCTATGTTCAGCATTTTCTTTTTATATGATTATTAGATAAGTATTCAATCCCCCCTAATTGTACTTTTTTTTCTTAGTTAATGGTTGGAAATTGGAGAACCCATGACAATAATCATTATGATAGAAAATGTGGTGATTTCCCTAATGATATACCAAATATGACAGGAACTGATGCTCAAAACATTATGAAAGTTCTTTCTCAACTAAATATAGTTACAAATAATAACTTAAATCATGTGGAACACCCTCATTATCCTAATAAAGATAAATTTGTGGTTGAATCCTTTATGTAAAAAAGGCCACCCATGTTTAGTGGATATTCTGATCCCCTCCTCATAGAACAATGGATTAACTCCATTGAGAAGGTATTATCTATCATCCAATGCTTAGAATAAGAGAAATTTATATTTGTAGTTTATCATTTTTATGGGGAACCTTATCAGTTGTGTACACTGATTAAGAAAAAAAGTCCAAGGAGGAAATTTCTTCCATGAAATGGGAAGATTTCAAGAAAATATTTCCCCTGAACCTTCCATCTTAAGATGGAAAGGGAGTTCCTCATACTAAAGAAAAAGTAATATGATTCTATCAGAGCCTATGAGTAAAACTTCATAAGGATTGAACGATACACCTTTGGATTTTTCATGAACAACAAAATAAAGGTGGATATATTCTTTAACGGACAAAATTTGAGTCTATGAAAACTTTTTGTGATTCAATACTTCGATAGTAATGAAAAGATTGTTAATTTTTTTCTTAAGGCTGAAATAAATATTAGAGACTCGCAATGGCCTCATGGGCCTGGTGAAAAAAGATGAAAATGTAGTTTTAATGGGTAGATCAACAGATAAATCCCATTATGGAAAGAATACCCAACATCCCACTTGTCAAAAGTGTGGGAAGAAACATCCTAGATACTACTTAAAGGGAATAAATAGATGCTTAAAATGTAGAATAGAATGGAATATGGATAATATCTGCCTAAGGGATATGAATAATCCCCCTAATATGGAAGAAGAAAGGAAGGTTCACATCCACACTCATCTTATAATGCAGTGTTTTAACTGAAATTAACATGGTCACTATGTGATCTATTGCCCAAATCCAAGGTTTTTTGGATGTAATAAACAAAAAAACTCCAAGGAAGCAAGGAAGATAATTTCCTATCACTACTACTGAGGTGGAACCAAAAATGATATGGTGATAGGTATTTTGGTGATTCATTCAAGAATAGAAAAAGTACTATTTGATTCTGGTTCTATGTATTCTTTCATATCTTAAAAGTTTAGAATAACTATTCAAACACCACCTCAAAATATGGGGGATTATTTATCTATGAGAATAGAAAATGGGTAAATTATTGCATCCAAAGTTTATAACTTCTCTATAATTTATGAATTTTGACTAAACCTCTAAAAAAATATTGTCTTACTTCTGTTGGTGGAGATCGATGCTATATTGGGCATAGATTGGCTATTTTTTTATCAATCCAACATCAAATATATGGAAAGGTAGATCACTCTTCACATCCCGAAGCATCCTATAATTCTATATTAGTGTAAGGATGGGGATTAATATCCTTTAGAATCATTATCTCAAGTGTGAATATTATTGCTTTATTAGAAATCATATCTAACTCAAATGATTGAGACAAAGGAGAGAATCATGCATGAATATATGCCCATCATGAGGGATTACACTGACGTATTCCCTAAAGAATTTTTAGTATTCCTCTGGATCAAGAGGATGAGTTCTAAATTGAACTTATTATGGGATCTTTACCTATATCAAAAAAAACTTATAGAATGGCCATCATTGAGCTAGAAAAACTGAAGAGGCGGGTACAGAAGAATCTGGAAAATGGTTTTATATTCTTGAGTTCTCCACTATGGCATACACTAGTCCTCTTCATCAAGAAGAAGGATGGATCAATGCACATCTGCATTGATTATTGCGAACTCAATAAAATCATGATAAATAATAAGTATTTACTACCATGGATAGATGACTTGTTTGATCAGCTACGTGGGGACAATTATTTCTATAAGGTGGACCTTTGGTATGGATATCACCAATTAAAGGTCAGGAAGGAAGATATTAACAACACTACCTTTAGAATGAGGTGTGGACACTATGAGTTCATAGTGATCCCCTAAGGACTCACTAATGCTCCACCAATTTTCATAGATTAAAGGAATATAGTGTTTAGAGATTACCTCAGAAAATTTTTGGAAGTCTTTATTGATGATGTTATGATATAATCCAATAGAAATGAGGAACATAAAATAGAATTTGAATATTGTGTTAAATAATTTTTGAAGGAAGAAAATCTATGAAAATTATAGTAAATGTGAGATCTACATGGAGGAAGTATCATTCTCGGGGCATGTAATCACTAGTAAAGGGATATCTAGAAATTAAAGAGTGTCCCTCACCAATATCTGTAATGGATATCCATATTTTTGTTAGTCTAGTTGGGTACCACTAATGATTCTTGAGGGACTTCTCATGATTTTCAAACCCGCTAACCAAGATGGCTCAGAAAGGAGTGAAGTTTGTCTAGACTTATGAATGTGAATAATACTTCAAAGAGTTGAAAAGGAGGCTTATCACTCCACTAGTTCTCACACTAATGACAAGTGGGGAACTCTTTATAGTGTAGAGTGATTATTTAAAGAAGGGATTAGGTTGTGTACTAATGAAAAATGATAAATTGATAGTCTAAACCTCAAGGAAGTTGTAAATTCATGAGAAAAAATATCCCATGCATGATCTGGACTTCGTAGGTGAGATATTCACATTAAAAATCTAGTGGCATTATCTCGATGGGGGGAAGCGTGAGATATATACTGATCAAAAGAGTATAAAATATATATTTACACAGAATAAGATTAATATAAACAGTGAATATGGTTAGATCTCATCAAGTTTTATGACTTCTCCACCCACTACCATACTGGTAAGGAAAATATGGTGGTGAATTCTCTAAGTATAAAGGATATAGAATATTTATCAATGATGATAATTGAGAAAGATACATCTTCTTAAACCTAAAAAGGATGGACATGGGAATTATTAAGGAATTAAAATCCTAAATCATTCCTCAAATGATTGTTCAACCATACCTTATGGATAAAATAGAGGATGCTTAAAGAAATGATGTGGAGATTCATAAAAAGTAAAAGCTGATAGAAATGGGAAATCTTAGAGTTTCAAATGGATGAGGATGGAGTCTTGAGATTTGGGTCTTGACTATGCATACCATATAATCTGTATATAAAGAAATAGATTATAAATTATTCACAAAGCTCAACCTTCTCTATTCACCTAAGAAGCACAAAGACGTGTTGAGATCTATAAGAGCACTATTAGTGGAACAATATAAATAAATAGATTGTTGAATATATATAAAAGTTCCTGGTATGTCCATACATGAAGGATGAAAGGAAAAAAGTCTAAAGGGATGTTGATAACATTACCCAAACCAATATGGAAATGGTAAAACATCACCATGGACTTTGTCACTAGACTTCCCAATACATCTAGATGAAACAATGCTATGTGGGTTTTTTGGATAATCTCACAAAGATAAGTCACTGTATCAAAATTATAGAAGACTTCCCACTAGAGTAACTTGCATAAATATACATCATAGAAGTGCTAAGGATGCAAGTATTTCCACTTTTGATTGTATCTGATCGAGATTAGAGATTTATCTAAGTTTTGGAAAAGTATTAAATATGTTCTAAACATTGATATAAACTTAAGTACAGATTATCATCCTCAAACTGATGGAAATTATGAAAGGACTATTCAGATACTAGAAGACATATTGATAGCAGGTTCTATGGGCTTTAAGGAAGGATGGGACCAACATCTACCTTTGGTTGATTTCTCCTGCAACAATAGTTTCCACTTAAGTGTCCAATTGGCTTCATATGAATCCCTTTATGGGAAAATAATTAGAACACCAGAATGCTGGGATGAATTCAATGAATGTAAGATGCTAGGACCTAAAATGGTTGATGAAATGGTAGAAAATATGGACACCATTAAGCAACATATCAAGGAATCCCAAACTCTACATAAGAGAAACATAGACAATCATATAAGGGGATAAGAGTTTAATGTTGGAGACATGGTATTCCTCTATATATCTTCATGGAAGAGGATCAGGAGGTTTGGCAACAAATTAAATATATGTTACAGGTACATTATCCCCTTATATATTCTTGATCATGTCGGAGTCAAGGCCTATCGACAAGCACTTCCACCTACCTTATCTGAAGTACATGATGTATTCCATGTATCCATCTTGAAAAAGTATATAATGGATCCATCACATGTACTGAATTTAGAGATGGTATAGTTAAAAAATGATATCCCTTATGATGAGCAACCAGTGAGGATCTTGGATCGTAGAGCTAAAGTTATACACAATAAGACTACTCTCCTGGTCAAATTATTATAGAGGAACCATGAGTACAAAGAGGAAACATGGGAACCAGAGGTAGAAATGAAGGAAAATTACCCTCACATTTTTCCCCTTTGTAAAATGAAATTTCAAGGGTGAAATTTAATAAGGGGGGAAGAATGTAACGACAAAATAATTCTATCAATGAAATTTTACCTTCTTATAATTATGTTATAAATAAAATAAAATAACTTATATAAAACAATAAAAACCTTTCAAATGAAGAATTAGTGATATAAAATGTATTTCTAGAAGTTAAGTAACTTATTCTAATGGAATAGTAACTTGACCTTTGGAATAGTAATGTGAACCTTATAAATACTAAATTGGAAAAAAGAATAGTAACCTCATATATAAAATTATAAATCAAATTTAGGTATCTTATGAAGGAAATATGATGTGTTTATTTCATTTCATAAGTAAATAAATTTTTTAAAAATGAAAAATTAAGTGTTGGTATTTTTTAAGTCGTAAATATTTAATTATATTTTTAGGATTAATTTAATAATTTAAAATAAATTTTATTTTCAAAAAATTTATTCTTAAATTAATATTTTTTTGTCTTATGATTATAACATAATTTTATGATACTTTGATTAGTTTTTCAAAGTGTCATAAAATCAGTTATAATTTTAAAATTGGTATTTTTTGAATAAATGATGATTTTATTTAAAAATTAAATTTATCTTATTTATAAACTTATTTTCCTAAAATGGAGTTCAATTTTGAAATCTAAATGTTGAAAAAAAAATTGGTTAATTTTTGGGATTTCTCTAAAATAGTTTAATTTTTTTTGAATAGTGAAATACGACAATTTACAATATTATCTAAATACTTGAATTATGGAGTCATGGATGATGTGTAGATGATATAATCCCATTATCTCGAACCATAATTCATTATTTTATTATATTTAGTTATAATTCTAAAACTATTAATAGTCTTAAGTCAAAATAATAAACTAATGAATAAAATAATGAGAAAACACACATCTCCTCCACTATAAATACCACCCCTCATCGCATCTTCTCCTCACACATTTCATGATTTGAGCCTTATCCAAATTCTGAAAAATACACTTAAAAATCCTCTCTCCCATTTCCATTAGGTTATAGTCTCAAAAAATTACCAAAACCAATTACCATAAAGAGTTTCTCAAGGAGGATAATTCAAGAGGTAAAATCCTCTTTCTTTTTCTTTTAATATCTTTTTGAATTTGTTTTCTTTATTATTTTCACATCACCTCCTCTATCCAAACATGAATTATAACTAAATTATATTATATATACTATAATTTTATTATGTTAATTTAAAATCCCCCATCAAGTCTCTTTTCCTCTTACTTTTATTCTAAAAATGAAAATGTCGTTCGTAAGGTGTTAATTTATCACCTTTAAGGACAAAATTTTTTCATTTTCCTTTACCGCCTTCAAATATGGAATTAAAACCATTATAATGGTTGAAAAATATTTTAAAATTTATTTACAACCTTTTTTATGTTCTGAAACTTACATATAGGCATAATATTAAATAATAATAATAACAAGTTTGTTGTGAGCGAAAACCACCCAAAATAATCTGAACGACTATCACTAACGTCTTATCTAGTGATTCATCCTCACCCCAAATAACCAAATGGCTTATATAAAAATTTAATATTCTGTATTTTCATTAATAACATATAAATTCAATTCTATATATTTGTTCCCATTTTATATGAACTTCTATACTCTTATACAAGTGAACCGATCAGAAAACCAAGAAAACGAACACTCCCAAACGATGAAATTGAACACTATAACTCATCAAAAATGCCATAAATGAACTTTATAAAATTATAATAAATAAAATATATGTATAAAATATTTTTAATTAATTAATTCATGGATTTAAATTTATCATTCAAGACATTAATATCAATTGTAGAACACTTTCGTACATATGGTAAGGGATTCTTTCTGAACCTCCATTTTTCCTTCCGGTTATGCTTACTCTCTCTTTTACCCAATTTAATTACCATTTATTTTTAATTATATATTCTATATTATATTTATATTCCCAAAAATCATGTATACAAATCATATCATCCTTATTTTATGGGAAAACTCATGTTTTGTAAGATTTTATTTTCAATTCCTCCCGATGAGCGAGCCCGATTAAATGGAACTTCTCAAACTTCTTACTCATTTTCAAGTACCTTACATAATATATTTTAATACCACATTATTCTTATAAAATAAATAATTTTATAATGAAAATATATCTTGGTTCATTCCTGGATTTATAAAAGATTATTCATTTTCCGCTTTAAATGCTCTTTAACATTTTTCTTTAAACTGCATTAAAATGTTTTATTTCTAAAGTGTCTTAAACACTATTTTTACATGTTTTCACTTAATTTTTATATCATATTTCATGATATGTGACTATTTTACCTTATACATAACCATGTATTATTTAAATCTATTCTTTCATGGACATCATTATTATATTCTCTTTTGTTATGCATCTTGACTTAATTATGATAGTCAATTATTCCATGGGCAACCCTTATGTTTTTGTCTGATTACTTATGTAGTATTATTAATGTGGAACACATATTCATTAAAATGTTATGATAGGTGCACCTAGATAGTTATACTATCCATTTCTTAATGTTTATTCTCATGAGACATCATGTTAGGGTAGTAAGTGAACCTGATTCCTTTATGGGACTTTGTCCACCATGTCTTGGCAGTTAGCCTTGACCCATGTTTATGTCATGTTATATATTGTTGACACATTCCTATAATATCATTGTTATATTTTCCCATGTTATAAATGTTATTATTCATTATGTTTATTCATATTCCATTCCTTTTATGTCATCATGTTATGTATTTTAACCCGTGTGCTATGTTTATTCCTATGCTTATACCCTTACTGGGATTTTAGCTCATCCCTCTTGTTCATGTATTACACATGTTTCCCAATGAAAATATAATGGATCAAAGTTATTAAGTATATCATTTTGAATATTAAAAAAATGTTTTTATTTTGGTTTCATGATTTCTAATTATGTAGTCAATCTTCCAAAGACACTAGACTTTAAGATCCCTAGTTGTATTTGATGGTCAAATATGCTTAAAATCATACAATAATATGTGTAAAAGTATGGGGGATCTATAATATTATATGGTAATTTAACATACTAAGACTTTAGGGTATATTTATTTTTAAAATAGATCCAATTTATTTGATATCTTGAGTAAAACGCAACACCGAGTTTTAACAAACCACAATATACTATTACTATTATTATTTAAACAGGACTATTGTAAAATTTACATTAAAATTGGAAGTATGAAAGGGAATAAAAAGAATTGATAAATAATTATAAAGTTTTTAGATAATTAAAATATATTTATAAATAAGAAATTAAATTTTGGTAAAGTCATTATATGCTTTAAAAATACTTTTCTCAAAGATTGATTTTTATTGCTTTTTGTTAAAAAAAATTAATTTTCAACCATTTTAGAAACTTTATTTGAAAAAATGAACTTAGTTTTTGGAATCTAAATTTTACAATTATCTTATGGGGAATTTTTTATATTTTTCTAGAAAGAATAATTTTTCAATAAATAGTGAAAAATACCGTTTTTATAAAATTATCATTAGTTTTTATAAATTAAGTACAATTATTATTTTGATTTTATTTAAAATAAAAATAATTATTATTTAGTTATATTAAATCCAATTAATTATATTTTAATAATCTTTATACTAGATTTTAGTATAAGTTTATTCTTATGCTTAAAAACATATTTTTACTTAAAATTATTTTAAAGTGCATAATGTTTCTTCGTTATAATTAATAAAAATAACCCCTAATAAGGAATTGTTAAAAATATATTTATATATTATTAACCTATAGACATTAAATTAAATTCATTTAATTATGATTAATTTTTATATAGTTATTATAAGACCATCTTATTCTTGAAAAATGCATTTCTTGAAAACCCATTTTTTCGACACATATGCGGGTCTAATTTTAAATTAAAGTATAAAAATTATATATGTTAAATTTATAAAAATGGATTAAATATTTATAATAATAATAATTTATATTATATTATATTTTCAACTTAATTCTTGACCAAAATTAATAGTAAAAATAGTAAAAAATAATTTTCCCAGTTAAGGTAAAAATTGGTTTACTAGGGGGGTTAATCATTAACGATAAGGGTAATTTTGCCAATTAAACATGTAAAAATCTTATTTTATGGAGATATTTTAACCTTATCCATACTAAAATAGAATATAAGATCATTTGGATCTTTTTTTTTGTAATTGATTTATTAGTTTGGTTTCTTTTGGAAAATTTCCAACTAGTTTCCAAAAAGGTCCCCCTTCCCTGCTTATAAAAGGTTATCACATCCCATCAGTTATCACATATATAAAACAATATAATTCAAAAAAACCTATATAAATACCTACCTTGAATCCATATACACTTTATAGAGGTTCTTTTCTTCCCAAAATACAAACACTATGGTCCTTAAGATGATATCAAAATGAGGTTCTTCAAAGAAAAGATAAATTTATTCACTAAGCTTATTTTTTTGATTTATTCCTTTTTTACATTTAATTATGTATTAACAAAAAAAAGAATAAAAAATATATATATAACATATACTTATATGATATTAAGTGAATGTAATATCTTTTACCCATCTCCACTTCCATCAAATGGGAAATGAAATAGTTGATTGTGTGTACGGTGGACTACCGCCTCACGAATCGATATAATTCGTTTCCCATAACCAGAATTAAAGGTTGAATATAATTATGGATTTAATATACGTATATTATATTTATAAAATTACTATTATCCTATAATTTTAATATCAAATATACCTTCTTACTCTCTATTTTATGGGGATATGATAATGTCGATCGTGTGTACAGTGGACTACCACCAAGCGAAGCAATGTGATTCACTTTTCACTTACCCTTTACATTAAAGATAATAAGAAAACATTTAATTAATATTTTTAATATATATGACATATTAATGAATCTATAAATGTTATATATTATTTACCTTCATTTTATTCCATCCTTCAAGAAAATGGAAACAACGTTCATACGTACATAGGACCTAACATCTCCATGAAGGGTTTCATGCATTTTCTATCTCTAAATTTAATGGATTACTCTAAAAATATATTTAATATATATATATAATATTTATATAATGATTTAAATTATTTATATTTTTTAACAAATATCAAAGTAAATGGAACAAAAATACTAAATCAAAACATACATGAAAAACAAAGATGTTATTACCTGAAATGTGATTTTAATAATGAATTATTAATAAACAGGTTATAAAATACTCTATATAAATAATATATTGTATGAAATATATGATTATGTTTTTTTAATATGTGTATAATAAATCTATATTTATTATAAAGTACGTACAAACATAACTAAAGGAAGTCCAGACTTGAGTTATAGGATTTATAGTCTCTCTTTTATTTCTAGGATCCATATGTCATATTAACCACTTAGTTTTTTGTAGTGAATATAATTCCAATTTAGATATTTCATATCATTAATTACATTATATTCATGTAATTTAATGTTTCATTTGAATTTATTTCTTTCATGGGACTTATGATTTAGAAATTACCAATGTGGTGAAGGTGTCTCTCATTGTTTATCGAGAATGTTCAGGATCAGGTTTTGGATGATGAAATATTGTGACCTACCTCTCAAGAAACTCATGAATTTTCTTCTCTAATGTTTATTCATGAACTTTTAAAATAATTTTACCATTTTTCCTCTCTTTGGTACTTAAATTATTGATAAAATCTTTTAATAAAAGCTAACTTTATTTCCCTCTAAGGTCAAAGATCCTTTCTCTTCCAAATCCATGTTTTCTAAAAAAAATCAAGTATATTTTTAATATAACCCTATTTTTTAAAAAAAAATTACCCATTATTATATTTTTACAAAACAAAATAAAAGGAACCATCCTGTTTTTTTCCAAACAATGTAGTTGGTGACTTTATACTAAAGTGTGAAAGTAATGTTTTTTTAACTTATAAAGCATGAACAAAATTACCCACCATCATGGAAATTATTTAAATTTAAGATTACTTTTTAAGTTTCCAGGTATATTTTCAAATAAAAGGATTTCCAAAATATGTTTAATATTGTTAGTTTTTCAAAAAGTATTTTTTTTAAGTGGAAAGGTTATTTTCCTTCAGAATGATATTAATATTTTTATAGTATTTATATTCATCAAATAAAACAACATTTGATGTTATAGATTTATTATAAATTTTGTAATTATTCACTTATATATATATAAAGCTTATTATCACTTCATTTTATGGGGTAACACATTCCTTATGTACATCTCTCAAATGCATTCATTATGAAATTTATTTTTATTATGATACGAGACAAGATTATGAAACCCATTTTCATTGCTTGGGTGATTCTAATTTTATGCCTTATGAATGATTTCATTTTTTTCCACACTTGATCATGAACATGTTATTATGGGTATACCCAAATAGTGTTGGGTGAGCCTGAATATCGTACATTATGGCTACTCCTAGATATCACTCTAATTCAATGGGTAATGTTTTAGTCTCATGAGGCATCATGTATGGGATTATGGATTAAAACTAATTCATTATGGGACTTTTTATACTATGTGATATTGTTTAGGAAGTTATACTTGATTCATTTTTATGTCATGTTATATGTTGTTTCCACATTTCCTATGATTCCATGTTCTTATGATACTTGGTTTTTTATTTCATTCTTCCATGTGATTATTTATAAGCCTTATATTTTATGATATAATGTTATATATTTGAATCACATGTTATGTTTTATTATCATGTTTATTCCAAACAGGTATTTTTAGCTCGCCCCTTTATTTTATGTATTCCCCAGGTTATCCTATGAATTTTTAGGAGATCAAATGGACTTAGTATATCACTAATGAAAAGAAAAAATAATGATTCCTTGTTTTAGTTTCATTTGATGTATTATGAACTTATTCCTCAAAAGACACTAGTCCTCATGATATTTGGGATTGTACTTGTTGGATATTTATGTTTAAAAATCGTGTGATAATATTTGTAAAATTCTTTGGGATTTTATAGTAGGTATTAGAGAAAATGTATAGTTAACATTTGAAAGTATGATGAGAAAACTTTAGTGAGAACCCTTGCAATAAGTCTAAGGATAATTATAATGATAATTATAAGGATAAGAAAATGTGTAGAAAAATATACTAGAATCATAGTGATGTATTGAGTGAGTGGTTTCTGAGAAATTGCATCCATGTGTAGATATTAAAAATTGGCATGGTTCTAGAATATACGTACCTAGGGGTAACAACTCCAAAAAAATGCATATTGGGATTGACTTTAGAATTACCTGGTATATGAAAAGTATCCTTACTATGCACCAGATTAGACATGCTAGGGGAGATATGTTTTGGAAATTCACAAACTCTCTATGAACCATCATGATGGACTTGAATGAATTGTTAGGTTATAAAACCTAATATTAAATGTTACCATGGATAACCAAGATTAAAACCTAGATACTCATAATTCAGGATATTCTTATCATTTATAAGTTATTACATCAAGATTTATACGTTTCTATTTGGTATTTTAATTCATTTATATCTTGTTTATTTTAATCATTTTAGTTAATGGAAGAAAATAAGAGAAATCATGCTAACAGCCAATGTGATAGGTAATGTAATAAATTTACCTAATGAGATTACCTACCAAATGGTAAAGGAACTTAGACATATTATGATCATTATGAATGATTTATCTCAAATTACAACTAATAATTGAAACATAGTGAAATTTATAAACACATAAAAGAATATAAGGATGGTGTGTCCTAAAAATTCAATTATTAAAGATGATAAACAAAATAAGGTTAAATTTCCTACATGTAAAAAATGTGGGATGAGGTACCATGGAACATTCCTTAAAGGAACTAGAAGATTATTTGTGTGTATAAAACAAGGGCATGAAGTAGACAATTCCGGAATAAAAATGAATATTTTGGTTAACAAGATTCAAGGAAATAATGTTAATCTTATGTGACCACTAATAGTTTAATGTTGTGCGAGTGGGGAACTTGGTCATTATTCAATTAAATTACATAATATAAGGATTAATTCCTATGGAACTATTTTATTAAAATCATTGAAGCTGAATAATAGATGTTTTTAGGTTTTGGAATTCGATAATCATGTTGTTGAAGTAATTTTAATGGTATTCAGGTTACAAGAAGAATGAAAATTATAAGGGTTGTTCTGTAGAATATTTTCTTTATAGATTTTCAAAAAAATGTTGAATGTTATTAATGTCCAAGAAAGGTAAGGTGATATTATATGAAAAAACACATTATTTAGGAAAAGGTAATATTTTATATGTTCTTGATAATGAGGTAATTATTGTCAATTAAGATTATATGGTTTTGTGGGAAAAAAAGGTTTTATGGAAGACTTTAGTGATTAAAAACTGATTTCATGGTTAATGTTATTTTGAGTATGTTTATAAAATTTTTGGGAACTTTATGAGAATTATATTAATATATTTTTAGAAAAAATATACAACTCACATGTCGGGTGGCTACTCATCGTATTCAGCAAGGCAGTAGGGCATAAACCCAAAACTGAACGGTGACAAGGGTACAATGTCTACCACTGGCCTGCGATATGTCCTGGTTAATATGAAACTATTTTTTATTAAATGGTTTAATGGATAAATATGAATTTTATAAAATATTTTTATGTGATTAATGATATTTATAGGGAAATTTTATTTGGTTGACTATATATAACCTTTAGTTTTAACATAAAGTACTATTTGGGAAAAATGCTATTACATTTTTAGGGAAGTAAGATGAAGGGTTTTATAGATAGACACTTTTGGAATGGATTAATTTGAAAATTTTGAGTTACTATTAAGGAATTAGCGATTCATATATTATATTAGATAAATCTTTCTGACCATTTTGGTTTTATTAAAGATAGGAGGAATAGATTATTATTCTTTTGGGGATTATGTGATCTATTAGTAGTTAATTTTAGTGCTTTAAGAATGAAAAAAATCATATTTAATACTAATAATTTGAAGAAAACTATGTTATTGTGGTCGAAATTGATTAAAGTATGAAATTATAATTTTCAATTAAGTATATTTTCTTATATTCTTAGTCAAGATATTAAAGTAATTCCTTAATTCTAGGAATACAATATTGAAACAAAAAAAATTATCATGTTACATTCATATATGAGGAATAAATTGACATTTAATGAATCATAGATTTATGGTATTTAGGTCCTTAAATTTCTATTGATCATTCACATCCTTATGATTAATGATCTCTATCATCCTATATAATTATTTCCACTTTTCTTCCATGTCCATATCTTTACTTTCCTCTAATGTTATCTAATTTGGAAACCTAGTACATGTTATTCTGAATGAACTTTGTAATTCCATTCCTCTCTAATCAAAAGGATATTTTATTAACCCTTTTTATTGTGTGGTTTTACAAAAAAGTTATTTCAATATGTCAAACCCTTGATTACTGAGATCAAGATTAAATTACGAGGATGCAATTTATTTAAGGGGGTAGAATGTGACACCCTGAGATTTTTTAAAATATAAAATTTTGTTTGATAGAATATATGCAATTAAACATAGATATTATATGATAATTTAACACCCCAATACTTTAGGATATATTTATTTTTAAAATAAATTAAATTTTTTTGATATCTTGTGTAACACGCAACATCGCATTTTAATGAACCGTGATATACTATTAATATTATTATTTAAACAATAGAATTATAACCTAGTTGTTTAAATTGGAAGTATGAATAGGAATAACCAACTTTTAAAAATAAGTCTAAATTTTTTAGAAAAATAAAATATATTAATAAATAATTAATTAAATTTTAGAAAAGTCTTTATATGATTTGTAAGTACTTTTTATCAAAACAAATGTTTTATATTTCTTTTGGTGAATAAATAGTAAAATTAATTTTTGATACTTTAAGAAATTTTATTTTAAAAAATTAACTTCATTTTTGGAATCAATATGTAAAAATTATATTAGGGTGAATTTTTTGGACTTTTATGAAATGTTTAATTTTTCAATGAATGGTGAAAAATACCAATTTTTATAAAATTGTCATTTATTTTTACAAATTATGTCCCATTATTATTTAAATTTAATTTAAAATTAATTTTAGTATTAATTATTTATATTAAATCCAATTAATTAAATTTAAATAATCATTATACTATATATTATTATAAGTTCATTCTTAGGGTTAAAAAAATGTTTTAATTGAAAACTAGTTTAAAGTGCATAATGTTTCTCCAATTTCATTAATAAAAATAACCCATGATGAGGGATAAGTTGAATGAGATTTATAGATTATATATCTAAAAATTTGAATTTAAATTCATTTAATTATTACTACTTTTCATATATTTATTATAATATCATCTTATGATTGAAAAATGCATATCTTGAAAGCCCGTTTTTTCAACACATCAATAGGTTTAATTTTAAATTAAATTATTCCGCCTATATGAGTTTAATTTGGAAAAATGGATTAAATATTTGTATTCAGAATAATTTATATTATATAATAATATTAACTTAATTTTTTACAATGATTAATAGTAAAAACTATGCAAATTAATTACCACGGTTAAGGTAAAACATTGGTTTACTGTGGGTTAATCATTTCAATTAAGGGTAATTTTTCCAATTAAACTTTTAAAAAACATATTTTTTTGGAATATTTTTGACCTTAACCCTACCAAATTCAAATATTAGTACATTTTGATGCTTTTTTCTTGGGAATTACTTTATCATTTTTTATTATTTTGGGAAATTTCCAAGTGGTTTCCAAAAAGGTTCCCTTTCCCCACTTATAAAAGTGCACCACCTCTATTAACTTATTCACACCTATAAAGAAATATAATTTATAAAAACCCTACCAAAATCCCTCTCCAACATCCTTATACACTTTCTATATGTTTTGGTCCTCCTAAAAGACCAACACTATGGTCTTTAAGAATATATCCAAAGGAGGTTCTTCTAAGAAAAGGTAATTGTCTTCACTAAGATTCTTCTTTTTCTTTATTCATTTTCCACCTTAAATAATCTATTAAAACTTATAATATAATAACAAAATTATCTCACATATACTTATATTTTATTATGTTAATTTAATAACTTGTATCCATCTACACTTCAATCAAATGGGAAACAAAATCGTTGATCATGTGTACATCGTACTATCACCCCGCGAAACGATGTAATCTGTTTTCCATCACTGTATTTTGAGGATGGATATAATTATGGATTTAATATATTTATATGATATTTATGAAATTAATATACTACTTTAATTTTAATATCACATATACCTTCTTACTTTCCATTTCATGGGGATATGATAAAGTCACTCATGTGTATAGTTGACTACCACCTTGTGAAGCGATGTGATTTGTTTCACACATATTATTTACATGTAAGCTAATAAGGATAAATTTAATGTGTAAATATTATATATATATATATGAAAAATTAATTAATTTTGATATTTTATGTATCATATACCTTTCTTTTTTTCTATTCATCGAGAAAATGGAATCAACATTCATGTGTACGTACGGCCTACCATCTCCATAAATGATGTAATGAATTTTCTATATCTTGCTTTAATGGATTAATCTAAATAAACATTTAATCTATATATATTATATTAATATCATTTTTTATATTCTGTATATTATGTATCCATGATTAAAGTAAAAGGAATAAAAATTCCAAAGCAAAACAAACATGAAAAATAAAGTTTTTATTACCCAAAACATACTTTTAATAAGGAATTGTTAATAAAAGGGCCATAAAATATTGTAAGTAAATCATATATGGTTTGAAATATATGAGTATGGTTATTTAATATATTTATATTAAATCTATATTTATTTTACATTTTGTACGGACACATATGATGGAATTCGAGACCTAAGTTAAGGGATTTCTAGTCTCCCTTTTATTTTAGGGAGACATATGTCATACTAACCACTTATTTCTTTAATGTGGTGTATATACTTCCAATTTTTTATATTTTATATCAGGAATTAACTTATCTTCATGGTATTTAAAGTTTAATTTGAAGTTATTTCTTTCATGGGGATTATGATTCATAATTTACCAAAGTGATAATGGTTTATCCCATTGTTTATCGAGAATGTTCATGATCAAGTTTCTGTTGATAAAATATCATTACATAAATCTTAAGAAACCCCTTAATTTAATTATCTTCTAGTTATTCATGAAGTATTAAAATAATAATACCATTTTACTCTCATTTATACTTAAAATGATTGGTAAAATATTTTTAATAAAAGCTAACTTCATTTCTCTCTTTGGTCAAAGATCATTTCTCTTCCAAGTCCATGTTTTCCAAAAATATTTTCACTTATGTTTTTAATATTCCCCTATTTTTTTTTAAAAATTACCATGATCATATTTTTACAAAAATAATTAAACTTAATCGTATAGTCTTTTTTTCTGAAAAAATGTGTTTTTTTACTTTTTACAAAAGTCTGAAATGAATGTTTTGTTAACTTATATGGATTGTATGAAATTACCCACCATCATGGAAATTATTTAATTTGAATCATCCTTTATATTTTTCCAATTTATTACATAATATTTTTTGAATTTTTGGTATTTCAAAAATTGGTTTTCAAATTGGAAATTTTATTTTCCTCAAGAATTATTTTAATCTTTTTGTAGTATTTTTATTCATCAATGAAAACAAACTTTTATGTTATGGATTGATTTTAAATTATGTACATTTGTATCTCACATATATACCTATCTTATTATCTATTAATTTAATGGGGTAATGAAAGAATTATGTTCATCGCCCAAATGCCTTCATTATGAAATTTATTTTGATTATGATATGAGACAAGATTATGAAACTCATTTTATTTCTATGGGTAATTGTTATGTTATTCCTTATGATTGATTTTGTTTTTACAGCACACTTAAATAATGAATATGTTATTATAGGTTCATCTATGTATAATCGGGTGAGCTCGATATAGATAAAATGATGTGTTCCCCCATATATCGTTCCAATTCATTGGGTAATGTTTTAGTCTCACGATGTGTCATGTATGGGATTAGGGAGAAACCTAATCTATTTAGGGACATTTTCCGCCATGTGATATTGTCTAAGAAGTTAGCCTTGACTCAATTTTATGTCATGTTTTATGTTTTTGGAACATTTCCTATGATGCTATGATCTTATGATACCATGTTCTTTATGATAAGATTCTACTTTATGAGCATTCTCTTTTATAATATAATGTTAAATATTTAACATCCATGTTATGTTTCCATATCATTTTCATTCTATTATTTGTATTTTTAGCTCACCCATTTTTTTATGTATTCCCCAGGTTATCTTATGAAGTTTTACAAGATCAAACGGATTTAGGAGCTCAGTAATGAAAAGAACATAAATTTGGATGCCAAGTTTTAGTTTCCTTTGATGTTTTATGGTCTTAGAATTTTAAATAATCTTGGACCCATAATCTTTGGTATTGTTCTTGTTGAATATTTATGTTTAAAAATCATATAATAATATGTATTAATGTCTTGGGAATCTATATTTTTTATCTTTATAATTATATGGGTTTTCCTAAAGTCCAAGATTACTATCTAGTAATGGGTTATCGTGCTCAATAGAAAGAACTTAATATTGCAGCATCGAAAACCACATATGAGTGTTCATTGTGTAATATAATCTCTTTGTCATGATATCTTATCAAATATGTTAAACACTTTTTTTCATCAACCAATATAATTTATACGTATTTTTTGACTCTCCAAAATAAACCAAACATTGCACCCTATCCATGGAATTTAATGCAAGAGTTCTATTTCAATCAAATAGATGAGATATCAACTATAATAATTATGGAAGATACTAATCCTTCTTCTACTTATTCATTAATAACATGTCATTTGTGACACACCCAATGTACATAACTTCACAATGAACTATTTCATTATGGTTTATAGAAATACATCTTGGAGTGTGAGTCTAGATATTCATTTATAATAATGTTAAAGTTTAAGGATGATTACACACACTCATAGACAAGAAAATCTAATGAAACATAAACATGTGGAATTTTTATTGGAGGGTATTCTCTCATAATATCTCATCTTAGAGACTACCAAGTGTGAACTTCATTTTATAAAGTATTATATACTTTTGATTAATCACACCTGATAGTCAATATACTATGTTCCCCATCATAGAATTTTATCGAACCATAGAATAAGGTTAAAAAATATCATCATGTCATTTTAAGGTTCTCATCATAGCAAAGAACTGTTATTCCCTTTTCAATGTGACCGATACTCTAGACATTATTACATTAAATACATGAAGAACAATGAAAGATATGTAATAATATATTTTAATTAATATTCACTTCTTTGAATATAAATGCAATCCAAAGTACACAAATTTGTTTTTTGGACACCAACTCCAAAAAAATCCCACTTTGACTATAGAAAACTTCCAATGACTTGTAATCTATTAGATCTCATTTGATGATCATGTTTCTATTGAGTTTATTCTT
Source organism: Viscum album (assembly GCA_963277665.1). Taxonomy (NCBI): domain Eukaryota; kingdom Viridiplantae; phylum Streptophyta; class Magnoliopsida; order Santalales; family Viscaceae; genus Viscum; species Viscum album. The sequence continues at coordinate 1,020,518,831 of OY728134.1, read as the reverse complement.
TAGTCAAGGGGTCCAATAATTTGGCTTCTATGGAGACTCATCTCACTTAGACTTCACCTCTCAATGAAAATTCCCTTAAGAGATGATACTTCATAGGTATGTGATGCATCCACCTATATAATCTTGTCCCTTTTTCAAGTTCCACTAAAACAGTAATATCATTATTTATTGTTATAGCTTATATACCTCCTGGCATCACATCAAGATCTTAGAAAAAAATTATCTACACCATTTATTTAGCTACCTCAGTCTCAATATACTTGGACTCTACTATAGAATCTATGACCGTTTAATTATTTGATCTCTTTGAGATCACAAAACCTCCATTAAGAGTGAAGATGTATCATGACAATGATTTAATATAATCTTGATCTATTTTGAAACCATCATCTTAACGCACGCTTGTTGTAGGGCATGGAAAAGTAAAATTATTTTCCTAATACAGCCCAATAGTTGAGAAAGTTTGTCTCACTTGAAAAGCTTCTCAGTTGTTTTACCTACTTTATCTAAATCACCTAAACTATACTCTTATGTTGTTTTGATTATTTTATAAAATCAATTATAAATATTTTTGGGTTTTTTTTTGTTTTATAAAATTATATAAAATATGATAATTTAAAGTAAACTATCATATAATGATAAAAAATAATTATTTAAGGAATAAAGGAATTGGTTTTGGATTCAGTTTTTGGTTCAATCATTATTATCCATTAATTTTTTTATTTTAATTTGATAATAAAAACATGAAATCTCTTGTTGAATTACTATTCCTTTAAGTTAGAAATTGAAGAATCTTTTAATTCCTAAGAAATATCGATTCCACCTCCTCCTATAATCAAGGTTGATAAAATGCATTGGTATAGGTTGTTCCATCTTCTAGGACCCAGATCTATAGAAGTCATTTATTCTATTGGATCACTCAACTCCATTGTGTGAAGAGTTATCCAATTAATAGAGGGAAATATATTAAACAAAATAATATAAAAATATGAGTTTCATGTCATTAGGGGTCAATAACTACATTGGGAACATTTGTCTCACTCATTCATGCTTCTCGTATCTACTAAAAACATAAAATAAACTTTAAGAAAAATTCAAGAACACCGTGACCAACACCAGGATAGCCTTGGTGTCCACCTCCCATTATCGGGAGTAAGAGGTCACTTTGGTGGAATGGGAGGAAGAGGAGAATAAATAAAATAAAATAGAAATAATAATTGGAATAAAAATAAAAGAATAATGGTTGATGTAGAAAATTTAAATTATAATTAAAGGAAAAATAAAACAAAATAAATAAAAGAAAAGAAAAATAAAACAGAAATAAGAAAGTGTTACAGCTTGGCTCTCCTAAATGTAATCCCTCATTAGTGTTGAACTCAACTCCATTATTCTCCCATCCCACCTTCTTCTTAATTTTTAATTTTTCTTTTATTTTTAAGTTTTTTTTAGTTTTTTATTTTATATAAAAGAAATAAAATATTAAAATCTAAAAATAGAAAAAGTATATGAATAACTGATTAACTCCTCATAAATGGCACAAATTTTGATGCACGCTTGTTGATAGTCATGGAAAAAAGAAAATTATTTTTTCTAATGAAATATGGAGGCTAACTAGGGTTGTCTCACTTGAGGATCTCTCAATTTATTCACCTAATTTATATAAATCATCTAAACTATATCTTTTTGTTGTTTTTATTATCTATGAAAAAAATTGTGAATCTATTTCGATTTTTGGTAAAATATTTGAATAAACTGAACAATTTAAATTATTGTTTATAATAACATGAAAATCTAAAATTAATGAATTAAGGAAGAAATCACTTATTTTTTTGTTCAGTTTTGGATTCAACCAATATTCTCATTTAATTTTATGATTTTGGATTGATAATCCAAACATGAAATCTCATGTTTCAATTTATGTTCATTATTTAGAAATTGTTAAATATTTATAGCCTCAGGAATATGAATTCCACCTCCTCTGATAATAAAGGTTGATGACACTCCTTGTTCTAGGATGCGCCATTTTTTAGGACCCACCTCAATCGATTCCATTTCATCCATTGATTAACTCAACACCTTCATGTGAAGAGTTAATCAATGGAGAGAGGGAAAAGATATTTAAATAAAATAATAGAAATATGTTAAGTTTCATGTAATTAGGGGACAATCACCATAGCAGGTACATTCGTCTCACCAATTCATGTTACTCAAATCTAATATAAACTTAAAATTAACTCTTTAAGTAAAATTAGTGAACATCTTGACCTATCCTCAGGAAAAGCCTCGGGGTCAGCCTCTAACTTCCAAGAGTAATAGACCACTTGGTAGAAATATGGAAGAGAAGAAAAATAGAATAAAAATAAAATAAAATAAATAATAAATTTAAAAATAATGGGGGTGAGAAAAAAAAAGAATAAAATATAATATAATTGGGATGAGAGAGAAAAATAAAATAAAATATAAGAAAAGAAAATAAAAGGAATTAAAAATAACGATAAATTTATATAAAATATAAATAATGTTAAAATAATAATAATTATTATTATTATTAAGATAATAATAAAAAGAAGAAGAGGAGGAAGAAGAGATGGACAGTGGTTGATGGGTGGAAATAAAATTTTAATCATGCATAGACTAAATTATTTATTAAAAGAAATTAAATTTTCAATTTAGAATAAAAACTAAAACATAAAACAAAAATTAAATAAAATAAAAGAAAATTAAAAAATGAAGAAGAATAGGGGAGAATAAGGGAGATGTAGTAGTGGCCCGTGGTGGATTCTGTCCGAGGGTAGTTGACTGGTTCCTTTTCTTGTAGGGGTGTAGATCCTTTTATACGTAGTAAGTGAGGGGGTTGGCCTCCATTATAATTCAAGGATCCCATGAGAATAGGGGTCTTCATTTGTCTGAATTCACAACCATGAGATCCTTATGTATGAAATACTGCATGGAAGGAGTCTACACAATGATAGTGTAGCAAGGGGTGCGGGGGTGCATGCATGGTGTAAGGTTAAAGGAGTTGAGCAGCACTGGTAGTGGTGTGTGACAGAGGGTCCTCTATCTCCATATAGCCTTCATAGTGGCCATAGGATGCTTGAAATTTTCTTGGTGGTTGGAAAAATGTGAATAAGGTGAGAAGCGGTGGCCTTAGGTGATGGAAGTGTCTCCACGCTCAAGTTTGAGCTTTTTAGGGTGCGTCCATGGTGGTTCTCTGGTGTAGAAGTGGTGGAGTAAAGGAGGTAGTGTTTTTTGAGTGACAATGGAGGTCCTCCCTCTATCCATCGTTCTATGTGGATGGATGGGTAGTTGTGAGGTGGATAGTGTTGGTGCTCTCTTGGGTGAAAGTAGGGGCGCCGATGCCAAATAGTTGTGTTGCGGAAGAGCAGTGACAGTAGAGGCGCCCGATGGTGGTGGATGATCTCTCTAGGTAGTTCCAGACTTCAGTGATGGGAGAGGATCTGAGAGGTGATGGCAGTGGTCCTGGAATGAAGTTGGTGGGTGGTGGGCTAAAGCGGCAGTGGTAATCTTGGTGGAACTCATGTCCCACATCGAAATTGTCACAGAGTAAATGATCCTTTATAAGGATAAATGTGGGATTCAATCAAAAATGAAGTTGATGGTGTGTTCAAGGATGCCCCTATCCACTACAGCCCACCCCATCCCAGCAAGTCTCTCCTCCCATGGTCATGTAGGCCTGACCATTGCACGCCCATGTTCTCTTTAGCCTACATATGCACTCGTGGGATTTTAGAACCCATGGTCCGATGCATGGCTTGATTCCCTGTGCACCCCAACCACTTGGGCGGACCCTCCGGGGGCCTACATGGCTGGTTGGCCCCCTTGTGGGCCACCTAAGTTGTGTGTAGGTATTAGTTGAAGGATGGCCCAAGTTGGTTTAATTTTTACACAAAATTAACTAAAAGATTTAAAAAAAATCACACCATGGCGAAGATGTTCATCAATATTTCAAATATAAATTTCAAATATAAAACCACCTTCTTTTAACTCTTTTAAAACCATTTTTATTCCTTTAATCCTAAATTACCACATTTAACTAAAACAGTTAAATTCAAGGGTTTTAACATTAAAAAACATTAAAAAAACATTATATTTTATTAATAATATGCATTAAATTTGTGTCTTTCAAAGACCCCTACACTTAAACCATGGTTTTCATCAAGCATAAAACCTCAACATTAAATTTAAGAGGGAACCAGTGTTATCAAAATTCAAATTTCATGGTAATAAAATGGAAAAAATCAATGTTAAATCAAATTATAAAAAATGCACATAAAATATAAATTTAATTTATCAAATGTAAAAGGAACAATTAAATCGAGAATTTTAATTTTCCCCATCTGAAATTGGTAAAAGTTATCTTTTCATAAATTCAAGTTCCTTAATTCATAATTATTAAACATTCCAATTTAGGATTTACCTCACTTTTCAATCTTTTCAATCATTTATCATGATATAATTCAAGTATATTTATACTCATATCATGAGAACATTATTATTATCCATAAGCTTGTAAATAAACTACTTTCTCTACTTTGAAAATGCAAAAGGAATATAAATTAATGAGGTCCTTAAATCTAGGTTCAAATTTTTCTAAGGCTTATAGTTGGTAGGAATTTATTTTTAAAAAATAAAGATCAAGGATTAGGTTTATCTCTTAAAGCATACACCATGATATTCAAAGTATAATTTTCATGAAATTATCCCCTTAAATTTATAACAACTCCCAACTTATCCAAAACTCAAAGTAAAGATCATGATCAGTTTAAGAATAATGAATGATTTGTGCACCCAATTGAAATTTTCTATACTTTTATACTATTTTTTTCTTTTTCAAAGACCCTTTTAATTTTTTTTCTTTTTCAAAATTTATTCTTAGAATAAACCGCATGTCCACCACCTAAACACATATGATAAAATCATAGTTCTAGTCATGGGGATTTTTGGTTTTCTAAAATCACAACCCATTTTTTCATTTTTTTTTTTTATTATTTTTTTCATTTTATCTTTTTTTATCAAGAAGGGAAAAACAATTAAGTATAATGAATGATTAAATGATATTAATTAATAGCCATAAATAAGAACCCTGCACTTTTTTCTTAAAATTTAAATCATCCCTTCCACCATGATTCCCTTCACCCCCACACTTCAACTTTAAAATATAATGAAAATGCTAAAAGGAGGGTAGTAATAGATAAAAAATGGCTTGAAACATGTCTCATTACTATAAATGTCATCCATGGTATATAAGGGATAAATAAGGATTGATGTAAAGGTGAAATATTTATGATCAGTTCTTTTTAAAATATACCTCAATCATTGTAAATGTGTTTTTGCACAGTCATATATTTGAAAAGTTCAAATTCAAGTTCTAGCAGGTGGCATGTCCCAAGATCACTTAAGAAATGTGCTTAAGAATAAAATAGTAATTACTTGGTCTATAAATCAACTCAGGAATGGGAACATGATATTGGATAATCACTCAAGTCCTGATTAACAACAAATAATAAATTCACATAAATTTTAGAAATTAAAAGTGTAAAAAATGGTTAGGAAATTTCATTTACATGAATCAATCAATTCCATTGAATCATGAGTCCCCATTTTAATATTCATACTTCAATTTAATCATTTAATTATCTATTTTACTCATTAAATCTCATTAACATTGACATGTAATCACAAGATTACTAAGAAACACATATCTCCTATATAAGTCAAGTAAAGTAGTAATTTAAGTGTGGGGATATAATTTCATCACTTAAATCTCAAAAAATGTTGTTCAAAAAAAATTAAGGAGTTTAAAAGATAGATAGAAAAAGTGAAATCCATTCTCCCACGAATCTTAGTCCTCTTCCTCCACTATTTTAGAGGATTCCTTCTACCATCATGAACCTATAAAATAAAATTACTCAATTAAAAATAAGGATCATTTCATTTAAGATCAAAAAAAAGATAAGAGGAAGTGTAATGGGATAATGGACTACTTACTAAAATTTAAATTTAAATCTAAATTCCAAGAAAGTAGGTATAAATGGATAAGTCTTGGTATAATCCCTCAAGTAGGCCTTGAATTTTTACTTCCTCCACAGGGTAGTACCAACTATTATCCAAAGTTAGTTGGTGGATGAATCTTCTCTGATTATAACCACCACATGTAGATTTTCCTATTTTGTTCTTTATAATTATTCTTGATGAGGAATGATCCCTTAATTGATTATACCAGATAATCCCCCTTCATAATTAGGTATAGATTTCATGGAGGGGATAGGATGAAGTATGAACCATCCTATTCCTTGGTTGTTACTTGTGTAACCTCCTTCTATTCCCTAAGTGATAGCTTCACATAGGATTTAATAAGAGCAGCCTCTTTTCAAATTTCCTCAAGCTCAAAAACTTGGATCTCTTAATGGGGATACTTAAATGTAAGTTCATTTAAATCATAGATCTCCTTGTGTTCCTCAACACGTGCATTTTCAATTTCTCCATCCTCTACTAAGGCATAAAAAAGATTGTCTGAATTTTTATAATCAAAATAGTATGGAGTGATTCATAATTAATTTTCAGTAAAATCAGAATAGATAGAGTCAAATAAAGGTTCAAATCCTTAAGTTTGTTTGGTTTCAATCTCTTCCTCGGTGGTAAGTGTCTCTTGAAGTTGTATCTCAATGTATCGATGTAGGTAGTTGGTATCCTCTATATTTACTTAAAATTCAACCAATTGGGTGGTGTCTTCCTTCAAAGATTTTAGTTCTTTTTCTTTATAAGTTTTGGATAGAACAAGTAGTTCCTCGCATTCATTACAAAAGTTATCTAGTTCTTGTTGATTAAACAAATATTTCTTAGTAGGAAAGTCTTTCCCCTTGGCCTCCTTTGGTAATATTTATGGCTCGTATTCTAGTTCATGTTCAGATTAATCCGATGGTGTTTGGACATATACAGTTTTCCAATATTCTTAGCCTTGTATCTCTTTCACCATATCTCCAAGAACTTGAATATTGTATTTGAGTTGTGTTTTTCCACTTTATACTAAAAATATTCTCGGGGAACTTCTTCAAAAATTTTGAGAGGAAATGAGGATCCTTCTTCTTATTTCATGGCCACTTATTTATAAAATTATAGGAAGTAATCCCAGAACTCAGTAAGTTCTACTTCCAAACCTTTAACCACTAGTTGCTCGAGGGGTTCCTTGAGATCCTGGATAATGTCCATGAATTCTTCCTTTATGAAAATCTAGCCTTGGGATACCCTAATTTGTCTATCCCACATGGAAACACTTTCTTCTATAGAATAAGGTTCTTCATCTACTGGTTCTTTCACCTGTTAGTAATCATCCCATGAATAATAATATTCATTAGAATTCATCCTGCGAAAATAATTTTTTTGTTTTTATTTCATTATAATAGCAATAAAATAATAAAATGTGAAAATATAAAAGGTAAATTAATAACTAATCGGATCCTAGGAAATAGTGATATTTTTGATTCATGCCTATCATGGGGCATCGAAAAAGAAAATTAGTTTTCCTAATGTAGCATAGAGGCTGATCCGGGTCGTCTGAATTGAGAATATTCTCAGTTTTTTTATTCACTTATTCTAAATCACCTAAGATAATTGTTTTTTTCTTATTATTTTATAGAAGTAATTAAAATATTTTTCTGTTTTTGTTGTTTTACGAAATGAAATGAAATATGATAATTTAGACTAAACTATCATGAAATGCTAAACAAGATGATTTAAGGAAGAAAGTAATTGGTTTTGGGTTTGTTTTTTGGTTTAATAATTATTCACCTTTAATTTTCTGATTTTATTTTGATAATAAAAACATTAAATATCATGTTGAATTACTATTTTTTTCATTTATAAATTGTAGAATCTTTGAATGCCTAACCAATCTTGATTTCAGATCCTCTTATAATCAAGGTTGAAGAAACACCTTGGTCTAAGGTTGTCCATCTTCCAGGACCCAGATCTGTCAAAGTCGTTTAGTCCATTTAATCACTCAACCCCATCATGTTAAGAGTTATCCAATGAGGATAGGGAAAAGATATTAAATAAAATAATATAAATAGAATGAGTTTCATGTCATTGGGGGACAGACACTACATTGGGGACATTTTTCTCACCCATGCATGCTACTCATATCTTCTACAAACATAAAATAACTTTAAGAAAAAATCAAGAACATCGTGAACTCCCCCAGACCATACCTCAGGATCATCCTCCCATTATTTGGGGTAATAGATTACTTTGGTGGAATGAGAACAAGAGAAGAAGAAATAAAATAAAATAGAAAGAAGGATGAGAATAAAAATAAAATAAGAATGGTGGATGTGAAAAAAAAAGAAAATAAAAAAAATAAAATGAGAAGGGAGGGAGATCGATAAAATATAAAATAAAAGAATAAATATATATAAGAGTGTTAAAATAATAAAAAAATAATATAATAGAATAATAATTTAGAATAATTGAGGAGAAGAAAATTGGGTGTAAAAACAATTCGTTGGAGAAAAATGCATGAAAACATTTATTTAATAAAATAAAATTCAAATTGAAATTTAAAATGAAAACTAAATCATAGAACAAAAAAATAAAATAATTTAAAAATGAAAAATGAAGATAAGGGGGAGAATAAGGGAGTTACAACAGTGGCCCGTGGTGGATTCCCTCTGAGGGCAGTCGATTGATTCCTTTATTTGGAAAGGGTGTAACTCCCTTTATAGGCATCAAGTGTGGGGGAAGGTCTCCTTAATCCTTCAAGGCTCCCCCAAGAATGGGGGTCTTAATTTGTTTTAATTCACACTCGTGAGATCCACGGTTGTGAAATATCATGTGGAAGGATGGTGCGGAAGGACCGTGTGGAAGGAGTCTACACGGTGCTTGAATTTCGGAAAGGATACGAGGGAACATTCACAATGCATGGAAGCATAAGGCAAGTAGTACTGGTGGTGGTGTGTAATGGTGGGTCCTCCCTCTTCCTTCAACCTTTATAGTGTATGGAGAAAGCTTTAAATGGAATTGGTGGTTGGATGAAGGCAAAGGAGGCCAGAAGAGGTGTCTTTCGCTAATGGAAGTAGCCCCAGGCTTGAGCTTGAGATTTCTAGGGTTTGGCCATAGTTATTCTTTAATGGAGAAGTGGAAGAGTTAAGTTGGTGGAAGAGTTCAATCGTAAATGGAGGTCCTCCCTCTATCCAACCTTTTAAGTAGCCTGATGGACAGTGCCACATCAAATGGTAATGGTTCTCTCTCGGGTGAAAGTGGGGGTGGTGACACCAAGCGGTAGTGTCGTAGAAGAGCGGTGATAGCAGGGGAACTCAATGGTGGTAGATGAGCTCTCTAGGTGGTTCTATCCTTTGTCGATAGGAGAGGATCTCAGAGGTGGTGGTGGTATTGATAGAGTGAAGGTGACAAATGGTGGGGTGAAGCGGTAGCGATAGGCATGGTAGAGCACGATGATGCTTGTGTCCCATATCAGAATGGCTACATGGGATGTGAGCCTTTATAAGTATGGATATGGGATTCACTCATTAATGAAACCAATAGATTATTGGAGGATACCCCTCTCCATTATGCCCCCACCACATCCCAGCATGTCTATCCTCCCACATTTATGCAGGTCTAAGCCCCACATTCCCTTGCACTCTTTGTCCATCCTATGCACCCATGGGATTTCACCACCCATGGGTCGATGCACAGCTTGATGACCCATGCACCCCAGCCTCTAAGGATGGCCCTCCTGGGGCTTCCATGGTTTGGTGTCCCCCTTTTGGGCCACATAAGTTGTTTGTGGGACTTAGTTGATGGTTGGTCCAAGATGGCCTAATTTTTAGAGAAGATTCATTAAAAGAGTTAGAAAAATTGAAACCATGTCCAAGATGTTTGTCAATATTTCAAAAAAAAAATTAAAAATATAAAACCACCTTCTTTTGGATCTTCTAAAACCATTTTTATTCCTTCTATCATAAAATTTCACATCTAACTAAAACATTTAAATTCAAGGGTTTTAGCATTGAAAAAAAATCAAAAAATCATTAGATTTTATTTTAAAATATGTATCAAATTTTTGTCTATCACATCTGAATATCCTCTGATTAATAGATCCCTATAGTTATCATAGACCAGACAGATATTTGTAGTTAATCTTAGGTGCTTAAAGAGAGTCTTTATTTTCCTTCAAAGGTGTTCATCCAGGTTATCTTTATATCTTTCTACCACACTTAAGGAATAGGATAAATCTAGTCTTGTATATTTCATAGAATACATGACTAATCTAATTGTAGATGAAAATGGAGTCCTTATCATTTTTTTTATTTCCTCATGTGTCTAAGGACACATTTTCAAGGAAATATGAATTCCATGTAAAATTGGAAAGATTCCCCTCTTGGATTGTTCTATACGGAATCTATTCAATATCTTGTCAATGATTGTACTTTGACTTAGTAGACTCCTAGATCTATCTCGATGTATCTTGATCCCAATAATTTATGTCACTTCACCTAATTCCTTCATATAGAAGAATGTATTCAAATAGGCCTTGAAAGACTTTATTACTGGAATTTCATTTCCAATGAGTAAAATTTTATCGATATAAACTATTAAAAAAATAATCGCACTCCCTCTAAACTACTTATATACATAAGGATCACATTCATTCTTTATGAAACCAAATTATGTTATAGATTCATCAAACTAAATTTACCATGATCTATATTCTTTCTTTAATCCATAAATAGATCACTATAAAACCCATACTTTTTGGAATCCTTTTGAGTCACAAACCCTTCAGTGTGTGTCATATAAACATCTTCCTTACGGTTCCCTTTAAGGAATGTTTTCTTAAAATCTATCTTCCAAATATCATAGTCATGGTAATATTTTAGGGAAATTATTGTTTCTATTTATTTTAGCATTGAAACTAGTGAAAAGGTTACATCATAGTCTACTCCTTGAAAAAGTTTGAACCCTTTTTCAAAAAATCATGCCTTATAGGTACTGAATTAACTATCCATTTCTAGTTTATTATTGAATATAAATTTACAACCAATGATATTTACATCCATCAGAGGATCTACCCAAACCCATAATTGGTTTTGGTGCCTAGAATCCATTTTAGAATTCATTGCTTCTTTCCATTTTTCAACTTATGTTCCACTTACTACTTCCTTATAGCTTACAGGATCATTATTAAAAAATAATAATAAGCTTACATCTTCAATGACTAGAAACCCATATCATTCTGGTTATCTAGCCTATTTTTTACTCTTATACAGTACTTTTTTATCAGTAACATCCACTTTCATGGGGCCTTGTGGAATATGTTCATGTGACGACTCTTACATATCTTGAGTCTTGACTTTATCAAATTCTATCCCATTCCCACTATTTATTTTAGAGATATGATCCCTCTCAATAAATATGTGATGTATGTGTACCACATACTTATTATCTGAATTTTTATATAGGTAATATCCCCATGTTTCCATGGGATATCCAATAAAGATACATTTATTTCCTTGTAGTGTAAGTTTGTTTCTATAAATAGACTTACAAAATTATTTGTATCCCAACACTGATACATGCTACAGAACAGTTTTATTTCCATACCAAAGTTCATATGAAATACTATTTTATACTTTTTAAACTAGGTTTAGAATGTGTATTGCTATCTATAATGTATATCCCTAAAAGGATAACATAATACTTTCATGACTCGTCATTGATATCACCATATACAACATGGTGTTCTTTTTTTCATTTACTTTCATTATTCCATTATGGTGTATAAGGAATAGTGGTTTGGGATAAAATCACAAACTCCCATAAGTAATCAATAAAGTATTGATTAAGATATTTTTCACCATGGTCTAAGTGTAATTTCTTAATATATGCACCAAGTTGGTTCTCAATTTGATTCTTATGTTCCTTGAATATATCAAAGGAATCTAACGTACACCTCATTATATAGACATATCCACATATTTTAAAGTCATTTTTAAAAGTTATTAATAATGAGTAACCACCACTAGATTTAACATAAAATGTTCCACATACATCGATATGAACCAAATCAATAATATTAGTGGCTCTTTCACCTTTTCCACTAAATTGAGATATGTTCATTTTTATTTGTAAACATTAAAGAAATAAACAAAGTGGTTTTAGTTCAAGATAATCCAAATATCCATCTAGTATTAATATGGTCCAACATTTTTTGTTTACATATCCAATTTAGTGAGTCTATGGTTGGTTATGGTATGAATAATGTGAACAATCTCCATTAACAGTTTCCGTTATATGGTTTCTATAATCTAACATGTAAAGGTTGTTATTTAAATTTTCCTTACCACAATAAATGATTTATTTATAAAATAATAAAAACTTATTTCCAAAAATTAAAATAAATCTATATATATTAAGTCAATATGTTGGAATAATTTTTTTGTGACTGAAGGCAGATAATAACAATATTTTAGAAACAAGATCATTCATGTTGGCAGTGTGAGGTGGTCACCCCTAATAACCATAGTAACATGTCTATCTACATTGGTTACATATAGATTTACCTCCCCTTAGAAAATATTATGAAATATACATGGTAACTATATTTGAATACATATGTGAGTAACACATGTTTTATCTAATACCCAATTTGTATAAATATATAGATTACACTCATTAACAACTGCATATAAATATTCCCCTTTTTTCTTTGTCAGTGTGTAGTTTTTATTCTCGTGGAACTTCTTTCCACATGATAAATAAATAGAATCAAATTCCCTTTATTATCCCTTGATCCTTATCTTATCTAAAGGGAATTGCAAAGAAATTTTAGGCATGAAATTAGTATTGGATCTCTATTCCTAGACTTTCCCTTTATTCTTCATAAGGATATAAGCCTTTTTACACTTCATATCCTCTTCAAATTGCAAAAGTAGAGTGAGAAGAACTGGGTGAGAGGTCACTATGATGTTCATATTTAAATTAATAATAAAACTATATAAAATATGATGGAGTGAGGAAAGAATAATATCAGAGTGTAGTTATTCATACGGTTTAAACCCTAAATCCTCTAGGCGCTCAATGTATCCAATGTGTTTAACTATATGATTTTAGGTTGGCACACGTTCTCTAAGTTTAATTGTAAAAGGTGCCAAGAATATCTCAAACCATCCCTACCTTTTTCTCTCCTAATAATGATCATAGATATGTTCAATCATGCTATAGGAATCAATTTTTTCATGTGAATTAATGAGTTCATTAGATATGGATGAAATAATTAAACAAAAAACTTCTACTACATAACTTTGGTGTTTATCATAGATAGAGAACTTCTCACTACACACCTCATTAGAAGGTGGATCAATAATTGAGAATTCTATCATGTAAGACTTCCATTCATGAGGCAATACTAGCCATAGGCATTTGAACCATTCCTATAATTTAATATCTATTAGAAAATTTTCTTTCTATAAAATTTATCATAGGTAGAATATGGTTTATGAACTTTTATTTTTTCTAAAATAATAAAATAACATATTATCAGTAATTTTCTTCTTTAAAAATTATATGAGTTATAATAATTTTAATTTCATTAAGTCCACCACTATTTTTTCAAGTTTTAATAGACCTCGCCATTGAACTCAAAATTCCCCATTATGTGGACATTATAGTGGTGAGGATTCATATTTCCCTTCTTATAATATATAAATAGGCCAAGAAAATTATAAGAAAGTATTTTTTTAGGTATTCTTTCCAAATTTTAACTAGAATCTCCTTGAACCATTAAGTGGACTCCACAATCTAAATATCCTAACTCATATTTCCTTAACACTTGCCTCCAAATTTGTATTAGACATAAGAATTCCACTAAACCCAATATAGATCTGGTTAATTCAGTTCATTATCTTAGTTAATACTTCCTAATAATTAAAAGTTCCCCTGGTAGAGACCAAACGACACATTAACTATGTGTTCATCTAAATTTAAAAAATGGAAGGCTTAATAACTTAATATTAACTTGAGGTATTTTATTTATTATGGATAAATTTTATTATTTTATCTTTTAAATGTCTTATTAATATTTAGAGGATTTAAATTAAGGTATTAAATATGATAATATAAAACATTTATGCATAATCCATTTATTTTAATTCAATATTCACATATTAGTTCAATTATTTATGTGATCTCCATCTTGAATCCCTAAATTTAATCATGAAAAAATAGAAATAAATTAAAAGAGTAAATGACATGGACATGAGATAGTCTCAGGGTTGATTTATCGATAAGAGAACAAATAAAACTATGTCCTTATGGGGAAAACTATTTATATCAGTCTTCACACGAGCTACAGCATTCCTCCTTTACACATATGTAATGATTGTATTGGTTTCATCTCAGTTTCATATTAAATAGTCTCCTTGAACCTTGGGACACTTATTTTATTAGATATGATTTATAACACACATGTAGGTTAGGGGAACCAATGGACCAGTTAGAGGAAATTATATAAACCAACCTTGGACACACAAGTCATATATAATAAAGGAGAGAGGGATAACTTGCAGGCTATCACATTTGATTTAATAATAAATAATTAATAACCCATACAATAAAATTAAATTAGCCTTGCCATCTCATTTTTGATATGATGGAGTTGTAAGGAGAATATCTAGGGTGTTGTTCAGTCTTGAGAGAGAGATCTATATTTTTTTTGAAGAATAATTATATTTTTAAATCAATATATACACAATATAAATGGTCATATATTTATAGAGTTAGGGTTATGGTTAAAATATTATTTAATTTCACAATGGACCTTAAATAATATACAAAACCTTATATGACCCCATTCCATGTAATAATATTATTATTATTATTTTATCAGGGAGTGTGTTATCTGGTGTAAAGATAAATATTATTTTACCATCTTGAAAAATAATATTTATCATCAAACTCAATATCTATCCACTATTCCTCCTTGTCATTTATTGACTACCAAAATAAATATTTATTCATTCAATAAATAAATATTATATATCTATATAATTAAATCATTACCTTGGGAATAAATATTTATATAATTTATTTGATCAATAAATCACGAATAAAATTATTAATTAAACTTGGTAATAATGATTATTCCAATAATTAAATTAAAATTGAATTTAATTTAGATCAACAGAAACACTTAGTGTGTGAGCCCCAAGGATTCTTTCTCATTGGAATTAGGTGGAATTGCCTAATGTCAAAGATTACTATCTAGTAGTGGGTCAAATCACCCAAGATAAAACATTTAATATAAAAATGTTGACAACCACATACGAGTGATAAATGTGTAATATAATCTCTTTGTCATGATATATCATCAAGAAGGTTGCACACTTGTGTCGTCAACCAATACGGTTCATACAACTTTCTTTGACTATCCAAAATACACTTTTTGTTGCACTTTAGCCATGGAATTTAATGTGACAGATCTATTTCAATCAAAGTGTCATTATATCAACTAATATAAATGTAAAAGAGAAAAATATTTCCTTTAATTATTCATTAATAACATTTCATTCTTGAAGCACCCAACATACCCAACTTCTCCATAAACCATTTCATCAAATTTTATGGTAATGAATCTAAGTGTGTGAGTCATGATATGAATCGATAATAATATCAAAGTCTACGAATCATTACACTAACTCAAAGACAAAAATATCGAATGAAAATTTAACATGTGGAATTCCAACTGGTGGTTCTCTTATCATAATCTCTTATATTAGATACTACTAAGTGTGAACTTCATGAAAAAAAGTATCAACTACTAATGAGTACTCACACATGATGGTAAACATGTTATGTTCCCCATCATAGAATATTATTCAACTATAGAAAAAGTTTTAGGAATATCATCATGACATTTTAAGGTTCTTATCATAGTAGGTAACTCTAATGCCATTTTCAATGTGTCCTATATTCTAGAAAATTGTTACATTAAATTCAAACATAACTATGAATGATATATAATATGATATTTTAATTAATATTCACTTATTTGAATATACATGCAATCCAAAGTACACATAGTTGGTTCTAGGACACCAAATCCAACAAATGTTCTCCCTCTCAAGGAACATGGTGTGCCTTGCCACTATTACATTTCAATTTGAAGGGTTATATAGGTAATATACTATTATTTCATTAGGATATCATATAAAGATATACTTTTTTCCTCATGGTGAAAGTTATTTTCTATAGGTTACCTCAATAAAAACTTCACATCCCCACACATGTAAGATATTAAACATAGATTTACTCCCATAATTACTGGAGGCAAAATGACATATAACCTTGTAATCTCCATCAAATGTACTTTCACTTGAATAGAATGTGATTATACTCTATATACTCTATTTTGTGTATTGTGTACTTATGCAACATACCTTTAGTATATATGGTGTGTACTTCTAGAAATTCTTATAAAGTACACAACATGCATGATGACCATAAGTGACGTTTAGTTCTAGAATAACATAGAAATAATTTAATTAAGAATTTAATATTCTGTACTACACACCAAAATCACTCAGCCTTTATCTCAACCAAATATCCCTATCACATTATGTATACACTAGACCCATACCGTGTAGATTAGTTTTAATTATATAATTAATACTTCTTCCATGTGTTTAATTTTCAATACATAGACTCTCTTAAAATGTAATCCATGTGAATGGGTATAAGTAACCCGGAATTTACATCCCACTACATGTCATGTACTTATTTCTATGGTTATCCACACTATACATCTTGGGAATCATCATGTATTCCATGCAACCATTTATGTTTTTTATGATTTTTATGCTAGCTATATTCCATCAAACCCATTTTTCCTAGTGTTGTATGTAAATATGTGGCATGTAAGAAATACATGTTGAATAACTTTGACCACACAGCTCTATAATTCCCATGGGGTTTAATAGCATGGGGTTACATGTTTTATAATCCAGCTGCACACCATATAACATTTTCAGGACTTGTTCATCTGGCTGGACAGTACATGATGTGTAATTATACACACCACAGAATGACACCCACATAACATGTCATGATTACCCTGACATGTCCTGATTTGGTTGACTAAACTACACATCATGTACTTTTGGGTTACATGCATTATACTCATGTCTTCCACCCAAATTATCTAATTCCTCAGGATGAGATCTTCAATTTTTTCATCTTTTCTTATCCCATTCTTATTCATATAAATGTGAACAAAACTGTTATCTCAACTTTTAGATTAAGAATGAAAAAAATGGGAAATTAAAAACTAAAATTCAAATGTGTAATTTGATTAAAAATAATAAATAATTAGAAATTAATATGAAACCACTCTAGTATAACTTGAATGGACCTGGGGCATAGAAAAAGCAGTTGGACTCCTTCCTAAAAATGATTTTTCATTGTTTTTGTTGGATAAACCTGCAAAATTTTAGGAGCGCATCCCCATAAGATTCAAAGAGATGATACTTTCGCCAATAATTTATAATTCATTTATATAAATTAGAATTACCTTTGTGGGAAATTCTTTCTTAATTTTCAAATCGGAAGACCAATCTTGTCGTACCATCGTTATGCCTAAGTATCCAAGTATAGAATCCCTCTAGTAGTATCCACACATACTCCATGAACATTGTAACATCACCATAGAATCTTAAACTTATTTTGTAGAAAATATTAACCACTTTTATTATTCTCCATTGATCACAAAAAGAATCCCTTCCAGTCATAAAGGATTCAATATAGTTCACTTAGTCTTGAGATGGAGGAGTATGATTGATTCTCTCCATTCTTGAGAGAGTTATTGAGAATATGTCTATAGGTATTGAGTGGATTCTCTAGAAATAGATTTTGTGCACAATAAATCATTAAATCTTAAAATGATGTAATTCAGGTTATATACTTAGATCAAATAATTAGTTGTTTCACATAGTCCTTCAACCAATCTCACAAATTTGAAGTAAACCAGCCGTCAAATAATATTATTATTATTATTATTATTTCATTAACATGTTCTAAACTCATAGATATTTATATATAATTTCTTAAATTAATTAATTAATATGTTTTTAAATGATATTAAGTAATATATCATTTCTTTTAGACTCCTAATTCAGTCCGTCAATTATACTCGCCATTTATAAATCCTTAAATAATAACCATTTATTTAAATAAATAAATTTCATTGTATTATTTATTTAATAAATAAAGATATATTATATTCACTAAACTATAAAATGAATATTTATTTAATATTTAATTCATATATATATTCTCTCAAATAACTGGAGATTGAATACATGTGATCAATATAACCTGAATTATTATTATTCCTTGGAACTTGAGGATAATATTTATTCTAATATTAAATTCAAATAGAATTTAACTGAGAATTTGGATGATCTTAGTGTGAGACTCTCTAGGCCTCTTTCTTAGTGAAATTTTTCTAACTGACCTAAATTCTAAGATCAGCATCTAACAACACATCAAGGAACCTGTATAGAGAGTTGTTAATGTCAAAAAGACAAAAACTTCCTACAGATTCTCACTATGTAATATAATCTGTTTATCTCAATATCTCATTAATAAGTTTGTATTACTTATGTCTTCAACCTATATGCTTGATATATCTTTCTTTTAATTTATTTAAATGAACAAATTGATTAACTATCATGGTCATGGACTTAATCAAATAGTTTCATTCCAATAAAAGGGCTTGAGATATCAACTTTCATTTACTTGGAAGGCATAAATCCTTTCTTAGATTATTCATTAATGTCAAATCACACTTGATACTCCCAAAATATCCAAACCTACCACATGAATATGACATCATGGTTTTTATCAATACATCTATGTGAGTAATTTATAACATACATTAATTATAATTTCAGGTTTAAGGACCAATACACACATTCATAGATAAGAATATACAGTGAAATATGTAACATATGGAATTCCTATGGTCAGTTCTATTCCCATAACCACCTCTCTTGAAGATTATGAAGTGAGAACATCATGAGATGAAGTTTCAATGTCATATCAGCCTCCAAAAATTGATATCCTTCATCATTTGTGTCCCATAAGATATATTTCACCCATCCATAGAATATATATTTAAGAAAATTTTCATAGAAAATATAGTTTTTCATCATATGGGGGGACTGTATTGACCTTTATATATCATAGATACACTAAGTAAATTATCACATTGATGTTATATACAAAAACACTAGTCATGTGATAAGATATTTATTAAAATTTAGGACTATGAATATATAAAAATTTAAAGAAAAAAGTAATTGGTTCTAGGGGACCAACTCTAATACATATTATGTGTAGGACCTTGAAGTGTGCTAGTGTATTATGATATGGTCTAAGACTCCTTAGTTTTACCAACCATGTAAACTTAAGTCAAGGGTTTCCAATGTAATTTGTGGATGATCATGTTTGGGTGGTGATCAAGTGCGAGGCTATAGTGGAAAGGTGTGAATTGAGGAACGGGGAAAAGTGTGTTAACCCTTAATTTTATTACATGTATTTGGATAATGAATGGGTTTATCTAAGGGTTTATTAGGTAGATCTGACTAGTGAAACTGGTGTAGAAGGATGTTATCGGTGGGTGAGATGATATCTTTATGACATGATAAAAGGGTGACCAAGTGGATATGAGAATTTTTGTGAATTTTGAATAGTCATCTCATGTGGGTAATGGGTTATATACTTCTTATGGAAGTATACAGGTTTTTACATGACTGTTGGGTATTGTGAAAGGTTTAGTGGTTGAGTGGCTTGGTGTTATGGATAAAGGGATCGACAGAGTACCTTAACTACCCTGAGAGGGGAACCAAATTGATTGTGAGTAGCTAGTGGGACTAGTTGGGGCCTATATATAGATGGAATATGAGATTCACATGATGATGAGAAAGATCAGGGACCTTGAGTTAGATACCTTCAGATTAGGTGTATAATTATAAACTATTAGAAAAAAAATAAAGTGGTTATGTGAATCATAGTGGTTTCATTAAACCCTATAATGGGGATCGAGATATAGATCTACTAAAGGAATATGAGTGTGGCTCATGAATATTAGTGTTTAGTTGATAGTGGATATTGGTAATGATCATGTGTGGAGATCTATGATAAGTAAAGTCTTATAGTGGATAGCACACCATATATGATCTAAACACATGATTCTCATTTGGATCAGTTTTTGATAAAAAAAACAAGAGTGAACCATTAATGATTCAATTAGTATTTTTTGTGGTTTTGTAATTATTTTTAGATATAAGTTGATAGGTTGTGTATAGAAAATATAAATTTCTATAAGTGGGTGTTTATAAATAAGAATTTTTAGAATATACTACGTGCAGTAACTCGTAGATTCTAGATACAGAATAATGGTCATCTGGTATAATCAAGTGTGCATTTTGGTAAATAGGTTGGTGGAGTAACCGAGCATGTGTAATATAAGTTCCCGTAGATAGAACATCAATATTAATAATGGAGAAAGACCTTATGTTCCATATATAGTATTAGGAATGTGATTGTATATTTTTATAAGGATGGTAAGGTGAGCATGATGGATCTTCATAAAATATACATATTTTTCCATCATCTTTTATTGGTGTTCTGATATACATTATTCAAAATTATCAATATGTAATGGAAATTTTTAATTGTACTAGATATCCAAAAAAAATCCAAAAATTAACAAGGCTTACATGTTATCCTAACATAAAAATACTTCTAAAAAATTATAATCTTCATCCTAAAGACTATCCCAAAATAATTTCAAGAGTATTCAATATCAAATTTAAACAACTAATGAAAAATTTAATTGTTGAAATTTTCTTTGGAAAGTATCAATTTTATATTACATATAACCTATTTTTATTTGTTAAATATTTTTATTTAATTGTTTTTTTTTTCAATGTTACAAACTAATTAGATATTTTTTAAAAATATTATTCTGAGTAGGAGGAAAACATGGGGTGAATTTCCTTTTAAAAAAAATAAATAAAATGATAAATTAAAGAAATTGATTAATTGAATAGAGTAAGAGACATATATATATATATATATATTAAAAATAAATAACAATATATTTATATATAGATAATAGAGTAAGAGAAAATTACATAAATTGAAAAATGAAAGTGTAATGTATATATATATATATAAATTTAAAAAAAGTAAGCATAGTGGGAAATAAATAGGAAACATAGTTTAATAAAAGATTTTTTCCAATATCCCAATTTCTTTCGGACTTACGCCTCCTACCCCCAATTTCTTGAGGGACCTGTGATTAAAACCATTAACTTCAGTAGTATCCAAGATTCCTAAAGAGGAATAAACTTACTTTTTAATGGTGAAAGTAAGAAACCCTAATATAAATAGACTTTCTTTTTAATGGTTTTAGTAAGAAACCAAAATTCATTACTTTTGTGGTAATGAGAACCAAAGAGAATAATAGGAGGAGTAAGAGGTTAACACGCTCTATTTAAATAAAAATCTTATTTAACAAAAATAAATAATATATAATATGGGATAAATTGAGAGGAAAAATTAAGAGAACAAACGTGTGAAAAACAATACCTCTCAGGAAGGAGCAATATTGGAAGAATTGTATCTGATGATTGATCAAAGTTTATTGTATTTTGATATTCCTCCTGAGAGTTTCATGGGAGACTATATAAAGGTTTAAAATTTCCCATGGTCAAATTGAAGGAGTTATGGAGTCAAAAGATCTAATGGGTATTGAAAGAGGTCATCAAAGACCTTCTTAAATATGTTTTTTAACTTTTCTTCCCAATGCCACTAGCTCACTGCTATACTCCGTTGGCTAGATATTGGGTTGTCATATTACTATTATTTGGTTCGTTAGTCTCACCGACTAGATATTCGTCATGGTAGTGATGCAAGTCCGCTTCTACATCCATTAGTTTTCTAGTGATCTGCCATCAGGTAAACAATGCTATTGATAGTGGACTGGTCCCAATGGACAAGCCATCATCTGGCTGGTGGATTTGATCTAGCTATCCATATGTGATTCCTAGTGAGGGTCTTCATTCCATCCCTCTATGATTCTTTCGATGTATTTTTTGGATCTATCTATGACCTAACTTCATGCCCAAACATAAATACTGAAATTTCATGAAATTAAATATTTAGATCACAAATATGTGTTTTTTATCATTAAAAAAGTGTGTGGTACAACAATATCCAACTTTTTTATGATCACAAACACTTAAAATAAAAATATAAGCTAAATAAATAAATTCGTATGAAAATTTTTAATAAAACATATTTTTAAATTAATTTCTAAAATAATTTCAATATTTCATAGTAAAATTTAAAAAATTATTTTGAAGTGATTTTCACCAAATATAATTTCAACCCATGTATTTCAATCATTAATAATGGCTTGTAAATGTAATGAGAATTATCCAAATTATATACCTCGAGAGTGTCAAACTAGGCATATGAAAAAGTCCAACTACTCATACCTAGGTTGAAGGTTGGGTTAATACTCAACCATTCCTTTTCAAGGATATTACCCTCAGGTAAATCTATGTTAAAACTAAATCCACTTATTTATATTCAAGCATGGATGTATTTTATAGAAAATTCACACTCACTTTACTTTACCATTCGCCCCCTTTTCATATTACTAACGTATACCCCTTTCAAAAAATACCAAAATAGTATGATAAATTCTCCCCCTTTGTGGTTATCAAAAAAACTCATAAATATGAAATAAATTTAAAAAAAATTAACTATCTCCCCCTTTATAAAGAATAATAATTTCAAAAAAGAGATAGAAATCATAATACTTGAATTGAAATATAATTTAAAGGACAAGCATAATTCAAAAAAATTGAAATAAAGATATTTGTAAAAAAATAAAGGAAACAAATCCTCAAGATTGACTAAGATTAATATAGGTTTTACAATAAAACAATTCCTAACTCCTCCTTAATAAAATAAATATGTTCTAGATAAAGGGGTTTTGTGAAAATATTAGCAAATTAAAGTTCATGCTATTAAACTCTAACAATATATTCCCTTTAGAAAGTGGTCTCCCAAAAAGTGGTGTCTAAAATAATGTACATAGTGAGAGAATGTCGAATAGGATTTCTAGAAATACTAATGGTACTCATATTATCACATTTGATAGGATCAAGATTGCATTTAAGCCTATAATATAAGAGTTTTTTTCTTCTACATAATTTGGGCACAAATACTCCCTATAGTTATATATTATAATTCTGTCATTTAAAGAGATACATAGTTTTTCTTCTTAATACTCCAAGATAATAAATAATTTCCAAGTAGGTGGAAACTCCCACTTGTAATATTCCCATCTAACAATAATCCTCCAAAATTCAGTATCTGAAAAACTAGAAAATCCTAAATTATATTTTGGATAAAATAAAATAAGGTTTATAGAACCTTTTAAATATTTGAAAATTATTTTAATATGTTTTAAATGAGATTCTTTGTAATTTGATTCAAAATGATAATAAATACAAACACTAAACAAAATTTCCATTCAATTTGTAGTAAGGTAAAGAAGGCTCCCAAGCATACATCTATAGAGTTTGTTTCCAATCATCTTACCAGCTTCATCTAATGTTAGCTTACAGTAAGTACTCATAGGTGATCTTATCTCCTTTACTTAATCCATTCCAAAATGATTGAATATTTTATTTTTCTATTTTCTATGTCCTAGAAAATTATCATAAATATTTTGAGAATCTAAACCAATAAAAAAACTTTAAGTCTCCCATAAAACTCAATTCCAATTATTTTCACATTAATTCACAAAATTCATTACAAATACATTATTTTTTAAACCTAAAAATAATTTCATTGACATAAATTTCAAAAATTAATAAATCCTTTGTAATATGTTTTAAAAACAAATTTATATCAAATTTTCCCATTTTAAAATCATTTTCTAAGATAAATATAGTTAAAAGTTCATACCAAGCCTGAGGGGATTGTTTTAAATCATAAAGAGCCTTGGTTAAATTAAAAGAATCATTTGGGAATTTTGAATTTTCAAAATTGAGAGGTTTTTCAAAAAAAACCTTTTCAAAAATAAAACAATTTAAAAATAACTTTTAATATCCATATGAAAAAGCTTAAAATTGAAATGAGTGATGAATTCCAATAAGATTCTAATGGATTCAACTCATGCAATGGTTGAAACTATCTCATTATAATCAATTTATTCTTCTTTATTATATACTTTGGCTATGAGTCTTTGTTTGTTACGAGTGTTGCTTCTTTTCCCATCTAATTTGTTCTAAAAAACTATTTAGTTCCAATAAATGGATGACCATCGAGTCTTTCAATAAGATTTAAAACATTACTCCTTGTGAATTGGTATAATTATTCTTTCATTTAAAGTTCCCAATTTTCACCATTAATGGTATCAACAATATTTTGGGGTTTTAGGTGTGAAATAAAAGCATGATGTTCAATCAAATTTAAAACTGACCTTCTAGTATTAATAGCATCTTTCAAATCACCTATAACATTTTCTAAGGGATGGTTATTTAGGTTTTACCCATGTCTTGGGTAAAGGGATAGATTGTGGTACTTCCAAAACTTCAATTTCTTTAGAAAGGAGTGGATTATTTAATGTTAAATTTTCTATTTCAGCATCAACATCATCAATTTTGGGATGAAGGTTATGATAATTATCATCAAATTTGATGTGTATTGATTTTTCTATGGTCGTTGTCCTTTTATTAATAATTTGGTATTCTTTACTTGAGTTAGAGTACACAATAAAAATACCTTGATCGTATTTGAGACAAATTTTCCTAAGATATATTTAGTGTTAAGAATGTAACATTTTTACCCAAACATATTAAAAAGTCAACTTTAGTTTTTTTCCTTTCCAAATATCATAGGGGGTTTTCTTAAGGAAGGTTATTATGGGAACATGGTTCAAGGTATAACAAGTGGAATTGACTACCATGACCCAAAATTATTGAGGTATTTTAAATTCATTCAATAGAGTTCATGTAATATCTTTAAGGGTTAAATTCCATATTCTAATAACCCTATATTTTTAGGAGTCCTCAGAGTGAAAAAGAAATTATAATAACCTTTTAAATAACACAGTTCATCAAAATATTTATTATCAACCCCCCCCCCAATCACTATAAATTGATATGATATTATAGATTTTTTTAATTTTCAACCTTCTTAGTAGATTTTATAAATACTTTACAGGACTCATTTTTATGATACAAGAAATAAACCAATGTAAATATTTTATAATCAACGATAATTACGAAATTGTAAGATTTACCTCATATACTTGAAATGTGGGTTGGTCCAAAAAGATCAAGATGCAAAATATCAAGGGTCTTATAGGTAAACACTTCCATTTTAGATTTAAAGGATGTTTTTTGTTTCTTACCAAGTTCGAAAGGCTCAAACCCAGTGTTACATTTTAAATACAATTTTGGAAAATCTCCTACTTGTAATGACCAAAACTTTTATAAATGAAATTCCCTTTTTAATGTATAAATTCTCTATTAAGTAATGTAGTTTTATAAAACACATTCACTATATTTCATTTTGTATTTTGTATAGTTATAAAATATATCCATAATTTTTATTTTGGGATTAAAATACCATCAAGAATCATAACCGGTGCTAATATATTCATTCAATAGTGACCATTAATATTAGTATATATTAAGGGATAAAAAATCTAATTGACATAGAAGGAAGAAGAGATGACATTGACAAGTAGAATCATACCCTATGAATCCCATTTGTCATAACTCTTGAGGTATCTGGAATCACTGGGACTTTCCCTTGACTAAGACCAATATAAGATTCAAAAAATGAAACTCATGCGCAAAAATTTATAGGATAAGTTAATGGTTATAAATATCACTACCCAAACTATGTTTTTTGAACCACCCCAAGAAAGTAATACTATCACACACCTTACCCTTAGGGTGTATTTTGGTTTAATAAGGGGTTATGTATCTAGACCATAGTATTATGAATTTATATATTTTATTTTTAATAAAATAATGATTATATTCATACCTTTTAATTATTACTTTATATATATATACATGATTATATAATGAGTTTGATAAAAATTTTATTTTGATATAAAGAAAGAAATAGTGTATTTTTTTTGGAAATATAACATTCAGATTAAAACAACATTTTTGATAAATCCAATATTTTTTAAATAAATTTTATTTTAATTAAATAGTATTATTAAATAAAATTTATTTAAATATAAATGGTAATATAATTTAATGAACTCCCATGCAATTTTTATAAGGGTAAGAAAATTTTTTGTGTTATAAAAACTAGTATTTTTTCAAAAAATAATGATTTTTATTTAAAAGTGGAAGTTACTATATTTAGAAAATTGTTTTAGTAAAATAAATATAATTTTTTATATCATCATGTCAAAATTATATAATGATGATTTTTTTATAATTTATAAAACAAATATGGTATTTATTATGAAATCATAATAGACCAGAACTATTGTAATTAATACTATAAAATGTATCAATTGACAAAAATAGGTTTTCCATTTAAAATAATGTTTTTTTAAGTTATTTGGTTAATTTTACAAGCCTGTAACAAATCAACCAAAACCTATATTATATTTAAAGGATTTAAAAATAATTCTTCATGAACATGACTCACTTAAACACCATGAATGGTATTATTTTAATGATGTTGGTTCTTACCCTAATAAAATATTAGAAATCACTCCTATTTGGAAGAAACCATGAGAAAAACGAGGAGAATGTTTGTGGTTTTCATTATTTTATTACTTATAGTCCAAAACCTATGTTAAGAAATTAATAAATAATTCTCCTCTCTTTGGCTATAATTACCCACCAAACCACATTTTCCTCTTCACTAAAAACCCATTGAGAATGAATTTACTCTCCCCATCCCTCTTTAAATCTATCTCATTTTTTTCCAAATATGTTAGGAATCTCCACCCGAGATTTTTTAAGAAACCCCTCAAGTAAGGGATTCTCTTCCTTTTCTTCTGCATTCAAGTAATTACTTTGTACTTAGCCTTTTGAATATAAATTTATTATGTTTTTATGTGTGTATAAATAAACCTATAATTTCCAACTTATGTTATAATAATGAGATATTATTTATCCCCTCTAATTATAACCATTACCCAAGCCATTATTTTGTATAAGTAAGGGATCTCTCTCTACCTTTTTTCTATTCAACAACCTTATTTGTATTTAGCCATTTTTTTATAATTATCCATGTTGTAATGTATTTTTACACATCCATAACATTTAATTTTTATTCTCATGTAATTATAAACCAACTTTCACACTCATTAATCCATTCCATGAACCTTTATGTACACCTATTATGTTTCCAAAATTATTCCATGATTTTCGATGCTAAACTTTTGTGGTGTAAATACAAATCCTCATTTACACTCAAGGGTATTATCCTAGATGTAACTATCCATACATTATGGGGTAATTTATTTTATTCAACCCTTACTCCTTAATTATGATATTAAAAGTGATTGAAGATGTTCTTAGGTTGTATGATCTATATAGCACACAAATGTGTAAACATGATATAATTATGATCGGTGGGCCCATAATGATATAGCCTTCCAATGCATTGAGTAATTTTTTTATCTCATGATATACCATGTATAGTTTATAGGAGGTTATCCTAAGAACACTATGTTATGATTTATTGATGGTTATCCTTGACTTATGCTTATGATATCATGTTTTATGTTGTTTAAACATTCCTACAATGCCCAGATATTATAATCTTATGTCATGCTTCGACATTCATGATTATGATTCTCACCTTTTTATGTCACCATTTTATTCTCCTTTACTCAAATTTACTACTTCAAATCATTTTATTCTTTTATTATCATTAATGATATTTATATCTCACCTCTTTCTTATGTATGTCCCTAGATTATCTGGTGTGGTATTAGAAAATAAATGTAATTTAAGGTCATGTTATAGAGGTTTTAAAAAATATTCTTATATCCATACTTTAATGTATTATAAAATATATCTAATTTCCCAAATACATTAGTCCTCGTGATTTTTTTTGGATTGTATTATGAGTATATTTTTGTAATAAATCATGAAATAAAGTTTATAAAAGATATGGGTTATCATAGTTGGCATTAAAGTAAGGTATAGTTATTTTTGGGCATTATATTTATAAAACATTAGTGAAAACCATAGGTATAATACTAAACATAAGAAAAAATACCTAAATTTTAGTAAATCATAGTGTTATTGGTTTTTTGAGAAAATAAATCCATGTCTGGATACTGACAAGTGGATGCGGTTGTGGAACAGATGTACCTAGGTGAAATAACTTTGAAAGGGATTATTCGGTATTAACATGACTTGTACCTAGTTGATGACCAAGAGTCCTAATACTATACACCTAGATGGACACTCCTAGGGGATATGATTTGGTTAATCATGCACTTTTTACAAATCATTATGAAGGGAACAAAATGCATATGAGGTTTAATGTTAGGAAAAAGACCATGGATAACTTATATTAAAACCTATAAAATCATAGGTGAAGGAATACGTGTCATTTATGGTTCATCCCTTAAATTTTCTTAGTTTAATTTTTATATGTTTAATACTATGAAAATTATCATACCTAATTATCCTTTATTTTATCTAATTATTAGAAATATGAGGAATCATGTCAACAACCAATGTGATGGGAAAGGTGATGACTGTCCAAATGAGATTTCGAACTATATGGGAGTAGGAGTTGAGAAATTAATGAAAATACTTACTAAACTAATTAATATTTTTAATAAAAACATGAAAGATGATGAACACTCATATCACCCTTAGAAATATCAAGTATCAATTAAGACCTTTATGTGAAAAAGGTATCCAACTTCCGGTGGATATTATAATACCTTAATCATAAAACAATGGATCAACTCCATTGAAAAAACTTCTCCATCCTTCAATTGTCTGAGTAAAATAAGGTCATGTTGGTTTGTTATCACTTGGAAAGATAATTTGATCAATGTTGGTAATTGATTAAGAACATGAATCTCAAGTAAGATATCAAAGTGATGGAGTAAAAATAATTTAGGAGTATGTTTTTCAATAAATATTTTCCTCACACTTTTAGTCATAAAATGAATAGGGTTTTCCTTAGCCTCAAGAAAAAAGAGTAAGAATTCATCAAGACATATGATGGAAAATTCAAAAGACTTCCAAGATATGTCTTTGGCTTTATCATTGACTCTAAAAGTAAAGTTGACCACTTATTTAGAGGGAGAAAGACAAATATATGAAAATATTTATCGTTTTGAGACTTTGACAGCTATGAAGATATTTTTTGATGTGACTTCAAAGTCAAAATGGAGATTGGAAAATCTTAAGGGTCTCACAGGACTGGAGATAGTAAGTGGATAATAGAGTTTAATTTTGGGAGAGTGATGAAGAATAAACTTAGTGGTAGGAAATTTTAACTTCCCACTTTCCAAAAAAAATTGTAAAACGGTTCTTGGAAATTTCCTAAAGTGGGATAAGGAAATGATTTGGGTGTGTGAATAAGGGGCGCCAAGCTAGTGAATATTGATGGGAGAAACCTGATGATGTGGTATAAGAAAGGAATGTTTTGGTAAATCC
This sequence comes from Viscum album, assembly GCA_963277665.1. Taxonomy (NCBI): domain Eukaryota; kingdom Viridiplantae; phylum Streptophyta; class Magnoliopsida; order Santalales; family Viscaceae; genus Viscum; species Viscum album. The sequence goes on along the minus strand of OY728134.1, from coordinate 1,020,489,060 downwards.
TCATCATATTATCCAATATTTTAATTTCGGCTAATAAGGAAACTATATAAACTAATTCACTAAGCAAAGGGTTGTCAAAGATAATAGATGACGACAACCTCTGAGGTCTAGAGAGGAAGGGTGATAATATAGAACCACAACTGCTGAGGTGGATCTTGACAATGAATTTGTGATAGGTAATCTAGTTATTCATTAAATAATAATTAAGTTTTTATTTTTTTCTAGTTCGATGAATTATTTCATATCACATAAGTTTAATAGAATAATTTAAACAACACCACAAAACTTATAATTCGAGTTATCAGGGAAAATAGAAAGTGGAGAAATTATTGAATCCTAATAATATAACTTCTTTATTTTCAATATTTAGAGGCCGAATTTCCCAAAAAAACTTTATGATCCTCCCTTTAATGGAATTCAATGATATTCTGGGTATGGATTGTCTTTCTTTATAAAGAGACAAAAAACTTTAAATAGAAGGAAATCACTCCCTGTATCATAAATTACCCTCTGATTATATACAAGTGTAAGTAGGATAATGGATTTCCTTTGGAATCATCATATAAATCATATATATTATTTTATTATGAGTAAGAGTATCTAGCTAAAATGACTAAGACTAAGGAAATCATCATCCTCGATTATATTCTTATTATAAGAGAATATGTTGATGTGTTCCCCAATGAATTTTCTAGTCTTTCTCCTAGCTAAGAGTTTAAGTTCTCAATTTAAATTATACCCATTGATTTTCCAATATCCAAGACTTTATAAATAATTTCCACTATTTAAATTCAATTTTTGATGAAGAAACTATAATAAAATATGGATAAATGTTTTATTTACCCAATTTCATTTCCATGGGGTGTGATGATTCTTTTCATTATGAATAAAGATTTGTAAATTATCATTTTCATTGATTATTGTGATCTCAAAAAGATCACGATAAAGAAAAAGTATCATCTACAATGGATTTAAAACTTATTCCATCAACTCTATAGAGACTAGTACTTCGATAAGGTGGATCTTTAGTTGGGATATTATTAAGTAATGTTAAATAAGGAGGATATCCCCAAGGATTCTTTTCATACAAGTTACGATCACTGTGAGTTTATATAAATTTCATTTCAACTCACTAATGCACCACCTATCTTCATGGACTTAATGAATATAATATTTAGGGATTTACTCACTAAATTTGTGGTATTATTTATATATGATATTCTTGTCTACTAAAAAAATAAAGGAGGAACATGAGTATCATTTGGATTCTTTACTAAATACCTTAAAAAATTAAAAGTTATTTGTGAAGTACAATAAATGTGATTTTTGGATGGAGCAAGTAACATTTTTGGGGTATGTTATCACCAAAAAAACAGATATCTAGAGATCCTTCAAAGAAAAAGTAAAATGAAGGATGGCCCAGACCAATATCTCTGATATAGGTCCTTAGTTTGCTTAGATTATCTAAGAAATATCAATGATTTGTGAGAATCTTATCATGATTTTCAAACGCACTAACCAAGATAACTCAAAAGGGAGTGAAGTTTTTCTACATAGATGAATGTGATGATTTATTTAAAGAGTTAAAGAAGAGTATAATCACTAAACCTATTCTCACATTAACCACCAATTTAAAATGATTTGTGATCTACAATGACGCATCTAAAAACAATTTGGGTTGTATACTCATGAAAAATGATGAACTGATTTTTTATGCCTCCCACTAATTAAAGCTCCATGAGAAGAACTTCCTGATGCATGATCTGGAATTAAATAAAGTGATCTTTTTATTTAATATATGGTTTCATTATATCTACGGGGAGAATTTTGATATATATATATATATATATATGAATCATAATAATATCAAGTATATATTCACACTAAAGAGATCAATATGAGACAATGAAGGTGGTTGGAGCTGATTAGAGATTATGACTACTCAATACATTACCATCCTGGGAAGGAGAATAAAGTGGAAAATGCTCTGATTAGAAATGATCCTACAACCCTATCCATGATGAGGAATAAAAGGGATACAATCTTATTGTACATTAAAAGAATAGACATGGGTATCATAAAAGGAACATCATTCTACCCTTCTAAAATAACATCTCAACCATATATTCTTGAGAGGATATAGGAGGCCTAAAAAAAGATGAAGATCTATAAAGAAAGGTACTGAATATTCTAAAGTTTAACTTTTCTAAAGATGGTTTCATAAGGTTTTGAACCCATATATGTATACCATAAAAACTAGAACTTAAGAGGGAACTTCTGGATGATGTGAATAGCTCATACTTCTCTATTCATCCAAGAATCACTAAGATGTATAGATACATGAAGAAATACTTTTTGTGGGATTACATAAAGTGGGATATTGTAGAATTTTTATTATGATTCTTTATATGACAAGAATTCAAGCCCAAATTATATAATTATAAGGGTATGATATAACCATTTCCAATAGAAGTATGGAAATGGGAGAACATAACCATAGATTTTATCATATAACTACCCAAGACATCTAAAGGCCATAATTTCATTTGCGTGGTGGTCAATCACCATAAAATGTTAGTTCATTTCATTTTTATCATGTAATATTTCTATTTTGACCAAATTTCCAATGTATACATAAGACGAGTGGTAAGACTTCATTGAATACCATTCTCTATTATATCTGATCAAGATATGAGGTTTACCATGAGATTCAAAATAACTATTTAGCATGACTTGGATAAAGATTTGAGTTTAATAAATACTTATCACCCACATATAGATGTTTAGTATAAGAGAACCATCCAAACTCAAGAGGTGATGTTGAGATCATGTTCAATGGATTTCCAAGGATGTCGAGATTAGCACCTTCCCTTAGTGAAATTATCATATAACAACAGTTTCCATTCTAGCATTGAAATCACACCTTATGATGATCTATATGGGAAGAGGCTTCAGAATCTAATATGTTGGGATCAATTCAGATTGTGGAAGAATATGGAACCTGATATTATCTAAGAGATGATATAAAATGTTCAAATCGTTCAGTTTCATAGGAAATCAATGTAAAGTTGATAGAAAATCTACATAGATAATCATCGATAAGACATAGAGTTTGAGGTCAGAGATAAGGTGTTCCTTCATATATCATTGTGGAATAAATTCATAATGTTTGGGAAGAAAGGAAATATTTTTCCTAGATAAAATGTCTCCATTGATATCCTTTATCGCATCGAGGTTTTGGCCTATCAATTGTCACTCAAACCTAATCTATCTTAAGTACATGATGTTTTATATGAATCACTATTAATTAAGTATATATTTGACCCATCACATATACTGAATCCAAAGTTAGTACCTTTTGAGAATGATATATTATACAAGGATCAACCGATGAAGATCTTAGATCATAGAGACAAAGTTCTATGAAAAAAAGACAAATCACAAAGATAAAGTACTATAGAAAAACCCCAAGTTTGTGGAGTCAACATGGATGTAATGTACTAACTTAAATCACTTTATCTGGTCTGGAGTATCATATGTCCTCATACTCACATCCCCATACACAAGAGGCTTCTAACTAGAATTAATGGTTCAAACACTGATAGTGGGGAGACTATGCCCTCTTTATCGATAAAGACAAGCATAAATAATAACATAGTGGAATAAATAAACAAATTTATAACAATGTCATAGAAATTATATATAGGGCATGAAGAATAATAAAACAAGGACCCCAATGTGGTAGGTAAAACTAGAGTAGGATTAAGATAGAAAAATAAATAAAGCACTATGGCATCACTCCGGATTCCATCTAGGTTTATTCTCTAATACCCATGCTCTATCTCCTAGATCCCTATCGCTAAGGCCCTTCCCTATCATGTATACCTAACTATAAATTTTGCACATCCATTAAGATGATCATGTAGGGTGTGATTGTAAACACAATAGGACACCACCAATGTGTCCTTAACATGATTTCACATGGATAAGAGTGTATGCCAATATAATAAATAAATGAACCAGAAACAACATATAATCATGTAATAATTAGTTTTGCTCTAACCAAACTTCCATAGACTCCTAATCATATCTTCTTTGTCCTCATACTAGAAAAGTATTCATAACATAATTCATAAACCATGTTTAACCATAAGGTCACTATATCTACCCCACATCCACCACAAGGATAATGAGTCTTGAGTCATCCACAAGGCCACCATCTTCTAAAACTACCTCAGGATAGGCCACAACACTATCATATCTCAACATCGAGTCTTGGATATGGTCACTTAAGACCATCATTCCCCACTATCACCTCTTAGGTATAATAAACTAATACCATGATTCCCACAATTTAGGCCACATAAGTCCAGCATACCCCCATTATCTAACTCATTCCAATCATTAAATCACAAGCATCATCTGAACACTCCCCCCGATAGGGCCACTGATCCATGATAGGTCCACCTGACACATTTATACAAAGAATAGAAAAAAAACAATATAGCATATACCAAATATATAACATGGAAATAGAGTAATCATATTAGTCACACATATCCAGAGTCATAGCACAACAATCATGGTAACAATAGACAAATACACACATGTGATCAAACTCCAACATGGTCTCATGGGATACACATGCACACAAATGTGATCAAACTCAAGCATGTCGTTACAAGATATGCATGCATGCACATGTGATCAAACATAAAAAATGGTCCCATGGGATACACACACATGTATGACATAAAACTCAAGAATGGCCTAATGCATATAAGCACAAAACATCATTTCATGGTAACAATCATATACACATACTCAACATGGTAAATAACTTCCTACATCAAGGATGTTGACATCAATGTCACAATTCATCAAAAGAACCATCACCTGAACCATTTTAACACACCAAAAATAATAATCTCATATGCTAAGAGTTCCTAGAACCAATTCCAACCCAATATTTCATGGGTGCTAGAATAAGGCTTAATAAGTAAGAACCAGTCACATGGGTAGATTCACATCAAATTACCCAACGATAATGACCACCTTTAATGGTACAAGTCCGGTTGAAGGAAGGAGAAACATCATCACTCTTGTATAGTGAAAATAGAATAGTTAAAAGGGTCTCATGAATTTGGTACAACAAGATCATCCTCTAGCTTCGAAGGTTTTATTTAAAACAATCTTGATCAAAGAGGGGTGATATGAATGAGGTTGTTCAAAGAAGAAAACTCAACGCATGAAGGGTTTCCTAGGTTCATCCAAAGTTCATCTACAATTCATACATATCAAAGGAATCAACAAGTAAGGAGATATTAAATGATAATTAATTTTTATATTATAGTCAATGATGGGAGAAATGATGGCTTTTTCAGCTTGTGAGAACACGCCTAACACGCCGCCTGTTTTTCAAATTTTTCCGGATGTTGCTTCCTCTTCAGCCTACCCTTTGGAGGCTCCTCCGGCCTCTTTGTCTCCCTCGCATGGCCCCTCTGTTTCTCCTTCTATCCCCCTGGTGCCCCCGGATCCTACTTTCCCTCTTGGAAACCTTCGTTCGGGCCCCTCCTTCAGGGATGTTCTGCGCGGCCCGTTGTCCTCGAACCCCTGCTTCCACGATGTCCCTATGCCCGTTACGAAGGTTTCAAGGCTTGGATCTTGTGTTTCCCAGGATTTTTTGGGGTCGGCATTCGATGATGTTTAGGCCTACTTCAACTGGACGTTGGTGGCAAGGTTCAGGGGGCGCGAAGCTGTCTCTAAAGGCCTTCCAGTGCTTTGTTCTCTCTTGGGGTCTGGTCGATTCGGTGCGGATCTCAGTTGTCCACAGGAACTCCTTTTGTTTGTTCTTCACCTTGGAGGTTGACTTCATCTGGTCATGGTGTAAAGCTCCCCGATCCTTGGGGCGTTGGAGTTTTAACCTGTCTCGGTGGTCGATGGAGGTCCATAACGGGAAGGATAGTCCTATGGAAGTGGTATGGATCTGCCTCCCTGGCTTGCCGCTACCGTTCCAAAATGGAGCCTTCCTCAAAACTATTAGCGATGCTCTTGGTGGTTTCCTGTGCTTGGATGATCGCACCCGGTCCTATGTTGATATCTCGGTGGCTCACATTTGCGTTGAATTGGACTTGTCCTCTTCTCCTCCTGGCTCCCTTGATTTGCGGGTGCAGGGATCGGAGTGCTGGAAGCAGGACATTCTATATCCGGTCTTCCCCATGTACTATTCGCACTGCCTGCTTTGGGGCTACTCCCTTCAAGTTTGTAGAATCTCTCGCTCTGTTGTTCTTTGTTGGCCTCCTCAATAGGAAAAAAGAAAGCTGGTTCAGCAAAATCAGGGGTCTCCCTGTCCCCTGGTCGGCTCCCTGGCGCTATCTCGGCCCCTAGCTGGTGGATCGGTGGTGCCCCCACTTGTAACCCCGGAACCTAACCCTGTGGATTTCATGGTTACTTCGGTAGGGTGTGATCCTTCTTCTTTCCTGGAGATGGTGCCTAATGTTCACATGGTTCTGCCGGTCCCCTCAGCAGTTCCCGCCAACCCCTCTAGCAGCTACCTTCTGCTTCCTAATGTGTCTAATAGCGTGAAGATCTTGATGGGGAATTATCGACCCCCGGGTGATCGGTCTATTCTTATGGCCCCCTTTGGTATTCATGTCATCTTCTCAGAGGATCAAGGGAATATGGTCTCGGAGGGGCTTTGTCTGACACCTATCCCCTGCAAATATCAATGGCATAAGCTCCCTCTGGATCTCAGTAGTCCTTCAGGATCTCCTCTTACCTTAGTCCCGGGTACCCCAGCCTGCACAACCTGGAGAGAAGGGTCAGCCCAGGGAGTAATGCCTTCCTATGACCAAGGATGCTCCTCTCCTTCCCTTGTTCACTTTGATAAGACAAACACAGGGATATGTACAAGATCAAAATACAGACTATAAAAGGATTGTACTATCTCCCATTTCACCAAGGCCAAGAGCTCTAGGGTCGGTGCTAGCGCACCCTCTTTTTAATGTTGTGTATCATCATATGTAATTCCCGAGGCCTGGGTGCCCGTGTTAAAATATATTTCATAGCCACCGAGATTGGTTATCGTAAGGCCTTTATTATTGCAATCCTTGAACATAAACAAAATCCTTTGAGGATAGGTGAGTTTTCTCGAAGACTCATGATGCAGGGATACTTGCATGTTGATCCCACTAATAGACACATTTGGATCTTCTAGAACAAGAGTACATTTATGGAAGAGGTTCAGGCTGGTGATTAGTTCATCGCCACCAAGGTGTCACAGGGAAATCGTTTCCTCTTTGCTTATTTCATCTATGGGAGCTGTGACGCCCAAAAAAGGTATGTTTTATGGCATGGTCTTAGTTCTTTTGATCTAGGAAACCATCCATGGATTGTTGGTGGGGATTTTAACATCATTGTAAAGACCTGAAAAATTCAAGGAATTTTTTTTTCTTAATTTTCTTTGGATTTTTACAAGAACGCAGTTTCTGACGGCACCTGATTCCGAGGCCCGGTGTGCCCGGAATCATTTTCCGAAATTTGGCTCGGGTACGTTCAGTGAACGGACGAGCGGGTTTTTCTAACTTTTGAACCGGTGCCCGAAATCGAATTCTGAGGGCACCGATGAAATCGCAGCGCCGGTATTTGCTTAGAAACGCCTCTTCCGGAGTCGTGTTTGCTCGGGTGTGGTTTTTAATTTTCGGGCTTAAAGTTAAGAAATAAAATAATTATACGACAAACTTTATTTTATTTCACTTAAGCCACTTGGAAGCCACTTGAAGCCACTTAAAAGCGGCTTAAGCTGAGTTGAAACGGATAGGGTACTATCCAAAAATATTCTACCCTCTTGGTAGGATATTTGTGAGGTGGGGCCCGCACGAGCCCCACCGTTTCTTTTCCGTTAAGTAACGCACCCGTGAAAACTCGTCATTATGAAAGTCAACTGACGCGTTTTCTTAAATTCTTAACGCACCATTTAATTGGGCAGTTTCTTTCGTTGAATTAATTCTACGAATTAATAGGTCGTTACTTACCTCTTTTCGTTTGTTGGCTTAATAATAAAATAAGACCAACACGACTTTTGAAGGATTGCACGTTGAGAGGCTTTGACAGAATTCTTGTGCCTTCATCCTCCTTCGCGAAGAACGCGAAGAACGCGAAGAACGCGAAGAACACTGTCACCCTCTGAGTTTGACGACGCTTCATCCGAGACGTTCTTCCCCGCCCCGATCTCCGATCACCAACTGCTTGAGCTAAGAGATCTCGGGTTTCTTTTTAAACATCCTTGTGGTTTATAACAACACATGGATTTAATTATTTACAATTAAATCTGTTGTCTCTTGGTCCGTTGAGTTCGTCGACGCAACACCGAATTCCGCGACGACGCGACGCCCTTCCGCGACGACGCGACGACTTCCGCGACACGACGAACCCCTCCTTCCGAGACGAGCAATTCCGCGAAGAACGCTCACGCGCGACGACTTGTCGAGGTAGGGATTTTGTTTTGGAAATACCCCTTTTATATTCCCGTGAATGTTCTTTAAAATTAAAGAACCGGATTCATATGAACAATTTTAATTTATTAAAATTGTTGTTTCATGCGTTGAATATTTCTCCCATTGTTTTTATCTAACGCGGAGGGTGCGGGCCAAACGAACACGGCCTGACAACCCTCCGTCATTCTTCGTTGTTGTGCGGATTTGACGGGCGACGACGGAACGTGCTGCAACATAAATTTGATGGTTCCGCAGTGAAGAACGAGTCCCGAGAGGAGCAGCGGTGCAGACGAGAACAGAATCGGACCACCGGAGCGACTCCAGTGGCCCGCGGAAGCCGCCGGCGGCGCGGGTCGCCGGCGAGGCCGCGCCCGCGGACCCGCGACCGCGCGGGTCCGGCGCACTCGGACGCGGCAAAGCCGCGTCCTTTGATCCAGCGCGGCCCAACGCGGGGGGCCGCGACACTTCCGACCCGCTGGGGCAGCGCCCCGCCCTGGCCGGATCGGACTAGGTCCAGCCGGGTCGGGTCGACTCGGTGCGGCCGACCCAGGGGGGTTGGGCCGGGTCGTCCCGGGCCCAGACCCCCCGTCTTCGGACCGTTTTCGGTCTTTTATCCGTAACTTGAGCTACGGGTCTCCAAATGATGCGCCGTCAGCGGAAACGCGATCCTTGGATCGAGACGGTCGTTTCGGTATATCACACTCAAGGTTTCGAATTACTTTGGGTTCGGCCGGGTTGGTTCGTACACGAAACCAACCGGGCCCTCGGAGCGGAAACGCTCATATCTTGAGCTACGGACGTCCGATTGACGTGCCGTCAGCTTTGGTGGATTCCTCTAAGTGAGACGGATCTTTTGGCTCACTCCGCCCGAGGTTTGGACGCAGGTGGAGTACGGTCGGGTTGATTTTACCTTAAAAATCAACCGGGCCCCTAGGACGAAAAGGCCAATAACTCTCAGACCAGGCGTCCGATTGACGCACCGTCTGCGACGTTGAGTTCCTGTTGACGACACGGAACTTTTGGATACATCAACTTCGGACATTGTGTCAGTTGATGTATCAGCCTCTCGGCTCGTGGAGCGGACCCTCTCGAATGAGCTTGCTGTGTGCGGGAACCCTAGAGCTGGCTGCGACTGCTACTTCGACAGCGACGGCTGTGTAGAGATCCTCAGTGGACTCCGACGACGACCGTGCAGAGATCCTCAGTGGACTCCGACGACGACCGTGCAGAGATCCTCAGTGGACTGCGACGACGACTGTGCAGAGATCCTCAGTGGACTGCGACGACTACAGCACTCAGCGATCCTTTGTGGATCAGTGCTACAGGTCCTCTGTGGGCCCGATCCTGTGTGGGTCCGATCCTGTGTGGGTCAGCACTCAGCGGTTCTGTGTGAGCCAGCGCCTACAGGTCCTGTGTGGGCCCGATCCTGTGTGGGTCTTTGCGGGGGTTAGTACCTATCGATCCTTTGTGGGTCCGACGACTTAGATGGATCAGTGATCATTTTTATCGTCGTCCAAGAAGTATACCCGTGTGAGCTGAATCCTGTGTTACTCTCCTTTGTGGATTGTGTTGAGTTATCCTGTGTGTATTTACTGTTTTACTCTCCTTTGTGGATTGTTTGTGTTATCCTGTGTGGGTATACGTTTTGCTTTCCTGTGTGGACTGGGTTGTGCTTGAGCTCGGACGTTGGAGCCGAGCGGGAATTGATGACTTAGGTATATGTATGGGCATATACCTAAGCAGTGTCGGATGTTACTTCGTGATTGTATCTTTCCTTTGTGGTTTATCCTTTGTGGATTTCGGGAGACCTTTGGGGTCTCGGGGTCCCTACTGAGTAGCTTATACTCACCCCTGCACGGGCTATGCCCGCACTTCGTTGTGTTGGTTGCAGATGACGGACAACACTGATCGTGGTGGAGGTTTGCGGAGTAGGACGGTACCTGGAGGTGGACCACTGGGCGGAATGTACTCGAAGCAGTTAGGTGGACCCGAGGAGCAGTAGAGGCTATCTGTACCCACCCTTTAGGTGGGACTTCCAGACGACGGCTCAATGCTGCGGCTTTTCTTTTCAGTTGCTGTTTTTCCCTTCAGTTGTACTTTACAGTTGGCCTTGTATTTTCGGCCTCTTTTACTTTCAGCACAGCTTGTTACAGTTTTTACTTAGTGTTTACTTTTCCGCTTGCTTACTCTGTGGTGCTTGTTTACTTTTCAAAGGCAATGTCTTCCCTTTTGTTGAGATTTACTCCTTGGTGCTAGTTGTCAGCCCCTGGCCTAGGGAAGGCGGGCCTGGGGTAGTCACGGCACGGGCCCCGAGGACTGGTCGTGACAAATTGGTATCAGAGGTGGTCGGTTCTACCGCAGACTCTGATCTTTCTTCCATGTGAAGCAATAGTGTTTAGCGTATTGGGTGTGATTATCAGTCCAGGGAGTCCAGTGTTGGTGCGGCGGCCGACGTATCCATACACCAGGACCCTGACTTCTGATTTCCGACTTAATTCACGAAAATATTGATTGCATGTGTGTTTTCAAGTTTTCTTCGTGATTACTTGTGTCAGCTCACCAGGTATACTGTTCTGACCGTGGCACACTTGTTTCCTTTTCAGGATGGCCCGACGACAGCAGCCAGCTAGGGTTCCGAGAGTAGAGCGCGACGACAGCCCGCTGAGCGACGAGGCCTCGGTACAGGGCCCGTTGACAGCAGAGGCACCGACGGTACCTTTACCCGCCGAGCCCCCGATGCTTCCAGCACCGACCGCTGACGATGCACGACGCCTCGGAGCTCTGCACGAGTTCCAGTGCTAGCGACCACCCATGTTTCGTGGAGAGATGGACCCCCAGGCAGCCGAGGACTGGCTGGAGGCGGTCGTTCGAGTTTTCAGGCTAGTGAGGACACCAGCAGACCTCATGGTGATCCTCGTGGTGAGCCTACTGCACGCAGCAGCAGGACGATGGTGGAGCTTGATGCTCCAGGTGCACGATGAGACATCTCTTCTCTGGACGGACTTCGAGAGCCTCTTCCGCTCAGAGTTCGTCCTGGCCAGCCTCCGTGCGGTGCGCATTCAGGAGCTTCTTCAGCTGCGGCAAGGCAGCTTGACGGTCGCCCAGTACGCGGCGAGGTTCACCGATCTTTCTCACTACTCGACCGACATGGTACGGGACCCCTTCTTCCGGGCCCGGACCTTCGAGCAGGGATTGAGACACGAGATCAGGGCATCACTGATCTCCCTCAGCATCCCGACCCAGGCAGGAGTGCTGGAGCGAGCCCTTCTTATCGAGAGCTTTTTGGCTGAGTCTACAGCGAGACCTACCGCATGGCGGCAGGTGGCGGAGTCTTCGGCAGCAGGTAGCCGACGGATGACTCAGGGTTCCAGGCAGACCAGACCCTCTCGTAGACGACCTCAAGACACTGGCTCAGCAGTGCGGGGCACACAGCACAGAGCCAGTCTTCTGAGAGGCAGGCAGTGCTACGCCTGCGGCGGGCAGGGCCACATGGCTCGTGACTGCCCGACCCGCCGTACCAAGGAGCAGCAGACGGTGGAGGGGCCACCCAGGCAGAGGCAGAGGGTCGATCGTGGCGATCCGCAGGGAGGAGGCGGACGAGGCAGAGGAGCTGGCTGAGCAGCGGGTGGTGGGTGACGCTTTGAGGCTCTACCCCCACCACCACCAGGAGGTCCGCCCCGACCACAGGGAGCTGGCAGGCAGAGACAGGCACAGCTCCAGGCAGCGGAGGCCTACGACCACGGCGCGCCAGAGATGATTTGAGGTACGATCTGTGTCTATTCCACCTTTGCTGCAGTTCTTATAGACACAGGAGCGAGTCACTCTTTCATAGCCGCTGCCCTTGTTCGGAGCTCGGAGATTCCGACAGAGCCGTTGGCTCGATCCTTATGGCTAGAGACCCCTACGGGAGCAGACTCGACGATTACGCACTGGTGACGGCAGTGTGAGCTTACTCTAGGAGATGATAGCTTCGGCTGGGATCTTCTTGTAGCGGCTTCGAGGCCTTACGACGTCATCTTGGGCATGGATTGGTTATATACAGTCCATGCTCAGATTGACTGTTTTAGGCGCAAGGTGCGATGTGTGCACACCGACGGGAGCAGGTTCACCTTCACCGGTGAGAAGGGAGCCTTAGCAGTACAGGGTGGACTCACGCAGAGGAGAGGACAACCCATCACTCATCAGTTGGCTAGCCTCATCCTAGGAGCGGTGGACGTGCGGAGTCCTAGTTTTCCTGCAGTGGTGGATCAGTACGCAGACGTCTTTCCCGATGACGTTCCAGGACTACCTCCTCGCAGAGAGGTAGACTTTTATATTGACTTGTACCCCGGGACAGCCCCGATATCCACTCCAGCGTATCAGATGGCCCCCGCTGAGCTTCAAGAGCTGCGGGTACAGTTAGAGGACTTGTAGGGCAAGGGGTTCATCCGACCCAGTGTTTCACCCTGGGCTTCCCCGATTCTGTTCGCCAAGAAAGCGGACGGGAGCTTGCGACTGTGTGTCGACTATCGTCGCCTGAACCCGGTGACAGTGAGGAACAAGTATCCGCTACCGAGGATTGATGACCTCTTCGATCAGCTCAAGGGAGCACGGTGGTTCTTGAGGATAGACCTCAGGTCAGGCTATCATCAGCTCAGAGTTCGAGACGAGGACGTGCAGAAGACGGCCTTCAGGTGTCGGTATGACCACTATGAGTTCTTGGTTATGCCATTCGGCGTAACCAATGCTCCAGCAGTGTTCATGAGCCTCATGAACAGGATCTTCCAGCCATACCTCGATCGATTTGTCGTGGTCTTCATTGACGACATTTTGGTGTACTCGACCACGGAGGAGGAGCAGGCCTACCACTTGCGGGTTGTACTGGACACACTCTAAGAGCACCAGCTTTATGGAAAGCTCTCGAAGTGCCAGTTCTGGTTACGTGAGGTCCACTTCTTGGGGCACGTCATTTCTGAGGCGGGAGTTGCAGTGGATCCCGCGAAGATCGAGGCAGTGCTAGCTTGGGAGCCACCCAGGAGCGTGACGGAGGTGTGGAGTTTCTTGGGTCTAGCCGGATACTATCGAAGATTTGTGCCGGAATTCACCAGAGTTGCGGCGCCACTCTCAGCTTTGACGAAGAAGGGGAAACCCTTTGTGTGGTCACACATGTTGGGTTCCGGGACTCCGCAGCGGAAGCCTGTGGGCCGGGTTTTTTAAATTTTTTCTGCTTCACCGGAGTGACATAACTTTGTCAGCTCTGGTGATCGTGTCCCGGCTTGGTCCGGGGATCTCGCAAGGTTTTTAGGAGCACAAAAATAAACTTGAACATTTACCTTGTTCAGAATTGACATGTAGGACACCGGCGATCGTTGCTCGAAGACTCCGACGTCGAAGCCCTCTAGATCGTCCACACACGCCTTGCGAATCTGCACGCGCGCCGTTCGTCAAGATCCAGGTGCTAGCGCGGATCTACGACGCACACTTCAGCGCAGCGATGATCACCGCAAGGGAGGATGCTTCGATCCGGGATGGATAAGCTTGAAGATCCTCCTTGCTTGAGAGACTCTCTCTCTAAATTCCAGGAGGAGAGAGATGCTCTCAAATTTGACACATGAATAGTTATGGTGGGAGAGCATCTCTCTCACTTATATAGGGAGTATTAAAACACGCGGTGTAGGTTCCCGGCCCCCGTGTATTAGGCGTCCGCTATATAAGTGATGTAAATAATTATTTATGGAAAATAAAATTATGCCATAAATAAAATTTACAATTTATCACTTACTTGTAATATATAAATATATTACGTGATAAATTTGAGTCTTTAACTCGACTCATACCTCCTACTAATATTAAACGAACCTAGGATATTTAAATCCAGTCGAATAATATTAATACGTGTATTTACCATACAACTTGTAAATACATGTTATAAATAAATTCAACTAATTATTCTAAACTCGAATAATTAATGAACTTATTTATTATTTGGTGATCCATAGAACTTGGATAGTACTCGGACCCTTTGGCGGGGCCCACCAAGTTCTAAATTCCTACTCACAGAATAGGGCAGATTTTCAAGGCGCTATCGTGTGTGACCCTCTAGGCCCTTATCTCAATAGCAGTGAATAATATCACAGACCTAGAGCGGGGTCTAGCAACCCATCGAGGCCCCTATAGAGATAAGGCAAAGTCAAAGCAATGACTGCCTTCCTATGAACATGGTCCGTGTAATATAATCTCTCCGTCAAACGATATCTCAATAAAGCAGAATGCATACTAGTGTCATCATTCTTTATTTGCTTTATTTTTGTTTGTTGATTTGTCCGGACGGTCTTACCTTCGTCTACCATGGCCATGGATTTAATGAAGGTGCAACCATCCTAATCAACCAGGCCCGAGATATCTCTTCCTAAACTTGGAAGCGACAAATCCTTTCTCGATCATTCAATCAATGCCATGCCATTAATGACGTACCCAATACAAACTACCTCGCCACGACTTTGTCGCCATGGTTTTCGCCTTATATCAAATGTACGTAATTAAATGACATTCATTGATAATGATCTCAAGTCAGGAGACCATTACACATGCCCATAGATAGGAACGACCAATGACACCAGAAACATGTGGTGTTCCTATTAAGCGGGTCTGTCCTCATGATCTCGTTAGCTAGAGATCATCAAGTGCGAACTTCATGAGATGAAGTCTCAATGCTTATGAGCCCCCAGCACCTGATGGTCACACATCATCTGTGTCCTTTCAGAATGATGTAACTGGACCATAGGACGTTACTTTAAGATTACTGTCATGGCATCTCAGGGTTCTCATTATAGCCTGAGAACTGCTATAACCATTTGATGCGACAGGTAATCTAAGGACATTGCCATTGATGAAGTGGATGCAGAAGTATCTATACTATCATGGCAAGATAAACACATGCATAAAACCATACTGAATACATGTAACAGTAATCAAAGTACAAGACAAGTTGGGTCTAGAGCACCCACTTTCAACACTCCCACTTGCACTAGAGCCAACTGCTAACAGGTTTCAATCCGCTAGCTCTCACATGTGAATCATGCTTCTGCTGAGAAATGGCTTTAGTTAGGGGGTCTGCCACGTTGTCCTCTGTGGCTACTCTGCTAACTGTTACTTCACCTCTCTGAGTAAAATCCCTCAAGAGATGGAACTTCCGAAGAATATGCTTTGTCCTCTGGTGAGACCTGGGCTCCTTGGCAAGCACCACTGCAGCAGTATTGTCACAATATACTGGAACAGGGTCTGCACTGCTAGGTATAACACCAATGTCTGAGATAAAGCTACGTATCCAGACTGCTTCCTTTGCTTCATCGGAAGCTGCAATATATTCGGACTCTGCTGTAGAATCAGCAACCACAGCTTGCTTTGAGCTTCTCCAGCTCACTGCACCACCATTCAGGCAAAAGATGTAGCCTGACTGCGATTTCATATCATCATGATCTGTCTAGAAACTAGCATCAGTGTATCCCCTCACAACTAGTTCCTCATCTCCTCCATACACCAGGAACATATCCTTAGTACGCCTCAAGTACTTAAGGATAGTTTTAACAGCTGACCAGTGCAGCTCTCCTGGATTAGCTTGATATCTACCCACCATGCTTAAAGCAAAGGCAACATCAAACCTAGTACATAGCATGGCATACATGATAGAACCCACTGCCGAAGCATAAGGGACTCTACTCATTCTGTCAATCTCCTCCTGTGTTTGTGGACACATTTTCTTGGAGAGATTAATACCATGTGACATAGGTAACAATCCTCTTTTGGACTGTTCCATATTGTACCTTTTGAGTACCTTGTCAATATATGTACTTTGACTTAGGCCAAACATCCTTTGAGGTCTATCTCGATAGATCTTGATCCCTAGAATGTAGGCCGCTTCACCTAAGTCTTTCATGGAGAAGCATTCATTTAACCAAGTCTTAACTGACTGCAAGACTTGCACCTCGTTTCCCATGATTAATATGTCATCAACATATAAAACTAGGAAAACAACAGCATTCCCTTCAACCTTTTTATAGACACAAGGATCGCTTTCATTTTTGACAAAACCAAAATCTCTTATGGCCTCATCAAATCGTACATTCCATGATCTTGATGCCTGCTTCAATCCATAAATGGATCTCTGCAGCTTGCATAATTTATTGGCATTCTTTGACTTAACAAACCCTTCGGGTTGAGTCATATAGACGTCTTCAACCAACCTCCCATTTAGAAAAGCAGTTTTGACATCCATTTGCCAAATTTCATAATCATGAAAGGCTGCTATTGCAAGCAATATTCTGATGGATTTAAGCATTGCCACTGGTGAGAAGGTTTCATCATAGTCAATGCCTTGACGTTGTCTGAAACCCTTTGCAACCAGTCTTGCTTTAAAGGTATTAACCTTACCATCCATGTCCAGTTTTTTCTTGAATACCCATTTACAACCCATGGGCTTCACATCAGCTGGAGGGTCTACCAAAATCCAAACTTGATTTTGGTACATGGACTCCATCTCAGAATTCATGGCTTCTTGCCATGTAGTAGCTTCTTTGCCTTCTACTGCTTCCTTGTAGGTCAGAGGTTCATCATCCTCAAGGATTATTGTGTCACCTGACTCGGTGATAAGAAAACCATAACGTTCCGGTTCTCTAACCTCTCGCGTAGACCTACGCAGTATCTGTGTCTCAGGAACAATTTCTTCTTCCACTTGTTCTTGTAGAGATTGTTCCTCTACCAACTCTTGTGCATCTGGAGCATTGACTTCATCGAAGTCAATCTTACTCCCACTATTTCCAGTAGAAATGTGATCCCTTTCTAGAAATGTGGCGTATCTTGCCACAATGACTTTTCTATCTAAAGGGTTATATAGGTTGTATCCTCTAGTTTCCTTAGGATAACCTACAAAGATGCACTTAGTGCTTCTGGATGCTAATTTGTCACTTGGTAAAGTCTTGACAAATGCCCCGCACCCCCACACTCGCATGTGTGTCAGATTGGGTTTCTTTCCAAACCATAACTGATATGGAATCCCATCTGTGGCTTTAGTTGGTACTCGGTTAATGGTATATGTTGCTGTCTGTAAGGCGTATCCCCAAAAGGATAATGGAAGAGTTGTATGACTCATCATTGATCTGACCATGTCAAGCAAGGTCATATTCCTCCTTTCACTAACACCATTCCATTGTGGTGTATAAGGAGGAGTGAGTTGAGATACTATTCCAGACTCCTTCAAATGATCAATGAAAGCTTGGTTAAGATATTCTCCGCCTCGGTCTGAGCGAAGTGCTTTTATCTTCTTACCAAGTTGGTTTTCTACTTCACTTTGATATTCCTTAAAGAAACGAAAGGAATCTGACTTATGCCGCATTAAGTAGATATAGCCATACCTACTATAATCATCGGTGAAAGTGATGAAGTATAAAAAAACCACCCCTTGCCTCTACTGGAAATGGACCACATACATCGGTATGTATTAATTCCAGTACTGCATTTGCTCTTTCTCCCTTTCCTGAGAAAGGTGCTTTGGTCATCTTTCCTTGTAAACAAGCTTGACATACATCTAAGGGTTCTAACTGTACTGAGTCTAGATACCCTTCTTGATGTAATTTTTGTAATTGCTTCTCGTTTACATGACCAAGCCTAAAGTGCCATAGGCGGGTGTTATTTGAGTCATGTTGGTTATTTTTGTCATTGATGGCCATTACTGAGTTTTCTAGTTCTAGTATATATAAACCATTGTTAAGATGTGCCATACCATAACATATGTTATCCCTATAAAAGAGACAACTTTTATTTCCAAACTTGAAATAAAAACCCATAGTGTCTAAACATGACACAGAGATGATGTTTCTGGTAACAGACAGTACATAATAGCAATTGTTTAAAACAAGAACCAAACCAGTTGGTAAAGTCAAGTGATAGTCTCCCACTGCCAAGGCCGCCAAACTTGCACCATTTGCAGCTCGGAGATCCACTTGACCTTTTGCAATCTTCTCAAACCTACTTGGTTCCTGTATATGAATACAAATGTGTGAGCCACATGCCGTATCCAATACCCAACTTGTAGATAATGATAGATTGAATTCAATGACAAAAATACCTGAAGCAGAAGCGTCAACTTGCTTCTTCTTCCCAGCTCTGCAATTCTTTTTCCAGTGGCCTTTCTTGCCACATCCAAAACAGACAGCTTCATGCTCATTACTCTGCCTCTGAATCTTTGGCTTCTTGGCAGGACGATGCATTGGTGTCTTTGGCCTTGACTTGGCTTTAGACCCCTTTTCCTTGCCCTTGTTTTTCTTGTTCACCATAAGGACAGATGTATTGGTGTTTTTCATGTCCTTATCAGCTTGGCGAACTAAAGCCAAAAGATCCGGGAGCGACTTTGTCATATCATTCATATTATAATTGACAACGAAAGTCGAGAAGCTTGACGGTAAAGAGGCAAGAATGAGATCCACTGCTAGTTCTTGGTTCAGTTTGAACCCAAGGGCTTCAAGCCTCTCAATATACCCAATCATCTTGAGTACGTGAGGACCGGCTTGGTGCCCTTCTGCTAGCCTGCACTTATAAAGTGCACTTGAGATCTCATACCTTTCTTGCCTAGCCCTCTCCTCATATAGTTCTTGGAGGTGTGAAAGCATCTTGTAGGCATCCTCTTCCTCATGCATTTTTTGCAATTGGCTGGACATGGATGACAACATGATGCATTGTACATCAAGTGCATCATCTACATGCTTTTTCCACTTATCTTTTTCCGTCTTGCTTGCTCCCTGAGGAGGCTCGGCAGGAATTGGGGATTCCAGCACATATAACTTCCTTTCTTGGCGTAGTACTATGCACAAGCGCCTGTACCACTCCTGGAAGTTATTGCCGGTCAGGATATTTTCTTTATCCAAGATCGATCGCAGTGATAAAGCATTTGTGGTGTTGGTGATTGCCATTTTAAATCTACATCAGATAAACATTTAGCAGTTAGTACTTTGTCTTGATTACCTTTTGACATTTTATGATTAACAAATTATTATATCATTTAATGTCTCCCACTATTTTAACGAACCTTAATGGCCCTCACCATTAGATTCGGAATACTCTATCGCTTGAGCATTCTAGTGGCAAGGATCCTCGTAACCTCCCTCGTAGTCTACAAGCTAGGGCTACGACACTACTTGGAGGGTTTCAAGGTAGGCGCTATGCTGGCCAACCACCTGTTCTTGTGGTTCCTTGTGTAGTTGAGTAAAGTCCCAGCTTTTGGAATCTATACTTAATTCCCTCAACCTCTTGCCTCTAAAGTGATAATAAGTTAGCTAAGGCTAAACCTTGATTACTCACTTTAGTTAAGTCGACCCATTCCTCACATGGAAACGCCCCGGTAGTAAGAGGCACTCTCAACTGAGGCTGATGAGCACCCAAACAGCCGGTTTTGTTTAGATATGAGAAATGGAAGGCATTATGACTTAATATATCTTTGAGGGATTTTTTTAAATTATTAATTGACGAATATAATCCCTTTTCTATTTATTATGTTCAAACTAGGTTGTCTCGCTCACAACTGAACATTCAAAAGAGTATTTATTCGTCATAACTTTATGCATTTTCTCTTGTTTACTATCCTATGTGATCATGCAATAATCATGCAGTCGCATAAAAATAATAAACTATGCATAAAGTAAATCAAGCATTCCGACTGGTCTTGAGGATTCTATAATGATTGATCATTAACTGATCAATCATCACCTAGGGGCATACGTACCTGAGTCAATACAAGACTCGTGTCGCTGCTGGCCCCAGTGCAAAGCCCAACTCATGTCTGGACTACCGCCTCATCTTGGCGGGGTCTGCCTCTCGGATCGTCACGAATAATTACAAATATACTCGCACGCAGGCGAGGGGGTCTGGGGTACAAAATACATATAGTGCAATGGACGCGCAGGCCCTTATACATATTTGAATTAAAAGACGATTCGCAAACCGTCATTTATCTAATTAAATATTACAATCATCGCACGCATTGAATAAATAATTAAATAAATACATACATGCCAAACATACATAGGTCGGTCAAAAGCTCAAGACCAGTCGGGGTAAAAGCGCAATAAAATTAAACTGCAATAAATTTAAATTATGCGAGGGTGTTTTAATAAATTAAATGAATTTGATTAAATTCAAATAATTTATTTTTATCGGTTCCATTTGTTTAATTTAATTTTAATTCTAAAATTAAATTAAACCATTAATTTAATTCTAAACTTAAATTAAATTAATATTCTTGGATTAAAATAAACTAAACCACTAAATTAATTTCAATTAATTTAATTTAAAGAAAAACTAAATTAATTAAAATTAATTCAGTGCCCGGTTACTTCTCACCGGAGAAAAGTCTGGCGGGACTGTGTACCGCCGCGGGATGTCGTCCTGAACCGCGGCGTGACCGCGGCGTGACCGCGGCGTGACCGCGGCGTGACCGCGGCGTGACCGCGGCGTGACCGCGGCGTGACCGCGTCCCGCAACGGCCGCATCTCCCGGCAGCCCGCAACTCCGGCGAGCCGGCGAGGGTCGGCCAGTGCGAGGCAGTCCGGCAGGAGGTGAGGCCGGAGCGAGGCAGTCCGGCAGGGGTGGTCCGGCAGGGTTTCGTGTCCGGCGAGCGCCGGCGAGGGCTGCGTCCAGCAAGGCGGGCCGCGTCCGGCGAGGGCGGGCCGCGTCCGGCGAGGGCGGGCCACGTCCGGCGAGGGCGGGCCGTGTTCGGCGAGCTGCGGGGAGGGCCGCGTCCGGCGAGGGCGGTCCGGGGAGGAGGCCGCGCGGTGGGGAAGGGCCGGCGCGGAGGAGGAGGGCCGGTCCGGCGAGGAGCTCCGGCGCGAGGCGGTCCGGTGAGGATCCGCGACCGGCGCGGAGGAGGAGGGCCGGTCCGGCGAGGCGGGTCGGGGAGGAGATCGCGGCCGACGAAGGGGGTCCGGGGAGGAGGCCGCGGCCGGCGGCTGCGGTCCGGGAGGAGGCCGCGGCCGGCAACCCTAGGGTTTGCCGGCCTTAGGCGGCGCGAGGGAGAAGACCCGTAAGGGTCTTCCTCCCCTTTTTTTATTTTTTTTTTTAAAAAAAAACAACTGGCCAGCCCATTTGTCCCCCTTTTTTTTAAATTTTTAATGACAAAAGGAGAAGACCCCATTTTGGGGTCTTTTCCACTCCCCTCTTTTTTTTTAAAAAACAAAAAACAAAAAGGAGGAAGACCCCAAGTCTTGGTCTCCTCCATTTTTACTTTATATATTTTTTTATTATAATATATAATAAAAATTTATTATAAATATAATCAAATATTTATTATAAATTATTTTATAATAAAATAAATTTATTTGATGTTAATTCTCAATTTGAGATAAACACCAAACAATCAAAAACACAGACGTCGATCCGATTGAAACTTTCAAATGATCGTATCTTGATCATTTGAAATCGAAACGACGCGCAGTCGAATCCGAATGAACCGTTTTAACACCCCGCAATTAAATTTAATGCAATTTAATATTTTTGACTCAGAAAAAAAACTTGCGCTTCCCTCTGATACCACTGTTGGGTTCCGGGACTCCGCAGCGGAAGCCTGTGGGCCGGGTTTTTTAAATTTTTTCTGCTTCACCGGAGTGACATAACTTTGTCAGCTCTGGTGATCGTGTCCCGGCTTGGTCCGGGGATCTCGCAAGGTTTTTAGGAGCACAAAAATAAACTTGAACATTTACCTTGTTCAGAATTGACGTGTAGGACACCGGCGATCGTTGCTCGAAGACTCCGACGTCGAAGCCCTCTAGATCGTCCACACATGCCTTGCGAATCTGCACGCGCGCCGTTCGTCAAGATCCAGGTGCTAGCGCGGATCTACGACGCACACTTCAGCGCAGCGATGATCACCGCAAGGGAGGATGCTTCGATCCGGGATGGATAAGCTTGAAGATCCTCCTTACTTGAGAGACTCTCTCTCTAAATTCCAGGAGGAGAGAGATGCTCTCAAATTTGACACATGAATAGTTATGGTGGGAGAGCATCTCTCTCACTTATATAGGGAGTATTAAAACACGCGGTGTAGGTTCCCGGCCCCCGTGTATTAGGCGTCCGCTATATAAGTGATGTAAATAATTATTTATGGAAAATAAAATTATGCCATAAATAAAATTTACAATTTATCACTTACTTGTAATATATAAATATATTACGTGATAAATTTGAGTCTTTAACTCGACTCATACCTCCTACTAATATTAAACGAACCTAGGATATTTAAATCCAGTCGAATAATATTAATACGTGTATTTACCATACAACTTGTAAATACATGTTATAAATAAATTCAACTAATTATTCTAAACTCGAATAATTAATGAACTTATTTATTATTTGGTGATCCATAGAACTTGGATAGTACTCGGACCCTTTGGCGGGGCCCACCAAGTTCTAAATTCCTACTCACAGAATAGGGCAGATTTTCAAGGCGCTATCGTGTGTGACCCTCTAGGCCCTTATCTCAATAGCAGTGAATAATATCACAGACCTAGAGCGGGGTCTAGCAACCCATCGAGGCCCCTATAGAGATAAGGCAAAGTCAAAGCAACGACTGCCTTCCTATGAACATGGTCCGTGTAATATAATCTCTTCGTCAAACGATATCTCAATAAAGCAGAATGCATACTAGTGTCATCATTCTTTATTTGCTTTATTTTTGTTTGTTGATTTGTCCGGACGGTCTTACCTTCGTCTACCATGGCCATGGATTTAATGAAGGTGCAACCATCCTAATCAACCAGTCCTGAGATATCTCTTCCTAAACTTGGAAGCGACAAATCCTTTCTCGATCATTCAATCAATGTCATGCCATTAATGACGTACCCAATACAAACTACCTCGCCACGACTTTGTCGCCATGGTTTTCGCCTTATATCAAATGTACGTAATTAAATGACATTCATTGATAATGATCTCAAGTCAGGAGACCATTACACATGCCCATAGATAGGAACGACCAATGACACCAGAAACATGTGGTGTTCGTATTAAGCGGGTCTGTCCTCATGATCTCGTTAGCTAGAGATCATCAAGTGCGAACTTCATGAGATGAAGTCTCAATGCTTATGAGCCCCCAGCACCTGATGGTCACACATCATCTGTGTCCTTTCAGAATGATGTAACTGGACCATAGGACGTTACTTTAAGATTACTGTCATGGCATCTCAGGGTTCTCATTATAGCCTGGGAACTGCTATAACCATTTGATGTGACAGGTAATCTAAGGACATTCTCATTGATGAAGTGGATGCAGAAGTATCTATACTATCATGGCAAGATAAACACATGCATAAAACCATACTGAATACATGTAACAGTAATCAAAGTACAAGACAAGTTGGGTCTAGAGCACCCACTTTCAACAAGACAGATGTCAGCAGAGCTTCCAGGAGCTGAGACAGAGATTGACCAGCGTGCCTATCTTGAGGTTGCCCGAGGAAAGAGTTGGATACGTAGTCTACTGCGATGTGTCAGGGACCGGACTCGGATGTGTCCTGATGCAGGAGCGGGCCGTGATTGCCTATAGATCACGTCAGTTGAGGACGCATGAGTAGAACTATGCCACCCATGACCTGGAATTAGCAGCAGTGGTCTTCACTCTGAAGACATGGCAACACTATCTGATGGGCGAGCGCTTTACAGTCTTTTCTGACCACCAGAGTCTCAGGTACATCTTCTCTCAAAAGGACCTGAACCTGAGACAGCGGCGATGGCTCGAGTTCCTCCAGGACTATGACTTTGAGATAGTCTATACTCCTGGGAAGGGGAACGTAGTAGCCGATGCCCTCAGTAAGAGGATGGGCATTCAGCTACTTGAGGAGGCAACAGAGCAGCTAGCCGTCTTGCAGATATCCTTCGTGGATAGAGATGGAGCATCCTTCCTTTAGTCTCTCTCAGTCACTCCTCCACTACTGCAGCGGGTCAGAGAGGCGCAGCGTGGGGACGTCGACTGTGAGATGCGGCGTGCACATATATCCTCGGGACAGGCACCTGATGGTTTCTCCCTTGGAGCAGAGCACGACGTCCTTTTCAGAGGACGTACCTTGGTACCAGTGGCTTTACGAGAGGAGGTGCTGAGAGAGTTTCACACTTCTCCTTTGGCGGTACATCCTGGAGTGGTGAAGATGTACCAAGACCTCAGACGACAGCACTAGTGGCCGAGCATGAAGAAGGCTGTGGCAGAGTTCGTTTCTCGATGCCTCGCCTGCCAGCAGGTGAAGGTAGAGCACCAGGTACCAGTAGGTTTGGTACAACCCTTGGAGGTCCCAGAGTGGAAGTGGGACGAGATATCTATGGACTTCGTGACTGGACTTCCACACACTTCTAGAGGTCAAGACTCCATTTGGGTGATTGTTGACCGACTCACCAAGTCTGCACACTTCTTGCCCATCAGAGAGCAGGTCTCAGTGGAGAGCTTGGGGCGTCTCTACATTCAGGAGATTGTACGGCTTCATGGTGTGCCATCGACTATCGTCTCTGATCGGGACACTCGTTTTACTTCTCGGCTTTGGAAGGGGTTGCAGGAGGCGTTCGGGACGCAGCTACGTCTGAGCACCGCCTTTCACCCTCAGACGGATGGTCAGACGGAGAGGACCATTCAGACTCTCAAGGACATGCTCTGCGCATGTGTCCTCGACTTTGGTCGCAGCTGGGAGGACCACCTACCCTTGGTGGAGTTCGCGTACAACAACAGCTACCACTCCACCATCGGGATGGCACCATACGAGGCGTTATACGGCAGACTTTGTAGATCTCCTTTGTGCTGGACAGACCCTGGGGAATCAGCACTTGTGGGACCAGAGATGGTCTGGGCCACGACAGAGAAGGTCCAGGTCATCCAGGAGCGGATGAGGACAGCTCAGAGCCGGCAGAAGTCATATGCTGACAGGAGACGGAGGCCACTAGAGTTCGAGGATGGCGACCACGTCTACTTGCGTGTCTCACCTCGACGTGGTTTGCGGAGATTTGGCCGGGGCGACAAGTTGTCTCCACGTTTCATCGGATCCTTCCAGGTCCTCAGCAGGATTGGCGAGGTGGCTTATCGCCTGGCTCTACCACCTCAGTTGCACCGGGTGCACAACGTCTTCCACGTATCTCAGCTGAGGAGATACGTGCACGACCCGATGCACATCATTGACTATGGGGAGCTGGACATTGATGATGGGGCGACTTTTATAGAGGTCCCGGTGGATATCGAGGATCGACAGGAGAGGGTACTACGTGGGCGATCGATTCCTCTTGTGTGCATCAGATGGCAGCACGGGAACCTCCAGGAGAGCACATGAGAGCGGGAGGCTCAGATGCGCGCTCAGTACCCACATTTGTTTCCCTAGTTTATGATGTATCTTTACGGAGACGTAAAGCCCTGAGGTGGGAGTAATGTAAAGACCCGAAAAATTCAAGGAATTTTTTTCTTAATTTTCTTTGGATTTTTACAAGAACGCAGTTTCTGATGGCACCTGATTCTGAGGCCCGGTGTGCCCGGAATCATTTTCCAAAGTTTGGATTGGGTACGTTCAGTGAACGGACGAGCGGGTTTTTCTAACTTTTGAACCGGTGCCCAGAATCGAATTTTGAGGGCACTGATGAAATCGCAGCGCTGATATTTGCTTAGAAACGCCTCTTCCGGAGTTGCGTTTGCTCGGGTGTGGTTTTTAATTTTCGGGATTAAAGTTAAGAAATAAAATAATTGTACGACAAACTTTATTTTATTTCACTTAAGCCACTTGGAAGCCATTTGAAGCCACTTAAAAGTGGCTTAAGCTGAGTTGAAACGGATAGGGTACTATCCAAAAATATCCTACCCTCTTGGTAGGATATTTGTGAGGTGGTGCCCGCACGAGCCCCACCGTTTCTTTTCCGCTAAGTAACACACCCGCGAAAACCCGTCATTATGAAAGTCAACTGACGCGTTTTCTTAAATTCTTAACGCACCATTTAATTGGGCAGTTTCTTTCGTTGAATTAATTCTACGAATTAATGGGTCGTTACTTACCTTTTTTCGTTTGTTGGCGTAATAATAAAATAACAACAACACGACTTTTGAAGAATTGCACGTTGAGAGGCTTTGACAGAATTCTTGTGCCTTCATCCTCCTTCGCGAAGAACGCGAAGAACGCGAAGAACGCGAAGAACGCCGTCACCCTCGGAGTTTGATGACGCTTCATCCGAGACGTTCTTCCCCGCCCCGATCTCCGATCACCAATTGCTTGAGGTAAGAGATCTCGGGTTTCTTTTTAAACTTCCTTGTGGTTTATAACAACACATGGATTTAATTATTTACAATTAAATCTGTTGTCTCTTGGTCCGTTGAGTTCGTCGACGCAACGCCGGATTCCGCGACGACGCGACACCCTTCTGCGACGACGCGACGCCTTCCACGACACGACGAACCCCTCCTTCCGTGACGAGCAATTCCGCGAAGAACGCTCACGCGCGACGACTTGTCGAGGTAGGGATTTTGTTTTGGAAATATCCCTTTTATATTCCCGTGAACGTTCTTTAAAATTAAAGAACCAGATTCATATGAATAATTTTAATTTATTAAAATTTTTGTTTCATGTGTTGAATATTTCTCCCATTGTTTTTATCTAACGCGGAGGGTGCAGGCCAAACGAACACGGCCCGACAACCCTCCGTCGTTCTTCGTTGTTGTGCGGATTTGACGGGCGACGATGGAATGTGCCGCAACGGAAATTTGATGGTTCCTCAGTGAAGAACGAGTCTCGGGAGGAGCAGCGGCGCAGACGGGAACGAAATCGGACCACCGGAGCGACTCCGGTGGCCCGCGGAAGCCGCCGGCGGCGCGGGTCGTCGGCGCGGCGACGCCGGCAGCCGGGGGCTGCGGCGCCCCTGCGCCCCGCCGAACAGGGCCGGCACGGCTGAAGCCGCGGCGGCGGCGCCCGCGGACCCGCGGCCGCACGGGTCCGGCGCACTCGGACGCGGTAAAGTCGCGTCCTTTGATCCAGCGCGGCCCCACGCGGGGGGCCGCGACACTTCCGTCCCGCGGGGGCAGCGCCCCGCGGCAGCCTCTCGGCCGAGCTGAGCCGGACCGGCCGGCCAATCCAGGACGCGCCCTGGCCGGACCGGACCGGGTCCAGCCAGGTCGGACCGGGTCGGGTCGACCCGGTTCGGCTGACCCAGGGGGGGTCGGGCCGGGTCGGCCCGGGCCTAGACCCCCCATCTTCGGACTGTTTTCGGTCTTTTGCCCGTAACTTGAGCTACGGGCCTCCAAACGACACGCTTTCAGTGGAAATGCGATCCTTGGATCGAGACGGTCGTTTCAGTATATTGCACTCAAGGTTTCTGATTACTTTGGGTTTGGCCGGGTTGGTTCGTACACGAAACCAACCGGGCCCTCGGAGCGGAAACACTCATATCTTGAGCTACGGACGTCTGATTAACGTGCCGTCAGCTTTGGTGGATTCCTCTAAGTGAGACGGATCTTTTGGCTCACTCCGCCCGAGGTTTGGATGCAGGTGGAGTACGGTCGGGTTGATTTTGCCTTAAAAATCAACCGGGCCCCTGGGACGAAAAAACCAATAACTCTCAGACCAGGCGTCCGATTGACGCGCCGTCTGCGACGTTGAGTTCCTGTTGACGATACAGATCTTTTGGATACATCAACTTCGGACATTGTGTCAGTTGATGTATCAGCCTCTCGGCTCGTGGAGCGGACCCTCCCGAACGAGCTTACTGTGTGCGGGAACCCTAGAGCTGGTTGCGACTGCTACTTCGACAGCGACGGCTGTGCAGAGATCCTCAGCGGACTCCGACGACGACCGTGCAGAGATCCTCAGTGGACTGCGACGACGACTATGCAGAGATCCTCAGTGGACTGCGACGACTACAGCACTCAACGATCCTTTGTGGATCAGTGCTACAGGTCCTCTGTGGGCCCAATCCTGTGTGGGTCCGATCCTGTGTGGGTCAGCGCTCAGCGGTTCTGTGTGAGCCAGCGCCTACAGGTCCTGTGTGGGCCCGATCCTGTGTGGGTCTTTGCGGGGGTTAGTAACTATCGATCCTTTGTGGGTACGACGACTTAGATGGATCAGTGATCATTTTTATCGTCATCCAAGAAGTATACCTTTGTGAGCTGAATCCTGTGTTACTCTCCTTTGTGGATTGTGTTGAGCTATCTTGTGCGGATTTACTGTTTTACTCTCCTTTGTGGATTGTTTGTACTATCCTGTGTGGGTATACGTTTTTCTTTCCTGTGTGGACTGGGTTTTCATTGAGCTCGGACGTTGGAGCCGAGCGGGAATTGATGACTTAGGTATATGTATGGGCATATACCTAAGCAGTGTCAGATGTTACTTCGTGATTGTATCTTTCCTTTTTGGTTTATCCTTTGTGGATTTCGGGAGACCTTCGGGGTCTCGGGGTCCCTACTGAGTAGCTTATACTCACCCCTGCACGGGCTATGCCCGCACTTCGTTGTGTTGGTTGCAGACGACGGACAACACTGATCGTGGTGGAGGTTTGCGGAGCAGGACGGTACCTGGAGGTGGACCACTGGGCGGGACGTACTCGGAGCAGTTAGGTGGACCCGAGGAGCAGTAGAGGCTATCTGTACCCACCCTTCAGGTGGGACTTCCAGACGACGGCTCGACGCTGCGGCTTTTCTTTTCAGTTGTTGTTTTTCCCTTCAGTTGTACTTTACAGTTGGGCTTGTATTTCCGGCCCCTATTACTTTCAGCACAGCTTGTTACAGTTTTTACTTAGTGTTTACTTTTCCGCTTGCTTACTCTGTGGTGCTTGTTTACTTTTCAAAGGCAATACCTTCCCTTTTGTTGGGATTTACGCCTTGGTGCTAGTCGCCAGCTCCTGGCCTAGGGAAGGCGGGCTTGGGGTAGTCACGACACGGGCCCCAAGGACGGGTCGTGACAATCATTGTTGCACCAGAGGAGAAGAAAGGTTGGGGTCCTTTCCCAAGTAAATCCATCATAGACTTTGTCCATTTCATGGAGGACAAGGGTCTCATGGACCTCGGATACTCTGGTGATCATTTAACCTGGTGTAATAACCAAAGGGGCAACCGACGTTTGTGGAGTCGCCTTGATCGCTGCCTTGCCAATATCCATTCCCTTTCTATGTTTGAAAATACTAAGGTTAACCATTTGGTGTGTGGAGTCTCGGACCACTCGCCACTTTTGGTCTCATTGTCCTCAAGGCGGGAGACCCATGAAAGATTCAGGTTTTATCAGCATTGGACCCTTTCACCCGGCTACCAGCAGTTGGTTAAGGAGATTTGGCAAGGTCTCGTGCAGGGGCGCACTTGGATTGCATTTCATAACAAGCTAAAGAGGCTTAAAGATGTGATTCAAGATTGGGCCAGATCATTACCCCCCATTGACAATGACATGGATGTGCCAATGGATAACATCAACCACCTTGAGATAGGTCTAGAGGAGGTCTGGGATGATTAGGTGTTCGAGGAGCTGTCTAACATGAAGGACTCCTTTCCTGACATGATCTTGAATCCGGAAAGATTGGCAAGAGATGAGGCACAGATCAAGTGGATGAGGGAGGGAGATAGGAATACTTCCTTTTTTCATGCCTGCATTAAAGAGAGTTGGTCGTCTACTCCCAACATTCGACTCGATGATGGTTCATATTCGGACGATAGGGACATCTTGGGGGGCTCAGGATCATCTGTTCTTCTCTGACCTACTGGCACGTCCCAACCTTCGCATGGCATCCGATTACCCGGGAGGTAATGGTGATATTATGGACTTAATCCCTAACCAATTCTTAGCACATTACAATTTATTATTGAGTTCTATTCTTGATGAGATTGAAATTTTTGAGTCTATATTAAGGCTTAACCCGAAGAGTGCTCCAGGTCCAGATGGTTTCCCGGGATCGTTTTACCGGAGCTCCTGGGATGTGGTTAAAGATGATATTGTTGCAGCAATCCAGGATTTTTTCCGGGGTGGGTGTATACTGAGGGTCGCGGTGGACACTACCCTAGTGCTTATTCCCAAGAAAAGAAATCCTACCTCTCTCATACACTTTAGACCGGTCAGCATGTGCAATGTTCCATACAAAATTCTGGCTAGCATCATCAACTCAAGGATTGCAACTCAACTACCTAGATGAGTCTCTCTAGAACAACATGGTTTTGTGAAGGGGTGCTGCATCCAAGGGGTTATTTCCTTGGCACAAAATCTGGTCAGAGACATTGATACTAAATCTCATGGATCAAACATGACTATTAAATTGGATATGAGTAAAGCGTATGATTGTGTCGAGTGGAGATTCATCAATATGGTGTTAAATGGTATGGGATTCTCATCATGGTCTACTGACCTTATTTTCAGCTCTTATTGGTTGATGGTCTCTTTTATGGGTAAGAATTAAGGTTCCTTCAAGGAGACACGAGGATTAAGGCAAGGGGATCCCCTCTCCCCAAGCATATTCATTCTCTCCCAAGACATCTTGAGTCGTCTCATCAAGAGAAGTGTGCTACATGGTAATATCCTGCAGTACCGGAAGAAGTTATGTTCTATTTCCATATCTCATCTCATGTTTGTGGATGATACGATCATTTTATTAAATTCTAACAAGCATTTGGTGCATGGCATTAACAATGTTCTGGAAGAATATTGTCACTGGAGTGGGAAATTCATCAACAAGGGAAAGAGAAACTTGTATATATCCATAAGATGTTGTGCCAGGCGTGTCTCTTCCATGTGCAGCACCTTGGATATGCAAAGAGGGTAGTTTCCTATGGACTACCTGGGTGCTCCTATCTCCTCTGGAAGGCTCCGTATTTGGGATTTTGACCACATTGTCAGTAAGATTTCTGATCGTGTCCACAACTGGAAAAATCGCTTCCTATCCTTTGGAGGGTGTGCTTCTCTGGTCAATAGTGTGCTCTTGGCTACCCATGTTCATGCTCTTTCTGCTATTTTTGTTCCGAAAGGAGTCATTGTGAATATTGATAAGATCATGGCCAGATTCATCTGGGATGCTCTCGTAGAGGGAAAACTGCATTGGGTGTCCTGGGGTAAGATGGAAAGACTGGTGTAGGAGGGTGGTATTAATGTTAGGAGCTTGGTTGACAATCTTCGATGCTTGCATGTTAAATTGGCATGGGAAGTTCTAGAGGACCGTACACTTTGGGGGAAGGAAATGGTGGGTAGATGGCATGGGAGCTCGGATAGAGATGCAAGGTATGGGTCCCCCTTTTGGGCCATGATTCTCCCTCTTATTCAGGACCTCCAACCCTTTGCCTGCTAAATTGTTGGAGAGGGTGCTATTTCTTTTTGGCTCCAGAACTGGGTTTTCTCCATTTTAGGCTTCCCAGGGTGTCCGGCCACTAACATCTCTTTCAAGGAGGCGGCTCTGCATCCATCCTTCATCTCGGCTATTCTGGACAAGGAATAGAATGAAACTTTTGATCTCATTGATCCCAATGGAGAGCTTTATAGGTGAGTCTTCACCCATCCAGTTTGGGGGCCTTCTCTTCCAGGGATTTTAGGTCGATTTTGACTTCTCAGAACCCTCCAAACAGGTAGAACATCACATTGTGGATTAGGATAATTCATACCAAATACAACTTTATCTCTTGGAGAATAAGGAACAATGTTA
Organism: Viscum album; assembly: GCA_963277665.1. Lineage (NCBI taxonomy): Eukaryota > Viridiplantae > Streptophyta > Magnoliopsida > Santalales > Viscaceae > Viscum > Viscum album. The sequence goes on along the minus strand of OY728134.1, from coordinate 1,020,456,928 downwards.
TACCATCTGACGATAACATTAAAAAGTGTGGTATCCGTATCGCTTCCAGGTGTTGTTGTTGCAAGGATCACCAGGAGGAGAATGCGGAGCATATTTTCTTTGAAGGAGAATGGGCGAGAGAGGTCTAGAGATATTTTGGAATGTTTACTAGGGTTTTAGTTAGCAACATACCTGGTACTTCCTTCCTGGAGATATGATTTCATGGTTTGGGTGTTACTGGTCCGGAGAGGAGGCTCGGGCGATCGTGCTTCATGCTGGCTGCTGGTGTCTCTGGAAGTCGAGAAACAAGTCATGGTTTGAGGGGATCAAATTGATAGGTAGGTCCATCATTGCTAGATTGCGGAGACTGCTAATGGACTTGGTTAGGTTGTGCAGCAGCGGGCGCGATGCTCCTTCCATCCGCTGGCTTCTCCCTCCCAATCCTGCGGCTCATACGGGATTCATCAGTTTGAGATCTTCATGGGTCCTCTGGATTTCTCCCTCTGTGCGATTGAATCTCAACACGAATGGCTCATGCAAATTAGGGATCATCAAAGGAGGCAGTGTTGTCCGTGACTGTGGAGGTGTTGTAATTCTAGCTTTTACTGCTCACCTTGGGAGTGGTTTCTCTTTACAAGCTAAGTCCATGGCGTTGCTTACTGGATTATCGCTCTTCCGCTTGGCCAATATTGTCCTCTCAGAGGTGGAAATTGACTCCTTGATTTTGCATAAGTCCTTGGGTGTTAAGGGCCCTATTTCATGTTCAATCTCATATGTCACCAGATAGTGCAGGGGCATGTTGAATAGCAGTATCAAAGTCTTCCATACTTGGCGTGAGGGAAACAAAGTTTCAGACTATTTTTCATCCTTAACCGGCTCTGGCCATGGAGTCTCCTATTTCTCAAAAGTTGACTCTCTTATTCCATAGGGGGCTGATCTTGTTAGAGGGGATGCCCTCGGATTGCACTAATTTATACCCCCTTAGGATCCTATTTGGGCTGGTTTGTCCCATGTCTCTCCATGTTCTTCTCCTTACATTTAATAAATAAATAAATGTTGATGATGATGATGATATTAATTGATTAACATGGGTAGGAATCAATTAAAAATTACATTAAAATCTCCACATTTAATCAACATGTGTTTACCCATTCTGACGATAAAGATCTGGGAAGAAAGTCATCTGTTTTGGCCATTTAAAACTCCAATATGATGGCACTATGACCTCAACCATGGATTGAGCTTGAATATGGTTTTCTTGAACACATTATTTGAAAAGGATTCCCCTAAAAAAATTCTCCAATATTTTTCAAATTTTCCCTCACCATGACCTCCTAAATGGTCATGGTGAGGTCGCTCAGACTATGGTCAATAGATGGATTCCCTGAGTTCCATGGCTTGGTTAGATTTTTTACCCTTTATCATTTTACACTAAGTCACACCAAGAAACACCACAGTATACACCACAACCATGGTGTTTCCTTTTTTAGATAGAAAATTCTCTAAAACACACATTTAAGCTTCCAAAAGCTATTTAAATCCCACCAAGATTCACTCAAGCTTGGCTAAACCTAGATAATCACGAGGGAATGATGGAAATGAGGTTCTACCATACATGAATCAAAAAAATTATGGGACATTAAAATATCCCACTCAAAGGACTTCTCATCCCTGAGAAGCATCACTAGCTGTCTTGTTCAAATAAATCAGTCCATGGAGCTTGAACATCAAAATATCACTACCATGTTTCCTCTAGGATCCTTCCATACTTCCATAAGACTCAAAAAAGTGGAAAAACTTATTCCAAAACACCTTATCACTCTGTTCAATGATTTACACTAGGCACTCCACAAAATTTGTTTATGGTTTCAACTCAACATCCTCATAGTAAAACACATACATAGGATCGAGAATGTTCCTATTAAACTAAGAAATGTTGAAAATTTCATGCATACCTTGATAATGTGTAGTAATTTATAGTTGGTAAGCTACTTATATAATATGTTTTATTATCACAAATGGTCCCAAAAACCATGGTGCCAGCTTCCCTTGCTTTCACAAATGACAATTCCCAAACCAAGGTGACCCCCGTAAGAAATCATAATTGTTAAAAGTGAATTCCAATGGTTTTCTAATTTTGTGGGAATATGATTTCTACCAGATTAAAGTGGTAACAAAATACTTCTTAATTAACTGAACTCTTTTTGAGGTTTCCTTCTCCATACTTAGCCTAACAAGTATAGTATCACCCTCCCCATACCAACACAGTGGTGAGCGGTACGGTCATCCTTAGAGATCCTGAAATGGTGTTATCTGAAAAGAAGCCTAAAAATGTTGTTTTATATGAACTAATCCAAGGAAAAATAATCATCCCACACTCCACTAAAGTATGAATGTCAACCATCAATCTACAAATGATATGTCAAACTCAGTTTCAACTGAGCCCCTAAATCCTTCTGCAATCATTTCCAAAACTATGATATAAAATGAAAATCCCTATCTAATATGATATTAAAAGGTTCTCAATGTGGTCATAAAATCTCTTAGGCATAAATATTTCACAACTCATCAATAATTTATGTCTCATGAATCAGTAAGAAATGATCCACTTTCATTAATCAGTGGACAATCACCCAATGGCATCATGACTTCTTTGGGTCCAGGGTAACCCTGTCACAAAGTACACTTTCACATCATCCCACTTACACATGGGTGATGGAGGTGGCTGAGAAAAACCACTAGGATAATTATTATCATCATTTTCCCTTTGTAAGTTAAGACATCATGAAACAAAACCAGTGGCATCTCTCTTCAAACCTAGCCACCAAAACTAATGTCAGATGTCATGGTACATCTTCATCGACCCTAGATGCACTTCCCACTTTGAAACATGATATTTTCTCATCAAATAATCCCTCAAGGGAGTTATAACTACCAACCTCCCATGAATTTAGATAATTACATCGTCATTTAAGGACCATCCTAGAATTGGATCATCTCCCATCAGGCATTCTCACAACACTATACACTCGGGGTCTGAATCTTAGCTCTCTTCCACACAATCCACAAAAGATGAAATGATAACTAAAATTTCACAATTTATCTCACCTTGATCCTAATATATATCCACATCCTAATATACTATAAAAATCATCAAACTTCATTCATCTTGTGAAGGATAATCTACAGGTTCCTTTATATCAAATATTTTACTATTAAGAGCATCTGTAATGACATTACCTTTCCCTAGTGTGTATTTCATCTAAATGTTGAATATATATATATAGACACTTTTCCCAATTCCTCTAATTTTGTAGGTTCTTGAAACATGTATTCTATTTTTTAAGAACCATTGCTTCCAGGCAGTTTCCAATGGATTTATTTATGGAACTGGAAACTTCCAACATATATTTATCCAAAGGAGACCTGCCTTCCAAAGGCATACATTCATTAAGTTTGAACTTTACAATACTTAAGAACATACATTGGTCTAGAGGATGGGAGGTCGGACTCATCACAGCCTTTTGGGGGGAATTATTGTCTACTCCAGAACTCTCTTTATAAATTTAAGATATTTTCATGAATCCTTATTAATTCACCAAGTATAATATAAGTTTCCCTTAGAATTTTCAATCACATATTATCATGTTTTGGATTTAGAATCATCTGTATGTATTTGAGGTTCTTAATTAATGGAGATATCCATATGTATATTAGGTTCTCCATCAATGGAATCTTTTCATATACTACTTAGAGATTCTTTTAATCATCGTTATGATGATACTAGTTTTTTAAGCCACTCAGTGGGACACTCAGGAATTTATTGTCGCCCAGGAAGATGAATTCTTGTTTTGATATTGGGATCGCACCTATGAAATGGGTTACCTACATATCCTTGTGAAAGGAATCAGAACCATCATAGTTCGGTGCCACTTAATGGGACACATCATACCTTTTAAGGTCATTTGATAAGGACCTAACCATACAGTTTAATGTCATGTGGTAAGGATGTCTAAGTGAAAGGTTCTTAGTCAAAGTTTGGTTTGGGACTTGTACCTAAGAATCCCAAGGAACTTGGAAATAATATGGTCTTTCAAGTTATATTAGACCTTGTTGGGAATATGGACCAAGGAGAATAGGTTTGATTTGAAGTGTTGGGTTTGAACCTCAAGGAGGCTTCCTACATATCCTATATGGATGGGAATCAAAGCCTACGTAGTTCAATGGGGGTTTCATAGGAGAGTATAGTCCTCTGAGAGAAATGAGTTTGGGATTAATTCCTGAAAATGATACCTTGATGATTTCGTGTTTTAATTTGAGGCTTATTCCTTAGTAGGGTTCCCAAAATAAGGGAATTAGTGTTAGATTCTTGAAGAGGATATCCAGTGAGATCAGGCCCTGAAAGGGATTCCTATATATCCTGGTTTGAACAGGAATTAGAGTTATCGTGGTTCCTTTTTTGTGGGTGTTTGCACAAATGTTGTAATCATCACAAATCTTTAAGCCCACGTGAGTCATGCTCAATGTGAGAAACAAGAGGATGTGGAAGATTCGATAATGGAACATGCCCTTTCAAATTTTTCGTCCTCCGCTGGTGGAATAGGGCACACCTATGGCAGTGAGGATGGATGAGGGCAAGGCGATGAGCCTTCCCTCTATTCATTTTACATTGGACAAGGGTCCAGTGAAAGGAAGAAGGGATGAAGGTTACGGGCTTACACAAGGATGGATAGCCATAGTGACAAAGCTCAGCGGGAGTGGGAAAGGGTAACAAAAGTTCGTGTTCCCATCTCTCCTCTAGTCTTTGGCACCGAAGAAGAGAGGAAGAGCAATGATTCTACCTCCTACAAGAAAAGATAGGGGATTATTCCATGATGGTTACCCTTGTGGATCCCGGTAGGGGAGGGAGACTTTTCAAGTGGTTGTGAACCGTACCTTCCCTACAAGAGGTTTGAGGTTCTGGGTGGCCTCTTTGATATGGGAGAGGCCAGGACCCAACCCTCCTCCAAAATGGGAACTTCCCAAAATTATTCCTGGGATAAAGGTCCATGTGATTGTGGATATAAAAACCCTCAGAAATCCCATGAATCCTAAACCCATTGTGAAATAAATGTGAGAAACCTCTAACTGCAGATATAAAAACCCAAATAGGAGACACGCTGATGTGTCTTTCCCAAATTTTTGATGAGTCAGGAGGTTTTGGTGGAGGTATCAATAGAATACATTTTAGATAAGGGATCCTATAAAAAGTAATCCTTTCCATGAATGGATTTGAGGAAGGTTTGACGGACTGTAGACTGAAGAGAGTAAGTGAATCAAAGAGGGGCGCCCAAGTAGAGAAGGGCGCGCAAGTATGGGCATGCAAGTAGACTTGGGCGACCTGATATTCACTTAAGAGACGAAAAACATTTATGGTAATACTTGGTTGAGACTTGGCTCAAGCCTTCAGGAGTATTCACAGGTGGTCCTAGAAGTGGAGCGCACCAGTTCCTATGGAAGGAATAGCCGGTGCGCAAGTATTTCTGATTTGTAGAGGTTGGGTGTTTTAGGAGCGCAAGTGTTTATGGTTTTTCAAACACTACAAGGACGTAAGTTCAATTATCTTCCCTTAAATTATATTCTCAAGGTGTTAAAGAACTAACTTGAAAGTTTCAGAAGATTGGGGTGAAGTACTTGGGTGACCAAAGTGACAATTCAACTTTGGGGAAATTCATCCGTACAAATAGAGGCTCCAAGGTTCTATTTATAGGAAAAATCCGGACCCTGGGAGAAAGGTGATTGGGCACGCAAGTGACTTGCGTGACATTTTGTGGGGCGCAAGTAGGTTTTGTGCAGACTCTCTTTTGGTCAGACTAAGGCGACCCAAAACTCATTCCTTTGAAAATCTTGATTTTCTTCATGTATTTTCCTCTTTTCCTTCTAAGGATATTCCCTTTGTCTTTTTTTAGATTCTTTTATATAATCGAGTATCAACAAAATCCCTCCCTCAGAATTAGATCTGAAATAAAAAGAGGATCCTATAATGATGTAAAGTAATGAATGAGAAATAAAAGAGCACTGTGGCATGCAAGTATTATTCACGTGAGACAACTGGTCACACAAGATGAAAGCACGCAATATTTTTCCATGTAGGGTGACATGCATCAATTATATATAGTGGCATCACTTCTGAGAAAAAAACTCATGACTTCCAAAATTTCAGCTCTCAGCGCGCAAGTCTTCTTTGGCACTTATGTTTCTCCACGCTTCTTCTATACGTTTTTAGTTGCACCCTATAAGTGGGGCGCCATACTTTCACACCAGCTTATACTTGCATTCCAAGTTTAAACTTGTGTACCTTAATGCCTTTGATGATTTTTTTAAAACACCAAAAATGAACTTACTTAAAAAGATGATTTCTATTTTTTTGCAGGTTCAAATGGATCTCAAAAGAATTGGAACTACTGATGAGCTCTCCAGCAAGAGGATTGATGACATGATTAATGTAGTTGGTCATTGTTACTTTGATATTTGCAATACCACCCTTCTAGAATTAGAAAAATATTTGAAGAAGTATCATTTCAACTTTCCCTGAAGCACCTATATGCCTTTGTATAGCTATGGATATTTGTAAGATGTTAATATACCAAATCCAAAGAACTATGTCCCACACTCTTGGTTTCAAGATTATACCAACTTTTTGTTGTCTAAAATTTATGTTGGGGGCTCATTTTCTGATGCTGGGATAGTAGAGAAAGCTCGTATTATGCAACATAGCCTATGTGCTTCATATTTGAAGGCACACACACCCGAGATGCAACCACACTATTATTCATCCATCTTTCAGGACTCTCAGACAGATCAATACAAGGTTTGGAAGAAAAGTTGGGAGTTACCCCCAGGAGGAGTTGTAAAACCCATGTGGATGTGAGCATATTGGATTCATAAGATGTGTGCATAATTTATAGACTACTTGAAGGGTGTCAGGATTTTTGAGGTTTTCTGGGTTGGAAGAACTTATGTCTACAGGAATGATGATTTCGTGCTGGAATTATTAAGCCAATAGAGCCTAAAGACTAATTACTTCTATTTAACACATGGAGAGGTAGGCATCAGCTTATGGGATGTTTACAAGATTTCTAGAACTCCAATCCTTGGAGACATGTATGATGAGTTTATTCCTCCCAAGGTGACATGGAATGAATCGGAGAAGACATCAGCTTTAGTTTGTGAGTTGATGAAAATATTTAACAAACTCAAGAGCACAACCACCATGAAATCTCTCACCTAGAGGGATATTCATCTGGAGGAATGGATGAAAATATTTTTGATAGAGATGAAGGAAAGGGGTCCCACTTACACACGTATGACTAGATATCCAAGGGAAGAGAAGATAGGTACCCCTGATATGTTTTGGTCAACATTGGAGAAAGGAGAATTTGATAAATGGGAATATTAAGTCAACCCAAAAATTCCTGCAAAGACATGTTTGGAAGGTTTCTTATCCATGTGGCTCATCGTGTATTTATTACCAATATGAGACTCGAAAAGAGGCGTGAGGATAGAAACCGTTGTTATTGTGGCTAAGATGGAGGAGCAAAGGATGGTAGGGTTGGACACTCTTGTTTTGGCCATGATTCATAGGAGTTTGATGCACATTTAAAAATATATGTATCCCATTAAAAGAGTGGTACCATTCCAAGTGTTGTGGGGACGGATCGCTACTCACTTCATAACTTATGATGTACAAAGTGGAGTACAGGTTTTTGGAAGTTCTTTCCATCCATCTGTTGAGTCTTTTTCTGGTATTTCACCCTTTTCTTTGAATTCTTGTGAAATCAAGGCTAGATTGATCATGCATAAGAAGTTTCATTTCTTTCTTTATTGGAATTTGCCTACGGGGAGATTTACTAATGATGGGATGGCCAGTTTGGAATTGAGGGCATATATGCTAGCTTGCAGAGATGGCGTGTTGGCCACTAGAATTGATGGAGAAATCATATGTGAGGCTTGTGCTCTTATATATTTTCACGTCAATTAAAATATCTACAATAGAATATTATATCCCCTAATTTTCATGTCCGATTAGAGCAACAATCAATGGTTTCTGACAACTATGGTTGTTGACATCTACAAAGAAGACTGAGACAATATTTAATTTATCTGTTGCTGATGTAGTAATTAGATTGACTATCTGGTATACTGAAAAATGGGTTATATCTTACCCTAAAGGGGTATTAAATCATGTCGTCCCTCGAGTGGGGGTTAAGTGAACTATCTGGAGGGAACCCCTTCATTTGGAAGTTAATTCTTCATCATCAGGGGCCGACTAGCAAGAATTATAGGGTAGAGGTGGTGATGCTCCAAATTCCCCGAAGAGACCTCATGCCAGATATAACCCTCCTTCTAGAATTAAGAGAGCCACTTCATCAATCCCTACCAACCTCATATCGAGGCAATCTGGTCTCCATAATTCTGAAGAGCAGCAAGTTCCATTTTCTAATCCCTCATCTGTGACTATGGGTGTTGGGAAGAAACTCAAATCCAAGGTTTCAGGATCCTATTCACAACCATTTGACATACATTTTGAATATATATGACTAGAGGATGTTCAAACATGGAAGATTCTATTCTATGATGCTAAAACCATGTGGATGGATCTGTGTGAGGGACTGGATATTCCACGAGTAGGGGATTTGTAGGCTTCTTATGACATTATTTTTAAGGATAATCCTAATGAGGTGAGGACCTACATTCAAGAGCTGGAAATGCTCATATATGCCACTGATGAATTAATTCCTACCACAAAGAGGGTAAAGTAAATGATAGATCACGGTACCACTAAAGGAATTAATCCTTCATTAGACGAAGAGTTGCATGACTTTGTAGATCATGGGGAAGTAAGTTTTCTTTATTTTGCATTCTATTCCATTTTGAAACATTAAATCTAGTCAAAAAATTGTTACATAGGAGAAACATTATCTTAACTTATAGCTGGGTAAAGGAAATGCCACCAAGGTTCCTTCACCACAATATATCCCTAGAGGAACTGCTCTTGGAGCTACTGGATCACCCCGTGAAAAGGGAGAAATATCTCCGGGCCAACATGCCATAGAGGAGGAAATAGAGAGGGTATTGGAATCTCCAATACCTGTCTTTGGAGATGATGATGCGAGCCCTCCTAAGAAGGTGAAGAAGAAAAATAACCAAAGAAAGAGATCCATGGTTAAGAACTTTCTTAGCAGTGGTAAGTCTCCCTAGTAATCATGAATTTTAGTCTTTATTCATGAGAAATTGTTTAAACTTCTTAGGATTACAGGGGATTCTTCTGTTACTTATTTGAAAGAAACTACTGATAAGGTTCAAGGAACCATAGAAGGTTCTGCTGAATAGATACAAATTCTTGAAAATCTAGTGGTTTCTGAGGAGGAATTGAAGCCAAAATAACCAACATCTATCCCCAGCACTCCTCCTGTTCCTATTATCAGAGGAGAGGAGGCTTCTGGTAAATCAACAATACTTCCTAAGGCATCAAATTTAAGAACAACTAACTTCCATTATGTAATAATTTTAGGTTCATCATGTGCACCAGAACACCTGGAAACACTTTACATTGACCCCACAACTGTTTCTAAGGAAGCTACTCAGGGTCAAAGGTTACCGGAGGAAGGCTGCAAAGCAAACATGCCAAGTGCTCCCATAGGTGAGACTAACCTGGGATCTGAGATATCACTAGATGAAATGATGAAGCTTGGCATGTATTTTGAAGAAATATTAGAACATATTAATATATCAAATTATTTAGAAGATTTTGGATTTCTTTGTATAGAATCAACTGGATGTGAGTTCTCATTATTCTTCTTGTTAATATTCTTATGATTAACCTGCTAACCATAGTTGGTTGAAATATGCAGTTCCATCTAATGAAATTGATGCTGCAAAGATATTTGAAGGGAGTTTTGATATTAATTTCAACCCCACCATTGCGGAGACATTGGATTGGGTGGATCTTGAGAGAGCAGATCTTCCTAATATTCACTCTGAATATCCTGAGCATATTAAAGATAGCACTCCTCATCCAGAGACATCAAATAAAATTGATGAAACTAAGAATATTGGGAAGGATTTTTCTCAAGATGTTGACCTACTGTTAGGTAAGAAATACTGATATTGTGATTGCCTTTACTTTTGATATTTCTTAAATCTAATCATGACCATACTTCTTGATTTATCACATAGGGTTATCAACTTCAATGGAAAGATCTGAAGTTGAACCCTCTGCATTAGCCCAAACAACATTGGAAGGTGGAGCAGCCATTGTTCAAGAAGGAATGTAATAGGGCACTTCTTTAACTGAATTGGTCCTGGAATATATCCCTCCTTATGAAATTGATTCTGAATCAGACCCAGAACTGCAGAAGGCTCTTCATCATTCATGCCGCAAGGCATGGAAAAACATCTGGAAGATAATATTTGAGATGCCCCTTGAGGAACTGCCTTCAATAATTCCCTGACTTTCATATCTATTTATCACACTAGGATTTAGAGGTTTCGTATACCATGAAATTCATACTGTGGTGAAATAGATTATTAAGAGGATGGAGAAATAGAAAAAGCTTCAGCAATACTTGATAAAAGACAAATTTTCGATCAATATTGAAGAGTTCCAAGCAGTGATGTCCCAAGCTGAGGCTAATCATACTACAAAGTTGAAGGGACTGAAGTAGAAAATTAAAGAAAACATTGTTCAGCAACTGTGCCTTCAACAGAAATTAGATATCATTATAGGGGAACTTGACCAGCTTCATAGCTCATTAGTAGAATTCCATAAGGATGGTGCAAAATCCATTGTAGATGATAGAGAAGCACTTCATCACGCTGAAAATAGAGAAGCTGGTCAAATAAATAAGCTTCAACAGGCAGCTGATGGGGCTTAAGAGCCTGTCAAACAAATGAGTAATTATATATAAATCCTTTAATAATTTCTGATTTCTGACAAGAAAGAGACTCCAATTTTTGATGCTCCTCTGTGAAAATTTTCATAAATGAAAAGTATTTTGTCTTCAAACATTTTTGTTTTCATTCATTCTAACTTATTTTGTTTTAATTAATCCATTGGGCCTAGTAAGAATAGTTTTATTTTTTCTATGGTTATATGGACAACCCCACAAACTTTATATCTCTTGACTTTTTTTATTTCTCAATATTACCTAAATCATACAAAAAAAATGTACATTTAGTGAGATGGGACTCGAATTTTGTTCAGATTGTCTTTTGCGGGTTCTCAATATAATGAGTACCAAGTCTTTTGTTGTTGGCAGTTTAGATTCATGCATTTTGAACTATAAAGGGGTAATATTTAGGGTCGAATATATTTGACCATCAATTTTTATATTACTTACTAAACAGGAATCTGTGGCTAGCAGTTGCTTTAATATTCTTTAAATATTTTTAAGGGGAATCTTGAGCCATCATTTTTATGGCCACCAAATGTAAAACTTGTATCAACATAAGGGGAGTCTCTTACAAGAACAAAGTTACCATTATTTGACAAACCCGTTATGGGGGCTGTGTTATGTAGGGCCAAATAGGGCATATTCTTCGTAGCCAAATAGTGGCATCTTTTGGATGAAAGGCCCATTATGTAGGAAAATTATGCAAGGCCACCTAGGGGAATGTACTGTATAGTCAAGAAAAATATATCTTTAGGAATTTAACATACTGCTGCTGATAGATAGGGGAAAATAAGATTTGGGTGAATCAAGACCACAGTGGGTGGTTTTTCCAAGGAAAGTAATTTTAATAATGAAAGGGCTATTTTATACCGATATATGTCATGAATAGGAAAACCATTTTTATACAAATTTGGTGTATGAGTAATGGTTAAAATTTATCATAAAGGTGAATTTTTTATGTTATATTGTGCAGTTTTAAGTCATGCAATGAGGACATTGTACTGTGCAGTTTTAAGTCATGTAGTGAGGACATTGTGTGGCTTTAATTTAAGGTCTTTATCTCTGACCAAAGGTATAATACTCTACCAATTTCTTGATAATTTGTTTGGAAACATACTACCATATTTATTTATGGTAGGGAAAATGGTAAATTTTGATTTGGGAATTTCTAAATCTGAAGAATGATATGGAAAAAGAGATAAAGGCATTAGAGGAAGTCTTTTTCCAAGAACGATGTTTCCATTATTTGAAAAACCTTTTATGGGGGTTGTATTATATAGGCCAATTGGGGCACATGCTGCATTGCCAAATAGTGGAATCTTTTGTCTGACAGACCTGTTATGAAGGAAACTTATGCAAGGACACCTAAGGGAATGTACTACATAGTCAAGCAAAAGAGATTTTTGAAGTTTGGCATTCTATTGCTAAAATCTAAACAAAGATTATGGAGATTCAGATTTTCCGATGCACATAGTTTGGTTTATGGGGAAAGGTAACTGAATATGGAGAGGGTATTTCCAACCAATATTTCAAAAGAATCAGAGGAATAGGACCCCTACAAAGGTCTAACCCAAATGTAGGAGTTATGGTGTCTTTAGTTTTAGGTCATACAACTAAGACCAAAAATGGAAATAGTATATGATATGTGGTCAAGTGATTCCAAGGTTATTTCATATTGCATTGAAAACATGGTAAGGGTAATGTGTAAACTATGGTCTTTAATACTTTCAGATTGAGAGAAAGATAATGATACAAGTATACTTGAAAGATTGTTTTAAAATACAGATTCTTGTATATTGTCATCAAAGTTTGAAGGGGACAGAGATACTATAACCAAGAATGAAGTTACCATTATTTTATAAACCCGTTATGGGTTTTGTGTTATGCAGGGCCAACTGGGGCATATGTTGCATAGCCAAATAGTGGCATATTTTGGCTGAAAGTCCTGTTATGTAGGCAACTTATGCAAGGCCACCTAGGGGCATGTACTGTATAGTCAAGCAAAAGAGCTCTCAGGTATTTAGAAACTCTTTCACCAAAAAACGTAAGAAAGATTATGAAGATCTGTAAACATTCAATATTAAGAGTGTGAAATATGGAAGGGGGTTATGCCCAGTGTATATGAGAAATATTTGAACCAATATTGGCCATGAGTTTGACATCCTTTAAAAAGATCATACTCATATGTAAAATGGATAATTTCTTTGTTTCCTCTGAATTAATATTATGATGTGCAGTTTTAAGTCATGTAGTGAGGAAATTTTCATCCCCATAAGGAATTGAAACACCTAATTTATATAAATAATCCTTTTACCCAATTCCTAAGCCCACTTGAGCTATTCTCAGTGTGAGAAACAAGAAGTAGTAAGGGTTTCTTATATAATACAAAGGTGACACAGGTGAAGAATGAGGGTGTTAGATTTTCATGCAATTTAACATCATGCGGTAAGGACGAGAGAAACCGATGTGAGAAGAAAGACATATTATATCTGGACTAAGGGATAAAACCCAAGTGTCACTACATGTATTTTTGGTGACAAGATTCAAGCCAGACATAGTTATTTAAACTCCCCCAATGCAAATTTGATTCTTATATAAGGAAAGGGTTTTTTTTATGGATTGTGGTTGGGACCAAGATTGGAGATCTATGCGTCTCTACGTATCTCATTGAAAATGAGAATCAAGTCATACGTAGTTCTTGAAGAAATCATTCCTCACTCCAATTGAATTTTTCATGGAGAATGAAGATTTGACACGTTCTGAGAGAATGGTTAAACTTAAGACATAAAAAAATATAAGGACCAAATCATATATCTTAAGGAAACACTCTGTATAGATCTGATTCATATACAAGAGGAGAGAAGAAAATAAGAATACTTTTTTAATTACAACTGGGCCCAAAATTGAAGATTTAGGCATCTCTACATATCTCATTGAAAATGAGAATCAATCCATATGTAGTTCTTGAAACAAGGTCCCTATGAAGATCCGACTCAGGTATAAGGAAGAAAGGGACTCATGTAATACTAAGGATTAACATCAATTTCAATGATGTTTTCTTATGGAATCTCTTAACATCCAGTATAGAAGACATTAACCATAAAGTTTAATGTCATGTAACAAGGAAAAATGGTGTCATTCAGTTTAATGTCGTGCGACAAGGGAAAAGATGCTACACATTCTGACATCATGCAACATGGACACAAATGGTTGTAATGTAGTTTAATGACTTGCAACTAGGACTTTGTACTATGCAGTTTTCAGTCTTGCAACTAGGAACACGGGGGTTGTGTAGTTTTTAGTCTTGCAGCAAGAACATTGTACTATGCAGTTTTAAGTCTTGCAGTGAGAACATTGTACTGTGCAGTTTTAAGTATTACAGTGAGTATGTTGTACTATGCAGTTTTAAGTCTTGTAGAGAGGACATTGTACTGTGTAGTTTTAAGTCATACAGTGAGGACGTTGTACTGTTCAGTTTTAAGTCTTGTAGTGAGGACGTTGTATTGTGCAGTTTTAAGTATTGTAGTGGGGACATTGTACTATTTAGTTTTAGGTCTTACAGTGAGGACGTTGTAGTGTGAAGTTTTAAGTCTTGCAGTGAGGATGTTGTACTGTGTAGTTTTAAGTCTTGCAGTGAGGACGTTGTACTGTATAGTTTTAAGTCTTGTAGTGAGGAAGTTGTGTGCAATTACACAAAGTATTTCTTTAAGAATCTTGCATTGGTTGGATTTTTAATAAGCTCTCCATCCATTGAGATTAAGGCATAAGATCCATTTGAATAGACCTTATGTATGGAATAAGGTCCTTCCCACTTTGGATCAAGCATTGGAGGTTTCTTCCCTGGTATCATTGTAGTCCTAAAGACCAATACAAATTATCCTTGAAGAAATGAACAAAGGTGAGATTTCTTGTTAAAATCTCATGCTATTCTATTCTGATAGACTTATAAATGATTCAAAATATGCAACCTTTTCTAATATAATCGTTCCAGCTCATTGAACCATTTCTGAGATCTCTCATTTATAGAAAACGAATCACAGATTTCATCTCTGATTGAAGGCAATTGCATTTCAATTAGAAAAATTGCTTCTGTTCCATATACCAATGAATAAGGAGTTGCTTGGGTGGCAGTACAAGTAGTGGTCCGATAAGCCTATAAAGCATTCAAAAGTTTATCAGGACGTGATTTTTTATCTTTATCCACCATCATCTGGAGTATATTTGATAAGGTCTTATTGAAGGCCTCTATCTGTCCATTGGCTGCTGCATGATAGCAAGATAAATGACTGGATTTAATATTATGTTCTTGATATAACTATTTTACCTCAGAAGAACAAAAATTGGTGCCATTGTCCGTCAAAATAGTATAAGGGACACCAAATCTGGTGATGATGTTAGTTTTGACAAAAATAACAATGCATTTGTCTCCAACTTCTTTGAGAGGTATTGCCTCATCCCATTTTAAGAAGAAGTTAGTAGTAGTAAGAATATACTTGAACTGATTATCCATGTCTAGAGGATAAGGTCCTACTATATCCATTCCCCATGTGGAAAATGGCCAAGATTATTTAGTTGTATATAGAAATTTTTGGGGTTGATGAATGATGTTGGCAAGCACTTGGCAGGGATTACATTTCTTAGTGAAATCTGTGAAATCCTATGTCATTGAAGGCCAAAAGTATCCAAGCCTTAGGATCTAATCAGAGAGTATGTGCCCATATTTTTGGGCACCATAAGCTCCTGAATGTACTTATTTCATGATAGCCACAGTCTCTTCTCCATCATTACATCTGAAAAAAATTCCATCGAAGCATCGTTTATAAAGGATTTTCTGGTGATTTGGACTATCATAAAGAGTAAAATTAGCTGCTTGTCGTCGGATCTGTTTTTTTTTCATCCCTATCTGATGGAAGTACTCCATTTTGAAGATATTCCATGATGAGTGTCCTCCATCCTGTGGTATGATCATATGGCTTAGAAATAAGACTAATTTCATTAATTTCCTCTATTTTTGTTTGAACAAAAGGCAAGACCATATGACGATGGGCTGTGTTGATGACTGTCTCATCCCGATTTGGGTCTGCCAAAGTTGTAGCTACATTATCCAGTGCATCATCTTGGGAATTTTTTGATCACATGACATAAGACAGTGTCGGATATGAGGGAAATTAATCAATCAACCCTCTCACATAATCACACAAAGGGATTAACTCTTCTTTTCTGATATATTCCCCATTGATTTTCTTGATTATCAATTCTAAATCACCTTTCACTTTTAAGTGATTCACTTGCAGTAGAAGTTCTAATTCCAAACCTATAATGAGAGCTTGATATTCTGCCTCATTGTTGGTACCACCTTCCGACAACAGGAAGGAATAAGGCAATACTACCTTTTATGGGGAAATAAGGAAAATTCCTAACCAAACTTTGCTGAGTTTAGAATTTTCCATTCTCTTCCATGTTGGACTTCTGGAATCACCATCAAAGTATATTTCCCATGTTTGAGAATTATCATGAATAAAGAAGATATCTTCATCAGAAAGTTTAGTATTTAATGTTGTATCTTCCGCAGATGGATTTTCAGGAAGGAATTCAGCCAGAGCTTGGCCTTTTATTTCCTTATGAGGTACAAACTGGATATCAAATTATTGCATAATAACCACCCACAATGTCAAACACACTTTAAGAATAGGACGAATGAGGATAAATTTGAGCAGGTTACTACGAGATACTAATTGAATCTCATGGTGTTGCAAGTAGTGCCTCAATTTCTGAACTGCAAAGATTAATGCTAGGTAGCACTTTTCAGTACTGGAATACTGAGTTTCTGCATCAAGCATAGTTCGACTGAGATAGTAAAGACTATTTTCATTTCCAGCATCGTTCTTTTGCGCAATGAAGGCACCCAGTGAAAACTCCAAAGCTGTCACATAGAGGATAAGTGATCTTCCTTCAACAAGTAGCATTAATACCGGTGTAATAAAGATATATTTCTTGAGGGTATCAAATTCCTATTGAAAATATTAATTCCACTAATAGGTGACTCCATTATTCATTAATCTAGTGAAGGGTGAACACATGCCTGCCAAATTGGAGATAAAGCGCTGAATGTAGGCCAAGTGTCCTTGTAGTCCTATTAATTATTTCAACTTTAGAGGTGACATACCAAGGATTGATTCTGTTTTCTCAGGATCAACTTTGATACCATGATGGCGTACAATGAATCCAAGGAACTTTCTTGAGGTTACCCTGAAATCACATTTCAAGGGGTTTATCTTCAAACTATGTTGTCGAAGTTTATTGAATGTAATATTCAGGTCAGACAAGTGATTGGAATGTTGTTTGGATTTGACAAAAAATCATCCACATAACATTCAACAAATTTTCCTAATAAGGGTTGGAAGATATGATGCATGGAACGTTGATATGTTGCACCTACATTCTTTAAGCCAAAGGGCATTACCCTATAGAAAAACACACCTTGAGGGGATCTAAAGCCTGTATATTCTTCATCTTCTAGGGCCATATGGATTTGATTATACCCATAGTAACTATCCATGAAGGAAAGATCTTCATAGCCAGTTGTTTCATCAATTAGAATTTCTATAATCGGAACTGTAAAATCATCTTTAGGACAATACCAGTTAAGATATATGAAATCAATGAAAAATATAATTTGTACATTATTATTTTTCACTAGGAAACTATTGTCCATCCATTTAGTAAATTGAACTTCCCTGAAAAAGTTATCCTTTATAATATTATCAGCCTCAGCTTCAATTTTAGAGGCATAAGTTGGGTGTGTTCTTCTTACTGCCTGTTTGAATCCGTGATGTTCTTCTGGAAAACCCAAATGATGGGTGGCTACATCCAGATTAAGCCTTGGAATTTCTGTATAATTCCAAGAAAATATATCTTGATGTTTCTTTAGAAATGAAGTATACACCTCTTACTCTTCAAAGGTAATGGTTGCACTAATTAGAGTGGGGAATGGATCTTCTTTTGTACCTAGATTTATTTCTCTGAGCTCATCCATAGTGGTAGAGAACCCTTCCTCAAATGTTGGACGAGCATCCATGAGATCTTCCTCTTCATAATCATTACGTGTTACCTCTTCTGTTTCTACTTGCATAGTATATGATGAGGCAAAACTCCCAAAGTGATAGGGGGAGTCCGTATTTGAACATCTTGAAGAAGAGTCCACCATATTTGACCCTACTGATGATTAAGGGTCTTCATGTGGAATTAAAGAGGAGATGGTGGATTGGGAATAAACATATTTTTCTTCCTATAACATTGCTACAATTTATTCTACTCTTCTTGACAAAGTAGAGGCTTGTTGTAGTTCAGTGGATGAAATGAAGACATCTCTATTTAATCTTCCATCACTGCTTGTTGGATCAATAGTTTCTCCCATGTTGTCAGGCTCAATTGCTATAATTGACATTATGAATGTCACTGGACGAGTGTTGGGATTTGGTTTTAACCTTTCAATTTGATTGATGGGTAGCACATAATCTGTACTCAAATGTATGAATGGATTTACTAGGATCTTTTAAAATCCATTCTGAGCATTAACTCTGGTTATCTCCTTTGTCATGGATATCATTACTTTTGTTTGATAAAACTCTTCCATAAGGTATTGATATTCACACGTTTTGAACGGAGCCTTGTCACCATACAATGTCCTGATTTGACCATTGAATCAGTACTTAAGACATTGGTGGTATGAGAAGGGTATGGAAACATGTTTATGCATCCAAGGCCTTCCAAGCAGAATATTGAAGGTTGTATCCTAAAGAAAAACCATGAAGTCTGAATTTGATACAAGATCTACAAACTGTGTTCTGAGCGTAATTCCACCCAAAGGTTCTTGCTCGTTCTTATCATAAGCTTGAAACAATAAAGTGGAAGGAGATAAGTTAGATTCATTTAGGACCAATCGACTAAGTGTACGAATGAGAATGTGGTTGACTTCAGAGCCATTATTAATGAAGGCCCACCGGATGTCTATGTCATTAACCTTGCCAGATAAATACAAGGGTCTGATATTTCCATGTACAAAATCATCTTCATCTTTATCTGTAAAAGATATGACTGCATGACATTTTGAAAGATTATTCTCTATACGGTAAACCTCAGCAGTAGTAGATTCGGTTTCAAACTCTTGAGTACTTGACAAAGCCTCAATAAGTGCTTCTCGACGGTATTTTGATAGACTTAAGGCATACAAAATTGATAACTTGACCGATACTTGGGCCAATTGTTTCAAGACAACATACTTTTGGTCTAAAGTTCTATATTTCCCAGCATGGAGATACGGTTTTGCAGGTGTTTTTAAAGATGATGCTTCTGATATAGATGTACCTTGTGCCTGAGAAGAAGCAGGAAATACTACTGGATCTGGTAGATTAGATCGACTAGGTCTATTCATTTGTTGAGAGGAAAATGGTGTAACTTCTAATCGGTCCTCCAAAATAATTATTTTAGAACCAACCCTGTCTTTCATGGAAGAAACTCCTTGTTCCTATTGAGCCCAATGAAGGAATCTTCCATGAGTTTCTTCCACATACATGGTTCAAGCAGGGAGAGAGTTAAAATGGTGATTTTTAGAATTCCCAAGTCTTCACCTGTATCCTCTACCTTGGCCTTTTCATCTGGTTCCCCAGTCAGGTATAAATAATTATGGACCATTATAAGCATAATCACCATTGGTATAATGATCTATTACGTGGATAACGTTGATGGAACCAAAGATTGACTCTTCATCTGATGAATATTCTTCTTGACAGGTTAATTCTGGTTGTGTCGTTTAGTGGGGATGTTCACGTGCTTTTGAAACATATGGAATGAAATATTCCAGGGTCAAGGACATATTTGGATTTAATGTGATCTCATCTTCTTCTGACTGATCTTTTTTACTTATGATCACTTCGCTTCTTTGAGGAACGACCTTTTTATGAAGGTGTTTTTACTGTCGCGGAAGTGGTGGAATACACAATCGGTTATTTCAACTGTGTTTGTAAAATGGAATGAGTCTAGTTGATTGTTTTCTTTATCATCCAATCATCATATTTCTACACATTTTTACTTTTTACTTCCTGCCATTCACCTTCTTCCTCTGGATCAGTAGCAGTAACACATGCTACTTGAGCTGACAAACTTTTCAGTTTCACTTGTCCAAAATCACCATCTTTTTCAAGAGGTCCTTGAAAAAAAACATTCCTAGATATTATGCCTTAATATCTGGTGAAAGGGACAATAATTCGAAATATCTTCATCTATTTCTTTATTTGGTTTCTTCGGCCTTGGCAACGAACCAAATTGTTTTCCAGAGTTGAGATGAAGTAACTAGGAACTTGTTTGTTCTGGAAGGAATAAACTTTGGTCTTTAATTCCTCAAACTTTTTCTTCCTTTTATCTATTTGATCATCTTGATGAGGCGATCATTTCTGTTGATGCTCAGGGGGAGGAGCCCTTAGATATGATGAAGTCCTTGAAGTAGAATTTGGTACAGGTGCCTTCTTGAGTGTAACTATAGCAGCCTCTACCTTTCCTATCCTCCTCCCCGAAGCTGATGGAATTACACAAGTTTTAGACTTAGTTTCTATAATAGAGTCTTCTATCTGTTGAGCGATTGAAGTAAGGTCTTGAAACCATCCTGTGTATTTTACAGGGATCAGTGGTCTGTGTAACTCATCACACATATTTTCCACACAAATTGGCAGCAATTCTTCTTGAGGGAGCTCCAGACTTAAAGAGTATGTTAATCCTTTCCATCATGCAATGAAATATGAAACTCTTTCATTCTCTCTCTATTTACAATTGGTAAGATCAAAATTTTTTGTCTTCGGTAGCGTTGAACTAAATTGAAGAAGGGATTTTTTACAGAGATCTTCCCATCTAGTAATTGATCGAGATTGTAAGCTTGTATACCAGACAAAAGCTAGTCTTTGTAATGACTCCACAAAACACCTAAGCTTAAATACTTCTTGTTGTTGAGGAGTTCCCATCATGGGATCACAATGAGAAACAAAATGTGTTAAGTGTTGTTCTAGATCTCCCAAACCATTAGAAATTGGGAATATGGTATTCACAAAATTTTGTGGGGGATGAATTGTATCCATCCATTCAGGGTAAGCTCTCTTTTCTGGTTGAACTGGCACACGTCGTTCCTCCTTAACTTCCAATAGAGTCATTAATTCATCAATTGTGTTCATAAGCATTTTTACAATATCTAGATGAGCTAGAACCTATGCAAATATAGCAATTGGAGCTTGAGCTGGTGTAAGGACCGGAAAAACCACTAATGGTGGTGCTGATATTTTCCTTGGATAACCCATTGGAACAGGCCTATTAGGATGTGTTTGATCCTTCCTTGGTTGTGTACCCAGTGGAGGGAATTAATTATCCACATCTATAGTTACTACAAATCATCTTTTTTGAGGAGCTCCTAAAGGATGTGCAAGTTGAGGACCTGGATGGGGAGTATGTCTAGCATAAATGATGCTTCGAAGTAACTCTATATTCAGTATTTTCAACTTCTTCATTTAATCTTCTTGGTGTGAAAATCTCTTTTTAAGTGTCGTAGATTGACCTTCTACAGTGGAAAAGTGAGATGCAATATGACTTTTACCCTTCCCCTTGTTAGATTCATTTCGGAGGGGTTGGAGTTGGTTATTTGAAGGCATAACCAGATTTTGGGTAAGCCTCTAATTTTGGGTACACACACCTTCTTCATTTGCCTAAGTTTGTGCCATATTATGGACAAGAACTTCATCTTATGATTACCCAAAATTGACTCATTTTTGGAGGATCCTCTTTAGTGGTGTTAATAACATTTACCGACGCATAATACATCGATGGAATTATATTAGTATTTTTCTGAGATCATCTCCCTATGTATCTTCCATGAGCCTCTGTTCTCCTATATGATGGATTCTCAAGAGCTATTTGACAGACAGTAACCCTAATGGAATCCTTGAATATTTCAGTTGTGCGCTCTCCTTGTGATTGTTTTCCTAATCAGGAGAAAACTGACTTCCACTGAGGAGGGGATTGTAGATGTGAAAAAGCCCCCAGCCCTACAGGTTGAAGTTGTTCCTATTATTCTTCTTCAAATAAGTTAAAATTGTTTAAATAATTTGAAGGTTGAATTAAATGATCCTCTAGTATTGCAAGTTGGGTGATTATTGAACTACTATGGCTGAAATTCATGAAACTTCTCTTCTGATTTTGTGAGTTTTTGTTCAGAAAATAGTTGGGTGCATTATCCGACAACCACTCAAATCACCTATTTCGGAATATCGTTGTTCTATTTCAGAAATTTTCATTCTCTAATAGCTGACATCATCTAAGAGGGATGCATTCTCAATATTCTCATATGCCTGATGTAAAAGTAACTCACCAACTTCTTATCTTTGGGGTTGAATCTAATGAGAGATGGTTAAGGCATGTTCTTGAGTGTACATTTGATTACAAACAAAATATATTGATTGTGACCGATTGTGGGAAATAACATTACATGAGACCAATTTTGGCATACTTTTCTGATTCTAGAGTACAGTGAAATGCAATGATCCATGTGCACCCCATCCTCTGATACGAACACTAGATCGGGATTCAGAAATTAACTAGCGTAGCCTCTTTTGAGCATTGAGGCATGAATGCTGAAGGGTTCTCTACTATTTTTTAGCCTTTGTATTTTCGGAAACTGAGATAGATGCCAAGTCAATTTGGCGTTGCAACCCTTCTATTACCTTTACATGATTTTGATATTTATCATATGGTAATAATTTAGTTTTCAAATGACGAAGAGTCTTCCATAAGTTGAGGTGGACATCATGAATGCAATATTCTTCCATCAATTATGGAATGTTATACTAATGATTTGATAAAGGCCAGAACGTGACTGTTATTTCTCATTTAGACAATTATTTTCTCATGTTTAACATATCTTCATCCTTTTTCATTAGAGATCTTTCCACTTGGTCTGACCAAAGTGGATGCTCTGTATTAGAAGACAAATTAACCAAGGGAGGTTCGAAGATTGACTATTACCTTAATATGTATTCTGGTTGAGAAAATGATTCACCAGTCAATGACAAGGCATCAAATATCACTGGATTTTTTTTGCAAATGCCTCGAGATAAGAGGGCTTTCTCATCGCTACACTATCAATTGTAGAATTATCTGAACAATGAAAAATAATACTTCGGAGAGAACTTTCACAGTGAATTCCATAATGGGGAGGATCACCCTGGTGGATTACAGAAAGGGATGAATCCTCTTGCTCCTTAGTCTTCTGTCCACACAGAGGGTTGATGTGGCTCTCATTTGGATATAAGCTCTCAGGATTGACCGTATTTTCATAAATCAAGCCTACATGATGAAGTTTATGACTATGAAATTCAAAATTATAACTATCATCCCCATAATTTGGTAATGATAGGGTTGGATCTTGAGCTGCAACAGATAAATGTCTCAGGGATTCAAGAACTCCAACATTAAGAGGAGTCGAATTGCAGCTTACCCCTTGATTTTCCAACCATGTTTGACAAGATTTTTTCTTGGATGCTCTCTTACACTTAGTTTGGGGCACTTTCTAGGAGAAGTGGTTGTCATGGGTAGGTTTATGTGCCTTCCTTGGAGTAGTCACCAGAACAGACCGATTACCTCCAATTGGAAAGGGTGTATGTTCCCAATCCTATTGTCCTTATGATATGGGGGAGTATGCCCCATGACCCTCTTGGACTAGAACAGAGGTGTGTATCTGCTCCATGATGGAATTATGATATTTCATCCCATGTATGGGGATATATTTATGTGTCTGTTCCCCTTTTACTGCTGAAGTAGAGGTTATAATATCTTGATATGCTTCCAGAATATGGGCAGGTATTTGTGTCTACCCTTTTACCATTGATAAAATATGTTTGGTGACTTCAGCGGCCGGAACGGGAATATACATCCATTCTGTATCTGGAGTAGGTGTATGTGCCTGTTCCTGTCCTCCTTTTCCTATCAATGGGTATTGATAGTACTTATTCATGGGGGAATAGAGTTGGGTCTACCACAGATTTTCCGTTGGGGATTTCCGATTGACTTCTCTGGGTGCTGCCAAACGAGACTGTTGGCAGGCTTGATGAACACTAACGGGTGTATGTACCTGCTGGCTGTTTCCCATAAAGTATGGTTGACGGACTTCCTTAAATACTGAAAGATGAGACTACTGACAGAATTGGTGATTGTAAATAGGTGTATGTTCTTATTTACCAGTTTCCACTATATTGGATTGGTAGGATTCTTTGAATGTAGTCAGACGAGCCTGCTGACTGGCTGATAACTTGTGAGCATGTGTATGTGCCTATTCACATACTCCATCAGATTTATCTGGTGGGATTGGTGTTTTGCTGCTAGAAAAGACTTTTGGGTAGCAAAATTAGGACAGAAGGGTGTATGTTCCTACTCGTTTTTTTCCATCAAGTTAGGTTGATGGACTTCTCCAGAGGAGGAATAGGTGAGAACCTGCTCCCTGTTGACCAGACATTGTCCTCGGTGTTTTGTCTTGCATGCCCAAGTCTGAGAGAGTTGATCCAAACTTCCAGAATAAATACCCCCATCATATTGAGGGTTCACTACCGTGTGATTCTGGTGGCGGTGATTGTTGGTGGGAATCCTCAGGAAGAACCCCTGCATTCTTTAATTGAGGTGCTGAGTGGCCTCTTGATCCACCTACCTATAGTACGGGAGGGATTGATTGTTACGTTCCATGGGTAAGGACCTGAAATGGTTGAAGATGGTGGTTGGAATAGTCTTCTTCTTGATCATTGGTCCTCGCTGGCTGGATGATCGAGGATTATTATTGACCTTAAGGGCCTAACGGGCAGCCTCCAAAGTCGGTATTGTTCCGTGCGAGCGATATTACTTTACCAGCACATTAGAGTCCCAACATTGAAGATGATGGGTTGGTGATGACATCCTTCCTGTGAATGGGGATCCACCGAGAGTAGTATTTGGGAAATTCACAAATGTCGTCCTGAAAAAATCCATTTTGGACTGAAGGGAGTTCTGAGAAAAACATGAAACAACAACAAACTCCATTAAAGCAACATCTTTTTAGATTTACACATGTGTGATTGATTCCATTTTCTGTAATTAATTTATCAATTTGATAGTGGACTAATAGGTGGGTAACATTATTAACTTGGTTAAGGATTCACATCAGGTTCACCATTTTTGTTTCGTAGGTCCTTGAAACGTGTATTCTAGTTTTTAAGAATCACTACTTCCAGGCAATTTCCATTGAATTTGTTTATGGAACAAGAAACATCCAATAGTTCTTTATCCAAATCAGACCTTCATTCCAAAGGTAGTAATTCATTAATTTTGAACTTTACGATACTTAGGAACATACATTGGTCGAGAGGATGCGAGTTTGGACTCATCCCACCCTTTTGAGGGGAATTATTGTCTACTCCGGGACTCTCTTTATAAATTTAAGATATTTTCATGAATCCTTATTAATTCACCAAGTATAACATAAGTTTCCCTTTGAATTTTCAATCACTTATTAACATGTTAGGGATTTAGAATCATCCGTATGTATTTGAGGTTCTTCATTAATGGAGATATCCGTATGTATTCGAGGTTCTCCATCAATGGTATCCTTTCATATACTACTTAGAGATTATTTTAATCATCATTATGATGATATTGGTTTTTTAAGCCACTCAGTGGGGCACTCTAGAATTTATTATTACCCAGGAAGACGAAGGCTTGTTTTGATATTGGAATCTCACCCATGAAATGGGTTACCTACATATCCTTGTTAAAGGAATCAGAACCCTCGTAGTTCGGTGCTGCTTAATGGGACACATCATACCTTTTAAGGTCATGTGATAAGGACATAACCAGATAGTTTAATGTCATGTGGTAAGGACATCTAAGTGAAAGGTTCTTAGTCAAAGTTTGGTGTGGGACTTATACCTAAGAAACCCAAGGAACTTGGAAAGAATATGGATTTCCAAGTTAGATTAGACCATGTTGGGAATATGGCCCAAGGAGAACAGGGTTGATTTGAAGTGTTGGGGTTTGAACCTTAAAGAGGCTTCCTATATATCCCATATGGATAGGAATCAAAGCCCATGTAGTTCTATGGGGGTCTCATATGAGAGTATAGTCCTCTAAGAGAAACAATTTTGGGCTTACTTCCTGAAAAGGATCCCTTGTTACATTCTACCCCCCTTAAAATGAATTTCTCCCTCAAAATTCGTCGAAGTTATAAATAGTTTATTATTCATAGAAACCCACATCGTAAAAAAGAATACTAAAACTTAATTTTAAAAACTAAAGTATGAAATGTAACGATTACCCAAAGTAACTCATCACTGGGTTTCTATATAGGAGAACATTGGTTAAAATATGAATATGGAAGAAAAAACTAACAATCAAGTTCTGATGGAGAGTGGTAGAGAACATGGCTATGAAAAATCCATCAATCACAAAGCCATAAATTTGTGATTATCTAAGGTACCATCTGATTCATCGGATATAAGAGCACTGCGACAACATTTTTGGTTTTCAAGATCATTTCCCTAAAGTTGATGAATTAAAAAAATACTTACATGATTTTGGTACAATCTCACTGTTGTTCATGAATTGAACAATTTCCACTTCATATCTTAAGGAAATGAAGTTGAATTTGTTATTCGTGAAGCATTAGTAGATCATGTGATAGAATGATGGGTCATTCCATCTGTTTCAAAAAAAAGTTTCGTAAAAGTTATAAGTCCATCTTATGGTGAGATTAATCGTATATAGTTCCAAAAATGGACTTATACTTTATTTATCATATCGCTTAATAAAATAAAACTACTTTCCACTAACCAGAGAATTCATGTAGGCCAGTGGTAGGCGATAAAGGCCTGTCGCACTTCGATTGTGGGTTCGATTCCCATAGCCTTGTCCGACACGATGGGATGTCGCCCATCCTGCATGTTGTCCTTTTTCTAAAATTACATTACTATAACATCCCATCAATAATATCGAAAGAGGTTCTATCCTTAAACAATACTAACTTATGTTTAACATAATCCATTCCAATCTTTAGTCTTATCCATAATATTGCAGTCTATTGTCATATTATAGTGAAACAATTACCAAAGATTTCATATAACAAGCATGTTAATACCATCGTTGATCCCCATATATCATAATATATGTCTTGTTGGTCACATTAAAAACATTCGAAGGCCTTAATCGTGTATTCTCTTGAAAAATGAATACCCATTGAACCTTAGTGAAAACATGAATGCAGTTAAAAGTTAACACTTTCCACATACCAAAATCCTCAAAATTCTATATACTCAAACCATGATATCACATAGTCCTTATATCAATCATGAGCTCATGAATACAATCAAACATCTCATTATCTTCTTATCCCTTCATTATCCGCATATCATCTTCTTTACAAAATATTTGAATCACTTTTCATGGTTACCGGTACCATAAAATTATTGAAAAACACAATAGACTAATACAAAAATATTCTAATACACCATAAAAGTACCTCAAAAACATTTTTCTTGAATACCAATACATAAACACTTCAATCTATCCTCTTCAATGATTGTCCTGGAATAAGTCCTTTTTTGATTTAGAAGTAACTTTTTTGGTCAGGGCATTGAGTTGGGTAATGCCCATGTTCTCCACAAATATGACATTGAACTCCATAACAGTTTGTCACTCTATGACCCTTTTCTCCACACAGATAACATATGTCCCTCCATTTGAGGTATTCCTCAAGGTTCTTCTTCCCTTCTTTAGAAATCTCAATCTTCCTTTCTTTATGCTCCTCAACATGCGAACATGCATAAAAGTCTATCTTCCTCTTATTTGATGAATTAGACATACCACTAAATTTCACCATGTTAATAATATATCACGGTGACTGATTCGGCATAATCACAATATCTTTCTATCTAGGCATTACGCAATTTTGTTTCTCATAGTCACCAATTTTTCCATTGGATTCAATGTTAACCGAATTCCTTCTGGTTCCCTCCATTGACTAAAACACCAAAAGAATTCTATGAGAGGCAAAAATCATACAAGGAAAATAACATAATCAAGGGGGAGTACCTTCGACATCTAACATCTTAGGTTTAATTCTAAGATCGTTAGCGCAATTCTAGGACTATAACCTATATGTATACTTAACCTTAGGGAAATCCCTAGACATACCTTAGAAATATCTCTAGGGATCTCACTAACATTTTCACATCCTAGTTTACAAAGGTTTACTAAACCTTTCCTCTGATAACAACTGTAGAGACCCAAAGCTTGACATACATGGACATTACATTACTTTTACAGAATACTTAATACATAAAAAAAATAGACACACAAGGAATGTAATAGTTTAGTGTCTTTGGAAACTTGGAACGTAATCTTCTAATCGTGGTGAAAGATCTTCAACATCTCCCATAAAGATCTTCACTTTTTTTTCTTACCTAAAACCATTCTTTATATCCTGGGGAAAATAAAACATAAAAAGGGTGAGCTCAAATGCTCAATAAGGGTAAGCATGGATAAAATAAAACATACTATATGCATTTGAACTTAAAAACATGAACATAATGTTTAAACATCAAAAGATTGAGCAATGACATAAAACATGGAATTACGTAAGGAATAGATCATAAAGAAACATTAAAAATGATAAAATAGCATGGGAATAAAACATGTAATTGTGGAAACCATTAAGCACATGATATGATTTCCATATTATCCAAGGCATTGCTGCCAAGACCATCTTAGTGGACAAAGTCCCTTTCTAAATCGAGTTCACTCCTCGTTCCAGTCCTGTATTACTGAACCGGTTTAACTTGTCGTTCCAGCCATGTCTATCTCATGAGATATAAATCTTTACCCAATTCATTGGAGGTAGATATAGGTCCCACCCATCTCATAGTGAAATCATTCTTACTTGTGCCACAAAATAAACATAAAACATTCATCATAACCCAAAGAATAAAATAAGTTTCATAAACATCATCCCATCATCACATAATCCATATAAAACAAATGGATATTTCATCATAATAAAATTGAAACCATGTAAATCATAGAGACATTATACTTGAAACATACTCATATGAAATAATGTCATCTTAGATAGAAAATGGTTTTGATAAAACACTTGAAATGAATTCTTGAGGAAAATATCCTTTCTTCTTCAAAATCAATTTCTTTTCACAAAATGTCATGAAATTTTAAAAGAAAGGTATTTTTTTGAAAACAGTCATGAAATATTTTGGAGGAAGCTTCATGAAAATAAGGCTTTATAAAACCTTAAAAATCTGTTTGTGCCATATAAGTTAAAAAAACATTCTTCTCGTACTTTTGCCGGAAAGTCAAAAAGTACCTCCCAAAAGAAAGATTCCATACATACCATGTATTAAAAGTCAAAAATGGGTAAAAAGGACATTAAACATATATTAAAACATTTCTAGAAAACATGGACATGTATGATAACAATAACCCCAGTAAATACTTACGAATAAACAATCTCGGATAAAAACGAGATTGGAAAAGATATCCCTTACCTTAGGTCCGATATGCTTTGTACGTATCCAAACCTCCTGTATAATGATTTAAATAATGTCATTGACTTATTACAGAATCATATTCATTGTTATGATATCATATATGGTTCACTTATGACTTTATATTACCCATTCTTTTGTAAATTAATGTTAAAGTAGCGTTTTGGGTAAAATCATCTTATTTATCATACGTGTTTGGACTTGTTGTTCTTGGTGTTATTATTACTTATATCATGATTTACTTACTTCAAAAATGTAAATAATGATTTATATATCATATACATTCATTATATATCCAGAATATACAAGCATTTATAATAGTACATAACATATGGAGGTAAGAAATGAAATGCACCGTTCATGGAGATGGTAAGCCGTACGTACGCATGAACGCTACTTTCACTTCTATTTATTATTTTAATGGAATTAAAAAATAATGATACATAGGTATATTATAATTCCAGTATAGTATCATATATAATATCCTTAACCACATCCTTTATACATCCCACATAAGTTATTAACGAATCACATCACTTTGAGGGGGCGGTAGTCCGCACTTCCTCAAGTGAGATTATTGTATTTACCGACTATGAAAACCGTAAAGGCTTGATATAATTTGGAAGTAAAGAAGAATAAGGAAATAATAAACATAATATATATTATATATAAATACAGTGCCATCATAATGGACACCATGAGAGGCGGTAGGAGAAAATCGAACAATCATCGTTTCGTGAGGCGTTAGTTTTCCATCACAGAAACATTATGTTCTTTATCCATTAGATGGAGGTGTGTGTAAGTGTAGTTATAATCCTTATCATAACATCATACTAGTATATTTAGGATATTGGTGTTGTTACAAAAGAAATTATTAAAAATATTTTAGGGGTTGGAGAAAAAGAATAAAAGAAAACAACTTAAGAGAAACCGTTACCTTTAATTTTGGTAACTTCCTTTGGTTTGAACAAAAAGGACTTCTTGGAGAGTCTTCTGCCTAATGTAAGGCTTCAAGAGGGAGGAGAGGGATGTGGGGATCTTAGTTGGGCAGAGTGTGGACGAGCCAAAAGTCTTGAGAGGTGTGAGGAATTGCATAGAAGTGGTATCCTTTTATAAGGGAGAGTAGGGGCTCTTTAGGAAAGTGTGAAAATATTATTTTTTATAAACTTATCTTCGGTTTCAAGAGGTCCAAACCACATTAATTTCAAATATAAGATGACTAATATTGGAAATAATATCATCCAATTGTAATTGGAAAGGTTTTGGGTGATATTTTAATCATTATAATATTATTTATTTAAATCATTTATTAATGAGGTAAACACTACATCATTATTGTGTCATAAATAATTTAATACATATGATGTCTAAAAATTATAAAAAAATAGCATGATGTTGGGAATATTTTTATCTTTCCAAAGAATATTTATTGTCGAAAATATAACTTATATAACCCCTTATAAAAATTTATTACTAAAAGAGTTTTGTTAAAGTCAATTTTGTCATTACATTAAATTAATTAATCCAAATTGTCATTTTCACTACCAAGTGGCTCATTGGGGTCCCCAAATCGGCCCAAGGATGCCCATGGTCGGCCACTACTCAACCAATAAAATTAGGATAAGTGTAAAGGTAATTTTGAATTATTATAATATTCTTTTAACCTTGAATTACCCTATTTACCTTTAACCGTAGTAAATAAAAATTACCGTAGTTACTATTCATAATGCCCAAAAATAAAAAGTAGCTTATTAACATAATTTGGACCCACTGATTCCAAATATGGAATCCATTTTTCCAAATTCAATACAAAAAAGTTGCAGAAATTAAATTAAAATTAATCCCATTGTCGAAAGAAAACGGGTTTTTGTTTAAAACATTACAAAAGATTGAATTGATTTAACCTACGAATTCAAGGTAAAATCAATGCTAATGACATACATTATATTAAATGGTAAAAATATATTCTATTTATACTTTAAAACCATTAAATATTATAATTTAACCACGTAAATTATTATGATGAAAAAAGTTGTTTTTAATTAAAATATAGCGTGTTTTTACTATTCATTAAAATATGAAAGTTATCAGAAAAATATAAAAACTTTATCCAATGTAAATTTTTATATCCTGATTCAAAAGAAGAATTTTATTTTATCAAATTTAACTTATAAACATGTCAAAAACTATATTTAATGTGGGTGCTCCATCAAAAGGCGACAAAATTGCATTTTATGAAAAATACGTATTTTACCCGAAAAATTTATTTTGTTCTCATACCATATTCTAGAAAATATGTAAGATGAATAATAATTTTATAAAATTCAAAATTTAGTTAATACTACTTATAATGGATAGTTCATAATAATATTATAACCATATATCATTGTTTAGTGAAACCCGATATTGCGTACAACACACGCTATCGAATAAGGTCATGATTGCGTGTAATGCAAGCCAAGTTAGGGTTGCGTATAGTGCAAGACTCCATTGTTGTTGCGTATAACAGAATCCAACCATATTTTATTTATACATTGAATATATATATATATATATATATACACTCAATGTTTCATAGAATAACTTCTATCAAACAAACTTGAAATTGTGTGTAACACGAGCCAAGAATAGTGTTGCGTATACTGCAAGCTAATACGGTGTTGCGTGTAGCGCAAGATAATATTGGTGTATCATACAACAGAATATATGAATGAAATTAAAAAGAATGTATCTTATAAAATCTCATGTTGTTACAAGATGTGTACTTGTTTTATTTAACTGTTCATTTCGCGGCACCTCCACACTGTTCACCCATCGACCTGAGTACACGACATGCACTCCTGAGTACACGGCGTGTACTGTCGCCCAGATGGCAGCGACTCCACCGCCTTACTGTTTAAGCCTGCCGACTAACTACACTGTGTGTAAGGTACCACAATACGGCGTGTAGTTGGTTCCTACACCCTTCGTCGCCAGCATGACTACAAGCCCTGTGTACTCATCCCAACAAGGCCAAAAGTACACGGCGTGTGGAAAAAGTACACGGTGTGTAGTTCCAAATTTTAGGATTTTTCCCCATTTTCCATATTTTCTCAAAAACACTTAAGGAAAAGGAAAAAATAAGAAGCTCATACCTCAAAAATAAGAACCAAGTTCTTACAAACTTCCCCCCTTATAGCAATCCGTCCCTGAATTGCCCTTCCAATGGTGGCGAAGATAAAGCTCAGAACAGCTCTGGCCACTGAGCACGTATGTCGGCCTCCTGCTCCCAGGTATCGTTCTGCACTCATCCATGCTTCCATTGCACCCGTACGAGAGGAACTGACCGGCCTCATAGAACCTTCGTGCTCCTGTCAACGATACGGATCAGATGCTCCTCGAAGGACGCATCATGCTGAATCTCAACCTCCTCTGGCTGAAAGGTGTGAGACAGGTCTGAATGATAGTGATGCAACTGAGACACGTGGAAGACATCGTACATGGCTTGGTACCGTTGTGGTAACCGCAACCGATAGGAAACCATCCCAACTCACTCCAGAATCTCGAATGGACCCACATACCTCAGTGAAAGTTTACCCTGTCTCTTGATCCGCTTGTGTCCCAGCCTCGATGAAACACATAGAAAAACCTGATCCCCGACCACGAACTCCAAAGGTCATCTACGACGACCAGCATAAGACTTCTGACGAGACTGTGTGGTAGCCATCCGCTTCCGAATCAACTGGACCTGCTCAAATGTCTCTTGCACGAGCTGTGGCCCCAGTAAAGTTGCATCACCTACCTCTAACTAGCACAAAGGTGATCGGCATGACCTACCATATAAAGCCTCATATAGTGTCATCTCAATAGTTTCCTGAAAACTATTATTATAGGAAAACTTTACTAAGGGTATATGCTTCTCCCAAAAGACCCCAAAGTCTAGGACGCATGCTCGCAGCATGTCCTCTAGCACCTATATCGTCCGCTCTGACTGGCCATCTGTCTAAGGGTGGTATGATGTGCTCAGAAGAACCTGTGTACCTAGCGCCCTCTGAAAACTCTACCAGAAATGAGACATAAATCGGGAGTCCCTATCCGAAACGATAGAACGAGGGACCCCATGAAAACCTACGATCTCTCGGATATACAGCCTTCCGAGCTCGTCCACACCAAAGGTCTCCTTAATCGGCAAAAAGTGAGCTACCTTTTTGAGTTTATCCAAAACAACCCACACGATGTCATTTCCCCTAGGTGACCTTGGTAATCCCGTCATGAAATCCATCGCGACATCATCCCATTTCCACTCTGGAATGGGAAACTGCTGTAACAGCCTGGCTGGTCTCTGATGCTCTTCCTTCACCTGATGACAAGTGGAACACCTCGTAACAAAACCAGTTATCTCTCTCTTTATACCCGGCCACCAGTACTGATGTCTCAAGTCTCGGTACATCTTGGTAACCCCGAGATGAACTTCCCAAGCTGAAGCATGAAACTCCCTCATCAGCTCCTCACGTATATCCACTGGAACCCATACATGTCCATGGAAACACAAAACCTCATCATCGCCCATTGTCCAACCGGGAGGAGGGTCCTCACTTGCCACCGACTCCCGTAGAACTAGGCCTTTTGAATCAGATAGCTGCCTCATCCTCACTCTATCCAGGAGGGTAGAAGTCACAGCTAATGAGGAAAGATAAGTCTTCCCCTGACTGTCGTGCACCTCCAGATTCATCTCTGAGAACAAAACCATGAGCTCCCACTCACCACTGGCCTCCTACACTGCCTGTATCTGAGTCTTCCTACTCAGTGCATCAGCTACTAAATTACCTTTACCAGGTGTATAAGCAAGCTCAAAATCGAAGGACTGTAGGTACTCGACCCACATTCTCTGCCTCAGATTCAGGTCACGCTGAGTAAAGATATACTTGTGGCTTTTGTGGTAGGTGAAAACCACAAAATGCTCTCCCAATAGATAGTGTCTCCAACAGCGCAACGCATGAACAACTGCAGCCAACTCGAGATCATGTGTCGGGTAATTCCTCTCATGTGGCCACAACTACCGAGACCCATACACAACAACTCGGTCGCCCTACATCAAAACGGCTCCCATCCCAATCCCTGATGCATCACAGTAAACTCTATAGCTCTTCCCCTACTCTGGGAGTATCAGGATTGGTGTTGATGTCAGCCTTCCCTTTAGGTCCTGAAAAGCTATCTCGCAAGCTTCTGACCAAATGAACTTCACACCCTTCTTAGTCAGACCTGTAAACGGTGCTGCTAAGCGGGAGATGTCTTGTATGAAGCATCTGTAGTAACCAGCCAGCCCTAAGAAACTCCGAATCTAAAACACGTTCTTAGGCTGCTCCCAGGAAACTACTGCTCTCACCTTCTCTGGGTCTACTGCAACTCCTACCTCTGAGATAATGTGACCCAGGAAGTGAATCTGGTCCATCCAAAAGTGGCACTTCGAGATCTTAGCATATAGTCGATGCTCTCTCAGTGTACTCAATATGATCTCATGATGGGTGGCATGTTCATGTCGAGTGTGAGAGTACACCAAGATGTAGTCCACGAATACTACCATAAAAGAATCAAGATATGGATGGAACACACGATTCATCAGATCCATGAAAACTACTGGCGTGTTCGTCATTCCGAACGGCATAACCATATACTCATATAGACCATACCTACTCCTGAAAGCTGTGAGAGGTATATCAGATAGTCTAACGCGCAGTTGATGATATCCGAATCTCAAGTTAATCTTCGAGAACACTCGTGCTCCATGAAGTTGATCAAACAGATCATCAATCCTCGGCAAGGGATATCGGTTCTTAACCGTCAACTGGTTCAGCTTCCGATAATCCATGCAAAGCCTAAGGGTACCATCCGCCTTCTTCGTAAAAAGGACCGGAGAAACCCAAGGAGAAGTACAGGGTCAGATAAAACCCTTAACCTATAGCTCCTCTAACTGCCTATTGAGCTCTTGCAACTCAGGCGTGGCCATCCTATAAGGAGTAATGGACACCGGTGATGCTCCTGACACAAGCTCGATAGAGAAATCCACCTCATGCACTGGAGGTAGACCTGAAAAGTCATCCTAGAAGACATCCCTGAAACGATCGACAACTGGAGGGAAATCCGTCTGAAAAGTCCCATGATCATCCAGATATAAGCTTGCAATCTGGTCTGTGACTCCACCTCGCCCATGATGCTCTGGTCCAGCTCGACTCGCCTGAACATTCGATTCTCCCTTGTATAGAAACTCTTCTCCCTCTGGTGACGTGAAACGCACCCTGCAATGATAGCAGTCTACAAAGGCTTGATAGGGAACCAACTAGTCCATCTTGAGAATGACGTTATAGCTCGTCATCTCCAAGACATAGAGGTCCCAAAGGAAGTGACACCCACTAACCTCAAGGGGGAACTCCTTGCACTGATGCACAATAGTCGTTCTGGTCCCCAACGGAGTTTCTAGCATCATGATATCAGAATTAGAAACAAAAAGCCCAAGTCTCTCCACAACGGGTACAGATATGAAACTATGCGTAGCAACCGTGTCAAAAAGTACTAAAGACAAGACAGAAGCTACTAGAATAGTACCTATGACTGTAGAAGGTCCGGGATCCTTCTCCTTCTAGGTCTGTTGCACTGCATATGCCTACCCAGTGCTGCGGCCCTGCGACACAGCCTGGCTACCCTGAGCTATCCCGCCCTGCTACCTCTGCGATCCTGGTGTATGGATACCACGACCATGACCACCATCTCTGCCTTCACGCCCTGATGTATTCCAGTTCCCAGACTAGTAAGAAGCCACTGGTCCTGCTCCCACACATGGAGTCTACACAGAACCCCTCTCACTAGCCACTAGTGGAAACGCCCTGCAAAATCATTGCAGATGACCCATCTTGCCACAATATCAGCACTCCACTGGGTCTCGTGGACACTGCGGCCTCTTGTGCCCCTCTCTGCCACACTGGTAGCACCTGACCGGACCACCTGAAGACACTGCCTGGATGGTACTGCCGCCCTGAGAGAATTCCATCTGTCTCTTCCTCTTGCCAGCAGAAATAATACCAGTAACTGGTGCTGAACCGCCTGGGCCCACAACACTCGATTCCCGCAGGTTCCTCTCTGTAATCAGCGCCTGGTTCACAATTGCGTGTACAGTAGGCAACCTGAAAAAATTCACGAGTGCTCGGATTTCATACCGAAGACCATCCTTAAAACGTCTGGCTCTCAGCGTCTCATCACCCACTAGCATGGGTGAAAAGCACTGAAGCTCTGTAAGACGAGTAGAATAGTCCATCACTGACATGGCACCCTGCTGCAAATTCATGAACTCTCGAGCTCTATCTACCCTCAGCGTCTCGGGGAAGACGAATTTATAGAAGACTGCCTGAAAATCTTCCCATTCCATGTCCCTGTGATGCTCTGACTAGGTGGTAACATCCCACCACCTCTTGGCAGAATCACGCAGCATGTAAGTCGCGAGATTGACCCTCCGCCCTAGAGGCATCTCAAGATGCTTGAAAATAGTCTGCATCGATCCTAGCCAAGACTATGTATCCTGTGATCCCCCATCCCTGGAAAACGTAGGTGGATACTGCTGCTAAAAGATACATGTCAGCTCAGCCATAGATGTAGCAGCCTGCGGTGCTCCCTGAAAGGTCTGCATGAACCGCAATAAGCCTTCACGGAACTGCGCCTCTGCGCCTGTGTCCGGTATGGTAGTTGGCGATGCATCTGGCTCTGCTAGTGGATCAACTGGTAGCCCATGTCCCACCATCTCTGGAGTATAAATGTTGCCGCTCTCCTGGCGAACAACTCGTGGTCGTCTAGGTGGCATGAAACTACAAGGTCAAAAGCACACCTCAGATTCAAGATTATTAAGACTGAAAGCGAAGGAACCACAAAGGAACAAGAGGAAGAAATCATGTCAGAATTTGCAAAACAAGACTACACGGCATGTACAATGACTACACGGCGTGTACTTGACTTTACTTCCCCTGCCCGGGTCCTTCTACACGGCTAAGCCAAATGGCTTCCGTTCAAAAAAACTACACGGCGTGTATAATATCTACACGGTGTGTACGATGTTATTTTCCAACTGCTCGTGTCGTCTATGACATAGACGACTACTCAGATTAACTCCACACTGTGTGTTACACCCGTACACAGCATGTACAACACCCCGTTTCCCAACCACATGGCTAACTCCACACGGTCTATCCTCGGACAAGACTACACGGCGTGTCCCACAGGTACACGGCGTGGTCAATGAGAGGTGACACAGGACCGTGTTGTTAGTTACACGGCCGAGTCCCCAGGTCACACCACACGGCGTGTTATTTCAATAAGTTCAACGACTCGTGTTGTTAGTTACACGGCCGGACTCCGGGTCAACACTACACGGCGTGTACAAAAACTACACGGCGTGTTTTACCCAAACCTTACCCTACCCCGTGTCGCCGCCCACACGGTTTGTGACATGGGAAGAGACTACACGGCGTGTACTCAGGGTACACGATGTGTACTCAAAAAGTTCATTTTTCTTCCTGAACAGAAGGTCATACACGGCGTGTATAAAGATACTACATGGAGTGTATAATGGGTTTTCGGGCAGTATGCCTCAAAAACTTCCCTGAAACCCATAAAATACTAAAAACCAACACCTAAGTGTCAAATTTCGATCTGTGAGGGCCCATACTCCCCACAAATCAATGTTTGATATCTTATCTGTGTTATAACCAATAAATAGTCAATGATCCACCAAATTCTAGTCAATGAAGGCCCATACTCCCCAAAAACCGAAGTTTGGCATTCATTCTACAAACAGTCTCACATAAAATTACCATATCAAATAGTAGGTATTTTATCAGAGTGGTTATCACAACAGCATGCTTTTCTAGCACAACAACTATCACAACAACACGCAAATTTCTAATGCACCTACATGGCATGTAAACTATGCATGGCATGTGATTTCTATCATGTTCCTATATGATGCATGAGACGGCATAACCTCATCTCATCGGGTTGCAACTAAATAGAACCCACAGATAAAATATAAACAGCACAATCCAAGTGCGTCACCTAATGGTGAAAACATATCAACCGTAAAATTGCAAAATCAAAGGAATACAAAATACGAGGTAGACTAGATTTTCCCTGTACACGGGTTAGCTACGCCCAAGCACAGCTTATTACCAACTATTGTTCCGTCCTATCCCTGACTACGGCTCAAAATAGTAAGTCAAAGAAAAGAACTCCTCCGATACCACTTTGTAACGTCCTGGACCCGGGTGCCACGCAACAGGTTCCCCAAGCCCGGTTCGCCACGTGACCTCAAGCACATTTCCCCAAATGACAGAGGCTACCGAATAGCAGCGAGGGCCGAGTTCTGATAGTGGGGAAACTATGCCCTCATTTTTCAAAGTGTAGCGCAGCGGAATACCAAAATAAACATACAACGAAAGTGGAAGTAGTAAACATACACAACTGAAATAACTACAGTAGTGGATATAACCAACAGTATACAAGTGATGATGCTACATGTTTCAAGTTCTAAGAAAACAGCCAGAACATGTTGTACATCAATACAGTACAACAAAATAAAGAGTACAGCAAAGCAAGAAAAACAGCTGGCAGCGGCATCGCAAGACTAGGCTCAGTCCCATGCCCTCCTACTCCTCAACAACAGTCAAGTACCTGTATAGGGACTCTTTCCCTTATCTACACCTGCAACAACGTAATCTGTTTGGTCTGAAAAGCGTGACCCAAACAGGGTGTGAGAAATATATCTAAGTAGGAACCCACTAAAGCCCCGTGCCCAACTGCGTGTAAGCATGCAACAACAGTGTGAAACAGTAAAATGAAATAAAGTAAGCAGCACTGCCAAGTAACTAACTTAACAATTAAATTTACATTTTATTATCCATTTAATCCATTTAAATATTAGAAATCACCACATTGAATTTCCAAGTTAACAATCTGCGTCCTCAGACATGTAACCCCTACCCTCAGGTAAGGAGTATACAACACAAGAATCTGCCCTCAGGCATAACGGAATTTTTCCCTCAGGAATAGGTAGTGTCTCCCTCAGGCATAGAGTCTTTTGCCCTCAGGCACGGAAGAAGTTTCCCTCAGGCCGAAATAACTACAGCCCTTAGGATAAATGGTGCAGTGCCCGCAGGCTAATCACAACAACGCCCTCAGGATAAGCAGGTAATCAGGCCATGCCCAACATATCAAAATGCAGTAAACAAGAAATTCCTCTCAAGGAAATTCTACAAATTACTACATTTAAGGCATCCCCTCGGGTATCCTAGTCAAACGGATAAACAGTGGAACACACCCCCGGGGTGGTTCCAGATCCAAGCAACAATCCCAACTAGCATTTTATTATCACAATTTTATCATATATGCAATTCTAGGAATTAAATATAGCAACGGCCTCAGCCACATGACACCCCAACATGGGTTCATGGAACAAAAACACACAAAACGCATGACAGTTGGAAAAATTAACACCAAGCCACCTACCTTATACGCCAACGAGCGTTATACACGAACATTGACTTCAGAAATGCCCAAGAACGACGTAGATATGATGAAGAAAAAAACCAATTAAAATGTAAATAACTTATGTTAGGAGAAGAATTGGTAAGAACGGTACCAGAAGAGGAGAGAGCTTACCCGTGCGGTTCCAACGAGATCGTCCGAAGCCGAATCAGATTCCAGACGAACTCCCGGCAGATCTTCAAAGGGTCTGCCGTCCTCCTTGGCTCCAAAATGGCCCAAACGCCTCCTCTGCCAAATGAGGAGGCTACTGCCTGTTTCAAGATGAAAAAACAAAGTACACGGTGTGTACTTCTGAGTACACGACGTGTACTTATTTCATTTAACTATTCATTTGGCGGCATCGCCACACTGTTCACCCGTCGACCTGAGTACATGATATGTAATCCTGAGTACACGGCGTGTACTGTTGCCCAACTGGCGGCGACTCCACCACCTTACTGTTTAAGCCTACCGACTGACTACACAGTGTGTAAGGTACCACTACATGGCGTGTATTTGGTTCCTACACCCTTCGTTTCCAGCATGGATACACGCCCCGTGTACTCATCCCAACACGACCAAAAGTACACGGTGTGTGGAAAAAGAACACAACGTGTAGTTCCAAATTTTAGGATTTTTCCCTATTTTCCATATTTTCTCAAAAACACTTAAGGAAAAGGAAAAAGAAGAAACACGTACCTCAAAAATAAGAACCGGGTTCTTACATTAGCTGACATATTGATAGAAACAAGTGATATTAATTCCTTTCTCACCATGTATCTTGTTCGAGACCTATAGATTTTGGTTGAATAGTTGACACAACTCTTATGCTTAGAGACACCTATTGGAGAAGACTCAGTTATCACACATCTAAGTCGACAGTGTGACCTGACCCTTGGAGGTGAGAGTTTTGGTTGGAACCTCTTGGTGGTAGCGTTGGGGCCTTAAAACATCATTCTTAGTATGGATTACTTATCAAAATTCCATGCCCATATTTATTGTTTTAGGTGAAGGGTGTGGTGTGTCTACAGCGATGGAATAAGGTTTTCCTTTATTAGAGAAAGGGAAACCCAAGACACATAGGATGGACTCATGCATAGGAGGTTGAAGCTGATTACTCATGAGTTGGATAGTCTGGCCCTCAGAGAAGTAGACGTTATAAGTTTTCAATTCCCAGTAATAGTGACAGAGTATGAGGATGTCTTTCTATAATATGTTCTAGGATTACCTCCTCACTAGAAGATTGACTTATGCATTGACTTACACCCCTGTGAAAACACTGATATAAGAACCAGCAAATCAGATGCCTCCCACAGGTCTTTGTGTTTTGAGGGTGAAGTTGGAGGAATTGTATAGGAAAGGCTTCATGAGACCCAGTGTTTCACCATGGGCATCCCCAGTTTTGTTTGCTAAAAAGGTATACGGGAGCTTGAGGTTGTGTGTGGACTGTCGGTTCTTGAACTAGGTGACTATGAAGAACAAGTATCCACTATCGAGGATCTATGACCTCTTCAATCTGTTGAGAGGAGAAAGATGGTTCTTAAAAGTTAACCTTCGATTAGGATATCACTAGTTGCGAGTACGGGGTGAGGTTATACCGAATATGGATTTTAGATGATGCTACGGTCACTATGAGTACTTAGTGATCTCATTTGGTGTGATGAACACCCCCAAAATGTTCATGGGACTCATGAACTAGATCTTTCATCCTTACTTAGATCGGTTCGTGGTAGTCTTCGTCAATAATATCCTTGTGTACTAAGTGTCTGAGAAGGAGCATGCGAGGAACCTAAGGATAGTTCTAGATGTACTGTGAGAGCACCAGTGTTATGGGAAACTCTCGAAGTTATAATTCTGGATTTAGGTGGTCCACCTTAAGGGACATGTTATCTCAGTAGATGGAGTGGTAGTGGACCCATCCAAGGTTGAGGCAGTGTTAGCATGGGTACCACCGAGGAGCGTGAAGAAGGTGAAGAGCTTCCTTGGGATAGCAAGCTATTATTAGAGATTCATACCTGATTTCTCTAGGGTATCACACTGATGAAATCTTTGACTCAAAAGTGAAATCCTTTCATGTGGATAAAGAAATTCCATTAGGATTTCTAGAATTTGAGGTAGAGTTTGAAGAGCACTCTAATATTGTGAT
This sequence comes from Viscum album, assembly GCA_963277665.1. NCBI lineage: Eukaryota > Viridiplantae > Streptophyta > Magnoliopsida > Santalales > Viscaceae > Viscum > Viscum album. The sequence continues at coordinate 1,020,414,719 of OY728134.1, read as the reverse complement.
TTTTGGAGGAGGGTGTCAAGTACGTAGTGTTCTATTATGCATCAAGGAACAAACTTGGTTGTGTCTTGATATAGAGGTAAGCAGTGATTGTCTATGGTTCATGCTAGTTGACACCATATGAGAATAACTACATGACTCATGATCTTGAGTTAAAAGTGGTAGTATTCTCATTGAAGATGTGGTGAAACTACCTGATGGGAGATCAATTTATCGTCTACTCTGGTCATAAGAGTATCAAGTATATCTTCTCTCAGAAGGATCTAAACTTGATATAGAGGCGATGTCTAGATTTTCTATAGGATTAGGACTATGAGATTTTCTATTCTCCTAGGAAGTGGAATGTGGTGGAAGATGCTCTTAGAAGAAGATCTAGTTCATAGTTTCTGAACGAGGTATCAAAGCATCTGGCCTCATTACAATTATCCTTTATGGATGAGGATAGAGAAACTTACCTCCAGTCAATGGTTTTAACCCCTCCACTCTTACATTGATTAAGGGAGGCACATCTTGGGAATACCGACTATGAGAGACTATGTACTCAGATGTCTGTAGGACATGCGCCTGATGGGTATTCACAAGGTGGGGAGTATGTCATCCTTTTCATAGGATGCACAGTTATACCAGTGGCCTTTTGGGTGGAGCTTATATAATAGTTTCATATGTACCCTTTGGTAGTAAATCCTAGAGTGGAAAATATGTATCAGGACCTCTGATGTTAGTTTTTTTGTACAGGGATAAGGAAGGCAGTGGCAGATTTCGTTTCTCGATGCCTTACGTGCCAACAGGTGAAGGTTGCGCACTAGGTTTCAGCAAGTTTAGCTTAACCCCTTAAGGTTCCGGAATAGAAGTGGGATGGAATATCAATGGACTTCATGATAGGTTTACCATGTACTTCTAAGGTACATGAAGCCATCTGGGTGATCATTGACAGACTCACCAAGTCGACCAACTTCTTAGCTATCTGGGAGGAGAGTTCAGTAGAGATCTCAGGATGCCCCTATATGGAGGAGATAGTTCGACTCCGTGGAGTCCCATCAAAGATAGTTTCTAATCGTGATGCTCATTTTAAATCCTAGTTGTAGAAGGGATTGAAAGAGGAATTTGGGACTCATTTACACTTGAGTGTGGCATTTCACCACCAAACAGACAACCAGACAAAGCGGACCATTCAGGTCCTAGAGGACATGTTGCGGTCTTATATGTTGGACTTCAGCTATAGTTGGGAGGATCACCTACCTCTGGTTGAGTTCACGTACAATAACATCTACCATGCCACCATTGGTATGACCCCATTCGAGGCTTTGTATGGGTGACCCATCCGGTCACCACTTTACTGGACTGACCTAGGAGAGTTATCACTCATGGGCCTACATTTGGTGCAATCTACTATTGAGAAGGTAAAGATCATAAAGAAGTGGATGAAGACTTCACATATCCATAAAAAATATTATTTTGATAGGCGTAAAAGGCCTATAGAGTTCTAGGAAGGATACCATGTGTTCTTTCAGGTCTCACCTCGATGCAGATTACATAGATTTGGATAGGGAGGAAAGTTATCTCTAAGGTTTACCAGTCCTTTTCAAATACTCCATGGAGTTTTTGAGGTGGTGTACCACTTAGTTATACCCCACAGTTGGACCAGATACGCAATGCCTTCCACGTGTCGCATCTGAGGAGGTATGTGCATGACCCATCACACGTCATCAACTGGTGCGAGATGGACATTGATGATGGAGAAACTTTTACTGAGTACCTAGTGGAGATCGAGTATTGGTAGGAGAGGATCCTACATGGGTGAGTGATTCCTAGAGTTTGTGTCTGGTGTAAACACAGCAATCTCTAGGAGATCACTTGGGAGCAGGAGGCTCTTATGCATGTTGAGTACCCTGATCTTCTTTGCATGGCCTTTGTTTTTCACTTTTCGGGGATATAAATCCCCAAGGTGGGGAGAATGTAATGTCCTAGATTTTTCCATGTATTTTTTTAAAATATTATATAGAAATAATTTGAGAGTATATGTTGAGATGTCTTGTGATTCCGAGGCCCTAGGATCCTGAAATAAATGTTTTAAATATATTAAAATATTAAATAGCACGTGCAAGTAGTTTTCATGAATGAGTGGAACAACTCTAAATGGGGGGGGGATGGATTAGAAATATGAGGACACTGTTGCATTCAGAGTAGTATGTTTACCCTAGGTGTGACCTAACATCGGCCAGCATAGGTCAGCTGTGAAAATTAGTTTTTGGTATTTTAATAAATAAAATAAAATAATAATTTATTTTATTTTAATGTTTCATAAAGAATAAGTGTTGTTTATTTCAAATTAGCCTTTTAATTAGGGATCTAGGATTATACTCATAACCCTGGGATTTTTTAGAGGCTTTAAAGAGAACCCTGTAGAACTCTCTCGATGGAAAATGACAATGAAGCTTGGATCAGAGATCCATGGATGCTATTTTTGATAGATCCCACCAATGACGGCAATGCGACAATAGATCCTCTTCAGAAAATGATCCAACCCTGAGGTAGGATGTGTTATTTGGTTTTTCTTTCCCTATTTTTTGTATTCAATGAAAATTTTGGAACAACCAACAAACTGGTTGATCAACGGTTCGATCGTTCTTGTGGGATGGTCTTAAACTATCGGATATATGGGGTTGATTTATTTTTTGATTTGTTGATTGTTCTTACAGGAATGAATCAAGACTGAAACAAATGATGGTCTAGGTATATTCCTCGGGTTTATTTTCTTGTGTGTATTTATTCTCCCCCATATGTTCTACACATTCTTCGTTCTTCATGAATTATGAAATATAGATCATTGAGACATAATTTATCAGCACAACAATCCAAAATTTAAGATCCAACCTCGTGTAAACCTAGAGGAGTTTCGATGATGATGGCGATGAACAGATCAAAAAAATTCAGGAGATATCGTTCTTCAAGCAATTTTTGTGCGGGTGATAGAAATCAGTATTCAAAGACAATTTAAAGCTTGAAACCCACTGATTCGGTGTTAAAATGGATAGAGTACCTTGGATATCTAGTTTTGAAGTGAACGGAGCATTGGATCGAACATCGAAGGATTGTACGAGAGGCACAGAGGAAGAACAATAATTTCTGGAAAATCATGATCAACACGGTATGTAACCTGGGGTTACATGGTGCGTGGCCCCGACTAAGTGGCAGCTAGGGTTTCAGGATTTAGTTAAACACCAAAAGGTGTATAGGTCCTTCTCGGATACTTTGAAAGTATCTCGAGAGATACACGGGCATGTAGTGGATTACACAGGTTACCTACACAGCGTGTACCCCACCACATGACTTGGCCTGGACCAAGTACATGGACTACCCTGTGTACTGGTACACAGGAAGATCTACATGGGTTGACACCATGTACTATCACATGGACAGAGTACACAGGTGGACCCCAAATGGAAGGTCATGGTGTGTAAGTTTTTCTACATTTTGTGTAATCTCTTTTTACATGATATATACTTTTGGCATGGGCCATTGTACGCGGGCAGTACTCGGGGAAAATAGACACAGTGTGTGACCCTACTTCATGTCGTGTACTCACTTCTACACGTCTTGAGACACTTTATACCATATCTTGGATAGGTTTTTTAGTGGTTTGTTCTCATATCCATCCTTATAAGGTTAGTTGGTATCATCTCCTACTCATAGGAGTATGACCCCTTCAGCAAGAATTTATGGATAGAGTTGTTGGAATCCCCTTTGAGAGGTTCTTATCAGGATCCTTTATTCATTCTTCGTGCCCTAGGTAGAGTCCTTGGTATTGACATGACCAAATTCACTGAGCGTTGATCCTATACTTAGCAGGTTAATCCAGATGGAGTTGTTGGTATCACCCCATGGCCCTGGCTATGATCCTCATCTGTTGTATCATTTATATATCTCTTAAAATCTATCAGTGAATCTCTCTCATGATGGTTTCTAATGAACATTACTTCTCAAGAAAACGTCATCAAGTCTATCAGACTCAGGAGTGTGTTCTCCCAGATGAGTGATTTGTGGAATCTTCATACTGAATCCTTGTGTTTTCATGCGGTGATTGTGACCTACCTCTAGACTACATTTCTTGGTTTGAGTATATCTGGATATTCTTATTATATGTTTTGTAGAAATATAATGTGTAGAGATGAATGTATATCTTTCTTTGTATATTTATTTGTGGTTTCAGGGTGTCCTACAAAGTATTTTTATACTCACCCCTGCATGGGCTTTGCCTACACATGTCATGTATTTTGTAGATAAGAAACCTTTTGACAAACCAGTACCATACAGATATTTGTGAGTTCATGCTGGATGAGGTGTTCATATGGATTTGAGAAGTAGTCCCAGTACCTATTTTGTTTTCAGGTTGTACTTTGTAGATTATAGACTTCTTATTTTTGTGGGATTGTATTCTAGACCAGGTTACTTTACTTCACTTCACTTCTTGTCAAACTCTGTTGGTTTGGATATAGTGGTATGCATGCATTTGGTTCTTAGTAGTTTTTACATTTCCACATTTTGTGGGATTATATATGTGTGTGTGCATACAGGTACATAGAAAATGGCTACCATGTTAGTGATATGACTACTTGGTGCTAGTCACCATCCCCTAGCCTATTGGGGGTTGGCTTGGGTATTCGTAACACATTCCTCACTTGGACGGGTCATGACAAAGTGGTATTAGAGGTGGTTGGTTCTACCATAGGACTAGGAATCTATGATATTGGTTTGGGGTTATATTGTTAAGTGTTTTGAGTTCAGATTTCAGGCTAAGGACTCCAGTTTTGGGGTAGGCGACCGAGGTATCCATACACCAGGACTCTGATAACATGATTTTCGACTCAGTATATGAGAACATTGGTTACAAGGAAAATATTGGTATGTGCATCATATAGGAATGGGTTGTGTTTCCAAATCCTTATTGATTTATCTCTCCAGATATACTCATTGATGGTGTTACATCTTGTTTTCTTACAGGATGACCCTAATATGCATACCAGCTAGGATTCAGTAGCTCGATCATGAGGATGACCCCCTTAGTGATTAGGCTTCGATATAGGGACATGTTCCCCAGATGTCAACTCCAGGTGGTGCACCAGCTATACCACCACCTGTGGAGTAGCACATAGTACCCGTAGTACCATTAGATGAGGAGAATATGCTGAACACACTTCATGATTTTCAGAGACATAGACCCCTCAGATTACAAGATGAGCCCAACCCTCAAGCAGCTGACGACTGGCTTGAGGCAGTGACCATAGTTTTCTGCCTAGTCAGGACATTAGTGGATCAGATGGAGTCATGGCGGTGAGCCTTCTACATGGTTTGTGTAATTTTTCCATGAAGACTCACGATGAGGTGACACTTTCATGGACGTATTTCGATCATCTATTTAGAGAGGATTTATCACCAGTTATTCTGAGAGAAGTTCATATACCAGAGATTCTTCAGTTCCAAAAGGGTAGTATGATTGTGGCTGATTATTCATTGAGGTTCAACAAAATTTCTAGTTTCTTGATGGATATGGTTAGAGATTAGTGCTTTAGGGCTCAGAACTTTGAGTGAGGTCTGTGTAGAGACATCTAATCCAGCATTATACCTCTATGTATTCCAACTTATGTAGAGTGCTCGAGTGAGATTTTGTGGTTGAAAGATTATTGGATGAGAAGATACATCCAATTATAGTCATCAGTTAATGAGCAGGTGCAGAGACCTCAGTAGCCGGGAGCTGACGTCAGTCTAAGGGATCCAGACATGGTAGAATTTTCAAGAAGAGATCCTATGATAGATGATCTATAGTTCAAGGCTTACAGGGTGGGTCCAGTCATCCTAGTGAGAGGTGGTGCAATTTTTGTGACGGTAGGGGAAATCTCACTTGAGATTGTCCAACCTACCATGCTGCTGAAAGGGAAACAATGGATGGACCACTGAGGCAGAGATAACAATAAGAGTCAGTAGATCCTCTAGGTGGAGAACATGGCAGGGGAGAAAGGAGAGAAGTAAGAGGTGGTCGATATTTTTACATGTTACCACCACCACCCCCAAGTGGTTAACACCAGGCTTTGGAAGCTAGAGGATAGGGGAGGGGATAGCTACATGCAGTCGAGGTGTATAACCCAGGGGCTTCAGGGATGATTCGAGGTATGATATGTATCTTTTCTACCTTAGTTACCGTATAGATATACACAGGTTCTATTCGTTACTTTCTCACCACATATCTTTTTCTAAGCCTATAGATTCCAGTTGAACAATTGACTCGACCCTTATGCTTAGAGACACCTACTGGAGAAGAATCAGTGATCACACATCTAATCTGATAGTGTGACCTGGCCCTTTGAGGTGAGATTTTTGGTTCAAACCTCATGGTGGAAGCATTGAGGCCTTATGAAGTTATTTTTGGTATGGATTGGTTATCCACAGTCTATGACCAAATTGATTGTTTTAGGAAAAGGGTGTGGTGTGTCTGCATCAATAAAATGATTTTTTCCTTTGTTGGTGAAATAAAAACCTAGGCAACACAAGATGGACTCATGAATATGAGAGTGTAGCCGATTACTCATGAGTTGGCTAGCCTAACCATCGGGGTAGCAGACGATATGAGTTTTTAGTTCCTAGTAATAGTGGTAGAGTATGAGGATGTATTTTTAGAAGATTTTCTAGGTTTACCTCCCTTCTGATAGATAGAATTATGCATTGAATTACACTATGGGAGGGAATTGATATCATCACCATCATATCGGATGGATCCTATAGAGCTTCATGAGCTGAGGGTATAGTTGGAGGAATTGTAGAGGAATAGATTCATGAGACATAGTGTCTCACCCTAAGCATCCCTAGTTTTGTTTCCCAAAAAGGATTTCGGGAGATTAAGGTTGTGTGTGGACTACTGGTGCTTAAACTAGGTGACTGTGAACAAAAAGTATCCACTACTGAAGATTTATGACATCTTCGATCAGTTAAGAAGGGAACGATGGTTCTCGAAGGTTGACCTTTGATTAGGCTATCACTAGTTGCGAGTATGGGATGAGGATATAATGAAGACATCTTTCAGATGACACTACAGTCACTATGAGTACTTGGTGATTCCCTTTGGTGTGATGAATTCCCCTGCAGTGTTCATGGGACTCATGAACAAGATCTTTCATCCTTACTTAGACTAGTTCATGGTAATCTTCATCGATAATATCCTTGTGTACTCAGCATCTTAGGAGGAGCACATGAGACACCTAAGGATGGTTCTGGATGTACTCCAAGAGCACCATCTTTATGGTAAACTCTCAAAGTGACCGTTTTGGATTCAGGTGGTCCACTTTTTGGGACATGTTTTCTTAGTGGATGGAGTGGCAGTTGACTAGGCCAAGGTTGCAGTAGTGTTAGCATGGGAGCCACCTAGGAGTGTGACGGAGGTGCGGAGATTCCTTGGGCTAGCGGGCCATTATCGGAGATTCATACCTAATTTCTCTAGGGTATCATCACTGATGATAGATTTGACTCAAAATGGGAAGACGTTTGTATGGATATAGAAATTTAGCAGCCTTTCCAGCAGTTGAGAAAGAGTTTGACGAGCAATCTGATCTTGATGTTGTCGGAGGAGGGTGTCGATTATGTAGTGTTATGTGGTGCATCGGGGACCAGACTTGGTGGTGTCCTAATATAGAGGCAAGCAGTGATTTCCTATGGTTCGCACCGGTTGAGACCACATAAGAATAACTATGAGACCCATGATCATGATTTAGCAGTGGTAGTCTTTGTATTGAAGATGTGGAAACACTATCTGATGGTCGAGTGGTTTATCATCTACTCTGGTCATAAGATTCTCAAGTATATCTTATCTCGGAAGGATTTTAACTTGAGATATAGTAAATGGTTAGAGTTTATCTAGGATTATGACTTTATAATTTTCTATACTCCTGGGAGGGGTAACATTGTGGAAATGATCTCAGTAGGAGATCTAGTTCACAGTTACTGAACAAGGAATCAGAGAAGTTGGACTCGTTACAGTTATCCTTTGTGGATGGATATGAAGAAACTTACCTCCAATCAATGGTTGTCACCCCTTAACTCTTACAGTGAGTCAGAGAGGCATAGCTTGGGGTTATTGACTATGAGACCCTATGTGATCCAATGTCCACAGGACATGCGCCTGATAAATATTCACTAGGTGGGGAGCATATCGTCCTTTTTAGAGGATGCACAGTTGTACTTGTGGAATTACAGGAGTAGGTTCTATAAGAGTTTTATACATCCCCTTTGGTGGTATATCCTGGAGTTACAAAGATGTATCAGTACCTATGATATCAATTTTAGTGGATAGGGATGAAGAAGGAAGTGGTAGAGTTTATTTCTCTATGCCTTATGTGCTAGGAGGTGAAGGCTAAGCACAAGGTTCTAGTGGTTTTAGCTCAACCCCTTGAGGTTATATAATGGAATTGGTATAGAATATTGATGGAATTTATGATGGGTTTACTGAGTACTTTTAGGGGACATGATTCCATTTGGGTGATCATTAACCGACTCACCATGTCGACCCACTTCCTAGCTATCCGGGAGTAGAGTTTAGTAGAGTAATTGGGATGCCTCTACATGCAGGAGATAGTTAGACTCCATGGAGTCCAATCGATGATAGTTTCTGATCATGATGCCCGTTTTACATCCCAGTTGTGGAAGGGATTTCAGAAGGCATTTTGAAATAATTTACACTTGGGCATGGTGTTTCACACCCAGACAGATGGCCAGATAGAGCAGACCATTCAGGTCTTGGGGGACATGCTATGGGATTGCATTTCAGTCTTTGTATGAGTGACCCTAATGATCATAACTTTGCTAGACTAACCCAAGAGAGTCAGCACTCATGGGTCCAAAGTTGGTGTGAGCTACTACCAAGAAGGTACAAATCATCCAGGATCATATAAATACTACACATACCCATCATAAATCTTATGATGATAGGTGGTGGAGGCCTTTGGAGTTCAAGGAACGAGACCACAAGTTCCTTCAGGTCTCACCTCAATGCAGATTATGGAGATTTGGTCAGTACATCAAGTTATCTCTGAGGTATTTTAGCCATTTTCAAATGTTGTGAAGAGTTGGTGAGGTGGAATATCACTTGGATCTACCCCTATAGTTGGAATGGGTACATGATGTCTTCCACATTTCGCATCCATGGATGTGGGTGCATGACCCATCGCACATCATCAACTGGGGAGAGTTGTACATTGATGATGGAGATACTTTTGTTGAGTACCTAGTGGAGATTGAGGATTGGTAGGAGAGGATCCTACATGTGTGATCGATTCCTTCAGTGTGTGTCTAGTGGAAACATGGGAATCTTCAGAAGAGAACTTGGGAGTGGCATGCTCAGATGCATGTTCAGTACCCGCATATTTTTGTATATCCTTTGTTTTTGTCTTTTCGAGGATGTAAAGACCCAAGGTGGGGATAATGTAATGTCCCATATATTTTTGTATATTATTTTTAAATATTATGTCGAATTAATTTGAGACCAGGCACTGAGACGACATGCGATTATGAGGCTTGGGGTTCTTGGAATAAATGTTTGAAATATATTAAAATATTAAATAGCACTCACACATAGTTTTCTTGAAAAAGTGGAATAACTTATAAATGGGTATCCAAATCATAAATATGAGGGAACCATTACATTAAGAGCATTGATTTTACCCAAGGAATGACCTAACATCAACTGGAATGGGTCATCTGTGAAAATTATTTTTTAGAATTTTAAAAAATAAAATTAAATAAGAATTTATTTTATTTTAACATTTTTCAATGATGCATTGAATTTTCTTTCAAATTATCCTTTTAATAAGGGATCTGAGGTTAGGCTCATAATCTTGTAATTTTATAGAGGTTCTAGAGAGAGCCCTGGAGAACTCTCTTGATGAAAAACGATAACGTAGCTTGGATTGGATATCGACGGATGTTGTTTTTGAAAGATCTCACCAACGACGGCGATGAGACGATCGATCCTCTTCATAGAATGATCCACCCCAAGGTAAGATGTGTTATTTGGTTTTTATTTCCACATTTTTGGATTCAAGGAATAATGTGGACCAACCAATGAATAGGTTGATCCGAGGATCGATCATTCTTGCGATATGGGCTTGAACTGTGGGAGTTACGGGGTTGATTTATTTTTTGATTTTCTGATCATTCTTATAGGAATGGATTGAGACTGAAATGAAGAATTGTTGAGGTATGTTCCTTGGGTTTGTTTCCTTGTGCATATTTCTTCTCCCCCATATGTTCAATTTGTTCTTCATTCTTCATGGATTATAAATTATTGATTGGTGTGCCTTCATTTCTTGATGAAAAAATTCAAAATTAATGATCTAACTTTGTTAAGACCCATAGGAGGTGTGAAAATGATGGATACGAATGGATCAAAATGATTTGGGAGATATTGTTCTTTTAGAAATTTTTATGTGTGTGATTGAAATCAGTTTTCGGAGCCAATTTAATTCCCAAAACCCACTGAATTGGTGTAACAATGGCGAGACGACTTTGGATCTCTAGTTTAAAGGAAAATAGATCATTGGATCGAATGCCGAAGAATAAACTGAGGTGCATGGAGGAAGAACAATAGTTTCTGGAAAATCAGGATCAACACGGCGTGTAATTCAGGGTTACATAGCATGTGACCCCACTGAGCGGCACCTAGGGTTTGGGGATTTAGTTAAACGCCACACAGAATGTGACCCTATCATAGGGCATTTAGGTCCTTCCCAAAGACTTGGCGCGTATCTTGGGAGGTACACAGATATGGGGTGGAGTGTATTGGTTTCCAACACGACATGTATCCCACAACATGACTTATCCTGGACCAAGTACACAGACTATCCCATGTACTGGTACACGGGCAAAGCTACACGGGTTGACACCATGTACTGGCACATGGACGTAGTACACAAGTGGACCTCAAATGGAAGGGTACAGTTTGTAATTATTTCAATACATTGTGTACCCTATTTTTACATGAAATGTACTTTTGACACAGGTCGTTGTACACAGGCAGTACCCGGGGTCAACAGACATAGTGTGTGACCCTACTGCACTCCATGTACTCTATTCTACATGGCTTGAGCTACTTGTCCACTGTATCTTGGATAGGTTTTTTATGGGGTGTTCTTATATACATCCCATGAAGGTTATTTGGTATCGTCTCCTACTCATATGAGTATAATCCCTTCAACAATATTTTCAGGATAGAGTTGTTGGAATCCCCTCCAAGAGGCTCGGAGTAGGATCCTCTATTCATTCATCACGTCCTAGGTAGAGTCCTTGGTATTGACGTGACCAACTTCACCGAGCATCGATATTCTACTTAGCTGTTTAATACATATGGAGTTGTTGATATCACCCCATGGCCCTAGATGTGATCCTCATCTATTGTATCATATCTCTCTCTTAAGGTCTATGAGCGTATCTCTGTCATGATGTTTTCCGATGAATGGTACTTATCGAGTGAACATCATCAGGGCTATTGGACTCTGGAGTGTGTTCTCTAAGATGAGTTCTTCATGGAATCTTCGGACTGAATCCTAGTGTTGGAAAGCGGTAGTTTTGACCTACCTCTAGAATGTGTGTCTTGGTTTGAGTATATCTAGATATTCTTGTTATATGTGTTTTAGGCATAAGTTGTGTAGATTTAAATGTACCTATTTCTTTGTGTATTTCATTGTGGTTTTGGGGTGTTCTACTGAGTATTTTTATACTCACCCCTACATGGGATTTTCCTGCATGTGTCGTGTCATGTGAATATGAGAGACCTTTTGATAGACCAAGACCGGATAGAGCTTTTTGAGTTCAGGCAGGACAAGGTGTTCCTACAACTTCGATTAGTAGTCCCAATACCTATTTTGTTTACAGGTTGGACTTTATATATTACAGACTCTTTCTTTTGGTGGGATTGTATTCTATCGCATTTTAATTTACTGCACTTTACTTCCTGTCGTACTCTGTTGGTTGGGATATAGTGGTATGCATGAATTTGGTTCTTAGTGGTTTTTACATTTTAGTATTTTGTGGGCTTGGAGATGTGTTTGTGCATACAGTTACATAGGAAACGCCTCCCATGTTAGTGATATGTCTACTCGGTGCTAGTCACCAACCCAAGGCCTATTGGAGGTAGGCTTGGGGAGTCGCGGCACGAGCACCACTGGGACAGGTCATGACAATCATACCCTATGAAGAACATTTTTCTGAGTTCCTAAGGGAGATGGAATCAATAGTCTTTTCTACTAACCAATCCCAAAATGTGATTCTATATTTGGAACTTGAGTGACATCATTTACTGAAGAAGTTAAAGCTTATATAGATCACTACCCAATCCATGTTCAATGAACCAACCAAGGAAATTACTACTATCCCGCACCTTACCCTTATGTTTTACGCAGGTGTAATAAGGTTTTATGCATCTAGAACCTAGTGGTATGAATTTTTATATTTTACTTTTAATAAAATAATGATTATATTGGTCCCTTTTCATTATTAATTTATAAATATACATTATTATTTAATGATTATAAAAATTAGTTTTCGATATGAAGAAACCAATATTGTATTTTTTGGAAATATACAATTTCAATTAAAACACATTTTTTATAAATACATGAGTTTTGAAATATATTTTATTTTCATTAAATAGTATTATTAATAATATTTATTTAAATATAAATGGTAATATAATTTAAATAAGTCCTCTGTAATTGTAACAGTGGTTGGAAATTTTTTTATGTTGTAAAAACTAATATTTTTAATAAATAAGTATTTTCATTTAAAAATTTAAATTCTTATATTTATAAAAAAAATGGAAAAATAAATATCATTTTTCAAATTAGAGCATTTAAATTGTCCAATTGTGAACTTTTCATAATTTTCTGAGATGGTAGAATTTTTTGGAAAAAATTAAATATGATATAAATATATAGTATGTATTATAACATCATAAAATCCAAAAACTGATATAATAAATACAATAAAAGGAATAAATTACTGAAAATAGGTTTCCCATTTAAAAATATTTTTTATGAAGTTATTTGATTAATTTTACAAACCTGTAATCATTCCTCCAAAACCTGTATTTTATTTTAAGGTTTTAAAAAAACTTCTTTGTGAATATGACTCACTTACACATCAAGAATTGTATTATTTTAATTATTTATATTATTATCCTAATAAAATATTTAGAACCATTAATCTTTTCTAGAAATCATTGTAAAAAACTAGGGGAAGGTTTTTGGTTTTGATTATTTTATTACATAGACTCCAAAACCTGTGTTTAGAAATTAATAAGATTTCCCCTCAATTTTTATATAAATACCCACCAAAACTCTATTTATTATTCACTAAAAACCCATTTAGATATAATTTCCTCTCAATTTCTCTCGTTAAATCCCTCCCAATGTGTTCCCAAGCTCTTAAGAAGCTCCTCCTAATCTTTTAGAAGCAACCTCTCAATTAAGGCATTCCCTTCCTTTTCCTCTTCATTCAAGTAATTATTTTGCATTTATCCTTTTAAATTTCAATTTATTATGATTTCATGTGTTTATAAATATAAATTTACATTAAAATTGATGGTATAATAATGTAATATTATTTATCCCCCCTCATTATAACCATTTCCCAATCTGTTACAATGATAAAGTAAGAGATCTCTCTCCCCCTTATTTTCCATTCAACCACCTTCTTTGTATTTAGGATTTTTTTTAAAAAACTCATGTTTTAATGTGTTTTTATACATCAATTTACTATTATTATGATTAAGAATTAATTATAGACCACCTTTAAATCTCATTATTCATTTATATGAACCTTTATGTGCACTTGTTGTGCTGCTAAAATTATCCCATGATTTTCCATGCCAAACATTTGTGTTGTGAATTCTCATCCCCATTTACACTCAATTGTATTAACCTAGATGTTAATATACTTAATTTATTATGTAATTACATTTATGAAACCCACACTCCTTAAATGTGGTATTAAAAGTTATGAAATACGTTCTTATGTTGTATGATCTATGTGGCCCACAAATTCATGTACATGATATGATTATGATGAGTGGGCCTAGAATAATATAGCCCTACAATGCATTGGATAATATTTTTATCTCGTGATATACCATGTATGGTGAAAATGAGGTTGTCCTAATAGAACTATGTTATGATGTATCAATGGTTAGAATTTAATTATTCTTATGGTTTCATGTTTTATGCTATGGACGCATTCCTATAATGTCTTGATGTTATCATCGTATATCATGCTTTGACATTCATGATTATGGTTCTCACCATTTTATGTCACCATGTTATGCCCCTTGAATCATGTGTACTTATTTACTTCATGATATGATTTGACTATTCCCTTAATGGTATTTATATATCACCGCTTTCTTATGTACATCCATAGATTATCTCATGCGGTATTATAAGATCAATGGGATTTTAGGGCATGTTATGGAGTTTTTAAATAATGTCATTATATCCCTATTTTAAGTTATTATTATATTTATCAAATTACCCAAAGACACTAGGCATACCTATTTTCATGGATTCTATTATGTGTATCTTTATGCAATAAATCATGAAGTAATGTGTATAAAATATATGATTTGTCATAGTACTAAATGATTTCATTTTATTTTGACAAGTGTGTGTTTACTACAATGACCAAGGTGCCTATTTAATATCCATGAATCACTATATTATTCACTCAATAATTTAACATCTTTACTTTAAAGATATTTTAAATCAATAACATAAACATTTTGAAAATGAGAAGCTAAAAATAAAATATTTTCTTTGGAATAAAAAACAATATAAAATTAATTTTCAAAAAAGACTTTAAAACAATTATTACATAATTGGATATTGTTAAGAAAAATATTTTTCAAACCATTAACATATAAAACATCTTTAATAATGTTGAAATTTAAAAAACTAGTAGTAAATATACTAATGATCTTACTCCTTGGGTTATCACCAAAGGTGACATAACCTCAAAAAATCTTTTCAAGATGCTTGAACTTGGAGTAGCCACCACACATGTGACTTGATCACCACTATAAATGTACCATATATCCCCTTGTTTTTTTCTATTGAGATATTTTTCTTCATCATTTACCTTGCTTCTTTCTATGAGGCATTTTTCATTATCATCACTTGATTCAGTTGATGAGAGGGAGTCACCACTAGCACTCTAGGATGAAACTTTGAAGGTTTTTTACTTTTTTTATTTTCCTTTGTATTATTTTTTTACATGGGGCACTATATTTTGATTTGTTAATTCTTCTTATAATGATATAAAGTCACTTATGCATCTTTAGGTTCATTTTCCTTTTTGGTACAGTGGAAATATTTCTTCCTCCTGATGAATTGGTTCATCTTATTGGAAAGTTGAGAAATCTCATCCTTGCTTTTAGAAGTGTCATAATTTATTTCTATAAATGAAATAGTATTATTTTCATTTACTTCCATATCTTCCTTTTAGGATTTCGATTTCATGGTAATATCAAAAGCCATGAGTGACCGAATGATTTCTTCTACTAGAATTCTTTTGATATCCTTTGTTTCTCAGATTGAAGTTACATTGGGTGACCAATAACTTTTAAATACACAAAATATATTCTTAAAAAGTGTATATATATCTAGAACATCACCTATAGATTTTCTAACATTAAAAATATCAGTAAATTAAGTAAACGTTTTGTTAATATATTAATTAGTATTCATGATAAACTTTCAGGATCTTACTAATATATGAACTAGTGAAAAATTCATTTTTGATGATGCATTTTTCATGTAGGTTATATAAAACTGACATGGAATTTTTTTTCAACATCAGTTATTTTATAACTAATTTTGAAAAGGACAAAGTTTTGTTTTCAAAATCGGTTATAAAATAAAAAACATTGAAAAATAGATTTTAACATCAGTTATCAAATAACCAATATTAAAAACCATTAAAATTTTATTAAGATGTCAGGATACCTATTTTTTGTTTCATTTTCACGCATGTCATACTTTTGGTTTTCCCACCTAGAGCAACATGAACCTTCATTCATCCATCTTGTGGTTATAATACAACCTTAGCTGCCTCTGTCCACCATCATCCATTATCATCCACCACTATTAACCCCCATCATCTTCCATCATCCACCATTGACCATAACTTTAGCCTTTTTTGGGCTTTATTTATCTCTATTTTTTGTTATCCTTAGATCTATAAGGTATTTTTATTCATGTATTAATTTTTGGTGTTTTTATGAATGGTTATAAGTGGTACTTTGATTGATTGGATCATTGTTCAACATCATTATTTGTGTTGTTATTTGTTATGGGTTACTTATGATTATATTGTGATGCATCTAGTGTTCCCATGGAATTTTCTCTATTCTTGGATAACAATATGGTGGAATATAGGTCTTCGAAACAAAGACCCTATAAAATTAAATATCCTTTATGAAATTTCTAGTTAACTTTTTTATTATGATTTGAAGAATTGGAGTCATTAATTTTTTATTGAAAACTTATTCAATATAATGATTATATGAGTTTTATTAGAGATTCAATGAAGTATTGTGGCATTGAAATTGGTTTCAGTGGTTAGGAATAAGGAAATTGGTTATATAATAGGTTTTATGATGTCTTTATTATCAATAAATAATAATAAGAGATCATTTTTGGTTTCATATGTGAATATTGAATCACATTTTTATGAGAATTTTTTATCTGATCCAAAATAATTAGATTTAATATCTAGAAGTTCAGTTTGAGAATTGTTTCATATGATAAATAAAGAACTTGTTTATTTTAAAGGAATTTTTTTTCATTTTTTTTTATGTTTGAGAATTATTTTTATTCATGTAGTTAAAAATTTGATAAAATCATAATTTTTAAGAAAATTTGTATGTGTTTGTTGATTGTTCAATGTTTCTAAGTGTAATGATAAGTTTTTGTTGGTGTTTTTCATGACTAAATTTAAATTATATGATTTTCATGTTGTTTATTTTAATAGTATACTATAATTGTAAGATTCAATAGATTCTGGTGTTTATAATTCTTTTAATAATTTATATGTGATTTAATATGTCTGTGTGTATTGTTTCCATGTATATGCATAAATTATATGTTCAATATGTATCTTTTATTTATAAAAAAACTATTAATATTTACTTTTTAGGTTTTTATTATGTGTTTTAAATTATACTTTTTTCATCATTTTCTTATTTTATATTTAGTGTTTTAAATTTAAATTTCGGTTTTTAATAAAATAAATTGGTTTTAGTATTATGTAATGAACAATGATGATAAAAGTAAAAAAATTGACTTTTTTATTTATGTTGTTATTTATTAAAGTGAATTTTAATTTTAATTTAAAAATATATTAACTTGTATTTAATAGTTCAAATTTGTTATAGGTGATAATGGATTGTAATTGGATTACTGCACATCGAACGAGTGATGAATATGAAGAAGGGGTTGATGATTTTTTGGAATTTACCAAATGAAATGTTCCAAAACATGACCTATTTTTTCATCCATACTTGAAATATTTAAAAATGATAAATCTAAAAATAATTGGTATTAAAGATCATTTAATTTTATATGGTTTTAATTTTAATTATAATATCTGTATTTGTCATGGTGAGATTTTGAATAATTTAAGATCTAATGATGATGGTGATTTTTGAAATGAATTTTTTGATCAAATTGAAGAAATGATTCATGATATTGAAGTAGTGACAATTGGGAAAACATATTTGATTGAGATCTTATATGGTGAAGTTTAAAAACCATTATATCCAGGTTGTATCAAATTTATAGTTTTATTAATAGTGTTACGACTGATAAACTTAAAATCTAGAAATTGATGTAGTGAGAATAGTTTTATAGAATTACTACAGCTGTTGAAAGATATACTTCCTAAAAACAATGATCTTCCAAACTCAAATTATAATGAAAAAAATATTTCTCCTAATGGGATTGGGATTCAAAAAGATACATGCCTACCCCATTGATTGTGTTTTATATTAGAAGGAATATAAAGGTACTTAATATTTTATTAAATGAGGGACGCCAATATATAAGTTGAAATAAAAATATGAGCTGATTCATCTATTATTCTATGTACTAATACTCTTGCTAAGGCAATTTGTTGTCTTACAATAATTCCTTATTTGAAATGTTTATATGAAAATTTAAATGTCACAAAAAGGTTAAGATGGAATTAAGATTACAAAATATCTTATGGAAAATTATGTCAACTATCTAATTATCCATAATGGAAGAAAATTGAACTATAATTTCCTAAATTTGGAAATGAAGTTAAAAATATCAGACATGGGATATGCATAGATGAAATGAATCCATATAGGAGTCTTAGTAGAAAACATAGTTCATGGCCTTATTTTTTGGTGATTTATAAATTATCCCTAGAATTTTATATTAAGTAGAAATATATCATCTTTAATTTAATGATTTATGAACAAAAAACAACCTAGAAATGATATTGATGTTTACCTATCACTATTAATTAATTATTTGAAACACCCATGGGAGGAATATATCAAAGTTTATGATTCTTATAAAAAATATTTTCAATTGAATTAAATGCTTATTTTTACTATAAATGACTTCCCATCATATGGAAATTTTTATGGATATAGTGTTAAGGTCCATAAATGTAGAGACCCAAAGCTTTATGTACATATATATTACATTACTTTTGCAGAATACTTAATACATAACAAAAACAGACACCAAAGGACCATAATAGTTTAGTGTCTTTGGAAACATGGAACATAATCTTCTAATCATGGTGAAAGATCTTCAACATCTCCCATAAAGATCTTCCCATTTTTTTCTTACCTAAAACCTTTCTTTATATCCTAGGGAAAATAGAACATAAAAAAGGTGAGCTCAAATGCTCATTAAGGTTAAAAATAGAGAACATAAAACAATCCCTAAACATTTGAATGCAAAAACTTGAACATAAAATCTAAACATCAAAATCCTAAGCAAAGACATATATCTTTGAAGTACGTAAGGCATATATCATAATGGAACATCAATCATGATAAAATAGCATGGGAATAAAACATGTAATTGTGGAAAACCATTAATCACATGATAATATTTCCATAGTATCCAAGGAATTGTTGCCAAGACCATCTTAGTGGACAAAGTCCCTTTCTGAATCGAGTTCACTCCTCGTTCCAGTCCTATATCACTGAACATGATTAACTTACTGTTCCAGCCATGTCTATCTCATGATATATAAATCTTTACCCAATGTATTGTAGGGAGATATAGGTCCTACCCATCTCATAATGAAATCATTCTTACTTGTGTCACAACATAAACATAAATCATTCATCATAACCCAAAGAATAAAAATGGGTTTCATAAACATCATCCCATCATAACATAATCCATATAAAACAAATGGATATCATTTAACCGTAAGAAAAATGAAACAATGTAACCTACACATATGAAATAATGTCATCTTATATGGAAAATGGTTTTGATAAAACACTTGAAATGAATTCTTGAGGAAAATATCCTTTCTTCTTCAGAATCATTTTCTTTTCACAAAATTCCATGCAATTTTAAAAGAAAATGATTTTTCTGAAAATAGTCATGAAATATTTTAGATTAATCTTCATGAAAATAAGTTTTTATGAAACTATAAAAATCCATCCATGCCTTATAAGTTAACAAAAACATTCTTCTTGTACCTTTACCAGAAAAGTCAAAAAGTACCTCGTATGGTAAAAAAAGAAAGATTCCTTACATACCATGTAGTAAAAGTCAAAAATGGGTAAAAAGGACTTTAAACATACATGAATACATTTTTAGAAAATAGGGACATGGATGATAAATATAACCCCAGTGAATACTTCCAAATAAACAATCTCAGATAAAAACGAGATTGGAAAAGTTATCCCTTACCTTAGGTCTGATATGCTTCGTATGTATCTGAACCTCCTATATAATGATATAAATAAATTAATTTACTTATTAAAGAATCATATTCATTGTTATTATATCATATATGGTTCACTTATGACTTTATATTACCCGTTCTTTTGTAAATTCCATGTTAAAGCAGCATTTTGGGTAAAATCGTTTTATTTATCGTACGTGTTTGGTCTTGTTGTTCTTGATACTATTATTACTTATATAATGATTTACTTACTTCCATAATGTAAATAATGATTTATATATCATATATATTCAGTATATATATATAATATATAGATGAATGAAATGAAATACACCCTTCATGGAGACGGTAAGTCATACGTACGCATGAACGCTGTTTTCCTTTCCTTATTGACTTGAATGGAAGTAAGTAGATGAAATATATATATATATATATATATATAAATCCATTATCTTAATTATGTCATATATTTCATTATTATTCATTATATATATTTTATAATCATTCTTGAGTGGTTAACATGGAGAATGAATCTCATCGCGTCGTGGAGACGGTAATCTGTACGTACGCACGAGCGATGATATCGTTCCCATAATTAGTGAATTGAATTGGAATGGATGATATAATATCTCAGAATCAGTATGATGTTATAATAAATATATATAGTTATTCCTTACACCATTATACCCATCTATGTAAGGTGGTGGTGGAAAAATAGATTACACCACGACGTGGAGACGGTATTCAGTACGTACGCACGCGCGGTGATTTTGTTTTCCGTAGGATGGATAGAAGTTGAAATGGGGTTGTTTAATATTTATAATAACATATCAGTATATTATTTATACTGATGTTATTACTTTATAATGAAACAACTAAATAAGAATAAGTTGAAGAAGAAAGAAACTTGAAAGAATCGGTAGAAGAGATTACCTCTTCTTCGACACACCTCTTTTAAGCTTTCTCTTAAGGCACTAGAGTTGGTATTTTGGGGAGAAAAAATCCTCTATAATGTTTATAGGGAAGTTTAGAAGTGAAATGGTCAGGGGTTTGCCGATATTGAAGGCTAAAAATTGTGTAAGGAGAAGAGGGAGGAGGTTCCCTTTTATAAGGGAGGAGAGGGGCACCTTTGGAAACCTCAAAAATATTAATTTATAATAAATTCAAAACCCACTTAAAAACTTCCAAAATGACTAAAATACGAACTTAGATGAGATAGGGTTGTAATATCATCAACCAATAAAATTTATACATGTTGTTAATTTATTTTAAACATTATCAACTTGATTTATCCTTATTTAATCTATTTAATTTTATTTGTGGTAATAAGATTCTAAATTTTAAATTGTTATAAATATTTACTTATGTGTTGTGAATTTTCAATAATTGGATAAATTATGACATTTTAGAACATATAAATTTTAATTTATAATTTTAAAATATTTTTGTGATTTTTAAACAATTTTATATTATTTTATTTTTATAAAATAGAAATAGTGTCAATTTTGACACTGTTCATTTATTTGAATTTAAATAAAATCCTCATAGAAAATATGTTCAAACTAAAAGATTTAATAGATTCATAACATGTAATATTTATATATAAAATTAGTGGAGAACATTAAATAGTTCATATAATATTTATTTTAATATTTTTAAAACCATTTATTTAATACTTCAATCAATAAAATAATTTCAACATCACTATTGTGTCACCTTTAAAGATAATTATTTAATCCCTAAAAATTATAAATAAATTTAAATAATGTAGATAATGTTATTATATTTCTTTATACTATTCATGTTTTATGTTTCATGAAGTTTATCACTAAATTAAAATTATTATACTTATAATATTTAAGAGAGTGACATGTTGTCACTTTCTTTGGTTTTAATAATAATTAAATTATGTTCAGGGTAAAAAGTAAATAAAATGAATCTAATCTGACCCTTAGGTGATATGGGTCGACTTATAGTCATCCAATAGAATTTTGTCACGTTTTAGGGTAATTTTATAATCTTAGTTTTACCCTTAATTACCCGATTTATCTTTAACTCAAGTAAATAAAAATTACCGTAGTTACTATTCATAATATCAAAAAAAAAGTAACCTATTAACATAATTTGGACCCACTGAATCCAAATATGGAATAAATTTTTCAAAATTCAAAACACATAAGTTTCAGTAATTAAATTAAAATTTATCTCGTTGTTAAGAAAATGAGTTTTAAAAGTTAAAACATTGCAAAAGATTGAAATGTTTTTACCTATGAATTCAATGTAAAATCAATTATAATGAGATAAATTATATTAAATGTTAAAAATATATTCTATTTATACTTAAAAACCATTAAATATTATAATTTAACCATATAAATTATTACAATTAAAAAAGTTGTTTTTAATTAAAATATAGCGTGTTTTTACTATTCATTAAAATCTGAAAGTTATCAGAATAATATGAAAATTTTATCCAAAGTAAATTTTTATATCCTTATCCCAAATAAGAATTTTATTTTGTCAAATTTAACTTATAAACATTTCAAAAACTAGATTTAATGTGGGTGCTCCATCAAAAGGCGGCAAAACTGCATTTTTTAAAAAATACTTACTTAACTTGAAAAATTTATTTTTTTCTCATACCATGTTCTATAAAATGTGTAAGATGAATAATAATGTTATAAAATTTAAAATTTAGTTAATAATATTCATAATAGCTAGTCCATAATAATATTATAACAATATATCATTGTTTAGTGAAACCCAGTATTGCGTACTACACACACTATTGAGGAAGGTTGCGATTGCGTGTAATGCAAGAAAATCAGGGATGCATGTAGTGAAATATCCTTTTGGTGTAGCATAAAACACAAGACATTAATGAAATTAAAAAGAATAATTCTCATAAAATCTCAGGTTGTTACATTCTACCCCCCCTTAAAATGAATTTCACCCTCGAAATTCGTCGGGGTTATAAATGGTTTACTACTTGAAATTATCATTCATAGAATCCCACATCATATAAAGGAATACTAAAACATAATTTTAAAAAGTGAAGTATGAAACATATCGGTTACCCAAATTAACTCATCACTGGGTTTCCACATAGGAGAACATATGTGAAAATATGGATATGGAGGAGAAACCTAACCATCAAGTTCTGATGGAGAGTGGTAGAGAACATGGCTTTGAAAAATCCAACAATCAAAAAGCAATAAATTTGTGATGATCTAAGGTACCATCTGATTTATTGGATATGAGGACACTAGGACAACATTTTTGGTTTTCAATATCATTTCCCTAAAGTTGAAGAATTTGAATTAGAAGAAATAATTACTTTAGAACGGTACAATCTCACCGTTGTTCATGCATTGAACAACTTCCACTTCATCTATTAAAGAAATGAAGTTGAATTTGTCATTCTTGAAGTGTTAGCAGATCATGTGATAGAATGATGGGTCATTCCATCTGTTTAAAACAAAAGGTTATAAAAATTTATCAAATATACATAAGTCCATCTATGGTGAGGTTAATCGTATATGATTACAAAAATGGACTTATACTTCATCTATCATACCACTTAATAAAACTAGTTTCTACTAACCGGGGAATTCCTGTAGGCCAGTGGTAGGAAATAGAGGCTTGTCGCACTTTGGTTGTGCGTTTAATTCTCACAACCCTATCCGACGCGACGGGTTGTCTCCCATCCTGCAAGTTGTCTTTTTTTCCCTAAAACTTCACTATTATAACATTACAGAAATAATATCGAAAAAATTTCTAGACTTAAACAATACAATTCTATGTCCGACATAATCCATTCCAGTCTTTAGACTTATCAAAAATACATCTGTCCAATCTCATAGTATAAAGAAAACGATTACTAGAAATGTCATTAGCCAAGCATGTGAATACCATAATTTAACCCCCATATATCATAAGATATATCTTGTTGATCGCATTCCAAACATGTGAATACCTTAATCTTGTATTCTCTTACAACATGAATTATCATAGAACCATAGTGAAAACATGAATGTTGTCAAAAGGTAACTCTTTCCACATACCAAAATCCCAAAATTTCAATATACTCAAACCATGATATCCCTTTGTCCTTATATCAGTCATGAGCTCATTAATATTATTTTCTCCTTATCCCTTCATTATGCACATATCATCTACTTTCCAAAATATTTGAATTATTTTTCA
Organism: Viscum album; assembly: GCA_963277665.1. NCBI lineage: Eukaryota > Viridiplantae > Streptophyta > Magnoliopsida > Santalales > Viscaceae > Viscum > Viscum album. The sequence continues at coordinate 1,020,390,521 of OY728134.1, read as the reverse complement.
CGGTTACCGGTACCATATAATTATTGAAAACCATAATAAACCAATACATAGATATTCTAATATTCCACATTAATATAAATTAGATTCCACAACAGTATTTTGTAATCCCGTTACATAAACATATAATCATTCCACTACATCGTTGTCATACTCAGTGATCGCATGTGACTTCCATTTTTTCTTTTCCTTAAGATGTTTCTCAAGTCGATCATCATTAACCCTTGGATTAGGAAATTGAATAGCATAATGCCCCATTTCCTTTCACTTGAAGCATTGAAGTGTTGGCGGAGCGTTCTCTGTAGTCTTTTCTCTATTCACATCATTAGAAACCTTTTTCCCATTACTTAGGAACTCAACTTCTTGATGAACTTCTTTTACACACTTGAAAAATTTTCTAGTACCTTTTAGACAATCTCCACCATGCTTCTTTCCACACTTTGAGCATAAATAAACATTCATCTTATTTTTCACCATTGTTCTGAGATTTCTCCTTGAACTCCATATTTCGTCTTTTGTCAAAACCATGAGATGGATATGTAACACCAACTTCCAGTTCTACCTTGACAACACAACGCACAATTTCTTCATAGATATTGAAGTCTCTTATAGATAATTCCCTTCGAAGACTTGGTTTTAAGCCACTGAAGAATTGATCAACTTTACTTTCAGGTTGGATGATAAAGCCAGATGCATATCTTAAATGCCTTGTAAAATTCACCTATTATATACCAACATATTCATCATCCTTTTTCTTAAGCTCAAGGAAATCCTTTTCCATCTTTTTTCGAATAATAAGAGGGAATTACTTAATGAAAAACAAGTTTTTGAACTCATCCCATTCCATGGATTCAATTTCATCTTGGGGCCTTGTATTCATAATAAGATTCCACCACTGGTCTGCTTCACCTTCTAAATGGTTAACAACTAAAATGACTTTTTCATGTTCTTAATAGCGAATTATGGAGAATATCTTTTCAATGGTGCTGATCCATTTTTCAGCAATAAGTGGATCAGAAGACCCATTGAAATATGGTGGACATTTCCTCATGAAGTAATCAATAGAATATTGTTCCCTTATCTGATTATTTGGAAATCCAGAATGATTCATAGCTTGTGTAATTAGAGCAATAATATTTTTCACTCCATATCCCATCAAATTTGGTTTCTAGGGAGGAAAATCATTGCATTTTCCATTACATTGATCAACACAGTTCTTTCGGGTTCCATCCATTGTCTAAAACACAAAAAGAACAGTGTGAGAGGTAAAAATCATGCTAGGAAAACAACATAATAAAGGGGGAGTACCTTCAATATATAACATCTTAGGTTTAATTCTAATATCTTTACCATAATTCTAGGACTATAATATATACTTATACTTAACCTTAGGGAAATCCCTAGACATACCTTAGAAAAATATCTAGGGATCTCACTAAAGTTCTCGCATCCTTGTTTCTAAAGGTTGACTAAACCTTTCCTTTGATACCAACTGTAGAGACCCAAATCATGATGTACATAGACATTACATTAATTTTGCGGAATAATTAATACATAAAATAATAGACACCAAAGGACCATAATAGTTTCATGTCTTTGGAAACTTGGAACATAATCTTCTAATCATGGTGAAAGATCTTCAACAACTCCCATAAAGATCTTCCCCCTTTTTTTTCTTACCTAAAACCTTTCTTTATATCCTGAGGAAAAGAAAACATAAAAAGTGTGAGATCAAATTCTCAGTAAAGGTAAACATAGAGAACATAAAACAATCCATAAACATTTGAAAGAAAAAACTTGAACATAAAATCTAAACATCAAAATTGTGAGCAAATACATATATCTTGGAAGTACGTAAGGCATATATCATAATGGAACATCAATCATGATAAAATATCATGGGAAGAAAACATGTAATTGTGGAAAACCATTAATCACATGATATGATTTCCATAGTATCCAAGGCATTTCTACCAAGACCATCTAAGTGGACAAAGTCCATTTCTGAATCGAGTTCACTCCTCGTTCCAGTCCTGTATCACTGAACCAGATTAATTTACTGTTACATACATGTCTATATCATGAGATATAAATCTTTACCCACTGCATTGGAGGGATATATAGGTCTCACCCATCTCATAATTAAATCATTCTTACTTGTTCCACAACATAAACATAAATCATTCATCATAACCCAAAGAATAAAAATGGGTTTCATAAACATCATCCCATCATAACATAATCCATATAAAACAAATGGATATAGTTTCATCATAAGAAAAGTGAAACCATGTAAATCACAGAGACATTATACTTGAAACATACACATACTAAATAATTTCATCTTATATGGAAAATGGTTTTGATAAAACACTTGAAATGAGTTCTTGAGGAAAATATCCTTTCTTCTTCAGAATAATTTTCTTTTCACAAAATGCCATGAAATTTTAAAAGAAAAGGATTTTTTTAAAAATAGTCATGAAATCTTGTAGAGTAAGCTTCATTAAAATAAGGTGTTATGAAATTATAAAAATCCGTTCATGCCGTATAAGTTAAAAAATCATTCTTCTCAAACTTTTGCCGAAAAAAGTCAAAAAGTACCTCGTATGGTAAACAAAATAAAGATTCCTTAAATACCATGTAGTAAAGGTCAAAAATGGGTAAAAATGACTTTAAACATACATGAATACATTTTTATAAAATAGGTACATGGATGATAAATATAACCCCAGTGAATACTTTCAAATAAACAATCTCAGATAAAAACGAGATTGGAAAAGTTATCCCTTACATTAGGTCTGATATGATTCATATGTATCTGAACCTCCTATATAATGATTTAAATAATGTCATTTACTTATTAAAGAATCTTATTCATTGTTATGATATCATATATGGTTCAATTATGACTTTATATTACCCGTTCTTTTGTAAATTCCATGTTAAAGCAGCGTTTTGGGTAAAATCGTTTTATTTATCGTACGTGTTTGGAATTGTTGTTCATGATATTATTTTTACTTATATCATGATTTAATTACTTCCATAATGTTAATAATGATTTATATATCATATATAGTCAGTATATATATATAATAGATAGATGAATGAAATGAAATACCCCGTTCATGGAGACAGTAAGCCGTACGTACGCATGAACGCTGTTTTCCTTTCCTTATTTACTTGAATGGAAGTAAGTAGATGACATATATATATATATATAAATCCTATAGATTCATTATTTCATATATTTCATTATTATTCATTATATATACTTTATAATCATTCTTGAGTGGTTAACATGGAGAATGAATCTCATCGAGTTGTGGAGACGGTTATCCGTACGTAAGCACGAGCGATGATATCATTTCCATAATTATTGAATTGAATTGGAGTGGATGATATAATATCTCAGAATCAGTATGATTTTATAATAACTATATATAGTTATTCCTTACACCATTATACCCATCCAAGTAAGGTTGTGGTGGAAAAACATATCACACCACGGCGTGGAGACGGTATTCCGTACGTACGCACGCACGGTGATTTTGTTTTCCGTAGGATGGATAGAAGGTGAAAGGGGTTGTTTAATATTTATAATAACATATCAGTATATTAGTGATAATGATGTTATTACTTTATAATGAAGCAACTAAAGAAGAAGAAGTTTAAGAATAAATAAACTTGAAAGAATCGGTAGAAGAGATTACCTCTTCTTCGACGCACCTTTTTTAAGCTTCCTCTTAAGGCACTAGAGTTGGTCTTTTGAGGAGACCAGAACCTCTATAATGTTTATAGGGAAGTTTAGAAGGGAAATGGTCAGGGTTTTTCTAAGCTTGAAGGCTCAAAATTGTGTAAATTGAAGAGGGAGGAGGTTCCCTTTTATAAGGTAGGAGAGAGGCACCTTTGGAAACCGCAAAAATATTAATTTTTAATAAATTCAAACCCCACTTAAAAACTTCCAAAATTACTCAAATCATAAATTAGATGAGATATGGTTTTAATATCATCAAAAAATAAAATTTAAACATGTTTGTAACTTATTTTAAACATTATCAACTTGATTTATCCTTATTTAATCTATTTAATTTTATTTGTGGTAATAATATTCTAAATTTTAAATTGTTATAAATAATTACTCATGTGTTGTGAATTGTCCATAATTGGATAATTTATGACATTTTGGACCATATAAATTTTAATTTAGAATTTTTAAATATTTTTGTGATTTTTAAACAATTTTATATTATTTTATTTTTATAAAATAACAATAGTGTCAATTTTGACACTATTCATTTATTTGAATTTAAATAAAATACTCATAGAAGATATGTTCAAAATAAAATATTTAATAGATTAATAACATGTCATATTTATCTATAAAATTACTGGATCACATTAAATAGTTCATATAATATTTATTTTAATATTTTTAAAACCATTTATTTGATACTTCAATCAATAAAATAATTTCAACATCACTATTGTGTCACCTTTAATGATAATTATTTAATCCCTAAAAATTCTAAATAAATACAAATGATGTATATAATTTTATTATATTCCTGGAGACTACTCATGTTTTAAGTTTCATGAAGTTTATCACTAAATTTAAATTATTATACTTTTAATATTTAAGAGAGTGACATGTTTTCACTTTCTTTGGTTTTAATAATAATTAAATTATTTTCATGGTCAAAAGTCCATAAAATGAATATAATCTGACCCTTAGGTTATATGTTTCGACTTTTAGTCATCCAATTGAATTTTTTTCATGTGTTAGGGTAATTTTATAATCTTAGGTTTACTCTTAATTACCCGATTTATCTTTGACTGAAGTAAATAAAAATTACCGTAGTTACTATTCATAATATCAAAAAAAGTAACCTATTAACATAATTTGGACCCAATTAATCCAAATATGGAATCCATTTTTCAAAATTCAAAACACAGAAGTTGCATTAATTAAATTAAAATTTATCCCGTTGTTAAGAAAATGAGTTTTAAAAGTTAAAACATTGCAAAAGATTGAAATGATTTTACCTATGAATTCAGTGTAAAATAAATTCTAATGACATAAATTATATTAAATGGTAAAAATATTTTCTATTTTTACTTTAAAACCATTAAATATTATAATTTAACCATATAAATTATTACGATTAAAAAAGTTGTTTTTAATTAAAATATAGCGTGTTTTTACTATTCATTAAAATATGAAAGTTATCAGAATAATATGAAAATTTTATCCAAAGTAAATTTTTATATCCTTATCCCAAAGAAGAATTTTATTTTTTCAAATTTAACTTATAAACATGTCAAAAAATAGATTTAAAGTGGGTGCGCCATCAAAAGGCGGCAAAACTGTATTTTTTGAAAAATACTTATTTAACTCGAAAAATTTATTTTGTTCTCATACCATGTTCTAGAAAATGTGTAAGATGAATAATAATGTTATAAAATTTAAAATTTAGTTAATAATATTCATAAAAGCTAGTCCATAATAATATTATAACAATATATCGTTGTTTAGTGAAACTCGGTATTGCGTACTACACACACTATTGAGGAAGGTTATGATTGCGTGTAATGAAATCCAAGTCAGGGATGCATGTAGTGAATGATCCTTTTGGTGTAGCATACAACACAAGACATAAATGAAATTAAAAATAATAATTCCATTAAAATCTCAGGTTGTTACAATAATGTTTGTCCAATGTGTGAAGAAGTTACTTTATTTTTTAAACTAAAACATTGGAAGAAAATAGTGTACATGGGTCACAAAAGGTTTTTTATATGACTAACTCCTATCAAATATTAAAAAAGGAATTCAAAGAATTACATGAATTTGATATTTCTCTAAATCCTTTATCAACTGATCAATATTTTGAGATAATTAAAATCATTAATGTGATGTTTGTAAAGACATAAAGAACAGGTAATGGAAAGAAATATAGAAGAAATGATCAATACATTTTAAGTTTCCATAATGGAGATCTCATGAGATCAAATATAACATCGATGATATGAATACTGAGAAGAGTATTTGTGCCAGTTTTATTAGAACATTGTAGGATATTAAATTCAATACAAAGGATGGTTTGAATATGATACTGGATTTAAAATCAATGGGAATACATTTAGAGTTATCTCCCACTCCTAAAAGAAAATGAATATACTTACCTCCTTCTTGTCAAACATTATGCAATAGTGAAGAAATAAGTTTTTTTTAGTGCCTCCATGGTATCAAAGTTCCTCTGTTTTATTCTCCAAATGTAGAAAAAAATTATAGTAATGAAATATTCGAAGTTAACTGCCATGAAATTTCATGATTTTCATTTTATAATGAAATAACTATTACCAGTTGCATTTCATGGAATACTACCCATCCATTCAGAATGACTATCATAAAGGTGTGTTATTTTTTCAATTTCATATGTATCAAAGTTATAGATCTGAATTCAATGAAAAATTTCGAGAATGATGTAGTATATATACTTTTTCAACTTAAAATGTACTTTCTGCCATATTTTTTTGATATAATAGTTCATTTGGTTCGATAAATTAAGTTTTGTGATATTTTATATATACATTGGATGCACCATTTTGAAAGTTATATGAAGATATTAATGGGGTATTCTAAGAATCTATATCTATCAAAAGCATCTATTGTTTATAAGTATATTACTGAGGTGGTTTTAGAGTTTTTTATAGACTACTTATCTATAGTAGAACACATTGGTTATCTAACTCTCACCATGATAAAGTAAAATTTGGGGGAAGGTGGATCCATGTCTTGAAAATTAAATCATTTATAGGTGAAAAAATAAATAAAACACATCTATAAATCCTAAATAACATAGATTATGCTCATCCATATATAAAATTGTATATTAATTTGTCAAAGTGGTGTTTTCTGAAGAAAAAAAAGATATGTGGGTATTGAATGAGCATAAAAAATTTACCATGGTTTAAAGATATCATGCTTGGTAGATCAGATGGATCTGAAACATTGAATTGGTTAGAGGGTGGGTCAAGTTTAAATTTGATAACATGGTAAGGGTATTATATTAATGGATATGCATTTTATTCCAAATATCATGACAACATAAGTGAAGTTCAAAATAGAAGTGTATTATTATTCACTAAAGAAAGATATTTTCATAGTGAAAAAAGGTAAAACCACAATCTTCACATCAAGTACATATTATGTATATATTGAAGAAAAATGGTTGATTGAACATATTGAGTTTTGAGATCTTGTGGTTTACTATAAATGGTTTATCTGTAAAAACAATGTTAAACATGATGAATTTGGTATGACACTGGTAAATCTAAATAGGCTGTAATATATAAATGAACCTTTTATATTGGAAACACATGTAAAACAAAAATTTTATATTAATGATCCATCAAATTTTTAGTGGTCTATCATTTTGTACGGAATAAAATGGTCTTTTAGTAATGAAAAACTTGACAATGATGATAAATTATGTGATATCCCAACTTCCATGGATATATTATCATAGAATATTAATGATACTATCCAAGACATGGTTTGGGATATATGTAACGATCACGAATAATGAATATGGAAAAAAAATCCTTCAGTAATCTTCTCATATTGTAGGAAACATATGTTTTTATCTTGTATTACTTTTAAATTTTTTTGAAATGTAAGATATAAAATTTCTAATTTTTTTTAATTAAGTCATATATTTTTTTATATCATTTTAGTTGATCTTCAATTAAAAATATAATAAAAATTAAAAAATATTATATTTGATCAACATTATTTTTTTAATCATTAATATTATTTTTTAAGTGTATAAAAACTGCAAAGTTATCAAAAATTTAATCATGTGGTAATTTTTTCTTGAAAATAAAGGATGGTTTTTTTAGAGCTAGGAGAATATTTGTATAATTATAGAGAATTTATATTTTATGTTTTTTATATTAAAAATTCCTCTCAATATTTTAATTTAATTATATTTTATTATATGTCATTAATTTTATTAATTTTATTTTTAATTTATTTTATTTATTAATTAATTATTCTATTTTTGTATAAAATATATATCAAGTTTTTATATTATTTATAGGTATTGTACTTACCCTTATACATGTCCTTAATATTATTTATACCCTTACTTAGATTTGTTTTACCCTTACTTAACTTTTTTACCCTTACTTAACTTTGTTTTACCTTTACTTAATTTTTTTTACCTTTACTTAACTTTAGTTTTACCCTTAATTAAATTTGTTTTATCCTTCATTAACTTTATTTTACCCTTACTTAACATTGTTTTACCCTTACTTAAATTTCTATTTACCTATTTTACCTTAATTAACCAGTACAAATTTTTTCTTGAATTAACCTTAAAAATTTACCTTTACTTAACTTTTTTTACCCTTACGTAACTTTAGTTGTACCCTTACGTAACATTTTTTTACCTTTATTTTAATTTTTTACCCTTACTTAACTTTGTTTTACCCTTAACCAATTTTTTTTACCCTTACTTAACTTGTATAAATGTATCTTTACCCTTAATTAACATGCATAAATTTATGTTTACCAATATATAACATGTAGAAGATTTATCTTGCCTTTACATAAATTATATAAAATTTATATTACTTTTCCATAGTCAAATCTAGTTACATTTACTTAGATAGTATAAATTTTTAGTTACTCTTATGTAACTCAAAATCATAAAAAAATCATATGGAATCCTAATTTCTAGATTATGTTTTATACCAAATTTTGATCCTAAATTGAGATATACACTTTAGAATTGAATGATTATCTGATAATTTTGTATCTATTATTTTGATTTTTAATTTTATAACCAATTTCTTGATTGTGTTGAGTTTTTATCTTATTTAATGAAGCTTGGTCAGTCCTTGGAGGAGGATATATACACACACAAAGAGATGTTTCTTTATTTCTATGTGAACTTTCATTTTTTTCAAGTATTTTTCAAGTTTGTGATTCTATGCAAACAATTATTCATCTATTGAACAATTTCTCTAGGGTTGTACATAAAATTCCTTAAATTATATTATCTTGAAGATATGAGATGGTAAAATAATCAATAACTAGTACATGTTCTTCTCTTATTTATCTATTATCTATTTTATCCCAGTTTATTATGTCGGTAACACCACTTACTATATCTCACATATGTTCTCACTTTCTATTTATTCTTGTACAAATAAATGATTATTACTCATAAAAATTATATTAGTGTAATTATAATCAGGGATATATGAATTAATTATAGAATAGTTATCCAGATCCTTCTATTAACTTTGATTATTGAGATAACATGACTTAGAAACTATGGGATATTTTTTAAATTTATATTTATATTAGAAAGTTTTTATATTAATTTCATTTTTTTGGATATTTCTTCAATGTATATTTATCTTTATATGTAGTTGTTGGGTTCTTTTACTACTTTTTTATTAATTTTATTTTTAGGATAATGTCAGATCATACTCTTGATTCACCTTGATCTTCTAGTGAGGACCCTACACATACCCCTGATGAGGGTCCTCATACTACTATATAGTTTCCGTCTACCATAGGGAAAAAATAGGATTCAAGAGTAGGTAAACATGGTTCCACATGTTTACCTAAATTTTCAGTTATTCATAGCTAAGAACAGAGGATATCTATTCATTTTGATGATAATGGTAACCCCATGGGTCTAACTTCAACCAAATTTATTATTTTTTCAGAAATAAATGATAGAGAAAAAATCAGCATTTTTATTTATGAGTTGATAAATGTCCCCAAGATGACACTGGTTTAGTTGTGGAAAACATTTTTTGTATGTTTATTTATTATTATTTCACTAATTATTACATTTTTTTACTAATATATGTTATTTTTTTCTTTTCATCATATGATATATGATATATATGACACTAAATAAGTCAATAAGAGGTATTTATCTATTGTCTCTAGGAGATTTAGGGATTATAAATCATCTTTAACCAGTGATTTCATTTTTTTTCAAGAAAAAATGAAAATCCATGTCATATATATCCCTTTCTAGATGAAGACTCATGCAAGAGATTTATTGAAAGTATATGACCATATTATTTTTTGGTAAGTACAATGTAATTTTTGTGAGGTTTTCTTATATAACTATAATGATCATCTTAATGTTTTATTTTTTATTAATTAACATTCATTGATAAGATATCATCAGGAGATCCAAATAAAAAACATATACCCTCAAAAAATTTCCCAAGGAGGGTATTCATTATTTGAAGATAAAATGATGATTACAAACATAAAAAATTGAGATTTGAGTTTTTAGGATCAGTTGAGATTGACCCTCCTTACCCACCACCTAGATATGAAAAATAAAAGATTTTATAGATGGGAAAAAGGGGAAATATCTTAATAAATAATCAAGGTCTATAGCAGAGAGAATTTTAAGGATATATTTATTCTATATAATTTATTCGAGTTATTTTTAAACTCTTTATATTTTGTAATTCACTAATAAGTTATTCAAATATTCTATACAGTAATCCATTGAGGAGTATACCACATAGGGGTACTTTATACCAGAGGGTATGAAGGATATTTTAGCTACTTCATTGGAAAATCATGAACACCCAAGACATATACTAGGATATGAGATATCTATTTCTACTACAACATTATTTTATTGTTCTCGATCATCCTCAAGGGAGGATGTGTATAAAGGAAAAATAGAGGCTTTAAAAGATAAGGTTCAATATATGGGTCAGATGTTGGAAAAGATGATCAGAGTTAAAAATTAAGAGAGGATTATTAATTTAGTATAGTTGATGTTTACTTCTCACACATGGGTTTTTGTTTTCATTCATTGGCTGGTTTATCTTTTGAATCATGGATTTTCTGCCGAGTTCTGGGAGTGACGGGTCATGAATTTTGAGGTGAACCTTGGTGTGTCTTTGATCTTGTGTTTATTCCTTAGTTTCTTTATGAGTTTTTAATTTAAATTGGGTAATTTGGTCTTGAAAACTGGTGGTGCATAGTTGGCACACGGTTTGGGAAGACCGTGCGGCCTTCTCTAAGAAACTATGCGGCTCAAGTGTTAGTGGATGAGTCATGGAACACAGCTTGTGCACGGTTTTTCAAACCATTTGGAAAGCATGTGGGTAGGTTTTATATTGGGATAGATCCATTCTGTACCGTTGGAATATGATTTGTAAAGTGTCCATCCAAACCGTGCGAGCTTCCCAAATCTTAAAAATTATGAAATTCTTATACTACCCCATTGGTATTTTAACCCAAAATGCTCATTTTCCTATCCCCCTAGTTTTTTAGACCAAAATGAGGCTCCTCCCTTGTTTAACAGGCCTACACTCCTCCTTACATGGTATATATAAGGTAATTCTTCAATTTTGGGGCTAAATTTCTTAAGGTATTCTCTTCTTCTCTCCTCCCTCTTCCTCTTTATTCTATTTTCTCTTGAGATCTATTTCTCCCATGGCCATATGGATCTAGGGTTTGTGTTTCCCTTTATTAATTTTTGGTTTTTTATGGTTCCCTTTGATAGATCTTGGATCTTGGAACCTTTGTGGTGTGATTTTTGGGTTTGTGTTGTTGAAGTGCGTGTGATTTGAGGTAGGTTTCCCTTTTTACTTGCCTTTTTAATTTAAGATTCTTTGGTTTATTTATTTTATAATATTCCTTGAATATAAAATAGTGACGTGTGACCTTTGGATTAATTGTTTGGTCTGAAATGTGGTTATTATACCTTGTTTTATGTTGAATGGAATTGATTTTTTATATTGTTCACATAAAGTGTTTGATAAAATGTCTAGTTAGATTCTGTGGGTGATTTGTGATATCTAAAACATGTTTTGGATTTGGAAATGAATTTTTAACATATTAAATAAGGAATTTTTTTTCTGGAAAGAGTTTCTAAGTGCTTTAAGAATTAAAATAATCATGTATTTGGATTTTGAAAATTGTTTTGTACATGATGATGGGTGGACCATTTGGCATGTTGATGGAAATCGATTTGGTTTGAAAATATGGCTTGAGTGACCAAATAGAATCTTTTCTATATGGTTGTGAAATTAAAAATGGTGTATTTCACCCTTTTAAAGGGTATTTTGGTTCTTTGATAAATGATGATTTTTTAAAGTAAATTGAGGTTTGTTTGGTAATTTTATGAAATTGTTAAAAATGTTGTGATGAAAAATCTACATGGATAATTTTCTTGCCGAGTTTATGTTAAATGGATGGGATATCCTCACTGTAAAATCCTCATGATCCATTTATGGTAGTGGGTAGGATTTCCTCATTGTGGAGACCTCATGACCCATTTAATTAGTGCAAAAATAGGAGGTCCTCAGTGTAGACTCTTTTGTGATCTATGTGTTTTAAGGAAAGATATTGATCCTTCGGGTTATTTGAGATGATTCATGTTTTTTGGACTATAATATATGATATATGTGTATATGATTGGATGCTCGGTTGGAATCAGTTGGATCACCCCTCTTCTATACTCTTGACATAGGAAACCTAGAATAACTATTGAATTTTCTAAGAACGATCGTTGTACTAGCTAGGATAATGCTCTGGTTAGTGGTCCATAGTGGGGGGATATATTTTTCGATTATTGTTATAGGATTGTACCCTTTGGTCTGTACTGGGTAGGGTGTGGCCAAGAGTTTGGGTGTATTTAATGTCATTGAGTGAGTAAATATTTCTAGTATGATTTAAGATGTATAGTATGTTCTGGATTATTCATGAGATCCTTGGATTTACCCATGTATATTGGAATTTAGTTTCTTGTAGTGATGGTAGAGATGCATTGTTGGTCGATTACCCTTGTGTGCTTATTTTAAATTTCCATTATTATGTGATCATTATGATGTTCCTTTGTGTGGTGTATCTATTTGGAAAGTTATGGGTTAGATTTCAAATGTTTAAGGAAAGATTATTTTATGTGGAAATTTTCTATAATATCTTGTTCATGTTTTGAAATGAAAGCATCACTTTCCCCTTAAAAATGTTTATGTGGCTTGTTAGAAGATAATCTGGATTTGGAATGAAAAATGGAAATGGACCATGTTTTGATTTAAAGTGAAATAGTGTGGAAAATATTAATTATATATATATATATAATTTAAAACCTAAAGTTTATGTTTATTTTATTTTAAATAAAGTTCATTGGGAATAGATTGTTCGAGCATGACTAGTGAGTTTTAGTACTCACTCCCATGGTTATTTATTATTTTTTGCTTGTTCTTTAGGTTTTAAATTGGTATTGATCTCTGTGGGTGATGGTTGGATTTGGTATCATAGAGTGACCCTCGGGGTCACATAGAGATGTGTGGTTGTTAGGTATAGTTTGGTTTTTTTATTATGTTATTGTATTTTAAAATTATGCATAATAGATGTCAAGTTTGATTATCTATATACATTTGGGTTTCTTTATTTATCATTATACTATTCAATTTATGTATTGATTATTTGGAAAAATTATTCCCTTGGTTATTATGATGATGCCTCACACTAGTTTCCAGCCCATGGGGATTAGGAATATCCTTCAGGCCTTGCCACAGATCAGCTCAGGTGACTATTTTGGGGTCAGCTCAGGTTTGTTCGAGGTAAAATGGTATCAAAGTAGGATCCCTTGGAGGACATAACTTTAGAGTTCCATTTGTTACTTGGGAATGTCAAGGTTGATAGATTAGGACTATTGGAGCTTCGGGTGAAAGCCTGGGGGAGTGTCTGGCCAACACTTTCTAGAACGAACCTTGAGTATCCATGGGAAGTTAGGTTTTGTTGATGTTATTTGTTTATTGTGGTTGTTTGGTGTTTGGGATACAAAAAGGGAGTTGGGATAGAGGTCTTAGTGAGCTCTTAGGGCCTAGAAAGTGATTTGGATCTGGGTACATGGTCTTATTTTACTCTCTGTGGAAGTGGTGTGATTTTTGTATGGCTTCCAACTATATGTCCACGTCACTCATTGACACTAGTTTCCATTGTGAGTTTCTTTGGGTCTTATTTGATTATGAATTTTTTTTGAGAAATATTATTTTGTAATGGTGAAAAATGGATTTTTAAATTGTAATTTTTTGATTTTGGGAAGATAGAAAATTAATTTTCAGAATCATTTGGAAGAAGGAACTAGAAAATGGATTTTCATAATCTACCTTTTGAGTAAATGGGGATGAGCTTATTGAGATTGGATTTTTATTATAAAAAACCTGGGGTTTTGAAATTGGTTGTTTAGAAAAGTGATATTTTATTATGAAGAAGGTTTTGAAATTTTTTTTAAGTGATAAGAAATGAGTTTTTATTCAAATGATTTAGATGAAATGAGGTTTGTTAAACTACTAAAATAAAAATGTTTTGAATGGGAAGAATTGAATTTTTGGATGAATTTGAAAAACACTTTGTCTATGTTATACTATTTTTATTCAAGAATAATTAGTCCAGATGAGTTAAAAACACTTGATTTTTCATGGAATTGTTCAAAGTTATAAATGTTGGAATAAACATAGGTAAAAAGAGAATGTAGCTAGTGATAGGGATGTCACTACATTTTATGGATCATTTGATATAATTACAAGTGTGGACAATGAAGAAGACCGTATTGAGGATTTTATTATAGATTTGAATGATAATTATGATCGTATTGAGGAAATTAAAAGTACAGTTAGAGATGAACTTTTTTATTTTCCAAAATTGTTTGAGAAGTTAAATAGTTAAGTAAAGATTTCATTGTATATTGGTTGCACTAAATATACAACATTGTCAGCCATACTAAAGCTGTATAATTTGAAATCGGGAAACGGATGGAGTGTGACCAATTTTACTAAACTAAATTCTCTATTGAATAATATTATACCAGAATATAATGATCTTCTTATCTGAACATACAATGTTAAACGAATTCTACGTCCGATGGGTATGATCTCTAAAAGAATACATGTCTTCCCAAATAACTGTATACTGTTTCACAAGGACAACAAATAACTTAAAAAATTATAAAAGTGTGGTGCTTCATGATACAAGAAAGATGAATTGGGTCCTATTAAAGTTTTATGGTACATTTCAATCATTCTATGTTTTGGGCGTCTATATGGAAGTGAGGAGACTACAAGGATTTATTTCCTGGATTCACTGTATGGATACCCAACAAACTGACCACACATGATGATGTTTTTCAATTTCTGAAACACTAAATACAACATTTTAGAATTAAACTTCAAGTTATATATTTTATATTGTGTTTTAATGAGAATTATGTTATGATAGGGAGATGTATAAATATCGTGAAAATCATGGCATGAGGACAACCCATGTGCACAAGGACCCTAACAAGTTCTAGAAGTGGACAAGTATCAGGGTATATATAATAATATTTCACTATCCAAACACATTAAAAACAAATTAAATACTTTTCTCAATGTTTCTTCATTGTTTGAAACAAACAAATGGAAAAGATTATAATTTTTATGTTTGTAAATTTATGAGATAGATCATATTCCATCAACAAACTAGTATCCCTGAAGATGTGTTTTCAAAGATAATTACTATTTTATTTAAAATATTTATTAATCCTTTGTGTGTTTATATTTTTTCAGTACTACTATGACTATTGAAAATACTCATATTCACAAGATGATATAGATTTAATAATAAACAAATGGGTAGAATACCTTCTGGAATAATGTACACAAATAACGTGAAGATGTGACTTCTATATAAGTAATGGATTATTTCATATTTATGTTTATGTATTTATTTTTAGTATCAGTCACATAAGAATTGTCTTCTTATATAGGTGCATGCCATTTTTCGAGTTGGGGTTGTTTGTTTGAATTTTCTCATGATCGTGAGATATTGGACTTAGAGGCTGCAACTAAGATAATGTCAATAAGGAAATGGGTCAAGAATTTATACAACCATCATGGAAAGGTCATTTCCTACCACTTATTTAATTAATTTTTCATTATTTTATCTACTATTTATAAGTTAATTTCCTTATCATTTTTATCTAATACTTATTTCATTTTTTTCATAGATCTTTTGAAAAGCATATTTTACTTTCAACTATCTGCAACAAGCCATGAAAGAGATAACATGTTCCTTTCCACCACTTCCACCACACTTTCCATTTCCTTTATTTGTCGAGCTTCTAACACTTAATATTGATTTGATGTTATTAGATGAAAAATATTTCTCATTTTTTAAAACCATAAGAGTAGAGGAAGTTATTGTGCTTATTGTGGTGAATTATCATGATATAATGAGAATAATATATTCCTCTACTCTTATGGTTTTAAAAAACGAGAAAGGTTTTTCAGCTAAAAACATCGACTCAATATGTAGTGTCGGTAGTTAGACAAAGAAATACAATGGTAATAGTGATAACATTGGAAGTTAGGATAGTTTTGAGACTTCAAAATCTTTTATGAAGGTGTACTTCACTTTATTCATGACTTCCCCTTATTCAACCTTCTCCAGTAAGGTTGGGATATCCTCTCGGTGTCTTCAAGAATACTCCTTGGGTTTGCAACCTGATATTATTGCGACCTCTTCACTAGAGTCACCACTTATTTTTAGAACCTTGAGAGATTCTAAAATTTTGAGTAAACAATCATTATCTAAACTAGGGTTAAAATTAAATAAGATAATTATTTTAGACTTTGTTTCCTTGATTAAAGATTTCCTTCTCTTGGTATAATTCTTCTTCTTCTTATTTTATTTTGATATAATCTATTCTTCATCAACTTTTATCACTAGTTTTTCAACCAGAAAAGTTTTAAAATATCCATTCATAACATATTATTTTCCATATAGTTCCTCTAAATTCATCCACATATATTTGGAGAAAATTATGTGAGAAACTTTCTTGTAAATATCTTATTTTAAAGAAAAATTTAATATCTTCTTCACAGAAGCATCAATATCCAAATTTCTTTGATTTGTCTCAAAGATAACTCCATGTTTTCTTAATAGAGTATTTTCATCTAGAAACACCTTAGGAGGAATTTTAACTTGTTCTTCTAGGTATGTAATGAGCTTATTCTTACATATATTGAAATTATTTTCATCCAACAATGGATATTTCATTTTATATGTTATTCCTTTCAAAATCTTTAAATCTTGTTAGAGAAAAAAATAAATATGAAATAAATCTATTATATTATACTATTTTTCATCTCCATAGGGGGATTATGTGATATATATCCTAATAGGGGAGTTAAATTAGGACACATTACTCATTTTAATTTTAAATATTTTCCCTTTTAAACACTCACTATCCTAATGATCTTAACCTATTTATTATAAGGGTTTCCTATTTTTCTTCTGATGATATGTTGATATAATTAATTTTTCACTAGAATATAATATTAACTGATATTATCTATGGTTTATTTATCCCTTTTCTAGATTGTGTTATAAATAATATAAACAATCAATCACAAGGAACAAATTGATTTTTTACTTGGTTCACTGCAATAGACTAGTCCAAGGAGCATGCAATTGAAAATGTGTTGATGCACCAAAAATACTATATTCTCACAATATTCTGTTATTTGGTCACTACTATCAGGGATCACTTCCCTTAAATTTTTTTGGTTTAGTTCACTACCACTCAAGGATAACTTCCCTCACAACTTAACTTTTTCACTCTCTATTTTAAATGGAAAACAAGTTGTCTCACAAGACAAGAACAATATCACTTTATTATTGTAGATGCATAAAGTATAAAGATAGAGGTTCCTTTGAACTATTATTTCTCTTTAATAGAATGATTGTTCATATAACCTTGAGTAGAATTATCTTTTATCCATGACATTTCATGGAATTAGATTCTCCTCTTTTGGAAGGATCATTAACAAGTGTCAAATCCACTTCTTTCTCATTTCTTTCATGGTGTAAATTCCCCCTCGTTCTCTAAAAATAAAGACTTAAATATTCTATCTATTTAGTGATAGTTTCTCCATAACTTCCACAGGTGGTTTTATAGAGATTTATCCTCTTTCCCTTAATCCAAGTCTTAGGATTGAATCTCTTTACTCTATGATTCTTACAAGTATCCCATGTATTTAATGGGATCATAATATTTCATTAACTATGAATTAATATCATATCAAATTCAATATTTTTTATTATCAAAAAGATAACTTTTATGGTTAAGTGATAACCCTACATCATCCCAAAGTAGCACCAACATTCCACACCCAAATCAACACAAATCTCCCATACACAATAAATCAAACCTCCCAATACAACTTAAAATTTTAAAAAATAAATTTTAAAAAGTGAAAACTCGAGATATCCTAGAAACCCTCAAGCCCAACCCCCACCTAGTGACTGAAACCCAACATTACAATACTGTCATCAATGAACCAGAACCGCCATCAGCAAACCCTCTATCCAGAAATTAGATCATCCACCAAAATCATCGTTAAACCAAATCGAACCATCCCAAAATAAAACTCCCTCTAGATATAAAAATTCATTAGACGAAATCACCATTAACCTCTAATAAAGACCAACATAGAATAGATAATTACACTGGAAAACTCACATATAGATCCAAAACAAACCCCAATGGAAACCTTAAGTAAAGGGGGAATAATACATTGGTCGGTCCTCATGGAGCATTGTTTCTACTCACACTACACATCGCAAAGCCTTCTAGAAAACCACTGTACCATCCGACACTGAAGGGGAGCAACGTACCCTGAATCCAAATCAGATATATAAGTATATAATGCCTCAACCAAGACATGAACATCTAGTACCATCAACCCCTACCTTTGGACCCATCAACCTCAAATTCGACAGAAAAATCCCACCATGCCTTAAAACATTTTTGTGTCATGGAATATACTTTTCAAAAGGGATCCAGTGTTAGATTCCCTCTATAGTGTATTCACCCTTGAAGCTCTAGTGTCCTGGAGGTTTGGCTGGCCACCTCCTATGACGTGGTCCTTTATCTACGGTGAGGTTCCACATAAGACTTATATATAATATCTCTATATTTTTTCACATGGTATTTATTCTACATCATAGACTACAAGAGCCTTGTCCCACATATGACTTTACTCTATAATTATACTGAAAAATATCCAAGATTCCTCTCAATAAATCATTTAAGTATTTCTAGCTTTGGTTCCCACTTACAGCCTCATGTGTCAACCCTCATGTGAAGGGCTAAGCAACCTTTTCCCATAAACACCAACCCATGATCCTATCTTCTCTCACACATACCTGTGCATCCTCATGTTGGATATATCATGCACTACCACCTAAATTTAGGGATATCATTTAGCTCAGTCAGCTAACTCTAGGTGAATGACTACTCAAATAGCCCTAGAAAGTGGCTAACTATTTTTTTTAATTCTATAACCTTTATTTTGGAATAACAAACCTCACAAAATATTATAAAATTATCATATGTTGTAGAAAATTCCTACCACACTTATTATATGACGTAATATTTATATTTATGGTGTTTTTTCTTCTAGAAATCAAATATTATGATGTAGATCTTTATTCTGTGATATAGATCATGTCCTTCAGACATATTTCTCTCTAATATCCACAAATAACCTTGTTCTCACACTTTATAGATTTACTGAATCTATAAAAATCTTATAAGTATATTCATTAATATCTAGCATGTATTGTAAACACATATTTTCAACAAGTCTATAACTATTCCTCATCACATATTGGAAAAAAATCAAATACAACCCTATAGGGTTCTAATAAAATCACATTCCCATTTTGCATTGATTTTTTAGTTTTATTTAAGTTACCAAAGGAAATTTATATTTCTTATTGTTTTTAAATTCATATTTCTAATTCTTTTATAAAAGTGTTTTTCATCTATGTTAACAAACTTTATTGATTCTTATGCTTCACTTGGTATATTCTCTAATGAATCCATCTACATTCATTCTATATATGGTATATGATTATGCTTTATGGAAATTCTCAGGAAAATTGTTTCTTATAAAGGAATATAGAATGGTCTCATGTTCTTGTGGTATGCATGAGTATGGTTTGTCATTATTTTATGTGTGGGTCCATTATAGTCTTCAAATGAATTAGTTAAATCTATAAATCTCATGAGATTATGTGTGGACATGATTGTGATTATATTTGTTCACTATATGATGGATGGACATGATTATGATTATCTATGTCCATAAAATAATGCATGAACATGATTATAGGTATCTATGTTTAATGTTTTGTTTGTGGACATGATTGTATATAGCTATGTTCATAATGTTATAATTTATATTCTTATGTTTATACCTCACTCTTATACAGTATTATTATTCTTATGTTGTATTTTCATGGATCAAGATTATTGTATTATGACTCGTGTTTTATTCCAAAATATTTATTCCATTATTCATGAATTACGATCCATGATTTTTTGGGTATGATTATCTTATATTAACACCATACACTCTAATTATGTTATCATTTCCTTATGACTATCTTATGCTCACTTATAATATTCCATTGATATCTCTCATGTTTACCCTTACTGGTTATCTAGGCTCATGCTTTTATTTTTCTTTCAATACCCATATTAAAAATAAGGATATTATGTATGATATTTGTATAAGGGTATCATGTGTAGAGAATTTTATGGGAGATATTGAGGAATTTTTATAAAATAAGAAATTTTTGATATAATTTGAAAATTTCCATTTGATGAGAAATTAATAGGTTTTGTTACGTTATGGGATTTTTTAATAATTCCCAAAAACTCTAAACATAAAAGTTCTTAGGTATATAGGTGACACAATATTTCTTTTTTATGTTGTAAGTATGGATTGTTACAATTGAGTCACATCTATTGGTATTAAAATGAGGATGTAAAGAATATCTTTTTAGTGCCAGATCTATGAGTTCGGGTATGGGTGCTATAGTTGGTATCAGTGTAGGGTTTACATAATGGTATAGGTTAGGATGTTGTTAAATGAGTATAATTTTATTTATTTAGAAAACTCTACAAGTTAATATGTTAGTTTAGAGTTATAAATTAGAAGTGTTGGATAATATTTGGGGTAAGTATGTTAAAGAGAATTATAGTTTATTTGGGGGATTATATTAATAAGGATAAAATCATAAATTAATATAGGTTTAACTAAAATAGTTGAATATAAGGTGTATTAGTTTATGATATCTTAGTATTTATTATTCCTACACATATAGTGATTTACTTTAATTTTATTTGATATACTCACAATAATCATGAAGCGAATTGGTGGTGTAATTTGACTAAAACACAAAACTAATTGATGAAATTGTGATTAGGAAATTGAAATAAATCAAGTAAGTAAAATTTATTATATTCTATATCCTTATGGTAAAATGTTTCCTCAAACTCAAGGAAAATAAAAAACTATCAATGCTTATAAGGGAAACAACACTCAATTATCAAGGTACGCCTTTTAAAACTCATTCACAAGTATGAATCTTATAATGGTACTTTCATGGTTTAAGAAATATATATTTTAGAAATGTAAGTTTCCTAGTCTTAACCAAGAATATAAAGTTCATAATTAAAAATACATCTTATATTATTTATATATCAAGGTACACCCATTTTTTATAAACAAATTAATATTTAGAGGATGTAATTTATTTAAGGGAGGAGAATGTAACTCCCTAATATTTTAGTATGTATTTCTATTTAAATAAGTACTATGTTTAATAGTTTGTATCACACACAACATGGAACTAAAATGAACGGTGATATATATTTATTTATTTTCAATAAATTATGAGAACACAACATGAAACATTATTAGTAAAAATTTAAGAAGAATAAAACCTCTAGAAAATTAAAAATAGTAAATAATAAAAATTCTTATATTTAGAGGATAAATAATTAATATGATTTAATGTTAAAAAAAGAGAGTTTTTCAAAGAACTATTTTTTAAGTATTGTGTATTTATCCTAAAAAATTAAATTGATTATTTTTAAAATATTATTCTGATAATATGTAAGATAATATGTAATGTTTAAATGTATAAACTAATATATTAACACTCAATTAATTTAAAAATTACATTAAATAATATTAATAACACTTAAAGTTTATAAGGGTCATTTTTTGATAAAAGCATTTTTTATATTTTTTATTTTCATTTAAAATATAAATTTTATAATTTTATAATTTTAATTTAATAAAATGAACTTCATTTTTTTGATCCATTAAGTCAAAATTAACTTAATTTTAATTTTTTGGATTCTTCTAAAAGGATTATTTTTTAATGAATAGTGAAAATACAATTTTTACAAATACTGTTACTTTCATAACTTCATCATGATATAAGAATTATTTTAATGTTTTTGAAATCTTTTTGATACCAAATTTATATTTAATAATTAATATAAATAATTTAAATAACTATGTTGAATTTAGAAACTAAATTTTGACATTTTGGGACCTAATTGTTGTTTTATTCTTATAAAAAATGATTTTTGTTTTCTTATTTTAATAAATTAATCACAATGTTACATTCGGTTTTATCTTAGTTTTAAAGCCACATAACTCTAATTTTTTTATTAATTAACCAATAAATTTCATGGGGGCCAATTTTATACATGATTTTGGTGTAAACTCATTTTTGTGCTCAAAATGAAATTTTTCTAAAAACAATTTTTCATTGCACTTTTCATAATTCCATTAAAATTAATTTTTATTACATCTAGAAATATAATATTTTAAAATGGTTTTAATATTTGGAATCATCGTATTCAAACTATTTTATAATATCAATATTATTTTTAAGGAATAAAATAATTTACCATGATAAAAATTGTGTTGTCACGATAAAGGTAAAATGAGGTAAAAAGGGGTGAACTAAGTGGTAAAGGTTTAAAATATCATAAAACACTATCTATAAATGTGTATATTAGGTTATTATTGGAATTAAATAATACTTACCTCCATAATTAGGTTCCACTTTCCATAATAATGACATCCATTTTATATTAATAAATTATATTTACAAAAGTGTCACTCTCCTCACCTATAAAAGGATCCCCTCACTTATCCACACATTTTAGGCACATTATCTTGAAACATATTTTTCAAAATCACTTCCCAACACCATTATCCATTTTATATATGTCATTAACTCACATAAATACCAATCTAAGATGGATTTTGGTGTAATTCATAGGAGGATATCCAAGGAGGAGGTAATTATTCTAATAAAGTTATTTTAAGTTTATTTATTCTTCCAAATCCTTCAAATATATTATAAATACAATAATATAATTAAATTGGTATCATATTATCTACCTCCTTTCCATCCATTGAAAAATGAAAACTTCATTTGTGTGTATGTACGGACTACCACCTCTATGAAGCGACATTTTTAATTTTTCATCACCGACCAAAATGATTAGTTATAAAGATTTATTTAATAAATAAATAGGATATCTATGACATAATTATTATTTTTTAAATTTAAATAATCATCTATATTATTTACCTATAATCCATTAAATAAATGAAAATATTATCCCACTGTACATATGATTACCACCTCCAAGAATGACGTATTTCATTTTTCATTACTGCCTTAAATGGATGGTTATAAAAATAGATTTAATTGATAGATATGATATTTATAACATTATTAATCTTCCATTAAATTTATATTATTAATATACAACAACATGTTCTTACTCATTCAATTGTTATAATGTGTTCTTGTTTTAGTCAGTTTTACCACCTATATGAACATTGTTACGATGTTTATGTCATGAATAATTATTGAATGTTATGGAATGATGAAATTATGTAATAATGATGAATTTATAATTTTTTTAAAAAAATTTATTGTTAATATTTATGTATATTTTCTAATAAAATAAATTCTTTCTACAAAATATAAAACTTCGAAAAAAATGGAATTTTTATGCTTTCCATATGAATCATCACCATAAGGTACATGAAATATCCATGGAAAACCAGAATAAAATTAAGTAAATATATAAAATCATCATTAAAATTATATTTGGGATGAAATCATGACCAAGGTGCAATGACTGAAATAGAAAAATCGAAACATGCATGGGAAATGGTACAGTTAACACGTAAATATTAATTATAAACAAAGAATTGTTAATAAATTGGTAATAAGAAATTATATGAGGATTTAATATAGTAATAAAAATATAAATATGGATTTTATATTGATTTATAATATGTATATATTTATTATACCGGAGTTTATAACATGTTTTACCAAGTGGAAGTCTGAGGTAAGGGTTTATGTTCCAATCTCACTTTCCATCAGGATTGTTTATATTTAAATTTCCTAGAGGGTAATTATATGAAATTTACCTCTTAAAGACCATAAAAATTATTATAATATGGTTATTCTAGGATTTTACATGTATTTTTATCATTTCCTCTCTTTTTTTGAAAATAAACTAAATATATAGATTATAAGTAAATCTGGCCATATTTCTTCTTTTTGAACGGGAATACTTCTCCACCATGTCCTTCTTCTTTATATTGATTCCAAAATATTATTATCTACCCTTAAAATATTTTTAAGGTAATTTTAAACTATCTTTTATTTTCTTTATAAGGTTTTACAAATAATATTTTTAATATTTTTTGTATGGGTGAATTATGACTTTCTTTATAAAAGTACAAAAAATGTTTTTTAATGATTAAATATTGATTGATTTTACCTGAAAATATGACCATTATTGGTTATTAATTTTTATTTACAAGTTTCCATTGTTTTTCAAATAAAATAATACTCCCATTATTCTTTCGTTTTTTATTTTTTTTCGATTTACCAAAAGAAAAGGGGTTTTCTTGTTATTTTTCAAATAATATTTCAAATGCTTTAATAAAAGTGATTTTCATCCATGTTGGCGCCCTTTATTGATTATTATACTTATCTGGTGATATGATTTAATGGATATATCTACCTTTATTTTATGGATTTTATGTGATTATACTTTATGAAAATTATCATGAAACTCGTTTATTTTTCACTGGTTAATTATGCTATAATGGAATAAAGAATGATCTCCAATGTTCATGGACATGATTTCGATTATCTATGCTCACTATATAATATATGGACAATATTTTTATTAGTTAGGTTCACTGGATAATTTGTGGACATGATTGAAACTAGCTATGTTCACTAGATAATGAGTGGATGTGATTTCAAATAGATATTTTAACAATATTATGCTTGAACCTGATTTCAGGTAGCAATATTCAAAAGTTTTTTCATCGACATGATTTTGGGTAGCTATGTTCGCAATGTTATAATATTTATGTTTATATTTATACCACACTCTTATGCCACATTTTTATGCATATGTTATTCTTTCATGGCTCAACACTATTATATTATGACTCATGTTTTGTTCCAAAATCTTTATACCATAATCTATGATTTGTTGGGTATGATTATCTTATGTTATGACCATAAATGTAAAATTATTTCTCATATCCTATACCCATATTATTGTCACTTATGATCTTTGATTGATATATATCATGTTTACCCTTACTGTGTATTTAATCTCACCCTTTTTTTGTGTTTCCATTCTCTAGGTTATAAAGAAGGATATTTTATATGATATGCCTAGAAGGGTATCGTGTGTGTGGAGTTTTATAGGAGATGTTGAAGAATTTTTATAAAATAATAAAATATTTATATAATGTAAAGGATTACCATTTTATGATAAATTTGTAGATTTTATTATGTAAAGGTTTTTTCCTAATTTATTAAAACTCTTTGCCTAAAAGGTCTTAGGTATGTAAGTTCCCCAAAATTTGTTTTGGATGTTGTAATTATGGATAGTTAAAATTGATTCATGTATATTGGTATTAAATCTAGCATATAAATAATATGTTTTTAGTACTAGATTCAGGATTTTGGGTATTGTAATACCCCATGTGTATGGATAGGTTTCAGAATTTAGAGGAAGTTTGAATTTTGATTTGGTGGATGGGTGTGATTTTTGAACCAATATTTGGAATTGAATTTTGAAAGTTGGATTTCCCTAAAAGATGTATTTTGGATAGGTAATGAGGTCCAATTGGTGGATGTAATTATTAAGGGAGTGTCGGAGGCATCTCTAGGTTCATAGGATGCAAGGTGGCCATAGTCTTTAGCCACAGACTAGCCGATAGGGTTATTTTGGGGAAAAACCACCATCCCCAGCCCCTTAGTCTAACATGGGGAATCCTCTCCTAACCCCCTATTTTAGTGTGTATGAGTCGTCTCTTGCCTCCCCTCATATATTTCCTTTACTCTTGATCCTGGATGGATTTCATGGTGTTTTCATAGGGATTTGAGGTAATACTCTCGCTCTGGTGATCTCTGTTTGTTTCCTCTTATCATCTTGATTTCTGATTTGTCTGATTAGGGATTCGATGTTGATTCCAAAAAATCATAATGTAATTGGATTATTATAATGGTTATTTGGATTTTCCTACACAGGGGGGATATCGAGATGACACTTTCTCTTTGTTTCCTAGAATTTCAATGAGTTTCATCACTCTAGTGAATCTTCATAGATTTTTCTGGAAAAATAAAATTAAATACTTATGGAATCAATGATGAGTGATATGTATTTCACCCAGGATTGTGTTGGGGGTATTTTACGGACCCCTGATGGATTTTTGGTCATGGTTCCTCCATGTTCAGGCTTTATTATGAGTTAATGATAATTATTCTATCATGACCTGTTCCCCGGGGCCCGTGCCGTGACTACCCCAAGACCGCCTTCCATTGGCTAGGGGCTAGAGACTAGCACCAGAAAGACGTATCCTTGTAATGGGAAGGAATTTCCTTTAAAACTATACAAACATACAACCAATATTACAACAACATGCAACCACGAAGTAAACTGTTGTAGTAAAAAGTGTACTAAAAGTAAATGGGCCGGAATACAAGCCCAAATGAAAAGTACAGAACCTCATCCACAAAGCACGAAGCAGTCAACAAATCTACTTAGGTATATTCCCATACATATACCAAAGTTATCAAAATATACTCGCCTCATTAATGAGGAAACATACGGCACCAACTTCTAAGACATTTTCACAACTGTTCCACAAAGGAAGAATACCACAAAGGTAAAACCACGAAAGTAACACCACGAAGGTGAAAGTACCACACAGGTAACACCACAAGGGTAACACCATGAAGGTTAAAGTACAACACAGGTAACACTGTGAAGGTAAAATACTCAACTCACACCAAGTATATAACTTACGTACATAAGTACAGATGATTATTCATAAATCTAGATCATCTTATTCTTTCGAGAGGCTCTACTGATGACCCAAACATGATCGGTATGCGCTGACCCACATAGGATCACTAAGCGCTGACCCACACAACATTGGTATGTGATGACCCACATAGGATTTCTGAGCGCTGACCCACATAGGTTCAATAAGTACTAACCCACATAGAATCACTATTCATTATTCATGTCACAGCCAAATCCCCTCCGCCTCACTACCAGCCACTAGATTATCGCACTATGCACGCTTGATTCTGGTAGGATCATATCCTCAAACCATTGATCATATTTCAACTGGCACAGAGTTACATGAAGAAGTATTCCAAAATACCACCATGTCATAAGGGTTCTAACGCGACAGACAGTGCGTCAATCGGATGTCAGATCTGTGACTTATAAGCGTTTTAGTACCGAGGGCCCGGTTGGATTCGGGTTCGATCCAACCCGGTCGTACTCTAGCTTTCTCCAAAACTCAAGTGGAGTATACCAAAAGGACCGTCTCGCTCCAAGGATCCCAACATTGTAGAGGGTTCATCAAACAGATGCTTGGTTCACAAGTTATGGCTCTTTTAGTGAAACTGGGCCTGGAAGGGCTCGGGTCCGGTCCGACCTGCTCTGGGCTAACCCAAACTGGTTTGGGTTAGCTAGACCTGATTCGGGTCTGAACCAGACCAGTTGGGCTAGGCCGTGGCAGGCTCGGCCCACTGGGATGCGGACCGGCCTGACCCACCTGTGCAGTGCAGCCCACCGGGCTCGCGTGGCTTGGCCTGCAAGAGGCGTGGCCCACTGGTGCGGGGTTTGCTCAAGCTGGCGCAGGGGGGAGAAGCCCCCCAGTTTTTCTCGAATGGCTATGGTTGTTCAGTTCAAGCGGCGGCCCCGCTGGCTGGGGCCTGACCTAGCTAGCACGTGGGGTTTTCCTCGTTCGAAAGGCAAAGCGGCGGTGCCTCGTGGAATTTCCAAGTTGGTTGCAGGTCCCGATCCATCGTCGCGGCTTTTGAGCCACAAAAATCCTCAGCAGCGCGTGATGGAACATGATGGCGTGCCGCCCACCACCATTCGTGGCCGGCCGGTGCTAGCCGCCACTGTCTTCTGCGGTGATAAGTCGCGGCCCCCCCTCTCCAGTGGCGCAAGACGACGCACTGCCACTTCTTTCGCGGTCGACCATTGCCGGCTACCATCGTCACCCTTCATGGATACATTCACTGACTTCTTCAGCGGTGATGCGCAATGGTGTGCCGCCATCTCCTCAGTGACCGGCTGTTGTCGGCGGTCTCCGTCACCCGACTTTCTTGGTTTCTTCCAACCCGAATTAAAATGCTTGGGAATAACGCACCAAAATTCCAAAAAAAGGCGGAGGTTCTGGGCCTTGTTCATTTGGACCACTCCCTCCATGTTAGCTTGATATTAAGAGGGTAGAATAAGATTCAACAACTCTTGAAAGTAAAACCAAATAAAAACTCTACCTTAAGATTATTGGAGAACGTCTGCGTTTGAGGAATAGTCGGCGTTCATCATTCCTGCAACAAGCCTCCAACGATGTCGCTCGATAATCATTATTTGGTTCATGATTTGGTGTTGTTTGTCACCACTTTCCAGAACTGGTATCGTCCCCTAAGTGGTTGGCATCGCAGAACATTATCAGAACTTCGTCACTTGGTGAAGTCATACCAACACTCCTCCCCAAGATCCATATAAATATGAGAGGGGGAGGGTGATTAATGTATGTGGAATTAATGGGGGTTCATTTAATATGAAGCTTCCTAATTCCAACAGCACTGTTACAAAGTTTTTTAGGATTCAATCCATTTAATGGATTGACACGTCATTGGTCTCGTCGCTGTCGCTTGTCCGTTGAAGGAAAATAAATGAGGAAAATAAAATAATAAACTTATTTTATTATTCTTTTAAAAATTTCAAAATCTAACTTTTTTCTCAAGACCTACTACAGTCGAGGTGAAGCCTCCCTTATGCGAATCATGGCGTTGTGGATTTAACAGTTCCCTCGAATTTTTAATCTGAGCATCGGTTAAAAAGATAGAAAACACTAGCTGCACATTTACTGAACATACCTAAACAAGTTCAGAAATTCATTCCTGGAACACCGCATCTCGAAATCATGCGTCGTCAATTTTTGCAGACTTGTAATAATTACATATAATTAAAAAAAATACATGGAAAATCTAGGTCTTTACATTCTCCCAACCATAGGGATTTTCGTCCCCGGAAGCCACAATATAGACTTTGGAAACAAATGGGGGTACTGAGCATGAATCTGAGCCTCCCACTTCCATGTTCTCTCTTAGAGTTTCTTGTGCTATCATCAAACGCACACCAGAGGTATAGATCATCCACAAAGGACTCACTCTTGTCGATCCTCAATCTCCAGTGGAACCTCTATAAACATCACCTCATCATCAAAGTCTAGCTATCCATGGTTGATGACGTGAGATGGGTCATGCACATTCCTCCTCAGCTGGGATGCGTGGAATACATTGTGCACCCTCTCTAACTATAGTGGTAGTGCCAAGTGGTATGCTACCTCACTAATCCTATGAAGTATTAGAAATGGTTCGATAAACCTCGGTGAGAGTTTTTCGCCTCAGCCAAATCTTCATAGTCCCTGTCGAGGGGAGACTCACAAGAATACATGGTCCGCCTCCTAGAACTCCAAAGGTCTCTGTATCCTGTCATCATTAGACTTTTTCTGCTATGTGCAGTCTTCATCTGCTCCTGGATGATATTCTCCTTCTCGATGGTATCCCGTACCAACTCTGGACCCATAAGTGATGACTCTCCTAGGTCTGTCCAGCATAGAGGTGATCTGAAAAGTCGACCATATAAGGCCTCTAATGGTGCCATACCGATGGTGTAGTGATAGTTGTTGTTATATGCGAACTCCAATAAGGGTAAGTGATCCTCCCGACTACTACCAAAATCTAGGACGCAAGCACGTAGCTTGTCCTCCAGTGTCTGTATGGTCCGCTCCATCTGACCATCCTTCTGAGGATGAAAGGAGGTGCTCAAACGTAGCTGAGTCCTAAATGCCTCCTGTAATCCCTTCCACAACCGGGATGTAAAACGTTCTTCATGGTCAGAGATGATCGTTGATGGAACCCCATGAAGTCGTACAATCTCATGTACGTAGAGGCATCCCAAGCCCTCTACTGGTCCCTGCTCTCAGATGTGTAGGAAGTGGGCCGACTTAGTGAGTTGGTCAATGATCACCCAAACAGAATCGTGGCCCCTGGACGTACATGGTAGTCCTATCACAAAATCCATGTAAATTCCATCCCACTTCCACTCTGGCACCTCTAGTGGTTGCACTAAGCCTGCTGGAACTTGATGCTCGACCTTCATTTGATAACAAGTGAGGAATCGTGAAGCAAACTTTTCCACTGCCTTTTTCATCCCTAACCACCAGTTCTGATGCCAAAGGTGCTGGTACATCTTCACCACACCAGGATGTACCTCCAGAGGGGACGTATGGAACTCCCTCAACACCTACTCCCTTAGTGCCATCAGTACCATGGTGTATCCTCTAAAGAGTATGACATTCTCCCCACCTTTATAAAATCCATCAGGTGCCTTTTCTGAGGATATCTGAGCATGTTGAGCCTTGCAGTCAATGTCCCCAAGTTGTTCCTCCTGAAATCACTAAAGAAGTGGGGGAGTGAAAATCATAGACTATAGGTAAACTATTCCATATCTATCCACAAAGGATATCTGTAACGTGGCTAGCTTCTTTTCACCTCACTCAGTAGTTGTAGTCCAGACCTCCTGCTGAGTACGTCTTCTACTACGTTCCCCTTCCCAAGAGTATAGACTATCTCGAAGTCATAGTCCTGGAGGAACTCCAAACATCACCAATGTCTCAGGTTCTGTTCCTTCTGAGAGAAGATATACCAGAGACTCTTGTGATCAGAGTAGACTATAAAACATTCACCCATCAAGTAATGTCGCCACATCTTCAAGAAGAATACCAATGATGCTAACTCCAGGTCATGGGTGGCGTAGTTATTCTCATGTTTTCCAAGCTGTCTTGAACCATAAGTGATCACTACTATCTTCTACATCAGAACACATCCAAGTCTGGTCTATGATGCGTCATAGTATACTACATACCCAACTCCCTCTTCTTGTAGCCTCAAGATGGGGTCACTCTTTAGTCTCTGCCTCATCTTCTGAAAACTCTGCTAGCATCTCTCCATCCATATGAAGGGCTATCTTTTCTTTATCAATGTTGAAAAGTGTTCTGCAACTATGGAAAAGTCAGGTATGAATCTCCGATAGTACCTAGCCAACCTCAAGAAACTCTTCACCTTGGTCACACTCCTAGGTGGATCCCAAGCAAGCACAAGATCTATCTTTTCTGGATCTACTGCAACTCTAGCCTCTGAGATAATGTGTCCCAGAAAGTGGACCTCTCGTATCCAGAACTAGAACTTTGAGAGCTTTCCATAAATCTGGTTCTCTTGGAGTGTATCTAGAACTATCTGTAGATGATAGGCATGCTCTTCCTCTGTCTCCAAGTATATCAAGATGTCGTTGATGAAGACCAAAAAAAAGCGATCAAGGTATGGATGAAAGATCATGTTCATGTGTCCCATGAACACTGAAGGGGAATTGGTCATGCCGAATGGCATAACCATGAACCCATAGTGTTCATACTGTCATCTGAACGTCGTCTTCTGCACATCCTCAACTCGTACCCTGAGCTGATGATAGCCTGACCTGAGGTCTATCTTCGAAAACCAATGAGCTCCCTTCAGCTAATCAAATAGATCATCAACCCTCGGGAGTGGATACTTGTTCTTCACGGTCACCTGGTTCAGGCACTAATAATCCATGTAGAGTCTCAAAATCCCATATTCCTTCTTGGCGAACAAAATCTGGGCTGCCCATGGAGAAACATTGGGCCTTATGAACCCCTTCCTCTGTAAGTCCTCCAGTTGTACCCGTAACTCATGAAGCTCTGTAGGATCCATCTGATATGTTGGTGTAGATATCGGTGTCATCTCGGGGTACAGGTTAATGTAAAAGTCCACCTCCCTGTGAGGTGGTGGTCTCAGAACATCATTAGGGAATACATCAGCATAATAGTCCACCACTACAGGATATCTCAGACTCTCAACATCAACTGATTAGAGGGTAAGGCTATCTAACTGATGTGTGATTAGTTTCACCCTCCTCTGGGAAATTCCATCCTGTGATACAAAGGTTCTCTTCTCACCGGTGAAGGAAAACCCAGTCCCATCCTCTCATACACACCGCACTTTGAACCTAAAACAGTCAATCTGAGCATGGACTGTGGATAACCAGTCCATACCCAAGATGACATTGTAAGGCCTTGAAGTCACTACTAGAAGATCTTATCTGAATCTCTCACCTCCTAGAGTAATCTCACACTGTCAGCACCAATGTGTAATCATTGAATCTTCTCCTGTAGGAGTCTCTAATCGTAAGGATCGAGCCAACGACTCCACCAGAATCTCTAAGCTCCTAACAATAGCCTTGGCAATGAAAGAGTTACTTCCACCTATGTCTATAAGAACTGTAGCTAAGGTGGAGTATACACAGATCATACCTCAAATCATCTCTAGATCATCGTGGTCATAGGCCTCAGCTTCCTGGACCTGAGCTCGTCCTTGTCCACCTGGTCCCTGTGGTCAGGTTGGACCACCTAGAGGTGGTGGTGGTAGAAACTTGAATCACCACCAACTGCCTGTTTCATGGATAGATCCGCTGCCACGTCCTCCTACTTCCTGTGGAACTCCTCGATCGAATATCTGCCTTTTACTCAGTGGTCCCTCAACTATCTTCTGGTCGTCCGTACGATGGGTCAGGAAGTCGCGAGCCATGTGACTTTGCCCGCCGCATGAGTAGCACTGCATGAACCTAAACTATCATCCTCTATCCCACAATCCCTTAACCACTGAACCTGTATCCTGAGGTCATCCACCAGAATTTATGTCCCTCTTGGGCCCCTGTGTCATTTTTCTACTGCCTACTACGAATGACTCTGCTGCCTGACATTCGATGGTGGCTCTCATTGTGGGTTCCTTCTTCTCTAGGAAGCTCTCCACAAAAAGTGCTCTCTCTAGTACCCTAGCCTTTGTCGGAATGATGAGAAATATCATTGATGCTCTGATCTCCTGTCGGAGACCCTGCTCAAAGGTATGAGCCCTGAAGAAAGGGTATCATTCCATGTCAGTAGAGTAGCGGGAGAGATCCGTGAACCTCTCCGAGTATGGGGCCATAGTCATGCTGCCCTGCTTTAAGTGTAGCAGCTACTGTATATGCACTGAGTGTAAAGTTGATGGGAATAACTCTGAACTAAAAAGGCCCTCAAAGTCTGCCCAAATGAGGGTCTCCTCATCGTGTATCTAGAGTGTCAGACTCCACCATCTCCTAGATTCTCCCTGGAAGATACTGGAAACTATGATCACCATTAGATCATCTAGTGTCCCAACTAAGTAAAAAACTCTGGCCATAGCCTCGAGCCAGTCCTCAGCCACCTACGTTTCTGACTCTCCTCATAACCTCAGAGGCCTCTACCACTAGAACTCGTTCAATTCACTCAGTTGGTGTGCACCCTCTATTGGTGGGTCTGCTGGCAACGACTTCCCAGTGGGTAGTGGTGCTACTGGTACACCACCTGAAGGAGCTATCGTTGTAAGAGGGCCCTGCACCGAGGACTCATCGTTCGGTGGGCCATAATTGTGTACTCTATCGAGAATCCTGGATGGATTTCTACATGGAGGAATCTTGAAAGAAAAAAAAGTGTGCCATGGTTAATAGGTTATACCTAGTGAGCTAACTCAAAGAGACCAAAAGAAAAAAACTTTTCAAAAACACACGCAATTATTGTTTTCATTCACTGAGTCGAAAATCAGAATTCAGGGTCCTGATGTATGGATACGTCGGCCACCGCACCAACATTAGATTCCACAAACTGAAAAACCAGACTCATAACACTTAACATTATTGCCACATCTAAAACATCAGAGTCTTAGTTCTTCAGTAAAACTGACTCCTCTGATACCACTTTGTCACGACCCATCCCCCAGGGCCCGTGCTGTGACTACCCCAAGCCCACCTTCCATAGAACAGGGGCTAGCGACTAACACCGGAATGGTGTATCCCTATAAGGGGAACACATTGCCTTTAAACTTGTACAAACACACAACCAAGAGGAAAACAAGAAGCAACCACAAAGTAAACTGCTGTAGTAAAAAGTGTATTGAAAGTAAAGGGGGCGGAATACAAGACCAACTGAAAATTAAAAGTACAACTGAAAAGGGGAAAAAACTCTTGGATCATCCACTGAGGTTCCTACCTGAAGGGTAGGTACAGCTCATGAATAGTAGTCACTGCGTCACATCACATCAAATGGTCCACCTCTGAGCACCGTCCAGTCCTGGCTCCCTCAGCCTTGATCAATGTCGTCTGTCATCTGCACAAGACACAACAATGTGAGAGCGTAGCCCGTGTCGGGGTGAGTATAACAATACTTAGTAGGGACCCCAAGACCCTCGAAGGTCTCCCATAGTTCCACAAAGAAAAAAACACAAAGCAAGACCTCATCCACAAATCATGAAGCAGTCAACAACTCTACTTAGGTATATGCCAACACATATACCTAAGTTATCAGAATATACTCATCTCATTCATGAGGAAACATAAGGCACCAAATTCTAATCCATTTTCACAATTGTTCCACAAAGGAAGAATACCACAAAGTTAACACCGCAAAAGTAACACCACGAAGGTGAAAATACCACACAGGTAACACCATGAGGGTAACACCACAAAGGTGAAAGTACCACATAGGTAACACCATGAAGGTAAAAGACTCATCTCACACAAGGTATATAACTTATGTATAGTACAGATGATTAGTTATAAATATAGATCATCTTATTCTATCAAGAGGATCTCCTGATAACCCATGCAGGATCGGTATGTGCTGACCCACACAGGATCGTTGAGCGCTAACCCACACAAGATATGACCTATATAGGATCGGTATGTGCTGACCCACATAGGATCATTGAGCACTGACCCACAGAGGATCACTGAGAGCTGACCCACACAAGATCTGACCTACATAGGATCGGTATGTGATGACCCACACAGGATCACTGAGCACTGACCCACATAGTTTCACTGAGAACTGACCCACATAGGATCTCTATTCATT
The DNA here is from genome assembly GCA_963277665.1 of Viscum album. Lineage (NCBI taxonomy): Eukaryota > Viridiplantae > Streptophyta > Magnoliopsida > Santalales > Viscaceae > Viscum > Viscum album. The sequence continues at coordinate 1,020,355,001 of OY728134.1, read as the reverse complement.
CTTCACATAACATCCAAATCCCCTCCACCTCACTGCCAGCCACTCGATTCCTGCACTATGCATGCTTGATTCTGGGAGGATATTTTCCTCAAACCATCAGTCATATTTCAACTAGAACATAGTTCCATGAAGAAGTATCCCAAAATACCACCACATCATAAGGGGTTCAACTCGACAGACGGCGCGTCAATCGGACACCCAGTCTGTGACTTATAAGTATTTTAGTACCAAGGGCCTGGTTGGATTCGGGTTCAATACAACATAGATGTTCACCAAATTTCTCCAAAACTCAAGTGGATTATACCAAAAGGACCGTCTCACTCCAAGGATCCTAGTGCTACATACGGTTTGTCAAATGGATGCTTGGTTCACAAGTTATGGCTCTTTTAACGAAACTGGGCCTGGAAGGGCCCAGGTCTAGTTTGACCCGGTCGGACTGACCCAAACCGGTTCGGGTCTCACCCGAACCGGCCCAATTAGGCATTATGGCCCGCTTTTCTAGCACGTCCCATCCCACAGAGTGGCATGGAAAGCTGGGCTCGCGTGGCCCGGCTCGCGGAGGGGCGCAAACCGCAGGAGGCGCGACCCACTGGTGCGAGGTCCGGCCGAGCTGGCGTAGAGGGGAGTAGCCCCATGGTTTTTTCCGAATGGCTACAGACATTTGGTTCAAGCGACAGCCCCACTGACTGGGGTCCTCCATAGCTGGCATGGGGGGTTTCCCCCATTCAGAAGGCAGAGCGGCAGTGCCTCTTGGCATTGCCAGGTCACCCGCGAGACCCGCGGCGGGCCCCGGTCCACCACCGCGGCTTCCGAGATGTAGCCATCCTTAGCAGAGCATGACAGAATTCCACCTTCCACCATCCGCGGCCGACCATTTCCGGCCACCGATGACTTTCGTGGTGATAAGCCTAATCCCCCCTTCTCTGGCGGTGCACGACAGTGTGCCTCCACTTCCTTCGCGGTCGGCCATTGTTGGCCACCACTATCACCCTCCATGACTACGGTCGTGGCCTTCTTCAACGATGAAGTGTGATGGTGTACCTCCATCTCCTCTGTGACCGGTCGCCGTTGTCACCCGGCGTTCCGGGTTTTGTCCAACCTGAATTAAAATGCTAGCGAAGAACGCACCAAAATTCCAAAAAACGGTGGAGGGTCTTGGCCTTGTTCGTTTGGCTCATGCCCTTTACATTATCTTGATATCAAGAGGGTAGAACAAGATTCAACAACTCTTTAAAATAAAACCAAATAAAAACCCTACCTCAAGATTGTTGGAGAACATCTGCATTTGATGAAGATTCGGTGTTTGTCGTTCCCGCAACAAGCCTCCAACGACGCCACTCGATCAATATTCTTTGGTTCGTGATTCAGTGGCATTCATCACCACTCTCCGGAACCGGTCCCATCCTCTAAGTGGTTGGAATCGTAGCACTTTATCAGAACTTTGTCACTTGGTGAATTCGTGCCAACACTACTCCCAAAGCTCCATATAAATAGGAGAGCGGGAGGGTGAGTAACGCACGTTGAATTAATGGGGATTCATTTAATAGGAACCTTCCTAATTTCAATGGTGTTGTTACAAAGTTTTTGAGGAGTCAAGACATTTAATGGCTTGAGACGTCGTTGGTCCCATCACTGTCGCTTGTCCATTGGAGGAAAAGAAATGAGGAAAATAAAATAACAAACTTATTTTATTATTCTTTTAAAACGTCCAAAATCTAACTTTTTATCCAGACCTACTGTTGTCAAGGTGAAGCCTCCCTTAAGTGAATCCCAATTCTTTGGATTGAACGGTGCCCTAGTATTTTTAATCTGAGCATCATTTCAAAAGATAGAAAATGTCACCCGCGTGTTTTCTGAACGTACCTAAAAAAAGTTCAGAAATTCATTCCAGGCACACCGGGCCTCAAAATCACGCGCCGTCAATTTTCTAAGACTTTTAATAATTCCATATAATTAAAAAAATTACATGTAAAATCTGGGTCTTTAAATACTCCTATTTTTATTTAAATTGTTTAAATTAAATTAAATTAGGAATTGGTGTAAAAAGGGGTTGAGTAATTCATTATAATTAAATTATAATTAATTGTTTTTTTTGTTTTTTTATAGACACATGTTCAATATGTTGGATGATCTTGGATTATATTTGTCATTCCTTGGAAGAGCTATCAAAATTTTGAAAATAAAGAGTAAAATATTTTAAAATGAGGTGGATGGCCCTTTTACTAGCCCTATGGACTTATGCATGATGTTTTTATGTATTTGTATATGTTATCTCTCTATTAAGGTAATGAAACCTTTAAGTAATTAATTTATTTTATTTAATTTAAAGATTCTAAATTAAATTTAAATGTTAAATTGAATGAGAACATAAAAATAAAAGGCGTAAGGGGCCTAGTCTACTATGGACCTAGTACACCAGCTTAATTTCTCATACGATAATATTCAAGGCTTGACTAATGGTAAGGCCTTGGAGATTAAACCCACTTAAGGGTGGTAATAAAATGATTTTAATTGGATAGGACCTAGAGGGACTTACTTATAAATACTTGGGCACCTCTATAAAGGGTTCTATGATGGATTGAGTAGAGTGGCCCAAGTAGGCCGGGTGAGGATCCTAGAGTCCCTTTAGTGTCTTTTGGTTCATTAAGATGGATTATGTGAGTGGAATATCCTAGTGTAACCTAAGATATTGATATGGTCCATGTTTCATATCTAGTGTGTTTCTTATAATACTTTACCCTTTTCATCAGAGAGGTTGTGCTATGTTATGATCTTATCAAGGAAAGCGACATCCTCCATGATATGGGTTATGACATGAGTTACTAGACTAAGATTAAGGACCCAAGTGGAGTTTCTCCACCCCCTATATTTACCAAGAGAACCCCAAGTAGGGTGCCTCTCCTTTTATGTGGCCTAGGGGACCTTGGTAGGTACCCTGGTGACAAAATGACATTAATCAAGTGTATATGGTCATAGGTAGAGATGGTAACATTTGTCACCCTAGAACCCATATAGAATGTGTAAGACCAATGGGTTGTGGATTATGGTGATGGTTTTAGGCATTTATCCAACCCTATACTTTTATTTATACTTTCTTTTATATATTTCGATTCTTACTGGATGCCCATATTTGCTTCCTGGGATTGAGATTATGAGCATGATATGATGTGATGGAGACAGTGGGGATCCTCAAAGGTGGTTCCTAGGATCTAGATTTTGAGCCTCTTGTGATACAGTTGTGATATGACTTGAACATGGTGATTTAATCATGGATTCTTGGTTTGTATCATATAATCTAGCCATTGATATGTGGGAAGAATTTGTTGGATACCTGGATTCAAACTCAGGTCTATATGGAACACCCTGGATCTTACGGGTCCCTAGGATACCTAGTATGTCTAGGATATAGTAGTTTAGGCTTGGGGTTTATAATCACTATTATTATTATGAGATGACCTAGGTTATCCCTAGGATCAATCTAGTTGGCCCTGTTGATTTTAAATGTTCCTGATGAGGATTCTAAGGATGTCTGGGATCTGGATGGTTGGAATAGTGACATGGTGGAGGACTTAGTTCCATGATTTCCTAGGATGCTTAGGAATCATATTAAATCTAGTTATTATATCATGATTGGTAGAGATTCATAGGATTCCTATGATCTAGATTTTTAGACTTCCATGATGAGTTGTTGGTATTTTCAGCCTGATATTTAGGGATTCATGGGTAGTACCCTAGGATCTAATATTTATATAGTTGGCATGATATCATGACGTGATCAGAGACACATAGAACTAGTTAAAGAAGGTATGGTCGATCGAGGTACTTTACCTACGGATCGATGATGGATTATTATTTTTATTTATTTCTTATAGTTCATTTACTCTTTTTATATGAGAATATCACATGTACATACCACTACATTATCAGTTATTTATGGGACTTATTTGGTGGTCCCCTACTGAGTTATGTACTGAAACCCTACTCGGGCGTCCATAGCACTTCAGTACCCAAGCACCTTTCACTTGGTTATAGGTACAGGTTGAGCAGAGGCCTGGTATTACATGATCAAGCAAAATATCTCAAATAGGACTGGATATTGGATTATGGTATATCTTGGTGTTGTTTTAGAGAATACTTTTTATTTTATTTCTTTTTTTAATTCTGTATATGATTGGTTCAGTGGGTTATCGGGGTTGTATGCATGTAGTTCAGTATTTCATTTTATTATAGTAATTTTTTTATTTCATCTATGTACTTTGATATGCATAATTATTGGTTATTTTTTTTATTACCATTCACTTTGATACATGCGGTATAGTCTCCCCATGGTACCTCCTTAGACCCTTTCTACTAGTTGGAAGCCTCTATCATATAAGTAGGTGCTCTTAAGGTTGTGTGGTGATTTCGATCTAACTATTATTCATAGTTAGTCAAATTGATATTTTAAAAAGTGGTATCAAAGTTATTTTTACTTTATCTTACTATTTGGGGATGATATCCAAGAGATATAGGAATGTGTCGGATCTTATGATGGATATCAGGTTGGTGTGTCATGAACTCCTTCATCAGTATGAATTCTAAGTTTCCAAGATGTTATTGATGTTCTTTGTGTATGACGTTATGGATTTATATATGATTTCACCTTGTGTCATTCACATAGTGTTTGGATTTATGATTATTATTTATATTGTATTTTTATCTCTTATCCTATTGGTGGGAGACCAATTTTGAATTTAACTCTTGGATCATGGTGGAAATAGGTGTCTCATGCATTATTCTCAGCATGTAGCTATTCACATAACATATAGGCTTGTTAGTGGATGATTTATGTCACTAACATGAGGTTCAACTATTTAAAGGGTCATCAACTACCTCTATGGAATTTTCATTTATAAGTTCTTGGTGGAATTCTATGCAGCTAAAATGATAGGCATATACATTCTCTTTTCATAATAGGTCATGTGTATCTATAGAGAGACACTTGATAATGATAATGATGATGATGATGCAGTTCAATGTTCATTAAGGTGCAGTGACCCTAGTATCTCAACATAGTCATTGGTGGTGCTTCAGATAAACCCATTGTGGGTCATTAGTATTTATGTTTGGTTACTTAAAGTGTTAGTAACGACCTATATGGTGTTTTATGATATTTATTTGAATGGAAATATTAACTAATTCTTTGGTTGTGTTTCATTGGATATGGATCATCTAGGATGATGTTGTTGGTTATGCCAGTGATAACTAATGAGATCATGATTCTTTAGGGGGTAGTACTGTTTGTGAATCCCCGGTGAGAATCAGTGTCTTGATAAGAAGATTACTTGGCGTAATGGGCATGATCTATGTGTATATGATACCCTAGAGATAGAATTTGGCATGTTGGATTTTGGGTGGTATTTGAGACAGGAACATGATTGAAACCCACAAATTTATGGTTGTGAGAGTCCTAACATTTGGGATATGTGAGACACCTAGTGTAGAGACCCGAATCTTGACGTACATGGACATTACATTACTTTTTCGGAATACTTAACACATAACAAAAATAGACACACAAGGATTGTAATAGTTTAGTGTCTTTGGAAACTCGGAACGTAATCTTCTAATCGTGGTGAAAGATCTTCAACATCTCCCATAAAGATCTTCCCCTTTGGGTTTTCTTACCTAAAAACGTTCTTTAAATCCTGGGGAAAATAAAACATATAAAGTGTGAGCTCAAATTCTCATTAAGGGTAAGCATGGATAAAATAAATCAAAGCATATACATTTGAACTTAAAAACATGAACATAATGTTTAAACATCAAAATCTTGAGAAAAGACATAAAACATGGAAATACATAAGGCATAGATCATAAAGAAACATTAATCATGATAAAATAGCATAGGAATAAAACATGTGATTGTGGAAACCATTAATCACATGATATGATTTCTATAGTATCCAAGGCATTGCTTCCAAGACCATCTTAGTGGACAAAGTCCCTTTCTGAATCGAGTTCACTCCTCGTTTCAGTCCTGTATTACGAAACCGGATTTACTTACCATTCCAACCATGTCTAACTAATGAGATATAAATCTTTACCCAATTCATTGGAGGGAGATATAGGTCCCTCCCATCTCATAATGAAATCATTCTTACGTGTTCCACAACATAAACATAAATCATTCATTATAACCCAAAGAATAAAATGGGTTTCATAAACATCATCCCATCATAACATAATACATATAAAACAAATGGATATAATTTCATCATAAGAGAAGTAAAACCATGTAAATCATAGATACATTATACTTAAAACATACACATATGAAATAATGTCATCTTAGATGGAAAATGGTTTTGATAAAACACTTGAAATGAATTCTTGAGGAAAATATCCTTTCTTCTTCAAAATCATTTTCTTTTCACAAAATTCCATGAAATTTTAAAAGAAAAGTATTTTGTTGAAAATAGTCATAAAATCTTGTAGATTAATCTTCCTGAAAATGAGGTGTTATGAAACCGTAAAAATCCATTCACACCGTATAAGTTAAAAATAACATTCTTCTTGTACTTTTTTCGGAGAAGTCAAAAAGTACCTTGTATGGAAAATAAAAAAAGATTCCTTACATACCATGTAGTAAAAGTCAAAAATGGGTAAAAATGAATTTAAACATACATGAAAATATTTTTATAAAACTTGTACATGGATGAAAAATATAACCCCAGTAAATACTTACGTATAAGAAATCTTGGATAAAAATGAGATTTGAAAAATTATCCCTTACCTTATGTCTGATATGCTTCGTATGTATCCAAACCTCCTGTATAATGATTTAAATAATGTCATTGACTTATTACAGAATCATATTCATTTTTATTATATAATATATGGTTCACTTATGTATTTATATTACACGTTCATTTGTTAATTCTATGTTAAAGTAGTGTTTTGGGTAAAATTGTTTCATTTATCGTATGTGCTTGGACTTGTTGTTCTTGATGTTATTATTACTTATATCCTGATTTACTTACTTCCAGAATGTAAAACATGATTTATATATCATATATATTCAGTATATATATATATATATATAATATAGATAAATGAAATAAAACACACCGTTCATGGAGACGGTAGGTCGTACGTACGCATGAACACTGTTTTCCTTTCTTTATTGACTTGAATGGAAGTAAGTAGATGACAAATATATATATATATATATATATCCATTAGATTGATTATGTTATATATTTCATTATTATTAATTATATATACTTTATAATCATTCTTGAATGGTTAATCATGGAAAATGAATCTCATCGCGTTCGTGGTGATGGTAGTCCGTTCGTACGCACGAGCGATGATATCATTCCCATGATCACAGAATTGTATTGAAGTGTATGTATAATATTACAGAATCAATATCACTTTAAAATAATCATATATAGTTATTCTTTACACCATTATACCCATCCAAGTAAGGTTGTGGTGGAAAATAGATTACACCCCAGCGTGGAGACGGTATTCCGTACGTACGCACGCACGATGATTTCGTTTTTTGTAGGATGGATAGATGGTGAAATAGGGTTGTTTAATACTTATAATAACATATCAGTATATGAGTGATACTGATTTTATTACTTCATAATGAAACAACTAAAGAAGAAGAAGTGGAAGAAGAAATAAAGTTGAAAGAATCGGTAACAGACATTACCTCTTCTTTGAAGCGCCTCTTTGAGACCTCCTCTTAAGGAACTAAAATTGGTCTTTGAAGAAGACCAAGACCTCTAGGATGTTTCTAGGTAAGTGGAGAAAATAATTTGTCAGGTGTTGGCCGAGATTGAAGGCTCAAAGTGGTGTGAGGAAGAGAGGGAGGAGGTACCCTTTTATAAGGGAGGAGAGGGGCACCTTTGGAAAAACTAAAAATATTATTTTATTATAAAGTCATATTCGGTTTTTAATAGCTCTAAATTGATTTATTTCTAAGCTAAGGTGGGTATGGGTCGAAATAATCTCATCCAATATAATTTAGACAAGTTTAGGTTTCTATTTTAACCTTATCATTTAGATTTAAGTTTAAGTTAAATAATTTTACTTTTACCGTGTCTTCTTGTTTTCTTACACTATAAGGTTAATAAACTTAATATAACAAGCCAAACGAACCCCAATTTGTTTATTATTAATATATATAACCTTATATAAGTCATATTTCTGAACCTTAGATTTTTAGCAATAAAATAACAATTAATAATATAATATTTATTTTAAAAACTATTTTATGTCAATTTTGACACTATTTCGTAATTGATTTTTGTGAAACTCATAACAGAATTATTAGTTAGAAAAAAGTTAATTAAATGAATACTAACATGTCATATTTACCTATAAAATTATTTTAATTCATAAAAAGTCTCAAATTACATTTATTTGGGTATTTATAACATCAATTATATTAATATTTCATTAATAATATAATTACTGCATCATCATTGTGTCATAAATAAATAAAATTATTTAATGTCTAAAAATTATAAATAAAATACCATTATGTAGGAAATATTTTTATATTTCTAATGAATATTTATAGTCTAATTTATCTTATATATAACCCTATATTAAAAATTATTTAGTTATTAAACTTTGATTTTAACTATTTTAACCCTTCTTTAAATAAATTAATAATAAATGTCCTAATCTAATCCAAGTGGACCTAAATGGTCATATTTTATTACTAAGGTTGTTTTTGGTCGAATTAAACTTATCCAATAGAGTTAGGACATGTTTTAGGGTAATAATAATATCATTTTAACCCTTAATTACCCTATTTACTTTTAACCATGGTAAATAAAAGTAAAAAGTTACTATTCACCAAAAATTATTTTCATCTCATTGAACCACATTTTAGTCCTTGATATTAACTATGTCTCTCGGATTTTTGAAATTCCACTCACAAAAGTGGTAAAATTAAATTTTATGTGAATTTCCAAATTCTCCTAGGAGGTGGGTAAAAGACGGTGAAAAGTTCAATAAAATTTTTATATATCTAAAATTATTATAAAATGACTCCAATGAATTAAATTGAACTTATATAGGTATTATGTATCAATTTTGACCTAAAATAAATTTAAATAAAATAAATTATTTAAATAAAAAATTGGTTTTTAAATAGTAACCCAGTGTTTTCACTATTCATCAAAAATTGAAAGTTTTTAGAAAAATACCAAAAATTCACCATAGGATAATTTCGATATTCCGAATCCAAAAATGAAGTCTATTTAGAAATATAAAATTTTAAAAATTTTAAAAAGTGGGTGTTACTATTCATAACGGTTAGTTTATATAACATATCGTTGTTTAGTGAAACTCGGTATTGCGTATAACACACGCTATCGTGGAAGGTCGCGATTGCGTGTAATGCAAGCCAAGTCAGGGATGCATGTAGTGCAAGATACTTTTGGTGTAGAGTACAACACAAGACATCAATAAAATTAAAAAGAATATTTTTCATAAAATCTCAGGGTGTTACACCTAGTGACCCTTAGCTCTGACTCAAACCTTAGTGAGTCAGAGACTTGTACAACCAAGGGTAACCCATAAGATGGGTTAGCCTAAAAAATTTTGATTTCCTTTTGGTGGAAATTCATTGGTAAATTCCTTGAGTTGATATCAATTCATGTAAGGTTCCATCAGTTATAAGGAGTAGGAATGTTAGATGCCTTGCGGTTTTATTGAAAAAAGAACCTTGAGTGCTAGTGATTTTGAATGTAAGGAACTTTGAGTTTCATGGTATCGAAGATAGCTTTAAAGGGAAGGATTGTTCGGTTTATTGAATGACTTTGGATGAGTTTATTATCACATTGAGAGTGTGGGTGGACTCTTGTGACTTGTAATGATGTCTAATGGAGAATAATACTGTGGGTTGTTTGATGAGAGGGCATTCTATGGAGAATGGTCAGTGACTTTGGTGCATCATCCTAGTCTTGAATATGTGTAATTAATAGGACCATGAGTTAGATTTTAATGATTGGATGGTATGGAACTATATTCCATTTTAGTCAAGGAGTTTTAGGTGACACACGACGTTCAAACATAAAACCTATTAAATTTTGAATCGTTGATGGTCATGAGTAGGCCAAAGACCGATGGGGTTTAATGAGTTTATTGTGGGACTAGTATCATAGGGACTTTATGAGCATGGATTGGAAGCATAGGAACATGTATGGTTATAGATGTCCCTGATGAGGTTGTTCTCTTGGACCATTATATGTAAATCCATATGGTGGTGAGTGCACTAGTGTACGGTTCAGGGTAGTGACCCTCATTATGATTGGGGATTCAGTGGGTATCGAATGACGAAATTCTCATGAGTTGGGAAATTGATTATATGGACCAGAGACTAGGATGATCCTATGATGTGGGTTAGGATATCATTTGTGGTGGTATCACCCTTTCAGGAGAGGGATCATTGATGCATGATATCAATCATTGGACTGATGTTATGGCATTTTGATTTTGGTGGGTGAATCAATTTGATTTTATCTAGATTCCTCGGTGATTGTTAGGTATAAATTTGGATATAGTATCAGGTGACTTCTGAGCATTATCTTTGGTATTGAGATTAATTGATATGGTCATGATGTATTGTATTGAAGGTACATTGGTTCTCAATGTATGGAAGAGTACGATAACTCATTTTCATCGATTGAGGTTTTGATTGTGGGATTTTATCAAGAGTTGTGATTAGAATTAAATGATCATGTTTAGATTATTATAATATTCCTATGAGAATTAAGGAATCATTATTAAGAGAATTTTATGGCTCATCAAAACCTTATTTCAATCATTTTTATCCATGTTATCTAGAGGAGGTTCAACCAATGGTTTTATGTGTAATTGGATGCGGTGAGATGGAAACTGCATCAGGTGCATAGTTTTAGATACAAAAAGTTTGTTTTGTGGTTTGGATGCAAATTTTTGTGAAAAGGTCGTCTTGTTGGAATGATGCTTGAATGATAGAGTTTCTTCTATTTGAGTTATAATTTGAGAAAAAGGAGAATCACCGATTTTTGAATAGTGTTTTTGTGTATGTTCAGTTGTGGTATGATGGAAACCACATGGGGTGCATCGTTAGAATAGTGTATTTCTGTTTATATATGAAATTTTGATGGTGGAAGTGTCGTTGACCAAAATTATCCACTTAGAGCTAAGTAATATGGGGGGATCACCACAGGATGGATGGTCAATTAGATGATGACACATGAGTGTCTCGAGATAGATGATTTTAGGTAAGAATCATATTAATGATTTGATAATGAATACCAATGTTATCTATGTTTTGGTGGATTAAGTAAATTATGTTAGAGCTTCACTGTAGAGGCATGTTGGGAATTAAAGAATGAAACACGACCATTTAAATGGGAATTGATGACCCTATTAGGTCAGAATTGATGATAGAATTCTTTATGGTAATTCTTAGGGATGAGAAGTTATTTGGTGGGGAGATTCTAATGCCCCTTGTGTATGGATGAGTTTTGAAATTCAGAGGGATTCTAAATTTTGAATTGGTGGTCTGGGAGAATTTTAAACTAGGATTCAAAATTTAATTCTAGAAGTTGGAGTGCCCAAAAAGATGTATTTTGGATGGGGAATGAGGTCCAATTAGTGATATGAAGGCTCAAGGGTGCGTCATACTTATCATAAAGTGTCTGGGCTATAGGGTGGTTGTGGTCTGTAGCCACAAGCTTGTTGGTGAGCTATCCAGGGGCCTGTCTTTCTACCTAGGATCACCACCTAGCATGGGGGTATTTTGGGTAAAAAACCCCATACCCCCCTCCCCAGTTTAAGAGAGGGGAATCCCTTCCTCTCACCCTATTTTGGTGTGTACGAGTTGGATATTCCCTCCCTTTTACTCATTCCTTCTCCCTTGATCCAAGTTGGATTTCATGGTGTTTTCATAGTGATTTGAGGTAATCCTCTCCCTTTAGTTATCTCTTCTTATCACTTACTCCTATCATTTTGATTTATGCTTTCTCTAGTTAGGGATTCAGTGTTGATTCCACTGAAGAATTATGGAATCAGCTGAGTATCATGGGGATTTCACTTGACTTCCATAGGAGACATCCCAAGATGACAACTGTAAACTATTGCATGTTGTTTCTCTGAGGTGTGTCATAGTGGTGAATTCTCTTAGGTTTTTCTATAAAAATAAAATTAAATACTTAGGGAATCAATGAAAAATGATAGGTATTTCCCCAGGGGATGGTATTAGGGGTTTGTTGCAGACCACTTGTGGTTTTTTAGTCGTGGTTCTGACATGGAAAGGCTTTCTAGTGAGTTAATGGGCATTATGCCTATTTTGAGTTAAATTGTTTATAATAAATTTAATTTTAATTATTGTAAAATTGGGATAAGCAATTAATTACAATTTAATTACAATTAATTATTTTTTTATTATGGTTGGAGATAGATGTTCAAGATGTTGGACGATCTTGGTCAGGATTTTGCAGAGCTTTTGGAATTTGGAAAATAAAGTGGAAAAGCTTTTAAAATGAGGTAGGTGATACTAGTATTAGCCCTATGACCTTATTCATGATTTTTTTCTGTATTTTTATGTGTGGTCCCACTACTAAGGCAAAAAACCATTAAATTAATTTAATTCTTTGATTTGATTTAAATTGTTTAAATTAAATTAAATTGTTAAACGGTGTGATCACCTATGAATAAAAGGATAAAGTGGCCTAGGAAACTATTGAACTAGTGCCTTATATTGACGCCGTGATTATTGATGGATGAGGTATAGACTAAAGCTAAGACCTTGGTTCTTGAACCCCCTAAAAGGTGTTAATCAAATGACTCGAACTGGATAGCAAATATAGGTCATTTCTTATAAATCCTTAGATAACTCCAAGAAGTGGGTGTGTGGTGACTTGAGCATAGTGGCCCAAGTAGGCCATATGAGGATCCTAGTGTTCTCTATAGTGTCATTTGAATCATTGAGATGGATTGGGTAAGTGGATTATTCTATTATGGCCAAAGATATTGAGATGGGACATGTGACATATCTAGTGGGTTGCCTATAAGAGTTTCCCCTTTTCTATAGGGAGGTTATTCTATGTTATGTCATTGCCAAGGAACATGACATACTCTGTGAGATAGGTTATGGCCCGAGTGACTAGATTGAGACTAAGGAACCAAGTGGGGTTTCTATGCCCTTGTGTTTACCAAGAGGACGCCAAGAAGGGTTCCTATCCTTTGAAATGACCTAGGACACCATAGTAGGTACCCCGGTGACATACCAACCTTGAGCGGGTGCATATGGTCCAGGGTAGAGATGGTAATGGGTATCACCCTTGAACCTGTACTGAATGTGTAAGCCCAATGGGTTTTAGATGATGGTGATGGGTTTAGGTGTCCATACAAACTTAGACTTTTATTTATACTTTCTTTTATTTATTTTTATTCCTAGTGGATTTACAAACATGCTTCTTGGGATCCATCTTATGAGCCTGATACGACATGATGGTTACATTAGGGATTCCCAAAGGTGATTCCTGGTATCTGGATTTTGAGCCTCTTGTGATATGATTATGATACAAATTGGATGTTATTTCATTATCATGGATTCCAAGTGCATATCCTAGGATTCTGCTATTAAACCGCATAAATAATACCTGGGGAATCAATATTTGACCTTAGATGTGTATGGGATGGCCTAGATTCCACTGGTCCTTAGGATTCCTAGCATTTATAGGATATAGTCATTCAAGATTGGGTTTTTTTGATCAATATTATTTTTATGAGATGACTAGGTTATCCTTAGGATCTGGCTAGTTGAGCCTGTTGATTTTATGTGTCTCTGATGAGGATATCCATGAAATTTGGGATATTTTTGGTTGTCCTGGTGACATGGAGGAGGAATTTGTTCTATGACTACCTGGGAGTCCTGGGTATTAGCTCTAAGCTAGTTATTATATTTTTGTTTGCTGAGATGCCCATGACTCTTGGGATCTGGCTATTGAGTTTTTCATGATGAGTTGTTGGTCATTTTATCTTGTGATTTAGGGATTCATGGGTTATACCATAGCATCTAGTATTTATATGGTCGTCATGATATTGTGATGTGATCAGAGACACCCCCACACTTGTTGAAGAAGGTATGGTCGATCAGGGTCCTAAACCTGAGTATCAATGATGGTTTATTTATTAATTTATTTCCCATAGTTCATTTATTGTATTTAGATGATCATGTCACATGATCGTATCACTATATTTCTAGTTATGTACGAGACCACATTGGTGTATCCCTAATAAGTTATGTACTCACACCCTACTCGGGCATCCATGTAATTTGGATACCTGAGCATCTTTCACTTGGTTCTAGGTATAGTTCTTCCAGAGGCCCAGTATTACATGATCAAGTAGGATAGCTTGGATGGGATTGGATATTTTAGTGTGGTATGGCTCAGTGACGTAGTAGAGAACAATTTTTATTTTATTCCATTTTTTATTATGTATATAATCATTCCAATGGGAAATCATTTTTTATATACTTGTAAATATGCATTTCATTTTATTATAGCATATTCTATTTATTTATTCCTACTGTTTACTCTTATATGCATGATGATTGGTTATTTTATTATTACTGTGCACTCTTATATTGGGGGTATAGTCTCCCAATGGTACCTCCTTAAACCCTTGATACTAATCGGTAGCCTCTATTGTACGGGGAGGCATGCCTAAAGTCAAGTGGAGGTCCAGTCCGGCTACTGTTTGGAGTGATCCAGTCTGAGGTATTATAGTATGGGGCATTATATCAATGACCTCCACTAGATTTACATAGGTATTTTGAATTAGGGATTTAAATATTGTTCATTCCTTATGGTATATCCAAACAAATACATATGATATGCTTCAACTTCTAACTCCTCATACCATATGACATGTACATATCATACACTATGATATAGTAGATTTAGGACTAGAGATATGTCTGGTTTGAAATTATACATAAAATATGGTTTCTTATTGTTTGAAATTGGTATAACTATGAATAATAATTTTTTTTATTTAAATTTTTTTGTAATTTAATGAAGTATTTTTATTATTTGAAGATGCATTCAGTTTCTAAAGAAAGTGATGAATAATATGAGCTATTTTTATTTTTTCTACTATTTTTTGTTGTGTTATTTAATACATTAGAAACATATATAGGCCCTTATCAATATTAAAATTTATAACTAATAAATTATGCCCCCTTATCAAAAAAATATTTATTGATAAAAGGTGTCTACTTTTATCAGTACTAAAAATATAACTATTTTTTAGTGTTTTTTAATGATGATAAAGCATGTCACTTTACTTGTGATTGTTTAGTATTGATATAAATTTTATTACACTATAAATCTTTTTTCAATAATATATTTTGGAATTATATTTGAAACATTAAAGTTCAATAATATAAACCAAAATATTTTTAATAGAATAAATAATAGAATTTAAAAAAAACAATGTTGTTTTTTAAACATTAAGGATATGTATAAGAAAAATACTTGTGAAAAATGGAATATTATTTGAAACATTAGGTCTTAAGTAACCTTGATATTTATGTTACATGTATGTTTCACTTGGTTGGTACTTATTATTAATGTTGTCATTTTATATTCAACTTTATGCTATACCTAGAGAGTAAATAAAAAAGGACAAGAGTAATAATGAAACAGATCATCCATGTTGATTTTTAATGTTCTTCATTGAGGATTTTTTTCATGGTTGAATTGAAACTATTTTAATAAAATTGATTGTTTATAATATGGGTTACATGAAATTTATTATCTTTTTAATGTGTTATTATTGGTTGTATATGTGTGATTAAATTATGTTTTATTTGCAATAAAAAATTAAAGAGGCATGGGATTTGAATCCCTCACAGACATTATCATTATCCCATGGTGGTGTTATTGCCCAATTTTTGGGTAAGGATCATGTCACTCATGTACAAGTTTTGGGTAATGTACCCTCCCCCTCATGACACTTTGGGAGGATCTCATCTTCATTTATTGTGATGCCTCATCCTATAGGTCTGATCGATTTTAATAATCTTAAGAAACTAGAATCACTAAAGAAAATTATAAAGCTCAAGAATAGAATATATGAGAAAGAGTCATGATGGATAGATCGGGATGAGAATTCTGTAATAATGGGAAGTGAAATGGAAACATTATTTTCAGGAATGACTAGGATCATTCCTACATACATTTAATTCTTGATACGAGTGGTACTGAATCTATTACATTTATCTTAATATGTTTATATTTTTATGATAATTGTTTTATATATATTTTGTATGCATAACATGTAATTAAAAAAATTATATTGAAATTTCCATTTAACATAGGTATCAGATGCACCATAGGTTGTTAGTTGATAGGAACATCAGGAGTGTGGATCATCTAAGGGAATCCATTCTAACTTTGAGGGGTAGAGTTGAATTGGATCCCCCTGTTGATATATTGTATATTTGTTAACATAAATTATATTTGTTTCCATTATATTATCTATCTAAAAAAACATTTTTTTGTATTTAAAATATTGTATGGTGTGGTATTTACACTTATTGTAACTTTTTTTGGCCATTGAAATTATTGAGTTCTTTTTATTGAGTATATATATCTTTATTTTAAATTGATGGTATTGGCATATTCAGATGCCCTATGTTTATTGTTAATTTTTTTTGGTGTTTCATGGTAGTTTAAACCATCTCAAAATTCAAAAACCCATCACTAATTATTTATCATTCATTTTAACCATTGTTACCTTCTACTAAACTACTACTAAGTAATATATTTCACTACTAAACATCCAATGTTTAATTTACATTGGTTTTAAGTGTTGTATTTAGTGTCCTAAAACCAAATGCATGTGTAATTTTTGATTACATATATATTCAAGTTATGAATATTAATAAATTTTTATCATATCATGATCGTTCTTCTATGCGACATTGAATGTGATAATGTTTTTAGAGAACTTGTCGCATTAAAAGGACATAGTGGTTTCCCATTATGATATGATCCTTGAGGTTTACTAATAATATTCTTAAATATATGTTCTATAGTTGAATAATATCATGTTATGAGACACATGATACAAGATATTAGGTGCTATAGGCTCATAAGACATTGAGACGCATTATCATGATGTTTACCCTTGGTGATCTCAAAGAGAGGAGTTTATGAGAATTGACCCACTTTTAGGAATTCCACATCTTGTGTGTCATTGGATATTCCTATCTAGGAGTGTGTGTAATGATCCTAAGACTCGATATTATTATTAATTCATGTAATGATTCTTGTACTTTGATGTATTAATGAAAATCATGATGTTATATGTTCATTGGGAAGTATGATGTTTTGGGTGTGTTATGAGTGATATGGAATTAATGGATAATTAAATAAAGGATTTTTTCCATTCCCATATTAGGGAAAGTTAATATCTCAGGCCCTTTTATGTAAATTAAACTTTATTACTAAGTTTATGGTCATGGAATTATTTCAGCGTTTTCATTTCAAAAAATTCAAAGAAATACATATCAATAACATAGGTTTATTGCTTGGGTATGTGACTTTCTTGATTAGCGATATTGAGAAAAAGGGACTATATTACATGATGATTTCTCATAGAAAGGTTGTTGTTGTTGTGACATTAATTTCTTTCTCTATATAATCATATATGTGCTACTATATTCTAATTTAATCAATTTAAGGGTAATACTACTAGGAAAGGGGCCTAGTGGGTCATACACTAAGTGTATTCAAAACCTCAATAAAGTTCTATATGAATTAATATTAGAATAGAATATCATTTTAAATTTAGTAAAATAATATTTATAATGATTACATCATTTATTTATTGATGAATAATGTAGTGATATTTATTTATTAAATAAATAGTCATTAATCAAAGTCTGGTAAATATTGAGGAGGACCAATGATCTAAGTTAGGGTCCTACTAGGAAATGATATATTAAATAAAATTTGAATAAAAATTAATTTATTTATTAAAGAAAATGATGTTTTTTATTCACATGTGTTATGAATTTAAACTAAATAATAATAATAATAATATAATTATTTATACATGGGTTTAGTTATGGATTAAAATAATAATCAGGTGCCTATGTGAAATTATTCTTTTAGCCTAACTCTATAAATACTCATTTATATCATTTTTCTAATATTATATGTGAGTGGTATCCATTATGCATAGAAAATATCTAGAGAATTATATCTCTCCTTAGAGAATAATTTTCCAAGAACACTCTCAAGATCCGAGAGTGATCCTCCTCCACCATCTCTTAATTCATAAGAGAACTTGAAGAATCATTCAAATGATGAAGGGATTATTACTGTGATATTCGTTAGGTGATGCAAGTGATTTGGATTGGTTGTGATAACACTTAATGATTCAATGGTGATGTCTTGAGGTTTAGGAGATCATGTGAATAATCACGGGAGGATTTATATGTTAGACTCTTATTACAATAACGGTGCACCAAGAAAAATATTTATTGATTCAACAATGAATAAAGAATTAAAATTATATTTTACTCTCAAAATACTATAAATTAATTATATATAATATGTAATAATATACCATCTATGGAAGTTATTGTGTTCATTTGTCAAGATCGGAGGATTAATACGACGGAACCAATGAAAAATCCTTTTGGTAATGGGTCTGACCACTTCCATTAGACACCTTATAACCTTCAGTAAGTAATGTTAATTTAAGGAAACATATATAATTGACATAACCACAATGAAATATTTTCATGGAAGTTATAACTATCACTAAATATTATCATGATACTAGATTTAAAATCACCATGTTCATTATCATGGTGGTTTTGAAATTGTAGAAAATTATGAATTTGTAATTGTTCCACAAGACCTACATTAATTAATAGTTGACTCATTAAAACCTGGAGGTTTAAAAAATCATGAATCAAGTGATGGTAGTTTAAACCAATATGTAATTAAAATATTGGTACTAGAGGTCATTTCCCATGTAGTTTGTATACAAATTTTTATAATACATAATAACGATGTCTATTGTATTCAAGTATAGTGTGTAAAACACATCTTTATGAAGTTTAGTATTCCTCCCATGACTCTTATGGATTAATTAAATATATAAATTACGAATAGAGTATGCATAAATTTCATACTATATGCATATAGTATCCATTAATTGCATATTCTATGCATACATTTTGCATAAAAATTCCATACACTATTTGAAATTACATACACCCACATGAAAACACGATGCATATATTGTTTGAATTTACATACACCTATATACATTTATACACATTATATAAAAACAAATCTATTCATACACTTGTAAGCATGAAATATTCATACAATCACAATGTTTAAAAAACATTAATATATAGACACCTATATGTGTATATTATGCATACATCATGTATTCAACATGCATATATTATTTGAAATTACATTCACATTCTATAAAAAACTTATAGAGTTGTTATTATTGAATAGATTCATCTATAAAGTACCATTTACTTAGTTTCTAAATTTTTGACAAACCTGTATTTACCATATCTATAATATCATTTTTACAGTTTCTTATATCAAACATTCTATAATTAACATATAAAATTAATCAAATAAAATACCTTTAAATGTATGTGTAGGAACTCTTTATTACATCATTTCACAAACATTTTATTCTTTCCTGTACTGACTCTCATATATTGATTGATTAATATATTATTTTTATATATATTTACAAAAATTATTTTAATGAATAAAGTTTTCCAAAAATAGATGAAGGCGTAACTGATTTCAACCACATAGCTTCAATATTCGAGGAGATTTCAAAACAGATGAATTTATAAAAATGTAAGAAGAAGAAAAATATTGAAATTAATAACTAAGTTTTATTTGAAATCTTTATTTGTTTCCCTAAGTTTTAATTTCCCACTTATTATAAAACCCCTTTACATATAACACTAACTCAATGTTATTTTTTATATTTTCTTTATTCATTATTCATTCTAAAAAAAATTCTCTTTATATATTTCATCTATCTAATTTTTTTGTAAAAAAAGTATTTTTATTTGTTTCAAAACATACTACATCTCAGGAAAATGCATAGGAGGGATACTATTTTTTTAAAGAAATAAATAGGTGGGTATTTGGAATTTTAAAAAAATCACCTAAATTTCAAAAAAATTACTTTAATTTTTTGGAATCCCACAAACTCAAACAATAAACCAACCCTATAACATCTTACACCAATTAATTTTTTTGAGAATATATTGAGTGACACTAACCTTAGGAGACATTCATAGGACACCAAAGGCTGGAAATAACTTCTAAGGGATTAAGAGAATAATGGGAGACAATTTTGCCCTTATAAATAGAATAACCTACAAAGAAAAAATATAAAAAACCAAGAAAATATATGTGATGCATGAATATAGAAAATACAACTAAAAGGTGAAACCAAAAGAACAGTAATATCAAAGTGACAACATAAACAAGAAACAAC
This sequence comes from Viscum album, assembly GCA_963277665.1. Lineage (NCBI taxonomy): Eukaryota > Viridiplantae > Streptophyta > Magnoliopsida > Santalales > Viscaceae > Viscum > Viscum album. Next base: position 1,020,334,427 of record OY728134.1, on the reverse strand, counting down.
AACCAAAAAGACCCAAAGTCGACATAACACTATGACATAAAAGTGGAATCATCACAAGCATCACCCAAACTAAATCCATTCTCTAACTCTATATTCCTTGACCAAAGTATCAGGATGAATTTCTAGAGATATAAGATACCATTCTCTTTCTTATGACCTAGTATATAATATCTGCAAATTCACTAAAGTTCCTAAGAATGGAGTGAGTATAACACTCAATAGGTAATCCCTAAGACTTCCCAACACACACCACTAGGACAAGAATAGGTAAGCACATTTTATATAAATCAATTGAAAAGCATTTAAATAGTTTATAAAAAACCATAAATGATATCTATGTAATAAATCAATAAAAAACTTATTATCAATATTTATCATTTGGAATAATCATCCCATGTTCACACAAACACACATACTTACAAACACAAGCTTGGTGTTCCACTTGATGGTGGTACTTCTTGACCATACTCTATCCCACATTGATTATGGTACTTCACTACCATGATATGTCCCAAAGAACTCACAATAACCCAATTATGCAAGAATCATACCAATTAAATCCACATAAATCATTTCTTTCCATTAAAACTTTTCATTAAACATTTTTATTGAAATAAAACAACACCATAATTTTCAAACCAACATTTTAAAATTACAATAAAAGAGGTTTTCCAAAATCCATCCAATTTTCCATATTTATAGAGACATAAACTAAAATGGTTTTATTCTAGAAATAAGCTAATGTTTCCATTTAAAACCCAATAAAAACATTTAAATAAAATCAAGCCTTCAAATTCTGGAACAATTGTAGCTGAGAGATAATCCAATTACCTCAAAATGGTTAAAGAAATAAAGGAACAACACTCGATAATTCTATATCAAGTCACACAAAACCTACCCTTCAATGGATCCAACAATATCCCATCAAGATAAAATCATGGATTATAGATTTATCCATGATATATTAGATTTAATGATTTGGGTGAGAGAAGATGAGGAGATCTAAGGAGAAATAGAAGAAATAGAGACTTATCATTGATTCTAGTGATCCAACACACTTTGATTCACCAAAAGATTCTTTTGGATCAATGGGGAATGATAAGCATTCTTATAGCATAAGATGAGTTCAAGAGACTAATATAATAGGAGAATAATGAGACTTTTGGGGCCTTAATATGACTTAAAGTCTAATTTTTAGAGAACTTAATGCACGTCGCACTATTAGGTTGCACAGTTTGTCAAGCCATGCACCAATAGTGATCATACTACTAGAAAAAATCTAGAGAGTTGCATGGTTGTTTCTCCTGTTTTGGACAAAACATATACCAACCATGAACCACTACTATCCGAACAATTAAATTCATGCATAGACTTCTGGGAATCTATACGACTTGGTCAAATCATGCACCCTTCCCCAATTTCTTTGCATGATTTCGCTTGGGAATTTTCACATTTTAGCCAAACCATGCACCCTACCCCAATTCATTTTCATTGTTTTACCTAGGTATCCACATAGTTTGGCCAAATTATGCGCCAAAAGTGCACCTTCCAAGCGACCGCCTTTATGTCACCTTGCATAGTTTCCTAAAGATGGTGCATGGTTTCTAATAACCATGTTAAAACCATAAACTCTTTAAAAAATTTCCAAAAACACACCAAAACTATCCAAAAACTCCAAAAACTATACCCAATAATTAAATTACTTCAAAATAAATAAAGGGTAAATGCCTGAAACTAGGGGTGTTACATTATCACTACCATTGGTCTTTTCTTACTTTAAAAGTGGGATTTTTTTGGTGATTTGTAAATGTTTTGTCCATTACTCCATCATTTTCTTCTCACGTTCTCATTTATCTTCCTAGACTTGACCATACTTCCATAAGAAAAATATTGATCCAATGCTTTTCCTATGTTGGATATTTTTTTCTTATCCATGATATATCTAAGAACATGAATCAATGCAGCATTAGGCATAAGGTAAACATATTCACATCAAATCACATAGTCAATATTAGGTTGATACTTTTTCAATTGATATATATCGAACACACTATTCTCATAAATGGATCTTGGCAGTAAAGACAACCGATAAGCCATGTAACCAACTCATTCTAGTATCTCAAAAGGGAAAATGTGTCGAGGGGACAATTTTCTTTTATTACCAAAATTAAAATGTTTTGTCCTTAGATAAATTATCAATAAAACATAATCACCCACCACAAATGACAATTATAGACGACGGTGATCCCCATAATATTTATGACAACTCTAATCCAACACCATCTTCTTTATGATCATCTGAGTCTTTTCTATTGTTTCATGCATAAATCTAGGTATAATAAGTGAAGTATCACCCATTTTAACCTAACAAATTGGATAATGATAAGGAAAACCATATAAGTCTTTTAAAGAAGCCATATGTATTGAGTCTTAAAAACTTCTATTGTTTGGGAATTCCGCTAACGCTATATAATCCTTATATGAGCCTCCAAAATCATAGCATATCTTATAACATTTGGATATTACATTCATACTTGACATACATTTGAGGATGATAAGTTGAGATCATGGTAAATTGGGTTCCCATGGCTTGCTGTAAAGACTTCTAAATACGAGATGTAAACTTGGGGTCTCGATCAGAAACTATCAAAAGCAGTATGCCATGGAATTTTACAACTTCCCAAATGTAGGTTTTAGATAAGTATTCAACTGTATTATATTCATGAATAGGGATTAAGTGATCTGTCTTCATAAGTCGATCCAAAATCACCAATATGGAATAGTGTTTCTAAACCATTCTTAGTAGACCTATGAAAAAATATATAGATATCTACTCTCATTTCCACATTGGTATTGATAAATATTGAAACATATTTGATAGTACTTGATTCTTTTACTTGACATATTGACGGGTGATGTAACACCCCGACCCTAGTTACCTAGAGTCGGTGCATTATTACATAACATTGTCATGATCACGAGAAAGATCAAGTCTCGAAAGACCGATTAGTTTAGTAGCTTTGGAATAACTAGATACATCCATAAATTTTTACATTACATCATAAAAAAAACATCTTGTCTTCATATCCCCTCATACTATCCCTGCAGGTCATTCATAAATTACTTCTTCATAATCCTGGGAAAAATAAAACATTGAAATGGGTGACCTCAGATGCTCAGTAAGGATAACATTATAGCAGAAGCTTTCATAAATAAGCATAAACACTTAAGGCAATTTATAACTAAAACAAAAGCCTTTTAAACTTGAACTTAAACATAAAATGGCAAAGGTAAAATGAAATAATGCCATTTACTTACTCACATGGATATTCTACTAGTCGAATGATCACATGCAATATCAATATCCACTTTCATAATGTTGGAATTCATAATGCCAGACTATCATAACCACATAGCCAAGGCCTCGTGCCAAGACTACAAATAAGATTTTGTCAAGGCCTTGTGCCAAGACACTAGTTTGTCTCATGAGACCTACCGATGCATCGAGGAGATATAGAGGGCTCCAACCATCACTTATTAAGTCCAATGCATTCCTCATATGAACATGTTTAAACATAACATAAACATTCGTATTAAAACTAGCATACAAAATGTCAATACTTTTACCACAAACCATGAATGGTATAAAAACAGCGCATCCACAGTCAAACATGACTCATTCGATACAATATGGAAGATTGTATTGTATCACATTAACCTCAATCAAGAATAATGAATGATGTTGACATAAATGAAAATAATCATCAAAACTATTTGAGAGAATTATCCCCCTTTTCTTGAAAACATTTAAAAGTCACATTATTTGTCAAGAAGCCATTTAAAAGTAGATTTTTGAATCAAAGTGTCCCATACCACTTTGAAACATTTTAAAAGGAGTTTTAATTTCTAAAACTTTAATGTCCATATAAATAAATCCTTAAAACCATTTTTAAAACATGGACATTAATGAGCAAGATTTAGAAGAATAAGTCTTTAAAACATTTAAAAATGATATTTTAGTTATAGATTCTAACCAAAAGAGACACTTGAATACAAATAATTGAGGTAATCAAAACTTTGTAATATCATGAGGATAAAGGGATTCATGATATAATTTGTCAAAGTACATTATATAAACCACATAAAAGTGATTTGGTGTATATCAACAAAGAAGTCTCAATGGAATGTAAATTGAGATGAAATCTCTCATAAAGGCCGTATCCTTAGGTTAAGGATAAATCAACGACATAATTATGTGTGAAAAATATAAATACACTAAATATTATTGGATATTCAGTGTAAAACAATCAAAGGATATTCACACATATTCTTGTAAAAACAACACCAACGAATTGGATGTTTAACTCAACAAATGGTGAATGAGTTAAAATTACTCTTATCAAATTCATATCAATGACTTGAGAATTACCAATGAGTGATTATGTGTATCAAACTTATATCCACATGAAGGGGAGTGGAAATTATGACATAATCAAATGAATAGTGATTCCACACATAATCATGGAGTAATATAATCAATGAAATATGCGTAAAGCCAAATGAGTGGGAATTGAAATCTCAAATTCCCTTACCGATTAGGTAACATACGAAACATACACCCATGAAAGAAGTATCATACCATGATGATGTAAATACCCATAAATTAAAGTATATTACACAATGAATACAATCATGGGCAGTACACATACACCACATGCAATAATTAAGTGGTGATCAATGGAAATCTCACGAAATTAAAAGTGAGATAAGAAACCCCTTACCACGTTAATCAACTGAGTCGTATGGCCAAAAGTTAATAACCACCAAATGATTTACAGAATAACATGAATATAAATAGAATCATGAATATATATGAAATGGAAGTACACAATACACCACTTTCAATAATTTAGTGGCGAAAAATGGAAATCTCACGGAATTGAAAGTGAGATAAGAAAATCCCTTACCATGTTAATCAACTGAGTCGTATGGCCAAAAGTTAATAACCACCAAATGATTTACAGAATAACATGAATATAAAGAGAATCATGATAATATATATCAAATGGCAGTACACAATACACCACTTTAAATAATTTAGTGGCGAACAATGGAAATCTCACGGAATTGAAAGTGAGATAAGAAAAATCCCTTACCACGTTAATCAACTGAGTCGTATGGCCAAAAGTTAATAGCCACCAAATTATTTACAGAATAACATGAATATAAAGAGAATCATGATAATATATATCAAATGGAAGTACACAATACACCACTTTCAATAATTTAGTGGCGAACAATGGAAATCTCACGGAATTGAAAGTGAGATAAGAAAAATCCCTTACCACGTTAATCAACTGAGTCGTATGGCCAAAAGTTAATAACCACCAAATGATTTACAGAATAACATGAATATAAAGAGAATCATGATAATATATATCAAATGGCAGTACACAATACACCACTTTCAATAATTTAGTGGCGAACAATGGAAATCTCACGGAATTGAAAGTGAGATAAGAAAAATCCCTTACTTTGTACTTTTTCCTTGGTCGATGGTAGGTTTACCTCCTGTATAATGGTGAAATAATTGTTATTGAATTATAAAAAAATCATTTACTTTAATATGATATCATATATGATCTTTTAACATTGATTTGTTAATAATATCTTAAAATTATCGTCATTTCGGGTGTTAACGGGTTCATTTTACTTTATATTCTTTGTTATGTGAGCCATATTCTTTATTAATGGGATGTATATTATTCATATACCGAATGATATCAAGTCCTTAGATACTATTTTTAAATCATAAAATGATAATTATACTTGAATGGATATGATGGATAATGAATCTCATCGCGTTCGTGGAGACGGTAGTCCGTACATACGCACGAGCGACAATATCATTCTTTTGATATTAAAATAATATATAATTGGATTTTATATCATATATACAGAATCATTATCATGTTATATTTATTATTTACATGAGTTACACATCATTATTATACCCATCCAAATAATAATATATTGAATAACAATTACACCACGACGTGGAGACGGTAAGCCGTACGTACGCACGTATGGTGACATGTTATTGAAAGGATGGATAGAATACTGAATATGGTTGTACCATATTTATAATAACATCACAGTATATATATGATACTGGAGTTATTATTTTATAATGGAAATAACAAAGAAAGAGGAAGTGGAAGAAGAAAGGAACTTGAAAAGGGGTGGTGAAAACATTACCTCTTCTTCGGGTTCTTCCTTTTGATTTGATCAAAAGGGCTCCTTAGGTTGGCTTTCTGATCAAACTAAGTCCTATAGGTTGTACTGAGGGAAGTTGAGATAGTATTTGGGCAGTGTTTGTCCGAACCAAATGGCTTTGAAGGTGTGAAGAAATGAGAAGGAGGAGTGCCCTTTTATAAGAGGGGTGAGGGGCACCTTTGGAAAAGCTAGAGATATTAGTTTATAATAAATTCATATTCGGTTTCCAATGGCTCCAAAGTTGACTATTCAAAGGTTAAGGTGGGGACGGGTCGAAAAAAACTCAACCAATAGAATTTAGACAGGTTTGGGTACTTATATTAACCTTATCTTTAAGTATTAACTCTAAGTTAATTAGTTTCACTTTTACAATGTCTCTTTGTATTTTTATATTATATGGTTAATAAACTTACCATATACATACAAGCGACCCCCAAGTGGTCCATTAATGATACACATATCATGATATAAGTCTCTTGGACGAACCTTAGATTTTTAGGAATTTAATATCAATTAATAATATAATATTTGTTTTAAAAACTCTTTTATGTCAATTTTGACACTATTCAATAGTTGATTTTTGTGAAACTCATAACAGATTGATCACTTCGAAAAAAGTCAATTAAATCAATAATAATATATCATATTATCCTAGAAAATTATTTTAATTCATTAAAAGTTTCATATTATATTTATTTGGGTATTTTTAATATCAATTATTTTTATTTTTCACTATTATAGTAATTACTACATCATCATTGTGTCATAAATAAATTAAATTATTTAATGTCTAAAAATTATAAATAAAATATCATTATGTAGGAAATCGTTTTATCTTTCTAATGAATATTTATAATCTAAAATACAACATATATAACCCTCTGTAACAATTGTTTTGTTAAAACATATATGCTTGTGTCATTTTTGTATTTATTTTAACTTAATTAAAATAAAGTGTCATTATCACTTACAAGTGGATCCATGGGGTCCCAAAATAGACCCAAAGATGACCATGGTCGACCATGTATCAACCAATAGGGTTAAGACACGTTTTAGGGTAATTTAGTATTATTATAATATTATTTTTTAACCCTTATTTACCGGATTTACCCTTAACCATGGTAAATAAAATATTTACCGCAGTAATTATTCAAAATGTCTAAAAATAAAAGTTACCTATTTACACAATTTGAACATACTGATTCCAAATATGGAATCCATTTTTCTGAATTCAAAACACAGAAGTGGCAGAAATTAATTTAAAATTAATTCCCGTTGTCAAAACAAAAAGCGTGTTTTTAAGAGATAATAACTATCAAAAGATTGACACTTGTTTATGTTCGGTTTAATTGTAAAATTATGTCCAATGACCAAAATTATATTAAATGGTAAAAATATATTCTAAATATACTTTAAAACAACTCAAATTCATAATTTATCACTATTAATTATTTTGATTAAAAAAGTTGTTTTTAATTAAAATTTAGTAATTTTCACTATTCATCAAAATATGAAAGTTATCCAAAAAGTACCAAAATTTCACCCTAGGCTAATTTCGATATTACGAATCCAAAAAGGAAGTCCATTTTGAGAGATAGAATTTATAAAATTTCAAAAAGTAGGTATTACTATTCATAACGGCTAGTTTGATTGGTTATGGTGTGTTAAAATCTCGAAGTTGTGTACAATGCACGCCATTGCATTATTCGAAAGGAAACATACCGAGGAAACTTGGGGTGTTACATTCTCCCCTCCTTCAATAAATTGCGTCCTTGAAATTTTTAAAATTTTTCTTGGGAATATAATGGAAAGTCCCACATCGGAAAAAGAGCCAATAAAACTATCACTTTAAAAGAAAGAAAGAGAGGTATAAGGGTCATCCAAGATAACCCATACTAGGATTCCATGTAAGAAAACATGGATATGGATGATAAACTAAGTGTCAAGTTCTGATGGAGAGGGATAGAAATCATGATCAGGAGAAGGTTATCAATGAGAAAACCACAAACTTGTGTTGGGAGAAACGACCATTAGTCTCCTAGTAGGAAAGTAAACGGACAACATTTTTTTTTAAAGTTACATTACATAAGGAAGAGGAATTCATTTATGATATTGAATAAGAACATTATGAGATATACTTACATTTTAAGTAAATTTTCATTCTTTAATAAATTTCCACCACTAACTCAATTTTTTTTTAAACGATGAGTATTCAAGAAGACTTGGTCACACTGGAAGAGCTAGAATAAACTTCTATAGAATCACATGATCCATGCAGGATAAACCATATATTTACATTGTCTTTGAAGATTAATCAAAACCAAAATGGTTAGTGAATGATCTAATGATCCCCCAAAAGGATATTCATTGAGATAAATATGCACTAATCTTAATTTCTAAAATTAAACCAACAATACCCCAAAGTTAAATAGATACCATTCAATAACCAATTGTCCTTAAAATCCTTTAATATAATCCAAACTAATATTGAAACTCAAATCATAGAAGAATTTGATTATGTAGTCTCCCATGTTACATTGTATCTCCAAATGACATCAAATACTCTTAAAGTCACATACTTAAAAGTAATTAACATCATCACATATTCTCTGTTATAGGTTAATAATTTCCATAAATAACCCAAATCACTATAAATCAACAATAAAAACGTAGATAAAAAATCCACCATTACTCTACAAATAAAACCCCATTTTATTCTATTTTCCTTGGGCATATAGTGTTTCCAAAAAAGCGAACATCTTCCAAAATAACATGTATCACTTAATCACCAAATCATTTTCCTATACCAAGGGTATTCATTTGATAAGACATAAGAACCCAAATCATCTTATTATTGATCAATAAAATCATTTAACAAAAAAAATAGTCACATTAACCAGGGACTTCACGTAGTCCAGTGGTAGGCGATAAATCCCAATCGCACTTTGGTTGTGGGTTCGATTCCCACAGCTTTGTCCGACGCGACGGGTTGTCACACGGTCTACGTGTTGTCCTTTTTCAAAAACTATATTTTATAATATTACCAAAATGAGATAAATTCCTCAAAATAACATAATTTAATCACAAATGTTATATCATACTTTTCATTTTTATCCCAAATTATAATAACTTATAATTTTCTCAAACCCCAATGATCATATAAAACCAAATGGTTATTTATACCTATATCCACAAGAGAAGAGACAATTCTTCTTCAAATATCATTCTCACATGGCAAACTGCGGGGTTGCAAATACAAGAGAAAATTATTCCAAAGTACCCATCAACAAGGAGTGCTAATACTTTTTACGTTTTTCTCCAACCATTTATTTCCACATATCTTCTTCTTTGACCAAGAAAATATCCTATAGAATAGGACATTCACTCGGGTAATGGCCAGGTCCCCTACATTTACGGCAAATGACAGTAAATGGACTCTTGGGACCATTTTTATCTTCTTCCATAGTACTCTTCATTTTTCTTCGGCAATTCTTCACTTTATGTCCTTCCTTCCCGCACGTAAAACATTTCGTTGTCCCATTGAGACAATTTCCTGGGTGTCTCTTTCCACATTTCCTGCATGATGAAAATTGAGGTTTCTTTTCTCCATGGTCTCCATTGCTGGAGATCTTATCATTTATCACCTTTCTCTTCCTTGTTGAGTCTGGGAGTTGGTTAATATATATGTTGTTGATCATATTTTTGGAAAACTGATTTGGCATAAAGACGATATCTGTTACGCCTATCAACATTCCATTTTGTTGCTCATTTCCACCACCGTTCCCACCTTGTACATCATTCTCAAAGTCACTATGACTTCCTTGGAATCCAGCCATTGACTAAAACCAGAAAGCATTGTGTGAGTAATAGTAGTCGTAAAATCATTTAGAGATTAAAATGTCACCATATTCTTAATTTGAAACATATTAGGATTAACCAAGGTCATTTACTCTCATATTATGTATATATTACTTAAATCGGTTTGTAAAGAAAATGTAAATTATCCTAAGCATATCCCCCGGGAGTGTCGTAACCAAGAGTGCAGCAAGGCCCGTTGTCGTGCACCAGTTCCCGTTCGAGTCTAGCTCAAAGCGGTGTTTTCGGGTTTTACCCCTAGGTACATCTGTGCCAGAGCCGCCTCTACCTGCTCGTATCCAGACAGGGATGTATTGCTCGGAAAACTCACAAAATCTCTACAATACCAAAATTCTTGGAAGTTCTTTTATACTAATCCTCAAAGTTCATCTTAGGTCTATGTGCTCTAATCAGAGTTTATCTAAATCTAGCTTCCAAAGTTTGTACTAAACCTCCCTCTGATACCAACTGTAACGCCCCGAACCTAGTTACCTAGAGTCGGTGCATTATTACATAACATTGGCATGATCACGAGAAAGATCAAGTCTCGAAATACCGATTAGTTTAGTATCTTTGGAATAACTAGATACATCCATAAATTTTTACATTACATCATAAAAAAACATCTTGTCTTCATATCCCCTCATACTATCCCTGCAGGTCATTCATAAATTACTTCTTCATAATCCTGGGAAAGATAAAACATTGAAAGGGGTGAGCTCAGATGCTCAGTAAGGATAACATTATAGCAGAAGCTTTCATAAATAAGCATAAACACTTAAGGCAATTTATAACTAAAACAAAAGCCTTTTAAACTTGAACTTCAGCCTAAAATGGCAAAGGTAAAATGAAATAATGCCATTTACTTACTCACATGGATATTATACTAGTCGAATGATCACATGCAATATCAATATCCACTTTCATAATGTTGGAATGCATAATGCCAGACTATCATAACCACATAGCCAAGGCCTCGTGCCAATACTACAAATATGATTTTGTCAAGGCCTTGTGCCAAGACACTAGTTTGTCTCATGAGACCTACCGATGCATCGAGGAGCTATAGCGGGCTCCACCCGTCACTTATTAAGTCCAATGCATTCCTCATATGAACATGTTTAAACATAACATAAACATTCGTATTAAAACTAGCATACGAAATGTCAATACTTTTACCACAAACCATGAATGGTATAAAAATAGCGCATCCACAGTCAAACATGACTCATTCGATACAATATGGAAGATTGTATTGTATCACATTAACCTCAATCAAGAATAATGAATGATGTTGACATAAATGAAAATAATCATCAAAACTATTTGAGAGAATTATCCCCCTTTTCTTGAAAACATTTAAAAGTCACACTATTTGTCAAGAAGCCATTTAAAAGTAGATTTTTGAATCAAAGTGTCCCATACCACTTTGAAACTTTTTAAAAGGAGTTTTAATTTCTAAAACTTTAATGTCCATATAAATAAATCCTTAAAACCATTTTTAAAACATGGACATTAATGAGCAAGATTTAGAAGAATAAGTCTTTAAAACATTTAAAAATGGTATTTTAGTTAGAGATTCTAACCAAAAGAGACACTTGAATACAAATAATTGAGGTAATCAAAACTTTGTAATATCATGAGGATAAAGGGATTCATGATATACTATGTCAAAGTACATTATATACACCACATAAAAGTGATTTGGTGTATATCAACAAAGAAGTCTCAATGGAATGTAAATTGAGATGAAATCTCTCATAAAGGCCGTATCCTTAGGTTAAGGATAAATCAACGACATAATTATGTGTGAAAAATATAAATACACTAAATATGATTGGATATTCAGTGTAAAACAATCAAAGGATATTCACACATATTCTTGTAAAAACAACACCAACGAATTGGATGTTTAACTCAACAAATGGTGAATGAGTTAAAATTACTCTTATCAAATTCATATCAATGACTTGAGAATTACCAATGAGTGATTATGTGTATCAAACTTATATCCACAGGAAGGGGAGTGGAAATTATGACATAATCAAATGAATAGTGATTCCACACATAATCATGGAGTAATATAATCAATGAAATATGCGTAAAGCCAAATGAGTGGGAATTGAAATCTCAAATTCCCTTACCGATTAGGTAACATACGAAACATACACCCATGAAAGAAGTATCATACCATGATGATGTAAATACCCATAAATTAAAGTATATTACACAATGAATACAATCATGGGCAGTACACATACACCACATGCAATAATTAAGTGGTGATCAATGGAAATCTCACGAAATTAAAAGTGAGATAAGAAACCCCTTACCACGTTAATCAACTGAGTCGTATGGCCAAAAGTTAATAAACACCAAATGATTTACAGAATAACATGAATATAAATATAATCATTAATATATATCAAATGGCAGTACACAATACACCACTTTCAATAATTTAGTGGCGAAAAATGGAAATCTCACGGAATTGAAAGTGAGATAAGAAAATCCCTTACCACGTTAATCAACTGAGTCGTATGGCCAAAATTTAATAACCACCAAATTATTTACAGAATAACATGAATATAAAGAGAATCATGATAATATATATCAAATGGCAGTACACAATACACCACTTTCAATAATTTAGTGGCGAACAATGGAAATCTCACGGAATTGAAAGTGAGATAAGAAAAATCCCTTACCATGTTAATCAACTGAGTCGTATGGCCAAAAGTTAATAACCACCAAATGATTTACAGAATAACATGAATATAAAGATAATCATGATAATATATATCAAATGGCAGTACACAATACACCACTTTCCATAATTTAGTGGCGAACAATGGAAATCTCACGGAATTGAAAGTGAGATAAGAAAAATACCTTACCACGTTAATCAACTGAGTCGTATAGACAAAATTTAATAACCACCAAATGATTTACAGAATAACATGAATATAAAGAGAATCATGATAATATATATCAAATGGCAGTACACAATACACCACTTTCAATAATTTAGTGGCGAACAATGGAAATCTCACAGAATTGAAAGTGAGATAAGAAAAATCCCTTACTTTGTACTTTTTCCTTGGTCGATGGTAGGTTTACCTCCTCTATAATGGTGAAATAATTGTTATTGAATTATACAAGAATCATTTACTTTAATATGATATCATATATGATCTTTTAACATTGATTTGTTAATAATATCTTAGAATTATCGTCATTTCGGGTGTTAACGGGTTCATTTTACTTTATATTCTTTGTTATGTGAGCCATATTCGTTATTAATGGGATGTATATTATTCATATACAGAATGATATCAAGTCCTTAGATACTATTTTTAAATCATCAAATGATAATTATACTTGAATGGATATGATGGACAATGAATCTCATCGCGTTCGTGGAGACGGTAGTCCGTACATACGCACGAGCGACAATATCATTCTTTTGATATTAAAATAATATATAATTGGATTTTATATCATATATACAGAATCATTATCATGTTATATTTATTATTTACATGAGTTACACATCATTATTATACCCATCCAAATAATAATATATTGAATAACAATTACACCACGACGTGGAGACGGTAAGCCGTACGTACGCACGTATGGTGACATGTTATTCAAAGGATGGATAGAATACTGAATATGGTTGTACCATATTTATAATAACATCACAGTATATATATGATACTGTAGTTATTATTTTATAATGGAAATAACAAAGAAAGAGGAAGTGGAAGAAGAAAGGAACTTGAAAAGGGGTGGTGAAAACATTACCTCTTCTTCGGGTTCTTCCTTTTGATTTGATCAAAAGGGCTCCTTAGGCTGGCTTTCTGATCAAACTAAGGCCTCTAGGTTGTAGTGAGGGAAGTTGAGATAGTATTTGGGCAGGGTTTTGCCGAACCAAAGGGCTTTGAAGGTGTGAAGAAATGAGAAGGAGGAGTGCCCTTTTATAAGAGGGGTGAGGGGCACCTTTGGAAAAGCTAGAGATATTAGTTTATAATAAATTCATATTTGGTTTCCAATGGATCCAAAGTTTACTATTCAAAGTTTAAGGTGGGGATGGGTCTAAAACAACTCAACCAATAGAATTTAGACAGGTTTGCGTACTTATATTAACCTTATCTTTAAGTATTAACTCTAAGTTAATTAGTTTCACTTTTACAATGTCTCTTTGTATTTTTATATTATATGGTTAATAAACTTACCATATACATAAAAGAGACCCCCAAGTGGTCCATTAATGATACACCTATCATGATATAAGTCTCTTGGCCGAACCTTAGATTTTTAGGAATTTAATATCAATTAATAATATAATATTTGTTTTAAAAACTCTTTTATGTCAATTTTGACACTATTCAATAGTTGATTTTTGTGAAACTCATAACAGATTGATCACTTCGAAAAAAGTCAATTAAATCAATACTAATATATCATATTATCCTAGAAAATTATTTTAATTCATTAAAAGTTTCATATTATATTTATTTGGGTATTTTTAATATCGATTATTTTGATTTTTCACTATTATAGTAATTACTGCATCATCATTGTGTCATAAATAAATTAAATTATTTAATGTCTAAAAATTATAAATAAAATATAATTATGTAGAAAATCGTTTTATCTTTCTAAGGAATATTTATAATCTAAAATCCAACATAGATAACCCTCTATAACAATTGTTTTGTTAAAAGATATATGCTTGTGTCATTTTTGTATTTATTTTAACTTAATTAAAATAAAGTGTCATTATCACTTACAAGTGGATCCATGGGGTCCCAAAATAGACCCAAAGATGCCCATGGTCGACCATGTATCAACCAATAGGGTTAAGACCCGTTTTAGGGTAATTTAGTATTATTATAATATTATTTTTTAACCCTTATTTACCGGATTTACCCTTAACCATGGTAAATAAAATATTTACCGCAGTAATTATTCAAAATGTCTAAAAATAAAAGTTACCTATTTACACAATTTGAACATCCTGATTCCAAATATGGAATCCATTTTTCTAAATTCAAAACACAGAAGTGGCAGAAATTAATTTAAAATTAATTCCCGCTGTCAAAACAAAAAGCGTGTTTTTAAGAGATAATAACTATCAAAAGATTGACACTTGTTTATGTTCGGTTTAATTGTAAAATTATGTCCAATGACCAAAATTATATTAAATGGTAAAAATATATTCTAAATATACTTTAAAACAACTCAAATTCATAATTTATCACTATTAATTATTTTGATTAAAAAAGTTGTTTTTAATTAAAATTTAGTAATTTTCACTATTCATCAAAATATGAAAGTTATCCAAAAAGTACCAAAATTTCACCCTAGGCTAATTTCGATATTACAAATCCAAAAATGAAGTCCATTTTGAGAGATAGAATTTATAAAATTTCAAAAATTAGGTATTACTATTCATAACGGCTAGTTTGATTGGTTATGGTGTGTTAAAATCTCGAAGTTGTGTACAATGCACTCCATTGCATTATTCGAAAGGAAACATACCGAGGAAACTTGGGGTGTTACAGGTGAGGCATCTCGATACATACTCCACAACTTTTATCATCATCCTGTCCCACCAAAACTTTGTTCTCATCTCCTTATACATATTATAGATTCTATGATGAATATTCCATCTTCAATAGTGGTAAGTAAAAATAATATGTTCATGATAAGTTAAAGGAATGGAAATACAATCTCTAAAATGAAACATAGATATTCCATCTAGTTTCCATCCCTTAATGTCTAGCCCACCGTTGAGTTTTGATCTCATGGTTAAACATTTAGGATTGGATGTCTAGGAATCTTTAACTTTCTCAATCAAATAAAGAAAAAAAACTAAAAAAAAACTAAAACATCACATTGTTCAATACAATCTAGATGCATATTAGTTATGACCATCATCAAATACCACTAATTTTAAGCCCCTTTACCTAACTAACCATAAGATTTTCTACTCAATTCATTAGCCAAAAAATTCCCTTTACCCAGTGTAAACATCATGTAAAAGTAAAACATATGAAGATATTTTATCCATCTTCATTTCCTTATATTCAAATATATTCTTAATAAAATTTGTTTCAAGATCTTATGATCCATTAACACTATGAATTTCTCAATAAAAAAAATAAAGCTATGTTTTCCAAGAATGAACAATATCAGCTAATTCCAAATCATGTGTTAGGTAATTCTTCTCATGCACCCATAACTATCATGATCTATAAGAAACAACAGTATCTCTCTATATGAGAACACAACCCAACCTATATATTGATGCATTAAAATATAATATATAGCCTTTTATTGATTCTAGAAATGTAAAGATAGATGTTGATGTGACATAAACCTTAAACTCTTGAAAATATTTCTAGATTTCATATATCCATTGGAAATGAACCCCTTTACATATCAAAGCTATAATTGGTGAGTAAATTCATGAAAAATCATGAATAATTCATCAATAATATTCTATTGAGTCAAGGAAATTGTGTATCTCAAAGAAATTATTTGATGGTTTCCAAGAGATAACAACTTCTACTTTTTTCGGATCTACAGAGACTCTTCTTTTAGAAATTACATGGCCAAAGAAATGTAACTCTTGTATCTATAAATCACACATTAAAATATTATCATAAATTTTATGTTCCCTTAGTATACCCAACACTATATCCAAGTGCTGTTCATGGTTGACTTTAGTCCTAAAGTACACCAGAATACCGTTGACCAATACCACCATAAAAAATTAAGATACCTATGAAAGATATTATTCATTAATTTCAAAAACATTAATGATGAATTAGTAATATAAAAATTAATAACCACATATTCATAATGGCAATAATGAATTTATAAATCTTTTTTTAGAATATCCTTCTTTTGAACTCATAGTTGATGGAACCCCAATCATAAATCAATTTTAAAGAACCATGTGGATTCCCATAATTAATCAAATATATCATCAATCCATGAGAGAGGATGTTAAATATTTATAGTAAATTGTTTGATATTACAATAATCCACACAAATTCAAGGATTTTCATCTGCTTTATTTACATTAAGAATATTTTCTTCCCACAGAGATGTACTGGGTCAAATGAACCCTTTTCTTTAAAACTCTTCCATCTAAACATTTAATTCCCTTAATTTTATAGGTTTCGTAATATAAGATGAAAGTAAAATTGGAATATTCTTGGTTGGATATAAATCATAAATTTCACTTCACTTTCATGTGAAAACCCTAAAAAATTATTAGGAAATAAATCAACAAATTAGTCAGCGATGGTTAAAAAATCTCTATGTGTGATTTCATCAGTAGATTCCGAAGTAACCACTACAAAATTGTAAGAGATGGTCAAAACCACTAGTAACAAAGGTCATGCTCTACTTTTATTCACATCCTAGTCTCCCTTAAAGAGATTCTTAATTTCATCTAAAGATGTAAAACTAACTACATGATCATAACTATCGATATGGATCTTGAAGGATGTTAACCAATTCATTCCCAAAATCAGGTCACAGATTTCTATATCAAGGATAGAGAAATCCCATAAAAACTCAACCTCATTTATTTTTATAAAAAATGTTGCACACTTATAGACTTGAAATTCCCATTATCTAATAGGTGTTTTAATTTTCAAGGCATGAGTTGTCATTTCAACAAGAAAATATAGATGATTTTCAATAGGAGAAGTAATAAAGAAGTGGGATATGCCAGTATCAAAAAAATATAACATAGTAATAGAATTTAAAATAATAGTACCTCATACCTTTGAAGGGCCATATTGATCCTCTATAATAATATTCTCAAAACTATAAAGTTACTTACTCTATCTTATTTAATATTTTATTCCTTGTTAAGATTACATTCTATAAGGAGTTATGGTTATCCTAGAATCACCTTGGATCACTTTGTTTTGAGGATGAGAAGAATTCTGATGAGATCATCTAGTCGAAGCATTTGATGTTTTAGAAACATGAGGTGTATTCCTAGCTGTTGAATTTTCAGCATAATGAGAATAATATTAGATATGTCTCATATGCTTATGATTGTGATATGAACTAGGTGGTGTCATACAATATCTATTGATATGCTCAAGTTAACCACACTGAAAACATTTGGGCTTACTCTTGGGTCTTGGGTAAAAATTAATAGATATCATGGTCTAATTATGAGATACACCACCACCTTGGAAGTAGGTGTCCCTCATCTACTTAATCCCAGTATTAGATTTACCACCCATAATCTTAGAGATAAACATACTTCCTCTAGTAGGATTTCTAGAAAGTACACTTTCTACCACTATCTCCCTATTAACTATCTCTATATAATATATAATACATATGACAATTATCTTGGTGAGAATCTCTAGATGCAACCTAGAATTAAAAATGTGTGCCTTCAGGGATGCACTAGCAGCTACCTTGTGAGAAAAGATAACTAAGTTCATAAACTTAGATTCATACTCAGTCATCAATGGATCTTTTTCAGGATAAAGAAATTCATTTTCCCTATTATCTTGAAGGTGTGAGGATAAAAAAAATTATTGAAAATTTATTCAAAGTCCTCCTATTTAATTACTTGGTTGACTTTAGCTTGAACATATAAATCCCACCATTTTCATGAAATATATTCCATCATATAGGCTATTAACTTGACCTTTATCTTAGACGGTGTACCAAGGAATTCAAATATTCGATTTATTCTATTGATCCACACTTCAACCTTTTCAGGTTCTAAATCCCCCCTGAAATATATGTGGTTTTTTCTTCTAAAATTGCATGGAATGATCCACTTATAAAGTTTCATCGTTATAATGTTCACTATAAATGGTTTGAAAATATCGATGATGTTCTGGAAAGGTTTTTGGTTCACTAGTGACTCAGGTGAAACCACATTTTTTATGGCCTCTTCCGACTGATTTTTATGATGTATACCCGATGAAATTCTCTATAACAAAAAAAAACACCATTTAATCCTAACTTTCAAGCAACTAAAGGCATGGGATATTTTAAATCATTATAAGAAACAATCATTACAACCTTAATTACTTAAATCATCAAAATTTAATAACCATTATCTTAGAAATCATCAAACACATTATGAACAATGTAATCCTAGTGGGAAGTCTCAGTAATAATGCATGATATACTAGAATAATTGACTAAACCCATGATGATGAGTTGAAGGAATATCTAGAAGTGTATCAAAACACTTTTTTACCCAAACCACCCTAGTAACATGAAGTTCAACATAAAAAAGTTTAGTTTCATCTTTTTATGCTATAAATTTCTAGCAATCTTATCACCTTACCACCATCCTAAGAAATAGACAGATTGACCAAGACTGATATCATTGGTAATATCTTTCCCCAACTCATAGTCTTGAGAAGATAAAGAGTTCCACTTACCTTAGGTGACATCTATGGGACATCAAAGGATGGAAATAAACGCTAAGATCTTAAGAGAACAATGGGGGATAATTTTCCCTTTGGAAATATAATGACATTCCAAGACAAAATATAAACAACCAAGATAATTTACATGATTCATGGGTATAAACAATACAAATCAAAGGTGAAACCAAAAGAACGACAATATCATAGTGATAATGGAAAAAAGAGACAATACCAAAAAGACCCAAAGACAACATGACACTACAACACCAAAGTGGAATCATCCCAACCATCACCTAAACTAACTCCATGCTTCAAATCTACATTCAAAGCCCATGGTATCAAGATTAATCACTAGATAAGTAAGATACATTTCCCTTTTATGTTTCCCAGTATACAAAATCTACAAATTTACTAATTTTCTCAAGAACGGAGTGAGTATAACACTCTATATAAAATCCATAGAGACTTCCTAAAACATGCCACTAGGATAATAACCAGTTAGAATATTTTTTATAAAATAGTTGAAAAGAATATAAAAGGTTTATACAAAATCATAAATGATATCCATGTGACCAAAAAATTAAAAAAAACTTATTCTAATTCCTTATAATTTATTATAATCGTACCATAGTCACACAAACACACAAACATATATACACACATGCACAAGCTTAGTGTTCCACTTGATAATGGTACTTCATAATCATAATTCATCCCACATTGATGGTGGTACTTCATGAACATGATCCATTCCAAAGAACTCATGCTAAACTAATTATTCCAAGTACCATACCAATTCAATCCACATAAATCAATTATTTCCAATAAAAAATTTTATCCAAAAAAACTTGAAATAAAACAACACAATAATTTTAAAACCAATATTTTTGAATTATAATCAAATAGGTTTTCCAAAATGCATCCAATTTCTCATATTTCCAAAGGCATAAACAAAAGTGGTTTTCTTCAAGAAATAAATCAACGTTTCCAATGAAAACTCAAGAATAAATTTAAATATAATCAAGCCTTAAAGTTCTATAACATGTGGAGATGATAGAGAAGATACCTACCTCATAATAGTTAATGGAATCAAGAATCAACACCCAATGCTTCTAGATCTGGGATCACAAATCCTTCCCTTAAATAGATCCAACAATATACCATTAATAACACATCATTTATTATAGATCTATCCAAGAATAATTACATATAATGATCTAGGTGAGAGAATATAAGGAGATATAAGGAGAAGAAAAAAGAAACAAAGGCTTATCATTGATTTAGGAGATCCAACACACTTTGATTTTCCAAAATTTACTTTCGGATCAATGGGAATGTCCAAGGATGCCTGTGGAGGAAGAGGAGTTCAAGAGCTTATGAGAAAAGGAAAATAATAAGTCTTTTGGGGCCTTAATCTGATTTAAAGTCTTATTCTTGGAGCATTTAATGCACACCGCGCGGTTAGGTCATGTTGTTTATAAAAATATGCATCAAACATCTGTATGATACTAGACAACATCCATAGAGTCACACAATTGTACCGCATAGTTTAGACAAACTATGCACCAAACATGTACTACTAGTATACATTTATCAGGGGTACAAGGTTGTGCCACATGGTTTGGACAAACCATGTGCCACTACATTCCAAAAATTAAATCCCCATATGATCTCCTAGACATCTTCACAGATTGGAGAAAATGTGTGCCCTCTCCTAAAGTCTTTGCACGGTTTCACTTGGGAATCTGAATTGTTTGGCCAAATTGTGTTCCCTCCTCTAAAGCCTTTACATTTATTAACCTGGGCATTTTTACAGTTTTTCTAAACCATGCACCGACTGTGAGTCTTCCCGGTGACTCCCTGCATCACCCTACACGGTTTCCTAGACATAGTGCATGGTTTCTACTAATTGTGATCAAATTTTAGGCACTTTAAATCCTTTCCAAAAAAACCAAAAATATCTATAAACTCATAAAAAAAACTCAATAATTAAATGACTTCAAAATTCATAATAAAATAGTAAATTTCCTGAAACTAGGGGTGCTACAAGTCATGTCTTTGAATTATGGAAACTGGGTGTCTTGATCAGAGAAGTTTCAGTTATACCCATCCAAATCTAACCAAAATGGGAAAATGATCCAATGTCCATAACTAGATCATGAAAAAGATTAGGTGAGAATATAATTTTTTAGTAACAATGATAATAATAATGTTATTAAAAATAATAATTATATCTTTTTTTATTTATGTTACTAACACTATTAGTAATTATTATTATTAATTATTATTGATTACATTTTTATTATTAATTATTTTTATCTACATTTATATTATTATTAATTAGTGATTAATACTAATAATTATTAACTATTAATTGCATCAGTATTATTATTAGTTAAATTATTATTTATGTATAGTTATTTTTAATTGCTCAAAATTATTATTAATAACTAATAATTATTATTTATTAAATTATTAATTATTAATAATTACATTATTATTAATAATTACATTATTATTATTAATTACATTATTAATTATTAATTATTAACAATATCTTATCATTGATAATATTTTATTATTAATTATATATTATTAATGATTTTTTATTATTAATAATATTATATTATTAAAACTCTAAAAAAAGAATTTAAATTCATATCAAAAATCTATAAATGGATTTGAAATGATATTTTTCAGATATTTAAATGAAATTAATATCAAATATAAAAATACTTAAATAATATTTAAATTTTTTATATATAATTAAAAAAATTAAAATAGTAATGAATGCATTTTCCCTTCAAGATAAAACATTATCCTCTCTATCAAGTCAATCCTTACAACCCAAAATTTTTAAAAGTGACTCCCATCGTGGAATGGATGGATTATTATCATCTCATGTTTGGGTCTCAACCTGGCCCTTAGGTTGGCCATTGGATTGCAGCCATGTAAGCTAGTCATATCTATATCATTAAAACACTGAAAAATAAAAAATAATATCATCATCTAAAATAAAAAAAGGTGGGATAATTTATTACCCATCGAAAAACAGTGACTGAAATGTTTCTCTGTCAGTGGTTCCGATACTGGCATGGTAAAGTTCACGATTCTTAGAGAACTGGCATGGTCCTACTTGCAGAGGGTGTTTGTAGGGGTCCTTTTCAAGGGGCGTTTTCAGGGGTGTTTACAGGGGGCGTTTGCAGGGGTGCTTGTAGGGGTGTTTACAGGGGAAATTTTTAGGGGGTGTTTTCAATGGGCGTTTCCTAGAGGGTGTCTATTTTGCAGGGGGAGTTCATGGAGAGGTTCACCAATATTGAATGGAATTTTTATTAGAAACTCCATCATTAATTTACACTACTAATTTCTATAGGTAATTACCATTGATAATTTCACCTACTTATCTCCACTATGGATTCCCAAAAGGAATTCCAATATACCATTTATAATTTAAAATAGCACTGTGAATTCCTTGTTGGAATTATGAGTTAAAATTTTTCATTATTTCGAAAGAAGCAGTTTAAATTTTCAAATTGATTTAAAGTGAAAATTTCTTCTGATATATCGCTATAGAAATCTAAAACAGAGTGAAAATAAAAAATTTCAGTTGTAATTTTCATTGGGAGTTTCCACTAGAAATTCCCAATGTCAATTATGAATGATATTTCCCTTGTAGTAGACATTTTTAATTGATTCAAAGAAGGACTTATATAAAATTTCACTGATAATTTACACTGAAAATTCCACTGAGAATTTCTACAATAAAATCCTAGATGACATATTTATTGCATATTCTCACTATGAATTCATAGCTGGAATTCCCAACTAAATTTTTCAAAATATTCAAAAGAAGTTTTTTGTGATTATTAATTCATTTAAAATGAAAATTTCAAATTTTATTTTGCAGACAGAATATAAAATTTAATGTAAGTGTAAATTTCAACATGGAGTTTATATTCCGAAAAATCAGTGTAAATTTATGATTGGAATTTCTAATTGATTCAAAAGAAAGAAACCCATCAAAAATTTACAAACAAATGTAATCTGACAGTTTGTGCGCATAAATTGTATAGCTCATAATGAAAGTGATTGAGCTGATTCTGGATGCTCTACACGATGAAGAACACATAAATTTAATAGATTTGAACACTGTGTAGAATTTTTCTTACTGTTACATGAGGGAGCATAACAGTTATGACATTACAAACTCAAAGTGAAATGAAAAAATTTTCATCAATAGAAATGAAGTTCCAAATTCAGAAGAAATCACCCCATCCGATAGAATTTATAAACAAAGAACTACATGGAGACCAAGAATTGGAATGGTTTTTAAATCCGAATCTAAAGCCAAATCATTTTATGTTTCTTATGGAGTCATTTTTGGTTTCAGTGTACAGAAGTAGTATATTAACAGAAGTAAAAAAAGGATAAAATCTTAGTAACAACAACATTGTATACATGTAGCAAAGAAGGATGCTTAATATTAGACAAATGTGATTTCAATGTCAAAAATCCACATGCAAAAACAAGGACTAATTTTCAAACATGAATGAGAGTTTTCTACATGTCCAATAAGTAGTATGAGTGCACGCAATTTGTTGAGGAGCATAACCATGATTTAAATTCTCATAAAACCATGAATTTGATGACATCACAATGACTCGTCAATGATGCACAAGGTGCCGAGGTGGATGTTAATGATAAAGATGGTCTGAATCTTGATGATTCGTTTTCACTTGTAACAGTTATTGCTCGTGGGCCTTAGTATAAAGACCCATACTTTACATACATTATTATTACTTCAGAATTGAAGAACACTTATTACAACATATAACAAAACCAATAAAGGACCGTATAGGTATAGTGTCTTCAGAAACTGGGAAACATAAACAACTGGTTCATAAATCATCTACTTTGCCTCCCATTTATTTAATCATATCTAGAGTCCCTTTTTGGCATATTCTACTTAACAACCTTCTTCCCGACCTGTGGAAATAAAACATACAAAAGGGTGAGCTCAAATTCTCAGTAAGGTTAAACAAAAGAAATATCAATCACATCATATACATAAGCACATAACTTTTGGAAATCTTAACCTGCAAAAGAGATCATAATTTCATAACATGGGATAAATCATAGTAGTGAAATGTGATCCCAATAATCATAACTTAAAACATGAAACTTTGTGGCATACACACATAATCATAGAGAATCATTTCTTATTAGTCAAGACTCATTTCCAAGAATATCTTAGTGGATGAAGTCCATTTCTGAATCGAGTTCACTCCTCGTTTCAGTCCTGTTTTAATGAACCGGTATAACCTACCGTTCCAGCCATGTCTATCTCATGAGATATAAAATCTTTACCCAATGCATTGGAGGGATATATAGGTCCCACCCATCTCATAATGATACCATTCTAATGTGTTCCACAAAATCATAAATCATACATCATTGCAAAACCCATGTAGTAAAAATGGGATTCTTAAACAACATGACATCATAAAACAATTCATATAAGATAAAGGAATTAATAAAAATATTTCCATCACAACATAATCAAATACATGTAATAATAGGGATAGAAATAGAACCCTATATTATCTTAGATGGAAAATAATTTTGATAAAACATTTGAACTCCATTCTTGAGGAAAATATCCTTTCTACTTCAAAAACACTTTTCCTTTCTTAACATGTCATACAATTCTAAACTAAGAGAAGTTGATTAAAAATAAACATTAAAGCTTGTAAAGGAAGCTTCTTGGAAATAATGTTTTAAAAATCCATTCATGTCGTATAAGTTAAAAAAACATTCTTTTCGTACTTTTGTCGGAAAAGTAAAAAAGTACCTTGTATGAAAAATGACAAAAGATTCCTTTCATATCTTTTAATAAAAACTTACCGAAGGGTAAAATTGGATTTAAACAATTGTAGGTGGATGGAAATAATATTACATATTTAGGAAACATGTATTTGGATGATAAAATACACCCTAGTAAATACCAAAGTATAAACAATCTCGGATAAAAATGAGATTGTGATATTTCTACTACCTTAGGTCTGTTTTGCTTCGTAAGTGTTCGAACCTTTGTATAATGATTTAAATAATGTTATTTACTTATTCCAGAATCATACTTATTTTTATTATATCATATATGGTCATATTCTTAGCTTCTTAGTAGTAATATTTCATTGCTACTTGTTATTCGGGTGTTTATAAATTTTTGTTCTTATGCGTGTTTTGTCGAATAAATTCTTATTCTTCTCTTTAGGTTATAGATACCTCATTTCCAGAATGGTATTAGTGTAATATATATCATATTCATTCATTAAATTCATTTATATAATCATTATGAAATGAAGATCATGTAGAACGAGTCGCATCACATCGTGGAGACGATATTCCGTACGTACGCACGAGTGATGATATCATTCTGATGATTGTGGAATTGTATTGGAGTGTATTTATACTATTTCAGAATCAGTATCACTTTATAATAGTCATATATAGTCATTATTTACACCATTATACCCATCCAAGTAAGGTGGTGGTGGAAAATAGATTACACCACGGCGTGGAGACGGTATTCCGTACGTACGCACGCGCGGTGATTTCTTTTTCCGTAGGATGGATAGATGGTGAAATAGGGTTGTTTCATACTTATAATGACATATAATTATATGAGTGATACTGATGTTATTACTTCATAATGAAACAACTAAAGAAGAATAATTGGAAGAAGAAATAAAGATGAAAGAATCGGTAACAAACATTACCTCTTCTTTGAAGTGCTTCTTTGAGACCTTCTTTTAGGGCACTAAAATTGGTCTTTGAAGAAGACCAGGACCTCTAGGATGTCTCTAGGGAATTGGAGAGGAGGAATTGGAAGGGTTTGGCCGAGCTTGAAGGCTCAAAGTGGTGTGAGGAAGAGCGGGAGGAGGTGCCCTTTTATAAGGGAGGAGAGGGGCTCCTTTGGGAAAACTAAAAATATTATTTTATTATAAAGTCAAGTTCGGTTTTAAATAGCTCCAAATTGATATATTTAGAAGCTAAGGTGGGTATGGGTCGAAATAATCTCATAAAATAGAATTTAGACAAGTTTAGGTTCCTATTTTAACCTTATCATTTAGATTTAACATTAAGTTAAATAATTTTACTTTTACCGTGTCTTCTTGTGTTCTTATACTATAAGGTTAATAAACTTACTATAATCAGTCAAAAAAAACCCCAAGTTGTTTATTATTAATATATATAACCTTATCTAAGTAATTTGGCCGAACCTTAGATTTTTAGGAATAAAATAACAATTACTAATATAATATTTGTTTTAAACACTATTTTATGTCAATTTTGACACTATTTAGTAATTGATTTTTGTGAAAATCATAACAGAATGATTAGTTAGAAAAAAGTTAATTAAATAAATACTAACATGTAATATTAACCTATAAAATTAGTGTAATTCATAAAAAGTCTCAAATTACATTTATTTTGGTGTTTATAACATCAATTATGTCAATATTTCATTAATAAGATAATTACTGCATCATCATTGTGTCATAAATAAATTAAATTATTTAATGTCTAAAAATTACAAATAAAATATCATTATATAGGAAATATTTTTATCTTTATAATTAATATTTATAGTCTAATTTATCTTATGAATAACCTTATATTAAAAATTATTTACTTATTAAACTTTGATTTTAACTATTTTAACCCTTTTTTAAATAAATTAATAATAAATGTCCTAATCTAATCCAAGTGGGCCTAAATGGTCATATTTTATTATTAAGTTTGTTTTTGGTCGAATTAAACTTATCCAATAGAATTAGGACATGTGTTAGGGTAATAATAATATCCTTTTTACCCTTATTTACCCTATTTACTTTTAACCGTGGTAAATAAAAGTAAAAAGTTACTATTCACCAAAAATTATTTTCATCTCATTGAACCACATTTTACTTACTAACATCAACTGTGTTTCTCGAATTTTTGAAATTCCACTCACAGAAGCGGTAAAATTAAGTTTTATGAAAAATTCAGTTTTTTAACTACCACGTAGTGGTTTCACAATTCATCAAAGATTGAAAGTTTTCAGAAAAATACCAAAATTTCACCCTAGGCTAATTTCGATATTATAAATCCAAAAATGAAGTCCATTTTGAAAAATAAAATTTATAAAATTTCAAAAAGTGGTTATTACTATTCATAACGGTTAGTTTTAATAATATTTTAATAGCATATCATTGTTTAGTGAAACTCGGTATTGCGTACGACGCAAGCTATTGAGGAAGGTCGCGATTTCTTGTAAAGAAAGCCAAGAAAGTGTTGTGTGTAGAAAAAGATTCCTTTGATGATTTATATAACATAAAAGTCTCGGGTGTTACATTCTAAACCCCTTAAAATGAATTTCACCCTCGAAATTCATCACTTTGTAATAAACAGATGAGGATACCTC
The DNA here is from genome assembly GCA_963277665.1 of Viscum album. Taxonomy (NCBI): domain Eukaryota; kingdom Viridiplantae; phylum Streptophyta; class Magnoliopsida; order Santalales; family Viscaceae; genus Viscum; species Viscum album. Next base: position 1,020,306,389 of record OY728134.1, on the reverse strand, counting down.
TCCCTCATCCTATCCTCAAGCTACCATGTAGCTTCTTATAATTGGTGGTTCCTCCATAAAACTTTCACCAATCGAGTGGTCTTGTTTCATAGGACTTTTTCGCTACGATCCAGAATATCTATCGGCTGTTCTTCATAAGAAAGATCATGCTCTAGCGGTACAACTTTTGAGCTGAGTACATGTGAAGGATCATGTATGTACTTTCTCAGGAGAGATACATGGAACACATCGTGAACTTGAGAGAGATTCGGTGGAAGTGCCAATCGGTAAGCTACCTTCCCAACACGATCTAGTATTTCGAAAGGACCGATATATCTAGGGCTCAACTTCCCCTTCTTTCCAAATCTCATGACCCTCCTCCAGGGAGATATTCGTAAGAACACTTTATCACCCACTTCAAACTCTAGGTTTTTTCTTCGGTTGTCGGCATAACTTTTCAGTCGACTCTGAGCTGCTCTTATGTGTTGTTGAATAGATCTGACCTTTTCTGCCATTTCATCAACGAGATCGGGTCCTAATAGCTTTCTTTCCCCCAACTTCATCCCAGCAAGTTGGAGTCCTGCATTTCTTTCCATATAGAGCTTCATAAGGAGCCATCTGAATACTAGAGTGAAAGCTATTATTATAAGAAAATTCCACAAAAGGTAGGTGTTGATCCCAACCACCTTTGAAATCCATAGAGAAAGCTCTCAATATATCTTCTAGAGTTTGAATTGTTCTCTCAAACTGACCGTCTGTCTGAGGATGATAAGTAGTGCTGAAACTCAACTCTGTATCCAGAGTATGATGAAGACTTCGCCAGAACTTCGAGGTAAATCTCGGATCCTGATCAAATATAATAGAAAGTGGTACTCCATGCAATCTTACCACTTCCTTTACATATATCCTGGCAAGCTGATCCAGAGAGAAATCCTCTCTAATAGTAATGAAGTGTGCAGACTTTGTAAGACGATCAACTATGACCCAGATAGCATTATTGCCTTTGGATGTTTTAGGAAGTCCAGTGACAAAGTCCATAGTGATGTTTTCCCATTTCCATTCGGGTATGGGTAATGGTTGTAACATCCCCTTATACTTCTGTCTCTCATATTTAACTTGTTGATAGACCAAGCATCGAGAGACATATTCAACAACATCTCTTTTCATGACATCCCACCAGAAGTACTCTTTCAGGTCCCTATACATCTTCGTGCTTCCAGGATGAATAGAGAATGAAGAACTATGATCCTCATCCAGAAGCTCCTTCTTTAATTCGGGGATGGGAGGAACACAAACCCGATTGCTGAACTTTATTATCCCATCACAATCAAGGTTGAATTCAGGAACATTTCTCACCTTATTTTATAACTCGACATCTTCTTTCTGTGCCTCTTTAATCTTCACATGTATAGATGGTTGAACATTCATTTGAGAAAGATATGATTTTTCCCCTTCCATTATAATTCCAAGATCCATCCTTTGTAAATCCATAAATATTGGATCTTTTGTGATCCTCATCATGGATAAACTGGCATGGTCTTATCGACTTAATGCATCTGCCACCTTGTTTGCTTTCCCAGGGTGGTAATGGATTGAGCAGTCATAATACTTAATCAGCTCCAACCATCTTCTTTGACGCATATTCAGCTCCTTTTGTGTGAAAATATACTTTAAACTTTTATGATAAGTATAAATGTCACACCTTTCTCCATAAAGATAATGCCTCCAAATCTTTAATGCAAAGATTACCGCAGCTAACTCCAAATCATGTGTTGGGTAATTTTGCTCATGGATTTTCAACTGTCGTGAGGCATAACCTATCACCATATCATTTTTCATAATAACACACCCCAATCCCTTCTTGGATGCATCACTATAGATCACAAACCTTTCTCCACTACAAGGCAGTGTGAGCACAGGTGCACTGGATAACCTTCTTTTCAACTCTTTGAAATTCTCTTCACATTCCTCCATCCAAACAAACTTAACTCCTTTCCGAGTCAACTTGGTGAGTGGATTAGATAATCATGAAAAATCTTTCACAAAACGTCGATAATTTCCAGCCAAACCAAGAAAACTTCGGATCTCAGTTACTGTTGTTGGTCTCGACCATCTTTTGATAACCTCTATTTTTGTTGGATCCACAGATATTCCCTCTTTTGAGATTATGTGACCCAAAAATGAAACTTTTTGAAGACAAAATTCACACTTGGTAAATTTGGAATAAAGCTTCTCCTTTCTTAGGGTATTCAATATAATTCTCAAGTGATCTTCATGTTCTTCCTTGCTCTTTGAATAGACAAGAATATCGTCTATAAATACTAACACAAATTGATCAAGATAGTCTCTAAAGACTCTATTCATTAGATCCATGAAGATAGAAGGGGCATTAGTAAGACCAAATGGCATCACTATAAATTCATAGTGTCCATACCTTGTACGGAAAGTTGTCTTCGGTATATCCTCCCTTTTGACCCTTAATTGATGATACCTTGAATGAAGATCAATCTTAGAAAAGTATTGAGCTCCGCGTAGTTGGTCAAATAGGTCATCAATGCGCAGGAGAGGATATTTGTTCTTGATAGTGATCTTGTTAAGTTCTCGATAATCAATGCAGAGTCTCATTGATCCATCTTTCTTCTTAACAAATAGAATAGGTACTCCCCAAGGTGACGCACTAGGGCGTATGAACCCCTTATCAAGATTCTCTTAGAGTTGCTTCTTCAATTCCTGCAACTCAATTGGGGCCATTCTATAAGGTGTCTTTGAAATAGGCAAAGCACCCGGTACGAGTTCTATTGAAAACTCAACTTCACGATTTGGTGGAAGACCCGGTAATTCCTCCGGAAAGACATCATCAAACTCCCGTACAATGGGAATATTTTTAATTGTGAGTTTCTCACCAACCATTTGAGATAAATAACCTTCATTTAGTGGAATGAATACCCATAAAATGGAAGAAATTTCCAATGGAAGGTTATTTTCATCCTTGCATCGATAGACGATCATAGATTTATCTGGAATATGAAATGTGACTTGCCTTCTTTGGAAATTGATATGAGCTCCATGTAGAGAAACCCAATCCATGCCAAGAATCACATCAAATTCCACTATAGGAAGGATCACAAGATTTTCAGGAAGCACTTTCCCACAAACTTCAATCGGAGAAGAATTATAAACTTTTGATGCGACTGTTGTGCCATTAGGTGTTGTCACAGCTAACTCAACATCTAATTGTTGAGGTAATACAGTGATAACCTTAGAAAATTCTTCAGAAATAAAGGATTGGGTGGATCCAGAATCAAATAAAACATTTTCTACTTTAGAGTGGATGGTAAGTGTACCTTTCACCACATCGTTACTGTAATCCACATCGCTGATAGAAATTGCATGTGACTTTCCTTTGTCTTTAGCCTTAAGAGTTTGTTGGCATCGACCATCATCATAAACCCTTGTATTAGGGCATTTATTTTCATAATGTCCCATCTCCTTGCACTTGAAACATTGAAGTGTAGTAGGTTCATTCTGTGTATCCATTCCTTTGTTTGCTTCATTAGACATCTTTTTCTCATCATCGCGGCATTCAAATGCCCGATGACCTTCCTTTCCACATTTGAAGCATTTACTTGTCCCTTTAAGACAACTCCCTCCATGTTTCTTTCCACACTTTGAGCATAAGAGAAAGCTCATATTCTTTTCAGTGTGCTCTTTATATTTTCCTTTGAATTCCATTTTCCTCTTCTTATCAAACCCATATGGCTGATGGGTTACTCCAATCTCCATATCAACTTTGAGAGCACATCGAATGATTTCCTCGTAGCTATTGAAGTCCCTTATGGCTAAGGCCCTTCGAAGACTTGGTTTTAAGCCACTAAATAATTGATCTATCTTACTCTCAGGTTGGATAATAATACCAGAAGCGTACCTTGCAAGTCTTGTAAAATTTGCTTCATAGGTACCAACAGATTCATCATCCTTTTGCTTCAGTTCAAGAAACCCTTTCTCCATCTTTGTTCGGAGAATACGAGGGAAGTACTTATTGAAAAATAAGTTCTTGAACTCGTCCCATTCCATGGACTCAATTTCATCCCTTTGCCTCGTATTATTAATAAGATTCCACCATTGATCAACATCACCTTCCAAATGATACACTGCTAAGATGACTTTATCATGCTCAGAACATTGAAGAACTGAAAATATCTTTTCAGTAGTACTAATCCATTGTTTAGCAACTAATGGATCAGTAGAACCGCTGAAAGAAGGTGGACGCTGTCTCATGAAGGATTCAACAGAATGTTGCTCCTTCCTTTGCTCGTTTGGAAGTCCTGCATGATTCATAGCTTGAGAAAGTTGTGTGAGCATGGATACAATATTTTTCATTCCAGATCCCATAACGTTTGGTTGCTCAGGGGGACAATCATTGCATTGCCCGTCGCATTCCGCATTAACATGATTCCTTCGGGTTCTAGACATTGACTAAAACCAAGAAGAATAGAGTGAGCAACATTAATTATAATAGGAAAACTACATAATCAAGAATAATATTTCACACTTAAGGTCTTATCCTAGGTTATTCATGGCCATTTCTAAAACACTAAGATTGTGTTCTAGGCTTAGACTTATCCTTAGGGTTCTTACTAAGGCTTTCACATCCTAGTTTCCAAAGGTTGACTATACCTTTCCTTTGATACCAACTATAAAGACCCATACTTTACATACATTGTTATTACTTCAGAATTGAAGCACACTTATTACAACATATAACAAAACCAAGAAAGGACCGTATAGGTATAGTGTCTTTAGAAACTGGGAAACATAAACAACTGGTTCATAAAGCATCTACTTTTCCTCCCATTTATTTCATCATATCAAGAGTCCCTTTTTGGCATATTCTACTTAACAACCTTCTTCCTAACCTGGAAAAATAAAACATACAAAAGGGTGAGCTCAAATGCTCAGTAAGGGTAAACAAAAGAAATATCAATCACATCATATACATAAGCACATAACTTTTGGAAATCTTAACCTGCAAAATAGATCATAATTTCATAACATGGGATAAATCATAGTAGTGAAATGTGATCCCAATAATCATAACATAAAACATGAAACTTTGTGGAATACACACATAATCATAGAGAATCATTTCTTATTAGTCAAGACTCATTTCCAATGCTATCTTAGTGGACAAAGTCCATTTCTGAACCGAGTTCACTCCTCGTTTCAGTCCTGTTTTACTGAACCAGTATAACCTACCATTCCAGCCATGTCTATCTCATGAGATATAAAATCTTTAACCAATGCATTGGAGGGAGATATAGGTACCACCTATCTCATAATGATACCATTATTATGTGTTCCACAAAATCATAAATCATACATCATTGCATAACTCATGTAGTAAAAATGGGATTCTTAAACAACATGACATCATAAAACAATTCATATAAGATAAAGGAATTCATAAAAATATTTCCGTCACAACATAATCAAATCCATGTAATAATAGGGATAGAAACAAAACCCTATATTATCTTAGATGGAAAATAATTTTGATAAAACACTTGAACTCCATTCTTGAGGAAAATATCCTTTCTACTTCAAAAACACTTTTCCTTTCTTAACATGTCATACAATTCTAAAATAAGAGAATTTGATTAAAAATAAACATGAAAACTTGTAAAGGAAGATTTTTGGAAATAATGTTTTAAAAATCCATTCATGCCGTATAAGTTAAAAAAACATTCTTTTCATACTTTTGTCAGAAAAGTCAAAAAGTACCTCGTATGAAAAACGACAAAAGATTCCTTTCATATCTTTTACTAAAAACTTACCGAAGGGTAAAATTTGATTTAAACAATTGTATGTGGATGGAAATAATATTACATATTGAGGAAACATGGATGTGGATGATAAAATACACCCCAGTAAATACCAAAGTATAAACAATCTCGGATAAAAATGAGATTGTGATATTTCCCTTACCTTAGGTCCGTTTTGCTTCGTAAGTGTCCGAACCTCCTATATAATGATTTAAATAATGTTATTGACTTATTCCAAAATCATAATTATTTTTATGATATCATATATGGTCATATTATTAGCTTCTTAGTAGCAATATTTCATTGCTACTTGTTATTTGGGTGTTTATAACTTTTTGTTCTTATGCGTGCTTTGTCGAATAAATTCTTATTCTTCTATTTAGGTTATAGATACCTCATTTACAGAATGGTATTAGTGTAATATATATCATATTGATTAATTCAATTCATTTATATAATCATTATGAAATGAAGATCATGTAGAACGAGTCGCATCACATCGTGGAGACGGTATTCCGTACGTACGCACGAGTGATGATATCGTTCCTATGATCGTGTAATTGTATTGGAGTGTATGTATACTATTTCATAATCAGTATCACTTTATAATAGTCATATATAGTCATTATTTACACCATTATATCCATCCAAGTAAGGTGGTGCTGGAAAATACATTACACCACGACGTGGAGACGGTATTCCGTACATACGCACGCGCGGTGATTTCTTTTTCCGTAGGATGGATAGATGGTGAAATAGGTTTGTTTCATACTTATAATAACATATCCATATATGAGTGATACTGATGTTATTACTTCATAATGAAACAACTAAAGAAGAAGAAGTGGAAGAAGAAATAAAGATGAAAGAATCAGTAACGGACATTACCTCTTCTTTGAAGTGCTTCTTTGAGACCTTTTTTTAGGGCACTAAAATTGGTCTTTGAAGAAGACCAGGACCTCTAGTATGTCTCTAGAGAAGTGGAGAGGAGGAATTGGCAGGGGTTTGACGAGCTTGAAGGCTCAAAGTGGTGTGAGGAAGAGGGGGAGGAGGTGCCCTTTTATAAGGGAGGAGAGGGGCTCCTTTGGGAAAACTAAAAATATTATTTTATTATAAAGTCAAGTTCGGTTTTAAATAGCTCAAAATTGATATATTTAGAATCTAAGGTGGGTATGGGTCGAAATCCTCTCATCCAATAGAATTTAGACAAGTTTAGGTTCCGATTTTAACCTTATCATTTAGATTTAACATTAAGTTAAATAATTTTACTTTTACCGTGCCTTCTTGTGTTCTTATACTATAAGGTTAATAAACTTACTATAAGCAGCCAAACGAACCCCAGGTTGTTTATTATTAATATATATAACCTTATCTAAGTCATTTGGCCGAACATTAGATTTTTAGGAATAAAATAACAATTAATAATATAATATTTGTTTTAAAAACTATTTTATGTCAATTTTGACACTATTTAGTAATTGATTTTTGTGAAACTCATAACAGAATTATTAGTTCGAAAAAATTTAATTAAATCAATAATAACATGTCATATTAACCTAGAAAATTAGTGTAATTCATAAAAAGTCTCAAATTACATTTAGTTTGGTGTTTATAACATCAATTATGTCAATATTTCATTAATAAGATAATTACTCCATCATCTTTGTGTCATCAATAAATTAAATTATTTAATGTCTAAAAATTACAAATAAAATATCATTATGTAGGAAATATTTTTATATTTATAATGAATATTTATAGTTGAATTTATCTTATGTATAACTTTATATTAAAAATTATTTACTTATTAAACTTTGATTTTAACTATTTTAACCCTTCTTTAAATAAATTAATAATAAATGTCCTAATCTAATCCAAGTAGACCTAAATGGTTATATTTTATTCCTAAGTTTGTTTTTGGTCTAATTACACTTATCCAATAGAATTAGGACATGTGTTAGGGTAATAATAATATCATTTTTACCCTTATTTACTCTATTTACTTTTAACCGTGATAAATAAAAGTAAAAAGTTATTATTCACCAAAAATTATTTTCATCTCATTGAACCACATTTTATTTAATGACAACAACCGTGTCTCTTGGATTTTTGAAATTCCACTCACATAAGTGGTAAAATTAAGTTTTATGAAAAAATCAGTTTTTTAACTACCACTTAGTGGTTTCACTATTCATCAAAAATTGAAAGTTTTCAGAAAAATACCAAAATTTCACCCTAGGCTAATTTCGATATTCAAAATCCAAAAATGAAGTCCATTTTGAAAAATAAAATTTATAAAATTTCAAAAAGTGGTTATTACTATTCATAACGGCTAGTTTTAATAATATTTTAATAGCATATCATTGTTTAGTTATACTCGGTATTGCGTACGATGCAAGCTATCGAGGAAGGTCGTGATTTCGTGTAAAGCAAGTCAAGAAAGTGTTGTGTGTAGAAAAAGATTCCTTTTATTATTTATATAACATAAAAGTCTCGGGTGTTACACTTAGAGTATTGGATATACATGAGTGGACCAACTAAATTATTTTCGGTCCAAAAGATTGAGGTACTTGAATCTAGGTGATGTTGATGGTATGTTACAATACCTAGAGAAGCAATCAAGGGATAACACATCATTATTATACTCAGTGAAACTTGACATGTGCATTCAAATTAGAAACATTTTTTGGGTTAATCACAAAATGAAGGTGGATTATGATCATTTTGGAGACATTGTCATGTTTGACACTACCTTCAACACAAATAAGGAGTCTAGGACTTTCGGAGTTTTTGTATGTGTAAACCATCATAAGGAGATTGTAATTTGTGGTGCAACATTTTTATATGATGAGACAAAATACTCATTTAGTTGGTTTTTTATAAGATTTATTGATTTTCATGGGGGGATAATCTTGAGACAGTTTTCACAGATCGAGATGTTGTTATGGATAAATCCATTAGTTTTACCCTACATAAAACAAAACATGGCATATACACTTGGAACTTAATGAAAAATGGAATTAAAAACTTGGGACCTGTAATTAAATATGACTTGACATTGTTGGAAAAATTAAAAAAAATACATGTATGGGGTTACAAAGAATTTAAAATTTGATGCAATATGGAAGAAAATACAAGAATATTGTGGTAATACAAATTCTACATGGATAGAAGATATGTAAAAATTAAGGGGGAAATGGGATAATTTTTTATAAAGACTATATTGAGATTAGGAATTTGAAGCACACATTTGAGTGAGAGTTTCAATGGTGTATTAAAGGATTAATTAAATTGTAAGCTTAGCGTCTCAAGATTCTTCCAACAATTTGAGTGTGTGTTGGAGAAGAATCGGTGTCAAGAAATGAACGCCAGATTTGATGGAAGGAAAAACCTCCCATGCAATAATTTTCCATATCATCCAATCATGGTTCAAGAAATTCATCTATACACACACAAAATATTCAATATTTTTCAAAATGAGCACCAACTAAGTGACACTTTTTTCCTTAAGTCTTATAATTGAACAATTTACCCAAAAATGTATGTTGTCAGAATGAAAGGTTCCTCAAATGAGTTTACAGTTGAAGTGTACCAAGATTCACCTATGAGAATTGGTTGTACCTGTATGAAATTTTAGAGTTATGGGTATTTGTGTTGTTATGCACTCAAAATATTGGAAAGGTTGGATATGTAGTTCTTACCAGAATTATATATCCATAAGATATGGATAAGAAATTCATGTGACATTCACTTAGAAGACATAAAATTTAATCATGCCAAAGAATATTTTCTCACAAGAAAAGATAAATGTTACCAACAATTGGCACAAATCGAAAAAAAAAATATTGCAATAGAATCTTGTGAGTTTAAACAAGTATATATGATTAGCATGTCAAATCTTAACAATTATACTATGGAATTACAGGAAGATATAAATGATTTACCCTTAAAATGTATTCAAGAAGAATAAAAAATGAAATGTCGACAATAATCTAAAACATAATTCAAGAAGAAATATAAAAGTAAATCCAATGATAGGTTCAAAAGTTATCTAGAGAAGGCAAAAAAACGGATCAAGAATTGGCACAATATCAGAAATCAAGAGACCTCAAAACTTGTATGTTATTGTTATTATTTTCTATGTTACTGAACTACTTCATTTTGTGAAATCACACATAAATAATGTTATGATTTTATTGTAGGGAAATTCTAAATAACCGTTAAATAATGGATACCATAGTGATCTTATCATAGATCTAAATGTATGTAAATATTGTATCGTAGGTTGAAAACCATCATATTTAAACAAACTTCATAGTACTTTATATATTTTGATATTTGAAATCTTATGAAACAATTCTGTTATTTCCCTTTTTAGTTATTAATATATAATGATTATTGTAATTAGAAGGCACTGAAGAGAAATTTTCATCCATTCAAACTGAAAAATTCAACAACGGCGACAAATGGGAAGTAAAATAGAGGTTTGATGACTGAAACCACACTGGAAGCATTCTGAAATTCAATTGATACCCAACTTCAACTGTAGATATCAACAGAATATCCAACTATTTATGAAAATATATTTTTATAAATAATGTTGTGGGTGTCTTTAGTGGTGGAAATTTCCATTGGTAATTTCAATAGAATCAAAGTGGAAATTTCCACTCATATTTTACAATGTGAATTTCCCTTGGATATTTCCAATATGAATTCCCAGTTGTAATTTCTATGCATATCAAGTTTCCATTCATAGAACTGACAGTGAAAACTACAAATAGAAATTATATTGTAACATTTATAATACTATCACAGATTAAATCAGTAGAATATTTATAAAAATATTCATCTTGATCAGAAAATAACCATTTCCACCCCATATGTACCACCCAACCAATTTATGTAAACCAAAGTGGAAATTTTTACTCATAGTTTCCACTGAAAATTTCCAATGGGAATTCCCAGTTGAAATTTTTATGCATGGAATATATCCCTTCAAATAACTGAAAGAGGAGACTAAAAAGATAAATTATAGTATAAAAACTATCATACTATCATATAATATAACAATATTAAATTTATAAAAATGTTTATCTAGATTATAAAATAACCATTTCCACCCCCTATGTACCACACATCCAATTGATGTAAACCAATGTATAAATTTCCAATAAGAGTTTATAGTGGTAGTTTCCACTGGGAATTTCCAATTAGAATTCCCAGTTGGAATTTCTATGAATAGTAGGTTTAAATTAAAATAAAAGATAGTGGAGACTATAAAGATAAATTAGTGTAACAACTATCATACTATCATAGAATATAACAATGTAATATTTTTAAAAATGTTCATCTAGGTCAGCAAATAACCATTTCCACCCCCTATATACCACCCATCCAATTTATGTAAACCAAAGTATAAATTTCCGCTAAGAGTTTATAGTGGGAGTTTCCACTAGAAATTTCCAATTGGAATTCCCAGTTGGAATTTCTATGCATAGTAGGTTTCTATTCAATGAACTGACAATGGAGACTATAAAGATAAATTAGTGTAACACCTATCATACTATCACAAATTATAACAATATCAACTTTATAAAAATTTTCATCCAGATCAAAAAATAAATATTTCTATACCCTATGTACCACCCATCCAATTGATGTAAACGAAAGTGGAAATTTCCACTCATAGTTTATAGTGGTATTTTACATTGGAAAATTCTGATTAGAATTCCCAGTTGGAATTTCTATGCATAGTAGGTTTCCAATTGATTCAAGTTACAGACAGTACAAACTACAAAGGAAAAGTACAGTATAATAGCTACATAAAATCATAGAATACATCCATATGTTCATCCACATCAGAAAATAAAAACTCCCACCCCCCCAATCCCACACCCACTCACGGCGGGGGGGTTTCCCGAACCTTCATTTTTGCAGGCGGGCTCCGTCTTCCTCGGAGAGTCCCAATTGCGGATCTGTTTCTTCCTCCAGTTACTCCATGGAGAGGAAGGCCCGCTTACCATCATCCATTCCCCGTGCTTGATTCTGAACCCTGCCTCCTGTTTTTTCAAAGGGTTGGGTGTTTTTGCTGAGGGATTGAGGTTTCTCTCCGAGTTTCTGAAATCTTTTTTCTCCTGTTCTGGTTCGATGTCACAAAGACCTTCCCACTGAAGTCTTCCTTTACTAATTCTAGATCTGGGTTTTGGGGGTTGATCCAGATCCCACATCCTCAATCAGTTCGCGGATCTGCATGGTCGTTTGATCACTTGTTTCTCGAAGGCACTGGCCACTTTTTTCATCGCTGATTCACGCAAGAACGGAGGTCGGTTTTTTGAAAAGGGGGTGGTGCGAAGGATACCTAGTTCGTGGAGATCTCGGAACGATCTCTTTTTCCTCAGTGAATGATGTGAATGAATTGCGAAGACCCTGCTGTGAAGGGAGGCCGCGAAGTTACCACTGGTGGTGCCATTCTTCGGTGACCGATGTGCTTCGCGGAGAGTAGTGCGTAGGTTACCTATTGCATGGAGAGTGAAGAGAAGGTTTACTTCTTCGCGAAGACCCCAGGAACACTGGAGATTCCCATGGAATGCATCGTGGTCGACCTGTGAAGAGATCCCGTGAAGTTCCACCACGGTGAGCCTTTCAGTGCAGGATGAAGGGTTTTGTGGAGTGCTCATGCTGTGAGAGAGGGGGTTCGAGGATGCAATGACCGCGAAGATATTTTATTGGAGGCTTTTCCGTGAAGGATTCACCCATAAAGCCTCTTCGCGGAAGGAGGCCGCAAAATGGGTTGTCTAGTTTGGGAGCATTTTGTTGGAGCAAGCCTGATTGAAAGTTTTTTGGTCTGGGCCGGGCCCGGGTTTTTTTGGCCAGGCGTGTGCGGTGATTTTTTTTGTTTCCCCAGTAGAGAGGGGGGAAATGCCATGTTGCCTGGATGGTTGAGACAACTGACTATCGATTGCAGATCACCGGGTTTTTTTAAGGGCCTTCCCATCCCATGTGCACTGATCAATGGAGATGGATTTAGTGAACCTATCGAAGAGGATGTCCCTGACGGAAAAAGAGAAAGCGTCTATCGAGGCTCGGAGAAATGAAGATACACTCTTGGTGAAATTCATGTATCTACTGGTTGTTCGAAAGTTTGTGGAAAATGTATCAATCAACCAGGGGGCACTCAAAAACACCCTCCAGAATCTTTGGAAATTGGAAGACGGAGTGGCCATTCGAGAAGCGGGGAACAACCATTATGTCTTCGAGTTCTTCAATGAGAGAGATAGAGATAAACTCCTTAGAGTTAGATCATGTTCCTTCAATAACCAACTCATCCTCATGGAATAATTCAAAGGGGGCGATGAGATCCAGCACATTAAGCTCACCTGTTCCCCCTTCTGGATACGTGTCAAAGGAATCCATCTTCATGAGCGAACGGAACGTGTTATGAGAGAAATTGGGGACTACATTGGTCAATTCATTGAATGGGACTGTTCGGGCCCTATCCAATGGGGACTCAAGGTTCGGATCTTAGACGGTATTGAAGTATCAGATCCGTTGATGAGGGGCATGTTTATGAAACTTGATGACTCAAACAACTGGATTTCTTTTGAATTCAAGAAACTACCAATCTTCTGCTTCTACTGTGGGCGTCTCGACCATCTGGAAATAATGTGTGAATCCAATCAAGAGAATGGATCAGGTAATATCATTTTTCAATATGGCCCATGGCTCCGAGACAAAACAGCTATAGTTTCCTTCATCTATGAGTCGGAAAAACAAAAGGACCGTGAATGTCTCACGGTGGCCCACACAAGACAGGCGGAAACTGAACATAGAAAAATCATCATGGTTGGACCACCAGAATTCCCTAAAGAGAGTTCAACCAATCAGGGAAAAAACTACTTTCATCCTTCCCCCTGAAGGACATCGTATCATCTTTTTTAGAGATGGTGAATTCACCAAAATATCTTCCAGAGCAAAGCCTGAAACCAGAGCAGATGCATACTGAACCATCAGATCCTGACCCGGATCCAGAAATGACCATGGCAGACATCCTAACATAGGATAAAGATGGAAAGACAGGAACCTCAGCAACAGGCCCAATCACCTGTCGAACTTGTAAAAGGGTGTAACGAGACCAAAGAGACAATAAAATTGAAGACACTAAACCTGAGGTACTGAAAAGATGAATTGAAACAAGATTTTTTGTGGATAAATCCCCTAAAAGATGGAAATTAATGGGTGGAAAAGCAAGTTCGGAGGACTCAAAGGTGGAGGCGGGTAAGACCCATCCCTGCCTAGATCAATGATCATATTATGATGGAACTGTCATGGGATTGGAAACCCACAAATAGTCTGAATGCTCTAGCGCAATTGCGCCCAAAGTCGCCCCGATATGGTTTTCTGTTCTGAAACCATACTGGAAAACAAGGACACCACAAGAATTGCTCTGAAATGTGGCTTCCAAGGATGCCTCCCAGTCTCCCAACAAGGCCACTCCAGGGGAATCTATCTCCTTTGGAAGGATTCCATCGACGTCCAGATCTTGTCCTTATCCTCGCACCATGTGGCTGTGGCCATTCATGTGGAACACACCCCTCCATGGACTTTCTTGGGATTCTATGGTTGGTCGGCCCAAAGCGAGAAGTGGAAATAGTGGGAGCTCCTCTGCAAGTTGTGTCACGATCTTCTGGGCCCTATTCCCTTTAGAGGGGACTTCAATGAGATTTTGTTTCATAAGGAAAAAAGAGGTGGAACAATCCGAACATCTTCTTCGATGTCAAATTTTAAGGATGTGATCTCTAGGGAGGACCTGGCCGATCTAGGTTATGCGGGAAATCCTTTCACATGGTTCCGGGGCAATATAGATGGCACCCGCATCACCGAACGACTTGACAAATTTCTAGGATCAACAGATTGGACAAATCTCTTCAGTATGTTCCACATCGGCCACCTGACACTCAACTGCTCAGACCACTGCCCAATTGTCCTTGACTACCGTCAAGGCAAATGGAACAGCCACTCAGGAAGACCCTTCATATTTGAAATCTTATAGAAAAAATAACAGGAATGCAAAGATGTTATCTGATCAAGTTGGAAGAGTAATCACGCAGATGTGGGACTCAATCTCAAACAGGTTGCATCATATCTAAGGTCTTAGAGCGACATGAAATTCCATCATCCCGACAGGAACTATGATTCCCTTGAAAGGAAACCGCATTACCTCCTCAAGCAACCCCCATCTAACTACAATCTCTCTTCTATCAGTGCCACTCAAAAAGATCTGGATGCGGCCTTGTGTGTCAAGGAAAGCTTCTGGGCTATGCTGGCACGGGACACCCACATTACCGAAGGGGACGCCAATACAGAATATTTTCACCAGAAATCTTTAGCTAGGCACCGAAGGAATTCTATCACTTGCATCTCTCAACCAAATGGTAGTAAAGTCTCTGACACCAATGGAATCCATGATGCTTTGACCTGTTATTTCTAGAATGTCTTCTCTACAGGAACTCCCTTTATTTCTTTTGAAGTGGAGGATTGCATTAAACCTGTTATCACCGATGAGATCAATTAGAAACTCACCAAAGATGTGACGGATGAGGAGGTTTTTATGGCTCTGAAACATATCCACCCCACTAAGGCCTTGGGCTCGGACGGTTTCTATGCCCTATTATTCAAACAATAATGGAACATTATCGGTCCTAACATCTGCAATTTGATGAGGAATATTTGGGCCGGGAAAACATGCATTTCTGCCATCAATTAAACTATCCTCATCCTCATTCCTAAAATAAAGAAACCTCTGGAGGTCCCTGATTTCAGACCCATCATCCTGTGTAATGTATCTTACCATATTTTCTCAAAGATCTTAGTTAATCGGCTGCGCCCTTGGTTAACTGACATCATCTCGGAAAACCAGAGCGCTTTCGTGGCTAAGAGACTGATCACTGATAATGCAATTGTGTCCCATGAAGTGTTCTACTCTATGAAAACTCGCTCCACCGTGAAAAGATGAACTATGGCTTGGAAACTTGATATGACCAAGGCCTACGATAAAGTGGAATGGCACTTACTTAGAGTCGTTATGCTGAAAATGGGCTTATGTTCTAAATGGATTGATATGGTCATGCACTGTGTCTCGACCATCTCTTTCCAAATCAAGGTCAATGGGGAGCTCACCCGAGGATTCGCCCCATCCCGGGGCCTTTGACAGGGAGATCCTCTCTCCCCATTTCTCTTTATCTTGGTGGATGATGTTTTCTCTAACCTTATTTCCAGGGCTGCATCCTCAAACTCCTTAAATGGGGAAAAGTTATGTCATGTTATTCCACCGGTTTCGCATCTTTTCTTTGCCGACGACTGCCTCCTTTTCTCCAGAGCAACCACTAATGAATGTCGGGTAATCATCCACACGATCCAATAGTACGAGAGGGCATCCGGTCAGTCAATCAATCACATAAATTCGAAAATATATTTCAGCACAGAGGTCCCTCCTTCCAAGAAAAAAGAACTCTGTGATTATACAGGCATCTAATTGGTTGAGAAACACCATAAATACCTCAGGCTCCCCACAGTTATTGGTCGCTCTAAAAAATAAATCCTTGCATCCTTGATGGACAGTATTGAGAAGAAAATCCAAGGCTGGACCCCCAAAAAAAAATTCCAAAGCTGGTAAGGAGATCCTCATTAAATCCATCATCCATTCTGTCCCCAGCTATTTTATGTCCCTGTTTAAGATTCCTTCGACCGTTGTCAACCTGATCCACTCACACACAACCAACTTCTAGTGGGGGAATAATGATGGAAGGAACCGAACCCACTGGATTTCCTGGGAGAAACTGTGCAAACCCAAGTCTGAGGGAGGTATGGGATTCCAGAATCTCTTTCACTTCAATGACGCTCTACTGGATAAGAAAGGTTGGACCCTGATTAACCTTCCTTCATCTCTCTGTGCGCGCATTCTTCGCGATAAGTATTTTACCCATAATGACTTCCACGTCTCCTCTCTTGGCCCCCATCCAAGATTCCTCTGTAGAAGCATTTAGGGGGCCCATTGCCTCCTGAAAAAAGGGCTGGGCTGGAGGATCGGGAATGGACAAACTGTTAACATTTTGATTGACCCCTGGATGATTGATGAGGAAGGTGTTCAGGCCTCATCCCTTGCCCAACCAGAATTCGAAGATTCCACTTTCAGGTGCCTCTTTTCCGATCAGGGTCCTGGATGGTGTCTGGAGAAGATTCACACATGGTTCAATGATAAAGACAAAAGAATTATCCTGAGTACCCACAGGGTCCCAGACGTAGGACCCGACCATCTCTTCTGGATCAACGATCTTTCGGGAGCCTACACAGTGAAGTCCGGATACGGGCTCGCCATTGGAAACCATTCAATCGATTGGGATGGGGGACCCTGGAAGTCAATTTGGAAACTCAAAATTCCCCCAAAAATCCGTCACTTCTGGTGGCAGGTGTGCATGGGCACCTTTCCTACCATGAGCCTTCTCACCTTCCAGCACATGTCCAGTGATGATTCTTTCCCTTTCTTCCCAAATGTCCCAGAATCTCCCTTGCACGACATCATCCAATGCCCAGGGGCTAAGGAAATTTGGCACAAATGGGGTTCCACTGCATCCACTTCACCGGCCATGGCCGCTGACCTCCAATGATTCCGGATGCAATGGTGCTCATCCTTCTCATCGGCTAAAGCAGGCTCACTTTGCACACTGGCCTGGATCATCTGGGTTCGTTGTAACAAGGTAGTTTTCAACCATGTGCACAGAACCCCCAAATTCTGGATTGAACGGGCCTATTCGTGGATTAAGGTATGGAAGAACCATAACGGGAAAAATAAGCCCTTTGGAACCCCTTCTTGCCCCTCTCACTGGTGTCCTACATGTGAGGGGATTCTTAAGATTAATGTGGATGCGTCTATACCCAAGGATGGGCATGTCGCCCTCAGAATCCTGGCCCAGAATCATCAGGGGAAAATCATTGCGGCCAAGCGTGAATCACACTTCACTCTCTGGGAACCTGTGGTGGCTGAGGCTACTGCCATCCTTGCAGGTATGATGCTCGCCAAGGACCGCAGATGGGATAAAATCAACCTCGAATCAGACTATCTCACCATTATCAATGCTATCAATTCCAACGATGGCGGCCTTCAGTCTTTTGGATCCCTCATCAAGATAATCCTTTCATTCCATCAAGGCTTCTCAATATATACCTTCTCATTTACTAAAATGGAATATAACAATGCGGCCCATCAGCTGGTGTCCTCAGGCCCCTTTGATGTTAACCAGCTCTGGCGAGACCATTTTCCTTCCTGGATTTGTGATTGTACGTTCGCTGATCTCTGACGTTAATGAATATGTCTTTTCAAAAAAAACCAAAATTTTGTTTTAGTGAATAATTGATTTAACATGCTTCAGGGTTTCTAGAAGCAACCAAATACTTCCTACTCTCAGCATCCATATTTGAAATTTTCCTTCTAGGATAATTTAGAAAATAATGAACCATTAACAATCATCGGTCAGCAACTTCCTTTTCCATTAAATTCTCTGGCACTACAACTCTTTTTTCCAAACATTCCATGACATAACAAATGATGACACCGTAATCCAAAGTGGCATCTCTCTGTTGTGAAATCTTCTCAATTATAATATACCATTTACTTTCCTTCACTTTTTTGGCATGAACATGGCTGAATACTTCTTTCAAATATGATTCCTGTAAAAAATATCAATGAGCAGTCTATCTTTCAATATATTGCAAATTTTCCAAGTCATTGTATAACAAATTACTAAATTGACAACATCTTTAATGAATGGATCACTTTATATTGTTCCTAGAATAGGTTTCATGGAGTTATAATATCTAAACACCCTTCTTTCAAATCCATGAATAACAAATTACAATGGATATTATCTATGTTTACTGGGTAGAATAAAAATGTGGAGTTCTTCATACTGGAAACCGTTGCCCGGTTCAAAAAGTTATCCTTTATTTTCTCAATTGCTAAATAAAGAAATTCTTATAATCCAATAACAAAAGAAAATATAATAATGTAGTCATTTTTAACTTGAAACATGCAGTAAAGTAAAAAAAGAAAAATTGGAAAAATATGAGAATCATTTTTTCAAAAATGAACTACAGTATTACAGTAAAGGTGATCAGCATGAAGGAACATCTTTCAAATTCTACAATGTCGGCCAAACTGTGAAGATGAAATCTCTCTTCAATTATCATTGTGTATGCATCTATGACATATTTCCAAAAATAGAACATTATAAAATATAAAAAAAACATATCTAGTTAAATAAAATGATATAACACATTCCGTACTGGGAGTGCACCTCTTGTTTAACAAATCAATAATGTTTTTCATATCGATCCAATATGAATTGACAGTAGATTACTAGACTACACTATTTTTATCCTAGAAGGTCATATATATTTCCATTATATAGTAAAATATATTAAAATATATTCTAAATACATAAATTCAGTAACATTACCTCTCCCCATCAGCATCAAGAAGCATTTACATCAGCCTTGTATCATGTTTTGTCACTATATTCTGCTACTTCACCCACCTAGGAATTAACTGGGATAGCTTGGGAGCCATTGTTGGCCTCTTCTTCATAGTCACCTGCAGATATATATATATAATGAGACTAACTCTTTGGTTTCCTTTCCCTACTCTTCACACCTCTAATCAATGACGTTTATATCTTTGAGGTAGAAGAGGCCAGACTGGACTGCACAACATGTTTTGGTTCTTCCTTAGTCAATTCTTCATTGACATCTTCCTCCTCCTCAATTTCCTCAATATTACTTATTTCCTTCATCTCAACTGCATGAATTTCCTATTTCCTACCATTGATAACAGTGGCTGAAGTCATATTGTTTTCAATTTGAATTTCTTCAATCCCAAAATCCTCTAAAACACTTCCTTTACCCTCACCATAAACTGCTTTAATCTCTTCCTTCTCCTTGATCTTCAGCCTTTATCTCGAAATCATAATTTATCTATTTTTTATTTTTAATTGGGCCTCATGTTTATTGACCTTCTGATTAATTTTTTAATTCTCCATGAACAATATGACACTCTCCTCATTTGAAATAATTATCTCTTCTCCTATCATACTAAAAGGAAGTTTGTTTTCATCAATAACCCGATGAATAGGTTGTTTAGCATCAGAAGGACTTGATTGTAGTCCAGAGCTCTATCTTGGGATGGTTAGACTCTAACATGGATAGTGGACAAAAAATTTTATATTTTATAAATTAATATGAAAATAAATTACTATTCAAAAAATATAATATACAGATAGTGAGTTGGTAGTTTCTTGTAGAGTAGCAACAACATCTTAAAAACTCCACCAAATAAATAATAGTGCACCCTCTCTTTTCAGGGAAACATTCCCAAAATTTTATGTATACCAATACTGTAACAGTTAATATTGTCAGTAATTTATAAACCAACTAGGTAAAATTAATCAGTTAAATAAAGTATAAGATCTTACTAATAAACTGAAAACATAACCAACCACTTTTAAAGGAGTGGTGTGATTTTTTTTAACAGATTTAATAAGCCAGTCATGAATACCATCATCCTAAGAATAACTCTTCACTTTGAATATATCTTCAAAATATTTCATGAAATTCCAACCCACGTAAGTACCAAATGTAGGGGTAAAATGTTGCAATGAAAAAAGACAAAGAAAACATGTCACGTCATATAAGTCTCGCTCCTCACTAGATTCAACAGCCTCAAGAATGGCTCTCTATAAAACACCCTATGATAATAGCCATCCAACATGGGAAAACATCATCCTCAAAAGTGTTGAAATATTTGGACATAATATATAGGAATCTAAAAAGGGTAATTCACCATACTCAATGCCAAATATATGGGAGATTTCATCAACTCTTAACTCCATCATCCTTCCAGCTATGTAAAACATTTTTAAATTGATATTATACATATGTTATAAAAATAAAATAGAGCAATATATTTTTTTACAATCATCTAATGGAACTATGATATCAAGAAACACTTTAAACAACCACCAAAATGGAGTCCTATGAAGAAATTTGATGTTATTATTAGTAATCTTAGTCCTAATATTATTAAATATTTTCCACAACCCAGTCATCGAATACCTATAGTGGCCGGTAGCTGATGTATTGGCAGCTTCTAGCATAAAAAAACAATATCTATAAAAAATTAGCATTAAGGATATTTTAATGTTAATATAAGAAAAGGAAGTGAAAGTAGAAAAATCCCGCTAAAAATTCCAACTACAGAAAATCCACATGACTTTGAATCATTACTTTTTAATCAATAGACCTATAAAAACTCACTATAGAAACCCCACTATAAATTCCCAGTGAAAATTTCCACTAGAGATCCTACTGAAAATTCCCACTAAAAAGTTTCAATTAGTTTAAAAAAATATTTATCTAATATGAAATTATAATTCAGTTGAAATTTTATAGCAACAAGGCCCAGTGAAAATCCCAGTGGAAATTCTAACTGAAAATTCCCACTATAAAATTTCAATTGGTTCTAAAAAAAATTTATGTAGTTGTAAATTTACACCAATAATGAGTAGTAGAAATTACTAGCGAAAATACCACTTTTAATTCCCAATGGAAATCCCACTATAAATTTAAAGTATAATCCCCCATGAAAACAGTGGGAATTCTCGATGTTCAATTTCAAATCATTCGATCTGTAGTTGAAAATTATAATTGAATTCCATAGGGAATTTACACTGGTATTCGGACTTTCCAGTGGGAATTTCCACTGGAAATTTCCACTGGAAATTCAACATTAAATTTTCAGTGGGGATTATCATTAGAAAATTACAACTGATTCAATTATAAACTGTTCAGTATTTAAAAAATGTAATTTAATTTCACTGAAACTTTCTAGTGGAGATTACACAGAGACCTTACACTCAAAATTTACACTAGAATTTTCAAATTGGAATTGCCCATGGTAATTTCCAGTGGGAATTTCAAGTGGGAATTACTATTGTGAATTTCCATTGAGAATTAAACACATAATTTACACTGTGAATTGTCACTAGAAAATTAAAACTAATTCAATTATAAATTTTTTAGTAATTAAAAAATATAATTGAATTTCACTGTGAATTTCTAGTGTGGATTTACACTGATACCTTACGTTAGGAATTTCCATTGGAATTTTCAAATGGTAATTTCTAGTGGAAATTCCTAGTGGGAATTTCAAGTTGGAATTTCCATGGAAACAGTGGAAATTATTGTTGTATAATTTCAACTCATCTTATAAATTTTTCTATAGTTTCAAAATTATAATTTAATTCTATAAGAAATTTATAGTAGGATTTTAACTTTCAAGTGGGAATTCCCACTGGGAATTTCTAATAGAATATTCCACTAGGAATTCAATACCGAATCACTAGGACTTGTCACTAGAAAATTATAAATGATTCAATTATAAATTTTTTACAAGTTAAAAAATGTAATTGAATTTCACTGTAAATTTATAGTGGGAACTAATACCCTACACTTGATTGCCACTAGAATTTTCTGCTTGGAATTTCTGGTGGAAATTTACACTAGGAATTTACAATGGGATTTATTGGAGGAAGGTTTCAATTGATTAAAAACAAATCTTTACTAGTTGGAATTTATAAATGAATTTTACTAGTAAATTCCACTAGAAATTTTCGATGGGACTTTCCACTCAAATTTTCACTAGGAATAGACAGTAGAATTTATGATGGAAATTTCCAACTAGTAATATCCATTCATAATTTCCATTTCCAATTCACAATGCCAATTATCATTGAATAGAAATTCCCAATAAGAATTCCTATATGAAATTTTCATTGGAAATATATAGTGGAAATTGTAGGAAATTTGAAATTATATTCAACAACTAATCAGAACTATAAGGCATATGAAATTTACACTTTCAATCAATTGGAATTTATAAATCATGTATAATCTATGAAATCAAAATTCCATAGATGAAATTTCAATGAAAATTTGTAATGAAAATACCAATTGAAAATTCACAATGAAAACTCCCACTGGAAATTCCTAGAGAAAACTCAAAATATATAGTAAATAACATTCAGACTGAAAAAATGACATTCAAAATTCCCAATTCAAAATACTCTAGAAATAATTCCCAAATAATTACACTTATTATAATACTCAAAAAGGATAGAAGTCCCTTAAAACTTTATCAATTCAAACCAATTGGAAAATCCAAATCCAAACTGCCAGTTCTTCAAATCAATTCAACAAAATCAGTGTTAAGTACTAATAGAAAATTACCATTGAAAATGTAAATTGACAGTAGGAATTCACGCTAAAAAATGAAATTGGAATTTTAGACTATAAATCAATTGAATTAAAATATAAATTCCAACTCGAAAATTCATAGTGCAAATCAATTGTAATTTCCACTGAAATCTCTCATTCTTGAAATTATTATAAAAAAAGGAAACGTCAACTAAAAATTGGTATTTGAACATCATAGAAGAAAGAAACCAAATCATCACATTTACAGTGTTCCAATAACCCACAAAAAAAAAATATAAATTCTGATAATAATAATCTATCTATCTCCCTATATCTATAATATTTTCAAATAATAAAATATTATAGTATACTAGTTGTGCTAACAAATAAAAAAGAAGCCAATAAATATAAATCGCATAAACCACTATCCATCTTCCATCGTTGTTAGTAGAAAACTAAGGTTGGTCGAGAAATTCACCGAGGGGTTCACCAAAAGGTTGGCCGAGGGATTAAATGAGGGATTCACCTAGAGTTTCACTGAGGGGTTGGTTGAGGATTTCACCAATACGTTGGTTGACAGTTCATAGAAGAGGGGTTTGCTGATACATTGGCTGAGTGTTTTGTTAAGGGGTTTTATGATGGGTTTCATGATATATTGGCGATGGATCTGCTAATTCATTCACTGACATATTCGTGGAAGAGATGAAGATTTTACCGAGGGATTCTCTGAGAGATTCACTGAGGGTTTAAATCTATAAGACAAAGGTTTCACTGAGGGATTCACCGAGATATTCACCAAGGGTTTGGACCAAAACAAAAATTTGAATCTCGAATGAATGCCCCATTTAATTTTCAAAACCCATGACTGATCTAAGGGATAGAGAATTTATTAGACATGTGGCCTTCATCCAATGGCCAATCTGAGGGTTAGGTTGAGATGCAAACATGAGACGATAATTTTTGGGAATGGATATCAATGCATCGTACCATCTTCAGTGAAGAAGCTCTACCAACTCATCCACCATAAACATGGACCAATCAAGTAATTATATTTTCACTCAATCAAATAAAACTATATTCACTTAATTATTCACATGATAATTACCACTACTATATGTGGACCACGAATATTTTACAACATTTTAATTTTTTTAATTTTTATTTATCCATCTAATAAAATAAATAGGTTAAGAACATATAATAATATTTATTTTTATTTTTATTACTAGATAGATGTTACTTTGATGTGCTATATATATTTTATGATATTTCTAATCACATTGAAACATGTTTATTTACTATATGTTAGTCAACCCAAAAATTTTAAATCATAATTATAGAAAGTATAACTAATGAATCCTAAAAATTTATGAATTAAATGAATCATCAATAGGAAGTGGGTTTTTTATATGCCATTAATTCATGGCTTCAATCTTGTTCATTTAATTGAAAATTAGTCTATACTAAATTTATTCACCATTTCATCACAAACAATGCTAATGATTTTTCTTTATTCAGGCTACCTTTTATTAGTGCAAAAAATGGTGATAAAGGGGAGGATTTTGTCAGTGCTAACTAAAGGCGGTGATAAATAGAATATTTATAATTGTTAAAGAAAATTAATAATCGGTGACCCTTTATCAATGCTTTAATTAGTATTGATAAAATCCTCCCCTTTAACACCATAAAAACTGATAAAGGGCACGATGAATAATTTAATTTATATATATATATGTTTTTCAATATGGTTTATATAATAATAAGTTTATATGTAAATATAATATATAAATATGATTTATATAACTATTTATAATAAAAAATATATTATCAATATTACTTTCACTATATTATATATGAAAAATTATCAAATATATATTAATCAATAAAATTGTTTAATAATATATTTATATACACTAATTATAGAATGTATATATAAATATAATATTTTAATATTTTATTTAAATAACTATATAAATATATAAACTAATATATATTTATTTAAATATAGTTCATATTTAAATTATATATTTATATTCATATTAAATAATTTAAAATATACACTTATATTTGTATGTTTGTGTATCCATGTGTATGTATATGGATGTATGTGTACGCCTATATGTGCATGTATTTTTGTGTGTGTATGTGTATGTATTTTTATATGTGTGTATGTATGTGTATATATGTGTATGCATGTGCATGTGTAGTATGTCTATAAATGTGTGTGTATATATGTGTTGTGAGTGTACGTGTATGTTTTTGTGTATGTAGATGTATGTGTTTATGTGTATGTGCTTGTGTTTGTGTGTGTGTGTGTGTGCATGTATGTGTGTGTCTGTGTGTGTGTGTGTGTCTGTGTCTGTGTGTATGTGTGTTTGTGTGTATGTGTGTATGTGTGTATGTGTGTATGTGTGTATGTGTGTTTGTGTGTATGTGTGTATGTGTGTATGTGTGTATGTGAGTATGTGTGTATGTGTATGTGCTTGTGTTTGTGTGTGTGTGTGTGCATGTATGTGTGTGTCTGTGTGTGTGTGTGTGTCTGTGTCTGTGTGTATGTGTGTTTGTGTGTATGTGTGTATGTGTGTATGTGTGTATGTGTGTATGTGTGTTTGTGTGTATGTGTGTATGTGTGTATGTGTGTATGTGAGTATGTGTGTATGTGTGTATGTGTGTATGTGTTTGTGTATGTGTATGTGTATGTGTATGTGTATGTGTCTGTGTATGTGTATGTGTATGTGTATGTGTATGTGTGTCTGTATGTGTATGTGTATGTGTATGTGTATGTGTATGTGTATGTGTATGTGTATGTGTATGTGTATGTGTATGTGTATGTGTATGTGTATGTGTATGTGTATGTGTATGTGTATGTGTATGTGTATGTGTATGTGTATGTGTATGTGTATGTGTATGTGTATGTGTATGTGTATGTGTATGTGTATGTGTATGTGTATGTGTATGTGTATGTGTATGTGTATGTGTATGTGTATGTGTATGTGTATGTGTATGTGTATGTGTATGTGTATGTGTATGTGTATGTGTATGTGTATGTGTATGTGTATGTGTATGTGTATGTGTATGTGTATGTGTATGTGTATGTGTATGTGTATGTGTATGTGTATGTGGATGTGTATGTGTATGTGTATGTGTATGTGTATGTGTATGTGTATGTGTATGTGTTCATGTGTTTGTGTGTGTGTGTGTGTGTGTGTTCTCACAAGAACTTCCTTGTCCCGTGTCTCTGCCCACACGGCCGATGACATGGTTTAGAGACTACACGACGTGTATATAAGGTACATGGCGTGTACTTATTTTTTTCATCTCTTCCTAAATAGAAGAGTACATGGCGTGTAGTCAAAACTACACGGCATGTATTCTGGGTTTTTCTGGATAGTAAGCCTCAGAAACTACTCTGGAGCCCCTTTTTCTTTAATTTCTAGCATCGGTATGCCAAATTATGATCTGTGGGGGCTCATACTCCACGCGAACCAAAGTTTAGCACCAAACCTTTTCACGTTATAGTACAAAACACAACAAAAGGCTGGATCATGATCCGCCAAATTCTGGTCCAAGAGAGCCCATACTTCTCAGGAACCAAAGTTTAGCGTCCATAAACTCAATCATAACATGTAGCAATACCCTAGCTACAGTAGGCGTATCTACCAAGGTGCCTATCACAACAGCATGCATTTTCTAGAACAATATCTATCATAGAAACATGCAATTTCTAATGCACCTATATGGAATGGAAACTATGCATGACATGTGATTATAACATGTGCCTAAATGATGCATGAGATAGAATACCCTCATCTCATCGGGTTGCAACTAAATATAACGGAAGTATAAAATATAAACTGAACACCACAAGTGCATCACCCAACGGTGAAAATCGAATAAACTGTAATAATCACAAACAGAAAATCACAATTTAATTCAAGGCGATCCGGCATTTACCTGTACACGGGGTAGCTACTCTCAGGCACAATTTATTACCAAATTCCATAACAATCTATCTCTTCCCATTATCGCCAAATAATATAATAACTCAGAGAAAAGAAAAAAAATCCTCTGATACCACTTTGTAACATCCCGGTTCCGAGTGTCACTCAATGGGTGCCCCGAACCCGGTTTATCACATGACCTCAAGCGCATTTCTCCAAACTCCAGAGGCTGCCAACTAGCAGCGAGGGCCTAGGTCTGATAGTGGGGAAACTATGCCCTCATTTGTCAAAGTGTAGTGCAGTAGAAACAAATATAAACATACAACAGCAGAAACAGTAAACAATATAAATCATAAATGCACAACAGAAGTAAAGATAACTAGTAGTCATACATATATGATGATGCAATATGTCCAATTTCTAAGAAAACAGTCAAACAGGATACACTACAATCAAATACAATACAGTACAAGTACCAAGTACAACAAAGAAAAACAAAACAGTGCAATAGGTACTCAACAGCATCGCACGCCTATGATCAGTCCCATGCTATTATACCCCTCTGCAACAATCAAGTACCTATATAGATTCCCTTTCCCTTATCAACACCTACAGCAATATAATCTATTTGGGCCCAAGACATGATCCAAATAGGGTGTGAGAAATAAATCCCAGTAGGCAACCACAAAAGGCCCGTGCCCAACTGTCAGTGAAAAATGTTCAATAGTAGTGTGCAGTAATAAAATGGAATAAACTAGGCAGCACTCAAAAGTAACTATCTTTACCAGTTACATTTTCATTTTAATAAATATTTATCAATTCCAAGCTTGTGCTTTATCTTGGCAGGTACAACATGTGAAATCACCATAGTGAATATTCAAAGTAACCTTTGTCCTCATATATACAAGTCCTTACCCTCAGGAAAGCTGAAATGAAACCCTCAGGAGACTTCTCTCATTCATAATGAATATTGACCTCAGTCATACTAGATGTCTCCCACAGGCACAGAAGCTACTGCCCATTGGCATAAGAAATGTTACCCTCGGGCTAACAAACACTTCCCTCATGCTAAACAGAATACTGCCCTCAGGCATTCCATAGGAAATCAAGTAACTGGGCTGAGCCCAACATACAAAAAAGAAATTACATATGTTTCCTCTCAAGAAAACTCAAAACATACTTATAATCATGGCATACCCATGGGTATCCTGTCCAAATGGCTAAACAAGGGAAATGCACACACGATGTGGCCTTGGATCCTATCAATGATCCCAAATAACCATTTATATTCATCATTAGATTATCTATGCAATTCTAGATATCTTATCAGCTAAGGCCTCATCCACACGACACCCCGAACATGGTCTCGTGGCACAATGGTACACAAAAATCACTCGACAGTTGTAAATAAACACCAGACCACCCACCTTGATCTTCTCTGATCGATATACGTGAATGATGCCTCCCTAAAAGTCCGAGAACATTGATCTTGGAATAACGATAAATCATTCAAACCCAAATAACTTCCCCAAGGGAAATAATTGGAAGGAGGCACACAAGGAGAGGTAAGGGCTTACCCACGCGGTCTAAACGTGATCATCGGTGAAGGAATCAGAGTCTCGGTGCTCGGTTGAGAGCCCTTCCAAGGTCTGGCCTTCTCTCCCACGGCCTCCTGGCATTCTAAGGTTCCTCTTTTGAAATAGGAGGCTACTGTCAGTTTATAAAAAAAAACACAACTATACGGCGTGTACTCTCAATTACATGGTGTGTAATTTTCATTTTTTAACTGTTCCTATAGAGGCTACTTTTCACCGCCACACTGTTCATCTATCACCATGATTACACGGCATGTATTTCTGAGGACACGGCATGTACTACTGTTCCTATGGAAGCTAATTCCACCACCTTACTGTTTACTTGCCGACTGATTACACGACATGTATATACTAAGTACATGGAATGTAGTCTGTTTTTACACCCTTCATCACTGACAGGCCTACACGCCTGTATACTCATCCCACACGGCCAAAGTACACTACGTGTGGAAAAGTACACGGCGTGTACCCACAAATTTTTGGATTTTTCCCAATTTACCTTATTTTCTCAAAAACACTTAAGGAAAAATGAAAATAAGAAACTCGTACCTCAAGAATAAGAACTGGGTTCTTAGAATCATCCCCTCTTAAAGCAATTTCTCCCCGAATTTCTCTTCCAAGGGTGGTGAAGTTAAAGATGAGAACAACTCTGGCCACTGAGCATGTATGTCGGTCTCCCGCTCCCAGGTTATGTCCTGCACTCGGCCATGCTGCCATAGCACCCGTACGAGAGGAACTGACCAGACTCAGAGAACCTTCGTGCTCCTATCAACAATAGGAATCGGATGCTCCTCAAAGGATGCATCTACCTAAAGTTCAACCTCCTCAGGGATGAAAGACGTGAGACGGGTCTAAGTGATAACGGTGTAGTTGAGATACGTGGAAGACGTCATTCATGTCCCAATACCTCTATGGTAACTTCAACCGATAGGTAACTGGACCAACTCTCTCCAGAATCTCAAATAGACCTACATACCTCGGTGAAAGTTTACCATGTCTCCTGATCCGCCTGTGTCCCAACCTCGGTGAAACACATAAGAAAACCTGATCCCCGACCACAAACTTCAAGGGTCGTCTATGGCGATCAATATAATATTTCTGAAGAAACTATGTAGTATCCATCTGCTTCTAAATCAACTGGAGCAGCTCTGAAGTCTCCTGTACAAGATGTGGTCCCAGTAAAGTTGCCTCACCTGCCTCCAACTAGCACAAGGGTGATCAGAATGGCCTACCATATAAAGCCCCGTAAGGTGCCATCTCAATAGTTTCCTAAAAAATATTATTGTAGGAAAACTTGATCAGGGGTATATGCTTCTCCCAAGATCCCCCAAAGTTCAGAACACAGGCATGCAGCATGTCCTCAAGCACCTGTATTGTATGCTCTGACTGGCCATCGGTCTGAGGATGGTAAGTTGTGCTCAGAAGCACCTGTGTACTAAGTGCCCTCTGAAAACTCTACCAAAAAACGAGACCTATAGTGGGAGTCCCTATCTGAAATGATAGAAAGAGGGACCCCATGAATATGTAATACCTCTCAGATATACAAATTCCTGATCTTGTCAATGCTGAAGTTCTCCTTAATCGGCAAAAAGTGAGCCACCTTCATAAGTCTATTTACAACAACCCATACGGTATCATTGCCTCGAGGTGACCTCGGCAACCCGGTCACGAAGTCCATCGCAACATCATCCCATTTCCACTCTAGAATGGGTAACTACTATAACAGTCTGGTTATCCTCTGATGATCCACCTTCACCCGCTGACAGGTGGAATATCTAGTAACAAAACCAGCTACCTCTCTTTTCATACCCGGCCA
This sequence comes from Viscum album, assembly GCA_963277665.1. Lineage (NCBI taxonomy): Eukaryota > Viridiplantae > Streptophyta > Magnoliopsida > Santalales > Viscaceae > Viscum > Viscum album. Next base: position 1,020,275,935 of record OY728134.1, on the reverse strand, counting down.
CCAATACTGACGTCTCAAGTCACAGTACATTTTGGTAACTCTGGGATGCACTGCCTAAGATGAAGCATGAAATTTTCACATCAGCTCTTTGCATATATCCCCTGGAACCCAAACTCTTCCATGGATATGCAGTATCTTGTCATCGCCTATCATCCAACCAGGAGGAGAGTCCTCACTTTCCACCGACTCCCATAGAACTAGGCTTTCTGAATCTGATAGCTGTCTCATCCTCACTCTATCCATGAGGGTATAAGTCACAAATAAGTATGAGAGATATGTTTTCCCCTGACTATTGTGCACCTCCAAATGCATCTTAGAGAACAAATCCATAAGCTTCCACTCACCACTGGCCTCCTGCACTGCTTGTATTTGAGTCCTCCTACTCAGTGCATCAGCTATTGTGTTACCTTTACTAGGGTTATAGGAAAGCTCAAAGTCGAAGGACTGAAGGTATTCAACCCACCTTCACTATCTCAAATTCAAGTCACACTAAGTAAAGAGGTATTTAAGACTTTTGTGGTCCGTAAACACCACAAAATGTTCTCCTAGAAGATAATGTCTCCAACAGTGTAATGCATGAACTACTGTATCCGACTCGAGATCAAGCGTCGGGTAATTCCTCTCATGTGGCCTCAACTTCTGAGACTCGTACGCAACTACTCGATTGCTCTGCATCAACACTGCTCCCATCCCAATACCAGATGCATCACAGTAAACTGTATAGCTCTTCCCTTGGTTTGGGAGTATCAAGAATGGTGTTGATGTCAACCTTCCCTTCATCTTATGAAAGGATGTCTTGCAAGCTTCCGACCAAGATAACTTCACACCCTTCTTAGTCAAACCCGTCAATGGCATTGCTAAGTGGGAGAAGTACTGTATAAAGCACCAGTAGTAACCATCCAGCCCCAAGAAACTCCATATTTCAAACACATTCTTAGGCTGCTCCCAGGAAACTACTACTCTCACCTTCTATGGGTCTACTGCAACTCCTTCCTCTGAGATAATATTACCCAGGAAGTGAATCTGGTCCATCCAAAAGTGGAACTTTGAGAGTTTAGCATATAACTTATGCTCTCTCAGTGTACTCAGTATGATCTCAAGATGGGTGGCATGGTCGTGTCGAGTGTGAGAGTACACCAAGATATCGTCCACAAAGACTACCACAAAAGAATCCAGATATGGGTGGAACACACAATTCATCAGATCCATGAGAATTGCTGGCGCGTTCGTGAGTCCAAACGGCATGACCAAGTACTCGTATAGACCATATCTGCTCCGAATGTCTGTAAGCGGTATGTGTGATGGTCTAACGCATAAATGATGATATCCGGATCTCAAATAAATCATTGATAACACTCATGCTCCTCAAAGTTGATCAAAAAGATCATCAATCCTCATTAAGGGGTATCGGTTCTTAACCGTAAACTGGTTCAATTTCGGATAATCCACGCAGAGTCTGAGGGTACCATCTACCTTCTTAGCAAAAAGGATAGGCAAACCCCAAGGAGAAGTACTGGGTCGGATGAAACCCTTTTCCTGAAACTCCTCCAACTGCTTCTTGAGATTCTGTAACTTGGGTGTAGCTATCCTATAAGGAGGAATGGACACCGGTGCCACATCTGGCACAAGATCAATAAAGAAATCCACCTTGAGCTCTGGAGGTAGACCTGAAAAGTCATTAGGAAATACATCCATGAAACGATCAACCATTGGAGGAAAATTCTTATGACAATTTCCCTGGTCAAATAGATATAAACTCACAATATGGGATGTCACTCCAGCCTGCCCATGATGCTTAGGTCCATCTCGACTCGCCTGAGCATCCCATTCTCCCTTGTATAGAAACTCTCTGCCCTCTCGTGACGTGAAACTCACTCTACGACGATAGAAATCAACAAAGGCTCGGACACCTATCCCAATAATGAAATCATATCCTATCATCTATAAGAGATAGAGGTCCCATAGAAAGTGACACCAAACAGCCTCTAGGGGGAACTCCTTACATTGACGCACACCTACCGTCCTAATCCCCAACGGAGTGTCCAGCATCATGATATCAGAATATGAAGAAACACAGAGTCCAAGGCTCTCCACAATGGGCACATATATAAATCTATGTGTAGCACCTGTATCGAAAAGTACATAAGAAAAAATAGAAGCTAAAAGAATAGTACCTATGACAGTGGAAGGTCTGTGATCCTGCTCCAGTTAGTTCTGTTTCACTACAAATTTCTACCCAATGTTGCGGCCCTACAACACAACCTGGCTACACTGAGCTGACCCGCCCTGCTATCTTTGAGATCCGGGTGTCTGGTTACCACGGCCACGACCACCACTTTGGCATGTATTTCCTGACGTATTACAATTCCCCGACTGGTAAGAAGCTTCTGGCCCCGCTTCTGCAAACAGAGTCTACACAGAACCCCTCTCACTAGTCACTGGTGGAAATTCCCTACAGAAACGCTGTTGATGACCCATCCTGCCACAATCTCGGCACTCCACTGGGTCATGTAGACACTGAGGTCTCTTGTTCCCCTCTTTACCACACTAGTAGCAAATGATCTGGCCACCTGAAGAATTACTCTGGATAGTACTACCACCATGGGAGAAATCCATCTGCCTCTTCCTCTTGCTGGTAGAAATAGTACCAGAGATCGGTGCTGAACCGCCCTAGTTCGCACCACTAGCTTCCCACAAGTTCCACTCAGTAATTAGTGCTTAGTTCACAATATCATTCACTTTAGACAACCTGAAAACATTTACCAGTGCCTGGATTTCATGTCAGAGTCCATCCTCAAAGCGTCTAGCCCTCAACGCTTCATCACCCACTAGAACAGGTGAAAAACATTGTAGCTTGGTGAAGCGGGAATAATAGTCCATCACTGACATGGTGCCCTGCTACAGATTCATGAACTCTCGAGCTCGATCTACCCTCAGCGTATCTAGAAAGAAAAATTCATAGAAGACTGCCTGAAAATCATCCCACGCCATGTCTCAGTGATGCTCAGTCTGGGTGGTAACATCCCACTATCTCTTGGCAGAATCACGCAGCATGTATGTAGCAAGATTGACCCTCTTCCTTGGAGGCGTCTCAAGATGCTCGAAGATAGTCTGCAATGAATCCAGCCAAGACTCTGTAGCCTGTGGTCCATCGTCCCATGAAAACGCAGGCGGATGCTACTACTGGAATATACGTGTCAGCTCTACCATATATCTGGCAACCTGTGGTGCTCCCTGGAAGGTCTGCATGAAACACATGAAGCCTTCACGGAACTGCGCATCCGCACCTACGTCCCGTATAACGGCTGGCGCCGCATCTGTCACTGTTGGAGGATCCATCGGTAGCCCATGGCCTACCATCTCTGGAGTATAATTGTTTCCAATCTCTTGGTGAATGACTCGTGGTCATCTCGGCAGCATGACTCTGCAATGTCAAACACATGCCTTAATTTAATTTACTGTCGAGGTTTCTTTAGTGTACCAACGCAAAAGGGAAAGATCCAAAAAAACTGGCAAAAAGAGACTACACGGCATGTATAAGGTCTACACGGCATGTACCCTTAAGCCCTTACATGGTCATGTTATGTTGTCGGCCTGGCTGTGTCTCAAACCTAGGTACACGGTGTGTTACACCCACACATGGCTTGTACACCAGCCCGTTTCCCCAGCCACATGGCCAACTCCACACGGCCTCTCACTAGTCAAGACTACATGGCGTGTCCCACAGGTACACAGTGTGTACTAGAAGGGTAGCACCAACCCATGTTTGTTAGTTACATAGCCGACTACATGGCTGACACTACACAGTGTGTTCCAGATGTACACAGCATGTACTAGGTAAGATAGCACCGACCCATGTTGTTAGTTACACGGCCGGTCTCTAGGATTACACTACACTTCGTGTTTAACCAGTACACGGTGTGTTCTCACAATAACTTCCTTGTCCTGTGTCTCTGCCTACACGGCCGATGACATGGTTTAGAGACCACACGGTGTGTACATAAGGTAAATGGCATGTACTTATTTTTTTCATTTCTTCCTAAACAGAAGAGTACATGGCGTGTAGTCAAAACTACACGATGTGTATTCAGGGTTTTTCTGGAAAGTAAGCCTCAGAAACTACTCTCGAGACCCTTTTTCTTTAATTTCTAGCATTGGTATGCCAAATTCTGATCTGTGGGGGCCCATACTCCCTGCAAACCAAAGTTCAGCACCCGACATTTTCACTTTATAGTAAAAAACACAACAAAAGGCTGGATCGTGATCCACCAAATTCTGGTCCAAGAGAGCCCATACTTCTCGGGAACCAAAGTTTAGCGTCCATAAACTCAACCATAACATCTATCAATACCCTAGCTATAGTAGAAGTATCTACCAAGGTGCCAATCACAACAGCATGCATTTTCTAGCACAATATCTATCACAACAACATGAAATTTCTAATGCACCTACATGGCATAGAAACTATGCATGACATGTGATTCTAACATGTGCCTAAATTATGCATGATATAGCATACCCTCATCTCATCAGGTTGCAACTAAATAGAACCCAAGTATAAAATATAAACATCACACCACAAGTGCATCACCCAATGGTGGAAATCGAATCAACTGTAATAATCATAAAAAGAAAATCACAATTTAATTCAAGGAAATCTGGCATTTACCTGTACACGGGGTAGCTACTCTCAGGCACAGTTTATTACCAAATCCCTTAACAATCTATCTCTTCCCATTATCGTCAAATAATATAATAACTCAGAGAAAAGAAAAAAAATCCTTCGATACCACTTTGTAACGTCCTTGTTCTGGGTGCCACTCATTGGGTGCCCCGAACCCGGTTGGTCACATGACCTCAAGCACATTTCCTCAAACGCCAAGGCTAACGACTAGCAGTGAGGGCATATGTCTGATAGTGGGGAAACTATGCCCTCATTTGTCAAAGTGTAGCATAGTGGAAACAAATATAAACATACAACAGTAGAAGCATTAAACAATATAAAGCAGAAATGGACAACAGAAGGAAAGATAACTGGAATTCATACATATATGATGATGAAATATTTTTTATGTCTAATAAAACAGTCAAATAGGATACACTTCAATCAAATACAATATAGTAAAAGTACCAAGTACAGCAAAGAAAAACAAAACAGTGAAGCAGGAACTTAGCAACATCACGAGCCTAAGATTGGTCCGATGCTCTTCTACCCCTCTGCAACAATCAAGTACCTATGTAGGGTCCCTTGACCTTATCAACACCTGCAGAAATATAATCTGTTTGGGCCAAAGACATGACCCAAATAGGGTGTGAGAAATAAATCCCAGTAGGCAACCACCAAAGGCTCGTTCCCAACTGTCAGTGAAAAATGTGCAACAGCAGTGTACAGTAATAAAATGCAGTAAACTAGGCAGCACTCAAAATTAACTAACTTTACCAATTACATTGTCATTTTAATAATTATTTATCACTTCCAATCTTGTTCTTTAGCTTGGCAAGTAAAACATGTTAAATCACCATAGTGAATATTCAAAGTAACCTTTGTCCTCAGACATACGAGTCCTTAACCTCAGGCAAGATGAAGAGAAACCCTTAGGAGACTTCCCTCAGTCATAATGAATATTTCCCTCAGGCATACGAGATGTTGCCCAAATGCATAGAAGCTACTGCCCACAGGCATAAGAAATGTTACCCTCAGGCTAACAAACACTGCCCTCAGGCTAAACAGAATATTTCCCTCAGGCATTCCATAAGAAATCAAGTAACCAGGTCGATCCCAACATAAAACCAAGCAATTACATATGTTTCCTCTCAATAAAACTCAAAATACGCTTATAATCACAGCATACCCATGGGTATCCTGGCCAAATGGCTAAACAAGGGAAACACACACACGGGGTGGCCCTATATTCAAGAAATGATCCCAAACAGCAGTTTATATTCATCATTATATTATCTATGCAATTATAGATATCTTATCAGATAAGGCCTCAGCCACACGACACCCCTGAACATGGGATCGTGGAACAACGGTATACAAAAATCACTCGAAAGTTGTAAATAAACACCAGACCACCTACCTCGATCTCCTCTAATCGATATATGAAAACTATGCCTCCTGAAACATCTGATAACAACATAGATCTTGGAAGAAAGTTAAATCATTCAAAGCCAAATAACTTTCCATCGGGAAATAATTGGAAGGAGACACATAAGAAGACGTAAGGGATTACCCGCGTGGTCCAAACGTGATCGTCAGTGAAGGAATCGAAGTTTTGGTGTTCGGTCGGGAGCTATTCCAAGGTCCGGCCTTCTCTCTCGCGGCCTCCCAGCATTCTAGGCTTCCTTTGTTGAAAGAGGAGGCTACTTCCGGTTTATAACAAAAAACAAAACTACACAGTGTGTACTCTCAATTACACGACGTGTAATTTTCATTTTTTCACTGTTCCTATAGAGGCTACTTTTCACCGCCACATTGTTCATCCGTCGACATGATTGCACGGTGTGTATTTCTGATGACATGGTGTGTACTACCATTCCACTGGAAACTACTTCCACCGCCTTATTGTTTACCTGTCAACTGATTACACGGCGTGTATATACTAAGTACATGGCGTGTAGTCAGTTTTTACACCCTTCATCACCGACAGGCTTACACGCCCTGTATACTCATCCCACATAGCCAAAGTACATAGAGTGTGGAAAAGTACACGACCTGTACCCACAAATTTTGTGATTTTTCCCCATTTTCCTTATTCTCTAAAAAGCACTTAAGGAAAAAGGAAAATAAGAAACCTATATCTCAAGAATAAGAACCTGGTTCTTACATTGAGTATGTGTATGTGTATGTGTATGCGTATGTGTATGTGTATGTGTATGTGTATGTTTATGTGTATGTGTATGTGTATGTGTATGTGTATGTGTATGTGTATGTGTATGTGTATGTGTATGTGTATGTGTATGTATATGTGTATGTGTATGTGTTTGTGTATGTGTATGTGTATGTGTATGTGTATGTGTATGTGTATGTGTATGTGTATGTGTATGTGTATGTGTATGTGTATGTGTATGTGTATGTGTATGTGTATGTGTATGTGTATGTGTATGTGTATGTGTATGTGTATGTGTATGTGTATGTGTATGTGTATGTGTATGTGTATGTGTATGTGTATGAGTATGTGTATGTGTATGTGTATGTGTATGTGTATGTGTATGTGAATGTGTATGTGTATGTGTATGTGTATGTGTATGTGTATGTGTATGTGTATGTGTATGTGTAGGTGTATGTGTATGTGTATGTGTATGTGTATGTGTATGTGTATGTGTATGTGTACGTGTACGTGTATGTGTAACGACCCAAAGTTTTTAAATGGAAATTCCCTTCTTATATTTCTGTCATAAAATAACATGAAAACACAACATAATGAACTACTAAGTGATAGGTGACCTTTAAACATAAGTTTATCACTTTTGTGTTTGGAATTTTAAAAATCCAACATACACGACTGTGCTCAAGATGATTTTTGGAGTCTAATGAAACAAAAATATTTTTTTTAATAGTAACGTACCCTTAGGAATTTTAACATACCCTTATGAATAGTAATATAAACTTTATGAATAGTAAATCATCCAACATAAGAGTAACATTACCTATGAAAAATAAAACAAAATTTAGACATCTTAGAAAGTGACAATTTGACCTTAGTAAACATTTTGGTAATTTGTAAGTCATAAATAATTAATTATAATTAATTAATTAATTTAAAAGAATATTTATTTCCCTAAAATGTATTCATAAATTATTGAATCAATGTCTTATAGTTTTTAGATAATTGTATAAGACCCTACGTAATTTTTGAAAGCACTATAAAATCGGTTTTAATCTTAAAAACTGTTTTTAAGTAAATTATAATCTTAATTAAATATTAAATTAATAGTATTTAGAAAATTATTTTTAAAAAATTTACTTCATTTTTGGATTCTACATGTCGAAAAATGGTTGGGGTAAATATTTGGGATTTTTTTGAGATACTTGAATTTTTGATGAATAGTGAAATACCGTAATTTACAAAATAAGCTAATTAAGATAATTATAGTGTCATGTGTTATGTTCTACTGATATAAGCCCACTTGGTTCGGGATTACATTATAAAATTAATATTCTTGGTCGTTCAAGACTCACTATTCCTTGTCTTGTGGGGAAATAAGAAACTAATGAATTTTATATTAAGGAAATCCCTCTCCCCTCCACTATAAAAGCCACCCTTCACACCCTCATTTCCTCACACCTCTAAAGCTCCAAGCCTTCTCTAAAATCTTCCCAAACACCTTCCCTAGCCCCCCCCCCCACGTCCAAGAGCTACTTTTCTCATCAAAAGACCAAGCTTATGCCCTTAATTAGGTTCTCAAGAGAAGGATTCAAGAGGTAATTTCCCTCCCTCTTCTCCTTTAATTTCCTTTCAACTTCAAGTTCATTTCTTGATCTCTCCCCACCTATCTTCATCCAAATTGTATTGTAACTCCTTTATTATACATATACTGAAATTTTAGGATTCTAATGGGATATTATATCATCCAAGCCCCTTTCCCTCTTCCTTTTATTTTATTAAAGAGAACGTTGTTCGTGAGGTGTTAATTTATCACCTTCAAGAACGACATGCTTTCTTCTTCCATTTCTACCTTTATATCTGGTAAAGAAAACATTTTTATGGTTGAAACAGAACATTTTATGTGTATTATGTTCTATTTAATGTTATGTAAATAACCTATGGACATATTACTAAGTGATAAGTTAAAACAAGTTCGTTGTGATCCAAAAACCGCAAAAATTAACCCAACCAACCATCATTTAATTCTTATCTAATGATTCATCCAAATGGATATAATATAATTCATTATAAAATAATTAAAGCTCATGAAAGATCATTACTGAAATGTAATATAATTTCTTGATGTTTACTCATGTTCTACCCAAACTTCAATTTAAGAATACAAGTGAACCACCCGACGAAAACCATAAAAACGAACATCCCCAAACAATGTTTTTAAACTCTATAAGTCATAAAAAGGAACATAATATGACATAATGAAACATTAATGAACCCTATTAATGTAAACATGGTTCTGGATTTCTAATTAATTAATACAAAGTCATTATACCGGACATTAAAGAGAAGGAAGCATTCGGGTACAAGGTAAGGGGAAATCTCGAACCCAATTTTCTTCCTTCGGGTTCTCCCTCTTTCAATCCATTTTTGATATGGTTACTCCTCAAAGATAATTTTTTAATCATTGAATTTAATTTTCTGGTATATACATGTTTTTCACTGGTTTTTATGTCCATAAAAATGTTTTCCAAAAGAAATATTCTTTTAAGAACACCCCTTTTACTTCTCACTCAAGGTGGACGGTTCTTGTAATATGTATGTTATTCCCTCTTTCTTTTGGGAACCCAAAGATTATGAATGTGTTATTATGAGATTAAAACCATTACTTTTCATGGGTTCATTATGTTAATTTATGTTATATGTTCATTGTGTCAAGCATGATAAATTATAATGTTATGATGTGGCGGCTGCGCCCGGAATTATATAGCGCAATATGAATGTTTAAATGTGACGGGTGCACCCAGAATTATACAGCGCTCCAATGCATTGGGTAAAGTGAATAATCTCATGAGTAAATGTGAAATGATGTGTGAACAATATTCTAGCTTGGTTCACAAGTATGTTTAGTAGTTAACCACTAAGACCTGATGTTTCATTTTTATACTTTTCCACATTTCAAGTCTTTTATTTATGCTCCTCTCATGTTCATGATATTTTGCCTATGTTATGATTATGCTCACCCCATGATATATTGTTCCTATCTATCCTCTTTCTGGGCTTCTAGCTCACCCTGTTTGATGTATATCCTCAGGTGGCTACATGTACTAAGTAGAGGACAAGTTCCAATAAGAATCTAGAGAAGAATAAATTAAATAAATGTTTGTGCTAGATGTTGTATTTATTATGTGTGGTCCTAGTTTGACCAAGACACTAAGCCTTTGGATCCTCTTTGTGTAATACTATTATGTTTTTTATATTTTAAATGATGTAATAGTAATGTAAGAAAAGGATGGGTCACTATAGTTGGTATCAAAGGCAAGGTTTAGTAAATTTGGGAATTAGGATTAGTGAACCCTAGAGAAAACTTCTAGTATGAGACTAAGTAAAAATATGCACACAAGAATATTTACCTAGGTATCCAATATGTTATGTTTTTGGTATAATTGTCTAAATGAATAAGTTATTCATGACTTTTTTAGTTATGTTTTTTTCTATCCTTTTCTATTTTAGAAAATGGTGGGAACCAAGAGAAATCAGGCCAACAAATCATGCGAGGGCCAATGCAACGATAGCCCGAACGATATCCCTAATGATTTGGGATGTGGAGTTCAAAACGTCATGGCGATGATTACCCAATTATCTCGAGTTATGAATAATAACCATAATAATGGGGAATGTCCTCCTTCACCAAAGGGGGAGAAACTGGCTATTGAATGTTTTATGCGGCAATGACCACCGACATTTTGTGGATCTTCTGATCCACTAGTTGTGGAACAGTGGGCCAACTCCATAAAGAAGATATTTTTTGTGCTTCACTATTCTTAGATGGAGAAGGTTACTCTAGCCTTTTGTCATCTTGATGTAGAATCTTATCAATGGTGGGCTTTGATTAAGAACACCAAGCCAAGGGAGGAAATTGAAGAGATGGAATGGGAAGACTTTAAGATAATGTTTCTTAATAAGTATTTCCCACAAACTCTTTGCACGAAGATGGAGATATAATTCATAGATCTTAAGAAAAAATAAGGAGAATCTGTCACAACCAATGAAGCGAATTTCACAAGGCTCACAAGGTATGCTTTGAGTTTTGTTATCAATAATGATAGCAAAATTGATAGATTCTTTAGTGGATTAAAACCACACTTTCGAAAGGCTCTTGTAATTCGAGACTTTGGGAGTTATGAAGAAGTTGTTCGGTGTGCTCTCAAAGTAGAGATGGAGTTTGGATAATGGTCCCATGGCTATGGGGATAAGAAATGAAAGATGGATTTTCAATCTGGTGGATCTAGTGACAAAGGTGGGAAGAAAAATCAATGACCAACATGCCAAAATGTGGGAAGTTGCACCATGGTAACTTCCTCAATGGGATAGGGAAATGCTTCAAGTGTGGGAAAGAAGGACACCATGATCAAGAGTATCAAAAAGACACAAAAAGGAAGGATAATGTAGCCGATGAAAGGAGAGAACCACTCATGGTTCAATGCTACAACTGTAAGGAGCTAGGGCACTATGAAAACCAGTGCACTAAACCTCGAGTTATCGAGGGTAATCAGCATCAGCAGCCACCAAAGCCAAATGAACAAGGGAAGGCTTATGCCATCACTACTCCGGAGGTGGAGCATGATAATGAAGTTGTACAAGGTACACTTCCTATTCACTCAAGAATGGAAAAATTCTTATTTGATTCTGGTTCTACGCAATCCTTTATATCTTGCAAGTTTGCTAGAACTACAGAATCGAAGCCCGGAAACCTTGAAGTAGAGATATCTGTAAAAACACCAAGTGGTGCAATCATTTCAACCCAAGTGTTTGACACTTCTCCTATTGGCGTATGTGGGAAGATTCTTCCGTCAAATCTCGTAATACTTACCTTGGTGGAATTAGACGCTATAATGGGATTGGACTGGCTCTCATTATATAGATCACATATCAACTATTGGGTAAAGGAAATATCTTTTCATATTCCGAACCATCCCATGCTCCTCTACAAATGCAATGAAGATCATGAATCTCCTTTAAAAAATCCTTCAATGGTGTGGGTGTTGATTCCCTATGAAGAAGCATACCTCGCCCAAATGGTTGAGTCGAAGGAAAGTTCCAACCTTGAGGAAATTCCCATCATGAGGAAATACGACGATGTATTTCCCGAAGAGTTACCCGGAATTCCCCTGGATCGTGAGGTAGAGTTATCAATTGAACTCATACCTAGAGATACTCCTATCTCAAAGTGCTCCTATAGGATGGCTCCTATCGAATTGGAGGAGTTAAATAAGTAGCTTCAAGAGCATCTTGACAAATAGTTTATATGCCCTAGTGCATCACCTTGGGGTGCACCAGTGCTCTTTGTGAAGAAGAAGGATGGAACAATGCGGTTGTGTAACGATTATCGAGAACTCAACAAGATCACCATAAAGAAAAAGTATCCTCTCCCAAGGATTGATGAATTTTTCGATCAGTTAAGAGGAGCTCAATACTTCTCAAAGGTGGATCTTCGTTCTGGATATCATCAGGTAAAGGTGAAGAAGGAAGATATTCAGAAGACTGCCTTCTGTACAAGGTATGGGCACTATGAGTTTTTGGTGATTCCCTATTGACTTAATAATTCCCCTGCAATCTTCATGGATTTGATGAATAGAGTCTTTAGACATTACCTCGACAAAGTTTTGGTAGTGTTTATCAATGATATTCTCATCTACTCCAAGAGAAAGGAGGAACATGAAGAACATCTAAGACTTGTGTCGGCGACATTAAGAAAGGAGAAGTTGTACACCAAGTTCATAAAGTGTGACTTTTGGATGAATCAATTCACATTCATGGAACATGTGATCACAAGTGAGGGAATTTATGTGGATCCTTCAAAGACAAAGGGGATTGAGGAATGGCCCAGGCCCTCTAGTGTCACAGAAATATGGATTTTTCTTGGATTAGCTGGGTACTACCGACGTTTTGTGAGAAACTTCTCAAGATTTCCAAGCCCGCTAACTAAGTTAACAAGGAAAGGGGTAAAGTATGTCTGGACGGAAGAATGTGAAGGAAGCTTTAAGGATCTAAAGAGAAGTCTGATCACTACACCTGTACTCACACTACCGAAAAGTGGAGAAAGTTTTGTGATATACAGTGATTCTTCAAAGAAAGGATTGGGTTGTTTACTCATGCAAAATGATAATGTGATATCCTATGCCTCATGATAGTTTAACATCCATGAGCAGAACTACCCGACTCATGATATAGAGCTGGAAGCCATGATTTTTTCCTTGAAAATCTGGCGACATTACCTTTATGGCGAGAAGTGTGACATATACACCGACCACAAGAGCCTAAAGTATATATTCACACAAAAGGCGCTCAACATGCGTCAAAGGATATGGTTAAAGCTAATCAAGGATTATGATTGCTCTATTCACTATCATCCTGGAAAGTCAAATAAGGTAGCTGATGCTCTAAGCAGAAAAGAACCTGTTACTCTATCCATGATTTAGATTGAGAAATACCATATATTCATGGATGTTCAAAGAATGGATTTGGAAATCATAAGGGAAGGGGATACATCCTACCTTGCCCAAATGATTTCATAACCATCCATCCAAGAGAAGATTGAGGATGCACAAAGGGATGATGTGAAGATACAAAAGAGGGTGAATGCATTAAAGGAAGGGAAGCTGCAAGATTTCCACATCAATGATGATGGTGTGATTCAGTTTGGGATGCGGATTTGTGTGCCTTCATCACCCGGGATAAAGAAGGAGCTATTGGACAATGCACATAGCTCAAATTTCTCTATCCATCCTGGGAGTACCAAGATGTACCGTGATCTCTGAGAACATTTCTTGTGGGATAACATGAAGAATGATATTGCAGAATATATATCAAGGTTCTTGGTATGTCAGCAAGTTAATGCTAAGCGAAAAAGTCAAAAGGTATGATGCAGCCACTACCTATACCCATGTGGAAATTGGAAAATGTTACCATGGACTTTGTCACAGGTCTCCCGAATACGTTAAAGTAAAATAATGTGATATGGGTTTTGGTTGACTGACTCACCAAGACTTCCCATTTTATCTCTATTTGGGAAGACAACTCGCTTAAAAAACTTGCAAATATATATGTGAAGGAAGTGGTGAGACTTCACAGTGTTCCACTCTCAATTGTCTCTGACCGTGATCCAAGGATCATATCTAGGTTCTGGAGGAGCCTTTTATATGCTTTGAGTACTGAATTAAATTTCAGCACAACCTATCACCCCCAAACTGATGGCCAGTCGGAAAGGAATATTCTGACACTTGAAGATATGCTAAGAGCCTGCTCTCTTGAATTCAAGGGTGGTTGGGATCATCAACTCCTATTGGTTGAGTTCTCATACAACAATTTATTCCACTCGAGTATTCAGATGGCTCAGTATGAGGCTCTGTATGGAAAGCGGTTTAGAACTCCAACCTGTTGGGATGAAGTTGGAGAAAGAAAGCTTCTTGGACCTGATCTTGTTCAAGAGATGACAAAGAAGGTTCAAGTCATCTATAAACACATCAAATCTGCTTAAAGTCGGCAAAAGAGCTATGCTGACAATCGTCAAAGGGACTTGGAGTTTTACGTTGGAGATAAAGTCTTCCTTCGAATATATCTTTTGAAAAGAGTCATGCGATTCAGGAAGAAAGGGAAGATAAGCCAAAGGTATATTGGACCCTTTGAGATCCTTGACCGCATAGGAGTCGTGGACTATTGTCTTGCACTTCCACTGAATATGGCTCAAGTTCATGATGTGTTGCATGTATCACTACTGAGGAAGTACATACCAGACCCCTCACATGTACAAAACTTAGAGGTGGTGCAGCTGGAAGATGATCTCTCCTATGAGGAGCAGCCAGTAAAGATTTTGGACCGAAGTGATAAGGTTCTATGCAAAAAGACAACCCATCTTGTCAAAGTGTTGTGGAGGAACCATAAGTTTGAGGAAGAAACTTTGGAACCGGAAGAGGCAATGAAGGAGATGTACCCTCACCTGTTAGTGTAAAGTGGAATTTCAGGGGCGAAATTTCTTAAGGGGGGGAAGAATGTAACGACCCAATGTTTTTCAATGGAAATTCCCTTCTTATATTTCTGTCATAAAATAATAGGAAAACACAACATAATGAACTACTAAGTGATAAGTGACCATTAAACATAAGTTTTTCACTTTTGTGTTTGGAATTTTAAAAATCCGACATACACGATTGTGCTCAAGATGATTTTTGGAGTCTAATGAAACAAAAATAATTTTTGGTGAATAGTAACATACTCTTATGAATAGTAATATGACACTTATGAATATTAAATCATCTAACATAAGAGTAACATTACCTATTAAAAATCAAATAAAATTTAGACATCTTAGAAAGTGACAATTTGACCTTAGTAAACGTTTAGGTATTTTGTAAGTCATAAATAATTAATTATAATTAATTAATTAATTTAAAAGAATATTTAATTCCCTAAAATGTATTCATAAATTATTGAATCAATGTCTTATAGTTTTTAGGTAATTTTATAAGACCCTACGTAATTTTTGAAAGCACTATAAAATCAGTTTTAATCTTAAAAACTGTTTTTTAAGTAAATTACGATCTTAATTAAATATTAAATTAATAGTATTTAATTTTTTTTTAAAAAAAATGGACTTCATTTTTGGATTCTACACGTTGAAAAATGGTTGCGGTAAATTTTTGAGATTTTTATGAGATACTTAAATTTTTTATGAATAGTGAAATACCATAATTTACAAAATAAGCTAATTAAGATAATTATAGGGTCATGTGTGATGTTCTGATAATTTAAGCCCACTTGGTTCGGGATTAAATTATAAAATTACTATTCTTGGTCATTCAAGACTCACTATTCCTTGTCTTTTGGGGAAATAATAAACTAATGAATTTTATATTAAGGAAATCCCTCTCCCCTCCGCTATAAAAGCCACCCTTCACACCCTCATTTCCTCACACCTCTCAAGCTCCAAGCCTTCTCTAAAATCTTCCCAAAAACCTTCCCTAGACCCTCCCCCACGTCCAAGATCTTCTGGTCTCATAAAAATACCAAGATTAGGCCCTTAAGGAGGTTCTCAAGAGAATGATTCAAGAGGTAATTTCCCTCCCTCTTATCCTTTAATTTCCTTTCAAGTTCAAGTTCATTTCTTGATCTCTCCCCACATATCTTCAGCAAAATTGTATTGTAACTCATTTATTATACATATACTATAATTTTATGATTCTAATGGGATATTATATCATCCAACCCCCATTCCCTCTTCCTTTTATTTTATTAAAGAGAACGTTGTTCGTGAGGTGTTAATTTATCACCTTCAAGAACGCCATGCTTTCTTCTTCCATTTCTACCTTCATATCTGGTCATGAAACCATTTTTATGGTTGAACCAGAATATTTTATGTGTATTATGTTCTATTTAAAGTTCTGTAAATAACCTATGGACATATTACTAAGTGATAAGTTAAAACAAGTTCGTTGTGATCCAAAAACTGTCCAAATTGACCCAAATAACCATCATTTAATTCTTATCTAATTATTCATCCACATGGATCCAATATAATTCCTTATAAAATCATTAAATATCCTATAATATCATTAATGACATGTAATATATCCCGAATGGCCCGAAGGCCTTCATTTTTATTGATTTTTGATAACCCCCCTTTCAAGGGATGAGGGGGAACCCTTACAAGGCCCGTAAGCTCAGAGATTTCAAGGCCCGTAGGATTAGGAGATTACATGACCCGAAGGTCTTAAGTAATTCAACCAGACTATCTACAAGGAACTTACCCTCCCCAGCATCTGCATTATTTCTGGATGTTTACTCATGTTCTACCCAAACTTCAATTTAAGAATACAAGTGAACCACCCAATGAAAACCATAAAAACGAACATCCCTGAACAATGTTTTTAAAATCTATAAGTCATCCAAAGGAACATAATATGACATAATGAAACCAGAATAAACCCTATTAATGTACACATGGTTCTAGATTTCTAATTAATTAATATAATGTCATTATACAGGACATTAAAGAGAAGGAAGCATTCAGTACAAGGTAAGGGGAAATCTCAAACCCAATTTTCTTCCTTCGGGTTCTCCCTCTTTCGCTCCATTTTTGATATGGTTACTCCTCAAAGATCATTTTTTCATCATTGCCTTTACTTTTCTGGGATATAAATGTTTGTCATTAGTTTTTATGTCCAACAAAATTTTTTCCAAAAGAACTCTTCTTTTAAGAACACCCCTTTTACTTCTCACTCAAGGTGGACGGTTCTTGTAACATGTATGTTATTCCCTCTTTATTTTGGGAACCCAAAGCTTATGAATGTGTTATTATGAGATGAAACCCATTCCTTTTCATGGGTCCATTATTTTAATTTATGATATATGTTCATTTTGTCAATCATGATAAATGATAATGTCATGATGTGATGGGTGAACCCGGAATTATATAGCGCAATATGAATGTTTAAATGTGATGGGTGCACCCGGAATTATACAACTCTCCAATGCATTGGGTAAAGTGATGAATCTCATGAGTAAATTTGAAATGATGTGTGAACAAGATGCTAGATTGGTTCATAAGTATGTGTGGTAGTTAACCACTAAGACATGATGTTTCATTTTTATAATTTTCCACATTTCAAGTCTTTTATTTATGCTCCTCTCATGTTCATGATCTTTTGCCTATGTTATTATTATGCTCACCCCATGATATATTGTTCCTATCTATCCTCTTACTGGTCTTCTAGCTCACCCCTTTTGATGTATATCCTTAGGTGGCTACATGTACTAAGGAGAGGACAAGTGCCAATAAGAATCTAGAGAAGAATAAATTAAATAAATGTTTGTGTTAGATGTTGTATTTGTTATGTGTGGTCCTAGTTTTCCCAAGACACTAAGCCTTTGTATCCTCTTTGTGTAATACTATTATGTTGTTTATCTTTTAAATGATGTAATAGTAATGTAATAAAAGGCCGGGTCGCTATAGTATGTGTATGTGTATGTGTATGTGTATGTGTATGTGTATGTGTATGTGTATGTGTATGTGTATGTGTATGTGTATGTGTATGTGTATGTGTATGTGTATGTGTATGTGTATGTGTATGTGTATGTGTATGTGTATGTGTATGTGTATGTGTATGTGTATGTGTATGTGTATGTGTATGTGTATGTGTATGTGTATGTGTATGTGTATGTGTATGTGTATGTGTATGTGTATGTGTATGTGTATGTGTATGTGTATGTGTATGTGTATGTGTATGTGGATGGATGTGGATGTATATTTATATGTGTGTGTTTGTGTGTATGTGTATGTTTATGTAGTATGTGTATGTATGCATACGTATGTTTATGTATGTATATGTATTTGTGTATGTGTATGTGTATATGTGTGTGTACATTTATTTATGTGTATATACATGTATATGCATGTATATGTATGTATATGTATGTATGTGTATGTATGTGTATGTCTATACGTATATATCTATGTATGTGTACATATGTAATGTGTATGTTTGTGTATATGTATATGAATATATCATCATATAACAAGAAAATTCATTTATTTTTTCAATTTGACATCTCATTATAGTATATTTATATATATACATATATATGTACACACAGTCACAGGAAAAGTCATTTTGTTTTTCAAATGTAATTAATGAAATTTTATAGTGTTATATATATGTGTGTGTGTGTGTGTGCACATTTAATTTTTTTGTTGTTTTAAGGTTGAGGATCAAGCCCCCATTATTGAACATAAAAAAGACCTTTTTGATATCTGGTAAAAGAGGGAACCCTTTACAAGAAGACAAATATTACCTTAGAGAAACATGACCCAAAGGTCATAATGGTCCCAAAAGTCTAAAGGTGGGAAAACATCAAGAAAAACTCTATAAAAAAATTTTCGCCCCCTAACCATACAATGCAATAGTAAAACCATATGATAAAGATATTTCACCCTCTCTGCAAAGAAGTTGCACTGTGGTGGCCAACACAACATGTTAGAGCACTCCTCCAACCAAAACAGACATGTGGAGGAGAGCTGGATGTAAGGTGTCAACACACCTTTCTCTCTTTCAAGCCTCCCGCTTGAAAAATCATGTGAGTAATTCACTGCAATGTCAACCTAATGCAATGAAATCTCATAATGAAGGCACATTGAAAATGTTAAAGGCAAGGTGAGGATGAATGATGGGTGTCAATACACTCATTCCTCTTTCCAGTCCACCCACCCACTTGCACCATCAAAATGTCATACTACCTGGGAAATGCAATGAGGCAGAGACCAGTGCCTGTAGGGATATCTACAACCAATAAACAAATAGTCCCAAGAAAGAATGGGTACCAGAAAAAACCATGCCTATTGTGAAACAAAACATCGAGAACAACTCTGATGATGCCAGAACTAGAACCCGTCGTTGACCAGAAGCCAGTAGCATCCCCCTCATCCCATCCATCGATCAAGATACCATCAGTGTCACTTTCCCACCCTCATTCATCCACCTGAACCCCCTATCATCTACATCTGGCTCATTGTATCACGCCATACATGACCCCCAGCCATCGTCCAAAAGACGGACATCGTCATCTAACCACCGCACATTACATTGTCGCCTGAAGAGAACTAGGACACTGACTGATGCCCATAAAAAATGTCAGACAGCCACCACCCATTGAACAACCACCGCCAAAACTCCAAACCCCCACTGGTTAAAAGACCCCAAGATCATAACACAAACATTAATTCCTTCTGGGGGCTCAGATTTGAAACTATATCTGGGGACGAGGGTAGCTGTGGAGGACACATGGTAAGGATAGGAAGCCAAAAATAAAGATAATGAGAAAATTGAGAAGAAAAGAGAGCTAGATAATTCATTAGTGAAGAATTGTGCATGATGCTGCCAATAGATTTGTCGATGAAGATCTGTAGAAAAAGAGCCCCACCAAGGTTCATGTGATGCGGTTGAATGGAGGAAGCCGCAAAGAGATTCAGAGAACCCTAGGAGCTCGTTTGGAAACACAGAATCGGGAGGAAAATAAAACATTTGAGTCCATTGAAACTCATTTCCCTCATATGGTGAGACCAAAGGGATGGAGTGAGATATTAGAGGTAAGAATAGGGAGAGAAACATTTCTCTCCAACCCGACCATTTCGAATCATCCCAAATTTGGGATGATTGGAACCAGAATTATGTGTCTCACTAAAGTGTTTTTTAAATTTCTCATATTACCCTTGTAGGTCTATATAAATTTATTCCTTTAAGTTATAATTTTGTTCCCCTTCAACTTGATGTCGCCTAGTTCCTTTGAAACTACATCAGTCCTCTAATGGTATTCCTTCATGTTTCGGCATCATCCCCCTTTATGCTTTTCCTCATTTAATTTTTTGCGTTATAAATATTTTAGGTTTGCAGTTTGAATGCTACAGGTCCATGTTGAGTTAATTTATTCATGTTTAAATCTCAAAAAAAATTGAGGTACTTATGAAATGCCTTATCGATAACACGCATGGTTATAATATTTTCCCTGATAATTTATATAAGCTCATTGTAATTAGAAACAAATGTATTTACTTAGATAAATTCAAAGTTTTGGTGCCTTTAATTTCATAAAAAAATATAAAATGTTTCCCTTATTGATGGGTATACTATTTTCTTGAATTAATATTTATATAAATGAACATATTTTTCATTATTAATTATAACAAAAAATAATATTTTCATGTGTAACTAAATATTTTGTTCAATGTAATTTACAAATAATAATAATAATTAGAAATAAATAATTTTGATTATGTTTATATAAATAATTTTGATTATAAATAATTATGTGTATATAAATAATCATAAATAATTTATAAATAATTTTTATTATAGATAATTTTGATTATAAAAAATTATGATTATCCTAAATTAATAATTTATATAAATAATTTATAAATAATTTTGAATTAATAAATATTTTGAATTAATAATTTTGAATTAATAATTATTTTTAATTAATAATATTTTTGAATTGATATTTTTGATTATCTTGAATTAATAAATTTTATAAATAATTTTTATTATCTTGAATTAATAATTTTTATTATATTTAATTATTATTATTTTAATTTTAAAATTTGTATTAATATATGTTTGTAGTTTAATGTTTACCTAATTTTGGTGATATGAAAGATAATGATTGATTAAAATCAAAATTATTATTTTTTGATTTGTCATAAAAAAGGAAACAAAAATAAATTTTTTTAAAAGGGTTATTTTTGTTATTTAACATAAATTGTTGATGTTGGATAGACATGACGATAGGTGTGATATCCATGGGGATCTAATCTGTGGTTTTTTTATCTTAAGAAAGTATGCTCTTTAATCATGTGTGTAGGTGTTATTTTTTAACAAAATGGTATTTGTTTCATTCGCACCAAAATAATTTCTTTTCTTTTCTTTTAAAAATTTTCACCAAACAAGGCAGAGAGAAATGACAATCATTTTTTTTCTTTTACTAAATTTCATATCCAAACAAAATGAAGAGAAATCAAAATCATTTCTTTTCTTTTCTTTTCTTTTATGGATTATGAAATCATTTCTTTTCTTTTACTAATAGATTTCCAAACATAGTATAGGAGTGGAGATTGCCTCACTTGGAGATTGGGGCACCATCTTGTGTATTTTAATATTTTTGTAATTTTTCATTTTTTAATATTTACTCATAAATTTTTTAGTTGATAATATTTAGTATTTTTAATATGTTTGGAAGTTATATAATTAATATTTATTCATATTTATTTTAATGTTTTTTATTTAAATACTTATACAATTATTATTTATTCATTTTTAATTTTGTAATTTATTTTGAATCTCTTGTATTTAAATGTGCTTTTTAATATTTATTCATTTTATTTTAATATTTGTTGATTTTAAAAAAAATTATAACTAATATAATTAATATTATATATTCATTTATTATTATTATTATTAATTCATTTAATTTTAATTATTAAATTTTAATTATTTTTTAATATTTTTTCAATTTATTTAATTTTACTTATTAAATTTTATTCATTTTTATCATTTATTCATTTAATATTATTTATTCATTTTTAATATTTCTCCATTTTTAATATTTTCACTACTTTATTCAATTTTAATATTTATTCATTTAAATTTTTTGTAATGTATTCATTTTTTATAGTTATTTATACATTTTGAAATATTAATATTCAATACTTTTAATATGTATGTAATTTATATAATTGATATTTATTCATTTTTAATTTAATATATATTTATATAATTTTTTAAAAGGCGAGGCATAAAGGACTCTTTATTAAAATACTAAAGGAAAGTGAAGATGTCAGGAGGAACATAACAAAACAACGTAAACCCAAAGAGACATCAACCCATTTTTGAGCAGCTGTGCATACTATGAGGAGTGACGTGTCCACCCCTATTGTGTGGGTGTCATCCCCTTCTCAAGATTTTGACATGTATCCATGGGTCATCATCATCATTAGAGTGTTTAGCAGCAATGCCAACCATCATGGTATTGGCACCTTCCATGCTATCATTTTTCTTCCCGTCATCATCACTGCTAGATGAAGTAAGTAGTTCAAAAGAATTATAAAAACCTACACCCCTATTTACCTTAGTCTTCTGAGTTTGAGAAGAGAAGTTGCTTTGTGTCAAGCCAGGAGCTCCTGTCTTGATTTGAATACCAAATTCAGAAATATCAGCAGATTTCTCCCCACTAGAAGCAAGTCGGATGGATTCAGATTTTTACCTACAACCATGATTTTCACCCCCAAAATTTTTAATTGGTAGTACATGTGCCTTCAATTCACCTAAGGGCTGCCCAGTTGTTTCTTTACTGCCTTGCATGTTATCTCCAGGTATTGTTATAGGCGGTGCAGCTAACATCATCCCATTAGGGGTGTTTCCAAGTGACTTAGTCACATATACTGATACCATACATGAGGAAAGGAGAGGGGTATTAGAGGGAAGGTCCTTGACCTGGGCTACTTTATCCTGAGTAGCTAAAGTAGAAGGAATGACCTTCTTATTTCCAGAAAAATGTTGTCCATTTTCAAGAGCAACATCAGAACGTTTTTTAGTGTTAATGTTTGAGTCAACTCCCATATGAGGTGATGGAGAGGAAGATGATTTTTCCATAGATTCCACCAAACATGTGGTTCAATGGGATTGGTCAATCCTTTGGGGTTTATCCTTCTTTGACATTTCAATGTATCTCTTTTCTTTACCTTTTCTACTTTTAGAATTCACCATGATTTTCTCTTTCCACAAATTAAAACTAGCTTCCATTTGAGCTGCATGCTCCATGTCTTTCTAAATATCCACTGACTCCACTTCTTCACCTGGTATACCCCTATAAATCATATCCTTAAAAAATTATTAATTAAGGTTTTTACTATTTTTTAAATTTATTAATTTATAATAATTAAATTATTCATTTTGAATATTTATTCATTCATTATTATCTATTCATTTTAACACTCATTCACTTTTAATATTTTTTTAAAAAAAATAATTTTTAATATTTATTCATTTAATATTTTTTGTAATTTATTTATTTATAAATTTTATTTATTAATATTGAATATTTTTAATATATTTTCAATTTACATAATTAATATTTATTCAATTTTATGTTAATATTTTTTTATTTAAATATTTATACATATATTACCTATTAATTTTAATTTAGAAAATTATTTTAATTTTTTTATTTAAATGTTGTAATGGCCCAGACCTATATGGTCTATTACTTTGCTGAAATCTGGTGTTGGAGGTTTTCTCGGAGGTCAAGATGACTTATTCCCAAAACTTGTCCAAATTTCTGAAATGGTGGCACTGAAACGGTGGCACCGAAACAGTGAGTTAGAAATGGTTTTATGAATAGTGTTTCCAAAATGGTGTCATTTCCTTTGTCAAATTTCCAGTTTTTCCAAATTTCCCAGTTTTTCTTTTTTTACGTTTCTTTTGATATAAAATGCATTCAAAGCCTTTTTTAAGGGATTTAAGACTGATTCAAAGCCCATAACTCCTCTCTTAATTTTATTAATGGTAAATAAGCCTTTAATCAATCAAAATGTTTTATCTTTGATAGATCTGATCTTAATGGAAAATCCAGCGTATTTTAAACTATTGCTTCGTTAAGTCTTCTAAAGGGCCAAGATATCTTCCTCCCTTGTTCATCCTTCTTGTTCCCTAATTCGAGATGCTCGAACCTTTATTTCCTTCCCATAGGAGTCGTATGTAGTGTTGTATCCTTGGATCGTGTCTTCCCTAGAGTTCCTTCCTACTACATGCGCACCCCTGTTTCGGTGCAATCAGGAATTGAAAATTCTTCTTTAATATAAGGTATGTTCTACCACTGTTCTTTTGGGTTCCTTGATAGGTTTCTTCCTATTTCTCCTTTTCCTTATTATGGAATGTGTTCTCTATCTTCCTAATAGATATTCATGGGTTGTTGGTTGTTTTGGTGGTGTCTCTACGTCCTCGGGTGGATGCAGTCTTCCAGGAGAGGTGATCGTGATCCACCGTGTTGGTCTATTCTTGTGGAAAGAACATTAGAAACCTTTTGAGGTAGGGGATTTGTGGCTTCTCTATTCTATTTTACATGTTGTAGTAGAGTAATCATGTTTTATCCCACTGGATCACAATGTAATTGAAAAAATAAATATATGAACCGAATTAAAGAATTGATATCGATCGTATGTTGTTGCCTCTTGTTTTTCTAGATAGAGTGTTATATATGCCTTGATGTTTAGCATGTCGTTCTTAATGGAAATTTGTAAAGAATGTAAATTTAGTATTATTTGTAAATTAATTGGCCAAATATAAAGAGGCATGTAAATGAATTTGGTTGTTGTTGTAATTTGATGATAATTAAATTGATGTAGTAAGCATGTTTAATTAATTTGTGATAGATATGGTAGCTTTCTGTTTAGGTTTGCCATAGTTGGAACCTATAGATAATGAATATGTTAATTCAATATGGATTAAAGAACTGGTTGTATGATAAAAGATAATTCTTGGTAGGTTTCTGAGTTACCCTTCTACTTGTAAAGGCCAAGAGCCTTATGTTTTGGAGCCATGAGTCCTCGTTATGTGTGAAGGCTAAATGTCTTGATTAGGGCCAAGAGCCTAGTTTATTTTTGTTTCATGTTTCTTGGGATGTGATGTGATCCAGGAAGGATATTGTGGTATGTGGGGAAGGTAGGCCCAGTGTTTGTGGTAGTAGTTGACACCTAGAGTGGTGAGATATGTTGATTTATGCATATGGGTGTCGGGGAGGACACCAGGGATGATAGAATGGGTTGAAGCTGGTCTTATACATATATGTGAATGTTTTTATGCTTTTTTGTTTATATGGTTTACTTTACCCATTTCTTGAGGTGGATGGTCTTGCTTATAATCCTTCCAAAAGAGGCGAAGACACGCGGGGTATGCCATGTGCTTTCTGTGTTTATCTTCTCAAGGGTGGATGGGTCTATGCTCCTGTAATAGGTGGAAAAGACTCGATGGGTAGTTCATCTACTCACCGTGTTGAGCCCCTTATGTTTGTTAGCTTAGAATTACTTTTCTAGAATTCTTGTAAATATGGAAAATGATGATGTTGTTAATAAATGATTGAATAAATGATGTTGAACTCATGGGGTTGGAGCTTTCTAGGATGAAATGATGAGGTTACAATTTAAAGTAATTGTAGATTTTTGTTGGAATTCTAATGAAATATAATGTGGAATGATAATGGTTAATTAGTTGTCAAATAATTAATTATTATAAAGTTAAATTGATAAAAAAGGGATAAAGTAAAATAATGTATCTCTTTAAATGGTTGTGGTCTTATAGGATACCTAGTCTTAACACTGAGATCCAGGAATCCGAGAGAAGTTAGCTACAGTTAAGTCTAAGACTAGGTTATTCCCATAGTGTGGTTGTACGCTATAGTATATTCTATAAATTTTTTGTTTCTATATGATACTCCACCCTGTCGGTTAGGGAAACTGACACCCTGGGGATTCTAAGCCCTGGGGGTGTTTTCCCCAACATTATGGTGGGAGGATGGATGGATGACTACCCCATTTGGATATGCTCTCTTCTCTTGGTAGTTATTGTGTTGTTAGGTACATCGTTTAGTTTTCCCCATATATGTGTGTAGAGGGTTGTAATGGATTGTGGTTATTCACACACATATATTCTAGATATATTTTCCTATAGACTACTATAGGTGTAACATGTATAGGATGTGATGGCTTGAGGATCCTTACTCGGTGTATGGGCTATAATGGTTTAAGGTATAATACGCGATGTATGATGCACGTTATGTGAGTTGTGGTGGCTTCTGGAAACTACCTAGTTACTTTGGTTACATGGGTGTAGTGGTTGTGTTTCATGAGGTTCATGTTGTGGTGTTATGCCCAGGTGTTTGTGGGTAATCATTTTTTGGAGAGAGATGCTTAGGACATGAAATGTTGGGGAAAATCAGAAAACTAGTGGGGAAGTGGTAGCAGGGTACCCTTGATATTATTATTATATTATATACTCTTGTATTTGATACTTGGTGAGAGTAGCCATGGTGAGGCTGAGAACATAGTATACATGTTTAGGTGATGAGTCAATTTCACTTGTTGTTCACTGTTCTTTAGCATGCTTTATTTACTCTTGCATGAGAGGCTCTAGGGATGATCCTAATAAGTATACTATTATACTCACCCTACGTATATATATAATTTTTTTTTCAGGTCACTTGGAGCAGGTTGGATATCAGGCTGGTTACTACTAGCTTGGAGTTTGAGGAGCTGTTCGAGCTTCGTGGTTGCTGTTTTTTTTTACTTTCTTTTGGTACTTGGAGTTTTCCTTTTCAGTTGTAGTAGTTCTTGAATGACATTATATGTGTGTACTTGGGTTTTATTTTATATTGTAGTCTGAACTGGAATTGGTTGGTATCTATCTTATCCCTCTCCTTTGCATGTGTTCTCTTAGAGGGTAATTCCCCCCATATGTGTGTCTATTATACCCTCAGTTCTAGTCACCAACCCAGGGCCTACTGGAGGTGGGACTCGGGTGTCACTATCTCCCTTCTCACATTTCCGGCCTAGGAGGGGTACACTCTATGGGGAGGGGGTTGTGAAAAATGTTATTTTTAGTAATTACTCATTTTTATTTTAATATTTATTCATTTATATTATTTTTTAAATACATATAATTTATATTATTTATTCATTTAACATAATATTAATACATTTATTATAATAAATTTATCATAATATTATTACATTTATTAATACATTTAACATAAATATTATTGTTTCTTTATTCTTAATATTTTTGTAATTTATTTATTTTTGATATTTATTTTTTATTATAAATTGATTTTAAATATTCATTATACATAATTTGTAATTTTTTAATTTTTTATTTTTTATTATTTTTAAATTTTTATTTTTCACTATTATTTATATTCTCTATACTAAGAACTAATAAAATATACATTTATCAGTGTTTATTAGTAAGAGCTCATAAAGGTATGATTTATCAACACATTTTTAGTACTAATAAATATGTGGCTTTCATAGCATTAATAAAGTGCTGATAAATTATACCCTTATTAGTGATTTTTACCAACACTGATAAAACCCCTTCCCCTATTTTAAAAGTACTCTTACTGAGATCACCCCTCCTTTTTCCATTCAAGCTCTCGAGAAAGCTAAAGAATTTTTGTCACCTCCTTCAAATATTTCAAATAAATCGACCATTAAATTAAAGGTATATTATTTTTTACTCATTTTTAATCTATATTTCATCATTTTTCATGATTTTCTTGTTCTTGCTATTGGTTTTTCTCATTTTATTATGTTTTGGTACCTATTTTCACATTTTTGGTTCTTCTCACTGGTTCTTCTCTACTAATTAATGTTTTCCCCCTTACTCGGCTGATTTTTTGTTGTTCTTCTTTTACTTTTGGAATGATCTATCAATGGTTACAAAAATCACATATTTTTTTACCAAATTTTTGTCAGCTATGAACTCATCAAAAATAATTTAAGAAATTTTTCTATTTCTATGAATTTTAAAAAACAATCATTAGCATTTCTTATTTCTAATGTTTTTTTCTTTGATATATAAACATTCTAAAATTAAATTATGATTTATTTTGTTCATTGTTATTTGAATTCAATCTATAATTTTATTTGAACAATGAAAAATACTCTCAAATTTATCTTTATCAATTTCATAATTTTATTGCGGAAATAAAAAATATATATTTTATTTATTTTTCAATTCCAATTTCAAAAAATATATATATAAATTTTTTTCCCATTATAATTAATATGATTCACCCAATATTGTTAAACTTCATTTTAAAATTTTACATTATTTTCAATGTGAGATGAATCAAAATTTGGATATTGTTAAATTTTTTAGAATTGATGATTTTCAAAACATTAATTTTTCTAAATTTAATAACAAAGTTGTTTATTTTATGAATTCCATTACTCGTTAAAATTATTTTTGTGATTAAATCCATCCTCTTCATGATTTTAAAATTTTAAAATTTGGGTTATCTTCATTAAAACATTAATTTTTCTCATTCTACCCATAATATTTATTATTTTAAAATTTTCATAACATATTAAAATTATTATTTTGATTATTACGAAATGAAGAATTCAAAAAATGATTATATGGTACATTCCATATTTTTAGATGATGTGATAAATTAAAATATTTTTAATGTGATCTAAAAAACTACCATCAAATCATATTTTAATAATTAAAATAATTTTAGCTTTGAATATCATATTTTCCAAAAGGTTTATAATTAAAACAGTATTATGATTTAGTAAAATTATAAGTTTGAATGTGATTCTTTTAAAAATAGTTCAAATTAAAAAATATATCTGAAATTTGTTTTTTATTATAAATAGGGGATAAATCAAGATAAACACAAGTAATATTCTCACAAATTCACACTTAAAGTTATCAAAATATAAAACTTTTGTCAAAATGGTTAGAATAGTGAATAAACTTGATTTTGAAAGGGCATTAAAAATGATTTGATCTATTTGTTTTTTCATATATCTACTTCTCTAAAATTTACTTATAGATCACATTTAGACCATGACCATTTTCCCAAATCAAATTAATATTCATCACAACATAGTATAATCCACCATGATTTGATTTACAGTCTCATCATCAAATCCCCTTTAGATTTTCATTTTTTTCTAGAAACGCTTATTTAGATAGACAAACTTTACCCAAAATTTTTATAAAACATGAATCTGGTGGTTTAAGTAATATATCTAAATCTAAATGTATAAAAAATTAATAATTAAAAAATATTTAAAATATTAGATGAAAATGTATCTTCTTAGCATAGAAGAAGCACCTTTTGTAGGCATTAAATTAAAATTTATTTTTACTTAGATTTTTTCAAAACCTCAATTGAGGATCTTTTCATGTTAAATTTATAATTAATTTATTTAGATATAAATAAATAGATACCTTGTCTTAGGATATTTCTTCGAAGATGATGATGCTGATCTTCCAAAATACACTTTTTGGATTACTGTTGTTGTGCATGTATGATCCAAGTATAGAATCCTTCTAACGATGATCCACACATGCTCCTTTGATCTTAGAACAACGTCAATTGATTTCTGAGTTCTAGCGTGGAAAATCAATTGTCTTCTGTTATTCATCTTGATCGCTCCATAATCCTTTAGGAATGAAGGCGTTCTTCACATTCTTGAGATGAATAGAGGTGGAATTAAAAATAGAGAGGGAGAGAGAGGTCTGTTGTGTGCAACAATTCTCTATTCTCTATTTTTTATTAACGCTACACAATATACATGACCATCTATTTATAGAGCTAGGGTTTAGGTTAAAATATTATTTAATTATGTGCCGGCCCTTAAATAATATTATAATCTTTATTAAACCACATGACACATAATAATAATAATATTATTATTATTTTATGGTGCATGGGAAAACTTTCACAATAAAAAATATTAAATTACCATCTTGTAATTTAATATTTATCACTAGGTGTAATCTTAGTCCATTTGAATTCCTTGTCATTTATTGAATACCTGAATAAATATTTTTATTCATAAATAATTATTTTATTCACAATACAACTAATAAATATTTATTAAAATATTCAATAAATAAAATAAATATTTTATTCACAATACAGAAAATAAATATTTATTATATATTCACATAATAAAATAAATTATTTATTAATAAAAAAATAATTTTTTTTACTTTGTGAATATTATTGATCAATATAACTTGAATAAAATTATTCATTGGTCTTAAGAATAATATTTATTCCAATAATTAAATTCTAATAGAATTTAATTGAGATCAACAAAAACATTTAGTGTGTGACCACACAACTACAAAAATGGGCAAGGGAAGTGCCACCTTATATCAGCGCTAAGAAAAAACCGCTGATAAAGAAACCCTGTATCAGTGCTAAAATTTTAGCGCGGATAAAGTGATTCTTTATCAGTGCTTTTCTAGCACTGATAGAGGGGCTCTTTATCATCGCTATAAAAGTGATGATAAAGAAAACTTGTATCAGTGTTAAATTTTAGCACTGACACAGGGTAACCTTTATTAGTGCTAAAAAGTGTTGATAAAGAATCCCTGTATTCGCACTAGAAAAGCGTTGATAAATAATCCATGTATCAGCGCTAAAATGTTAGCGCTGATACAGGGAGGATTTATCAGTGCTTTTTTAGCGCTGATAAAGGTAGTCTTTATCAGCTCTTTGTTAGTGCTGATAAAACCTTAGTCCATTTTTTTATAAAGTCGGTCGCACAGTGCCCTCATTTTATCATGACCTAAAGCTCTCACGGTACTGGAACCCTGCGACTCCCCTCCGCCGCCCACTGAGTTCGCGTTGTCGAACCTCCGCCACCCACGAGCTTCTCATTGCTGGACCTCCGCTGCCCACTGAGCTTCGTGTTGCTGGACCTCCGCCTCCCTCGAGCTTCGTTTTTCCGGACCTCCGCCGCCCTCAACTCCCTCGAGCTTCACGTTGCCGAACCTCCACCGCCCGCTGAGCTTCTCCATGTCATACTTCCCTTTAACGCATGTTTTACAAATCATTTTTTAATATTTTTATCCTCTCCCATCACACATAAAAATATTTTGATTTGTCATGATAGATTTAATAGATATTTGAGATTGTGATGGTTGTAGGATACATGATTCATCCTTTTCTTCTTTATGTTTGTCTCTAGGGTAATGCCCCCTGTCGAAGCTCGAGTTTGGTCCAACTTCTTCTAATGGTTATAGAACTATTATTCTATAAATCATATCACACTATTAAAACATTTTTAATTGGAGTTTTGGGATGTTAGGCTTGCCCATCAATGGTGTTATAGTGGATTTTGTATTGAATTATTTCATCCCTAGGCTTCATTTCCTCCAGTGGTGATGATTCTACTTCATCGTAGATTCATGAGTGTTCTTTCTACATATTGTGATGGGGTTCTTGGGGGTGATCATCCAATATATTTCTATTACTCCTAAGGTATCACCTTTTTTCTAATGACTACGGTGGGTTTTTAGGTTATTTGGTATTTGTTTATTCTAGATTCTAGAAACCATTCAATTTGATGGTGGTATGGGTGGATATGTTATATAAATTCTTCCAACAATCACCTTTATTAGAAGGTGTGGTTTGAATTATAGAATATATATGCTTTGATTTAATTATATTATTAGGTTATGTTGGTTTGGAAATGGGTGATGAGGTTCCTAAGGTGATGAATTCTAGTTTTTAATCTTGTTAGTGAAGTTGTTGATGATGATGTTGATCAGGCGCATCATGGTGTAGGTATCAAGGCATGAGTATCATCATGATTTGAGGCATGATTCAATAGCATATTTTTGGTTTAAATTTGAATTTAGTGGTGTTTTATGGGGTATTTTTTATAATTTCACATACTATTTGAACATATGTGTCTATGCCATATTTATTTTTTCTTTTATCATTGCTCCATTATTCTAGGATTTTCTATTAGTATAGTTTTTTACTGTAAATCAAAATGTGGAATCTTTGGGGAATGTTTGGCATGGGTTGATTTTATTTAAATGGGATGGTTTATTCATGTAAAATATCTCTTGAGAAACCTAGTATTGGTGGAAAGATTGATATGCTCATCATCAATGGCGATCAATGAGTTTACACTATCAGAGTTAAGTTTATGAAAAATTTAAGGTTATTCCCACTTGGATTCCAGTTTCACTAGATTCCTCCTAGGTATTATCGATTCCATTAGATCCAACACCATGTCACTGTAAATTAAGGAATGAAGGATAAAATATTTCTTTAAGGACAACACCACACAGTTCTGATGCATTTCTAGGTCATCCAATGCTTGAAGCCTATTTTCTTCGAGGGGTTCCCACCTTCTTTCTGTCATGCTATCTATGTGACTTTATCTGGAAGTGAACTTGTATGGAATGATGCCCATACCACCAAGATTTATAGCCTTGCCACCCCTACCTCCATCTCTGTCCTTCTCCCTTGCTGAGGTTACTGACTGCTTCTCTGTAGTGGCCAGGCCCCTTCCTAGTAGTGTTTGTTCTGTCTCCCTTGGCTCTGAGCCTGTCATCCAGCTCCAAATACTTATTGATCCAGAGATAACTCCCTCACCATCCCCAAAGTTTCATTACCCATCCTTCCCCTTCCCCTTTGGATCCTCATCTCCCACTCATATGAAGCTTACCAACCAGAATGGATTATGAACATGTTCAAAATCAAGGGACCTCAATGAGAGATCATCCTCCCACTTCAATAAGGCTACTAGCTCTAGATCCAATGCCAGAGCCCTGTCCTACCCATCATTATTATCTTCATATGTAATTCTCATGGTCTTATTGCCCATGTTAAATCAGAATTCCTCACCATAGAAATCAAAAATCATAATGTCATTTTTTTTGTTGTCAAATAACACAAAAAACCTTATAATAATCATAGAATTCCCCTGGAAGATTAAGTTGCATGGATTTCTACACTATGACCCCTCCAACAGACACAAATGGTTATTTTGGAATAATAAATATGTTTTTGAGACTGTTTAGGATTGCAATCAATTCATCACTACCAAGGTGTCCAACGGTGACACCTCCTTCCTTATGACTTTTGTTTTTGGAAGCTATGACTCTCTTAAAAGGGAATCTCTACGGAGTGAACAAAATACCTTTGATCCCGGCCACCATCCATTGTTTATTGGGGGTGAATTTATTGTCATTTCCAACCCAAACGAAAGGAAAAGTAAAAGGCCATTCCAAATGAAGGCCATCATGGAGTTTTTTCAGTTCATAGCTGGGAAGGGCCTCATTGATCTCAGTTTCTCAGGTGACAGTTTCACCTGGTGCAACGACTTTAGGGGCCATCGCCTCTTGTGGAGTCTATTAGATAGGTTTCTATCCAACATGAAATCCACTAACCTATTCTCAAATACCATGTTTTTCCATCTTGATTGAGGAATTTTGAACTCCCCCCTCTTGGTTTCTATTTCTTCTTGGCATGATCATCAGGAACGGTTTCACTTCCACCAGTAGTGGGTTAACATCCTAGGGTACCAGGACATGGTTTGTGAAATATGGAATGAACCCTTGTAGAAGTATCAGGCTACCTTCAACCTCAGTGACCTGACCTCGAACCCCGATAGGTGCGTGTTCTCCCCTTCCTCCTTAGGAACCTTCACCACCTGGGACTATTGTTGCATATGGGCTCCTTCAGAGTATTTTGATAGATGGAATGATACCTTGGGTTTATTGGATTATTAACACTAATTTGAGATTTATGTGTGACTATATACTTATTATATTTTCTTTTTATTTCTTACACACCACCACTTGAGTCAAGTAACCTGATTGAAATCCATAATGGTACTTTAGTTCTGATGTGGATATGGTTTTTTATGTGTTTGTGACATGTGTATGTGTGGATATATGGGTATTTAGGCATGAAGATATTGGATGTAGGGTAGATACCTAGGAGTGGTAGATGTATCATTCTTGATTATTCTTGTGTTTGGTCCAGGGTGATTTGAGGAAACTATAATGAATCTAAAGTAATTATATTTAATGAAGATGAATAAATACTAATGGTTACACTCTATTAATCTCTATTTTTATAAGGAAGTGGTTCTCTTATACTATATTTGGAAGTACTGTTTTGTGTACTTGAACAATAAATTCTAATATTTGAGATTCAAATAGGATGAAGATGAATAAAGATTGGATGGATTCTAATCATTTGACAATAGAGTATGAGAACAGAGTGAAAGAGATCATCAAATTTGAAAAGGATCGTGTAAAGGATCCTTCTCAAATCCTTTGTCCATGTTTACATTTTTGTTATTCTAGACAACTTACTCCAGAGGAGTTGGAAGAACATTTGATATGTCACGGAATAGATCAGAGTTATAAATGTTGGAATAAACATGGAGAAAAAGAGAATGTAGCTACTGGTTGGGATAAAATTGCATTTTTTGGATCATCAGATATGAATACAAATATGGATAATGAAAAATACCATATGGAGGATGTGTTTAAAGATGTCAATGATGATGAAGATCGTATTGAGTAAATGACAAATACAATTGAAGATGAACTCCATGATTTCCCAAAATTGTTTGAGAAGTTAAAGAGTTATGCAAAGACGCCATTGTATGCTGGTTGCACCAAGTATACAACATTGTCAGTTGTACTGAAGTTGTATAAATTGAAAGCAGGCAACGGATGGAGTGATGTCAGTTTTATGGAATTACTTTCTCTCTTGATTGACATGATCCCTGAAGATAATGATCTCTAAAGCTGGACATATGAAGCTAAACGAAAGCTACGCTTGATGGGTATGATTTCTGAAAGAATACATGCCTATCCGAAAGACTGTATATTGTTTCTCAAGGAGAAAAAATAACTTACAGAATTCCCAAAGTGTGGTGCTTCTTGATACAATAAAGATGAATCCAATCCTATGAAAGTTGTATGGTACTTTCCAATCATTCCAAGGTTTAGGCATCTATATATAAATGAAGAAACTACAAGACAATTGTCGTGGCATGCAGATAAAAGAAATAAAGATGGGAAATTATGTCATCCAGCTGACTCTCCTCAATGGAAGAAAATTGATCATGAGTATCCTGAATTTGGAAAAGAGCCGAGAAACCTTCGACTTGTGTTATCTACAAACGGAGTAAATCCTTTTGGTTTTCAAACTAGCACTCATAGTACATGACCTGTTATGTTGGTAAATTATAACTTTCCACCCTAGTTATCCATGAAGCGGAAATTCATCATGTTATCTATGATTATATCAGGACCAAAACAACCAGGTAATGATATTGATGTTTATTTGGCTCCTTTGATCAAGGATTCGAAGTTATTGTAGGATTCAGGTGTTATGTTGTATGATGCTTATAAAAGTGAATACTTCATGTTGAGAGTGATGTTGTATGGGACAATAAATGACTTCCCTACTTATGGAAATTTTTCAGGCTATAGCATTAAAGGAACTCAAGGGTGTCCCATGTGCGAAGAAGATATAGAATCAATTAGGTTGAAACATTCATCAAAATATATGTTTCTATGAAATTGTAGATTTATACCTCGTCAGCATAAGTACCAATCTTGGACGACATCATTCAATGGAAGTTAAGAACAATGTGCAGCACCATCTCCACTAACAGGTGATCAGCTGTTTGAGAAATTAAAAGATGTGAACACTGTTTTTGGTAAACCATTTTCGAAAAACCTTACGAAAATCGGTTGGAAAAATAGATCAGTATTTTTTGAATTACCATACAGGATTTTTTTTACGTCAGACATTTTATTGATGTGATGCATGTGGGAAAAAAATGTATGTGACAGTGTTATCGAAAAGTTTCTAAATGCCCCTGGAAAAACAAAGGATGGAATTAAGGCAAGGTTGTACATGGTTGACATGGGAATACGAGAAGAGTTGGCTCCTATGAAGGGTGAAAATTGAATGTTTCTTCCTCCAGCTATTTATAATCTTTCTAGGGAGGAGATATACCAGTTTTGAAACTTCTTCAATGATGTAAAGGTTCCATAGGAGTATTCACCAAATATCAAGAACATTGTTTCAATGAATGATTTGAATTTAAAAGGTTTGAAATCACATGACTGCCATGTTTTGATGCAAGATCTAATTCCTATAGCTTTACGTTGCATTTTGCCCAAGAATGTTCTTTAAACATTAAGAAAACTTTGTTTCTTTTTCAAAGCTATATGTATTAAAGTTTTAGACCCAACGAAATTTCCACCTATGGAAAAAGAAATTTTCATCATATTATGTGAATTAGAAACGTTCTTCCTGCCAACATTCTTTGATATGATGGTTCATTTGATGATTCAATTGGTGAGAGAGATTCGACTTTGTGGTCCTGTTCACTATAGATGGATGTATCCTGTTGAACGGTATATGAAGATTTTTAAAGGGTATGTCAAAAATTGAAGTCGTCTAGAGGGTTGTATAGTGGAGCGATATATTGTTAAGGAAGCTATTGAATTTTTTACCGAATACCTATCTTATGTGGAAAGAATTGGTCTCCTGAAATATCATCACACTCGAAGCATTGAGGGTGAGGGAATTTCTGGAAGAGATGTTGTGACAATCGGCATTACAGATCGGGAGCAGGCCCACCTTTATGTTTTTCATAATAGTTGGTAGGTTGCTCCATATATTGAAACTTACAAAGAAATTATTAGGTAGTTGAATCCATAAAGGGCTGAAAAATGGTTATCAAATACACATAATCACCTGTTTATAGGATGGTTTTGGGACCATATTTTTAATCAGTTGGATGAAAATATGAATTCAATTTCAGAATGACTTCGATGGCTAGCCGCTGGACCAAGTGTGTATGTATTATCTTATAGTGGTTATGTAATTAATGGTTATAAATTCTATACAAATGAACATGATGAAGACAATACCATGAAAAATAGTGGAGTTACACTTGTGGCTGAAGCGATGCATGTTTCTGTTAGTAAGGACAGAAATCCAATTTATGTAAATATGTCATACTTCGACATTATCAAACTAATGTGGGAGTTGGATTATACGGCATTCCAATTGCCGATTTTTTAATGCAAATGGGTTGATAACAACAGTGGTGTTAAAATAGATGAATGGGGATTTGTGAAAGTTGATTTTAGTAAATAAGGGTACAAAGATGAACAGTTTATAATGGCATCACAAGAGGTACAATTTTTTTATGTTCCAGATCCCAAAAACTGAAAGTGGTCGATTGTTCTGTTAGCATCCAAAACTACTGAAGGTTCCGATGAAAATTTAGTTGAGGATGATCCTTTCAGTGGTATGTCGCAATCATTTCAGAGCGGTCCTAATGTAGATGATGTTTTTTATGTTATAAGATACCACAATGAAGGGATTTGGATAATCGATAGAGGTTCCAAATCCCTTCATCCTTTGAAAAAAATAAATAGAGTTCAATAAACATGTTATATTTTGTTTGTAATATAGATCTTGTTATCTCATGTTATTATATTATCACTACTAAATTTATGTAATCTAAATTAACTATTCAACCACTTTTGCAGATAATGACTTCTGCACATTCTGGTGCTCCTAACCTTGAGGCTGAACAAATCTCTCAAGCTGTTGTTGCGGTTGCAGCGGCTGCTATTGCAGCTGCTGTTGCTCCTGCTGCTGCACCTGCTACTACTCTTGCTGCTCCTGCTGGTCCTGCTGCTCCTGCTACTGCGGCTGGTGCGGCTCTTGATGCTCCTAGTGTTGATGTCCAACAACTATCAGCACATTCCATTGCTAACATTTCATATGAACATATAGATGATGTTGATATCGATGAAATGGTCGGGAATGAAGGATCGACGTTGCAGAAAACACAGGTGTGTCGTAGTTTGATGGTGTTAGCCAAAGTTCTTAAGGAGATAAGAAAAGGAATAAAATTTGACGTCAGATGGAATGCACAAGGCCAAAATATGAATCCCAACAAGGCTATGTTTAGTAGTTACATTAGAGTTTTCACTCGGCAATGTGTGCCAATTGATATAGATTCATGGAACCATGTTGTGTCTGGGCTGAAGGCTGTGATCTGGGAAGAAATTACGGTAACATTATGAATTTATTTCTTTAATTTACTAGCAAATAAAATAATTAAACAATGTCTTACTCTTCTCAATCTCTTTAAGAATACATTTATAGTATATGATTTACACAAGGATTATGTAATAAGGCTTGCAAGAAGGATTCATCGAGTTTTTCACACTATTTTAACAATATTTCACCTGAAAGATTCCAAAGTGAAAATAAACCTGCACCCACCCATTGTCTATGCTCACCTGATATCCCAAGAAGCATGGGATGCATTTATTGGCCGCCGTGGGGATGAGAAGTTTCAGGCACATTGTGGGTGATAATACGTTGTTTGAGGATATGTGTATTCATCACTTATTTTCAATATTTTATTTATGAAACAGCAACTCTGTAAAGAAAATAAGGAACGTTCATCAAAACCAACATACCCCTATCATAAAGAAAGGATGGGGTACGCTTCACTAGAAAAGAAAATGGTATGCATTTTAAATTTACAGTAATATTGTTAGGTGCCAAAAAACAAAATCATAATTATCTTTCTATGTTTATATGTAGATTGATGAGTCTAAAACCAAATACACTTCCATCCCACGTCATGTTCTTTGGAAGGAGTCATGTGTGAATAAGGAAGGGAAGCTGGTAGATGATAACACACAGAAAGTGTTGGAAATTTGTGTAATTATGACACAATGATAAAAAGATGGGTTTTAAATTGATATTACATAAAAATAATTAGTTATTTTTCTATATCCGACAGTCACAGGAATCATCTACTCCTGTAGTGGATGCAGACCTATTATTGACAACTTTGAAGCAGCTAGAAAAATATGGTTGTGTCAGGGTGCAGGGTTTGGGGTGACACCCTGAGTATATTTTGAGAAGAAAAAAATGGATGATAGAGATGAAACATTGAAACAAATGAGAAAAAAACTAGCAACCCTTGAAGAATGATTTCAATGGCAGGGAGAGTTGATAGAAACTTTTATGGGTGGGATGCAAGGAGAAGACACAACTCAGGAACAACCAGCGCGTGAAGATCCCACCCCACCACCCACCAGCTTTGAGGCGAGCTATTCCCCTCAAAGAGCTGTCTTAGCCGTGGTAATAAATATTCTAATAATTGTTCCCGTGAAATGTGAATCAAACAAACACAGATACTTTTCCTATACTGGTCTTCTATAGGGAGATAATGATTGTGATTTATATATGTCAACACCCACCTATCATCTTGTAGTTAGGGATACAGTGTTCAACATCCCAGATGACACACTGCATAATAGACCACTTCCGAAAGATCATCTGAAAGTGATGATTACTGTAGCTCATGAGCCAAATGCAGAGCTACCTATTCCACTTGATGACGATGATATTCATACGGTCAAAAAGGCTATTGGACATTCATTGCATGGACGTCACAACTTTTAAGAGTACATGTGTCCAAAGAGGTATTTATTTCCTTTTTTTTCAAGCTAAACCTTTAAAAATTAATGAAAAAAGGGTATGAACCAATGAATGTTATTATAAATGGAGAAAGGGAAGGGGGTAACAAACATCGGCTCAAAACCATCTAAAGGATCAACCAACTGATCCCAAGGAGCTACTGAAAGAAAAATAACACCACCTATTCTCTATCCACATTTACTAGCATTGAAGACTCATGTGGATACGAAGCTAAGAGTTAGTAGTAGTCATATAGTGGTTTTCAAAGAGAATATATATGGCGTGGAAAGTCAAGATTTCACTGCTACTGAAAATGTAAATGAGATCCTTGAAAACGGTTGGCCATGAGTCACAGTTGTAAATATATATATGAGGTACATTTCCATGAATTGATTTTCTAAAAGCTGATATAATGAAAAAATTATGTCTAAAGGCATTTTATATTGTTGACTGACGTATATATGAAAAACAGTTGAAGTAATTTTCACATGATCCAAGATTTGGACTCGTTAGTCCTCATACCACATCATCACATATGATGAAAATAGAGCCATCAAAAAAGAATGAAATAGTGAACGGCTTGCTGAAAACATTTGAAATCAATATTACATATGACAGACTCTTCTTAATACACACCATGCAGGGGTAAAACTCTACGATTAAATCATATCAATTATATTTTGACTTCTTTTATTACTTATTCTTTTTTTGTTTTTAGGCAACATTGGATGCTAATTACGGTGAACTTGGATACTCCAAAGATTTATTTTTCGGATTCAAAGTAAGGATATCCATCAAACCAACCACACATGATGGAGTTTGTGAATCTGTAAGACACTACATCCTACATTTTAGGTCTAAACATCAAGTAATATAATTTATATTACCTTTTACTGAGGATTTTTTTATGATAGGGCGGTGTATAATTATTTTCTAAAAAAGGAATGAGGATAGGGGATAAGCATAAGGAGGTGATCAAGTACTACTTCTAGACAAATATTAGGGTATATATAATAAAATTTCACTATACAAACACATCTCAACACAAGTTACTTATTCTCCTAATGATCAATTTTTTTCAGTGTCCAAAACAATCAAACAATAATGATTGTGATTATTATGTTTGTAAATTTATGAAGGAGATCATTTTTCATCAAGAAACAAGCATCCCTAAAGAGGTATTTTCAAAAACAACTACTAGTTCATTTAATTTATTTATTTATTATTTATTTTTATATTTTATAGTACTACTCTGACTGCCAAAAAGCCTCATACTCACAAGAAGATATAGATATGTTCAAAAATTAGTGGGCCACATACCTGATGACAGATTGTACACAAATAACATGAAGATCTGACTTAGGGACGTGTACAATTGGTGTTCATTTTTTAGAGGGGTGTAGGGGATCAAAAGATGACACATTGTTGGATATAAATGTTCATTGGAATATTGTAATTGTTATTAAATAAATAATACTTTCTCCAATGAGTTAATTTCCCATTTTAACAGATTATTTACACCAACAACATGCAAGAATTATGAACCACTCAAAGGGCATTTCTTTTGTTTAAAATGGACAGATTTTTAAGTGAAAACAACAAATGACCTACGGAAATCAAACCAAACGCATTCATATTTTCTTGATCCTTTATAAGAACGATCCATGGGTCCTTTTTGGCATGAATGAGTCATCTCTGCCTCAATGTGAGGCACGGTGTGGCTGGTACCACTCAAAGGGTCTCTCTTTTGTTTAAAATGGGCAGATCTTTTAGTGAAAACAAAAAATGACCTATGGAAATCCGACCATATGCATTAATATTGTATTGATCCATTATGATAATGATCCATGGGTCCTTTGTGATGTGCACGAGTCATCCCCACCTCAATCTGAGGCACGGTGTGGCCGGTACCACTCAAAGGGTCTCTCTTCTATTTAAATTGGACATATTTTTAAGTGAAAACAACAACTGACCTACGGAAATCCAACCAAATGCATTCAGATTGTGATGATACTTTAAGATAAATATCCATGGGTTCATTGGGGACATGTATGATTCATCCCCACCTCAATCTGAGGCATGGTGTGGCCGGTACCACTCAAAGGGTCTCTCTTCTGTTTAAATTGGACATATTTTTAAGTGAAAACAACAAATGACCTATGAAAATCTGAACAAACGCATTCGGATTATGTTTATCCTTTAAGAGAATGATTCATAGGTGCATTGGGGACGTGCAAGAGTCATCCCCTCCTCAATCTGAGGCACGGTGTGGCCGGTACCACTCAAAGGGTCTCACATTTGTTTAAAATGGACATATTTATAAGTGAAAACAACAACTGACCTATGGAAATTCGACCAAAAGCATTCGTATTGTCTTTATCCTTTAGGATAACAATCCACGGGTCCTTTTTGATGTGCACGAGTTATCCCTGCCTCAATCCAAGGCACGGTGTGGCTGGTACCACTCAAAGGGTCTCTCTTTTCTTTAAAATGGACACAATTTTAAGTGAAAAAAACAACTAACCTATAGAAATCCGACCAAACACATTCGTATTGTCTTTATTCTTTAAGAGAACTATCCAAGGGTGTGTTGGGGATGTGTACGAGTAATCCATGACTCAATCCGAGGCACGATGTGGCCGGTACCACTCCAAGGGTCTCTCTTCTGTTTAAATTGGAAAGATTTTTAAGTGAAAACAACAACTGACCTATGGAAATCCAACCAAACGCATTTAGATCATGTTTATCCTTTAAGATAATGATACAAGGGTGATTTGGGGATGTGCACAAGTCATCCTCGCCTCAATTAGAGGCACGGTGTGGCCGGTACCACTCAAAGGGTCTCTCTTTTGTTTAAATTGGACAGATTTTTAAGTGAAAACAACAACTGACCTACGGAAATCCGACCAAATGCATTTGGATTGTGTTGATACCTTAAGATAACAATCCAAAGGTGCTTTGGGGATGTGCACAAGTCATCCTCGCCTCAATATGATGCACGTTGTGGCCGGTACCACTCAAAGGGTCTCACTTTTGTTTAAAATGGACATATTTTTAAGTGAAAACAACAACTGACCTACGGAAATTAGACCAAACGCATTCAGATTGTCTTTATCCTTTATTATAATGATCCAAGGGTCATTTTTGACATTAATGAGTAATCACCGCATCAATCTGAGTCACAGTGTGGCCGGTACCACTCAAAGGGTCTCACTTTTGTGTAAAATGGAAAAAAATTTAAGTGAAAACAACAACTGACCTACAGAAATTCAACTAAACCCATTCAGATTGTCTTTATCTTTTAGTATAATGATCCAAGGGTCCTTTTTGACATGTACGAGTCATCCTTGCCTCAATCCGAGGCACGTTGTGGCCGGTACCACTCAAAGGGTCTCACTTCTGTTTAAATTGGACACGATTTTAAGTGAAAACAACAACTGACCTACGAAAATCTGACCAAATGCATTAGGATTATCTTGATCCTTTATGAGAACGATCCATGGGTACTTTTTGATGTGTAATAGTCAAACCCTCCTCAATCTGAGGCATGGTGTGGCTGGTACCACTCAAAGGGTCTCTCTTCTGTTTAAATTGGACACAATTTTAAGTCAAAACAACAACTGACCTAAGAAAATCCAATCAAACGCATTCAGATTGTCTTGATCCCTTATAATAATGATAAATGGGTCCTTTGTGACATGTAATAGTCAACCTTGCCTCAATAAGAGTCATGGTGTGGCCGTTACCACTTAAAGGGTCTCTCTTTTGTTTAAAATGGACATATTTTTAAGTGAAAATAACAACTGACCTACAGAAATCCAACCAAACGCATTTGAATTGTATTGATCCTTTATGATAAATATCCACAGGTCCTTTGTGACATGCACGAGTCATCCCCTCCTCAATATGAGGCACGGTGTGGCCGATACCACTCAAAGGGTCTCTCTTTTCTTTAAAATGGACACAATTTTAAGTGAAAACCACAA
This sequence comes from Viscum album, assembly GCA_963277665.1. Lineage (NCBI taxonomy): Eukaryota > Viridiplantae > Streptophyta > Magnoliopsida > Santalales > Viscaceae > Viscum > Viscum album. The sequence goes on along the minus strand of OY728134.1, from coordinate 1,020,232,485 downwards.
CTGACCTACATAAATCTTACCAAAAACATTTTGATTGTCTTGATACTTTAATATAATGATCCACGGGTGCATTTGGGAAGTTTACGAGTAATACCCGCCTCAATCCAAGGCATGGTGTGGCTGGTACCACTCAAAGGGTCTCTCTTCTGTTTAAATTAGACAAATTTTTAAGTGAAAACAACAACTGACCTACGGAAATCTGAACAAACACATTCGTATTGTGTTTATCCTTTAATAGAATGATCCACGGGTGCATTTTGGATGTTCATGAGTCATCCCCACCTCAATCCGAGGAACGGTGTGGCCGGTACAACTCAAAGTGTCTCTCTTTTGTTTAAAATGGACATATTTTTAAGTGAAAACAACAACTGGCCTACGGAAATCTGACCAAATGCATTTGGATTGTCTTGATCCTTTATTAGAATGATCCATGGGTCCTTTTTGATGTGAATGAGTCATCCCCACCTTAATCCAAGGCACGGTGTGGCTGGTACCACTCAAAGGGTCTCTCTTTTCTTTAAAATGGACACAATTTTAAGTGAAAACAACAACTGACCAACATAAATCCAACCAAACGGAATTTTATTAACTTTATCCTTTAAGATAAAGATCCATGGGTGCGTTGGGGACGTGTACGAGTAATCCTCGCCTCAATCCGAGGCACGGTGTGGCCGGTACCACTCAAAGGGTCTCTCTTCTGTTTAAATTGGACAGATTTTTAAGTGAAAACATCAAATGACCTACATAAATCCGACCAAACACATTCATATTGTGTTTATCCTTTAATATAATGATCCATGGGTGCATTGGGGACATGCACAAGTCATCCCTGCCTTAATACGAGGCACAGTGTGGCCGGTACCACTCAAAGGGTCTCACTTTTGTTTAAAATGGACATATTTTTAAGTGAAAACAACAACTAACCTAAGGAAATTCAACCAAACACATTAGTATTGTCTTGATCCTTTAATAGAATTATACAAGGGTCATTTTTGTTGTGAAAGTGTCATACTCACCTCAATACAAGGAAAAGTGTGTCCGGTACCACTCAAAGGGTCTCTCCTTTCTTTAAAATGGACACAATTTTAAGTGAGAACAACAATTGACCTACGGAAATCCAACAAAACGCATTTGGATTGTCTTGATCATTTAATAGAACGATCCACGGGTGCGTTGTGGATGTGTATGAGTAATCCCCGCCTCAATCTGAGGCACGTTGTGGCCGGTACCACTCAAAGGGTCTCTCTTCTATTTAAATTGGACAGATTTTTAAGTGAAAACAAAAACTGACCTACGGAAATCCAACCAAATGCATTTGGATTGTGTTGATCCTTTAAGAGAGTGATCCACGGGTGAGTTGGGAACATGAAAGAGTCATCCCCTCCTCAATCTGAGGCATGGTGTGGTTGGTATCACTCAAAGGGTCTCACTTTTGTTTAAAATGGACATATTTTTAAGTGAAAACAACAATTGACCTACGGTAATTTGACCAAACGCATTCGGATTGTATTGATCCTTTAGGATAATGATCCACGGGTCCTTTGTGACATGCAAGAGTAATCCCCGCCTTAATCCGAGGCACGGTGTGGCCGGTACCACTCAAGGGGTCTCTCTTTTCTTTAAAATGGACACAATTTTAAGTGAAAACAACAACTAACCTACAGAAATCCAACCAAACTCATTAATATTATCTTGATCCTTTAAGAGAACGATCCACGGGTGCATTGGAGATGTGTATGAGTAATCCCTGCCTCAATATGAGGCATGGTATGGATGGTACCACTCAAAGGGTCTCTCTTATGTTTAAATTGGACAGATTTTTTAGTGAAAACAACAACTGACCTACAGAAATCCGACCAAACGCATTCGGATTATGTTTATCCTTTAAGATAATGATCCATGGGTGCGTTGGGGACGTTCACGAGTCATCCTCGCCTCAATCCAAGGCACGGTATGGTCGGTACCACTCAAAGGGTCTCACTTTTGTTTAAAATGGAAAACATGCATGATTCTGTATTATAATGGATACTTGATATTTTACTTAAATCCATGAATTTTAAAACATCATATATAGTGAAATAGACATCTTTTCAACAAATAGATAATCAGATCCATGGTAATAATTGCTATCATATTTACTTTATCCACATCAATAATCACATTATCCAATTTAAACACAATTTTCCCAACATCTTTATTGAAATATGGGTTGCCTTACCATAATGAAAATATCACATTTCTATGTATTTATCACCATTAAACATATAAATTTCAATAATTAATAGGAAAATTTACTCAAAATACTTTTATATTTCATGATTCATATAACATAATTTTTGAATTCTAAAAAATATGTACATTATTCATCCAACATTATTCTTAAACCATTACTCCAACTTCATCGACATAATCCTTAATACCTATATCCTATAATTAAGAATATTAATCATTTATTAGGGTTCCTCACCCTCAATATATTCATGATATTTATGGTTATTTAAACTATACTGAAATAACATCACCTACCTTTCACATATCATTTACGATCTCTTTATCTTCAGAAGCATAACCAATACTCATACTACCTTCCTGGTTCTCTATATGATATTTCTACTTAGGAAATAAATTTTCATAATTTTAATACTTTAAAAATCTAAAACATTCATCATTATCCATGTTCCTTCATGCTCTCTCTATTGTCAAAATCGAAAAACCGCGGGGTGAGAAACACATATAATATATTAAAACCACCTAATCATGAAAAATTACTTACAGGATGTATAAATCATAGAAAATACCTTTTAATAAACGTCACCTTAAATTATTAAAAGTTATATTCTATTAAAATACTTCATAATGGTTTGAATTTTTTTTTTGAATTTACAAATTATATCCCTAGGAGTTTCAAAACTGTTTTATAGCAAGGCCCATAGTTGTGTACCAGATTACCCCATGTCTGGACCTTGATATCTTATCAAAGTTATTACCCCCTGGATGACACCCCACCCCTCCTTGACACCACCTTACCACTTGCATACCCCCAACCCCCTGGACACCCCCACCCCTGGACGGAAACCCCCACCTTCCCAGACACCATCCCACCCCTCTCGGATAGCCCCACCAACCCCGTGGACCCCCCCCCGGACATCCCCCCACCCCCTAGAAAGCCCCCCCCCCCCCCCAACACCCTAGACACCAGCCCACCCCCATGGACACCCAATAGACACCCCCCACCTAGACACCCCCCTCCTTGGACACCACCCCACCCCCCTTGGACAGCCCTACCAACACCCTAGACCACCCCCCCAGACACCACCACCCCCCTAGACACCCCGATCCCCCCGGACTCCCCCATCCCACCCTCCTAGACACCACCCCACCCCCCCTTGGACAGCCCTACCAACCCCCCGGACCGCCCCCACCCCCAGAGACCCCACCCACCTCCTGAAAAGCCCCCCCCCCCTCCTAGACACCACACCACCACCTAGACACCCCCACCCCCACTAGACACCACCACCCTCCTTGGGCAGCCCCCAACCTCTTGGACCGCTCCCCCACCCCCCTTGAACACCCCCATCCCCCCGGACACCCCCTACCCCCCCTTGGACAGCGACCCGAAACCCCTGAACAACCTCCCCAACCCCTTTAATTATGAATAGAATCCTTTATGTATTTAATTAACTTATGAATTATGTTTTAATGGTGTATGGGTATACTTGGTGTAATTATCTTATGATTTATGTGTTAATTTTATGTGTATACTTATTGAGATGATGAATTATTTTAGGTGTTGTTTGGGTGTGCTATTGTAGAAAAAAAATTATAGTATACAGGGCTTTTATCAGTGCTCTCTTAGCACTGATAAAATGTACATTTATCAGCCCTAAAAGATCACTGATAAAGGCTTCCTTTATCAGCCGTCTTTTAGCACTGATAAATTATTCCTTTATCAGCGCTCTTTTAGCGTTGATAAATGTTCCTTTTATCGACTCTTTTTTAGCGCTGATAAAAGATACCTTTATCAGTGCTAAAAAAGTTCTGATAAAGGGGCCCCCCCTTTATAAGTGTTGAGCTTTACAACGCTTTTTTAGCACTGATAAATCCCATTTTGAGCGCTGATAAATCCCATTTTTGTAGTAGTGCCATCTAGGATTATTTCTCCCAGGCATTAGGTAGACTTACCTAAATTCTACGATTACTACCTATCAATGGTTCAAAGCACCCAAGAGAAGGAACTTAATATCGCAATGTCAACAGCCACATATGAACACTCATTATGTAATAAATTATTTTTTTCACAATATCTCATCAAGTAGGTTTTGTATCCATGTCATTAACCTATATGCTTGATACATTATTATTTGACTATCTAAAATAAACATGTCATTACACCATGTCCATGAAATTTAATGTGTCGGTTCTATTCTTATCAAATCATCGAGATATCAACTTCTATAAAGATTGAAGTGAAAAATCCTTCCTGAGCTGATCTATTTATAACATGTCAATCGTGATGCACCCAACGTACCCTATCTCACCATGAACATATGAAATAGCAGTTTTCATCAGTAAATCTAAGTGTGAGTCATGACATAAATTAATGATATTCTTAAATTCTAATTACCATTACACATACTCATGGATAGGAATATCTGATGACACTAAAACATGTAGAATTCATACTGGCACATATTTTCTCATAATATCCCATCTTAGAGATTACCAAGTGCAAACTTTATGAAAAGAAGTCTCATATTCTTACTAATACTCATACCTAAAAGTCTGTATTCCATATTCACTATCACAATACATTATCCTATTATAGAACTATATTTAAGAGATACCTTAATAGCATCTTAAGGTTCTCATCATAGTGTGAAACTGATATGACCTTATCAATTTAATAGATACTCTAGAACATTATCGTATCAATGTTATGTAGAAGAAAAATCAATATGTGATAAGATATATATATTAATATTATCTTCTTTTAATTTACTGGTAATCCAAAGTACAGTGTAGTTGGTTCCAGGGCACCAACTCCAACAAACTCTCACTTGCACTAGAGACAACTGTTAATGATTGGTTATTTATCCCATGTTAAACATTCTTCTTATCAGTATGGATAAAGTTTATAGGCCTACCAAGTTTATGTGGATAGGTTTGGTTAAACCACATGTCTTTATATCAAATATATTTGTTGCAACATTACTATCTTGAGAAAATCCCTCAAGTAGTGATATAACCAAGTATCGACCTCTTGTTCCCATGTCAGAATCCTAACATCCTGACTAAATCCATATCCTACACTTATCATAAAATGATAAAACTATTTCTTTTGGTATAACCCAAAATTGTAACAGGACATTGATAAATAGCTTCTTAAGTTGCATAGGAAAACACAACGTACTCAGATATTGTAGATATTGTAACCATTGGTCATAATAATTGTTTCTTCCGTATTACTATATCCTTATATGTGATACTAGATCAAATTGATCTAAATAAAGATAAGTGTTCGATTCCCTTGATCACTAGTATTCCCACTTCTACAAACACTAGTTATACATTTCCAAGTACTATTGGATAATTCTAACAGCAAGTCTATGCAATTATGTTGTATTTGTTTGATATTCACCTATTATGCTTTATGCATCATTAATATTAAATGTCAGTACATATAATGGAATAAGATATAAATTCCTAGCACTTAAGCTTGTGAAATTCTTTTAATATCTATAATACCTTATTATGCTCATGCATGTTCTACTAGAAGGATTATATGCCAACAACAACTCGGGCTTGAGTTATTTCAACTTGTATTTTCCAATACTTTTTTAATATATTTACTATGACTAGATTCATAAAACCCATGGATATATTTTGTAAATATTTTCCCCTAGAACATAGTTGCTACTTTAATTCATACTTAGAGAAATATCATTCTTTATTTTTAACAAACCAGTAAAACATAACATTTTTTCTCAATATTTATGAACATAATTATCTTGAAAACTAATAGTGCTCCCACTAACCAATTAGATACACATATCACTCATTCATTTCCAAATGAATATTCTATTATTACTATGCATGATTTATTCATAAATAAATTTATGTAATCTTCATATCTTATTAGAATTATTGATGTCACTAACCTCTTTTAGTTATGTATAGTAAACATATACTATAGGGTCTCCCTTTTGGTCATGTTATATAAACATCTTCCATAAGGATTCCTCTAAATGAGGTGTCCTTAACAATCAATTTCCCAATTAATGATCATAGAAATATGTTTTGAAAAGTAAAATTAAAAAAGGATTTGAGTCATGATGATTGGTGAATAAGTTTTTTTATAAAATAAACCTTTCAATAATCTATCATGATATATATGTATCGTTTTGTACCATCCATGTCCAGTTTCTCTTGAATACTCACTAGTAGTGTCAAGTCTTAAAAACATTCAAAATAAGGATTCCCTGAATCTTGAAACATGGAGTCCATTACTTGAATTTATACATACTTCTAAACCTAATCATATTACCATTTATGGATTCTTTATATAAATATTTATTCTGAAAGGATAATATATGAATCACCCTCCACAGGAAATATAAACCACCTATTTGATTATATATTTCTATGAAATATGTGTCTTTGGAACTACTTCTCCCACTAAGCTCAGTGGAGTCCAGTATTCTTATGATAATTGATGTGAATCCAGATTCTTAACCTATATAAGTTAAGTCTACTCCCACTATCTTCAAATAAATACACTTTCTTTGTGGAAATATAGTCAACCTTGGCTAGACATTAATATCCTTAGTGTCCATATGATCATTAACTCAGATTTACCATAGTGTTTTTCTGTTTGTTTTTAGATAAGGCTAGTTTTTTGACCAACGGTTTTCAAAAAACACTTATGGTAATTTCCAAATATATTCTTATTATATCACAATTTATATGATATCCATTAGACAATATAATTGGCATATGGTTATTTTTCACTTCTATTCAAAAAAATATGTCTTGGATGGTATAATTGAAGATTTAAAATATATATAATACTCAACATTGATCTTCCTTTTACTTACATAAAGACATTGATGTATGAAAGGAAATTTGAGTTTGGGATAACATTTAATCCACATGTAAGATCAATGATTACTTGGATAATATGCTTAAAAATCCAGCTCAGATATTCCTCTGTATTTACCAAGTGTAATCATTTACTTCACTCTGAAATTGTAAAATTTATTAAGGAATATGATGAAGTATATGAAGCTACCTTCATCTTTAGAATAGTTCACATGTCCATGTTGAATTAACTCTAAATGTTTTGTGACTTACCTTCATTTATAAAGGTTTCTTTGTATAAAACATAATAATTAGTTTGTTTTTATATCCAGTATCTTATCTCAATTGAGAGTAATAGACTTTTATGGGTGTAACCAAGTCAAATACTTTCATTTTTATTTGAAAAATAATTTTCTTGACATAATCTAGTAAACTTATTATATTTTATATTCACCATTAATTATGATGGATATCTATGATTCAATAGTTATTAGGTCATTAGTTTAGTATTAAAGTACCATAACACCATTTATTCTAAAAATGAAATAATGTCTCATTGTGTTGAGTTAGATAATGAGATAAAAAAAATTTTAACACTTATTACAAACTTGAATCAATTCATTTGGAAATGATAAATTTTGAGATCCCCTTGGTTGACATAGGAATCACCCTTTCTCGGATCTTTTTGATTTCACTCTAAGTTCTTTCTATTATTGCTCATTTCTTGTAATTAAATACATGTATGTTGTAAGAATATTTTATTTAATACACAAGTGATGAATAGAAACATGATGGATATTCCTGAAGTTGAATCATTTGGTTGATTCTTCAATTCATTGTAATTTATTTTCTAGTGTCCATTCTTTCCACATAAGAAGAAAATAGCTTCATGTTCATTCTTTTACCTTTGAATATTTTTATCTCTTTGAAGGAAACTATAAAGGATATTTTGGATTTATATTATCCATGGGATCTTTATATTTTTCTTTCAAACTTTTCACCAAAATTGGGGGAGATACAAGTTTAAACCAATCCTTATTCACTTAGTGAAGTATGGAAAAAAGTTTCCTGAGAAACTTATCTATTTCGTTTATCTAGGATTGGAAAATTAAGGATAATATTTATGGTAAGGATAATAAGATAATATTAATGGATAAATTATTATACAACTGGAAGCCAAATTTCCCAAACTAATCAATATACCCCAACCTTTTGAAATCATGATTAGTAACTAGATTAATTTCTTCCAGTTTACACTAAAATAGTGCATTAACAATCTTATTTTTTTCAAGTCTTTTCTAATATTTTTCAAGAGAAAGAAGATAAGATATTATGGTGTAAGCATCCATGACATTATTTTATATCATCAAATATTCAGGCAGAGTTGATAATATAATACAATGGATATAATAATCATCCTCAACATATCTTTTTTATGAATATTTTTTAATTTCTCTTACATACTGGGGTGACATAACACGAGTTGGGGATTCCATCACATAATAAAAACTTTATTATAATAATTCATTATATAAACGATTTTACCATATCCAAAAAAATATTTATAAGGAAAAACCCTAAGTTAAGGAATGATCGCATTGTTATTTTGGTTTTTGGTTTCCATATTCTAAAATAATTAAAATTTATGATTAGTACTTTACTTGATTGAAAATTATGTGATAAATAATAATAATAATTAATTAATTCTCACACTATTTTATCAAGACCTAACATCTCTCACCATTAAACTTATAATGTCTAGTTGCTTAGACATTCTAGTGGTAAGGATCTATATAACCCTTTTTATAACACCAATGAGGGTTGGTCAAGATACTTGAAGGTGTTTTGGTAGGCAGGTCATTGCCAATTATGGGCATGCAGGTCCTTGACCCATTGAGTAGACTCCCCAATCCTAAAATCCTAACTTGGATTTCTTTAACCCCTCCCTCCAAATTACATCAAGTCTAGTGAGGGATACTTAGATTAATGTAAGATGGTAAATTTAACCCATAACCTTCATAAGAACCCCTGTTAAAAGTAAGTATCTCAATGAGGGTTGGTAAAACACTTAGTTCTAAGACTTTGATTCCTAATCATGTAATGGAAGATCAAGCATGACATGATATTTATTTGAGGGGTTTTATTTATTATGCATAAATTTTATCTTGTTTTATCATTTATATGTCTTGTTAATATTAAGTGTATTTTACTTAATTAATTAACCATGTTGGATAAAACATTTATGTATAATACTTTTATTTAAATTCAATCTTTTCAAATTAATTCATTTATTTATATTATCGTGGTATTGTATAAATAAAAATAAATGATACATAGACATAAATAATTAATTAATTAAATGAACCATTCATGAGAATATCTAAAAATTGATTTAATGAACGGACATTAAATAAAACTATGACCTGGGGGAAATAAATCATATTGTCAGTCTTAGCATGAGTTACAATATTCCACATGTTCACCTATGTAACACCTGGGTTGTCATCATTATGGTTCCATCTTAAACAGCCTCCACATGCCTTGGGAAACTTCATCAATTACAAGTATTTATAACTCACATACAGGTGAGGGGACCCAAAGTATTGGTTAAAGAGGGTTATATAAATAATATTGGGCACATAGGTACTACATAATAACGGAGGGATGGATGACATGCAGGACATCAAATTAATTAAGATAATAATATTTCAAACTCATGCAATAAATTAAATTAAATAAATTCCAAAACATACACTGGTCTTAGTCTAGATCATGAACGGTCATATATGAAACACATATGAAAATGTAAACCAGTTAACATTTATTTCTTATTTGTTCTTTATTATTAAGGTAAACACGATTACATTAATTAATTAATTAATTAATTAATTAATTCCTTTTTATCTTAATGACCATCATTAAAGCATTAATGGAAAATAAACAGAAAAAACAATTATTAATGATTATTATAATAAATTAATTGAGAATTTAAACTTCTTTAAAACCATTATAAAATTGTCAAATAAAATAGGTGTCAATCGATAAAATAAGGTGTTAATGCTGTAATTTTTGATTTAATGTAATGTAATTTTTCCATTAATTGGGAGACTAAAAATTGTTTACTATCTATCTACACATCATTTACCTCGGTTTCTATGTATCTAGGTTATATGCATTGGGATTTGGTGTATTAACTCAGTCGAACTACACGGTGTGTACACACTAGCTACACATCGTGTACATACTTTTCAAGTGTCTATTGTTCTCACTGAATGTCTTGAAGGGTATTTCAGATGTGGGAATTGATTAACTACACTCTGTGTACACTGCATACATGTCATGCATATCATAAATTATCCAAAATTTCAATCTCAGGAGGTTTGAAAATTTATAATAACTACACGGATTGCATGATTTATGTTGGTAACCCATGTAGACTACATAAAATGTGCACCAGCTACACGTTGTGTAATTGGATATCCTGTGTGCCAGGTTGGCCTAATCTACACACGATTTTCAATAAATACACTATGTGTGATTAACTGCTTTGTGTGTCATGTATCTCATGACACATCTAGGTGAAATGCACATGGGTACATAGTGTGTACTCCAGCTACACGTCGTGTAACTCGGTTTTATTGTCCAAAAATTTGGCTCATCACGATGGAATTTATGGTCATTCATCATCTATTCTTAGACCTTTAAGAAAATGAAACACCGAGAAAACATGATTAATATGTTGATAGCATGATAATTCAAATTGGATTAAAGAACACATATTATGAAATGAAACATTCAACCATGATTTCATATAGATTAACAATCAAATAAATAATTATAAATTTAAAACGTGATCGCTTTGACACCACTTATTGGTTCCAATCATAGCGAAAGTGGGCGGTGGTGGGTGTTAAATTAAAATTTATTTTAATTTATATTTTCTCAAAACCCCAATAGATGATCTTTTCATGTTAAATTTATAATTAATTTATTTATATATAAAGAAATAAATACCTTCTCTTAGGATCTTTATTTGATGATGATGTTGATGTTGATCATTTGAAAGGACCTTTTCAAATTACCATTGTTATGATTATAGGATCTAAGTGTAGAATCCCTCTAGCGGTAATCCACATGTGCTCCTTTGATCTCCAAAAAACACCAATTGATTTAAAAGTTCTAGATTGGTGAATCAATTGTCTTTCATTAGTCATATTGATTACTCCACGATCCTTCAAGCTTGAAGGTGTTCTTCTCGTTCATGAGAGGAAGATAAGAGGAATTTGAGAGAGAGAGAGAGAGAGATAAAAGTCTATTGTGTGAAATGATTCTTTATTCCCTATTTTTTATTAACCCTACACAATACACATAACCATCTATTTATAGAGCTAGGTTTTAGGTTAAAATAATATTTAATTGCTTATCGTCCCTTAAATAATATTATAATCTTTATTAAACCCCATGGCACATAATAATAATAATATTATTATTATTATTTTATGGCATGTGTGCTAACATGCAAGATAACAAATATTATTTTACCATCTTGTAAACTAATATTTATAACCATAAGTGATCTTGGTTCGTTTGAATTCCTCTACATTTATTGAATACCTGAATAAATATTTTTATTCATAAATAAATTTTTATTCACAATCCAGTGAATAAATATTTATTAAAATATTAAATAAATAAATTAAATATTTCATTCAAAATCCACCAAATAAATATTTATTATATATTCATGTAATCAAGTAAATTAATTACTAATAAAGTAATAATTATTTATTACCTTGAGAATATTAGCAATCAATAAAACTTAAATAAACTTATTCATCAGTCTTGACAATAATATTAATTTCAATAATTAAATTCAAATAGTTTTTAATCAAGATCAATGGAAACAATTAGTGTGTGACCCTCTATAGTTTTTTCTTGTTGGCATTAGGTGGAATTACCTAAAGTCCATGATTACTATCTAATAATGGGTCAAGTCACCTAAGATAAAAAAATATTAATGTCACAACATCAACAACCACATATGAATGATTGTTGTGTAAGAAATACCTTGGTCGTAATATCTCATCAACAAGGTTGCAAATATGTTTCATCAACCTATATTCTTTATATGTATTTCTTTAAATATCTAAAATAAATACGTTGTTACATCTTGGCCACGGAATTGAATGCGATAGTTCTATTTTAATCAAAGGGTTGAGATATTAGCTTCCATAAAGATGGAAGGGACAAATCCTTTCTCGAATTATAGATTAGACATTAAAATATTCTAATATTCATTGACTATATTTTAATATTCATGTGTTTTAATGTCCATAAACACCAAATTTAGTTCATTTCATAAATTGAAATTCATTTCACATCATTGTGCAATTCATGTTTAAAGTTTCTATTTGGACCCAATTAATCATATTCTTATGGAATTAAATATTTTAATTATATGAAATTTGATATTTATTAATATGATTTATCACTTTGTTTGGAACATTTTATCTTTTAGGATCAATGGATGAATCAAATAGGAAGATGTAAATTTTTGGCAATGAATGAATAAATTTCTGGAGAAAGCATAATGAGCCTAAGGACCATAAAATAAATGTGGAGCCAAAAATTAAAGCCCAATGAATTTCACATTTTAACTATATAAATATTAAATTATGGGGATAATTTCATTCAACTATGGAAAGATCTAATTATGAAGTTTTCAAGGAGATCCAAGGAGTCCAAGTTGACATTTAATTTGTCGACCAGATTTGAAGGCCTATAAAATCATCCCACTATTTAAAGAATACAATATGAATGGATGATCCATGTATCTTATACAACTATAAATGATTCTACCATAATCAATTCCATATTTTCACTTCAAAAAGGGGGATGAATCTAGTCTGAATTTTTTGGTCAACATTGAAAATTCCAATTTCCTTTGATTTATCATCCTTCTTTTGACTCTCTTAATTAATGGGGAAGGAATTGATTGATAGTGGATCTACATTAGGACCCAAAATTTATTATTTAAGGAGATTTTGGTGAATTTATTTTAGGATATATGTTTTTCTTTCAATTGTATTGTTACACTGTCATTTTGTATTCACATGTTTGTTTTTCACATGTAATCTATTTGAATCACATTTAATTTATTAATTAAATTTATTCCTATTATATTATTTTGTTATTAATCATATTACATTGATACTTATTCCTTAGGGATTGAATATATTTACATAATATTTTGTGAAATTCTTAACATAATAGTGGATTGATCGTTATTTCACTGTTTTTCTTCTTCAATTCCACCCTCATGAGTCTACTACCCGCTTCCATTGATATAATATCATCAATTGAGGGATAAAACTAAAAAAATTTGATCCAAGGGAGTAGTGAGTGAATGTATTTTTTGTTATTTATAATTTTAATAATTCTTAATCAATTCTTTTTTTTAGATTTTCATTCAATGGTTTTCTTTCTTTCTCTTCCTTATCGAATTTTATAACCACACTTTTCATTTTCTAATAAGATCCTTTACCTTGGAGTGCACATGAAAATGATCCTCCATGTGTATAGATGATTATAATGTGTATTTGAAGGTTTTAAACTAGTAAGTGATGAGTTTATATTGATTTCAATTGGATGAATTATTCTATGGTTAATGAAATTGAAATAATTTAAAAATGAATTCATCCAATCCACCCTAAGAGATAACCAGGGATTAGCTCATTGTTTTTAAATTGAATTAACTTAAGTATCTCAAAATCATTAATAATCCAATCAATTTGATTATAATTTTTACACTTCATATCCAAATAAACCCCATATAATGTCTATTTATTTAGGTTTATTTTTAGATCTCTGAGGATTTGATAACCCAAGCTATTTTACAAGTGACCGATTAAACTATAAAACTTGGGTAAATTTGGCTATCACCAAATTTTGGTACTATTTACAAGGACATAATTAATTTAACTTAGAAACTCATTCTATTCTCACCAATTTCTCTTTTCTTATCCTATTTCTCTTATTTTTCTCTTTTCTTTTTTTTCTTCTTTTCTTGGTGCATGTCCACCTTTACCTGAGACCATTCAAATCATCTAGTTAGGTTGGATATTCCTGGGGTGGGGGAATCAGGTAATCCTAGGGGTCTCTTTACATTAGATCCTAATCTTCCTAATACTACACATTAAAAAAATGATCCCAATCCAATGGATGGTATTCATAGAAACCAACTCATGAACCTGAGTGGGAACCAAAATGGAAATCTAATTGAGGCAGCCCCAAGCTTGGGGAATGTTGTTGATCAAAAAATGAAAAACTACTTCACTCCTATCTGGACAAATTCACCCTCATGCATTAGGAATACTACCATATGCCCAAAATGTTTTCAAACCCCATGTCTTGAACCACCATCCAACCTTTCATGGGATGGAATCTGAGAGGTCTTACCTTCATATTAAATAATTCAATGACATTGTTGAAACCATGTTCTTGTCAAATCAAATTGAATCAGATAAAATGATACTCTTTCCTTTTTATCTGAAGGATCGAGCAAATAATTTGATACTAACATCTATTCACTCTTGGGACCAACTAAAATGATAATTATATAAAAAATACTTCCCCCATCACAAAACAATTTCACTTAAAAATAGAATCCATTTTTTTTTTGAAAAAGAGGAAGAAATGTTCTATTAAACATGGGAAAGGTTCAAGGAAACTTTTAACATGGTATCACACCATAGTTTCTTAATCTTAGAATAAGTGAGAATTTACTACATAGGGTTAGGTCCAGAAAAAAAATAGTTTATTGACATGATGTGTAATGGAACATTCAAAAACAAATCCATAAATGATGCTTATAAGTATTTGTAAAGTCTTGCTGAACAGATCCAAACATGGGAAACAACACCTTACTACGTACATCCACTCAAATGTGGTGGAATTAAAAATCTTGGAGAAGAATAAAACCTTATATAAAAACATGTTTCACTCATTAGGAAGGTTTAGGATATCAATCTTAGTAAGGTCTATGAAATCCAAACTATTGATCATGTTTGCACAATATTTGACAAACATGACCACAAGACTGATAATTGTACAACCATTCCTTCTATCAAGGATGTTATTTTAGGAGGACCACCAGAGGAGTTTAATGCAATTAAATTTAAAAATACACAGTTCCAAAACACCTTCAATCCAATGTATAATGACCATACAAGCTTCAGTTGGAAGTAAAATCAACAACCAACACAATAACAATTTCTAAACCCATACCCTCAACAAAATTTTCAAAACCATGATCAGTTCAAACCAAAATAGGTTCAATACCAAAGTCCTCCTATTCAATACCAAAATTCATTCAATAGCCAATCCAATAACAAAATTATCCTCCTGGGATAAACCAACCATCATAATCACCTATTAAATCTGTCCCTCTCCCAATCCTTTAATAGTTGTGTAAAAAATGGAGAAAATGAACTGAGAAGTATAATCACTTAAACAAGAATTGAAAACAATATAAATTGGAAATGCACCCATTTATACTCAATATATTCCATCCCCAACTATAATGGGAGAATCCTATTATACACAAACCTATTATGAACAACTAAAAGTAGTGATAATCTAAAAGAGTGAGAGATCCACTATAAAACATAAACAAACCATTCTGGAACCATAAAAAGATTTGACATCACATAAAAATGTTGAAGAACTACCCTTAGATTCTGAAAAATAAAATAATAATGTGAAATAACCACAACCTCACCAAACAATCCAACAATCTTCTCCCTTATGGCATCTCTCATTTTTATTACATAAACTTTTCATTACATTGTACAAAATAGAGTATCTTTTAAAGTTTAGTTTCTTGGAAACAAGGTATATAATACATGAAAATTAAAAAAATATATTATAATTTTAAGGCTTATTAAATTTACATAATAATTATATTTATTTAATCTCATAACCTTGGGACATACATCAAAGGAAAGGGTGAGCATAAGGCCCAATAAGGGAAAACAAGGGAAACATTTTACTTGTCATCTTGAGGAATATCAATAAGAACATGAGGAAATACATAAATGCATGAGAAAGAGGCATATAATAAAAATAAGAACATGAATAATAACTTGTAAGTGTGTATAAAACATTTAATTGAGTCATTAATAAGCATATCACTGAGGTTTATCACAGAGGTGTCATAAAAATTACCAAGGTTATTCACAAAGGTATCGTAAAACATGTCATCTCTAGAGATTAAATTATTTACCCGATGTATTGGATTGTTATCAAGTAAAACCATTCATATGTATTAATTAATCTGATATAAATATATCATAATAAAATATTTCATAAATAACTCATAGAGAATAAAAGAAGTGGGTTTCATATAAAAATCATGGTGTTTAAAAAAATGCTTAAAGACAAGATCTTTATGTCATTATTAACCCATGAAAAAGGAAGGTGGGTTTAATGTATGTTAATCCCATAATAAAATAGATCATTTTTAAATATAGGTTAATACCCTAGGAAAATAAAGAGTTTTGGGTATTTACATAAGAAAATAAGATAATTTATTGAAAAATGAGATAAATTTTGAGAAGAAAATTCAGTTGCATAACGGTTATGAAACATGGTTTTTGAAAACATTAAAAAGAGATGGGAAAAAGGTATCAAATTCATAAAATACTATAAATACAGTAAAGTTATACAATAAAATGAACATAATAACATAGTTAGGAAATTTGAAATATATAACACATAGAAAAGTAACTTGAAAGGAAAAAAGAGAAGTTGAGATTTCCCTTACCTTGAAGAGTAACTCCTAAAACTAGAAGATTGAGAACTTGGAGGATTGAGGACAAATTGGGAGGAATAATTGGGAGGTAAAATACTATATATTAATGGAGTATTAATTTTTAGTGATAGTAGAAGGAGAAATGGTTGGGTGTTTATATAAAAAGTGTGGGAATTGTTTAATAATTTCCTTTTACACCTAGGTAGTGGTGTATGAAAAACCATGGGCTTGCCCATGGTATTAGCCACTTGGGACACATGTTATTATATTTTAATCTAAAATAGTAGAAAAAAAATTTATATTACATATTACATCATTATTATGTCATTAAACATACCAAAAAACTCAAACTGTATTTTTACTATTCATCGAAAAACAAAAGTATTTTAGAAAATTCTCATAAATTCACCCTAACATAATTTAGATATGATGATTTAAAACAATATATGTATTTTATCATTATAATTCTATAAATATGAGAATTATAACTTTTAAATATAAAAATTCTTATTTATTAAAAATAATAGTGGAAAGAAAATGCATAGTGAAATTGCATAGTGAAATTTCTGACACTTGAAAAAAAAAATTATCATTTATATTTAAACATGAGTGTTTTAGTCATACTATTTCATTAAAATAAGAATTATTCATAATATATTAGTTTATTATAATAATTATATATTTTCTAAAAAGTACAATTTCTGTTCAAAAAATCAATTTATCAAATTCCAACTCAATTTTGTTAAGAAAAACTATTCTTAAAAATAAATTGATAGAAAAAAAAATATTTATAAAAATTCATTACACTTTAAGTAACTAGGTACTTGAAACATAACCCCTTATAACACCCACACATGACCTAAGGTTAAGGTGTGTGATGGTGATAGATTCTTTGGGCGGCTCAGATAACATTGCCTATGTGGTAAACTCCACTAACTTGAACTTCTCCCATAGGTGATTTCGTTCAAGATTAACATATTGAAGCTTGGCTTGGGCTTGGTCAAGAGCGAAGCCTAGTGATTCTACCTCCCTCCCAAGATCTGAAAAATGGGATTCTTATGGCATGACTCTACTGGTTAATCCCATCATTTATCCTTTCTGTATTAATTATCCATTATCATTTCTATTTATAACACTAGTTAGAATATTAAAAATTTTATTAAGAGAATTGTTACCAACAGTCATATTGACCAACAATCATATAACGGTCAAAACATGATGGTGAAATTTCAATTATACTCACTTCATTATTAAATATATATAGTTTTTTTGTGTATAAAATAATATAACACACATTTTCAGGAAACAATTATCATTCCAAAAGTTTGGGTCATTACATTCTTCCCCCCTTAAGAAATTACATCCTCAAAATTTCATCTCATTCCCTCAGTTGAGAAAAGGTGTGGGTACTTATGCCTCATTATTTCCTCTAGTTCCCACATGGATTCTTCATATTTGTGGTTCCACCACAACACTTTAAAAAGGTGGGTAGTCTTATTGTGTATAACCTTGTCTCTAAGGATCAAGATCTATACCAGCTACTCCTCATAAGAGTGGTCATGTTCCAATTGTACCGCCTCAAGATTCAATACATGTGAAGGGTTAGGTATGTACTTCCTCAAGAGAGATACGCAGAATACATCATGAAATTGATCTATATTTAGAGGAAGTGCAAGCCGATGGGCCACTACTCCTATGTGATCAAGGATTTCATAGGGGACAATGTACCTGGGGCTGATCTTCCCTTTCTTCCCAAACCGAATGACTCTCTTCCAAGGTGAAATTTGAAGGAAGACTTTGTTTCCAACATAAAACTCCAAGTCCCTTCGATGGTTTTCATTATAGATCTTTTTCTGACTCTGAGTAGCCTTTATGTGTTGTTGTATGGCATAAACCTTTGTTATCATCTCTTGCACAAGATCATTCCCAAGAAGCTTTCTATCACCAGCTTCATCCCAACAAGTAGTATTTCTACATTACTTCTCATAAAGAGCTTCATAGGGTTCCATTTGAATACTCGAATGGAAGTTGTTATTGTATGAGAACTCAACTAATGGGAGATGTTGATACCATCCACCTTTAAATTTCATTGATCATATTTCCAGCATGTCTTTGAGTATCTGAATATTCCTTTTAGATTGGCCATCAGTTTTAGGGTGATAGGTCGTACATAAATTCAATTTGGTACTCATAAAATATTGAAGACTTTTCCAAAATTTTGATGTGAACCTAGGATCACGATAAGAAATTATATAAAGTGGAACTTCATGTAACCTTACAACATCCTTTACATAAATCTTGGTGATTTGATAAAGAGATAAATCTTCCTGAATAACGATGAAATGGGTAGTCTTGGTGAGACGATTCACTATAACTCATATCGTATTGTTTCCATTGGATATTCTCAGGAGACCAGTGAAAAATTCCATAGTGATATTGTCCCAATTCCATGCTTTTATGGGTAGTGGTTGTAATACCCATTTAGGAATTTGTTACTCTTCCTTCACTTGTTGACACACCAGGCACCTTGTAGTGTAGTTGGAAATCTCCATTTTCATGTTATACCACCAATAATGATCACAAAGTTCCCTATAAATTTTCATTCTTCCAGGATGTATAGAGAAATTATAGATATGATATTCACCCATCAGTTCCTTATTTATTTATAAAATAGATAGAATACATATCCTTTCACTAAATTTTAGTACACATTCTTGATCAATATTGAACTCATGAAACTTCCCATTCTTCACAGCCTCTAACTTCTTCTTTAGAAAAGGATCATTTATTTGATATTTCTTGATCTTCTCAATTAATGATGGTTGAGAAATAATTTGGGATAGTGATGATGATTTCCCTTACCTTACAATTCCCATGTAAAGTTTTACTGGGTCTTTGATCAAATGATCTCCTTAAATCCTCATCATTACAAACATAACAGGGTCTTTCCTTCTTAATGCATCAACAACTTTGTTTTCTCTTCTGGGATGATAATGAATTGAAAAATAATAGTCATTAAGAAGTTCTAAACATCTCCTATGTATAATGTTCAATTCCTTTTGCATAAAAAATACTTAAAACTTTGATGGTTTGTGTATATATCACATTTTTTTCCATAAATATAGTGCCTCCATATCTTCAGAGAAAAAGCAACCGCAGCCAGATCCAAGTCATGTGTAGGATATTTCTTCTCATGAGGCTTTAACTATTGAGATGCATAATCAATCACCTTGTAATTTTTCATGAGGAATCACCCAAGAACTTTCATAGATTCATCACTAAAAATAATTAATCCTTCTCCAATGGACGGTAGAGTTAACACAGGTATAGTAACCAATATCTTCTTCAGGTCTTGGAAACTTTCTTCTCACTCCTTTGTCTAGATGAACTTGAACCCTTTTCTAGTTAACTTGGTTAGTGGATTAGAAATTCATGAAAAGTTTTTCACAAACCGCCTATAATATCATGTTAATCCAAGGAAACTACAAATCTCGGTTACTGTTGTTGGATGAGGCCACTCCTCCACAGCCTTTGTCTTTGCAGGTTCAACTGAGATTCCTTCATTGGTTACAATGTTCCCCAAGAAAGAAATTTGTTGTAACAAAAATTCAAATTTTCTAAACATTACAAATAGAATATCCTTTCTCAGAGTTTTAAATATAACTCTTATATGATCCTCATTCTCCTCATGACTTTTGGAATATATTAGAATATCATCAATAAAAACTAGCACAAAGTTATCAAGGTAGTCTTTAAATACTATATTCATAAAATCCATAAAAATGGCAGGATAATTAGTAAATACAAAGGGAATAAATACAAACTCATAATGACCATATCTTGAGTGGAAGGCATTATTTTTAATATCTTCTTTATTCACCCTTAATTGATGATAACCAGACTGAAGATCAATCTTGGATAAGAATTGAGCCCTACAAAGCTGGTCAAATAAATCATCAATTCTTAGAATATGGTAATTATTCTTAACTATTATCCCATTAAGTTATATATAATCAATTTATAGTCACATTTATCCATCATTCTTCTTCACAAATAGAACATGTTCTCCCCAAGGAGACACACTTGGTCAGATAAACCCCTTCTCTAAAAGATCTTGGAGTTTCTTCTTTAATTATTCTAGCTCTACATTTTCCATTCTATATGGGGTCTTTGGAATCAGCTTAGAACCAGGCATGATATCAATGGATAAATCCACATATCTTTATGGGGGAGGTCCAAATAACTCCTCAGGAAATATTTCATTGTATTCCTGAATGATGGGGACATTTTATATTCATATACTTTCATCCCATTCTTTATCTTCACTGATTATCTCCATAAATAAGGCTATGGGTGGTGCTTCTAGATAAAGACTAGGTCGAGATATCTCTCCATTGAAAAAAACTATAGGTTTCTCATTCAATACTACTAATATTTCCTTACTTCTATAGTTGATCTTAGTAATATACTTTGAGATCCAGTCCATCCCTAGTATATTGTTGAATTACATCATGGTAATGACTACTAGATTTGTGATGAGATTATGCTCGCCAAAGTAAATACTAGAGTTTCTATACACTGTTTATGCTTGGATAATCCATTTTAGAGTCCTGATTGATAAATCTACTTCTATAAATTCATGTATTGATTCTATATTATTTGAAAACTTGGAGTAAATAAAGGAATTCATAGAACCAAAATCAAACAAAGTACTTGATAGTTGTGAGAGAACAACAAGTGTACCTGCCACCACATCATTTGGATCTTCAACTTCAGCTGTCATGATACAAAAAATCCAACCTTTCTCCCTTGACCTATGATGAGGTTGATGGTGATTCCCCTCTATTAACTTCATATTTTTACAATGATTGGAAAATTTCCCAAGTTGTCCACACTTGAAGCATTAGACTTCAGGTTGGGCCTGCATCATCTTCCCTTTTTCATTAGTGTTGAGAAGTTGAGGCTTTACCTCACTACGATAGTTCCTAGTAATATGGTCATATATTCCACACCTGTAGTATTTCCCACTCTATAGAAAGAAATTCCCCACATGATTCTTCCCACATTTTTTTCATATGGAAAGTTAAACTTTCTTTCCTCCTCTTCCTTGATCAAAGCTCCTCCCCAAGTTTAGATCCAAATATATCTTATTTTAAATCGATTTATGGGACTATTGTGTCTCTAAAAACTCCAGTTCAACTATCATAGCACTCCTCATGATCTCCTAATAGTTATCATAGTCTTGGTTGTCTAGATTCTTCTGTAGATAGGGTCTTGGTCCACCGAAGAATCTATCAACCTTCACATTAGAATCCATGATAGAGCTATAGGTGTAACAAGAAATCCTTGTGAATTTAATCTCAAAGATTCCTATAGATTCATTTTAATTTTTCTTTATCTCTAGTAATTCCTTCTCCATTTTTGTTCACATCAAATGAGGAAAATATTTTTGGAAAAGGGTTCCCTATAAATCCTCCCACTTCATAGCTTCAATATCCCTTCTTGTCTTTATGTTTTTAAACAACGCACGCCAATGATCAGCTTCTCCCACTAATTGGTACACAGATAGGGCGACTTTATCTTGTTCCAAACAATAGATTATAGAAAAGATATTTTATATAGAGATTATATATTGTTTAGCAATAAATGGGTCGATAGATACACTAAAATATGGTGGTCTTTGACACATAAAGGACTAAATATAAAGTTGTTCCCTTTGAGGTGAATCTGGTGTCTCAGCTTGATTCAAGTTATTTTTCATAACTTGAGTCGTCATTCTCATGAATTTTTCCATTCTAGATTACATCGGAAGATCGTTAGAGCCTGGTCTGTTGTGATCACCATTTACACGGTTTCTCCTATTTACAACTATTTTCTAAAAGAAGAAGATATTAGTGAGAAATGTGTCTCATTTAATAATATTATATTTCTAAAGTAATTTATTTCCGTAAAACATAAGTGTGTTATTCATTATCAACAATTACATTTTTTATAAATCCTTCATAATGGTTCATAAAAATATTGTGATTAACCAAACATATCCCCCATGAGTGTCAAATCAAGTTCACAGTAAGGATCGTTGTCATGTACCAGGTTATGAAAAGTTAGGATCGACACACCTTTTTGGAATTTTTACCCCTAGGTACATCTGTTACAGAACAACTTCCACTTGTTCATATCCAGATAGTGATTTATTTTCTTGAAAACCACTTACTTAATATTTCACCAAAATACCATGTTGTTTTCCTATATTTTAACTTGTCCCTAAGGTTCTTACTAAATTTTTAAAATACTAATTTCTACAAATAACTAAATCATCCTTTAATACAAGGTATGGAATCATTCCTTTTTATTACATAAACTTTACATTACATAGTACAAAACAGGGGATATTTTAAAGTTTAGTTTCTTGGAAACAAGGTACATAATACATGAAAACTTAAAACATTATTATATTAAACTTGAAAGTATTATTCAAGGTACATCCTAAGTAAATTTATTTCATATCATAACCTAGGGACATACATCAAAGGAAAGGGTGAGCATAAGGCCTGGTAAGAGAAAACAAGGGAAATAAATTACTTATGATCTTGAGGAATGTCAACAATAACATGAGGAAATATATAAAAGGAATGAGAAAGAGAAATATAATAACAATAAGAACATGAATCATCACTTGGAAATGTGGATACAACATTTAATTGAGTTTTTTATAATCATATCACCAATTTTTATCACTGAGGTATCATAAAAATTACCAAGGTTATTCACCAATGTATCATAAAACATGTCATCACTAAAGATTAAATTCCTTACTCAATGCATTGGAGTGCTATCAGGGATCACCCTTAATATGTATTAATTAATGTGAGCTACATATATCATAATAAAACATTTCATAAATAACCTATTGAGAATAAAATAAATTTGTTCCCTGTAAAATTCATGGCATTTAAAAAAATGCTTAAAGATAAGATCATTATGTCATTATTAAACCATGAAAATGGAAGGTGGGTTTCATGTATGTTAATCCCAAAATAAAATAGATAATTTTATAATCTGGATAAATATCCCTATAAAATAAATAGTTTTGGTTATTCACAAAATAAAATAAGAGAATTTCATGAGAAAAAGAGATAAATTTTGAAAAGAAAATTTGGCAGCATAACAGGTATGGAACATGGTTTTAAAAAACATTAAAAAGAGGGGAAAGGGTATACCATTCATAAAATTCTATAAATACAATCAAACTATAGAATAAAATGTACAAAATAACATATCTTGGATATTTTAAAGAAATACCATATAAAAAGGGAACATGAAAGGAAAAGAGAAGTTGAGATTTCTCTAACCTTGAAGAGTAACTCCTAAAACTAGAAGATTGAGACCTTAGAGGCTTGAGTACACCATTGAAGGACTAATTAGGAGGTAAAAATACTATATATTTTTTGAGGATTAATTTTTAGTGAGAGTATAAGGATAAATGGGTGGGAATTCATAGAAAAAGTGGGGGAATTGTTTAATAATTTCCTTGGACACCTAGGTAGTGGTATATGAAAAATCATGGGATTGCCTATGGTATTTGAACATGGTATTAAAAACTTGGGACAAATATTATGATATTTTAATCCAAAATAGTTTAACATAATTTTATATTACATATTACATAATTATAATTTCATTAAACATACAGAAAAACTCAAACTGTATTTTTACTATTCATCGAAAAAAATTATTTTTAGAAAATTCTCATAAGTTCACCCTAACCTAATTTAAAAATGATGATTTCAAAAATTATATTTATTTAACCATAATAATTATTTAAATATGATAATTTTAACTTTTAAATATAAAAACCTTAGTTATTAAAAATAATAGCATATATAAAATGCATAGTAAAATTACAAAGTGAAATTTATGACACTTGAAAAAAATAAAATTATTTTATCATTTATATTTAAATAGGAGTGTTTTAATCTTACTATTAAATTAAAATAAAAATTATTCATAATAACTTAGTTTATTATAATAATTATATCTTTTCTGGAAAGTAAAATTTCTGTCTGAAAAACCAATTTATCAAATTCTAACTCAATTTTATTAAGAAAAACTTAAAACAAAAATTAATGGAACTTAAATTTTATTTATAAAAGTTAATTAAACTTTAAGTAACTAGGGACTTGAAATGTAACCCCTTATAACGCCCACATACAACCTAGGTTAAGGTGTGCAATGGTGATATATTCTTGGGGTGTCTCGGATAACATCGCCCGAGTGGTAAAATCCATTAACTTGAACTTCTCCCATATGAGATTTCATTAAATCTTAACATGATGAAGCTTGGCTTGGTATTGGTCAAGAGAGAAGACAAGTGATGCTAATTTCCTCCCAATCTCTGAAAAATGGGCTTCATATGACACGAATCTACTGGTTGAGGCCATCATTTATCCTTTCTGCATTAATTATCCATTATCATTTCTATTTATAACACTAGTTATAACATTAAAATAATTATTAAGGGTATTTTTTCCAATTGTTATATTGACCAATAGTCATATAACGGTCAAAATATATTGGTCACATTTCAATTATACTCACTTTATTATTAAATAGATATAGTTTTTTGTGTGTAAAATAATATAACACACATTTTCAAGAAATAATTATCATTCAAAAATGTCAAGTCATTACATCCCTTCCCTCAACATATGAGAGGAAAATATAAACCTAAACTAAATGAAACATTGAGGGAAATATCCTATCATGTTAAAATGAACATTCCCCATCTTGATACAATCCAAACCATTCATGACTAATCAATGTACCTTAAAGACTTATGCTATTTTAAAAGGATATTTTCGCATAAAAACTAAGTCATTTTGGATGCTAATGTGAGTACCACCATTCAAGGTAACATTCCTATTAAGTTTAAAGACCCAGGATTTCAATTCATCAATGTTGAGTTAGGAGAGAACAAATTTATCAAATCCCTTTATGATCTGGGAGATACTGTAAACCTCATTCTATATACCATGTATTGTCAATTAGGGCTTGAAGATATCTAACCAAATTCTACCACACTCCAACTTGTAGATCATAGTGTTCAAGTTTCTAAGGGGATATTAAAAGTTGTTTTGGTGAAAGTTGAAAATTTCATTTAGCCTGCTGATATCATTGCCCTAGAAAATCACCCTAGCTTAGGTCTTAGGGAAAAAACCCCCAATAATACTTGGTCATACCTTATTAGAAACAATCAACTTAGTCATCCGAGTTAGGAATGGGAACATGACAATAACCTTCATAAACATTAGCCTTGGTCTGAAAATTTATAATAAAAACTCTCAAATTGGGGATGATGAAGAGATCCATGAGGTCAATTTGATGGGTAGTGTTGATAGAGAAGCTGATGAATGTCAAGGAATTGTTGAAGAATGTTTATGTCAAGATGGGATTTATTTCCTTTTTTCACATGAGGTAAATTTTTCTCCTTTTCTTCAAACTCTTTCAGATGGATCCTTTGATGATTTTCTAGGATCACCAATCAATGAAACCATTAGATAAATAAAAAAATTTAATCCATACCCATTCCTAACACTGATTTGGCCAATGTGGTGGGTTAAACTTCTGTTCAAAAGAAACCAATTCTATCAAGAAATTTGTAAAATGAAATAGAGTCTGATGCGAAGTCCCATCCTTCTTTTGAAAATTTTAACCAACCTAATCTTGAATTTAAGGTTGTGACTTCAATTACCAAGTATGCATTCTTATATGAAAATAAAACCTTCATTGTTTTCATTTCTTCTTCTCTTGAATCCAATCAATAGAGGATGATTCTATATGTCTTAGGAAAGCACAAGAAAGAAATCAAATGGACCCTGTTTGATATTCCTAGGATTAGCCCACTCATTGGAACTCATACGATTATTCTAGAATTTGAATCCAAACCATGTCGTAAACCTCAGTGGAAAATTAATCTAAATATTATGGATGTGGTAAGTGAAGAACTTATAAAGTTATTGAAAGTAGGTATTATCTTCCCCACTACTGAGAATGATTGGGTAATCCCAATTCAAGTTATTCCAAAGAATTTTGGAATCACTATTATTACCAATGAGGATGGTGATATTCTACCAAAAAGGGTGAGTAGTGGATAGAGAGTGTGTATTGACTATAGGAAGTTAAACTCATTCACTAATAAAGACCATTTATCTTTACCCTTCATTGATTAAGTCCTAAAGAGAGTGACGAGACATCAGTTATACCATTTCCTAGATGGATACTTAGGGTAAAATCAGATTGAGGTCTCCTTATAAGATAAAGTAAAAACAACCTTCACCTATCCATTCGGAAATTTTACCTTCAAGCGCATGCCTTTTGGGTTATGTAATGCCCCTAGTACCGTCCAACATTGCATGCTGGGAATATTCTCTAACATGGTGGGGGATTGTTTAGAGGTCTTTATGGATGACTTCTCTATATTCAGGGATACATTTGAGGGATGCCTAATAAATTTTTAAAGTGTTCTGTCTAGATTTGAGGATAAGAGTCTCATCCTAAACTGGTAAAAATGACATTCCATAGTAAAATAATGACTTGTTCTGGGCTATCTGGTACTTGGTAGAGGGATTTCAATCGATAAAGATAAGGTTGATATAATTATCCACCTTCCCTCTCTGAAAACTATCATGGAAGTGAGGTACTTCTTAGGACATGTCGGTTTCTATAGAAGGTACATTATAAATTTCAGCTCAATTTCCCAACCACTTTGTGCTCTACTAGTGAAAGATTCTCCATTTTTATAGACCTAAAGTTGTGAAGAATCATTCTCAACACTCAATTCATATCTTATCTCTCCATCTATCATGAAATCTCTCAACTGGAATCTTCCATTCAAACTCGGGTATGATGTGAGTGACATCTTTGTAGGAACTATTTTAGGACAATATTGTGATAAAACTCTATGAGTCATTGCTTATGAAAGTAAATCATTAAATGATGCACAAATCGACTACACCACCACCATGAAAGAGTTTCTTGCTATTGTTTTTTCCTCAGAAAAATTCAGGTCCTATATCTTAGGATCCCCCATCACTGTCTTCACAGTTCATTCAGATCTGAAATACCTTTTCCAAAAACAAGATTCCAAGGATAGATTGATTAGGTGGGTAATTATTCATCAAGAGTTTAATATAACCATTAGTTATCAAAAGGGTGTAGAAATATTTTTATCTGATCACCTCTCTAGGATGGAATTTAAAGATAACTCAAATCACCTTTCTATGCATAATTCATTTCCTGACGAGCACCTCTATTTTGTGAGTGATTTCTTATGGTATTCTGACATAGAAAACCACTTGGTTATGTGTGTCATTTTAAAATTACTTGGGACCCAATATAATATGAAATTAATTTCAAATATAAAACACTATGTTTTTGATGATCCATACCTCTTCAAGTTCTATCCTGATTAAGTCATTAGGAGATGTGTTCCTGAGTCTTATCAAGAGTCCATTCTTAAATTCTGTCATGAAGAGGCATGTGGAGGCCACTTTTCCACAAATAAAACAAATTTAAAGGTCCTCAAAAGTGGTTTATTTTGGCCTAAACTCGCTAAGTATTCCTACAAATCATGCCAATGTTGTCTTTAATTAGTATCCATAACCAAAAGAAATCAAATTTCCCTTACACCCATTCTGGTTGTTGAACTATTTTACTGATGGAGAATTGATTTCATGGGACCCTTCCCAATCTCTAGGGGATATCTATACATCCTATTATCTATTGATTATGTATCTAGGTGGGTTAATTACATTCCCACCATGTTAAATGACCATCAAGTGGTGATCTGATTCTGTAAATAACACATTTTTTCAAGATTTGGAATTCCTAGGGCTATCATTAGTTATTTTGGAACCCATTTCTGCAATCATACCTTCTCATTACTCATGTCAAAGTATGTTATTTCTCACAAATTTTACACTGCCTACCATCCTCAAACCAATGGTAAGTTTGAGTTTTTAAATAGATAAATTAAGAAAATTCTTGAAAAAAATTGTCAATCCCTCAAGGAAAGATTGGTCTGAGAAACTCTTGGATCCCCTTTGGGCATATTGTACTGTTTTCAAAACTATCTTAGTCATGTCACCATATAGGTTGGTATATGTAAAAAATTTCCATTTACCTATTGAGATTAAACATAAGGAATTTGGGGCAATCAAAAAAATAAACTTTGACATTTATTTGTCTAAAACAAATAGGAAATTAGACATTAACAAACTTGAGGAACTTAGGATGGAGGCTTTTGAAAATTCAAGGATCAATAAAGCTAGAATTCATGCCTACCAATCTAGTAATATCAAATTCAAACACTTTGAACCAGCAAAATTTATGCTATTGTACAATCCCAAACTTCATTTTCACCCAGAATAGTTAAGGTCGAGATGTTCAAGGCCTTACACAGTGCATCATATATACCCCCATGGAGCAGTAGAGATTTATGACCCCTCTAGTGGTTCGATCTTCAAAGTTAATGCTCATAGGTTAAATCTATTCTTTGAAACATTCAATAAAAAATAAACAAAGGAAGAGTTAACTGATCTAACCTAGGAACCAGAAAAAAAAATATTTAGGGTCCATGTCAAGATAAATACATTAAACAAAGTGCTTTCTGGGAGGCAGCCTAGATTTTATTTGTACATTGAATCTGATTTTGGAATTTCAATATAAACAGGTACATTTTTTATCCCTTCCTTTTTTTATTAATGGAACCCCCTTGGGGTTTCCAGTGTGATCTAATGTTTCTTGTGTGAGAGATTTAGTAGCTGAATCATTTTAATATTTCCAAATAAAACCCATGAATTCTAATGTTCAATTTCATCCATCGTTCATCCCCAAGGAGTCTACATGTGATTTGAATCCAAAGTGATCAATTTCATATTTATGGGTCATAAACTACAAACTAGGTCGTTTTTTTTCTATGATTTCATTTAAAATTACATATCCCCCACATTCTTATTAATTCTAATATCTCTCTCTTCTTTTCTATTTCAAAACCGTGGGTAGTTTCATTCTAAGTTGTGGATAGTAAAAATATAATATTTTTTTAAAAAAAGTTGGTCTTTTATGATGGAAATTAAATTCAATGAAAAAAATAAATTCATTATATTTTCAAGCATTAATGTACATTGTGAAACATGAAAACTGAATGTTAAATTATTTTGAATGTCTTGATCATGATTTTAATGTACATTTATGTTCATGAACATAGTTTTTGGAAATTATATTTGTTCGATGTGATTTTTCAATGTTTATATTTTCATCCTATTAATCAAAATGCCACAATGAACATCCATTGGATTTTGGGGGTAATTTTTAGTTCTTGGGTCCCTTCATCATATCATAGGGTTTACAGACACTTTAATTTTAATTTGAGTATCAAAAAAATTGAAAAATACCACATAGAGTAATGTTTTGTCCAAATGTGTGGCTTTTGGAACTTGGGGATCATGACTCCATATTCTCCTTTCCCAAATTTATGATTTACATCTCTATTGTAGATCATGGAATTGACAATATGTGTGGCATATGGCACTTGGGGATCATGAATCCATAATTATCTTTCCCATAATTAGTCTTTTCATTTCTATTGTGGTTAAAAAAACAAAAAAAACATTAAAAAAAAGAAAAAAATATTTGGATACTCATATTAAGGATTAATGAGATTACCACCTAGAACATCCATTTTTTCCTTAAACAAGAAAATGGGCTCCATGTCTTTTGTGATGCACAACACATCATCATGCTTAATTAAAATTGAATGAAATGTGGTGATGAATTTAAGCAATGGAATGGGCTTAGTATTGGTATATTCTTGTGAACATAACTTGTGTGAAATTATTTTTGATAGGTTTCATGATTGTTCAGCATGATTTCTTTTGATAAGAATTGTATGTTAAAATATTTTTGAAAAAGAGAATTCAATTTAACATTTTTTAGAAACTTTTTTCTTGATATTATAAAATATCGAGTTGGGGTGTGATTATACACTAAAATAGGCTAATATTAATTGATTATATTTTAATATTCATGTGTTTCAATGTCCATAAACACCAATTTTAGTGTATTTCATAAATTGAACTTCATTTCACATCATTATTCAATTCATGTTTAAAGTGTCAATTTGGGACCAATTAATCATCTACTTGTGGAATTCATTATTTTGATTATATAAATTTGATATTTTGGAATACAATTGACCACTTTTTTTGGAACATTTTATCTTTTAGGATCAATGGATTAATCACAAGGTAAGATGGACATTTTTGGAAATTAATGCATAAATTTCTGGACAAATCATAATGAGACTTATGCCCATCAAGTAAATGTGGAACCCAAAATTCAAGCCTAATAAAGATAAAATTTTAACTTTAGAAATATAAAATTATGGGGATAATTTCACTAAACTATGCCCAGATCTAATTCTGAAGTTTTCAAAGAGATCCGTGGTGCCCAATTTGACATTTAATTTTTGGTCTAGATTTGAAGGCCCATAAAATAAGCCCACCATTTTGAGAATAACATTCAAATGGATGATCCAATTTTCATAAACTTTTTATAGTTATTAGAGGAAACATGGAATAAGATATTTATCTTCTATGACCATTAAATATTCTACCATATTCAATTCCATATTTACATGCTAAAATGGGGAATGAATCTGGTCTGAATTTTCTGGTCAAGTTTAAAAATTCCAATATCATTTTATTTATCACCCTCCTTTTGAATCTCCTAATTAATGGGGAAGGAATTTATTGATATGGGATTGACCCTAGGACCCAAAATTTCCTATTTAAGGAGCTGTTGATGAAGGTATTTTGGGATCTATGTTTTTCTTTCAATTGTATTGTTACACTACCATTTTGTATTCACATGTAAGCTATTTAAAAAACCTTTCATTTCTTAATAAAAGTTATTACTCTTATATTATTTTGTTCTTATTCATATAAATTTGATATTATTTCCTTAGGGAGAGATGGTATTCACATAATATTTTGTTAAATTCTTTACACAATGGTGGAGTGATCGTTATTTCATTGTTTTTCTTCTTCAATTCCACCCTCATTAGTCTAATACCTGCTTCTATTGATAGAATAGAATAAATGGAGGGATAAACCTCTAATGGGTTTATCCAAGGGAGTATAAATGGTATGTATTGGATTTTATTTCTCATTTTAATAATTATTAATCAATTATTTTCTTTATATTTTAATTTTATGATTTTTTTTCTTCCTCTTTCTTATTGAATTTTATCACCACACTTTTTGTGTACTAATAAGATTATTTACTTTGGATTTCTCATGAAAATGATCCCAAAAGTGTATAAGTGATTATCATGTGTATGTGAAGTGGTTAAACTAGTAAGTGATGAGGTTATATTTATTTCATTGAATGAATTCTTCTCTAGTTAATGAAATTGAATTAATTTAAAAAATGGATTAATCCAATCCACCCTAAGTGATAACCAAAGATCAACTCATTATTTTTAAAATAAATTCACTTAAGTCTCTAAAACTCATTAATAATCCAATAAATTTGAACCTAATTTGGAAAATTTATAGCCAATAAACCCTATAGAATGAATTTTTCTTTAGGTTTCTTCTTAGGTCTTTGAGGATTGGATAATCCAAATTGTTCTAAAAGTGACCGCTTAAACCATAAAACATGGGTAAATTAGGGCGAAGCCACTTATCCATTAATAACATGTCAATCGTGGTAAACCCAATGTACCTTACCTCACCGTGAACATATGGTGTCATGTTTTTCATTAGAAAATTTAAGTGTGTGAGTCATGACATTAATTAATGATAATCTTAAAGTATAATGACCATTACACACACTCATAGATAGGAATATCTGATGACAACAAAACATGAACAATTCCTACTGGTGAGTTTGTTCTAATAATCTATCATCTTGAATATTACCAAGTGAGAACTTCATGAGAATAAGTCTCATTCTCTTACAAGTACTCTCATCTGACAGTCTATACACTATGTGCTCTATTATAGAAAATTATTCGACTATAGAACTATAGTTAAGAGATTTCATCATAGAATCTCAAGGTTCTCATCGTAGCGGGAAACTGTTATGACCTTATCAATACAAAAAATACTCTAGGACATTATCACATCAATGTTATGTAGAATAACAATTAATATTTGATATTATATTTATATTACTATTCACTTCTTTGAATATACATGTAATCCAAATAATAAAGTAGTTGGTTCTAGGACACCAACTCCAACAGAAACAAAGGTTCATAAATCTCAAGGATGAGTTAAAAAGATAAATTTATGAAATACCACTTTGAGGAAGCTATTTTTTGGATGGAATGTGATATATTTCATAAATTTTAAAATGTAAAAACCATAATTGATGTGATTACATTATTTTTAACACTACAGAAACATTGATAAAAATGAGTAATTTGTTATAATATATCTTTTGATAGAGAAATATTATTATATATACCCTAAAACTTATCTATTTGTAACAATATATAGGTTTCTTATGAAAAATGATAGTGATAGGGATTTAATTATCTCCCTTGCTGAATCCATTTCAAAAAATAGAATGATTTATGATATGTGACTTATTGTAATAAAACAAATATGTGTTATAATACTTTATATTCATTTAATTATTTATTTTTATATGTTCTAACAAGTTCTTGATGCAATGAAAATTTATATCAAATATAATGACTATATGTCTGTATATATAAATAATAGCCTTTTAGGATTCCAAAATCATACCTTATGTGTATTTTTTGTAAAATATGAATACTTTTGAATCAAATATGATTGATATGAATCGAAAATTGATGGATTTCAATTGCATGACAAGTGACTATGAGGATGAGGTTAAATATATCATCAATTTTATAAAATATCATGCATATGACCATTCCCAAATCCTTTACTCATGTTTACATTGTTTTTAATCAAGAATAATTAGTCTAAATGAGTTGGAAGAAAAATTCATCTATCAAGGAAAATATCAAAGTTAAAAATGTTCGACTAAACATGGGGAAGAACTAACTGTATCAAGTGACTAGGATGACACTACATTTTATAAATCATATAATATGATTACAAGTTTTAATGATGATAAAGATCATATTAAGAAAATAACTATGACGGTTGAAGATAAACTGCATGATTATACAAAGTAGTTTTAGAAGTTAAAGAGTTATGAAAAGATGTCATTGTATGCTTGTTATATTAAATATAAAACATTTTCATCCCTACTGAATCTATATAATTTAAAATCAATCAAAATATGCAGTGAAACCAAATTTACTGAACTTCTTGATGACTTGAATGATATGCTTCCAGAAGATAATGAGATTCCTTATCAAACATTTGACACTAAATGAATGTGGCATTCAATGGGTATAATCTTTGAAAGACTACATTTCTGATCAAATAAAATTTTCATGATACTTTAGGACAATGATACATAGTTCATTTGTGATGTGTATGAACTGAACACACATAAACCTGACACACTATGTGGCCGGTATGATTGAAAGTGTATGTTTTTATTTAAAATCGACATTTTAGTACAAAACACACATCACATACTCACAACTAAAAAAATTTGCTCAGGTTATCTTGAAAATTTAATAAAATGGTTCATTAGTCATTTTTGACTTGTAGGAATTAGTCTCACACCAATATGACACATGGTGTGCCTGGTATGAGTCAAAGTACATGTTTTCAGTTTAAAAATGACATTTTAATTCAAAAACATGTTTCACTCACTAAAAACTAATAAAACCCACCTGTATTTTCTTAATAATTTAGAAAAATGATCCATATATCACTTTTTATGTGTAG
The DNA here is from genome assembly GCA_963277665.1 of Viscum album. Taxonomy (NCBI): domain Eukaryota; kingdom Viridiplantae; phylum Streptophyta; class Magnoliopsida; order Santalales; family Viscaceae; genus Viscum; species Viscum album. Next base: position 1,020,197,694 of record OY728134.1, on the reverse strand, counting down.
GTTTCAACTGCACATCAATCTAACCCAATGTGTGCCTGGTATGACTTAAAGTGTGTGATTTCAGTTCAAACGTGACATTTTAGTTCAAATCGCACATCACTTTCTAAAAACTGAGAAAACAAACTCATATTGTATTGATAATATATAAAAATGATTCATAATTCTTGTTTGATATATAGAAATTATTCACACATAAATATGACACATGGTGTGGCTGGTAGGACTGGAAGTGAATGTTTTTGTTTAAAATTGACATTTTAGTAAAAAACACACAACACATACTCAAAACTAAATAAACATGCCCAAATTTTCTTCAAAATTTACAAAAAATATTCATAAGTCATATATGACGTGCAAGAATTAGGTTCATGTCAATCCAACACATGTTGTATCCAGTATGACTCAAAGTGTGTGTTTTCAGTTTAAAAGTGACATTTTAGTTCAAAATATGTGTCACTGACTTAAAACTGAGAAAATATATTGGGATTGTCTTAATACTTTAAGAAAAATATCCATAATCTATTTTTGATATATATAAATCATCCACATTTCAATCTGAAATGCGGTGTGCTGGATATGACTCAATGTGTGTGTTTTCAGTTTAAAAGTAACATTTTAGTTCAAAATGTGTGTCTATTGTTAAAAACAAAGAAAAAACACTCATATTGTCTTGATAATTTTGGAAAATAATCCATAGGTCAGTTGTGACATATAGGAATTAGCTTCACATCAATTTGACACACGGTGTGGCAGGTATGACTAAAAGCATGTTTTTTTATTTAAAATCAATATTTTAATACAAAACACACAACACATACTAAAAAATGTGCAAACATGCTCAGATTTTCTTGAAACATTATGACAATGATCCATAAGTAATTTTTGATATGTAAAAAACAAGGATACAACAATCAGACATATTATTTTCTCGATATGGCTCAAAGTGAATATTTTCAATTAAATGTGACATTTTAGGCTAAAATGTGTGTTACTCACTAAAAACCAAGAAAACACACTTTAATTATCTTAATACTTTAGTAAAATAATTCATAATTCATTTTTAGCAGGTAGGGATGAGTTGCAAGTCAATCCGACACACATGTGTCTGGTGTGACTCAAAGTGTGTGTTTTCAATTTAAAAGTGACATTTTAGTTTAAAACATGCGTCGCTCATTGAAAAACTAGAAAACACACTCATTTTGTCTTTATAATTTATAAAAATGATCCATAAGTCATTTTTGATGTATATAAATCATCCACACATCAATTTGACACACGGTGTGGCTGGTATGACTGAAAGTGCATATTTTTATTTAAAATCAACATTTTAGTACAAAAGACATATCACATATGAAAAACGGAGAAAACACACTTGGACTATTTTGATATTATATAAAAATGATCCAAATGTCACACTACTGCAAATAGGGCCTTTAACAACACTAGTAAAATGGTTTTATTAGCACTTCAAAAGCGCTAATATTGAGAGTAATTTTAAAGGTTGACCTTTAACATCCCTAAAAAAGTGCTGATAAAGACACCCTTTATCAGTACTTTTTTAGAGCTCTTAAAGGGTTCCTTTAACATGGATTTTTTATCATTGTTGAAGGTTAGATTTTAACAGTTCAAAAAAGTGTTAAATTTTTTGAAACAAATACTAATTTTCCACGCACCCCCAACACCCCCTTTCTTAAGGCTTACAGTCCCCCTTTCTCAACACTTTCCACTCCCCCTTCCTCAGTGCTATAAGGATACCTCAAATACATATGTGTGCTTATATTTGATCCCAATACCTCCCTTATGCGACTGGATGCTCTTTACCACTTTTTCATGCATGTTTTGTTGTATATTTGACAACTTTTCTATTTATTTGTATATATTTTGAAAGGTGTGATATATATATATATATATAATTATATTTATTTAAATACATTATATATTAATATTCATTTATTTATAATAGAATATAAATATATGTGTGTGTGTGTGTTTATTAAGACACACACATATGTATTTATAAAAATTATACATACATATTATTGAATTTTTATAAGGTAAATAAAATGGATAATTTTTTACTTTAAATAAAATAAATAATAAATAATTATTTTATATATTTAAAAATACATTTTTACATAAATATGTTGATATATGTATTTATACAAGTGATTTATTATAAGTAAATATAAAAAATATTGATATATTTAATTATAAACAAAACTACATTATGAAAAATGATAAAATTTTAAAACCATAATATCAATATTAATGTAATAATTCGGAAGAAATCTAGTCCCCACTAAAAACAGGAAAAAATACCCCCTTAAACGAGGCTAAAAATTCATCAAATGTTTAAAAATTGGGGTATCATGACTAAAAACTCAGTTTTGGATTCCTTATGGGACTTTTTTGGCCTCGATAAATATGACTAGGGGTTCCTCTAATTATTAGGGAGTAGAGCTCATCAAAGGCTTCGATTTGGTATGTGGTATAACCTAAATGGACACTCGGATCAAAATTTATAAACATTTGAAGTCCAAGTTATGTTTTCAACTTATTTTATATTGTTTATTGAATTTTTTATTTTTTATCTTCAAATTGTTATTAAATGATAATTACTCAATAATAATTAGAAAATTAATAATTAATAATATTTTTTAAATTATTTTATAAGTCATTTTCACTAAATATCTTATATATTAAGTGTAAATACCTATTTAGCTTTATCTAAAACATATTTAAAAAATATATATTATATTTATGTTAATATAAATATATTTATATATTATATTTATATCAATATAAATATATATATATATTAATATATTATTTTTAATAAAATATATTTTTTATGAAATATACTCTTTATCAGCGCTAGAAAAAAAAATCATTGATAAAGAGTGGGCCTTTATCATCACTTTTTTCTAGCACTGATAAAGGGGGGGATTTATTAGTGATTTTTTACAAGTGCTGATAAAGGGACCCCTTTAAAAGTGCTTTTTTAGCATTGTTAAATATCCCCGTTAACAGTGCTAAAAACACTATTAAATACTCCCTTTAAAAGCGTTTTTTTCTAGCATTGACATATGAGGCCTTTAACAACATTGTTAAAGCCCTAGCACTGGTTAAACTTAGTTTTATAGTGGTTTCATTTATGATGTGTATGAATCAACTACATGTTAATATGATACACAGTGTGACCAGTATAACTAAAAGTGTGTGTTTTTATTTAAAATTAACATTTTAGTTTAAAATGCACATCACAAATTCAAAATCGGTCAGATGTGTTTGGATTATCATGATACTTTATGAAAATAACCCATAAATTATTTGTGATGTGTAAGAATCAACTACACATAAATATGATGCATGATGTTTTCGATATGACTTGGAGTGCGTGTCTTCGGTTTAAAATTAGCATTTTAGTTCAAAACACCCATCACTCACTGAAAACCCAACAAACATACTCTAATTTTCTTGATATTTAATGGCTTATATTTTTCATATATTATTTTTAGATATTGTATGGATCACTTTTGAGACTAGGTGCTGAGACGGCATGCGATTCTAAGGCCCGGTGTTCCCATAATAAATGTTTGAAATGTATTAAATATATTAAATAGAACGTGTGTGTGGTTTTCCTAAAAAAGTGGAATAACTTCTAAATGGGGAGCCCAAATTAGAAATATGAAGGCACCGTTGAGCTTAGAACATGGTTTTTACCCTAGGAACAACTTAACCTTGGTTAGCGCAGGTCATTTGTGGGAAAGTCATTGCAGGTGAGAAAATGAATAAAATAATTAAATAAAATTATTTTAATTCTATTTCTTGACGTAGTGATTGAGGTGTGTTTAAATAGACAGCTATAGAAAAATCCCAAGGTTAACCGCATAACACTCAAGACGTTGGAGAGAGCGTTGGAGGATTTCTCTTGGACGAATGATGACCAAATTGTGGATCGATGATCGACACACAATGTATTCAAAGGATCTCACCAAAAATCATGGTTTAACCCCATTCTTCATCAGCAATTGATCCAAATCGAGGTAGGATATTTGTTTGATTTGGTTTCTTTGCCCATTTTGGAATCTATGATAAACAGGGATCAATCAACCAACATATTGATCTACAGATCATGCATATTGTGGGATGGGTTAGATTAATTGATTTTTGGGAGAATTTATTTGTAATTTAATTATATTTATTCATTTTTCATTCTAAAAAAACAAATTGAGATCTACATGAACACTAATCGAGGTTTGTTCCTCTTGATTGTTCATGTGCTTTTCTCCCTCAATTCTTCATTCATCATGGTCATTCTTAATTTAGCCCATGGTTCGACATATCCTGATCAATTGATTGTTATGAACTCATTTCTTGGCATAATGATTTGATATTTTAGATCTAGGATTGTAACGACATGATGATGGTGCGACAATGGAAGCGGTGACGAATTAGGTGGCTTTGGATACACAATTTTTTGATCTTTAGTTTTCTTCAGTGTGCAATGAAGAATGATGCCTAGATTTAATTTATAAATGGATTTAATGACCAAAACGCATTGTTCGTCAATGATGAAGCTTGTATGAGATGGGATCTTCGATTTCCCAGTAAATCGCTCGTTAGATCAAAGGTCAAAGGCTCGAAAACAGATTCAGAATCAACATCTGAGTTTCTAGAAAAATCCGCACTACACGGCGTGTAATGAGGAGCCACACATTGTGTGGGACCCCCTTTGTGGCAGATAGGGTTTTGGTAGAAATGTAAGTATCACATGGAATGTGACCCTGTCACATGGTGTGTGGTCTATCCTTGATGACTCAACATGTACCTCAGACGGTACACATACACAGGTTGGATTACACAGGTCGTAGCACGTCGTATACTCCCTTATACTGACATGGCCTAGACTAGAGTACACGGGCTAAGCTGTGTACTGTCACATGGGAAACTGACACGTCGTGTACTCTACTACATGGACACGGCTTGAGACATAGGTCATTTACACGGCCAGGACCCGAGGTCAGGGGACACAACATGTAACCCCTTCCACGCGTCATATACTCTATTAAACATGGATTGGAGCCCTTTTCCTCTGTATCTTGGACAAGTATCATTATAGTGTGTTCCCCTTATCCTTTACGTGAAGGTTATTATGGAATTTCCTGCTCCACATAGGGCATCGATCCATTTAATAGGACATTGGATAGATTTTTTGGAATCCCTCCTTGAGGCCCAGGGTGGGATCCTCTATTCATCTTCATACCCTAGGTGGAGTTCTTGGTATCATCATGACAAACACTACGCATGCGTTGATCCTCCACTTATTGGCATAATCCAAATTGAGTTGTTGGTATTGTCCCATGGTCTTGGGTGTGATCCTCATCTATGTATTGTATCTCTTTAGACCTTCAACGTGTAGTTCTAATGGCGAGACCTGATGAGAATTACCTCTCGGACGAACGTCATCAATGTTATCAGACTCAAGAGTATGTTCTCCTAGATTAGTGTTATGTGGAATCCTTGAGATGGGATCCTAGGCTTGTTTTATGGATGTGAATTTCCTTTAGATTGTGTTTCTTGGTTGAGTATATATGTATATTCTTATTATATGTGTTATAGACATATAACTGTGTAGGGATGACTGTATTTCCTTTGTTGTATGATTTGTGGTTTTGGGGTGTCCTAATTGGTATTGTTCTACTCACCTCTATACTGACTTTTCCTGCATGTTTCATGTCTTGTGCAGACAAACAACCTTTTGACAGAGTCCTTGATAGACCAGGACCAGATGGTTCTTAGTGAGACTAGACAAACTGAGGTGTGTTCCTGTTGTATCTAGATAGAAGTCCCTTTAATTTTAGGTTTGACTTGTTTTCATACTTTGTAGTGGGATTGTATTTGGCCCTATTTACTTTCCTTTACTTCCCATCACACTCTGGTTGTGGGATTTAGTTGTATTCTTGCATGTTTGTTCAGTTGTTTTTAGATTTCAACATTTTATAGGCTTAGAGATGTGTGCATGTGTATAGGTACTTAGGATAAGGTCTCTCATGTTAGTGATATGCCTACTCGGTGCTAGCCGTCATCCCCTAGCCTATTGGAGGTGGGATTGGGGAGTCTCGGAATGGGCTCCACTAGGATGGTTCATGAAAAAGTGGTATTATAGAAGTTAGTTCTACCTTAGGAATAGATTATGTGAGTTTGTTTTGAGGTGATAGTGTCAAGTGTTTCGAGTTTAGATTTCGGGCTAAGGACTCCAGTATTGGTGTAGTGGTCAACGTATCCATACACCGGGACTACGATCGCCTGTTTTTTGACTCGGTACATGAGAACACTAGTTGTAGGGAAAAAATGGTATATGCATCATATACAAATGGTTTATGGTTTCCATTTCCTTCTTGAATCATCTCTTCAGATATACTCATTGACTATGGTACATGCTGTTTATTTCTGGATGCCTCTACGATGTATGCAAGATTGGATTCAGGATCATGATCATGAGGATGACCCCCTCAGTGATGAGGCATCAATACAGGGACTAGTTCTAGAGGTGTTACCACTATGTGGTGAACTAGCTATACCACCACCTGTAGACCAACACATGCTACCTGTAGTACCAGCGGATGAGGTGCATAGGCTGAGCACACTTTACAAGTTTTAGTAATAGAGACCACTCAGGTTCAGAGGTGATCATGACCCACAAGAAACTGAGGATTGAATTAAGGCGGTGAACTGAGTTTTCATTGAGGTTTACCAATCTCTCCGGGTACTCGATGGATATGGTTTGAGATCAGTTATTCAGGGATTATACTTTTGAGCGAGGTCGGCATAGAGACATCTGAACTAGTGTTATTCATTTTTGAATTCCTACCTATATTGGGGTTCTGAAGTGATCTTTAGTGGTTCAGAGTTTCTTGGAAAAGAATATATAGCCAGTGGTTGTCGATATCAGGCATACAGGAGCATCAAATCTGGAAGCAGGGATCTGACTTCATTCCTAGAGACATGGGCATGTGAGATATTTTAGGATAAGGTCCCAAGATAGAGGATCTATAGTTCAGGTCTCACAGGGTGGGTCTAGTCAACCCGAAGAGAGGTGGTGATACTCATGTGATGGCATGGAAAATTTTTCTCAATATTGAATGACCTACCATACAACTAACAGAGAGGCCATGTATGGGATGTCGAGGTAGAGGAACCAGTAGGAGCATATAGGTCCGTACAGAAGTGTATGTGGCATAGGCTCTGGGAGAGAAGAAGGAGGTGGTAGACACTTTGAATTGTTACCACCACCACCCCCAGGTGGTCTATGCCTGGCTCAGGGAGTTAAAGTACAAGGGCAGGGACAACTACAGATAGTCAAATCTTATGCCCCAGAGGCTCTGGGAATTATTAGGGGTAAAATCTATGTCTTTTACACCTTAGTTATAGTACTGATAAACACATATTCTAGTCATTACTTTCTTTTCATATATCTTTTATGAGACTTAGAGATTTTGGTGGAGCCCTTGGCTCGACTCTTGTGCATGGAGACTCCTATTAGAGATGACTCAGTGATCACACACTTGTGCCAATAGTGTTACCTGACTCTTGGAGCCGATAGTTTTTGTTGGTATCTCTCTGTAGAGTGATGAGGCCTTACGATGTCATCTTATGTATGGACTAGTTTTTTATAGTTCATTCCCAGATTCACTGTTTTAGGAGGAGGATTTGGTGTTTCCAGAGTGATGGAACCAGGTTTTCTTTTTTTTTCGGTGAAAATGAAACCCAAGAAGTGTAGGATGGACTCATGCATAGGAGGGTGCAGCCTATTACTCATCAGTTGAATAGCCTAACCATTGGTGAAGTGGATATTATGAGTTACTAGTTTTCTGGATTGATGGAGGAGTATGAGGATGTCTTCCATGAGGATGTTTTAGGATTTCCTCTTTGCTGATAGATAGACCTATGCAATGATCTACACCCCGGGATGACACTGATATCTATGCCAGCATATCGGATGGATCCTCCACTTATTGGCATCCTTTCGTGTAGACAGAGAGGTATCAGTAGTCTTTTTAGAAGTTAAGGCAGAATTTAACAAGCACTCTAATCTTGATATTACCAGAGGAGGGTGTTGAGTATGTAGTGTTCTGAGATAAATTATGAACTGGGCTTGGTTGTGTTCTGATGTAGAGGTAGGAAGTGATTGTTTATGGTTAACGTTAGTTGAGACCACATGAATAGAACTATACGACCCATGATCTTGAGTTAGCAGCAGTAGTCTTCACACTAAATATGTGGTGACGCTACCTGATGGGAAAGCAATTTATCATCTATTATGATGACATGAGTCTCAAGTATATCTTCTCACAGAAGGATATTAACTTATGATAGAGGCTATAGCTATAGTTCCTCTATGATTATTACTTCAAAATTTTCTATACTCCTTGAAAGGGGAACGTGGTAGCAGATGCTCTCAATGGGAGATCTTGTTTGCAGTTATTGAATGAGACACCAGAGCAATTGACCTCGTTGCAGTTATCCTTCGTGGATGGATATAGATAAGATTACCACCATTCTATGGTTGTTACCCCTCCACTTTTATGATGATTTGGGGAGGCATGACTTGGGGATACCGACTATGAGACCATATGTACTCAAATATCCACTAGACATACTCCTGCTGGATTTTCTAAAGGTGGGGAGCATGACATTCTTTTCAGAGGATGCACGATGGTACAAGTGATTGATAAAATATAATTTTGTTGAATAATTTATTGATAATAAATGAAAAATTTCCTCATATTGTGTTAAATATGTTTATTTATAAAATATTTTGGATTAGATCATTCATTTGAAAATTTGGTGAAAATCCCAGTTTTACCCTTTAAAATTCACTCTAGCATTTCAGACATAAATATTTTGATATGTATTATTTGAACTTAAAATTTTTAAATATATTTCTGACATAATTTGATGCAACTTTCCTTCAGGACATAAGATCTAAATTGTGCATTTGATTGGACTTAATGGGCCATGAAGTCAAATTTGGGCTGGACTCGCCAGATTGGACATCAGTTCTGTTTTTGGGCCATAACTTCTACATATGTGATTTTATTAGGTCCAAATTTTGAGAGGATCTATAATACTCGTTTTAAAACAAATAATCTTTCTGGAAGGACAGATTATTCATCCGTTTTGGTGGTCAAATGGGCGGTTCAAGTTGGATTAAAATATTTGTCTGAGATTCCCCATTCACACTTGAAACCACTTTGAACCTAGCCTCCTATCCAGTCTATAAATTGGTGTTTTTATCATTGGAGGGGTTTTTACGTGAATTATGAAGTTTAAGGAATAGTATAATAGTTTCCACTCCAATTCTCCAAGCAATTCAATAAGGGTATCTCTTGAAGCAAGGATCCCTTCACCGAAGCCTTCTTCTTCTTCCTCATGTTGTAATGTTTGTGTTTTCATAATAAACTTCTTTGTTCTTCTTTTATTTATTATATTTTATTCTATTTTTTTTCAAATTTATTATTATATTAATCTTCTTAATTGTTCTGGAATCAAGATTAGAAACAAGATTGGGTTCTACCCTTTCTAAACCTCTGCACATGAAAAACGTTTCTACGATGATTACACCGCCCATGGAAGAGTAGTTCTTTTTAGTAATCGATCTACCTCTAACCTTATTCATTAATTTATTTTGAATAAATGAGCTAATTTAATTCACATAATATTATCTATTAATTGAGTTTTTTATTTAAATGAAACTAATCAATCAATTGAACAATTGACACAAAACATGTGAGGAAGGAAGTTGTTTAAATTGTGAGAGTGCGATCTTAATCGGTAATTCAAGACCACACGGGATAAATTTTTAGAGTTAAAATATAATTCCTAAACTCAATTAATCCTCATTTATAGATTTTATATGTTCTATAATTATCCACTAACCATAATCTAACCTAAGAACATCAATAAAAGTAGGGTGTTACGATTGCGTGTTCCAAAGCTAGCCTAGGGTTTAAGTAATTTCATCTTTGTGGTTAAGTTAACTCCCGTATGGTTCAAGGGTTAAAAAATTAGGGGATTATAATTAAGTGAATTTTATTTTAAATGATAATTATAAATAATTTAGTGAATATATAGAGTTATACTGATTACTCCTTTTAAATATTTTCTAAAAAAACATCTTCTTGTTGTGTCATTTTAATCGAACTTCATTTCAAAACTAAAAACAAAAAAAATACGATCTTCTTACAACAAACTTCTTCTAGATTTATAAATGATAAAAAACCATCCATTTAATTAGTTTTCTTATTTACTTTTATTTTATTTTTAAAATACCTTTAATATGTTGTTAAATTTACTTCCTCCTTTGAGAGACAACCTTGGTCAGCCACTCTCCTGCACCTAAGTGCTCAAAAATCACATATCATTTGAAAGCATCCATGACAGCGCCTTTCAAATGGGCGTCACTTCCAGGGAGGCAAGTAATTTTTTCAACCAATTATAGGTATTTATTTTATTTTATATTTTATTCTATTCTTCTCTTCTTTCTTCATTATTAACCCAATATGAATTTTTTCTTCTTCTTTTATTTTCTTCTACTTATTTTTGGACCATCAACTCAAACTTATCATTTTTATTTTACTATGGTCCACTTTCCTTCTTTTAATTTTTATTTGATTTATGACATGAACTAATCCCAAGGATATTTAGATCTTGACCCTGATATTGAATGTAGCTTTCAAGATCGAATCATACATTCTCAGTCTACGGGAAGTTTCAACATTCAACCAGTTGGATAATTCCTCCACTCCAAGAACATTGAAATTGGAAACACTTCTAAGTTCAACTTAAAACAAGAATCAATGGCTGAAGATAATAACAATGAACTTAATAGAACCATTCGATAATTGGATGCACCTGATATTAACTATCAACCAAATTGTATTGCATACCCAAATCTCAAATCGGACTTTGAACTGAAATCTGGGTTAATTCATCTTCTTCCAATGTTTCATTGATTATCTAGTGAGGATCCAAAAAAAATTAAAAGAATTTAATGTGGTTTTATCAAACTTAAAACCAAGAAATGTTTCTGAAGATCAAATCAAACTAAGAGCATTCCAATTCTCACTTGATGGAGCTGAAAAAGATTAGATGTATTATTTACAACCTGAATATGTAAATTGTTGGACTGATTTGAAACATATTTTCTTGCAAAGATTTTTTCCAACATCAAGGACCACTTCTATTAGTAATAATATCTCAAGGATCAAGCAAGAATAAGGGGAGTCAATGTATGAGTACTAGGATCGATTCAAGAGGTTGTAAACAAGCTGCCCACATCATCAAATCAGTGAGAAAATCCTCATCCAATAATTTTATGAAGTATTCACACCTATAGAAAGGATCATGGTGGATTTCGTGGCTACAGGAGCATTGGTGGATAAGACACCAGTAGTTTCACATGCATTGATCAACCATATGGCACAAAACTCTCAACAATTTGGTGATCAAGGTACACCACATGTTTGAAGAGTACATCAGGTAAGTCCTTCTTCTCTTGAAATTCATTTGATTGATACTATGTTAGAAGAATTGAACACTATAGTGAGGCAGATTGCATTGGCTCAAAAAACATATCAACCCCCTCCTTAAAGGCCTTGTGTCATTTGCACTGAGACAATCCACCCAACTGACTGTTTCCCCCAACTACAAGAAACATAAGATTGTGCAACAGTGTTTCCTGGGACACCATATCAGCAGCAACAACAGCTACATCCCCAAAAGAAGTTTGATTAATTTTCTCCAACATACAACCAAGGGTGGAAGGATCAATCAGACATGAGGTATGTCTCTAGACAACAACAAAGGCCCCCTTTCAACAAAACTTCCAGCAGCCTCTCCCTTACCAGGAGGGTTTCCAACAACCCAAAAGGAGATTTGAAGCCCAAGAATCAACAAGCCAAAAACAAGGGAATTCCCCACCCAAGGTAGATTCTAACACTAATGAACTTTTGAAGCAAATTGTTCTTAATCAATAGAATGAGCTAAAGAGCCAATGTTTAGAGCTAAGGGAGTTGAATACTCAAATGAGCCATATTTACACCTCCCTCCATGAACTGGTAAGTAAGAACTCTGGAAATATTCCTTCCCAACCAAATCCAAATCCCAAGGGGAATGTCAGTGCCATCACATTGAGATGTGGGAAGAAAACAACTGATACATCTGCACCTATCATTCCATCGGGATTAACCTCAACTCTAGAGAATCCACATTCCAGACCAACTAATGAGAAATCTAAGGATAACGATAAAGGTAAGAAAAAGATTGATGATGTTCCTCCTAAACCCCTTCTATTTCCAAATATAGTTGTACAAACCAAAAAGATGGTTGAAGAGGCGATGAAAAAAGAAGTTTTGGATACATTCAAGTGTGTGGAGATCAACATCCCTTTACTTGAATCCACTAAGAAAATACCAAGGTATACAGAATTTTTAAAAGAACTTTTTACCAATAGAAGAGGGATCAAGGGAAATGAGAGGATCAATCTTGTAAGGAATGTGTTAGCACTCATCACACCAAATCTATCAATTCCAACAAAGTGGAAGGATCCGGGGAAATTCACCATCCCATGCACCATAGGATAGTTACACTTTTTTGATGCTTTATGTGATTTAGGAGTTTCCATAAATGTAATGCCTCACTCTATTTTTTTCTTCTTTACAGGTTGGTGAGTTGAAGACTACGAGAGTAGTGGTATAGTTGGCAAATAGATCTACAGCATATCCAATGGGAGTCCTTGAGGATGTACTTGTCCGGGTAAGAGACATGATCTTTCCAGTAGATTTATATGTGCTTAACATGGAGGATGATTAGGTAAGTTCTCATGCTCCCATTATCTTAGGTAGGCCCTTCCTCAAAAAAGAAAAACTATCATAAATATCAAGGAGGGTACACATTTCATGGAGTTTGGGGATGAAGTTGTGATATTTAATGTTATGAAATCCATGAAGTACCCCTCATAAGACCATTCTGCATTCGTTATCTCCCATTTTGAACCACCAAATAAAAACCCCATGGAATTTTATTGTCCTGTGCTTAGGGAGAATATGATTATTGGTTCTAGTTTGATGTCTAAGAGTAATTACACACCTTTTTCTAATGCACAATACTCTCTTAGATTTTATTTTGAAATAGATTCATATTCTGATTTTGATCATGTTCAATATTATTATGACATGGCTATTGAGTATGCTGATGGTTTTGATGCATTATTCTCTGATTTTGATAATGATGATTCTGGTGCTGATGTTATTTGTGCACATATTTCATTTCCTTCAATTTCTCCATCCATACATCACCCCCCTTCATTGGAACTCAATCCATTGCCACCAAATCTCAAATACTAATACTTGTTAAGTTGTGAGAGATTACCTATTATAATTGCTAATAATATTCCTTTTGAACATGAATAAAAATGTTTGAATCTTTTGAGGGTTAACATTAGGGCAATCGGGTGGACCTTGGATAACATATCAGGTATTATCCCCTCCATTTGCATGCATAGGATTCTTTTTTAGGATGGGACTAAACTGGTTAGGCAACCACAAAGGAGACTCAATCCAACCCTTCAAGAAGTTGTTAAAAAAGAGGTTGAAAAATTGCTTGAGGTAGGTATAATCTATCCCATTTCATATTCCCAATGGGTAAGTCCTATTTAGGTTGTTCCTCAGAAAAGTGGTGTTATAGTTGTTAAAAATGAGAAAGATGAGTTAGTTCTAATGAGGTTGCAAAACAGTTGGCGTGTGTGTATTGATTATAGGAAACTAAATCAGTCCACTCCCAAGGAACATTTCCCTTCCCATTTATTGATCAAATGCTTGAGATACTAGCTGGGAAAACACACTATTGTTTCTTGGATGGATTTTCTGGATATTTTCATGTTTCTATTGCTCTAGAGGATCTGAAGAAGACTACATTCACCTATCCCTTCGGAACATTTTCCTACCTGAGGATGCCATTTGGACTTTGCAATGCCCCAGGTACCTTCCAGAGATGCATGGTAAGTATTTTTTCTGATTTAATTGAGACCTTCATGGAGGTATTTATGGATAATTTTTTAGTTTATGGGTCTTCATTTGATGATTGTATCTCTAGTTTGGGAAAGGTTTTAAATCGTTTTATTGAAAAGAATCTAGTATTAAACTTTGAAAAGTGTCATTTCATGGTAGAGCATGGGATTGTCTTAGGGAATATAGTGTCAAAACATGGGATAGAGGTTGATATATATAAGGTAGATATCATTTCATCCTTACCCTATCATTCATGTGTGTGTGATGTTAGATCTTTCCTAGGGCATGCGAGATTTTATCAGTGCTCCATCAAATATTTTAGTAAGATTTCTCTTCCTATGTCACGATTACTTCAAAAGGATTATGATTTTGTGTTTGATGATTCTTACAGGACTTCCTTTGATGAGATAAAGAAGTGTTTGACCACTCCACTTATCATACATCCCCCATGGTGGGAGCTTCCTTTTGAGCTTCTATGTGATTCCTCCAACTTCAAAGTTGGGGTTATCTTATCTTAGAGGATGGAGAGACGTTCACATGTGATTCCCTATGCATTGAGGACACTATATTCAGCCCAATCAAACCACACTACCACATAAAAGGAGTTTCTTTCCATCATATTTGCTTTAGATAAATTCCATTCATATTTATTGGGCTCTAAAGTAGTTGTTTTTTCTGACCATGTTGCTCTAAGGTACCTTTTAAAGAATCCAGATGCAAATCCCAGACTTATCCGATGGATTCTCCTTGTTCAAGAATTTGATATTGAAATAAAAGACAAGAATGGGTCAGAAAACTTGGTGTCGGACCACATGAGTTGTCTTACTCACACACTAGAGGATGACACCTTGGACCGGGTACCACTTTGGGACACTTTCCCCGATGATCATCTTTATGCACTCTCAGGTACGCATCCTTGGTATGCAGATTTAGGTAACTACCTTGTAGCCTCGGAAATTCCTGAAAATTTGAAGAAACATCAAGTCCAAAAATTAAAGAGTGGGTCAAGATTTTATGTATGGGATGACCCCTACCTCTGGCACATGTGTAGTGATCAAGTTATTATAAGGTGTGTTCTTGATCATGATTTTGAATCTGTTTTACATTTTTGTCATACACTTGCTTGTGGTGGACAATTTGGACCCCAAAAGATATCTAGAAAAGTCTTAGACTCTATATTATATTGTCCTAGATTATTCCATGATACCCATGTATTTTTTAAGTCATGCTCTTGTTGCCAACACACTCGGAACATTTATAGGAGACATGAGATGACCCAACAACCCATACTATTATGTGATATTTTTTATGTATGGGGCATCTATTTTATGGTTCCTTTTACTAGTTCCTTTGGATTTTTGTATATTTTGGTTGATGTTGATTATGTGAGTAAATGGATGGAGGCTAAGGCCACCAGGACTGATGATTCTCATGTTGTAGTGGACTTTGTCAAGACACAGATTTTTTGTAGGTTTAGAGTACCAAAGGCCATCATCAGTGATCAAGGGACACACTTCTGCAATCGAAATTTTTCTCCCCTCCTTTGGAAGTATGGGGTGACACACAAAACATTAACACCATACCACCCCCAAACAAATGGACAAGCCGAGGTTTCAAATCATGAGTTGAAACAAATTTTGGAGAAAATCATTCAGTCGAATAAGAAGTATGGGAGAAAGCGCTTGGATGATGTGCTATGGCATTATAGGACAGCATACAAGACACCCATTGGTATGTCCCCATTTCAGATTGTTTTTGGGAAAGTTTTTCATCTCCCCATGGAAGTTGAGCATCGGGCTTATTGGGATATAAATAAATGCAACATGGATTTATCCTACGCTGGAATTCAAAGGAAGCTACAAATTCAAGAGCTTGATGAGATTCTATTATCTTCATATGATAACTCAAGGCTCTACAAGTAAGGATCAAAAGAGTTTCATGATAGAATGATCCAACAAAGGGAGTTTCAAGAAGTAGAGAAAGTCCTTCTATACAGTTCACGACTGAAGTTTATGCTTGGTAAGTTGCATTCTAGATGGTTAGGTCCTTATATTGTATCTAATGTTTTTCCTTATGGCACAGTGGAGATCGCACAAGAGGACACTGGAATGATATTTACAGTCAATGGGAAACGTTTGAAGAAATACATTGATGGACTTCCAACTGATACAATGGATTTCATCACACTAGATGACCCCATCATCACTTGAGCATATCAGGTTGTTCCTAACCCTTTCACTTTTATATTATTTTTCCTATTTAATTATACATTTCATTTGCATATATCATCTCATAGATTCACATTGATAACAATGAAATATTTTATGTGTTGGGGAGGGGACAACATTTTGGGGTATATATTTATGATTTTCATTTTTGTGTTTTGTGTGTATTTTCTATTAAGTTTTTGGTTAAAATTTTCAAAAAAAAACAAGTATATCATGTAACATTTTCATGTGAAACATATGGAGAATGAATGTTTTCAAAATTCATTGGTAGAATTATAAGTATGAGTAAGATTTCATCATCAATGGTTGATTTTTTATAAAAATTGAAGTCATCGATGATATGAATGGTTGTGTTATTATAAAACCTTTTAGATTTTGACAGCATTATTTGTTCATGGTAAATTGTTTCATTGATTTCCCCACACTATTTTTCACACAATCATGACCTGTGAGTTTCTCTTACCCAATTGAATGTATATTCAGGGTAAGTAATTCTTTTCAGCTTATAACATGGTCTTTCCATATGTTTTTTTCTCTTTCGATCATTCCCATCACTGTACCAGATTGACCTATGTGTGTGCAACTAATATCTGGCTATTGTATTCCCTCTAAAAAAAATTCAATAAAATCCAACAATAAAAAAAACAATCAATAAATAGGGGAGTAGAGAAATGTACAACATGTGTGGATATTTTGGTTGGGAGCTCATGGTTTGACTTCTGGGAATGCTTAAATGAGTGGTTTTTGGAATTTGATTGCAAAGGATGTTGAAAAGGTTTAGTGGAATAGAATCAGGTAAGAAGAAAAGTTTTTATTGACCTGGATATACTAGATAAAGGGTGGAGAGACAAACTTGGAATGGTTGGCACACACACACATGGAGAATTAGTGGCATGGTAGACCCATGACTTGTTTTGCTATGATCAGTGTTATGAATCTCACTATATTTTATTTTAACACAATTTATGAGACAATGAATTTAAATTTTATTGATATTGACTCTTTATGGGATTCTTAATTTGCTTATATTTGCATTGTGGATTGAGAAATATGAATATGCATATCTTGTCCCAATTTTTTTCGAATACATGATATGAGGTTTTGCCCAGGAGTGCAAAAGGGTAAGTGTGGGGGAGTTGATAAAACATAATTTTGTTGAATATTTTATTGATAATAAATGAAAAAAATTCCTTAAATTGTGTTAAATATGTTTATTTATAAAATATTTGGGATTAGATCATTCATTTGAAAATTTGGTGAAAATTCCAGTTTTACCATTTAAAATTCACTATAGAATTTTGGACATAAATATTTTGATATGTGTTATTTGAACTTAAAATATTGTAAATATATTCCTGAATTAATGTGATACAACTTTCATTCAGGACATAAGAGCTAAATTGTGCATTTGATTGGACTTAATGGGCCATGAAGTCAAAGCTGGGCTGGACTCACCATATAAGACATCAGTTATATATTTGGGCTATAACTTCTAAATAAGTTTTTTTATTAGGACCAAATTTTTAGAGGATATAGAAGACTAATTTTATAACAAATCATCCATCTATAATGATAGCTTATTCACACATTTCGGTGGTCAAATGGGCGGTGAAAGTTGGATTAAAATATTTGGCTGAGATTCCCCATTCAAGCTTGAAACCACTTTGAACCTAGTCTCCCCTCCACTCTATAAATTGGTTTTTTATCATTTGGAGAATTAGGGACGTGAATTATGATGTTTATGGAATAGGATAAGAGGTTCCACTCCAATTCTCCAAGCAATTAAATAAGGGTAGCTCTTGAAGCAAGGATCCCTTCGTCAAAGCCTTCTTCTGCTTCCCCATGTTGTAATGTTTGTGTTTTCATAATAAACTTCTTTGTTATTCTTTTATTTCTTATCTTTTATTCTATTTTGTTCTTAATTGTTCTGTAATCAAGATTATAAATGATGTTGAGTTCTACCCTTTCTAAACCTTTGCACATGCAAAACGTTTCTATGATGACTACATCGCCCATGGAAGAGTAGTTCTTTTTAGTAATTGATCTACCTCTAACCTTATTCATTAATTTATTTTAAATCAATGAGCTACTATAATTCACTTAATATTATATATTAATTTATTTTTTTATATAAATGAAACTAATCAAGATATTGAACGATTGATACAAAAACACGTGAGGTCGAAAGTTGTGTAAATTGTGAGAGTGCGATCTTAATCAGTAATTCAAGACCACATGGGATAAATTTGTAGAGTTCAAATATAATGCATAAACTCAATTAATCATCATTTCCAGAGTGGATATGTACTCTAATTAACCACTAACCATAAGATAACCTAATAATATCAATCAAATCATGGTGTTGTGATTTCATGTTCCGAAGCTAGCCTAGGGTTTAAGTAATTTCATCTTTGTGGTTAAGTTAAATCCCGTAGGGTTTGAGGGTTAAAAAATTATAGGATTATAATTAAGTGAATGTTAATTTAAATGATAATTATAAATAATTTAGTGAAGAGTTAGAGTTAAATTTATTATGACTTTTAAATATTTTCTAAAAAAACATCTTCTTGTTGTGTCATTTTAATTGAACTTCATTTCAAAACTAAAAACAAAAAAAATACAATCCTATTCCAGAAAACTTATTCTAGATTTATAAACGGTAAACAACACCTATAAAATTAATCAGTGTTCTTATTTCCTTTTATTTTATTTTCAAAATACCTTTAGTATGTTGTTAAATTTTCTTTCTCCTTTGAGAGACGACCTTGGTCAGCCACTCTACTGCACCTAAGTGTTCAAAAATCACATATCATTTGAAAGAACCCATGACAGCGTCTTTCAGTGATGTTGCAGGAGGTTATAATAGAGTTTCATATATCTCCTTTGTTGGTACATTCAGGTGTGGTGAAGATGTACCAGGACCTATGATGTCGTTTTTTGTGTCCAGGGATGAAGAAGGGAGTTACAGAGTATTCCTCTCAATGCCTTATGTTAGTAAGTGAAGGTTGAGCACCAAGTTCCAGTGGGTTTAGCTCAACCCCTTGAGGTTTTATAGTAGAAGTGGGATGGTGTTACGCCTCGGCCCCAGACATCCCCAAAGCCGGTGCGGAGATCGTAAATAAAAAATGGTGTGTAAAATTTTTTAATAAAAGAAGAGCTGAAAACACACACACATGTTCCACTAAAGAGGATCATTTTGGTTTAGGCCCTGGAGAAATAGATACAATTATTACATTTATTTCAAAACTGGAAAGGAAGTAAACTCCAGAAAGCTTCCACTAAAAATGTAACTCAAATCTACTAGGCCTGTAAAAATAGATTGAAAATGTAGGGTGAGCATACGAATGCCTAGTAAGGGGTTTTAAAATACAATAATGTTTTAATTAAAACCTCTTGAAAACATTTTAATAAGGAAATCATAACGTGACATTTGATCACAAAATAAAAGAGAACATTTCAAGGAATGTTAACAGGGTTATAATGAAACATATTCCAAACATAAGCATGGTCATACAAAATAATAAGTAAGAGACATTCTAAATTTAATTGGTATGACATGTGAATAAGCAAGTACAAAATTTATAACTAAGAGTAATAGAAGATCAGAGTTGTGCATGAAAATGATAACTTCAATTTCATCATTTACTACTTTGAAACACACACTGGCTCATAAATGTCTGGGTACTGCATAAATAATATGCCATAAAATTTTACTTCTTCTGATTCTCATATATATAATCTATTTAACCAATAATATTTTACTAGTTGAATATTATTCTGGTTAATTAAATTACATATTCATAATGAGGAAAGTGCATAATGCGGGACTGTGTCAAAGCCTCATGACAAGACCATAAACTCTATGTCAAGGCCTCGTGCCAAGACCATAAATAACTATTTTGTCAAGGCCTTATTCCATGACCTTAGTTTGTCTCATGAGACCTACCGATGCATCGAGGGGCTATATAGGGACTCACCCGATAGTAAGTAAGTGCAACGCATTCCTCATTTCTATAAATCAAAGTGCTCATACCACTTTGATTTATTAAATTACTTATTACTTATCATTCCAAGTGTAAAATATTACTTGGTTTCTCATATAATATTATTCAAGGTGTCCCATACCACTTTGAATAATTTAATTTATCATTTCATATTATTCAAAGTGTCCCATACCACTTTGAATAATTTAAGTTCTTTATTCCATAAATGGTCATTCGAGTTTGGTTAATTTCTTTAGCATTTACATATACAAAGTAAATCAAGCATATAAGTGTTAATAACAACACTATCAATTCATGGAAATGAATGATAAGTATGGTAGGTAAAACATGTGTCAATAAATAAATCACATAACACACTAGTTTATCACATAAAATGACAATCCCTAAAATCCTTATTATGAATGTAAATATTTTATATTTTAGAATACACAATTCCAAAATTAGGACAATTGTCATTCATATTTAAAACACATACTGATAAATGTTATATTAACAAAACAGAACTTAATGATTGATAAACATTTATTACATCAGATTCAAGTGCTTATATTCTTCCAAGAATATTAGGAGGGCATACACTAGGGTAACTATTGTTCTTGTTTAAATTTGGGGTAAAAATTATATGTACTATAATCTATGGTTTAATAAATCATTGAACATTTAAAAAACATTTTTATGTCACCAAAAATTAGTTTTTATAAAAACATAATTAGTTTATGATTAAAACCCAAAGACGAATATGAATGTAGACATATATACAAAAAAAATCCTTTACGTTTTACAAACTACTTAAACTCGAAACTCAACATTTAGGAGTCTTAAAATCTTGAATAATAGAGGTTTAACTAAACCTGTATGAATATATATATAGTTATATATATATAAATGATTATATAAAGTGTAAACAAAAGATCTTAAATTAAATGTTTGATGACACTTGCATGTTTTATACCCATTAGGCACATTAGTTAGTCAAGGGTGTATGAATTTCAAAACATGCCATAAAATATAAAAAGGGTTTTAAAATATATACATATATATATATATATATATACATATAACCAAATATACCCAATATATGAATAAGTTTTTCTTGAGAGGTATAATCCCTCAGGTTTAAAAATAATAATAATTAAACCGAAAATTCAGTGGTCCTAGAATCAGGCATAAGGGGGTTTTTATCTAAACTGTAAGGTAATATATATATATATATATACACATGAGTATACATATATATGTGTGTGTTTGTGTGTGTATTTTTATATACTTTCAACACAACAAATCAAGGCAAGACAATACAAGACCCTTACTTGGTTTGAGGAGGAGGAGAGGTTCGGAAACTCGCTGGAGGCTTGAGAAGATGAACACCCGAGAGGATGGAAGTGTAACAAGTCATATATATAAAATATACTATACATAAAAAACATATATATTTTAATGACACTTTCTAGAAACTCGAGGCCCACTCAGTATATAAAACGACCGAGGATGAGTCTTTGTGGAAGATGAGGGCAAGGGAGGGACCACTGGTGTCACGGGCGTAGAAGAAATGAAAAATAAAACGTGGAAGAAGCCACTGGTACGGCGCATGCGGAGGAAGAAGAAATCGTGGGAGAGGAAAACTGGAAAATGGATGAACGTTTGGGATCTTATGAAGATAGATCCAGTGTTGGAGGTGAGTCCGTGAATTTAAAAAGGAATGGATGGATGAGATTCGTTGAGGAGAACATCGGATAGCTGCAGTAGACATGGAGTTTTTAAAAATGGATGAACGGTCTAGATTATATCGTGTTAGAGAGGATGGCTCAGAGCGACGTGGAGATTTTAAAAGACTAGGACGGCTGTGATTAGATCACACCTAGATCCGACGACACACAAAAACGCAGAAGATAAATGCAGTCGCTTGGGTTTGATAGTCGGACTGATCGAACGGATCAGATCATGTGAGGTGAGATCTGACGGTCTAGATCCTGTTTCACCTTAAACACCTTGACCCACATTGAAACAGAGGGCTTCTGTAGCTTCTTTATAATCTTGGAACTCCGATCCTCTACTCAGATTACTCTTTCCCCATCCTGGTACTGCCTCGTACCGATTTCTTCTGCAGGCTCCCTCCTGCGCCCATCCATGCCGTTGTGCCGCCTCACATGGTGGCATGCTCTGGATCCTTTCACACGCACTTGTGTGCACCCTTAGGGGTACTTATGCCCCTTGTACACACTAGAACTAGCACGCACCATGCGTGTGCACTGCCCCTAGGCCATTACTAAGGGGTTGTGGGTGATATTCCCATCAAAGTCTAGAGGGATGCCACATGGTGGACCTCAGCTAGGTGAGGTACTCACTTAAAATTTTAATAAAGGGTTCAATTTTATTTTATATAAGATTATAAATTCATTATGTTTATAAACAAGGAATATAATTTCCTTTTTAGGGTTAACAAAGAACCTTAAACCAATATTTTCTTAGTTTTATAACACCCAAAGTTATAAATCATGGTTTAGTATTTCATAAAGAAAACCTTATACTAGTTTTAAAAAAATCAAAAATGTATTTTAGTTAATACCTTGGTTTAAACATCACGAATGAAAATATTTATAAAATCTTTCAACACATTTGAAATATTTAAAAGGTATTTGAAATACATACCTAATTTTGAAATCATAGTAAGTGTAGCTAAAATATTAAATCATTATCCTTTTTAAAGTGTAAAAAGAGTTTATATGTTTAATTTTATAATTTCAATGCATACTTTATTTATTTTTAAAAACTATTTACACCTAGGTATTTTAATTTAAACCACCAGAATGACCAATGGCTATACATATAGCTATTAGTAATGCAATGATCACCTGAAGGGAAATGGTCGAATTGATTCCTTATAAAACCATGCATTGGGGGGTTCTAAAATCAATAAAATTTATGAATATGGTGCTTATCATCCCACTGATTCTCAGTATAGCTGTCATGGCTCTGTCCATACTGATGTTTATTGTGACAGATCCGAAATATCCTTACTATATTCTTGGTGTCTTTGTTGTATTGGGTGTCCTACATGTAATCTTAATAGGTCTTTTAGTAGGTATTTTTGTTTATTATGGTCTCCTTTGATATTGTTGTAATTTAAACACTTTGGTGTTTAATTAAATAAAATTTCTTGTTTTTAGTTTTCATGATTTGTTCGGATAGCATTAAACATAATAAAACCATAATATTATTATTACATGATAAAAAGGTTTGGGGTGTCACATTATCCCCCCTTAACAGGAATTGAATCCTCGTAATTGATTTCATATAACCATTCTAAAAAGACTCTCTGATGTTCTTCATAACATCCCCCATCATGGAGGATCCTAGGGTGCGGTTAACTGAATACCCAAATTGGTGTTCAATTCTTCCACTTCCCTAGCCCAGACACACCTCGGACAGTAAGGGTTAAACTCATGCATTGCACACTTGGACTTCCATAGGGAGGCTCTAATGGTAGAAAATTCAGAGATGTCCGAATGGAAAAACTCTCTAAGAACTCGTCGGACTGTCTCTTGTCCGAGAATGTCAATGTCGTAGATGTGGTCATAAAAACTGAAGCTCGATATTTGGTGCATGTAGGCTATACGAAGGTTCCCTTCCAAGGCAGCCTCTTGAAACCTTACCCTGGCTGTGAAGTTTCAGGATAGAGTGAAGCATAGGAAAATACCTTCATGGTACTTTCCCCTTCACCTATACTCAGTGAGTTGGACAGTGGTTATGCGGTGGTAGATATAGGAATTCCCTGGGCAGGAGCGGATAATGTCTAGACTGTTCAATACCTCGTAAAGATGTTTACATGTTCTTCATAGGTTTGCGAAGGGAATGTATTCTTCTGCACAGGTTTTGACCATAATGGACTCTAGTACCTCAACAAGAAGAGATAAGATATGGGTTTTTCCTTCCATATAAAAATAAAAAAATCATGAAATTCCAATTAGTGAAGCTCATCCAAAATCACAAACACTAAAAAGGTAGGAGAAAAAAGAAACAACAAGTTTTATTTTCATAAAACAATTTGTACACAACACCCAGGACTAATGGTTTCCCCAGTTTCCGGTAACATGAATCCCCAAAACAATTTTGAAACTCTCGATCTCTCTAAACAAAATGCAACCCGAGCAGTCTGGTTCAATATTGTGGGTACACTTATTGTGTCTCCAGAGTGAGACGTGAGGGGTGTAAAGTTGAGAGACATCAGTATGTACTTGATATCTGTACAAAGAACGGAAGGCCTCAATTTTAAGGATTTCAAAGTCCATTACTTGACTATAATGGCCATAGGATAGGATTTGGCACATATATGCTACGCGGAGGTCACCCACTGCTGTAGCTTCTTGGAAATACATAAGGGATGTGATTCCTTCTATTACGGTGAAGTATCTAAAAATACCATCGAAGTACTTTCCTCGACGTGTGTAGGATGGAAGTTGGATTTACATCATAAAAAGGCATTCTAAACCCGCTCCTCAATGGAGTTGAAGTACACGGGGAGAGTTTAAAACGTCATAGAGGTGTTTTCATGTCATACGAATGTGTGCATAGTTTACAAAGCTGTCGTGTTTGGCTATGGAAACTATGGTTTCTAGAGCCTCAATAGGAAGAGACAAAAGACTGGTATTTTTGTTTTCCATCTGAAAATTTTAAGGAAACTGCTACTTAGTAACATATAACCAAATTTTAGTATTGTTCTAATTTTACAGGGTTTTCTAAACCGATCCTCTGATACCAACTGTCACACCCCAGCCTAGAACTGCCCTGAAGCTGGTGCAGATATCATAAATAAAACATGGTGTGTAAAATTATTTAATAAAAGAAGAGATGAAAACACTCACACATGTTCCACTAAAGAGGATCGTTTTGGTTTAATCCCTAGAGAAACAGATACAATTATTTCATTACTATCAAAACTAGAAAGGAAGTAAACTCCACAAAGCTGCCACTAACAATGTAACTCAAATCTACTAAGCCTGTAAAAATAGATTGAAAATGTATGGTGAGCATACGAATGCCCAGTAAGGGGTTTTAAAATACAATAATGTTTTAATTAAAACCTCTTGAAAACATTCCTTTAAAATTATTGATAAAATATTTTCACAAGAAAAGCATAACATAACATTTGATCACAAAATACAAGTGAACATTTCAAGGAATATTAACAGGTTTATAATGAAACATATTCTAAACATAAGAATTCTCATACAGAATAACAATTAAGAGATATTCTAACTTTAATTGGTATGACATATGAGTATTCAAGTAAAAAAAAATTAACTAAGAGTAATACATGATCGGAGTTGTGCGTGAAAATAATAACTTCAATTTCATCCTTTACTACTATGAAAAATACAATGGCTCATAAATCTCTAGGTGCTGCAAAAATAATATTCCATAAACTTTTATTTCTTCTGATTCTCATATACATAATCTCTTTAACCAAGAATATTCTACTAGTCAAATATTCTTTTGGTTAATTAAATTATAGATTCATAATGAGGAAAGTGTATAATGCGGGACTGTGTCAAGGCCTAGTGCCAAGACCATAAACGTTGTGTCAAGGCCTTGTGCCAATACCATAAATAACTATTTTGTCAAGGACTTGTTCCATGACCATAGTTTGTCTCATGAGACCTATCGATGCATCGAGGGGCTATAGCGGGCCTCATCCGATAGTAAGTAATTCCAATGCATTCCTCATTTCTATAAATCAAATTGCTCATGCCACTTTGATTTATTAAATTACTTATCACTTATCATTCCAAGTGTCACATATTACTTGGTTTCTCATATCATATTATTCAAGGTGTCCCATACCACTTTGAATAATTTAATTTATCATTTCATATTATTCAAAGTGTCTCATACCACTTTGAATAATTTAAGTTCTTTATTCCATAAATGGCCATTCAAGTTTGGTTACTTTCTTTAGCATTTACATATAAAAATTAAATCATGCATATAAGTGTTAATAATAATAGTATCAATGCATGACAACGAATGACGAGTATGGTAGGCAAAACATGTGTCAATAACGAAACACATAACACACTAGTTTATCACATAAAATGACAATCCCTAAAATCCTTATTATGAATGTAAACATTTTATATTTCAAAATTCACAATTCTAAAATTAGGACAATTTTCATTCATATTTAAAACACATGCTGATAAATGGTATATTAACAAAACATAACTTAACGATTGAAAAAAATTATTGTGGCATATTCAAGTGCTTAGATTCTTCCAAAAATGTTATGAGGGCATACACTAGGGTAACTATTTTTCTTGTTTAAATGTGGGGTAAAAATTATATGTACTATAACCCATGGTTTAATAAATCATTGAACATCTCACAAACCTTATTATGTCACCAAAAATTGGTTTTTATAAAAACATAGTTAATTTATGATTAAAACCCAAAGATTCATATGCATATAGCCATATATACAAAAAATATAATCCTTTACATTTTCCAAACTACTTAAACTCGAAACTCAACATTTAGGAGTCTTAAAATCAAGCATAATATAGGTTTAACTAAACATGTATGAATATATATAGTTATATATATATATATAAATGATTATATAAAGTGTAAAAAAGATCTTAAATTAAATTTTTGATGATACTTGCATGTTTTATACCCATTAGGCACATTATTTATTCAAGGGTGTATGAATTGAAAAACATGCCATAAAATATAAAAGGGTTTTAAAATATATACATATATATATATATATGCATAACTGAATATGCCTAATATATGAATAAGTTTTTCTTGATAGGTATAATCCATCAGGTTTAAAAATAATAATACTTAAACCCAAAATTCAGTAGTCCTAGAATAGGGCATAAGGGAGTTTTTATCTAAACTGTAAGGTAATATATAAATATATACATGATTATAAATATATATATATATATTTATATATACTTTCAACACAACAAAGAAAGGAAAGACAATACAAGATCCTTACTTGCTTTGAGGAGGAGGAGAGGTTCAAAAACTCATTGGAGGCTTGAGAAGATGAACACCCAAGAGGATGGAAGTGTAACGAGTAAAATATATAAACTATATTATACATAAAACATATATGTATATTAATGACACTTGGTGGAAACCTAAGGACCACTTGGTATATAAAACGATCGAGGATGAGTCTTTGTAGAAGATGAGGGCAAGGGAGGGACGCTGGTGTCTCGGGCGTGGAAGAAATGAAAAAGAAAAAGTGGAAGAAGCCACTGGTGTGGCGCATGCGGAAGAAGAATATGTCGTGGGATATGATTTAAGAACCTGGTTTTTCAATAAAAGACTTTGGAATATTCTTGATGTTATTCCAGAGCAGCGCCTATAGACGGCGTGCGATTCCGAGCCCCGGTGTGGCTGGAATTAAATTTTCAGTGCGTTCACACTGGGCACACCAAATAAATGGGATAACTCCTAAACGGTGATCTAGATAAGAAATATGAGTGTATAGATGGGTCCAAAATGGGTTTTTTACCCTAGGATCAACATAAAACATGTCAGCATGGGACTTTGGTACCCCTCGCCCATTGACGGAACATTAAACGGATAAATAAAATAATTAATTTATTTGTTTAATGGTTAAACTCAAGTATCTCTTAAACAGTATTTCAGACTAGAAAATCGAGGACACCCTTGAGTCTGGAATTTTCTGTTTACCCTATGAGGGGTGTAACTTTCGTGGGCGCATGCCTTCTATGAAAAATGCCGCCAGGGGCGTTTTCGTAATTTAGCAGCTTCGGACGTTAAATTTTATAACTTTCGAACAGAGGCTCGGATTAAAATTCTGAGACCTCTGTTGTGCTTGGTAGATGGTGTTTACCTTAGGGGAGTCTTGATCTTGACCATGTCGGAGGTTTCAGATGCGGGTCATTTTGGGGATTTAAATTAATTAAACGTTTTAATTAATTTTCTTATAACCCATCTCTCCCCCCTTCTCCTCCTCCCCTCCCTTTAGTACCTCCTGGCGAAAGAAGATCAATCAAGGAGAGCTCCTCCTCACACCCTCCTCCTCCCTCTCCAGTCAAGGAGATCTCAGCTACAGCGAAGGCAGAACGACGACAAAGCGTCGGGCAACGCCCAAAGAGGTAGGATCGTTGCGGATTCATTTTTTTTAATTTCCACATCTACTTTGAGCTCGAATTATTGCATCGAACCTCTATTTAATTATATAGAAAAACCAATTAATGTGAAGTATGTTTTCTGGTCTTTCTGAAGCACTTTTCGGAATTGAAATCCGAGTTCGAAGGCGATCGTTGTCGTCCATCGAAGATTGTGGGTTTTGGTGTTTTCTGGCGGTCCAGGGAGGTTGGCGGCAGCACGCGGTGGCCCCAGGCGGCGGCGTGCGGTGGCTCCAGGCGGTGGGGGTCCCTCGGCAGTGGAGGTCAGTGAGGGTGGCTTCAACGTCAGGCGGCAGGGGGCTCCTCCGGGCGAGCTGGGGGCGCGGAGCGGATGGGCCAGCCGGTTGCGCCGGCCGGTTGACGTGGAGGATCGGGGTCGCGGCGCGCGACCCCGCGGGGGAACAAGACCCGCCCCCAGAAGGTCTTCACGTGGAAAAATGACCGAACCCATGAGATCCGGTATACGGTGGACCGCGGGTCAGCGCTAGGCCGCGCGGCTGAGCCGTGGGCCGGCGCTGCGAGTCGGGTCGGGCGGACGGGCTGGCCCCGGCCGGTCCTGCCCAAGGGGATTCGTCCCCTCTTCGGATGCCCGTAATTTTCATTACGGGTGTCCATTTTGTATGTCGTCTGTGGAAGTGCCTTCCTGGCATCAAGACTAACCTTTAGAGATGGTCTCAGGAATTTTTAAATCCCGAGACGGGGGCTCAGAGGCATGACACGCCTTTAAGTGAATTGGCATTTTCCAGGGGTTATTGTTTTGGGTGGTGCGGACACATCCGATTTCCGTTTTGAGCCACGTCAGTGGTGTTGTGACCTATGAGTTGAGCCGGAGTTTTCCAGTGTGGTTTTGGGCGTTGAAACCAGAGTTGAGGCATGGGCCCCACGACCCGCCTTTCGAGCTGCGTGCAGCGCTTTACAACTTTTTCATCAGACTTCCATTCGGGGCGTGTGAGTAGTAGATCCTGGGTGTTTTTCTGAGGGCTTTGCAATGGTGAAATCTTCCCGTTTTAATTTAGCACACTGGCGCAGGCCCCGCGAGGGTTGTTTTGGGAGTTGGCGGTGATTTTCGGCTTTATCACCGGGTGTCCGTTTTGGACAAGTGAATAGTCTATCTTGTGTACTTTTTCAAGAGGATCACAACGGTGTGATTCGTTCATTGTGCTTCGGGACCAGGGTGTGGGTCCCATGTAGAACCGCTCGTGCACAGTTTGACGAAACGCATCTTTTTCTCCGGATATCCGTTCCACTCAAATGAGCAGTCCTTTTGACGTGTCTTTCCAAGGAGATCGCAATGGTGTGATGCGCCCGACTGTTTTCAAGGCCGAGGCTCAGGATTATGGGACGTCGTTCGGGCGTAAAGCGGTGTTAGACAACTTTTATCTCATATGTCCGTTGGAGGTGAGTAAGTAGTCTATCTCGCGTGTTTTTTCCGCAATGATTACAATGGGGTAATCAGTTCACGTGAGCAGAGCCTCTTATGTGATCTTATTAAATGTGGAAATATGAAGGGTGCTCCGGTGGCGGTTCTTCTTATTATGTTCGGAAGCGAACCCTTGGCGTGCGATCAGGTGCACTCTTATGTGAGTGAAGTAAATGTTTGAAGAGATGTAGTTGGTCGTACCTGGGCTGATGAGGTGGAAAGTCGGAGTTGTTACATTTACGATCTTCGCATTGATGTTGGGTGACATGTGCACGATAGCCTTTGGGCTGGAAACGTGGTATACTCTGGGAGTATACGGGAATGCTTGGGAGGTACATATAGTTGTTTGTACCCAAGAATGTTTGTGTGCTTGGTTGGAGTTGACTTGGGGCCACACATAGTGTGGGAGACATGTGCATGTCATGTTATACTTTGTGTACCCTTGACCTCTCACGATGTAGAGGGTCCCTCTGTTCTCGTTTGTTTGACCAGTTAGGTTGAGTGTTCCCCTGGTTCTGTTCTCATTTGTTTGACCAGCAGGGTTGAGTTTCCCCCTGGTTCTGTTTTCATTAGTTTGACTAGCTGGGTTGAGTTTCCCCCTGGTTCTGTTCTCATTTTTTTTTACCAGTAGGGTTGAGTGGTTTTCCCCCGGTTCTGTTCTCAATTGTTTAGCTGGAAAAGTTTCTTCGTGTTCCCTGGTAGAGTTCTTGTGGATTCGGTGTGACCAACACATTACGTGGGCACTGGTCCTCTACTCAGGAGGTTGTTTCCAACACGGCTGTCCAGAAGGTTGTTTCCAGCAGAGGTGACCGGTGAGGTACCATCTAGCAGGGATGGCCAGTGGGGTACCATCCAGCAGGGGTGGCCAGTTGTACCATCCAGCAGGGATGGCCAGAGCGGTACCATCCAGTAGGGATGGCCAGTGGATTACCATCCAGCAGGGATGGACATTACAGCAGTGTACACCGAGCAGTACCATCCAGCAGGGATGGCCAGAGCAGTTCTGGGTTTACCTCCAGCGGGGCTGGGAAGAGGTCCCCGATGTCGGGTTTACCTCCAGTTGGGCTGGGAAGTGGTCCCCGATGACGGTTCTAAGCCTCCCTCCAGTGGAGTACCCTTTTACAGGACTGGGCATTGGGAATCGTCCACGACTTTAGCCGGGTCTCCCACCAGTGGATTGCCCATTTACGGGACTGGGCAGTGTGGCACCCATCGACTTTTGTCGGGTCTCCCTCCAGTGGGAACCCGTCGACTTCCAGGGATTACCCTCCAGTGGGGCTGGGCAGGGGGTTGCCTGTCGACTTTGAGGAGACCTCTCGACTGCGGGGCAGTGACGAGGTGTGGTTTGACGTTCCCCTAGAAATCTCAAGTACGAGGGGCGCTTTCCCTACCGAGATGCCTCCTTGCGACGCGACCTAAAACCATGCAGGAGATTCAGTGCCGGGCAAAGCGGATAGTGTCAAGGTGCGATGATTAGAGCCCCTTGACTTGCAGTTCGGGGTAGACGTGCGGGATGCTGGGCATCAATGGTGTTTACTTCTAGGACTATTGGCTACTCACTTTCTCGGGCTGAGCTACGGGGCGGAGATCCCCTTACGATCTTGTTCAGGTTTCTTGACAGAGCATATATATATGTATATACCTTGTTCCAGTACCCACTTCTTGGTCTTGGTTACTCTCCCTCCATGAGAGGCGAAGACGCGCGGGGTATGCCATGTGCTTTCAATGCCTATCCTCTCATGGTTGGATGAGTCTACTCTCCCGCCATAGGTAGCGAAGACTCGAGGAGAAGTTCATCTTCTCACCGTTTCTAGCTCCTTGTGTCTGGATGAGTCTACCTCCTTTCTCTTGTTGGGTTGAACTGGACTCTCTACTGTTACTCTACAGCACTCCTTTTTGTACTCTCTAATGCACTCTCTGTTTTACTCCTTTACTATTCCTTGTTCGATATACTACTCACCCTTCAGTACCTCCTTTGTTGCTCCCTCGAGCCTTCGGGGCATCCTATTGAGTATTTTTATACACACCCCTGCTTTGGATTTTCCCGCACTTGGTGTGCCCTTGTAGACGACGAACAAGTTGGTCATGACTTCAGCAGATCTTAGGAGATTTGGAGCTTGGACCACGTATGGTGGTCAGAGTCGGGTTCCAGGTGGGGGACCCTTCCAGCTGTTTTTCTTTTTTTTACCTATTGCTGGGTTGTGGCACCTTTTTCTGGTTGGTCATGTGTTTTCCCCTTTTCTTTTTTTAGTTTACCTTCAGCACTTGCTTGTACTATTAGAGGTCGATTCACTTTTGTGGTTTATATATAGAAGTTGGTAGTTTTCTTTACTTTTATTTTATTTTTACTCTGCACTTATGCATTGAGTGGGATGTGTGTGTGTGTACAGGTACTTAGGAAAAGCCCCCCCCCCCCCGAGTTGTTTAGCCTTCGGCGGTGGTCGCCAGCCCCTGGCCTATGGAGGCGGTCTTGGGGTAGTTGCGGCTTGAGCTCGAGTAAGGTCAGGTCGTGACAAAGTGGTATCAGAGCTGGTTCGTTCATTGGGACATTGTTTGGACGTCCCTAAAAAGGAATTGGTTGGGATTTAGGGCAACAGTGTCAACGTGTCTCGAGAGTGGCTCTCAGGCCAGGGAGTCCAGTGATGGTGCAGCGGCTGACGTATCCATTCACCAGGACCCTAATAAACCACTTGTTGACTTGGCATGCTGAGACACTAGTTGTAGGGAAATTGGTTTGTGCATCACATAGGATTGAGTCTTTGATTGTCCTTCTTGAGTCGGATCCTCATTGTTGTTACTGTTATATACATATATGCTCATTTGATCACGACACTCCTTGATAATATTTAGGAAGTCTCCGCAAATATAGTTCGCCAGGATACCATCTTTGGTTCGTGATGATGACCCTATGAGCTACAAGGCCTCAGTCCAGGACCCATCATGCGAGTCCCTTTCTCTGGGTGGGCCGGTAGCAGCACCCCCACCTGTTGAGCAGCAGACAACTTCAACAGAGCAGACTGAGCTTGAGCACTGGATTAGCGCGCCCCGTGAGTTCCAGCGACAGATACCGCTGAGTTTCAGTGGTGAGCCAGACCCTCAAGCAGCAGAGGTTTGGCTTGGGACGTTGGTTCACCTTTTCAGGCTTGTGCAGACGCTGTCAGGTCTTATGGTGTCTTTGGCCGCAAACCTTTTTCGTGGAGCAGCTTGGCATTGGTGGAGTCTGGTGACTCAGTTTCTTGAAGAGTTTTCGCTTTCATGGGGTGACTTTCAGTTGTTGTTTCATGAGGATTTTTTCCCCTCCTTCTTACGCACCGTTCGAATTCAGTAGCTCTTGTAGTTTTAGCAAGGAGGGATGACGGTGGCCGAGTACGCGGCTAGTTTCGCAGACCGTGCATGCTTTTTCTCGGACTTGGTCCATGAAAAAAAAACTTCGAGCACAGAAGTTCGAGCAGGGTCTCTGCAGAGAGATTCGTGTTGTCATAGTACCCTTGGGTATTCCCACTTATGTCGGGGTGCTAGAGCAGGCGCTGGTGACAGAGAGCTTTCTGTCACATTCTACGGGTGGTGGTGGCAGTAGGCGTGATGGGGCCGAGACGTCTGCCGCAGCTAGAGGGCGTCGACTGACAGAACCTTGACGTAGGTGGTTTTCCGATAATCGAACTCAGGGGCGTGGTCATACACCACAGTGGCGCCGGAGGGAACCAGTACAGCCCAGAGAGCATCGGTGTTGTGCTTGTAATGGGAAAGGTCACTTGGCACGGGACTGCCTGACCAGGATTATGAAGAATATCGGGAAGGCAGCAGGTGCACCACCACGGAAGAGGCAACGCCATGATCAGATTACCTCCCAGAGAGGTGGTGCTAGCAGAGGAGCAGGAGGAGCTAGTAGTGGGGGACGGCTTTACGAGGTCTTCCCATCACCACTATGTAGTCCATGTCAGGCTCTAGGAGCTGACAGTTGGGACCATGGACAGCCACGAGCTTTGGATGTCTACGAACCTGCAGAGCATGAGGTGGTAAGAGGTACGCTCTACAGCTCTTCTACTTTTTGCAGTAGAATTTTTAGACTCTGTCTGGGAAATGCTTTTCTCCCTACTCCATTCTTGAGTTGTTACCAGGGTGACACGGGGCATCGGTGTAACCTTGTGTCAGTAGAGTAGAAGACGTGGAATCTTTTCTTTAGTCGATGGTGTCGACTCCTTTGCTCTCCGAGCATGTAAGAGAGTCTTGGTCGTGGGACATCGACTGTGAAACCTTGCGCGACCAGATATCTTTGGGTGTTTCACCATTTGGATATTCTGAAGGAGGAAATCATCGGGCCTTATCCCAAGTCTAAACAGTGATTCTAGTCACGGCGTGCGATGTAGGGGTTTGGTTGGGGAGGTGAGCTACCCCTGAGGGCCTTCGGGCCGTTTGAGACCATGCAAAGGGATGACAAGGTTCCCTACCGCCTTGCCCAAACCCCAAAGTCTGGAGTGGGTGCACGATGTCTCTCACGTGGCTTACCTGAGGAGATGTGTGCGTACTCCTATGCACGTAATCGGAAAGGGTAGACCTTGTGTTAGAAGATCAAATCCTTTGGTCTATGTGCGGTGACGTGGGACTGTGCAAGAGTTCTTCTAGGTACGGGAGAGCCAGGTGTGGGCTTAATACCCTAAGTTGTTCCATTTTTTTGCTTTTCATGGACAAAAATCTTGAATTAGGGAATGATGTAAGAACCTGGTTTTATATATAAAAGACTTTGGAATATTCTTGATGTTATTCCAGAGCGGCGCCTTCAGACGGCGTGCGATTCCGAGCCCCGGTGTGGCCGGAATTAAATTTTTAGTGTGTTCACACTAGGCACACCAAATAAATGAGATAACTCCTGAACGGTGATCTGGATCAGAAATATGAGTGTACGGATGGGTCTGAAATGGATTTTTTACCCTGGGAGCGACATAAAACATGTCGGCGTGGGACTTTGGGACCCCTCGCCCGTTGACGGAACATTAAACGGATAAATAAAATAATTTATTTATTTTTTTAATGGTTAAACTCAAGTATCTCTTAAAAGGTAGGTCGGATTAGAAAATATAGGGCACCGTTGAGTCCGGAACATGTCATTTACCCTAGGAGGGGTGTAACCTTCATGGGTGCGGGCCTTCTGTGAAAAATGCCGCCAGGGGTGTTTTCGTAATTTAGCAGCTTCGGACGTTAAATTTTATAACTTTCGAACAGAGGCTCGGATTAAAATTCTGAGACCGTCTTTGTTCTCGGGAGGTGGTGTTTACCTTAGGGAAGGCTTGATCTTGACCGCGCTGGAGGTTTCAGATGCGGGTCATTTTGGGGATTTAAATTAATTAAACGTTTTAATTAATTTTCTTTCTAACCCATCTCTCCCCCCCCCTTCTCCTCCTCCCATCACTTTGGCACATCCTGGAGGAAGAAGATCAATCAAGGAGATCTCCTTCTCACGCCCTCCTCATCCCTCTCCAATCAAGGAGATCTCGGCTACGGCGAAGGCGGATCGACGACAAAGCGTCGGGCAACGCCCAAAGAGGTAGGATCGTTGCGGTTTCATTTTTTTTAATTTCTGCATCTACTTTGAGCTCGAATTATTGCATCGAACCTCTGTTGAATTATTAAGAAAATCCCATGAATGTGTATTATGTTTTCTGATCTTTCTGACGCACTTTTCGGAATTGAAATCCGAGTTCAGAGGCGATCGCAGTCGTCCATCAAAGATTGCGGGTTTTGGTGTTTTCTGGCGGTCCATGGAGGTTGGTGGCGGCGCGCGGTGGCCCCAGGCGGCAGCGTGCGATG
The DNA here is from genome assembly GCA_963277665.1 of Viscum album. Classification (NCBI taxonomy): domain Eukaryota; kingdom Viridiplantae; phylum Streptophyta; class Magnoliopsida; order Santalales; family Viscaceae; genus Viscum; species Viscum album. The sequence goes on along the minus strand of OY728134.1, from coordinate 1,020,161,991 downwards.
GCTCCAGGCGGCGGGGGTCCCTTGAAAGCTGAGGTCGGTGTGGGTGGCTTCAGCGGCAGGCGGCAGGGGGCTCCTCCGGGTGTGCTGGGGGCGCGGAGCGGAAGGGACGGCCGGCTGCGCCGGCCGGTTGACGTGGAGGATCGGGGTCGCATCGCGCGACCCTGTGGGGGAACAAGACTCTCCCTTGGCGGGTCTTCATGCGGAAAAATGACCGTCCCCACAAGGGCCGGTCTGCGGTGGACCGCGGGTCAGCGCCGAGTCGCGTGGCTGAGCCGTGGGCCGGTGCTGCGAGTCAGGCCAGCCGGCCGAGGCCTGTCCAGCCCAAGTGGATTCATCCCCTCTTCGGACGCCCGTAATTTTCATTATGGGTGTCCATTTTGTGTGTCGTCTGCGGAAGTGCCTTCCTGGCGTCAAGATGAACATTTTGAGATGGTCTTGGGAATTTTTAAATCTTGATACGGGGGCTCGGAGGCGCGACACGCCTTTAAGTGAATTGGCGTTTTTCTGGGGGTTCTTGTTTTGGGTAGCGCAGACACATCCGATGTCCGTTTTGAGCGCCATCAGTGGTGTTGCAACCCTGGCGTTGAGCCGGAGTTTTCCAGTGTGGTTTTAGGCATTGAAACCAGAGTTGAGGCATGGGCCCCATGGCCCACCTTTCGAGCTGCGTGCAGCGCTTTACAACTTTTTCATCGGACATCCATTTGGGGCATGCGAGTAGTCAATCCTGGGTTTTTTTTTCTGAGGGCATTGCAATGGTTTAATCTGCCCGCTTTAGTTCAGCACACTGGTGCAGGGCCCGCGAGGGCTGTTTTGGGAGTTGGCGGTGATTTCCAGCTTTATCACTGGGTGTCCATTTTGGACAACTGAATAGTCCATCTTGTGTACCTTTTCGAGAGGATTGCAACGGTGTGATCCATTCATTGTGATTTGGGACCGAGGTGCAGGTCCCACGTAGAACCGCTCGTGTACGGTTTGACGAAATGCATCTTTTTCTCCAGATATCTGTTCCACTCAAGTGATCAGTCCTTTTGACGTGTCTTTCCGAGGAGATCGCAATGGTGCGATGCACCTGACTATTTTCAGGGCCAAGGTTCTGGATCACGGGACGTCGTTCAGGCGTAAAGTGGTGTTGGATTACTTTTATGTCAGATGTCCGTTGGAGGCGAGTAAGTAGTATATCTTGCATGTTTTTCGCAAGGATTACAATGGGGTAATCAGTTTGCCTAAGGGGATCCTCTTACGTGATCTTATTAAATGTGGAAATATGAAGGGTGCTCCAGTGGCGGTTCTTCTTGCTGTGTTCAGAAGTGAACCCTTGTCGTGCAATCGCGTGCACTCATGTGTGAGTGAAGTAAATTTTTGAAGAGATGTAGTTGGTCGTGCTTGTGCCGATGAGGTGTCAAGTAGGAGTTGTTACGTTTACGCTCTTCGCATTGACGTTGGGTGTCGTGTGCATGATAGCCTTTGGGTTGGAAATGTGGTATACTCTGGGAGTATATGGTAATGCTTGAGAGGTACATGTAGTTTTTTTTACATGAGAACATTTGTGAACTTGGTTGGAGTTGACTTGGGGCCACATGTTGTGTGGGCCCCATGTGCATGTCGTGTTCTGTTTGGCGTACCCTTGACCTACCGTGACGTAGAGGGCCCCTCTATTATTGTTTGTTTGACCATCTGGGTTGAGTGCCCCCTGGTTCTGTTCTCATTTGTTTGACCAGCCGGGTTGAGTTTCCCCTGGTTCTGTTCTCATTTATTTGACCAGTCGGGTTGAGTTTCCACATGGTTCTGTTCTCATTTGTTTGACCAGCAGGGTTGAGTGGTTTTCCCCTGGTTCTGTTTTTTATGGTTTGGTCGGCAGAGTTGCTTCGTGTTCCCTAGTAGAGTTTTTGTGGATTCAGTGTGACCAACACATTACGCGGGCACCGATCCTCTACCTAGGAGGTTGTTTCCAGTAGGGATGGCCAGGAGGTTGTTTCCAGCAGAGCTGGCCAGTGAGGTACCATCCAGCAGGGATGGCCAGTGGGGTACCATCCAGCAGGGGTGGTCAGTTCTACCATCCAGTAGGGATGGCCAGAGCGGTACCATCCAGCAGGGATAGCCAGTGGGTTACCATCCAGGATAAATGGCTAGTACAATGGTGTTCACCGAGTAGTACCATCCAACAGGGATGGCCAGAGCGGTTCTGGGTTTACCTCCAGTGGGGCTGGGAAGTATTCCCCGATGCCGGGTTTACCTTCAGATGGGCTAGGAAGTGGTCCCCGATGACGGTTCCGAGCCTCCCTCCAGTGGAGTACCCTTTTACGGGACTGGGCATTGGGACTCATCGACAACTTTATCCGGGTCTCCCTCCAGTGGATTACCCTTTTACAGAACTGGGCATTGTGGCACCCGTCGACTTTTTCTGGGTCTCCCTCCAGTGGGAACCCATCGACTTCCAGGGATTACCCTCCAGCGAGGCTAAGCAGGGGTCTCCTGTCGACTTTGAGGAGACCTCTCGACTGCAGGGTAGTGACGACGTGTGGTTTGACGTTCCCCCAGAACTCTCAAGTACGAGGGGTGCTTTCCCCACCGAGACACGTCCTTATAAGGTGGCCTAAAATCGTGCGAGTGAGTCGGTGCCTCCCAAAGCGGATAGTGTCAAGGTTTGGTGATTTGATCCCCTTGACTTGCAGTTTGGGGAAAACGTGCGGGATACTAGGCATCGATGGTGTTTACTTCTAGGACTGTTGGATAATCACTTTCTTGGGCTGAGCTACGGTATAGAGATCCCCTTACAATCTTGTTCGGGTTTCTTGAAAGAGCATATATATATGTATATACCTTATTACAGTAAACACTTCTTGGGCTTGGTTACTCTCCCTACAGGAGAGGCGAAGATGCACGGGGTATGACACGTGCTTTCAGTGTCTAGCCTCTTGTGGTTAGATGAGTCTACTCTCCTGCTATAGGTAGCGAAGACTCAACGAGAAGTTCATATTCCCACTATTTCCAGCTCCTTGTGTCTGGATGAGTCTACCTCCTTTCTCTTGTTGGGTTGAGCTGGACTCTCTACTGTTACACTACTGCACTCCTTATTGTACTCTCTACTGCACTCTCTGTTGTACTCCTTTACTATTCCCCATTCGATCTACTGCCCACCCTTGGGTACCTCCTTTGTTGCTCCCTCAAGCCTTCGGGGCATCCTACTGAGTATTTTTATACTCACCTATGTTTGGTCTTTACCCGCACTTGGTGTGCCCTTGCAGACGACAGACAGGTTGGTTGTGACTTCAGCAGAGCTTAGAAGATCGGGAGTTTGGACAGCGTACGGTGGTCGGAGTTGGGTTCCAGGTGGGGGACCCTTCCAGCACTTCTGCATTGAGTGGGATGTGTGTGTTTGTACAGGTACTTAGGCAAAGGACTCCCTGAGTTGTTTAGCCTTCAGCACTGCTTTCCATCCCCTGGCCAATGGAGGCGGGCTTGGGGTAGTTGCGGATCGAGCCTGGGTAGGGTCGGGTCGTGACAGATGAAAACTGGAAAATGGAAGAACGACTGGGATCTTATGGAGATAGATCCAATGGTGGGAGCGAGTCTGCGAATTTAAAAAGGAATGGACGGATGAGATCCGCTGAGGAGAAGATCGGATGACTGCGGGAGACGCGGTGTTTTTAAAAACAGACGAATGGTCCAGATTATATCATGTTGGATCAGATGGATCAAAGCAACGTGGAGATTTTAAAAGACTCGAGCAGCTACGATTAGATCATGCTCATATCTGACGGCTAACAAAAGCGCAGAAGATAAGTGCGGCCACTGGGGTTCGATAGCCGGACGGATCGGACGGATCAGATCGCATGCAGTGAGATATGATGGTCCAGATCTCGGTTTTCCTTAAAAACCTTGTCCCACATTGAAATAGAGGTGCTTCTGCAGCTTCTTTATAATACTAGAGCTCTGAGCACGTGCTTAGATTACTTTTTCCCCCCTCTTGGTACCGCCCCGTACTAGTTTCTTTTGCAAGCGCGCTCCTGCACCCACCCATGCCGTCATGCCACCCCGCACGGTGGCACACTCTAGATCCTTACACATGCACCTGTGTGAAACCTTAGGGGTACCTATGCCCCCTGTGCATGCTAGACCTAGCACGCACCATGCGTGTGCACTGCCCTTGGGCCATTGCCAGGGGTTGTGGGTGAGATGCCCATCAAGGCCAAGAGGGCTGCCACATGGTGGCCCTCGGCTAGGTGGGGTACTCACTTAAAATTTTAACAAAGGGTTAAATTTTATTTTATATAAGATTATAAATTCATTATGTTTATAAACAGGGAATATAATTTCCTTTTCATAGTTAACAAAGAACCTTAAACCAATATTTTTTTAGTTTTATAAAACACAAAGTTATAAATCATGGTTTATTATTTCATAAAGAAATCCTTATACTAGTTTTACAAAAATCAAAAACATATTTTAGTTAAGACCTTGGTTTAAACATCATGAATGAAAATATTTATAAAATTTTTCAACACATTTGAAATATTTGAAAGGGATTTGAAATACATACCTAATTTTGAAATCATTGTAAGTGTAGATAAAATATTAAATCATTATCCTTTTTAAATTTTAAAAAGAGTTTATATGTTTAATGTTATAATTTCAATAAATACTTTATTTATTTTGAAAAACTTTTTACACCTAGGTATTTTAATTTAAACCACCAGAATGACCAACGGCTATAAATATAGTCGTTAGAAATACAATGGTCACCCGAAGGGCAATGGTCGAATTGAGGCCTTATAAAACCATGCATTAGGGGGTTCCAAACTTAAGACAATTTTACGAAGATAGTGATTATCATCCCACTGATTCTCAGTAAAACTTTCATCACTCTGTCCATATTGATGTTTATTTTGACGGATCCAAAAGATCCTTACTATATACTTGGGGTTTTTTTTGTATTTGGTAGTCTCCCTGTAATCTTAATAGGTCTTTTAGTAGGTATTTTTGGTTAGTATGGTATCATTTGATCTTAGTATAATGTAAACACTTCGATGTTTAATTAAATAGAATTCCTTGTGTTTAGTTTGCATGTTTTGTTTGGATAGCATTAAACAAAATAAAACCATAATATTATTATTACATGAGAAAAAAGTTTGGGGCATCACATATGGGATATCTATGGACTTCATAACGGGATTACCACGTATGTTCAGGGGACACGATTTCATCTGGGTGATCATAGACCGAATCACTAAGTCAGCCCACTTCTTAGCTATTTGGGAGTAGAGTTCAATAGAGAGCTTGGGATATCTCTATGTGCAGGAAATAGTCTGACTCCATGGAGTTCCATCGACAATAATTTTTGATTGTGATGCTTGCTTCAAATATTGGTTGTGGAAGGGGTTACAGGAGGTGTTTGGGACTCAATTACGCTTGAGCACAGCGTTTCACCCCCAAACTAACGATTAGAAAGAGTGGACCATTCAGGTTTTGCAGGACATGTTGTGAGCTTTCATGTTAAACTTTGTTCATGGTTGGGAGGATCACTTACCACTAGTGGAGTTTGTGTACAACAATAGCTATCGTTTGACCATCAGTATGACACCATCTGAGGCTTTGTACGGGCGACCCTGCAGGTCACCACTTTGCTGGATCGACCCAGGAGAGTCAGCACTTATGGGACCAGAGCTAGTGTGAGCTACTACCGAGAAGGTGAAGATTATCCAGGAGTAGATAAAGACTACACAAAACCATTATAATTCTTATGCTGACAGACGATAGGGGCCTTTGGAGTTCGTGGAAGGAGACCATTTATTTCTATGAGTTTCACCTTGATGTGGCTTATGGAGGTTTGGTTGAGGTGATAAGTTATATCTGGTATTCATTATCCCTTTTTATATATCACGTAGAGTTAGCTAGGTGGTATACCTCTTAGCTTTACCTTCATAGTTAGACTAGGTACATGGTGTTTTCCACGTGTCGTAGCTGAGGCGATACGTGCATGACCCATCACACATTACTGATTGGGGAAAGCTAGACATTGAGGATGGAGCTACCTTTGCTGAGTACCTGATTAGACAATAAAAACACATATTTTGATTACATTTTAAGGGTATTAAATGTTCATTTTTTATCTTATGGGCCTGAGTTAGTGGATTTTAATTTTGAACATCCATTCTCATCATTTGTGCACTTCATGCCTAATATGCACCAATTTAGGCCCAATGTTTCATCTTATTTTAAGGAATGTAATTATATATATTTTAATTTGATATTTTGTGAAATTTATCTTCACTTAAATTTAAACATTTTTCATTCAGGGTTCAATGGATGATTCAAAAATTATGATGGAGATATTTGGCGATGAAAGGAAACAATTCTGGAGAAGGCAGATTGGATATCATCCCACTGATGGGAATGTGGGTCCCACAATACAAGCCCAATGAAGCCCAAAATTCATGAGAGGCTAGAATACATATATAGAAACAAATATATATTCTGTATCTGGTGCTAATTCGTCCTCAATGGTGGTTATTAAGGTGGCCCAATTTGAAGATTCAATTCTGGGCCAGATTCTGCGGCCCATAAAAACATCCCACTATTTAAATCATATCTCCCGAACCACAAATTATTTTTGTCTGATATTTTACAGGATATTATGGGACAACCGGTGGATCATTTAAGTCTTCTATGGACCACTCCAATTCGGATTTCTATATGGTGTTTTCGGTGATTCTGTTCAGTGAAGAAAGCTGGATCCCACTTCGAGGCAAGAGTTGAAAAGTCTCTTATGCATTAAATGTCCACCCATCTTTCTCCAACAAAATTGATTAAAGGAACATGGTATGATGGGATCTCGGCCAAAGGATTTCAAAATTCCTATTTAAGGCAGTAAGGATGGAGTTTTTGAGGATCATGGTGCTTTCTTTTCATTGTAATGTTATTATGCCAATTTGCCTTTGTAATATTCTTCCTTCTCGTGTAAGTTGTTCGAATAACCTTAGTCTTCAATAAAAGTTCTTCTTCTTCTATTGTTCTATTCTTCTCCTTATCACTTTGATACCGTTGCCTCAAGGTGTTAATTTATTCACACCAAACCTTGTGATTTTGTTCACACAACGGTGGAGTGATCGTTATTCTTGTTGTTTTTACTTCTTCAATTCCACCCTCGTAAGTCTACTTTCCACTTCCGTTGAGAACTTGTCATCAATGGAGGGGTAGCTCTTTTATGGGTTTATCCAAGGGAGTAGAAAGGGGATGTATTGATTGTTATTTCTCACTCCCTAAATGTTATTAATTTCTTTTAATTGAGTTTCTTTCATTCAATGATTTTTAATCTTCCTCTTCCTTATTGAATTTATTCTCCCCACTTTCATGTGCAAATTACATCCTTTACCTTGGAGTGCTCATGAAAATGATACTACAAGTGTATAGGTGATTATAATGTGTTTTGAAGGTGTTTAATCAGTAAGTTATGAGGTTAGTTTGAATTCATTGCATGAATCTTTCTCGAGTTAATGAAACTAAAATCGTAAAAAAAAATTCATTCAATCCACCCCGAGCAATAACCTAGGTTCAACTCATTTTCTCATAATTTGAATTCACATAGATCTTTTAGTGCTATTTCAAAAGCATCTAAAATCAACCCAAGTTGGACACTTCATATCCAAAAATCCATCTCTTTTTATTGAGTGTCTAAAGGTTCTTCTTAGGTCTCTGAGGATTCGACAACCCAAGCTACACTACAAGCGACCGTTTGACCCTTAAAACATGGGTAAATTTGGGTGAAACCAAATTTTGGCACCGCTTCCGGGGAACAAGTAAGTTCCTTAGACAAAAACCTTCTTTCCTCACCTCCATTCTTCTATTCTCACCCAAGATCTCTTATCTTTTCCCTTTCTCCCTTTTTTTCTTTTGGCGCATGTCCGCCTTCACCCACGATAACTCAAACAGACTAGTTAGGGTGGAAAGTCATAGGATAGGGGAGTCAAGTACACCATTGGATCATAATCTTCCTAATACCCCAGAGTTAAATATTGAGTCAATTTTAATGTAAGGTCTTCAAAGAAACCAACTCATAAACCCGGGTGGGAACCAAAATGGAAATCCAAATGAGGCAGCCCCAAATTTGGGGAATGCAGTCGATCAAACCATGAATGACTACCTTACACCTACCTGGACCAATGCACCATCTTTCATTAGGAATGCTTCCCTAGGAGATGCCCACTATGTCTTTAAACCTCATTTCCTAAACCACCTTCCAACTTTCCATGGGATGGAGTCAGAAATGCCTTACCTTCATTTCAAGGAGTTCAATGACATTGTTGAAACCATGTGCTCACCACATCAACTTGAGTCAGCTAAGATGTGGCTCTTTCCTTTCTCACTTAAGGATAGAGAAAAGAACTGGTTAAATAATCTGATACCTTCATCAATCTACACATTTAACCAACAACAAAGATAATTATTCAAGAAATACTTTCCCCACCACAAAACAATTGCACTTAAAAAGAGTATCCAAAACTTTTTTGAAAAAGAGGGAGAGTCATTATATGAAACATGGGAGAGGTTCAAAGACACCATAAACATGGTTCCACACCATGGTTTTTCTATTCCTAAACAAGTAAGAATTTTCTATGAAGGTTTGGGCCCAGGGAACAGACAATTCATTGACATGATGTGTAATGGGACCTTTAAAAACAAATCCATAAATGATGCTTACGAGTACCTAGAAATCCTTGCTGAACAAAACCAAAAATGGGGAACATCACCTTATTCTGAAAAGCCTCAAAGAACTGCTGGAATGCATACACTTAGAGAAGAGGAAAGCCTTAGGATGAAACTTTCAGCACTCTCTAGGAAGGTTGAAGAGATATACCATAGGAAAATCCATGAAATCCAAACTGTAGACCCTGTTTGCACAATCTGTGAAAAACATGACCACAAAACAGACAACTGCCCAACCATTCCATCCATCAAGGATGTTCTTTTAGGAGGACCACCTACTGAAGTCAATTCACTAAACTTTCAAAAGCCCCAACACCCAAACACATTCAACCCAAGGTATAATGACCACCCAGGCTTCCGATGGAAATATAACTAACAACCTATCCAACCACAAAGACCAAACCCCTACCCTACACAAAATTTTCAAAACCATAACCAATTCAAACCACAACCAATCCAATACCAACATCCTCTAGTCCAATACCAACAACACATCCAACAACCAAAGTATCCCCCTGGGATTACCCAACCAACACAAGCCCCTTCCCAATCTGTCCCTCTCCCAATCCTTGAACAACTGTGCAAACAAATGGAAAGGATGAACTCAGGAGTCTCTTCCCTTAAACAATAACTTAAAACCATCAAAACTGGAAAGGCACCCATGCCCACACAGTCCATTCCACAAAAATCATCAAGGGGAGAGACAAGTTTCACTCAAACTACTCATGAACAACTAAAGGCTGTGAGAATTTTGAGAAGTGGGAAATCAATTGAGAAACCTGGACCAATAGTTCAAAAACCATCTGAAGCTTCAAACACTAATGAAGATTCAAATGAACCAAATGATCAAACTGAAAAACATGATAACATTTTCAAAGAAAAAACCTTTCAAAAAACAACCCCACAACCTGCACCATTTTCTCAACGCATAAGGGGGAAAACCAAGCCTGAATTGAGTGAAACATTGAGGGAAATATTCTCAAAAGTCAAGTTGATCATTCCACTCCTCGATGCAATTCAAACCATTCCTACATACTCAAAGTACCTTAAGAACTTTTTCACTTTTAAAAGAAAATTTTCACATAAAAACCAAGTCCTTTTGGCTGCTAATGTGAGTGCCACCATTCAAGGGACCATTCCTCCTAAGTTGAAAGACCCGGGTTTCCCTTACATCAATGTTGAACTAGGAGAGAGAAAAGTTGTCAAGGCCTTATGTGACATAGGTGCTAGTGTCAATCTCATCCCCTGTGTTGTGTACTGCCAATTAGTCCTAGAAGAGCTCCAACCCACATCTGTCACAATTCAACTTGTTGATCGTAGTATTAGGGTTCCAAAGGGGATCTTAAAGGATGTTTTGGTGAAAGTTGAAAATTTCATTTACCCAGCTGACTTTATTGTTCTTGACAATCACCCAAGCTTAGGTCCTAGGTAGTAAATCCCAATTATCCTTGGTTGTCCCTTCCTTGCAACAATCAACTCTGTTATCCGAGTTTGAAATGGGAACATGACCATCACCTTTGGAAACATGAGTCTAGACTTGAACATATACAATGAAAACTCTCAAATTGGGGATGATGAAGAGATCCATGAGGTTAATTGGATAGGTAGTGTTGATAGTGAACTCAAGGAACATCAAGGAATTACTAAAGGATGTTTAAGTCAAGAAGAGATTGATTTTCTTTGTTCACATGAGGGAAATTTGTCTCCTTGGCTTGAATCTCTTTCAGATTGCTCTATTGATGATTTTCTAGAATCACCAATCAATGATACCATGGGTGAAATCAATAACATCGAGTCCATACCCATTCATGAAACTACTCTAGCTAATTTAGTGGATGAAAATTCTTTTCACAAGGAACCAATTTTGTCAAGAAATATGAACAAAGAAACTGAGTTCAATACAAAGTCTCATCCTTTCTTGGAAATTGATAACCACTAGGATCTTGAATTTAAGGTTTTAACTTCATCACTCAAGTATGCATTCTTAGGGGACAATCAATCCTTTCCTGTTGTCATTTCTTCCTTTCTTGAAGCCAATAATCAGAGGATGATTCTAGATGTCCTTAGGAGACACAAGAAATCCATTGGATGGACCCTATATGATATTACTAGGATTATCCCACTTATCGGGAGTCATAGAATTGTTCTAGAATCTGATTAAAATCCATGTCGTCAACCTCAGTGACAACACAATCCTAATCTCATGGAAGTAGTGAGAAAATAACTTTTGAAATTGTTAAAAGCTGGTATCATCTATCCTATAACTGAGAGTGAGTGGGTTAGCCCAATCCATGTGGTTCCAAAGAAGGCTAGAATCACAGTAATAACCAATAATGATGGAGAGATACTTCCAACAAGGGTTAGTAGTGGATGGAGAGTCTGTATTGACTATTGGAAGCTCAACTCTTGTACCAGGAAAGACCATTTCCCCTTTCCCTTTATTGATCAAGTCCTCGAGCGAGTGGCGGGTCATCAATTCTACTGCTTCCTAGATGGATTCTCAGGGTATAATCAAATCGAAGTCTCCTTAGAGGATCAAGGAAAAACAACCTTCACCTGTCCATTCGGCACTTTTTCCTTTAAGCGCATGCCCTTTGGGTTATGTAATGCCCCTGGTACCTTCCAGCGGTGCATGATGGGAATCTTCTCGGACATGGTGGGGTATTGTTTAGAGGTATTCATGTATTATTTATCCATCTTTGGGGATACTTTTTAGGGATGCATTCTAAATGTTGAAAAGGTTTTTTCAAGGTGTGAGGATAAGAATCTAATACTAAATTGGGGAAAATGCCATTTCATGGTAAGGTAAGGACATGTTCTAGGTCATCTGGTATCTGGTAGAGTTATTGAAGTTGATAAAGCTAAGGTTGACATCATTCTTCACCTTCCCTCTCCTAAAACTATTAAGGAAGTTAGGTCCTTCTTAGGACATGCTGGTTTTTATAGAAGGTTCATTAGGAATTTCAGCTCTATTTCTCGACCACTTTGTGCTCTATTGGTAAAATATGCTCTATTTTTATGGACAGAAAGCTGTGAGGAATCATTCTATACACTCAAGTCAACTATTATATCTCCACCTATCATGCAATCTCTAAATTGGAAACTTCCTTTTGAGCTCATGTGTGATGAAAGTGACTTCACTGTAGGAGCAGTCTTAGGACAATGGTGTGAGAAAACTCCATGTGTCATTGCTTATGCAAGAAAATATTTAAATGATGCACAAATAAACTACACCACCACTGAGAAAGATTTGCTTGTTGTTGTCTTTTCCTTAGAGAAATTCAGGTCTTATCTCTTAGGATCACCCATCATTGTCTTCACTGACCATTCAGCTCTAAAATACCTTTTCCAAAAACAAGATGCCAAGGTTAGATTGATTAGGTGGGTCATTATTCTTCAAGAGTTCGATTTAACCATTAAGGATAAAAAGGGTGTTTAAAATGTTGTATTTGATCACCTCTCTAGGATGGAATTAAAAGACAACTCACACCACCTCTTTGTGTCTGATTCATTTCTCGATGACAACCTCTATTCAATGAGTGATTGCCCTTGGTATGCTAACATAGCAAACCATTTGGTGACTGGTGACATTCCAAAATTCCTGGGGACCCAAGCTAAGAGGAAATTCCTTTACGATGTCAAACACTACGTGTTTGATGATCCTTACCTCTTCAAGTTCTGTCCTGATCAAATCATCAGGAGATGTGTTTCTGAGTCTGAACAAGAGTCCATTCTAAAATTTTGTCATGGAGAGGCATGTGGAGGCCACTTTTCTACAAAGAAAACCACTGCAAAGGTCCTCCAAAGTGGTTTCTACTGGCCGAACCTCACTAAGTATTCCTTCGAATTCTATAAAAGTTTTCCTCAGTGTCAGCAATTAGGATCCATTTCCAAAAGGAATCAAATGCCCCTCACTCCCATCCTGGTCGTTGAAATCTTTGATTGTTGGGGAATTGATTTAATGGGACCCTTTACAAACTCTAAGGGATACCTCTACATCCTCTTAGTTGTTGATTATGTCTAAAAATGGGTTGAAGCCATTCCCACCAAGACTAATGATCATCAAGTTGTGATCTGATTCCTAAAAGAGAATATCTTTTCTAGATTTGGAGTTCCGAGGGCTATAATCAGTGATCGTGGAACCCATTTCTGTAATCGCCCATTCTCTTCACTCATGTCTAAGTATGGAATTTCTCATAAAGTTTCCACTGCGTACCATCCTCAAACCAATGGTCAAGCTGAGTTAGCAAATAGGGAGATTAAGCAAATTCTTGAGAAAACTGTCAATCCCTCTAGGAATGATTGGTCTGAGAAACTCTTGGATGCTCTTTGGGCATATCGTACAGCATTCAAAACCATCCTAGGAATGTCACCATATAGGTTGGTTTATGGAAAATCATGCCATTTACCAGTTGAAATTGAGCATAAGGCATTTTGGGAAACCAAAAAAATGAATTTTGACATTTCTTTAGCCGAAGAAAAGAGGAAATTATATCTTAATGAACTTGAGGAACTTAGGATGGAGGCTAATGAAAATTCAAGGATAAATAAAGCTAGAGTTCAAGCCTACCAATCTAGGAATATCAAAGTCAAACAATTTGAATTGGGAAAACTTATGCTCTTGTATAGTTTAAAACTTCATTTACACCTGGGAAAGTTAAGGTCTAGATGGTTAGGTACTTTCATAGTGCATCAAGTGTACCCCCATGGGGTAGTAGAGATTCAGGATCCCACAAGTGGTAACATTTTTAAGGTCAATGGTCATAGGTTAAAATCATTCATTGAATCATTCAAAAAACAGGAAATAGAGGTAGAGTTAATAGAGCCAACCTATGAACCAGGAAAAAATTAATAGATTTAGGATCTATGTCAGGCTAACGACGTTAAACAAAAGTGCTGCATGGGAGGCAACCCATGGTTTTCATGTTTCTAATCATTGTGAATCATATTTTGTTTCCTTCTTCTACATTTTGTTATTTTTAAAAAAAAATATAGACTATTGATTTGTTCTTCTTTTATGAGTAAGGATGGGTATGAAAGGGGAGAACCATATTCATCTGTGTCACGCAGTGTGATCCCTAAGTAATACCTTACCCATAAAATATAAAGAAGAAAATGTATCATCAGTTTAATTTATTTTATTTTATGTTTTTGTAGGTATTTAAAAAAAATAGATTGTTGACCTGTTCTTCTTTTATGAGTAAAGATGGGTATGAAAGGGGAGCACTGTATTCATCCGTGTCACGTGGTGTGATCCCTGAGTAATACCTTACCTAGAAAATATAGAGAAGACAATGTATCATCAGTTTATGTTATTTTTCTGTTTTTTTTGTTAAAAAAATACAAAAAAAATATTTATATTAAAAAAAATTAAAGGCATGTCATAGGTCATTGGGAAAAGCTGGGCACAATCGTCCAAGCCATTGGGAGACAAACCAGAACTGAAGGGAGATATGGGAATTCATTTTGAACATCAACCACCAGGTGACTTCATTCCATAATTTTCATTTTCAATGTATTCATTAAACTTCTATCCTACCCCTTCTATGTTTCAATTCTTTAAACACTGGGGACAGTGTTATTCTAAGTTGGGGGGGGAGATGAAAATCTGTGGAAGGAAAAATGTCATTAACCTTGAACATGATAACACACATTCCAAACTCTGAAATTGGATATCAAATAATTTTGCATGCCTTGATTCTAATTTTAATGCAAGTTTATGTTCATGTGCATAGATATTGGAAAGTGCAGTTGTCCGATGTGATTTTTCACCATTTATATTTTCATCCAATTATTTAAAAAAACACAATGCATGTCCTCTAGATTGTGGGGTTTTATTTTGAGTTCTTGGGGACCCATAATAAATAACATAGAATTGGTGATCATTTTAATTTTAACATGAGTATTCAAAAAAAAAATTGCGTGTAGAGCAATGAATTGACCTAATGTGTGGCTTTTGGCACTTGGGGATCGCGACTCCATAGTTTTCTAGACCATAGTTGGTCATTTAATCTCTATTTGTGGTAATTTGAATTTGTTTTTGATTGAGTTAACTCGAGATGATGCCTGAGTATGTGAGCTTCACTTGGTGTCCTAAGGTCTTTGAGTCTGGGAGTCATCGACAAAGTCTTGCTACATGGGTTGAATCAATTGATTTCAATTTCAATTACCATTGAAAAATTGAAAAAAAAACAAATGAGTACTCATCTTATTATTAAAATTTTATTTCTCCTAGCGCTTCCATATTTTCTCCCTCGAATGAAAATGAACCCCCATGTCTATTGTGACGCACAACACTTCATCATGCTTAATTGAATTTAGATGAAATATGGCGATGAATTTGAACAAAGCAATGGGCTTGGGCTTGAGATATGCTTATGTACATAGCTTGTTTTAAATGATTTTTATGGGTTTCATAATTGTTTGGTATGTGATCTTTGGGTGAGAAATGTGTATTAAAATGTTTTTGGAAAAGGTCATTTGAATTTAATTTTTTTGAGATATATTTTGCTTGGGACTAGAAAAACTCAAGTTGGGGGGTGTGATTATCCAATAAAAACACATATTTTGATTACATTTTAAGTTTATTAAATGTTCATTTTTGATCTTATGGGCCTGAGTTAGTGGATTTTAATTTTGAACATCCATTAACATCATTTGGGCACTTCATGCCTAATATGCACCAATTTAGGCCCAATGTTTCATCTTATTTTAAGAAATGTAATTATCTATATTTTAATTTTATATTTTGTGAAATGGATCTTCACTTCAATTTAAACATTTTTCATTCAAGGATCAATGGATTATTCATAAATTATGATGGAGATATTTGGTGATGAAAGGAAACAATTCTGGAGAAGGAAGATTGGATATCATCCCACTGATGGGAATGTGGGTCCCACAATACAGGCCCAATGAAGCCCAACATTCATGGTAGACTAGAATACATATATAGGAACAAATAATTCTTCTGGAGCCAGTGCTAATTCATCCTCAATGGTGGTTATTAAGGTGGCCCAATTTGAAGATTCAATTCTGGGCCAGATTCTGCGGCCTAGAAAAACATCCCACTATTTCAATCATATCTCCAGAACCACAAAGTATTTTGGGCTGAAATTTTACTGGATATTAGGGTCCATCCGGGGGTTCATTTACGTATTCTATGGACCACTCCAATTAGGCTTTCTAGATGGTTCTTTCGGCGCTTCTGTTCAGTGTAGAAATCTGGCTCCCACTTCGAGGCAAGAGTTGAAAAGTCTCTTATGCATTAAATGTCCACCCACATTTCTCCAAAAAAATTAATTAAAGGCACATGGGATGATGGGATCTCTGCCAAAGGCTTTCAAAATGCCTATTTAAGTCATTAAGTATGGAGGATTTGAGGATCTTTGTGCTTTCATTTCATTGTAATGTTATTATGCCAATTTGCCTTTGTAATGTTCTTCCTTCTCATGTAAGTTGTTCGATCACCTTAGTCTTCAATAAAAGTTCTTCTTCTTCTCTTGTTTTGTTCTTCTCCTTATCACTTTGATACCGTTTCCTCAAGGTGTGAATTTATTCACACCAAACCTTGTGATTTTGTTCACACAATGGTGGAGTGATCGTTATTTTTGTTGTTTTTACTTCTTCAATTCTACCCTCATAAGTCTACTTTCCGCTTCCATTGAGAACTTGTCAATAATGGAGGGGTATCTCCTTTATGGGTTGATCCAAGGGAGTAGCAAGGGGCTGTATTGAATGTTATTTCTCACTCCCTAAATGTTATTAATTTCTTTTAATTGAGTTTCTTTCATTCAATGATTTTTATTCTTCCTCTTCTTTATTAAATTTATTCACCGCACTTTCATGTGCTAATTACATCATATACCTTGGAGTGCTCATGAAAATGATCCTACAAGTGTATAAGTGATTATCATGTGTTTTGAAGGTGTTTAATCAGTAAGTGATAAGGTTAGTTTGAATTCATTGCATGAATCATTCTCGAGTTAATGAAATTAAAATCGTAAAAAAAAGGAATTCATTCAATCCACCCCGAGCAATAACCTAGGATCAACTCATTTTCTCATAATTTGAATTCACATAGATCTTTTAGTGCTCTTTCAAAAGCATCTAAAATCAACCCAAGTTGGACACTTCATAGTCAAAAATCCATCTCTTTTTATTGAGTGTCTAAAGGTTCTTCTTAGGTCTCTGAGTATTTGACAACCCAAGCTACACTACAAGCGACCGCTTGACCCTTAAAACATGGGTAAATTTGGGTGAAACCAGTACCCAATAAAGATCGAGGATCGATAGGAGAGGATCCTTTATGGGTGATCGATTACTTTAATGTGTGTTCGGTGGTAGCACGAGAATCTTCAAGAGATTACATGGGAGTGGGAGTCTTAGATTCGTGCTCAGTACCCACATCTATTTGAGCATCCCTTGTTTTGGATTTTCAGGAAGTAAAACTCTAAGGTGGGGAGAATGTAATGACTTAGATTTTCCATGTATTATTTTTGTATATTGTATGAATTATTTTTAAGATCAAGCACTGAGATGGTGTGTGATTTTGAGGTCTGGTGTGGCAAGAATAAATGTTTGAGATATATTAAATATATTAAATAGCATGTGTGCATAGTTGTCCTGAAAAAGTGGAATAACTTCTAAACGTGGAGCCTAAATAAGAAATATGGGGGCACCATTGAGTTCAGAACGCGGGTTTTTTCCTAGGCGTGACTTAACCTTGGTCAGCACGTGTCGTTTATGAAAAAGTCATCATAGGCATGAAAATGACTAAAATTATTAAATAAAATTATTTTAATTATATCTCTTAACACAACAATTGAGTTGTATTTAAATAGACAGCTATGATGAAATCCCAGGGTTAGCCGCATAACCCTGGAGTTGTTGGAGATATCATTAGAGGATTTCTCTCAGACAAATGATGACCGGATTGTGAATCGACGATCGATGCGCAAAGGATTCAAAGGATATTTCCAGTGATCACAGCACAGGCCCGTTCTTTATCAGCGATCGATCTAAATCGAAGTAAGATGTTTGTTTGATTTGGTTTATTTCCTTGTTTTGGTTTCTACGACGAACAGGGATCAATTAACCAACATATTGATTCGCAAATCGTGTGTATTGTGGGATGAGTTAGATAAATCAGGTTTTGGGAGAATTGCTTTGTGATTTAATTATATTTCTTCGTTTATCATTCTAATGGAAATGAATCGAGATCGACATGAACATTGATCAAGGTTCATTCCTCTTGATTGTTCTTGTGCTTTTCTCCGTAGATTCTTCGTTCATCGTGAACTTTCTTCATTTGGCTCATGGTTCGACATATCTGGATCAATCTATCATTGCACACCCGTTTCTTGGCGCAATGATATGATATTGTAGATACGGGATTGACATGACACGATGGTGGTACGATGTAAGCTGTGACGAATCAGACAACTTTGAATGCCCGATTTCACGTTCTTCAGCGTGCAATAATGAACAACGTGTAAATTCATTTTCTGAATGGATTTGATGATTGGAATGAATTGTTCGTTGATGACAAGACTTGGATGAGACGGAATCTTCGATTTCTCGGCAAGGCGGTTGTCGAATCAGAGGCCGGAGGCTCAGAAACAGATGTGGAAGCCAAATCTGAGTTTCTGGAAAAATCTGCACTACATGGCATGTAATGCGGAACCACGCATCGTGTGGGGCCCCCTTTGCAGTGGCTAGGGTTTTGGGAGAAACTTAAGTATCACACGGTGTGCACGGTGTGTGGTCTCTCTCAGGTGACTCGGCATGTACCTCAGAGGGTACATGGACACGGGTTAGAGTACACGAGTTGGAGCATACCGTGTACTCCCTTACACTGAGACGGCCTAGACCAGAGTACACGGGCTAAACTGTGTACTGGCACACGGTCAGAGTACATGGGCAGTCGACACACCATGTACTCTACTACACGGACATGACTTGAGACACGAGTCGTTTACACGAACAAGACCTTGGGTCAAGGGACATGACGTGTAACCTCTTCCACACAATGTGTACTATATTAAACATTGTTTGGAGCCCTTGTCCTCTGTATCTTGGACAATTTTCATTAAGGTGCATTCCCCTTATCATTTCCATGAAGGTTAGTATGGAATTTCATCCTACACACAGGATAACGATCCTTTCCGCAAGACTTTTTGGATAGAGTCATTGGAATCTCTCTGTGAGGTCGGGGTAAGATCATCTATTCATCTTCATGCCCTATGTGGAGTTCTTGGTATCGTCATGACCAACACTACACAAGCGTTGATCCTCTACTTAGTGGGCTAATCCAAATTAAGTTGTTGGTATCGCCCTATGGCCTTGGGTGTGATCATTGTCTATGTATCGTATCTCTTCGGACCTTCAGCATGTACTTCTAATGGCAAGACCCGACGAGCATTACCTCTCGGACGGACATCATCAGTGTTATTAGACTCAGGAGTGTGTTCTCCTAGACGAGTGTTATGTGGAATCTTTGAGCCGAAATCCTAAACTGGTTTTACGGTTGTGACTTACCCTTAAACCATGTGTCATTTTCTGACTATATCTGTATATTCTTGTTATATGTTATATAGACATATACCCATGTAGAGCTGACTGTATTTCCTTTGTTGTATGCTTTGCAGTTTCGGGTTGTCCTACTGGGTATTTTTATACTCACCCCTACACGGGTTTTGCCTACATGTGTCGTGTCTTGTACAGACGATCGACCTTTTTACAGAATCCTTGACGGATCAGGATTAGACGGTGCTTAATGAGACTGGGCAGACCAAGGTGTGTTCTTGGGGTATCTAGATAGTAGTCCATTTACTTTCAGGTTGAACTTGTTTTCAGACTTTGTGGTGAGTTTGTATTTAACTTTGTTTACTTTACTTCAAATTGTACTCTGGTTGTGGGATTTAGATGTATGCATGCATGGTTCTTCAGTTTTTTTATATTTCAACATTTTATAGGTTTGAAGGTGTGTGTGTGTACATGTACTTAACCTAAGTCCTCACATGTTAGTGATATGTCTAATCGGTGTTAATCATCACCCCATGGCCTATTGGAGGCAAGCTTGGGGAGTCACGACATGGGTTCTACTGAGACGGGTCGTGACATGATAATTTAGGATAATGATTCATAAGTGATTTGTGATGTATAGAAACAAGTCGCACATTAATCTAACAAATGGTGCACCCGATATGACTGAAAGTGTATGTGTTTTATTTAAAATCGACATTTTAGTCCAAAATACACATCAAATACTCAAAACTGAGAAAACACGCTCAGATTGTCTTGATATTTTATAAAAATGATTCATAAGTTATTTGTAACATCTATGAATCAACTACACGTCAGTTCGACAAAAGGTGTGCCTGGTATGAGTGAAAGTACACGTTTTTATTTAAAATTAACATTTTAGTTCAAAAACAAACATCACATAATCAAAGCCGAGCAAACACGATTGGATTATCATGAAACATTAGGACAACAATCCATAAATCATTGATGTGTATAAATCAACCATACGTGAATTTGATACACAGTGTGCCCAATATGGGTTGAAGTGCGTATTTTTCAGTTTAAAAGTGACATTTTATTAATATATTGTATCATATTTATGTTTCATTCTTTTATAGTTTTACTTTCATAAACATTTTTTTTATTACAAGTACATTCTTCTTTTGTTCTCGAGGTGGGGTGGTGTGTTTGGAAATTGGTAGCGTGATTTGGTTCTTTTGAAAAGGGGTCTTAAAGACGGTGTAATACAGGGTCACTCATGGTGTTTTTGAATTTATTTGAAAATGTAATATGTTGTAATAAATTTGTACAAACCAGTGTGATTGTAGTGTATTTAAATGCTTGTAATGTAGATTTGTTTACAATTTTAATTCATTGTTATGTAATTTTTTTAAAAAAATCAAATTGTTATTTTTTTCCTAATGGTGTGCAATGTGGTGCAACTCATCAATTTTATCAGATAACATTAAAAAAATATTATTTTAGCAGTGCTAAAACTAGAGTTTGATAAAATATATTTTGTCAAACATTTTTTTTAGTGCTGACCAATGATGATTTTATGAACGCTGCGGCAAGACATTAAATACACCTATAGTGTCAGCACGTATTTAATGTTGATAATATCCTATATAACGGAAGTTTATGGATTTTTCAACCATTTTTGTTTTACATATTTATGAATATTTTTAATATGAAATTAGAGGTGTTAACGGGGCGGGGCAGGTCAGCCCGCGGGGCGGATCATGCGGGCTGCGGATTTTATTGTGCAGTCCGGCCCGGTCCACAAATAATGCGGGCTTAAAAAATAAAAGCCCGATCCTACCATGTGGGACCCGCGGACTAACGGGCTGGCCCACGGGCTTATAAAAAATAATATATAAAAATATTTTTTTGCTTCATGAACCATGATAAAGTGGAACAGAAAAATAGAAATGTTTGAGATTTAGTGAAAATATTTAGTTTTTAATTAACAATATCTCTGACAATAACAACAACCATTAAAATATTATATCTTTGATGATTTATGGGATTAATATCATCTCAAGTGGGTCATTTAACTTGACTGTCCAAACCAGTTTTTGGACAACAATACTCTTGCATCTCTCGTTAACACTACAACTCATGTATATAATATTTACTACATATATATATAATAATATTTATTGTTTATTATATAAATTTATTTAATACATATAATATATTTATTACATATACATGTAATATATATTATTTATTATATGTACATAGGAAAATTTATATTGAATTTTTTTGTGCAAATTTATATTGGAAATTTCAGGTGTAAATTTCCACCGAAAATCTACACTTCAAATAATTATTTAAAATTATAATGAAAATATATTAATACATAAATAAAAAATTTAAATTTTCACTATAAAATTTCACTGCAAATTTTTTACAAAAAATGTTTACTACAAACTTCCATTGAAAATTTAATTGGAATCTCCACTTAAATTTCTAGTGTTAAATTCAACTTATTTTTTATTATAATTATACTGAAAATTTGATTAACAAAATTATAAGATAAATGCATGATTAAATTTTTAATTTAAATATTTTAACTCACAAATAGATAATTTAATTTCACACTAAAAATTTGAGCCGCAAATTTTTTATGGAAATTTTCAGTGCAAACTTCTATTGGAAATTTGTGACACGAATTTTCACTAGAAATTAGCATTTTAATTTTTCATATAAAATTACAATGTAGATGTATTAAAATATAAATAAAAAATTTAATTTTTCAAAAAATTAAAACTAAAATAAAATTATATTAATATATATATATATAATGTAAAATTTAACTGAAAATTTTCATTGGAAATTTGCATGAAAAACTTTCAGTAAAGATTTTCAATAGAAAAGTTTTGTTCAAATTTCCACTTAAAATTATGATACAAATTTCCATTTGACTTTTGTTATAATTATACTGAAAATTTGATTAACAAAATTCTAAAATAAATGCATGCTCAAATTTTATTATTGAATTTTCCAGTGCAAACTGCCACTGAAAATTCTTGGTGCAAATTTTCACAGGTTTTCTGCAGTTCGATTTTTCCATTAAAATTACAATGTAGACACATTAAAACATAAATAAAAAATGTAAATTTTCATTGGAAAATTACATTTAAAATTTTCATTAGAAACTTTTACAGTAAACTTCCACTAGAAACGTCCACTTAAAACTACAATAAAAATATAATGATACATAAATAAAAACTATAAAATTTCATCATAAATTTACACTGAAAATTTACATCAGAAACTATGAATGGAAATTTTCATTAGAAAATTATAGTTAAAATTTCCATTTAAATGCCTAATTTAAATCATCAAATTATATTTTCTATGCATTGAAATTTTACTCTTATGAGTTCAAATCAGTACTCAAAATTTGCACTGAAGTTTTACACTGAAAATTTTTATTGGAGACTTGATTATTAAAATTTTAAAATAAATACATGTTTGGATTTTCAATTCAAATATATCAATATATAATACTATTATACATTTATTATTATTGTTTCTTATTTATTAATTTTTTATAAGTTACTTATAAAAACTCATAGTAATATAAATATATATATATATATAATTATAATAATAAAATTAAAATACATAAATCAAAATATTAGTAGAGCATTGTATTATAAACAAAATGGTAGTCTTGTATATCTGTTTTCATAATTATTGTATCAATTTTTAATACATTAATTCTATTATGTTACAAATAACCACATTAGTGTCATCTATCACACGACCAACCTTACCATCATGTTTAAAATCTAAATGAGTCAATTTTTTTCATGATTTATGTATGGTTTTATAAAATTTGAACTATTTTTTTCACACTCATGTTAATTTATTATATTATATTATTTTGTTTTATTTTTCAAGAATAATTTTTTGTAATACTTATAATTGCGGGTCAAACGGGACCCGCGGACACCCGGTGGGCTAGTCCGCGCGGGCTGCGGGTTTTGCGGGTTGGATCAAATGCGGTCCGAATGTTTGCAGGCCTAAATTTTCAAGGCCCTAACCCACATAAATCCACGGGCTAACGGATCAGCCCGCAGATTTGCGGATTTTTTGACAACTCTATCTGAAATAAAACAACTCATAAGGGATATGTTTAAAAACTTGAATATCATAAATTTTGGACCATCCGAAATAGAATCTGATACCTATCCAATGGTAGCCGAGAAAACTGGACTGGTTTGCCGACAGCTTATCTGTTAATATATTTTTTTAAACATAATAAAAATCCATAGATGGGTTCGGGAATCTCTGTTAATCTTTACAGCGTGAAAAATCCTTCATCCCTACCCTCCTCTTCGTCGTGCCAACGATTGGGTGCGTAAACGAACGATCGGCGAAGATGGCTAAAGCTTTCCTTACCTCCGACCTTTCGGCTGCGATCCTGAGCAAGCTAGCTTCACTGGCAGCTGAGGAGCTGGTCCGTGTGTGGCGCCTCACCGATGACCTCCACACCCTCAAAAGAAGGATGGAATTGGCCAGTAAGTTCCTTTTCGATGCTGAGACCAAGCCCATCGCCATGGGCGCCGTGCAGATCTGGCTAAGCCGGATCAGGGATGTAGCCCGTGATTTGCTGGATGAATTTGTTGGAAATTACAAAACCAATCCCGTTGGTTTTTTTCCCCATGCGGCAGTGTATTCCCAATGCATACCATTTCCCATATGACTTCTCATTTCCCCACGCATCCCCTTCTTCGAGCAATTAATTTATTTTGGTTGCTTTGTATTTTGCTCCTTTTAAATGTATTGTGGTGTCGTTTTGAGTGCTTTTAATAAGCTATATATATGGTTCAAAATGTAATCTGTGGTATAGATATGTGTGTGAAATAGAAAAGCTTGAAATCTCTTTGTTGTTTATTATTGTCCCATTTTATTCCTTTATTTTTTCCCGGCTTGTATAGGCAACAAATTGGTATCAGAGGGTTGTACCAAAGCATCCTTCAATTTCCAAAGATGGACACTGCAATTCAACCGCAAGTTCTGAAGTTGTCTAAGGACAACTACGACCGGTGGTGCATTCAAAGGAAGGAATTGTTCGGGTCACAGGAATTATGTGAGATCGTCATCGATGGGTATGTAGTACCCACTACAGAGGAAGAAGTCGTCTTCACGAATGAAGAAAATATGGCCCTCAAAAATCAAAGGAAGAAAGACAACAAGGTTTTGTTCCTTCTCTATCAAGGGTTGGATGAATCGACGTTCAAAAAGTTTGTCGAAGCAACATCGAGCAAGCAATCTTGAGATACACTTGCCGCCATTTTCAAAGGAGTTGATCGTGTGAAGCGGATTCGTCTTCAAACATTACGAGCGGAGTTCGAAGTGGAACGAATGAAGGAAGGTGAGAGTATCTCGGATTACTTCTCACACCTAATTGTCATTGTTAACAATTTGAAAAGGAATGGTGAAAAAGTAGAGGATATTTGAGTTATTGAGAAAGCACTTTGATCGCTCACAACCAAGTTCGAGCATGTGGTTGTGGCAATCGAAGAGTCGAAAGATTTGGAAAAATTGTCAATTGAAGAACTGATGGGGTCATTGCAAGTACATGAGCAGCGAATGCAGAAAAATGCAGGTTCAACTATAGAGCATGCCTTAGAGTACAAGTTGACTCTACAAAATCAAAAGAATGACCAAACGCAACGAGGCGGTCATCGTGCAAGAGGCAGAGGGCGTAGAAATTCTCCAAGACATCAACAAAAGCAACAGAACATTACCAACTTTCGTGGAAGAGGAAATGTTAGAGGCTGACTCATGCGTGGTCGTGGAAATACAAATAACATCTAATGCTACAACTGTAAGAAATTGGGCCATTTTTACATCTGATTGTTGGAGCAAGGTGGACCATGATGAGAGATCAAACTACGCTGAAGCATCTCATCATGAAGTAGAACTTACCACACTCCTCCTGGCACAAGAAAAAGCATGTGAACACCCCGATGTATGGTATCTAGACACGGGTGCAAGTAACCACATGAGTGGTAACAAAGAGATGTTCGGGGAACTCACCGAAGAAGTTCGTGGCGATGTGAGTTTTGGAGACTCATCGAAGGTGCTCATTCTTGGCAAAGGTAAAATTAAAATATATCTGAAGAATGGTGAGTCAAATTATATTTCTAATGTGTATTACATACCAAGCATGAAAAACAATATCATCAGTCTCAGCCAACTCCTTGAGAAGGGGTATGTTATACACATGGAGAATTCTGCTTTGTCTATAAGGGATGCTCATAGGAGACTTGTCGCTCAAGTCCAAATGGAAAAGAATCGCATGTTTCTGTTTCATATCAACATGAAGGCCGATGAGTGTTTGTTTGGTCTCATGAAGAATGATTCTTGGAGATGGCATTTGCGTTTTGGGTATCTCTATTTTAGCGGGCTTAAACTTCTATCATCATCAAGCATGGTGCGTGGCTTGTCGAAGATTGAAGTTCCAAATAATGTGTGTGAGGCGTGTACACTCGGAAAACAACAAAAGAACTCCTTTCCAAGTGGAGTGTCTAGAAGAGCAACAGAACCACTTCAGTTGGTTCACACAGATATCTGCGGACCACTTGAAACACAATCACTTGGAGGTAATAGGTATTTTATTACCTTTATTGATGATTTCAACAGAAAGTTGTGGGTGTATTGCATCAAAGAAAAATCATCTGCTTTCACTATCTTTAAAACATTCAAAGCTCGTGTTGAAACTGAAAGTGGCCACATAATCAAAGTACTCAGATCTGATAGAGGTGGAGAATACACCTCAAATGCATTTCAAGATTTCTGCAGGGAACATGGCATCAAATAACAATATACTGCAGCCTATACGCCACAACAGAATGACATCGCTAAAAGGAAGAACCACACTATCCTCGACATGATGAGGATCGTGCTGAAGGAGAAAGGTCTTCCAAAGAGTTTTTGGGCAGAGGCAGTGACATGTACTGCCTACTTGCTCAATCGGTGTCCAACGAAGAGTGTTAGGAACTTTACACCACAAGAGGTGTGGAGTGGCTACAAACCGAGCGTGGTGCACCTAAGAATCTTTGGGTGTGTCACCTATGCTCAAGTTCTTAAAGAGAGAATAAGGAAACTTGATGATCGTGGTGAAAAGTGCATCTTTATTGGATATTGTGAAGCTTCTAAAGCCTACAAGCTTTACAATCCACTAACGAATAAATTATTGGTGAGTAGAGATGTGGTCTTTAATGAGGAAGAAGCGTGGAAGTGGAATGATGAAGAATCTAACTAGGATGTTCCAGTCGAGATAGAGGTTCCTGAAGAAAGGCATGAACATCAGGAGCAAACGCCTAAAACACCTTCCTCAGGTGCATCATCAATTGGAAGAAGTCTAGGAGTACATTTCCTCACTCCTCAAAGCACTCCAGCAAATCAAAATTTGGCCAGCTCATCCTCGCATATGGCTCCTATGAAGATGAAAAATCTGAGTGATATTTTTGAGCAGACCGAAGAGGTAAATCTTTTTTGCTTGTATGTAGATCATGAGCCTCTGACGTTTCAGGAAGCCATGAAGGAAGAAAGATGAAGAATGGCTATGGAAGAAGAAATTTGTGCCATTGAGAGAAATGACACGTGGGAGTTGACTACACTCCCAAAAATCCAGAAGATCATCAGTGTCAAATGGGTGTACAAAATAAAGAGAAATGTTGATGGCGAGATCGATCGATACAAGGCAAGGCTCATAGAAAAGGGGTAAAAACAAAAGTATGGGGTGGAATACGAAGAAGTCTTCGCTCCTATTGCTCACCTTGACACTGTAAGGATGATTATATCCCTTGTTTTCCATCATAGTTGGATGATCTACCAACTGGATGTGAACTCTGCGTTCCTGAATGGAATTCTGGAGGAAGAGGTCTATGTTGACCAGCCTGAAGGATTTGTTATGCAAGGGGACGAAGAAAAAGTGTATCGACTGAAGAAATCTCTTTACAGGTTGAAGCAGGCTCCTCGTGTAAAGACCTGGAAATTTCAAGGAAACTTTTTTCTTAAATACTTTGGAATTTTACAAGTCTGTGGCTTCTAACGTCACTTGATTCCGAGGCCCGGTGTGCCCGAAATCAATTTCTGAAGTTTAGCTCGGGTACGTTCAGTGAACGAACGAGCGGGTTTTTCTATCTTTTGAACCGGTGTTCAGAATTGAAATCCGAGGGCACCGATGAACTCACAGCGCTGGTAATTGCTTAAGGGGACCTTTACCGTAGTTGTGTTTCATGCGGGTTGTAAATTAAAATTTGGGGTTTAGTTAAGAAGTTAAATAAAATTGTAGGAACAATTTTATTTATATCTTTGGAAGTTAATTTCTTCCATGGGAAGTTATTGGTGGGGCTGACACCCACCCAACTTTCCATGTGTGGATAATGGAGAGGTCGAGAGGTGGGGCCCACACGAGCCCCAACCTTTCACCTCCCGTAACTCTTTTCAACCCCCCTTTAAACTCCCATGTTTAATTCATGACAACCCCCATTATTTATGAGGATTACTTCCTCTTCCTCTCTCCCTCTTAATTGTTTGCCAACACACCCTAATTAATAAATTCAACCTCTTCACTTAATTAATTAAGTGATTTGATTTTTGAATTTTAAAATTGCTTGTGTTAATAAAATAATAGCTTAGTTTTATTATTTTATTTTTGGGGTAATTGTTGTGTTAAGGAGAGTGGGGGAGAGAGCTTTTGAGAAGGGAGAAAGGTATTCCTCTCCTCAACGACGAACGGTGCTCTTCTCTGACGAAGAACTCTCACCTTCAACGGAGAATGACTCGGTGAAGAACGCTCCATGTTTCTTCAATCCTTTTCTTCCTCCGCATCCAGGGAGGAGACACAGATGCGGAGAACTCGCCAACGACGATGGTTCTTTCAACGACGTTGACGAAGCAACATCGCTTTCCACGTCTTCAACGAACAAACGTTATTCAAGGTAGGGGGATTATATACAATTTTTAGTTGATTAAAATTTTATTGTTCCTCATTGTTTTCTCTGAAACGAATTTGGCCATGTGTTACCGCCTAACGCGGAGGGAGCGGGCCGAACGAACACGGCCCGACGACCCTCCTCTGGAACTTGATCTTTTTTGAATCGGCAACCAGAGGTGGAACGTGGAAGAGGTCAGCGGTGCAAGGGTCGTCGTCGCACAAGCAAAGAAAAGCCGCGGCCAAGCGGGCTGCGGCGGAGGAAGCACGGTGCCGTCGCGCCATGCTGGGAACGTGGAGCCGTGGCCAGGGCAGGCCGTGGTGGAGGAATCCAGTGTCGTCGCGCCGGCTTTGCGGAAGAAACCACGGCCCACTTCGCGGGCCGCTTCGGCGGAAGAATTGGCCTGCCCGTCGGTCGGTCGGGCGGAGGGAAGCCGCGGCGCCAGGAGGGCGCCGCGCCGGATGAACCGCGACCCTCCCGTGTGGGCCGCTTGTGCCAAGAGGTCGGCTGGATAGGGAGGGTGGCGCCGCCAGTTCGGGCAGCCGGGGGGCCACCCCCCTCGGACTGCTTAGCCCTCGGGCCGAGCCAGCAGGGCCACGCCCAGCCGGGTCGAGCCCAGCAGGGCCGCGTCGTGCCGGGCCGGGCCAAGCCACACATTTATCCGGGCCGGTCCGACACCCCTGCCGGCTTGGACCCGTCAAAAACTGGTTTAACCCGACCCGCCAGCCACTGGGCTTAACGGGCCGGGCCCGTTTTCACTTAAAGATGAATAACTTTAAGACCGCGCGTCTGATCGACACGCCGTCTGCGGTACTAGGACCCTCGCAATGAGGCGGTCCTTTTGTGATACTCTAAGTGAGTTTTGGATGACTTGGATAACAGTCAGGTTAGAAATGAACATATTTCTAACCGGGCTCTTGGAACGAAAAAGCCAATAACTCTCAGACCGGGCGTCCGATTGACGTGTCGTCTATCGCGTTGAGTTCCTTTTGATGAGATGGAACTTCAGGATACATAAACTCTGGACTTCGTGACAGTTGATGTATCGACCCCCTTTTACTCAAGGAGCGGACCCTCCCATAATTGAGTACGCTGTGTGCGGGAACCCTAGAGCTGGATGCGACTACGATGACTATCGTACTAGGATCCTCCGTGGGTTTGACGATGATGATGATTGTACTTGGATCCTCCATGGGTTCAGTAGTGAGGATGATTATACTTGGATCCTCTATGGGTTCGGCAGTGATGACGACTGTACTTGGATCCTATGTGGGTTCGGCAGCGATGGTTACTGTACTTGGATCCTACGTGGGTTTGGCAGCGACGACTTCTGTACTAGGATCCTACGTGGGTTCGGCAGAGGAGATGATTCAGAAGCTACATCTAATCATCTACACCCTTCTTCGTGAGTAGTATACCTATGTGAGATGAGTCTTGACTTGCAATCATTACCAACGGTGTGATTGACTTCTCTCCTGTGTGGACTGGGTTGTGCTTGGGCTCGAGAGTTGGAGCCAAACTGGAATTGATGACTTTTTGTATATGTATGGGAATATACCTAAGTAGAGTCGGTTGATACCTTGTGATTGTATCTTTTCTTTGTTGTTTATCCTTCGTAGATTCTAGGAGACATTCTAGGGTCTCAGGGTCCCTATTGAGTATCATATACTCACCCCTGAATGGGCTATGCCCGCACTACGTTGTGTTGGATGCAAACGACGGACAACACTAATCGTGGTTGAGGCTTGTAGAGATGGACGGTATCCATAGGTGGACCACCTAGAAGGATGTACACGAAGTGGACGGACGGACCCGAGGTACCGATGAGACTATTTGTACCCACCCTTCAGGTGGGATTATCGAAGGATGACTCGGTGGTTTCTGCTTTACTTTACAGCTGTTGAACTTTCTTTCTCAGTTGTACTATACTTTCAGTTGGGTTTTTATACTGGCCCATTTACTTTCCAGCACTTACTTTTGTACTCGGTTTTACTTAGTGCTTACTTCACTTGCGTACTCTGTTGTGTTTGTTTACTATTATAAAGGAAATTCCTTCCCTATTACCGGGATTTACGCCTTTGGTTCTAGTCTCCAGCCCCTGGACTATGGATGGCGGGCTTGGGGTAGTCACGGCACGGGCCCTGAGGACGGGTCGTGACAAATTGGTATTAGAGGAGTCGGTTCTACCGCAGAACTCAGGACTCTGCTAATTTCTTTCTGTGAAGAAATAATGTTTAGAGTATTGAGTGTGGTTATCAGTCCTGGGAGTCCAGTGTTGGTGCGGCGACCGACGTATCCATACGCCAGGACACTGACTTCTGATTTCTGACTCAGTGCACGAAAACATTGATTGCATGTGTGTTTCAAAAGTTTTCTTTGTGATTACTTTGTGTCAGCTCACCAGGTATACTATATTAACCATGACACACCTATTGATTTTCAGGATGGCCCCACGAAGTCAGCCAGCTAGGGTTCCGAGCTACGTGCGAGATGGCATCCCATCAAGCGACGAGGCCTCGGTGCAGGGCCCCATTACAGCGAAGGCATCAGAGATACCACTACCTGCTGGGCCACCAATACCACCAGCCCCAGCAGTAGAGAGTGCACGCCGCCTGAGTGCGCTGCACAAGTTTCAGCGACAGAGGTCGCCCAGGTTCCGCGGAGAGAAGAACCCTCAGGCAGCTGAGGATTGGCTGGAGACTATTGTCAGAGTTTTCAGATTAGTAAGGACAACAGCCGACCTTATGGTGATCCTTGTCGCGAGTCTATTGCACGCAGCATCAGGTATATGGTGGAGCCTGATGCTCCAGGGGCACAATGAGACATCTCTTCTTTGGACGAACTTTGAGAGTCTCTTCTGCTCGGAGTTTGTTCCAGCCACCCTCCATGCAGTGCGCAACCAGGAGTTACTTCATCTACGGCAGGGCAGTATGACAGTAGCTCAGTACTCGGCGAGATTTACCAACCTCTTGCGCTACTCCACAGACATGGTACGGGACCCATTCTTCTGGGCCCGGACCTTTGAACAGGGACTGAGGAATGAGATCAAGGATTCGATGGTATCCCTCAGCATTCTGATACAGGCAACACGAGTGTTGGAGCGATCCCTTCTTGTAGAGAGCTTTATTGCTGAGCTGACACCAGCAGCGAGACCCATCGCAGGGCGACACGTTGCGGAGTCTTCTGCATTCGGAAGTAGATAGATGTCGCAGAGGTCCAAGAAGACCAGGCCATCAGGTGTGCGACCCCAGGATTCTGGTTCAGATGTGCGGGGAACACGAAGCATAGCCAACCATACGAGGGGCAGGCAGTGCTATGCATGCGGCGGGCAGGGCCACATGGATCAAGACTGCCCGACCCTCTATGCAGATGAGCAGCATACAGTAGAAGGACCTCTCAGGTAGAGGTAGAGGTTCGACTATAGCGGTCCACAGGGAGCATGCGGACGAGGCAGAGGATTTGGCCGAGCAGTGGGTGGTGGACAACGCTTCGAGGCTCTACCACTGTCACGACCCGTCCTCAGGACCCGTGTTGTGACTACCCCAAGCCCGCCTCCCATAGGCCAGGGGCTGGAGACTAGCACCAAGTCATAAATCCTGACAAAAGGGGAAGGCATTTCCTTTATAAAGTAAACAAACACCACAGAATAAGCAAACAGAAGTAAACACTAAGTAAAACTGGGTACAAAAGTAGTACAGAAAAGTAAGTGGGTCAGAATACAGACCCAAACTGAAAGTAAAGTACAACTGGAAAGAAAGTACAACAACTGAAATTAAAGCAGCAACGTCGAGCCGTCCACTGGAAGTCCCACATGAAGGGTGGGTATAGATAACCTCCTCAGCTCCTCGGGTCCAATCGTCCGCTCCGTGTACGTTCTGCCCAGTGGTCCACCTCCAGGTACCGACTTGCTCCACAAGCCTCAACCATGATCAGCGCTCTCCATCGTCTGCATCCAACACAACTTAGTGCAGGCATATCCCATGCAGGGGTGAGTATACGCTACTCATTAGGGACCCCGAGACCCCTGAAGGTCTCCCAGAATCCACAAAGAATAATCCACAAAGGAAAGATACAATCATGAAGTAACATCCAACACTACTTAGGTATATGCCCATACATATACCTAAGTCATCAATTCCAGTTCGGCTCCAACACCCGATCCCAAGTTCGAACACGTCCACACAGGATAGTACAACCCAAACCACACATGATAACACAACCCAAACCACACAGGAAAGTAAGACAATCATATTGAAGATATTGATTGAATGTCAAGACTCGGCTCACACAGGTATACTTCTTCGTAAGGTGATAAAACACTATTTTATTGACTATTTTATTGATCATAAATGATATAATTTCCTCACATTGTGTTAAATATGTTTAATTAGAAATTATTTTAGATTAGATCATTCATTTGAATATTTGATGAAAATTCCAGTTTTACCCTCTATAGTTCACTGTAGTATTTCGAAGATACATATTTGTATATTTATTAGTTGAATTTGAAATTTTGTAACAGTGTTCCTAACTTAATTATATACAACCTTTATTC
Source organism: Viscum album (assembly GCA_963277665.1). NCBI lineage: Eukaryota > Viridiplantae > Streptophyta > Magnoliopsida > Santalales > Viscaceae > Viscum > Viscum album. The sequence goes on along the minus strand of OY728134.1, from coordinate 1,020,129,240 downwards.
ATGATGCTAGAGCTAAAGAGTTCATTTGGTTGTTGAAAATGGGTCATGAAGTCAAAGTTGGGCTGGACTCGCCAGAATGAAGAAGCTTATGTATTTCGGCCATAACTCCTTCATATGGGCCTGGATTAAGCCCTAATTGGGAGATGAGATAGAGGAACCAAATACTCACATTTGATCCTACGGGAAGGCCGGCCAATTCACGCTTTTTGGGGGTCAAATGGGCTGTGAAAGTTAGCATAAAATAGTTGGCTGAGATTCCCCATTCACACTTTAAACCACTTTGAACCTAGCCTCCCCACCACTTTATAAATTGGTGTTTTTCTCATTTGGTGGGGTTGGGACGTGCTTTGGGAAGTTTAGGGCAGAGGATAAGTGGATCCAATCCAATTATCCAACCATTTAAATAAGGTTAGCTCTTGAAGTAAGGATCCCTTCGACGAAGCCTTCTTCTTCTCCTTCATGTTGTAATGATTTTGTTTGTGTAATAAACTTCTTTGTTCTTCTTTTATTTATTCTCTTTTCTTATGTTTCTTAAATTTATTCTTCTCTTAATCTTCCTCTTTGGGCTGGAATTATTGAGTATAATCGTTATTGGGTTATACCCATTATAAACCTTTGCACATGCAAAATGCTTCTACGATGATTACGCCACCCATGGAAGAGTAGTCTTTTAGTAATCGATCTATCTTCTACCCTCTTCATTTAATTATTTTGAATCAATGAGATACTATAATTTACATAATATGATCCATGAATTGTGTTTTTAAATTACAAGAAACTAAGAAAGTAATTGAACAATTCATACAAAAACACGCGAGGTCAGGATTTTGTGTAAATTGTGAGAGCGTAATCTTAATCGGTAATACAAGACCACATGGGATAAATTTGTAGAGTTAAAATATAATCCCTAATCAAAATTCATCCTCATTTCCAGAATGGATATGTGCTATAATTAACCACTGAACATAATCTATACTTAGAACAACAATCAAAGCAGGGTGCTGCGATTGCGTGTTCCGAAGCTAGCCTAGGGTTTAAGTAATTTCATCTTTGTGGTTAAGTTAACTCTCGTAGGGTTTGAGGGATAAAAAATTAGGGGATCATAATTAAGTGTATGTTGATTTAAATGATAATGATTAATAATTGAATGAAGAGGTAGAGTTAGATCGATTACGCCTTTTAAAATAGATTTCTAAAAAAACATCTTCTTGTTGTGTCATTTTAATCAAAATTTATTTCAAAACTAAAAACAAAAAAAAATATACAATCTTCTTTCAGCAAACTTCTTCTAGATTCATAAACTATAAAAAAACCCAATCCTTTAAAGTAGTGTTTTTATTTTATTCACTTTTATTTTATTTTTAGAATACCTTTAATAAGTTGTTAAATTCACTTCCTCCTTTGAGAGACGACCTTGGTCAGCCACTCTGCTACACCTAAGTACCCCAAAATCACATTAATCATTTGAGGGCACCCACGACAGCGCTATTTAAAATTGGTGCTGTTTTCGGGGAGGCAAGTAATTTATTCAACCCTTTAGAGGTATTTCTTTTATTTTTTATTTTATTATTTTCTTCACCCCTCTCTTTCATTTTTCCCCTTTCTCAAGTTTTCATTTTTTCATCCTCTTATTTTCTTTTTGGACCATCAACTCAAACTTCTCATTTTTATTTTACTATGGTCCACTTTCTTTCTTTTAATTTTTATTTGATTTATGACACGAATTAATCCCGAAGATCTCTTAGATATTGACCCTGAGATTGAATGTAGCCTTAGGGCTCGAATCAGACATTCTCAGTCTACGGGAAGTTTCAATATTCAACCAGTTGGTGAATTCCTCTCTTCTGGAAACATTGAAATTGGAAGCAATTCAAATTCAAACATAAAAGAGGAACCAATGGCTGGAAATAATGTAAACGAACTTAATAGAACCATTCTAAAATTAGCTGCACCAAATATTAACTATCAACCAAATTGTATTGCATACCCAAACCTCGAATCGGACTTTGAATTGAAATCTGGATTAATTCACCTTCTTCCAAAGTTTCATGGCTTATCTGGTGAGGATCCCAATAAACACCTTAAGGAATTTAATGTGGTTTGCTCAACCCTAAAACCTAGAAATCTCTTTGAAGATCAAATTAAACTAAGTGCATTCCCATTCTCACTTGATGGAGCTGCGAAAGATTGAATGTATTATTTACAACCCAAGGATGTAACTTGTTGGAACAATTTAAAACATCTTTTCTTGTAGAGATTTTTTCCAGCATCAAGGACCACATCCATTTGAAAGGAGATATCGAGGATCAAACAAGCCCAAGGGGAGTCAATGTATGAGTATTGGGAGAGATTCAAGAAGTTGTGTGCAAGCTATCCACATCACCAAATCAGTGAGCAACTCCTCATTCAGTACTTCTATGAAGGACTCACACCTATGGAGAGGAGCATGGTGGATGCTGCAGCAGGAGGGGCATTGGTGGACAAGACACCAGTAGCCGCACGTGCATTGATCGATAGGATGGCACAAAACTCCCAACAATTTGGTGATAGAGGTACACGACATGTCAGGGGAGTACATCAGGTAAGTACTTCTTCTCTTGAAATTCATTTGATTGATACTAAGTTGGAAGAATTGACCACTATGGTGAGGAAAATTGCTTTGGCACAAAAGACATCTCTCCCCCTCCTTCAAGGCCTTGTGGTATTTGAACTGAGACAAGCCACCCAACTGACTGTTGCCCACAACTACAAGAGATAGAGGATTGCGCAGCAGTATTCCCAGGGAGACCATTTCAGCAGCAACAACAACCATATCCCCAAAAGAAGTTTGATTCATTTTCTCCAACATACAACCAAGGGTGGAAAGATCAATCAGACATGAGGTATGGATCTGGACAACAACAAATTCCCCCTTTTCAACCAATCTTTCAGTAGCCTCCACCTTACCAACAGGGTTTCCAACAACCCCAAAGGAGATTTGAAGCTCAAACATCAACAAGTTAGCGACAAGGGAATTCTCCACCAAAGGTAGATTATAATACTGATGATCTTTTGAAGCAAATTTTTCTTAATCAACAGAATGAGCTGAAGAGTCAAAGTTCGGATCTGGGGGAGTTGAAGACTCAAATGATCCATATTGACACCGCCCTCCATGAACTTATGAGTAAGAATTCTGGAAATCTACCTTCCAAACCCACTCCAAATCCAAAGGGGAATGTCAGTGCCATCACATTGAGAAGTTGGAAGCAAATGTACAATACATATGTACCTACCATTCCACCAGGATTCACCTCAACTCCGGAGAAGCCTCATTCCAAACCAACTGATGAGCAATCCAAGGAGAAAGATAAAGGTAAGAAAAATATTGATGATGTTCCTTCTAAACCCATTCCTTTTCCCAACAGGGTTGTTCAAACCAAGAAGATAGTTGAAGAAGCAATGAAAAAGGAGGTTTTGGATACATTCAAGCATGTGGAGATCAGCATTCCTCTACTTGAATCCATTAAGCAAATTCCAAGGTATGCAAAATTATTAAAATAACTTTTTACCAATCGAAGAGGGCTCAAGGGAAATAGGAGGATCAACCTTGGAAGGAATGTCTCAGCACTCATTACACCAACTCTAGCAATTCCAACAAAGTGCAAGGATCCCAGGACATTCACCATCCCATGTAACATAGGAGAGTTGCACTTCTCTAATGCTCTTTGTGATTTAGGAGCTTCAATAAATGTGATTCCTCACTCTGTATTCTCTTCTTTACAGGTTGGTGAGTTGAAGCCAACAAGAGTAGTGGTGCAGTTGGAAAATAGAAATACAGTATATCCAGTGGGAGTTCTTGAGGATGTACTTGTCTGGGTAAGAGACATGATCTTTCCATCATATTTCTACGTGCTTAACATGGAGGATGATCATGTAAGTTCTCATGCCCCCATTATCTTAGGTAGGCCCTTCCTCAAAACTGCAAAAACTATCATAAATGTCAATGAGGGTACACTTTCCATGGAGTTTGGAGATGATGTTGTGGTATTTAATGTCATGGAATCCATGAAGTACCCCTCTAAGGACCATTCTACTTTTGTTATCTCCCATTTTGAACCACCAATTAAAAACTCCATAGATTTTTATTGTCCTATGCTTAGGGAGATTATGAGTATTGGTTCTGGTTTAATGTCTAAGAGAACTTCCACACTTATTTCTAATGAAAAAGACTCTCTAAGATTTTTTTTTGAAATGGATTCATATTCTGATCTTGATCATGTGAACTCTGATTATGACATGGCTATTGAGTATGCTGATGGATTTGGTGCTTTATTCTATGATTATGATGATTTCTGTTCTGATACTGATGTTCATTGTGTAGATATGTCTGTTGCATCAATTTCTCCATCCATAAATCACCCCCTTACATTGGAACTCAAGCCATTGCCCCCAAATCTTAAATATACATACTTGCTGATTGGTGATAGATTACCTGTTATCATTGCTAAAAATATCTCTTTTGAATATGAGGAAAAACTTTGGAATCTATTGAGAGATAACATTATGGAAATTGGTTGGACATCGACAGACATATCAGGTATTAGCCCCTCCATTTGCATGCATAGGATTCTCTTGGAGGATGGGGCTAAACTGGTGAGATAGCCACAAAGGAGACTTAATCCCACCGTCCTGGAAGTTGTTAAAAAAGAAGTTGAGAAATTGCTCGAGGCAGGTATAATCTTTCCCATTTCATATTCTCAGTGGGTAAGTCCAATTCAGGTTGTGCCTAAGAAGAGTGGTGTTACTGTTGTTAAAAATGAGAAAGATGAGTTAGTTCCAATGAGGGTGCAAAACAGTTGGCATGTGTGTATTGATTATAGGAAACTAAATCATTCCACTCGCAAAGACCATTTCTCCCTCCCATTTATTGATCAGATGCTTGAGAGACTAGCTGGGAAAACACACTATTGTTTCTTGGATGAATTTTCTGGATATTTTCAGGTTCCTATAGCTTCAGAGGATTAGGAGAAGACGACATTCACCTGTCCCTTTGGCACATTTGCCTACCGGAGGATTCCATTTGGACTTTGCAATGCCCCAGGTACCTTCCAGAGATGCATGGTGAGTATTTTTTATGATTTTATTGAGACCTTCATGGAGGTATTTATGGATGATTTTACAGTGTATGGATCCTCTTTTGATGAATGTCTAAATGGTTTGGGAAAGGTATTGAATCATTGTATTGAGAAGAATATGGTCCTAAAATTTGAAAAGTGTCATTTCATGGTAGAGCATGGCATTTTCTTAGGGCATGTAGTGTCAAAAAATGGGATAGAGGTTCATAGATCAAAGGTAGATATTATTTCATCCTTACCATATCCTTCATGTGTGCGTGATGTTAGATCTTTCCTAGGTCATGCATGATTTTATCGGCACTTCATCAAAGATTTTAGTAAGATTGCTCTTCCTATGTCAAGATTATTTCAAAAGGATTCTGATTTTGTGTTTGATGTTTCTTGTAGGAATTCATTCGATGAGCTAAAACAATGTCTGACCACTCCACCTATCATACAGCCTCCACGGTGGGAGATTCCTTTTGAGCTTATGTGTGACGCCTCCAACTTCGCGGTTGGAGATGTCTTATCTCAGAGGGTGGAAGGACATTCACATGTGATTTCTTATGCATCAAGGACATTGGGATCTAAAGTAGTTGTTTTTTCTGACCATGCAGCTCTGAGGTACCTCTTTAAGAAGCCAGATACATAGCCACGAATTATCTGTTGGATGCTCCTTCTTCAAGAGTTTGACATAGAGATAAAGGAAAAAAAGGGGTCAGAAAACTTGGTGGAAGACCACATGAGTAGGCTTACTCACACACTATAGGGTGACACCTTGGACCAGGTACCACTTCGGGACACTTTCCTCGATGATCATCTCTATACCATTTCAGGTACGTATCCTTGGTATGATGATTTAGTTAATTAAATTGTTTCCTATGAAATCCCAGTGAATTTGAAGAAGCATCAAGTCCAAAAATTAAAAAGTGAGTCTAGGTATTATGTGTGGGATGATCCTTACCTCTGGCGCATGTGTAGTGACCAAGTCATTAGGAGGTGTGTTCCTGATCATGAGTTTGAGTCTGTTTTTCAATTCTGTCATACACTTGCATGTGGTGGACACTTTGGACCCCAACAGACAGCTAGGAAAGTTTTGGACTATGGATTATATTGGCCTAGTTTATTCCATGATGCCCATGTGTTTTGTAAGTCATGCTCTCATTGCCAACACACTGGAAATATTTCTAGGAGACATGAGATGCCCCAACAATTCATACTATTTTGTGAGATTTTTGATGTATGGGGCATTGATTTTATGGGTCCTTTTCCTAGTTCATTTGGTTTTTTGTATATTTTGGTTGCTATTGATTATGTGAGTAAATGGGTGGAGGCCAAGGCCACAAGGACTGACGATTCTCATGTTGTTGTGGACTTTGTCAAAGCACATATTTTTTGCAGGTTTGGAGTACCAAAGGCCATCATCAGTGACCAAGGGTCACACTTTTGCAATAGGAATTTTTCTTCCCTCCTTTGAAAGTATGGGGTGACACAAAAAACATCAACACCATACCACCCCCAAACAAATGGCCAGGCTGAGGTTTCAAATCGTGAGTTGAAACAAATTTTGGAGACAAATGTGCAGCCAAATAGGAAGGATTGGAGCAAGTGCTTGGATGATGCATTGTGGGCTTATAGGACAGCATACAAGACCCCCATTGGTATGTCCCCATTTTGTATTGTTTTTGGGAAATCATGTCATCTCCCAGTAGAAGTCGAACATCAGGCATATTGGGCTATAAATAAATGCAACATGGATTTGGCCCAAGCTAGAATTCAAAGGAAGTTGCAAATTCAAGAGCTTGAGGAGATTCGACTGTCATCATATGAGAACTCAAGGCTCTACAAGGAAAGATCAAAAGAATCTCATGACAAAATGATCCAACAAAGGGAGTTTCATGTTGTAGAGAAAGTCCTTCTCTATAGTTCACGACTGAAGCTGATGCCTGATAAGTTGCGTTCTAGATGGTTAGGTCCTTATATTGTATCTAATGTTTTTCCTTATGGTGCAGTGGAGATCACACAAGAGGACACAAGAAGGAGCTTTACAGTCAATGGGCAACATTTGAAGAGATACATTGAGGGACATTCTACTGATGTAGTGGATTTTATCACACTGCATGACCCCATCATCACTTGAGCACATCAGGATGTTCGCAACCCTTTAACTTTTATATTATTTGTCCTATTTAAAAATTCTGAATTTCATGTGCATATATCATCTCATGGGTTCACATTGAGGACAATGCAATATTTTAAGTGTGGGGGAGGGAACCTTTTAGTTTAGTAATTTCAATTGTTTTCCTGTTTAAAAAAACCAAAAAAAATATTGTGTGTTTTTTCAAATTTTGTGTCTTCATTTTTTCAATTTTCTTTGTGTTTTTGAAATTTTTGAGCTAAAATGATTCTCATCACAATTTTGAAATGTATATCAATGAGTGAAACAATTTATCCGATGAAACTGAGCTTAAATGAATGCTGAAAATGACTTTGTTTCAAGTTCAAATATTTAGTAATTTCATGGAAAGTACACCGAATTTTGAATCTCATGCCACATATCACTGTCTTTATATTTGAAATCACTTTCCTGTGAGGATTTTGAACCATTATTTTCATATTCTTTACATTCACCTCACTTCTTGAGAGAACCAAACCATGCTTGATTTAACCAGAATTTGATTTATTCCTGTCAAAACTTGAGGGTATGAGGTACTTATGTTTAACTAATTGAGGCATTTGTTTGGTATTAAAGCCCCTATTTCAAAGAATCCTTTTTTATAATGGCCTAACTTGAATATTAAATCCTTGTATCCCTTAGAAACCATGCACAACCTGTTAGGTTAGCCACATTACAAGCCAATTTTCCCTATCCAACCAACTCTTGAAGTGAAATTGCACAATCTAGTTGAGCTTAAGTGTGGGGGAATCTATCTTGTGTTGTGCCACCACATTTTGTGATACTTTGGGTGGAAAATTAAATTCCTAAGAGATGTGTTTGCTGCTGAAGAATGTCATTATATTGAAATTTGTGCCTTTTCTGGAGCTTTCATGACAAGTGAAGCTGTGCCTTTTCTGGAGCTTCTAATTGATGTGGAAAGTTGTGCCTATCTGGAGCTTTCAAGAAAATCATGTTTGAGAAGATTGACATTTTTTATGCTGAAATGATGAATGGTGTAAACTTTTCATGACTTTTCATGATGATGGAGCTGAATTGATACTATGGGGATTGAGAAGAAGACCATATTTAAGTGAAAATTAGATTAATGCAATTTTGCTTCAAAAAGAGTCAAGCCCTCCTTATTCAGCCTCAGAATTTTTCACATCTAAATCCTACCAACCGAAAGCCACAGAACAACCCTGAAAAGTCCTCATGATAAACATATGTCCTTGAATCAGATCGTGTGGAGATGTAGGAATCTATCAAGCCTATGGTGACCCTTGTATGAGTTTGGATGAGAAAGACATTGCAAAAAAAATTGATATTTGAGTGATGATAGAAAATTCAAGCGAGTTAAGTGTTTTGTGCATGGGAGGATAAATAAAGTGGAAATATATTGAATGATATAAATGAAGAACTTTAAATAATGTTTTTTTATGAGGCATGATATATTTTGTTTCTTGGTGTGTAATTGTTTGATCTCAAGGATATGTGTTTTAAAATTGGTTTTGATTTGATATTAATGTTTACTTGATATGAGGTTTTGCTCAGGAGTGCAAAATGGTAAGTGTGGGGGAGTTGATAAAACACTATTTTATTGAATATTTTATTGATAATAAATGATATAATTTCTTCACATTGTGTTAAATACGTTTAATTAGAAAGTATTTGGGATTAGATCATTCATTTGAATATTTGATGAAAATTCCAGTTTTACCCTTTATAAATCACTGTAGTATTTCAAAGATACATATTTCTATATTTATTATTTGAAGTTTAAATTTTGTAACAGTGTTCCTAAAGTAATTATATACAACCTTTATTCATGACACTAGATCTAAATAGTGCATTTGGTTGTTGAAAATGGGCCATGAAATCAAAGTTTGGCTGGACTCTCCAGAATGAAAAAGCTTCTGTATTTCGGCCATAACGCCTTCATATGGGCCTGGATTAATCCCAAATTTGTAGAGGAGATAGAGGACCCATATACGCACATTTGATTCTTCTGGAAAGCCGGCCAATTCACGCGTTTTGGTGGTCAAATGTGCGGTGCAATTTGTCATAAAATATTTGGCCGAGATTCCCCATTCACACTTGAAATCACTTTGAACCTAACCTCCCCACCGCTCTATAAATTGGTGTTTTTCTTATTTGGTGGGGTTGGGACGTGCTTTGGAAAGTTTAGGGCAGAGGAGAAGTGGATCCACTCCAATTCTCCAACCATTTAAATAAGGGTATCTCTTGAAGCAAGGATCCCTTCGACGAAGCCTTCTTCTTCTCCTTCATGTTGTAATGATTTTGTTTGTGTAATAAACTTCTTTGTTCTTATTTTATATCTTCTCTTTTCTTCTGTTTCGTTTAAATTTCTTCTTCTATTAATCTTCCTCTTTGGTCTGGAATTCTTGAGTAGAAGCGTTATTGGGTTATACCCATTATAAACCTTTTCACATGCAAAACGCTTCTACGATGATTACGCCACCCATGGAAGAGTAGTCTTTTAGTAATAGATCTATCTTCTACCCTATTCATTTAATTATTTTAAATCAATGAGATACTGCAATTCACATAATATGATCCATGAATTTTGTTTTTAAATTACAAGAAACTAAGCAAGAAATTGAACAATTCACACAAAAACACGTGAGGTCAGGATTTTGTGTAAATTGTGAGAGCGTAATCTTAATCGGTAATACATGACCACACGGGATAAATTTGTAGAGTCAAAATATAATCCCTAAACACAATTCATCCTCATTTCCAGAATGTATATGTGCTATAATTAACCATTGACCATAATCTATCCTTATAACAACAATCAAAGCAGGGTTTTGCGATTGCGTGTTCCGAAGCTAGCCTAGGGTTTAAGTAATTTCATCTTTGTGGTTAAGTTAACTCTAATAGGGTTTGAGGGATAACAAATTAGGGGATCATAATTAAGTGGATGTTGATTTAAATGATAATGATTAATAAGTGAATGAAGAGGTAGATTTAGATCGATTACGCCTTTTAAAATAGATTTCTAAAAAACACATCTTCTTGTTGTGTCATTTTAATCGAAATTTATTTAAAAACTAAAAACAAAAAAAATATACAATCTTCTTCCAGCAAACTTCTTCTAGATTAATAAACTATAAAAAAACTCCAATCCTTTAAAGTATTGTTTTTATTTTATTCTCTTTTATTTTATTTTTATAATACCTTTAATAAGTTGTTAAATTCACTTCCTCCTTTGAGAGACGACCTTGGTCAGCCACTCTGCTGCACCTAAGTACCCCAAAATCACATTAATCATTTGAGGGTGCCCATGACAGCGCTATTTACAATTTCCGCTGTTTCCGGGGAAGCAAGTAATTTATTCAACCATTTAGAGGTATTTCTTTTATTTTTCATTTTATTATTTTCTTCACCCCTCTCATTCATCTTTCCCCTTTCTCAAGTTTTCATTTTTTTCATCCTCTTCTTTTATTTTTGGATCATCAACTCAAAGTTCTCATTTTTATTTTACTATGGTCCACTTTCTTTCTTTTCATTTTTATTTGATTTATGACACGAAATAATCCCGAATATCTCTTAGATATTGACCCTGAGATTGATCGTAGCCTTACGGGTCGAATCAGGCATTCTTAGTCTATGGGAAGTTTCAATATTCAACCAGTTGGTGAATTCCTCTCTTCTGGAAACATTGAAATTGGAAGCAATTCAAATTCAAACATAAAATAGGAACCAATGGCTGGAAATAATGGAAATGAACTTAATAGAACCATTTGAGAATTGGCTGCACCAGATATTAACTATCAACCAAATTGTATTGCATACCCAAACCTCAAATCGGACTTTGAATTGAAATCTGGATTAATTCACCTTCTTCCAAAGTTTCATGGCTTATCTGGTGAGGATCCCAATAAACACCTTAAGGAATTTAATGTGGTTTTCTCAACCATAAAACCTAGAAATGTCTCTGAAGATCAAATTAAACTAAGAGCATTCCCATTCTCACTTGATGGAGCTGCGAAAGATTGGATGTATTATTTACAACCCGAGGATGTAACTTGTTGGAACGATTTAAAACGTCTTTTCTTGCAGAGATTTTTTCCAGCATCAAGGACAACATCCATTCTAAAGGAGATATTGGGAATCAAACAAGCCCAAGGGGATTCAATTTATGAGTATTGGGAGAGATTCAAGAAGTTGTGTGCAAGCTGTCCACATCACCAAATCAGTGAGAAACTCCTCATTCAGTACTTATATGAAGGACTCACACCTATGGAGAGGAGCATGGTGGACGCTGCAGCAAGAGGGGTATTGGTGGACAAGACACCAGTAGCTGCACGTGCATTGATGAACAAGATGGCACAAAACTCCCAACAATTTGGTGATATAGGTACACCACATGTCAGGGGAGTACATCAGGTAATTCCTTATTCTCTTGAAAGTCATTTGATTGATACTAAGTTGGAAGAATTGACCAGTATGGTGAGGCAAATTGCTTTGGAAAAAAAGACATCTCTCCCCCTCCTATAAGGCCTTGTGGTATTTTCACTGAGACAAGCCACCCAACTGACTGTTGCCCACAACTACAAGAGACAGAGGATTGCGCAACAGTATTCCTAGGGAGACCATTTCAGCAGCAACAACAACCATATCCCCAAAAGAAGTTTGATTCATTTTCTCCAACATACAACCAAGGGTGGAAAGATCAACTGGACATGAGGTATGGCTCTGGACAACAACAAAGGCCCCCTTTTCAACCAAACTTCCAGCAGCCTCCACCTTACCAACAGGGTTTCCAACAACCCCAAAAGAGATTTGAAGCTCAAACATCAACAAGTTAGCAACAAGGGAATCCTCCACCAAAGGTAGATTATAATACTGATTATCTTTTGAAGAAAATTGTTATTAATCAATAGAATGAGCTAAAGAGTCAAAGTTCGGAGCTGAGGGAGTTGAATACTCAAATGACCCATATTTCCACTGCCCTCCATGAACTTGTGAGTAAGAATTCTGGAAATCTACCTTCCCAACCCACTCCAAATCCAAAGGGGAATGTCAGTGTCATCACATTGAGAAGTGGGAAGAAAATGAACAATACATATGTACCTACCATTCCACCGGGATTCACCTCAACTCCGAAGAAGCCGCATTACAAACCAACTGATGAGAAATCCAAGGAGAAAGATAAAGGTAAGAAAAAGATTGATGATGTTCCTTCTAAACCCCTTCCTTTTCCCAACAAGGTTGTTCAAACCAAGAAGATGGCTGAAGAAGCAATGCCAAAGGAGGTTTTGGATACATTTAAGCATGTGGAGATCAACATTCCTCTACTTGAATCCATTAAGAAAATTCCAAGGTATGCAAAATTCTTAAAAGAACTTTGTAACAATCGAAGAGGGCTCAAGGGAAATGAGATGATCAACCTTGGAAGGAATGTCTCAGCACTCATTACACCAACTCTGGAAATGCCAACAAAGTGTAAGGATCTCGGGACATTCACCATCCCATGTACCATAGGGGAGTTGCACTTCTATGATGATTTTTGTGATTTAGGAGCTTCAATAAATGTGATGCCTCACTCTATATTCTCTTCTTTACTGGTTGGTGAGTTGAAGCCAACAAGAGTAGTGGTGCAGTGGCAAATAGAGCTACAACATATCCAGCGGGAGTTCTTGAGGATATACTTGTCCAGGTAAGAGACATGAACTTTCCAGCAGATTTCTACATGCTTAACATGGAGGATGATCAGGTAAGTTCTCATTCCCCCATTATATTAGGTAGGCTCTTCCTCAAAACTGCAAAAACTATCATAAATGTCAATGAGGGTACACTTTCCATGGAGTTTGGAGATGAAGTTGTGGTATTTAATGTCATGGAATCCATGAAGTACCCTATGAGGACCATTCTGCTTTTGTTATCTTCCGTTTTGAACCACCAAGTAAAAACTCCATGGATTTTGATTGTCCTATGCTTAGGGAGATTATGAGTATTGGTTCTGGTTTAATGTCTAAGAGAACTTCCACACCTATTTCTAATGAACAAGACTCTCTAAGGTTTGATTTTGAAATGGATTCATATTCTGATCTTGATCATGTGAACTCTGATTATGATATGGCTATTGAGTATGCTGATGGATTTGGTGCTTTATTCAATGATTATGATTATTTCTGTTCTGATATTGATTTTCATTGTGAATATATGTCTGTTGCATCAATTTCTCCATCCATACATCACCCCCCTACATTGGAACTCAAGCCATTTCCCCCAAATCTTAAATATGCATACTTGCTGAGTGGTGATAGATTACCTGTTATCGTTGCTAACAATCTCTCTTTTGAACATGAGGAAAAACTTTTTAATCTATTTAGAGATAACATTAGGGCAATTGGTTGGACATTGGCAGACATATTAGGTATTAACCCTTCCATTTTCATGCATAGGATTCTTTTGGAGGATGGGGCTAAATCGGTGAGACAGCCACAAAGGAGACTCAATCCCACCCTCCTAGAAGTTGTTAAAAAAGAAGTTGAGAAATTGCTCGAGGCAGGTATAATCTTCCCCATTTTAGATTCTCAGTGGGTAAGTCCAATTCAGGTTGTTCCTAAGAAGAGTGGTGTTACTGTTGTTAAAAATGATAAAGATGAGTTAGTTCCAATGAGGGTTCAAAACAGTTGGCGTGTGTGTATTGAGTATAGGAAACTAAATAATTCCACTCGCAAAGACCATTTCCCCCTCCCATTTATTGATCAGATGCTTGAGAGACTAGCTGGGAAAACACATTATTGTTTCTTGGATGGATTTTCTGGATATTTTCAGGTTCATATAGCTCCATAGGATCAGGAGAAGACTACATTCACCTGTCCCTTTGGCACATTGGCCTACCGGAGGATGCCATTTGGACTTTTCAACGCCCCAGGTACCTTCCAGAGATGCATGGTGAGTATTTTTTCTGATTTTATTGAGACCTGCATGGAGGTATTTATGGATGATTTTACAGTTTATGGATCCTTATTTGATGAATGTCTAAATAGTTTGGGAAAGGTATTGAATCATTGTATTGAGAAGAATCTGGTCCTAAAATTTGAAAAGTGTCATTTCATGGTAGATCATGGAATTGTCTTAGGGTATGTAGTGTCAAAACATGGGATACAGGTTGATAGATCAAAGGTAGATATTATTTTATCCTTACCATATCCTTCATGTGTGCGTGATGTTATATCTTTCCTAGGTCATGCAGGATTTTATCGGCGCTTCATCAAAGATTTTAGTAAGATTGTTCTTCCTATGTTAAGATTACTTCAAAAGGATTCTGATTTTGTGTTTGATGTTTCTTGTAGGAATTCATTCGATGATCTAAAACAACGTTTGACCACTCCACCTATCATACAGACCCCACAGTGGGAGATTACTTTTGAGCTTATGTGTGACGCCTCCAACTTCGCGGTTGGAGTTGTATTATCTCAGAGGGTGGAAGGACGTTCACATGTGATTGCCTATGCATCAAGGACATTGGATTCAGCTCAATCGAACTACACTACCACAGAAAATGAGTTTCTTGCTGTCATGTTTTCTTTAGATAAATTCTGTTCATATTTATTGGGATCTAAAGTAGTTGTTTTTTCTGACCATGCAGCTCTGAGGTACCTATTGAAGAAGCCAGATACAAATCCATGACTTATCCATTGGATGCTCCTTCTTCAAGAGTTTTACATAGAGATAAAGGAAAAAAAGGGGTCAGAAAACTTGGTGGCAGACCACATGAGTAGGCTTACTCACACACTAGAGGGTGACACCTTAGACCAGGTACCACTTCGGGACACTTTCCCCGATGAGCATCTCTATACCGTCTCAAGTATGCATCCTTGGTATGCTAATTTAGTTAATTACATTGTTTCCTCTGAAATACCAGTGAATTTGAAGAATCATCAAGTCCAAAAATTAAAAAGTGAGTCTAGGTATTATGTGTGGGATGATCCTTACCTCTGGCGCATGTGTAGTGACCAAGTCATTAGGAGGTGTGTTCCCAATCATGAGTTTGAGTCTGTTTCGCAATTCTGTCATACACTTGCATGTGGTGGACACTTTGGACGCCAACGGACAGCTAAGAATGTTTTGGACTCTGGATTATATTGGCCTAGTTTATTCCATGATTCCCATGTGTTTTGTAAGTCATGATCTTGTTGCCAATACACTGGGAATATTTCTAGGAGACATGAGATGCCCCAACAACCCATACTATTCTGTGAGATTTTTGATGTATGGGGAATTGCTTTTATGGGTCATTTTCCTAGTTAATTTGGATTTTTGTATATTTTGGTTGCTGTTTATTATGTGAGTAAATGGGTGGAGGCCAAGGCCACCAGGACTGACGATTCTCATGTTGTTGTGGACTTTGTCAAAGCACAGATTTTTTGCAGGTTTGGAGTACCAAAGGCCATCATCAGCGACCAAGGGACACACTTTTTCAATAGGAATTTTTCTTCCCTCCTTCGAAAGTATGGGGTGAAACACAAAACATCAACACCATACCACCCCCAAACAAATGGCCAGGCTGAGGTTTCAAATCGTGAGTTGAAACAAATTTTGGAGAAAACTGTGCAGCCAAATAGGAAGGATTGGATCAAGTGCTTGGATGATGCATTGTGGGCTTATAGGATAGCATACAAGACCCCCATTGGTATGTCCCCATTTCAGATTGTTTTTGGGAAAGCATGTCATCTCCCAGTGGAAGTCGAGCATCGGGCATATTGGGCTATAAAGAAATGCAACATGGATTTAGCCCAAGCTGGAATTCAAAGGAAGTTGAAAATTCAAGAGCTTGAGGAGATTCAACTGTCATCATATGAGAACTCAAGGCTCTACAAGGAAAGATCAAAAGTATCTCATGACAAAATGATCCAAAAAAGGGAGTTTCATGTTGGAGAGAAAGTCCTTCTCTATAGTTCACGACTGAAGCTGATGCCTGATAAGTTGTGTTCCAGATGGTTAGGTCCTTATATTATATCTAATGTTTTTCCTTATAGTGTAGTGGAGATCACACAAGAGGACACTGGAAGGAGCTTTACAGTCAATGGGCAACATTTGAAGAGATACATTGAGGGACATTCTACTGATGCAGTGGATTTTATCACACTGCATGACCCCATCATCACTTGAGCACATCAGGCTGTTCCTAACCCTTTCACTTTTATATTATTTGTCCTATTTAAAAATTCTGCATTTCATGTGCATATATCATCTCATGGGTTCACATTGGTGACAATTCAATATATTAAGTGTGGGGGAGGGAACATTTTAGTTTAGTAATTTCAATTTTTTTCCTGTTTAAAAAAAACCAAAAAAAAATTGTGTGTTTTTTCAAATTTTGTGTGTTTATTTTTTCAATTTTCTTTGTGTTTTTGAAATTTTTGAGCTAAAATGATTCTCATCACAATTTTGAAATGCATATCAATGAGTGAAACAATTTATCCCATGAAACTGAGCTTAAATGAATACTGAAAATGACTTTGTTTCAAGTTCAAATATTTAGTAATTTCATGGAAAGTAGACCGAATTTTGAATCTCATGCCACATCTCACTGTCTTTATATTTGAAATCACTTTCCTGTGAGGCTTCTGAACCATTTTTTTCATATTATTTACATTCAACTCACTTCTTGAGAGAACCAAACCGTGCTTGATTTAACCAGAATTTGATTTATTCCTGTCAAAACTTGAGGGTATGAGGTACTTATGTTTAAATGATTGAGGCATTTGTTTGGTATTAAAGCCCCTATTTCAAAGAATCCTTTTTTTATAATGGCATACCTTGAATATTTAATCCTTGTATCCCTTAGAAGCCTTGCACAACCTATTAGGTTAGCCACATTACAGGCCAATTTTCCCTATCCAACCAACTATTGAAGTGAAATTGCATAATCTAGTTGAGCTTAAGTGTGGGGGAATCTATCTTGTGTTGTGCCACCACATTCTGTGATACTTTGGGTGGAAAATTAAATTCTTAAGAGATGTGTTTGATGATGAAGAAAGTCATTATATTGAAATTTGTGCCTTTTTTGGATCTTTCATGACAAGTGAAGTTGTGTCTTTTCTGGAGCTTCTAATTGAGGAGGAAAGTTGTGTCTATCTAAAGCTTTCAAGAAAATCATGTTTGAGAAGATTGACATTTTTTATGCTGAAATGATGAATGGTGTAAAATTTTCATGACTTTTCATGATGATGGAGCTGAATTGATACTATGGGGATTGAGGAGAAGACCATATTTAAGTGAAAATTAGATTAATGCAATTTTGCTTCAAAAAGAGTCAAGCCCTCCTTATTCAGCCTCAGAATTTTTCACATCTAAATCCTACCAACCGAAATCCACAGAAAAACCCTGAAAATTACTCATGATAAACATATGTCCTTGACTCACATTGGATGGTGATGTATGAATCTATCAAGCCTATGGTGACCCTTGTATGAGTTTGGATGAGAAAGACATTGCAAAAAAAATTGATATTTGAGTGATGAGAGCAAATTCAAACGAGATAAGTGTTTTGTGCATGGGAGGATAAATAAAGTGGAAATATATTGAATGATATAAATGAAGAACTTTAAATAATGTTTTTTTATGAGGCATGATATCTTTTGTTTCTTGGTGTGTAATTGTTTGATCTCAAGGATATGTGGTTTAAAATTGGTTTTGATTTGATATTAATGTTTACTTGATATGAGGTTTTGCTCAGGAGTGCAAAAGGGTAAGGGTTGGGGAGTTGATAAAACACTATTTTATTAAATATTTTATTGATAATAAATGATATAATTTCCTCACGTTGTGTTAAATATGTTTAATTATAAAGTATTTGGGATTAGATCATTCATTTGAATATTTGATGAAAATTCCATTTTTACCCTTTATAGTTCACTATAGTATTTCGAAGATACATATTTGTATATTTATTATTTGAATTTGAAATTTTTTAACAGTGTTCCTAAAGTAATTATCTACAACCTTTATTCAGGACACTAGATCTAAAGAGTGGAGTTGGTTGTTGAAAATGGGCCATTAAATCAAAGTTGGGCTGGACTCGCCAAAATGAAGAAGCTTCTGTATTTCGGCCATAACTCCTTAATATGGGACTTTAGTAAGCCCAAATTTGGAGAGGAGATAGAGGAACCATATACTCACATTGTATCATTCTGTAAGGCCAGCCAATGCATGAGTTTTTTTGGTCAAATGGGCAGTGCAAGTTGGCATAAAATATTTGGCCGAGATTCCCCATTCACACTTGAAACCACTTTGAACCTAGCCTCCCCACCACTCTATAAATTGGTGTTTTTCTCATTTTGTGGGGTTGGGAAGTGCTTTGGAAAGTTGAGGGCATAGGAGAAGTGGATCCACTCCAATTATCCAACCATTTAAATAAGGGTGTCTCTTGAAGAAAGGATCCCTTCGACTAAGGCTTCTTCTTCTCCTTCATGTTGTAATGATTTTGTTTGTGTAATAAATGTCTTTGTTCTTATTTTATTTCTTCTCTTTTCTTCTGTTTTGTTTAAATTTCTTCTTCTCTTAATCTTCCTCTTTGGGCTGTAATTCTTGAGTAGAAGTGTTATTGGGTAATACCCATTATAAACCTTTTCACATGCAAAACGCTTCTACGATGATTACACAACCCATGGAAGAGTAGTCTTTTAGTAATCGATCTATCTTCTACCCTCTTCATTTAATTATTTTGAATCAATGAGCTACTGTAATTCACATAATATGATCCATGAATTGTTTTTTTAAATTACAAGAAACTAATAAAGCAATTGAACAATTCACACAAAAACACGCGAGGTCGGGATTTTGTGTAAATTGTGAGAGCATAATCTTAATCGGTAATACAAGACCACACAAGATAAATTTGTAGAGTTCAAATATAATTCCTAAACACAATTCATCCTCATTTCTAGAATGGATATGTTCTCTAATTAACCACTGACCATAATCTATCCTTAGAACAACAATCAAAGCTGGGTGCTACGATTGCGTGTTTCGAAGCTAGCCTAGGGTTTAAGTAATTTCATCTTTGTGGTTAAGTTAACTCTCGTAGGGTTTGAGGTATAACAAATTAGGGGATCATAATTAAGTGGATATTGATTTAAATGAAAATTATTAATAAGTTAATGAAGAGGTAGAGTTAGATCGATTACACCTTTTAAAATAGATTTCTAAAAAAACATTTTCTTATTGTGTCATTTTAATCGAAATTTATTTCCAAACTAAAAACAAAAAAATATATACAATCTTCTTCCAGCAAACTTATTCTAGATTCATAAACTATAAAAAAAATCCTAATCCTTTAAAGTAGTGTTTTTATTTTATTCTCTTTTATTTTATTTTTAGAATACCTTTAATAAGTTGTTAAATTCACTTCCTCTTTGGAGAGACGACCTTGGTCAGCCACTCTGCTGCACCTAAGTACCCCAAAATCATATTAATCATTTGAGGGTGGCCACGACAGCGCTCTTTCATAAGGTGATAGAGATGATCAGATATAGCCACTGATTCATCTATGTTGGGACCCACGTAGGATACTAAAGCAGCTAAGCTGTCAGACCCATATAGGATACAGACCAGCTAATCTGCCAGACCCACGTAGGATACAAGAACAGTAGTCATATCCATCGAACCCATGAAGGATTTCAGTACGGTCTTCATCGCTGCCGAACCCACGTAGGATTTCAGTGCAGTTTTCATCGCCGTCGAACCCACAGAGGATTTTAGTACGGTCTTCATCGCTGCTAAACCCACGTAGGATTTCAGTGTAGTCTCCATCGTCGTCGAACCCACGGAGGATTTTAGTACGGTCTTCATCGATGCCGAACCCACGAAGGATTTCAGTGCAGTCTTCATCGCTGCCGAACCCACAGAGGATTTCAGTGCAGTCGTCGTCGTAGTCACAGCCAGCTCTAGGGTTCTCGCACACAGCATGCTCTATTCTAGGAGGGTCCGCTCCACGAGCCAAGGGGTCGATACATCAACTGACATGTAGTCCAGAGTTGATGTATCTCAAAGTTCTGTCTCGACAAGAGAAACTCAACGTGACAGACGACGCGTCAATCGGACGCCCGGTCTGAGAGTTATTGGCTTTTTCGTTCCAGGGGCCCGGTTGGTTTTTAAGTCAAAACCAACCCGACCGCACTCCAACTACATCCAAACCTCGAGCGAATTAATCCAAAAGGCCTATCTCACTAAGAGGAATCCAACAAAGTCGACGGCACGTCAATCGGACGTTCGGAGCTCAAGTTATAAACATTTCCGCTCCGAGGGCCCGATTGGTTTCGTGTTCGAACCAACCCGGACATACCCAAAGTTATCCAAAACCTTGCGTGTAATATAAAGAAACGACCGTCTCATTCCAAGGATCTCCACGCAACTGACGGTGAATCGATCGGAGGTCCGTAGCCCAAGATATGGGCAAAAGAACGAACCTGTCCGGTTTAAGGGGGTTTTGGGCCCGGACCAACCCGGCCCGAGACCCCCTGGGTCGGCCCGAACTGGGTCGACCCAAACAGGGTCTGGGTCCGGCCCATTAGGGTGTGGCCCGACGCGGCCCGGCCCAGCCTGGGTAGTCGGTTGGCCTGGCGCGGGCGCGCCCTAAACGGCCAGCTCGGTGCTGGTCGAGCCAAGCGGAAGGGGGGGGAGGGGGGGGGGGGGGGGGGGGGGGGGGGCTGTTTCCCCCCTTGATTGAAACCACGGCCCCCACGTGGGGGCCGCTTTTTTGCCAGAGGACGCGGCGATGTGCGCCGTGTCTCCCCCGAGTCCCGCGCGGCCACGGGTTCCCGGTCGCCTGCCACCGCGGCTTCAGCCGCGACGGTCCCTCCTGGCGGCGCGCCGGAACGTCGCTGCCTCCCCGCGCCGCCGGTGAAAACCGCGGGCCACCGGAGCCGCTCTGGTGGTCCGTTCTTACTTTTTTCTATGCTTGGGGTCGTCTCGGGACCCTTAGATTACTGTAATGGCCTCCAATCGCTCAACGGTCCCGTTTCATTCTCGCCCAACGTTCCACGCATCAAGAACAGAGAATCGGTGGGTTCGGACTTGTTCGTTGGTCCGCACCCACCGTTTTAGTGGTTCAAATGACTTTCAACAATTTAATCATATTTTGAGGATATAATCCACATAAATTAAATTAAACCAAACCCCCTACCTCGATGAAGTCGTCGAACGAGGTTTGTCACGGGAAAGGGACTTCGCGGAAGACGGCGTCGCGGAAGGAGGATCGTCGGCGTCGCGGTACACGGCGTCGCGGAGAAGAGGATCATCGGTGTCGCATCATCAATCTCCAAGGAATCAGCATTAATAATCTTCATTCGTCGGAGGTCGGTGTTCTTTGTCGGTGACGGTGTGTTCTTCGTGTTCTTCAAGGAGGAAGATGAGGATTCCAAGGCTTGAGCAATTCCTCTCCAATCCTTCTCGCACAACAAAACAACCATAATAAAATAAGGCGTTGCCTTATTTTATTACTCATGACACCCCTTATTTTAAATTCAGAATTAAAAACATGATTTAATTAATGTGCATTGACCAATTAATAAGGCGTTTAGTAATCCAATTAAACGTGAGAGTTGACTTGGCATTTAAAAAGGGGGGGTACGGGTGAGTTACAAAATTAAATGCACGTGGGAGGAAAAAGGGAAATAAAAGGGGTGGGGCTCGTGTGGGCCCCACCTAACTAATATACTACCTAGGAGTTAGGATATCAGTGGGTCCCACTCCAACCACCATGCCTAGGTTATCACTACTTAGAATAAAAACAAAATCTGTAGCACAATATTTTATTTTATTCTTTAGTTAACCCAATTAATTAATAACCTCATCCGAGCAAATGCAACTCCGGAAAAGGTGTTCTTAAGCAATTAATGGTGTTGCGATCCCATTGGTGCCCTCGGATTTCGATTCTAAGCATCGGTTCAAAAGTTAGGAAAACCCGTTCATTTGTTCACTGAACGTACCTGAGCTAAACTTCAGAAATTGATTCTGGGCACACCGGGCCTCAGAA
Organism: Viscum album; assembly: GCA_963277665.1. Classification (NCBI taxonomy): domain Eukaryota; kingdom Viridiplantae; phylum Streptophyta; class Magnoliopsida; order Santalales; family Viscaceae; genus Viscum; species Viscum album. Next base: position 1,020,106,973 of record OY728134.1, on the reverse strand, counting down.
TCAGGTGTCGTCAGAAACTGCGTTCTTGTAAAATCCCAAAGAAAAAGTAAGAAAAAAAATTTCCCTTGAATTTTACTGGTCTTTACAATACTCCCACCTCAGGGCTTTATTTCCCTGTAAAGATACATCATAACTAGGGAAACAAATGAGGGTACTGAGCAAGCATCTGAGCCTCCCGCTCCCAAGTGCTCTCCTAGAGGTTCCCGTGCTGCCATCTGATGCGCACTAAAGGAATCGACCGCCCACATCGGACCTGCTCCTGTCGATCCTCGATCTCCATCGGGACCTCCACAAAAGCAGCCCCATCGTCAATGTACAACTCCCCATGGTCGATGATATGCGTCGGGTCGTGCACGTATCTCCTCAGCTGAGATACATGGAAGACGTCGTACACCCAGTTCAATTGAGGTGGTAGAGCCAGGCGATAAGCCACCTCGCCTATCCTACTGAGGACCTGGAATGGTTTGATGAAGCGCGGAGATAACTTGCCGCCCCAGCCAAATCTCCGTAATCCACGTCGAGGTGAGACCTGCAAGAAGACGTGGTCGCCATCCTCGAACTCCAGTGGCCTCCGCCTCCTGTCAGTATAAGAATTCTGCCGACTCTAAGCTACCCTCATCCGCTCCTGGATGACCTAGACTTTCTCTCTCATGGCATGGACCATCTCTGGTCCCACAAGTGATGACTCCCCAGGGTCTGTCCAGCACAGAGGTGATCTGCAAGGTCGGTCATACAATGCCTCGTATGATTCCATCCCGATGGTGGAGTGGTAGCTGTTGTTGTACACGAACTCCACCAAGGGTAGGTGGTCCTCCCAGCTACGACCAAAGTCGAGGACACATGCACGGAGCATATCCTTGAGAGTCTGAATAGTCCTCTTTGTCTGACCATCCGTCTGAGGGTGAAAGGCGGTGCTCAGACATAGATGCGTCCCAAATACCTCCTGAAACCCCTTCCAAAGCCGAGAAGTAAAGCGAGTATCTCGATCGGATACGATAGATGATGGCACACCATGAATCCATACAATCTACTGAATGTAGAGACGTCCCAAGATCTCTACTGAGCCCTGCTCTCTAATGGGAAAGAAGTGAGCCGACTTGGTGAGTCGGTCGACAATCACCCAAATGGAGTCGTGACCTCTGGAAGTACGTGGAAGTCCAGTCACGAAATCCATAGATATCCTGTCCCACTTCCACTCTAGGACCTCCAAGGGATGTACCAAGCCTGCTGGTACCTGGTGCTCTGCCTTCACCTATTGGCAGGTGAGGCATCGAGAAACGAACTCTGCCACATCCTTCTTCATACCCGGCCACCAGTGCTGTCGTCTGAGATCCTGGTACATCTTCTCCACTCCTGGATGTACCGCTAAAGGGGAAGTGTGAAACTCTCTCAGCACCTCCTCCTTTAAAGCAACTGGTACCATGGTACGTCCTCTGAAATGGACGTTGTGCTCTCCTCCTATAGAGAATCCATCATGTTCCTATCCTGAGGATATCTGCACACGTCGCATCTCATAGTCAGCATCCCCACACTGTGCCTCTCTGACCCGCTGCAGTAGTGGAGGAGTGATTGTGAGTGACTGAAGAAAGGCGACACCATCTCTATCCACAAAGGATATCTGCAAAGCGGCTAGCTGCTTCGTCGCCTCCCCGAGTAGTTGGATGCCCGTCCTCCTGCTGAGAGCATCGGCTACTACGTTCTTCTTTCCAGGAGTATAGACTATCTCAAAGTCATAGTCCTGGAGTAACTCGAGCCATCGCCGCTATTTCAGATTTAGGTCCTTCTGTGAGAAGATGTACCTGAGACTCTAGTGGTCAGATTAGACTGTAAAGCGCTTGCCCATCAGATAGTGTCGCCACATCTTCAGAGCGAAGACCACTGCTGCTAACTCTAGGTCATGGGTAGCGTATTTCTGCTCATGCTACCTCAACTGAAGTGATACATAGGCGATCATGACCCACTCCTGAATCAGGAAACATCCGAGTCCGGTCCCTAATGCATTGCAGCAGACTACGTACCCCACTCCCTCCTACGGTATCCTCAAGATAGGCGCGCTGGTCAATCTCTGTCTCTGCTCCTGGAAGCTCTGCTGACATCTGTATGACCACACGAAGGGTTTCCCCTTCTTCATCAAAGCTGAGAGTGGTGCTGCAACTCTGGAAAAGTCTGTCACAAATCTCCGGTAGTACCCAGCTAGACCCAAGAAACTCCGCACCTCTGTCACGCTCCTGGGTGGCTCCCAAGCTAGCACTTCCATGATCTTCGCAGGATCCACCACAAATCCATCCTCAGAGATGACGTGTCCCAAGAAGTGGGCCTCACGTAACCATAACCGACACTTTTAGAGCTTTCCATAAAGCTTGTGCTCTCGGAGTGTGTCTAGTACAACCTGCAAGTGGTAGGTGTGCTCCTCGTCAGTGGTCGAGTATATCAAAATGTCGTCGATGAAGACTACGACAAATCGATCGAGTTATGGATGAAATATCTTGTTCATGAGACCCATGAACACTGCTGGAGTGTTGGTTACACCGAAAGGCATAACCAAGAACTCATAGTGGCCATACCGACATCTTAAGGTCGTCTTCTACACGTCCACATCTCGAACTCTGAGCTGATGATAGCCTGACCTGAGGTCTATCTTCAAGAACCACCGTGCTCCCTTAAGCTGATCGAAGAGGTTGTCAATCCTCAATAGCAGATACTTTTTCCTCATGGTCACTTGGTTCAGGCGATGATAGTCGACACACAGTCGCAAGCTTCCATCCGCCTTCTTGGCAAACAATATCAGGGAAGCCCAGGGTGAAACACTGGGTCGGATGAATCCCTTGCCCTGTGATTCCTCCAACTATACCCGTAGCTCTCGAAGCTCAGCGGGGTCCATCCGATATGTTGGAGTGGATATCGGGGCTGTCCCGGGGTACAGGTCAATATAAAAGTCTACCTATCTGCGAGGAGGTAGTCCTAGAATGTCATCAGGGAAAACGTCCGCATATTAATCCACCACTACAGGAAAAATAGGACTTCGCATGTCAACTGCTCCTAGGATGAGGCTATCCAACTGATGAGTGATGGGCTGTCCTCTCCTCTGCATGAGTCCATCCTGTGCTGTAAAGGATCCCTTCTCGCCGGTGAAGGTGAACCTGCTCCCGTCGGTGCGTACACACCGCACCTTGTGCCTAAAACAGTAGATCTGAGCATGGATAGTAGATAACCAATCCATGACCAAGATGACATCGTAAGGCCTCGACGCCGCTACAAGAAGATCCCAGCCAAATCTATCGCCTCCTAGAGTGATCTCACAATGTCGGCACCAGTGCGTAATCGTCGAGTCTGCTCCCGTAGGAGTCTCTAGCTGTAAGGATCGAGCCAACAACTCCGTAGGAATCTTCGAGCTCCGAACAAGGGTAGTGGAAATAAAATAATGACTCGCTCCTGTGTCTATAAGAACTGCAGAAAGGGTGGAGTAGACACAGATAGTACCTCGAATCATCTCTGGTGCATCGTGGTCGTAGGCCTCTACTGCCTGAAGCCGAGCCTGTCTCTGCCCGCCAGCTCCCTGTGGTCGGGGTGGACCTCCTGGTGGTGGTGGTGGTAAAGCCTCAAAGCGTCGCCCACCACCTGCTGCTCGGCCATCTCCCATGCCTCGTCCGCCTACTCTCGGCGGACCACCATGGTCGACCCTCTTCCTCTGCCTGGATGGCCCCTCAACCGTCTTCTGCTCCTCCGCACAGCGGGTCGGGCAGTCACGAGCCATGTGTCCCTACCCGCCGCATGCGTAGCACTGCCTGCTCCTCGGAAGGCTGGCTCTGCGTCGTGTGCCCCGCACCTCTGAGCTGGTGTCCTAAGGTCGTCCGACTGATGGTCCGGTCCGCCTGGACCCCTGTGTGATCTGTCGACTTCCAGTTGTAGATGACTCTGATACATGCCGCCCTGCGGTAGGTCTCGCTGTTGGCATAGGCTCAGCAAGAAATCTCTCTATGAGAAGGGCTTTCTCCAGTACTCCTGCCTATGTCAGAATGCTGAGGGAGATCATCGATGCCCTGATCTCATGCCTCAGTCCCTGCTCAAAGGTCCGGGCCTAGAAGAATGGGTCACGTACCCTGTCCGTCGAATAGCACGAGAGATCAGTAAATCTCTTCGAGTACTAGGTGACCATCATGATTCCCTACCGCAGCTGTAGAAGCTCCTGGATGCGCACAGCACAGAGGGTGGCTGGGATGAACTCTGAGCAGAAGAGGCTCTCAAAGTCCGTACATATGAGAGATGCCTCGTCATGCACCTGGAGCATCAACCTCCACCATCTGCCTATTATCGCGTGTAGGAGGCTCACTACGAGGATCACCATGAGGTCAGCTGGTGTCCCCACTAACCTGAAAACTCACACAACCGCCTCCAGCCAATCCTCGGCTGCCTGAGGGTCTATCTCCCCATGGAACCTGGGCGGTCTCTAACGCTGAAACTCGTGAAGTCCACTAAGGCGACGTGCACTATTAGCGGCCGGGGCTAGTAGTATCAGTGGATCGGCGGGTAGAGGTACCGTCGGTGCCTCCGCTGACAAAGGGCCCTGCACCGAGGCCTCGTCGCTCGGTGGGCTGTCGGCTCGCACAAAACTCGGAACCCTAGCTGGCTGCCATCATGGGGCCACCTGAAAAGAAACAGGTGTTCCACGATCAAACAGTATACCTGGTGAGCTGACACAAAGTAATCACAAAGAAAAATTTTGAAACACACATGCAATCAATGTTTTTGTGCATTGAGTCGGAAATCAGAAGTCAGGGTCCTGGTGTACGGATACGTCGGCTGACGCACCAACATTGGACTCCCTGGACTGATAACCACACTCAATACCCTTAACACTATTGTTTCACATAGAAGAAAGATCAGAGTCCTGAGTTCTGCGGTAGAACCGAACTCCTCTGATACCAATTTGTCATGACCCGTCCTCGGGACCCGTGTCGTGACTACCCCAATCCCGCCTCCCATAGGCCAAGGGCTGGCGACTAGCACCAAGGAGTAAATCCCGATAAAAGGGGAAGTTATTGCCTTTATAAAGTAAACAAACACCACAAAGTAAGCAAGTAGAAGTAAACACTAAGTAAAACTGGGTACAAAAGTAGTGTGGAAAAGTAAGTGGGCCAGAATACAAACCCAAAGTGAAATTAAAGTACAATTGGAAAGAAAGTACAGTAACTAAATGTAAAGCAGCAATGTCAAGTTGTACACTGGAAGTCCCACCTGAAGTGTGGGTACAGATAGCCTCCTCAGCCCCTCGGGTCCAGTTGTTCGCTCCGTGTCCGTTCCTCCCAGTGGTCCACCTCCAGGTACCGAATTTCTCCACAAGCCTCAACCACGATCAGCATTGTTCGTCGTCTGCATCCAACACAACGTAGTGCGGGCATAGCCCGTGCAGGGGTGAGTATACGCTACTCATAAGGGACCCCAAGACCCCTAAAGGTGTCCCAGAATCCACAAAGGATAATCCACAAAGGAAAAATACAATCACAAAGTACAATCCAACATTACTTAGGTATATTCCCATACATATACCTAAGTCATCAATTCCAGTTCGGCTCCAACACCCGAGCCCAAGTTCGATCATGTCCACACAGGATAGTACAACCCAAACCACACAGGATAACACAACCCAAACCACATCGGAAAGCAATTCAATCATATCGAAGATATTGATTGAATGTAAAGACTCAGCCCACACAGGTACACTTCTTCATAATGTGATAGAGATGATCAGATATAGCCATTGATTCATCTATTATGGGACCCACGCAGGATACTAAACCAGCTAAGCTGTCGGACTCACATAGGATACAGACAAGCTACTCTGCCAGACCCACGTAGGATAGCAAGAACAGAGTCAAACACTGCCAGACCCACATAGGATACAAGAACAGTAGTCATTGTCATCGAAACCATGGAGGATTTTAGTACGGTCTTCATCGTTGTAGAACCCACGTAGGATTTCAGTGCAGTTTTCATCGCCGTCGAACCCACATAGGATTTCAGTGCCGTCTTCATCGCCTGCGAACCCACGGAGGATTTCAGGGCAGTCATCGTCGTAGTCGCAGCCATCTCTAGGGTTCCCGCACATAGCATGCTCGATTCTGGGAGGGTCTGCTCCACGAGCCAAGGGGTCGATACATCAACTGACATGTAGTTCGGATTTGATGTATCTCAAAGTTCCGTCTCGACAAGAGGAACTCAACGTGACAGACGGCGCGTCAATCGGACGCCCGGTCTGAGAGTTATTGGCTTTTTCGTTCCAGGGGCCCGATTGGTTTTTAAGTAAAAACCAACCCAAATGCACTCCAACTGCATCCAAACCTCGAGCGGAGTAATCCAAAAGGTCCTTCTCACTAAGAGGAATCCAACAAAGTTGACGACACGTCAAACGGACGTCCGGAGCTCAAGTTATAAGCGTTTCCGCTCCGAGGGCCCGTTTGGTTTTGGGTTTGAACCAACCCGGCTATACCCAAAGTTCTCCAAAACCTTTAGTGTAATATACTGAAATGACTTTCTCGTTCCAAGGATCTCCATGCAACTGATGGTGTGTCGATTGGAGGTCCGTAGCCCAAGATATGGGCAAAAGAACGAACCCGCCCGGTTTTAGGGTGTTTTGGGCCCGGACCGACCCGGCCCGAGACCCCCTGGGTCGGCCCGAATCGGGTCAACCCAAACCGGGTCCAGGTCTGGCCCATTAGGGCACAGCCCGGCCCGGTGGGCATGGCCCGGAACCACCGGCGCGGCCCGGCCCGGTGCGGCCGGTTGGCCTGGCGCTGGCGCACCCTAAACGGCCAGCTCGGTGCTGACCGAGCCGAGCGGAAGGGGGGGGGGGGCTGCCCCCCTTGATTGAAACTGAGGCCCCCATATGGGGGCCTCTCCCCTTCCAGTGGACGCGGTGTCGGCCGCCGGTGAAAACCGCGGGCCACCGAAGCCGCTCCGGTGGTCCGTTCTTGCTCTCGTCTGCACCTGGGGTCGTCTCGGGACTTGTAGATTACTACGACGGCCTCCAATTGCTCAACGGTCCTGTTTCATCACCGCCCAATGTTCTGTGCATCAAGAACAGAGAATCGGTGGGTTCATACTTGTTCGTTGTTCTGCACCCACCGCGTTAGTGGTTCAAACAACTTTCAACAATTTAATCATATGTCAAGGATATAATCCACATAAATTAAATTAAACCAAACCCCCTACCTCGATGAAGTCGTCGAACGAGGTTTGTCGCGGGAAAGGGACATCGTGGAAGACAGTGTCGCAGAAGGAGGATCGCCGGCGTTGTGGTACACAGCGTCATAGAGAATAGGATCGTCGGCGTCGTGGTACACGGCGTCGTGGAGAAGAGGATCGTCGGCGCCGCGGTACACGGCGTCGCCTCGTTGATCTCCGAGGAATCAGCGTTAATCTTTGTCCTTCGTCGGAGGTCGGCGTTCTTCATCGGTGACGGTGTATTCTTCGTGTTCTTTAAGGAGGAAGATGAGGATTCCAAGGCTTGAGAAATTCCTCTCCAATCCTTCTCGCACAACGAAACAACCATAATAAAATAAGGCATTGCCTTATTTTATTACTCATGCCACCCCTTATTTGAAATTCAAAATTAAAAACACGATTTAATTAACGTGTGTTGACCAATTAATGAAGTGTTTAATAATCCAATTAAACGCGAGAGTTGACTTGGCATTTAAAAAGGGGGGTGCGGGTGAGTTACAAAATTAAATGCACGTGGGAGGAAAAAGGGAAATAAATGGAGTGGGGCTCGTGTGGGCCCCACCTCACTAATATCCTACCTAGGAGTTAGGATATCAGTGGGTCCCACTCCAACCACCATGCCTAGGTTATCACTACTTAGAATAAAAATAAAATCTGTAGCACAATATTTTATTTTATTCTTTAGTTAACCCAATTAATTAATAACCTCACTCGAGAAAACGCAACTCCGGAAAAGGTGTTATTAAGCAATTACCGGCGTTGCGATCCCATCGGTGCCCTCAGATTTCGATTCCGAGCACTAGTTAAAAAGTTAGGAAAACCCGCTCATTCGTTCACTGAACGTACCCGAGCTAAACTTCGGAAATTGATTCCGGGCACACCGGGCCTCAGAATCAGGTGCTGTCAGAAACTGCGTTCTTGTAAAATCACAAATAAAAATTAAGAAAAAAAATTCCCTTGAATTTTACGAGTCTTTACAACCACCACCACCACCAGGAGGACCACCCCGACCACACGGAGCTGGCAAACAGGGGCAGGCTCAGCTCAAGGCAGTCGGAGCCTACGACCACGGCGCACCTGAGATGATTCGAGGTACTATCTGTGTCTAGTCCACCCTTGATGAAGTTATTATAGACACAGGAGTGATTCATTATTTTATTTTTGTTGCCCTTATTCGGAGCTCGAAGATTCTGACGGAGCCGTTGGCTCGATCCTTACGGCTAAAGACACCTACGAAAGCAGACTCGACGATTACGCACTGGTGCCGGTAGTGTGAGCTTACTCTAGGAGACGAGAGCTTCAGCTAGGATCTTCTTGTAGCGGCGTCGAGGCCTTACGATGTCATCTTGGGGATGGACTGGTTTTCTACAATCCATGCTCAGATTGACTGCATTAGGCGCAAAGTGCGGTGTGTCAGCACAGATGGGATCAGGTTCACCTTCATCGGTGAGAAGGGAGCCTTTGCAGTGCAGGACAGACTTACGCAGAGGAGAGGGCATCCAATCACACATCAGTTGGCTAGTCTCATCATAGGAGCAGTTGATGTGCGGAGTCTGAGTTTTCCTATTGCGGTGGATTAGTATGCGGATGTTTTTCCTAACGATGTTCTAGGAATACCTCCTCACAAAGAGGTAGACTTCTACATTGACATGTACCCCGAGACAACACTGATATCTAATCCAGCATATCGTATGGATCCCGCTAATCTTCGTGAGTTGCAGGTACAGTTGGAAGACTTATAGGGAAAAGGATTCATTCGACCCAGTGTTTCACCCTGGGCTTCTCCGATTTTATTCACCAAGAAGGCGGATGGGAGCTTACAACTATGTGTCGACTACCGTCACCTGAATCAAGTGACCGTAAAGAACAAGTACTCACTCCCGAGGATTGACGGACTCTTTGATCAGCTCAAGGAAGCACGATGGTTCTCAAAGATAGACTTCAGGTCAGGCTATCACCAGCTCATAGTTCGAGACGAAGATGTGCAGAAGATGACCTTCAGGTGTCGGTATGGCCACTAAGAGTTCTTGGTTATGCCCTTCGCCGTAACCAACGCTCTAGCGGTTTTCATGAGTCTCATGAACAGGATCTTTCAGCCTTACCTAGATTGTTTTGTCATAGTCTTCATCGACGACATACTGATTTACTCGACTACTGAGGAGGATCACGCCTACCACTTGCGGGTTGTACAGGACACACTCCGAGAGAACCAGCTTTATGGTAAGCTCTCAAAGTTCCAGTTCTAGATTAGAGAGGTTCATTTCTTTGGACACATCATCTCAGAGGATAGGGTTGTAGTGGACCCAGCGAAGATTGAGGCGGTACTTTCTTGGGAGCCACCCAGGAGCGTGACGGAGGTGCAGAGTTTCCTAGGTCTGGCTGGGTAATATCAGAGATTTGTGCCAGACTTATCAAGAGTTGCAGCACTTCTTTCAGCATTGACGAAGAAGGGGAAACCCTTCATGTGGTCAGATAGATTCCAGCAGATCTTTCAGGAGCTGAAACAGAGATTGACCAGTGCGCCCATCTTGAGGCCACCGGAGGAGGGAGTAGGGTACATAGTTTACTGCGACGCATCAGGGATCAGACTCGGGTGTGTCCTGATGCAGGAGCAAGCAATGATCACTTACGGTTCATGGTAGTTGAGGCAGCATGAGCAGAACTACGCTACCCATGACCTGGAGTTAGCAGCAGTGGTTTTCCCCCTGAAGATGTGGCAACACTATCTGATGGACGAGCGATTTACAGTCTACTCTGATCACCAGAGTCTCAGGTACAAATTCTCGCAGAAGGACCTGAACCTGAGACAACAGCAATGGCTCGAGTTCCTCTAGGACTATGACTTTGAGATAGTCTATACTCCTGGTAAGGGGAACGTTGTGGCTGATGCTTTCAACAGAAGATCGTGCATTCAGCTGCTTGGAGAGGCAGTAGAGCAGTTAACCACTTTTCATATATCCTTCATGGATAGAGATGGGGCAGACTTTCTACAGTCCCTCATAGTCACTCCTCTACTACTTCAGTAGGTTAGAGAGGCACAACATGGGGACATTGACTGTGAGACGCGACATGATCATATTTCCATAGGGCAAGCGCCAGATGGATTTTATGAAGGAGGAGAGCATGTCATCCTCTTCAGGGGACGTACCATGGTACCAGTTGCACTGCAGGAGGAAGTGCTGAGGGAGTTTCACACTTCCCCTCTAGCAGTACATCCTAGAGTGGAGAAGATGTACCAGGACCTCAGATGACCGCACTGGTGGTTGGGTATGAAGAAGGATGTAGCAGAGTTCGTTTTACAATGCCTCACTTGTCAGCAAGTGAAGGTGGAGCACCAGTTACCAGAAGGCTTGGTACAGCCCTTAGAGGTTCCGGAGTGGAAGTGGGATGGGATATCCATGGATTTCGTGACGGAGCTTCCACGTACATCCAGGGGGCACGACTCTATCTAAGTGATCGTCAACCGACTCACCAAGTCAGTCCACTTCCTACCGATCAGGGAGCAGGGCTCAGTAGAGAGCTTGGGACGCCTCTATGTTCAAGAGATTATATGAATTCATGGTATTCCATCTTCTATCATCTCCGATCAAGATGCTCGCTTTACTTCTCGGCATTGGAAGGGGTTTCAGGAGGCATTTGGGACGTAGCTACGCCTGAGCACCGCCTTTCATCCTCAGACGGATGGCCAGATGGAGAGGACTATTTATACTCTCAAGGACATGCTCCGTGCATGTGTCCTTGACTTTGGTCGCAGCTGGGAGGATCACCTACCCTTGATGGAGTTTGCATATAACAACAGCTACCACTCCACCATCGGGATGGCACCATACGAGGCACTGTACGACTGACCTTGCAGATCACCTCTGTGCTAGACTGACCCTGGGGAGTTAGCACTTGTAGGACCAGAGATGGTTCAGTCTATGATGTAGAAGGTGAAGATCATCCAGGAGCGGATGAGGACTGCACAGAGCAAACAGAAGTCCTATGCTGATAGGAGACGGAGACCACTGGAGTTTGAGGATGGAGACCACGTTTTCTTATGGGTCTCACCTCGACAAGGATTACGAAGATTTTTCCGGGGCGGCAAGTTATATTCATGCTTCATCGGACCATTCCAGGACCTTCGTAGGGTAGGCAAGGTAGCTTACTGCCTAGACCTTCCACCTTAGTTTCACCGGGTTCACGACGTCTTCCACGCATCTCAGCTGAGGAGATACGTGCACGACCCAACCCACATCATCGATCATGGGGATCTGGACATCGATGACGGGGTGACATTCATGGAGGTCCCGATGGAGATCAAGGATCAACAGGATTAGGTCCTACGTGGATGGTCTATTCCTCTGGTGCGTATTCGTTGGCAACACGGGAACCTCCAGGAGAGCACATGGGAGAGGGAGGCTCAGATGCATGTTTAGTACCCTCATTTGTTTCCCTAGTTTATGATGTAGCTTTATGGGGATGTAAATCCCTGAGGTGGGAGTAATGTAAAGACCCATAAATTTCAAGGAAATTTTTTTCTTAAATACTTTGGAATTTTACGAGTCTGTTTCTTCTGAAGGCACTTGATTCCGAGGCCCGTTGTGCCCGGAATCAACTTCTGAAGTTTAGCTCGAGTACGTTCACTGAACGAACGAGTGAGTTTTTCTATCTTTTGAACCTATGTTCGGAATTGAAATCGGAGGGCACCGATGAACTCACAGTGCCGGTAATTTCCTAAGGGTACCTTTACCGCAGTTGCGTTTTATGCGGGTTGTAAATTAAAATTTGGGGTTTAGTTAAGAAGTTAAATAAAATTGTAGAAACAATTTTATTTATATCTTTGGAAGTTAATTTCTTCCATGGGAAGTTATTGGTGGGGCCCACACCCACCCAAATTCCCATGTGTGGATAATGGAGAGGTGGAGAGGTGGGGCCCACACGAGCCCCAACCTTTCACCTCCCATAACTCTTTTCAAACCCCCTTTAAACTCCCATGTTTAATTCACGATAACCCCCCTTATTTATGAGGATTCCTTCCTCTTCCTCTCTCCCTCTTAATTTTTTTCCAACACACCCTAATTAATAAATTCAACCTCTTCACTTAATTAATAAAGTGATTTGATTTTTGAATTTTAAAATTGCTTGTGTTAATAAAATAATAGCTTAGTCTTATTATTTTATTTTTGGGGCAATCATTGTGTTAAGGAGAGTGGGGGAGAGAGATTTTGAGAAGGGAGAAAGGTATTCCTCTCCTCAATGAAGAACGGTGCTCTTCTCAGATGAAGAACTCTCACCTTCAATGGAGAACGACTTGGCGAAGAACGCTCCATGTTTCTTCAATCCTTTTATTCTTCCACATCAAGGGAGGAGACACCAACGTGGAGAACTCACCAACGATGATCGTTCTTTCTCTGACGTTGATGAAGCAACATTGCTTTCCGCATCTTCAACGAACAAATGTTATTCGAGGAAGGGGATTATATACAATTTTTAGTTTATTAAAATTGTATTGTTCCTCATTATTTTCTCTGAAATGAATTTGGCCATGTGTTACCACCTAACGCGGAGGGCGCGGGCCGAACAAACACGACCTGACAACCCTCCACTGGAACTTGATCTTTTTGGAATCGGTGACTGGAGGTGGAATATGGAAGAGGCCGGTGGTGCAAGGGCCATCGTCGCACACGCAAAGAAAAGTCACGGCCAAGCGGGCTGCGACGGAGGAAGCATGGTGTCGTCACGCCGTGCTGGGAACGTGGAGTCGTGGCTAGGGTAGGTCGCGGCAGAGGAAGTCGGCACCGTCGCGCTGGCTGTGTGGAAGGAACCGCAGCCCACTTCACGGGCAGCTTCGGTGGAAGAACCGGTCGTCCCGTTGGCCGGCCGGGCGGAGGGAAGTCGCGACGCTATGAGGGAGACGCGCCAGATGAACCGCGGCCTGCCCGTGCGGGCCACTCGCGCCAAGAGGCCGGCTGGCTTCGGTTGGCCGGATAGGGAGGGCGGCACCGCTCGGCGCCCCCAGTTCAGTCAGCCCCCCCCCCCCCCCCCCGGACCACTCGACCATCGGGTTGTGTCGGGCCGGGCCGAGCCGTACATTTCTTTGGGCTGGTCTGACACCCCTGGTGGGTCGGACCAGTCAAAAACTGGGTTAACCCGACCCGCTGGCCACTGGGCTTAATGGGTCGGGCCCGTTTTCACTTAAAGGTGAATAACTTTAAGACCGCGCGTCCGATCGACGTGCCGTCTACGGAACTAGGACCCTCTCAATGATGCGGTACTTTTGCGATACTCTAAGTGAGTTTTGGATGACTTGGATAACGTCCGGGTTAGAAATGAGCATATTTCTAATTGGTCCCCTGGAACGAAAAGGCCAATAACTCTCAGACCGGGCGTCTGATTAACGCATCATCTGTCGTGTTGAGTTCCTTTTGACAAGACAGAACTTTGGGATACATAAAATCTAGACTTCATGATAGTTGATGTATCGACCCCCCCCCCCCTTTACTCGAGGATCAGACCCTCCCGGAATTGAGTACGCTGTGTGCAGGAACCCTAGAGCTGGCTGCGACTACGACGACTACCGTGCTGGGATCCTCCGTGGGTTCGACGACGATGATGACTGTACTTGGATCCTCTGTGGGTTCGGTAGTGAGAACGACTGTACTTGGATCCTCTATGGGTTCGCCAGTGATTACGACTGTACTTGGATCCTACGTGGGTTCGGCAGGGATGGTTACTGTACTTGGATCCTACGTGGGTTCAGCAGCGACGACTTCTGTACTAGGATCCTACATGGGTTCGGCAGAGGAGATGATTCAGAAGCTACATATAATCATCTTCACCCTTCTTTATGAGTAGTATACCTATGTGATCTGAGTCTTGACTTGCAATCATTACCAATGGTGTGATTGACTTCTCTCCTGTGTGGACTGGGTTGTGCTTGGGCTCGAGAGTTGGAGCTGAACTGTAATTAATGACTTAGGTATATGTATGTGCATATACCTAAGTAGAGTCAGTTGATAACTTTTGATTGTATCTTTTCTTTGTGGTTTATCCTTCGTGGATTCTAGGAGACCTTTGGGGGTCTTAGGGTCCCTACTGAGTATCGTATACTCATCCCTGCATGGGCTATGCCCACACTACGTTGTGTTGGATGCAGACGACGGACAACGCTGATTGTGGTTGAGGCTTGTGGAGCTGATTGGTATCCGGAGGTGGACCACCTGGCGGGACATACACGGGGTGGACGGACGGACCCCGAGGTACCGACGAGACTATCTGTACCCTCCCTTTAGGTGGTATTCCCAGAGGATGACTCGGTGGTTTCTTCTTTAATTTACAGCTGTTGTACTTTTTTTCTCAGTTGTACTATACTTTCAGTTGGGTATGTATACTGACCCATTTACTTTCCAGCACTTACTTTTGTACTAAGTTTTACTTAGTGCTTACTTCACTTGCGTACTCTGTTGTGTTTGTTTACTATTATAAAGGAAATGTCTTCCCTATTACCAGGATTTACACCTTTGGTGCTAGTCGCCAGCCCCTGGCCTATGGAAGGCGGGCTTGGGGTAGTCACGGCACGGGCCCTGAGGACGGTTCGTGACACCACGTGCTTCGAATTCACACATCGACAGCTATCTTCAAGACAACGGATTCTCCCAATGTCCATATGAGCATGTGGTTTACATCAAGCAGAATTATCATGGCGATATACTTATTACATGCTTGTATGTTGATGATTTTCTGTTTACAGGGAACAGTCAACAGATGTTTGATGAATTCAAGGGGTCCATGTTCAAGGAGTTCGAGATGACCGATGGAGCTCTAATGTCCTTCTTTCTGGGCATTGAAGTCAAACAACAACATGGAGGCATCTATATATCTCAAAAGAGGTATGCTAAGGATTTGCTTGAAAAATTCAAAATGGAAGATTGTAATGCTGTAAACACACCGGTTGCAACGAGCTTGAAACTGAAAAAAGATGGAGAAGGAAGAAGCATTGACTCGACTCTATTCAAAATTCTGATTGGAAGCCTGAGGTACCTCACAATCACAAGGCTAGATATTTTCTATAGTGTTGGAATTCTAAGAAGGTATATAGAGGCACCTAAAGAGTCACACTGGATAGCAGCAAAATGAATCCTCGGGTATGTCAAAGGAACATTAGATTTTGGTCTGTTTTATCCATACAATGAAGAAGAAAAGCTATATGGTTACTCAGACAGGGATTGGGGAGGTGACTAAGATGAGATAAAAAGCACCACTGGGTATGTATTTTTTCTTGGATCTACTGCTTTCAGCTAGAATTCAAGGAATCAGAGTGTGGTTTCTTTATCCACATGTGAATCAGAGTATGTGGCAGCATCCTCTACTGTTTGTGAGGGAATTTGATTGAGAAATTTGTTTAAGGAGATGAAGCATCCACAGAATGGGTCCACGGTGATATATGTGGATAACAAGTCGGCTATTGAACTTTCCAAAAATCCAGTGCAGCATGGGAGAATCAAACACATTGATTCTCCTTTTCATTTTCTTCGGGATCATGTGAAACAGAAAACGATAAAATTGGAATATTTCCATACTATGGAATAGGTGGCAGATATTTTCACAAAGGCACTACCAACAGATGCATTCAAACAGCTTAGAATGATGCTCGGAATGAAGTTGGTTTTGGTTTGAAGGGGAGTGTTGGAAATCACAAACCAATCCCGTTGGTTTTTTTCCCCATGCGGTAGTGTATTCCCAATGCATACCATTTCCCATGTTACTTCTCATTTCCCCATGCATCCACTTCTTCCAAGCAATTCATTTATTTTGGTTGCATTGTATTTTGGTCCTTCCTTAAATGTATTGTGGTGTCCTTTTGAGTGCTTTTAATAGCCTATATATATGGTTCAAAATGTAATCCATGGTATAGAGATGTGTGTGAAATAGAAAAGCTTGAAAGCTCTTTGTTGTTTATTATTGTCCCATTTTATTCCTCTATTTTTTCCCAGATTGTATAGCCAATAGAATTTAGGTACAAGGCTCTTCATCAACAGGTAGAGCGCGCTCACAAGGTATGCTTGTGGTTTTCTTTCCTCTGTAGATTCAAAATGGCTCGTAAAATAAAGAATATCAACACATCTTTGGATGCCATTTATGATGAAGGATGTAAAACTGGACTCAATCCTGCGGGGCACATAAGTTCTGTTACGACTGCAAGTAAGATCCGACTTAGGACAACACCACCATTTGTTGCTGAATCAAATATATTTGGAAGGGATGATGAAATTAATATATTGGTGAAGGAATTGTATAGCTCCTATGGTGAGAAAGATTTACACATCATTGCTATAGTTGGAATGGGTGGATTGGGGAAAAAATCTCTTGCTAAGATGGTTTATAATAATAGCTGCGTCAAAGACCATTTTGGGAAAAGGTTTTGGATCACGATATCTGAGGACTTTGATTTGGTGAGTATTCTAAACGAGATGGTGCAATCCCTCACTGGAATAAATTTTATATTGTATAATCCTGAAGCACTTATTATGAAAATTAACAAAGATTTGGGCCTGAAGAAGGTTTTACTTGTTTTGGATGATGTTTGGAATGAGTATCAAAGCAAGTGGACTGAATTGTGGGATTCTTTGATGGGAATTAATGTTCAAACTGGAAACATATGATAACCACTTGAAAGTCGAATGTTGCTAAAATTATGGGAAGTTATTTTATTCATTAGTTGAAAGAACTTTCACTCCAAGATGGTTGGGAACTATTTAATCAAAAAGCCTTTGCAAATGGTGGAGAAGTTTAGAATGAAAGGTTTGTTGCTATTGGTAAAAGGATTATGAAGAAGTGTTAAAGATTTCCCATAGCTATAAAAATAATTGGGAGTTTATGTTTCAAGGGATCTGTAGATGTATGGTTGTCAATTGAAAAAGACCGAAGTTGGGGTCTGCAAGAAGTTTTGCCGTCTTTATGGATGAGCATTGACCGCCTACCATCATCGTCATTGAAAAGGTGTTTCGAATATTGTTCATTTTTCCTAAAGATTTTGAGATGAGAAAAAATGAATTAATATTGTTTTGTATGGCGTTTTATTTGTTTCATGATCTTGAAGGATTTAGTAGTATGGAAGCTAAAGGGGGTGTTATTTTAATACCATGTTGTGGAATTCTTTGTTTGAAGATGTCCAAATAGATCAGTTAAAAAACATTATTAGTTGCAAGATTCATGACCTTGTCCATGATCTAGCATTGCATGTGTCAAAGGAGTGTTTTTCAACTATACAGAATGACAAGGTATTATTTTTACAGGGTAATTTGTCTGTTGGCATGCAGAAGGAGTTGAAACAATTGTGCGTTTTAGCTTTTTCAGGCGAAGATGTTGTTAATCTTCCAACTTCAATTGTAGGATTAATATATTTAAGATATATTGACATCACGAAAACATGTATTATGGCACTACCAGATTCTATTTCTGAACTTTATATATTACAAACTTTTAGAATTCGTTGTTTGAGTGAGTTTCCCAAAGGGTTTGAAAAGTTGGTTAGTTTGAGGAATTTATATTTCAAAGAGGTTGAAGAAAGTTTTGGTTGTATGTTTATCAGGATAATACAAATAACATGTTTGCAATTTATATCATTTTTTTGGAGTTTTTCATGTAAGGGGTCGTTTGATTGAAGAATTGGTAGATTTGGATAATATTTTTTCAGAGCTTACCATATATGTTGAGAATGTCAAAATTTTGAATGATGCAAGAAAAGTAAACTTGGATAAGAAATCCAAAATTCAATCTCTGAGATTTTATTAACCTAGAATTGACAATGATGGTGCATTTTTGGGTGAAAGCGTTCTTAATGACAAGGATGTGTTGGAAGGCCTTTAGCCCCATGAAAATATCAAACAGTTGTGTATTAAAAATTTCCAAGGAAAATGCTTCGTGACGTGGATGACGATGCTTCACAATTTTGTGGAGATTGAACTAGTGGGATTTCATAGATGTGACCAGCTTCCCATGCTTGGAAACCTCCCTCATCTTGAGGTTGTTAGGATTGAAGGGATGGACAATTTAAAATGCATTAGGATGGAATTTTATGGGATTCGTAATTGTATTAATTTAAATGTTACAAGTGATGACAATTCTGTGGCTGCAGGTGTCACGAATAGCCTTCACCAAAAGGAGGGAAGGGACAACAGATTGTCAGACCCTTCCTTCTTTAAGTTGAAGGAGAGATAATGACCCCCGAGACCCGCCTTCAATAGGTCCTGGAGTGGTGACCAACGCCAAGGGTATAGAATCACACACAAGATGGAAGGCATTACCCTTTTTATTCTAATAGGATCGGGAGATAAGATAGAAACCCCCAAAACACCAAAGCTGAAAGTAAAGGTAAAGAAGAAAGTAAACCATTCCCATATGCATGTTCAAAAGTAAAGGATACAATCCAAAAGAACTCCAAAGGTAAAGTACCAAGAAAAAGGAAAACGATAACAGAAACTTCCCCAAGGTCCGAGCTAGTACGGTCCGACACGATCCTTGAAGTCCTCCTAGAAACCTGAAAGCATTTTATATATGTAGGGTGAGCATACAAGTATACTCAGTAGGGAAAACCAAAGACTCTCATGCACAAGTGGGGAGGCATTCTAATGCCCTGTGATAAAAAGACAACCAAAGCACCTAGCAAGGAAAACTATCCACCCAAGCCTCACCAAGGTACCCTCCCCAAATAACTCAAGTCAAGTAATGTATAGTAATAGCACATCGATGTTTGGTTACCCTGCGCCACTATCCCACTAGTTATTGAAGACATCCTATGCATCGAACCAATCCTGTCATTCTCACTGCAGTCCCACTGCCACACCCCGCCCGCATACACCTGGGCCACAACTACACATCCCGCTCGCAAACACCTGGGCCACAACTGCCATCCCGCCCACAGAAACCTGGGCCACAACAAACACATGTAACCATGCCCGCAAACACCTAGGCCAGAACAACCACTGCCACGCCCGAAGACACCTGAGCCTCTTCCCGAAGATACTTGGGAAACAACCTGCCCGCACACACCTGGGACAACCACCACAACTACCCTGCCCGAAGAACCTTGGTCTATAATTGACCTCAGGCTGTCACAGCCTGCCCAAAGAGTCTTAGGCTATTTGGTAAAGGGATAAGAAATGGAGCTAATAAACAACCACTTAGAGGAGTGTTGGAAAAAACACCCTTCCCAATGAAATGAGGGTGTTCGGCACTAAGTGCTCAACTTGGGTGGGGCACGAATAAAGAAACAAAAAAACTATAGATATACGTATAGTTAACAAGCACTCATCCGAACCTAGGGTTCAAAAACCTAAGCACAAACACCCTTATTACTATTCATTCATAAAAGAACCACAACACTCACGGCCAAGTCACAACTCATTCCCAAAACCAATTCCCCATTTAACCCATTCTTAGTTTCATGTTCAAGTGATCCCATTTAAGTAAATTCTGCACTACTGGGCAACTAACATGCATAACCCCAAGCCATGAAAAGAGAAACAACCAAACATTAATTTAAGCATTCACACCCAGTTCTCTTGTGAAGTCACAACAAAAAAGGGATAAGCGAGGTCCCTCAAATTACTGGAACCAAACCAAGCCTCGAGATACAACCCCACATCCCCAAAACCATTAACTGACAATATGCCAACAGTAGAGGATTCCATCCCAATTCATATCAAAAGTAGAGTAACCACACAGTTTCAGACTCACAACCAAGAGGATCACATCCTCACCCACATCACCCCAAGGCAATCAAACAGAACAACACACCTAATACCAAAACAGAGTAGGGAAACTTCCAGGTTCAAGCACATCATTCGTTATCTTCTTCTTTATGTTGGTCAGCCAGGGTGACCACATAGGGCTTTATGTTTACTGGGTATCCATTTAATCCAACGGGTTTACGTGATTAACCAGTTTCCAAGTTACAATCATTTAATCATCACAGAAGTAAAGGGTTCATTAGTGCACAAGGAAAGTCCACCAACAGACATGATTTTCAGTGAGGATAGCCCCACGGTTCACAACATAAGCATCAAGGAAGATAAAAACAGAACAGCAGCACATCGTTCACTCCCCTCCCCTTTATTCTTCAAAGTTTGTTTTTTATCTTCATTAAGGTTTGGTTTCACCCAATCCCACAGAAACAGTAGCGTACCCACCCCACATGATACACATAAAGGAGAGACGAAGGAAAATCCCTACTTGGTTGATCAAGGATCAAAGTTTTTCTCCACGCGCCAAGAACAGGGGATGCATGACTTGCTGGGGTGGAACATCGGGGACTCCAAGGGTGCAGAAAGCTCCAGCAGAGGTGCACCACAATCCACGGGAAGAGAGGGACTCCAGGAGCACCAGGAAGAAGAAAGAAATCCAGCCAAGAAGAAAAAAATAAGAAACTCTAGTGGGAGATATAAAGAGGATATCCTACTATTACGGGATATAGAATTTTGAATGCCTGGAAAGTCATATCGTGGTTTCCTACGCGGGTGGGAAGTTGCACACAATGATATTAAGGTGTTATTTAATACCCCCCCCCCATCGGGGAGGTTTCTTGGGATTTTTTGGAATCAATTATGGGCTTTAAATGACTTAAAAAGGGTATTAAAATTAATTTATGTCAAAAGATATGGTGCGGGAACAGAAAAGTCGAGGACTGGAAAAAAAAGAACAAAGGGATCAGCAAGGACACAGTGCCACTATCACGGTGTCACCCTTACGGTGACATCGTGACTAGTGCCACCATTTTGGCGGAGCCGTGTTTTGGAAAAGTAAATGGACAGGAAATTTTGGGCCATTACATCATATAACTCTCAAAATATTCTCACCCTCGAGAATTAAAACTAGAACCGGAGAAAGGATAGGGGTCCGAACAACCACCTCGAAAGATACCTCTCAGGAGTAGACCTCTTTGTTACCACGAAATTCCCTCTTCTCCGTCTATCTCTTGAACAATCACAAACATACTGCTCCTCTCCCCCGTGAAACCAAGTGAAACAAAAGACTAAACCGTCCGGTCATGTGGATGAGGGGTTTCCCTTCCTCCATGTTAAGATACTATCCGCTTTGGGCGGCACTGACTCACCTGCACGGGTTTAGGTGCATCCATTTTAATGCGTCTTAACTAGGGATTAGGTCCTCCCCTCCCCACATCTTAGGACACTTCACACACATCCAGATAAAAAGGAAAACCGCACATTCCATAATTTTCAAGTAAAGTGTTCCATCAACCAAGTACAAACAAAACAGAACAAAACTTAAAACAACTCTGGGTACTGGGCACGCATCTGCGTCTCTCATTCCCAGGTACTTTCCTCAAGCCCACCGTGCCTCCATAACACACAAAGCAAGGGAATGATTTTCCCACGAAGCACCTTCTCCCCATGTTCCTCGATCCTTACTGGCCTTTCCAAAAAAGTCATGTTGGCCTCGATGTCCAGTTTTCCCCAATCGAGGACGTGTGAATCATCAAGTAGATACTGTTGGAGTTGTGACACATGGAAGACGTCATGTATCCTTAGTAGCGGAGGTGGTAACGCTAGCTGATAAGCCACTTCTCCGACCCTCCACAACACTTCGAAGGGTCCTATGAACTTTGGAGAAAGCTTACTCCCCCTGCTGAACCTCCGCTGCCCACACCGAGGGGAGACCTTCAAGAACACGTGGTCCCCGACCTCGAACTCCAAGTGTCTCCTCCTATTATCGGCATATGACTTCTTCCAGTCCCGGGCTGCCTTCATTCTCTCCCGTATAAGCTGAACCTTCTCCGTCGTGCTCTGCACCACCTCCGGGCCAAGAACGCCTACTTCCCCAAGCTCGGTCCAGTACACAGGTGAGCGATATGGCCTCCCGTACAAGGCTTTGAATGGATCCATGCCAATGGTAGAGTGATAGCTATTATTATAGGAAAAATTCACCATAGGCAAGTGTCTCACCCATAATCCCACAAATTCCAGGATACATGCTCGCAACATATCTTCCACTGTCTGGATGGTGAGCTCTATTTTTCCATCTTTTTGGGGATGGAAAGCAGTGCTAAGACATAGATGGGTGTCAAAAGCATGATACAATTATCTCCATGCTCATGAGGTAAACTGTGCATCCCTATCCGAGACTATGGACCTCGGAACGCCATGAAATCGCACCACCTCATCCGCGTACCTCTGTGCTAAGGCTTCCACTGCACTCGACTCCTTGATCGCTAGAAAGTGAGCCGATTTCGTCGACCGGTCCACCACTACCCAGATAGTGTCACAGACTCATTGAACCTTGGGTAGTCCCGTGACGAAATCCATCAAGATATCATCCCACTTCCACTCTGGGACATCCAAAGGCTGCAACAAACCTCCTAGAACATGGTGTTCATCCTTCACCTGCTGACACACTAGGCATCTCGCCACGAACTCTGCCACTGCCTTCTTTACCCCGGGCCACCAAAACTGACCCCTCAAGCCCCGATACATCTTGGAAACTCCCGGGTGCACTGCTAGGGGTGATTTGTGGAACTCACTAAGAACTCTCTCGCGCATCGCCTCTGGGAAAAACAACTTCCCTCGGAAAATCATCCGGTTCTGACCATCCTTCATCCACCCTTCTGGAGCATCACCTTGGTTAACCTGGTCACGCATCACTTCACTTTCTCAGTCTCCCCACTGGGACTCCTCCACCTGCCACAGAAGAGAGGTTTGTACTATCATCTGATACAGGCAACCTCTACCACTATCCATCCTTGCATCCAGGTGTAGGGCATCCAACTCCTCTGTCGCCTTCCAAGCATCTGCCGACTATCGAACCGCATCCTTCTGCGACTTCCTGCTCAAGGCATCGGCCACCACATTCCCTTTCCCTGAGGTGTAAGAAATTTCTAATTCGTAGTCCTGAAGGAACTCCATCCACCTTTGTTGTCATAAGTTCAGGTCCCATTGGGAGAAGATATACTTCAAGATTTTGTGATCCGTGAAGACCACAAAGCACTCCCCGATGAGGTAATGTCACCACAACTTTAGCGCAAAAACGACGGCCGCAAGCTCCAGATCGTGGGTGGAATAATTACACTCATGAGGGCGTAACTTCCTAGACCCATAAGAGATCACACCTTGTCATTGCATCAGCACACACCCGAGGCCTTGTCCTGAAGCATCACAGAACACCTCATACGCTGCCACTTATTCTGGAAATCTCAGCACTGGGGCACTAACCAACTTCTCCTTCAGATAGCTGAAGGCTGCCTCGCACTGCCCGTTCCACACAAAATCCTAGTCCTTCTTGGTCAAAGTCATCAAAGGTGCTGCAACTTGAGAGAAGTTGGGTACGAACCACTGGTAGTAACCTTCCAGCCCGAGGAAACTACGAACCTCTTCCACATTCTTGGGTGCTACCTAAGAAAAAACCGCCTCAACCTTTGATGGGTCCACTTTTATCCCATGCTCGGACACCAAGTGCCCAAGGAAGTGCACCTCTCGCATCTAGAACTTGCACTTGGACAACTTCCCATAGATTTGGTGGTGTCGGAAGACTTCTAAAACCGTCCTCAGGTGCTCAGCGTGATCCTCCTCTGATCTTGAGTATATCAGGATGTCATCAATGAACACAACTACGAACAGATCTAGGAATTCCTGGAAGATGGAGTTCATGAGTCCCATGAACACAGTTGGAGAGTTTGTAACACCGAACGACATGACTACAAACTCAAAGTGCCCGTATCTGCACCTGAAGGCAGTCTTAAAGATTTCGCCCTCCTTCACCCTCAACTGGTGATATCCTGACCGTAGGTCTATCTTGGAGAACCATCCTACCCCCTTCAACTGGTCAAAGAGATCTTCTATCCTCGGAAGAGGGTAGCGATTCTTGACCGTTACCTGATTCAGTATCATGTAGTCTAAGCATAGCCTGATACCACCATCTGCCTTCTTTGCGATTAAGACTGGAGCACCCCATGGCGATGCAATTGGTCGAACAAAACCCTTCTTCATCAGATCATCAATCTGAATCTGAAACTCCCATAACTCAGAAGGTGACATCCGGTAGGAGGCCATTGAAATCGGATGGGCACCAGGTTGCAAGTCTATCCTGAACTCAACATCACATCGAGGGGGTAGAGTCGCCCCCTATTCAGGGAAGATGTCCATAAACTCACTGACGATACCAGGGACTTCCACCATCTCTGCATCCACCGACTCTGCTAAAAGCTCACCTAACAAGGAAAGGAGGGGTTCCTCTCGCCTGCTGCTCTTCTGGCCACCCCGCTTGCCAATAAAAGTTACACGTCGGCCACCCAAGTCTGAAAACATGACCCTTCCTCGGAAGAATTCAATGACGGCACATACAAAGAATAACCAGTCAATGCCTAGGATGACATCATATGGATGGATCTGCAATAATAGGAGATCCCTAACTGACTGGTGTGTCCCTATCATCAGTATATACCCCCGCCAAACATAAAACAAGTCGGTATGACCTTTGACTGGTGTGCTCAGCACCAGGGGCACTGGAATTCTCTCATCATCTAAACCCAGAGCACGGGCCAGACTGGGTGCAACAAAGGAGTTTGAAGCTCCTGTATCAAACAAGTAATAAGAAAGGGTACTAAACAAGCTGATCGTACCTCGAACGACCTCCGACCCTATTGGAACTGCTGCCTCTGTGGCATGCAACTGCACATGTCGAGCTCCTCTTCCTCTTGGTTGTCGGCCACCTCCCCGACCACGTCCGGGTCGAGGTCCCTGAGGAGCGCCCTGAGGTCGGCCTCCCCCTGCAACGTTTGGTCTCGGAGGGGTGGGAGCCTGTTGTCCCTGCTGCTGCTGCTGAAGGGGCCTAGCTGGAAACTGTTGTAGCTGAGGTGGGTGCTGAACCTGCCCACCCCTACTATATTGTACTCTGTTCGAGCAATGATTCTGAAGTTGCCCATGGCTCCCACAGACGAAGCACCTCGGTCCTGGGCCCAAAAGGAAAGGGTGAGGACTGGGGGATTGGAACTGGAACTGCTGAGGCCTGCTTCCGGCTGGTCAAAACCTAGAGGGTCCGGATGCTGGAGGCCTGCTGCTGACGGCCTTCCCCTTCGAAGAGCCCAACTGGATCCCCTCTCGTGATACACCTCCCAGCATGTGCATCCTCTCCACCACTTCATCTTTCTTCTGAACCTCTAAGTAGGTCGGTAAGGTGAAGGTAGTAACAACATACTAAAGAGAAGATCGAAGTGTCTCCTCCAAACGCCTCGCCCGAGACTCATCATCTGGAAAGAGGTCCAGAGAAAAGCAGAGGAGATCCTTGAACTTGATCCCCAACTCTCTTACTGACATGCTCACCTGTTGGAGGGAGAGAATATTCTTCCTCTTTTCAGCCTTCATCATGGAAGAGAGGAATTCCGCCCGGAACTCCTTCTCGAAATCAGTCCATGTCACCTCAGCCTCCCTCTTATCCCCAAGGTAAAGAGTCCACCACTGACGCGCTGCTCCCCGCATCTGGCTCACATCCAAAGGAACCCAATACTCTGCCGGAGCCCGGATCAAGCCGAAAGATATCACCAACTCCTCTAGCCAGCTCTTTGTCTCCACGTCAGAGATGCTACCCTCATACTTCCCGAGGGTCTGCCGCTGAAAGGCACGAAGCGTCTTCTGCCACTGATCATCATACTCTTCTCAGTCTGTCCTCTGTCGATCGGCCAAGTCAACCTCCTGGCCCTCGATCGCCCGCACTACTCGTGGTTGTCTCCCTGGTGCCATAGATGCAAGGTAAACAAGGAATGCCTAAGCCCGAGTAGCACAGAATATTGTTCTTAAATTATTCTTATACTTCTTATTCATTTTAAATCCCCAAAACACCCTAGAAACACGAGAACACAAGTCATTATGATGCATGTTCCTTTCCTAGGGTCTCTACCCTACAATCAGTGTAGCATCACTTGGTCGTTCGGTAGGTCCAGAGTCCTTGAATCGGATCACAGGGGGCCCTAAAATCCCATATCCTAGTCATCCTTCCCTAGCCTATTTCACACACCAAGATCACCCAACACTGTTTCCCTACCATCCCATGCAATCCTCACTGTGCCTAACTCCAGAATTCATCCTATCTCTCAACCTCCAAGCCTCTGATACCATTCTGTCATGACCAGCCTTCACTAAAAGGAGGGAAGGGAAAACAGATTGTCAGACCCTTCCTTCTCTAAGTTGAAGGAGAGATAATGACCCCTGAGACCCGCCTTCAATAGGTCCCGGAGTGGCGACCAACGCCAAGGGTATAGAATCACACACAAGATGGAAGGCATTACCCTTTTTATTTTAATAAGATCGGGAGATAAGATAGAAACCCCAACAACACCAAAGCTGAAAATAAATGTAAAGCTGAAAGTAAACCATTCTCATATGCATGTTCAAAAGAAAAAGATACAAGCCACAAGAACTCCAAAGGTAAAGTACCAAGAAAAAGAAAAACGACAATTGCAACTTCCCCAAGGTCCGAGCTAGTACGGTCCGACACGATCCATGAAGTCCTCCGGGAAACCTGAAAGCAGTTTATATACATAGGGTGAGCATACAAGTATACTCAATAGGGAAAACCAAAGACTCTCGTGCACAAGGGGGGAGGCATTCTAATGCCCTATGAGAAAAAGACAACCAAAGCACCTAGCAAGGAAAACTATCCACCCAAGCATCACCAAGGTACCCTCCCCAAATAATGCAAGTTAAGTAATGTATATTAATAGCACATCGATGTTTGGGTACCCCGCGCCACATTCCCACTGGTTATTGAAGATATCCTATGCATCAAACCAATCCTGCCATTCTCACTACAGCCCCACTGCCACACCCCGCCCGCATACACCTGGGCCACAACCACACATCCCGCCCGCAAACACTTGGGCCACAACCGCCATCTCACCCGAAGACACCTGGGCCACAACCGTCATCCCGCCCGCAGACACCTGGGCCACAACAACCACACGTAACCATGCCTGTAAACACCTAGGCCAGAACAACCACTGCCACTCCCGAAGACATCTGGCCTCATCCCAAAGATACTTGGGAAACAACCTGCCCGCACACACCTGGGCCAACCACCACAACTACTCTGCCCGAAGAACCTTGGGCTATAATGGATCTCAGGCCATCACAGCCTGCCCAAAGAGTCTTGGGCTATTCGGGAAAGTGAGAAAAAAAGGAGCTAATAACCAGCCACTCAGAGGAGTGTTGGGAAAAACACTCTCCCCCATGAAATGGGGGTGTTCGGCACTAAGTGCTCAACTTGGGTGGGGCGCGAATAAGGAAACATAAAAAATATAGATATACGTATAGGTAACAAGAACTTATCCCAACCTAGGGTTCCGAAACCTAAGCACAAACACCCTTGTTACTATTCATTCATAAAAGAACCACAACACTCACGGTTAAGTCACAAATCATTCCCAAAACCAAATCCTTGTTTAACCCATTCTTAGTTTCATGTTCAAGTGATCCAATTTAAGTAAATTCTGCACTACTTGGCAACTAACAGGCATAACCCCAAGCCAGGAAAAGAGAAACATCCAAACAACAATTTAGGCATTCACACCCGGTTCTCTTATAAAGTCACAACAACAAATGGATAAGTGAGATCCCTAAAAGTACTGGAACCAAACCAAGCCTCGAGATACAAACCCACATCCCAAAAACCATGAACCAATGATATTCCAACAGTAGAGGATTCCATCCCCAATTCGTATCACAAGCAGCGCAACCACACAGTTTCAGACTCACAACCAAGAGGATCTCATCCTCACCCACATCACCCCATAGGCAATCAAACAGAACAACACACCTACTACCAAAATAGAGTAGGGAAACTTCCAAGTTCAAAAACATCATTTGTCATCTTCTTCTTTCTATTGGTTAACTGGGGTGACCACACAGGGCTTTATGTTTACTGGGTATCCATTTAATCCACCGAGTTTACGTGATTAACCAGTTTCCAAGTTACAGTCATTTAATCATCACAGAAGGCAAGGGTTCATTAGTGCACAAGGAAATACCACCAACGACCATGATTTTTAGTGAGCATAGCCCAACGGTTCACAACATAAGCATCAAGGAAGAGAAAAATAGAACAGCAGCACATCGTTCACACCCCTTCCCTTCATTCTTTAAAGTCCATTTGTTATCTTCATTAAGGTTTGGTTTCACCCAATCCCACAGAAACAGTAGCGTACCCACCCCACATGATACACATAAAGGAGAGATGAAGGAAAATACCTACTTGGTTGATCAAGGATTGAATTTTTTCTCCACGCGCCAAGAATAGGGGATGCGCGACTTGCTGGGGAGGAACGTCGGGGAATCTAAGGGTGCAGAAAGCTCCAGTAGTGGCGCACCACAAGCCATGGGAATAGAGGGACTCTAGGGTCACCAGGAAGAAGAAATAAATCCAGCCGAGAAGAAAAAAAAAGAAGAAACTCTAGCGGGAGATATAAAGAGGAGATCCTACTATTGCGGGATATGGAATTTTGAACGCCTGGAAAATCGGATCATGGTTTCCTCCGCGGATGGGCAGTTACACATGATGATATTAAGTTGTTATTTAATACCCCCCATCGAGGAGGTTTCTCGGGATTTTTAGGAATTAATTATGGGCTTTAAATGACTTAAAAAAGGGTATTAAAATTAATTTACGTCAAAAGATGCGGTGCGGGAGCAGAAAAGTCGGGGACTGGAAAAAAAAGAACTAAGGGATCAGCGAGGACACGGTGCAACCATCACGGTGTCACCCTTACAGTGCCATCGTGACTGATGCGACTGTCACAGTGACCTCGTGATCGGTGCCACCGTGACCGGTGCCACCGTTTTGGTGGAGCCGTGTTTTGGCAAAGTAAATGGCCAGGAAAGTCCGGGCCATTACAGCAGGCGTATTATTTCCTAATATTAGGGAGCTCCATTTGATTTATTTTTCAAAGCTAGAGGAATGGATGGAAGGTGAAGTTGATGATCCCTTGTTGGCTTTGAAATCAAGGTCCAACATTTTTCCTTGCCTTGAGCTGCTGATCATTAAAGATTGTCCTGTGTTAAAAAGGATTCCAATTCATTTTCCCTCTTTGGAAGTGCTTGTATATTTATGGTTTGAATGATAGCCTAGCACTTGAACAGATGACCAGCAGTCTCAGCTCCCTCTCCAAGCTACACTTGATAAGAATTGGGGGGCCCAAAATTGAGTTGGTGTTGGATGAGTTGTTGCAGAGCAACTCATCTCTAAGGAAGGTGTGCATTAGTAAATGCTCTCATTTGAAGAAACTACGGATGGACTGCCTTCAATTGTGCACGTCCCTGACATCATTGTGGTTGGAGGATTGTACTAGCCTTGATTCTGTCCCAAACCTGCATATTTTAATGATTCTTGATGAGTTATGCATTGGTGGGTTTTGTGGAGAACTGGATGAGTTTCCATGGCCCAATCCTGGTCCTTCAGTGAGGGAATTGGAGTTGTATGGGTGGGGGAAGCTAAAATCACTACCCCACCAACTCCAACACCTCTCTGCCTCATTGACGGAGTTGGTTATAGTTATCTTTGGTGGATTGGAGAGTCTTCCGGAGTGGCTTGGTGATCTCTCCAATCCCCGAGAGCTGACTCTAGATGATTTCCCAAAGCTTAGAAGTTTTCCAAGCCCGGGAGCAATGCGGTGCCTCTCCAATTTGAAATATTTATTTATCGATGGGTGTTCGGTGGTAGAAGAGAGGTGCAGGGAGAGAAATGGTCTGGTGTGGGCCAGAATTTCCCATATCCCTCACATTGAAATAAAATTTGTCAAGTATGGAGGCAGAAGAAAATCTAGGAAGGTGTGATTTTGAATTGTTTTTATGATTGTTTATTTTGTTTACACATCACCAACCATTTCCATATTTTAATTTGTTTAGGAAGCTGCCGAAAGAATTTTTTAGGTGGAATGTTGACATAGCCTGTTAAGAGAAGGTGGTATTCTGCAATTGGTGGCAATTGCTGTGTTTTCTCCTTTCCTCTCATCTTTTTTGATTTATACTGTTACTAGTGAATTCCCCAGGACCTGGCTCAATGGTACCCGCCCGGGGTTTTGAGTTCCCTCCCCACTTATTTGCATGTGTGTTTTATGTTTTCTCAATATTAATGGATGAAAAAGGGATGTTGACTGCATTAATTGGTTATTATGAACTTGATGTCTATATAATAGGATGCAATAATATTTTTTTCGAACGAAGTGTCAGCACGATGTAGGTGGAAAGAGAGAGCTGGGAAGGGGTTGCCGAGTTTGCGATGACCCATGTGACATGATGAAAATGATGCAATTTTCTTGTACATGTGGAGAGGTTCTTGGCAAGATGTTCAATATGCAGTCCACCGAGAGCAAGAAAGGGGATACCGTGTCGACAGTAGCATGTGCGGTGTGTTGATATTTAATAGGTGTGAAGCATCAGTGATGCAATCGATGATCAGGGCTATGTATTGAAAGTCTTCCTGATAGTTGTGATCAAGTGGTGTTTCCCGGTTGATGATCGACGGTACATCGTGATGGCGAGATCATGAGAGGGATAAATCCTTTGAGTGTCGCAAGATGGTGTGAGACTGACACATGTTCGAATGAAGAACTCTGAGACAGTGGTGTTTTCTCAATAGATGGGTGATGTTTTGTCACAGATGGATTTTTCGATACATGACATTGACGAGATGTTTATTAGAGAAAAGGTAGAGACGTATCAGGGTGTGGTTTTCACACAAGTTTTCTATGCTCTCTCATTTCTAATTGAAGTTTGGGTATTACTTGGATTATTTGTACTCTCTGATTCAGTGTGAATATTTTTTGGAATTGCCCCGTGGTTTTTTAATCCTTTGCATGAGAGATTTTTTCCATGTTAAAAATCCTGCGTGATTACTTCTTTATTCTCCTTTACATCTCTTCCATATTTCGCTGGGTTTCTCACGTATTTTTTAAGCACTTTTTGTCCTGGAATCGGGATTCTCCCCAACAGTTTCACAACGCTGGAATCTGAAACTATTTTTAACCCTATCTACACCGGTTATCAACCCAATCCTTATATCAACATTTCATATAGGATTGAGGCACTTTCAGGGAATAACGATCTTCCTAGTGTTGTAATCGGTATGAATTTTTGACCTTGTATTTTTTTTCATAACCATCGTTTATTGGCCTATGTCTTTGTGTCTCCAGGAGCCCGACCTTTGCATCTATCTATATCTTAACAGCACTGTAATCAGTATGAATTTCTAACCCTATTATTTTTTCATATTTTTTACCTATGTCACAGATACACATATTCATGTTATATCTTTGATTGGTTTCCAATAACTGTTCTACAGTAAAGTGACACGAATTTGTAGCCCTATTTTGTTTTCATCACAAGCTATGAAACTTTAAAAGTAGTGTCAAGCCTTCTTTGTCTCATATATTTGTTTAATTTCAATATTCTCGATCAATTTTATGTTTTATAATTAGTTATTGGAAACATTTCACATTTCATCTCACATTGCATATTTTTTTTATAATATCTTATATGTAAAAAATCATAAATATAATGATTGAATTGAGCCACTTAACAGCACTATAAGCTACAAGATACTTCTAGAAAATTACTACATGAAATTCCTAGTATTTGCTTCTACTTTGAAGCTATAACCTTTACTTGATGTCTTCGACACAAAATTTACCAACATGGTGATCTCTTTCTTATGGGTGTGTTGTAATATCCCAATATTTTCGAAGGAAAGATTATGTTCTATAGCGTACATGATACGCAATACCGAGTTTAAATGAACAACAAAATATTATTATGTGACCGTTATAACCTAGACATTAAATTGAAAAGTATGAATATGAATAACTAATTTATGAAATAAATATAAACTTCCTACTCAATATAAATTTATTGTTATATGATTAGAAAATAATCACATAATTTTTAGAAAGGACATTTTATTCTTCAAAAAAATACATTTTTGTTGGGCAAGAATCCCTCAAGGTATCATTAAATTATTTTTGAGGTGATTGTATTTGTTGAAAAATGAATGGTCGATCTGGAGGCCGTTCAAAAAGAACAGATGCAAGGAGATTCCGTTTTCCAGTGTTTGCCAAATTTCTTGGCATAAAAATCGGAAAATGAAGACGTGTGTTTGTCAAAAGGAGGTGCGCGCAAAGTGGAAGAGGTGCACAAAATATTGGAGTGGTGCATGAAAAAGGTTGACTTTGGCATGGAATAGGTGGTGTGCGAAATAGAGGCATGAAGGTTTTCGCACACGAAGTGTTTCAGGATCAGAACTATAAAAAATGGCAAAGGCATGAGATACGCAAAAAAGGTTGGATTTGACGCCAAATAGGTGGTGCGAAAAATAGTGGCATGGTGTTTTTCGTACAAGAGGTGTTTCGGGATCAGAACACTGAAAAACGTCAAAGACATAAAGTGTGTGAAAAAGGTTGGAATGTGCGCAAAATTGGTGGTGCACGAAATGGTTGTATGAAGTATTGCACACAGATGGTGATTCAAGATCAGAACCTTGAAAATCGGCAAAGGCATGAGGTGCGCATAATATGGTACATGTGTGCGAAATGCAGTGTTGCGTGAAAGATGGTTTTTGTGCTCTAAAAAAGGATTGCGCGCTCGAAGAAGTTTTTTACGCACTGGGTTCAGGTTTGCCTATAAATATGAGGTGACCCCCCTTATTCGAGGAAGCTCAAGACTTAGAGAGAATCCGAGCTCCAGTGCGCGAAATCAAAATACGCAAGGGAGTTGCGCGTAAATGTCAAGTTTGCGCGTAAAAGTTGGTGGTTTGTGCATAAAGTGAAGGTTGTGCATAAAGGATATTGTTGCGTGTAAAACATAATAGTTTCACGTAAAGTGATTTGGGATTGTACACAAAAGGTGATTTATTGTGTGCAAAATCAGGGTTTTTGCATGCAAGGCATAGTGAAGGTTGTGCGTAAAATTTGGGGTTGTCTGGTACACCCGTGGCAAAGTGGTATTCATTTGTGGATGAAATTTGGACTTTAATAGAGCATCTATCTACAATTAAGGATATAATATTCATTATAGATAATGAAGAGACCTACAAGTCTATAAACTGTGAGTGGATCTTCTAAAGAAGCAGTGACCACACTTCAGTTGAGAGAGCAATGAGCTCTTTGATTGTAATTGGTTGTGAACCGGGAGGGACAGTGAGTCCACTCCAAACATTGTAAACAACAATGTGCTTATAGTGGATTTGGTACATCGGTACATCGCCGGTGTATGCTCCTTGGATGTAGCCCAATGAGAGTGAACCAAGTAAAATTGTTGTGTCATGTTCATGCTTTAAGTTTTGTTTATACTCTGCAATGGGAAGGAGAGAGGAGAGAGTTTTACTTTACAACGAAACAAGATCAAAAGGGGTAGAAGTTTTAATTTGCCACACCCTAATTCACCCCCCTCTCAGGGTATCTGACCCAATGGAACTAACAATTGGTATCAGAGCCAAAGGTTCATATCAGTGTTTTTCTCTCAATGGAGGTCACCAATCATAAGGGAATTCTGATCTTTGACGGGAATAACATTCATCTATGGAAGAATCAGATGCAATACTACTTTTGATCTTTGTGAATGGACATGTTTATAGCAGTAATGCATGGTATCTCAGTTGACATCAATAGTGGTGCTTTATCGGAAGCTGAAATAAGGGAATTGGATGTTGACGCCAAGGGAATCAATGCCTTAGGGGGATCCCTATCCAATCCCATCTACATGAAGGTGATGTCATGCAAAACATCACATGCCATGTGGGAAAAGTTATTGAACATATATGAAGGAGATTCAAAGGTCAGAGAAGCAAGACTTTAAGTGATGTGGAATAAGTATGAAGATCTGAGAATGAACCTGAATGAGTCCGTTGATGCATTATTTGAGAGGGTAAATATTGTAGTGGAAGAAACACGAGGTCTTGGTGAAGTCATTGAAGACATAATGATTGTGAAGCGCATCCTAAGGAAAATTCCAACTTGTTTCAATCTAAAGGTTTCAGTATTGGAAGATAAATATTCAAAAGAGTTTACACTAGATAACTTGCATAGTACCCTTGTAGCATATGAAATACGAAATGATGATAATGATGCTGCGGAAAAGGGGAAATCCAAAGAGGTGACATTCAAGGCCATGAAGAAGCTCACCATTGAAGATTCTCAAGAAGAAGAAGAGACAAATGAGGTGATGTTATTCCTTTCCTCAAATCTTCAAAGAAGAAAATGAAAGTTTAAAAGAAAACTTCCACTTGCCTGTTTTAGATGTGTAAAGGTTGGTCATCTTGCAGAAAGGTGCCCCAAAAATTTCCAAGAAGATGATGATGTTGATGAAGTTGAAATTCCAGTAAAGAAGACTTTAGCCTATATGAAAGGCAAGAAAAAGTTCAAGAAATTTTTCTTCAAGAAAAAGAACATTCTTTCACAATAATGTGATAGCTCAGATGAATATGAGGTTGAAGAGGTTAAAGAGATAGAGAACTACAGAGATTGTGGATAGAATGTTGTGGTGGCTGTTTTCAGTAGTGCTCAGAAAGAGGAAGAAACCAACATTGATGAAGAAGAAGAAGTTGAAGGAAGAATTAATATGCAAGCTGAGTTAGAAGTCGCTCTTGAAGAGATAGATGTTTGGAGATCCAAAATGAAGAAAGCCAATAAAGTGGTTCGTGACGCCAAACTCTACATGCAACAACAAGAAGAAGAGAAGTATCAGTTAATGGAAGAAATTTAGAAACTCAAGTCGTCGGTACCAGAGGACTCGAAATCAGCCAGTGGGTACAAACTCAAGGTTGAAGAATAGAAGAATAAAATCGATGGTTTGAATAACATGATAAAAGAAAAAATCAAACGCATTGAAGAATTAGAAAAAGAAGTTTTCGGCATGCAGAAAAAGGTTAAGGATCAAGAAAAACTCTTGAATCCTGCAGTGACATCAGCAAAGTAGATCAGTCATAATATGGAAAAACTAGCAGTGGAACATAGAGGTCCAGCAGAAAAGAAGCAACAATCATGTTCAAATAACAAGGTTGGTATGAGGTTTGATCAGAAATAGAAAACATTCATGATTGAAGTCAGACCGTAAGCACCTGCTCCAAAAATGAAGCTTGATTTGGGTATAGAGAAGAATTAGAAGATTCAAAGAACCCAAGGGAAAATGTGCAGTGCATAAGTGACATTCAAGAATTCACCCTACATCAGGTGTTATTGTTATGGAAATATGGGGCACTCACAAAATGTGTGTTCCATAACTAGAAGATACCAAAGGGCAAAAGAATAGCAGTGACAACCAAATAGAGAATGGTACTCTAAACCATCTTTTGAGGGACACTATTTTTGGTGCGAAGGATT
This sequence comes from Viscum album, assembly GCA_963277665.1. Classification (NCBI taxonomy): domain Eukaryota; kingdom Viridiplantae; phylum Streptophyta; class Magnoliopsida; order Santalales; family Viscaceae; genus Viscum; species Viscum album. The sequence goes on along the minus strand of OY728134.1, from coordinate 1,020,071,401 downwards.
TGGGAACATGACTAGATATTGTACATCAACTATGTAGAGGAATGTTCCGAAGCAGAACCCAATTGGTCTCAAGTATAAAATCATAGAATCAACAAGTGAACTAAAAATCCAAAATCAATTTGCATCTTTGCAGGATGAAGTTGGTCCATTATACTATGAAGAATATCAAAAGACTCAATCTATACTGAGTGTGAAGACAAAAACATGGATCATAAAGAAAAGAGCTGAGAAGGCAGTGGTTGCGGAAATTTCCCTTAAAGCATCATATCGTTCTAGTGTATAGATCCTTGACAGCGGTTGCACATCTCACATGACAGAAAATAAGGATCTGGTTACAAGCATAAAATACGATAAATAAGGAGTTGTCAAGTTTGGAAACGATGAAGGCCTGAAGATAGTTGGCTCGAGAAAGGCCAGGTTTGGGGGGCAAAGAAATAAGATGTGTTGATGTCTTAGTAGTAGAAGGTCTTAGTCACAATTTTCTCAGCGTCAGCCAACTGTGTGACTTAGATCATTCTATAAGTTTTACTAAGATGGTGTACTGGTTCTATAAGGAAAAGGGACAAAGGAAAATCAATACCTTGTAAGTGTTGAGGAATATGTGTTCTTATTATCCAGAGAGTAAGAAAACAATTTATGACATAAACGACTTGGTCTTTTATGCCAGCCTTCCCTGGAAGATTTAGTAAAGTGTGATACAGCTAGAGACCTCTCTAAGCTATCATGTGATCATACACATACATGCGATTCTTGTAAACAGTGGAATATTATCAGAAATATGTACAAAGAAAAGGAAAAGAAGTCAACAAGAGTGCTTTAATTGGTTCATACTGATGTTTGTGGACTTATCTCACCTAGAGCCATTGACGGAAAGAGATATTATGTTCTTTTCATTGATGATTATAGCAGAATGGAATGGGTATTTGTAATGCCCCGACCCCAGCTACCCAGAGTCGGTGCATTACTTCGTAACATTGGCATGATCACAAAAGATCAAGTCTCGAAAGACCGATTAGTTTAGTAGCCTTGGAAACACTAGATACATTCATAAATGTTACATTACATCATAAAGTGAAAAACTAATAACAAAGTCTTCATAGTCCACACTCATATCCTCTTATGACTATCCCTGCAGGTCATTCATAAAATACTTCTTCACATCCTGGAAAATATTAAAACATTGAAAGGGGTGAGCTCAGATTCTCAGTAAGGATAAAAATATTGCGGAAGCTTTCATAAATAAACATAAACATTTAAGGCAATGTATAACTAAAAAAAAGCCTTATTAAACTTGAACTTCAGCATAATATGGAAAAAGTAAAATCAAATAATGCCACTTACTTACTCACATGGATATTCTACTAGACGAATAATCACATGAAAGATCAATAACCACTTTCATAATGAGGGAATGTATAATGCCAGACATTCTGAAACATTTTTTCAAGGCCTCGGCCAAGACGTCTAAAATGATTAAGGCCTCGGCCAAAACCATAAATCAAATTGGGAAAGGGCCTCGGCCAATTCCACGTCTAGTTGTATCATGAGACCTACCGATGCATCGAGGAGCTATAGCGGGCTCCACCCGTCACTTATTAAGTCCAATACATTCCTCATATGAACAGGTTTAAACATCTCATAAACCATAACATAATCGTATCACATAAAACATGCATAAAGGAAACATAACATTTCCACATTTCAATCACAAGATATCAATACAACACATTGATATAATAAAAATGCTTTCAAAACCATTTTCAATACCAAAATAAAAGAAAAGTATAACATGGTATTTATTTTTCATTAAAAAAAGGGTATGGCTTGTAGAGGAAGCTGAAACTCAAATAGTGGTCACGGCGGCGGAGAAGTCGTTGTCTCCACATACGTACGACAAAAACATTCCCTTTTGTCATTTGTAAACGCTTCGTATAAAAAATATTCCTTTTGAATAAACGTAAAAGTCAAAGTGGTTTATACACCGTATAAAAGAAATTTGTGTATAAAACCAAATATGCCTCAATGAAAGGAGATTGAGACGAAGTCCTTACAAAGATCATTTTTAAAATAAAATAGATATATTATGTGTATTCACTATAGGTACACATAAAGAAAGTAAAAATACAAAATAATACATAATAATATCATGACATAATTTGAAAGTAGGAGATTAACCCAAAGAATGGAAGTTGGGTTAAGAAGTTCCCTTACCTCGTGTCTGACTTGACTCAACCATTCTTTAACCTCCTGAATAATAAACTAGAGTTAATATATACCTTATTAAGAACCATTTTCAGTTTCATTATCCTTTTTATATCACTTATTACAATGTTATGAACATTATGTAATTATTTAAGTTAATAACGGTCGTTTTGTCGATCTTTGGTACTTGAGTCAACAATAAACTTCTTATAATTACAAGTTGTTTATGTGGTAGAATATCCATTATCTACAGAATTATATTCATGATTTAGATGTCATATATATCATATATATCCAGTATATACATTCATTTATAATATTACGTAACATTTAGAGGTAAGAAATGAAATGCACCGTTCATGGAGACGGTAAGCCGTACGTACGCATGAACGCTACTTTCATTTCTATTTCGTATTTAATGGAATGAAATCATAATGATATAAATGTATAATATAATTAAAGTATAATATAGTTTATAATACCATTTACTCCATCCTTTATACATCCCACATATGGCATTAACGATTCAAATCACTTTGAGGGGGCGGTAGTGCGCACATCCTAAAATGAAATTATCGCGTTTACCCATCATAAATAATGCCATAAATGAGAAATACAGAAGCATAAGTAAAACATAAACATATTATATATCATATATAAATATAGTGACATCTTAATTTCCACCTTTGAAGGTGTTATATGAGTGTTGAACAATCATCGTTTCGTGAGGCAGAAATTCGCCATCCACAGAAACCGTATGTTCTTTAACCATTAGATGTAGGTGTGTGTAATTGTAGCTCGAATCCTTCTTATAACAACATCCTAGTATATTTAGGATACTTGTTTTGTTACAAAATAAATTAATAAAAAGATTTTAGGAGGTTGGAGAAGAAAAATAAAACAAAACAATATTAGAGAAGACATTGCCTCAAAATCGGGTAACTCTTTTTGATTTGAGCCAAAGGCTTCCTTGGGAAGATTTCTGCCCAAAGTGAGGCTTCTAGAAGTAATAGGGGGAAGTTGGGAGAGTATTTGGGCAGAGGTTGGCCGAGCCAAATGGCTTGAAAGTGTGAATGAGGTGGTAGAGGTGGGGGCCTTTTATAAGAGGAGAGGAGGGGCACTCTTGGAAATTAAGGAAATGTTACATTATTATACAATGCTTTTCGGATTCTAAAGATCCCACACTTATATAATTAGTGGATAAGGTGATAAGGGTTCTAAATATACCCATACAATAGTCTTTGGACAAGTGTAAGACTTGGATTGTACATTATCTTTTCATTTTATTAAAATCGTTAAATAATGAGGTCATCGTTGCATCATAATGATGTCATACATAATTTAATTTATTTAATGTCTAAAAATTATAAAAAAAATACTATGATGTAGTAAATCTTTTTAGCTTTCCAATGACTATTTATATTCAAAAATATGACTTGCATAACCCCATGTAAAAATTGTTTTAGTAAAACATTTCATGTTTGTGTCATTTTTTACTTTAACATTAAATAAAAGGTATTTATGTCATTTTCCAATTAAAGTGGCTCCATGGGGTCCCCAAGTTGACCCATGGATTTTATTGGTCGGCCATGACTCATCCAATAGGAGTAGGACAAGTTTCAAGCTCATATCATATTATTAAAACATTATTTTTACCTTAAACTACACTAATTACATCTAATCGCGATTAAGAACTTAAAAGTTACTATTCACCAAAAAATTATTTTAATCTCATTGAACCACATTTTACTTCTTAATGACAACCATGTATGTCGGATTTTTTAAAATCAAATCACAGAAGTGGTAATATTTCATTTAAACGAAAAATCAGTTATTTAACTACCACTTAGTGGTTTCACTATTCATCAAAAATTGAAGTTTTTCAGAACAATGCCAAAATTTCACCCTAAGCTATAATTGATATTCCGAATTCAAAAATTATGTCTATTTTACAAAATTCCAAACATATAAGTTGCATTAATTAATTTTATAATTAATTTCCGCTGTCAGAACAAATAGCGTGTTTTTAAGAAACAATTTATATCAAAAGATTGGCAATTGTTTATGTCCATTTTCAATGTTAAATTAATTCTAATGACCACCATTGGATAAAATCGTAAAAATATATTCTAATTATACTTTAAAAACACTAAATAGTATAATTTATCACTATGAATTATTTTGATTAAAAAAGTTGTTTTTAAGTATTTTTCACTATTCATAAAAAATTAGAAGTTCTCAGAAAGTTACAAAAAATTCAACTTAGGATAATTTCGATATTACAAATACAAAAATGAAGTCCATTTTGAAATATAAAATTTCTATAATTTTAAAAAGTGGTTATTACTATTCATAACGGCTACTTTGATTAGTCGCGGTGTTTTAGAACTCGAAGTTACGTACAATGCAAGCTATTGCATTATTGAATGAGAAGCGTATCATGGAAGCTCGGGGTGTTACAGTATTCATCATTTCCCATAAGTCTGATGCGTTAAGTTGCCTAAAATAGTATCAGTGGGAATATGAAAGGATGCTTGGGCAAAAAATTCTAAAGTTTCACACTGACAATGGTACGGAATTCACAAACAGTCAGGTTGAAGACTATCTCGAGAAACAAAGGGTAAGGCATCAAGTTTCTTCAGTGAGAACTCCCTAACAGAATGAAGTGGTTGAAAGGAGAAATCAGATCATCAACAAAATGGCCATAATTATGCTTATATAAAAATATCTACCAAAGAAATTTTGAAAGGAAGCAGTATTGACATCAGTCTACATTTCTAACAAGCCTCTGTTGTATCCGAAGGAAGGAAATACTCTTTATGAGATGTGGTACGGAAAGAAACCAACATTGAAATACTTTTGAATCTTTGAAAGTAAGTTCTTCATTCTCACCAAAGAAAAATATATGAAATTTGAGTCACGTGGAGATTAGGGGATATTCCTTGGCTACTCAGGAAAAAGAAAAGCACACAAATGATTTAACAAGAGGCTGACAAAAGTAGTTGAGAGAAATTATGTCACTATAGTGGAGAATGAAGAGAATATTCAAAAATGCAGTGAATAGTTTCTTGGTGAGAATGATGAAGAGGAAAGTAGCACAGGGGAAGAATAAGTATCAAATGCTAATTTAGAAGAATATAATGATGATGAACAAGAGGAAGTAAAGTCTATATCCATGAAGAAGACAAAGAGTCGAGATGAAATTGATAGACAAAACATCATTGGTAATCAGACAACACCTATAGAGACAAGAAGAATGAAGTATCTACAGAAGAAATCTTTCCTATCTCAGGTTGAACCTAAATGTTTTTCTGATGCAGTTGAAGATGAAAACTGGGTTTAGGAGATGAATGAAGAGCTAGAACAGATTGAGAAGAATCAAACATGGGAGATTGTTTTGAGGCCAACAAATAAGAATGTCATCAGGACTAAATGAGTCTTTCGCAACAAGATGAATGAGGATGACACAGTGATTCGAAAAAAAGTAAGACTAGTGTGAAAAGGATACTCCCAGATAGATGGTATTGATGTCTATGAGACATTTGCACTTGTGGCAAGGCTGGAGACCATCAGATTATTCTTGACCATTGCAGTGAAAAAAAGTTCAAAGTGTTCCATATGGATGTCAAGTCATCATTTTTAATGGGTTTATGTAAGAATAAGTGTATATTGATCTACCAGATGGTTTTCTCATTCATGAAGATGAGAACAAATTTTATCGGTTGAATAAGGCACTATATGGGTTGAAGCAAGCACCAAGAGCATGGTATTCTAGGATAGATTGATTTTTGAAGAAGCTCGGTTTCCAGTGCGGTGGAGTTGATTACAATTTATATGTGAACAATGATAGTAATCAAAGTATGATGGTACCGGTATATATCGATGATATAATCTTCGAAGTATCAGATGAAGCACAATGCAGACAGTTTTCTGAATTTATGAAAAATGTGTTTGAAATGTCGATGATTGGTGAGATGATGTTTTTTCTTGGTTTACAGGTGACACAAGGTAGGAGTGGAAAATTAATTTCTCAATCCAAATATTCCAAGGAGGTTTTAAGGAGATTTGGAATGGAAAATTCCAAGGAAATGAAGACTCTGGTTGCTACTTGAATGAAACTGTAAAAAGATGATGATGACAAGGAAGTTAATATCGCAAAATACAGGCAAATCATTGGAATTTTGTTGTACTTGACCACGACAAGGCTTGAAATTGTATTCACCACATGCCAGGAAATGAGATATCAAAGTAATCCCAAGGAAAGCCACATTCTTGCAGTGAAAAGAATACTTCAGTATATCAAGGGCACGGTGAATTTCAGCTTGATGTATAATGACAAATCTCAATCAGAGTTATTGGGATATACTGATTCAGATTGGGTTGGATTAGAAGATGACAGAAAGTCAACATTGGGAGGTGCCTTTTATCTTAGTGGGTTGTATATTTCTTGGCTAAATAAGAAACAAGATTGTATTTCATTGAGCACAGCATAAGTTGTGTATATTGCGGCCACACAAGCATGCATACAATTATTGTGGATGAAGCAGCAGCTTGATGATATGGATGTGGCAATGTAGTCTCTGGTCAGAATTCAGTGTGATAATTCAAGTTCTATCAACCTTAGAAAAAATATCGTCCATCATTCGAGGACCAAGTACATTGAAATCAAATATCATTTTATCAAGGAGAAGTGGATTAAGGGCTAGTGAAGTTGGAGTATGTGCCTACAGAGCTACATGTTGCTGATATTCTGATGAAGGTTTTACCCAAGGAAGCATTCGAGAGGAATCGACTTACTCTGGGAGTCCAGTTGACTCCCTGTACTTGAAAAAGTGTGGATGTGGAACCATCAACTGTAACGACCTGAAATTTTGAATAAATTTTGTTTCCTAACTTTTTGTGTTATTTTTATACTCAACAAAACTATTTCATTTAATAAAATGAGTATAATTAAAATAAGACAATTGGAAACTAAATGTTACAATTATTTTATATAAATTCAAGTGATCTTGATTAATTAATATAGAAATAAGATTTGATGTCCCCATCCAGTAGTCTCGGGCCGATCGAAGCCCATCTGACGGAACTCGGGAAGAATGTAGCACATTTGGGCTTTGCTCTGGACCAAACCCAAGCCGAACTTCATCGTGTGAAGCTGGAATGGAATCGCCTACGTGAGAATTTTAAGCTGATAGGAATCACTACTCGGGCAATGTTGGCTGAGCCACCCCAAGATTCTATCAACCTAGCACACCTTACTCTTAGGTCATATGATGGTGTTATAAGGGGTTATGTAACGAGACCGTAACTGCCTTGTGTAATCCTTTGACTTAAATAAAATTTGTGATTTCTTCTTATGATGAAGTTTTTGAATTTTCAAGTGTCCGGATAAATATAGTATGCACATTATTGATGAATTTTAGAAAAAGGATATTTTAAAAATATTTATGTAACCTTAAAAAATTAAAAATTTGTAATGATTTTCATAAAATGTTCTTCTACAGTTGTGTTCAGTATGAAATTTAGAGTCTAATAAGATCAACTTAATTTTTTATAAATAGTAATTTATGAATAGTGATTTTACGCTTAGGATTATTAATGTGACCAAATTTATTAGTAATCTCTCTTAAAGAAAGTATTAATATAATTTAGGCACATTGATTAAGTAATGTGATTCAATAAAATAGGTAAATAACTGTTTTAGAAATTATTGTTTAAGTATTAGTTTTTTCGGGTGAATATTGTTTTTTATTAATAAACTAAATTAAAGTTATTTAGAAAATTATTTTCATAAAATTGAGTTCATTTTTTGAAATCAGAGCATCGATATTTGGTTAAGGTGAATTTTTGGGATTTTTCTAAAAAAGTTGAATTTTCAGTGAATAGTGTTTTAATTTAAAAATTAAATTAAAAATATTTAGAAATTTATTTTCATAAAATGGAGTTCATTTTTGAAATTAGATCATCAATATTTGGTTAAGGTGAAATTTTGGATTTTTTCCGAGAAAGATAAATTTTCAGTGAATAGTGAAAATACAGTTTTTGAGTTTCGGGTGTTTAATGACATCATTAAGGATGTATTAATTATTAAATAATTCTGGTCGACTTATGAATAGTAATATAAGTTATTTTTTGTCCCAAGTGGCTAATACCATGGGAAAATAACATGGTCAAGCCCATGGTTTTGCCAATACCACTGATGAGGTGTTCCATGGCAATTAATGCTTTGTCCCCTCACTTCTCCTATAACTAACAAGCCTTTCCCTCATTAATTTCATTTATAAATCCTCCCCAATTAATTTCTGGTCTCTTTACCTCCCATGGAGTCCTTCCAAGGTTCCCTCAAGCCTCTCAATGTCTCTACCTTCAAGCTTTTGAAGTTACTCTTCAAGGTAAGGCATCCTACATCTCTCTTTCTTTTCATGTATTCTCCTTTATGTCATTTATTTTAAGCCCCATGTTCTTATGTTGGGGATGTTCTTTTATATTCATCCTACTATACTCTTCATGTTCATATGATGATAGACCTCATCTTTCTCTCATCAATTCATTTTTATAATGTTTAAGTGGCACCGTTAGGCTGCCGAATTTTTGTAAGGGATCCTACCTCTCTCTTTCTTTTCATGTATTCTCATTTATGTCATTTATTTTAATCCCCATGTTCTTATGTTGGAGATGTTCTTTTATATTCATACTACTGTCCTTTTCATGTTCATATGATGATATATCCCCTCTTTCTCTCATCAATTCATTTTAATAATGTTTAATTGGAGCCGTTAGGCTGCCAAATTTTTGTAAGGGATCCTATCTCTCTCTTTCTTTTCATGTATTCTCTTTTATGTCATTTATTTTAAGCCCCATATTATTATGTTGCATATGTTCTTTTATATTCATCCTACTGTCCTTTTCATATTCATATGATGAGATACCCCTCTTGCTCTCATCAATTCATTTTAAGAATGTTTAAGTGGCGTCGTTAGGCTGCCGAATTTTTGTAAGGGATCCTACCCCTCACTTTCTTTTCATGCATTCTCCTTTATGTCATTTATTTTAATCCCCATGTTCTTATGTTGGGGATGTTCTTTTATATTAATCCTACTATACTTTTCATGTTCATATGATGAGATACCCCTTTTTCTCTCATAAATTCATTTTAATAATGTTTAACTGGCGCCGTTAGACTGCTGAATTTTTGTAAGGGATCCTACCTCTCTCTTTCTTTTCATGTATTCTACTTTATGTCATTTATTTTAAGCCACATGTTCTTATGTTGGGTATGTTACTTTATATTCATCCTACTATACTTTTCATGTTCATATGATGAGATACCCCCTCTTTCTCTCATAAATTCATTTTAATAATGTTTAAGGGCATCGTTAGGCTGTCGAACTTTTGTAAGGGATTATTTCACTCTTCCCATTTTCAAAGTTCTACTTTCATGTCAAGTATTTCAAGTTACTTTTCTTCATGTTGGGGTATGATATCTATATTCATCATACTGTATTTTTATGTTCACATGATTAGAGACCCTATTTAATCTGATCAATTCATTTTTTTTGAAGTTTTAAGTGACGCTGTTAGGCTGCCGAATTTTTCATAAGAGAAATCTTATTTTTGTCTTCCTTTCAAGTTTTTCATTTAATATGGTATGTCCTTATAATTTCATTACCATGTTCTTATATCCTTTATATTATATCCCTCTACTATTTTATGTATCATTTATGAGTGGGTGACCCATGTCCCCTCTCTTTTCAACGTTTTCTAAAACCCTACAATATAGTCGTTATGCTGTCGAATTTTCGTCTCAAAATGTCTCTCTCTTTTTATAAAATTCTTTTATTTTATTAAGTGAATACTTATAAATCTTTATTCTAGAGTGGTATTCACATATATATCAAAATGTTATATTTTAAATTCTTGTATTTAGATACATGAGACCCATTTTCCTTTTCCGTGGGTTTAAAGTGACATAAAGATCACGTCTTTAAATCAGTTTTTAAAATGATATGACTATTAAATGAAACCCATTTCTTTTATTCTATATGGGTTATTTATGAAATTATTGATGATGGTATATGTGTCTCACATGATAATAAATAAAAATTAAGGGTGCTCCCTGATAGCGTTCCAATGCATTGGGTAAAGACTTAATCTCTAGAGATGACCATTTTAATGATACCTTGGTGAATAACCTTGGTAATTTTTTTAATGACACCTTGGGGATGGACCTTGGTGATACGGAAATGATTGTATAAGTTAAATGTTGTAGTCACATCTTAAATTTATGAAACACGTTATTTTTATTATGATATGCCTCATGATCTCTTTCTCACGCCTTAAAGTTATTTATCATGACTTTATTGATGTATCTCAAGTTCACATGTAAAATGTTTCTCTTGTTTCTCTTACTGGGCCTTCTTCTCACCCTTTCCTTTGATGTATGCTCACAGGTTATTAAATGTTGTAATGAACTTAGGATGAACAATGAAGAAGCCTTAGAAGTGGTTTAGAATAATGTTTTATGATGTTCTCATGTTTTATGTTCCTGATTTCCAAGACACTAGACTTTAAAGATACTTTTTTTGTAAAATGTAATGAAATGTTATGTAAGAAAAAGGCGGGATGTTATAGTTGGTATTAAAGGATAGTTTAGTTATTTATGGAAATTAGGATATGAAAACTTTGGGAATAACCCTATATAAAAGTTTAAATATAGGAAATATTCCTGGTATTTTGGTGAGTATTGAGTAAGTGGTTTATCAAGAAAATACATCCATGTCTGGATACGAGAAGGTAGAGTTGGCTCTCGCACAAATGTACATAGGGGTAAAACCCGAAAACACCACTTTGAGATAGACTCAAACGAGAACTGGTACACAACAATGGGCCTTTCTATAATCTTGGTGACAACACTCCCGGGGGATATGTTTGGTAAATCAAAAGCTTTTTATGAATCATTATGAAGGAATTATAGAAAAATGTAATTGTCTGAGCATGAAGTTTTAAGACATAAAATCCTTTTTATTTAAAATATTCATAAATGAAATAAGTTTCTCACGAAGGATTTATTCTTTTAAAATTTTCCCCATTATCTAGGAATACGTTGACATATTTTCTGAGGAGTTACCCGGACCTTCCCCAGAAAGAGATGTAGAGTTCTCTATTGAACTCATACCTGGATCTCATCCAATGTCAAAGACCCCCTATAGGATGGAAAATATAGAGCTAGAGGAATTAAAGGAACAACTCCAAGATCTTTTGGAGAATGAGTTTATCCAACCAAGTGTGTCTCCTTGGGGAGAAACAGTTCTCTTTGTGAAGAATAAGGATGGATCGATGCAGCTATGCATTGATTATAGAGAACTGAATGGGATCATAGTGAAGAACAAATACTCTCTTCCAATAATTGATGACTTATTTGACCAACTTCGTGGGACTCAATTATTCTCTAAGATTGATCTTCATTCTGGTTATCATAAATTGATGCTGAAGAATGATGATATTGTAAAAACTGCCTTTTGATCAAGATATGGGAATTATGAGTTTGTTGTTATTCCCTTCGGACTAATGCACCTGCTATTTTTATGGATCAATAATAAGTTGATTTTGGAAACTTATATCAAATGGATATCCTTTTTATAGGAAAATGATTTGGTGATTAAATGATAAAGGTTATTTTGGAAAATGTTTTCTCTTTTAGAGTACTATATGCCTATGATACTACAGGATTTAAATTGAGGACGAATGGTTGAATTTTTGTTGTTGTAAGAATTTATGTATTTATTGTGGACATATGATGATTTGGATTATTTCTGGAAAATGATGAACCTAGCATAGAGAATATATGAATAGGTTAATTACACTTTAGTATGAGACTTTAGTAGTAGTCGATGTTATTTGGAGATAAATGTTAAGATTTTTTTGGGGAAGACTATGTGATTAAATCCTTCTGAGTTTTGAGTTCCAATCTTAGTTTGGATTATTCTGAAGAATTTTAAGGATGGTTATGTATTGAATGGTATTTATGGAACTTTGGGTACTTTTTTTGAATTTTGGAGATTAATAGTCATATTTCTTTTTATAAAGGATTGTCCTTTTTAGGGATTATATGATCTTGTATTAACCTTTTCAGTTTTAGTTGATGACTAAAGACAAGGGAAAAATATAGTTATTCTTTTGTGTATTATGTGATTCTCTTGAAGATGATTCTTGTGCTTTTGATGAGACCAAGTCTTTTTGAATGCTCATTGTTTGGAGAAAAGATTATTCTTGGTGGAAACTTATTAAGGGATGAGACTCTACTTGAAGGTAAATATATTTCATTATGTTTTTATTCTATGTAGTAAATTAATTCCTCAAAATTATTAAAAGGAACGTAAAACAAAAACGTTGTTGGTTTACGTTTTCTACTAGGTAATCAAAGACTGTTTAACACATCTTAAGTTTGTGATCTTCTTGTGGTTAATTTTCTCTTAATCATGTTTTCTTTCACTCTCCAACAGAACTTGACCCTTTGTTTTCTCTTCCATATCCATGTTTTCCTACATGGAATCATATTATGGGTTCACTTGGGTGACCTTTGTACTTCCCTTTCTTTCTTTTAAAGTAATAGTTTTACTGACTCTTTTCCGATGTTGGACTTTAAAAGAAATTTCCAAGCCCAATTTTAAAATTGCGAGGACACAATTTCTTAAGGGCAAAAGATTGTAACGACTCGAAATTTTGAATAAATTTTTTTTCCTAACTTTGTGTGTTATTTTTATACTCAACAAAACTATTTCATTTAATAAAATGAGTATAATTAAAATAAGATCGTTGGAAACTAAATGTTATAATTATTTTCTATAAATAAAAGTGATCTTGATTAATTAATATAGAAAGAAGATTCGATGGCCTCATCCAGTAGTCTCGGGCCGATTGAAGCCCATCTGACGGAACTCGGGAAGAAGGTAGCACATTTGGGCTTTGCTCTGGACCAAACCCAAGCCGAACTTCATCATGTGAAGCTGGAACGGAATTTCCTACGTGAGAATTTCAAGCTGATAGAAATCAATACTCGGGCAATGTTGGCTGAGCCGCCCAAATATTTTATCACCCTAGCACACCTTACTCTTAGGTCCTATGCTGGTGTTATAAGGGGTTATGGAACGAGACCATAACTGCATTATGTAATCCTTTGATTTAAATAAAAATTATGATTTCTTCTTATGATGAAGTTTGTGAATTTTCAAATGTCCAGATAAATATAGAATGCACATTATTGATGAATTTTAGAAAAAGGATATTTTAAAAATATTTATGTAAACCTTAAAAAATTAAAAATGTGTAATGATTTTCAAAAAATGGCCTTCTACAGTTGTGTTCAGTGTAAAATTTAGAGTCTAATAAGATCAACTTAATTTTTGATGAATATTAATTTATGAATAGGGATTTTACACTTAGTATTAGTAATGTGACCAAAAGGATTAGTAATCTCACTTAAAGAAAGTATTAATATAATTTAGGCACCTTGATTAAGTAATGTGATTCAATAAAATAGGTAAATAACAGTTTCAGAAATTATTGGTTAAGTATTAGTTTTTTCAGGTGAATAGTGTTTTTTATTTAAAAATTAAATTAAAAATATTTAGAAAATTATTTTCATAAAATGGAGTTCATTTTTGAAATCAGAGCATCGATATTTGGTAAATGTGAATTTTTGGGAATTCTCTGAAACAGTTAAATTTTCAGTGAATAGTGTTTTATTTAAAAATTAAATTAAAAATATTTAGAAAATTATTTTCATAAAATGGAGTTCATTTTTGAAATCATAGCATTGATATTTGGTTAAGGTGAAATTTTGGATTTTTTCTGAGAAAGTTGAATTTTTGGTGAATAGTGAAAATACAGTTTTTGAGTTTCGGGTGTTTAATGACATCATTAAGGATGTATTAATTATTCAATAATTCTGTTCAACTTACAAATAGTAAGATAAGGTATGAGGTGTCCCAAGTGACCAATACCATGGGCAAATACCATGGGCAAGCCCATGGTTTTTCCAATACCACCGATTAGGTGTCCCTTGGCAATTAATGCTTTGTCCCCTCACTTCTCCTATAAATATCAATCCTTTCCCTCATTTATTTAATTTCCAAATACTCCCCAACGAATTTGTGGTCTCTTTACCTCCCAAGGAGTCCTCCCAAGATTCCCTCAAGCCTCCCAAGGTCCCTACCTTCAATCTTTTGAATTTACTCTTCAAGGTAAGGGATCCTACCTCTCTCTTTCTTTTCATGTATTCTCCTTTATGTCATTTATTTTAATCCCCATGTTCTTATGTTGGGGATGTTATTTTATATTCATCCTACTGTCCTTTTCATTTTAATATGATGAGATACCCCCTCTTTCTCTCATCAATTCATTTTAAGAATGTTTAAGTGGCGTTGTTAGGCTGCCGAATTTTTGTAAGGGATTCTGCCTCTCTCCTTCTTTTCATGTATTCTCCTTTATGTAATTTATTTTAAGCCTCATGTTCTTATGTTAGGGATGTTTTTTATATTCATACTACTGTCCTTTTCACTTTCATATGATGAGATACCCCCTCTTTCTCTCATCAATTCATTTTAAGAATGTTTAAGTGGCGTCGTTAGGCTACTGAATTTTTGTAAGGGATCATACCTCTCAATTTCTTTTCATGTATTCTACTTTATGTCATTTATTTTAATCCCCATGTTATTAGGTTGGGGATTTTCTTTTATATTCATCCTAATTTCCTTTTCATGTTCATATGATGAGATACCCCCTCTTTCTCTCATCAATTCATTTTAAGAATTTTTAAGTGGCGTCGTTAGGCTGCCGAATTTTTGTAAGGGATCTTACCCCTCTCTTTCTTTTCATGTATTCTCCTTTATGTCATTTATTTTAAGCCACATGTTCTTATGTTAGGGATGTTATTTTATATTAATCCTACTTTCCTTTTCATGTTAACATGATGAGATACCCCCTCTTGCTCTTATAAATTCATTTTAAGAATGTTTAAGTGGCGTCGTTAGGCTGCCGAATTTTTGTAAGGGATCCTACCTCTCTCTTTCTTTTCATGTATTATCCTTTAGGTCATTTATTTTAATCCCCATGTTCTTATGTTGGGGATGTTATTTTATATTCATCCTACTTTCCTTTTCATGTTCATATGATGAGATACCCCCTCTTTCTCTCATCAATTCATTTTAAGAATGTTTAAGTGGTGTTGTTAGGTTGCCGAATTTTTGTAAGAGATTCTTTCACTCTTCCCATTTTCTAAGTTCTAATTTCATGACAAGTCTTTCAAGTTACTTTTTTTCATGTTGGGATGTGATCTCTATATTCATCATACTGTATTTTTATGTTCACATGATGAGAGACCCTATTTAATCTCATCAATTCATTTTTTTTTTGAAGTTTTAAGTGACGCAGTTAGGCTGCCGAATTTTTCATAAGAGAAATCTTATTTTTGTCTTCCTTTAAATTTTTCCATTTCATATGGAATGTCCTTAAAATTTCATTACCATGTTCTTATATACTTTATATTCTGTCCATATACTATTTTATGGATCATTTATGAGTGGGTGACCCATGTCCCCTCTCTTTTCAATGTTTTCTAAAACCCTGCAACATAGCTGTTATGCTACTGAATTTTTGTCTCAAAATGTCTCTCTCTTTTTCTCAAATTCTTTTATTTTATTAAGTGAATACTCAAAACTCTTTATTATATAGGTTTATTCACATATATATCAAAATTTTCTATTTTAAATTCTGTGATTTACATACATGAGCCCCGTTTTTCTTTTCCGTGGGTTTAAAGTGACATAAATATCACATCTTTAAAGCATTTTTTTAAAATGTTATGAATATGAAATGAAACCCATTTCTTTTATGATATATGGGTTATTTATGGAATGATTTATGATGATATATTTGGCTCACATTATAATAAATACAAATTAAGGGTGTGCCCTGATAGCACTTTAATGCATTGGGTAAAGACTTAATCTCTAGAAATGACCATTTTAACGATACCTTGGTGAATAACCTTGGTATTTTTTTAATGAAACCTTGGGGATGGACCTTGGTGATACAGAAATTATTGTCTAAGTTAAATGTTTTAGCCACATCTTCAAGTTATGAAACGCGTTATTTTTATTATGATATGCCTCATGATCTCTTTCTCGTGTCTTAAAGTTATTTATCATGACTTTATTGATGTATCTCGAGTTCACATGTAAAATGTTTCTCTTATTTCCCTTACTGGGCCTTCTACTCACCCTTTCCTTTGATGTATTCTCCCAGGTTATGAGATACTGTAATGAACTTAGGATGAACAATTAAGAAGCCTTACAAGTGGTTTAGAAGAATTTTTTATGTTGTTCTCATGTTTTATGTTCCTGATTTCCAAGACACTAGACTTTAAAGATCATCTGTTTGTATAATGTAATGAAATGTTATGTAATAAAAAGGTCAGATGTTATACCTACCCCCTCTCCCTAAGTTATGATGTGTTTTTTCCCTAATGTACTGATATGTGTTTTTACCCAGTTACAGACCGCAAAAGAGCGACCTTTGGGTTCATTGACAAAGGGGGAGAAAATGTGATTGTTAAAGAGTGAGAAAGTGTGGCTATTTGAGAAATTGTGGAAGATATGGGGAGAAGATGACAAGTGGAGCAGTGAGATATGGGGATTTGAAGTTGAAGAGGAGTTTCAGCTGATAGGAGTTGACGTTGTAAGTAGACATAGATAGTATTAAATCTGTTGATGCTAGAAGTGATTGATCAAAGATTAGATATCACGACAGCTGAGGTTCGTGATGAAAGTAGGGTTTTGGTATTAGTTTGGTGTCAAGATTTGGAGTCAGAAATGAAGTGATTCATTTATGAACTTATCAATATACTCTTGTTTCTCACGTCGAGCATTGCTAATGTGGGCTTAGACTGTGTGTTGTTGAGTGAATCCTTGATCGCTATCAGAATTACAAGAGGTAAATAGTTTGGAAGATGGCTGAAGTAATAACGAGGTATCTTTTTATGAAAGAGTTTTCAACAAACCCAAAGGGGGATATTTTTGGGTAAAAATCCCTTAAGGCATTATTGAAGTATTTTTGAGGTGATTTTGTTTGTTGAAAAAGGAATGGTCGATCAGAATGCGGTTCAACAAGAACAGAAGCAGGGAGAGTCTATTTTCCAGTGTTTGCCAAATTTCTAGGCATGAAGATCGGAAAATGAAGACATGTGTGTTTGGAAAAATTAGGTGTGTGAAAAGTTGAAGAAGTATGTGAAATATTTGAGTGGATCACGAAAAAGGTTGACTTTGATGTGAAATAGGTGGTGCGCGAAATAGAGGCATGGAGTTTTTCGTGCATGAAGTGTTTCGGGATCAGAACTCTAAAAAATGGAAAAGGCATGTGATGTGAGAAAAAGGTTGTCTTTGGTGCGAAATAGGTGGTGTACGAAATAGTGTCCTGGTGTTTTTCGTGCAAGAGGTGTTTCGAGATAAGAACATCAAAAAACTGCAAAGGCATGAAGTGTGCGAAAAAGGGTGGAATGTGTGTGAAATTGGTGGTGCACGAAATGGTGGTTTGGAGTATTGCGTGCAAATGGTGTTTCGAGATCATAACCTTGAAAATTAGAAAAGTCATGAGGTGTGCGTAATATGGTACATGTGTGCGAAATGCGGTGTTGCGTGAAAGTTTTTTTTCATGCTCGAAGAGAGGATTGTGCGCCTGAAGAAGGTTTGTATGTGCAAGGGTTAGGTTTACCTACAAATATGAGGCAACTCCCCCCATTCGAGGAAGCTCAAGACTTAGAGATAATCTGAGCTCTGGTTCGCGAATTTGAAATACGAAAGGGATTTGCATGTAACCGTCAAGTTTGCACGTAAAAGCTTATGGTTTGCACGTAAAGTGAATGCTATGCGGAAAGGTGATTGTTGCGCGTAAAACACAACAGGTGCGTGTAAAGTGATTTGGTATTGTGCTCAAAAGGTGAGTTATTGTGTGCAAAATTAGGGTTTTTATGTGTAAGGCACAGTGAAGGATACGCATAAAATTTGGGGTTACCTGATACACCTGTGGAAAAGTGGTATTCATATGTGGATGAAAGTTGGATTTCAAGAGAGCATCTATCTACAATTAAGGACGCAGTATTCATTAGAGATAATAAAGAGACCTACAAGTCTATAAACTATGAGTGGATATTCTGAAGAAGCAATGAGCACACTTCATTTGAGAGAGTAGTGAGCTCTCAGATTGTAATTGGTTGTGAACCAGAAGGGACAATGAGTCCACTCCAAACATTGTAAATTGCAGTGCGATTATAGTGGATTTGGTACATCGGCACATCGTCAGTGTATACTCCTTAGACGTAGCCCAGTGAGGGTGAACCAAGTAAAATTGTTGTGTTTTGTTCATGCTTTAAGTTTTGTTTATACTCTACAATAGTAAGGAGATAGAAGTGAGTTTTCCTTTACAACGAAACAAGATCAAAAGGGGTAGAAGTTTTAATCTGTCATACCCCGATTCACCCCCCTCTCAAGGTATCTGACCTAGTGTGCCAAATAATTTTCTTCAAAAATGATTTTTATTGTTTTTTTATAATTAATTTATGGAGTTTTTAGAAAATTTATTTGATAAAATGAACTTAATTTTTGAAAACATCATATCAAAATTTGTCTATGGTGAAATTTTTATTTTTATTTTGAAAATTTTGATTTTTCAATGTCAATTTTTATTAAAAATTATATTTTTCAAGTATTTAAAAGGTCAAATTATGTTTTGGATTAGTTTTAAATTTTCATTATCTCAATTTTATTTAAAATATTCTAATTATGGTTTTGAAATGAATTTTATACTTGAATTTAGTATAAAAAATTTTATATTTAAAAGGGTATTTTTCCAAAAAAATGGTTTTTCATTGTGTTTTCTTGTTTAATTTCAAATTAAATTCTGTAACTTCTGTGTTTTTAATTTTGAAATATGAATTTCATATTTGGAATCATAGGGTCCAAATTTAGTAAATAGATCCCTTTTATTTTTAGACAATATGAATAGTAATTTTAGTAATTTTTTTACCACGGTAAAAGGTAAATTAGGTAATTAAGGGTAAAAATAATATGATAAGGTCTATAAAATGATCTTTATACTTGAACCAATTTTATTGGATGATTAATTTTCTTCAATAGGTATTCAAGGTTCAAATATACAGACTTTGGTTTCTATTTGTAAGTGATTATGACATTTATAATATTTTATTTAAAGAAAAATCAATGATGTCATACTCATATTTTTAATAACTATAACATTTTTAATATGGAGTTATTAAAATTATATATTCAAATATAAATAGTCATTTAAAATTTAAAATATTTATCTTCATCATGATAATTTATTTTTAATTTTTAGTGATGAAATATTCATCTTAAATGCTTACACAAAGTTGATACAATAATTATTTTATTAATGAAAATATTAAATAAATGTTATTAAAAATATAAAATAAATAAAATTTGAGATAATTAATGAGATAAAATAATTCTATAAACTATATTTACATGTTAGGGATGTAATAAATAACTGGTTTGAATTATAAGACTTTTCTTTATATTATTAAAGTCAATCTAATAAAAGTTATTAAAATTGACATTGTGAATATTTTATAGTAAATAATATTTTATTAGATGATATAAAATTCATAAAAATATTAAATTTGGATAAATGATTTAGATAAGGTTTATCATGTCATACATGATCCATTTTTGAGTTGTTTGACATTTTATAGTAACTATATTAACCCTCAAGGAGTAAAAATACATGTTGTCACGGTAAGAGTTGAAGGGGTTAAATATGAGTTAAAACCAAAAGATAGGGGTATAAATATAGTCAAAACTTATCTAACATTTATTATATGGGGGTATTTTGACCCATACCGATATTATATATGAAATAAATCACTTTGGAGCAATTTTTAATTGAAAACTAATTTATATTAATTTAATATTTTGAGACATTTCAAGAGTCTCCCTCTCCTATCTTATAAAAGGGCATCTCTTCTTCTCATGTCTTCACACTTTAAAACCCTTTTGGTTCAAAAAATACCTAACGAAATATCTTCCTAGAATCCCTAAACACATTCTATAGGTCTTAGTTTAATAATAACACCAACCTTAGCGATCTTAAGGTGTTAAGCAAAGAAGATTGTCTGAAGAAGAGATATTGTTTTTAACTGAGTGTTTCTGTTTTGTTTATTTTTCCACATCCATCAACCCTTATTAAACAATTATAAAATAATAAATTAATTATCCTCCTTATAATGAGATTTTATTATGTTAATTACATGACCTATATCCATCTCCACTTCCACCAAATGAGAAAAGAATTCATCATTTGCATGTACGGCAAACTACCGTCTTGTGAACTGATGTAATTCATTTTCCATAATCATCTCTAAAGACTGATTATAATGATGAAATTAAGGTTTATATATTATATCCATGACATATTTATCATTATTAAATGATAATATATCATTTACTTTCTTACCTTTCCATGCATGGAAAAATGATAACCTCGTTTGTGCGTACGTGTGGACTACCACCTGCACGAAGGGATGTAATTTTTTTCATCACCAAATCACATGAATGATATATATATATATATATATGAGTATATTTAAATAATTAATATGATATATAAAATATTATGATCATTCTTAAAAAAAAAAAATAACACTTACCTTCTTTTCATAATGATCATTGAAAAATGGAAACGTTGCTCATGCGTATGTACGACCTACCATCTCTATGATTGTAATGTAGTTCATTTTTAATATCCATATTTTATGGATGAATTTAAAAGTATAATTGATTTATAAAAATTATATTTATGTCATGGTTATTATTCTATAGATGATGTCATAATTACCACTTTGACTATAGATATCATACCAGTCATTTTGGACTCAAATACTGAATATCATCAAAACGTCTGACATGAGATTAAATAATTAAGTAATTGTTATAACATGTTAATAAGTGGTATAAAAGGAATAATAAAATTGAAAAAAATTCTCAAGAAAGTAAATAATTAACCTATGTTTATTATTCAGTTATATAAAGACACATGTGATGATTTAGACTTAAGGTAAGAGATTTCTTACCTCAATTTTCATTCATTGGGTTAAACTTATACTTCATTGATTATGTCATACTTGTTGGAGTTGGTGCCCTAGAACAAACTTTTGTTTACTTTATGATAACTTGTATTCATGGTTTTTGAATATTAATAAACTGCTTATCACATCATGATTGTTCTTCTCTGTAACATAGTATGTGATAATGTCCTAAGAGTAGTTGTCACACTAAAAAGACACATCAGTTCCACACTATGATGATAACTCAGAAGTGCTACGAAACTATTTTTAAATATATGATCTACAACCAGATGATATCATTTGAGGGGAAAAATGATACATTCTATCAGGGGTGGAGACTCATAGGACTTTGAGACACCTTCTCATGGTGTACACCCTTGATAATATCCAGTAGGATATTATGAGAACGAGAGCAGTCGGTAGGAAATCCACATTTATATGTGTCATTGGATGTTCCTATCTACATATATTTTTATTGATCCTTAGACTTTAAGAATATTATTAATGAATATTATGAGTCATGTAATTTTATGTATTGATGAAAATAATGATGAAAGATGTTCACAGTGAGGTAGGATATGTTGGGTGTGTCACGGGTATTATTTAATGAATGAATAATGCAAGAAATGATTTGTCACTTCTGTTCTTTAACAGAAGTTGATATCTCAAGACCTTTTATGAATATGATATATCCTAAATAAATCCATGGTCATGGTGTTCTAAAAGCAAGTTCATTTTCCAGAAATCAAAGAAAGATACATCGAGCACATAGGTTGATATCAGTATGAAACCTGCTTGATTTGAGATATCGTGATAAACAGATTATATTACATAGTAAGCATCCATATGAGGTAACATATCATTGCAGCATTAACTTCTTTCTCTATGGGCATTTTGTTGTTTTTCTAGACGCCAACCTTGGAATTTAGGCTTCTTCGCCTAATGCCACTGAGAAATAGGCCTAGAGGGTCACACACTAAGTGTATCCAGAATCTGAGTTGAATAATATATTATTATTTATTATTTAACAGGTTAAATAAATATTATTATTGTATGTGGTTTAATTATTTTTTCATGTATGATTGGTCGCATATAAATATTTATTTTCTATTTAGTAAATATAATATTTATTTATTTATTGGTTAATAATGCGGTGATATTTATTTTAATAAATAAATAGTCATTATTCAAGGCTCGATAAATATTATGGAGGAATGACGGACCGAGTTTAAATGTTCTGGTGAGAAATAATAAATATTTAATATTATTTGACTAAATAATATTTAATTTAATTCTCAAGTTAATCGCATGTTGAGAAATAATAATATTATTATTATTATTTGACATGGGGTTCCACAAGGATTAAATAAATAATAAATTGCACTTGTGAAATTATTTTATTTTAACCCTAGTGATATATAAACTCAATTATGTTGTTTTCTAAAAGAGTTAATTCATTTTTTTGGTTGTGCACAATGAAATTGTAGAATTCTCTCAATCCTTAAAGAGATACTTTCTCTAAGAACTATCCCAAGAACAGAGAGCAATCTTCCTCCACCAGATCAAGGAGAATGCTTTGGAAGTAGTTCTTGTAGCGATCAAAGGCAGATGATGCTAGTACAAAGATCTATCATGCTAGCACCTAGAGATTCCTTCGGTGGTGTTTGAAGATTCATGGAACACATGTGGATCGCCGCTAGAGGGAATCCACACATGATTCCTATCACACAAAAATATTACATCACAGATATTCTACTGGATCCATTAACAAATAAATAATTTCATCAAGGTAATTCTTAATAAATTAAATTGATTATAAATAATTGTGATGATCGTCCCTCTAGTTTCGACATGATTTCCATTTATCTGTTTTATTTTATTCAATTCCATTGCTCGCTATCACGACCACCTCCCCACAAATTGTACCCCTCCTGGGCCAACAATGTGAGAAGGGAGATAATGACCCCCTGAGTCCTGCCTCCAATAGGCCCCAGGTTGGCAACTAGTACCGAGGGTATAATAAACAAACAAAATGGGAGGTATTACTCTCTAAGAGAACACATGTGGAAGAGAGAGATAAGATGGACACCAATCAACTCCAAATCAGACTATAATATAAATGAAAACCCATGTACACATATGAAATGTCATGTAGAAGTACTACAACTGAAAGGGGAAAACTGCAAGTAACCAAAAGAAAGTAAAAACAATAGCAACCACAAGCCCGAACAGCTCGTGCAACCCCAAGCTAGTAGAAACTATCTTGATCTCCAACCCACTCCAAGTGACCTGAAAACAGTTTATATATATATGTAGGGTGAGTATAATAGTATACTTAGTAGTATCCTCCCTGAAGCCTCTCGTGCAAAAGTAAAGAAAGCATGCTAAAGCAGAGTGAACAACAAGTGAAACTAACTCGTCACCTAAATAGGTATAATAAGTTCCCAACCTCACCATGGATACTCTCACTAAGTAACTAATACAAGAATATATCATATAATAAAGAATATCAAGGGTACTCTGCTACTACTTCCCCATTAGTTTGCCGCTTTTCCCCAACGCCACACGTCCTAAGCATCTCTCTCCAAAAAGGCTTGCCCACAGACACCTGGGCGAAGCACCACAATATGAACCTTGTGCAAAAAAACCACCACCACGTCCACACACCAAAGTAACTAGGTAGGTTCTGGGAGCCACCACATCCCGCATAATGTGTATCGTACGTCGGGTATTATACCTCAAGCCATTACAGCCCATACACCGAGTAAGGATCCTCAAGCCATCACAGCCTATACACGTTACACCTATAGTAGTCCATAGGATACTATATCCAGAATATATGTGTGTGAATAACAACAAGCCATTACAACCCTCTACACACATATATGAGGAAAACTAACCGTTGTGCCTACCATCACAAGTATCTACCAAGAGAAGAGAGCGGGGCCAAAGGGGGTAGTCATCCATTCGTCCTCCCACCGGAATGTTGGGGAAAACACCCACCCCCCCCCCAAGGGCTCAGAATCCCCAGGGTGTCAGTTTCCCTTATAGACAGGGTGGAGTAGCGTATAGAAACACAAAAAGTATAAAATATACTATATATCATAACCACACTATGGGCATAACCTAGCCGTAGACACAACTACAACTAACGTCTCTCAGACTTTGGGATGCTACTTCTAAAACTAGGTATCCTATAAGCACACAACCATTTAAGATATTTATTAGATTACTTCATTCCCTTTTTATTATTTCCACTTTACGTTAATTAATTCATTAAACATTAATTAACCATGAACAGTTCCACATTAAATTTCATTAGCATCACACCCAAAGATAATTATTCCTTTAAAAAATTACAACCTCATCATTATGTTCCAGCAACTCCATACCCATGGTTTAACACCATTTATTCAATTATTAATTATATAAATACTTTCCCACATTCCTAGGTATTCTATAAAAACATTATATGATACTAAACACAAGTGGATCAAGACGGTGAGTAGATGTACTACCCGTCGAGTCTTTGCTTCTTATAGAAAGAGTATATACCCATCCTTACTTGAGAAGCTAAACATGGAAAGCATGTGGCATACCCCGAGTGTCTTCGCCTCTTTCGGAAGAAGGGTATGTAAGACCATCTGCCTTGATCAGTGGGAAAAGTAAAGCAGATAAACAACCAATCAAAATTACCAAGCATCCAACAATCACATCCACTCCATTCCATCATCCCCGGTGTCCTCCCTAACACCCACATGCATAAAACAATGCATCTCTCCACTCTAGGCATCATCTGATGCCACAACTAAAAGTCTCCATGCCCCCACATATCACAACAGCCATCCAGGATCACATCACAGCAAAAACAGCAGGAAAACAAACACCAAATTTAATTAGGATCTTGTCCCTTTAATAATCAAGAGGGTAACTCAGAACCCTTTAAGTAATTATCAAACAATAAGTTCTTTAATCCATCTTGAATTAATAGATTTATTATTCTTAGGTTCCAAATTCGGGAAACCTAATCAGTAAGATATCACAAATAATTAAACATGCTTACTACGCCAATTTGATTAACATCGAATTACAACTAGAACCAAATTTGTTTACATGCCTCTTCATCTTTATCCAAACAATTATCAATTAATCCCAATTTAAGTTCTTTACCAATTTCCATTAAGAATGAACAGCTAATCAAAGCAAGCATAGATATCACACTATATAGAAAAACAAGAGGCAAAAACATACGATCGATATCAATTTATTTATCCGATTAAAATATTTATTATCTAAATTTCATTATCATCCAGTGGGATTAAAAATGATAACAATATAGTTGCACATAAAATAAAGGATAAGAAACGAATCCCCTACCTCAAACAGTTCCTCGCGTTCTTTATCCACACCACGGGTCACGATCCTCCTCTCGCAAAAAAACTGCATCCACCCAAGGATTCCATGGTACGACAGAACCAACCAAACCCCAAGAAAAACCCCATTAGAAGCATGGAGATTACATGATATAATATTGAAGGGAGAAATTGAAGAATATGATCCCAAAGGAATGATGATAAGACATACCTTATATCGAATATTGATTGATACTACTTGGTTGCATCAAAAGAGAGCGGAACCAATCCGAGGAGTAGAGTTTTATTGTGCAACTCCCATGGGAAGGATTGAAAGGTTTTAGCATCTCATAGCTGAGAACAAATAGGAAGAACAAGGGAGGATGATATCTTTTCCCTTTTAAATATTTAACGGGGTGGCGGTTTAAGATACACTAAATTCCCCATTAAAAGTGGATCGCATTAACCCACATGGTTTGACCAAGTAAAAACATACCAAGCCATAGGAATAATTAATAGAGGATTTATGGTCTTTGAATCATCCGTCTTAATTTCAGGGTTGCAATGTCACAGACAGCTCGCCATTCCAACACCGTATGAGGGAGATACGTTGGATACAAGATCCCGTAATAATAATGATATTATTATTATTGGGTGTTTTGTGGACCCAAGCCATGAACCATAATTTAATATCCAACATTAGACTTGAATCAATCATATTAATGACAGGATCACATCTCCACTGACGAGAAGTCAATCGGACGTCGCACGCGGGAGTTATGGCGGGTCGAAGATAATAATATTAAATCTATTAATTCATGAGCATTTCAGGTACCCGATCCGAAAACCCGAAAAAAAAATCCAATATTGGACTCATAATTTCCGTCTCGAAGTCAGGGTCGCACTGCCACTGGCAGTTCATAAAACCAAGGTCGCACGAAGAAGTTACGGATGAATTATGATTTTGACAACCATAAATAATAATTATATTATTATATTATTATTATTATTTCATTTCATTGAAAATTTCTCTCTCCAATCTCATTTAAGATTCACGCACAAAATCCTCTCCAATTTGGTGTGCATCACCAATTCATGATATTCTCTTTTTTTATTATTTTAAAATATAATTTTTTTCCTTTAACTCTTTCTCTCTCCAATCTAACTCTTCCATTCACGATTTCTTCTCCCACTCCACCAAAAGTGGCGCCTCCCCTTGCCTTTACTCCATTATCACTTCAATTTTATTATTAATAAAATTAATATTAATAACACCCATCATTAATGTTCTAATTTAATCCCATTAAATTAGTTTATCATGGTTATTCTCATATTAGACTAAGACCATTCCATTTAATTAATCACACACCAAAGGCCACCATTACTATTATGATTTAATATAATAGTAATAAATCCTCTTTCAATTTCATCAACGGGTCGCCATCATTATCATTAATAATCATTATTATTATTGACACCCATTATTATCTTATAATTACTCCCTCTCTCCCACGACACTCATGCGACCTCTTCCTAATCCCAAAATTTCACAAAGTAATGGACCAGAGAAGTCCGGGCCATTACATCAGATACCTCTCAAAACATTCTCGTCCTCAAGAATTCAAAACCAGCCTAAAAAAAATGGGGTCCGAACAACTATCCATCGAGATACCTCTCAAAAGAGAGCAAGACACAAAATAAACAAAAGAAGTTCATAATTAAAACATGAAAGGTCTAACCACAATGGGAACATCATTACATGGAAAGTGTTAAACATCAAACAAATCTGGGTACTGAGCACGTATCTGTGGCTCATGTTCCCAGGTACTCTCTTCCATGCCACCGTGTCACCACAAGACACGAACTAAGGGGATATAATGCCCGCGCAACACCTTCTCCTTGCGGTTTTGGATATCCACAGGTCGTTCCTCAAAGGTTTCATCATCATCAACGCCAATCTCTCCCCAATCGATAATTTGATAGTCATCATGAAGATAATGACGAAGCTGTGATACATGGAAAACATCATGTATCCAACTCATCTGTGGGGGAAGTGCTACTCGATACGCCACATCTCCAACACGAGCTAACACCTCAAAAGGCCCAACAAACTGGGGATAAAGCTTACTTCCATGACCAAACCTTTGATGCCCATGACGGGGAGTCACCTTCAGAAACACATGATCCCCAAAATTAAACTCTAAGGGCCTCCTTCTTTGATCAGCATATGATTTTTGATGATCTTGCGCCATCTTAATCCTCTCACGAATCACCTGAACCATCTCTGTTGTATTCTGCACTAGTTCCAGTCTGAGGATTGCTGACTCTCCGACCCTAGTCCAGCACAATGGAGAATGGTAAGGCCGACCATACAAGGCTTCAAACGGCTCCATACCGATGGTGGAGTGAAAACTATTATTGTAAGAGAACTCCACCAAGGGTAAGTGCCTCATCCATGAACCTCCAAAATCAAGAACACAAGAGCGTAACATGTCTTCAAGAGTCTGGATGGTTTACTCTGTCTGACCATCTGTTTGAGGGTGAAAATCAGTGCTAAGGCATAGTTGAGAACCAAAAACATATTGGAGACCTCTCCACACCCTGGTGGTAAAATGAGGATCTCGATCAGAAATGATCATCCTAGGGACTCCATGAAGTCTCACCACCTCCTCTAGAAACTTCCTAGACAAAACTTCTACTGAGCTCGACTCCTTGATCGCTATGAAGTGGGCCAATTTTATTAAACGATCTACTACCACCCAAATAGCATCATGTCCTCCTGGAGCTCGAGGTAAACCTATAAAAAAGTCCATTGAGATGTCCTCCCACTTCCACTGAGGAATATCTAATGGCTAGAGAAGACCACCAGGAACACGCTGTTTAGCCTTCACCTTCTGGAAGACTAAACATTAAGACATAAACTCTGCAACCGCACGCTTCAGCCCAGGCCACCAAACCTGACTCCTCAAGGATCGGTACATCTTTGTCATACCAGGATGTACTGCTAAGGGAGAACTATGGAACTCTTTGAGAACCATCTCACGGATCATCAAGGGAAAAAAAATACTTCCATGATATAACACTCGGTGTTGTTCGTCATCCGACCAACCATTAGGGGCCTCACCACAAAACAACTCATTCTCTCCAAACCTCCACCTCTAGATCTCCCAATTGGGACTCTTCCACCTTCTTCACCAGGGATGACTGTACGGTAATCTGAAAAAGACAACCTCTACCCCAAAATTCTCCCATATCAAGATGCAATGCTGACAATTCTTCCATTACTCTCCAGGAATCACCAGATTCATGCACAATATCATTATGTGACATTCGTCTCAGTGCATCAGCTACAACATTCCCCTTTCCAGGTGTATACGATATTTCGAAGTCGTATTCCTACAAGAACTTCATCCACCTATGCTATCGTAAGTTCAAGTCACGCTGGGAGAAAACATACCTCAAACTCTTATAATCGGTGAAAACCACAAAGCGCTCACCAATGATGTAATGTCTCCACAACTTCAGAGCAAACACCGCGGATGTCAACTCAAGATCATGGGTGGCATAGTTCCATTCATGGGGATGTAACTTCTGAGACCCATAAGAAACAACTGACCTCTGATGTATGAGAACACAGCCTAACCCCAGATGTCAAGCATCGTAGAAAACATCAAACTAGACTCCCTCAGCTGGAAGACAAAGGACTGAAGCACTTACTAACTTCTTCTTTCGATACTTGAATGTTGCCTGACACTGATCAGTCCATATGAATGCCTGATCCTTCCTATTCAAAGCTGTTAGTGGAGTCATAACTCGTGAGAAATTGGCTATGAACCTCCTCTGGTATCCTGTGAGACCAAGGAAACTTCGCACCTCTGACACTGTCTTGGGGGCTTCCCAAGACACAATTGCTTCTATCTTAGATGGACCCACAGCTACTCCCTATTGGGACACAACATTTCCCAAGAAACGGACTTCTCGAGCCCAAAACTCACACTTCAACAACATTTCGAATATCTTATGTTTGCAAAGAACTCCCAAAATGGATCGTAGATGCTCTGCATGATCCTCTTCAGATGTGGAGTACACAAGGATGTCGTCGATGAAAACTACCACGAATTTGTCCAAGAACTCACGGAACACAGCATTCATCAATCCTGTGAATACAGCTGGAGCATTCGTCATGCAAAATGGAATTACAACAAACTCATAATGCCCATGACGACAAAGGAAAGTAGTCTTTGGAATAACCTCATCCTTCATACGCATCTTATGATATCCCGACCACAAGTTGATCTTTGAGAACCAACTTGCACCCTTCAGTTGATCAAATAAATCATCAATTAGTGGAATATGATAGTGATTCTTTATTTTCACTTTCTTTAAGTGACGATAATCGACACACAACTGAAAACTGTCGTCGACCTTCTTAATGAACAAAACTGGTGCACCCCATGGTGAAAAACTTGGTTGAACAAAACCGCACTACAAAAAACCATCAAACTGTATAAGTATCTCTCATAAATCAGAAGGGGCCATCCTATATGGAGACATAGAGATAGGAGACGCTCCTAGATGTTGCTCGATCCCGAACTCAATCTCTCATTGAGGGGGTAATACTACAACCTCTTTTGGAAAGACATCAGGGTACTCCTCTATGACCCTAGGAAACACCAACTGTTGAACCTCTGAAGAACTCAGCATCAACTCAGCCATCATGGATGATAAGGATGGAACGCGCCTATGACCCATCCGAGGGTCTCGCTCACCAACAAACAACACTTGATCTCCATCTGCACCAATGAAGATGACCTTTTTCCTGAAGAAATCCATGATAGCCTGCACTGAATACAACCAATCCATGCCGAGGATGACATCATATGGTTGTATTCGTAAACATAGGAAATCTATCCAAGAGTGGTGTTGCCCCAACACTATCTCATAGTCTCTACATACTTCAAACAAGTCGGCTCGACCTCCAACTGGCGTAGTTAACTCCAAGGGAACTGGAAGCCTCTCTACATCAAGTCCCAGAGCATGGACAAGGGTAGGTGATATGAAGGAGTGTGTGGCTCCTGAATCAAACAAGGCATACACCAAGGTATAAACACAAGCAAAGGGTACCTCGAACGACGTCTGGATCACCTTGAGTTGGCAA
The DNA here is from genome assembly GCA_963277665.1 of Viscum album. Taxonomy (NCBI): domain Eukaryota; kingdom Viridiplantae; phylum Streptophyta; class Magnoliopsida; order Santalales; family Viscaceae; genus Viscum; species Viscum album. Next base: position 1,020,040,533 of record OY728134.1, on the reverse strand, counting down.
CTCTAGAGCATGAAGCTGACCACGACCTCCACCACAGCCTCTCTAACCCTGATGAAAACCACCACCACGGCCGCGCTCTGCTCTCTGAGGACGGGGAGCATCATGGGGTTGTCCTATGTCTTCCCCATACAACCTATGCTGATCTAAAGTTGGTGCAACTGGCTGCTACTGCCTCGGCTGGAACTGCATAAACGGAGGAACCTGGAGCGTAGCGCCCGGTGCACGATGACCGCTCTGAAAGGTTGGGAACTCCTACTGCTGATGGGGATGACCACCACAAGAATAACAAGAACCTGATCCCTTGTCATAAGCCTGAGAGTTTCTGCCTCTGGAGAAACGAGATGTGAAGGGCTAGGACCTACCCCCGGCTGAATGGAAACTCTTATGCCCTGAAAACCGGGAACCCCAGACCACAGCTCTACTTCGTGAGGAATCATGTCGATTCCTTCTCGTGATGATCCAATCTGGGCCAAAGTCCTCTCAACAACCTCTACCCTTTCTAGTACCTCAAGATATTTTTTCATCATAAATGGGGTGAACTGGCGCTGGATCTCTGGACACAAAGCCTCCTCAAAATTTCTCGCCCTGGACTCCTCATCTTGCAATAGGTCTAAAGCATATCGTAAAAGGTTCCTGAAACAAATTCCAAACTCTCGAACAGTAGAGCTCCCCTATCGAAGGGTAAGAAGCTCCTGGCGACTGGAAGCCTTTGCAGTTGAAGAAAGAAACTTGACTCTAAACTTATCTCGGAACTCCTCCCATGAGATCACTGACTCCTCACGATCCCCGAGGAATAAGAACCACCACTTCCTCATTGCTCCACGTAGCATCGTCACAACCAAGGACACCCAGTGCTCCTTACGAGCACAAATCAAACTGAATCGAATCTCGACCTCCTCTAACCAGTCTTTCGTGACTGCATCTAAAAAAGATCCCTCATACTTCTACAGACTCTGGTGCAGAAACTCTCAGAGTGACTTCCTCCAAGTTTCGTCGTCGTCAACCTCTACCCTGCGACGATCTGCTGGAATAGCTTTCTGGAAATTTTCTGCGCAAACCTGATGAGGACATCGACCTGGAGCCATACCTATAAAATAACAGCCGTTAGAGTTTCTAAAACTAGAATAGGGACGACTCATCATTAATTAATTAATTGTTTTATTTTATTCATTTTAGGTTAACCTATCCCAATGTATACCCATTCAAACATAGGCACAAAGAATAATGATGAATGATCCTTTCCTAGGTCTCTACCCTACAACTAGTATCACCTTGTTTACTAGCCATTGTAAACTTAAAGGTACATACATCAGATCATAGGGGGGCCTAAACGCCTATGTCTCAGCCGGTCTCCAGTATTTACCTCACTTTCTAAACACGAATGACACCGTTTCCCTACCAACCCATGCAAACTCACCTATGCCTAACTCCAAACTCCATCCTATCCCTCAACCAGACCTTTGATACCACTATGTCACAACCCCCTCCCCACAAAGTGTACCCCTCCTGGGTCGGCAATGTGATAAGGGAGATAATGACCCCCTGAGTCCCGCCTCCAATAGGCCCCAGGTTGGCGACTAGCACCGAGGGTATAATAAACACACAAAATGGGAGGTATTACCCTCTAAGAGAACACATGCGGAAGAGAGAGATAAGATAGACACCAATCAACTCCAACTCATACTGCAATATAAACGAAAACCCAAGTACACATATGAAATGTCATACAGAAGTACCACAACTGGAAGGGGAAAAACTGCAAGTACCCAAAAGAAAGTAAAAAACAACAGTAACAACAAGCCCAAACAGCTCCTGCAACCCCAAGCTAGTAGAAACCATCTTGATCTCCAACCTGATCCAAGTGACCTGAAAAACAGTTTATATATATACGTAGGGTGATTATAACAGTATACTCAGTAGGATCCTCCCCAAATCCTCTCATGAAAAAGTAAAGAAAGCATACTAAAGCACAGTGAACAACAAGTGGAACTAACTCGTCACCTAAATAGGTATACTAAGTTCCCAACCTCACCATGGCTACTCTCACCAAGTAACACATACAAGAATATATCATATAATAAAGAATATAAAAGGTACCCTGCTACTACTTCTCCACTGGTTTTCCGTTATTCCCCAAGGTCGCGTGTCCTGAGCATCTCTCTTCAAAAAGGCTTGCCTGCAGACACCTGGGTGTAGCACCACAATATGCACCTCATGCAACAAAACCACCACCACGTCCACACACCAAAGTAACCAGGTAGGTTCCGGGAGCCACCACAGCCCGCATAATGTGTATCATACGCCGGGTATTATACCTCAAGCCATTATAGCCCATACACCGAGTAAGGATCCTCAAGCCATCACAGTCTATACACGTTACACATATAGTAGTCCATAGGATACTATATCCAGAATATATGTGGGTGAATAACCACAAGCCATTACAGCCCTCTACACACATATATGGGGAAAACTAACCATTGTGCCTACCAGCACAATTATCTACCAAGAGAAGATAGTGGGGCCAAAGGGGCTAGTCAGTCATTTGTCCTCCCACTGGAATGTTGGGGAAAACACCCCCCCCCCCCAGGGCTCAGAATCCCCAGGGTGTCAGTTTCCCTTACTGACAGGGTGGAGAAGCGTATAGAAACACAAAAAGTACAGAATATACTATATCTCACAACCACACTATGGGCATAACCTAGTCGTAGACACAACTGCAGCTAACATCTCTCAAACTCCAGGATGCTACTTTTAAGAATAGGTATCCTATAAGAACACAACCATTTAAGAGCTTTATTAGATTACTTTATTCCCTTTTTATCAATTCTAATTTACGTTAATTAATTCATTAAACATTAATTAACCATGAACAGTTCCACATTAAATTTCATTATCATCACACCCAAAGACAATTATTCCTTAAAAAAATTACAACCTCATCACTATGTTCCAGCAACTCCGTCCTCATGGTTTAACACCATTTATTCAATTATTAATTATAGAAATACTTTCCCACATTACCAGGCATTCTAGAAAAACATTATATGCTAATAAACACATGGTGGCTCAACACGGTGAGTAGATGTACTACCCGTCGAGTATTTGCCGCTTATAGAAAGAGAATATACCCATCCTTCCTTGAGAAGCTAAACACGGAAAGCACGTGGCATACCCCACGTGTCTTAGCCTCTTTCAGAAGAAGGGTAAGTTAGAACATCTACCTTGATCAGTGGGGAAAATTAAAGCAGATAAACAACCAATCAAAATTACCAAGCATCCAACAATCGCATCCACTCCATTCCATCATCCCTGGTGTCCTCTCTGACACCCACATGCATAAACTGATGCATCTCTCCACTCTATGCGTCATCTGCTGTCATGACCAAAAGTCTCCATGCCCCCACATATCACAACAGCCATCTAGGATCACGTCATAACACAAACACCAGGAAAACAAACACCACATTTAATTGGGCTCTTAGACCTTTAACAATCAAGAGGGTAACTCAGAACCCTTTAAGGAATTATCAAACAATAAGTTCTTTAATCCATCTTGAATTAATAGATTTATTATTCATAGGTTCCAAATTCAGGAAACCTAATCAGTAAGCTATCACAAATAATTAAACATGCTTACTGTTCCAATTTTATTAACATCGAATTACAACTAGAACCAGATTTGTTTACATGTCTCTTTATCTTTAGCCAAACAATTATCAATTAATCCCAATTTACGTTCTTTTCTAATTTACATCAAGAACGAACAACTAATCAAAGCAAGCATAGATATCACACTATCTAGCAAAACAAGAGGCAAAAAAATACGATCGATATCAATTTATTTATTTGGTTAAAATAATTATTATGTCAATTCCATTGTCATCCATTGGGATTAAACATGCTAACAATACAGTTTCACATAAAATAAAGGATAAGCAATGAATCCCCTACCTTAAACAGTTCCTCACGTTCTTTATCTGCACCACGGGTCATGATCCTCCTCTCGCGACAACTGCATCCACCCGAGGATGACACAGTATGACAGCACCAACCAGAACCCAAGAAAACCCCCATTAGAAGCATGGATATTACATGCTATAATATGTAAGGGAGAAATAGGGTAATATTATCCCAAAGGAATGATGATAAAACATACCTTATATCAAAGATTGATCGATACTTCTTGGTTTCATCAAAATAGAGCGGAACCAATCCGAGGAGTAAAGTTTGATTGTGAAACTCCCATGTGAAGGATTGAAAGGTTCTAGAATCTCATAGCTGAGAAAAAAGAGGAATGACAAGGGAGGATGATATCTTTTCCCTTTTAAAGATTTAATGGGGCGACAGTTTAAGATACACTTAATTCCCCATTAAAAGAGAATCGCATTAACCCACACGGTTTGACCAAGTAAAAACACCCCAAGCCATAGGAATAATTAATATAGGATTTATGGTCTTTGAATCATCCATCTTGATTTCAGGGTTGCAACTTCACAGACAGTTCGCCATTCCAACACCGTATGAGGGAGATACGTTGGATACAAGATCCCGTAATAATAATGATATTATTATTATTGGGTGTTTTGTGGACTCGAGCCACGAACCATAATTTAATATCCAAAATTAGACTTGAATCGATCGTATTAATGATAGGATCACATCGCCATTGATGAGAATTCAATCAGACGTTACACGCGGGAGTTAGACAGGTCGAAAATAATAATACTAAATCTATTAATTCACGAGCGTTTCAAGTTCCTGATTTGAAAATATGAAAAATACATCCAATATTAGACTCATAATTTCTGTCTCGAAGTCAGGGTCGCACTGCCGCTGACGGTTCGTAAAACCGAGGTTGCACGAAGAAGTTACAGACGAATTATGGTTTTGACAACCATAAATAATAATAATAATAATAATAATATATTATTATTATTATTTCATTTCATTGAAAATTTCTCTCTCTAAACTCATTTAAGATTCACCCACAAAATCCTATCCAATTTGGTGTGCATCACCAATTCATGAGATTCTCTCTTTTTTTATTAGTTTAAAATCTAATTTGTTTCCTTTAACTCTGTCTCTCTCCAATCTAACTCTTCCATTCATGATTTCTTCTCCCACTCCACCAAAAGTGGTGCCTTCCCTTTACTTTACTCCATTATCAATTTAATGTTATTATTAATAAAATTAATATTAATAACACCCATCATTAATGTTCTAATTTAATCCCATTAAATTAGTTTATCATGGTTATTCTCATATTAGACTAAGACCATTCCATTTAATTAATCACACACCAAAGGCCACCATTACCATTATGATTTAATATAATAGTAATAAATCCTCTTTCAATTTCATCAACGGTTCACCATCATTATCATTCATAATCATTATTATTATTGACACCCATTATTATCTTATAATTACTCCCAATCTCCCACGACACTCATGCGGCCTCTTCCTAATCCCAAATTTTTACAAAGTAATGGACCGGAGAGGTCCGAGCCATTACACTCGTAGTGTTTATTATCATGTATATCTCAGATTGATCATTGATCCCAACAAAAAGAAAAGTTAGGCACTTCCCATCACATGCTTCTGTTGTACCTAGAACCTACAAGTGGTATCAGAGCAGTCATATAATTATTCATAATTATTTAAATATCATTGGTGATTTACGCATTTGTAATTTAGTTTTTGAATTCAAGTTTAATCATTATTTTAATCCAAATTGCGAGATATGCTTATATCACCTTCATTTCTCATAGATATAATCGAAACGAATAATTATATAAACAAAATAAATCGAAGATCTCATCCGAAGGTGCAAAGGATTCTGGCCGGATAACACAGTGGTATACACCATGTAACTGGAGTTACACACAATGTAGTTGTGTTCAATGCATCATGAATTAATTCATGAATTCATTCACAATGCATGCATTGATTACACATGGTGTGTTTATTACCTCACACTGCATGTTGACAGGGCCAGGGTGGCGCACGGTCAGCTGGAGTACACGCTGTATAGCCCACGTGCATGACATGCAGTCCCTTAGAGTCACAGATGGGCCGTGTATTTCCATACACGGCCTACCTAACTGGTGACTATGTAATTAGGAGTTCACACGCCATGTATCCCATTAGACACGTCGTGTACTCAATTTCAAAGGCACAATTTACATGTCAAGTCTCTAGGTCTGTTCCTCAAATAGACGGTGGGAGCCATATACGTCGTGTTCTCACTTGTACACGCCATATACTTATACCAAATTAAGTTGATTTAAAATTATTTATTATACCATGTAAACCTTGAGACATGTGCTTGTGTGTGGTCATTAAATTGATAGGACACACCATGCGATAGGTTATATATATATATATATGTTTAATTAATATCTACGTAATTTTGTGATTTTCATATCATGTATGAGTCATATTACAGTTGTTACCCTACGTGCTTTGAAGCATGACACGTTACAGAAAAATCACGCAATTCATGTAATCATCAAGTTTATAATACATGTTATGAAAGTACATGATAAGTCGTGTATTCCATATGTCACAAAAGTAAACAATATATGAGTGTAATACATGTTGGGTAGATTTAGACGGGTATTCACTGTATTGCCTCCAAGGTACATTTATGTACATAGTTAATTTTAAATAAATTTATTTAATTTGTTTAAAATTATAATGCATGAGAATCTAAAGTAAAATAATATGATAATTAAGATAAAAAGAATTGATTAATTAAGGATAATAATTAATTTATTCGAGTATGATTTATCTTAAGTAATAATGATTAAAAATTGAATGCTAGTTTTATTACATGCGTAATTCGTTGCATACGTATGGATGATCATGATCATAGACCAGACCTTTGTATGTGATTGGTTTCATTTAATTTATTATTAAATTAAATTATTGGCATGTGTGCCTTCTCTCCTCTTATTATGTAGGGTCTGTGTGCTCATGGTTTCTTTTATGTAAATTTTTTTCCCTCACCTACGTGTGAGTAAAATCATATGTAATGGATGGAGCTCCCAAGCTAGTGGAGGCAGTTCAAGTTTAGATCCAGGGTGGAACCAATCCAAGAGAAATACATAGGTGGACAAGTGGAAAACTGTAACACAAACCTTAATTGGTTCAATGTGTTTTCCCCTAGGACAATAGTTAGTTTATCAACCACTAGATAAACTAACCATTAATAAATTCTCATGATCATAATACTTAATTATTTTATTTATGTCAAGTTTCATGGTTATTTCAATATGGATATATTATTGCAGTCACATGAATTAATGAAACTAACAAGCATGCAAGATAGAACTAAAATAAATTAGCTTATGTGTAAATATTATCTAAGACATGGTTAATCGCTTAAGTAAATCCACTTAATATTAAAAACCATGTGATAAAGATAATAATTGGAAATTTTTGAATAAAAGGATAAAATCCCTCAATCATATATATTAAGTCACTATATCCTTCCACCTTAGTTAAAATCGAACCATAGTTCAAAGTGCTTGATCAACCAAAGTTGGGGTGCTTTCAATTATCAGGGAATTCTAACTTGAAGTTTTGGGTTGACTTAGCTAATTTCAAATCAAGGGTTGACTGCCAAAGCAGGACTTGTTGTACTTGAGAGGCAAAGGTTGAAGAAATACAATTTAAGGATTTTAGGATTGGGGAGTCCACTCAACAGATCAAGGAACTGTGAGTTAATACAGTTGACATTTGGAATGTCTATCTTTTTTTTTTGACAAATGAGGTAAGATATATTAATCATGAAGAACATGATTAACAAGATCAAATATCCATGATGGAAATTAATCAATCTGGACGCGATTATCTCTAGGTAAATAGTAAGTAGACAGATGATGTGTTTCTTTATTTCCCTCCCTCTTGATGAAAGAAAAGGAGCAGGCCAAAAATATGAAACTGAGAGTCAAGATTTTCTTGATGAGAAATCCATAATATTGAAGAATCAATTTAATTGTGTTGGTGGATTTTATGATGTTGAGACAGTAAGATTCAATTTGTATAGCATTCTAACCAAAATCTTTAGCAAAGGTCAGGCCAGTAAGGACATCATGTGCTTCAGCAACCGCATGTTCCCAGAAGGCGTGATTTGAATCCTGTCTGGCAGTGATGATCTTACCACGATGATCCTGGGGAATCAATCCAATTCTGAAAAATCCATACTTGGGTAAAGAAGCATCAACACTGATTTTTATGGTCCCTTCCAGAGGAGGATTCCATCTAGCTTCGTTTGCTCTAGACTCAGAGAATCCATTCTGTTCAGGGTCCTGAGTCCATCCATCAATCCATGAGGTTTACCGTTCAATCCAGAAACCACAGGGTTTTGTGATGTGATTAAAAATGAAATCATTCTGTCTGACCCATAAAATCCAAGACACTACACACAGTGAGGCGACCTTATCAACCGTGAATGTGGAAGACCATATCTTCAGCAGTGATGGGAGATCTGGTGCCTCAATAAACATAAGCTCCATAAGAGATCCTCATGCAATACAAACCTCCATATCCCCTAGGTAGTGGATGATAAAAGGCATAGGGGATTCCAAACCGTCTGATAAAAGAGGACAAATCTGGTTATCCGTGACATGGCGGAGGGAAAGAAAATTCAGGGTGGAGAGTATATCGTACAAATCTACCACAAGAAGTAGTGAATCTTTGGGGGGATGTCCAATTACCAAATAATTCTCTAGAGCCCCCTTCTATCCTCAATGTGGGCATCAAGAGAAAGTCTATATCCTGATTTCACTGAATAGGCTCCCAAGATATCATTGCTCCAGAAGAGATAATCCTATCCCGCGTCCATCACACAGGGAATGCTGAGAATAATTCTTTTATCCATTTCATTAAACCAAGAGTTAATTTTATCTAAGAACCACCCAATAATAGTATCATCGAATAGGTAGAGAACAGTGGCCTCCTCAGATCTAGGAATGGTCGGGGAGGTAGTCAGCATGCTGTCTTTATCAATCAACCAAGGTTCATTCCAAATGTTGACTTTTTTTCCATCCCCAATCCTCCATCCAATGCCTCTATCAATTAATTTTTTTGACCCCCAAATGCTTCTCCAAAGGAAACTGGATCGGGGAAAAAGAGAGGAGTTTCAAAAATCTGAGTGGGGAAAATATTTTGCATGAAGGATCTGAGCATAGAGAGGTGATGGTTGAATAAAAAGGTGTCAGCCCTTCTTAGTCAAAAGGGTATCATTAAACAGTCTGAGGTCACGGAAACCCATACCGCCACCCGCTTTAGGGGTGAAAAGTGACTTCCAGGAAATCCAATGAATTTTGTTTCTCCCATTAACATGTCCCCACAAGAATTTGGCAATCCAAGAGTGAATTTGATCAACTATTTCACCTAGAATCTTGAACAGTGACATGATATAGCTTGGGATAGACTGAAGAGTTGCCTTGATGACATTTTCTTTAACTGCTTTAGAAATTATTTTTAGAGACCAACCCTGAATATTTTTCACGATTCTGTCCACATTAGATGATAAAATTTATTTTTTTGATCAACCTACCATTATGGGGATCCCAAGGTATTTATTATGTTTATCAACCATATAAATTACTATAGTAAGACAAAACTCTGCTCTCTGTTTGGTGGAACACAATGGCTAAAGGAAATTTTTTATTTGGCCTTATTGATTATCTGTCTAGAGGCCCTATCTTAAAGGCAGATCACATTACAAATATGGATGCATTCATCATGAGTGGCTCTAGAGAATAGAAGGTAGTCATCCACAAAAAAGATATGAATAATAGGAAGGTTAATTTGGCACACCTTTTCCCCGTGTAACGAATCAAAGGAAGAAGCCATATAAATAAGGTTGGAAAAAACATCAACCATAAGAATGAAAAGAAAGGGGGAGAGGGGGTCTTTCTGATGAAGGCCTCAGGTGGGGGTAAATACTTGTGAAACTACACCATTAATGTTAATCTTGAAAGAAACAAAAGAAACATAGTGCATGATTATATAAATTCATTTGGAACAGAACCCCATTTTGGTCATGACAAACTGGAGGAAATGTCATTACACTCTATTAGTCTCCCTTTTGTAGCCTAGCATGTTTTCATTGAGTGGAACACTTCATGGGTCATAATGACATTGTTTGTGATGAGCCTTTTTGTGATAAAGTCGCTCTGATTTTCAGAAATAATAGAAGGCAACCACATGCACAGTCGGTTGACTAAAATCTTTGAGAAAATTTTATTAGATACATTGCATAAACTGATTAGTCTGATGTCTGGATCCAAGAGGGGTTTCTTTGTCTTTGAAACAAGGGTAATAATGGTCTCGTTGAGAGAGAAAAGATTGATTTTCCCTACCCATATATCTTTCAAAAGAGCAGAAACATCTGGACCAATAATGTGCCAATATTTCTTGAAGAAGATAGCATGGAAGCCATCCAGGCCCATGGATTTTGTGGAATGGATATTCTTTTGAGCCCGTAGGATCTTGTTATCTGAAAAATATTTTATGAGATATTGGTTCATTACATTAGGGATCACTGGTTTGATACATGCTCCACCTCAGACGATATAGTGGACTCCCCTATAGTATAAAGCTTCTGAAAAAAATAGGAAATAATATCATGAATTCCTTCAACATTGGATACATCTTTTCCATCAGGATATGAGAGGCAAGAGATTGTATTTTCCCAGTGCCTGCCGGTAGCCTTCTGATGGAAGTAACTGGTGTTGGCGTCCCCTTATTCAATATGTGCTTCGTGCACGTGTATAGCCTAGAATCTCTCTTCAATATGAAGGGCCACATAAAGTTCACTTTGGAGAAAGTTAATTATAGAAATAATATCATCAGATGGTGTTCGTGCAAATAATGAATTAAGTTGTCTCTAAACTGAATCACAATGCTTTTTGGGTTGATGAAATTTCTTGTTTCTCCAAGAACTTAACTTAGAGGCCATCTGCTGGAGGCTGGAGAGAATGTTTGAGTTTCCCCACTTTTAGCATGATCGGATGACCTCTTCGCATTCATGGCCTTTTTCCCATAATCTTTCTAATATGAAAGGTTTTTCATATCTTTGATTGTGAATTCCATAAGAGAAATCAGTTCTAGGTGAGAGATATGGAACATTCTGAACCTGTTTGTCCATTCAACTGAGCCCAAAAAAATGTCCAGATGTTCTGCAATGCATGTTCTTTTTGAGTTCCCTCGAAACCAGGTGAGGGGACTACCTGTAAAGCCAAGTTTAGACGGATTCATCCTGGAGAGCGCATCCCAGAATCCAAAAATCGCAGCAGATGACTGAAAAACTCCCCCGCTTTTTTCATTCTGAAACAGGATCTCATTGATGTCACCCCCAAATAGGATAGGTCCGGAAACTCTTTGTCTCAGCAAGCAAATAAGATCCCATGATTTATATTTCTCATTTTGTTAAGTCCATCCATAAAATTCCACAAATGTCCATGGCGGAGAGAGATCATCGTGGATAGATGTAATTACATGATTTGAAGAGTAGGAGATGATTATGACGTCTATGTTATCCTTCCAAAAAAAGACACATCCTCCCCCTCTTGAGTGGCCTTGGCGTGGGACTGAGAAGCAATCATGAAATCCACTTTTGTGAGAAATGCAAGTGTTTTCCTTGTTTTACAACATGGTTTTGGATAGGAAAACCATATCAGGGTTACTTTTAGAGTAATGGCTCTGGAGCATCCGAACCATTTATGGTTTTCCAAACCCATGACATTTTGAGCTTAAGATAATCATTGTGATAGGCAGGGTTGGTTTGTTCTAGCCTCCACCTCTATGAGTTCGAGTAGTGTTCCATCTTCAGGAATTTTACACCTTTTATGGTACCTTTCAGTTTCTAGTGGGATCTCTAGAGTTCTTTTCGATCCACTTGCTTCTATTGAGCCCATATCACAGCCATGCTCACCTCTTTCCATCCTCTTCCACTTGCATTGAATTTTGGGCACAGGCAAGGTGGTAAGGATAAGGGTTTCCCCAAAATCTGAAACATACATGTTTGGGTCTCCCCTAGCCATGTTGATGATGTCCGGGGGTCTGAGCATATGTGTTTGGGGATAGACGGTGGGCAAGGAGACTCCCTAAAGGGTGGAGGATTGAGGCCTGTGGACTTAACCGCTGTTGATGAGGGGGTCATATGGGATTTATCATTGTTTTCAGTTTCCACTAGCGGGATATTAGTCAGTAGTTTCTTTATTCCATTTGAGTGCTTTGGGATACATAGGTTTTCCTAGAGAGGAGGAGGTCCCACGAAAATGATCTTGTTGTATACGGGGGCCTTTTGATCATTAAGAGATCTTGTGAGATTTTCTCTATCTCTTTGATTTTCTTCTTTGGGGATGAAATATGTTTGCATAATTTTTTCACATAACCATAGACCGTACTACATCATCAGTTTTCTATCATTGTTTTTTTATTTTCCCGCACAGTCTTTCTCTGAATGTCCAAGATAATCTCAAAAGAATCATAAAATTGGGATATTTTCATATTCAAATGATATCTAAGATTTCAATCCATCGAGAGTCAAGAAGGTTCCCCTCGTAAGAGGTTTTTCCACCTCAATCATAACTTTAATCCTGACTGACGTCCCCCATTGGATGGGGTCCGATCGATCCCATTCCATGAACATGCCTATGCGATTCCCCATTTCTTACACATCTAGTCTAATCTTATACTAAAGGGGACACCAGTTAGATGCATCCAGATAGGGGATTTAGAAAATTTTGTATTGAGGATATCGTCTCCGCTCTTCATATCTTCCATCATTAATAGATGTTTTTCAAAAGACCACGACCTCCCTTTGAGAAATTTTTGTTTATCCTTAATGTTGAAAAATTTTAATATGAGGTATCCACCTCCTACTTCTCTTATTACCACTCCATCGTCCAGGTGCCAAACCTATTGTATTTTATTCTTCAATGCACCCCGGTTGAAGGGTCTTTCATATATGGATTTCCTGATTAATAATAGAGACATGTGTCGCGCAAGGAAGGTGTCGTCATCGTTTTTTGTGATAATTGTTTCTTTCACTTTATCAATGAGTGAGAGATTTTTCCAATAAATCATCAGATCATTCTCCATTATGAAGGTGAAGTCTAATCCTCAGGAAAACCAGTTCCAGTTGCTGGTCCAGACCCTCAGCGAGTGGGGTCTTCATGAATAGTAGTCTTCATGAGCAAACTTTCGCGATCTGGGTTCTTCGGGAGCTGAAACCACTGTAAACACTTGTCTTTAAAGCCACACAAAAAATAACTCAAGGCCTTTGTGATCCACAGAAAAATGGTTAAACAGAGTCCTCTGTGAGTAAAACCCCCTTTGTGGGTTGCACCACCACGGACCGAGCCTGTCCACCTACTTCGCATGTGGGACCTCCATGAACCATGCCTGACAACCTTATTCATGTGAGGGTCCTTCACAAACTATGTGAGATGAGAAAATGTCAGAAAATTCATGCGGACCACCCTTCATGAACCGCACCTCTTCTAGCTGCGAAGAAAATAATAGTCGAATCCTTCGCAGGCAGCACGTCCACCATCTGCAAAGGGTGGATCGACGAAAACCTTTGTGAGAAGCATACCCCTCCACCTGCTGAAGATGGGTACACAAATGAATAATGACAATATCAACATATCTCGACCAGAAAACTGGGTCAGACGCCATAAAAAACAAAAAACCAACTCTTGAATAGATGAAGATCTTGAAAAGTCACAGATCTTAGAAACAGAAGACATGACCTTTACCGATCATGATCCGAAAACCTTGGGAGGGACAAACTCTGCAGATCATGAATAGACGGAGGTTGTTGGGGGAATGGAGGTCAGGTTTGAGCCAAAATAAAACTTGGAAACCGAATGAAGGTCTCACCCATCAGAGGAACGACAACCTGGAGACGCGAGAGGAACCCTAAGTCGGTGCTGATATGGGGAGGAGGTCAACTGTGAGAAGAAACAAGGGAACCACCAACCCTAGGAATTTCTAGGATGAAATCTCTCATAGTGGGAGATAAGAGTTCTCATTAAATCTTGGAATGTATATCTAAAACCATTGAAGTTTCTTAACCAACCAAAATTGGGGTAATGAGAAGGGGAATATAGATCATTTCCACTAGAATTTCTAAGAAACAGGATATTCTAAAGCTAATGGTGAGGCCTATTGAGTTTCGATAAAATAGTGGGAGATTAAAAAATATAATATTTATTTATTTTTATAAATTTTATATGATAGAGTACTAAAATATATGCTCATCTTATTTGTAGAAACAACAATAAAATGACATCAAACATATCATTGAGATCCATACTTGAGAAGGAAAACCTTCTCACCGACACAATTTTCCAAGAATGGAAAATGAGTCTACGAGTCATCCTTCTCTATGAAAAAAATTATATGTATTGGAAGAACCTTTTCCTAAAGTTTCTGGAAATGAGGCTAGTGATGAAGAGTTGAAATTCTATGAGAAACATTTGAACGATTCCACAAATGTTCAATATTTCATGCTATCATCGATGTCTAATGAGCATTTGAAGCAACATGAGGACATGGATGTGAATATCATGATGTATCACCTTTAATATATCTATCAAGAGAAGGTGAGACAAGAGAGGTATGAGATCTCTAATGCTCTGTTCACAACTAATCTTAGAGAGTCTGCACCAGTTGGGCCTCATGTTGTCAAGCTTATTAGCTACATTGATCACTTAGAAATCTTAGGGATTATATTTCTAGATTAGTTTCATAAAGATCTCATAATTTCATCACTGCTCAAGACATTCTCCATATTTATTATTAATTACAATATGATAAATAATGAGAAGAGTCTTTCAAAACTTCTTTCTTTGATTCTAAAATTGGATAAGAACATGGGGTGTGATAAACCTGTGGACCTTATAGTGAACAAGAAAAGGAAGAACAAGGAAAAGGGGCTCAAGACTCATAAATAGTCTAAAGATCTCGAGTACGGTCCTTCCAAGAAGAAGAATACCCAAAGGCAGGGCAAGGAAAAAGAACAGTATGTTTTGCATGTGGCAATCCAGACCACTGGAAGAGGAACTACACCCAAAAGCAATAGGAAGCTCAAGATGCGTTCGTTATCGAGTTAAATCTTTCAATGTCTACACATTTGGTATTAAATATATCTTATGGGGCTCACATCTATATCCAAATGAAGGAACCAAGTAGATTTCGAAATATTGAGAGAGGAGAGGTGGATCTGAGAGCTGCTAATGGTACAAGGCTGGCTACTCTAGCCATTGGTGACTACCACCTTTCATTTTCAACAAGAATGATTTTGGTTTTGAAAGATTTTTATTATGTACCTACGGTTGCCAAGAACATAATTTTTGTATCATGCCTAGATACATATGGGTTTATTTTCAAGTTTGGAAATAAAAGTTGTTTTTTTATAAGGACAACATATGTTATGGTATGACACATTTAAATAATAGTCTTTATATATTAAATTATGAAAACCAAGTATTGGAAATTGATAATGAATCATGTTCAAATGACTCGTATAACACCCAAATTTTCCATCACTATCTTGGTCATGTAAACAAGAAGCATTTGACAAAGCTATGTCAGTATGGTTTTTTAGACTCTTCTGAGCTAAAACCACTTGAAAGATTTCATGCTTGTTTACAAGGAAAAATGACCAAACCACCATTTGGTGGACAAGGTGAAAGGGCCACATAGCTTCTAGGATTGGTACACACTGATGTGTGTAGACCATTTCTAGTAAAAGCTAGAGGTGAATATTCTTACTTCATAACTTTTACTGATGAATTGAGTAGATATGATTATGTGTACTTGATGAGGTATAAGTCCGATTCCTTTGATAAATTCAAGGAATTCAAGAATGAAGTAGAGAATCAAATTGGTAAGAAGATGAAGAAGCTTCGATCTGATCGAGATGGTGAATACCTTAATAACGAGTTCATCGACTTTCTACAGGAGTTTGGGATTCTATCTTAGCTCACTCCACATTACACACCATAGTGGAATGGTGTTAGTGGAAGGAGGAACTATACCTTGTTAGACATGGTATGGTTGATGATGAGTCATGCCGATCTTCCATTATTCTTTTGGGGATATGCATTAAAAACTACTGCATATACATTAAACCAAGTACCAACTAAAGGGAAAAACATAATTCCTTTCAAGTTATAGAGTGGAAAGAAACCTATTTTGTCTCATACACGTGTATGGGGTTGCGAGGCGTTTTTGTTAAGGCATTATCAAACAACAAATTAGCACCCTGGGGAACTGTATCTTTATAGGGTATCCCAAGGAAACAAATGGATATTTCCTATACAACCCCTCATACAATAAAGTGATTGTCACCATAAAATCTATCTTTCTTGAGAGGGAGAAAATCCTCAAAAATGATAGTGGGAGAAATATTGAATTTGATGAAGTTGATGCTCAAGATACACAAGAGTTGGTACAAGAACAGGTTCCATAGGTCCCTGTAGAAGAAGTAGTTCCTAAAACAAAATTATTCTGTAGGAGTGTGAGAGAGGTAAGAGAACCATAGAGATATGATTTTCTAGTCACTATATATGGTGACTCATTATTGGTTGAAAATGATGAACCTATCTCCTATAAGGTGGTAGTAGAGAGATCATAAGCTGCATGATGGAAAGAAGCCATGAATTTTAAAATGGATTCCATGTATCATAACCAAGTTTGAGTTCTGGTCGATGTGTCAGTTGGTGTAAAGCCCGTTGGGTGTAAATGGGTATTCAAGAGAAAATTGTACATCAAAGGTAAAGTAAATATCTATAAAGAAATGCTAGTGGCTAAAAGGTTTAAACAACATCAAATAATTGACTACGATGAAACATTTTCACCAGTTTCCATGTTTAAATCCATCATAATTCTATTTTCTATAACAGCTTACAATGACTATGAAATTTAGAAGATGGATGTCAAAACTGCATTCCTTAATGGGAACCTTCAGAAAGATATCTATATGACACAAACAGAAGGGTTTGTGACTCCATGTGATGCCAAAAGGATTTTCAATTTGCTGAGATCCATTTATGGATTAAATCAGGCATCTAGGACATGGAATATTCGATTTGATGAATCCATAAAATAATTTGGTTTCATTAAGAACAAATGTGATCCAATTGTTTACAATAGGTTTAGTGGAAATTCAGTTTTTTCCTAGTAGTATATGTTGATGACATATTACTTATTGGAAATGACATACTAGTATTACAGTAAAAAATACTAGTTAAACAAGTGTTTCTCCATGAAGGGCTTAGGTGATAAAACCTATATTCTAGAGATCAAGATCATTTTTGATAAATCCAAGAGGCTGCTTGGACTAAGTCAAAGTGCATATGTTGACTAGATACTAAAGATATTTAGTATGGAACAATCTAAGATGGGATTGGTTTCGGTGTCACATGGTTTACATATTTCTATGAAAATGTGTCCTTAGACACAACAAGAATAAGAGCGAATGAGTAATATCTAATATGTTTCAGCGATATGATCAATCATGTATGTCATGTTATGTACTAGACTTGATGTTGCATATGAATTGAGCATGGTAAACAGATATCAATAAGATCCCAGAGAACAACATTGGTCTACTGTTAAGGGTATCCTTAAGTATCTGAGAAAAACTAAGGATATGTTCTTAGTGTATGGAGGAGATGCATATCTGGTCATCAGGGGTTATACTGATGCTAGTTTTCATACAAATCAAAATGAACTAAAGTCACTGTCAGGATATGTTTTCTATATTAATGGAGGATCTGTGAATTATAAGTATAACGACCCATACTTTACATACATTGTTATTACTTCAGAATTGAAGCACACTTATTACAACATATAACAAAACCAAGAAAGGACCGTATAGGTATAGTGTCTTTAGAAACTGGGAAACATAAACAACTGGTTCATAAAGCATCTACTTTGCCTCCAATTTATTTCATCATATCTATAGTCCCTTTTTGGCATATTCTACTTAATAACCTTCTTCCTGGCCTGGGGAAATAAAACATACAAAAAGGTGAGCTCAAATGCTCAGTAAGGGTAAACAAAATAAATATCAATCACATCATATACATAAGAACATAACTTTTGGAAATCTTATCCTGCAAAAGAGATCATAATATCATAACATGGGATAAATCATAGAAGTGAAATGTAATCCCAATAATCATAACTTAAAACTTGAAACTTTGTGGCATACACACATAATCATAGAGAATCATTTCTTATTATTCAATACTCATTGCCAAGACTATCTTAGTGGACAAAGTCCATTTCTAAACCGAGTCACCCTCGTTTCAGTCCTGTTTCACCGAACCGGTATAACCTATCATTCTAGCCCTGTCTATCTCATGAGATATAAAATCTTTACCCAATGCATTGGAGGGAGATATAGGTCCCACCCATCTCATAATTATACCATTCTTATGTGTGCCACAAAATCATAAATCATACATCATTACATAACCCATGTAGTAAAAATGGGATTCTTAAACAACATGACATCATAAAACAATTCATAAAAGATAAAGGAATTCATAAAAATATTTCCATCACAACATAATCAAATCCATGTAATAATAGGGATAGAAATAGAACCCTTTATTATCTTATATGGAAAATAATTTTGATAAAACACTTTAACTCCATTCTTGAGGAAAATATCCTTTCTACTTCAAAAACAGTTTTCCTTTCTTAACATGTCATACAATTCTAAACTAAAAGAAGTTGATTAAAAATAAACTTGAAATCTTGTAAAGGAAGATTCTTGGAAATAATGTTTTAAAAATCCATTCATGTTGTATAAGTTAAAAAAAACATTTTTCTCGTACTTTGTTGGAAAAGTCAAAAAGTACCTCGTATGAAAAACGACAAAAGATTCCTTTCATATCTTTTACTAAAAACTCAAAGAAGGTTAAAAGTGGATATAAACTATTGTATAAGGATATAAATATTACATATTGAGGAAACATGGATGTGGATGATAAAATACACCCCAGTAAATACCAAAGTATAAACAATCTCGGATAAAAATGAGATTGTGATATTTCCCTTACCTTAGGTCCGACTTGCTTTGTAAGTATCCGAACCTCCTGTATAATGATTTAAATAATGTTATTGAGTTATTCCAGAATCATACCTATTTTTATGATATAATATATGGTCATATTCTTAGCTTCTTAGTAGTAATATTTCATTTCTACTTGTTATTCGGGTGTTTATAACTTTTTGTTCTTATGCGTGTTTTGTCGAATAAATTATTATTATTCTCTTTAGGTCATAGATACCTCATTTCCAGAATGGTATTAGTGTAATATATATCATATTCATTCATTAAATTCATTTATATAATCATTATGAAATGAAGATCATGTAGAACGAGTCGCATCACATCGTGGAGACGGTATTCCGTACGTACGCACGAGTGATGATATCGTTCCTATGATCGTGGAATTGTATTGGAGTGTATGTATACTATTTCAGAATCAATATCACTTTATAATAGTCATATATAGTCATTATTTACACCATTATACCCATCCAAGTAAGGTGGTGGTGGAAAATAGATTACACCACGGCGTGGAGACGGTATTCCGTACGTACGCACGCGCGGTGATTTCATTTTCCGTAGGATGGATAAATGGTTAAATAGGGTTGTTTCATACTTATAATAACATATAAGTATATTATTGATACTGATGTTATTACTTCATAATGAAACAACTAAATAAGAAGAAGTTGAAGAAGAAAGAAATTGGAAAGGATCGGAAATGGATATTACCTCTTCTTTGAAGTGCTTCTTTGAGACCTCCTTTTAGGGAACTAAAATTGGTCTTTGAAGAAGACCAGGACCTCTAGGATGTCTCTAGGGAAGTGGAGAGGAGAAAATGGCAGGTTTTGTACGAGATTGAAGGCTCAAAGTGGTGTGAGGAAGAGAGGGAGGAGGTGCCCTTTTATAAGGGAGGAGAGGGGCACCTTTGGAATAACTAAAAATATTATTTTATTATAAAGTCAAGTTCGGTTTTAAATAGCTCCAAATTGATTTATTTAGTGTATAAGGTAAGGATGGGTCTAAATCCTCTCATCCAATAGAATTTAGACAAGTTTAGGTTCCTATTTTAACCTTATCATTTAGATTTAACATTAAGTTAAATAATTTTACTTTTACCGTGTCTTCTTGTGTTCTTATACTATAAGGTTAAGAAACATACTATATCAAGCCAAAAAAACCCCAAGTTGTTTATTATTAATATATATATAACCTTATCTAAGCCATTTGGCCAAACCTTATATTTTTAGGAATAAAATAACAATTAATAATATAATATTTGTTTTAAAAACTATTTTATGTCAATTTTGACACTATTTAGTAATTGATTTTTGTGAAAATCAAAACAGAATGATAAGTTCTAAAAAAGTTAATTAAATCAATAATAACATGTCATGTTAACCTATAAAATTAGTTGAATTCATAAAAAGTCTCAAATTATATTTATTTGGGTATTTATAACATCAATTATGTCAATATTTCATTAGTAAGATAATTACTGCATCATCATTGTGTCATAAATAAATTAAATTATTTAATGTCTAAACATTACAAATAAAATACCATTATGTAGGAAATATTTTTAGATTTCTAATGAATATTTATATTCCAATTTTTCTTATGTATAACCCCATATTAAAAATGATTTAGTTATTAAAGTTTGATTTTAACTATTTTAACCCTTCTTTAAATAAATTAATAATAAATGTCCTAATCTAATCCAAGTGGGCCTAAATGGTCATATTTTATTCCTAAGTTTTTTTTGGTCAAATTACAGTTGTCCAATAGAATTAGGACATGTGTTAGGGCAATAATAATATCATTTTTACCCTTAATTACCCTATTTACTTTTAACCGTGGTAAAAAAAGTAAAAAGTTACTATTCACCAAAAAAACTATTTTCATCTCATTGAACCACATTTTACTTACTGACATCAACCGTGTCTCTCGGATTTTTGAAATTCCACTCACAGAAGCAGTAAAATTAAGTTTTATGAAAAATTCAGTTTTTTTTAATAGCCACTTAGTAGTTTCACTATTCATCAAAAATTGAAAGTTTTCAGAAAAATACAAAAATTTCACCCTAGGATAATTTTGATATTCCGAGTTCAAAAATGAAGTCCATTTTGAAAAATAAAATTTTTAAAATTTCAAAAATTGGTTATTACTATTCATAACGGCTAGTTTTAATAATATTTTAATAGCATATCATTGTTTAGTGAAACTCGGTATTGCGTACGATGCAATCTATCGAGGAAGGTTGCGATTTCGTGTAAAGCAAGCCAAGAAAGTGTTGTGTGTATAAAAAGATTCCTTTTATGATTTATATAACATAAAAGTTTCGGGTGTTACATTCTACCCCCCTTAAAATGAATTTCACCCTCGAAATTCGTTACTTTGTAACAAACAGATGAGGATACCTTTCCCTCATTATATCCTCAAGCTCCCATGTAGCTTCTTATAATTTGTGGTTCCTCCATAAAACTTTCACCAATCGAGTGGTCTTGTTTCATAGGACTTTTTAACTACGATCCAGAATCTCTATCGGTTGTTCTTCATAAGAAAGATCTTGCTCCAGCGGTACAACTTCTGAGCTAAGTACATGTGAAGGATCAGGTATGTACTTTCTCAGCAGAGATACATGGAACACATCGTGAACTTGAGAGAGATTTGGTGGAAGCACCAATCAGTAAGCTACCTTCCCAACACGATCCAGTATTTTGAAAGGACTGATATATCTAGGGCTAAACTTCCCCTTCTTTCCAAATCTCATGACTCTCTTCCAGGGAGATATCCGTAAGAACACTTTATCGCCCACTTAAAACTCTAGGTATTTTCTTCGGCTCTCGACATAACTTTTCTATCGACTCTGAGCTGCTCTTATGTGTTGTTGAATAGATCTAACCTTTTCTGCCATTTCATCAACGAGATCAGGTCCTAATAGCTTTCTTTCCCCAACTTCATCCCAGCAAGTTGGAGTCCTGCATTTCTTTCCATAGAGAGCTTCATAAGGAGCCATATGAATACTGGAGTGAAAGGTATTATTATAAGAAAATTCCACCAAAGGTAGGTGTTGATCCCAACCACCTTTGAAATCCATAGAGCAAGCTCTCAACATATCTTCTAGAGTTTGAATTGTTCTCTCAGACTGACCGTCTGTCTGAGGATGATAAGCAGTGCTGAAACTCAACTCTGTATCCAGAGTATGCTGAAGACTTCGCCAGAACTTTGAGGTAAACCTCAGATCCCGGTCATATATAATAGAAAGTGGTACTCTATGTAATCTTACCACTTCCTTTACATATATCCTGGCAAGCTGATCCAGAGAGAAATCCTCTCTAATAGCAATGAAGTGTGCAGACTTTGTAAGACGATCAACTATGACCCAGATAGCATTATTGCCTTTGGATGTTTTAGGAAGTCCTGTGAAAAAGTCCATAGTGATGTTTTCCCATTTCCATTCGGGTATGGGTAATGGTTGTAACATCCCCTTAGACTTCTGTCTCTCAGCTTTAACTTGCTGACAAACCAAGCATCGAGAGACATATTCAGCAATATCTCTTTTCATGCCATCCCACCATAAGTACTCTTTCAGGTCCCTATACATCTTCGTGCTTCCAGGATGAATAGAGAATGAAGAACTATGAGCCTCATCCAGCATCTCCTTCTTTAATTCAGGGATGGGAGGAACACAAACCCGATTCCTGAACTTTATTATCCCATCACAATGAAGGTTGAATTCAGGAACATTTCTCACCTTCTTTTGTAACTCGACATCTTCTTTCTGTGCCTCTTTAATCTTCACATGTATAGATGGTTGAACATTCATTTGATAAAGATAAGATTTTTCCCCTTCCATTATAATTCCAAGATCCATCCTTTGTAAAACCATAAATATTGGATCTTTTGTGATCCTCATCATGGATAAACTAGCATGGTCTTGTCGACTTAATGCATCTGCCACCTTGTTTGCTTTCCCAGGGTGGTAATGGATTGAGCAGTCATGATCCTTAATCAGCTCCAACCATCTTATTTGGCGTATATTTAGCTCCTTTTGTGTGAAAATATACTTTCAACTTTTATGATCAGTATAAATATCACGCCTTTCACCATAAAGGCAATGCCTCCAAATCTTTAATGAAAAGATTACCGCAGCTAACTCCAAATCATGAGTTGGGTAATTTTGCTCATGTATTTTCAACTGTCGTGAGGCATAAGCTATCACCATATCATTTTGCATAAGAACACACCCCAATCCCTTCTTGGATGCATCATTGTAGATCACAAACCTTTCTCCACTACAAGGCAGTGTGAGCACAGGTGCACTGGATAACCTTCTTTTCAACTCCTTGAAATTCTCTTCACATTCCTCCGTGCATACAAACTTAACTCCTTTCCGACTCAACTTGGTGAGTGGATTAGATAATCGTGAAAAATCTTTCAAAAAACGTCGATAATATCCAGCCAAACCAAGAAAAATTCAGATCTCAGTTACTGTTTTTGGTCTCGACCATCTTTCGATAACCTCTACTTTTGCTGGATCCACAGATATCCCCTCTTTTGAGATTATGTGACCCAAAAATGCAACTTTTTGAAGACAAAATTCACACTTGGTAAATTTGGCATAAAGCTTCTCCTTTCTCAGGGTCTTCAATATAATTCTCAAGTGATCTTCATGTTCTTCCTTTCTCTTTGAATAGAAAAGAATATCGTCTATAAAGACTACCACAAACTGGTCAAGATAGTCTCTAAAGACTCTATTCATCAGATCCATGAAGATAGTAGGGGCATTTGTAAGACCAAATGGCATCACTATAAATTCATAGTGTCCATACCTTGTACGGAAAGTCGTCTTTGGTATATCCTCTCTTTTGACCCTTAATTGATGATACCCTGAATGAAGATCAATCTTGGAAAAGTATTGAACTCCACGTAGTTGGTCAAATAGGTCATCAATGTGTGGGAGAGGATATTTGTTCTTGATAGTGATCTTGTTAAGTTCTCGATAATCAATACAGAATCTCATTGATCCATATTTCTTCTTAACAAACAGAACAGGTTCTCCCCAAGGTGATGCACTAGGGCGTATGAACCCCTTATCAAGATTCTCTTGGAGTTTCTTCTTCAATTCCTACAACTCAATTGGGGCCATTCTATAAGGTGTCTTTGAAATAGGCAAAGCACCCGGTACGAGTTCTATTGAAAACTCAACTTCACGATTCGGTGGAAGACCCGGTAATTCCTCCGGAAAGACATCATCAAACTCCCGTACAATGGGAATATTCTTAATCGTGACTTTCTCACCAACAATTTGAGATAAATAACCTTCATTTAGTGGAATCAATACCCATAAAATGGAATAAATTTCCACTGGAAGGTTATGTTCATCCTTGCATCGATAGACGATCATAGATTGATCTGGAATATGAAATGTGACTTCCCTTCTTTGGTAATTGATATGAGCTCCATGTAGAGAAAGCCAATCCATGCCAAGAATCACATCAAATTCCACTATAGGAAGGATCACAAGATTTTCAGGAAGCACTTTCCCACAAACTTCAATCGGAGAAGAATTATAAACTTTTGATGCGACTGTTGTGCCATTAGGTGTTGTCACATCTAACTCAACATCTAATTGTTGAGGTAATACGGTGATACCCTTAGAAAATTCTTCAGAAATAAAGGAGTGGGTGGATCCAGAATCAAATAAAACATTTGCTACTTTAGAGTGGATGGTAAGTATACCTTTCACCACATCGTTATCGTACTCCACATTGCTGATAGAAATTGCATGTGACTTTCCTTTGTCTTTAGCCTTAAGAGTTTATTGACGTCGACCATCATCATCAACCCTTGGATTAGGGAATTTATTGGCATAATGTTCCATCTCCTTGCACTTGAAACATTGAAGTGTAGTAGGATCATTCTGTGTATCCCTTCCTTTGTTTGCATCATTAGACATCTTCTTCCCATCATCGCAGCATTCAAATGCCCGATGACCTTCCTTTCCACATTTGAAACATTTACTTGTCCCTTTAAGACAACTCCCTCCATGTTTCTTTCCACACTTTGTGCATAAGGGAAAGCTCATCTTCTTTTCAGTGTGCTCTTTAGATTTTTCTTTGAATTCCATTTTCCTCTTCTTATCAAACCCATATGACTGATGGGTTACTACAATCTCCATATCAACTTTGAGAGCACATCGAACGATTTCCTCGTAGCTATTGAAGTCCCTTATGGCTAAGGCCCTTCGAAGAATTGGTTTTAAGCCACTAAAGAATCAATCAATTTTACTCTCAGGTTGGATAATAATACCAGAAGCATACCTTGAAAGTCTTGTAAAATTTGCTTCATAGGTACCAACAGATTCATCATCCTTTTGTTTCAGTTCAAGAAACTCTCTATCCATCTTTGTTTGGAGAATACGATGGAAGTACTTATTGAAAAATAAGTTCTTGAACTCGTCCCATTCCATGGACTCAATTTCATCCCTTTGCCTCGTATTCTTAATAATATTCCACCATTGATCAGCATCACCCTCCAAATGATACACTGCTAGGATGACTTTATCATGCTCAGAACATTGAAGAACTGAAAATATATTTTCAGTAGTACTAATCCATTGTTCAGCAACTAATGGATCAGTAGACCCGCTGAATGAAGGTGGACGTTGTCTCATGAAGGATTCAACAGAATGTTTCTCCTTCCTTTGCTCGTTTGAAAGTCCCGTATGATTCATAGCTCGAGAAAGTTGTGTGAGCATGGCTACAAGATTTTGTATTCTAGCTCCCATATCTTTTGGTTGCTCAGGGGGACAATCATTTCATTGCCCGTCGCATTCCGCATTAACATGGTTCCTTCGGGTTCCAGACATTGACTAAAACCAAGAAGAATAGTGTGAGCAACACTAATTATAATAGGAAAACCACATAATCAAGAATAATATTTCACACTTAAGGTATTATCCTAGGTTATTCATGGCCATTTCTAAAACACTAAGATTGTGTTCTATGCTTAGACTTATCCTTAGGGTTCTTACTAAGGCTTTCGCATCCTAGTTTCCAAAGGATGACTATACCTTTCCTCTGATACCAACTATAACGACCCATACTTTACATACATTGTTATTACTTCAGAATTGAAGCACACTTATTACAACATATAACAAAACCAAGAAAGGACCGTATAGGTATAGTGTCTTTAGAAACTGGGAAACATAAACAACTGGTTCATAAAGCATCTACTTTGCCTCCAATTTATTTCATCATATCTAGAGTCCCTTTTTGGCATATTCTACTTAATAACCTTCTTCCTGACCTGGGGAAATAAAACATACAAAAATGGGAGCTCAAATGCTCAGTAAGGGTAAACAAAAGAAATATCAATCACATCATATACATAAGAACATAACTTTTGGAAATCTTATCCTGCAAAAGAGATCATAATATCATAACATGGGATAAATCATAGAAGTGAAATGTAATCCCAATAATCATAACTTAAAACCTGAAACTTTGTGGCATACACACATAATCATAGAGAATCATTTCTTATTATTCAAGACTCATTTCCAAGACTATCTTAGTGGACAAAGTCCATTTCTGAACTGAGTCACCCTCGTTTCAGTCCTGTTTCACCGAACCGGTATAACCTACCGTTCCAGCCATGTCTATCTCATGAGATATAAAATCTTTAACCAATGCATTGGAGTGAGATATAGGTCCCACCCATCTCATAATGATACCATTCTTATGTGTGCCACAAAATCATAAATCATACATCATTGCATAACCCATGTAGTAAAAATGGGATTCTTAAACAACATGACATCATAAAACAATTTATATAAGATAAAGGAATTCATAAAAATATTTCCATCACAACATAATCAAATCCATGTAATAATAGGGATAGAAACAGAACCCTTTATTATCTTAGATGGAAAATAATTTTGATAAAACACTTTAACTCCATTCTTGAGGAAAATATCATTTCTACTTCAAAAACAGTTTTCCTTTCTTAACATGTCATACAATTCTAAACTAAAAGAAGTTGATTAAAAATAAACTTGAAATGTTGTAAAGGAATATTCTTGGAAATAATGTTTTAAAAATCCATTCATGTCGTATAAGTTAAAAAAACATTCTTCTCGTACTTTGTCGGAAAAGTCAAAAAGTACCTCGTATGAAAAACGACAAAAGATTCCTTTCATATCTTTTACTAAAAACTCAAAGATGGGTAAAACTGGATATAAACTATTGTATAATGATATAAATATTACATATTGAGGAAACATGGATGTGGATGATAAAATAGACCCCAGTAAATACCAAAGTATAAACAATCTCTGATAAAAATGAGATTGTGATATTTCCCTTACCTTAGGTCCGACTTGCTTTGTAAGTGTCCGAACCTCCTGTATAATGATTTAAATAATGTTATTGAGTTATTCCAGAATCATACGTATTTTTATGATATCATATGTGGTCATATTCTTAGCTTCTTAGTAGTAATATTTCATTGCTACTTGTTATTCGGGTGTTTATAACTTTTTGTTCTTATGCGTGTTTTGTCGAATAAATTCTTATTATTCTATTTAGGTCATAGATACCTCATTTACAGAATGGTATTAGTGTAATATATATTATATTCATTCATTCAATTCATTTATATAATCATTATGAAATGAAGATCATGTAGAACGAGTCGCATCACATCGTGGAGACGGTATTCCGTACGTACGCACGAGTGATGATATCGTTCCTATGATCCTGGAATTGTATTGGAGTGTATGTATACTATTTCAGAATCAATATCACTTTATAATAGTCATATATAGTCATTATTTACACCATTATACCCATCCAAGTAAGGTGGTGGTGGAAAATAGATTACACCACGGCGTGGAGACGGTATTCCGTACGTACGCACGCGTGGTGATTTCATTTTCCGTAGGATGGATAGATGGTTAAATAGGGTTGTTTCATAATTATAATAACATATCAGTATATGAGTGATACTGATGTTATTACTTCATAATGAAACAACCAAATAAGAAGAAGTTGAAGAAGAAAGAAATTGGAAAGGATCGGTAATGGATATTACCTCTTCTTTGAAGTGCTTCTTTGAGACCTCCTTTTAGGGCACTAAAATTGGTCTTTCAAGAAGAAAAGGAACTCTAGAATGTATCTAGGGAAGTGTAGAGGAGAAAATGGCAGGGTTTTTCCAAGTTTTAAGGCTCAAAGTGGTGTGAGGAAGAGAGGGAGGAGGTGCCCTTTTATAAGGGAGGAGAGGGGCACCTTTGGAATAACTAAAAATATTATTTTATTAT
Organism: Viscum album; assembly: GCA_963277665.1. NCBI lineage: Eukaryota > Viridiplantae > Streptophyta > Magnoliopsida > Santalales > Viscaceae > Viscum > Viscum album. The sequence continues at coordinate 1,020,012,100 of OY728134.1, read as the reverse complement.
AAAGTAATGTTCGGTTTTAAATAGCTCCAAATTAATTTATTTCTAGGATAAGGTGGGGATGGGTCGAAATCCTCTCATCCAATAGAATTTAGACAAGTTTAGGTTCCTATTTTAACCTTATCATTTAGATTTAACATTAAGTTAAATAATTTTACTTTTACCATGTCTTCTTGTGTTCTTATACTATAAGGTTAATAAACATACTATATCAAGCCAAAATAACCCCAAGTTGTTTATTATTAATATATATATAACCTTATCTAAGTAATTTAGCAAAACCTTAGTTTTTTAGGAATAAAATAACAATTAATAATATAATATTTGTTTTAAAAACTATTTTATGTCAATTTTGACAATATTTAGTAATTGATTTTTGTGAAAATCATAACAGAATGATAAGTTCTAAAAAAGTTAATTAAATCAATACTAACATGTCATATTAACCTATAAAATTAGTGGAATTCATAAAAAGTCTCAAATTATATTTATTTGGGTATTTATAACATCACTTATGTCAATATTTCATTAGTAAGATAATTACTGCATCATCATTGTGTCATACATAAATTAAATTATTTAATGTCTAAAAATTACAAATAAAATACCATTATGTAGGAAATCTTTTTATCTTTCTAATGAATATTTATAGTCGAATTTATCTTATCTATAACCCCATATTAAAAATTATTTAGTTATTAAACTTTGATTTTAACTATTTTAACCCTTCTTTAAATAAATTAATAATAAATGTCCTAATCTAATCCAAGTGGGCCTAAATGGTCATATTTTATTCATGAGTTTGTTTCTGGTCGAATTACACTTGTCCAATAGAATTAGGATATGTGTTAGGGTAATAATAATATCATTTTTACCCTTAATTACCCTATTTACTTTTAACCGTGGTAAAAAAAGTAAAAAGTTACTATTCACCAAAAAAATTATTTTCATCTCATTGAACCACATTTTACATACTGACATCAACCGTGTTTCTCGGATTTTTGAAATTCCACTCACAGAAGCGGTAAAATTAAGTTTTATGAAAAATTCAGTTTTTTTTAACAGCCACTTAGTAGTTTCACTATTCATCAAAAATTGAAAGTTTTCAGAAAAAATACCAAAATTTCACCCTAGGCTAATTTCGATATTCCGAGTTCAAAAATGAAGTCCATTTTGAAAAATAAAATTTATAAAATTTCAAAAATTGGTTATTACTATTCATAACGGCTAGTTTTAATAATATTTTAATAGCATATCATTGTTTAGTGAAACTCGGTATTGCGTACGACGCAAGCTATCGAGGAAGGTCACGATTTCGTGTAAAGCAAGCCAAGAAAGTTTTGTGTGTATAAAAAGATTCCTTTTATGATTTATATAACATAAAATTCTCGGGTGTTACAATAAGAGTTCAAAGCAGCCAGTTTTCACTGATTCTATAGTAGAGTCCGAGTATATAGTGGCCTCTGATGCAACTAAGGAATCCATTTGGATGCAGAAATTTTTCTAGGAGTTAGATATGGTACTTATCAGTAAATAGCCTATCACATTGTATTGGGATAATAATGTAGCGGTGACTCTTGCAAAAGAGAAAAGGTCACACCAACGGACAAAACATATACTCCAGAAGTATCACCTCTTGAGGTATTTTTATCAAATGGGTGAAGTAATAGTAAGAAAATTACCCCTAAAAGAGAACATGGAAGACCGCTTGACTAAAGACATATCTCAGTAGAAGCATGAGTATCATGTGAAAGCTAACAGACTGAATGTTGTTAGCAGTTGGCTCTAGTGCAAGTGGGAGTTTGTTGGAGTTGGTGCCCTAGAACCAACTTCTGTGTACTTTATGATAACTTGTTTTCATGGTTTTTGAATATTAATAGACTAATTATCACATCATGATTTTTCTTATTCATAATATTGTATGTGATAATGTATTAAGAGTAGTTGTCGCACTAAAAGGTCAGAGCAGTTCCTCGCTATGATGAGAACCTGGAAGTACTACGATATTGTTCTTAAATGTATGTTTTATAGTCAGATAATATCATTTGAGGGACACAAATTATACATGCCATTGGGGATGGAGACTCATAGGACTTTGAGGCACCTTCTCATGGTGTATGCCCTTGGTAATATCCATTAGGATATTATGAGAACGAGACCCTCTAGTAGGAAATCCACATTTATATGTGTCATTGGATGTTTCTATTTGTAGACGTGTGTATTGATCCTTAGACTTTATGATTATTATTAATGATTATTATGAGTCACGTACTTTGATGTATTGACAAAAACCATGATGACACATGTTCACGGTGAGGTATGATACGTTGGGTGCATCACGATTAATATTGCATTAATGAATAATACGAGAAAGGATTTTTCCCTTTTGTTCTTTAATGGAAGTTGATATCTCAGGCCCTTTGATGGATATTATATAGCCTAAATAAATCCATGGCCATGGTGTTCTAAAGGAAAGATCATTTTCCAAAAAATCAAAGAAAGAGACATCAAACACATAGGTTGATGACACTAGCTTTCAACTTGATTGATTTGAGATATCATGATAAAAGGATTATATTACACGGTAAACATTAGTATGAGGTAACATGTTGTTGTGGCATCAACTTCTTTCTTTATGGGTGCCTTGGTGTGTTTCTAGATGCTAACCTTGGGCTTTAGGTTGTTTCACCTAATGTCACTGAGAAAAAGACATAGAGGGTCACACACTAAGTATATCCAGAATCTCAGTTAAATAAAATATTATTATTTATTATTTAATAGGTTGAATAAATATTATTCTCATATGTGGTTTAATAATTATTCATGTACGTTTGATTGCATATAAATATTCATTTTCTATTTATTAAATATAATATTTATTTATTTATTGGTGAATAATGTAGTGATATTTATTTTAATAAATAAATAGTCATTATTCAAGGTCCGATAAATATTGTGGAGGAATGACAGATTGAGTTTAAATGGTCTGGTGAGAAATAATAAATATTTATTATTATTTAATTAAATAATATTTAATGTAATTCACAAGTTAAGCGCATGTTGAGAAATAATAATAATAATAATAATAATAATAATAATAATAATAATAATAATAATATTTGACATGGGGTTCTGCAGGGATTAAATAAATAATAAAGGCCACTTGTGAAATTATTTTATTTTAACACTAGCAATATATAAACTCAATTATGATATTTTCTTAGAGAGACAATTCATTTGTTTATATGTACACAACAGTATTGGATAATTCTATCAAACCCTAGAGAACTACTTTCTCCAAGAATGCTCCCAAGAACGGAGAGAAATATTCCTCCACCAAATCAAAGAGAATGCTTTGTAAGAGGTTCTTATAGTGATCAAAGAAAAACAACGCAAGCACAAGGATATGTCGTTCTAGCACTTGGATATTCCTTCAGCGACATCTGTAGATTCATGGAATGTGTGTGTATCACCTCTAGAGGGAATCTTCCCTTGATTCATACAACGCAACGATGGTGAATTGCATATTTTCTACCAGATCCATCAACAAAGAAAGAATTTCATCAAGGTAATTCTTAATTAATTAAATTGATTATAAATAATATATGATGATACTCCCTTTGGTCCTGGCATGATTTCCATTTGTCTTTTTTCTTTGATTCAATTTCATTGCTCACAGTTTTTATTAACATATAGATCTCAGATTGATCATCGATCGTGAAAAAAAAAAAGCAAAGTTGGGTACCACTCATCACACGCTTTTTCTGTGCCTAGAACCTACAATGCTAAGATTATGTGTGGAATGAATTTTTATTATCTTATGTTTTATTTCCACTTTTTAATGTAGATTTATAGCTAAAACACATGATCAATTCTTTTGATTAATTCTCACTTCAATGATATGATATTTTGTAAGATATTTTCATCTCACTTTTATTTTTGTGGGACACGTACCTTATTCACCGCTTATTTATTTTGTGAGGTGTATATAATAGATCCATCGATAAAGAAATAATTCCATCAAGGTAATTAATTAATTAAATTGATTATAAATAATATATGATGATACTCCCTTTGGTTCTGGCATGATTTCCATTTTTCTTTTTTTCTTTGATTTAATTTCGTTGCTCACAGCGTTTATCATCATGTAGATCTCAGATTGATCATTGATTGTGAAAAAAAGAAAAGTTGGGTACCACCCATCGCACACTTTTTCTGCGCCTAGAACCCATAATTCTAATATTATATGTGAAATAAATTTTTATTATCTAATGTTTTATTTCCACTTTTTTATGTAGATTTATAGATGATACACATGATCAATTCTTTTGATTAATGATCACTTCAATGATATGATATTTTGTAAGATATTTTCATTTCACTTTTATTTTTGTGGGAAACATACCTTATTCACCACTTATTTCTTTTTTTAGGTGTATATACTACCCCTTTGATATATTATATCACGAATATATTTGTCGTCATTATATTTAAATATATATTTGACATTATTTCTTTCATGGGATAATGATTCAAAGTTACCAAGTGATAACAATTTTATATCAGAAATCTATTTCTAGAATACCTACCCACATTCTTGAGGTATTAGTTTAGGAATAACACCAATATTAATGGTATTAAGGTGTTAAGAAAAGGAGATTTTCCAAAGAAGAGGTATCCTTTTTAATCGAGCATTTCAGTTTTATTTATTCTTCCACATCCATAAAACCTTATTCAACCATGATAAAATAATAAATATAGTATCCTCCATATATTGAGATGTTATTATGTTAATGTCATGACCTATATCCAACTCCACTACTATCAAATCGTAAAATAATTCACCATTCGTGTGTACGGCAGACTACCACCTTGCGAACCGATGTAATTCGTTTTCTATCACCATATCTCAATATTGATAATAATTATGGAATTAAGGTTTATATGTGATATTTATGATATATTTATCATTATTAATAGATAATATATCATTTGTGTTCTTTCCTTTCCTTGCACAAAAAAATGATAACGTCATTTGTGCGTATGTGTGGACTACCACCTCCACGAAACAATGTGATTCGTTTTTAATCCCCAAATCACATGGATGATATATATATATATAAGCATATTTAAAGAATTAATATGATATATAAAATATTATTATCATTCTGGAAAAATAAAATAATACTTAACTTCTTTCCATAATGATTGTGGAAAAATAGAAACATTACTCATGCGTACGTATGAATTACCATCTCAGTGATTGTAACGTAGTTCATTTTTCATATCCATATTTGATGGATGAATTTAAAATTATAATTTATTTATAAAAATTATAATTGTTTCATGATTATTATTCTATATATTATGGAATAATGACCACTTTGACTATAGACAGCATACCAAATTCATTTTGGACTCAAGTGTTGAATATTGTCAAAACATTCGATATGAACATAAATAATTAACTAATTGTTATAACATGATAATAAGTTATATAAAAGGAATAATAAAATTTTAAAAGTTTATCTATCAAGTAAATAATTAACCTGAGTTTATTATTCAGGAATATAAAGAACGTACGTGATGATTTGTACTTAAGGTAAGAGATTTCTTAACTCAATTTTCATTCATTGGGTTAAAATTATACTTCATTGATTACTTCATGCTAATATTATGTGTGAAATGACTTTTTATTATCTTATGTTTTATTTCCACTTGTTTTATGTGGATTTACAACTGATACAGATGATCAATCTTTTGATAAACGCTCACTTGAACGATTTGATATTTTTAAGGGATTTTCGTCTCACTTTTATTCCTATGAGACACATGTCTTATTCACCACTTATTTATTTTGTGTGGTGTATATACTTACCCTTTTATATATTATATCATTAATCTATTTTTCTTTATGATATTTAAATATTCATTTGAAGTTATTTCTTTTATGTGGATTCAAAGTTACCAAGCGGTAAAGATTTTGTATTACAATCTCATCATTTATCGAGATTGCTTATGATTATGATAAAATCATATGATCCATATCTCAAGAAACTCATGAATTTTATTCTACAATGGTTATTAAAGATGTATTCAAGTAATAGTACCATTTACCACTCTTTGGTACTTAAAATATTTGATAAAATATTTTTAATAAAATTCAATTTTATTTCTCTCTTTGGTCAGAAATCTATTTTCTTCTAAAACCATGTTTTTTAAAAATGTTTTCAAAAATGTTTTCAAATTACCATTAAATATTGTTTTCAAAAAATATGATTTTGAAAATGTTTTATGTTTTAATAATTTTTTTCAAAGTGAAAAGTATATTGAAAATGTTTTTCGAAATGAAAAGTATATTTTCCTCAAGAAATGTTTTAACTGATCTTTCAAAATAACTTTCCATCTAAGTTTCCATCCTTTGATATGATCCAGTGATACCATCCTTCTTATTTATCTGTATGGTTTATGTTCATGATTATTATTGATAAATATTCATGAAATGTATTCCTTTCCCACGGGTTATTCTATGATGAAATGGTGAAATGATTATGGACCTATCTTTTTCCATAGATTTTGATATGATGAAATGTTTATGAAAACCATATCTTTTTATGGGTTATGATGTGATGAGTGTTTTATAATATTGTGGAACACATATTTATTATTTAATTATATGATGGGTGGGACCTATATATCCCTCCAATTTATTGGGTAAAGTTTGATATCTTATGAGATGATGATGTGAAACAAGTCGACGTGCATGATCCACTATGGGAAACATGTGCGTCCTGATCCAATATGGGAAACTGGTGCATCCTGATCCACTATGAGAAACAAGATATGAGTCCTAATCCACTATATTGAAGGTATTGGTAGTTAAACATGACATGTGAAATGATTTTCTATGCTTATATGAATGCCACAATTTAATGTTTTATGCCTAAGTTATGTTCTCATGGCTCATGTTCTTTGATTCATTTATGGATCATATTTTATGAACTTACAAGATTTATGTCATCACTCTATATTAAGATATTTGATTTGTAGGGTATTTATTTCAAGTGATAAGATCATGTTATCATACCCTTTTTATCATGTTTTTTTACATGATCATTGACATCTCACTTATTTACCCTTACTGATTATTTGAGATCACCCTTTTTATGTTTTATTTTCCTCAGGTTATTATGAATTAGGTTGGATGAATTATGTCTAAAAGTATTCCACATGGATGATGTTGGTGAAATATTTTGAAAATATGGATATAGTAGAAGATAATGTTAATATTTATGAGATATTTTTTTTATAAATATAAGTCGTTAATTTTTTCCCTAATTCTTTGAAACTCTAATCCTAAAAGGTCCTAGAAAATTTAAGTGATCCAATATTTTCTTATGATGTTGTATGAAAAAATGGGTCACATTTATCAGTGTCAATCTAGAAATGTATTTTTTTTTCATCACTGAATCCAAAATTATGGGTTTCGGGGTTGTTACATTTAGTATCAGATTATAGTTTAGATAACTTTGGATATTATAATGTTTTCATGAGAAGTTATTTTAAGAGTTATAGATACCATCATGGGTATATAAGACTAGAATTTCAGAGTCTTAGACACCCCTTTTTAGGTTTTAAGTTATGAAATTTTAAGGTGACTAATGATATTTTTAGAGACTTATATTTTTAAGATAATTATGGGTTATTATATTTTGAGATGCAAAATGAAAGGTATGAAATAACCTTTGAGGTTAAAATATTTTGTTAGTGTTGATTATGTTAATGTTATTTTTTAGGATGTTTCTAACCTTTCAATAATTTTATAAGGATAGTTTTAGAAAAAGGACAACCCACAGGATGGGTGATAACCCATCACTTCTAACAAGGACATGAGGTTTGAACCCATAGCCGAAGGGTGAAATGGTTTCATCGCCTACCAGTAGCCTACTTGAATTCATGGTTAGTATGAAAATTTATTAAATGATTTGATGGATGGAGAATAAGTAGATTTTGGGAAACATTTGTTTTATCGTATAAGTTGAAATTTGGATATTGTTGTTGAATTTTGTATATTAAATTAGTTTTCCTCGTATGAAGGTTTATCATTTTTTGTAATCTACTTATCTTGTGCTAACTATTTTGGTTGTGGTTAATGTATGAAGACAGGAGGAATATCTTGTTATCCTTTTGTGGAATTCATGATATGTGGAAGTTGTTTCTAGTACTCGAGGCATGAAAAATTCATAATTATCATTTGGTGAAAAGGATGAGTTTGTGGTTGAAATTTATTAAAGGATAAAACTCTAATTTTCAAGTAAGTATATTTCCTCATGTTCTTACTATAAACAGTAAAAAAATTCCTCAACTTTAGGAAAAGGATTTTGAAACAAAAACATTATCCGTTTACATTTCTTATTGAGAAATCAATAGCCTTTTAACCCATCACAGATTTATGGTTTTGTGATGGTTAAATTTCTTGTGACCATATTCTCTATCACTCTATATCAGTTTTTAGAGTTAGTTTTTTCTTCCATGACCATGTTTTCCTATATTGAAACTTAGTATGTGTTACTCAAGATTACCTTCACACTTTCCTTTCTTTTAAAGTGGATGTTTTATTGATCCTTTTTATGACATGGGATTTCAAAAAAGGTATTCTGAAAAGTAAAACCTTGGTTACCAAGAATAATTCAAATTGTGAGGGTGTAATTTATTAAATGGGTAGAGAATGTAATATCCTGGTATTTTTGTAGGAAAGATTATGTTCAATAGTGTAAAAGATACGCAACACCGAGTTTAAACAAACAAAAAAATATTATTATGTGACTGTTATAACCTAGCTATTAAATTGGAAAATATGAATATTAATAATTGATTTGTTAAATAAATATAAACTTCCTAATAATTATAAATTTATTGGTATATGATTAAAAAATAATCACATAATTTTTAAAAGTCATTTTATTCTTAAAAAAATAAATTTTCTTCAAAAATGATTTTATTACTTTTGATAATTAATTTTTGAAGGTTTTATAAAATGTATTTGATAAAATGAACTCCATTTTTGAAATCAAAATATCAAAATTTTCCTATGGTGAAATTTTGAAAATTTTCTAAAAAGCTTAATTTTTCAATACTGGTTTTTATTAAAAATCATATTTTTCAAGTATTTATAAAGTAAAATTATATTTTGTATTAGATTTAAATTTTCATTAGTTCGATTTTATTTAAAATATTCTAATTATGGTTTTTTAAATGGTTTTTATAATTTAATTTATTATAAAAACATTTTATATTTTAAAAAGGTAATTTTTTCAAAAAAAACTATTTTTCATTGTGTTTTGATGGTTTAATTTTGAATTACATTCTGAAACTTCTATGTTTTGAATTTTTAAAAATTTATTTCATATTTGGAATCATAGGGTCCAAATTTAGTAAATAATTTCCTTTTATTTTTGGACAATATGAATAGACACCTTGGTAATTTTTATTACCACGGTAAAACCTAAATCGGGTAATTAAGGGTAAAAATAGTATAATAAGGTCTATAAAATGACCCTCACTCTTGACCTAATTTTATTTGATGAGAAATTTTTATCCATAAGTATTAAAGGTTTGAATATATGGCCTTTGGTTTCTATTTTTAAGTGATTATGACATTTATAATATTTTATTTAAAGAAAAGTCAAAGATGTCACACTGATATTTTTAATAACTATGAAATTTTTAATATGGTGTTATCGAGAGGATATATTCGAATATAAATAGTAATTTGAAATATAAAAGATTATATTCATTATTATAATTTATTTTTAATTTTTAGTGAAAAAATATTTACCTTAAATGCTTACACAATACTGATGCAGTAATTATTTTATTAATGGAAATATCAAATAGATGTTAATAAAAATATTAAAATAAATTTAATTTGAGATAATTAATGTGATAAATTAATTTTATATATTCAATTGACATTTTAGGGATGTAATAGAATATTTATTTCTAATTATAAGAGTTATCTTTATATTATTAAAATCAAAGTAATGAATAGTCGTTAAAATTGATATTATGAATATTATATAGTAAATAATATTTTATTACATGATATAAAATTCCTAAAAATCTTAAATTCGGAAAAATTATTGAGATATGGTTGATAATTTCATCCTTGATCCATTTATGGGTCATTTTTCATTTTATAGTAACTATATTAACCTTCAAAGAGTAAAAATATATGTTGTCACAGTAAGAGTTAAAAGGGTTAAATAAGTGTTAAAACCCAAAGACAGGGGTAGAAATATATTCAAAACTTATCTAAATTTTATTGGATTAGTAAATTTAGACCCATAATATTCTTATATTTTAAATAACTGACTTTTTATCCATTTTCAATTAAAAATTAATTTATATTAATTTAATATTTTGGGAAATTCTAAGAGTGCACATCTCCTCTCTTATAAAATGGCACATCTTATTCTCATTTATTAACTATTAAAAATCCTTTTTTTTTTGAAAAAAACTACCCAAATATATTCCTAGAATACCTACCCACATTCTAGAGGTATTAGTTTAGTAATAACACCAATCTTAGTGGTCTTATGGTGTTAAGAAAATGAGATTGTTCAAAGAAGATGTATCCTTTTTAATCGATCATTTCTATTTTTTTTATTCTTCCACATCCATAAAACCTTATTAAACCATGAAAAAATAATAAATATAGTATCCTCCATATACTGATATGTTATTATGTTAATGGCATGGCCTATATCCATCTCCATGGGAAATGAATTCATCGTTCCTGTGTAAGACAGACTACTGCCTCGCGAACCGATGTAATTTGTTTTCTACCACCATCTCTCCATATTGATTATAATGATGAAATTAAGGTTAATATATAATATTTATGACATATTTATAATTATTAATAGATAATATTCCATTTATGTTCTTTCCTTTCCATGCACAGAAAAATGATAACGTCGTTTGTGCGTATGTGTGGACTACCACCTCCACGAAGCGATGTGATTCGTTTTTCATCCCCACATCACATGGATGATATATATATATATATATATATATATATATAAATAAGTAATATGATATATAAAATATTATTATCATTCTGGAAAAATAAAATAATACTTACCTTCTTTCCATAACGATCGTTGAAAAATAGAAATGTTACTCATGCGTACGTATGACTTACCATCTCTATAATTGTAACGTAGTTCATTTTTCATATCCATATTTGATGGATAGATTTAAAAGTATAATTTATTTATAAAAATGATAATTTTTTTGTGATTATTATTCTATATATTATTGAATAATGACCACTTTGACTATAGACATCATACCAAATTCATTTTGGACTCAAGTGTCAAATATTGTCAAAACATCTGACATGAACATAAATAATTAAGTAATTTTTATAACATGATAATAAGTAATATAATAGGAATAATAAACTTTAAAAAGGTTCTAGATCAAGTAAATAATTAACCTAAGTTTATTATTTAGGAATATAAAGAACGTACGTGACGATTTGGATTTAAGGTGAGAGATTTCTTAACTCAATTTTCATTCATTGGGTTAAAATTCTACTTCATTGATTACATCATGAAAAGATTATGTGTGAAATGACTTTTGATTATATTATGTTTTATTTCTTCTTGTTTTATGTGGATTTAAAACTGATACACATGATCAATCTTTTGATAAACTCTCACTTCAACGATTTGATATTTTTTAAGGGATTTTCGTCTCACTTTTATTTCTATGAGACACATGCCTTATTCACCACTTATTTCTTTTGTGTGGTGTATATACTGACCCTTTTATATATGATATCATGAATCAATTTGTCTTTATTATATTTAAATATTAATTTTAATTTCTTTCTTTCATGGGGATTCAAAGTTTCCAAGCGGTAAATATTTTGTATTACAATATCATCATTTATCGAGATTGCTTATGATTATAATAAAATATTATGATCCATCTCCCAAGAAACTCATGAATTTTATTATATTATGGTTATTAAAGATGTATTCAAGTAATAGTACCATTTTCCCACTCTTTGGCACTTAAATAATTTGATAAAATATTTTTAAGAAAATTCGATTTTATTTCTCTCTTTGGTCGGGAATCTATTTTCTTCTAAAACTGTGTTTTTTAAAAATGTTTTCCAATAACCATTAAATATTGTTTTCAAAGAATGGGATTTTGAAAAAAAATTATGTTTTAAGAATTTTTTTCAAAGTGAAAAGGATATTGAAATTTTTTTTCAAAATGAAAAGTATATTTCCCTCAAGAAATGTTTTAACTGATCTTTCAAAATCAATTTCCATCTAATTTTTTATCCTTTAAAATGATCTAATGATACCATAATTATTATTTCTCTGTATATTTTATGTTCATGATTATTATTGATAGATATTAACGAAATTTATTCCTTTATCACGAGTTACGCTATGATGAAATGGTGAAATGATTATGGACCTGTCTTTTTTCACAGGTTATGATATGATGAAATGTTCATGAAACCCATCTCTTTTTATGGGTTATGATGTGATGATTTTTTTATAATCTTGTGGAACACATATGTATGATTTAATTATATGATGGTTGGGACCTATATATCCCTCCAATCTATTGGGTAAAGTTTTATATCTTATGAGATAAATATGTGAAACAAGTCAACGGGCTTGATCCACTATGGGAAACATGTGCATCCTAGTCCAATATGGGAAATCGGTGCATCTTGGTCCACTATGAGAAACAATATATGAGTTCCGGTCCACTATGTTGAAGGTATTGGTAGTTAAACTTGACACATGAAATGATTTTATATGCTTATATGAATTCCATAATTTAATGTTTTATGCCTAAGTTATGTTCTCATGGATCATATTCTCTGATTCCTTTATGGATCATATTTTATGAACTTAAAATCTTTATGTCATCGATTAAGATTAAGATCTTTGATTTGTAGGGTATTGATTTCAAGTGATAAGATCATGTTCACATACCCTTTTTCTCATGTTAGGTTTACATGATCATTAGCATCTCACTTATTTACCCTTTTTGAGAATTTTAGCTCACCCTTATTATGTTTTCTTTACCCCAAGTTATGAGGAATGATGTTAGATGAATTATGACTAGAAGGATTCCACATGGAAGATGTTTATGACCTATTTTAAAAAATGGATATATTAGGAGGTAATGTTGATATTTATGATCCATTTGTTTATGAATCCAAGTCAGTAAGTGTATTTCCAAATTCGATAAAACTCTAAATCTAAAAGTTCATAGGGAATTTAAGTGATCCAATATTTTCTTTTGACGTTGTATGAAAAATGGGTCACATTTATCAGTGTCAAGCAAGAAATTTAATTTTTTTGTTTTTAGCATCGAACTCTAAAGTGCAAGTTTTGAGGTTGTTACATGCATTCCATTTCTTAAAATATCATGTAATGATTATTTTTTTATTTGAAAACTTTTTACTTACTTCTCATATATATACTCCCATAAAAAATTTCATGTACATTTTTCTCTTCCAGACTTCTGTTTTGAATTTATTATTGTATATTCCAAGATATATCACATTTTAATTGAAAATACTAAGATACTTCTAAAGAGGTTAGATTCAGAAGAAAATAAAGGTTGTTTCAAAAGTCAGATGATGGTCATACAAGTTATAATATATAACTTTATACTATAATATTTTATATCACGGTCTTCATTTAATTATTTTCAATATTTACTAACATATATATGTACCATATCAAGTTCTTAAAGTTTAATTGTTTCACCACACATTTCTACAGTGGATAGATTGACCTCTATAAACAGTCAATTGCAAAATTCAAGACACGTGTCCCTTCTACCTATATCATTACATTGTATGTTCATATTACATTTTATTTTCAAATATATATTTATTCCAATGAGTACTTGTGTTAACTTTCATTTGCCTATTTCATCAATATGTTAGTAGACATTCAATAATCTCAAAATAATCATATTTGAAGAGATTCTCAAAGTACATATTATGCAACATGCACATTCAGTAAAGGCTTGCTGGAGAATATTCCACTAAATTGTATGTATTGGATTTTTTTATATTTAGAAATCAATACCAATACACTTATTGAATTTCATCTTTGTATTTACTTATAGATTTTACAAAACCAATTAGTCCCACTAATATTCCAGCCATTTCAATAAAAATAGTGAAAATTATACTTTAAGGAATATCTTTCATAGATTTGATTCAATAACTTCTCCAGTTATGTGTGGAATATTCTAATTACATTTACATTAATAAAATTTCAAATACTCTTATCTAAAATATTTCAATAACCTTAACGTTTTTTGGTAAATCAATAAATTCTTAAAAAAACTTTATTTCAAAAAATATCTACATTAACAAAACTAACCATAGTTAAAGGTAAATGATTTATATTGAGTGATACAATAGATAATAATTATATTTCATTTTTATTTATTGGTTTATAGTGTAAGCATTGTAGAATTTGTTTAATATTTTTTGACACAAGATTTCAATTGCTAACAATTACACTTATAATTATAATGTAACATTAGGATCATGTATAACTGTTATTCGTGATTCTACATAGCTATCACATATTCATTTGTCAACCTCACATATTGCATGAGACAGATATATCATATCCAATGGTGAAATACAGAAGTCGCAGAATTATGAAGGTACCCACTAAAGTTTATTTAATTAAAAAACAATAAAATCCAAATCTAACCCAATTTTTTTTATATAACCATTATATTTATTGGTTTACTATAATAAAATTAATAAATGTATTTATGATTATTTTCTCTCATATGCAACAAAAAATCTAATATTGATCAAATATTTTCAATTGAGGAATTTAAAGGTATACATTTTCTTTCCCATATGTTACATAGGTTTAAAGATTAAAATTTTCTATGTATTAACTTATTTATTTTAAAAGATGAATCTTTTCTTTATTATCTTTTCTATAGAGTGATTAGACATTGGTGACCCAACCCAATTTTTTAGATATTGTGATGCACAATTATGGTTAGATGAAAGAGTTAAAAAATATTTCGGTAAACACAATCTATACTTTTCAATGTATTGGTCATTGGTTAAGATTGATTTGGAGTCACTCTATCAACCACTTGAATACTTATGAAATATCATATTCAACACGAACTATGACATTGAAAAAAAATACGTGAACATTTTCACACTTATAATTCAATATTCACTTTCACACTTATGGGTGGAAATATTTATAAGTCTATCAACATGGGTGGTTTTCCTAATATTTTTAGACTAAATGGTCAAAACTATCACCGTATTGGTAGTTTATTACCAATTAATGTTAAATCACAAAAAGTTATACAACATTATGTTTATGACACTAGAAACGAAGTACATAATATAATATAAATAGTTAGGTAATTACAATTATTTTTACTAAGTCCTCAACTTATTTTTATTATTTGAAGTTTTCACTATAGTTTTCCCAGTGAAAGTCTTCACTATTGCTTTCTCCATGTAGTGTCGATGAGAATAATTTTTTCCCTCAACTATTCCAAAAGTTTTTTAAAATCAATAGCTAATTTTGGATGAGCACAACCCACTATCTCATCATTTCGGATCAGCTCAATATTTCCTCAATTCACATCACTCTCAAACTTTGAAGTTATGAATATTTGAACAAAGAGGTATTGACTCAAATATATACAAATTAACTACTAAAAATGATATTTTACATACCTGTGGTTGGTGGTATTCAAGATCTTAATGAAGATAGAGACATAGTCTATATACATGAACTCCATCATCTGTATCTTCTGTTGCAATATCCTCTAATATTTGTAACGATTCAAGATAGATACATTGACACACAATCATCATTTTACCTCTTTCACTGTATCTTCCAAAAAAACGAAAAGTTACAATAAGGGATTAGTTTTCATTTCATCTACAAATTCAATCTCTAGTTCTTATTATTTTATATTCAAGATGTATTCTCCAAAAAATTATTGCTTATGCATATAAAATGATTGAATCTCAATGATTACCTTTCATCTTTTTTAATCAGAAATAGTTGAGAGTTGATATTTACAATGGATTGCATGATACTTATCTGAAAGATGAATGTGAAGGGTCATTATATAGAAAATTTATTGTTTTTTCCTTATTATTTGATAGGTGGTTTGATGCATATCATACAAAAAATATTAGGATTCAATGGAAATTTTCAATTGGGTAGAATATCCATATTTTTTTATTACACTTACATTCCACCCATATGGCTTGAAATATCCTGATATGTAAAAAAACATAATCTACGACCTTATGATTATCCTAAAATACTCTGAGAGTATTTAATATGAAGGTTGATCACCTAATGACCGATTTAAAGGAAGTAAGTTTCTTTGGGGAGTTTTGAGTTGGTATGCCTCTCACACTTATTCACATTAATTAAATTTACCCAAATTATTCTTTAACTTTATTTGTTTTTTAATATTAGTCTCACATTGGTGTATTTTTTCATATAATTGAATTACAAAAATTTGGTTTGCCTCATTTATATGTACCAATTTTCATCAATAGTAAAAATTAAATTTCCTCAGTGATGGATATTAATAAAATTATATCTGTTGAAATCCCAAGTAAAAATTATCACCCACGACTCTATGAAGTAATACAAAATTTCATGATTCATGGTCCATGTGGAAACAATAAACCTCAATCAATATGCATGAAAAATAGAAGATGTTCAATGTTTTTCCCAAAAATATTTGTTGCCAATACAAGTATAGATGATGATGTATTTTCTTTCTATAGCTAAAGTGATACTGGAAATTTCGTATTAAAGAATGGGGTTCCCCTTGATAACAGGTATGTTGTACCTTAAAATCCACGTCCATTGATGAAATATCAGGCTCATATTAATGTATATATTTTCAATCAATATCATTTAATCAAATAAATGTTTAAATATATCAACCAATGCCATTATCATGTGACTGTTGTGATTTATGATGCTGATAATACTTATAAATATGACAATCATGTTGATTAGATTAAAATGTACTATAAGTGTTGATATATATCAGCATGTGAGGTTGTATGGTAAAAATTTATTTATGATATATGTTCTAGGGCCCCCTAGTTGAAAGATTGCATTTTCATCTAATGGGTGATCAAAGTATTACTTATATTGATGATGATAACATTAAGGATATTTTGACAAATAACACAGTTTCTCAAACAATGTTTACATCCTAGTTTGAAGAAAATTTACTATATCTTGAATCAAAAGCTTTAAATTTTTTGGAATATCCAATAAAATTTTTCGATAATAGACATAATAGAAAATAGTATCATCAAAATAGAGGTTATTAAATTGGCATATTATATTATGTACCACCCAAATTTGGGGAACTTTATTATTTGAGAGAACTACTTACTAAGGTAAAAGGCCACACGTGTTATGAAGACATATTGACTGTGGATCATACCACACATAATACATATTGATAGGCTTCAACAACTTAGGTTTACTTAAATATGATGATGAATTTATTGAAGATATTAAAGAGATTTATGTTTGGGATGTAAGACATTCATTGCATAGACTATTTTCTCGCATGATTTCCTCTAACACTACTTCGAAACCTTTTCATGTTTTAAGTCAAACTAGAGAAATTATTTGCGAGGATATTCTATTGTTCAACAAAAAAAATGAAAATACAAGGTATCCCTATAACTAAAATAACCTGATCTAAAAACATGAATTTTCATTGATGATGATGCATAATTCTATTACTTGTTTTAAATATTACTCTGAAAAAATTAATTATTTCTTAATTTTCCTATTTTCTCCAAAATTATTTCTAATATTTATTTTTTTAGTATTTTTAACTATTTATTCAAATATGTCTACTTATATAAGTATTTAATATGAATTATATATTTTATTAAATCTACTAATTTTTAATCACTAGAATCTATCCCTTTATTAATTATCCAACTGATATAGTTTTATAGAAATGTTTTAACGAGTGTACTACTTATGTTTTCTTATATATACTGACTTGTTTACTACATATATTATATGCACTACTTATGTCATCATCTGAATATCCCATCTATATTAAATATGTTTCCTAATAAACTGTATCTATTACTTTTATCTGCTTATTTCATTATATAATAGGAAGTAGATAGTTTATTATACTAATTGAATTGTTTACTATGTTTTTTACTAAAAATAATAATTATTTACTTGGTAGTGTATAGTATAAATTATTTACTGTCGCATCATGACCCAAATCACTTTATGAATAGTAGCCAATCCATTTGGTGATATGAACTCAAGCGCACCTCCCCATACATCAAAGGCTATCAACTAGTAGCGAGGTCCTAGGGTGTGTATGTAGGGAGACTATTATCTCATATAAGAGTAATAAAATAGTGGAAATAACCAAACATCATCCATAATAGTAAATAATTATTGTGCGGAAGAAATAAATGTTAACAGGGTGTAATAAATGAAATTTAGTAAAGGTCTGAATGACCATGTCATACATACATCATTGATCGCCCATTAAGTAAATCACATATATAGGAATGAATGAAATATAATAAATGTACAAGGATCCTCTGCTACTCTGAGGCGAACCACATACTCGGTCTCCAAATATACTGTTGAGCTACTCTTACCTGATCATAAGAATCCACATAAGTGGATCCACTCGATCATGAAATCCTAGGCCTCAAACCTAACCATTATGCACTTATGATCAACCTAAAAGTAGGAATAAGGTCTTCATACACACCGATGTGCACATACGGAGGGTGATAAATAATCTCAGTAGGCCACCCCCAACAGTGAACCTAAGATATTATTTCATAAGTGCATGATCATGCAATATGACCAGCCTAGCTGAGACACAACTGGAATAAAATAAAGGAAACAAAAATCATAAATAAATAAGTCCACAGTTGATCCCTTAGATTTGTGATCTTGATCGTCTGAACATCTTGTGATTAGGACATTGAGCTGGATGTCATACCACTCAAGCTGTGTGTAAATCCTACTGATCCTTAGGTCTATGATCCTGATCGACCATACCATCTTCGGTCAATGCCAGAAATGTCTCTTAACATTCTACGCCACTATAGGGGGATACATTTCCTAGCCCTAGTCGCACCTGTACACACCTCTAATATATGTGTGTGTGTGTGTGTAAATAAGGATTCCATGTATCATTGGACTTCCAATAAATATGGAAATGATCTAGATGTTATACCACTCATGCCATGTAAATCCAGTCCGATGTCTGAATCCTAGGTCCCAGTCCGTAGGTAATCACGACATTGCGACTTGGATAATCCCTAAGGGGGATGACCCTTAGGAAATATGTAAATAATACTCTATGGATCCAAGTACAATATCTTCATCCATTCAATGAATGAATCAATAGCCCACCCCAGAAAAGTTTGGGGATTATATTAATGGTGTGTCCACCCTAACCATGAGGAGTATCTCAGGCATCACTTGGGGAGATCATCATCTATCCCTAGGAACATCTCAAAGAGGGGTTTCAAAACATCATAAAAAACCTCCTCTATAAATCCTCTATAGGGATGAATCCTAGTGATAATGGGACTTCCTTTAAATAGAAATCATTATTTAAGGATCAAAATCTATATACCAAGAAGTACCTCTAGTAATCCCGATAAGGTAATAGTCAATCATGTAGTCTCGTAGGCCAAATCCCAGGAAGCACATCTGGGCATACCTATCATAGCATCATATCAAATCAGGCCCCATGGGATTAGTTCTAGGAATCATGTTTGGAATCATAGTTATATTAACAGTAATCATGTGAAAGCATAAATAAAGAGTGAGGGTGGTTGAATTCTTAAACCCACCACTTCTGACACAACCCATTGGTCTCACACACTTGGTATGGGTTCTAAGGTGACACCTGCTACCATCTTTTACCCAAACCAACAACGCACATGATTAGGGTCGGTCATCTTCTGGGGAATCCACTAGGGTTCTCCAGATCAATATACAGGGGATTTATCCCATACAGAATCCTTGTAGTCTACACATAAGCAAAGGTATCCCTCTTGGGATCCTATAAGTCAATATGAAAGAAAAGGAATCCCTCTTGGAATCCTTAGAAATGGTATATAGGAAGAGGCATCATACAAGGTATCCTTGAAAACATCATGCAAGTGGGGGCATCCTACATGGTATCCTCTAGGTCAAAACATAAGTGGAGGCATACCTTATGGTATCCTTGGTTACATACTAGTCTCATGGGGTAACCAAACCTTCCAGTTGTGTCAACACATGGAACGACCTCTTGGACCTAAAAGAGAAATTCATCTAAAGATTAGTCTAGAGAGATTTATCATTACCCATATCATCTCTAAGGTATCATTCTAGGTTGGACTGAACATCCAACCTATCTATATCCTTAAGTCACAACCCAGTCCCACTAATCTGGGACTATCTTTAGAAGAACACTAATCGAGGACATTAGAGACTCCATGCCAATTCAATCAACCATCCCCATGACCGTCAACTGGATCTCATCCCATGTATCATTTTTAGGAGATATTTTTATTCAATTACTAGAGTAATAACCTATCTTTTATAAGTCTCTCAGCCTAAAACACCTCTTAGAAGTCCTTAAATCACCCCTTAATTCAGTTTTGTGGTTTCAAAATTGTATGGTTGTACCTATGGATTGTCGAGAACAAATTATTGATGCTTACCACCATTCGATATGGGTTGTTCATCCTAGAATATAGAATATTTATAAGTTTGAAAGCATAGTTTTGGTGGGTCGGTGTGAAATGAAGAGTGGATGAGTTTGTTTTGAGATGCTCAACTTGTCAATAGGTTAAGTAAGAACATCAGTGACCATTAGGTATGTTGTAGTCTTTACCTATTTATATTTGGAAATCAGAGAAAATAGCCATGGATTTTATGACAGGTCTCCCAAGAACGGTTTGGAAACATGACCCCATAAGGGTTATAGTGGACCATCAAACAAAGTCAGCCCATTTTATCCCTATTTGTGTATCTCATGCTGTGGATGAAGTATCTAAAATCTATATCCAAGAAGTGGTAAAGAGGCATGGCATACCATTTTAAATAGTATAAAATATATACATGTGGTTTACATCTCTTTTATAGAAATCCTTGCAACAAGACCTTGAGACTTAGTTGACCATGAGTACAATGTATCATCATCAAACGCACAGGTAATCCTAAAGGACGATAAAAACATTGGAAGACATGTTGCGGGTTTGTCTAATGGATTTTGGTGGCTCGTGGGAGGAGCACACACTTTTAGTGGAGTTCTCATATAAAAATAGTTATCAAGCCTCGATACATATGGATCCTTTTGAAGAATTTTATGGGAATCTTTATCATTCTCCACTGTGTTGGGTGGAAACAGGTGAGACTTCAATAGTTGGTACGATCCTTGTCCAAGAGACAATGGAGAAGATTCAGTTGATTAGGAAAAGGATGGAGATGGCTCAGAGTTGTCAAAAATTATACGTGGACCATCTTCAATGACCATTATCGTTCGAGGTGAGTGATCATGTGTTCTTGAGAATCTATCCAAGGATTGTGCATCATAGTTTTGGGAAGCAGTGAAAGTTATCTCCTTGATACATAGGCCATTTTGAGATACTTGAACGGTTTGGTGAGGTGGAATATCAATTGGCATTACCACCACAGTTTAGTGTAGTGCATAATGTGTTTTATGTATCTCAATTTAAGAAATATCATCCTAATCCTGACCATGTGATTCGATGGGATCACATTGATTTAGAGTTATATGATTCGTTGGTGCATGTTCTAGTGTGGATTGTGGATAGGCAAGAGAAAGTCTTGTGTGGGAAAAGCATCAGTCTACTACGGGTTTTGTGGAAACATGTTCAGATTTGGAATGAAACTTGGGGGTGGGAGAAATAAATGGTTGATCAATATCCCAAACTCTTTTATGGGAAAAATATCCAATGGTGGGGAGAATGTAGCACCCCCTATTTCAAGTAAGTAACCCTTTCTTTATGTATTTAAGTGTGTAAAGTGTTTGGGTGAAGTTTGGGAGGTTTTGGAGGAATTTTGGAAATTTTTAGATGTTTTTCTAGAGGTTCATGGTTTAATCATGGTTAGTAGAACCCATGAAACTCCTATAAGAAACGGCTCAAAGTGAAACAGGGGATTTTGGGTAAGCACGCAGTTAGGTGCATGGTTTGTCCAAACCGTGTAGACACCCTAGGAGTAACCGTGCAAATTGGAACATAGGGGAAAACACAGTTGGCGTATGTTTTGTATAGCTGTGTGAGCCAACCATGCGAGGTGCTTCTTGAGGTAGTGGTTGGCACATTTTTGGAGCATGATTTACCCAACTATGATATACAACCATGCAGGGTTAAAAAATTAGATCCTTAAAAAGTGGATCTAACTCAGTTTTGACTCAAATCCCCTCGTTTTTCCTCTATTCCATCCCTAATTCCATTTTTTTCCTCCCAAAGGTTGTGAATACATTCCCATTTGATCTGGAAGTGATCTGTTAGCAAATCATGGTGTATTGAAGGCCATATTGTGTGGTAAGTCTCTGTTCTTGGTGGTTTTTCTTAGATATACTCTTCTTCCCTCTCATGGATTCATAGATCAAGTCCTTTGGGGATATATATATATATGATATTTAATGATAGTCATGATGAGATTCAGATGTTTTGATGATAAGGAATGAAATCTAAGGCATGGTTTTGGAGATTCAACCCGTTTTTTTTTGAAGAATTTTTGTCGTTCTTCATTTTCACCATAGTTTCTGAGGTAGGTGTCTTTACTAATGACTCCTCTTATTAGTAATTGAAGTATTAGTTTCAAATTGTTTTTTTTATGAAATTTATTGTGAAATTAGTGTGCAAAGCATGGTAGAAACCCTCTTTAGTGATTGTTTGTGGAATTGTGTAAATTGGTTGTGCAAAGTAATTTTTTCTTGATTTTAAAATGATGGTTTTAAAATATGTAATTTTTAGATTTATGGAAAATGGTTTGATTGAAATGTTTTCAATAAAAAATGGTTTTATTGAAATGGAATGAAATGGTTGTCTTGAAATGGTTTTGGCATACACGAGTTGGTGTGAGTACATGCTTTCGACGTGACCCTGAATAAGAGGCTTGTACCATTTGGGTACAAGGGATGTGATCCTGGATAAGGAGCATGTGCCATTGGGGAACAAGGTGATTGGACACTCAGTGATGACTTGGTTGATGAATGAGAGACCTCTCATGAGTATGTAACTGTCACTGAAGCATGCATGTGTGGGTGTGGGTGTGAATCACAAAATGGGTATGCCAAAAAGGAACGTAAAATGGTTTAATGCATTATTTGGTTGCGTTCTTTGGAAATGGATTTGGATTGGGAAAACTGTTTTAGTATGAAAATTGTATTATATCTGGATATAAACTATTTTAAATTTTTTTATATATTTTTTTTATATAAATGTTCTAATATGTTCTATCCTAGTGTTGTGAGTAGGGAAGTCATTTGGGGAAGACCTACTGAGTTTCATTACTCACCCTCTACTTGGTCACTTTGGTGATTTTGCAAATATTGTTTATTGGGACATTGGTAAAGGGAAAGTATCACATTTATTTAGTGGTGCTTCGTGATACTTGGACATGGATTGTGGAGTTGGAGCTTGGATATTGTTAGAGGTTTTTGTGTCAGTGTCTTTGTAGTCTTTGAGTTTTGTTGGTTTTGTCTTCCGTTGTGTAGTTGATTTTGATCTTGGCTTCTAGTTGGTACTCTGATATTGGTCATGGTGTAGTTTTCTATTATTGTATTTTGTTATACATTGAGTTATATTACATTTTTTTATACATCATAGAGTAGTTGTTTTTGTTTTGTTTATCTTGGTTGTGTTTGTTTTACTTTCAAAGGGAAAATCGTCCCCTAACTGTATTGAAGCCCTTAGCATTTATTTCCATCCATTAACATCTTGGGGGTGTCGTTGAAGGCCAAGTAGTTATTCCGCATCGACTCAATCCAATGAGGAGGGGCGGGATGTTACATGTGTTGTGTGTGTGTGTGTACGTGTGTGTTTATGTGTATGTAGATGTATGAGTTTCTGTGTATGTGCATGTGTTTGTGTGTGTGTGTGCATGCATGTGTATGTATGTGTGTGTACGTGTGTGTGTGTGTGTGTGTCTGCATGTGTGAGTGTGTGTTTAGGTGTATGTTTATATAGTATGTGTATGTTTATGTGGTATGTTTATGTTTATGTAGTATGTGTATATATGTGTATGTAGGTTTATTTACGTGTATGTGTATGTGTATGTGTATGTGTTTATTTGTGTGTACATGTATGTATGTGTATATGCACGTATATGTGTGTGTGTGTGTGTGTGTTTATGTGTATGTATGTATAAGTCTATACGTATGTATTTGTGCATATGTATATATATAATGTGTATGTCTGTGTATATGTATATGAATATATCATCATATAATAAGAAAAGTCATTGTTTTCAATTTGACATATCTCGTTACAGTATATGTATATGTATATACATATATATATACACTCATAATCGTAGGAAAATTCATCTGGTTTTTCAAATGTAATTAATGCAATTTTATATTAATATGTGTGTGTGTGTGTGGGTGGGTGTGTACTTTTAATATTTTTTTGTAATTTATCCTTTTTTAATATTTATTCATACATTTTTATTGTTAATATTTAATATTTTTGATATATTTATAAGTTATACAATTAATATTTATTCATATTTATTTTAATACTTTTTTATTTAAATATTTATACAATTATTATTTATTCATTTTTAATTTGTAATTTATTGTGATTCTCTTGTATTCAAGTGCACTTTTTAATATTTATTCATTTTATTTTAATATTTATTAATTTTTATTTTAATATTTATTAATTTTAAATATTTTTAGCACTAATATAATTAATCTTATTTATTCATTTTTTAATATATTTTGTAACTTATTTAATTTTAATCAATAAATTTTATTTATTTTTTAATATTTTTTCAATTTATTTAATTTTACTTACTAAATTTTATTCATTTTAAAATTTAATCATTTAATATTATTTATTCATTTTTAATATTTCTCCATTTTTAATATTTTTAGTAATTTATTCACTTTTAATATTTACTCAATTAAATTTTTTATAATGTATTCATTTTATAGTTATTTTTACATTTTTAAATATTAACATTCAATACTTTTAATATGTATGTAATTTATATTATTGATATTATTCATTTTTATTTTAATATATTTTTATTTAAATCTTTATACAATTATTAATTATACATTAATAACTAGTACATTATTATAAATATCATCTTTTTTAATTTAATTTTTAATATATTTTTTATTTTTATTTTAATATTTATTAATATTTAATATTTCATTAATTTATATAATTAAAATCATCAATTCAGTTTTAATATTTTTTCAATTTATTCATTTTTCATTATTGAATTATTAATTTTTAATATTTATTCATTCATTGTTATATATTCATTTTAATACTCATTCACTTTTAATTATTTTGAAATTTATTCATTTTTAATATTTTTTTCATTTAATATTTTTGTAATTTATTCATTTTTTATATTTATTTATACATTTTTATTTATTAATATTTAACATTTTTAATATGTTTGTAATTTTCATAAATAATATTTATTCAATTTTATTTTAATATGTTTTTATTTAAATCTGTATACAATTATTGCCTATTCATTTTAAATTAGTAATTTATTTTAAATATTTTTTATTTAAATGTGTTTTTTAGTATTTATTCGTTTTTTATTTTAATATTTATTCATTTCTATTATTTTTAAATATATATAATTTATATTATTTATTGATTTAACATAATATTAATACATTTATTATAATATAGTACATTTATCATAATATTATCACATTTATTAGTACCTTTAACAAAAAATATCATTATTTATTTGTTTTTAATATTTTTTAATTTATTTATTTTTAATATTTGTTATTTTTAATTATTGAGTTCTTTTCAATATTCATTTATATACATTTATTAATTTATTTTAATTTTTAAGTTTATTTTTTATTTTTAGATTTTTATTTTTCACTAGTATTTATCAGTGCTATATTAAGCATTGATAAAAGATACGTTTATCAGCATTTATCAGTTAGCGCTCAAAAAGGTATGATTTATTACCACATTTTTAGTACTGATAAATTTGTGGCTTTAATAGCATTAATAAAGTGCTGACAAATCATACCCATATCAACGCTTTCCACTTTAGCACTGATAAATGTATCTTTTATCAGTGCTTTTTACCAGCACTGATAAAACCCCTTCCCCTATATTAAAAGAACTCTAACCGAGATCACCCCTCTTTGTTCTATTCAAGCTCTCGTAGAAGTTGAAGCCTGTTGTCGCCTCCTTCGAATCTTTCGGATGAATCATCCCTTAAATCGAAGGTACGTTATTCGTTACCCGTTTTTAATCGATCTTTTATCATTTTTCATGATATTTTGGTTCTTATTGTTTGTTTTTCTTGTTTTCTTATGTTTTAGTGCTTGTTTCTGCGATTTCTAGTTTTTCTCATTGGTTATTCTCTTCTGATCGATGTTTGGCCCCTCACTTGGATGATTTTTGGTTGCAATTATTCTACTTTTGTAATGATCTATCAATAGATATAAAAATCACATATTTTTTACCTAATTTTTGTTAACCAGAAACTCATCAAAGATAATTAAAGAAAATTTTTGATTTCTCTGAATTAAAAAAAAAACTCATTAGGATTTCCTATTTCTAATAGTTTTTTTCTTTGATTCATAAACATTATGGAATGAAATTATGATTTATTTTGTTCATTATTATTTGAATTTTATCTATAATTCTATTTGAATAATGAAAAACTCTCAAATTTTTCTTTATCAATTTCAAAATTTTATTGGGGAAATAAAAAATATATATTTTATTAATATTTCAATTCAAAATTTCAGAAAAAATAATATAAACATTGTTTTCCCATTATAATTAATATGATTCACTCAATATTGTTAAACTTCGATTTAGACACTTAAATAATTTTCAATGAGAGATGAATTAAAAATTTGGAAATTCCCAAAAAATTTAAAATTGAAATTTTTTAAAACATTAATTTTTCTTATTTTAATAATAAGGTTGTTTATTTTATGAATTCTATTACTCATTAAAATTATTTTTGTGATTAAATCCATCCTCTTCATGATTTTGAAATTTGAAAATTCGGGTTATCTTCGTTAAAACATTCATTTTTTCCCATTCTTCCCACAATAATAATTATTTTCAAAATCTCATGGAATATTAAAATTTTTATTTTGATTATTACCAAATAAAGAATTTAAAAAATGATTATACGAGTCATTCCATGGTTTTGGATGATGAGTTAAATTAAAATAATTTTATTGTGATCTAAAAAACTAAAATCAACTCATATTTTAATAATTCAAAGAATTTTATCTTTGAATATCATATTTTTCAAAAGGGCTATAATTAAAATAGTATTATGATTTAGTAATATTATAAGTTTGAGTGTGATTCCTTTCAAAATAATTCAAATTAAAAAATGGATCTAAGATTTGTTTTTTATTATAAAAAGGGTCTAAATAAACATAAACACATGTAATATTGTCACAAATTCACACTTAAAGTTATCAAAATACACAAAAATGTCTCAAAAATAGTTGGGATTGTGAAAAAACAAAATTTTGAAAGGGCGTTAACAATAATGTGATCTATTTTTTATTTCACATATCTGCTTCTCCAACATTTTCTTGTAGACCACGTTCAGACCATGACCATTTTCCCAAGACATATTAGTATGCACCACAACACATTATGATCCACCACAATGTGATTTATGGGCTCATCATCAAAGCTCCTTTAGATTTTCATTTTTTTTTGGAAATAATGATTTAGATAGCCATATTTTACCAACAATGTCTATAAAACATGAAGCTAATGGTTTAAGTAGTATATCTATGTTTCTCGTGTTGTGAGTTCAGATTATCATCACCAATTCCCCTGAGTACCTTGAGTCAAACCATTCCTCAAGAAACTCATCCAAACCCCATCACCTGACTCCTATGCCAGGTTGAACTAGAAAAGGGTCTCTCTTGCGTAAGTCCCATCACCAACCATTTCTAGGCCCCTTATGTATAATAGTCCTCTCTACATGACTATAAACTGTAGTACACCCTATATGAAAAATATAGGATGCCTCTTGTTCCGAATAAGAGATGCCTTATGCGCCAAGTATAAGATTTCAATAGTCCTCACCTCATGACTATAAATTGTAGTACACCCTATATGACAAATATAGGATGCCTCTTGCTTGAAACAAGATCTGGCTTATGCGCCAAGCATAATATTCCAATAGTCCTCTCTACATGAATTTAAACTATATCATACCCTATCATTCAATAATAGTATTCCTCTTGTTCCAGATAAGAGATGCCTTATGTAACAAGCATAAGATGCCTCATACCATGATTACAGTGGCATAATTTCAAGAGCATTGGAATCCATTAAAACATTCCATCACTCCACCTCACGCTTCCTGTGTCCATCATTTGGATCTTCATCCTCTTTCATGTCTGAAGGGACCCCCTAATGACCTAGTCCCATCCCAAATTGTCTCACCTACCATCCTGGGCTGACACCCTAGAAGACTTTAGATGACACTTCGAGTTTGGCCCTGTGTTTCAAATACGGTCAGCGGTTGGCCCTCCTTTGTTTTTTTCCATCTTAGGATAACATGATGTGAATGTTGTGATTCGAATATGTTCAGCAGTCATCTCCCTTCGTCATTCCATCCCTGTTGTGATCTGAATGTTGGACATGTGATTCACACTTTTCATCTCCCTTTATTCAGACTGATTCCAACGCTCTTGTTGTTATCCCGCTTGTGCACTAGCGCATAGGTGTAGGCCTCTCACACTTTTCATCTCCCTTTGTTTATATTGATTCCAATGCCCTTGTCGTTATCCTTCTTGTACACTAGTGCATAGGTTTAGGCCTCAATTATATGCCGCAACCCACCAGTGAGTTGGGATGCCCTCATGGCTAGACATGAGGAAGACATTACAGGAAGCTTCCATGCGTAAGCCCCATTCACCTTTACTGCTCCTTAGCGGCACCCAGGCAGCTTCCATATGTAAGACCGGTTCACCTTTGTCGCTCCTTAGAGGAACCCGGGAAGCTTCCATGCGTAATCCCCATTCACCATTGCTGCTCTTTACCGATGCACCAGACTTCTGCGCCTTCCGGGCTCCATCACCCCGCTAGAATGAGGGCATTCTAAAAACCCTACCACCTTTGTGACACTCTGTGTCATCCCAACTACTGCATTGTATTGACCGCAGAGGTCCTCCCTATGGCCCCGATATCATCTTGTGGAATGTTCACTGTGAGGTAGCCCAGCTCACGCATGGATAACATCCATGCTTATGCTAGGGTCATTTTAGGGAAATCCCATCATATAGATTCCCCCATCATCCCAAACCACCAGAATGGGGTCGAGATGACCATCACTCTACCAAAACAATCCTTGTGGTTCTATATCCTAGTTGAATGACATTAAACTGCATAACAACCATCGTCTTGGTCGCATGACGTTAAACTGCGGGACAACGTCTTGGTCACATGATGAAAAACTGTACAACATTTTGGTCAAAGCTATGTGACCTAAAACTACAGCAATAATGGTCAGAGCTATGTGACCTTAAACTCCATCCATCACTTGTCCTAGATACACAACATTAAACTATGCACCAAGTTTGAATACTATGACCTTAAACTAAGAACTTTTGGTCCAAGAAATAAGACCTTAAACTATTTCCAACACTAGGGTCTATTACTCTGAGTCCTGTTTCGTCTTCCCACTAACATGCTCTGATGCATTCTGGTGTAGAACCCAAAGTGTTGGACTCCAAATGGAGATAATCCCAATCCATCTCTATGCTTTGTAGCATCCCTTTATTTAGATCCATGCCTTATTTCATATCTGAAGGGACCCCCTAACGGCCTGGTCACTTGCCACTTTGGATCACCTACCGTCTTGGGCCAACGCCCCGGAATACTTCGGATGACATTTTGCGACAGGTCTCGTATTTCAAATATGGTCAGCAGTCGACTGCCATTTGTCTATCCTCATCCCTGATAACACGATATGGATGTTGTGTTTCAAATACGGTCAACAACTATCCTCCATCATTACACCACCATCATTGTGATCCAGATATCGGATGCTATGATTCACCTTTTTTTCACCTCTCTATGTTTGGGTGGAACTCCAACACCCTTGGTGTTACCCTTCCGTGTATCTTTTCACATTGATTGAGTGGGCCAGTACCACTGGAATATTCCCTGTCTAACATATCTATTCCCCTTTTTGTGTGCTTCCATGTTTCAGGAAAATCCCATCATTACTCCTTGTTTCCCACACTGAGCATAACTCATGTGGGCTTAGTAGTTTTGGTAGGATGTGTACTGATATGTTTGGGTTACACAGCCATCTTTGTCTTTCATGATTTTAAACAACTCATTATTGTCCTACATGACTTTAAACTACTCACCTTCATCCTTCATGACGTTAAACTTCTCATTATCATCATGCATGACTTTAAATTGCTCATTTTTTCCATCATGATGTTAAACTACATTATCGTCCTACAGGACTTTAAACTGCTCATCATCGTCCCGTATGATGTTAAACTACATTATCATCTTGCATGACATTAAACTGCTCATCTTCATCTTTCATGACGTTAAGCTGCATTATCGTCCTACATGACTTTAAAATGCTCATCTTCATCTCGCATGATGTTAAATTGCATTATCGTCCTGCATGACATTAAACTGCTCATCTTCATCTAGCGTGGCTTTAGACTGCATTATCATCCTGTATGACATTAAACTGGTCATCTTCATCCAGCATGACGTCAAATTGTATTATCATCCTGCATGAATCTAAACTTCACATCTTCATCCATTGGTGGGCATTAAATTAAAATTTCTTTTAATTTAGAGTTTCCTAAAACCCCAATAGCGGATCTTTTCACTTTGAATTTATAATTAATTTATTTTGATTTAAAGAAATAAATACTTATTTTTAGGATCTTTCTTCGATGATGGTGATGTTGATTGTTCTAAAGGCCCTTTTCATATTACCATTTTTATTCTTATAGGATCCAAGTGTATAATCTCTCTAGTGGTAATACACATGTGCTCCTTTGATCTCCAAACAACACCAATTGATTTCAAAGTGCTAGCATAGTGAATCAATTATCTTGCATTATTCATCTTGATCACTCTATGATCATTCATGCTTAAAGGTGTTCTTCTCATTCTTGAGAGGAAGAGAGAAGGAATTCAAGAGGGAGAGCAAGAGAGGGAGAGCAAGAGAGGGAGAGGTCTATTGTGCGCAACAATTCTCTATTCTCTATTTTTGATTAACCCTACACAATATACATGACCATATATTTATAGAACTAAGGTTTATGTTAAAATATTATTTAATTACATATTGGACCTTAAATAATATTATAATATTTATTAAATCCCATTCCAAATAATAATAATATTATCATTATTATTTTATGACACGCGCGCTGACTTGTGCAATAAAAAATATTATTTTACCAGCTTGTAAATTAATATTTATCACCAGACGTAGTCTTGGTCCATTTTAATTCCTCGACATTTATTGAATACCCAAATAAATATTTTTATTCATAAATAAATATTTTATTCACAATCTAGTGAATAAATATTTATTAAAATATTCAATAAATAAAATAATTATTTTATACACAATACAACAAATAAATTTTTATTATATATTCATGTAATCAAATAAATTAATTATTATTAAACAAATAATTATTTATTACCTTGTAAATATTAGCGATCAATAAAACTTTAATAAAATCATTCCTCGGTCATGAGAATAGTATTTATTTTAAAATTTAAATTCAAATAGAATTTAATCGAGATCACTGGAAACACTTAGTGTGTGACCCTCTGGGATTCTTTCTTGTTGGCATTAGGTAGGCTTTCCCAAAGTCCAAGATTACTGTCTAGCAATGGGTCAAGGTTCCTAAGAGAAAGAAATTAATGTCGCAACGTCGACAAACACATATGAAGACTTATTATGTAATATAATCCCCTTATAAAAATATCTAATCAAGAATGTTGAACATCCATTTCATCAACCTATATGCTTGATACGACTTTCTTTGAATATCTAAAATAGACACATCATTACACCATGGCCATGGAATTTAATGCGACAGTTCTATTCCAGTCAAAGGGTTGAGATATCAACTTCTATAAAGATGGAAGGGGAAATCCTTCCTCGACTTTTCCACTAATAACATGTAAATCACAACACACCCAGCATACCCTACCTTAATGTGAACATATGGTGTTATGGTTTTTGTTAGAGAATCTAAGTGTGTGAGTCATGACATGTATTAATGATAATATTAATGTTTATGGACCTTTACACGCACTCACAGATAGGGATATTCAATGACACTAAGACATGTAGAATTCCTACTGGTGGGTCTGTTCTCGTAATCTCCCATATTGGTGATTACCAAGTGTGAACTTCATAAGAAGAAGCCTCTTCTACTTACAATCACTCACACCTGATAGTCTATATACTATGTTCCCTATCATAGTATGTTATCCAACTATAGAACTATATTTAAGAGATATCGTCATAGCATCTCAAGGTTCTTATTATAGCGGGGAACTACTATGACCTTATCAATGTGACAAATACTCCTGTATATTATCACATCAATGTTATATCGAATAATAGTCAATATGTGATAAGATATTTATATTAAAATTCATTTCTTTAAATATAAATGTAGTCAAAAGTACAAAGTAGTTGGTTCTAGGTCACCAACTCTAACAAACTCTCACTTATACTAGATCCATCTGCTATTAACTAGTTAGTCCTAACATATTAAACATGATTCTATTGAGTATGGATATAAGTTCTAATCCTACCATGTTTTTGTGGCTGGGGTAGGTTAATCCACATGTCTATGTGGTGAATTTGTTTACTGCAACATTACTATCTTGAGAAAATCTCTCAAGTAGTTATATAAATAAGTACCCACCTCTTGTTCCCATGTTAGAATTTGGAAATCTTGACTAAACCCACAGTCTATACTTATCATAAAATGATAAATCTCATTCTTTTTATATAACCCAAAATTGGAATAACATGTTTCTAAACCACTTCTTAAGTTGCATCAAAAACCACAACGTACTCGAATATTATAAATATGGTAACCACTGGTCATAATAAGTTTTTATTGTATATTAATATAGCCTTATCAGTGATACTGGATCAAATTGAACTAAATGAAGATAAGTGTTCAATTCCCTTGATCATTGGTATTCCCACTTCTCCAGACATCAGGAACTCATCTAGTTCTACTTTTCCAAGTACAGTCAGATATTTCTAACTACAAGTTTATGAAATTATGTTGGATCTATTTGATATTCACCTATTATAATTTATGCTTTGGTGATATCAAACGCCAGTACATATCATGAAACATGAGGTAAATTCCTTGAACTTAATCTTGTGAAATTATTTTTAATCTCCATAATCCCTTACTATTACCTTTCATGTTCTAATGGAAGGATTATATGCCAATAAAAACTCTATATTAAGTTTTTTCAACTTTTATTTTCCAGTACTTTGTTAATATATGTTCTATAACTAGTTTAACAAACCTGTGGATCTATTTTGTAGATCTTGTTCCCTAGAACACAATTGTTGCTTTAAGTCGTACTTGGAGAATTATCATTCCTTAGTCTTAAAAAACTAGTAAGACATAACATTTGTTTTCAATATGTTATGAACATACTTATCTTGAAAACTAATAGCGCTCCCACTAACCAGTTAGACACACATGTCGCTCATTTATTTCCAAACAAATATTTTATGATCACTACGTGTGATTTATTCATAAATGAATTTATATAATATTTATATCTTATTGGAATTATTGATGTCACTAACATCTTTTGGTTATATCTAATAGACATATACCATAGGTTCTCCCTTTTGGTCATTTAATATAGACATCTTCTATAAGGATCCCTCTAAATGAGGTTTCCTTGACAATCATTTGCCCAATTAATAATCATAGAAATATGATTTGAAAAGTAAAATTCAAAAAGGATTTTAGTCGCGATGAGTGGTGAATAAGTTTTTTCATAGACTAAACCTTTCAATAATCTATCATACTATATTGGTATTGTCTTATACCATACATATCTAGTTTCTATTTAATACTCACCAACAGTATCAAGACTTAGAAACATTAAAAATACGGAGTCCCTAAATATTGATACATGGAGTCCATTACTAGAATTTATATATACTTTTCAACCTTAGAATTTTACCATTTACTGCTTCTTTGTAGGAATATTTATTCTAAAATAATAATATATGTATCAACCACCAACATGAACATAAAACACCTCTTTAGTTATATATTCCTATGTAGTATGTGTCTCTAGAACTACTCCTCCCACTAAGCATAGCAGAGTCCAATATTCCTTTGTCAAATGATGTGTATCCAAATCCTTAACCCATAGAAGTTAAGTCTAATCCTACTAACTTCAAAAATATAGGATTACTTTATACAAATATAGTCAATCTTAACTAGAAATTAATATAAATAGTGGTCATAAGATCATTAAATAGACATTAATATTCTTAGTTCCCATAGATTCTTATCATATCACAATTAACGTGATGTCCATTAGACAATATAATTGGCATATGGTTAGTTGTTGCACTTCTATCTACAAAAATATGTCTTGGATGGTAAAATAGAAGAATTTCAATATATATAAGACTCATCATTGATCTTTATTTTACTTTAATCAATTAGTTGATATAAATATGGAAATTTGAGTTTAGGATAACCTTTAATCCACATGTATAATCAATGATTACTTGGATAAGATGTTCTCCGACAAACCAGCTTAGAAATTCCTTTATCTTTACCAAGTTCACCCATTCACTTCATTGAGAATTTCTAAATTTTTTAAAGGAATGTCATAAATTATATTAAATTACCTTAAGCTTTAGAATAGTTCACAGGTCCATATTGAACTAACTCTAAAGTTTTTTTATGTACCTTTATTTATAAAGGTATATTTATCTAAAACATGATAAGTAGTTTGTTTTTATATCCAATATCTTAGCTCAATTGAGATTAATACACTTTTATGGGTATAACCAAGCCAATTACTTTTAGTTTTATTTGAAAAATAATTATCTTGACACAATCTAGTAAAATTATTATATTTTATGTTCATCACTCATTATAATGGATATTTATGATTCAAGAGTTACTAAACCATTAATTCAGTTTTAAAATACCATAACAACATTTATTAGAAAAATGAAATAATTTCTCATTGTGTTGATCCGAACACTAAGATAAATATTTTGGTAAAACTTATTACAAACTTGAATCAATCTAATTGGTAATGAGAGGTATTGAGCTCCCCTTAGATGACATAGGAATCACCCTTTCTCAACTCCTTTTGAGTTCACTCTAAAACCTTTCTATTCTTGATCATTTACTGTATTTAAATACATGTATGTTGTAAGAATATTGTATTTAATACACAATTGGTGAATAAAAACTTTATGAATATACCTAAAGTGTATTCATATTCTTTCTTCTTCAATTCATTTTAATTTCTTTTCTACTGTCCATTATTTTTGCATAAGAAGAAAAATTGCCTCTTGTTCATTATTCTACCCTTGAATCTTTTTGTCTCTTTGAAGAATTTCATAAAGGATATTTTGTCTTTAGATTATCCATGATATCTTTAGCCTTTTCTTTCAAAATTTTCACTAAAAGTGGTGGAGAAACAAGTTTCATCCAATCCTTATTCTCTTAGTGAAGTATGGACAAAACATTTCTTGAGTGTCTTATCCCTTTTGTTTATCTGGGCTTGAAAAAAATAAGGATAATCTTGGTGGTGAAGATAATAAAATAATATTAATGGATAATTTATTATCCAAGTAGAACCCTAATTTCACCAACTCATCAATATAACCCAGACTTTTGAAATCATGATCAGTAGCTAGATTACTTTCTTCTATTTTACACTGATATAGTGCATTAACAATCTTATTTATTTCAATCCTTTCCTTGTATTTCTCAAGAGAAACAAGATGATATATTATGGTGTAAACATCCATGTATTTATGTTGTATCATCAACTCTCCAAACATGGTTTATCATATAATATAACACACATAATAATAATCCTCAATATATCTCTATTATGCATCCCTTTTACATTCACTCACTTACTAGAGTGGAAAAATAAGAGTAGGGTATTCCAACACATAATACAAACTTTCTGATAATAATTCATCGCATAAACAATTATACCATATCTAGAAATTTTTATTTTTAAATATATACACTGAGTTAAGGAATGGCCACATTTTTACTGTGGTTTTTCATTCCATTTTCAACAATAATTAAATAGAAGATTAGTACTTTATTTTATTACAAATTATGTGATAAATAATAATAATTAATTTTATTAATTCTCCCACTATTTTATCAATTCCCAAAAACCCTCACCATTTTACTTTAAATGTCTAATTTCTTAGACATTCTTGTGTTAAGGATCTATATGTCCCTTCGCACAACCCCAATAAGGGTTGGTCAAGCTAATTGAAGGTATTTAGGTAGGCAGGTCTTTTCTAACTTTGGGCTTGAAGCTCCTTGATTTAGTGGACTCCCCAATCCTAAAATCCTAACATGGATTTCCTCAACCCCTGCCTCCAAGTTACATAAATTCTAGTGAGGGATACTTATCTTGATGTAATATAGTTAATTTCACTCATAACCTTCATAATAACTCCATGTTAAAAGTAAGTGTACCGACAATGTTTAATCAAACACTTAGTTATGAGGCTTTCATTCATAATCAAGTAATGGAAGGTCAACTCTGACTTAATATTTATTTCTGATATTTTATTTATTATGCATAAATTTTATCATGTTTTATCATTTACATGACTTGTTAATATTAAATAGATTTTACTTAATTAATTAACCCTATTGGATAAAACATTTACATATAATCCATTTATTTAAACTCCGTCTTTTCATATTAATAAATTTATTTATGTGACTGTAGTCTTGCATCCATAAAAATAAATAATTCATAAATAGAAATAAATAAATAATTAAATGACCTGTTCATGGGCATATTTAACTGTTGATTTAATGAGCGAACATTAAATCAACCTATAGTGGGTAGCACGTCATCCTTGACTAATTTCTTGGTTGCATGTTCTAACAGGGGGGAAAAAGACTCTTGGCCGGTTCTTATTTTGATGTTTGTCTCTTTTTTGGCATTTGGGTCCATGTAAGGCCTTTGTGCCCTGTTGATTTTTCTTGTTCTCATTTGGTCATTGTAATGGGTTCCTCTTTTTCTCAGTCTTCAAAAGGATATTTTTTCCCATTTAATTTAATGGGTTCTACCCCTCAACTTTTCAAAAAAAAATAAACCTATGACCTAGGGGAAATAACTCTTATTTTCAGTATTGGCATGAGTTAAAACATTTCACATGTCCACCTATGTAACTCTTGGGTTGCATCATTATGGTTTCGTCTTGAACCGTCTCCATGTGCCTTGGGAAACTTCATTAATTACAATTATTTATAACTCACTCACAGGTGACGGGAACCAATGGATTCATTGAAGGGAGATTATATAAATAATCTTGGACACATAGGTCCTACATAATAATGGAGAGAGGGATGATACGCAAACCATAAAATTAATTTAATAATTAATATTGTAAACCCATGCAATAAATTAAATTAAATTAATACCAAAACATACATTGGTCTTGGTTTAGCTCATGAACTATCATACATGCAATTCTTACAAAAAGGTAAATTAGTTAACATTCATTTCTTGATCATTTTTTATTATTAATATAAACACACTTTTATTAATTAATTAATTTCCTTTCATCTTAATGGCCACCCAAATCCTCTTGGTGATAACTTTCATTAAGGCATTAATGGAAAATAAATGGAAGAACTAATTATTATAGTTTAGTACATTAAATTAATTGAGCATTTAAAATTCTTTAAAACAATTATAAAATTGTCAAACACAATAGGTTCCAATCAATAAAATAAGGTTTTAATGTTGAAATTATCAATTTAATGTAATTTAATTCTGTAATTAATTGGGAGACTACATGGCGTGTACTATCCAACTACATGTTGTGTACCTTGTCTTCCATGTATCCAGGTTACACGCCCAGGGATTTGGCATGTTAACTTGGATAAACTACACGGTGTGTACATGCCAGCTACATGATGTGTATCTGCTTGCCTTATGTATGATGTTCTTATTGAATGGATCATTGGGTATTTCAGATGCATAAAATGATTAACTACACAATGTGTACACCACATACACATTGTGTATATCATAAATTCTATAGTTTTTCAGTCTCATGTTTTTTGACCATGTATAATGACCACATGAATTCCGCGATTTACGCTGCTAACCCATGTAGACTACATGGCGTGTACACCAGCTATACACCGAGTAATCTGACATCTTGTGTACCAGGTTGGCCTTGTCTATATGTGATTTACAATAAATAAGACATGTTTAATTAACTTCTCATCATTTAATGTATCCCACAACATATCCAGGTGCAGTGCATATGGGTACATGACATGCACTCTGGCTACACACCGTGTAACCCAGTTTTACTAGCAAAAAAATTGGATCTTCCTGATGGTATCTTTGGTCATTTTTCATCTATTCTTATACCTTTAAGAAAATGAAACACCGAATGAACATGATTAATATGTTGATAACATGTTAATTTAAATATAATTAAAGAAAAAATAATGTGAAATGAAATATTCAACCATGATTTCATATATATAAACAATCAAGTAAATAATATAAATTTAAATCATGATTTCTCTGATGCCACTTGTTGGTTCTGGGTGAAGTGGAAGCAGGCATTGGTGGGTGTTATATTAAAATTTCTTTTAATTTAGAGTTGCTCTAAAACCCAATAGAGGTTTTTTTCACATTAAATTTATAATTAATTTATTTAGATCTGAAGAAATAAATGCCTAGTCTTAGGATATTTCTTCGATGATGATGGTGTTGATCATTTGAAAGACCCTTTTATGATTACCATTGTTGTTATTATAGGATCCAAGTATAGAATCCCTCTAGTGGTGATTCACAAATTATCCTTTGATCTCTGAAAAATATCGATTAATTTCCAGGTGCTAGCATTACGAATCTATTGTCTTGCACTATTCATCTTGATCGCTCCATGATCCTTAATGCATGAAGGCGTTCTTATCATTCTTAAGGGGAAGAGGGGAGGAATTCAAGAGAGAGAGAGAGATATAGAGTTTTGTTGTGTGCAACGATTCTCGGTTCTCTATTTTTTATTATCCCTACACAATAGACATAATCAACTATTTATAGAGAAAGGGTTTAAGTTAAAATATTATTTAATTGTGTACCGACCCTTAGATAATATTATGATCTTTATTAAACCTCATTCCATATAATAATAATATTTTTATTTTTATTTTATGACATGGGTGTTAAATTTCCCATTAACAAATATTTTTTTACCAGATTTTAAATTAATATTTATCATTGGACATGGTCTTGGTCAGTTTGAATTCCTCAACATTTATTGAATACCTGAATAAATATTTTATTCACAATCCAGTAAATAAATATTTATTAAAATATTCAATAAATAAAATAAATATTTTATTCACAATCCAACAAATAAATATTTGTTTTATATTCACATAATCAAATAAATTATTTATTAATAAACAAATAATTATTTATTACCTTGTGAATATTAGTAATCAATAACACTTCAATAAAATTATTCCTCAATATTGTGAATAATATTTATTCCAATAATTAAATTCAAATATAATTTAATCAAGATCAATATAAACACTTAGTGTATGACCCTCTAGGATTCATTATCGTTGGTATTATGCGGGCTTGCCTAAAGTCCAAGATTACTGTCTAATAATGGGTTAAGGCACACAAGAGAAATAAATTAATGTCACAAAGTCAAAAAAATATATACAAACACTCACCATGTAATATAATCCCTTTATCACAATATCTCATCAAGCAGGTCACACATCTCTGTCATTAACCTATATGTTTGATACATCTTTTTTGACTATCTAAAATAAACACATCATTACACCATGACCCTAGAATTTAATGTGTTGATTCTTTTCCAATAAAAGGGTTGAGACATCATATTTTATAAATATGGAAGGGACAAATCCTTCCTTGACTTATCCATTAATAACATGTCAATCATGATGTAACCAACGTACCCTACCTCACTACGAACATATGATGTCACAGTTTTGGTTATAAAATCTAAGTGTGTGAGTCATGACATGAATTAATGATAATATTAAAGTATAAGGACCATTACACACACTCACAGATAGGAATATATGATGACACCAAAACATGCAGAATTCATACTAGCTAGTCTGTTCTCATAAGCTTCCATCTTGGAGATTACTATGTGAGAACTTCACAAGAAGAAGTCTCATTCTCTTAAGAGTACTCTCACCTAACAATATATATATTATGTTCTCTATCGTGGTATGTTATCCAACTATAGAACTATATTTAATAGATATCATCATAGCATCTCAAGGTTCTCATCATAGTGAGGAACTGTTATGATCTTATCAATGCGATAGATACTCTAGGACATTATCACATCAATGTTATATAGAAGAACAATCAATATGTGATAAGATATTTATATTAATATTCACTTATTTAAATATAAATATAATCCAAAGTACAAAGTAGTTGGTTCTAGGGCACCAACTCCAATAGAAACAAAGTTCCACACATCTTGAGGATGGGTAAAAAAGTTGAATTTTGGAAATACCACTTTGGGGATGCTAGTTTGCAGATGGAATATGATATTTTTCAAAAATATGAAAATGTAAAAACAATAATCGATGTTATTTCGTTATTTCAAACACTGTGGAAACATTGAGAAAAATGAGTAATTTTTTTATATATGTTTTCATAGTGAAATCTTATTATATATACCCTAATACTTATCAAGTTGTTGAAATATATAGTTTTCTTATGAACATTGATAGTGAAAGAGAGTTAATTATATCCCTTGATGAATCCATTTTAAAAAATAGAATGATTTATGATATGTGACTTATTTTAATAAAAAAAATAAGTGTCATAATACTTTATATTAATATAATTCTTCATTTTTATATGTTCTAACAAGTTATTGATGTAATGAAAATTTATATCAAATATGATGACTATATGTGTGTGGGTATAAAGAATACCATTTTAGGATTCCAAGCTCATACCTCATGTGTATTTTTTTTGTTAAATATGAATATTTATAAATCAAATATGATGGATGTAAATCAAAAATTGATGGATGCCAATCGTATGAAAATTGACTATGAGTATGAGTTTAAAGAGATCATAAAGTTTATATAAGATCATGAATATGAACATTCTAAAATCTTTTTCTCATGTTTACATTGTTTTTATTCAAGACTAATTAGTGCAAAGAAGTTAGAAGAATGCTAGATCTCTCAAGGAATAGATTGAAGTTATAAAGGTTTGACTAAACAAGGGAAAGAACTGAATATAACAAGTAACTAGGATAACACTGTGTTTTATGGATTATCTGATATGATTACAAGTGTGAATAATGATAAATATCATATTAATAAAATGACAATGATAGTTGAAGATGAACTTTGTGATTTTCCAAAGCTATTTTAGAAGTTAAAGAGTTATGAAAAGGTGTCATTGTATACTAGGTGTACTAAATATACAACGTTGTCAACTATATTAAAGCTATATAATTTAAAATATATCAACGGATAGAGTGACACAAACTTTATTGAACTGCTTCCTCTATTGAATGATATGATTCCATAAGATAATGATCTTTCTTGTTGAACATTTGACACTAAACAAATGTTGCATTCAATGGGTGTGGTCTATGAAAGAATACATGTCTGACAAAATTAGATTATATTGATACTTTAGGACAATAATTCATAGGTCATTCTTTATTTGTACGAACTAACCGCACATAAATCTGACACGTTGTGTGGCCAGTATGATTGAAAGTGTGTGTTTTTATTTAAAATAAATATTTTAGTACAAAACACAAATCACATACTCACAAGTAATAAAACATGCTCAGATTATCTTAAAACTTTATGAAAATGGTCCATAAGTTATTTCTGACTTGTAGGAATCAGTTGCATATCAATTTTACACACGGTGTGCCTGGTATGACTCAAAATATGTGTTTTCAGTTTAAAAGTGTCATTTTACTTCAAAACAATAATTTCTCACTAAAAATAGAGAAAACCCACCTGTATTGTCTTAATACTTTAGTAAAATTATCCATATGTCATTTTTGATGTGTAGGTTTCAAATACACATCAATCTGATATATGGTGTGGCTGGTATGACTTAAAGTGCATGATTTCAATTTAAAAGTCACATTTTAGTTCAAAACGCATGTCACTTTCTTAAAACTAAGAAAATGAGTTTGTATTACCTTGATAATTTATAAAAATGATCTATAATTATTTTTTGCATATATGAATTAGTCACACGTCAATCTGATATATGGTGTGTTTCGTATGACTGAAATTGCGTCTTTTTATTTAAAATCTCCATTTTAGTACAAAACACACAACACATTCTCAAAACTAAAAAACATGCTTAAATTGTCTTCAAGATTTACGAAAATGATTCATAAGTCATCAATGATGTGCAGGAAACTGCTTCATGTCAATCTGACACATAGCGTGCCTAGTATGACTCGAAGTGTGTGTTTTTAGTTTAAAAGTGACATTTTAGTTCAAAATGTGTGTCACTCACTGAAAATTGAGAAAAATCATTGGGATTTTCTCAATACTTTAAACAAAGATCCATAATCCATTTGTGATATATAAGAATCATCCACATGTAAATATGATACGTGGTGTGCTCGGTATGACTCAAAGTGCATGTTTTCAGTTTAAAAGTAACATTTTAGTTCAAAATGTGTGCTAATTAATTTAAACTAAGAAAACACACTCATATTGTCTTGATAATTTAGTAAAATAATCCATAGGTCAGTTGTAATGTATATGAATTAGTCGTACATCAATCTTGTAGGTTTTGAGCACTGTGGAAGCGCGGGAGGGGTTGTGCCCAACTTTTCTTTTTGTCATTATTGATAACTAATCCAAGATCTATGACGGTAAACGTCATGATCCACTGAATGGATCAATGAGATCAGACAAGGGTAATCACATCAGAACCAGAGAGAGGAGATCAACACATATTGTTTATAATTAATTTAATTAAATAAATAATTACCTCTAAGAAATTATTTCTTAGTTGATGTATCTGATGACAAATCTGTATTGCACCATCATTTTGTTGTAGAAACCAAGCATAGATTTCTTCTAGTGGATATCCACACATGTTCCACGAATCTATGTACGTCACCAAAGGAGTATTTGGGTGCTAGCATGAAAGATCCTTACACTTGTGTCGTCCGTCTTTAATCACCTCGAGAACTGCTTCCAAATCATTATCCTTGATCCAGTGGAGGAGTATTACTCTCTGTTCTTGAGAGAATTATTGGATAATAGAGCTCTCTAGGCTTGAGAGGTTTTCTCCAAATCCTTTGTACACAAATGAACTGTCTTATGAGAGAAATAACATAATTGGGTATTTATATTGCTAGGGTTAGAATAAAATAATTGCACAAGTGACCTTAATTATTTTATTTAATCCTAGAAAAACTCAATTTCTAATAATAATATTATTATTATTATTTCTCGACATGCACTTAGCTTGTGAATTATATTTTAAATATTATTTAATTAAATAATATCTAATATTATTATTTCTCACCAGACCATTTAACTCGGTCTTCCATTCTTCCATAATATTTATCGGGTCTTGAATAATGATTATTTATTTATTAAATAAATATCACTACATTATTCACTGATAAATAAATAAATATTATATTC
Organism: Viscum album; assembly: GCA_963277665.1. Taxonomy (NCBI): domain Eukaryota; kingdom Viridiplantae; phylum Streptophyta; class Magnoliopsida; order Santalales; family Viscaceae; genus Viscum; species Viscum album. Next base: position 1,019,967,781 of record OY728134.1, on the reverse strand, counting down.
ACTAAATAGAAAATAAATATTTATTAAATATTTCTACCACACTATATTCTCTCAAATAACTAGTGACAGAATAAATGTGACCAGCAATACATGAATAATTATTAAACCATGACTGGGATTAATATTTATTCAACTTGTTAAATAATAAATAATATTATATTATTTAACTGAGATTCTGGATACACTTAGTGTGTGACCCTCTAGGCCTCTTAGTGGCATTAGGTGAGCCTGCCTAAAGTCCAAGGTTAGCGTCTAGAAACACGCCAAGGCACCCATAGAGAAAAAAGTTAATGTCAAAACGACATGTTACCTCATACGAACGTTTACCATATAATATAATCCCTTTATCAAACTATCTTTAATCGAGCAGGTTTCATGCCAGTGCCATCAACCTATGTGCTCGATATCTCTTTCTTTTACTTTTAAGAAATATAACTTGCCTATAGAACACAATGGACATGGATTTATTTAGGCTATATCATTTCAATCAAAGGGTCTAAGATATTAACTTTTGTTAATGAACGGAAAGGATAAATCCTTTCTCACATTATTCATTAATGCAATATTACTTATAATGCACCCAACGTATCCTACCTCACCGTGAATATCTATCATCGTGGTTTTTGTCAATACATTAAAGTGCGTGACTCATGATACTCATTAATAATAATCTTAAATTCTAAAGACCAATACACACATCCAAACACTATTAGAAAAGGAGGATTTACCAACGGTTCTGAACCATTGGGAAAGGCCAGAGAACCGTTGGTATACCTTTTACCAACGGTTTTGTGAACCATTGGTAAGTAAGCCATTGGGATAGATTTTACCAACAGTTTACATAGAACCATTGGGATAGGTTAGAAAAATTAGCCTACCCCAATGGTTCCCTAAACCGTTGGGAAAAGATTTTCCCAATGGTTTCCCCTGAACTGTTGGGAAAACCAACATTTTCCCATGGTTCCCAACAGTTTCTAAAACCATTGGGAATGTATTTTTACCAACGGTTCCCTTTGAACCATTGGTAAAATCTTTCTATGAATCCTATTCCAACTGTTTGAAACTGTTGGCATAGGCTATGCTATGCAAATTGCACAGCAGCCTGCAATTTGCACAGCACTAGTAATTATCCAATCTTCTTGTACCTGCAATAACCAACTAACACATACATATACAGAACAAATTCATACACATTTAACATATAATGCATCTGGAACTATACATATCCAGAATTAAATCATAATTCATAACTTAATTATAAACATACATAATTCATTTAAACATACACATTTAAATGTGTTTTTTCTAGAAATGATGTCCATTTTAAACAGAATACATACACTTGGAGTGATACTGGACACACCGTGCCTCATATTGAGGCGAGGTTGACTCATACACATCACAAATGACCCATGGATCATTGTCCTAAAGTATCAACATATTCCGAAATCATTTTGTCGGTTTTCTATATGTCATTTATTGTCACTTAAAATGTTGTTCATTTAAAAAAAATGAGACACTTTGAGTGGTGTCGGCCACACCATGACTTGTATTAAGGCAGGGTTAACTCGTACATGTCACATATGATGCATTGATCTTTGTGCTAAAGTTTCAACACATTCTAAATGAATTTGGTCAGTTTTCTGTATGCTAGTAGTTTTTAATTAAAATATTGTCCATTTCAAATAAATGTGACACTTTGAGTGGTTCCGGACACATCATGCCTCTTATTGAGGAATTGTTGACTCTTACACGTCACATATGACCCATGGATCATTTTCCTAATGTTTCAATGAAATATGGATGCGTTAGGTCGGTTTTTTGTATATCGGTTGTTGTTTTCACTTAAAATGGTGTCCTTTTGAAACAAAAAAGAGACACTTTGAGTGGTTCTGGCCACACCGCACCTCGGATTGAGGCAGGGTTGACTCTTAAATGTCACATATGACCCATGGATCATTTTCCTAAAGTTTCAATAGAAACTGAATTCATTTGGTCAGTTTTCCGTATGTCATTTGTTGTTTTCACTTAAAATTTTGTCCATTTTAAACAAAAGAGAGACACTTTGAGTGGTGTCGGCCACACCGCATCTCAGATTAAGGTGGGGTTGAATCATGAACATCATATATGAGCCATGGATCGTTGTGATAAAGTATAAACACAATCAGAATCCATTTGGTTGGTTTTTCTTATATACTTAAAATGTTGTCCATTTTAAACAAAAGAGAGAAACTTAGAGTGATCCTAACCACATTACGACTCGTATTGAGGTGAGGTTGACTCTTACATGTCAAATATGACCCATGGATAGTTTTCCTAAAGTTTCAATAGAATCTGAATGCGTTTGGTTGGTTTACCGTATGTCATTTGTTGTTTTCAATTAAAATGAAGTCCATTTTAAACTATAGAGAGACACTTCGAGTGGTGCCGGACACTCTGCACCTCAGATTGAGGCTGGGTTGACATGTACACATCACATATGACCCATGGATCGTTTTCCTAAAGTTTCAACAGAATCCGAATGTGTTTAGTTAGTTTTCTGTATGTCAGTTGTTGTTTTCACTTAAAATGTTGTCCATTTCAAATAAACCTGAGACACTTTGAGTATTGTCGGCCACACCAAGCCTTGTATTGATGCGGTGTTGACTCGTACACGTCACAAATGACTCATAGAAAATTTTATTAAAGTTTCAATAGAATATGAATGTGTTTGTTCAGTTTTCTATATGTCAGTTGTTGTTTTCACTTAAAATGTTATCCATTTTAAACTATAGAGAGACAGTTCAAGTGGTGTCGGTCACACCATGCCTTGGATTGAGGATGGATTGACTCGTAAACGTCACATTTGACTCATGGATCATTTACCTAAATTTTCAATGAAATCCAAATGTTTTTGTTCGGTTTTTCATATGTTAGTTTTTGTTTTCATTTAAAATGATGTCCTTTTGAAACAAAAGGGAGACACTTTTAGTGGTTTCGGCCACACTGGGACTCATATTGAGGCGGGGTTGACTCGTAAACATCACATATGACTCATAGATCATTTTGATAAAGTATCAACACAATCTGAATGCGTTTGGTTGGTTTTCCATATGCTAGTTGTTATTTTCACTTAAAATTTTGTCCATTTCAAATAAACCTGAGACACTTTGAGTGGTTCCAGCCACACTAGGCCTCAAATTGAGCCAAGGTTGACTCTTAAACGTCACATATGACCCATGTATCTTTTTTCTAAAGCATAAACACAATCTGAATGCGTTTGGTCTATTTTCTGTATGCTAGTTGTTATTTTCAATTAAAATGTTGTCCATTTCAAATAAACCTGAGACAATTTGAGTGGTGCCGGCCACACCAGGCCTCGTATTGAGGCAAGGTTGACTTGTACACATCACAAATGACCCAAGGATCATTTTCATAAAGTATCAACATAATCCGAATGCGTTTGGTTAGTTTTCTGTATGTCATTTTTACTTTTCACTTAAAATGTTGTCCATTTCAAACAAAAGTGAGACACTTCGAATGGTTCTGGCCACACTGCGCCTCGGATTGAGGCAGGGTTGACTCATACACATCACATACGACCCATGGATCGTTGTGATAAAGTGTCAACACAATCAGAATCCATTTGATCAGTTTTCCATATGTACTTAAAATGTTGTCCATTTTAAACATAAGAGAGACACTTAGAGTGATCCCGACCACACCGTGACTCGGATTGAGCCAAGGTTGACTCGTACATGTCACATATGACCCATGGATCATTGTGATAAAGTATAAATAGAATCTGAATGCTTTTGGTTGGTTTTCCGTATGCCAGTTGTTCTTTTCACTTAAAATCCCATCCATTTTAAACAAAAGAGACACAGTTAGAGTGCTACCGGACACACCGCACCTCGGATTTAGACGGGGTTGACTCGTACACATCAAAAATGACTCATGGATCATTTTTCTAAAGTATAAACACAATACAAATTCATTTGGTTAGTTTTCCGTATGCCAGTTATTATTTTCACTTAAAATGTTGTCTATTTCAAATAAACCTGAGACATTTTGAGTGGTTCCAGCCACACCTGAGGCATGGTATTACCATCTTGCAAAATAGAAATGTCCTCAGTTTATCTTCAAGGAACCAATATCACTCATCAGTAATAGAAACCATCCTGGTAGCCCTCACCTAGAAACCAAATCATACATCCTGGAATTCCAAGTCTAAATTCCTTGAGCATGACGAGTCCGTCCATGAGTCCATAACATGTAACCCATGTATTATCCTAACAATTGACAAGTAAACCAAATCAAACAAGGCATAATTAAAATAACATGGAGAATTTACAACAAGGCTTTGTATTCAAATTAAAGCATATCATCACATGCATTTGATGAGCATGAGATAATAAGGATACCAAGACATTCATATAATTCAAGACATACAAAAATGGAATAATCCTAAGTAACATTGCATGATCAGAGAAATAAAAAAAGGCATGTGAAATCATGGAGGAGGGTGGGGGCTGTCTGGGGGTCCAGGGAGGAGGGTGGGGGGCTATCTGGGGGGGCTGTTCGGGGGCTGTCCAGGGTCCAGGGAGGAGGGTGGGGGGGCTATCCGGGGGGTGTCCGGGGGGCTGTCCGGGGGTGTTTGGGGGGCTATCCGGGGTCCAAGGAGGAGGGTGGGGTGGCTGTCTGGGGGGTGTCCGGGGGGTGTCCGGGGGGCTATCCGGGGACCAAGGAGGAGGGTGGGGGCGCTATCCGAGGGGTTGTCTGAGGGGCTGTCCGGGGTCCAAGGAGGATGGTGGGGGGTTGTTCAGGGTCCAGGAAGGAGGGGGGTTGTCCAGGGAGTTCCCAAATACACAAAACTCTATAAACATGCTCAAGATACACCGCAACCACTAAAAGACATCAACATCCATGAAAATAGACAATATATAAAAATAACTCAACTCCAATACTATACTAAGGGTCTAGATAAAACCAACAACTAGAATAGATTAAACATCAAATCTCAGTAATATTAGTCAAAAATGTAACGGATCAATTTGTCCCACATCACCATCACTATCATCACCATCATCATCACCCTCTTCCTCATCCTCTCCCTCCTCAACGCCCTCCTCCTCTCCCTCACCATCTACCTCGCCCTCCTCCTCTCCCTCCTCTTCCGCATCAGACTCCTCATCATCATCGTCAGGATGGAAAGCATCTTGACCACCACTAGAACTGTCACCTAGTGCACCATATATAGAACGTACCGACGACATATATTCATCAAAATCTGGGTTGGCCTCTGGTGGAAGTGTTGGACATAGAACTTCAATAAATTTCATAAATGCATTGTTTGCCCTAGCAGACTATTTTGCCGTCTCTATGGACCTTTTATAAGCCTGTTCTGCCTGTTCCCTAACTTGCTGCAGCTTGGTGGAACTAAAACTCATACCTGAGGAGGGCCAATACCTCATCGGGGCTATCCTAGGTCGGTAGTGTACTCTGCCGGGATGCTCCTCTCCCAACACCTGATGTAAGTGATCAGTTGGCCCAAAATTGTCTGGTTCTGGGGCATCGAGGGCCTCTAAAGCAGCCTATTAAAAATATAAATATATTATTAAGTTACAAAATAGATATTAAAATATAAAATCAACAGATTAAAACTTACAATCTGCTACTGAGTCGGTTCCTTGATGGAACTTCCATCCTTTTTCCGTCTACTCGAGCAAAACAGTTTTGCTCGAGGAACATGTCCTTCAATATTCTGTATTTTCCTCTACAATGACATTGAAAACTAAATTTGTATGAAAAAATTAGCAAATGATTAAATAATTGAGTAAACAAAAGAAAGTGTAAGTCATAAATAAAACTTATAAATAATTGTCATACATGCTTCCTCTCATGATCTGGCATCGTAGTACGTCCCAGTGTGTGGAGGTATTTTTTTGCATCAATGTTTTTTTTATTTTTTCCAGATGATTCCTAAATAAAATTTGATAATGAAAAATATAGTATTAATGAAAAACATGAAAGTTATTATTTAAATACCTTAAATGTAATTAATACCTTAAACTGGGTAGTCATCCAATGAGTAATCATTTGACAATACTGCTCTATAGGACAATCATCCACGACTGGTACCACCTCTAACTCAGTGCCAACTCTAGAACGCCAGCCAATATACAACTCATGCTTGTAGGATCTCCAAATCTCACCTAAATTCTTTAGACGTGCTGGTCGTGCACCCTCACCATCGGGAAAACTAAATCGAAGCTAACATCAAAATATTAATTCATAAAAATACAAAAATAATTCATGGCATTAAATACAGCAGATTTTTTTACCCATATCTCTACCCAATCTCTATCCTTGACCTCATGTGGCAAATTTCTCCATGATAGTGGGCTGACGGGAATGATGTCAGAGTATTTGGAAAGTGTCTCCAAAAAACTCCGACATTGCTACCCTGTTTTCTCAACCAATTGGTTGTCTTCATTGTAATCCACCATAACCTGTGTGCGGCGGTTCCACACCGCACGCATGCATGTACGCCCCCGCCCCCGCCTCCTGTCAGTAGATATATCTGTCATGAAATAAAAACAAATATTTTATCAAAACATATCATAATGAAAATAAATATTGCTATAAAAAATTGTTAGGGTTCTATAAATATACCTGCACCGGTTTGATCGTTGAGCGCCGCTGGATCCACAGAAACTAATGGAACACCCTGTGGTGGAACAGGAGTCGAAGAAGATAGAATATAGAAGCTTGGAGAGATAGACGTAGAAGGAAAAGAAGATGGCACAGCTGTATGACCAGATTCTGGATGGGAAGTGGGAATCATCATGGGATATGAAAAAGATGGGTCAGAAGATGCATAAGGTGGCAAAAACATGGGAGGCCTAAATATCACGTGTGTCCCTAACGACACACCAGGATCAGAATGTGGGAAAGATGACATGTCAGTGGGAGGGTCAGGGTCTAGTTGGGTACGTGAAGCTGCTCGTCCACCTCTGGTACGAACCCTCCCCGTACCACCGGCCTGAGTACTAGGACCAATACTAGGCTCCTCGTCAAATACCTGTTGTAACGCCCCGACCCTAGTTACCTAGAGTCGGTGCATTATTACATAACATTGGCATGATCATGAGAAAGATCAAGTCTCGAAAGACCGATTAGTTTAGTAGCTTTGGAATAACTAGATACATCCATAAATTTCTACATTACATCATAAAAAAACATCTTGCCTTCATATCCCCTCATACTATCCCTGCAGGTCATTCATAAATTACTTCTTCATAATCCTGGGAAAAATAAAACATTGAAAGGGGTGAGCTCAGATGCTCAGTAAGGATAACATTATAGCAGAAGCTTTCATAAATAAGCATAAACACTTAAGGCAATTTATAACTAAAACAAAAGCCTTTTAAACTTCAACTTCAGCATAAAATGGAAAAGGTAAAATGAAATAATGCCATTTACTTACTCACATGGATATTCTACTAGTCGAATGATCACATGCAATATCAATATCCACTTTCATAATGTTGGAATGCATAATGCCAGACTATCATAACCACATAGCCAAGGCCTCGTGCCAAGACTACAAATAAGATTTTGTCAAGGCCTTATGCCAAGACACTAGTTTGTCTCATGAGATCTACCGATGCATCGAGGAGCTATAGCGGGCTCCACCCGTCACTTATTAAGTCCAATGCATTCCTCATATGAACATGTTTAAACATAACATAAACATTCGTATTAAAACTAGCATACGAAATGTCAATACTTTTACCACAAACCATGAATGGTATAAAAACAGCGCATCCATAGTCAAACATGACTCATTCGATACAATATGGAATATTGTATTGTATCACATTAACCTCAATCAAGAATAATGAATGATGTTGACATAAATGAAAATAATCATCAAAACTATTTGAGAGAATTATCCCCCTTTTCTTGAAAACATTTAAAAGTCACACTATTTGTCAAGAAGCCATTTAAAAGTAGATTTTTGAATCAAAGTGTCCCATACCACTTTGAAACTTTTTAAAAGGAGTTTTAATTTCTAAAACTTTAATGTCCATATAAATAAATCCTTAAAACCATTTTTAAAACATGGAAATTAATGAGCAAGATTTAGAAGAATAGGTCTTTAAAACATTTAAAAATGGTATTTTAGTTAGAGATTCTAACCAAAAGAGACACTTGAATACAAATAATTGAGGTAATCAAAACTTTGTAATATCATGAGGATAAAGGGATTCATGATATACTATGTCAAAGTACATTATATACACCACATAAAAGTGATTTGGTGTATATCAACAAAGAAGTCTCAATGGAATGTAAATTGAGATGAAATCTCTCATAAAGGCCGTATCCTTAGGTTAAGGATAAATCAACGACATAATTATGTGTGACAAATATAAATACACTAAATATGATTGGATATTCAGTGTAAAACAATCAAAGGATATTCACACATATTCTTGTAAAAACAACACCAACGAATTGGATGTTTAACTCAACAAATGGTGAATGAGTTAAAATTACTCTTATCAAATTCATATCAATGACTTGAGAATTACCAATGAGTGATTATGTGTATCAAACTTATATCCACAGGAAGGGGAGTGGAAATTATGACATAATCAAATGAATAGTGATTCCACACATAATCATGGAGTAATATAATCAATGAAATATGCGTAAAGCCAAATGAGTGGGAATTGAAATCTCAAATTCCCTTACCGATTAGGTAACATACGAAACATACACCCATGAAAGAAGTATCAAACCATGATGATGTAAATACCCATAAATTAAAGTATATTACACAATGAATACAATCATGGGAAGTACACATACACCACATGCAATAATTAAGTGGTGATCAATGGAAATCTCACGAAATTAAAAGTGAGATAAGAAACCCCTTACCACGTTAATCAACTGAGTCGTATGGCCAAAAGTTAATAACCACCAAATGATTTACAGAATAACATGAATATAAATAGAATCATGAATATATATCAAATGGAAGTACACAATACACCACTTTCAATAATTTAGTGGCGAAAAATGGAAATCTCACGGAATTGAAAGTGAGATAAGAAAATCCCTTACCACGTTAATCAACTGAGTCGTATGGCCAAAAGTTAATAACCACCAAATGATTTACAGAATAACATGAATATAAAGAGAATCATGATAATATATATCAAATGGCAGTACACAATACACCACTTTCAATAATTTAGTGGCGAACAATGGAAATCTCACGGAATTGAAAGTGAGATAAGAAAAATCCCTTACTTTGTACTTTTTCCTTGGTCGATGGTAGGTTTACCTCATGTATAATGGTGAAATAATTGTTATTGAATTATACAAGAATCATTTACTTTAATATGATATCATATATGATCTTTTAACATTGATTTGTTAATAATATCTTAGAATTATCGTCATTTCGGGTGTTAACGGGTTCATTTTACTTTATATTCTTTGTTATGTGAGCCATATTCGTTATTAATGGGATGTATATTATTCATATACAGAATGATATCAAGTCCTTAGATACTATTTTTAAATCATCAAATGATAATTATACTTGAATGGATATGATGGACAATGAATCTCATCGCGTTCGTGGAGACGGTAGTCCGTACATACGCACGAGCGACAATATCATTCTTTTGATATTAAAATAATATATAATTGGATTTTATATCATATATACAGAATAATTATCATGTTATATTTATTATTTACATGAGTTACACATCATTATTATACCCATCCAAATAATAATATATTGAATAACAATTACACCACGACGTGGAGACGGTAATCCGTACGTACGCACGTATGGTGACATGTTATTCAAAGGATGGATAGAATACTGAATATGGTTGTACCATATTTATAATAACATCACAGTATATATATGATACTGTAGTTATTATTTTATAATGGAAATAACAAAGAAAGAGGAAGTGGAAGAAGAAAGGAACTTGAAAAGGGGTGGTGAAAACATTACCTCTTCTTCGGGTTCTTCCTTTTGATTTGATCAAAAGGGCTCCTTAGGTTGGCTTTCTGATCAAACTAAGGCATCTAGGTTGTAGTGAGGGAAGTTGAGATAGTATTTGGGCAGGGTTTGGCCGAACCAAAGGGCTTTGAAGGTGTGAAGAAATGAGAAGGAGGAGTGCCCTTTTATAAGAGGGGTGAGGGGCACCTTTGGAAAAGCTAGAGATATTAGTTTATAATAAATTCATATTCGGTTTCCAATGGCTCCAAAGTTGACTATTCAAAGGTTAAGGTGGGTATGGGTCGAAAACAACTCAACCAATAGAATTTAGACAGGTTTGGGTACTTATATTAACCTTATCTTTAAGTATTAACTCTAAGTTAATTAGTTTCACTTTTACAATGTCTCTTTGTATTTTTATATTATATGGTTAATAAACTTACCATATACATACAAGCGACCACCAAGTGGTCCATTAATGATACACCTATCATGATATAAGTCTCTTGGCCGAACCTTAGATTTTTAGGAATTTAATATCAATTAATAATATAATATTTGTTTTAAAAACTCTTTTATGTCAATTTTGACACTATTCAATAGTTGATTTTTGTGAAACTCATAATAGATTGATCACTTCGAAAAAAGTCAATTAAATCAATAATAATATATCATATTATCCTAGAAAATTATTTTAATTCATTAAAAGTTTCATAGTATATTTATTTGGGTATTTCTAAAATCAATTATTTTGATTTTTCACTATTATAGTAATTACTGCATCATCATTGTGTCATAAATAAATTAAATTATTTAATGTCTAAAAATTATAAATAAAATATAATTATGTAGGAAATATTTTTATATTTCTAAGGAATATTTATAATCTAAAATCCAACATATATAACCCTCTGTGACAATTGTTTTGTTAAAAGATATATGCTTGTGTCATTTTTGTATTTATTTTAACTTAATTAAAATAAAGTGTCATTGTCACTTACAAGTGGATCCATGGGGTCCCAAAATAGACCCAAAGATGTCCATGGTCGACCATGTATCAACCAATAGGGTTAAGACACGTTTTAGGGTAATTTTGTATTATTATAATATTATTTTTTAACCCTTATTTACCGGATTTACCTTTAACCATGGTAAATAAAATATTTACCGCAGTAATTATTCAAAATGTCTAAAAATAAAAGTTACCTATTTACAAAATTTGAACATCCTGATTCCAAATATGGAATCCATTTTTCTAAATTCAAAACACAGAAGTGGCAGAAATTAATTTAAAATTAATTCCCACTGTCAAAACAAAAAGCGTGTTTTTAAGAGATAATAACTATCAAAAGATTGACACTTGTTTATGTTCGGTTTAATTGTAAAATTATGTCCAATGACCAAAATTATATTAAATGTTAAAAATATATTCTAAATATACTTTAAAACAACTCAAATTCATAATTTATCACTATTAATTATTTTGATTAAAAAAGTTGTTTTTAATTAAAATTTAGTAATTTTCACTATTCATCAAAATATGAAAGTTATCCAAAAAGTACCAAAATTTCACCCTAGGCTAATTTCGATATTACGAATCCAAAAATGAAGTCCATTTTGATAGATAGAATTTATAAAATTTCAAAAAGTAGGTATTACTATTCATAACGGCTAGTTTGATTGGTTATGGTGTGTTAAAATCTCGAAGTTGTGTACAATGCACGCCATTGCATTATTCGAAAGGAAACATACCGAGGAAATTTGGGGTGTTACATTCTCCCCTCCTTCAATAAATTGCGTCCTCGCAATTTTTAAAATTTTTCTTGGGAATATAATGGAAAGTCCCACATCGGAAAAAGAGCCAATAAAACTATCACTTTAAAAGAAAGAAAGAGAGGTATAAGGGTCATCCAAGATAACCCATACTAGGATTCCATGTAAGAAAACATGGATATGGATGATAAACTAAGTGTCAAGTTCTGATGGAGAGGGATAGAAATCATGATCAGGAGAAAGTTAACAATGAGAAAACCACAAAATTGTGTTGGGACAAACGACCATTAGTCTCCTAGTAGGAAAGTAAACGGACAACATTTTTTTTTAAAGTTACATTACATAAGGAAGAGGAATTCATTTATGATATTGACTAAGAACATTATGAGATATACTTACATTTTAAGTAAATTTTCATTCTTTAATAAATTTCCACCACTAACTCAATTTTTTTTTTAAACGATGAGTATTCAAGAAGACTTGGTCACACTGGAAGAGCTAGAATAAACTTCTATAGAATCACATGATCCATGCAGGATAAACCATATATTTACATTTTCTTTGAAGATTAATCAAAACCAAAATGGTTAGTGAATGATCTAATGATCCCCCAAAAGGATATTCATTGAGATAAATATGCACTAATCTTAATTTCTAAAATTAAACCAACAATACCCCAAAGTTAAATAGATACCATTCAATAACCAATTGTCCTTAAAATCCTTTAATATAATCCAAACTAATATTAAAACCCAAATCATAGAAGAATTTGATTATGTAGTCTCCCATGTTACATTGTATCTCCAAATGACATCAAATACTCTTAAAGTCACATACTTAAAAGTAATTAACATCATCACATATTCTCTGTTATAGGTTAATAATTTCCATAAATAACCCAAATCACTATAAATCAACAATAAAAACGTAGATAAAAAATCCACCATTACTCTACAAATGAAACCCCATTGTATTCTATTTTCCTTGGGCATATAGTGTTTCCAACAAAGCGAACATCTTCCAAAATAACATTTATCACTTAATCACCAAATCATTTTCCTATACCAAGGGTATTCATTTGATAAGACATAAGAACCCAAATCATCTTATTATTGATCAATAAAATCATTTAACAAAAAAAATAGTCACATTAACCAGGGACTTCACGTAGTCCAGTGGTAGGCGATAAATCCCAATCGCACTTTGGTTGTGGGTTCGATTCCCACAGCTTTGTCCGACGCGACGGGTTGTCACACGGTCTACGTGTTGTCCTTTTTCAAAAACTATATTTTATAATATTACCAAAATGAGATAAATTCCTCAAAATAACATAATTTAATCACAAATGTTATATCATACTTTGCATTTTTATCCCAAATTATAATAACTTATAATTTTCTCAAACCCCAATGATCATATAAAACCAAATGGTTATTTATACCTATATCCACAAGAGAAGAGACAATTCTTCTTCAAATATCATTCTCACATGGAAAACTGCGGGGTTACAAATACAAGAGAAAATTATTCCAAAGTACCCATCAACAAGGAGTGCTAATACTTTTTAAGTTTTTCTCCAACCATTTATTTCCACATATCTTCTTCTTTGACCAAGAAAATATCCTATAGAATAGGACATTCACTCGGGTAATGGTCAGGTCCCCTACATTTACGGCAAATGACTGTAAATGGACTCTTGGGACCATTTTTATCTTCTTCCATAGTACTCTTCATTTTTCTTCGGCAATTCTTCACTTTATGTCCTTCCTTCCCGCACGTAAAACATTTCATTGTCCCATTGAGACACTTTCCTGGGTGTCTCTTTCCACATTTCCTGCATGGTGAAAATTGAGGTTTCTTTTCTCCATGGTCTCCATTGCTGGAGATCTTATCATTTATCACCTTTCTCTTCCTTGTTGAGTCTGGGAGTTGGTTAATATATATGTTGTTGATCATATTTTGGGAAAACTGATTTGGCATAAAGACGATATCTTTTACGCCTATCAACATTCCAATTTGTTGCTCATTTCCACCACCGTTCCCACCTTGTACATCATTCTCATAGTCACTATGACTTCCTTGGAATCCAGCCATTGACTAAAACCAGAAAGCATTGTGTGAGTAATAGTAGTCGTAAAATCATTTAGAGATTAAAATGTCACCATATTCTCAATTTGAAACATATTAGGATTAACCAAGGTCATTTACTCTCATCTTATGTATATATTACTTAAATCGGTTTGTAAAGAAAATGTAAATTATCCTAAGCATATCCCCCGGGAGTGTCGTAACCAAGAGTGCAGCAAGGCCCGTTGTCGTGCACCAGTTCCCGTTCGAGTCTAGCTCAAAGCGGTGTTTTCGGGTTTTACCCCTAGGTACATCTGTTCCAGAGCCGCCTCTACCTGCTCGTATCCAGACAGGGATGTATTGCTCGGAAAACTCACAAAATCTCTACAATACCAAAATTCTCGGAAGTTCTTTTATACTAATCCTCAAAGTTCATCTTAGGTCTACGTGCTCTAATCAGAGTTTATCTAAATCTAGCTTCCAAGGTTTGTACTAAACTTCCTCTGATACCAACTGTAACGCCCCGACCCTAGTTACCTAGAGTCGGTGCATTATTACATAACATTGGCATGATCACGAGAAAGATCAAGTCTCGAAAGACCGATTAGTTTAGTAGCTTTGGAATAACTAGATACATCCATAAATTTTTACATTACATCATAAAAAAACATCTTGTCTTCATATCCCCTCATACTATCCCTGCAGGTCATTCATAAATTACTTCTTCATAATCCTGGGAAAAATAAAACATTGAAAGGGGTGAGCTCAGATGCTCAGTAAGGATAACATTATAGCAGAAGCTTTCATAAATAAGCATAAACACTTAAGGCAATTTATAACTAAAACAAAAGCCTTTTAAACTTGAACTTCAGCATAAAGTGGCAAAGGTAAAATGAAATAATGCCATTTACTTACTCACATGGATATTCTACTAGTCGAATGATCACATGCAATATCAATATCCACTTTCATAATGTTGGAATTCATAATGCCAGACTATCATAACCACATAGCCAAGGCCTCGTGCCAAGACTACAAATAAGATTTTGTCAAGGCCTTGTGCCAAGACACTAGTTTGTCTCATGAGAGATACCGATTCATCGAGGAGCTATAGCGGGCTCCACCCGTCACTTATTAAGTCCAATGCATTCCTCATATGAACATGTTTAAACATAACATAAACATTCGTATTAAAACTAGTATACGAAATGTCAATACTTTTACCACAAACCATGAATGGTATAAAAACAGCGCATCCACAGTCAAACATGACTCATTCGATACAATATGGAAGATTGTATTGTACCACATTAACCTCAATCAAGAATAATGAATGATGTTGATATAAATGAAAATAATCATCAAAACTATTTGAGAGAATTATCCCCCTTTTCTTGAAAACATTTAAAAGTCACACTATTTGTCAAGAAGCCATTTAAAAGTAGATTTTTGAATCAAAGTGTCCCATACCACTTTGAAACTTTTTAAAAGGAGTTTTAATTTCTAAAACTTTAATGTCCATATAAATAAATCATTAAAACCATTTTTAAAACATGGACATTAATGAGCAAGATTTAGAAGAATAAGTCTTTAAAACATTTAAAAATGGTATTTTAGTTAGAGATTCTGACCAAAAGAGACACTTGAATACAAATAATTGAGGTAATCAAAACTTTGTAATATCATGAGGATAAAGGGATTCATGATATACTATGTCAAAGTACATTATATACACCACATAAAAGTGATTTGGTGTATATCAACAAAGAAGTCTCAATGGAATGTAAATTGAGATGAAATCTCTCATAAAGGTCGTATCCTTAGGTTAAGGATAAATCAACGACATAATTATGTGTGACAAATATAAATACACTAAATATGATTGGATATTCAGTGTAAAACAATCAAAGGATATTCACACATATTCTTGTAAAAACAACACCAACGAATTGGATGTTTAACTCAACAAATGGTGAATGAGTTAAAATTACTCTTATCAAATTCATATCAATGACTTGAGAATTACCAATGAGTGATTATGTGTATCAAACTTATATCCACAGGAAGGGGAGTGGAAATTATGACATAATCAAATGAATAGTGATTCCACACATAATCATGGAGTAATATAATTAATGAAATATGCATAAAGCCAAATGAGTGGGAATTGAAATCTCAAATTCCCTTACCGATTAGGTAACATACGAAACATACACCCATGAAAGAAGTATCATACCATGATGATGTAAATACCCATAAATTAAATTATATTACACAATGAATACAATCATGGGCAGTACACATACACCACATGCAATAATTAAGTGGTGATCAATGGAAATCTCACGAAATTAAAAGTGAGATAAGAAACCCCTTACCACGTTAATCAACTGAGTCGTATGGCCAAAAGTTAATAACCACCAAATTATTTACAGAATAACATGAATATAAATAGAATCATGAATATATATCAAATGGCAGTACACAATACACCACTTTCAATAATTTAGTGGCGAAAAATGGAAATCTCACGGAATTGAAAGTGAGATAAGAAAATCCCTTACCACGTTAATCAACTGAGTCGTATGGCCAAAAGTTAATAACCACCAAATGATTTATAGAATAACATGAATATAAAGAGAATCATGATAATATATATCAAATGGCAGTACACAATACACCACTTTCAATAATTTAGTGGCGAACAATGGAAATCTCACGGAATTGAAAGTGAGATAAGAAAAATCCCTTACTTTGTACTTTTTCCTTGGTCGATGGTAGGTTTACCTCCTGTATAATAGTTAAATAATTGTTATTTAATTATACAAGAATCATTTACTTTAATATGATATCATATATGATCTTTTAACATTGATTTGTTAATAATATCTTAGAATTATCGTCATTTCGGGTGTTAACGGGTTCATTTTACTTTATATTCTTTGTTATGTGAGCCATATTCGTTATTAATGGGATGTATATTATTCATATCCAGAATGATATCAAGTCCTTAGATACTATTTTTAAATCATAAAATGATAATTATACTTGAATGGATATGATGGACAATGAATCTCATCGCGTTCGTGGAGACGGTAGTCCGTACATACGCACGAGCGACAATATCATTCTTTTGATATTAAAATAATATATAATTGGATTTTATATCATATATACAGAATCATTATCATGTTATATTTATTATTTACATGAGTTACACATCATTATTATACCCATCCAAATAATAATATATTGAATAACAATTACACCACGACGTGGAGACGGTAATCCGTACGTACGCACGTATGGTGACATGTTATTCAAAGGATGGATAGAATACTGAATATGGTTGTACCATATTTATAATAACATCACAGTATATATATGATACTGGAGTTATTATTTTATAATGGAAATAACAAAGAAATAGGAAGTGGAAGAAGAAAGGAACTTGAAAAGGGGTGGTGAAAACATTACCTCTTCTTCGGGTTTTTCCTTTTGATTTGATCAAAAGGGCTCCTTAGGTTGGCTTTCTGATCAAACTAAGGCCTCTAGGTTGTAGTGAGGGAAGTTGAGATAGTATTTGGGCAGGTTTTGGCCGAACCAAAGGGCTTTGAAGGTGTGAAGAAATGAGAAGGAGGAGTGCCCTTTTATAAGAGGGGTGAGGGGCACCTTTGGAAAAGCTAGAGATATTAGTTTATAATAAATTCATATTCAGTTTCCAATGGCTCCAAAGTTGACTATTCAAAGGTTAAGGTGGGTATGGGTCGAAAACAACTCAACCAATAGAATTTATACAGGTTTGGGTACTTATATTAACCTTATCTTTAAGTATTAACTCTAAGTTAATTAGTTTCACTTTTACAATGTCTCTTTGTATTTTTATATTATATGGTTAATAAACTTACCATATACATACAAGAGACCCCCAAGTGGTCCATTAATGATAAACCTATAATTATATAAGTCTCTTGGCCGAACCTTAGATTTTAGGAATTTAATATCAATTAATAATATAATATTTGTTTTAAAAACTCTTTTATGTCAATTTTGACACTATTCAATAGTTTATTTTTGTGAAACTCATAACAGATTGATCACTTCGAAGAAAGTCAATTAAATCAATACTAATATATCATATTATCCTATAAAATTATTTTAATTCATTAAAAGTTTCATATTATATTTATTTGGGTATTTTTAATATCAATTATTTTGATTTTTCACTATTATAGTAATTACTGCATCATCATTGTGTCATAAATAAATTAAATTATTTAATGTCTAAAAATTATAAATAAAATAGAATTATGTAGGAAATCTTTTTATATTTCTAAGGAATATTTATAATCTAAAATCCAACATATATAACCCTCTGTAACAATTGTTTTGTTAAAAGATATATGCTTGTGTCATTTTTGTATTTATTTTAACTTAATTAAAATAAAGTGTCATTATCACTTACAAGTGGATCCATGGGGTCCCAAAATAGACCCAAAGATGCCCATGGTCGACCATGTATCAACCAATAGGGTTAGGACACGTTTTAGGGTAATTTAGTATTATTATAATATTATTTTTTAACCCTTATTTACCGGATTTACCCTTAACCATGGTAAATAAAATATTTACTGCAGTAATTATTCAAAATGTCTAAAAATAAAAGTTACCTATTTACACAATTTGAACATCCTGATTCCAAATATGGAATCCATTTTTCTAAATTCAAAACAAAGAAGTGGCAGAAATTAATTTAAAATTAATTCCCGCTGTCAAAACAAAAAGCGTGTTTTTAAGAGATAATAACTATCAAAAGATTGACACTTGTTTATGTTCGGTTTAATTGTAAAATTATGTCCAATGACCAAAATTATATTAAATGGTAAAAATATATTCTAAATATACTTTAAAACAAATCAAATTCATAATTTATCACTATTAATTATTTTGATTAAAAAAGTTGTTTTTAATTAAAATTTAGTAATTTTCACTATTCATCAAAATATGAAAGTTATCCAAAAAGTACCAAAATTTCACCCTAGGCTAATTTCGATATTACGAATCCAAAAATGAAGTCCGTTTTGAGAGATAGAATTTATAAAATTTCAAAAAGTAGTTATTACTATTCATAACGGCTAGTTTGATTGGTTATGGTGTGTTAAAATCTCGAAGTTGTGTACAATGCACGCCATTGCATTATTCGAAAGGAAACATACCGAGGAAACTTGGGGTGTTACACCTGTCGACGTATAGGTGGATACTACAAAAATGTTTACAAAAAAATTAATCACATGACATTATATATTCTTTAAATATATATATATTTGAAATAAAGTACTCACTACAGGAACTAATGGTGGAATGCCCATATGCATCATTCGACGATTGTTCTCCATCATTTGATTCCTTCGCCTCTCTTCAATTGGTTGCATTTCCTTCTTTTGAAAACAAATATGTAATTAATTAGAAAAGGGAAACTAATGTGTAACCCAAAAAACTAAATATATGAGGGAATAGGGGGATTCATTGGTAATTTAGCTATCAATTGTTTTAGAAGAGCTTGAATGGATTTAATAAATCATACAAGTTGTAATGTTCGCCAAGTTAGAAATATTGTTTGACTAGGTTTGAATACAGTTCAATTCCAAATTAGAAAATTCAATTCAAATAAAACTACAACCAATAAACATTGAAAATTCACATAAATCTCAAGTCAGATAAAACATATTTGTGATCAATACTAAATGAATTTGAATATTACCAACCTTAACAACCCAACTCAAGGTAAACCAAAATAATTGAGAACATGGATGAATGATTCTATATATTTTCAACCACAACTTCAGGTTCACAATCAACTCTGACAATTGATCTATTGGAGTCATCAAAATAAATAAATGGATTGGTTCCAATGGCACTAGGGATAGTGTTAATTCCATCATCACCATCATCAAAAATATGTCTTGGAATTACTTCAACTATGACACCAAATTCAGGTCGAAGTTGGTCTTTGACATAAAAAACTTGTTTATCAATTGATGCCAACACATATGGATCTTCAGTAGAAAGAGTGCGAGTCATATTAATTAATCGAAATCCACAATCATCAATAAATGTTCTCTATCTCGTCATCGAATCAAACCAATGGCATTTCATCATTGTGACTCGTCCATGAGAGTAATAATCCAATATTATTATTTTCTCAATGACTCCATAATAACCCACATTTTCAAATTGCGGTCTACTATCTGATGCACTGGCATAATAATATGTTGTGGAAGTTACCATAAAACCATCATGTTGTGTTCTCATGTTCTTTGATCATTTAGTGACAATAAATTTGTACTCATTAATAACAATTGATTTACAGTCACGAACCACGGTTTTTAGGACCAAAATCCAAAGCTCTTATTTCCTCAGAGACAGAGTCAGCAGACAAACTCAATACCTGCAATATAAATGACTATTAAACTTAATTAAATATTGATATAATTATTTTAAATAGTAATATTTTTACCTTTAATTTTAACCAAGCAGAAAACTCTTTGCTATGCAAAGTCTCCCTCCTTCTCAAAGATAAAAAACGATGTTTTCTATTTATCATTGTTTTATGTTCCCTGTAGATAAAAAATATGAATAGTTTAATAGATATATATGTAAGATATAAATATTCAATTTAGTTACCTGATATAGTCATCGAACAAATCACAGTTGAACAAAACTATGCGATGTGCCATCTCTCACTCTTTATGGCTTAATGTCTTCAATGTATATGATCCAGGAATTCCTCCTGTTTGAGGAAGTAATGGAAAACTGGGTTCAATTTTCTCATATTGTTCTTCTTCATTTCTCATTGTTCTGTTCATTCTTGTAGTAAGATCATACAAATACATTGAGCAGAAATCCATACATTCTTGAGCCAAGTAACCATTCACGATAGAACCTTCAGGATGATTCCTGTTTCAGACATAAGACTTTAATGTGAACATATTTCTTTCAGTTGGATACATCCAATGAAAATAAACAGGTCCTCTGAGAAGTATTTCAATGGGAATATGGATAGCCAGATGTAGCATGCATGTGAAAAATGATGGAGGAAATATTTTCTCCAACTCACACAAAATTAATGGGGCATCTGTTAACATTTTTTGCAAGAAATACTTGGATATCTTATTAGCACAAAGATATCTAAAAAAATGGCACAACCGAATAACAGTCACCCTTACATTATTGGACAAAAGATGATGGATTGCTATTAGAATCAACTCATGCAGTAGAACGTGATAATCATGAGTCTTCAAAGATTTTAGCTTCAACTCTCTTCTGTTAACCCATTTAGATATGTTTCTTGAATAGCCATAAGGAACTCTAATAGTCTCTAATACTTCCATAAATTTTTTTTTTCGTAGGTTTAATTACATAAGAAGCACATGGAAGTTGCCATTTATTTTCACTGATATGCACAGGATGCAATTCTGGTCTGATTCTCCAATCCACCAAGTCACGCCGAGATTGTAAATCATCTTTTGTCTTCCCCTTGACATTTAGAAGAACCTAAATCAACATTTCGCATATATTCTTTTCAATATTCATTACATCTAAGTAATGACGTAAAAAATTGGTTGACCAATAAGGCAAATAAAAAAATATACTCTTCTTCCTCCAATTGTAACAGGTTTCAGTGGAAACATTATTTCTCTTTCCAGATTTCATTTGACCCTTCCCGAATGAAAAAATAAAATCTTTCAATTCATTAAGCACATCAGTTCTAGACATACACTGAGGTGGATCATCGGTCTCTATGGTATTATCAAATCTTCGACGATTCGTTCTATATGGATAATCTTTTGGAAAGAATCGGCGGTGTCCCATAAAACTGAAACTACAGCGATGTTTCAGTCTTCTGGATCGTGTATTCTTTATACAAACTGGACATGATAGTTTTCCCTTCATGCTCCATCCAAACATCATTGCATAATCTAGAAAATCATTGATCGTCCACATAATCCCAGCATGCATATGAAATATGTCTTTCGAACATGCATCATATGTGTGCACACCCACATCCCAAAGAAGTTTCAAATATTTTATTAAAGGTTTCATGTATACATCAATATCAATGTTGGGATTAGAAGGACCAGATATGAGTATACTCATGAAATTGAAAGGTTTTTTCATACACAGCCATGGGGTAATATTATAAATGTGTATAAAAACTGGCCATGTGTTGTGCGAAGTAAGCATCTTCCCAAAAGAATTAAAACCGTCGCATGAAAGACCCAGCCTCACATTATGCACGTCAGCAGCAAAATCAAGATGTTGAGCATCAAATCTCTTCCATGCAAATCCATCTGCAGGATGAACCAACTCATCATTAGTCTTCTTTCTCTTGGTATCATGTCATCTCATTTTTATTGATATGTCATTAGACATAAAAAGATTATGGAGTCTGGGGATCAATAGAAAGTGCCAAATTACTTTCTATGGAACGCGGGATGGTGTTCCATTAGATTTTGACTTCCAGCGAGATGTGACACATTTAATACAATCATTTCATTCAGCGGTTTCCTCCTAGAATAAACTACAATCTTTCGGGAAAGCATGAATTTTGTTTCTTGAAAATCCAAGTTTCTCAACTAAATTTCATTCCATATAGTGGTTTGAGAGAATATCTACATCATTTGGAAGTAAATACTTCAAGAGGGTAAGAATATAATCGATTTCTGTATTAGAAATCCCATACATAGTTTTCCCATGAAATAATCAGATTAAAAATTCCAGTTTTTTATTTTATCGCATTGTCTATATACTGGAGTCGTGGCAGTATCATTCAATTTTTTCACCCTATCAATATCATCATTTTCACTAGATGCATCATCTATCCTCATATCGAAGTCTTCTTGAGTCGAAATCCTTTCTTTTTCATGATGACGAATAAATGGAAACCGATCATCTAACAAATTCTCCATTCCAATCCTTTCATTTCGATCATAACCAATTTGAGATTTCATTTTATCCCCATTGTGATACCACACAAAGTATTTTTCTTGAAAACCATATTTGGTTATGTGGTATCTGACTGCTTCACAGCTCAACCAAGGTCTACCAACACAATTGGAACATGGGCAGTGTATGCGACCACTATCTGAAGCATTGTGAAATGAAAAATCTATAAAGCTCTCCAAATTGTTTTGAAAATCGCTTGAGATCCGATCAGTTTCATACATACAAATTCTGTCCATTCTGTAAAAAGAATTTATATAAGACATTTTGTCATAAAAAATTCAATAGGATTGAACTTTAATAGAAAATACATTTAAGTAAATGATAAAGGAATAAGTTTCTAGTCGATGTAGTGAACTATTAAAATAATGTAAAGAAAAAGTACTCAAAAATTAAATTAAAATTTATTTATATTCATTTTCATTAGGTCTATAAGAGGCACATGCCTCAGGTCCCATTATGTGTTATAGGAATCCCAAATCATTCACTCATGTTCAATAACTCATTATTGGAACCTCTATGGTCATACCTTTCATTACCCAATTACTTCCCCAAGTCAAGTGCACCCCATGGGTGAATAAATTTTAGGCTTCTACACTAATAGGTTGTTCATGGCTTGTAAAAAGATTTGATTTCATAAAGTATAGACAAAAACATTTATTTTTAAATTTGAGATTAATAATAAAGTATGTCAATGATAACAACATTACTGAATTAAACTTGTGACTTATCTATCATTTTTATGGATGTCTACACATGCCAGTATGGCTAGTAAAAAGCACCCCTCCCTCATAAAAGTGAGTATTGGCCAAGGACACATAATATACAACGTACAATGAGAACCATATTTAATTGACCCTAAAGTTATATTAGTATAGTCATCTTGGGGGAAATGGAATATATGATCCTGGTTAACTGATGAATTTAAAAGATCGTATTCCATATGTTGGACACTATCTAAGGTAAGAAATCATGTGAGGATGGGTATACATCATTCAATTTCTTACATGCTAGTGAGAATGAAGGCTTGAATTAATGACTTGAGTTCACTGATTAAATGAGGGTAGAGGTTGCATAGGGTGCATAAATAGAATGATTAAATAAGGGTAGAGGTTGCATACACTGTGCATGGTGGGGGAGTCTCAGTCGATTTAGAAACTAAAATAAATTCCCATCATAGGTATCAATAAGAAACATAAACATCAAAATAAACTCCAAATAAAAAAGGACTAAAAACATCAAAAATTTCAAGAATTCACTACTATGCATGGTTTATCCACATGTTTAGCAGTAATTATATGTCTTAATCATGAACCACCACTACAGATCCTAGTTTTCACCAATAAACATAAGGTAAATATCTCAAAATATCTTTAAAATAACTCATTAATAGGATCAAAACGTAAATATAATATTGAACCAACCATGGAATCTCTTTCACAACACATTATCACACACTAGTTATCTCATGTGTTACTAAATACCAAACATAGTCACATAACAAGTGTACTATAACAAATTACATTACACAAGCCTTATTAAAAAAATTATCATTTTAATAAAACACTTTCCTCAAGATTAAATCATTTCTGAAATATCTTTCGAAATCCATTTTAAATCACCTATGTCTGCCTTTACCAACGGTTTTATGAAACCGTTGGTAAAGGCCTCCTTGATGAACTGTTGGTATATGAGCATTGGGAAAACCCAGATTTCCAGTAGTGGATTCCACTAGATGAGGTATGATTCAACTAGTGAATCATAAATCTAGATTTTCCCATCTAACTATCTAAGTCATCATGACTAGTCAAAATAGGTGAGTAAGATAATGAATTTATGAGGATCATAATGAGGATCCTTATCAATATAAATCATATTATTCAGACCAAAAATCATATCTCAATCTCACCCCAATCTCCATCGATGTGAATAATCCCATTTTCAACATCCATCAATTGTAATTACAAGAATTGAGAAAGTTACATTAATGAATTATTATAATTGAGGATCTTCATAAAGTTCCAAATGAGTGGTAACAAATCTTCAATTCAATTCAAACCCCCTTATTTAATTCAATATTTATAAAGGTTATCTATACCAACTTCCTTCCAAAAACTAACATGTAATTCTAAACAGGACTTTAAAAAATCCTTTATTTCAAAACATCCCAAAGGCATTAAAGGATGTTTTACAATTAAAAATTCTCAATATTAATTCAAAACATGGGATTACAACCTATTTCCACATGAATAAATATCTAATTTAAAATTACCAAAGAAATCTCATTTCAAAAAAAAATCATTCCAAGAGGGTTTATTGTCATTTCACAAATTAAATCATTTGAAACTACTTAGAAAACATTAAATAGGTCAACTCATTTCATGCAAATCAATTTATTTCATTCTTTGAATAAAAACTCAAGACAAAGACTAAATTTCACCAATTCATTCTTTAAATATTCTTTGAAAATAAATCTAAACACTCATGGAATTAAATAATTCATAAATACTTGAAAGATTTAAAAATTATAGTCATCAAATTCATGACTTGTTCAATTCAGTGAGAATAGGGTTAAATAATATTTCACAAGGAATTTCAAGGAAAACATTCATATAAACTTTGCTAAAAATTAATAAAAACATATAAATAAATTTCCAAGTAACAATTAATTACAAGATGAAGAAAAGGCATAAAAACACATACTTAGAAAATCTGGAATCCAACCGCAATGAATTTGAGATGTTTCTTCTTCAATGGAGGGTTAAAGATTTAATTAATTAAATGGATTGTAATGGAGAAAGTCTAGATTAAATAAAAACGCAAAAAAAATGATATACACATCAAAATCAAAACTTAAAACTAAAATATTAGATGAATAACAATAAAAACAAGGTATCACTTAAATATTTTATGTGTATAAAGAAGAAAATACATGATTTGAGATGAATCCGATGGAGTTTCAGTGGTTCGGATGAGGGAAGTCACGAGAGGAGTTGAGCGCTACAAATTTTAGGGTTCTTTCGCGAATGGGGGAGAGGTGTGGCCGAATGTATTTGGGGTAAAAATTTACCAACGGTTTTTAAAAAACCGTTGGTAAAGGGTGTCTTGGCCCTTATTTACCAACGGTTAAGAAAACCGTTGGTAAATAACCGTGGGTAAAACCTCCCATTCCAGTAGTGGAAGATAGGAATATCCAATGAAACTAATAAACTTGGATTTCCTACTAGTGGGTCTCATTCTCATAATATCATACTAGATATTACTAAGGGAGTACACCATGAGAAGGTGCCTCAAATTCCTATGAGTCTCCACCCCTGGTAGCCTGTATCATTTGTACCCCTTAAATTATATCATCCGTCCATAGAACATATATTCAAGAATAGTATCATAGCACTTCTAGGGTCTCATCATAGTGATAAACTACTATGACCTTTTAGTGCAACAACTACTCTCAGGACATTATCACATATTATGTCATGCGGAAGAGCAATCATGATGTGATAAATAGTTAATAAATATTCAAAACAATGAATACATGTTTATCATAAAGTACATAGAAGTTAGTTCTAGGGCACAAACTCCAACAGACTCCCACTTTCACTAGTGCTAACTGCTAATGACCTTCAGTTTGCTAGCACTCACATGATACTCATACTTCTGTTGAGATAGGCCTTTAGTCAAGGGGTCCACCATGTTCTCTTCCATGGGTACTCTTCTCACTACAACTTCACCCCTTTGATAAAAATCCCTCAAGAGTTGATACTTTCAGAGTATATGCTTTGTCTGTTGGTGTGACATTGGCTCTTTTGTAAGAGTCACTACTGCGGTATTATCACAATACAATGTGATAGGGTCTTCACTACTAGGTATCACATCAATCTCTTGGACAAAGTTTCGAATCCAAACAACTTCTTTGGCTGCATCAAAAGCCGCTATATACTCAAAATCCGTTGTAGAATCAGTGACAACTGGCTACTTTGAACTCTTCCATCTCATAGCTCCTCCGTTAAGATAGAAAACATATCTTGATTATGACTTCATATCATTCCAATATATTTGAAAACCAGTATCAGTATAACCCCTGATGGTCAGCTCCTCGTCTCCTCCATACACCAAGAACATATCCTTTATTCTTCTCATATACTTAAGGATTGCCTTAACAGCATTCCAATGTTGTTCTCTTGGATCTTCTTGATATCTACCTACCATGCTCAATTAATAGGCAACATCAAATCTTATACATAACATGGCATACATGATTGATTCTATCACCGAAGAATATGGGATCTTACTAATTTTAACTTTCTCCTGTTGTTCCTGGGGACACATTTTCTTAGAAAGATGCAAGCCATGTGATACTGGAACCAATCCACTCTTGGACTGTTCCATACTAAATCTCTTTATTATCTTGTCAATATATATACTTTGACTTAGTCCAAGTATCCTCTTGGATCTATCATGAATGATCTTGATCCCTATAATGTAGGCTGCTTCAACCAAGTCTTTCATGGATAAGTACTTGTTCAACCAGTCCTTAATAGACTACAAGACCGGTATTTCATTTCTAATAAGTAATATGTCATCAGCATATACTACTAGGATAACGACCACATTCCCACTAAACCCCATGTAAATACACAACTCACATTCATTCTTAATGAAACTAAATTCTTTTATGGATTCATCAAATTGAATGTTCCATGACCTGGATGCTTGATTCAATCCATAAATGGATCTTTGCAACTTGAAAATCCTTTTAGCATCACCTAAAGTCACAAACCTTTCTGGTTGTGTCATATAGACATCTTCTAGAAGGTCACCATTAAAGAATGCAGTTTTGACATCCATTTGTCAAATCTCATAGTCATGGTAAGCTATTGTGGAAATTATAATTTCGACGGATTTAAACATGGAAACTAGTGAAAATGTTTCATCATAGTCAATTTATTAAAGATGTTTAAACAATTTATCCACTATACTTACTTTATAGGTACTAACTTTACCTTTCATTTCCAGTTTACTCTTAAATACCCATTTGCATCCAACAAGCTTTACATCAACCGGTGCATTGACCAGAACCCAAACTTAGTTCGGATATATGGAATCCATCTCAAAATACATAGCTTCTAGACATCTTGTTACTTATGATCTCTCTACTTCCTCGTAGGAGATACTTTCATTATTATCAACCAATAATGAGTCACTATCCTTGGTGACTAGAAAACTATATCTCTTTGGTTCTCTTACCTCTCTTACACTCCTATGCAGTACTTGTGTTTCGGGAACTACTTCTTTCATGGGGACCTGTGGAACTTGTTCCTGTACCAACTCTTGTGTATCTTGAGCATCAACTTTATCAAAGTCAATCTTGATCCCACTATCCTTTTTGAGGATGTGGTCCCTCTCAAGAAAGATGTCTTGTTTGGCAATAGTCACTTTCTTTTTTGAGGGGTTGAATAGGTAGTATCCCATTATTTTCTTGGGATACCCTATAAAGATACACCTCGTGCCTCGGGGTGCTAATTGGTTGTCTGATAAGGCCTTAATAAACGCCTCATATCCTCATACACATGTATGCGATAAAATGGGTTTCTTTCTACTCCATATCTCAAAGGGAATTCAGTTTACTACTTTATTTAGTACTCAGTTTAATGTGTATGCTGTATTTTTTAATAAATATCCCCAAAAGAATAATGGAAGATCTGCATGACTCATTATCGACCTTACCATGTCCAAAAAGGTATGGTTCCTCCTTTCACTAACATCATTCCATTGTGGTGTATAAGGTGGATTGAGTTGAAATAGAATCCTAAAATCCCATAGAAAGTTGATAAACTCTTGGTTAAAATATTCACCAGCTTGATCTGATTGAAACTTATTTATCTTCTTACCAGGATGATTCTCTACTTCATTCTTGATTTCCTTGAATTTCTCAAAGGACTTAGACTTATACCTCATGAAGTAAATATATCCATATTTTCTCAAGTCATCGGTAAAATTTATGAACTAAGAATATCCACATCTAGCTTATACTAGAAATGATCCACATGCATCAGTGTGTACCAATCCTAGAAACTTTGTGGCCCTTTCACCCTTTCCACCAAATGATGGTTTAGTTATTTTCCCTTATAAACAAGCATGGAATTTATCAAGTGTTTTTAGCTCAAAAGATTCTAAATAACCATCTTGATAGAGTATTGTCAAACGCTTCTTGTTTACATGACCAAGACGGTGATGCCACAACTGAGTGTTATATGAGTCGTGTGAACATGATTCATTATTGATTTCCAACATGTGTTTTTCGTAATTTAATACATAAAGACCATTATTTAAATGTGTCATACCATAACATATGTTGTCCTTGTAAAAGAAACAACTTTTATTTCCAAATTTGAAAATAAACCCATCTGTATCTAAACATGACACAAATATTATGTTCTTGGTAACTATAGGTACATAATAAAAGTCTTTCAAAACCAAAATCATTCTCATCAACAATGAAAGGTTGTAGTCACCAATGTCTAGAGCAGCCAGCCTCGCATCATTGGCAGCTCGCAAATCCACCTCTCCTCTTGCAATTTTCTGAAATATACTTGGTTCCTACATTTTGATACAGATGTGAGCACTACACAATGCATCTAATACCCAATATGTAGAAATGTAAAGATTGTACTTGATAACGAACACACTTTTAGATTCCCCTTGCTTCTTGGTGCAGTTCCTCTCCAAGTGTCCTGACTTTCCACATGAAAAACATATTTCCTCACTACAGGAAAAGTAGGATATACCAATGGTTTATAACCATTGCTATAGGTTGGAAAACCGTTGGTATAGGGTATACCAACGGTTTTCTAAACCGTTGGCCAGTAAGGCGTGGGGAAAGCCCTTTACCAACGGTTTCATTTAAACCATTGGTATAGGTGCTCGAGAATTCTAGAAAACAATTTACCAACGGTTCTAAACCGTTGGTACAACTTTTTCTAGATTTCTGGAAAAACTTATACCAACGGTTCTGAACCGTTGGTATAAGTTTTTCCAGATTTCTGGAAAAACCTTTACTAACGGTTGTAAACCGTTGGTATAAGTTTTTACAGATTTCTCGAAAAGCTTTACCAACGGTTCACAACCGTTGGTAAAGAGTTTCCCAAAACTGCTGCACAGAAGCGCCCAGAAGCCCCCCCAGAAGCTACACCTGCATAAAAAAACAGTGCACAACAGCCCTCAGTATACCCTCCACTATACACCTGCATAAAAAATATCACAAAAGCCACATACAAACTTCAAACAGTATAAAAAACACCTAAAATAGCCCAAAAAACACATATGACAACAATAATCCTGTGGTAATTCACCTCACCCATCAAATTCTAATAGGCAGAATAGTTTGATAAATATCTATTAGAGTTGAATAAGATATTCAAATTGACTCAAATCCCTTTTTTTGTGATACTAGGTTTGGGTATGTAATGATTTGTGATGAATTTTGCATTGAACTTGTATTGTTTATAATATATGGTGAAAAGATATTTTCTTAGGAGTATCGTCACTTATGAAACCATGAGTGAAACTACCAAACTCATGAAAAAGAGCCATTGATGAGTGTAAATTTCAGTTGTATTCACTTAAAATGATTTCCTTTTGAAATAAAAGAGAGACATTGAGTGGTGCCGTCCACACCGCGCCTCGGATTGAGGCGGAGTTGACTGGTACACATCACAAATGAACCATGGATACATGTCCTAAAGTATCAACAGTATCTGAATGCCTTTGGTCTATTTTTCGTATGTCAGTTGTTGTTTTAACTTAAACTATTTTCTATTTCAAAGAAAAGTGAAACACTTTGAGTGGTGCCGGCCACACCGCGCCTCGGATTGAGGCGGGGTTGACTCGTACACATCACAAATGACCCATGGATCATTGTCCTAAAGTTTCAAAATAATCAAAAAGCATTTGGTCGGTTTTCCGTATGTCGTTTTTTTTTACTTAAAAGTGCATCCATTTTAAACAAAAGAAAGACACTTTGAGTGGTGTCGGCCACACCGCACCTCGGATTGAGGCAGGGTTGACTCGTACACGTCACAAATGACCAATGGATACATGTCCTAAAGTATCAACAGTATCCGAATGTGTTTGGTCAATTTTCCGTATGTGGTTTTTTTACTTAAAAGTGCATCCATTTTAAACAAAAGAAAGACACTTTGAGTGGTCCTGGCCACATCGACCCTCATATTGAGGCAGGGTTGACTCGTACATGTCACATATGACCCATGGATACATTTCCTAAAGTATCAATAGTATCTGAATGCCTTTGGTCTGTTTTCCGTATGTCAGTTGTTGTTTTAACTTAAACAGTTGTCCATTTCAAAGAAAAGTGAAAAACTTTGAGTGGTCCCAGCCACACCGGACCTCGGATTGAGGCGGGATTTACTCGTACACGTCACATATGACCCATGGATCATTGTCCTAAAGTTTCAACAGAATCCGAATGCGTTTGGTCGGTTTTCCGTATGCAAGTTTTTGTTTCACTTAAAATCCTGTCCATTTCAAATAAAAGTTAGACACTTTGAGTGGTGTCGGCCACACCGCGCCTCAGATTGAGGTGGGGTTGACTCTTACACATCACAAATGACCCATAAATCATTTTCTTAAAGTTTCAATAGAATCCGAAAGTGTTTGGTCGGTTTTCCATATGTCGTTTAGTTTACTTAAAAGCGCATCCATTTTAAACAAAAGAAAGACACTTTGAGTGGTACCGGCCACACCGGCCCTCAGATTGAGGCGGGGTTGACTCGTACACATCACATATGACCCATGAATCGTTTTCCTACAGTTTCAACAGAATATGAATGCGTTTGGTTGGTTTTCGGTATGTCAGTTGTTGTTTTAACTTAAACTGGTGTTCATTTCAAAGAAAAGTTAGACACTTTGAGTGGTACCGGTCACAATGCGCCTCAGATTGAGGCGGGGTTGACTCGTACACGTCACATATGACCCATGGATCGTTTTCCTAAAGTTTCAATAGAATCCGAATGCGTTTGTTCGGTTTTCTGTATGTCAGTTGTTATTTTAACTTAAATTGTTGTCCATTTCAAAGAAAAGTTAGACACTTTGATTGGTGCCGGCCACACCGCGCCTCGAATTGAGGCGGGGTTGACTCGTACACATCACAAATGACCCATGGATACATGTCCTAAAGTATCAATAGTATCCGAGTGCGTTTGGTCAGTTTTCCATATGTGGTTTTTTTTACTTAAAAGCGCATCCATTTTAAACAAAAGAAAGAAACTTTGACTGGTACCGGCCACACCGGCCCTCGGATTGAGGAGGGGTTGACTCCTACGTGTCACAAATGACCCATGGATATATGTCCTAAAGTATCAACAGTATCTGAATGCCTTTGGTCCGTTTATCGTATGTCAGTTGTTGTTTTAACTTAAACAGTTTTCCATTTCAAAGAAAAGTGACACACTTTGAGTGGTCCCAGCCACACCGGCCCTCGTATTGAGGAGGGGTTGACTCATACACGTCACATATGACCCATGGATACATTTTCTAAAGTATAAACAGTATCCGAATGCCTTTGGTCCATTTTCTGTATGTCAGTTGTTATTTTAACTTAAACTATTGTCCATTTCAAAGAAAAGTGACACACTTTGAGTGGTCCCGGCCACACTGGCCCTCGTATTGAGGTGGGGTTGACTCTTACACATCACATATTACCCATGGATCATTTTCCTAAAGTTTCAACAGAATATGAATGCGTTTGGTTGGTTTTTCGTATGTCAGTTGTTGTTTTAACTTAAATCATTGTCCATTTCAAAGAAAAGTGAAAAACTTTGAGTGGTCCCGGCCACACCGGTCCTCAGATTGAGGCGGGGTTGACTCATACACTTCACATATGACCCATGGATGGTTTTCCTAAAGTTTCAACAGAATCCGAATGCGTTTGGTCGGTTTTCCGTATGCAAGTTGTTGTTTTCACTTAAAATACTGTTCATTTCAAATAAAAGTTAGACACTTTGAGTGGTGTCGGCCACACCGCACCTCAGATTGAGGTGGGGTTGACTCCTACACGTCACAAATGACCCATAAATCATTTTATTAAAGTTTCAACAGAATCTGAAAGTGTTTGGTCGGTTTTCCATATGTCATTTTTTTTACTTAAAAGCGCATCCATTTTAAACAAAAGAAAGACACTTTGAGTGGTACCAGACACACCAGCCCTTGTATTGAGGCGGGGTTGACTCGTACATGTCACAAATGACTCATGGATACATGTCCTAAAGTATCAACAGTATCTGAGTCCATTTGGTCAGTTTTCCATATGTGGTTTTTTTTACTTAAAAGCGCATCCATTTTAAACAAAAGAAAGACACTTTGAGTTGTACTGGCCACACCGGCCCTCAAATTGAGGCGGGTTTGACTCGTACCCATCAAAAATGACCCATGGATATATGTCCTAAAGTATCAATAGTATCCGAGTGCATTTGGTCAGTTTTCCATATGTGGTTTTTTTTACTTAAAAGCGCATCCATTTTAAACAAAATAAATACACTTTGAGTGGTACCGGCCACACCGGCCCTCGGATTGAGGCGGGGTTGACTCGTAAACATCACAAATGACCCATGGATACATGTCCTAAAGTATCAACAGTATCCGAGTGCATTTGGTCAGTTTTCCATATGTGGTTTTTTTTACTTAAAAGTGCATCCATTTTAAACAAAAGAAAGACACTTTGAGTCGTACCAGCCACACCGGACCTCTGATTGAGGAGGGTTTGACTCCTACATGTCACAAATGACCCATGGATACATGTCCTAAAGTATCAATAGTATCTGAATTCCTTTGGTCCATTTTCCATATGTCAGTTGTTGTTTTAACTTAAACTGTTGTCCATTTCAAAGAAAAGTGACACACATTGAGTGGTCTCGGCCACACCGGCCCTCGGATAGAGGCGGGGTTTACTCGTACACGTCACATATCACCCATGGATCGTTGTCCTAAAGTTTCAATAGAATTTGAATGCGTTTGGTTGGTTTTCCGTATGTTAGTTGTTGTTTTAACTTAAACCGTTGTCCATTTCAAAGAAAAGTGACAAACTTTGAGTGGTCCTGGCCACACCGGCCCTCGGATTGAGGTGGGGTTGACTCGTACATGTCAAAAATGACCCATGGATCTTTTTCCTATAGTTTCAATAGAATCCGAATGCGTTTGGTTGGTTTTCCGTATGTCAGTTGATGTTTTAACTTAAACTGTTGTCCATGTTAAAGAAAAGTTAGACACTTTGAGTGGTGTCGGCCACACCGCGCCTCGGATTGAGGCGGTGTTGACTCGTACATGTCACAAATGACATATGGATACATGTCCTAAAGTATCAACAATATCCGAGTGCGTTTGGTCAGTTTTTCATATGTGGTTTTTTTACTTAAAAGCGCATCCATTTTAAACAAAAGAAAGACACTTTGAGTGGTCCCAGACACACCGGCCCTCGGATTGAGGCAGGGTTGACTCATACACGTCACATATGACCCATGGATACATTTCCTAAAGTATCAATAGTATTCGAATGTCTTTGGTCAGTTTTCCGTATGCCATTTGTTGTTTTCACTTAAAATCATGTCCATTTCAAATAAAAGTTAGACACTTTGAGTGGTGTCGGCCACACCGCTCCTCGGATTGAGGCGGGGTTGACTCCTACATGCCAAAAATGACCCATGGATACATGTCCTAAAGTATCAACAGTATCTGAATGTGTTTGGTCCGTTTTTCGTATGTGGTTTTTTTTACTTAAAAGCGCATCCATTTTAAACAAAAGAAAGACACTTTGAGTGGTACCGGCCACACCAGACCTCAGATTGAGGCGGGATTGACTCGTACATGTCACATATGACCCATGGATCATTGTCCTATAGTTTAAACAGAATCCGAATGCATTTGGTCTGTTTTCCGTATGCCAGTTGTTGTTTTCACTTAAAATCTTGTCCATTTCAAATAAATGTTAGACACTTTGAGTGGTGTCGGCCACTACTTCAAAGCACATTTTCCATATCATCTTCCACATGCATAAACATGAAATACATGGCTAAATAAGAAAGCTAAGTAAAAAAAATAGAAAAATGAGCATCACAGTACCAAGGAATACTAAAGGTCTATGTAGTAGACTAATCATACAATAAGAATCAAGTGCAAAAAACAGAATCTGAATGCAACGTCCCTATGAAGCTGAGGAAAACCCCAAAGTGGAAAACCATGTTCAAAAATAAAGAGTTATACAGAATTCAAAAATGTAATGGATCAATCTACCTCTGATCACCATCACCATCACTACTATCATCATCAGCCTCATCCTCGCCGCCATCTCTGTCCTCGTCCTCGTCCTCGTCCTCGACATCATCCTCGCCCTCGGCCCCATCCTCACCCCCGGCCCCATCCTCGCCCTCGTCCACATCCTCATCCTCGCCCTCTTCCTCTTCAGCATCCTCGTCATCACCAGGAACGTCATCATCTCGATCGCCACTAGAGCTGCCTCCTAGTGCATTGGATGATGCACCCATCGATGACATAAATGTCTGACAAGCCGCACTAGCCCCTGGTGGAAGTGATGAAGATAAAGCTCTCATCAGTTTCATAAATTCTCTGTCTCTTGTTTGAACTTGTACTTCCAACTCTGTGACCCTTTTATTAGACTGTATTGTATGCTCCTTGACCTGTTCCAACTCGGTGGTACTAGAATAGATACTTGGAGACGACCAATACCTCGTCGGGACTATATTCTTACCAGGTCAGCAGCGTACTCGACCAGAGTGCTCATCTCCCAAAACCTGATATAAATGATCGTGTGGCCCAAAATTGTCAGTCTCCTGGGTATCAAGAGCCTCTAAAGCAGCCTGTAAAAAATATTAATAGATTATTAAATTTCAAATTAGATATTAAACTTTGAAATAAACAAATTTAAACTTACAATCTTCTCTTGGGTCGGTTCATTTACCGCAGTTCCATCTTTTTTTCTTCTACTCGAGCAACAGTTCCATATTTTTTTCTTCTACTCGAGCAAAACAATTTTTATCGAGGGATACGTCCTTCAATATTCATTTTGTGCTTCTGTAATGACATTGAAACAATATAAAGTGAAAGTATAATCATATATTCATTATTCAATAAATCACATAATTTAAGTAGGGTCCAATAAAAAGGGAAAGTCCTAAAGAAAAATTATAAACAACTATATCGTACATGCTGCCTCTCATGATCTGACATTGTTGTGCGCCCCAAAGTGTGGAGGTATTTCTTTGAATCAATGTTTTTTTTGTTTTTTCAGAAGATTCCTAAATAATGATTAATAATTAATAAGATTATATTAATGCAAAATATGAAAACTCTCATTTAAATAACTCAAATGAGATTAATACCTTAAATTTGGCAGTCGCCCAATGGGTAATCATTTGGCGATATTGCTCTATCGGGAATTCATCCATGATAGGTAATGTCTCTAACTCCGTGCCCACTCTATCACACCAGCCAACATACAGCTCATGCTTATAATATCTCCAAATCTCTCCTAGCTCTTTTAAACGCGCTGGTCGTGCACCTTCACCATCAGGGAAGTTAAACCAAAGCTGAAACCAAATTGATTAGTTCATTTAAATACAAAAATATACTACATTAAATCCAATATATTTTTTACCCATATTTGTGCCCACGCGTTATCCTTGACTTCTGGTGGCAGATGTCTCCAAGAGATAGGGCTGACCGGAATGATATCGGAGTATTTGGCTAGCGTCGCCAAAAAACCCCGACATTGCTGCCTAGATTTCTCAATCATTTGTACATCAACATTATATTCTACCATCAACTATGTCTGGCGGTTCCATACCGCATGCAAGCGAGTACGCCCCCTCCCCCGCCTCCTATCTGTAGATGAATCTGTTATTAAAGAAAAATAATATCAATACAAGTTATAATAAAAATAAATTTTGGTATAAAAATTTGATAGAGTTATATAAATATACCTGTGGTAGTCGGATCAATGGGTGCAGAAGCTGAAGGAATATCCTGTACAGGTGGAGTTTCCCTCAGTGTATGCTCCTCAGCCACATACTGTGTCGCATCAGGAGTCGAAGAAGGTGGAATATAATAACCTGGAGATAATGAACCAGAAGCAAAAGATGATGGCATAGACGTCTGGCCAGCTGGTAGTGTAAACATCGGAGGTCTAAATATATCATATGTCCCTGAAGATATTCCAGGATCAAAATAGGGCGTAGAAGATACGTCTGTGGTAGTGGATCATCTAACTCTCACCCCACGAGCCCTCGTACCACCAACCTCCCTACTGGGAGCAATATCAGGCTCCTCGTCAGATATCTGTCGTCTAGGGGGTGGATCCTGAAAAAAAATTTGACAGAAAAGTAAACACATGATATTATAAGTTATTGAAATATTTATATTTGAAATAAAATACTCACAACAGGGATGAGTGGAGGAACACCCATATGTACCATGCGACGATTATTATCTGTCATCTTTTTCTGCCGCCTCTCTTCAATGGGTGTCATTTACTGCAATGAAAACAAATATGGAAGTAATTAGAAACAGATAACTAATGTGTAACCCAAAAAACAAAATATAGAAAAACCATTATGATAAAAAGAACATAATGAAACAGAAGATTTATGGCATTATGAAGGTAAGTACAAGGATACACACTCTGAATGATGTAGGTGAAACATGTAGGTGAGAACACGACTGTATGATTCTATATATTTCCCACCACAACTTCGGGTTCACAATCAACTCTGACAATTGAGCTGTTGGGGTCATCATAAGTAATAAACAGATTGCTTCCAATTGTAGTAGGGATAGTGTCAACTTCATCATCACCATCATCAAAAACATGTCTGGGATTTACTTCAATAATTACACCGAATTTAGGATGACTATGATCTTGACATAAAAAACTTGTTTCACCATTGATGCCAATACATATGGTTCATCGGTGGCAAGAGTGCGAGTCATGTCAATAACTCAAAATCCACAATCATCAATAAAGGTGCCTTGCCTTGTCATTGAATCAAACCATTGACATTTCATCATCGTGACTCGACCATGTGAGTAATAATCCAAAATTATTATTTTCTCCACGACACCATAATAAGCAACATTTTCAGAACGAGGTCTAGTGTCCGATGAACTAGCATAACAATCTGTTGTGGCATTTAGCATAACACCATTATGTTGTGTTCTCATGTTTCTTGCTCGTTCAGTGATAACAAATTTGTATCCATTGATCACAAGTTATTTACAAGCACAAACCATGGTATTATGACCAAAAGCCAAAGATCTTATTTCCTCAGAAACAGAGTCTGTAGGAAAACTCGATACCTGAAATATAAACAAATAGTAAACTTAATTAAATATTATTTTTATTTATTTATTACAGAAATATTTTTACCTTCAATTTCAACCAAGTAGAAAACCCTTTGCTATACAAAGTCTCCTTCTTTCTCAAAGATAAAGAATGATGCTTTCTATATATCAATTCTTTATGTTCCCTGTAGATAAAAATAATAATAGTTTAACAAATATTTAAAATTACAAGAGATAATATAAGAGATACATGTACAACTAACTTACTTTATATACTCATCGAACAAATCACAATTGAACAACACTGTGCGATGTGCCATCTCTCGCTCTTCAAGGCTTAATGTTGTCAATGTATATGATCCCGGAATTCCTCCTGTCTGAGGAAGTGATGGAAAACTGGGTTCAATTTTCTCATACTGTTCTTCTTCATTTCTCATTGGTCTGTTTATTCTCTTAGTATGATCAGACAAATACATTGAGCAGAAATCCATACATTCTTGAGCCAAGTAACCGTTCACAATAGAACCTTCGGGATAATTCCTATTCCGAACATTTGATTTCAATGTGCACATGTTTCTTTCAGTTGGATAAATCCAACGGAAAGCAACGGGTCCTCTAAGAAGTATTTCGGTCGGAAGATGGACAGTCAGATGCAACATGCATGTAAAAAATGATGGAGGGAATATTTTCTATAACTCACACAAAATTAATGGTGTCTCTGCCAACAGTTTTTGCACGAGGGATTTGGACAACCTCTTAGCACAAAGATCTCTAAACAAATAGCACAACCAAATAACTGAGACTCTAACATTATTGGACAAGAGATGACGGATTGCTATTGGAATCAACTCATGCAAAAGGACGTGATAATCATGAGTCTTAAAAGATTTCAACTTCAACTCTTTTCTATTGACCCGTTTTGATATATTGCTTGAATAGCCATCAGGAACTTTAATAGTCTCTAGCACTTCTAGAAATTGATTTTTTTCAGCAGGAGTCATCACATAAGAAGCACATGGAACTTGCCATTTATTTTCACTGATACAGACAGGATGCAATTCTGGTCTGATCCCCCAATCTACCAAGTCGCGCTGATATCGTAAATCATCTTTTGTCTTCCCCTTGACATTTAGAAGAATCGAAAGCAACATTTCACATATATTCTTTTCAATGTGAATTACGTCTAAGAAATGACGTAACAAGTTGGTTGACCAATATGACAACTCAAAGAATATACTCTTCTTCTTCCAATTGTAACAGGTATCATTGGAAACATTTTTCCTCTTTCTAGATTTTATTACACTCTTCCCAAATGAATAACTGAAATCTTTCAATTCATTAAGCACATCAGTTCTAGATATACGCTGAGGTGGATCGTCATTCTCCATGGTATTGTCAAATCTTCGACGATTTTTCTTTATGGATGGTTCATTGGCAAGAATCGTCGATGTCCCATAAAACTAAAACTACGAAGATATTTCAGTCTTCTCGATCGAGTATTCTTCATACAAACAGGACATGACAATTTTCCTTTTGTGCTCCATCCAGACATCATTGCATAAGCAGGAAAATCCTTGATAGTCCACATAAGTGCAGCACGCATCTGAAATATGTCTTTCGAACATGAATCGTATGTGGGCACACCCACATCCCAAATAAGTTTCAACTCTTTTATTAAAGGTTGCATGTATACATCTATATCATTGTCGGGATCAGAAGGGCCAGATATCAGTATACTCAAGAAAGTGTAAGGCTTTTTCATACACAACCAAGGGGGAAGGTTATAAATGTGTATGAAAACTGGCCATGTGTTGTGCAAAGTAAGCATCTGCTCAAATGGATTAAAACTATCACATGAAAGACTCAGTCTCACATTACGCACGTCGGCTGCAAATTCAGGATATCGAGCATCAAATCTCTGCCATGCAAATCCATCTACAGGGTTAACCAACTCTTCATTATTCTTTTTTTTCTCGGTGTCATGCCATCACATTTTTACGAATATTTCATCAGACATGAAAAGGTTCTGTAATCTGGGGATCAATGGAAAGTGACACATTACTTTTTGTGGCACACGAGATGGTGTTCCATCATCTTTTGGCTTCCATCGGGAGGTTCCGCATTTTATACAATCATTTCTTTCAGCAGTTTCCTCCCAAAATAAGCTGCAATCATTCGAGCAAGCATGAATTTTTTTTTTTTGAGAATCCAAGTTCATCAACCAACTTCCATGCCATATAGTGGTTTGAGGGAATATCTTCATCATCTGGAAGTAATTCCTTCAAGAAGGTTAGAATATAATCAATTGTAGTATTTGAAATCCCATACATAGTTTTCCCATGAAACAATCGGATTAAAAATTCCAACTTTTTCATTTTATCACATTGCTGATATACTGGAGTCGTCGTATCATTATTCAATTTTTTCACCCTATCAACATCATCATTTTCATTGGATGCATCATGTGTGATTATATTGAAATCTTGTTGGTTGGACATCCTTTCCTTCTCATGATGTCGAATAAATGGAAACTGATCATATATCAAACTCTCCAATTCAGTCCTATCATTTGGATCATCAACATTTTGAGATTCCATTTTCTCTCCATTGTGATACCACACATAATAGTTTGTTTGGAAACCATATTTGGTTATATGATAGCTAACTGCTTCACGGCTCAACCAAGGTCTTCCAACACAATTAAAACATGGGCAGTGTATGTGACCACTATCTGAAGCCTTGTAAAATGCAAAATCTAGAAAGATGTTCAAATTATTTTGAAAATCGGTTGAAATCC
This sequence comes from Viscum album, assembly GCA_963277665.1. Taxonomy (NCBI): domain Eukaryota; kingdom Viridiplantae; phylum Streptophyta; class Magnoliopsida; order Santalales; family Viscaceae; genus Viscum; species Viscum album. The sequence goes on along the minus strand of OY728134.1, from coordinate 1,019,926,757 downwards.
GATCAGTTTCGTACATCCAAATTCTATCCATTCTGTAAAAAAATCGCAATAAGTCATTTCAAAGCAATTCAATAATATTAAAGTTTAATCAAAAAAATATTTACGTAAATGACAATTGTTTACTCTATATAAAAGCATAACTGAAACATTACTCTATATGAGAATCATATTAAGAAATACAACAAAATACAGTGTATATAAGAAAATAAGATACAAAATTTCTAATGCCTATACTCACGGATTGACCAGTAAGATATTGGAAGTGGATCAAGGAATACATAATCCTTAAGGGTCTTGTTGGGAGTATATGAGTTTTATACTTTAACTTCTTCAAGTAGATCAGGATGAGGAGTAGGATGAGGATCATGGGAGTGGAGGGACTGTCCAAGGGGGGTGTGGCGTGTCCAGGGGGGTGCGGGGTGTCTAGGGGGTGGTGGGGCCGTCCGGGGGGTCGGAGGTGTCCAGGGGGTGGGGGGCTGTCTAGGGGGGTCGGGGTGTCCAGGTGGGCGGGCTGTCCGTGGGGGTGGTCAGGTTGTCCAAGGGGGTCGGGGTGTATAGGTATATTTATATGAAAAGAATACCCCCACAATAATCATGCAGCCCTGTCATTAGTCTAAACCCCTAGAACACATAAAATAAGCTACTATGAACATTTACTAAAATATTTAACACCATACGAATGAAAATACAATCTAAATATAGTTTGAGAGGATATAATGGTGTGTGTGAAAAAAATGATATTAAATCAATTTAAATGAATATGGAACAAATGAGGGTTTATAATACACTAAGAGTACCTCAAACAATCCAAACCCACTATAGCACCACCCCCTTGGATAGCCCGCCCACCACCCTCGACACCCCTTCTCCCTATGGACAGCCCCCACCCCCTTGGATAGCCCGCCCACCCCCCTGGACACCCCTACCCCCCGTGGCCAGCCCACCCACCCCCCCTGGATAGCCCGCCCACCCCTCCTTGACAGCCCGACCACCCCCGTGGACAGCCCGCCCACCCCCGTACCCCCTTAGACACCCCGTACCCCCCCGGGATAGCCCCGCCCACCCTCCCAAACAGCCCACACCCCCCTCCCCTGCAACCCCCACCACCACCACCTAGACATACCAACCCCCCTGGACACCCCACACACCCCTCCCCCACCAGGACACCCCACCCAGACCCCCAGGACAGCCCACACCCCCTGGACAGCCCCGCCCACCCCCGTGGACAGCCTTTCCCACCCCCATGGACAGCCCCGCCCACCCCCGTGGACAACCCACCCACCCCCGTGGACACCCCCACCCCCTAGACAGCCCAACCACCCCCATGGATAGCCCACCAACCCCCCCTCGACACCCCTTCTCCCTATAGACAGCCCCCCACCCCCTTGGATAGCCCGCCCACCCCCCTGGACACCCCTACCCCCTGTGGCCAGCCCACCCACCCCCCCTGGAAAGCCCGCCCACCCCTCCTTGACAGCCCGACCACCCCCGTGGACAGCCCATCCACCCTTGTGGACAGCCCTCCCATCCCCGTACCCCCCTGGACACCCCGTACCCCCCCTGGATAGCCCCGCCCACCCTCCCAAACAGCCCACACCCCCTTCCCTGCAACCCCACCACCACCACCTAGACATACCACCCCACCTGGACACCCCACACACCCCTCCCCCACCAGGACACCCCACCCAGACCCCCAGGACAGCCCACACCCCCTGGACAGCCCCGCCCACCCCCGTGGACACCCCTTACCCCCTAGACAGCCCAACCACCCCCGTGGACAGCCCACCCACCCCCCTTGACACCCCTTCTCCCTATGGATAGCCCCCCCACCCCCTTGGATATCCCGCCCACCCCCTGGACACCCCTACCCCCCGTGGCCAGCCCACCCACCCCCCCTGGATAGCCTGCCCACCCCTCCTTGACAGCCCGACCACCCCCGTGGACAGCCCGTCCACCCTTGTGGACAGCCCGCCCACCCCCGTACCCCCCTGGACACCCTGTACCCCCCCTGGATAGCCCCGCCCACCCTCCCAAATAGCCCACACCCCCCTCCCCTACCACCCCCTGGACACCCCACACACCCCTCCCCCACCAGGACACCCCACCCAGACCCCCAGGACAGCTCACACCCCCTAGACAGCCCTGCCCACCCCCGTGGACAGCCTTTCCCACCCCCATGGACAGCCCCGCCCACCCCCGTGGACAACCCACCCACCCCCGTGGACACCCCCTACCCCCACAATCCATTATCCAAAACATATCAAATTGGTTTGAACACAATCCATAATTCCCACAATCCATTATCCAAAACATGTAAACGTTCACGATAGCCTCCCCCAACTCTGATTTACATGTTTTGAACACTCTCCTTCCAAACATAGAATATAAAAACATTAAATAAGTCTTCACAAACACAAAAAATATCCTATTTAGATATTAATTTCAATAATCAAGTAAACCACCAACACCTGGAAAAAATCTATTCATTAAAACAACTACAACAATATAGTTGAGATCAAAATTTACCTATTCGGATGGGGGTGTACCTGTTGGGATGCGGGGTGATGGTGTTCGGATGGGGGGTTCGCGAGAGCAGTGGAGCGAAAGAGATTCGGATGGGGTTCACGAGAGCAGCGAAGCGAATAGATTAGGGCTCTGTCTGAATGGGGAGAGGAGATCTCGATCTGCAATTTGGGGAAAACCTTTGCCAACGGTTTATAAAAACCGTTGGCAAAGGCACACATTTCCCAATGGTTCGAATCGTTGGGAAAGGTGTGAGTTTAGCACCCATTTCCCAATGGTTCCAGTGAACCATTGGGAAAGGGTCCACCGAAATTCCCTTTGCCAACAGTTTAAATAAACTGTTGGCAAAGGCTCACTATACCAACGGTTTAAATAAACCGTTGGTATACTACCGTTGGGAAAAGACCAAATTCCAGTAGTGCCTCCTTTTCCTTTCCCTCCCTCTAGATCTTCGTCTTCTTGGAAGAACGATGCTCGGGAGCTTTAGATTGTTCATAGTTATTACACCCCTTTTACTTGTTCTTCCTTTTATTATTCACCATAAGGACTGTGGGTTTGTCACACCCCATGTTCTTATCCACTTGGAAAATTAAAGTAAGAAGTTCCATAAGAATCTTCTCATTATTTCTCATATTGTAATTAATAATAAAGTTAGAGAAGGTCTTGGGCAATGATGAAAGTATGAGATATATACGCAACTCATTTTGGAATTTAATCCCTAAGATGTTCAGGTGTTCAATGTAGCTGATAAGCTTGACTGTATGAGGACCAAATGGCGTAGATTCTCCAAGCTTAGTTGTGAAAAAAGTATTGGAGATCTCATACCTCTCTTATCTCTCCTTCTCTTGATAGTGATCCTGAAGGTGAGACATTATGCTATAGGAATCCATATCCTCATGTTTCTTTAGAATCTCATTGGATATGGATGGTATCATGAAGCACTAAACATTTGTAGCATCATTCAGATGTTTCTCATAGAGAGATATCTCTTCATCACTTGCCTCATTTCCAGGCGTAACTCGTAAAGGTTATTCCATCACATATAGTTTCCTTTAATGGAGAAGGATGACACATAGGTTTCTTTGCCACTCTTGGAAATTAGTGTCGGTGAGAAGGTTTTCCTTCTCAAGTATGGATCACAGTGATATGTTTGATGTCATTTTGTGGTTGTTTCTAAAAAATAAGATGAGCATAATTTTAGTACTTTATCTGATAAACTTATACAAATAAATAAATATTATATTTATTAATATCCCACTATTTTATTGAAACCCAATAGCCCTCACCATTGGATTTGGAATATCCTGTTGTTTGGACATTCTAGTGGAAAAGATCCATATTCCCATTCCCATTACCCCAACTTTGGCTGGTCAAGTAACTCAAATGGTTTTAGGTAGGCATTCCAAATGCGAAGTGTATTAACTTGTATTTCCTTGATCTAGTGAGTGGACTCTCTAATCCTTAAATCATTAATTTATATTTCCTCAACCTTTACCTCTCAGTCACACCAGGTCCAGATTTGGAAGTCAACCCTTGATGTGAACCAAGTTAAGTCACCCCAAAACCTCATGTTAGAATTCCCCGATAATTGAAAACACCCCAACTTTGGTTGGTCAAGCACTTTGAACTATGGTTCGATTCTAACTAAAGTAATGGAAGGCTATACTGACTTAATCTTTTATTGAGGGATTTTCTCCTTTATACGTAAATTTCCAATTATTATATTTATCCCATGATTGTTAATATTAAGTGGGATTACTTAAGTGATTGACTATACCTTAGATAATATTTACACATAAGACGGTTTATTTTAGTTCTATCTTGTATGCATGTTAATTCATTAATTATGTGATCACAACAAAACATCCATAATGAAATAACCATGAAACTGACAGAAATAAAATAAAGGGTATGATCGTGGGCTTATACTAATGGTTATTTTATCTAGTAGTTGACAAAATAATCATTGACCTAGGGAGAAACACCTTGAATTAATTGTGGTTTATGTTTATATCTTTCCACCTACCCACCTTTGTATCTCTTTGGATTGGTTTTGGATCGGCTCTCAAATTGAATCATCTCCACTAGCTTGGGAGCTCCATCCATTACTTATGCCTTTTACTCACACATAGGTAAGGGAAAAAAAGGGGTTTACATAAAAGAAACCATAGACACACAAGCCCAACATAATAATGAGGAGAGAAGGAATGCATGTAAATAATTTAATTTAATAATAAATTAAATGAAACCAATCACATGCAAAAGGTCTGGTCTAGCTCATGATCATCCATATGTATGTAGTGAATTACGCATTTAATAAAACTAGCATTCAATTCTTAATCGTTCTTATTTAAAATAAATCGTGCTTGAATCGATTAATTATTATCTTTAGTTAATCAATCATTTTATCTTAATCATTTATCTGAATTTTCTTGAGATTCTCATCCATTATAATTTTAAATAAATTCGTTTAAAATTAACCTTGTATATAAATGTACCGTGGAGGTAACACGGTGAATACCCGTTCGGATATACCAAACATGTATTATAATCATATACTATTTTACTCTTGTGACATATGGCATTTACGAATTATATGTACAATCACAACATGTACTTCACAGATGATTACACAAATTACATGATTTTGTTGGCCACGTGTTATACTTCAATGCACATAGAGTAACAAATCGTAATATGACTTATACATGATATGCAGATCTGAACATTACACAGATATTAATTAATTATTTAAATATTTATGTATATTAAATTTTTTAAATCTACATAATTTGGTGTAAGTATACGACGTGTAAATCTGATCTACACAGTATGTACATCTTTCATCGTCTATCTGAGGTATACGCCTAGGGACTCGTCATGTGAAACATACCTTAGAAATTTTGGAGTACACAGCGTGTACAGTGGGCTACACACTGTGTTGACTCTGTGTTACATGGTCACCGGTCGGGTAGGCCATGTATGGAATACACGAATCATCTCTGACCAAAAGGGATTGCATGCCATGTCCAGCAGGCCATAGGGCATGTAGTTCGGCTAACTATGTGCCATTTAATTCTAGTCAACACCATGTGAAATTAATGCGGTATTTAATGCATAATCATGAATTGATTTCTGAATCAATCTTGATGCATTGGGCGTGACTACACGACATGTAATCCGGTATTGTTCATGCATAAAGCTTTGGCACCTCCAGATGAGTTCCTTGATATTATTTTAATCATAAAAATAAACATCTTGATTAGATCTACAAGAAACGAATGAGGAAGAAGAAAATCTCACAATTCAGATTAAAATAATGATTAAAATTTAATTGAAAAACTAAATTATAAATACGTAAATCACCAATGATTTATAAATAATTATAAACAATAATGTACATGCTCTGATACCACTTGTAGGTTCCGGACGCCGCGAAAGTGCGGGAGGGTTGGTGCCCAACTTTTCTTTTTGTCGTGATTGATGACTAATATGAGATCTATGACGTTAAATGTCATGACCTATGGAATGGATCAATGAGATCAGACAAGGGTAATCACACTGAAACCATAGAGAGAGGAGATCAACATATATTTTTTATAATTAATTTAATTTAATAGAGAATTACCTCTAAGGAATCCTTTCTTCATTGATGTGTCTGACAACAGATCTACAGTGCACCATCGTTGCTTTGTAGAAACCAAGTATAGATTTTACTCTAATGGTGATTCACACGTGTTCCACGAATCTTCAAATGTTGCTAAAGGAGTCTCTGGGTGCTAGCATGAAATATCCTTACGCTTGCATCGTCCGCCTTTGATCGCCTCGAGAACCACTTCCAAAGCATTCTCCTTGATCTGGTGGAGGAGGATTGTTCTTGAAGAACATTTGTGGTGTTTTGTTTAACAAATTTTTGTATTTTTTGACAACTAATCTTTTTGTTGAAGAATGTTTTTGAGTTATAAAAAGTTGAATTTGTTGTTTGCTGAAGATTTTCTTAAAGAATATTATGTTGAAGAATAAGAAGTCAGAAGTTAAGAAAGTGTCTCAAATTTTCTAAACTTAATCAGATGATTCTTTGTTGATCTTAAAGTTCTCACAAATCATGAAAAGTTTCATGATAAAATCTATTGAAGAAATGGTGAAGAGGATTGATGTTTTTCACTAAGAAAAATTCTGAGAAAATTCTGAACCAGTTTTCCTGAACCATTTTTTCAGAGTCTACTTCCTGAGCCATAAATTCGGAGTCTACTTCATGAATCAAAAATTCGGAGTTTACCTCATGAACCAGAAATTCAGAGTCTACTTCCTGAGCCAGAAATTCGGAGTCTACTTTCTGAGCTAGAAATTCAGAGTCTACTTCATGAATCAGAAATTCGGAGTCTACTTCCTGAGCCAGAAATTCAGAGTCTACTTCATGAATTAGAAATTCGGAGTCTACCTCCTAAACCAGAAATTCGGAGTCTACTTCCTGATCCATAAATTCGAAGTCTACTTCCTGAGCCAGAAATTCGGAGTCTACTTCCTGATCCAGAAATTCGGAGTCTACTTTCTGAGCCAGAAATTTGGAGTCTACTTCATGAGCCAGAAATTTGGAGTCTACCTCCTGAACCAGAAATTCGAAGTCTACTTCCTGAGCCAGAAATTCGGAGTCTACTTCCTAAGCCAGAAATTCAGAGTCTACTTCCGGAACCAGAAATTCAGAGTCTACTTCTTGAGCCAGAAATTCGGATTCTACCTCCTAAACCAGAAATTCTGAGTCTACCTCCTGAACCAGAAATTCGGAGTCTACTTCCTGAGCCAGAAATTCGGAGTCTACTTCCTGATCCAGAAAGTCAGAGTCTACCTTCTGAGCCAGAAATTTGGAATCCAAGATCAAGCCTTATCATTCTGAGGAAGATATGAAGTGTTCAAGAAAACCCAAATTTCAAATTTGCATAAATCTCGGAGAAATTTAAGGAGATTTGAAGAAGTCAAAGATTTAGGATTAAATGTGAGAGATTTGCGGAGTTTTTGAGATTTGAGGAAGTGGGAAAGATTTTCAAGATCCTCACCTTTTTTTCTGAGTTGCCTATAAATATGTACTCAGATCATTCTCTCATTTGAAACTTTTTACACGCGCAGAAAAGGCAGAGCACTGGATAATTCCAAGTGAAAAGCATCTATCATCTTGAAGAAGTTTTCTTGAGTGTTTGAGAAGAAGAGAATCAGAGCCATTATTTACTTGCTGAGAAGTTCGGATTCAGAAGATCAGATCCAAGAAATCCTAAGTGAATATTCGGAGTGGGTATTTCTTCAGAATCATTATTATATTTCTGAGAATAATGGTTTCAAAAAATCAGATTCAAGAAATCCGGATTGAATATTCGAAGTAGGAATTTCTGCGAAATCATTATTTTCCTTGCTGAGAAGTTCGGTTCTAGAAAATCGAATCCAAGAAAACCGGATTAAGAATTCAGAGTGATCATTTGTGGAGCAGTTTCAACAAAGTTCATTTTCTTATGAGTGGCTCATTTTTTCTTTAAGAAAACATTATAAACTGACGGGAGTCAGTATAATCTTTCATATCGAGAGATAGAAGGTGTCTAACGGGAGTTGGCACAAGTTGTATTCACTTCTTCATCATAGTGGATTTCTATAGACCCACGGGAGTGGCTATGGCAAGAACATAGGTTCTCTTATTGAGGTTGAACCTTTTAAATCTTGTGTGAATTTCTGGATTTACCTTTCTTGCATGTGTGAGTTTCTTGCTAAAGATTGATAAGGAAATAAATCCTAACAAGTTGCAGGGGTTGAAACTTATAAAAAGTTAAACAACTGATTCAACCCCCCTTCTCAGTTGTTATTCGATCCTTAGAACTTCAAGTGGTATCATAGGGAGGTTCCATTGTTTAATTCTTATCATGGAGAATATAAATTCTATCAACAGTAGAGGAATTCCTATGTCCAATGGCAAGAATTATTATGGATAGAAAAATAGGATGATTCCTTATCTCCTATCTCTTGGCCTTGAAGTTGTTAATGCTGCTACTATTGGCTTTCCACCTATTGAGAAAAATGCTCCTATGACGTTTGTTGATAAGAGAAACATAGAATTTGATGGAAAGGATAGAAATGCTATTCTTATGTCCTTATCAGAAAATGTTTATCAGAATGTGATGGGTCTCACAACATCAAAAAGCATGTGGGATAAGCTGGAAAGTGTATTCGAAGGAAATACAAAAGTCAAGGAGGCCAAGCTACAAATCTACCATAGTAAGTTTGAAGACATTAGGATGAGAGATGATGAAACAATTGATGAATACTTCACCAGAGTTAATGAAATTGTGTGCAACATCATAGGATTCAGAGAAGACTTGAAATATTCTACAATTGTGAAGAAACTTATGAGAAACTTCTCAGACAGGTTTGATTCTAAAATTTCAGCTTTAGAAGATAAGGATGATTTATCTATTGATGAACTGCAGAACTTTATTGTTGCTTATGAAATGAGGAAAGCTCCAATATTTAAGAAGAAGATAAAAGATGAAATGGCTTTTGAAGCTATGAGAAATATGAAAATCCAAGATGATGATAAAGCTGATCCTTGTGAGTCTGATGATAAGGAATATGAAGAGTTGAATGAAAAAATAATGTCTCTCATATCCAAGAACTATCGAAGAGGAAGAGGAAAGTATGGAGGGAAACTTCCTCTCAAATGTTTTGAGTGTGGCAGAATCAGACACTTTGCTATGAATTTCCTTAAGAAGAAAGTTGGAGAATATCAAGATGTTTCTGATGATAATCCTCGATGGAAGAAGTATAACAAGAATGAAAAAGAAGATAAGTCTTCAAAAAAATCAAGAAGAAGTTTTCTGGCAAGAAAAGAAGTATGTTGAGCAAGAAGGTTGAATCCGAATCATCGTAAAATGATTCCTTAGAAGATTAAAGTAAAGAAATATTCAGAACCTTCATTGAAAAAATTGAGAAAATAAATCTTTCCTCAGAGAGTGAAGAAGGTGGTGAAGAATCTTACAGAGAATATTAGCTAAGATCCTAACTTCTTGTGTGTCTTGAGCAAAACAAATATCTCAAGAAAAAAATTCATGTGATGAAGAATAATCATGAAGAAGTTCAGGATGGAAGTAATGATGTCCCCAAGAAGGAAGATGAATACATTCAAGAAATTTTAAGTTACAAACTTAGAATTGTTGAACAGGGAAAGATGATTAAAGATCTTAGCAAGAAACTGGAATCTAAGGAAGAAGAAGTAAACAAGGTGCAATCAAAACTCCTTGGGTCCGAAAATACCCTGAGGAAGATGAATGAAAACTTCAACAAAGCTACAGAATTAAAAGTTGAGACCTCTGAAAATGTTGTGAAGGCTCATTATGAGAATCAGGTGAAATATTCTCTTACCAAAAATAATGTTGTATCTGATTCTTCTAACATTTCAGGTTATGGAAAATGTATTAGTAAATCTTGGTTAGAGAAAGGATGTGATAAACCTATCAATCCTACAAAAGTAGAAAAATCACTCAAAATAAGAGATGGCCTACATCCTGAGTTTTCTAGAGCTGAAAGAAGTTATCAACCTCAACAAAGTTTTTATAGAGAAAGATCATTCTTGAATAGAAAACCAAGATTTGAGGGCTATTGTTGGTGCTGCGGAATATATGGGCATAGAGATTATAATTTTTGGCACAATTTATCTCTACCTGGAAGAAGGTTTGAGCAAAGTGGAAGAATGAGTAACTTTTCGTACTCACAGAAAGTTGAAAAGGTGAATTCTCAAGATGTTAGAAACATTCCAACAAAGAATCAATTTGAATGTTTGGAAGAAGTTTATGGAATATGTGATCAATATGGTCATCATGCCGAATGATGTATGACACTTCTTCCAAAACAAGTTTCTTATGATAAGAAAGAAAAGAAAGCTGAAAATAAGGAGGTTGGTGAAAGATCTTTTATTGTTGAGATAGCTTTGAAAGCAAGTAAGATGAACAAACCATGGATACTTGATAGTGGTTTTTCTTCACACATGATAGGTGATATAAAAATATTGAAACATATTGAAAGTCGTGATGGAGTGGTTAATTTTGGAAATGATAGTTCCTTAAAAATTAAGGGAATCAGAACAATAGAGATTGAAGCAGAAAAACTGAAGTCTAAGGAAGTTTTTCTTGTTGATGGAATAAAACATAACTTACTTAGTGTAAGTCAACTTTGTGATGATGGAAAATAAGTTTTCTTCAGAAATAATTCTTGTATCATCAAAAGTGTGAAAAAAGGAAAAGTGATTACAAAAGGAGAAAGAACCAGTGGGAATCTCTTTCAAATTGTAGAATCTAATAACTCTTGTTATTTGAGTGCTGAAGATGAAAACAAGTTGTGGCACCGAAGACTTGGCCACCTTGGGAAGAAGAACATGAGTAAGCTTTCTAAAGTTGATGTTGTTCAGAATTTTCCATAACTGAAAAGAATAGATCAATATGTTTGTATTACTTTCCAGAAAGGAAATATGACTAACAAAATTCATAAAAGAGTTGAGATTCAATCTAACAAACCACCTGAGCTTATTCATTCTGATCTATGTGAGCTGATGAGACATCAATCAACAAAAGGAGATTTATACTTTATCACTTTTATTAATGATTTCACTAGGGTGACAAACATCATGTTCATGAAGCATAAGTCAGAGGCTATTGAAATGTTTAAATTCTTCAAAAGAGATGTTGAGAAAGAATTGGGAGCTTCCATAAAGAAGTTGAAAACAGACAATGGTACCGAATTCACAAGAAATGCTTTTGAAACGTATCTAAGGAATCATGGTATCAAACATCAGTATAGTGCTCCTTATACTCCACAACAAAATGGAGTAGCAAAAAGGAAAAATAGAAGCTTGGTGGAAATGGGAAGAAGTATGTTATCAGAATACAAACTTTCAAAATTCATTTGGAGAGAAGCTGTTAGCACTAATGTGCATGTTCAAAATAGATGCTTGTTAAGACCGGAAACCAACATGACTCCTTATGATATGTGTTATAACAAAAAACCTTCTTTTAATTACTTCAAAGTTTTTGGAAGTCCATGCTTGCTCAAAATCAAAAATCCAGACTTAGGAAAGTTTGAAGAAAAAGCTGAAGAAGGAATATTTATGGGTTATTCACCAAATGGAAGAAGTTAAAAATGCTGGAACAAACGGTTACAAAATTTTGTGGACTCGTATGATGTAAAGGTAATTGAAAATCCAAGTTCCTTCACAACATCTGTTAAGAATACCGAGGAAGATAAATCAAAGAATTCCCACAATAGTGAAAGTGACTCAGATAAGTCGCATGGGGAAGAAAGTGGTGCTGGAAAAAGAAATGTGAGTTTTCCTACCATACAAAAACATGTTGAATTTGAAAATATTATTGGGGATCAGAAGGCTCCAGTTCAGACAAGAAGGAAGTTAAGATTAGAAAATCAGACTTCCCTTATCTCAAAAGTTGAACTAGAATCAGTTTCAGAAGATATTCAACATAAATAATGGGTGGATGATATGAATGAAGAACTGGATCAGATTGAGAAGAATGAAACATGTGAACTTGTTCCAAGGACAATAAATAAGAATGTTATCGGAACCAAGTGGGTTTATAGAAATAAATTGAATTAGCATGGAGAAGTTACAAGAAACAAAGAAAGGCTTGTGTGTAAAGGATATGCACAAGTGGAAGGTGTGGATTTTGATGAAACTTTTACCCCTATTGCAAGGTTGGAAACTATTCTAATGTTTCTTGTAGTGGCTGCTCATCAGAATTACAAGGTTTATCAGATGGATATAAAGTCAACTTTCTTAAATGGTGAGATTGAATAAGAAGTTTACATTGAACAACCTTGTAGGTTTTTACTTGATGAGGATGAAAACAAAGTTTTCAAATTAAATAAATCCTTGTATGGGATGAAACAAGCTCCACGAGCATGGTATTTGAAGCTTGACAATTCTTTGAGAAGGATGAACTTTTCTAAAGGAAAGGTTGATAGCAACTTGTATGTTAAAGATGTTGATTCTGGAACTTTAATTGTAATCATTTATGTGGATGATATAATTTTTGCTGGAGATGAAGAAAAGGTTTTTGAAGAGTATGCTGAAGAGATGAAGAAAATTTTTGAAATGTAAATGTAGGGGGAATTAACTTTTTTCCTTGGCTTACAAGTTCAACAACAAGAAAACTACATTTTCTCATCCCAAGAAAAGTATGTCAAGGAACTGTTAAAGAAGTTTGGGATGGAAGAATCAAAAGAAGTTTCAACCCCTATCTCAGTGAGCACAAAGTTGAGAAAAGATGATTCAGGGAACAGTGTGAATCAGAAAGACTTTAGAAAGTTAATAGGAAGTCTTCTTTATCTTACAGCCTCAAGGCCTGATATTGTTTATGCTGTGACTCTCTATTCCCGATATCAAATTAATCCAAAAAAATAATATATGTTGGCAGTTAAGGGGATTCTGAGATATGTTAAAGGAACAACTTCACATGGGTTTTTATACAAGAGGAACAATGAGATGAAGTTTCATGGTTATACTAATGCTGATTGGGCTGGTGATTATAATGATAGAAAATCAACATCAGGAGAAACATTTTTCTTAGGGGAATGTTGTGTGAGTTGGCACAACAAGAAACAAAGTTCAGTAACTTTAAGTATAGATGAATCTGAATATGTTGTAGCTACTCAGGATTGTACTCAAATGATGTGGATGAAAGTTCAGCTGGAATATTTGAAAGTGAAAGTTTCTAAATCTTTTAAAATACTCTGTGATAATCAAAGTGCCATTGATCTTTCCAAGAATCATGTTCAACATTCAAGATCAAAGCATATTGATATAAAGTATCATTTTTTAAAAGAGAAAGTTGTTTCAGGAGAAGTCTTACTGGAATATATTTCAACAAAGTATCAGATTGCCGATATTTTCACAAAAACCATGTCAAAGGAGAGGTTCGTTGAACTGAGGCAACAACTCCATGTTCAGCCTCCTCCCAAGACATCCTAAAACTCATAAGAAATAACCCCCACCGTTCTTTGGATTATGTTGAAAAATGGGGAGAGTAATTTTTCTTTTATGAATCTAAAGCTATGGTTATCATATAATGGGAGAGAGAGAAAGAAAAATGAGAGAGAAAGAAAAATGAGAGAAGAAAAGAAAAGTGAGAAAGAAAAAGATAAAAGTTGAGGGGGAGTTTGAGTAAGGTGAAGTTTATCTTTACATGGCCTAAATTTTTTCTTGTCACCAAGGGATGGAAATCCTTCAAAAACATTACTTTATCTAGTAGTGTGGTGTCAGGATACTCTTTTTGAGAAAGGCTATGTTTTGGTAAAATTCAAGAACTTGAGATGTAAAATTTTTGAGAGGTGAAAACTTGTTACCAAGGGTTGCCAACAAATCCAAAGGGGGAGATTGAAGAACCTTTGTGGTGTTTTGTTTAACAAAGTTTTGTATTTTTTGACAACTAATCTTTTTGTTGAAGAATGTTTTTGAGTTACAGAAAGTTGAAGTTGCTGGTTGCTGAAGATTTCCTTAAAGAAGATTATGTTGAAGAATAAGAAGTCAGAAGTTAAGAAAGTTTCTCAATCTTTCTAAACTTAATTAGATGATGCTTTGCTGATCTTAAAGTTCTCACAAATCATGAAAAGTTTCATGATAAAATCTATTGAAGAAATGGTAGAGAGGATTGATGTTTTTCACTAAGAAAAATTATGAGAAAATTCTAAACCAGTTTTCCTGAACCATTTTTTCATAGTCTACTTCCTGAGCCAGAAATCTGGAGTCTACTTCATGAATCAGAAATTCAGAGTCTACCTCCTGAACCAGAAATTCAGAGTCTACTTCCTGAGTCAGAAATTCGGAGTCTACTTCCGGAGCCAGAAATTCGGAGTCTACTTCCTGAACCAGAAATTCAGAGTCTACTTCCTGAGCCAGAAATTCGAAGTCTACTTCATGAATCATAAATTCGGAGTCTACCTCTTGAACCAGAAATTTGGAGTCTACTTCTTGAGCCAGAAATTTGGAGTCTACTTCCTGATCCAGAAATTCGGAGCCTACTTCATGAATCATAAATTCGGAGTCTACCTCCTGAGCCAGAAATTCGGAGTCTATCTCCTAAGCCAGAAATTTGGAGTCGACTTCCTGACCCAAAAATTCAGAGTCTACTTCCTGAACTAGAAATTAGGAGTATACTTTCTGAGCCAGAAATTTGGAGTCTACTTCATGAATCATAAATTCAGAGTCTACCTCTTGAACCATAAATTCAAAGTCTAATTCATGAGCTAGAAATTCAGAGTCTACTTCCTGAACTAGAAATTTGGAGTCTACTTCCTGAACCAGAAATTCAGAGTCTACTTCCTGAGAAAAAAATTCGAAGTCTACTTCATGAATCAGAAATTCGGAGTCTACCTCCTGAACTAGAAATTCGGAGTCTACTTCCTGAACCAGAAATTCGGAGTCTACTTCCTGATCCAGAAAGTCAGAGTCTACCTTCTGAGCCAGAAATTTGGAATCCAAGATCAATCCTTATCATTCTGAGGAAGATATGAAGTTTTCAAGAAAACCCGAATTTCAACTTTGCATAAATCTCAGAGAAATTTAAGGATATTTTAAGAAGTCAAATATTGAAGATTAAATGCGAGAGATTTGCGGATATTTTGATATTTGAGGATGCGGGAAAGATTTTCAAGATTCCCGCCTTTGTTTTATGAGTTGCCTATAAATATGTACTCAGATTATTCGCTCATTTTCAACTTTATACACACGTGGAAAAGGTGGAGCACTGGATAATTCAAAGTGAAAAGCATCTATCATCTTGAAGAATTTTTCTTGAGTGTTTGAGAAGAAGAGAATCAGAGCCATTATTTACTTTCTGAGAAGTTCAGATTCAGAAGATCAGATCCAAGAAATCCGGAGTGAATATTCGGAGTTGGAATTTCTTTGGAATCGTTATTATATTGCTGAGAAGACCAGTTTCAAAAAATCGGATTCAAGAAATCCAGATTGAATATTCGGAGTGGGCATTTCTTTGGAATCCTTATTTTCCTTACTGAGAAGTTCGGTTCCAGAAAATTGGATCCAAGAAAAGCGGATTAAGAATTTGGAGTGAGAATTTGTGGAGCAGTTTCAAAAAAGTTCATTTTCTTATGAGTGGATCATTTGTTCTTTAAGAAAACATTGTAAACTGATGGGAGTCAGTATAATCTCTCCTATCGGGAGATATAAGGTGTCTAACGGGAGTTGGCACAAGTTGTATTCACTTCTTAATCATAGTGGATTTGCATAGACCCACGGGAGTGGCTATGGCAAGGACATAGGTTCTCTTATTGAGGCCGAACCTTGTAAATCTTGTGTGCCTTTCTTGATTTACCTTTCTTGCATGCGTGAGTTTCTTTCTAAAGATTTATAAGGAAATAAATCCTAACAGGTTATAGGGGTTGAGTTTCTTAATGTTTTGAAACTTATAAAAAGTTAAACAACTGATTCAACCCCCCTTCTCAGTTGTTATTCGATCCATAGAACTTTAGTTCTCCATTCTTGATAGTGTTCTTGGAGAATAGAGCTCTCTAGGCTTGAGATGTTTTCTCCAAATCCGTTATGCACAATTAAATTGTCTTATGAGAGAAATAACATAATTGAGTATTTATATTGTTAGGGTTAGAATAAAATAATTGCACACGTGCCCTTAATTGTTTTATTTAATCCTAGAAAAACCTCATGTCTAATAATAATATTATTATTATTATTTCTCAACACACACTTAGCTTGTGAATTATAATTAAATATTATTTAATTAAATAATATCTATTATTATTATTTCTCACCAGACCATTTAACTCGATCCGTCATTCCTCCACAATATTTATCAAGCCTTGAATAATCACTATTTATTTATTAAATAAATATCACTGCATTATTCACTAATAAATAAATAAATATTATATTCACTAAATAGAAAATAAATATTTATTAAATATTCTGCCCACACTATATTCACTAGAATAACTAGTGATGAAATAAATGAGATCAGACATACATGAATAGTTATTAAAACACGACTAGAATTAATATTTATTTAACTTGTTAAATAATGAATAATAATATATTATTTAACTGAGATTCTGGATACACTTAGTGTGTGACACTCTAGTCCTCTTTCTTAGTGGCATTAGGCGAATTTGCCTAAAGTCCAAGGTTAGCGTCTAACAACACGCTAAGACGCTCATAGAGAAAGAAGTTAAGGCTACAAAGACATGTCACCTCATATGAATGTTTACCATGTAATATAATCTCTTTATCACAATATCTTTAATCGAGCAAGTTGCATGCCAGTGCCATTAACCTATGTGCTCGATATCTCTTTCTTTGACTTTTCAGAAATAGAAATTGTCTATAGAATACCATGACCATGGATTTATTTAGTCTATATCATTTCAATCAAAGGGCCTGAGATATTGAATTTTGTTAATGAACAGAAGGGATAAATCCTTTCTCGCATTATTCATTAATGAAAAATTACTCGCGACGCATCCAATGTATCCTACCTCACCATGAACATCTATCATCGCGGTTTCTATCAATACATCAAAGTGCGTGAATCATAATACTAGTTAATAATAATCTTAAAGTTTAAGGACCAATACACACGTCCACAAATAGGAAGATCCAATGACACTAATAAATGTGGATTTTCTACTGGAGGGTCTCATTCTCATAATATTCTATTGGATATTACCAAGGGCGTACACCATGAGAAAGTATCTCAAAGTCCTATGAGTCTCCACCCATGATAGCCTGTATCATTTGTGCCCCTCAAATTATATCATTTGGTCATCGAACATATATTCAAGAATAGTGTCATAGCACTTCCGGGATCTCATCATAGTGGAGAACTACTATGACCTTTTAGTGTGACAACTACTCTTAGGACATTATCACATACTATGTAACACAGAAGAACAATCATGATGTGATAAGTAGTTACTTAATATTCAAAATAATGAATACATTTTTATCATAAAGTACATAGGAGTTGGTTCTAGGGCACCTACTCCAACAAATCTGACACACGGTGTGGCCAGTATGACTGAAAGTGCATGTTTTTATTTAAAATCAACATTTTAGTACAAAACACACATCACAAACTCAAAATTGTTCCAACGTGCTCATATTGTCTTGAAACATTACAATAATGATTCATAAGTAATTTGTGACATGTAAGAATAAAGCATAGTCAATATGGAATACGGTGTGCCCAATATGACTCAAAATGCATGTTTTCAGTTTAAAAGTGACATTTTAGGTCAAATGACACATCACTCATTGAAAACCAAGAAAACACACTATAATTGTCTTGATACTTTAGTAAAACTACCCATAAGTCATTTTTAATGTGTAGGAATGAGTCGCACGTCAATTCGACACATGGTGTGTCTGATGTGACTCAAAGTGTGTGTTTTCAGTTTAAAAGTGATATTTTAGTTTAAAACGTACATCGCTCACTGAAAACTCAGCAAACACACTCAAATTGTCTTGATAATTTATAAAAACGATCCACAAGTCATTTGTGACATATAAGAATGAGTTTCACATCAATTTGACACATGGTGTGTCTTATATGACTGAAAATACGCATTTTTATTTAAAATCAATATTTTAGTGCAAAACACATATCACATTTTCAAAACTAAGCAAACTCACTTGGACTATTTTGATATGTTATGAAAACAATCCATACATCATTTGTGACATGTATTAATCAACCACATGTCAATCTAATACACGGCGTGGTTGGTATAACTGATAGTGTGTATTTTTATTTAAAATTAATATTTTAGTTCAAAACAAGCATCACATATTCAAAACCGATCAAATGCATTTGTATTGCCTTGATACTTTAGAAAAACAATTTATAAATGATTTGTGATGTGTATGAATCAACCGTATATAAATATGATGCACGGTGTGGCCGATATGACTCGAAGTACGTGTTTTTAGCTTAAAAGTAACACTTCAATTCAAAACACGCGTCACTCATTGGAAACCCATCAACCACACTCAAATTGTCTTGATAATTTAGGATAGTGATACCTAAGTCATTTGTGATGTATAGAAATCAATTGCATATTAATATAACAAATAGTGTGACCGGTATGACTGAAATTATGTGTTTTTATTTAAAATCGATATTTTAGTACAAAATATACACCGCACACTCAAAACTGAGAAAACATGCTCGGATTGTCTTGGTATTTTACGACAATGATTTATAAGTTATTTGTGATATGTATGAATCAACTTCATGTCAGTTTAACAAACAGTGTGACCAATATGAGTCAAAGTGTGTGCTTTTATTTAAAATTAACATTTTAGTTCAAAAACACAAATCACATGTTCAAAACTGAGCAAAAACACTTTGATTGTCATAATACTTTAGAACAACAATTCATAAATCATTTTTTATGTGTATTAATCAACCACACGTGAATTCAATACATGGTATGCCCGATATGACTCGAAGTGTGTGTTTTCAGTTTAAAATATATATTTTATTAATGTATTGTATCATATTTATGTTTCATTATTTTATAGTATCACTAACATAATCATTGTTTTTTTTATTATACGTAAATTCTTATTTTGTTCTCAAAATGGGGTGGTGTGTTCGGAAATTGGTAGCGTGATTTGGATCTTTTGAAAGGGGGTCTTAGTGTTTTAGAATTTGTTGGAAAATGTAATGTTTGTAACAAATTTATACTAACTAATTTGATTATAGTATATTGAAATGTTTGTAATGTAGGTTTGTTTATAATTTTAATTTATTGTTATGTAATTATTTTGAAATTAAATTGTAATTTTTTTTACAAAGGAAATATGATATATTAATCATGAAGGTCAGCAGTTACACAGTCATGCAATCAAGAAGGAAAGTGATCAAGCTAGAGATGATTCATGTCGGACGTGCTGAAAGAAGCCCGGTGATGGGCTGCTTCATTTTTGTCCCTTTTAATGAAGGAGAAGGAGAAGGTTGTGAAGCTTTGAATGAGATACTGGATGTTCCTGATAACGGGGCCAAAAGAATGGAGGTTGCCATCATAAAGCCTGATAGCGTTGATTATGGTGAGGCAATTAGATTCAATGTAAATATATTCCCATCCGCGCTCTTTTGAGAACGTCAGTCCGGAAAGGACAGCGAAGGCTTCAGCAACAACGGGCTCCTAGAGAGCGAGGTGTGATTCATGTTTGGCAGTAATGATTTGACCCTGAAAATCTCGTGCCATGAGTCCAATTCCGACAATTCCATCCATGGAGAGATGCATCCACATTAATCTTGAGGATCCCTTCTGGGGGAGGGTACCATCTTGAAGCATTTGTGTGAGTGTCAGAGATCCCATGATGGTCAGAGTCCTGGTTCCACCCCTCAATCCAGGATGTAGCCCGTTCAATCCAGAACCTGGGGGGCTTTGTCGTGTGGTTAAAGATGAAGTCGTTGTGTCGTGCCCAGACGATCCATGCCACGATTCATAATGAAGCAACTTTTTCTACATTAAAAGAAGAAGACCACAGCATTAGCAGTGTCGAAAGGTCTGGCGCCGTATCCAACATAAGCTCCAAATCAGAGCCCCAAAATGTCCAGATCTCTTCCACCCCCGAGCACTGGGTGATCGCATGCAGAGGAGATTCGAGAACACCCAAGAAGATGGGACATTGCTTGTCATTTGTGACATGTTGGAAGGTGAGGAAGTCCATAGTGGGAAGGATACCAGTGCAAACATGCCACCAGAAAAAATGGATTTTTGAGAGGACCTTAAGGTGACAAAGGGTTTTCCAGAGCCCTCCCCTTTCCTCGATTTGAGTATCGAGAGCAAGAATGTACCCTGACTTCACCGTATAAGATCTAGAGAAATCATTGCTCCAAAAGGGACAGTCTGTCCCCACATCCCTCACATAGGGGATGCTAAGGATGATCCTTCTATCCCTTTCTTTGAACCATGAGTTGATTCTATCCATACACCACCCAGAACCATGATCGTTGAACAAGCAGAAAATAGTGGCGTTCTCATGGCCAGGTACGGAAGGGGAGGTGGATTGTAAGCCATATTTATCAATCAGCCAGGGATCGGTCCAAATATTAATTTTCGTGCCATCTCTGACCCTCCATCCCAGCCCTTTAATAAGTAAATTTCATGATCCCCAAAGTCTTCACCATAGAAAGTTGGGGCAGGGCTGAGAGAGGAGTTTTGGAAATATGAGTGGGGAAAGTATTTTGCACGAAGAATCTGCGCACAAAGAGAAGATGTATGAATCATTAGGCGCCAACCCTGTTTATCCAAAAGAGCATCATTAAAGAGTCGGGGGTCTCGAAATCCCATTTCGCCGCCTGTTTTAGGTGTACAAAGAGACTTCCAAGCGATCTAGTGAATTTTATTTCTGCCATTATTATGACCCCACCAGAAGTTAGCAATGCGGGAGTGGATATGGTCAACAAGCATGCCAAGAAGCTTGAACAGGGACATAATATAGTTAGGTATGGACTGAAGAGCGGCTTTGATGAGTGTTTCCTTACCCACTTTAGAGATTCTTTTCGAAGTCCAGCCTTGTATTTTTTTCTCGATTCTATCCACCGTAGATGAGAAGATTTTTTTTTTGAGTGACCAACAATAGTGGGAAGACCAAGGTATTTTTTGTGTTTGTAAACCATTTTAATTCTTGCAGTAAGACAAAGCTCTGATCTCTTGGTTGGTGGGACGCCAAAACTGAAAGAGATTTCTGACTTGGCTGGATTGATCGCTTGTCTAGATGCCCTCTCATACAGGCAGATCACCTGACAGATAGTGAGGCATTCATTATGAGTAGCTCTAGAGAATAGAAGGCAGCTGTCAGCAAAGAAGAGATGCGATACAGGTGGGCTGGCCCGACAAACTTTTTCCCCATGTATCCCTTTTGAGGAAGCGGCCAAGGAAATGAGGTTAGAGAATACATCAGCCACCAGGATGAAGAGAAGGGGGGAAAGGGGATCTCCCTGGCAGAGGCCACGGGTGGGTGAGAAGCCTTGGGTGAGTTCACCATTGATGTTAATCCAAAAAGAGATAGACGAAACACATTGCATGATCATGTTTGTCCATTTGGGGCAGAAACCCATTTTTGTCATGACAGCCTAGAGAAAGTGTCCTTCCACTCGATCATAGGCCTTAGTCATATCCAATTTCCAGGCCATAATACCTCTTTTCGCAACAGATTGCATTTTCATAGAATGAAACACTTCATGGGCCACGATGTCATTATCCGTGATAAGCCTCTTTGCTATGAAAGCACTTTGATTTTTATAGATAATAGCAGGTAACCACTTGCAGAGACGATTAACCAGGACCTTTGAGAAAATCTTGTAGGAGATGTTATAGAGACTGATAGGCCTAAAGTCTGAGGCTGTAAGGGGTTTCTTGATCTTTGGGATGAGGGTGAGAATTGTCTCATTAATAGAGAATAGGTTAATTTTCCCAGCCCAAATGCCTTTCATTATCATGCATATTTCAGGGCCAAGCATGTTCCAGTATTGCTTAAAAAAGAGAGCATGGAAGCCATCAGGACCGGGGGCTTTTGTGGAGTGGATTTGTTTGAGAGCCTGAAGAATCTCATCGTCCGTGAAGTCTTTTGTGAGCTGGCAGTACATCTCATCAGTAATCACATGTTTGATGCAGGAATCAACCTCCGATGATAAGATGGAATCTCCTACAGTGTAGAGTTTTTGGAAATAACATGAAATAATACCATGGATACCTTCGATGTTGGACACAGTTCTCCCATCAGGGTTGGTGAGGACCGAAATGTTGTGTTTGTGGCACCTGGAAGAAGCCTTCTGGTGAAAGTATCAGGTGTTTGCATCCCCTTATTTGATGTGGATTTCTCATGCGCGCATAGCCCAGAAGCTTTCTTTAATGCAAAGAGCCGCATCCAGATCGATTTAAAGAATAGAAATTTTTGAGAGAATGTCATCCATTGGGGGTCGGGTAAGAAGGGTGGTGAGTTGTCATTCTAAGGAGTTAAAAAGCTTGTCAGGTTGACGAAATTTTTTATTGCTCCATGATCTCGGATTAGTAGCCACCTACTGGAGGTTAAGATTGATGTATTCACTTCCACCCTTCAAACATGATCGGATAACTTCTTCACACTCTTGGTCTTTGTCCCAGAAGCTTTCAAACCAAAAAGGTTTCCCACCTCTTGAGATACGTCCACTATGAGCAAAGTCGATAACGATAGGGAAGTGATCCGAATAGTTCAATGCCAAGTGGGAGATATGAAACATTTTGAAGATGTTAGTCCATTATGTCGATCCCAGAAATTTGTCCAGACGCTCATCAATGCATGTGCTTTTCGTGTTCCCTCGAAACCAGGTAAAGGGGCTACCTGCATGACCCAGATCTTCTAAGTCCACCCTAGAAATCGCATCCCTAAAGCCTGACATTGAGGAAAAGGGCCGATGTGCTCCTCCGTGTTTTTCATCCTGGAACAGAATCTCATTGAAGTCCCCGCCAAAGAGGATAGGGTCTGTAGTTCCTTGTCGTAAAGAACAGAGAAGTTCCCAAGATTTCCATTTATCATTTTGTGATGGCCATCTGTAGAAACCCACAAAAGTCCACGGCGGATAGAGGTCATCATGGATGGATGCATCCACATGATGTGATGAGTACGAGATGATTCTGATGTCAACATTGTCCATCCAAAGAAGACCTAGTCCCCCCGAGTGGCCTTGGCGGGGAACCGGGAAGCAGCCCTGAAACCCGCATTTGAGAGTGGTACCATTGTTTTCCTTGTTATCCAATATGGTTTTAGACCAAAAAAAACATATCAGGGCGACTTTTTCCGCAATGGTGCTGGAGTATCTGAACCGTTCGTGGGTTGCCAAGCCCCCGATAGTTCCAACATAGGATTTTCATTACTCAAGGCGGGGCTGGGACATACCCGCCTCCACCTCTAAAACTTCATAGAACTATCCATCACCTGCCGCTTTCCATATTTTTGGAAGGCTTTCAGTTACTTGACAATCCTCCAATCGTCCTTTATGTTACCCAGGTATCACATCAATAGGATCACCACTCTTATCTACACGATTAACCCTTTTCCACGTACGTTGAGTAAGGGTACCTAATGCCTTTATCCCAATCGTATTGGTTTTGTTCATGAGGTTGATACCTGGAGCAACAGACACTGTCCCAGGAGTAGGATCTGTTGATTTGATGTAAAGTTGTATGGGTTTAGAGACCGGGTTGGGTGGCTCCTTACCTTTGGACATTGGTCTTAATGGTGGTGAGACGTTGTTTCTCAAAGATGCGGGGACCCGACTTGAGAAAATGGTTATGTCCGAACTCTGACTCGCATGTTTGTCCCCAGTTCTGGCCCCGTCCATTGCGCTGTATGAAGGGACTCCTTTCTCCCTCTGGTCGTCTTGATTGTCTACAGAAAAATCTGGTGGTCCTAGCATGATGATAGTGTTGAGTTCTGGTTCAGTTCGCTTAGAGAAGTTCTTCGCTAGTCGGTCACGATCCTTTTGTTTTTTCACCTCAGAAATGATCCCATATCCTACTCTTTTTGTGCGGAACCAAGGGCCGTATTGCAAGATGATGTTTCCTTTTTCATTCTCCTTCCTCGAGTCACAAACTTTCTTGAGATGTCCAATGCACCCACAAAAAAACAAAATATTGGGAGATTTTAAAATTCAAAAGAGATCTAGGAATTAGAATCTTCGATTGATAAGAACAGACCCCTCATTAGTGGTTGTGTCACATAGACTAAGGCTCTAATACTCACCACGGGTCCCCAGTGGATGGGATCAGATTGGTCCCAGTCCATAAATTTGCCAATGCGTTCTCCAATTTCCCACATAACACGTTTCGTTCTACCATGAAACGAGATTCCTTTGATTCGTATCCAGAAAGGTGAGGAAGTCAGTTCAATTTTCTTAATGTCGTCCCCGCCTGTAAAGTCCTCCATGAGAATGATTTGATTATCGAAAGACCATGGTCTGCCTTTGAGCACCCTTTCTTTATCTTTGTTATTGAAAAATTCAAATACAAGAAAACTCTCTCCCACTTCACATATGGCAACACCATTCTCCAATCTCCATAAGTTTTGTAGAGTATTTTTTAAGGCCCCCTGGTTGAATGAGCGTTTGGCTAAAAATTTCTCTACCACCAGGAGCGACATGCGATGTAACAGAAAGACGTCTTCGTTTTTTCGTGTGGTAATCGACGCTTTTCTCTTTATCAGTCAGCGAAAGGTTCTTCCATCGATTCACCAGTTCAGATTCTATGACAACAAAGAACACCGCCTCATGTGATCTCCCAAGCACACCCTTCACGAGCCCACCACTGTCGCGTTCAGAACTCCACAACGCGAACAAAACTTTCCTCCTTCTCAAACCAGCAAATCGTGACTAATCCGTCGCATAAAAGTCCTCCACAAAGCCACACCTTGCGTACCGGCTCTCCGTACCGGTCCTTCCACGCGGACCAGCCCTTTCGTGGTCCAAAACAACGAGCGTAGGCCCCTACACGAACTGCACCAACGCGCTGATGACCCTGCGCGAATTCACCCCTGCGCACGTCCAACCTGTCGCGGCCAGTACCTGTGCGTTCAAGCAACCTGCGTGGTCCAACCCTTCATTAGAACACCCTACACGCTCAAGACTCTGTGCGAACCCTCCTACGCAAGAAACACCTGCGCGAACAAACACATTCGCACACCCAACACAACGCAAGATCGAACCCTCGCTCGTCCACCCCTACGCAATCAAACCCACAGGAAAACCACAGAGCTGGAGAACCGTAGATCCTTTGAAAAACTGGAGATCTACAAATTTGATTTACACTAGTGACAGAGAACCATTGTAGATACGAGGAACTGGAAATCCAGAAATCTAGAGATCTTTAAATCCAAAGATCTACAAATCTGCATATCTGGAAATCCAGAGAACTGGAAAATCATAGTAGATTCATGAAACGCACGGCCGATTTTCACCTATCAACTGGTAAAAGTTCTGGTGCTCTTCTAATGTGTATAGAAGCACTCAGGTCGAATCCTCGGCGATGATACTTTAAAATAGTTGTTTGTTTTTAGTTGATTGTATTTTGATTAGGGGGGTTTGTTGCAGAGCTTAATTGAAATGATTGATTGTATATAATTGATTTAACAAATTGATAAATATTGGGGTGAGTTTTTCATTAGGTAGTTAAGCTTGTGATATCCTTGAGCTTTGCTTTATATTGCATTTAAATTAACACCCACTTCACAAGTTGATGGTGATTAGAATTCCTAAGTGTTAAAGATTTAATCCAAGCCTTAACTTAATTAGGATTCTAATCTCAATCAGTACATGTTTATGGTAGTGTATTTGTGGTTCCAATAATCCATGGAAACCACATGCTAAACAAAATATGTCATTAATCCATTACATATTAATTCCAACATACACAATGTTAAATTAACGAATACTCATCGAGAAAATACTCTCAATCACTTAACATACCTAAATTATAACTCACCAAAATGAGAAATTTACTCATCCATTTGTGTTTTTAATATTCTGGTTAAAATAATTATGATGATAAATTAAGAATAAAGAAAAATAAAGGGATTAGAAAAGAGTGGTACGTCGAACACACACACACAAACAATGATGATAATTAAAAACGGATTTTTGATTGAATGAGGAAGAAAAATAAGGGAAGGGGATTCAACTCAATTTAAACTATTTTAAGAACATTAATATTAAACTACAGAAGGTGGATAAGAATAATATATATTGAAGAATAAACTTACATTAAAACAGAATTGCAAACAAAGAGACTTACAAGATTACAAAAACGAAGAAAATGAAAGTAAGTGAAAACAAAGAGAGGAGGAAAAGTCTTTAAATTTAAAACTTGAGTATGGAAGGTCCTACCAATACTTTGGAAAGGATTTGGTCTTCCCAATATGTTATCCTCTCTTCTGAAATTCCAACCCCTATCAAGGAGAGAAGGGAGAGTATTTATAGCCCAAGGAGTGGACTGTTTTCATTCCCAATCTGTCCTTCCATTTGCATCGCTAAGTTGGCTATACAGAATTCCGAATCTCCAAATATCGCCTTCTTAAAAGTTGTAGATAATAATGTTGGACGACTACTGTAAAAATTTGGAGGCATTTGGAAAAGTGTAACCAAAGTTATGGTGGTTTTATTAAACAAATGTAAACTTTCCATTTCTATCCATACTTTTTTGATGGCTAAAATGTGAATGGATTTTGGAACAGGAAGATGCCTTCAAATATTAATGACTTCTTCAACAAAGTCGGCTGTCTATATCTCCTCTTTCACACTGAAAAATATCAGCTCTATTTGATTCTTACATCATGAGATATTTCATGAATACTATACTGATTTTATTTTTCGTCCAGAATGGTGGGATGGACTTCAAAGCTTCATTCGGCCCCCTTGTACTTGGATTTGGGCCTTGAAATTTTTATCCAAGATGACATGTAGTGTCCCCAGAATTATGGTGTAGAGTTAATGTTTTTAGACTTATGGATTGAGCCCAGTAAATCAATCTTCAAGGCTGGTCCAGTTTTTTCATAGATTCTATAGCTCATCTTATGTGGTAAATGTGATCCTTCAAAAGGAAAAATTGGCCCATGATACCTTCTAATGAAATGTTTTATATTGAAATAGGAATCCTAAAAAATAGAAACCACACAATTCGGATCAATATAGTTATAATTATAAATAAAATGGTAAACTGACTCAATTATACTACTTCTAAAAATGCTCAAAAATTATACTTAATATTAAAACATTAATATTTCACACAAATTATGCACATTTCAAATAAATTCAGTAATGGGAGTATATAATAAGACATGAAAATATTAACAACATAAACTCCTCCACACTTAGTATTGTGCATGTCCTCATGTTCAAAAAATATAAAAACATAACAAAATCCTTTTCACTCGCCAACAAATATTAAAATTTTGATTTCTCCAATCAGGGGAGGTTTAGACTATTTCACTCATCCATTTTGAATTCCACCACAAGTTGTTACAGAAATAATGTTCCAAAGCTAATTAATTTTTTCATGCTCATATTAGAAATGGAAAATGTGGACACTCAGAACTCACACCTCTCAAGATGATAAAATTCATTTGTGCGGGTTCACTCTTTCACTAACCAAAAGTGAAAATCATAAAAGGGATCATGGTCCAAACAAGATGACTGAGTGGATGAGTGAACTTACAGGTCTTGTCTGACAACTAGCTATGGCCACCAAATTCCCAACCTCGTCTTCTCCGCAATCAATGTTTTCTGGACCTGTCAAAAACTGTGGAATCTTTTTCAAGGTCAAATTTTGAAAAAACAAAGAGAAAAAAAGAAAAAAAAGAAAACACTTGCATCGCCCAAGGAGTGGACTGTTTTCATTCCTAATATATCCTTCCACTTGCATCGCCAAGTTGGCTATTCATACATCTAAATATCAAAATATCCCCTTCTTGAGTAAGAACTTAATAGCAAAATGGTCTGTGAAGATGATGATTTTGGAACCTAAGAGATAGGACCGGAATTTATCTAAGGAAAAAACCACTGCTAAAAGTTCTTTTTCAGTGACAGTGTAGTGAGATTGAGTTTCATCCAATGTTTTTGAGGCATAATAGATGACATGAAAAAACTTTTCTCTTCTTTGACCAAGAACAGCTCCAACAGCTCTATTAGAAGCATCACACATCAACTCAAAGGGTAAGGACCAATCTGGGGGTTGGATTATTGGGGAAGATGTAAGAGAAGTTTTGAGTTCAATGAAGGCTCTCTTTTAAAACTCATCAAAATGGAAAGTGACATCATTTTGGAGTAAACTAGTGAGTGGGAGGGCAATCCTATTGAATTTATGGATGAATCACCGATAGAAACCAGCATGACCGAGAAATGAATGGATGTCTTAAACATAAGTGGGTGGAGGAAGTGATTGGATCACTTCAATTTTTGCAGGATAGACTTCAATACCATATTTTGAAACTATGTGCCCTAGAACAATCCCATTTGCAACCATGAAGTGACATTTTTCAAAATTTAACACAAGGTTACACTTGACACACTTTTTAAGGACTAGAGAGAGTGAATTCAAACAAGATTCAAATGACTCGTCATAAATGGTGAATTCATCCATGAAGACTTCCATGCAGTGTTCAATGAATTATGAAAAGATACTCATCATACACCTCTAGAATGTTACAGGAGCATTACAAAGGCCCAAAGGCATTCTTCTATATGCATATGTTCCAAAGGGGCATGTAAAAGTAGTCTTTTCTTGGTCCTGAGGTGAGATTGGGATTTGAAAATAGCCAGTGTATCCATCAAGAAATCAATAGTGTGACTTTCCTGCTAATCTTTCTAGAATTTGATCAAGGAATGGAAGAGGGTAGTGATATTTTCCTGTTTCAGCATTCAATTTTCGATAATCGATGCATACACACCATTTGTTCTTCACTCGAGTTGTGACTACCTCCCCATGTACATTTGTGACAACAGTTATCCCACCCATCTTTGGTACAACCTGAATTGGACTAACCCATTCACTATCATAAATTGGGTAGATAATACCATCTTGAAGAATCTTGGTGATCTCTTCCCTAACAACCTCAAGGATGAGTGGATTGAGTCTTCTTTGTGGTTGTCTAATTCATTTGGATGATTCTTCAAGATGGATGTGATTCATGCAAAGGGCAGGGTTGATTCCTAGTATGTCATCTAGGGTCCACCCTAAGTCCTTTTTGTTTTCATATAACACCTGAACAAGTTTGGACTCTTCGGTTTCATTAAGTGAAGCAGAGATAATGACAGGATATGAGTGATCATGGAAGAGGAATGCATATTTCAGGTGTGAAGGAAGATGTTTCAGATCAGTATCATCTATAACTTTTAGGCTAGACAACTCAGGAATGGAAGAAGGGACTTCAGTTGCTTCAGGTTCATTTTCTTTAAAACTGTCCAAGGTGGAGCAGTTTTGATCAGAGTTGAGATGGGATTCAAGAGAGTTTTCAAGATGCTCTAAATTAATGGATTCTATGAATGAAAGGTCCACATCAACTTCACCATTTATGACTTGGTTAATCCTAGTGCAGATTTCACAACATCCTTTCTCTTCATAACAGGATGAACATGATGGAATGGGGTTCAATTGACTCTTAGAAGTGTCCTCAGAAGCATGGATTGAGATTGCAGAGTGATCCTCAGATGGGTATCGCATGGTTTGGAAAATGTTGAACTTGACCAGTTGGTCATCGAATTCCATGGATAAGATGCCTGAATGGACATCAATCTTGGTTCTCACAGTCATGAGGAATGGTCTTCCTAGAATTAGGGGAGATCGATAAGAGTTCATCTCACCTTCCATGTCAAGGACATAGAAATTAGTAGGGAATATAAGATCATTGACTCGGACAAGGACATCCTCAATTATTCCCTCAGGACTGGCTGTGCTTCGATTGGTTAATTCAATGAAAACACCCGTTGGATGTAAGGGACCTAGACCAAGGTTGGATAATATGGATTTGGTCATGACATTAATTGAGGCTCCTAGGTCTATGAGTGCATCATCAAAGTTCGAACATCCAATTTGGCATGGAACCGTAAAGGTCCCTGGATATTTTCACTTTATGGGAATAGACTATTGGGTGGAAACATTTTTGAAGGTCCTAAGTTGCCTCTTATGGTTACACAACTCCTTGAGAAACTCAGCATACTTAGGAATTTGTTTTATGTCATCTAAGAGGGGAATGTTTACTTCAACACGTCTAAACATGTCGAGCATTTCAGGATCAGGTTCAAAGGACTTCCTTGGTTTAGAAACATCTTGAGGAAAAGGAATTGGATTCCTAAGTAGAATGGAAGGAGGTGAGGGAATGGATTCAGGTTCCTTTTCAAGTTTCTTTTTATTTTTGTTTTCTAGGTCAACATTCAAAGGAGGGTTTGAGGATTTATCTTGAGGCATAGCAGGTTGCTTTACTGATCTAATTGCAATTTCACTTACATTACCCTTGGGGCTGGGTAATGGTTGAGCTAGAAGTTGTGAAGAATTTGATTTTTGTTGCTGGCTCAGGTGGGATGCAAGTTAACCTATTTGAGTTTTAATGTTTTTAAGGCTAGAACGGGTGAAGGAGGCAAGATCTTCCACTGCACTTTCCCATGGTTTCTTCGAAGAAGAGGCTTGTCCCTGGTTGAGATTGCATTGATTTTGGTTCTTGGTAAATTGATTGTATTGTTTTTGGAATTGGGAAGGCTCACTAGGATAATGGAATCCAGGAGGAGGATTGTTCCTTTGAGGTTGAGGAATAAAAGGATAAGGTTGTTGGAAGTTACCAACACCTTGACCATATTGGAACTGGTTTGGGTTTTGAGGAGGGAATTGAGGGGGATGAGATATGGGATTACCATACCTAAGGGCTTGGTTATAGGAAGAAGAGAAGGTCTCAGAGTGAGGTTGGTTGAAGTTTCTAACAAACTAACCTGATAGTTGAGGGTTGGTGTTCCGCTGAGCATATGCTGCATTGAGCTCCATTGGTCCAGATGAATCGGATTGATCCTCTTGAAGTTGTGGACATGTGTCAGTTGAATGAGATGGAGAGTTGCAGATTCCACAGTTCATTATAGGTCCAGGAAACATTGATTGCGGAGAAGATGAGGTTGGGGATTTGGTAGCCACAGCTAGCTGTCGCACAAGACCTGTAAGTTCACTCATCCACTCGGTCATCTTGTTCGGCTCAAATGATTGATTATCTTGGGATTGTTTGACTTGATCATGTGCTCGAGTATGGAATTGTTGTGTTTTTGTAGCCATGTCACTTATGATATCTCTTGTTGTTGTATGAGTTTTATCAACAAGAGCACCGCCACTTGCAGCATCTATGAGAGTTCTCTCCATAGCCAATAACCCCTCATAGAAGTATTGGATCAAGAGTTGGTCAGGGATTTGGTGATGTGGGAAGGTTTCCACAATCTTTTTGAACCTCTCCCAGTACTCATGGAGTGATTCACTTGGGAATTGACGGATACCACTTATTTCCTTCCGGATAGAGGCAGTACGAGAAGCAGGAAAGAATTTCTCTAAGAAGAGTCACTTCATGTCATTCCATGTGGTTATGGAACCGGGAGGAAGGTAGTAGAGCCATGACTTAGTAGTGTCAGCTAGGGAGAAAGGGAATGCTTGGAGTTTGATTTGTTCCTTAGAAACCCCTTGAGGCTTCATGGTAGAGCACACCACTTGGAACTCTTTAAGGTGGAGATGTGGATCCTCACCAGCTAGCCCGTGGAAATGAGGAAGAAGATGAATCAAACCCGATTTGAGTTCAAAGTCATCCTTTATGTTTGGATATTGAATACCAATAGGTTGGTAATTCATATCAGGGGGAGCAAGTTCTTTAAGTGTTTGTTCCCTAGGATTGGCCATATCTAATTCAATTGGTTGGACAAGGACTGGTTCTTGAATTATTTGATTATCTCTTATGATCCTCCTAAATTGGCGAACTGTTCACTCAATTTCAGGGTCAAACAAATCAGAGGGATTGTTTGGAAGGCTATGGGGAATTTAGAGAGATGTTGGAATAAATAGGAAGATGGGTTTTTCTTTGTATTTTTTCCATTTATGGTTTTTATGAGAAGACGGGTTTTTCTTTGTGTTTTTTTTCAATTTTTTTTTAAATTTGATTTTTTTTGTGTTTTTTTTACAATAACCAGAAACTAATGACTACTTAAAGCACCATCCCCAGCAACGGTGCCATTTTAAATGCACGGCCGATTGTCGCCTATCGACCGGTCAAAGTTCTGGTGCTCTACTAATGTGTATAGCAGCACTCGGGTCGAATCCTCGGTGATGATACTTTGAAATGGTCGTTTGTTTTTAGTTGATTGTATTTTGATTAGGGGGTTTGTTTGCAGAGCTTAATTGAAATTATTGATTGTATATAATTTATTTAACAAATTGATAAATATTGGGGTGAGTTCATCATTAGGTAGTTAAGCTTATGATATCCTTGAGCTTTGCTTTATATTGCATTTAAATTAACACCCACTTCACAAGTTGACGTCGATTAGAATTCCTAAGTGTTAAAGCTTTAATCCAGGACTTAACTTAATTAGGATTATAATCTCAATCAGTACATGTTTATGGTAGTGTATTTTTGGTTCCAATAATCCATGGAAACCACATGCTAAACAAAATATGTCATAAATCCATGACATATTAAGTCCAACATACACAATGTTAAATTAATGAATACTCATCGAGCAAATAATCTCAATCACTTAACATACCTAAATTATAACTCACCCCAATGAGATATTTACTTATCCATTTGGGTTTTTAATATTCTGATTATAATAATTATGATGATAAATTAAGAATAGAAGAAAAATAAAGGGATTAGAAAAGAGTGGTACGTCGAACACACACACACGAACAATGATGATAATTAAAAACGGATTTTCGATTGAATGAGGAAGAAAAATAAGGGAAGGGGATTCAACTGAATTTAAACTATGTTAAGAACATTAATATTAAACTATAGAAGGTGGATAAGAATAAGATATATTGAATAAGAAACTTTCATTAAAACAGAATTACAAACAAATAGACTTACAAGATTACAAAAATGAAGAAAATGAAAGTAAGTGAAAACAAAGAGAGGATGAAAGGTCTCTCAAGTGAAAACTTGAGTATGGAAGGTCCTCCCAAGCCTTTGTCAAGGCCTTGGTCGTGACAATATGTTATCCTCTCTTCTGAAATTCCAACCCCTCTCAAGGAGAGAAGGGGAGAGTATTTATAGCCCAAGGAGTAGACTGTTTTCATTCCCAATCTGTCCTTCCACATGCATCACCAATTTGGCTATTCTGAAATCCGAATCTCAAAATATCCCCTTATTCAAAGTTGTATATAATAAAGTTGTTGACTACTGTAAAAATTTGGAGGCATTTGGACAAGGGGATCCAAAGTTATGGTTGTTTTATTAAACAAAGGTAAACTGTCCATTTCTATCCATGCTTTTTCGATGGCCAAAATGTGAATGGATTTTGGAATAGAAAGATGCATTCAAATTCGAATGACTTCTTCAACAAAGTAGGCCACCTATATATCCTCTTTCACACTGAAAAATACCAGCTCTATTTGATGCTTACATAATGAGATATGTCATTATTACTATACTGATTTTATTTCTCGGCCAGAATGGTGGGCTGGACTTAAAAGCTTCATTTGGCCCCCTTGTACTTGGATTTGGGTGTTGAAATTTTTATCCAAATGACATGTAGTGTCCCCCGAATTATGGTGCAGAGTTAAGGTTTTTGGACTTCTGGATTGAGCCCAGTAAATCAGTCTTCAAGGCTGGTCCAGTTTGTTCACAGATTCTGTAGGTCATCTTGTGTGGTAAATGTGATCCTTCAAATGGCAGAATTAGCCCATGATCCGTTCTAAGGAAATGTTGTATATTGAATTAGGAATCCTAAAAAATAGGAACCACAGAATTCAAATTAGTAGGGTGAGATTTATAAATAAAATGGTAAACTGACTCAATTGGACTACTTCTAAAAATGCTCAAAAATTATACTTAAAATTAAAACATTAATATTTCACACAAATTATGCACATTTCATATAAATTCAGTAAAGGGAGTATATAATAAGACATGAAAATATTAACAACATCAACTTCCCCACACTTAGTATTGTGCATGTCCTCATGTTCAACAAATATAAAAACATAACAAAATCATTTTCACTCACCAACAAATATTAAAATTTTGTTTTCTCCAATCAGGGGAGGTTTAGACTATTTCACTCATACATTTTGAATTCCACCACAAGTTGTTATAGAAACAATGTTCCAAAACTAATTCATTTTTTCATGCTCAAATTTAGAAATGGAAAATGTGGACACTCAAAAATCACACCTCTCAAGATGATAAAATTCATTTGTAGAGGTTTACTCTTTCACCAACAAAAAGTGAAAATAATAGAGTTTGTAAGAGCTCTCAGCTTCCAATACCTATCCAAAGTGAAAAAGAATCAAGAGGTCTTTTTAAGGGGTTTTTCTGTGGCTATGGGACGGTAGGAATATAATGTCCAAGAGATAAGAAGAGGGGTAAAACACCAACATAGAAAAACAATGCACATTTTTTTTTGAAATAAAACGTGGAAGGGAATGAAAACACATATTTACAAGGGAATGATTGTGTGAATAAAGACATAACAGAGGATGAGAATTTGAAGGGGATGAGAAGATGAAATATTTACAAACCACAAAAATTCTCCCATGCAAGTGTTTTCTTTTTTTTTTCTTTTTTTCTCTTTGTTTTTCCGAAAGTTGTCCTTGAAACAGATCTCACACTCATATCCCAACCCATGTTTGATCTCCTCATGACACTAATTGTAATATTTATAACAAGATAAAAGGCTGAGAAATAGTGATTTTTGACCTACCCAAGACACAACCCATTTTTTCATTTTTATTTATTTATTTTTTCAATATTTTTGATTTTTTTTTTGAACACTTGTCAATAACATTTACAAAATTACATAAATGGGAGTACATTACATTCCCCAAAACAAACTTAATGATAACCTCTCCCCCACACTGAAATGGATGCTTTCCCTCAAGCATATGATAACATGGTGAAATCAACAAAGGGTACCCAAAATGAAATCCATCCCCCCACACTTAAATTTCGAAAAATTATGCAATGAAAATCCATGTTGATATTGGGTGGGAAAAGGTATTGGGCTTGTAATGTGGCTATCAAAGAAAAGGTTTTCATAGGCTCGAAGGGGCTTTCAAAAGGATGATTAGTGTATGGTTAATGGGAGTCTATTTGGATATTATACTTCTCATGTGGTTCAGAAAAATGCCCCTATCATATTAATGCACACTAAGGTAGGAAATTCAGCTCGAAGGTCCACAAACTCAAGACTCACAAATGGGGGTGAAAACACACATTTTGAAAAGATGTCCATAGGTGGCCTTGGCATGAAATCAAATGTTGTTCCTCACGGTTCGGGAAAAACATTTTTCAAATAAAAAATTGGGAATTCAAAATTTGTTAATTTTGATACAAAATTATTTATCCAAAGTCATGATGAAAACACAAAATTTTTGAGATGAAAACATGTCTGTTAACTCCCCAAAATGGTTGGAAAAAATTTGAAAATTGGATGGTGAGTAAACATGACTCTTTTTTTTGTATTTTTTTAAGTGATTGTGTTTTTGGGTTTTTTTTAGTTTTTAAGGTTTTCATAAAATACACACCCACACAAGAAAGAGAAAAAGAAAGGGTTTGATGAATAAAGTGGTAAAAAAATGAAAGAGAGAGTAAGAAGAAGAAAGAGGTAGAGAGAGGAAGAGATAGAGATAGAGTTAAAGGGAAAGAGGTGCCCCATGGGTTGGATTTGGCGGGTTTTCATCTCCATCTAGTGGTTGGTCAACTATAGAAGTTGGGGATCCAGTGGAAGTCGATGATGATTCAGGATTTTGTGTCCTCTCATGGTGATACTTTAACCGATTTCCATTAACCGTGAATGTCCTTTTGGAAGAGGGGTCTTGGACTTACACTGCACCAAATGGGTAAACATTAGTAATAACAAAAGGACCTTCCCAACAAGAATTAAGCTTACCTGGGTGAAGACGAAATCGAAAATTGAAGAGAATTACCTTTTCACCTTCATGAAATACCTTTCTCAGGATGTGTTTGTCATGGAGTACCTTAGCCTTCTCTTTGTATAGATTGGAATTCTCATAGGATTCAAGTCGAATCTCCTCCAGTTCAGCCAATTGCAACAATCTTTCTTCACCAGATTTTTCACAATCTAAATTACAGATTTTCACAGCCCAAAAAGACTTATGTTGGATTTCAACTAGTAGATGACATGCTTTACCAAAAACTAGCCTAAAAGGAGACATCCCAATGGGTGTTTTACAGGCAGTTCGATAATCCCAAAGTGTTTCACCAAGTCTTTCAGGCCAGTCTTTTCTGGTGGGTTTTACAATTCTCTCAAGCACTCTTTTCACTTCTCTATTTGAAAGTTCAGCCATTCCGTTTTTTGGGGGGTGATATGCAGTTGAATTTTTATGTACAACGCCATTCTTTTTCAAAAGTGATTTCATGGTTCTATTACAAAAATGGGTTCCTAAGTCATTGATCAAGGCACGAGGCATGCCAAATCTATGGAAGATGTGTGTCTTTAGGAACTCGCTAATAGTATGTGAATCATCCTTCCTAGTGGTTTTAGCCTTGACCCACCTAGAAACATAATCAACTACAAGAAGGATGTTTGAGAATCCATTGGAAGGGGGAAATGGTCCCATGAAATCGATGCCCCAAACATCAAAGATTTCATAAAAGATTTAGGGCTTTTGGGTCATTTCATTTCTTTTGGAGATTGTGCTGAACTTTTGGCAAGTGGGACGTGATTGAAAGAACTCATGTGAGTCCTTGAAGAGTGAAGGCCAGAAGAATCTGGAGTCTAGGACCTTTTGGGAGGTCCTTTGTGGTCCAAAGTGGCCACCTCCGGGAAGTGAGTGACAGAATTCTAAGATGGAAGAATGCTCATTTTCATCAACACATCTCCTAATTACCATGTCTGCCCCAATTTTCCAAATTTTATTTTCTTCCCAAAAATAGTATTTTGAATCACTTTTCAACTTCAGTTTTTTGTTCTTTTGAAAACTTTTCACGAAAAACACAAGAAACCAAATAATTTACAATTGGGGCATACCATGGTAACTTTGGAGTGAGAGGCGAAAGTTTCTTAATGGGGAATTCAGGATCAATAATTTCTGAATGAGAAGAATTATAAATTCTACTCAAGTGATCATCCACAGGGTTTTCTTTTCTAGGTATATCTTTTATTTCAAGGTCAAACTCTTGGAGCATTAGGATTCATCTTATTAGCCTCACACCTCTCAAGATGATAAAATTCATTTGTGGAGGTTCACTCTTTCACCAACCAAAAGTGAAAATCATAGAAGGGATCATGATCCGAACAAGATGACTGAGTGGATGAGTGAACTTACAGGTCTTGTGAGACAGCTAGTTGTGGCCACCAAATCCCCAACCTCGTCTTCTCCGCAATCAATGTTTCCTGGACCTGTCAAAAACTGTGGAATCTATTTCAAGCTCAACTTTCGAAAAAAACAAAGAGAAAAAAAGAAAAAAAAACACTTGCATTATATTCTTATTGGGAGAAGTTTTGTGATTTGTAAATATTTCATCTTCTCATTCCCTTCAAATTATCATCCTCTATTGTGCCTTTATTCACACAATCATTCCCTTGTAAATACGTGTTTTCATTCCCTTCCATGTTTTATTTCAAAAAAAATGTGCATTGTTTTTCTATGTTGGTGTTTTACCCCTCTTCTTCTCTCTTGGACATTATATTCCTACTATCTCATAGCCACAGAAAACCCCATTAAAAAGACCTCTTGATTATTTTTCACTTTGGATATGGATTGGAAGCTGAGATCTCTTACAAACTCTATGATTTTCACTTTTGGTTGGTGAAAGAGTCAACCTCTACAAATGAATTTTACCATCTTGAGAGGTGTGAGTTTTGAGTGTCCACATTTTCCATTTCTAAATTTGAGCATGAAAAAATGAATTAGTTTTGGAACATTTTTTCTATAAAAACTTGTGGTGTAATTCAAAATGGATGAGTAAAATAGTCTAAACCTCCCCTGATTGGAGAAAACAAAATTTTAATATTTGTTGGTGAGTGAAAATGATTTTGTTATGTTTTTATATTTGTTGAACATGAGGAAATGCATAATAGAAAGTGTGGGGGAGTTGATGTTGTTAATATTTTCATGTCTTATTATATACTCCCTTTACTGAATTTATATGAAATGTGCATAATTTGTGTGAAATATTAATGTGTTAATATTAAGTATAATTTTTGAGCATTTTTAGAAGTAGTCCAATTGAGTCAGTTTACCATTTTATTTATGAATCTCACCCTACTGATCTTAATTGTGTGGTTCCTATTTTTTAGGATTCCTAATTCAATATAAAACATTTAATTAGAAGGGATCATGGGCTAATTCTTCCATTTGAAGGATCACATTTACCACACAAGATGACCTACAGAATCTGTGAACAAACTGGACCAGCCTTGAAGATTGATTTACTAGGATCAATCCAGAAGTCCAAAAACCTTAACTCTATACCATAATTTGTGGGAGACTACATTTAATCTTGGATAAAAATTTCAATGCCCAAATCCAAGTACAATGGGCCCAAATTAAGCTTTGAAGTCCAGCCCACCATTCTGGACGAGAAATAAAATCAGTATAGTATTCATGACATATCTCATGATGTAAGCATCAAATCGAGCTGATATTTTTCAGTGTGAAAGAGGAGATATAGGTTAAATAATTTTTTGAATACGTTATTGAAATTTTAAGGCATATTCCTGTTCCAAAATCCATTCACATTTTGGACATCGAAAAAGAATGGATAGAAATGGACTGTTTACCTATGTTTAATAAAACTGCCATAACTTTGGCTCCACTTGTCCAAATGCCTCCAAATTTTGACAGTAGTAGGAAAACTTTATTATATAAAAATTTTAAGAAGTACATATTTGGAGATTCGGATTTCTGAATAGACAACTTGTCGATTCAAGTGGAAGGACAGATTGGGAATGAAAACAGTCAACTCCTTGGGGTATAAATACTCTCCCCTTCTCTCCTTGAGAGGGGTTGACATTTTAGAAGAGAGGATAACATATTTTCATGACCAAAGACTTTACAAAGTCTTGTAAGGACCTTCCATACTCTAGTTTTCACTTTAGAGACCTTTCCTCCTCTCTTTGTTTTCACTTACTTTCGTTTTCTTCGTTTTTGTAATCTTGTAAGTCTCTTTGTTTGTAATTCTGTTTTAATGAAAGTTTCTTCTTCAATAAATCTTATTATTTTCCACCTTATGTAGTTTAATATTAATTTTCTTAACATAGTTTAAATTCAGTTGAATCCCCTTACTTTATTTTGCTTCCTCATTCAATCGAAAATCCATTTTTAATTATCATCATTGTTCGTGTGTGTGTGTTCGACGTACCACTCTTTTCTAATCCCTTTCTTTTTCTTCTATTCTTAATTTATCATCATAATTATTATAACCAGAATATTAAAAACCCAAATGGATGAGTAAATATCTCATTGGGATGAGTTATAATTTAGGGATGTTAAGTGATTGAGAGTATTTTCTCGATAAGTATTCGTTAATTTAACATTGTGTATGTTGGACTTAATATGTCATGGATTAATGTCATATTTTGTTTAGCATGTGGTTTACATGGATCATTGGAACCATAAATACACTACCATAAACATTTACTGATTGATATTAGAATCTAAATTAATTTAAGGCTTGGATTAAAGCTTTAACACTTAGGAATTCTAATCGACGTCAACTTGTGAAGTGGGTGTTAATTTAAATGAAATATAAAGCAAAGCTCAAGGATATCACAAGATTAACTACCTAATGATGAACTCACCCCAATATTTATCAATTTATTAAATAAATTATATACAATCAATAATTTCAATTAATCTCTGAAAAAAAAACCCCTAATCAAAATACAATCAACTAAAAACAAACGATTATTTCAAAGTATCATCGTCGAGGATTCGACCTGAGTGTTGCTATACACATTAGCAGAGCACCGGAACTTTGACTGGTCGATAGGCGACAATTGGTCGTGCGTTTCAAATTAGTTGATGTTTTTAATATTTTCATGTCTTATTATATACTCCCTTTACTTAATTTATATGAAATGTTCATAATTTGTGTGAAATATTAATGTTTTAATATTAAGTATAATTTTTGGGCATTTTTAGAAGTAGTCCAATTGAGTCAGTTTACCATTTTATTTATAAATATCACCCTACTAATCCAAATTATGTGGTTCCTATTTTTTAGGATTCCTAATTCAATATAAAACATTTCATTAGAAGGGATCATGGGCCAATTCTGCCATTTGAAGAATCACATTTACCACACAAGATGACCTACAGAATCTGTGAACAAACTGGACCAGCCTTGAAGATTAATTTACTGGGCTCAATCAAGAAGTCCAAAAACCTTAAATCTGCACCATAATTCTGGGGACACTACATGTCATCTTTTATAAAAATTTCAAGGCCCAAATCTAAGTAAAGGGGGCCCAAATGAAGCTTTGAAGTCCAGCCCACCATTCTGGCCGAGAAATAAAATTAGTATAGTATTCATGACATATCTCATGATTTAAGCATCAAATAGATCTGATATTTTTCATTATAAAAGAGGATATATAGGTGACCTACTTTTTTTAATAAGTTATTCGGATTTGAAGGCATCTTTCTATTCCAAAATCCATTCATATTTTGGTCATCGAAAAAGATTGGATAGAAATGGAAAGTTTACCTTTGTTTAATAAAACCGCCATAACTTTGGCTCCACTTGTCCAAATACCTCAAAATTTTGACAGTAGTTGGCCAACTTTATTATCTAAAACTTTGAAGAAGGAGATATTCGGATATTAGGATTTCTGAATAGCCAACTTGGCGATGAAAGTGGAAGGACAGATTGGGAATGAAAACAGTCCACTCCTTGGGTTATAAATACTCTCCCCTTCTCTCCTTGAGTGGGGTTGGCATTTAAGAAGAGAGGATAACATATTGGCACGACCAAATCCTTTCCAAAGGCTTGGTAGGACCTTACATACTCAAGTTTTCAGTTTAGAGACCTTTCCTCCTCTCTTTGTTTTCACTTACTTTCATTTTCTTCGTTTTTTGTAATCTTGTAAGTCTCTTTGTTTGTAATTTTGTTTTAATGCAAGTTTCTTCATCAATATATCTTATTCTTCTCCACCTTCTGCAGTTTAATATTAATGTTCTTACCATAGTTTAAATTCAGTTTAATCCCCTTCCCTTATTTTGCTTCCTCATTCAATCGAAAATCCATTTTTAATTATCATCATTGTTCGTGTGTGTGTGTTCGACGTACCACTCTTTTCTAATCCCTTTCTTTTTCTTCTATTCTTAACTTATCATCATAATTATTATAACTAGAATATTAAAAACCCAAATGGCTGATTAAATATCTCATCAGGTTGAGTTATAATTTAGGTATGTTAAGTGATTGAGAGTATTTGCTCGATAAGTATTCGTTAATTTAACATTGTGTATGTTGGACTTAATCTGTCATGGATTAATGACATATTTTGTTTTGCATGTGGTTTCCATGGATTATTGGAACCAAAAATACACTACCATAAACATGTACTGATTGAGATTATAATCCTAATTAAGTTAAGGCTTGGATTAAAGCTTTAACACTTAGGAATTCTAATCGACGTCAACTTGTGAAGTGGGTGTTAATTTAAATGCAATATAAAGCAAAGCTCAAGGATATCACAAGCATAACTACCTAATGATGAACTCACCCCAATATTTATCAATTTGTTAAATCAATTATATACAATCAATCATTTCAATTAATCTCTGCAAACAAACCCCCCTAATCAAAATACAATCAATTAAAAACAAACGACTATTTCAAAGTATCATCGTCGAGGATTCGACTCGAGTGCTGCTATACACATTAGCAGAGCACCAGAACTTTGACCGGTCAATAGGCGACAATCGGTCATGCATTTAAAATGGCGCCGTTTTCGGGTATGGTCCTTTAAGAATTCATTAT
Source organism: Viscum album (assembly GCA_963277665.1). Lineage (NCBI taxonomy): Eukaryota > Viridiplantae > Streptophyta > Magnoliopsida > Santalales > Viscaceae > Viscum > Viscum album. Next base: position 1,019,884,489 of record OY728134.1, on the reverse strand, counting down.
TTTCTGGTTATTGTAAAAAAACACAAAAAAAAACAAATTTAAAAAAAACTGAAAAAAAACACAAAGAAAAGCCCGTCTTCTCATAAAAATCATAAACGGAAAAAAAATACAAAGAAAAACATGTCTTCCTCTTTATTCCAAAATCTATATGAATTCCCCGTAGACTTCCAAGCAATCCCTCGGATTTGTTTGACCCTGAAATTGAGCGAACACTTCGCCAACTTAGGAGGAAAATAAGAGATAATCAAATAATTCAAGAACCAGTCCTTGTCCAACCAATTAAATTAGATATGGCCAATCCTAGGTAACAAACACTTAAAGAACTTGCTGCCCCTCATATTAATTACCAACCTCTTGGTATTCAATATCCAAACATAGAGGCTGACTTTGAACTCAAATAGGGTTTGATTCATCTTCTTCCTCATTTCCACGGGCTAGCCGGTGAGGATCCACATCTCCACCTTAAAGAGTTCCAAGTGGTGTGCTCTACCATGAAGCCTCAAGGGGTTTCTGAGGAACAAATCAAACTCTGAGCATTCCCTTTCTCCCTAGCTGACACTGCTAAGTCATGGCTCTACTACCTTCCTCCTGGTTCCATAACCACATGGAATGACATGAAGCGACTCTTCTTAGAGAAATTCTTTCCTGCTTCTCGTACTGCTTCTATCCGAAAGGAAATAAGTGGTATCCGTCAATTCCCAAGTGAATCACTCCATGGGTACTGGGAGAGGTTCAAAAATCTTGTGGAAACCTTCCCACACCACCAAATCCCTTACCAACTCTTGATCTAATACTTCTATGAGGGGTTATTGGCTATGGAGAGAACTCTCATAGATGCCGCAAGTGGCAGTGCTCTTGTTGATAAAACTCCTGCAGTAGCAAGAGATCTCATAAGTAACATGGATGCAAACACACAACAATTCCATACTCGAGCACATGATCAATTCAAACAAGCCCAAGATAATCAATCATTCGATCCAAACAAGATGACCGAGTGGATGAGTGAACTTACAGGTCTTGTGTGACAGCTAGCTGTGGCTACCAAATCCCCAACCTCGTCTTCTCCGCAATCAATGTTTCCTGGACCTATCAAAAACTGTGGAAACTGTAACTCTCCATCTCATCCAACTGACACATGTCCACAACTTCAAGAGGATCAATCCGATTCATCTGGACCAATGGAGCTCAATGCAGCATATGCTCAGCGGAACACCAACCCTCAACTATCAGGTCAGTTTGTTAGAAACTTCAACCAACCTCACTCTGAGCCCTTATCTTCTTCTTATAACCAAGGCATTAGGTATGGTAATCCCATATCTCGTCCCCCTCAATTCCCTCCACAAAACCCAAACCAGTTACAATATGGTCAAGGTGTTGGTAACTTCCAACAACCTTATCCTTTTCTTCCTCAACCTCAAAGGAACAATCCTCCTCCTGGATTCCATTATCCTAGTGAGCCTTCCCAATTCCAAAACCAATACAATCGATTTCCCGAGAACCAAAATCAATGCAATCCCAACCAGGGACAAGCCTCTTCTTCCAAGCAACCATGGGAAAGTTCAGTGGAAGATCTTTCCTCCTTCACCTGTTCTAGACTTAAAAACATTGAAACTCAAATAGGTCAACTTGCATCCCACCTGAGCCAGCAACAACAATCAAATTCTTCCCAACTTCCAGCTCAACCATTACCCAACCCCAAGGGTAATGTAAGTTTAATTGCACTTAGATCATCAAATCAACTTGCTATTCCTCAAGATAAATCCCCAAACCCTCCTTTGAATGTTGACCTAGAAAACTAAAATAAAAAGAAACTTGAAAAGGAACCAGAATCCATTCCCTTGCCTCCTTCCATTCCTCCTAGGAATCCCATTCCTTTTCCTCAAGTTGTTTCTAAACCAAGGAAGTCCATTGAACCTACCCCACCATTGGTGGTGGGGTGGTAAGGGCTTAGAGGGGTGAGGGGCAGGTCGTGGGGTCAAGTCCCCGGGCTTGCGATTTCTATGTAATTTTCTTACTTGCGTGTGTGCCGCTTTCACGGTTGTACCCAATTTTTTTTTAAAAAAAGGAAGTCCTTTGAACCTGATCCTGAAATGCTCGACATGTTTAGACATGTTGAAGTAAAAATTACCCTCTTAGATGCCATAAAACAAATTCCTAAGTATTCCAAGTTTCTCAAGGAGTTCTATACCCACAAGAGGCAACTTAGGACCTTCGAAAATGTTTCCACCTAGTAGTCTATTCCCATAAAGTGAAAAGATCCAAGGACCTTTACAGTTCCATGCCAAATTGGATGTTTGAAATTTGATGATGCACTCATAGACCTAGGAGCCTCAATTAATGTCATGGCCAAATCCATATTCTCCAACCTTGGTCTAGGTCCCTTACATCCAACGGGTGTTGTCATTCAATTATCCAATTGAAGCACAGACAGTCTTGAGGGAATAATTGAGGATGTCCTTGTCCGAGTCAATGATCTTATCTTCCCTATTGATTTCTATGTCCTTGACATGGAAGGTGAGACGAACTCTTCTCTATCTCCCCTAATTCTAGGAAGACCATTCCTCGTGACTGCGAGAACCAAGATTGATGTCCATTCAGGCATCCTATCCATGGAATTTGGTGACCAACTGGTTAAGTTCAACATTTTCCAAGCCATGCGATACCCATCTGAGGATCACTCTGCATTCTCAATACATGCTTATGAGGACACTTCTAAGAGTCAATTGAACCCCATTCCATCATGTTCATCCTGTTCTGAAGAGATAGGATGTCGTGAAATCTGCACTAGGATTAACCAAGTCATAAATGGTGAAGTTGATGTGGACCTTTCATTTATAGACTCCATCAATTTAGAGCATCTTGAAAACTCTCTTGAATCCCATCTCAACTCTGATCAAAACTGCTCCACCTTGGACAGTTTTAACGAAAATGAACCTGAAGCAATTGAAGTCCCTTCTTCCATTCCTGAGTTGTCTAGCCCAAAAGTGAAAGATGAGACTGATCTGAAACCCCCTCCTGCACACCTGAAATATGAATTCCTCTTCCATGATCACTCATATTCTGTCATTATCTCTACTTCACTTACTGAAACTGAAGAGTCCAAACTTGTTTAGGTGTTAGAGGAAAACAAAAAGGCCTTAGGGTGTACCCTAGATGACATACCGGGAATCAACCCTGCCCTTTGCATGCATCACATACATCTTGAAGAATCATCTAAACCAATTAGACAACCACAAATAAGACTCAATCCACTCATCCTTGAGGTAGTTAGGGAAGAGATCACCAAGCTTCTTCAAGATGGTATTATCTACCCAATTTATGATAGTGAATGGGTTAGTCCAATTCAGGTTGTACCAAATAAGGGTGGGATAACTGTTGTCACAAATGAACATGGGGAGGTAGTCACAACTCGAGTGAAGAACAAATGGCGTGTATGCATCGATTATTGAAAATTGAATGCTAAAACACGAAAAGATCACTAACCTCTTCCATTCCTTGATCAAATTCTAGAAAGATTAGCCAGAAATTCACACTATTTCTTTATTGATGGATACACCGGCTATTTTAAAATCCCAATCTCACCTTAAGACCAAGAAAAGACTAATTTCACATGCCCCTTTGGAACATATGCATATAGAATAATGCCTTTGGGCCTTTGTAATGCTCCTGCAACATTTCAGAGGTGTATGATGAGTATCTTTTCAGAATTCATTGAACACTGCATGGAATTCTTCATGGATGACTTCACCATTTATGGTGAGTCATTTGAATCTTGTTTTAATTCAATCTCTCTAGTCCTTAAAAAGTGTGTCAAGTGTAACCTTGTGTTAAATTTTGAAAAATTCCACTTCATGGTTTCAAATGGGACTGTTCTAGGGCACATAGTTTCAAAAGATGGTATTTAAGTCGATCTTGAAAAAATTGAAGTGATCCAATCACTTCCTCCACCCACTTCTGTTCGAGACATCCGTTCATTTCTCGGTCATGCCGGTTTCTATCGGTGATTCATCCATAACTTCAGTAGGATTGCCCTCCCACTCACTAGGTTACTCCAAAATGATGTCACTTTCCATTTCGATGAGTTTTGAAAGAGAGCCTTCATTGAACTCAAAACTTCTCTTACATCTGCCCCAATAATCCAACCCTCGGATTGGTCCTTACCCTTTGAGTTGATGTGTGATGCTTTTGATAGAGCTGTTGGAGATGTTCTTGGTCAAAGAAGAGAAAAGATTCCTCATGTCATCTATTATGCCTCAAAAACATTGGATGAAACTCCATATCACTACACTCTCACTGAAAAAGAACTTTTAGCAGTGGTTTTTTCCTTAGATAAATTTTGGTCCTATCTCTTAGGTTCCAAAATCATCATCTTCACAGACCATTCTGCTATTAAGTTCTTACTCAAGAAAAGTGATTCCAAACTGAGGCTAATAATATGGATCCTAATGCTCCAAGAGTTTGACCTTGAAATCAAAGATAGACCTGGAAAAGAAAACCCTGTGGTTTATCACTTGAGTAGAATTTATAATTCTTCTCATTCAGAAATTATTGATCCTGAATTCATCATTGAGAACCTTTCATCTCTCACTCCAAAGTTACCATGGTATGCCCCAATTGTAAATTATTTGTTTTCTGGTGTTTTTCCTGAAAAGTTTTCAAAAGAACAAAAAATGAAGTTGAAAAGTGATTCAAAATACTATTTTTGGGAAGAAAATAAACTTTAGAAAACTGGGGCAGACATGGTAATTAGGAGATGTGTTGATGAAAATGAGCATTCTTCCATCTTATAATTCTGTCACTCACTTCCCGGAGGTGGCCACTTTGGACCACAAAGGACCTCCCGAAAGGTCCTAGACTCTGGATTCTTCTGGCCTTCACTCTTCAAGGACTCACATGGGTTCTTTCAATCATGTCCCACTTTCCAAAAGTTCGGTACAATCTCCAAAAGAAATGAAATGCCCGAAAAGCCCTTAATCTTTTATGAAATCTTCAATGTTTGGGGCATCGATTTCTTGGGACCATTTCCCCCTTCCAATGGATACTCATACATCCTTCTTGTAGTTGATTATGCTTCTAGGTGGGTCAAGGCTAAACCCACTAGAAAGGATGATTCACATACTATTAGTGAGTTCCTAAAGACATACATCTTCCATATATTTGGCATGCCTCGTGCCTTGATCAGTGACTTAGGAACCCATTTTTGTAATAGAACCATGGAATCACTTTTGAAAAAGAATGGGGTTGTACATAAAACTTCAACTGCATATCACCCCCAAAAAAATGGAATGGATGAACTTTCTAATAGATAAGTGAAAAGAGTGCTTGAGAGAATTGTAAAACCCACCAGAAAAGACTGGACTGAAAGACTTGGTGAAGCACTTTGGGCTTATCGAACTGCCTATAAAACACCCATTGGGATGTCTCCTTTTAGGATAGTTTTTGGTAAATCATGTCATCTACCAGTTGAAATCCAACATAAGTCTTTTTGGGCTGTGAAAACCTGTAATTTAGATTGTGAAAAATCTGGTGAAGAAAGATTGTTGCAATTGGCTGAACTGAAGGAGATTCTACTTGAATCCTATGAGAATTCCAATCTATACAAAGAGAAGTCTAAGGTACTCCAAGACAAACACATCCTGAGACTGTAAAAGTTGGAACTTCCAATTTAGCATGGGACCGTAAAGGTCCCTGGATCCCTGCACTTTATGGGAATAGACTGCTGGGTGGAAACATTTTCGAAGGTCCTAAGTTTCCTCTTGTGGGTACACAACTCCTTGAGAAACTTGGCATACTTAGGAATTTATTTTATGACATCTAAGAGGTGAATGTTGACTTCAACACGTCTAAACATGTATAGAATTTCAGGATCAGGTTCAAAGGACTTCCTTGGTTTAGAAACAGCTTGAGGAAAAGGAATTGGATTCCTAAGCAGAATGGAAGGAGGTGAGGGAATGGATTCGGGTTCCTTTTCAAGTTTCTTTTTATTTTCGTTTTCTAGGTCAACATTCAAAGGAGGGTTTGAGGATTTATCTTGAGGCATAGAAAGTTGCTTTCCTGATATAAGTGCAATTTCACTTACATTACCCTTGGGGTTGGGTAATGGTTGAGCTGGGAGTTGAGAAGAATTTGATTGTTGTTTCTGTCTCAGGTGGGATGCAAGTTGACCTATTTGAATTTCAATGTTTTTAAGGCTAGAACGGGTGAAAGAGAAAAGATCTTCCACTGCACTTTCCCATGGTTTCTTAGAAGAAGAGGCTTGTCCCGAATTGGGATTACCTTGAGTTTGGTTCCTGGGAAAGGATTGTATTGGTTTTGGAATTGGGAAGGCTCACTGGGATAAGGTTGTTGGAAGTTACCAACACCTTGAACATATTGGAACTGGTTTGGGTTTTGAGGAGGGAATTGAGGGGGATGAGAAATGGGATTACCATACCTAAGGCCTTGGTTATAGGAATAAGAGAAGGGCTCATAGTGAGGTTGGTTGAAGTTTCTAACAAACTGACCTGATAGTTGAGGTTTGGTGTTTTGCTGAGCATATGCTGCATTGAGCTCCATTGGTCCAGATGAATCGGATTGATCCTCTTGAAGTTGTGGACATGTGTCAATTGGATGAGATGGAGAGTTGCAGATTACATAGTTTTTGACAGGTCCAGGAAACATTGATTACGGAGAAGACGAGGTTGGGGATTTGGTGGCCACAGCTAGCTGTCGCACAAGACATGTAAGTTCACTCATCCACTCGGCCATCTTGTTCGGCTCAATTGATTGATTATATTGGGCTTGTTGGACTTGAGCATGTGCTCGAGTATGGAATTTTTGTGTGTTTGCACCCATGTTACTTATGAGATCTCTTGCAGCTGCAGGAGTTTTATCAACAAGAGCACCGCCACTTACGGCATTTATGAGAGTTCTCTCCATAGCCAATAACCCCTCATAGAAGTATTGGATCAAGAGTTGGTAAGGAATTTGGTGGTGTGGACAGGTTGCCACAATCTTTTTGAACCTCTCCTAGTACTCATGGAGTGATTCACTTGGGAATTAACGTATACCACTTATTTCCTTTTGGATAGAAGCAGTACTAGAAGCAGGAAAGAATTTCTCTAAGAAGAGTCGCTTCATGTCATTCCATGTAGTTATGGAACTAGGAGGAAGGTAGTAGAGCCATGACTTAACAGTGTCATCTAGGGAGAAAGGGAAGGCTCATAGTTTGATTTGTTCTTCAGAAACCCCTTGAGGCTTCATGGTAGAGCACACTACTTGGAACTCTTTAAGGTGGAGATGTGGATCCTCACCGGCTAGCCCGTGAAAATGAGGGAGAAGATGAATCAAACCCGATTTGAGTTTGAAGTCAGCTTCAAAGCTGGATATTGAATACCAAGAGGTTGGTAATTCATATCAGGGGCAGCAAGTTCTTTAATTGTTTGTTCCCTAGGATTGGTCATATCTAATTAAATTGGTTGGACAAGGACTGGTTCTTGAATTATTTGATTATCTCTTATGTTCCTCCTAATTTGGCGAAGTGTTCGTTCAATTTCAGGGTCAAACAAATCCGAGGGATTGTTTAGAAGGCTACAGGGCATTCATAGAGATGTTGGAATAAAGAGGAATACAGGTTTTTCTTTGTATTTTTTTCCGTTTATGATTTTTATGAGAAGACGGGTTTCTCTTTGTGTTTTTTTTCAATTTTTTTTTAAAATTTTTTTTTGTGTTTTTTTTACAATAACCAGAAATTAATGACTACTTAAAGCACTATCCTTGGAAATGGTGCCATTTTTTTCACTCAAGTTGTGACTACCTCTCCATGTTCATTTGTGAAAACTGTTATCCCACCCTTCTTAGGTACAACTTGAATTGGACTAACCCATTCACTATCAGAAATTGGGTAGATAATACCTACTCGAAGAAGCTTGGTTATCTCTTCCCTAACTACCTCAAGGATGAGTGGATTGATTCTTCTTTGTGGTTGTCTAATTGGTTTGGATGACTCCTCTAGATGGATGTGATGCGTGCAAAGGGCAGTGTTGAAAGCTTCATTTGGGCCCCTTGTACTTGACAAGTGTTCAAAAAAATCAAAAATGATGAAAAAAAAATCAAAAAAAAATGAAAAAATGGGTTGTGTCTTGGGTAGGTCAAAAATCACTATTTCTCAGCCTTTGATCTTGTTATAACTATTACAATTAGTGTTGTGAGGAGATCAAACATGGGTTGGGATATGAGTGTGAGATCTGTTTCAAGGTCAACTTTCGAAAAAACAAAGATAAAAAAAGATAAAAAAAGAAAACACTTGCATTATATTCTTATTGGGAAAAGTTTTGTGGTTTGTAAATATTTCATCTTCTAATCTCCTTCAAATTCTCATCCTCTATTGTGTCTTTCTTCACACAATCATTCCCTTGTAAATACCTTTTTTCATTACCTTCCACGTTTTATTTCAAAAAAAATGTGCATTGTTTTTCTATGTTGGAGTTTTATCCCTCTTCTTCTCTCTTGGACATTAGATTCCTACCGTCCCATAGCCACAGAAAAACCCCTTAAAAAGACCTCTTGATTCTTTTGCACTTTGGATAGGGATTGGAAACTGAGAGCTCTTACAAACTCTATGATTTTCACTTTTGGTTGGTGAAAGAGTAAACCTCTACAAATGAATTTTATCATCTTGACAGGTGTGAGTTTTGAGTGTCCACGTTTTCCATTTATAAATTTGAGCATGAAAAAATGAATTAGTTTTAGAACATTGTGTCTGTAACAACTTGTGGTGGAATTCAAAATGGATGAGTGAAATAGTCTAAACATCCCCTAATTGGAGAAAACAAAATTTTAATATTTTTTGGTGAGTGAAAATGATGTTGTTATGTTTTTATATTTGTTGAACATGAGGACATGCACAATACTAAGTGTGGGGGAGTTGATGTTGCTAATATTTTCATGTATTATTATATACTCCCTATACTAAATTTATATGAAATGTGCATAATTTGTGTGAAATATTAATGTTTTAATATTAAGTATAATTTTTGAGCATTTTTAGAAGTAGTCCAATTGAGTCAGTTTACCATTTTATTTATAAATCTCACCCTACTGATTTGAATTGTGTGGTTCCTGTTTTGTAGGATTCCTAATTAAATATACAACATTTCATTAGAAGGGATCATGGGCCAATTCTTCCATTTGAATATAGAATAACATATTGGCACGACCAAATCCTTTCCAAAGGCTTGGGAGGACCTTCCATACTGAAGTTTTCAATTGAGAGACGTTTCCTCCTCTCTTTGTTTTTACTTACTTTCGTTTTCTTAGTTTTTGTAATCTTGTAAGTCTCTTTGTTTGTAATTCTATTTTAATGAAAGTTTCTTCTTCAATATATCTTATTCTTCTCCACCTTCTGTAGTTTAATATTAATGTTCTTAAAATAGTTTAAATTCAGTTGAATCCCCTTCCCTTATTTTTCTTCCTCATTTAATCAAAAATCCATTTTTAATTATCATCATTGTTCGTGTGTGTGTGTGTGTTCGACGTACCACTCTTTTCTAATCCCTTTATTTTTCTTCTATTATTAATTTATCATCATAATTATTATAACCAGAATATTAAAAACCCAAATGGATGAGTAAATATCTCATTGGGGTGAGTTATAATTTAGATATTTTAAGTGATTGAGAGTATTTGCTCGATGAGTATTCGTTAATTTAACATTGTGTATGTTGGACTTAATATGTCATGGATTAATGACATATTTTGTATAGCATGTGGTTTACATGGATTATTGGAACCACATATACACTACCATAAACATGTACTTATTGATATTAGAATCCTAATTAAGTTAAGGCTTGGATTAAAGTTTTAACACTTAGGAATTCTAATCGACGTCAACTTGTGAAGTGGGTGTTAATTTAAATGAAATATAAATCAAATATCAAGGATATCACAAGCTTAACTACCTAATGATGAACTCACCCCAATATTTATCAATTTGTTAAATCAATTATATACAATCAATCATTTCAATTAAGCTCTGCAAACAAACCCCCCTAATCAAAATACAATCAACTAAAAACAAACGACTATTTCACAGATTTTGTAGGTCATCTTGTGTGGTAAATGTGATCCTTAAAATAGAAGAATTTTCCTATAAACCCTTCTAATTAAATTTTTTATATTGAATTAGGAATCCTACAAAACAGGAACCACACAATTCAGATCAGTAGAGTGAGATTTATAAATAAAATGGTAAACTGGCTCAATTGGACTACTTCTAAAAATGCTCAAAAATTATACTTAATATTAAAACATTAATATTTCACAAAAATTATGCACATTTCATATAAATTCAGTAAATGGGGTATATAATAATACATGAAAATATTAACAACATCAACTCCCCCACACTTAGTATTACGCATGTCCTCATGTTCAACAAATATAAAAACATAACAAAATCATTTTCACTCACCAACAAATATTAAAATTTTGTTTTCTCTAATCAGGGGAGGTTTAGACTATTTCACTCATCCATTTTGAATTCCACCACAAGTTTTTACAGAAAAAATGTTCTAAAACTAATTCATTTTTTCATGCTCAAATTTAGAAATGGAAAATGTGGACACTTAGAACTCACACCTCTCAATATGATAAAATTCATTTGTGGGGGTTCACTCTTTCACTAACCAAAAGTGAAAATCATAGAGTTTGTAAGAGATCTTAGCTTCCAATCCCTATCCAAAGTGCAAAAGAATCAAGAGGTCTTTTAAGGGTTTTTTCTGTGGCTATGGGATGGTAGGAATATAATGTCCAAGAGAGAAGAAGAGGGGTAAAACACCAACATAGAAAAACAATGCACATTTTTTTTTGAAATAAAACGTGGAAGGGAATGAAAACACGTATTTACAAGGGAATGATTGTGTGAAGAAAGACACAATTGAGGATGATAATTTGAAGGGTATGAGAGGATGAAATATTTACAAACCACAAAACTTCTCCCAATAAGAATATAATGCAAGTGTTTTTTTTTTCTCTTTGTTTTTTAGAAAGTTGACCTTGAAACAGATCTCACACTCATATCCCAACCCATTTTTGATCTCCTCATGACACTAATTGTAATAGTTATAACAAGATCAAAGGCTGAGAAATAGTGATTTTTGACCTACCCAAGACACAACCCATTTTTTCTTTTTTCTTTTTGATTTTTTTTCATCATTTTTTTTTGAACACTTGTTAATAACATTTACAAAATTACATAAATGGGAGTACATTAAATTCCCCAAAACAAAATGAATGATAACCTCTCCCCCACACTTAAATGTATGCTTACCCTCAAGCATATGATAACATGGTGAAATCAACAAAGGGTACCCAAAATGAAATCCATCCCCCCCACACTTAAATTTCGAAAAATTATGCAATGAAAATCCATGTTGATATTGGGTGGGAAAAGGTATTGGGCTTGTAATGTGACTATCAAAGAAAAGGTTTTCATAGGCTTGAAGGGGCTTTCAAAAGGAGGATTAATGTATGGTTAATGGGGGGCTATTTGGCTATTATAATTCTCATGTGGTTCATAAAAATTCCCCTATCATATTAATGCACACTAAGGTAGGAAATTCAGCTTGAAGGCCCACAAACTCAAGACTCACAAATGGGGGTGAAAACACACATTTTGAAAAGATGGCCATAGGTGGACTTGGCATGAAAGCAAATGTTGTTCCTCACGGTTCAGGAAAAGCATTTTCCAAATCAAAAATTGAGCATTCAAAATTTGTTAATTTTGACACAAAATTCTTTATCCAAAGTCATGATGAAAATACAAAATTTTTGAGATGAAAACATGTTTGTTAACTCCCCAAAATGGTTGGAAAAAATTTCAAAACTCGATGGTGAGTAATCATGACTCTTTAATTTTTTGTATTTTTTTAAGTGATTGTTTTCTTGGTTTTTTTTAGTTTTTTAGGTTTTTATATTTTTTTGTTTTTTTATAAAGATACATCCACACAAAAGATAAAGTGAAAAAGAAAGGTTTTGATAAAGAAAGTGGTAAAAAAAATTAAAGGGAGAGGAAAAATAAGAAAGAGGTAGAGAGAGGAAGAGATAGAGAGAGAGTTAAAGGGAAAGAGGTACCCCCTGGTTTAGATTTGGTGGGCCGTCGTCTCCATCCGGTGGTGGGTTGACTGGAGAAGTTGGGTATCCAATGGAAGTAGATGATGATCCAAGATTGTGTGTCCTCTCATAGTGATGTTTTAACCGATGTCCATTAAGCGTGAGTGTACTTTTGGAAGAGGGGTCTTAGACTTGCACTGCACCAAATGGGTAAATATTAGTAATAGCAAAAGGACCTTCCCAATGAGAATTAAGCTTACCTGGGTGAAGTCAGAATCGAGAATTGAAGATCATTACCTTTTCATCTTCATGAAATACCTTTCTCATGATGTGTTTGTCATGGAGTACCTTGGATTTTTCTTTGTAGAGAATATAATTCTCATAAGAATCAAGTCAAAGCTCCTCCAGTTCATCCAATTGCAACAATATTTCTTCACCGGATTTTCCAAGATCAAAATTACAAGTTTTCACTGCCCAAAAATGACTTATGTTGGATTTCAACTAGTAAGTGACATGCTTTACCAAAAACTATCCTAAAAGGAGACATCTCAATGGGTGTTTTATAGGCAGTTCGATAAGCCCAAAGGGCTTCACCAAGTCTCTCAGGCCAGTCTTTTCTGGTGGGCTTAACAATTCTCTCAAGTACCCTTTTCACTTCTCTATTAGAGAGTTCATCCATGCCATTTTTTTTAGGGTGATATGCAGTTGAAGTTTTATGTACAACCCCATTCTTTTTCAGAAGAGCTTCCATGGTTCTATTACAAAAATGGTTTCCTAAGTCACTGATCAAGGCACGTGGTGTGCCAAATCTTTGGAAGATATGGGTCTTTAAAAACTCACTAACAGTATGATCATCATCATTCCTAGTGGGTTTGGCCTCAACCCACCTTAAAACATAATCGACCGCAAGAAGAATGTATAAGAATTCATTGGAAGGGGGAAATGGTCCCATGAAATAGATACACCAAACATCGAAGATATCGTAGAAAATTAAAGGATTTTGGGGCATTTCATTTCTCTTGGAAATTGTGCCAAACTTTTGGCAAGTGGGACATGATTGAAAGAACTAATGTGAGTCCTTGAAGAGTGAAGTCCAGAAGAATCTAGAGTCTAGGACCTTTTGGGAGGTCCTTTGTGGTCCAAAGTGGCCACCTCCGGGAAGTGAGTGAAAAAATTCTAATATGGAAGAATGTTCATTTTCATCGACACATCTCCTTATAACCATATCAGTCCTAGTTTTCCAAAGTTTATTTTCTTCCCAAAAATAGTATTTTGAATCACTTTTCAACTTCAATTTTTGTTCTATTTAAAAATTTTCAGGAAAAACACCAGAAACCAAATAATTTACAATTGGGGCATACCATGGTAACTTTGGAGTGAGAGACGAAAGGTTCTCAATGGGGAATTCAGGATCAATAATTTCTGAATGAAAAGAATTAGAAATTCTACTCAAGTGATCCGCCATAGGGTTTTCTTTTCTAGGTCTATCTTTGATTTCAAGGTCAAACTCTTGAAGCATTAGGATCCATCTTATTAGCCTTGGTTTGGAATCACTTTTCTTGAGTAAGAACTTAATAGCAGAATGGTCTGTGAAGATGATAATTTTGGCACCTAAGAGATAGTATCGGAATTTATCTAAGGCAAAAACCACTGCTAAAAGTTTTTTTTCAGTGACAGTGTAGTGAGATTGAGTTCCATCCAATGTTTTTGAGGCATAATAGATGACATGAGGGATATTTTCTCTTCTTTGACCAAGAACAGCTCCAACAGCTCTATCAGAAGCATCACACATAAACTCAAAGGGTAAGGACCAATCTGGGGGTTGGATTATTGGGGCAGATGTAAGAGAAGTTTTGAGTTCAATGAAGGCTCTCTTGCAAAACTCATCAAAATGGAAAGTGACGTCATTTTGGAGTAACCTAGTGAGTGGGAGGGAAATCCTACTGAAGTTATGGATGAATCTCCGATAGAAACTGGCATGACCGAGGAATGAACTGATGTCTCGAACAGAATTGGGTGGAGGAAGTGATTGGATCACTTCAATTTTTGCAGGATCGTGTAATGGCCCGGACCTCTCTGGCTCATTCCTTTGTCAAAAAGAAGGTCAAGAAGTGTTTTGGAGGGTAAAATGGACTTTTCCACACTTTCCATAATTTTTGAAACTACACGCCGTGTAGTTTGAGTACACGCCGTGTACCCCCTTCCCGGGTATACCCCGTGTTTCAGTCATGTCCTTGCAGTGTGCAATGAATGAGTACACGTCGTGTGTCCAAACTACACGCCGTGTAGTCCTTCCCCGCATACGCGTTACCAGTCAACGGTTGTGTACCGTGTAGGAGTCGTGTCCTTACCGTGTTCAATGAATGAGTACACGTCGTGTGTCCAAACTACACGTCATGTAGTCCTTCCCCACGTATGTGTTACCTTCAAACCGTGTGTTGACCAGTCAACGGCCGCGGAGCCGTGTTGGAAGCCGCGTGGAGACCGTGTGAAAGAACCGAGTACATGTCGTGTACCATAAAGTACACGCCATGTACTTTTTCTTTTCACACCTATAAAAGGAGGGGTCCCCTCCTCCTTTCAAATCACACCTCTCCTCCCCTCTCCTCTGAGCAGAGCTCTCTCAAGAGACTCGAAGGCTCTTCCTACCATAACTTCTTCGTCCGAGCTCCGATTTACGATCCGTCAGCGGCCACGGGATCGTAACGACGAGGTGGAACTTCCGAGCCTGGGTCCGTTGTCTTTCCTTTGGCCTTTAATTTCCGACTTCCACCCAAGGAGGTTTTACCGGGACCCGACAGAGGTGACGGACGCCGACGGACGTCTTCTAAGGTTGATCCGGGGGAGCGTTGCGATCAAGAACCTGTTGAGGTAGGGATCTCACCTTTGTCTCTCTAATTTGTATATCATGCGGGGCGGGTATCCTTTTGTTTTCATGAGAAATAGTTGAACCATTAAATAAAGATAATAACTGGTTAAAGAATGGGGTTGGGAAGTTAGTGATTGCTGTTACTTTACTTTTTATATCCTGTGATATTATATTTGTGAATTGAATAAGCTTCTACCTACTAAAAATCACGGTCGTTGGGGGCCTTTGCTTACGCAATTAAATGTTTCCCTCTCCTTCTGTATTTTCTTATGGATGGAAGCTTGTGGAATGTGGAAATTGGATAATCACGTAAAGTTAGCTGATTAAATGAAAATCTGGAACCCTTGTGTGATCACCCCAGTTAAACAAAATGGAATAATGAACATGTGGGTGTTGGCTAGGTTACGTGGCATGTGTTGGGGGTGTTTTTGTGGGTTTTTGTGGATCGGGTGAGCAGTGGGGCTGTGGTTGACTTGGTTGTGGGTTGGTGTGAATGTTGTGTTGGTAACGAATAGTGGGGCTGCAATAAATGGTATTAAACAGGTGATGATGTACGGTACAGTTGTGGTTATGGTGGTTGGCAGCAGGGCTGCGGGGATGGGTTGAATGTGAACGGGTTATGGGTTGTGAATATTAAATAAAAGTGGAAGATTTAATGAATGGTGGGGAGTGGTAATGGAACGGGAATGTTAATCAATGGGGTTGGTTGATTGATAAGAAGGGATTTGTTGTGTTACTCGTGTTTTTTCTAACTTGTTTTGTGGATGGCGGGGATATGTTTTACGAATGATTGATGTGGTTGGTTTTGGATAGTTTCCCAGTAGTTAAGGAACAAATAAACTAATTCTGCTGGAACGTGAAAACCTAAATGGGGTGGGGGTTGTTTGTTGTATGCATGCTTCATAGTAGTAGTGTCGAGGCACGTGCTCAGTTTCTCTTTTTAGAAGCCATAGGTTGGGCTGTGAGGTTGGTATATATATATATATATCTGTATCTTTTGTGTTTTTATCGCACCCCACCCATGTTGAGAACTTAGTGTCGAACACTCCCATTTTATGGGAGAGGGTGTTTTTCCCTTAGTTACTAGCTCCTTCCTGCTCCTTCTCCCCTAGGCTGTGATGGCTTGAGGCGACCTTACACCTAAGACTCTTTAGGTAGGTTTCGATTGGGGTGGTTTTAGCCCAAGACTCTTCGGGTAGGTTCTTCTGTTTCCCAAGAATCTTCAGGATGAGGCCTAGGTGTGTGTGGGCGGGATACGTGGTTGTGAGGCCCAGGTGTGTGCGGGTGGGATACGTGGTTGTGAGGCCCAGGTGTGTGCGGGCGGGATACGTGGTTGTGAGGCCGAGGTGTGTGCGGGCGGGATACGTGGTTGTGAGGCCCAGGTGTGTGCGGGCAGGGAGAGTGTGGCAGCGTCAGGACGTTCATCGTTAGGAAGAGCAGCTAACTAAAGGGAAATGGTGCGGGGTACCCAATACTCTTGTTTCTTATATACTACTACCTATTGTGCTTGTGTTTTTAGTGAGTGTGGCTGGTGAGGTTGGGTGGATAGAATTCCTTGCTAGGTTTCTTCTGTTGTTCTCACGGGACATTAGGATGTCTCCCCACTTGTGCACGAGAGCTTTAGGTTTCCCTACTGAGTATACTTGTATGCTCACCCTACGTTTACTTTCAGGTTTCCAGGAGGACTACCAGGGTCATGCGGGACCCTACTAGTCGGACAGTTGGGGTTTTTGCTGTTGTTGTACCTTTGTTTTCTTTTGGTATTGTACTTTGAGCTTTCTTGTACTTGTACCTTGTTATAAAATTGTTTAAACATGCATGTGGGAATGGTTTGGGTTTATTTCTATACACTGGATCTTTTCCTTTTTGGTGGTTGACTTGTCCTATTTCCCGATCTTTAAAAATAAAAAGGGTAATGCCTCCCATATTTGTGAAAAACTCATACCCTTGGTGCTAGTCGCCACCCCGGGACCTACTGGAGGCGGGACTCGGGGGTCATTATCTCCCTTTCGCCATTGCCAGATCAGGAGGGGCATCTTTGGTGGGAGGGGGTCATGACAGAATGGTATCAGAGGTGATGGTTGAGAGATAGTATAGAGTATGGAGTTAGGCACGGTGAGGATTGCATGGGATGGTAGGGCAACAGTGTTAGTAAATCTTGGTGCATGACATAGGCCAGGGAAGACCAGCTAGGACACGAGATTTTAGGGCCCCCCGTGATCCGATGCAAGGACTCTGAGCCTACCGAACGACCAAGTGAGACTACATTGATTTCAGGGTAGAGACCCTAGGGAAGGTACATGCATCATCATGATTGTGTTTTACTTGATTTGGGTGTTCTGGGAAAGAAATTGAAATAAAATGATGAAATAAAACCTAGAGTTTTTTCTTACTACTTGGGATTAGGCGATCCTTGTTTACCGTACAACTATGGCACCTGGACGTTGTCCCCGGGTGGCTCAGACGGCCGAGGCCTAGTAGATTCAGGCGGTCGATCAATTGAGGATTGACCGAGAGGAGGAAGATAGCCAGTGGCAGAAGACTCTTCGTTCTTTCCAATGGCAGACCCTCAAGAAGTACGAGGGTAGTACTTAGGATACGGAGACGGAGGGGTGGCTTGAGGAGCTAGGGATCGCTTTTACCTTGATCTGTGCTCCGAGGGAGTGCTGGGTTCCCCTAGCAGTCAGTCAGCTGAGAGGTGCGGCGCGAAAGTGGTGGACGCTCTACCTCGGAGAGAGGATAGAGGCAGAGGTTCCATGGGCTGACTTTGAGAAGGAATTCCGAGAGGAATTCCTTTCTTCCATGATCAAGGCGGAGAAGCGGCAGGAGTTACTCTCCCTTCAGCAGGGGAGTATGACGGTACGAGATCTGGGGATCAAGTTCAAATATCTCATGTGCTTTGCTCCGGATCTCTTCCCGGATGAGGAGTCTCGGGCGAGACGTTTGGAGGAGGTGCTTCATCCTTCACTTCAGTATGTTGTCACCCCCTTCACCCTTCCGACGTACTTGGCGGTACAAAAGAAGGAAGAGGTTGTAGAGAGGATGCACTCACTGGGAGGTGCACCCCGAGAGGGGATCCATCCAGGCTCGTCAAAGGGGAAGACAGTCAGCAGTAGGGCTCCTGCGATGGGACCTTCCAGGTTCAAGCCAGTGGGGAGCATGCCCCAGTAGTTCCAGTTTAGATCTTTGGGTCCTCATCCCTTTTTCACGAGCCCGGGACCGAGGTGTTTTTCTTGTGAAGGTTTCGGGCACGTTCAGATTCGGTGCCCGACCCGAGCTCCGTACGGTGGAGGTGGGCAGGTTCAGCGCCCACCTCAGCAGCACCAGTTGTCGGCGAGGCCCTTCCAGCAGCAGCAGGACCATGCTCCTCCGAGGGCAGACTTTGCGGGAGGAGGCCGACCTCAGGGTTCTCCTCGGGGACCTCGACCAGGGCGTGGTCGGGGAGGTGGACGACATCAGAGAGGCAGAGGATCTGGGTGTGGACAGTTGCACGCAGCAGAGTTGGAAGCTCCAGCGGGACCAGAGGTGGTACGAGGTACGATTTGTTTGTTCAGCACTCTTGTTTCTGCTTTATTCGATTTGGGAGCCTCACACTCCTTTGTTGCACCTAGTCTAGCCCATTATTTGGGACTAGACGTAGAGAGACTTTCCATACCACTGGTACTGAGTACACCAGTTGGGGGCAAGACCAGTGTATCTTGTGTTTTCCGGGGATGTGGGCTGACGTTGGGACCACATCAATCTAGTGGAGACCTTCTTCTATTATAGATGAATCCATAGGATGTCATCCTAGGCATTGATTGGTTGTTTTCTGTTAGTGTCGTTATCGACTGCTTCCGGAGAATAGTCGTGTTCTCCAACGTAGATGGGAAGCGCATATCTTCTGTTGGCGAGAGGAGCTATCAGGAGAGAAGTTGGCGTGTGGAGCCCCTCCTTTCCTTGTTAGGCGGGTTATCAGTGGTTCCAGTTGATACAGAGATGATGGATGTCCCGGAAGTTGTTGGGGAGTTCCTCGATGTTTTTCCTGAGGAGGTTGTGACTCTACCCCCCCCCCCCCCCCGACAAGACGTTGAGTTCGGGATAGACTTACAGCCTGTTGCCCGTCCGATTTCGATGGCCCCTTATCGGATGGCACCTTCGGAGTTGTGGGAGTTGCGGATTCAAATTGACGATCTGATGGAGAAGGGTTTTGTTTGACCCAGCGTGTCGCCATGGGGTGCTCCAGTTTTGTTCGTGAAGAAGGCAGATGGTGGTCTCAAGCTATGCATAGACTACCGAAGGTTGAACCAGGTAATGGTCAAGAACCGTTACCCCCTCCCAAGGATAGATGATCTCTTCGACCAGTTGAGGGGAGCAGGTTGGTTTTCTAAGATTGATCTACGATCGGGATATCATCAGCTGAGGGTGAAGGACAGTGACATCTCGAAGACGGCTTTCAGGTGCAGGTATGGGCACTTCGAGTTTGTAGTGATGCTGTTTGGAGTTACGAATGCACCAGCTATGTTCATGGGACTTATGAACTTTGTCTTCCGAGAGTTTCTGGATCGGTTCGTCGTTGTGTTTATCGATGACATTTCGATCCACTCAAGGTCAGAGGAGGAGCACGTTGAGCATCTCAGGGCAGTCTTGGAAGTCCTTCGACACCACCAGCTTTATGGGAAATTGTCGAAGTGTAAGTTCTTGACATAAGAAGTACACTTCCTTGGGCACGTGGTGTCTCAACATGGAGTGTCAGTGGACCCGTCGAAGGTGGAGGCAGTTGTTTCTTGGGCAGCACCCAAGAGCATGGCAGAAGTTCATAGTTTCCTGGGGTAAGCAGGTTACTATCAGAGGTTCGTTTCAGACTTCTCTCGAGTTGCTGCTCCTTTGACAGCTTTGACGAGGAAGAACCAGTTCTTCCTGTGGAGCGAGCAGTGCCAGAAATCTTTTGACTACCTGAAGTAGAAGTTGGTCAGTTCTCTCGTACTCCGGTTGCCAGAGGAAGGGTTGTTGTATGAAGTATTTTGTGATGCTTCTGGCCTTGGTCTGGGGTGCGTGCTGATGCATACGAAGGGTGTGATTTGTTATGGGTCAAGGCAGTTGCGCCCTCACGAGCGTAACTATGCCACCCATGACCTGGAGCTTGCAGCAGTAGTGTTTACACTGAAGTTGTGGAGACATTACCTCCTTGGGGAGCGCTTTGTGGTCTTCTCAGATCACAAGAGCCTGCGTTATATCTTCTCCCAGCGTGACATGAACTTATGGCAGCGGAGATGGGTCTAGTTTCTCCAAGACTATGACTTTGAGATCTCTTACACTGAAGGTAAGGGCAACGTTGTGGCTGAGGCCCTGAGCCGGAAGTCGCATCAGGAAGTGGTTCGGGAATCTGCTGATACTTGGAAGGCAATGGGAGAGTTGGTTGCCTTGCACTTGGATGCCAGGGTAGAAGGTGTTAGAGGCTGTTTGTTTCAGATGACAGCGCAGTCCTCCTTGTTTCAGCAGGTGGAAGAGTCTCAGTGGGGGGACTCCGAGGCGGAAGTGATGCGGGATCATGTCGATTAGGGGAACGCTTCAGAAGGATGGTCAGAGGACAGCCGACATTGGATTCTTTTCCATGGAAGGTTGTTTGTTCCAGAGGTGATGCGTGAGGGATTTCTCCGTGAGTTCCATAGCTCAGCCTTGGCGGTACATCCAAGAGTTTCAAAAATGTACCGAGGCCTGAGGGATCAGTTTTGGTGGCCCGGGGTGAAATGGGCAGTGGTGGAGTTTGTGGATAAATGCCTAGTGTGTCGGCAAGTGAAGGTTAAACACCATGTTCCCAATGGTTTGTTGCATCCTTTAGATGTCCCTGAGTGGAAGTGGGATGACATCTAGATAGACTTCATCACAGGACTACCTAGATCTCAGGGTGGTTATGATTTTATCTGGGTGGTGGTGGATCGACTGAAGAAATCGTCTCACTTCTTAGCAATCAAGGAGTCGGGCCCGGTGAGTACCTTAGCACAGAGGTACGTAGACGAGGTGGTGCGCTTTCATGGAGTTCTGAGGACTATCATCTCAAATCAGGATACTCAATTTACCTCACGAGTCTGGAGGGGGTTACAGCATGCTTTTGGCACCCAGCTATGCCTTAGCACTGCCTTCCACCCCCAGACCGATGGGCAGACGGAGCGGACTATCCAGACGTTGGAGGACATGCTGTAAGCATGCGTTCTGGATTTCGGAGGATCATGGGTATGACACTTGCCTTTAGTAGAGTTTGCCTACAAAAACAGCTTCCACTCTACTATTGGCATGGCACCGTTTGAGGCTTTGTATGGAAGGCCATGTCGTTCACCCATTTGTTGGGTAGAGGTTGGTGAGACAGGTTCACTTGGGCCAGAGGTAGTGCAGAGCACCACAGAGAAATTACAGCTTGTATGTGAGAGGATGAAAGCGGCTCAGGATCGACAGAAGTCTTATGTTGATCGTCGGAGGAGGCCCTTGGAGTTTGAGGTGGGGGTTCATGTGTTCTTAAAGGTTTCCCCTCTACGGGGGCAGCAGAGGTTTGGGAAGGGGAGAAAGCTCTCACCTAGGTTCATCGGACCTTTTGAGGTGTTGAGGCGAGTCGGCGAGGTGGCATATCAGCTGGCCCTGCCACCTCAGTTGGAGAAGGTTCATGATGTCTTCCATGTCTCCCAGCTTCATCGGTACTTACATGATGACTCCCACGTTATCGACTGGGGAGAGTTAGATATGGGAGATGACGTGACCTTAGAGGAACGACCAGTCAGAATCAAAGATCGTAAAGAGAAGGTGCTTCGGGGATGAACCATTCCCTTGGTTCGTGTGTTGTGGAGGCATAGTGGCCTCGAGGAGAGCACTTGGGAGCGGGAGACCCAGATGTACGCTCAGTACCCGGAGTTGTTTTGACTTATGTTTTCCCCTTTTTCTTCTGAGCTTGTGTTGATGTTGTACTCTGTACCTTTGATATATGGAATTCTTGGCTTGTCAGTTGTGAGACCTTTTTGTTTCTTTGTTCCCTGGTAATGTGTAACATGTCCGGATGTGTGGGAAAGGGAAAAATCTGACCATTAATCGAGACGCATTAATGAGGATGCGATTGAACCTGTGTGGGCGAGTCAGTGCCGCCTAAAGCGGATAATATCTCGACATAGGTGAAGGAATTTCTCAAACCCACATGTTCGGGAAGTGTGTTGGTTGTGTGGTGTTGGGGTTAGTGTGAGTTGAAAAATCCTAATGTATGAAAGTGGGAAGACCCAATTCTTAATCGAGATGCATTAATGAGGATGTGATTAAACCCGTGCAGGCAAGTCAGTGCCGCCTAAAGCGGATAATATCTCGACATAGGAGAAGGAATTCCTAACACATATGATTAGGGTTGTTGGTTGGGTTCCTGTTATAATGAGAACCCTAAGAGGTATCTTGTCGGGTTCCTCTGGGTTGGTTTTTGAATTCTCGGGGACGAGAATGTTTTAAGAGGTATCTAATATAATGGCCCGGACCTCTCCGGCCCATTCTTTTGTCAAAAACAAGGTCAAGAAGTGTTCTAGAGGGTAAAATGGACTTTTCCACACTTTGTAGAATTTTCAAAACTACACATCGTGCAGTTTGAGTACATGCTGTGTACCCCCTTCCCGGGTATACCCCGTGTTGCAGCCGTGTCCTTGCCGTGTCCAATGAATGAGTACACGTCGTGTAGTCCTTCCCCGCGTACACGTTACCAGTCAACGGTCGTGTATCGTGTAGGAGTCGTGTCCTTGTCGTGTGCAATGAATGAGTACACGCCGTGTGTCCAAACTACACGCCGTATAGTCCTTCCCTGCGTATGCATTACCCTCAAACCGTGTGTTGACCAGTCAACGGCCGCGGAGCCGTGTTGGAAGCCGCGTGGAGACTGTGTGAAAGAACCGAGTACATGCCATGTACCATAAAGTACACACCGTGTACTTTTGCTTTTCACGCCTATAAAAGGATGGGTCCCCTCCTCCTTTCAACTCACACCTCTCCTCCCCTCTCCTCTGAGCAGAGCTCTCTCAAGAGACTCGAAGGCTCTTCCTACCATAACTTCTTCTTCCGAGCTCCGATTTACGATCCGTCAGTGTCCACGGGATCATAACGACTAGGCGGAACTTCCGAGCCTGGGTCCATTGTCTTTCCTTCGGCCTTTTCTTTCCGACTTCCACCCGAGTAGGTTTTTCCGAGACCCGACAGAGGTGACGGACGCCGACGGACGTCTTCTAAGGTTGATCCAAGGGAGCGTTGCGATCAAGAACCTGTTGAGGTAGGGATCTCACCTTTGTCTCTCTAATTTGTGTATCATGCGGTGCGGGTATCCTTTTGTTTTCATGAGAAACAATTGAACCATTAAATAAAGATAATAACTGGTTAAAGAATGGGGTTGGGAAGTTAGTGATTGTTGTTACTTTACTTTTTATATCCTGTGATATTATATTTGTGAATTTAATGAGCTTATACCTACTAAAAATCACAGTCTTTGGGGGCCTTTGATTACGCAATTAAATGTTTCCCTCTCCTTCTGTATTTTCTTATGGATGGAATCTTATGGAATGTGGAAATTGGATAATCACATAAAGTTGGTTGATTAAATGAAAATATGGAACCCTTGTGTGATCACCCCGGTTAAAAAAATGAAATAATGAACATGTGGGTGTTGGCTTGGTTACGTGGCATGTGTTGGGGGTGTTTTTGTGGGTTTTTGTGGATCGGGTGAGCAGCGGGGATGCGGTTGACTTGGTTGTGGGTTGGTGTGAATATTGTGTTGGTAACGGACAGTGGGGCTGCAATAAATGGTATTAAAGAGGTGATGATGTACGGTACGGTTGTGGTTATGGTGGTTGGCAGCGGGGCTATGGGGATGGGTTGAATGTGAATGGGCTATGGGTTGTGAATATTAAATAAAAGTGGAAGAGTTAATGAATGGTGGGGCGTGGTAATGGAACGAGAATGTTAATCAATGGGGTTGGTTGATTGATAAGAAGGTCTTTGTTGTGTTACTCGTGTTTTTCCTAACTTGTTTTGTGGATGGCGGGGATATGTTTTACGAACGATTGATGTGGTTGGTTGTGGATAGTTGCCCAGTAGTTAAGGAACAAATAAACTAATTCTACTGGAACGTGAAAACCTAAATGGGGTGGGGGTTGTTTGTTGTATGCATGCTTCGTAGTAGCAGTGCCGAGGCACGTGCTCAGTTTCTCTTTTTAGAAGCCATAGGTTGGGCTGTGAGGTTGGTATATATATATATATATATATATATATATATGTATCTTTTGTGTTTTTATCGCACCCCACCCATGTTGAGCACTTAGTGCCAAACACTCCCATTTTATGGGAGAGGGTGTTTTTCCCTTAGTTACTAGCTCCTTCCTGCTCCTTCTCCCCTAGGATGTGATGGCTTGAGGCGACCTTACACCTAAGACTCTTCGGGTAGGTTTCGATTGGGGTGGTTTTAGCCCAAGACTCTTCGGGCAGGTTCTTCTGTTTCCCAAGAATCTTCGGGATGAGGCCCAGGTGTGTGCGGGGGGGATACGTGGTTGTGAGGCCCAGGTGTGTGCGGGCGGGATACGTGGTTGTGAGGCCCAGGTGTGTGCGGGCGGGGAGAGTGTGGCAGCATCAGGATGTTCGTCATTAGGAAGAGCAGCTAACTACAGGGAAATGGTGCGGGGTACCCAATACTCTTGTTTCTTATATACTACTACCTGTTGTGCTTGTGTTTTTGGTGAGTGTGGCTGGTGAGGTTGGGTGGATAGAATTCCTTGCTAGGTTTCTTATGTTGTTCTCACGGGACATTAGGATGTCTCCCCACTTGTGCACGAGAGATTTAGGTTTCCCTACTGAGTATACTTGTATGCTCACCCTATGTTTACTTTCAGGTTTCCAGGAGGACTATCAGGGCCGTGCGGGACCCTACTAGTCGGACAGTTGGAGTTGTTGCTGTTTTTGTACCTTTGTTTTCTTTTGGTATTGTACTTTAAGCTTTCTTGTACTTGTACCTTATTATAAAATTGTTTAAACATGCATGTGGGAATGGTTTGGGTTTATTTCTATACACTGGATCTTTTCCTTTTTGGTTGTTGACTTGTCCTATTTCCCGATCTTTAAAAATAAAAAGGGTAATGCCTCCCATATTTGTGAAAAACTCATACCCTTGGTGCTAGTCGCCACCCCGGGGCCTACTGGAGGCGGGACTCGGGGGTCATTATCTCCCTTTCGCCATTTCCAGCTCAGGAGGGGCATCTTTGGTGGGAGGGGGTCATGACAGATCGACTTCAATACCATCTTTTGAAACTATGTGCCCTAGAACAATCCCATTTGCAACCATGAAGTGACATTTTTCAAAATTTAACACAAGGTTACACTTGACACACTTTTGAAGGACTATATAGAGTGAATTCAAAAAAGATTCAAATGACTCACCATAAATGGTGAAGTCATCCATGAAGACTTCCATGTAGTGTTCAATGAATTATGAAAAGATACTCATCATACACCTTTGGAATGTTGAAGAAGCATTACAAAGGCCAAAAGTCATTCTTCTATATGCATATGTTTTAAAGGGGCATGTGAAAGTAGTCTTTTCTTGGTCCTGAGGTGAGATTGGGATTTGAAAATAGTCGGTGTATCCATCAAGAAAGCAATAGTGTGACTTTCTGGCTAATCTTTCTAGCATTTGATCAAGGAATGGAAGAGGGTAGTGATCTTTTCGTGTTTCAGCATTCAATTTTCTATAGTCGATGCACACACGCCATTTTTTTTTCACTCGAGTTGTGACTACCTCTCCATGTTCATTTGTGACAACAGTTATCCCACCCTTCTTAGGTACAACTTTAATTGGACTAACCCATTCACTATCAGAAATTGGGTAGATAATACCAGCTTGAAGAAGCTTGGTGATCTCTTCCCTAACTACCTCAAGGATGAGTGGATTGAGTCCTCTTTGTGGTTGTCTAATTGGTTTGGATGACTCCTCAGGATGGATGTGATGCATGTAAAGGGCAGGGTTGGTTCCTGGTATGTCATCTAGGGTCCAACCTAAGGCCTTTTTGTTTTCCTCTAACACTTGAACAAGTTTGGACTCCTCGGTTTCAGTAAGTGTGGTAGAGATAATGACAGGATATGAGTGATCATGGAAGAGGAATGCATATTTCAGGTGTGTAGGAAGAGTTTTTAGATCAGTCTCATCATTCACTTTTGGGATCGACAACTCAGGAATGGAAGACGGGACTTCAGTTGCTTCAGGTTCATTTTCCATAATATTATCCAAGGTGAAGCAGTAGAGATCAGAATTGATGTGGAATTCAAGAGAGTTTTCAAGTTCCTCTAGATTGATGGAGTCTATGAATGAGAGGTCCACATCAACATCACCATTTATGACTTGGTTAATCATAGTGTAGATTTCACAAGATCCTTTGTCATTAGAACATGAAGAACACGATGGATTGGGGTTCGATTGACTCTTAGAAGTGTCCTTAGAAGTATGAATTGAGAATGCACAGTGGTCCTCATATGGGTATCACATGGCTTGGAAAATGTCAAACTTGACCTGTTGGTCACCGAATTCCATGGATAAGATGCCTGAATAGACACAATCTTGGTTCTCACAGTCATGAGGAATGGTATTCCTAGAATTAGGGGAGATCAAGAAGAGGTCATCTCACCTTCCATGTCAAAGACATAGAAATCAGCAGGGAAGATAAGATCATTAACTCGGACAAGGACATCCTCAATTATTCCCTCGGGACTAGCTGTGCTTCGATTGGATAACTGGATGACAACACCCGTTGGGTGTAAAGGACCTAGACCAAGGTTGGATAATAAGGATTTGGGCATGACATTAATTGAGGCTCCTAGGTCTATGAGTGCATCATCAAAGTTCGAACATCCAATTTGGCATGGAACCGTAAAGGTCCCTAGATCTTTGCACTTTATGGGAATAGAATGCTGGGTGGAAACATTTTCGAAGGTCCTAAGTTGCCTCTTGTGGGTACACAACTCCTTGAGAAACTTGGAATACTTAGGAATTTGTTTTATGGCATCTAAGAGGGGAATGTTGACTTCAACACGTCTAAACATATTGATCACTTCAGGATTAGGTTCAAAGGACTTCCTTGGTTTAAAAATAGCTTGAGGAAAAGAAATTGGATTCCTAAGTGGAATGGAAGGAGGTGAGGGAATGGATTCAGGTTCCTTTTCAAGTTTCTTTTTATTTTCGTTTTCTAGGTCAACAATCAAAGTACGGTTTGAGGATTTATCTTGAGGCATAGTAAGTTTCTTTCCTGATATAAGTGCAATTTCACTTACATTACCCTTGGGGTTGGGTAATGGTTGAGCTGAGAGTTAGGAAAAATTTTATTGTTGTTGTTGGCTCAGGTGGGATGCAAGTTGACCTATTTGAGTTTCAATGTTTTTAAGGCTAGAACGGGTGAAGGAGACAAGATATTCCACTGCACTTTCCCATGGTTACTTGGAAGAAGAGGCTTGTCCCGAATTGGGATTACCTTGATTTTGGTTCCTGGGAAAGCGATTGTATTAGTTTTGGAATTGGGAAGGCTCACTGGGATAATGGAATCTAGGAGGAGGATTGTTCCTTTGAGGTTGAGGGACAAAAGGATAAGGTTGTTGGAAGTTACCAACACCTTGACCATATTGGAACTGGGTTGGGTTTTGAGGATGTAATTGAGGGGGATGAGAAATGGGATTACCATACCTAAGGCCTTGGTTATAGGAAGAAGAGAAGGGCTCAGAGTGAGGTTGGTTGAAGTTTCTAACAAACTGACCTGATAGTTGAGGATTGGTGTTCCGCTGAGCATATGCTACATTGAGATCCATTGTTCCAGATGAATCAGATTGATCCTCTTGAAGTTATGGACATGTGTCAGTTGGATGATATGGAGAGTTGTAGATTCCACAATTTTTGACAGGTCCAGAAAACATTGATTGCGGAGAAGACGAGGTTGGGGATTTGGTGGCCATAGCTAGCTGTCGTACAAGACCTGTAAGTTCACTCATCCACTCGGTCATCTTGTTCGGCTCAATTGATTGATTATCTTGGGCGTGTTTGACTTGAGCATGCGATCGAGTATGGAATTGTTGTGTGTTTGCAGCCATGTTACTTATGAGATCTCTTGCAGCTGCAGGAGTTTTATCAATAAGAGCACTGCCACTTGCGGCATCTATGAGAGTTCTCTCCATATCCAATAACCCCTCATAGAAGTATTGGGTCAAGAGTTGGTCAGGAATTTGGTGGTGTGGGAAGGTTGCCATAAGCTTTTTGAACCTCTCCCAGTACTCATGGAGTGATTCACTTGGGAATTGACATATACCACTTATTTCCTTTCGGATAGAAGCAGTACGAGAAGCAGGAAAGAATTTCTCTAAGAAGAGTCGCTTCATTTAATTCCATGTAGTTATGGAACCAGGAGGAAGGTAGTAGAGCCATGACTTAGCACTGTCAGTTAGGGAGAAAGGGAAGGCTCGGAGTTTGATTTGTTCTTCAGAAACCCCTTGAGGCTTCATGGTAGAGTACACTACTTGGAACTCTTTAAGGTGGAGATGTGGATCCTCACCGGCTAGCCCGTGAAAATGAGAGAGAAGATGAATCAAACTCGATTTGAGTTCGAAGTCAGCTTCTATGTTTGGATATTGAATACCAAGAGGTTGGTAATTCATATCAGGGGCAGCGAGTTCTTTAAGGGTTTGTTCCCTAGGATTGGCCATTTCAAATTCAACTGGTTGGACAAGGACTGGTTCTTGAATTATTTGATTATCTCTTATGTTCCTCCTAAGTTGGCGAAGTGTTCGCTCAATTTCAGGGTCAAACAAATCTGAGGGATTGTTTGGAAGGCTACGGGGCATTCAGAGAGATTTTGGTAGAAAGAGGATGACAGGTTTTTCTTTGTGTTTTTTTTTCAATTTTTTTTTTAATTTTGTTTTTTTTTTTGGATTTTTTTTACAATAACCAGAAACTAATGACTACATGAAGCACCATCCCTGGAAACGACGTCATTTGAAATGCACGAACGATTTTCGCCTATCGACCGGTCAAAGTTTCGGTGCTCTGCTAATGTGTATAGCAGCACTCGGGTCGAATCCTCGGCGATGATACTTTGAAATAGTCGTTTGTTTTTAGTTGATTGTATTTTGATTAGGGGGGTTTGTTGCAGAGATTAATTGAAATGATTGATTGTATATAATTGATTTAACAAATTGATAAATATTGGGGTGAGTTCATCATTAGGTAGTTAAGTTTGTGATATCCTTGAGCTTTGTTTTATATTGCATTTAAATTAACACTCACTTCACAAGTTGACGTCGATTAGAATTCCTAAGTGTTAAAGCTTTAATCCAAGCCTTAACTTAATTAGGATTCTAATATCAATCAGTAAATGTTTATGGTAGTGTATTTGTGGTTCCAATAATCCATGGAAACCACATGCTAAACAAAATATGTCATTAATTCATGACATGTTAAGTCCAACATACACAATGTTAAATTAACGAATACTCATCGAGAAAATACTCTCAATCACTTAACATCCCTAAATTATAACTCACCCCAATGAGATATTTACTCATCCATTTGGGTTTTTAATATTATGGTTATAATAATTATGATGATAAATTAATAATAGAAGAAAAATAAAGGGATTAGAAAAGAGTGGTACGTCGAACACACACACACACGAACAATGATGATAATTAAAAACGGATTTTTGATTGAATGAGGAAGAAAAATAAGGGAAGGGGATTCAACTGAATTTAAACTATTTTAAGAACATTAATATTAAACTATAGAAGGTGGAGAAGAATAATATATATTGAAGAAGAAACTTTCATTAAAACAGAATTACAAACAAAGAGACTTACAAGATTACAAAAACGAAGAAAACGAAAGTAAGTGAAAACAAAGAGAGGAGGAAAGGTATCTCAAGTGAAAACTTGAGTATGGCAGGTCCTACCAAGCCTTTGGCAAGGGTTTGTTCATGCCAATATGTTATCCTCTCTTCTGACATGCCAACCCCTCTCAAGGAGAGAAGGGGAGAGTATTTTATAGCCCAAGGAGTGGATTGTTTTCATTCCCAATCTGTCTTTCCAATTGCATCACCAAGTTGGCTATTCAGACATCCAAATCTCCAAATATCTCCTTTTTCAAAGTTGTAGATAATAAAGTTTTCCAACTACTTTCAAAATTTGGAGTCATTTGGACAAGTGGAGCCAAATTTATAGCGGTTTTATTAAACAAAGGTAAACTGTCCATTTCTATTCATGCTTTTTCGATGGCCAAAATTTGAATGGATTTTGGAACAGGAAGGTGCCTTCAAATCCGAATGACTTCTTCAACAAAGTCGGCCGCCTATATCTCCTCTTTCACACTGAAAATTTTCAGCTCGATTTTATTCTTAAATCATGAGATATGTCATGAATACTATACTGATTTTATTTCTCGTCCAGAATGGTGGGCTGGACTTCAAATATTCATTTGGGCCCTTGTACTTGGATTTGGGACTTGAAATTTTTATCCAAGATGACATGT
Source organism: Viscum album (assembly GCA_963277665.1). Taxonomy (NCBI): domain Eukaryota; kingdom Viridiplantae; phylum Streptophyta; class Magnoliopsida; order Santalales; family Viscaceae; genus Viscum; species Viscum album. Next base: position 1,019,853,995 of record OY728134.1, on the reverse strand, counting down.
AGTGTCCCCCGAATTATGGTGCAGAGTTAATGTTTTTGGACTTCTGGATTGATCCCAGTAAATCACTCTTCAAGGCTGGTCCAGTTTGTTCGCAGATTTTGTAGGTCATCTTGTGTGGTAAATGTGATCCTTCAAATGGCAGAATTGGCCCATGATCCCTTCTAATGAAATGTTGTATATTGAATTAGAAATCCTGCAAAATAGGAACCACACAATTCAGATCAGTAGGGGAAGATTTATAAATAAAATGGTAAACTGACTCAATTGAACTACTTCTAAAAATGCTCAAAAATTATACTTAATATTAAAACATTAATATTTCACACAAATTATGCACATTTCATATAAATTCAGTAAAGGGAGTATATAATAAGACATGAAAATATTAACAACATCAATTCGTTGCAGATCTGTTGCAGCTCTCCGGGTAGAGGACGTCATTGAAGCTTCGTCACGAATACCAGAGAGCTAGTCAAGATTCGTCGAACTGAGGAAACCCTGAGAGGGGAGGACACCAGTGAACCTCCTTCACAAAGAGGAAGCCCAGAGAACCGAGACCTAAGAAAACCTAGGATAAATTGCTCTCACAGCGGGAGAGACAAATTGTAATTTTATTACGAATGATTGGTGCAATGTGGTCTAAATGTAGCAAGACATTGGTGTAACTCATGAATTTTATCAGCGATGAAAAAAATATTATTTTAAAATTGTTCAAAATAGCCTTGATAAAATCAATCATCACCAATACTAAAAAAACATTAACAAAAAATATTTTCTATCATTACTTTTTTTTAACGCCGATGAATAATATTTTTATCAATGCTGCATCTAGATTTTAAAGACACTTAACGTCACCACTTTTTTAATGCCGATAATAGCATTTTTTACATGGTGATAAATCCCATATCCGCCATAGCGGAAGTTTATGGATTTTGCAACCATTTTTGTTTTGATTTTACATATTTATTAATATTTCGAATCTAAAATAAAATAACTTATAATGAATATGTTTAAAAACCTGAATATCATAAATTTTGGGCCATCCGAAATAGAATATGATACCTATCCAACCGAAGCCCAAAAAACTGGATTGGGTTGACAGCATATCTGTTAATATATTTTTTTAAAGCATAAAAAACATATCCCTGGATGGGTTTGTTGGGTTTAGGGTGGGCGATATCCTTCGGGAATTCCTCTTAGTGCATGTTTGGCCATCTATTAGTAAAAGAAAATAAATGATTTCATAATTCATAAAAGAAAAGAAAAGAAAAGAAAAGAAAAGATTTTGATTTCTATTCATTTTGTTTGGATGTGAGATTTAGTAAAAGAAAAGAAATGATTGTCATTTCTCTCCACCTTGTTTGGTGACAATTTTTAAAAGAAAAGAAAAGAAATTGTTTTGGTTTAAATGACACAAATAACCTTCTGTTAAAAAACAACACATATACATAAGATTAAAGGGCATATTTGCCTAAGATCCATAGATTAGATCCCCACAGATAGCACACCTAGTACCATGATATCCAACATCAACAATTTATGTTAAATGACACAAATAACCCTTTTCAAAAAATATATTTTTATTATCTTTTTTGTAGCAAATCAAAAAACAATAATTTTGATTTTAATCAATCGTTATCTTTCATATCATCAAAATTAGGTAAACATTAAACCACGAACATATATTAATAAAAAATTTAAATTAAAAAAAAAATAATTAAAGATAATCAAAATTATTAATTCAAGATAATCAAAATTATTTATAAATTATTTATATAATTTATTAATTCAAACTTATTAATTTCAGATAATCAAAAATATTAATTCAAAGTTATTATTAATTCAAAATAATTATTAATTTAAAATTATTAATTCAAAACAATTATTAATTCAAAACAGTTATTAATTCAAAATTATTAATTCAAAATTATTTATATAAATTATTCATTCAAGATAATCATAATTATTTATAAATTGTTTGTGATTATTTATATAAAAATAATTGTTTATAATTAAAATTATTTATAATTAAAATTATTTATAATTAAAATTATTTATAATTAAAATTATTTATAATTAAAATTATTTATAATTAAAATTATTTATAATTAAAATTTTTTATATATACATAATCAAAATTATTTATATCTGATTGTTATTATTATTTATAAATTACGTTGAACTTAGAAAAATAAGTATTTATAAATTATCTAAACCAATTTTGAGATTTAAACATGAATAAATAAACAGCTCAACAAGGTCATATAACATTCATACCGCAAACCTAAAAAATTAATAACACAACAACTCAACATAGCCATATAACATTCAAACTGTGAACCTAAAATATTCATAACACAACAAATTAAATGATAAAAAACATAAAAGAGGATGACATTGGACAGAGGAACAAGACAACGTCAAGTTGAAGGGGAACACACGATAATAAATGAAATATATGAAAAGATTGTTTATAAGGGTAATGTGATAAATTTAACACACCCTCAATAGAACACACTGTTTCCGTCCAAATCGTCCCAATATTGGGACGATTCGAAATAGCGGGTTGGGGAGAAATGTTTCTCCCCGTTTCCGCCCTCCAAATCTCCCCCTCCGTCGCTGTGGTTTCACCTGTTTATCAGCCGCTCAAATCGTTTCTTTTCCCCCCATATATCTGCCGCCAAACGAGCTGTTAATCTTTCCAGCGTGCAAAACCCTTCATTCGTACCCTCCTCTTCGCTGTGCCAACGATTGGCTGCATAAACGATCGATCGGCGAAGATGGCTGAAGCTTTCCTTACCCCCGACCTTGCAGCTGCCATCCCGAGCAAGTTACCTTCACTGGCAGGTGAGGAGCTGGTCCGTGCGTGGCGCCTCAGCGATGACCTCTTCTCCCTAAAAAAATAATGGAATTGGCCAGTAGATTGATTTCCGATGCCGAGTCCAAGGCCATCACCATGGGCGCCGTGCGGGAATGGCTAAGCCAGCTCGGGGATGTAGTCCGCGATGCGGATGATTTGCTGGATGAGTTTAGGTACAAGGCTCTTCGCCAACAGGTAGAGTGCCCTCACAAGGTATGCATGTGGCTTCCTTTCCTTTGTAGCATCAAAATGGCTCGCAAAATAAAGAATATCAATACATCCTTGGATGCCATTTACGATGAGGGATGTAAAAATGGACTCAATCCTGCGGGGCACATAAGTTCTGTTACGGCTGCAAGTAAGATCCGACTTACGCCAACGCCACCATTTGTTTCCGAATCACAGATATTTGGAAGGGATGATGAAACTAATATACTGGTGAAGGAATTGTGTAGCTCCTACGGTGAGAAAGATTTGCGGATCATTGCTATAGTTGGAATGGGTGGATCTGGAAAAATGTCTCTTGCTAAGATGGTTTATAATAATAACCATGTCAATGACCATTTTGGGAAAAGGTTTTGGATCACGATATCGGAGGACTTTGATTTGGTGAGAATTCTAATCGAGATGGTGCAATCCCTCACTTGCATAAACTTTAGATTGTCTAATCCTGAAGCACTCATTATGGAAATCAACGAGGAGTTGGGCTTGAAGAAGTTTTTACTCGTTTTGGATTGTTATTTTATGCCTTGCATTCTTATGTTTGCAATTAAATGAATGCATTTCTGCATGGCCTGCATGGCACATTGTGCGCGTCTTTTCCCGTTTTCGGTTATGTCCTTTTTTATATGCCGATTTTATTTCTGGAACCCGGTTCATTGTTTTCCTTATGATGATTCGCGACATGATTCTGGACCGTCGATTGGGCGTGATCTGATGGGCCAGTGCGGCTCTCGTTGTGTTTCTTTGACCGGTTTCGATCCGCTTGCAATGCCGTCCCGCCTATCCTGTTGCGCCACATGGGTTGTGCGCCGTCCCAGGTGCGGTTATGCGAACCATCGCGACGATCTGAGCCGTCCACGTGGCTTCCATCCCGTGTCTTTGCCTGATATCCCTGACGCTTCCTCTGGTGCCCATTGATTGCGCTGCCCCGCTGTTCTTCCTCGGTGAAGTGTGGTTCCTCTTTGTTTTTTGGCGGAGACCTCTTGGCGGGTGAAGCGCTGCTCCGGCTCCGTGTAGAAGAAAGGTGACCATTCAAGAGATACCGGCCACCCACACTTCCCTGTTCCGCTGTACAAGCCACCTCCTGCAGCCGAATTCCTTCTCCGACAGAGACTCAGTGGGGATCGTCTCGGTTTTGGGTATTCGGACGACTACGCTTCAAGTGGTAACAATTTTTTTGACATACTTTCTGTCGTAACCAAGATCTGGTTTGTAGTTCTTGGCTTTGTAGCTATTTATCTTTTCTTCATCATTTATGTTGATGTATCCTGCTTGTGTGCCTGCGTGAGTCCGTCCAGGAGTGGACGGGGCTGACTCTATGTGACAGGGTTGACCACTGCCACCTAGTTCAGCAAGCTCGACCTCCTCGGATAGTTTCTGTGGTCCTTTAATTTTCGCATTCGAGTCTGTAATTTGTTCTTTCTTTCTTGTCTTCTTAATAAAATGGTTACCCTGGTGGTGTTCTCGCCATGCACGTAGGTCCCCTTAGGGCCGAAACACGTTGCATATGTTGTCCTCTTTATTTTCCTGCACCGGCTGTTTATCTTGTTCCAATTTCTTGATTGTGATTATCGTTCTTGATCCAATTCATTTGTAACCAATCTGTTAATTAAACTTATCGATCTGCTCACCATTAAACGCGACAGTGGATCTTGGCTTATTTAGGGTTTAAGTAATTAACCCCAACAAGTGGTATTAGAGCCTACTGTTTCGTTGCCATGGGTTCAACTATGTTCGATATTGATAAGTTTGATGGTGAGAACGATTTTAATCTCTGGGGAATTATGATAACAGGCTTGTTAGATCATAATGACCTAATTGATGCCCTTGCTGGCTCTAGGAAGAAAATCACCACCACTGCCCTGATGGGCAGGCCGCTGTCTCCTTTGTAAATGTCCCCGAGGAGACCTTTAGGAAAGCCTGTAGTCTAATACTTTTATCTTTAGGAGACAAAATGTTAAGAGAAGTTGCATATGAGTCCTCTTCCACTGGTATATGATCTAAATTGGAGTCCCTTTATATGACTAAATCTATTGTTGGTAGACTATATAAGAAAATGAGATTATATACATTCAAAATGCGCCCGGGAACTGTAGTCAGGATACACATTGATGAATTTAATAAAATCCTATTAGATCTAGCCAATATTGACATTAAATGGGATGATGAAGACCAACCCATCATATAGTTGACATCATTAGATGATTCATTTAACTCTGTTAAAGATTTTATGATGTATGGGAAAGACACATAAACTCTTGAAGAAGTAAAATCTGCTTTGCTCTCTAAAGACCTTCAAAGGAAGGGTAGAATGAAAACTGAGGCTGGGGGTTTAAATGTTAGGGACAGAGGTGATTCTAGAGGCCGAAGTGAGTCAAGGGGTAGGAGAAAAGACAGAGGTCACTCTAAGAAGTATAGAAGCAAGTCTAAAGGCAAGGTAATCAAATGTTTTCATTGTAAACAACCTGGACATATCAATAGGTGTTAGAGTTGGTGTCCTAGAACCAACTATTTGTACTTTGATTACATGAATATTTAATGTATTACATATTGTTCATTGTTCTGCATGACTATGGTGTAATAATGTCCTAGAGTATTTGTTGCATTGATAAGTTAACGGTAGTTCCCCGCTATGATGAGAACCTTGAAATGCTATAACAATATTCTTAAATATAGTTCTGCGGTTGGATGACATACTATGATGGGACACATAGCATACAGACCATCAAGTGCGAGTACTCGTAACCAGATGAGACTTCCTCTCACGAAGTTCGCACTTGGTAATCTCCAAGACAGGAGATTATGAGAACAAACCCACCAGTAGGAATTCCGCATGTTTTGGTGTCATCGGATATTCCTATCTGCGAGCGTGTGTAATGATCCTTAGACTTTAAGATTATCATTAATACGTGTCACGACTCACGCACTTTGATTTACTGACGAAAACCGTCACAGAGACAGTTGGAGGGAAGTAGGGTACGTTGGGTGTGTTACTAGTGACATGTTATTAATATATAAGTCGAGGAAGAATTTGTCCCTTCCATTTATGGAAGTTGATATCTCAGTCCTTTGATTGAAATATAACCATCGCGTGAAATTCCATAGCCATGCTGTAACGACGAGTTTATTTCAGGTGGTCAAAGAATGACGTATCAAGCACAAAGGTTGATGACACTATCATGAAACCTGTTTGATGAGATATTACGAAAAATGGATTATATTACACAGTGAGCGTTTGTATGTGGATGTCGTTGTTGCGACTTTAAGTTCTTTCTCTTGGGTGCCTTGACCCGTTGCTAGACAGTACTCTTGGACTTTAGGCAAGCCCGCCTAATGGCAACGAGAAAGAATCCTAGAAGGTCACACACTAAGTGTTTCTGGTGGTCTCAGTTAAATTCTATTTAAATTTAATTAATAAATATTATTCTCAAGACAGTGGAATAATTTTATTCAAAGTTAAAAATGATTGCATAAAATAAATAAATATTTATTCACCGGATTGTGGGTAAAATATATTTATTTATTTTATTGAACATTTAATAAATATTTATTTACTAGTTTGTAAATAAAATATTTATTTAAGAGAATAAATTATTTATTTATTTATTTGGGTGTTCAATAAATGGAAGTGGAATTCGAGCGGATCAAGGCCGGTCCGGTAGTAAAATAATTATTTGCAATACGATAAATAATTATTTAATTAGTTGACACAAATTAAAATAACGCTGCTATTATTTTGTGACGCGAAATTGTATTTATAATTCCGTTTTGCGCAAGTTGGCGCATCATAAATAATGACGCGGTATTATTATTAATAGCATGAGTTTTCTCTAAGGTTATGAATGTATTTAATTGCTGTTACGTAATTAAATATTATAACTGAAGCCCCATGTCAATAAATAGACACATACGTCTATCGTGCCATGTACCGAACTGCACACCCGGTGAATTGAGAATTGATGTGCTAAACAATTTCTCTCTCGAATCCTCTTCCCGCCCCTCTCAAGAACAAGAGACATTCTTCAAGGTTGAAGAACAAGCGATCAAGAACGACCGACACAAGACACTCGCTTTGCCGCGCTAGCACCCGGAGAACGAGCAGTGTCGATCGGAGGCCATCGAAGCACGTGTGGATCACCGCTAGATGGATTCTAGTTTGGATCATTGCAAGCACAACGAGATAATCCGGAAGGGTCATTCCGGACGATCAACATCATCAACGAAGAAAATACCGAAGATCCATGTATTATTTTATTTATGAAATTAATTATAAACATGATGTGCAAGATCCTCTCTAAAGGTTTCAGGCCTCTTCCTTCTTTATCTAAATCTTTGATTATATTCCGTGGAGACTGGTGTTTATCGTCGTATTGATCTCGGAATAATCATTGATCATGGTAAAAATCAAAGCTGGGTGCTGCCCCAACCACGCTTCCGCTGCGCCCGAAACCTACAAGTGGTATCAGAGCGGTTACATCATAGTTTATAATTATTTAAATATTTCGTTGATGATTTACGCATTTAATAATTTAGTTGTTTCAATTCAAGTTAATCGTTCTGCAAATCTTAATCTCAAGATCTATTCCTCCTCTTTCGTTTCTTGTTCATCTTACAAAAACAATCTTTTCTTTTAATTTTATTAAAATAAAACAGCGGATCTCATCCGGAGGTGCCAAAGGTTCCTGGCCGCACAACACTAGAACACACGACATGTACACGCCGTGTAGCCAAGGTTCAATGCACCGGGCTTGGTCCGCCAAACCGAGCCGTGTCATTGGAGTTTGTCTAAGTCTTAATGACTCCATGTGTTGACCAGGAACATGTGGCACGTGGTTTTCGGATTACACGCCGTGTGACCCACTGGACACAACGTGTAATCCCTTTGGGTTAGGGTTGAACCGTGTACCCCATACACAACTTGCCCGACTGGAGACCGTGTAACGAGGAACTACACGGCGTGTGACCCACTGGACACGCCGTGTACTCCGAAGATTTCCGAAGTACACTCACACGCCGTTTCCCTGGGCGTGTACTTCGGATGGACGGTGAAAAATAGTACACGCCGTGTAGTTGGAACTACACGCTGTGTACTCATCCAAATTACGCAGATTTATTAAAATTTATTATTATATTATACAAACCCTTGAGACGTGTAACATCATGCAGACGTAAAGCCGAGGCACAACACGTGATATGTGTTTTATATATATGTGTTTAATTTAACATCTGCGTAATATTCATTTCTACTCATTGGGTAGTTATGAATAGGAATTCACCGGGTTGCCTCCAAGGTATAAGTTACGTACAAAGATAATTTTAAATGAATTTATTTGTTTAAAATTATGATGGATGAGAATCTCAAGGAAATTCATAAAAGAGTTTAAGATAAAAGGATTGATTAATTAAAGATGATAATTAATTGATTCGAGCGTGATTTATCTTAAACAAGAACGATTAAAGAATTGAATGCTAGTTTTATTTATGCGTAAATATCGTTGCATGTATGGATGATCATGAGTTAGACCAAGACCTTTGTATGTGAATGATTTCTTTTAATTTATTTATTTAAATTAAAATTGTTGGCTTGCAAGCCTTCTCCTCATTAATATGTAGGGACTGCGTGCTCAAGGTTTCTTTTATGTAAAACCATTTTTTATCCCCCACTTACGTGTGAGTTAAAAAAAGGAATATGTAATGGATGAAACTCCCAAGCTAGTAGAGGCGGTTCAAGCTGGACCCGAGACGAAATCAATCTTAGGAGATACAGAGGTGGATAGGTGGAAAACTGTAAACACGAACCCAAAAGGTTCAAGGTGTTTTCCCCCTAGGTCAGGGTTGGTTTATCAACCGCTAGATAAACTAACCATTAAAAAAACTCATGATCATGTCTTTTGCATTATTTTATTTGTTTATCATTATGGATGTGATGTCACGATCACATAATTAATGAATTAAACAAGCATACAAGATGAAATTAAAATAAACCAAGCTTATGTGTAAATATTATGACATGGTTAATCACTTAAGTAAGTCCCACTTAATATTAACAAGCATGTGATAATGATAATAAGCAATTCACGCATAAGAGATAAAAATCCCTCAAATAAAATATTAAGTCAAACCAAACCTTCTGTTACTTGATTAAGGGCAAAACTCAATAAAGCTATGTGTTTGACCAACCCTTGTTTGGACACTTACTTTTATACAGGAAGCTCTTATGAAAGGTTTCGGGTTGACTTAACCATATTACATCAAGAGGAGTAGCCTTTGCTAGACTTGGTGTAATATTGGAGGCAAGAGTTGAGGAAATCCAAAGTCATGATTTCAGGATTGAGGAGTCCACTCAACAGATCAAGGAGCCGCAAGCCCGCAGTTGGCAAAGACCTGCCTGCTTAAATACCTTCCAATAGCTTGACCAACCCTTGTTGGGGTTATGCGAAGAGGAATATGGATCCTTGCCACTAGAATGTCATGACAACTGGATATTCCGAGTTCAATGGTGTGGGCCATTGAGACTTGATAAAATAGTGAGAGACTTAATAAAATTTATTATTTCTCATAAAATGTAATCAAGAAAATACTAATGATCTGCTCTTTTAATTGTAGAATAAAAATGACAAGCTCGTCAACCACACTATCCCTGCGATCAATTCTGGATAAAGACAACATCCTCACTGGCACTAACTTCCAGGAATGGTTTAGACGCCTTCGCGTTATCCTACGCCATGAACGAAAGTCTTATGCGCTGGAGTCAGCATTACCTGATCCGCCTACCAAAGAGGCGAGTGATGATGATTTCTTGGTCTATGAGAAACATATGAACGACGCGGTCGACGTTCAATGTTTGATGCTATCATCAATGTCTAGTGAGCTCATGAAGTCTCATGAAAACATGGATGCTTATAGCATTCTTGAGCACCTCCGTGGTCTTTACCAGGAGAGAGCAAGACAGGAAATGTTTGATATCTCTAAGGCACTCTTTTAGAGTAAGCTTGGAGAAGGTGCCCCAGCTGGGCCTCATGTAGTTAAGCTCATTGGCTACATTGAGCGCCTGAAGGTTCTAGGGTTTAAACTCTCTGAAGAACTGGGAACCGATCTCATTCTCGCATCACTCCCTCAGAGCTTCTCTAACTTTGTTGTCAATTTCAATATGAACAACACTGAGAAGTCTCTATCTGATATTCTTATCCTCATTCGCCAAGTGGACAAAGATATGAAGCGCGAAAAACCTTATGTCCTTATGGTGAATAAGAGGAAAGGGAAGACGAAGAGCTTTAAGCCCAAAGCTTCTTCACGACCTTCCAAGAAAAGGAAGATCAAAGGGGAGGCAAGAGAACAAGATGCTGTTTATTTCGCATGTGGCAAGAAGGACTACTGGAAGAAGAACTGCACACAACCTAAGAAGCAAGGGGAAGCTTCATGTGCGTTTGTTATCGAATGCAATCTATCTGTTTCTACAAATTGGGTATCAGATACAGCTTGTGGTGCTCACATATGTATCCAAATACAGGAACCAAGTAGATTCAAGAAGATTGATTGAGGGGAGGTAGATCTACGAGCAGCAAACAGAGCCAGACTTGCTGCTGTAGCTGTTGGGGATTACCACCTCACGTTGTCAACTGGGATGATCTTGGTGTTAAAGGGTTGTTATTATGTGTCGTCTGTTACTAAAAACATTATTTATGTATCCAGATTAGATACAGATGGATTTGTTTTCAAGTTTGGAAATGAATGTTGTTTCTTTTACAAAGATGAAATTTGTTTTGGTAGAGTACATTTATACAACGGTCTTTACGTGTTGGATTACACAAACCAAGTAATGGTAATCGATAACAAAGATACTTCACATGACTCATACCACACCCAACTTTGGCATCACTGACTAGGTTATGTAAACGAGAAATGCTTGACAAAGTTACATCAAGATGAATATTTAGATTATTTCGAACTAAAACCACTTGGCGTATGTCATGCATGCTTACAAGGCAAAATGACCAAAGCCCCATTTAGTGGGAAAGGTGAAAGGGCTAAAGAACTTCTTGAATTGGTTCATACCGATGTGTGTGGACCATTTCCAGTTGAAGCAAGGGGAGGGTACTCATACTTCATAACTTTTACTGATGATTTTAGTAGATATAGATATATCTACTTAACGAGGTATAAGTTGGATTCTTTTGATAAGTTTAAAGAATACAAGAATGAAGTTGAGAACCTTCTTGGTAAGAAGATTAAGAAACTCCGCTCAGACCGAGGTGGAGAATATCTTAATCAAGACTTCATTGATTACTTACGGGAGTTTGAGATCCGATCCCAACTCACTCCTCCATACACGCCCCAGTGGAATGGTGTGAGCGAAAGGAGGAACTGCACCCTGTTGGACATGGTGAGATCAATGATGAGTCATGCAAGTCTTCCATTATCCTTTTGGGGATATGCGTTACCAACAACGACGTACATACTGAACCAAGTACCAACGAAATCAATAAATGATATTCCATACGAGTTCTGGAGTGGAAAGAAATCCATATTATCGAATTTACATGTGTAGGGAAGCGATGCGTTTGTTAAGGCCTCTTCAGGTAACAAACTTGCATCCCGAGGCACAAAGAGTACCTTTATAGGATACCCCAAGGAAGCAAGGGGATATTACCTATACAATCCCTCAGACAAAAAAATTATAGTGGCAAAACACGCCATATTCTTTGAGAGAGAGCACATATCCAAAAGAGATAGTGGGAGCGAGATAGACTTCGATGAGATTGACACTCAAGATACACAAGAGTTGGTACATGAACAGATTCCACAAAGCCCCGTGGAAGAAAGAACTATTTCAGAGAGACAAGAGCTGCGTAGGAGTACAAGAGAGGTTAGAGAATCGGAATGGTACGATTTTCTAGTTACCGAGGATGGTGACTCATTATTAGTTGATAATAATGATTTTCTAACCTACAAGGAAGCAGTAAGTGGCACATATGTTGCCAAGTGGCAAGAAGCCATGAATTCTGAAATGAATTCCATGTACCAAAACCAAGTCTGGATTTTGGTAGATCTTCCAGTTGATGCAAAGCCTGTTGGTTGCAAATGGGTATTCAAGAAAAAACTGGACATGGAAGGACAAGTCAGTACCTATAAGGCACGACTGGTTGCAAAAGGCTTCAAACAGTGTCAAGACATTGACTGCGACGAAACCTTTTCACCAGTTGCAATGCTGAAATCTATCAGAATTCTATTAGCCATTGCCGCTTACTATGACTATGAGATTTGGCAAATGGATGTCAAAACAACATTCCTTAACGGGAACCTTCAGGAAGATGTCTACATGACACAACCTGAAGGGTTTATGACTCCAAAGGATGCAAATAGGGTATGCAAGTTGCAGAAATCCATTTATGGATTAAAGCAAGCATCCAGGTCATGGAGCATTCGTTTTGATAAAGTCATAACGAAATTTGGTTTTATCAAGAACGAATATGAGCCTTGTGTCTACAAACAGTTTAGTGGGAGTGCAATCGTTTTTTTAATAGTATATGTTGATGACATATTACTTATTGGAAACAAGATACCAGTCTTCAGTCTGTTAAGGCATGATTGAATCAATGCTTCTCCATGAAGGACTTGGGCGAGGCATCATATATTCTTGGGATCAAGATCCATCGTGATAGATCCAAGAGATTGTTAGACCCAAGTCAAAGTACATACATTGATAAGATACTGAAGAGATTCAGTATGGAACAATCCAAGAGGGGATTGTTGCCAGCATCACATGACATTCATCTTTCCAAGAAAATGTGTCCTCAGACACATGAGGAAAGAAATATAATGACAAGGACTCCATACGCATCAGCGATTGGGTCAGTCATGTATGACATGCTATATACTAGGCTGGATGTCGCCTACGCATTGAGTGCGGTAGGCAGATATCAAGCTAACCCAGATGACCGCCATTGGATGACAGTCAAAACCATCCTAAAGTATTTGAGGCGTACTAAGGATATGTTCCTGGTTTATGGAGGAGATGAGGAACTAGTCATCAAAGGATATGCAGATGCTAGTTTCCAGACTGATCAAGATGACATGAAGTCACAAACGGGATACATTTTCACTTTGAAATGGAGGTGCAGTGAGCTGGAAGAGCTCAAAGCAGAGTGTGGTCGCAGATTCTACAGCAGATTCCGAGTATATCGCAGCTTCTGAGGCAGTTAAAGAAGCAGTTTGGTTGTGAAGGTTCGTCCAGGAGTTAGATGTGATACCTAGCAGTAAAGATCCCATCACATTGTACTTTGATAATACTGCAGCGGTGGTTCTCGCAAAAGAGCCAATGTCACATCAGCGGACGAAGCACATACTTCAGAAGTATCATCTCAACGGATTTTTCTCAGAGGTGAAGTTGCAGTGAGCGGTATTTTCACAGAAGACGACGTAGAGGACCCTTTAACTAAAGCTTTGACTCAGTAGAAACATGATCATCATGTGAGGTTTAGCGGACTGAAAGTCGTAGGCAGTTGGTTCTAGTCCAAGTGAGAGTTTGTTAGAGTTGGTGTCCTAGAACCAACTATTTGTACTTTGATTACATGGATATTTAATGTATTGCATATTGTTTATTGTTCTGCATGACTATTATGTAATAATGTGAGTATTTGTTACATTGATAAGTTTATGACAGTTCCCCCGCTATGATGAGAACCTTGAAATGCTATAACAATATTTTTAAATATAGTTCTGCGGTTGGATGACATACTATGATGGGACACATAGCATACAAACCGTCAGGTGCGAGTACTCGTAAGCAGATGAGACTTCCTCTCATGAAGTTTGCACTTGGTAATCTTGAAGACATGAGATTATGAGAACAAACCCGCTAGTAGGAATTCCGCATGTTTTGGTGTCATCGGATATTCCTATCTGCGAGTGTGTGTAATGATCTTTAGACTTTAAGATTATCATTAATACGTGTCACGACTCGCGCACTTTGATTTACTGACGAAAACCGTCACGGAGACAGTTGGCAAGAAGTAGGGTACGTCGGGTGCGTCATGAGTGACATGTTATTAATGGATCAGTCGAGGAAAAATTTGTCCTTTTCATTTATGGAAGTTGATATCTTAGCCCTTTGATTGAAATAGAACCGTCGTGCGAAATTCCATGGCCATGGTGTAATGACGAGTTTATTTCAGGTAGTCAAAGAACGACGTATCAAGTACAAAGGTTGATGACACTATCATGAAACCTGCTTGATGAGATATTACGACAAAGGGATCATATTACACAGTGAGCGTTTGTACGTGGATGTCGTTGTTGCGACTTTAAGTTCTTTCTCTTGGGTGCCTTGACCCATTGCTAGACAGTACTCTTGGACTTTAGGCAAACCCGCCTAATGCCAACGAGAAAAAATCTTAGAGGGTCACACACTAAGTGTTTCTGGTGGTCTCGGTTAAATTCTATTTGAATTTAATTAATAAATATTATTCTCAAGACAGTGGAATAATTTTATTCAAGTTAGAAATGATTACATAAATTAAATAAATATTTATTCACCAGATTGCGGGTAAAATATATTTATTTATTTTATTGAACATTTAATAAATATTTATTTACTAGCTTGTAAATAAAATATTTATTTAAGAGAATAAATTAATTAATTATTTATTTGGGTGTTCAATAAATGAAAGTGGAATTCGAGCGGATCAAGGCCAGTCCGGTAATAAAATAATTATTTGCAAGATGATAAATAATTATTTAACTAGTTGATACAAATTAAAATAACGCTGCTCTTATTTTGTGACGTGGAATTTTATTTATAATTTCGTTTTGCGCAAGTTGGCGCACCATAAATAATGATGCGGTATTATTATTAATATCATGAGTTTTTTCTAAGGTTATGAATGTATTTAATTGCTGTTACGCAATTAAATATTGTAACTGAAGCCCCATGTCAATAAATAAACACATACGTCTATTGTGCCATGTACCGAACCGCACATCCGGTGAATTGAGAATTGCTGAGCTAAACAATTTCTCTCTCAAATCCTCTTTCCGCCCCTCTCAAGAACAAGAGACGTTCTTCAAGGCTGAAGAACAAGCGATCAAGAACGACCGACACAAGACACTCGCTTCGCCGCGCTAGCACCCGGAGAACGAGCGGTGTCGATCGGAGGCCATCGGAGCACGTGTGGATCACCGCTAGAGGGATTCTAGTTTGGATCCTTACAAGCGCAACGAGATAATCCGGAAGGGTCATTCCGGACGATCAACATCATCAACGAAGAAAATACTGAATATCCAGGTATTATTTTCTTTATGAAATTAATTAAATTAATTATAAACATGATGTGCAAGATCTTCTCTAAAGGTTTCAGGTCTCTTCCTTTTTTATCTAAATCTTTGATTATATTTCGTGGAGACTGGCGTTCATCGTCGTATTGATTCCGGAATAATCATTAATCATGGTAAAAATCAAAGTTGGGTGCTGCCCCAACCACGCTTCCGCTGCGTCCGAAACCTACAAGAGAAATTGTCCTAATAGGAAGAGTGACTATAAAGATAGCAATAATGACCATTCCCTATTAGTTGAACAAGACTTTGACATTGCTGATGTGTTAAATGTCATTGACATAGCCATCTTAGATGAATGGATCCTGGATTCGGGATGCTCATTCCACATGTGCTATAGGAAGAATTTTTTTTCTGAATTAAGGGAAGTCAAGTCTCGTGAGGTTTTTCTAGAGAATAACAGGAGCTGTCACATTGTGGGAATAGACTCAATTTTACTTGAGCTTCATGATGGGTTTGTCAAATCTCTTGAAAAAGTTAGGTGGGTACCCGAATTGAAAAGAAATCTAATATCCCTAGGAATCCTTGACCAGAAAGGGTACGACTTCAAGTCTGGATCTGAAAGTCTTAGAGCTGCCTGAGGATCCCTCATAGTAATGAAAGGAACCCTTCGCAATGGCTTGTATGTGTTAGATGGTAATGTGTATAGAAACCAGTTGAATGCCTCTTCTGGTTCAGAAATTGATTCCATTACCTTATGGCATAGGAGACTAGGTCATGTTAGTGCCAAGGATCTTAGTGAGCTTAAGAAACAGGGCCTTCTAAGTAACATCACTCCCAGCAGCCTACCCTTTTGTGAAGACGGTGTATATGGGATGTCTAGGAGAGTCCGTTTCAGTAGGTTTATGTATAAGGCTAAAAAACCTCTTGAATGTGTACATTTTGATTTGTGGGGTCCTTTTAGGGTCACCTTCCATGGCAGAGGCTTATACTTTGTGACTTTTATCGATAACTTCTCTAGGAGAGTATGGATTTATATACTCAAGCACAAGTCTGATACCTTTCAAACTTTTAAGAAATGGAAAGCTGCTGTAGAGAGTGAGAGTAATAAGAAACTTAAGGCTAGGACTGATAATGATTTAGAATATCTATCCACTGTATTCATTGAATATTGTGAATCTGAAGGAATAAAAAGATACCGAATTGTTGTGGAAACCCCACAACAGAATGAGTTAGCAGAAAGAATTAATAGGACTGTCCTTGAGAGGGTAATGTGTATGCTGTCCCACTCAAAACTCCCTAGGTCCTTTTGGGCCGAGGCTGCTTCAACAATAGTGTACCTCATTAACCGTTGCCCATTTTCTGTCGACTCCTTTAAGACACCTGAAGAAGTTTGAAAAGGAACACCCCCGAATCTTGCTCACCTTAGGATTTTTGGATCCATAACTTATGCACATTCACGTAACGATAAGTTACCAGAAATGCATCGTTAGCCGCGATGTGGTCTTCCATGAATCTGGTATGTCCAATGATAAAGAACTTGAACCTGTTGCAACTTCTGATGAAGCTGCAGGACCCTCAGGGGTCCTAACACCTTTAGGTGTTGAAGTTCCTTTAAGATCTGATGACCAACCCCAGCCCAAGCCCAACCTGAATCTGATTTCAGTTCGGAGTTAGAACTTGAGGGCTGGGAACCTGATGATTTGAGCAACTATCAGCTCACATGAGATAGAGAGAGGAGAGTTATTAGACCTCCAACCTACTTCAACCAGACAGACATTGCTGCCTATGCTTTCAATGTAGCTCAGGACTTGTTTAATGATGACCCTTAAACCTATAAGCAAGCCATTAAGTCCAAAGAAGTCAGTAGTTGGCTGAGAGCAATGCAAGAGGAGATGAATTCCCTTCTTAAGAACAATACTTGGGTTGTTGTTCCCAAACCCAATAACCAGAAAGTTATAGGTTCTAGATGGATTTATAAGAAGAAAGAAAACAATGTAGGAGAAACTAAAGTCAAATTCAAAGCCCACATGGTAGCTAAATGTTTTCTGCAGCGTGAAGGGATTGATTATAGTGAAATATTCTCTCCTGTTGTTAAACATTCATCCATTAGAATTCTGCTTGCATTTGTTGTCAAACTTGATCTGCATGTTGAACAACATGATGTAAAAACTATTTTTTTACATGGTAGCCTTGATGAAACAATTTATATTACTCCTCCTGAAGGATTTTCAAAATTGTTCAAACCTAATCATGTTTGTCTTTTACAGAAGTCCTTGTATGGTCTTAAGCAGTCTTCCAGACAATGTTATAGAAGGTTTGATTCCTTTATGATCAAGAATCAGTTTTCCAGAAGTAGATTTGATGCATGTGTGTATTTTAAGAGTGTTAAACATGAGTTTGTTTACCTTTTATTATATGTTGATGACATGCTGTTAATCTGCCAAAACATTAGGACTATAAATTCTGTTAAACACCAGTTGAATTGTGCCTTTGAAATGAAAGACTTAGGCCATGGAAATCAAATTCTTGGTATGGACATAATTAGGGATAGGAAGGCCAGAACTCTGCACTTATCCCAATTTGCTTGTGTTAGGAAGGTATTGAAGGACCTCAGAACACCCTGAGAGAGGAGGGGTGAATCGGGGTGTCAACTTTTTCTTTTAACTGATGAATCTTGTTCCTACGTTGATAGGAACCTGTTAAACCTGTCTGAAGAGGAAGTGCAAAAAACAATCACATGCAAAGTAATGACACAATAATTTTAATTGGTTCTCCACTAAGAGCTACGTCCAAGAAGCATATACCGACAGTGTGTCGGTCGTACCCAATAACCACTAATCTTCTCAAGTTCTGGATTACAAGAGTTTAGCATAGTCACTCTGTGCCAAACGCACTGCCTTTACAAGGTTCTAGGGAAAGCACACTGCGTCCCTCAGATCACTTCCGCTGACTCCCCCTTGCTCACTGTGTTGGAAGAATCTTCACTCAGTTTATCGACTTGAAGGTCGCTTCAATGGAGTAGCATTAAATCATGCACCCTCAATTATAAATGGATGCTCTTTTGAAGTCTCGTTTTCATCCACAAATGTAATTTACTTTCTCGCACACTGATAGGTTATGGTAATTAATTTCGCAAACTGATTTGGTCAATTTTCAGGCTTTCTTGAGTGTTCCGCGTACCACTTTACCTCCTCCGCATACTAATTAGCGGGTATGGTTCGCGGATCACCTTCTTCGCGTACCACTTCTGTTTCTGCGTACCATCCAACACCTCCGCGAACTGCCCTGCCCTGCCCTGCGTACTGCTTTACTCCGCGTACTCCTTAGCTTCTCCGCGTACCGCCCTGCTCCGCCGCGTACTGCAAGAGCTTCCTCCGCGAACTGCACTGTCTTCTGCAGACTGTTTTTCCTTATGCGGATGGTTCTCTCCGCGTACCGTCTTCTTCTCCGCGAACCACTTCGGACTTCACTGGATTTCTTCCCGAAATCTTAATCTTCAATCCAGCTCCTTAACGAATGGGGTTAATGCTTCTTATATAGGCACTAATGTATCTGAAAAATCCGCTAATCCAAGATTTACCAAATCTTTGATTTTTGGTACAGCCTCCACCACGTACCGTTCCTGTCCCGTGAACTACATCAATCACGCGAACCTCCAGCATTCTGCGTACCGCACGCCTCCGTCCGCATACCTTTGCCGCGAACCGATTTCGGTTCCGTGAACCGCATCGCGTACCGTTCCTGCTGTTTCGTATGCGGTCCGCGAACTGTTCCCGGACATGGTACGCGGTCCATATCCCGGGCCACACGGTTCTCTCCCTTTGTTGAATTCTTTCGCTATTCTTCATGCCATACATTCCTATGAACAAATTTCCGATTTTGAGGTCCAAAAATTTGTCAAACACTGGGAAACTGCGCCACCTTCACTACTGCTTTCAGCCTCAAACGTATGACCACATTCCTTGCAAACTTTCTAGTCATCCATGTGCATATTGACAACAAACTCAAACCATACTCCATTACTATCAACAAACATCTTTGGTTCCAACAGGTATTAAAGAGATACCTGTTTGAGCACATTAAACCTGTAAACATTCCCTTAGGACAACATTTTAAACTGTCCTTGAATCAGTCCCCTAGGAATGAAGATGAAACTGCCTTTATGAGTAAGATTCCATATGCAAATGTTGTAGGAAGTCTTATGTATGCCATGGTCTGTTCTAGGTCAGATATAGCCTTTGCTGTTTGTACACTGAGCAGGTTTATGGGGAAACCTGGTCAGGCTCATTGGCATGCTTTAAAATGGTTACTAGGGTATGTTTCCATGTCTGATAAACTGTGCATTCGATATGGCTTGAACACTAGTTTTGATGATGATATAATTGGTTTTGTTGATTCCGATTATGCTGCAAATATTGACACTCGGAAGTCTATCATTGGTTTTGTTTTCCTTGCATATGGAGGACCGGTCTCCTAGAAATGCAACATGCAATCAGTGGTTGCACTTTCCACTACCGAGGCAGAGTACATCGCCTTAACATAAGCTATTAAGGAAGCCATTTGGCTTAAAGGTTTGCTTTTTGAGTTGTCATTATCTGCTGATAGCATAGTGGTTCACTGTGATAGCTAATCTGCCTTACATCTATCTAAAAACTATGTATGTCATGGTAGATCTAAGCACATTCACATTAGATTACATTTTGTATGGGACATTATAGAATCTAGGAAGGTGAGTGTCACTAAGATACCCACTGGTGATAACCCGACCGATAGTTTGACTAAGGTCGTTCCGTTATCTAAATTCATGCATTGTCTTAAACTTATGATTTTAGTCCCGATTCTATAATACAGGTTGTGAGAACATCATCACTGTATTTCTTATAATTGCAAGGTGGAGATTTGTTATTTTATGCCTTGCATTCTTATGTTTGCAATTAAATGAATGCATTTCTGCATGGGTTGCATGGCACCTTACGTGCGTCTTTTCCCGTTTTCGGTTCTGTCCTTTTTTATATGCTGGTTTTATTTCTGGAACCTGGTTCATTGTTTTCCTTATGATAATTCGCGGCATGATTCTGGACCGTCGATTGGGCGTGATCCGACGGTCCCGTGCGACTCCCGGTGTGTTTCTTTGATCGACTTCGATCCGCTTGCAATGTCGTCCCGTCTATCTTGTTGCGCCACATGGGCTGTGCGCTGTCCCGAGTGCGGTTATGCGAACCGTCGCGACGATCTGAGCCGTCCACGTGGCTTCCACCCCGTGTCTCCGCCTGAGATCCTTGACGCTTCCTCTGGAGCCCATTGATTGCGCTGCCTCGCTGTTCTTCCTCGGTGAAGTGTGGTTCCTCTCTGTTTTTCGGCGGAGACCTCTTGGCGGGCGAAGCGCTGCTCCGACTCCGTGTAGAAGAAAGGCGACCATCCAGGAGATACCGACCACCCACACTCCCCTCTGATGTTGTACGTGCCACCTCCTGCAATCGGAGTCCTCCTTCGGTGGAGACTCAGTGAGGATCGTCTCGGTTTTGGGTATTCGGACGACTACGCTTCAAGTGGTAACAGTTTTTTGACATACTTTCCGTCGTAACCAAGATCTGGTTCGTAGTTCTTAGCTCTGTAGTAATTTATCTTTTCTTCGTCATGTATGATGTTGTATCTTGCTTGTGTTCTTGCGTGAGTCCGTCCAGGAGTGGATGAGGTTGACTCTACGTGACAGGGTTGACCACTGCCACCTAGTTTAGCAAGTTTGGCCTCCTCGGATGGTTTCTGTGGTCCTTTAATTTCCGCATTCGAGTCTGTAATTTGTTCTTGCTTTCTTTCTTGTCTTCTTAATAAAATGGTTACCCTGGTGGTGTTCTCACCGTGCACGTAGGTCCCCTTGGGGCCGAAGCACGTTACATCTATTGTCCTCTTTATTTTCCTGCACCGACTGTTTATCTTGTTCCAATTTCTTGATTGTGATTATTGTTCTTGATCCAATTCATTTGTAACCAATTTGTTAATTAAATTTATCAATCTGTTCACCATTAAACACGACATTGGATCTTGGCTTATTTAGGGTTTAAGTAATTAACCCCAACATGGATGATGTTTGGAATGAGTATTGAAGCAAGTGGACTGAGTTGCAGGATTCTTTGATGGGAATTAATGTTCGAATTGGAAACGTAATCATGATAACCACTCGAAAGTTTGATGTTGCTAAAATTATGGGAAGTTATTTTATTCATGAGTTGAAAAAACTTTCACTCCAAGATGGCTGGGAACTGTTTAAGCAAAAGGCCTTTGAAAATGGTGGAGAAGCTGCAAATGAAGCATTTGTTGCTATTGGTAAAAGGATGGTGGAGAAGTGTGATGGAGTGCCCCTAGCTATAAAAATTCTTGGGAGTTTATGTTTCAAGGGATCTGAAGTTGAATGGTTGTCCATTGAAAAAGACCCAAGTTGGGGTCTAAAAGAAGTTTTGCCTTCTCTGCGAATGAGCTTTGACCGGCTGCCATCGTTGTCATTGAAAAGGTGTTTCACATATTGTTTGTTTTTTCCTAAAGATTTTGAAATGAAAAAAGATGGATTAATATGGTTTTGGATGGCCTTTGATTTGTTTCATGATCTTGAAAGATTTAGTAGTATGGAAGCTAAAGGGGAGTGTTATTTTAATACCATGTTGTGGAATTCTTTGTTTCAAGATGCCCGAATGGATCCGTTAAAACATTGTTAGTTGCAAGATGCATGACCTTGTCCATGATTTACCAATGCATGTGTCAAAGGAGCGTTGTTCAACTATAGAGAATGACAAAGCATTATATTTACAGGGTAATTTGTTTGTTGGCATGCTGAAGGAGTTGAAACAGTTGCGTGTTTTAGTATTGTCAGGTGTAGATGTTGTTAATCTTACAAGTTCAATTGGAGGATTAATACATTTAAGATGTATTGACATCATGGAAACATGTATTATGACACTACCGGATTCTATTTCTGAACTTTATCTATTGCAAACTTTGAGAATTCGTTGTTTGAGGGAGTTGCCCAAAGGGTTTGAAAAGTTGGTTAGTTTGAGGCATTTATATTTTGAAGACATTGAAAAAAGTTTGGGTTGTATGTTTATTGGGATGACAGATAGCTTGTTTGCAATCTCTATCATTTTTTGTAGTTTGTCATGCAAGAGATTGTTTGATCGAAGAATTGGGAGATTTGGATGATCTTTTCTTCTGAGCTGACCATATGTGTTGAGAATGTCAAAATTTTGGATGATGTAAGAAAAGCAAACTTGGACAAGAAATCCAAATTTCAATCTCTGAGATTTTATTGGCCTAGAATGGATAATGATGGTGCAGTTTTGGGTGAAAGGGAGCATAATGACAAGGATGTGTTTTAGGGTCTTCAGCCCCATGCAAATATCAAACAGTTGTGTATTAAAAATTTCCAAGGAAAATGATTTGCGACGTGGATGACGGATGACGATGCTTCAAAATTTGGTGGAGATTGAACTGGTGGGATGTCATAGATGTGACCAGCTTCCCGTGCTTGGCAATCTCTCTGATCTTGAGGTTGTTAGGATTGAAGAGATGGGCAATTTAAAATGCATTGGGATGGAATTTTGTGTGATTCATAATTGTATTAATTTAAATGTTACAAGTGATGACAATTCTGTGGCTGCAGGCGTATTATTTCCTGCTCTTAGGGAGCTCCATTTGATTGATTTGTCAAAGCTAGAGGAATGGATGGAAGCAGGTGAAGTTGATGATCCCTTGTTTCCTTTGAAATCAAGGTTCAACATTTTTCCTTGCCTTGAAGAGTTTCAGAGTGTTAATTGTCCGGTGTTAAAAAGGATTCCAGGTTATTTCCCCTCCTTGAAGAGATTAGATATTTGGGGGTTGAATGATAGCGTGGCACTTGAAAAGATGAGCAGTGGTCTCAGCTCCCTCTCTGAGCTGGAATTAATGGGAATTGGGGCCCCCAAAATTGAGTTGGTATTGGAGCAGTTGTTGCGGAACAACTCATCTCTAACAAGTGTGGGCATTATTTTCTGCTATCAGTTGAAGAAACTACCCATGGACTGCCTTGAATTTTGCACGTCCCTGACATCATTGAGGTTGCTCGATTGTGATAGCCTTGATTCTGTCCCAAACCTGCAGTGCTTAACCATGCTTTCTCATTTATCCCTTGGTCGGTTTTGTCCAGAACTGGATGAGTTTCCCTGGCCTTATCCGGGTCCTTCATTGTCATAATTGTTTCTGGCTGGGTGGGGAAAGCTGAAATCACTACCCCACCAACTCCAACACCTCTCTGCCTCATCGACGGAGTTGGGTATAGTTAACTTTGGTGGATTGGAGAGTCTTCCGGAGTGGCTTGGTGATCTCTCCAATCCCCAAGAGCTGACTCTAGATGATTGCCCGAAGCTTAGGAGTTTTCCAAGCCCGGGAGCAATGCGTCGCCTCTCCAATTTGGAATATTTATTTATCGATGGGTGTCCGGTGGTAGAAGAGAGGTGCAGGGAGAGAAATGGTCTGGTGTGGGCCAGCATTTCCCATATCCCTCACATTGAAATAAACTTTGTCAAGCATGGAGGCAGAAGAAAAGCTAGGAAGGTGTGATTTTGAATTGTTTTTATGATTGTTTATTTTGTTTACACATCACCAACCATTTCCATCTTTTAATTTGTTTAGGAAGCTGCCGAAAGAATTTTGTAGGTGGAATGTTGACATAGCCTGTTAAGAGAAGGTGGTATTC
Organism: Viscum album; assembly: GCA_963277665.1. NCBI lineage: Eukaryota > Viridiplantae > Streptophyta > Magnoliopsida > Santalales > Viscaceae > Viscum > Viscum album. Next base: position 1,019,829,918 of record OY728134.1, on the reverse strand, counting down.
TGCAATTGGTGGCAATTGCTGTGTTTTCTCCTTTCCTCTCATCTTTTTTGCTTTATACTGTTACTAGTGAATTCCGCAGGACCTGGCTCAATGGTACCCGCCCGGGGTTTTGAGGAGCGCTCTCCCCACTTATTTGCATGTGTGTTGCTTGTTTTCTTTATAGGTTTGTAATTCCCTCCCCCCCTCCGGAATGTTTGTAATACTGTTATTAGTGAATTGAATTTATTATTTTCTGGATGTGATATATCCTAAAAAATTATATCATTATTTCTTATTTATTAATATAATTTATTTAATCATGGATGTTTCATTCCAGACTCGTGGGTTTTTTATATTTTTATTTAAATTATTAATAACATTGGCATTGCGTTGGAATATTTTTTGATCAATATTATTAATTAATTATTAACATTACGAGTTATTATTTATTGTTAAATATTTGCATATGAAACCTTATAGTATCAATTTTTTGTTATTTGATAATGAAATGTAAATAATAATATCAATATAATTTCATTTAAAAATAAAATATAATCTATAGTCATATATTCAAATGTGCCGTAAGAATTATATTATTAATAAATTATTCCTTAATTTTATAGCCTGTCTTTCTAGTTAAAATTGATATATTTGTTTATACCTAATATTTAAATCACAATTGGATAGTTTTAAAATTAAATGTTTTCCATTAAATTTTATTTTTATTATATTATATTACAATCGGTGGGGGATGGGAGAGCTGCAAAGAAAACCACACACGTAGGTTTTACCACCCTGATAACTCCTCTTGTGATTTCCCATCCATTTCTATTCTTATGTTCTCCCTCCAATTTTTTTACCACCCTGATAACTCCTCTTGTGATTTCCCATCCATTTCTATCTACATTTCCTCTCCATTCTCCGATTTGGCCTACCTCAAAACGGTTTCCATCCCCACGCATTCATCCTTCCACGATCACTCTTATGCTTTTGCTCCTCTCCTTATTCACTCCATCCTCTCCTATGCTTTTACGCTCTCCTTATTCACTCCATCCTCTCCGGTTTCGTAACTTCCTCCGCCATTAGGTTGGATCGTGGCACGATCCATCGTTTATCGGCTTGTTTTGCATCTTAAGGAGACCGGCCTTTGCAACCACCCGCATCTTCCCATCTCATGCTCCTTTTCCTCGCACAAAGTTTCATCTTTTTCCAATTTTTACCCATCAATCTTTGATTTCCCTTCAACCCCTCCAACCATTTCAAGACTATTGCGATTATTAGTCACTAGGGAGTTTCACGATGCTAGAATTTAAAACTGTTTTTAACTATGTCTACGCAGGTTATCAACCCAATCCTTGTATCACCATTTAATAGAGGATTGAGGCACTTTCAGGGACTAGTGATCTTTTGAGCGATCTTTCAAGTGCTGTAACCGGTATGAGTTTCTAACCTTATCAATTTCTGACCCTGTATTTTTTTCATAACCATCATTTATTGGCCTGTGCCTTTTCTTTTTTCGGAGCCCAACCTTTGCATCTATCTAATAAGTATGAATTTCTAACCCTGTTATTTTTTCCTATTCTTTTCCTATTTTACAGTTACAAATATTCCTATTATATCTTTGCTATGTTTCCAATAAATGTTCCATAGTAAAGTGACACGAATCTGTAGCCCTGTTTTGTTTTCATCACAAGTAATGAAGCTTTTAATGCATTTGCAACCATTCTTTGTCTCATATGTTTATTTAATTTCAATATTTTCTATCAATTTTATGTTTTCTAATTAGTTATTTGTAACATTTCACATTTCATCTTACATTGCACATTTTTTTATAATATCTTATATGTTAAAAATCATGAATATAATTACTGAATTGAACTACTTAACAACACTACAAGCTACAAGCTACTGCTAGAAAATTAATGCATGGAATTCCTAGCATCTTCTTCTAATTTGAAGCTATAACCTTTACTTCATGTATTCGATACAAAATTTACCAACACGGTGATCTCCTGTTTATGGGTGTGTTCCATTTCTTAAACTCTCATGTAACGATTATTTATTTTATTTGATAACTTTTTATTTACCATGCATATATACTCCCGTAACAAATTGCATGTACATTTTTCTCTTCCAGACTTGCCGTTTTGAATTTATTATAGTATAATCCAAGATATGTCACATCTGGGTTGCAACTACCAAAAGACTTCTAAAGAGGCTGGATTCAGAAGAAAACTAAGGTGGTTGCAAGTCATATGTTTACTGGAAAATATATGTACCATATCAACTTCTTCAAAGTCAAATGTTGCACCACACGTTTCTACAGTAGATAGATTGACCTTTATGAACAGTCAATTACAAAATTCAAGATGCATGTCCTTTCCACCTATATCATTACATTGTAAGTTCATATTACTTTTGCTTTTCAAATATATATTTATTCCATTGAGTACTTATGTTAACACGAATTTACCTATTTCATCAATGTGTTAGTAGACATTCAACAATCTCAAAATCAACACATCCGAATAGATTCTCAAAGTATATATAATGCAACATGCACATTCATTAAAGGCTTGTTGGAGAATATTCCACCAAATTGTATGTATTGAATTTGTTTTATATTTAGCAACCAATACCAATGCACATCTTGAATTTCATCTTTGTATTTACTTACAGCTTCTACAAAACCAATTTCTCTCACAAATATTCCATCCATTTCAACAACAAACATTGAAAATTGTTCTCTGAGGAATCTCTTTCAAATATTTGATTCAATAACTTCTATAATAATGTGTGCAATTTCCTTATTACATTTACATTAATAAAATTTCAAATACTCCTCTAAAATATTTCAATAACCTTACCTTTTTTTAGTAAATCAATATGTAACGACTTACAATTTTATCAATGAAATATCTATTATGTTATAAAACAAATATATCACAGAGAACCCAATAAAAACATTATTCCCATAAATGAAGAATGATACATTAGTTAGAAAATAAACTAATAAGAATGTTGGATATTACAGTGGGACAATAAATAGAAAATAAGATAACAAGAATGAGAAAGTTTTGATCTTCTCAATCCACTAGAATGAACAAACTCACAAACAAAGCTGTAGAAATAAAGCATAATATAATATTCATGAAAGTATACATATAACCTTGAGAGAAAGTAAAAGTGAATGAAGAATGACTGAAATAAGTGGTACTTATAGAAATTAAGGAACCTATACTGATGGAATAGTAACTTGATCGTTGGAATAGTAATATGACCATTAAGAATAGTAGCCCGACCAATAGAATAGTAACATCACCTATAAAATTATAAATAAAATTTAGGTATTTTATAAATGAAAATATGATACAATTATATCATGGTATAGGTAAATAAATGTTTTAAAAATGATAAATTGAGTATTGATATTTTTGTGAAACGTAAATGTTTATTTGCAATTTTCTAAGTAATACAATGATTTAAAAGAAGATATATTTTCATTAAATAGATCTGTAAATTAATATTTTGTTGTCTTATAATTATAAGATAATTTTATAAGATTAATTAATTTTTTAAAGTGTCATAAAATCAGTTATAATATTAAAATTGGTATTTTTCGAATAAATGATGATTTTATTTAAAAATTAAATTTATCATATTTAGAAAATTATTTTCATAAAATGGAGTCTATTCTTGATTTTTACACGTCAAAATACGATTATGGTGAATTTTTGGGATTTTTCTAAAATAACTGAATTTTTGGTAAATAGTGAAATACGATAATTTATGATTTAAGCTAAATACATAAATTTTTGACTCATGAATGATGAAAGGATGATGTAAGCACCATTATCTCGAAATATTATTCTCTAGTTACTGTATTTAGTAATGTGAATCAACACTATTGATAGTCTTGAGTCAAAATAATAAATAAATGAATAAAATAATCAAAAAACACTCCCCCCCCACTATAAATATCACCCTCACCATCTTTTCTCCTCACACATCCAAATCTTTGTATCTTGTCTAAATTCTTCCCAATTTCATCCCTAAGCGTCCCCATATCCAAGAGCTACTGGTCTCAACAAAAGACCCAATCCAAGTGCTTTAAGAAGGTTCTTAAGGAGACAACATTCAAGAGGTAAAATCCTCAATCCTTCCCTTTTAATTTATTTTTTTCTTATCCTCTCCCCACCTCCCCTTATTCAAAGTGTCATGATAATTCCAGTATCATATATATACCATAATTTTATTGTGTTAATGGAGTATCTATCATTAAATCTCTTCTCTCCTCTTATTCTAAAAAATGAAAACATCGTCCGTGATGTGTCGATTCACCACCTTTGTGGATGACGAGTTTTTACTTTCCACTACAGCCTTCAAGGCTGGTCATAAAACCATTAGTATAGTTAAACCAAATTTTAATATGAATATTATGACTTGTTTAATGATCTTTAACTAATTTATAAATATAATATTTAATAAAACGAAACTATTTCTCGATGGATAGAAAAACCATCAAAATAAATTTAAAATTTACTGTTAATATTTTTTCAAATGAACCATCCTTATACCATAAAAAAATGATATATGAGACCATTTAAAATTATAAAAGTTTATTAATAACACATAATGTTACTTCTGCACATTTTTTCTCATTTTACAAGAACTTCCATAATTAAATACAAGTAAACTGATCATGAAATCATTAAAACGAACGCTCCCAAAAGGATGAAATTGAATACTATAACTTGTCAAAATGACCATAAATTAAATCAATAAAATTATAATAAGTCAAATACATGTAGAAGATGTTCTTAATTAATTAATTAATTAATGAATCTAATTTAATTATCTAGGATATTAAGTTTATGTGCAAAACACATTCAAACATAAGGTAAGGAGATTCTCAGACCCAACTCCATTTCTTTGAGTTAAACCTCTTTTATGCCAAATTTCAGTGTATATATTCTTTTAATGTTCCTTAAATCTAATTTCATTGTTCTTAACTTTTCTTTTCTGGTATATACATGTTTTCTACTTGATTCTATAACAAATACAATGATTTTTCAAAAGAACTTTTCTTTCCAAAACACGTCTTTGATTCCTTTTAAGTTGTTTCTTCTTTGCTCAAGAGTGATGATTTCTATATCAAATATGTTTTTCCCTTTTTCATTTGGGAACCCCAAGCATATTCATGAAATCACGATTTATGAAATATTTATGAACCATTCCTTTTCATGGGTTATTTTATGACTACGATTGTTATACGTTATATGTGACATGCATGATTATGTAAATGTTATGATGTGACCGGGGATCCCAGAATTATATGGTCCTCCAATGCATTGGGTAATGTGATTTATATCCTGAGATAATGTGTATTATGCATGAAAATGATGCTATCTTTGTTCACAATGATGATGGTATGATTATTCACATATGTTATGCGTGAACGTGATGCTAAATTTGTTTACAAATATGTGTGGTATTTGATCACTAAGATATGATGTTTTATTTTTATGCATTGCCACATTCCATGACTTTACCAAATGTTTTCCTCATGATATTGATGGTAATCCTATTATTATGATATGATGATGATGATTATGATTGCCATGTTATATTGATTCGTGTCCTTTATTCATCATCTTACTCAGCTTTTAGCTCACCCCTTTCTTTGATGTATATCCTCAAGTGACTTCATGTACTAAGAAAAATGTGAAATTTTAGAAGGATAAAGAAAGATTTAAATAATTTTTTATGTTTTGTTATACATAAGTGTTGTATTATCTTAATTTTTCTAAGATACTAAACCTTTCAATCCTTGAATATATAAATATTATGTTATTTATCTTTAAAATGATGTAATAGTTGTGTAATGAAAAAGTAGGGTTGCTATAGTTGGTATCATAGGTTAGATTTAGTTAATTTGGGAATTTAGAATAGAAAGAATTAGTGACAACCCTTAGGATAAGTTTATGTATATGTTTTAAAGGCTAAACATAGGGATCCCATAAGATATTCCTTTAGTGTTAATAGTGTAAAAAGATAAATTATTCATGATTTCTTGACTTAATTTTTGTTCATACCTTTTCTATTTTAGAAAATGGTGGGAACCAGGAGAAACCAGGCCAACAACCCATGTGATGGATAATGCAAGGATTGTCCAAACGACATCTCCAATGCCATGGGAGGTGGAGCTCAAAACTTTATGGCGATACTTACCTTGATTTCTCAGGCCATGAACAACTTAAACTACATGTAACATCTACCTTCACCTAGGAAGGAGTAACTAGCCATTGATTCCTTTATACGAAAATGACCACTAACATTTAGTGGATCTTCCGATCCACTCATTGCGGAACAATGGGTCAAATCGATGGAGAAGATCTTTTCTATGCACCACTATTCTATGAAAGAGAAGGTGACTCCAGTTGTCTATCATTTAGATGAAGAAGTTGATCAATGGTGAAAATTGATTAAGAACACCAAACCAAAGGATGAAATAGAAGAGATGAAGTGGGGATACTTAAAGAAAATATCTCTTAACAAGTATTTCCCTCGAACTCTTAAAACAAAGATGGAGAGATATTTCATATAGCTGAAGCAAAAAGAAGGTGAATCCATCACATCTTACGAGGAAAACATCACAAGGCTTGAAAGGTATGCCTTGAGTTTTGTTATCAACAAGTATAGAAAAAAAATATATATTCTCAAGTGGTTTAAAACCAAACATTTAAAAGGCTCTAGCTATCCGAGACTTCAGGAGTTATGAAAAAGTCGTTTGATGTGCTCTCAAAGTAGAGATGGAGTTTGGAGATTGATCCCTTGGACATGGAGATAAGAAAATAAGAATAGTGCTTCAAGCCGATGGGTCAAATGACAAAGGATGAAAGAGGATTCAACCACTCACATGTTAAAAATGTGGAAATAAACATCATGGGAATTGCCTCAAAGGGGTGAGAAAATGTTTCAAGTGTGGAAGAGAAGACCATGAAGATCATGAATGACGAAGAGGCATGAAGAAGTTAACCAATGTGATGGAGGAAAGGAGAGCACCACCCATGGTCCAATACTTCAACTGCTGAGAGCAAGGAAACTATGCAAGCCAGTTTACTAAACCACATGTCTTTGAGGGCAATCAGCGTCAATAACCACCAAAGTCAAAGGAGTAAGGGAAATCTTATGCCATCACCTTTTTTTAAAAAAGTTGTGGCTGAAGCCTTATTTATTATTAAAGCAAAGCAAAAGCCTCTTTTAACTGGGTAGAGGGAGATCCATTATATAACCCGAAGGCCCAATGGACATTTAGCCCATTACATGGCCCGTAGGCCCAACTTTTTAGCCCAAGACCCATTTTGTGAATAGTACTGCTACAATACCCTCCTGCTACAGTACCACACAGTACTCACCGCTGCTACAGAGCTCTGCCGCCGCTACAGTGACTTTCCGCCGCTGCTACAGTACGCTACAGTACTGCTACAGTCTGCGCCCAATGGGTTTTGAACCCCCATTTTTCATGTAAGATTACGAGGTGCTTACCACTAAGACAAACCCCAACTATAATCTTATGCCATCACTGTTGTTGAAGTAGAGCAAGAAAACAAAGTTGTATAAGGCACACTTTCTTTTGTTTTGTAAGGCACAATGTACACTTCCTATTCATTTGGGATGAATGATCTCATGGAGTGTGTTCTCCTGGTTTCGTGTTATGATTAAAACCTACAAAGAGAATCCTATTGCTGGCTATGAGGTTTGAACCTCATGAGATTTGGTGTCTGAGACGAGTATATCTGGGTGATTGTTGGGAGTCCTTGCAGTGTTGACACATGTCGGGGTTGACACCCCTTGTAGATCAAGCTAACATGTCATGTACAACTGAGAATGGTTTGAGATGAAGTTCCTCTCTCGATTGGGGTTTCCTCTGGCTAGGTCAAGCGAACCGTTTCCTTTCTGTTGCTCCCTTTTTCTTTTGGGGTTTTTGGGGTTCCTACTGAGTATTTTTATACTCACCCCTGCACGGGCTTTACCCACACATGTTTTGTGTCTTGTGCAGACCACAAACCTTTCGACAGAGTCCACAGAGGACCTCAGTCAGGCGGAGCTTAGTGAGCTAGACCGACCAAGGTGTTTATTAGAGCTGGGCCGTGGAGCTTTCCAACAGTTTTAGTTGAAAACGATCCCCTCATTTTGAGCTGGTTTGATGCTTTTATAGCTTTCTTTGATTGGCGTTGTTTTTCCATTTTACGCTTTCAGTACTTTTGTTGAACTCTGTTTTGGGATAGATGTATTCATGCATTTTAGTTTTCAGTTTTCATATCTCTACGCTATTATATTGAGGTGTTTGTGGGTGTGTGCGTATAGGTATTTTAGGAAAATGTCTCCTGTAACGCCCTGACCTCAGTTACCCGAAGCCGGTGTATTATTTTAATACATTGGCGTTATTACAAGGGATCAAGTCCTGAAGGACCGATCAGTTTAGCAGTCTTGGAAAATAGCTTACATACACGAATGTTACATTACACTTTCTAACATACAACACAACACAAATAATCCTTTGAGAACACTATTATTCCCTTAGCATAACCCTGCATATTAATCATAATACACTTCTTGGAATCCTGGGAAAATAAAACATAAGAAGGGGTGATCTCATATGCTCAGTAAGGGTAAATAATTTAGTGGAAGCTATAAAATTTTAAGGCAAGATGTGTAATAAAAACAACAACCTTTTTGTCAAGGTCTTGTGCCAAGACACTAATTTGTCTCATGAGACCTACCGATGCATCAAGGAGCTATAGCGGGCTCCACCCATCACTTACTAAGTCCAATGCATTCCTCATATGAAAAGGTTGAAAGATAACATAAACATTCGTATTAAAACTAGCATACGAAATGTTAATACTTTAACCATAAATCACGAATGGTATAAAAATAACACATCCACAGTCAAACATATCACAAAACCATCAATACAATATGGAAGATTGTATCATAATAAATCAACTTCAAACAAGTGTAAAATCCATCAAAGGATGTTGACATAGATGAAATCAAAACTATTTGAGAGAAATATCTCTTTCTATTTTGAAATCATTTAAAAGTCACATAATTATAAAAGAAAACATTTATTTTGAAAATATTCTTATAAGATTTTAAGGGAATATTCGAAGGTGTTATAATGGTGTAAAATAGCCGTACCCACCGTATAAGTTAAAAAAACATTCTTACCTTAATTCGTCGAAAAGGTCATAAGGTACCTTGTTTGGAAAACGATGGAAAGATTCCTTTCAAAAAATTTATAAAAATCCAAATAAGGGTATAAATGACTTTAAGCAATATTATAGGAAATAATAAAAATGTTTTGAAATACATTTTTAAGAAACACAGATGTGGATGATAAAGAAGTCCCATTAAATACTTACGTATAAATAATCACAGATAAATAAAGAGATTGTAAAATTAACACTTACCTTATACTTTCCTTTGGTCGAGGGTACGTTTAACCTCCTGTATATTGACCATAATATGTTATTAAATTATAACAGAACCATATTCATATTTATGATATCATACTTGATTCATTTATGGCTTTATACTACCCATTTAATAATAATTTCTATGTTAAAATAACATTTCGGGTAATAATCGCTTTCTTTATCATACGTGTTTTAACTTGTTATTCTTGATCGTATAACTTATATCATGATTTAATTGCTTCCAGAATATAAAAAATTACTTATGTATCATATATATTCAGAATATAAATATGTATAATAGATAGATATATGAAATGGAAAACACCGTTTATGGAGACGGTAGGCTGTATGTACGCATAAACAATGTTTCTGTTTTCATATCATATTGAACAGAAGTAAGTGAATGAGTTATATGTAAATACGCACACATATATATACATATATATCTATATATTTCCATTAGCATTATTATGTCATAAATTACATACTTATTAAATATATAAATTTTATAATCATCGTTGAATGGTGAAAGTGGAAATGAATCTTATCGCGTCGTGGAGACAGTAAGCCGTACGTACGCATGAGCGACGATATCGTTCTATTCATGGTGAAATAGTATGTAATTGGATGATATATTATATATAAAAAATCATTAACATGTTATATTTATTATTTAAATCAATTATACTCATCCAAATAATGAAGTGTTGAATAACAAACTACACCACGACGTGGAGACGGTAAACTGTACGTATGACCGTAGGGTGACTTTATCATTCATAGGATGGATAAGATAATGAATATGTTTTTACCATATTTATAATAAAATCATAGTATGTAAAAGGTACTGGAGTTATTATTTTGGTATGGAAACAACAAAGAAAGAGGAAGTGGAAAAAGAAAACAACTTTGAAAGTGGTGATGAAATAATTTCATCTTTTTCGGGTTCTTCCTTTTGATTTGAACAAAATGGTTCCTTAAGTTGGATTTATGATCAAAGTAAGGCCTCTAGGTTGAATTTAGGGTAGTTGGGAGGATATTTGATCAGGGTTTGGCCGAACCAAATGGCTTTGGAGGTGTGAATTTAAGAGAAGGAGAAATACCCTTTTATAAGAGAGGTGAGAGACACTTTAGAAAAAGCTTGAAATATTAATTTATTCTAAAATTATTTTTGGTTTCTAATAGCTCCAAATGGATTTATTTCTAGGCTAAGGTTGGGATGAGTCTAAATCCTCTCAACCAATAGGTTTTAGATAAGTTTAGGTCACCATATTGACCTTATATTTTAGATTTAACCCATAATTAAATAGTTTAACTTTTACCATGTCTTCTTGTATTATTATAATACATGGTTAATAAACTTATTATAAAATTTCAAGAGAAAATAAAGTGGTTAATTAATGACATAGCTATCATTATATAAGTCATTTGGCCGAACCTTATATTTTTAGGAATATTATATTATTTAATAATATAGTATTTGTTTTAAAAACTCATTTATGTCAATTTTGACACTATTTAGTATTTGGTTTTTGTGAAAGTCATAACAAGTTGATTACTTAAAACAAAATAAATTAAATCAACCCTAACATGTCATATTCACCTAGAAAATTCTTGGATGACATCAAAAATATCCATTTAAATTTATTTTGATATTTAAAATATCAATTATTTTAATCTTTCATTAATAAGGTAATCAATGCTTCATCATTATGTCATAAATAATTTTAATTATTTAATGTCTAAAAATTATAAATAAAATACCATGATTTAGGAAATATTTTTAGATTTCTAATTAATATTTATAGTCGAATTTATCTTATGTGTAACCCTATATTAAAAATGGTTTAGTTATTAAACTTTGAATTTAACACTTTTAACTATTCTTTAAATAAAATATAATAAATGTCCTAATCTAACCCAAATGGATCAAAAGGATCTTATTTTTGTCTTAAGGTTGATTTTGGTAGAAATACACTTATCCAATAGAATTAGGACATGTGTTGGAGTAATTTTAACATTATTTTTACTTTTAATTACCTTATTTACTTTTAACCGTGACAAATAAAATTCAAAAGTTACTATTCACCAAAAATTATTTTCATCATATTGAACCACATTTTACTTACTGATGTCAACTGTGTTTCTCGGATTTTTGAAATTCAATTCACAGAAATGGTAAAATTACGTTTTATGCAAATTTGCAAATGTGCCTAGAAGGTGAGTAAAAATATGTTAAAATGTTTCAATAAATTTTATATATCTAATATTATGATAAAATAACTCCAATGAATTTAATTTTACTAATATATGTATTATGTATCTATTTTAAGATAAAATTTTAATTAAAAATAATTATCTCAATGAAAAAGTCGGTTTTAATGTACTATGCAGTATTTTTCACTATTCATCAAAAATTAAAAGTTTTCAGAAAAATACCAAAAATCCACCATAAGCTAATTTTGATATTATGAATTAAAAAAAGATATCTATTTTACCAAATTCAAAACATATAAGTTGGATTAATTAATTTAAAATTAATTCTCATTGTCAAAACCAGAAAGCGGGTTTTTGAGAAGTAAAAACTATCAAAAGATTGATATGTGTTTATGTCCAATTTAAATGTAAAATTATTTCAAATGACCAACATTGGATTAAATGATAAAAATATAATCTAATTATACTTCAAAACCATTCAAATATATAATTTAACAATATAAATTATTTTGATTAAAAAAGTTGTTTTCAATTACAATTTAGTATTTTTCACTATTCGTAAAAATATGAAAGTTATCAGAAAAATACCAAAAATTTATTAAAATTAATTTATTTATGTCCCGCTTATAAAGAAGAAGTTTATTTTGTCAAATTGAATATATAAAAGTGTCAAATATTGGATTTAAAAAGGGTTCGCCATTAAAAGGTGGTAAAATTTCATTTTTTTGAAAAACACTTCTTTTATCTAAAAAATTGGATTTTTTCTTATATTATGTCTAAAAAACACATAATATGGATGTTAAAATTATATGGAGTATATAAAATTCAAAATGCAGCTAAAACTATTCATAACCGCTTTTTAAACAGCTAGTTTGGTAAGTCGTGGTGCGCTCAAACTCGGTGTTGCGTGTGGCGCAAGCTATTGAATTATTTTTAAGAGAAAAAATATTATGAAATCCTGGGGTGTTACATTCTCCCCCCCTTCAATAGATTGCATCCTCGCATTTTGAAATTGTTCTTCAAAAATAAAAGTTTGAAAATACAAAATACCTTTATGGAAAACCCACATCAGAAATAGGGTTATTAAACTTTAGTCTTAATAAGAGAGAAAGGGGAATGAAAAAATCACAACCATATTAGGATTTCGAATAGGAGAACATTGGTGGAAATTAGCGACACATAATTGGAGGGAAAACATAAATATTTATAGGGAGTGATTGAGGTCATCAATCACAAACAAGTGAACAATAAATGGAATATTGAGGGCCTCAAATCCATAAATCTATGATGATTTAAATATCATCTATTCAACAAAACATAAGGTATTAGGATAACACATTTTTGGTTTTAAGATCCATTCCCTAAAGTTTAAGAATTAATTTCTTCATAGAATAAGAGAAAAAAATACTTTACAAGTAGAGTTCCATCCTTAAACAAACTTCTACCACAAACTCATCTTTCACTCCAAAAGATAATAGAATTACAAAATATTCAATTTATCCTAATCGTATATGGTTACAAAAATAATGAATTTTTAATTCATCTTCCAGACCATTAAAAAAAACTACATTATACAATCCAGGACATCACGTAGTCTAGTGGTAGGTGATGCACCCTTGTTGCCCTTTAGTTGTGGGTTCAAGTCTCACGGCCTTGTCGGACGCGACGAATTGTCGTCTGACCTCTGGGTTTTCCTTTTTATAAAAATCCAAAAATAATCTTAAGAAATGTTTTAACCTTAAACAATAGTCTCCAATGTCCAACTTAATTAATTCCAACCTTTAGACTTATCCAAAATACTTTTGTCCAAGCTCACATTCAAAAATTTATAAGGAATGTAAACATAATGAAGATCTGTTTTGCCACGTAATAATATGTGAATACCTTCATCATGTATTCTCTTAAAACATGGTAACACCCTGAATTACCATAAAACCTTATTGAATACGTTCATGCTCCCTTATTCCTTATAGAATACCGGATATACTCCTTAAATCCAAAAATGTTGTAAACTCCAACAAGGATGGAATAAACAAAAAATTAATTAGTTTCATGGTAGTCAAGAATATTGAATATAATTTATCCAAATCAATCAAATCTTATTCCAAAATCACTACCTCAGTATCAGAACCATATTAAGATTTATCTTTCCTTAAACCATGTATTTTCCAAAAGGTTTAACTTGCTATTGAGTCACTTTTCTTAGTACTATATAATCTTAAATCCTCAATGAAATAGTACTACAGTATAATCCTTATTTATTTCCATAATTCATATAACCAGTACATCGTTGATACAACACTAAAATGACATAATTCTTTAATAGAAACATAAGAACACTAGTCATTCTTCTTCATCTGCGGTAATATCATAACTTGATTATTATCCAATAGCATCATTTGAGCCATACTCTGATGATTTGGACATTGATTCACGTAGTGTCCCAACTCCTTGTAGATAAAGCATTGTACATTTGAAACCCTTTTCTTACCCTTGAAATCACAAACTTGATGTCATTTTTCTTCACACTTATAACAAAATCTTATTCCTTTCAAGAATTTACCAAGGTGATTCTTTCCACAGTTATCATATGTGGGAAAATCCTTCTTTCCCTTCTTCCCTTTATCCATCTTTCTCTTTGCCATCCTCTTCTTCTCTGGATTTCCTTCAAAGTCATAGGACTCAGAATTTTTTTTACTTATCTTATTATCACATGATACTATTTCCTCATATGATGAGAATACATGAGAGGATATTTCCATTCTAAATGTTGGATTAAGACCATGAAAGATATGATACTTCTTACTCTTTGGGACATGCGTATTGCTGGAGTTTTCATTCCTTCTACTGGGCGCCATTTCTAAATGACGAAATACACTAGGTTAGATCATATCATAATGTATAATCGAAAAACTATATAAATTCTCAGCATTAATTGAAGATTTACACACATCTAGTCTCATAATCATAACATTAGTTTCTTTGCCTACATATTTACTCATAAATCCTTCATAATGGTTTGTAAAGAAAATGTGAAATATCCTAATCATATCCCTCGGGAGTGTCCTAACCAAGAGTGCAGCAAGACCCATTTTCTTGCACCAGTTCCCGTTCGAGTCTAGCTCAAAGTGGTGTTTTCGATTTTTACCCCTAGATACATCTGTTCCAGAGCCGTCTCTACCTACTCGTATCCAGACAGGGATGTATTTCTTAGAAAACCCACATAATATCTACATTACTAAAACTTTTGGATGTTATTCTATACTAATCCTCAAATTCTATCTTAGGGTAGTGTTTCTTAATCAGAGTTTATCTAAATATAGTTTCCAAGGTTATTGCTAAACTTCCTCTAATACCAACTGTAACACCCCGAACCCAGTTACGCGGAGTCGGTGCATTATTTTAATACATTGGCGTTATTACAAGGGATCAAGTCCTGAAGGACCGATCAGTTTAGAAATCTTGGAAAATAGATTACATACATGAATGTTACATTACACTTTCTAAAATACAACACAACACAAATAATCCTTTGAGAACACCATTATTCCCTTAGAATAACCTTACATATCAATCATAATACACTTCTTGGAATCCTGGGAAAATAAAACATAAGAAAGGGGTGAGCTCAGATGCTCAGTAAGGGTAAATAATTTAGCGGAAGCTATAAACTTTTAAGGAAAGATGTGTAATAAAAACAAACAGCCTTTTAAACATAAACTTGAACATAATATGGCAAAAATAAATCAAACATTACCATATAAACATGCACATGGATATTCTACTATTCTAATAATCATATGTAATAACTAATTTCATAACTAGGGAATGCATAATACCGGACATCATAACCACATAGTCAAGGCCTTGTGCCAAGACTACAAATATTTTTTTTCCAAGGCCTTGTTCCAAGACACTAATTTGTCTCATGAGACCTATCGATGCATCGAGGATCTATAGTGGGCTCCACTTGTCATTTACTAAGTCCAATGCATTCCTCATATGAAAAGGTTGAAACATAACATAAACATTCGTATTAAAACTAGCATACGAAATGTCAATAATTTAACCATAAACCATGAATGATATAAAAATAACACATCCATAGTCAAACATATCACAAAACCTTCAATACAATATGGAAGATTGTATCATAATAAATCAACTTCAAACAAGTGTAAAATCCTTCAAAGGATGTTGACATAGATGAAATCAAAACTATTTGAAAAAAATATCTCTTTCTATTTTGAAATTATTTAAAATTCACATAATTATAAAAGAAAACATTTATTTTGAAAATATTCTTATAAGATTGTAAGGGAAGCTTTGAAGATGTTATAATGGTAGAAAATAGCCGCACCCGCCGTATAATTTAAAAAAACATTCTTAGCTTAATTTATCGAAAAGGTCATAAGGTACCTTGTTTGGAAAATGACGGAAAGATTCCTTTCAAAACATTATATAAAAAGTCAAAAAATGGTATAAATAAATTTAACCCATATTATAGGAAATAGTAAAAATGTTTTGAAATAAATTTTTAAGAAACACTGATGTGGATGATAAAAAGTCCCAGTAGATACTTACATATAAACAACCTCGTATAAATAAAAAGATTGTAAAATTAACCCTTACTTTGTACTTTCCTTTGGACGGGGATACGTTTAACCTCCTGTATAATGACCATAACATGTTATTAAATTATAATAGAACCATATTAATATTTATGATATCATACTTGATTCATTTATGACTTTATACTACCCATTTAATAATAATTTCTATGTTAAAATAACATTTCAGGTAATAATCACTTTCTTTATTTTACGTGTTTTAACTTTTTATTCTTGACCGTATAACTTATATCATGATTTAATTGCTTCCAGAATATAAAAAATTATTTATGTATCATATATATTCAGAATATAAATATGTATAATAAATAGATATATGAAATGTAAAACACCATTTATGGAGACGGTAGGCCGTACGTACGCATAAACGCTGTTTTCGTTTTCATATCGTATTGAATGGAAGTGAATGAGATATATGTAAATACACACACATATCTTTATATTTTCAGTATAATTATTATGTCATATATTACATACTTATTAAAAATATATATTTTATAATCATCGTTGAATGGTGAACGTGGAAATGAATCTCATCGCGTCGTGGAGACGGTAAGCCGTACGTACGCACGAGCGGCGATATCATTCTATTGATGGTGAAATAATATGTAATTGGATGATATATTATATATATAGAATCATTAACATGTTATATTTATTATTTAAATCAATTATACTCATTATTATACCCATCCAAATAATGAAGTGTTGAATAACAAACTACACCACAACGTGGAGACGGTAAGCCGTACGTACGCACGTATGGTGACTTTGTCATTAATAGGACAGATAAGATAATGAATATGGTTGTGCCATATTTATAATAACAATACAGTATGTATAAGGTATTGAATTTATTATTTTGGTATGGAAACAACAAATAAAGAGGAAGTGGAAGAAGAAAAGAACTTTGAAATAGGTGATGAAATAATTACCTCTTCTTCGGGTTCTTCTTTTTGATTTGAACAAAAAGGCTCCTTAGTTTGGCTTTTTAATCAAAGTAAGGCCTCTAGGTTGAATTGAGGGTAGTTGGGAGGAGATTTGAGTAGGGTTTGACCGATCCAAATGGATTTGGAGGTGTAAATTTAAGAGAAGAGGAAGTACCCTTTTATAAGAGAGGTGAGAGACACTTTAGGAAAAGAATGAAATGTTAATTTATTCTAAAATTATTTTAGGTTTATAATAGCTCAAAATGGATTTATTTCGAGGATAAGGTGGGTATGGGTTGAAATCCTCTCATCCAATAGGTTTTAGACAAGTTTAGGTCACCATATTAACCTTATCTTTTAGATTTAACCCTTAGTTAAATAGTTTAACTTTTACCATGTCTTCTTGTATTATTATAATACATGGTTAATAAACTTACTATAAAATTCCAAGAGAACCTCAAGTGGTTCATTAATGACATATCTATCATTATATAAGTCTTTTTTGAACCTTATATTTTTAGGAATATTATATCATTTAATAATATAGTATTTGTTTTAGAAACTCATTTATGTCAATTTTGACACTATTTAGTATTTGGTTTTTGTGAAAGTCATAACAAGTTGATTACTTTGAAAAAAAATAAATTAAATCAACTATAACATGTCATATTCACCTAGAAAATTCGTGGATGACATCAAAAGTCTCAATTTACATTTATTTTGATATTTATATTATCAACTATTTTAATCTTTCATTAATAAGGTAATTACTGCTTCATCATTGTGTCATAAATAACTTTAATTATTTAATGTCTAAAAATTATAAATAAAATACCATGATGTAGGAAATATTTTTAGACTTCTAATGAATATTTATAGTCAAATTTATCTTATGTGTAACCCTATATTAAAAATGGTTTAGTTATTAAACTTTGAATTTAACACTTTTAACTATCATTTAAATAAAATATAATAAATGTCCTAATCTTACCCAAATGGATCAAAAGGATCTTATTTTTTTCCTAAGGTTGATTTTGTTCGAAATACACTTATCCAATAGAATTAGGACATGTGTTGAGCAATTTATTATTATTTTTACCTTTAATTACCTTATTTACTTTTAACTGTGGTAAATAAAATTCAAAAGTTACTACTCACCAAAAATTATTTTCATCCTATTGAATCACATTTTACTTACTGATTTCAACCGTGTCTCTTAGATTTTTGAAATTCATTTCACAGAAGCGGTAAAATTATATTTTATGCAAATTTGCAAATGTGCCTAGAAGGTGGGTAAATGTGCCTTGAAGGTGGATAAAAATATGTTAAAACAGTTCAATAAATTTTATATATATAATCTTATGATAAAATGACTCCAATTAATTTCATTGTACTAATATATGTATTATGTATCTATTTTAAGATAAAATTTTAATCAAAAATAATTATTTAAATGAAAATGTCAGTTTTTATGTACTATGCAGTATTCTTCATTATTCATCAAAAATGGAAAGTTTCAGAAAAATACCAAAAATTCACCATAACATAATTTTGATATTACAAATTAAAAAATTATGTCTATTTTACCAAATTAAAAACATAGAATTTTCATTAATTAATTTAAAATTAATTCTTGTTGTCAAAACAAAAAAGCGGGTTTTTGAGAAGTAAAAATTATCAAAAGATTGATATGTATTTATGTCCAATTTAAATGTAAAATTACTTCCAATAACGGATATTGGATTAAATGAAAAAAATATAATCTAATTATACTTCAAAACCATTCAAATGTATAATTTAACAAGATAAATTATTTTGATTAAAAAAGTTGTTTTAAATTACAATTTTGTATTTTTCAATATTCATCAAAATATGAAAGTTATCAGAAAAACACCAAAAATTTATCCAAACTAAATTTTTATGCCCCTCTTCTAAATAAGAAGTTTATTTTGTCAAATTGAATATATAAAAGTGTCAAATATTGGATTTAAAAAGGGTTCTCTATTAAAAGTCGGTAAAATTGCTTTTTTTTTGAAAAACACCTCTTTTATTTGAAAAATTGGATTTTTTATTATATTATGTCTAAAAAATACAATATATGAATGTTAAAATTATATGGAGTATATAAAATTCAAAATGCAGTTAATACTATTCATAACCTCTTTTTAAACGACTAGTTTGGTAAGTCGTGGTGCACTCAAACTCAATGTTGCGTGTGGTGCAATCTATTAAATTAATTTAAAGAGATAACATATTATGAAATCCCGAGGTGTTACATCTCCCATATGTGTGATATTCCTACTCAGCGCTAGTCGCTAGCCCCTGAACTGTTGGAGGCGGGCTTGGGGATTTGCGACCTGGGCCCCGTCAGGTTGGGTCGTGACAGAGTGGTATTAGAGCACGATTCCACTTTGGGAATGCAGTGTCGTGATCTTGGTTTGGGTTTCATAGCGATAATGTTTGGATGTTTCAAGTTCGGCTCTTAGGCTAGAGGTTCTACAATGTGATTGTGATGAAAATCCACCTCGTGATGAGGCTTCAGTGCAGGACACTGATTCTGAGGTGTTACCTATGGGTGGTCCGCTGGTAGTGTCACTGCCTATTGAGAAGAAGATTTTACCAGCAGTTCAGGATGAAGATGCGTTCAGGATTAGTGTGCTACATGAGTTCTAGAGGCAGCGACCTCTGAGCTACCAGGGCAATCCAGACCCCCCCAGGTAGCAGATGACTAGATCGAGGCAGTCATGCAAGTTTTCCACTTAGTGAGGACACCTCCCAATCAGATGGTGGTCCTAGTGGCAATCCATATATAGGCTTCAGCCGAGCGATGGGGGAGTTTGGTGATACATACTCATGATGAGGTGACACTCACTGGGGAGGAGTTTGGGTGACTCTTAAGGGAAGAGTTTTACCCAGCCACATTGAGATCAGTGTGTATCTAAGAGCTTCTACAACTTCGGCAGGGTAGCATGATAGTGGTGGAGTTTTTGGTGAAGTTCACAGGCATATCACAATACTCTTTGGATATGGTTTTCAGAGCACGAACCTTCAAGAAAGGCTTGCATCAGGATATCAGGGCATCTGTGATTCTGTTGTGCATTCCCACCTATGCTGGGGTGTTGGAGCGAGCTCTTGTGGTGGAGAGTTTCCTGGATGAGGTACATGCAGATGTGACCTGCAACAGTGGTCATGAGGCTGAGGTGTGTATAGGTGCTGGTAGACGATTGGTGATAGGATCATAGCACATGAGGCATACCCATTCCTGGATTCAGGAATGTGGGCCTGTGGTGCATGAGTAGCGCCAAGGATCAGGTTAGCCGTGGGAGAGGCGGTGTTATGTGTGTGACAAATGGGGACATATCGCTAGAGATTGTCCGGCCCGTCGTGCTGCTAAGAGGGATCCGGTTGACAAGCCACCCTATCAAAGGTAACGTTTGGATCAAGGAGTTCCACAAGGTGATAGAAAAGGCGGAGGAACTGGTAGAGCGGTAGGAGGTGGAAGGCAGTTTGTGGTGTTTCCACCACCACCCCAAGGTGGTCCGTGCTAGGCTCAGGGACCTGGAGGACGTGGGTGAGGAAAATTGTAGGCCATATAGGATTTTGACCTAGAGGTTCTGAGGATGAATAGAGGTACACCTTGTGTACTTTCTACTTTTACAGTAGTAATTTCTAGACTCTATTGTGGGTACTCTTTTCTTTCTGCTTATACTCGAGGTTTAACCAGGGTGACACGAGGCGTCTGCAGAATCTCGTGTTGGTAGTTGTGACAGAGGGCCTAGTAAGACCCAGTGTGTGTTTGGGAATCCCCTTGTCTTCCATTAGTACCCTCATGTGTTTGTCATCAGCTTCATATGCAACACGCTCGATGAGGATATAGTGCAGTTTGACATAGCTTTGAACTCACAAGGAAGGGGGACGCTTCCCCCATCGAGACACATTTTTGTGACGTGACCAAAATCGTGTGGGTGAGTCAGTGCTGTCCAAAGTGGACAATATCAAGGTTTGGTGGATGAGTTACTTAGACTTGTGTGTTTAGGGTGAGGTTATGTGATGAAGTGTCGGAGCAGGTCCTAGCCTTTCCAGTAGAGTTTTACTATTCGACCCCTTTAGCTTGGCAGCCCTGGGAGAGGGAGAGCCTTGCTTAGAATCATTCTGTAGCAGTGGATCTAGACCCTATGATGTTTCTATAGTGTGGATTGGTTGCCTACCATCCATAATCAGCTGGGTTTCCACTAGTGGTTGTGGCAGTATTTTTGTTTGGGTGAGCTATGTTACAACTAGAGGTTTGTAGATGAAGGGCCTGGTAAGACCCAATGTTTACTCTTGGGCAGCCCTGTTTCGTTTTTGAATACCCTCACATGTTCAGCATTAACCTTGAATGAAAAACACTTGAGGAGGCTGTTGTATAGTCCATCCATGGGTGGATGAGAACTGTGGGGTTTCATGAGTATTTGTATGAGGTTAGCGAGGCAGTGTACCGCTAGACCCCATGACTGTAGATGGATCGTGGTGCTTTCCCACTTTTCACAGTTAAGGAGACATGTGCCTGTTGTTGCACAATGTTGGCCTGGTAGAAGTTGGACATGATAGTGGTTTGATCTTGGTGGTTTATCTATGTGTGTGATTGTAAGTAGCACAAGAGCCCCTAGTGAGCTCGCTGGAATGGGAGTCTAGTGGGGAGATCAGTTTCTTCCCTTATGCTCAGGATTTTTCTTTTCTGGGATGAAAAGGCCTAAGCTGCAGAGAATGTAATGAATCAGGTTTTGATGCATAAGACTTTGGAATATTCTAGAGAATATTTCTGAAGACGGGCGCTAAGTCGACGTAGGAAGCCGGGGCCTAGGGGAGCCTCAGTGCGGAAATATTAAAAATATTAAATATATTTTTTGTCATACATGCGTAGTTTGATTGAAATATAAATAACTCCCATTAGGAGTCTGAGATCAGATTTCTAAGATCGCGGTTGAGTCTGGAACATTGTGTTTACCCTAGGCATGACCTCAAGTCATCTGTGCCGAGAGTTTTGATCGAGGTCCGTTTTAGTGACATGGCGTTAAGGGGAATTAATGGGTTTAGTTTAATTAAACCCAATTCCCCCCCCTAACCCTTGGATGCGTCACACACTAAGAAGAAGCACACCTCTCCTCCCCCCCTCTCATATTCTCCCCTTTATTGATGAATGAAACTACTACCAAATTGAAGCGATGAAGTGTCGTTGTTCCCCGTTTTTAATGTAGATCGTCAACAGATCGAGGATAAGCACGATCCAGGAATCCTTCTTTATCCAAAGATTCGGCGTTTCTCTAAATAGGTCATAGATTTTATTTTTGTTCTTGATACCCTTGTTTACGCATTGTTTTAAGGTTCTAGAGCCCAAATACAATTGTTAGAGGTCCCTTCTAGGTAGATCTGCAAGTTTTGGGGTAAACCGTGGAAAATTTGAGGTTTTTAGAGGTGATTCCCAACATGAATCACTATCTACATGGCATGTAGTTCAGTGACACACATCATGTAGCTCTTCCTGTTTGGGGAAGATGAACATTTTGGACTACATGCTGTGTATAGGGGTTACACGCCGTGTAGTGCCCTAAATCGTGTGATTAGGGGACATGGATTGGGTTAGCCGTGTGAAATTACATGGTCGTGCATTAACACACGACCAAGGTATATGGGAACATAGTATGGTACACAGACACAATCAAACTACATGGGAAGGTGGCTATTTATCCTGGACACGCCGTGTAGTATGGGATGCACGACGTGTAAGGGACATGGTTGGACGGTCCGTGTAGAAGAGGAACACGACCAGGGGCCGAGTGAAGAGGGACATGATGTGCACCACCTTTACATGCTGTGTACCCATACATGTGTTGGTAATCCATGTAGACAGGATACATGGCTAGGTGCTCGGGCGATCTCACATACCGTGTGTGCACCGATGCATGCCGTGTACTCCTAGAAGATCCTCATGAGAACTTCCACCTTCCGTATCTCATTATCTGGGACTCAGATTTAGGCTTGTGAGTAGTCTATCCTAAGAGATTTTCCACGTAGGACATGATGGTGGCCTCTGTTACAGCTTATGAGATATGAGGTGGTGTAAAACGAGCGATATGCTTGTGAAGCTGTACTAAGCCGATGTTGGATATCAGTGTGGTTTGTGTAAAGAGATGTTGGGATTGGTACTCCCCTGGTGGACTAGGGTGTGGGTTTCCTTTACCTCTCTGATTAGGTAGATATGGGACTCCCCACATCGTGGGCATGGGTTCGTTACCTTTGGGTAGTTTTCTCTGGGGGTTTCACTCCCCTAATGGACTAGGGTGCAGGTTTCCCCATGATGTTAGTGATGGTAGAGTAGGTACTCCCCTATTGTACTAGGGAGCGGGTCCTCTATCCATGGAGTCAGTACTTCCCTATTGGAATAGTGTGCGGGTCCTCCATATATGATGTATAGGTAGAGTGGGTACTCCCCTACTGGTTAGGGCGTGAGTCCTCTATTATAGGAGTCGATACTCCCCTGTTGTTCCAGGTTTTGGGTCCTCCATACGTGTTGTTTTGATAGAGTCGGTACTCCCCTGCCATGTCAGGGAGCAGGTCCTCAAGCCTAGGGTTAATACTCCCCTTCCGTGTTAAGTTTCAAGTCCCCCATAGTGGATGAGTTGGCAATGTTGGTACTCCCCTACCCTACCAGGGTGAGGGTCCTCTAATCATTGAGTGGTACTCCCTTACCGGGTTAGGGTGCGAGTCCTCAATTTACGAAGTGGTACTCGCCTGTTGTATTTGGGTGTAGGTCCTTCATGAGTAGTACACCCCTATTAGATCAGGGTGCGAGTCCTCACTTACGGAGTAATACTCCCCTGTCTTTGAGTAGCAACAGGGAGCGGGTCCTCCATTGGAGTTGGATCTCCCTCGGTTGTGGGATACAACTATGAGGAGCGCAACCATCCACTAGATGTGAACGATACCTAGATAGGATCTAGTGATCCCTCGATGGACTGAGGTGGGGGATTATCCTTATAGGAGTGACAAAGTTTTCACTGGTTAGTTAGGAGAAGTACTCCCTCGACTATAGGGCAGTGATGAGGCGTGGGTCCCTCATTTCTCTCTTATTAGAGAGGATTCATGCAGTGCAAAGTTTAGGGAAGTGATCCCTCAACTGTGTGTAGGGGTGAGGGGCAATCCTCTTCACTTGAGTTTCTTTAACTTGTGCTGGGAACAAGGTAATGATTACATGACCTCTAGTACCGAGCACTAGAGTTGGACCTAGTAAGAAGTTCTCGATGCAGCACGTTCTCTCGGACGTACCATTAGGAATGAGGGTTTTTCCTGATGGAGTGTATCTCTCGGATGGGTGTCATCTGGGATGGATGATCTCATGGAGTGTGTTCTCCTGGTTTTGTGTTTGGATTAGAACCTATGAAGAGAATCCTATTGCTGGCTATGAGGTTGGAACCTCATGAGACTTAAGGTCTGAGATGAGTATATTTGGGTGATTATTGGGATTCCTTGTGATGTTGTCAAATGTCAAGTTTGACACCCCTTGTAGACCGAGCTTACTTGTCATGTACTGCTGAGGATGGTTCGAGATAGAGTTCCTCTCTCGATTGGGGTTCCCTGTGGCTTGGTTGAGTGGAATTTTGCCTTCCAGTTACTCCCTTTTTCTTTTGGGGTTTTTGGGACGTCTATTGAGTATTTTTATACTCACCCCTGCACGGTATTTTCCTGCACATGTTTTGTATCTTGTGCAAACCAAATTCCTTTTGAAGGAATCCACGAAGGACCCAAGGTGACTAGAGCTTAGTGATAAAGAACGACTGAGGTGTTTACCGGAGCTGGGCCGAGGATCTTTTTGGTAGTTTCAGTTGACAGTGATCCCCTCATTCTGAGCAGGTTGGATGCTTTTACAATTTTATTTGGTTAGAGTTGTTTTTCCATTTTACACTTTCATTACTTCTGTTGTACTCTGGTTTGGGATAGATGTATGCATGCATTTTAGTTTTCAGTTTTTATATCTTTGCACTGTTCCATTGAGGTGTTTGTGGGTGCGTGCACACATGTACTTTAGGAAAATGTCTCTCATCTATGTGACAAGCCTACTCGGTGCTAGTCTCCAGCCTTAGGCCTGTTAGAGGTGGGCTTGGGGAGTTGCGGACCGATCCCCTTCGGGTCGGGTCGTGACGTGCACACATATGAAATATGCCTATTTCTTTTCACAATTTTCTATTTTCAAGCTTCCTTATGAATTTTTAGTGGTTGAATATTTTTCTTAAGTATAGAGACTATTTTTTTAACTTTGAGGGGATTAAATTTTTCTATTTTAACCATGAACATAATCTTGAAACATATTTTTATTTCTCTCTTGAAAATTCTTTCTTGGGTAAAAATTTAGGAGAAATTTTTTTAATTTATATACGGTTTGAAACTCTGTACTAAACTTAAAATAATATAATTTTCATTTTAATAGACTAAGAATAAACTCATAACAATGACCCAAACTTTTCATACTTAGATATTACATCTAAATAGATGAATATTCATTACATAACATAACAAACCCATTCCATAAATGTATGGGTTTAGTGTATTTGGAAACATAGAAACATAAATATCTGGTTCATGAAACATCAACATACTCTCCCAATTATTCCTTTATAACTAGAAACCTTTTTTTCATATCATACTTAATACCTTTCTTCATATCATGGGTAAAACAAACACAAGAAAAGGGTGAGATGAGATGATCAACAAGGGAGAACAAGGGAGATATCAATCATAACGTAAGAAAAAGGGAATAAGAACATGAATATAACATTTGAAAATTATACCCTACATATCGAAGATAATAATATTGAGTCATGGAATAAATCATAAAAGTTCATAATACACGGATCACAAAATAACATGAGAATAACATTTGAACAAGACATGGAATTGGTCCATACACACAAACTTATAACATTGCGAACATGTATAAATAGAAACATGTTCACACATTAAGTTAAGGACATGAAACCAAAAACATGAATAAACTTATGGAAATGAAACCAGGTCCATGCATAATCTTATGGTCATGAAACAAGTTTCATGAATAATCTTATGGGATGAAATCCAGGTCCCTGTATAAACTTATGGACATGAAAACTAGGTCCACGTATAGAATTTTGAACTTGAAATCAGGTTCACACATTACATATTTACCTCATGAGTTATCCATCTTTGCCTAATGCATTGGAAGGATATACAGGTCCCACCCTTTATATAATGTAAACCATACATATGTGTGCCATAAGAACATAAGTTATTCATCATATCCGAAGCCATGTAAATAAATGAGTTTCATAAACATTTCATCATAACATAACTCATGGAAAAGAAATAGGATTCATAAACATCATGACATCATAAACATAAATCAACCATAAAAATAAAAATAATAGTATCCTTGAATCATAACCCCGGTAAAGCATAAGTAACATCAAATAATATTATCTGAGATGGAAAAATTATTCTTTTGAAGGATCACTTGAAATAATTCTTTAGTAAAATAACCTTTCTCTTTTGAAAACATTTTTTAAAATTCCGTGCAATTATAAAAGAAAACATTTTCTTTGAAAATAACCTTGTAAGCTTGTAAATGAAACTTCAAAGAATTAATGTGTCATGATGGTAAGAAAATAAACTCATGCAGATAAGTTAAGAAAACATTCCTTCCTTATTTTTGTTGGAAAATTCACCAAGAAAATCATTTAGAAAATAAAAACACGAATCCATTCAAACCATTTTGTAAAAATTCAAAAATGAGTAAAAATAAATTTAAAAAATCATAAGTGAATAGTAAACATTTTTTAAAATAATTTTATAAAAACATAGGCATGAAAGAAAAAGATAGTTTTAAGGGAAACTTTTAATAGATAAATTTTAAAAGAAAATCCCTTATAAATATCATATCATTGAAGTGAGCATTAATAAAATTAATCAATTAGGTGTGTTAAAAATAAATACACATAAAAAAGTTGAAATAAAACATAAGATAATCAAAATTCATCCCACACATAATCATACCATGACATAATCAATGAAGTTTTAGGTTAACCTAAAGAATGAAAATTAGGTTAGGAAATCTCTTACAACATTTTAATAAGTCGAATTGTATGCCCCATAAAAGTAATAATAATCCAATGAAATATTGAATAAAATTAAGATAGTGATATTCATGATATCATATATCAAAGGGTATTATATACACCACACATAATAAATAAGTGGTGAATAAGTAGTATATCTCATAGAAGTAAAAGTGAGATGAGAAACCATTACCTCACGCTTCCCTTTAGTTTTGTGTACTTTAACCTCCAATATAAAGGTTCAATTTTTTTTATTAATTCATTTTAGAACTATATTAATATTTATAATACTTTATATGATACTTTTATAACATCTTACAACCCATTCATTAATAATATTTCATGATTTTCATTGTTTCGGGTGCTTTCGTTCCATGGTTTCATGGTGGGTTCATTTGTGCACAATTATGTATTTTCTTTTCAAATGGAAATAAAACTACAAAAGTGAAATTAAATGGTATTCATGAACTTATATAAGTTTAAATTTCCCCATATATAATTTTTCTTTCTTACATTAGGGTGATTCATTTTATAAAATGCTAATGATAAATGTTTAGTTTAATTTGGCAGTTTTTACGACCATCAAAAACTAGTTTCATTTTATTTAATATTATTATCTATATATTAGTTATATAAAATTAAATAGTTTATAATATACTTATTAAAATATTATTTAACCAAAATAATATTTTTATGACCATCCTTGAATGTGTTTATGAAAATCAAAAAATCATTATCCATGGAGACGGTAAACCACCAAAATTTGGTTAATGGTTTCGTTTCTTTGAATAAGAGGA
Organism: Viscum album; assembly: GCA_963277665.1. Classification (NCBI taxonomy): domain Eukaryota; kingdom Viridiplantae; phylum Streptophyta; class Magnoliopsida; order Santalales; family Viscaceae; genus Viscum; species Viscum album. The sequence goes on along the minus strand of OY728134.1, from coordinate 1,019,801,756 downwards.
GGAAATAAAATGGATGGATATAAGATATTATAATATAAAAATAAAATTCAAGTATTTAAATGATTCAGTATTTACTATGCCTTAATGGATGAAGGATTTGATGAGAATGTAGAAGAAGAAAAGAAAACATGAGAGGTGGTTTGAGAAAATTACCTCTTGAATATCACCTCTTTGAAGGATCCCTTAAAGACCTTGTAATTGATTTTTTGGTGAGACCATCATCACTTTTACATTGTGAGAGTGGGGAGGAGATAGTTTTTAGATATTTCATGAGATTCAAGTCTTGTGAGGAGAAATGAGGTGGTGAGGAGTGGTATTTATACTCGAGGAGGGGTGGTTTTAAGTGATTATTGATTATTTTATATATAAAGCCAACCACATTTGGGTGATATTAATTACAAAGAATTATATTGATAATAAATGTTTTAAAGGATGATTAGGTTCTAAAAATAACTCAAAAAACCATTAAATGTTTTATTTTTTAGGTATTTTAATCCTTTAACTTTTAACTTTAACACGTTTCATTATTTTACCTATACCGTGGTAAATCTTTTTTTACCATGGTAAATTTTTTATGCCTAAGAATAAAAATAACTTTACTACCTAATTTTTAACATATTATTCTAAATATTTAATCCATTTTACCAAATTCAATTCATAGAGTTGGAAAACATAGATTTAAAATTAATCCCACAGACATAACTGTAAAACGAGTTTTTAAAGTGAAAAAGTTTAAATGTTTACAAAGTTTTTATATCTAATTTCAATATAAAATTGATTCCAATAACCCAAATTGTATTAATATATATATATATATATATATATATATAATTTAAATATTTTGAATTTAAATCCTATTTAAAATATAATTTAACATTATAAATTATTTATACAAAAAGTGAGTTTTTAATTAAAATTCAGTTTTTTCACTATTCATCAAAAAATGAAACTTCTTAGAAAAATACAAAAAATTCACCCTATGATACTTATGATATTATGAATTCAAAAATGAAGTTTATTTTTTAAAATATAATTTATAAAACTTTCAAAATTTAGTCTTAAAATAGGCACACCATTAAATGGAGGCAAAATTACCTTTTAGAAAATGTTGTTTTTATGCTTAAAATTGGATTTATTATTATCTTAATCCTATCAAAATTATTGAATAGATTTAAAAAAATTTGATTGAATATATAAATTTTTAATTTAATCATGATATTTCAATAATAGTGATTAATTTAAATTTATTAAGATAAAATTCCATTGTTGGCATAAAAATTATTTTTTATAAAAATAAATCCTTTATATTCAATTGGTTTTTATTTTTTATTTATAATTAATTGGTAAATAATAGATTAATTTTATAAACATTTTTAAAATATATTTTCATAATTTATCTAATCTTAATCATTACCATCATTCCAATGGCTAAGTGATAAATATCACATTGAAATAATAATATTTAGTCATTTGTTTAACCTCGATGTAGCGTATCTTGTATGATATTGAACATAATGTCTCATTTTAAAAATATTGGGATGTTACATTCTACCCCCTTAAAATGAATTTCACCCTCTAAATTAATTAATCAAATATAAACAGATAAGGATACCTCTACCTCATAACATCCTCAGCTTCTCATGTAGCTTCCTCAAATTGGTGTTTTAGCCACAAAACTTTAACCATGTGAGTGGTCTTGTTTCGTATAACTACGATCTAGAATATCTTTTAGCTGTTATTTATATGAAAGATCTTGATCTAGTGGTACAACCTCTGAGTTTAGTACATGTGAAGGATCATGTATGTAATTCCTCAGGAGTGATACATGGAACACATCATAGGCTTGAGAGAGGTTCGGTGGAAGCACCAATTGATAAGCCACCATCCTGATATGATCAAGAATTTCAAGAAATTGCATCCTTTCAATTTGAAATTTCAATTCTAAAATCAAAGGTGGATATTTGAAAATTAAATTATGGGAAACCCATATCATAAAAAGGGTCAATAAAAATTCCTCTTAAAAAGAGGGAAAGTAAAAGGTGAAGATAACCACCAAACTAGTATTTCGACTAGGAGAATATTAGTAGAAAGTGAAAATATGGACATGGAATAAAATTATAACTATCAAGTTTTCATGTATAATGATAGTGAACCTGATCATTAGAAGGTTAATTAACACAAAAATTCATAGGTGAAATAGGGCTGAAAAAGTCATTGTTATCATAATAAATGATGGTAATAGGATAAGATTTTATTTCAAAATCATTTGAGAACATATACTTACTCAATTTCATCTCATAATTACAATCTCACTCTTTAGTTTTTCCCTGATCAATTTACACTTTGTTTCTTACTCTAAGAAACGAAGTTCAAATTTTAATTCCTACAGAACTAGTGGATCATTAGACCCATAATGGGATTATAATTCATTCCTTCCATCTCTAGTTATCATAACAAAATGGTTAGCACAGATTATCCAATATGCATAAATATTCATATGGTTAAGTAATGCATTAATCTCTAAAACCTCATCCAAAGTTCAATGTAATCAATTTCATAAATGGTTACCCTTAAGAAACTTCTAATAAAATCCAAAACTCTCAAATGAATTTCAATAAATTTTCAAAATCAACTTATCATTAATCCCCCAAATAACTTGATGTAGCTCTTAGTTGTCACAAACTAAACATGTGAAGATTATCATATATTCTCTTGAAATATGGTAATAACCTAAATTACCAAAAAACACTAGTGTAAAAATGCATGCTTTCAAAAATTAATTATTTCTTTATACTAAAAATTTTATAAACTCAATCCATAAACCACATTTTCATCATATTACTAATAAATTCTAAGGTCATCAATACTATTCAATTTATTTTATCATAATCAAACATATCCTTATCTCATTATTATCCCAACATCATGCAAATATTAAGGGGTTTCTTTCCATTAATCATGAATTCTCTAAAAATATCACGTTAATCACTTTTCATGGTTACAAGTACCATTAACCAAATACTTTAAAATACTTAAGGAAAAACTATAGTGGAATAATCCTTATATATTTCATTATTCTAGAATTTATGTAGAGGGGGATAATCATATGAAATTTCACTAAAGGATAAATAATAATATTTTCATAGGTCTCACTCATACAAAATTTTACATGAAATTCCCTAAGGAGGGGAGGTTAAATATGCCCTAATTGACATGATTTACTTCATCTGTTGTATTTGCATAAGATTTCCCTTTGTCCTTTTACTTCATAGGTTGTTGTGTCTCATCATCCATATTAGCCCTTGTATTGGTGAATTGATTTTCATAATTCCCAAACTCCTTATATTTGAAACACTGGAGTGTTGGCTGTGCATTCCTTGTAGTTTTCTCTCTATTCGCATTAATAGCTAACTTCTTCTCATCACTTCAACATTCATTTACCCGATGACCTTGATTTACACACATGAAACATTTACCAGTCACTATAATACTATTTCCTCTATGTTTCTTCCCATATATTGAGCATAAAGGAAAGATCATCTCCTTCTCTCCATGGTTTTTAGAATTTCATTTCACTACTAGAAAACTAGGCTATATCCATGGGCCTATAGCCACGATTTTCCAAAACCATGGATATAGGTATTTATACCAAGGCTATAGCCATGAGTTTATATAAAACCATGTGTTAGGACCAAGATGATGATGAAGGTGATGGGTTTTATGTGTTGTATTTTGTTTTCATGGTATGTTTTGAAGGAAGGAAATAACCTCACTTTGTTTCGGTAAAAATTGTATTGAGGTATGTTTTAAAAAGAATCAGATTCATGTTTTGAAAATAATTGGACTTGTAGTTTCAAAATAATCGTAATCACTGTGAAATACCATCATAATGATAAGAAGCTATTTTGAAAGTGAATACATCTTGTTGGAAGTAAATGGTCATCATATTCACTTTGAATACGACGAGAAAGAAGTGTTTGTTTTGCTGGAGAATTGGGGTCAGTGTGACTATGTTGTTTTTAAATGTGATGATGCTTTAATGATTTGTATTTCATATAAATCATACATTGAATTTGATAACTTGTGATGAAATATTGATGGAAGAAAGGGGGAGTAAAAGAGATTATGCTGATTGGAAAAGGAATCGTATTTAGATTTATCGTATCTGGGTGGCAGAGAGAAAGAAGTGTTAACAATTTTTTTTCAAAACAATCATATATGAGTAAAAGAGGAAGAAGAATTAATACTGATTGTTTTTCAAAACAATCATATTTGGGTGAAAGAAGAGTGAAAATTGGAACCAATGAAAAGTGGCGCTGATTGGAAAAACGATGCTGATGGAAAGTGGTGCTAATGGAAAATGGTGTTGATGAACAATGGTGCCAATTGAAAAGGGTTTTAAAACAAGCTTCTATTTTAAAAAATGGTGCTATTTTGAAAGGTGCTGCTATTTTGAAAGGTGTTTCTATTTTGAAAAGGTTTTACTGATTATTGTCAAAACAATTGTATCCGGGTGGCAGAGAAGAGTAAGAGATGGTGCCGATTGTTTCTCAGAATGATTGTATTCTAAATGACCGTAATTTGGAAAGATCATATTCTGAAAATCATATCTAGGGAAATCATATCCATAATTGATCATATCTAGAATGATCATATCCAGAATGATCGTACCTAGGTTGATCCTATCCAGAATGATCATTTTTAGAAAACATCATATTCGGGTTGAGAAGAAAAGAAAGAAGCTAGAATGAATGGAAAGTTACGATAATTTACAATTAAAGTTAGACGATGATAAAGCTATTCTCAAATGAATTGAAATTCATGGAGGAAGTCATGATACAAGCATCTATTTGTGAATGAAGGTAGTTATTGAAGATGATCCTTGATTTGTTTTCAAATGTCTTCATTAGGTCGGAAAAGAGTTGAATCACTTTGTCAAGTGAGTCAAAAGAATGAAATGAAGGAGATGAAGTGTTTTCTAATGTGGGTCAAGAGAAAAGAAAAGATAATGAGATTTCTGAATGAATTTTCAAGGGGGAGTTGTACATTCAAATTAATGATTTTGATTCAAATCGGTTATGAAAATCATATTCAACAGTCTGATTGAGAAAATCAGAATTAGATGACCAGAATCATGTATTTCTCATCAATTTTAATCATATTAACAATTGAAATGGGAGGGTGGATAAGAAGAGGTGAATTTTGTAGAAGTTTCAAAAATAATTAAGAAGCATTGAAGTAGTCATAATTGTGCCGAGATTTTAGAAGAAATTTAGATTTGGGTGAATTTAGGTGAGAGGGAAAGTGTTTTGGGATTCCCACCGAAACCTGCTTTGGGTCACCTATAAAAGGAGGAAAGTACGTTGTACTTGACTGACGACGAAGTACTGTTCATTGAAGTAGAGAGAGAAGCTATGAGTTTTCAGTGAGAGAAAGTGATACTGTTTTTTTTCATTGAAGATATTTCGATGGGATCTGTATTTGGATGATTATTGTATTGCACTGGATTAATCAGTTTCAGGATTTCCGTATTGGGTTTCTCAGACTAAGGAATAATTTCATTCAGCTAATTTTGGTATCAGGATGAATTAATTAGAATAGGGTTTTCTTACTAGGTTTTACTGTACTGAGGATTTCCAGACTTAGGAAGAATTTTATTCTGAATTTAAGTGGTTCCGATTCATTTCTATTGTATTCTATCAGAATATTGGATTGAAATAATTGTTTTGGAAGAATCAGACTTGGGGGAATTGAACTCAGAATGATTAGACTCAGTGTTTCATAACAAAGTTCAGGAGGTTCTTATCTTTCTTATTGGCAAGGAATTGAAGAATTGTATTTCAATTGAATACACTTGTTGAATTGAAAAGAAGCACAAGTAACATGAGTTATTACAAAACAATTGTATTACCCTATTTGTGCTAAGAGTGTGAACACACACTAGTGGGACTGTTTCATAGTTCTACACGAGTGAAAGGGTACATCCTACTCATTGTAATCAAAGGATTGATTTCTAGTGGATTCTATGGTATTGGATCATTTATAAACCATACCAAGGACACTATTATTATTTAATAGTGAAGCTTTTAAATCTTTGTGTTCTTGTGGATGTGTGGATTGAATTTTATTCCATAGGGAACTGAATCTTTAACAAGAGGTGAATGTTGTTTCAATTGAGAAGGAACTTAAAAGAAAAAGTGTATCACTGATTCAACCCCTCCCCATCTTAGTGATACAATACACTGACTGAGCACTTTCATGTGGTATTAGAGTCGAAGATTCCCTTCGCTATTCTCTACTGATGGAGAATTTGAACTGTATGAACAGTAAAGGAATTACGGTCTTTAATGGAAATAATTATCATATCTAGAAATATAGAATGTTTCCATATCTTATGTGTATTAGTTATGATGTTATTGAAGCTGCAATAGTTGGGTTTCATCCCATTGATGATAAGGCTCCACTTAGACTTGTTGAAAATAAGTACCTCAAGAATGATGGAAGGGTCAAGAATTATATATTATCATCACTTTTCAAAAGTGAATTCTTGAGAGTGAAAGGTTTTTCCACACATAAAGGTGTTTGGGACAAATTGAAAAACATATACGAAGGTATTGCAAAAGTCAAAAAGAAAAAACTTCAAATCTGGAGATTAAAGTATGAATACTTAAAGATGGGTGAGCATGAATCTGTTGGATATTTCTTTACCAGAGTGAATGAAATTATGAGTACTATTATATTCCTTGGTAAAAAAACTGGATGACTCTATAGTTTTTGCAAAGTTTTTTGAGAATCCTACCTCACAAATTTGATGCAAAAGTTTCTTTATTAGAAGATAGTGACCCTGAGACATTATCTCTTGATGATTTGTATATCACTCTTATTACTTATGAAATGAGAAGAGAAAAATCTATGAAGAGAAACAAATCGACAGAGAAATGTATTTCAAGGCTGTAAAGAAAGAGAATTTGAAGAATATTCTTATCGAAGAATAAGATGGTGATTCCAATTCTGAAAATGATGTATGAAATAATCTCAATGATATTTTATCATTTTTCTCTAAGAATGTGAAAATAGGTATAGGGAAATACAAAGGGAAACTTCCATGGAAATGTTTTGAATGTGGAGGCGTTGGTCACTTTGTGGCTAATTTTCCTCAAAGAAAGAATGAAGAGGATAATGATGAAGAAGAAAGAAATCCAAGAATATCATGGAAGAAACAAGGCGATAAAGGAAAGTTAGGGAAAGAAAATAAATTCTTAAAATACAAAATAATAAGTTTCTTATCTAAAGACTAAGAAGAAGAAGGAAGTGATGCTGAATACAAAAAAACAATTGAGTATGATATGGAAAATAATTTTATACCAATAGTGAATGATGAAGAATACTGAAATAGTATTTCTGAAGAAGAAGAAACTCAACTTGAAATCCATTTGAAAGAAGAGTTGAAATAATTTCTGAGAAAGATCAGAATAATTGAAAAGAAAAACAATTTTTTTGAAGATGAATGCACAAGTAACCAAGAATGTTTTTCTGATAATAAAGAAAATATGGTGAAAGAGATTGATGATTTGAATAAGTCTTCTAAAGATGAAACGAATCGTAATGAGCATCTGGAGATAAAGTTGAAGGAAAAAGAAGAAGATTTGTAACTTGTTCAACAAAATGTTTTTGAAGATGAATTGAGAAACACAAGCTTCCAAAACTCTATCACTAAAGTTGGTGAAAGTTATTAGAATTAGAAACCTGATAAAGTTCAAAAAAAGATACCTTCAAAGTGTGATAAGAAGAATGTAATTGTTTCTGAAAAGAATAATTCTAGGAAAGTGGTGCATGTGTCCAAGACAAAAAAAATTGATAATTCAGAAGTCTCAAAGAAACCTGAGTCTGAAAATGTTTTGAAACAAATTGAATCCATAAAGGTTTCTAATACTCCTAATTCCAACATGGATAAAAAGAAGAAGTAGAATCATATTGAAAACAAAAAGGTTTGTGGCTCAGAAATGTAAAAGAATTAGGTGGATGAGAAATGTATTTACAATTCTGATCAGTATGGAGGTTTTGGAGGCAAATAATCTTTCTATGAGTATTGCTAGTATTGTGGGGGTTTTGAAAAAATGGTATGTATGTGTTGGTTCAACCAAAAAAATTAATTTTATCCCAAAGGTTATGAAAGGTAGAGTTTGAGGGTGATTCAATATCCTCAAAGAAAGAAGAATGAGAAAGTTGTTGAGAAGAAATATAAAAAAAATGGAGTGGAGATTGAAAATAGGTTCCAACCCATGGAAACTATTTGTAAAAGATGAGAAAAACCTGGAAACCTTGAAAAAGGATGTCTTGTTTTGTTACTGGCTCAATGAAAGATTCTTAATTCTCAGAATCCGAAGGTGAAGAGATAAAAGAAAGGATAAAAAACTCTTGTTGTTGAAACTGCATTGAAATCCACAAAAGGAGAACAACCATGGATACTGGATAGTGGGTGTTCCCTACATATAATAGGATACTTGAAATTGTTAAAGTATGTGAAAGATTTTAAAAAAGTCATAGTGACATTTGGAAATGATGAATCATTGAAAATAAAAGGTGTTGGGTTGGCCATCATTAGAAAAGAAAATATGAAATCTAAGAATACATTGTATATTGATGGGTTAGAACGCAATCTGCTAAGTGTTTCACAATTTTCTGATGAAGGTAACAAAGTTATCTTTAGGAAAGATGAATTTGTTGTGAAGAGTGAAGAATATAGGAAGATCGTTACAAGAGGCCAACATATGAAAGGGAATTTGTTTCAGGTTGGTGATTCACAAAACTCTTGTTACATGAGCATGGTGGAAGAGAATCAGTTGGGGCATAAAATTCTTGGACACATGTTTTAGAGAAACATGAGCATGATATCTAAAAAAGATAGTGTTTGAGACATTTATAATTTTCTAAGTAGAAGATATTGGTATTTCACTATCTACTAGAAAGTAAATATTACAAATTTTGTGCATAATAAAGTTGATATTTGTTGAAAACAACCCCTAGAGCTAATACATTATGATATATGTGGGCTAATGAGAAAATTGTCAAAAAATAGATATAAGTACTTCATCACTTTCATTGATGATTTTACTCACATTACTTGTGTCATGTATATGAAACATAAATTAGATGCATTGAAAATGTTTAAAAGTTTTAGAAGAAGAGAAGAAAAGGAATGTGAGTATTCTGTGAAGAAGTTGAGAACTGATAATGGTGGTGAATACAGAAGCGAAGAGTTTGAAGACTATCTTGAGAAGCATGAAATTCAGCATGAATATATTTACCCATACACTCCTTAACAAAATGGGGTTGTTGAAAGGAATAATTAAAGCTTGGTGGAGATGGGAAGAACCATGTTACTTGAACATTTCCTTTATCACTAATTTTGGAGGTAGGCCATGAGTACTACTGTTTATATTCAGAACTGTTGTTTATACAGGCCTTAATCAGGTATGACTCCATATAATTGTTTTATGAAAAAACTGCAAGTTTGAAACACTTGAGGTTTTTCGGGAGTCCATCCATTATAAAGAAGAAAGTTATAAACTATGAAAAGTTTGAACAGAAAGGTGAAGATGGAATCTTTCTTAGCTATGATCCAGAAGTAATAGGTTATAGATGATTCAATAAAGAAACAAATAGAATTATTGATTCAGTTGATGTGAAAGTAATTGAAAAGCTAGAGGAAGGTAAACATGCTTAGGAAGGTAAGTAAGTTGAGAAAGTTGAAGAAAACAATTCTGATAAGGATACAGACAATTGTATTCCTTCTTAAGAAGAAGAATCAGACTCAACTATTTCAAGTGATAAAGATGATTCTCAAAAAACTCATCCCAATATGAGGAAACAAGTGGAATCTCATAATATAATTGGTGATCAAAATCAAAAGGTTTAAACAAGAAGAAAATTAAATGCAATTAATCATTATTCTATGTATTCCAAAGTAGAGTTTAATGATGTGAAATAATCTTTTGACCATTCATAATGGGTTCAAGCCATTAATGAAGAATTATATTAGATTGAAAAGAACAATACATGGGAAATCATACCCCAGCCTGAAAACAAAAACATCATTAGCACAAAATGGTTTTTTCGGAACAAGATGAATGAAGAAGGTGAGGTTATAAGAAACAAAGAAAGATTGGTTTGTAAAGGGTATTCACAGATTGAAGGAACTGATTTTGATGAAACCTTTTCTCTATTTTCTAGATCTGAAACAATTAGAATCTTTCTTTATATTGCTGCATAATGAGGCTACAAGATCTATAAAATGGATGTTAAATCTGCATTCCTGAATGATGATCTTTAAGAGGAGGTTTATATTGAACAACCCTATGGATTTGTTATTGGGAAAGATGATAGTTATGTATGCAGATTGAATAAAGCCTTGTATGGACTAAAACAATCTTTGAGGGAATAGTATTCCAAATTGGATACTTGCCTAAGGAAGATGAACTTTAAGAAAGGAAGAGTGGATAGAAATATGTATATCATATAAATTCAAGAGTATTCCCTCATTGTGATCATTTATGTTGATGATATTATCTTTGATGGGAATTATGAAAGAAGTTGTGAAATATTTTTTGAAGAGATTAATAAGGTATTCGAAATGTCCATGCTGGGGGGAATGAAATACTTTCTTGGATTACAAATCTTGAAAAATAAAAAATTCATTTTTCTCTCTCAAAGAAAGTATGATAAGGAACTTCCCAAGAGGTTCGACATGGAAAACCCAAAACCTATTTCCACACCAATTTCAGTGGGAACAAAGGTGACTAAAGATGGATATGGAAAAGAAGTGGATTAGAAAGAATATCAGAATCTGATTAGAAGCCTATTGTATTTGACTACCTCAAGACCCGATATTGTTTATGTTGTTACCTTATGTGCTATTTTTTAGAGTTGTCCTAAAGAATCACACTTGTTTACTGGAAAAATAATTCTTAGATACATCAAAGACACAACATAATTCAGAATCAGGTATTGCAGCTCAAATAGTATTGATTTTTTTGGGTATTTAGATGTTGATTGGTCAGGAAATGTTGATGATAAAAGATCCATATCTGGTGGAGTATTCTTTATGGGAATGAATTGTGTTAGCTGGAATTCATAGAAAAAAAATTCAGTAACTCTCAGTATAGATGAAGCTGAGTATGTTACTTCCACTCAAGACACTACTCAACTCATATCGATGAAAACACAATTGGAAGATTTTCTTGTTGAAGTGAAGTTACCCTTGATCTTGGGTTGTGATAGTCAAAGAACAATCAATCTAACCAGAAATATAGTGCAAAATTATCATTAAAAAAATATTGATATCAAATATCATTTCATTAAAGAGAATTTGGAAAATAATTAATTAAATCTGGAGTATGTTTGAACATTAGAACAAGTTGCAAACAAATTCAAAAAACCTTTACCAATGGAATCGTTCTAAAAATTGAGGTTGAACATGGGTGTCCAGCCTCTTTCTCTTCAAGGTTGAGATACGTGTTTTTGTCTCCTATCACTTCTTAACTTTTTATTTTATTTTCAAAGGGGATAATGTATTGTTTCATAAATCTATTGCATAAAAGAGAGAGTTGTGGGTAAGCTGTGAATTCAGCATTGTTTTGTGAATGAACTATTCTGACTGTTTGTAGGAGTGGTTGTAGTAAAGAATTGTTTTTTATTCTAGGAAGGATGTAGAAGATCTAAGGAAGGAAAAATAAACAGGATGTCATAGTCACTACTTTTGGAAAACATGGTATTGCTATCAATGATTCTTTTTTCCTATAATGAGTTAGCTCATGTAGACTTAGAATTGTTGATATGTAATCCATTGTTTGAGGATACAAAGTTCAGAAATTTATGAGAACTTGGTTGACAACAAAATCTAAATGGGGATATTTTTAGGACCAAACTGATGATGAAGGTGATTGGTTTTATGTGTTGTATTTTGTTGTCATGGTATGTTTTGAAGGAAGGAAATCACCTCACTTTGTTTTGGTAAAAATTTTATTGAGGTTTGTTTTCCAAATAATCAGATTCATGTTTTGAAAAGAATTGGACTCATGGTTTCAAAATAATCGTAATCATGGTGAAATACCATAGTAATGATAAGAAGCTATTTTGAAAGTGAATACATATTTTTGGAAGTAAATAGTCATCAGATTCACTCTGAACATGATGAGAATGAAGTGTTTATTTTTCTTGAGAACCAGGGTCAGTGTGACTATGATGTTTTTAAATATGATGATACTTTTATGATTCATATTTCGTATAAATCATAAGTTGAATTGAGAACTTGTGATGCAAGATTGATGTAAGAAATGGGGAGTGAAAGAGATGTTGTCAATTGGAGAAGGAATCCTATTCAGATTTATCATATCCATGTGGCATAGAGAAAGAAGTGATAATGATTATTTTTCAAAACAATCGTATCTGGGTAAAAGTGGAAGAATAAGTAATACTAATTTTTCTTAAAACAACCGTATTCAGGTGAAATAAGGGTGAAAAGTGGTGCTGATGAAAATTGGTGTTGATTGGAAAAATGGTGCCGATGGAAAGTGGTGTCGATGGAGAATGGTGATGATGAAAAGTGGTGCAGATTGAAAAGGAGGTTCTGTTTTAAAACATGGTGTTGTTTTTAATGGTGGTGCTATTTTGAAAAGTTGGTACTAATTGTTGTCAAAACAATAATATTTGTGCGGTAGGGAAGAGTAAGTGATGGTTCTGATTATTTCTTATAATGATCATATTCAGAATGATCTTACTCTGAAAATATTGTATTCTAAAAATATTATCTTGGGAAATTGTATCCAGAATTGATCATATCTAGAATGATCGTATCTATAATGATCGTACCCAGGTTGATCATATCTAGAATGATCATTTTTAGAAAATATTGACTTTGGGTTGAGAATAAAAGAAAAAAGCTGGAATGAATGTAAAGTTACGATAATTTCTAATTGAAGTCAGAGGATGATAAATTTGTTCTCAAATGAATTGAAATTCATGGAGGAAATCATGATACAAGAACCTATTTGTGAATGAAGGTAGTTGATAAAGATGAGCCTTGATTTTTTTTCAAATGTTTTCATCAAGTAGGACAAGAGTCAAATCACTTTTTCAAGTTAGTCAAAAGAAAGAAAGAAATAAGATGATGTGTTTTCTCAAGTGGGTCAAGACAAAAGAAAAGATAAGGAGATTACTGAATGAATTGTAAAGTGGGAGCTGTACATTCAAATGAAAGATTTTGATTCAAATCGGTTCTAAGAATCATATTCAACAATTAGATTGAGACAATCAGAATCATATGATTGAAATCATGTATTTCTCATTAATTATAATCATATTAACAATTGAAATGGGAGTTTGGAGAAGAATATGTGAATATTGTAGAAGCTTCTAGATGAATCGAGAAGCATTGATGAAGTCATAATTGATATGATATTTCAGAAGAAATTCAGATTTGGGTGAATTTAGGTGAGTGGGAAACTATTTTGGGATTCCCTCCTAAACTTGTTCTGGGTCACCTATAAAAGGAGGAAAGTACGTTGTACTTGACTAATAACAGAGTACTATTCATTGTAGTAGAGAGAGAATCTTTGAGTTTTCAGTAAGATAAAGTGATACCGTTTTGTTTTGAATTGAAGATATTTCGATGGGATTTGTATTTGGCTGATCATTGTATCATGCTGGATTAATCTGTTTCGGGATTTTCGTATTGGTTTTCTCAGACTAAGGAACAATTGTATTCAGTTGATTTTGGTATCGAGCTGAATTAATCGGAATAGGGTTTTCGAACTGGGTTTTACCTTACTAAGGATTTATGGATTGAGGAAGAATTGTATTCTGAATTTAAGTGGTTCCAATTCATTTCTATTATATTCTATCAAAATATCGGATTGGAATAATTGTTTTGGAAGAATCAGACTCAGAGGAATCAGACTCAGAAAAGATCGAAATCAATGTTTCATAACAAATTCTAGGAGGTTCTTACCTTTATTCTAGGTATGGAATTGAAAAATTGTATTTCAATTGAATGCACTTGTTGAATTGAAAAGAAGCACAGGTAACATGAGTTGTTACAAAACAATTTATTTACCCTATTTGTCCTAAGAGGGTGAACACACACTAGTGGGATTGTTTCATAGTTCTACATGAGTGAAAGAGTACATATTACTCATTGTAATCCAAGGATTGATTTCTAGTGGATTGTATGGTATTGGATCATTTCTAAACTATACCAAGGACATAGCTATTCTTATTGAATAGTGAACCTTGTAAATCTATGTGTTCCTGTGGATGTGTGGATTGAATTGTATTCATCAGGTAATTGAATCTTTAACAGGAGGTGAAGTTTGTTTCAATTGAAAAGGAACTTAAAATAAAAAGAGTATCACTGATTCTACCCTCCCCCTCTTAGTGATATAATACACAGATTGGGCACTTTCACTGTAGTTATAGGGTATTTTTATGAAGGCTATAACCATGGTTTGAACCATGGTTATAGAGGTTTTTGTTCAAAATCTAAAGCCATGGTTCTGTAAAACCATGGCTACAGAGTGTTTATGTGGGGGCTATAACCATAGTTTGTGTTAAATTGTGGCTATAGGGAATTTTTCCTAGACCTATAGCCACAGTTTTTGAAAAACTGTGACTATAGATTTTTTACCAAGGGATATAACCATGCTTTCATTAAAACCGTGCCTATAAAGTTTTTTTCCAAGGTCTATTGTCACCGTTTGGGTAAAACCATGGCTATAGATTTTTTTCGAGGGCTATATCCATGGTTTTCCTAAACCATGGCTATAGAGTTTTTTTTCTATATCCACGGTTCCTCAAAATTGTGGCTATAGGTCTCCCACCCTTGTATGGGAAAAAAATTAACCAACGAAAAAATAGAGGGAAGGGATATAAACACTATTTACATTCTATAGCCATATTTTTTTTATAATATATATAACAAAACATATATATATATATATATATATATATATATATACCCAAAGGCATTTGTGGTGTATTGGTAAGGTGGATGGTTCAAATAGTAGAGGTACAAAGATAAAATCCGATTGGGCACATATTATTTTGGGAATATAACCATGCTTTACTTGGGCTGTAGCCACGGTTGTCAACCATGGATATATCCCTATTTCCACGGTAGAAAACCGTGGCTATAGCCCAAGTGCCATGGTGGACAACTATGGGGGATATAGCAACGGTTTGGAAAACCATGTCAATAGAGATATTGCCACAGTGGACAACCGTGGCTATAGCCCAAGAAAACAATGGCTATAGCTTTTAGCTATATCCATGCTAATATGCGCCACGACCATCTGAGACTGTGGATATAGCTTATAGTCGTGGTTTGACCCCTATAGCCATAGTTTTGGGTTGTATCTATAGCCAAAATTTCTAGTTGTGTTTAAATTCCATTTTTCTTTTCTTATCAAAACCATGAGATTGATGGGTAAATCTGATTTTCATCTCCACCTTTAGAGAACATAAAACAATTTCTTCATAGGTACTGAAGTATCTTATAGCTAATTCCCTTCAAAGAATTCGTTTTAAGACACCAAAAAATTGATCAATTTTACTTTCTGAACCGATGATTAAACCAGAGGCATACCTTGAAATCCTTGTAAAATTTTCATTATATTTACTGATAGATTCATCATCCTTTTGCTTCAGCGCAAGAAATTACTTCTCTATCTTTGTAAGTAGGATATGAGGGAAGTACTTGCTAAGGAATTACCCCTTAACTCATCCCATTCCATTGATTCAATTTCCTCTTCTTTCCTTGCATTCTTGATAAGATTCCACCACTGATCTACTTTTCCTTCTGGATAATAAATAGCTAGGAAAACATTTTCATATCCCAAGCATTTAAGAACATAAAATATTTTCTCAATGGTTTTGATCCATTACTTACCCACTAATGGATCAAAAGACCCATTGAAAGAAGTTGGATGTTTCCTCATGAGGACAACATAGAATTTTGTTCCCTTATTTTCTCATTTGGAAGTACATTATGATTCATATCTTGTGTGAGTATAACAAAAAGATTTTTCATTCCATATCCCATAGAATTCACTTTCTTTGGAGGAAAATCATTGCATTTCCCATCATATTTAGTATTAACACAATTCCTTTAGGTTCCACCCATTGACTAAAACCAAAAAGAATATTGTGATCAACACTAATCATACTAGGAAAACCACATAAACAAGGGAAATTACTTACAAAATTTCAATCTATGACACCTTATGTTTAACTTAGGTTATTCATGATCATTACCAAAACTCTAGGATCATAACCTAAGCTTACACTTAGGGTTCTTACTAAGGTTTTCTCATCCTACTTTCCAAAGGCTAACTAAACCTTGATCTAATACAAACTATAATGACCCACACTTTCATTCATATTTATTACATCAAAATAGATGAATATTCATTACATAACATAACAAAACCATGCCAGAATAGTATGGGTTTAGTTTCCTTGGAAACTTGGAAACATAAACAATTTATTCATAAAACATCTATATCTTCTCCTACTTATTCCTTAAAAACTATAACCCTTTTTGACACACCATACTTAATACCCTTCTTTGTATCATATAGAAAAGAAACATAAGATAAGGGTAAGCTTAGATGCTCAACAAGAGTAAATAAGGGAGATATCAATCATAACATAATCATAAGGGCATAAGAACATGAACATAACATTTGAAAAGTATAACCTACATATCAATGATCATAATCACGATTCATGGAATAAATCATAAAAGGTCATAAGATAAGAATCATAAAAGAACATGAGAGAATAACATTAGAATAAGACATGGAATTGTAGAATACATATAAAATTATAAAATTGTAAACATGTATAAATAGAAACAGGTTCACTCATTAAGATAAGGACATGAAACCAGGCCCTTGAATAAACTTATGAACATGAAACTAGGTCCAAGCATAATCTTATGGAGATGAAAGTTAGGTCCAGACATAAACTTATTGACAAAAAACTAGGTACATGCATAGAATTTTGAATATGAAACCAGGTTCACACATAACATGTTTATCTCCTAAGTTATCCATCTTTACCTAATGTATTGAGGTAGATATAGATCCTACCCATCACATAATTCAAACCATACATATATGTTCCACTAGAACATAAGTTATTCATCCTATCCAAACCCATGTAAATAAATGAGTTTCATAAACATTTCATCATAACATAACTCATGGAAAAGGAATGGGATTCATAAACATCATGAAATCATAAACATAAATCAACCATAAAAATAATAATAATAGTATCCTTGAATTATAATAACGGATTGGAAGAATTGTTTTGGAAGAATCAGACTTGGAGGAATCCAACTCGGAAAAGATCAGACTCAGTGTTTCATAACAAATTCTAGGAGGTTCTTACCTTTCTTTTGGGTAAGGAATTGAAATATTGTATTTCAATTGAATACAATTGTTGAATTGAAAATAATCATAGGTAACATGATTTGTTATAAAACAATTGTATTACCCTATTTGTACTAAGAGGGTGTACACACACTAGTGGGATTGTTTCATAGTGCTACACGAGTGAAAGGGTACATCCTACTCATTGTAATCCAAGGATTGATTTCTAGTGTATTGTATGGAATTGAATCATTTCCAAACTATACCAAGGATGTAGGTATTATTATTGAATAGTGAACCTTGTAAATATTTGCATTCCTGTGGATATGTGGATTGATTTCTAGTGGATTGTATGGAATTGGATCATTTCCAAACTATACCAAATAATTAAGTATTATTATTGAATAGTGAACCTTGTAAATATTTGCATTCCTATGGATGTGTGGATTGAATTGTATTTATAAGGGAATTAAATCTTTAACATGAGTTGAAGGTTGTTTCGATTGAAAAGGAACTTAAAAGAAAAAGAGTATCACTGATTCAACCTCTCCCCCTCTCAGTGATACAATACACATACTGGGAACTTTAACCATTGCTATAGGGTATATTTACAAAGGCTATAGCCAAGGTTCAGTGAAACCTGGCTATAGAGTTTTTTGTTCGACACGTAAAGCCATATTTCTATAAAACAGTGGCTACAGAGTGTTTATGTGAGGGCTATAGCCATGGTTTGTGTTAAACTGTGGCTATATGGAATTTTTCCTAAACCTATAGCCACATTTTTTTGTAAAACCATGGATATAGATATTTTACCAAGGGTTATATCCATGTTTTGATTAAAACCGTGGATCTAAAGTTTTTTTTTCCTAAGGGTTATAGCCATGGTTTGGGTAAAACCTTGGCTATAGAGTTTTTTTTCAAGGTCTATAGCCATGGTTTTCCTAAAATGTGGATATAGAGTTTTTTTTATTTTCTATATCCACGGCTCCCTAAAATTGTTGCTATAGGTCTCCCTCCCTTGTGTGGGAAAAAAATTAACCCATAAAAAAATAGCAGGAAGGGATATATACATGATTCACATTCTATATCCACAGTTTTTTGTAATATATATAAAAAAACATATATATATAACCAAAGGAATTTGTGGTGTATTGGTAAGGTGGATGTTGCAGATAGTAGAGGTACAAAGATCAAATCGGGATGGGCACATATTATTTTTGGGATATATCCATGGTTTAATTTGGCTATATCCTTGTTTTTTAACCATGGATATATCCCTATTTCCAAGGTAGTCAACTGTGGCTATATCCCAAGTGCCATGGTGGACAACTATGGGGGATATAGCCACGATTTGGAAAACCATGGCAATAGAGCTATTTCCATAGTGTACAACTGTGGATATAGACCATGAAAACTGTGGCTATAGATTTTAGCTACAGCCACTCAAATATGTTCCACAACTAGTTGGAACTTTGGCTATATCTTATAGCCACAGTTATGACCCCTATAGACATGGTTTTGGGCCGTGGCTATAGCCAAAATTTCTACTTGTGTTTAAATTCCATTTTTTCTTTTCTTATCAAAACCATGAGATTGATGGGTAACTCTGATTTCCATCACCACCTTAAGAGCACATCAAATAATTTATTTGTAGGTATTGAAGTATCTTATAGATAATTCCCTTTGAAGAATTAGTTTTAAGACACCAAATAATTGATAAATTTTACTTTCCGAACTAATAATTAAACCAGAGGCATACCTTGAAATCCTTGTAAAATTTTCCTTATATTTACCGATGGATTCATCATCCTTTTTCTTCAGCTCAAGAAATTACTTCTCTATATTTGTAAGTAGTACATGAGGGAAGTAATTACTGAGTAATATCTCCTTAACTCATCCCATTCCATTGATTCAATTTCCTCTTTTTTCCTTGCATTCTTGATAAGATTCCACCATTGATCTATTTTTTCCTTCTAGAAGATAAATATCTAGGAAAACCTTTTCATATCCCAAACATTGAAGAACATAAAATATTTTCTCAATGGTGTTGATCCATTGCTTAGACACTAGTGGATCAGAAGACCCATTGAAAGAAGGTGGATGTTACCTCATGAAGGACTCAATAGAATTTTATTCCCTTCTTTTCTCATTTGGAAGTACTGTATGATTCATAGCTTGTGTGAGTATAAAAAAAAGATTTTTCTTTCCATCTCCCATAACATTATGTTTCTATAGAGTACAATCATTGCATTACCCATTGTATTAAGTATTAACATGATTCCTTCAGGATCCATCCATTGACTAAAACCAAAAAAAAATATTGTGATCAACAATAATCACACTAGGAAAACCACATAACAAGGGAAATTTCTTAAAAAATTTCAATCTATAACACCTTATGTTTAACTTAGGTTATTAATGATCATTACCAAAACTCTAGGATCATAAATTAGGCTTACAATTAGGGTTCTTACTAAGATTTTCTCATCCTACTTTCCAAGGGTTAACTAAACCTTTATATGATACAAACTATAATGACCCACACTTTTCATTCATAGATATTACATCTAAATAGATAAATATTCCTTACATAATATAACAAAACCATGCCTGAATCATATGGGTTTAGTTTCCTTGGAAACATGGAAACATAAACAATTTATTCATAAAACATCTACATCTTATCCCACTGATTCCTTCAAAACTACAACCCTTTTTGACGTACCATACTTAATACCCTTCTTTGTATCCTAGGGAATAGAAACATAATAGAAGGGTAAGATTAAATGTTCAGTAAGGGTAAAAAAGAGAGATATCAATCATAACATATGCGTAAGGAAATAAGAAAATGAACATAATGTTTGAAAAGTATACCCTATATATCAATGATCATAATCTTGATTCATGGAATAAATCATAAAAGTTCATAAGACACGAATAAGAAAAGAACATGAGAGGGTAACATTGGTATAAGACATGGAATTGTAGCATACATATAAAATTATAATATTGTGAACATGTATATATAGAAATAGGTTCATTCATTAAGCTAATGACATGAAACTAGTCCCTTGAATAAAATTATGTACATGAAACCAGGTCCATGCATAATCTTATGGACATGAGATCCAGGTCTAGACATAAACTTATCAATAGAAAACCTGGTCCACACATTGACTCATGAGAATGAAACCAGGTTCACACATAACATATTTAACTCATAAGTTATCCATATTTATCTAATGTATTGGAAGGTGATACAGATCCCACTCGTCACATAATGCAAACCATAAATATATGTTCCCCTAGAACATAAGTTATTCATCATATCCAAACCCATGTAAATAAATGAGTTTCATAATCATTTCATCATAACATAACTCATGGAAAAGAAATGGGATTCATAAACATCATGCCATCATAAAAATAAATCTATCATAAAAGGAATAATAATAGTATCCATGAATCATAATATTGGATTGGAAGAATTGTTTTGGAAGAATATCAGATTGGAAGAATTATTTTGAAAGAATCAGACTCAGAGGAATCAGACTCAGAAAATATCAAACTCAGTGTTTTATAACAAAGTCCAGGAGGTTTTTACCTTTCTTCTAGGTAAGGAATTGAAAATTTTTATTTCAATTGAATACACTTGTTGAATTGAAAAGAAGCGTAGGTAACATGAGTTGTTACAAAACAATTGTATTACCCTATTTGTGCTAATAGGGTGCACACACACCAATGGGATTGTTTCATAGTGGTACATGAGTGAAAGGGTACATCCTACTAATTATAATCAAAGGATTGATTTATAGTGTATTTTATGGTATTGTATCATTTCAAAACCATAACAAGGACATAAATATTATTATTTAATAGTGAACCTCGTAAATCTTTGTGTTCCTGTGGATGTGTGGATTGAATTGTATTCAGTAGGGAATTGAATCTTTAACAAGAGGTGAAGGTTATTTCAATTGAAAAGGAACTTAAAAGAAAAAGAGTATCACTAATTCAACCCCTCCCCATATCAGTGATACAATACACTTATTGGGCACTTTTACTATGTCTATAGGGTATATTTATGAAGGCTATATCCATGGTTCAATGAAACTGTGTCTATAGAGTTTTTTGTTTGACAGCTAAAGCCATAGTTCTGTAAAACCATGGCTACAGAGTGTTTATGTGACGGATATAGCCATATTTTGTGTTAAGGAATGGCTATAGGGAATTTTTCCTAGACCTATATCCACATTTTTTGTAAAATTGTGGCTATAGAGTTTTTACCAAGGGCTATATCCATGGTTTGACTAAAACCGCAGCTATAAAGTTTTTTCGCAAGGGCTATAGCCACGGTTTGGGTAAAACAATGGATATAGAGTTTTTTTTAAAGTGATATAGCTATGGTTTTCCTAAAATGTGACTATAGAGTTTTTTTATATTATATATCCATGGCTTCTCAAAATTGTGGCTATAGGTCTCCCGCCCTTGCATGGGGAAAAAATTAACATGCAAAAAAATAGCGGGAAGGGTAATAGCCACGATCTATGTTATATACCCTCATTTTTTATAATATATATAACAAAACACACACACACGCACACAAATATATATATACCCAAATGCATTTGTGGTATATTGGTAAGGTGGCTGGTGCAGATAGCAGAGGTAGAGAGATCAAATTTGTTTGGGCACATATTATTTTTGGGATATAGCCACGGTTTACTTGGGATATAGTCATAGTTGTCTACCATGAATATATCCCTATTTCCACAGCGAAAAACTATGGCTATAGCCCAAGTGCCATGGTGGACATCTATGGGGGATATAACCATGGTTTGGAAAACCATGGTAATAGAGCCATTTCCACAGTGGAAAACCGTTGCTATATCCCAAGAAAACTATGGCTATAACTTTTAGCTATATCTATGAAAATACATTCCACGACTAGCTGGAACTGTGGATATAGATTATAACCACATTTTGATCCCTATATCCACATTTTTGGGTCATGGGTATAGCTAAAATTTCTTCTTGTGTTTAAATTCCATTTTTCTTTTCTTATAAAAACCATGAGATTGATGGGTAACTCTGATTTCCATCTCCACCTTGAGATAAAATCAAAAAATTTCTTCATAGATACTGAGGTATCTTATAGATAATTATTTTCAAATACTTTGTTTTAAGACACTGTTGATCGATTTTACTTTCTGAACTGATAATTAAACCAGAGGCATACCTTGAAATCCTTGTAAAAATTTCCTTATATTTATCTATGGATTCATCATCCTTTTGGTTTAGCTCAAGAAATTCCTTCTCTATATTTGTAAGTAGGATATGGAGGAAGTACTTGCTGAGGAATATCCCCTTAACTCATCCCATTCCATTGACTCAATTTATTCTTATTTCCTTGCATTATTGATAAGATTCCACCATTGATATGATTTTCCTTATAGATGATAAATACCTAGGAAAACCTTTTCATATCCCAAGCATTGAAGAACATAAAATATTATCTCAATAGTGCTGATCCATTTCTTAGTCACTAGTGGATTAGAAGACCCATTGAAAAAACTTTGATGTTGCCTTATAAAGGACTCAATAGAATGTTGTTCCCTTATTTACTAATTTGGAATTACAGTATGATTCATAGATTGTGTGAGTATAAAAAAAATATTTTTCATTCCATATCCCATAACATTTAGTTGCTTTGGAGGACAATAATTTCATTTACCATCGTATTCAGTATTAACACGATTCCTTTAGGTTCCATCCATTGACTAAAAAATAATAATTGTTGGTCGGAGTATAGTACTCAAGAGGGAGGGGGGTTAATTGAGTATCTATAAAAAGTTTTGTGAAATATCTTATTTAAAAACATCCCAAATTAAAACTATAGTCCAAGTCAGATTGTAGTGAATTTATAAGAGTCTTAAATGTTCAATTAATTTTCTCAAGAGATTGATTAATTATCAGCTATACTAATATAAATATTAATGTAAATTTTGAAAATAACCTACTGGTTCAATGATATTATAACCACTTTCTAAACTAACTTACAGAGTTTGACTTTTTTTGAATGAAATGTGTTATAAAACATAGTAAAACAGAATAACACTGGGCACAATGAAATTGAAAAAAAGTGGTTTAGTCTTAAGCCAAGACCTAATCCACTTCACATGGTGATCACCTACCACCAAGAAATTTAAATTAATAAACAAGTTTGATCCACACCCTATATTAGGGTTCAAAACAACACACAAGGCTATCCAGGTCACCCTTGACCTCTACCATAGTTCTTCGTGGAAAAAAATGGATAAATATAATGTGAGATTGAGGGTATCCAAAGTATCCTCTAGTTATGCACAGGAGTCAGTGTGTGTGTGATAGATAGACACACACACTACTCAAAAATGTAAATAAATGAACACAGTAAATCTTAAAGATATAGAGTTAGGTTTAGAAGGCTCTTTGTGTTATGTAGTGTAGCTCTGGGCTCATTTGATGTAGTGGAATTGAAGTTCGAGTCCTCTTCTGGAAGTTGACTCCAAAACAGAGTGTCGTAGCCTATATGTTTTGGATTCCAGGAGTATGAGATGTAAAAATTATTGTTTGAAAGATGTTCAGGTCAGCTTAGTAGGTTTTTCTTGATTTCTTGATCTCCCGGATGTTATTCCTTTTTAGTTCTTGGGCTTTGGAAGTATGCTTGATAATTGCAGGATTTCTTCTCCTTTTCACCTGTTTTCTTTTCTTATCGCTATTCTCTCACTTTTGAATGATCTAACTTGTTATCCTTTTATCCTTCGAGGTCCAGCAGGCATAATGATCTCCCCACATTCATGTACCTCATACTGTTCTTTAAATATCTTACAAACAACATTAATTAATGTCAGAATCATTAATCTGTATAAATATGACCATTAAATATAAAGTTGAATTAATAAAATAAAAAGTAGTTTTTATGACTACCAGTGAGTCATAAGTATCAGTGAGTCATGTGCATCGCTAAGTGCTTCTATCGGAATCTGTGAATATTTATATCAGTGATTAATTTGTACTATTGGTCTGTTCGGGCATCAGTGAGTCATCATCGGTGACTCGTTTTGAACTATCGATGCATCTCCCATCGGTGTGTCATCCATTAGTAAGTCCTTTGAACTATCATTGAATTCTCATCAGTGAGTCATCCATCGGTGTGTTGCTCATCGGTAACTCTCCCATCGTTGAGTCACTTGAACTATCAGTGTGGCCGATAAATGATGACTTGTCCATCGGTGTGTCATTTGTTCTATCGGTGAGTCCTCATTGGTGAGTCATCCATCAGTGACTCCTTTTAACTATCAGTGTTAGAGACTTTGAAAAAAATTACAAAGTGTCTGTCTTACACAGAACAGTACCAGATCAAGTGAAAATCATAATTACTTGTAAATATACGCTTGTAAATATATTAAAACACAAGTATCTATAATTTATTAACTGATTGAAATGTATTAAAACATGTTACATAATTTATTCATTTATAAATATTCATTGACATGATTATCATCACTTAAAACACAATTTGTGAATTATCAGAATCTATAAATTGGCATGCTTTGTGATTGTTAAAACAACTATCTCACAAAGGGTCCAACAATATCCCCCTTTCTGATAATCACAAATCATGGCATTAATGAGTTATACATGATGTTAATGAATAGGAATGACTTGACTTAGCATACCAATAGTGAATGTTTCCTTTCATTCCCCCACATGAGTAAGTATTATTAGAACAGTCTTAGTGATATATATATATATATTATTCTCTGTAGATTACATGCCATTTTTTTATTCCATAGTTAGTCTCCCCCTTAGGTTAAGATTTTATGCCATCCATATATTTCTCCCCATTTTGGGATTAGAAAAATGGTTAAAGACACATAAAGGATAAAGAAAAAGAACACAAATAAACATGAAACACATTTAATTCAAACTAATATTCATGAGAGGACAAAAGAGTAAAAACACCAATATATACTCATTAAAATAAAAGTACATATCCCTATAAAAAATGATCCACAGGTAAGGCTTGGTATTTATAGGAGTTTTCCCTTTGTCTGAAGGGTCAATAGTGGGGCCTGTAGGTGGTTTCATGGATGGAGGAAGGGTTGATCAAATGGTTACACCAGATAAAACAAAGACTGTAGGAACAATAGCTGCAAGGCTTGGTCTCTTCTCTGATAGAATATGACTGGGAGGATGTTCCTAGATCACTGGCCTGATCTGGGATAAAGCTTGAGACATTGATATCTGAACAAGAGGTAGTGAAGCAGGTCTGATTAGTGCAGCTGCAGGGACCACTATAGCTTCAGACTGTACATGCAGGTAGGGATTCAAAAGTTTAATAAAATCAGTGATGATTTCACCCCCATACTGCATGGACTTTTCAAAACCTTCTTATTTTCCATGAATCTCTCCAATGTGGCTGTAAACTCTTTCAACTGGTTCACTTATTTCTTGAAGGCCTCTATCACTGGTTGTATCGTGAGGTTCTCAGCCAAGAAATTTAAGTGGGTATTCAACTCATGCTTTGTGTTGATTTTTGATAAGTACTTATCTACTTTGTCTCTAATCTCCTTATGAGTAGCAGTTTCCCTAGTTGAATATTGTCTCACCATGTTATAAACATGTTCACTATTCCTCTTTACTGTGGCAAGGGTATCCTTATCAGATTAATTATAAAGGCCCTTGATCTATTCCCTTATAACAGTCTTAAAGGACTCCATATCAGCAGTAGGCCGGGTAACTCTAGAACTAAATGCACCATAAATCATCCTTCCAAGATCCTCTTTCAACCTTTTCAAATATGCATTCTGTAAATGTATAATAGGGTTCTTAAGAACCTCCATTAATCTAGAAATTGTGGTTCTGAAATCATTTGACAGAGATGAAATCTCATGATTCATTTTCTTCACATCTTCTCCCAGGACTGAATTATTTATCACAATGGTTTTAGATGTAGTGATAATATTTGGCTGTATTTCCTAGATTACCATTCTAGCAATCTGAGCAGCATATGCCTCTAACATACTCCCAGATGTAGAAGCTTCATTTTTTACTAGAATAAAATATCTCATGGATTAGCATAGATCATCCTTGAATTGTTCAAGATCATCCTTAGTGACATAGTCACTAGGAAATAAAGGTACAACAGGCTCATCACTGGTGGGAAAGGCAGGTGAAGTAGGAACAGTCAGTTCCACATTATCTTGTAGAGAAATAGGAGCTACTATCTCCTCATTTGAACCATAATCTAGCCCAAATAGGATATATCCTGGATTTCTATTCCACTCATCAGAACAAGTCCAATCTCTAGGCTCCATAGTATCAATTCTTAATCTTCTACCTTGAGGATCTCTCTCATTTTGAGGCATGGCTACAATCTGAACTTCATCTTATTCCTCTTGACCTCCAGGTATAAGCTGGACTTCAACTTCTTCCTCTTAACCTCTAGCCAAGATATCAACAAGTTCCTGAATGATGCCTTGAGCATCATCAGGGTGGTCATTTCCATCCTCATTTCCAACATCTCCATCATCATGTCCATAATTATCAACATCATCCTGTCCATCAAGGTTAACAACTTCCTGTCCATCAGGATTAACACATTGTTCTTCTTCATCTCTATGCATAGACTCCTCACCATAATTGGATAATTCTTGTATTTATTTCAGTGAGTCACTCACATACTCACCATCATCATTCTCATCGTCATCATCATCCTCCTCATCCTCCTCATCATCATACATTCTCACATAACCTTTAACTCTAGAGACTTCAGTATCATACTCATCTTCATCATCATCTAAAAAAGGTTCATTAGAAGGTAATTTTTATGGTGGACTTGGAGGTACATGTGACATTTATATAGGTATTTCAGTAATATCTGGGCCACTCCTATCATCTATAGGAGATTCCACTTCTCTTTGCAGCTCAGGGTCATCTTTCTCTTCATATGAATATACAAACTGCTCACTAGGTTTAAGACCTATATCATCTTGATCCCTTGGTCTGGTAGGATGATCAACAGGATTATAATACTCATATAATTTCTCCTCATATACTACACACATTCTCATCCATGGGTTCCAAAATATTTTCATCCTTTTGCAGATGTCTTTGTGCAGGCAGAAACTACTACATGCAGTTTTCACCTCATCTTCATCCTCTACACATCCTAGCCTCTTCAACATTGCTGAAATCATCCTTGGATAATATAGACAGGTTTATTTTCAAGAAGGTTTGATCATTTCACAAATATGTACATAAGGTACCTTCACAGGTTCACTTTCACCTTATTCTTCAACAAATAAATCATAGAGACATCCTGATACTTTAAGGAAGCAAAATCTCCTTTCCTTGGGCAGATTTGGTGTTGGATGAATTTGAATAGCATCATGGCCTCTCTATCCAATTTTGAAGCTATTATTATCCTTGATTCTTCATTTCTAGTTAACTCTTTCAAGTCATTTTCATAAGAGAATAAATCTGAAGTAGGTGGAATGTTACCCTGGTAGTCGCAAATATGCCCTCATGCAGCATTTTCAAGCATTCAACCCACTCTCTTGAAGAAAATGAGATCTCCTTTCCCTTTTACACTGATTTCATCCGAGACTCCTAAGATCCTTCTAAAAACACTTCCAAATAGAGATAAAATTGGTGTAGTACCTTGGGATAGAATGGTCTCTCATTGTCTGTAAACCAGCTAATCCACCCTTGTGATTTCAAAACTTTCAGAAAGAGAGACTTTCTCAAAAACAACCATTCGGAAGACACTTCTTTCTTAGGAGTTACTATAAGGCTTCCCAACTCCGGATTCATACAACTTTCAGCACTACTTGATTCTCCTTTCTGAAACTTGGCCGATGATGATTCACTCAGTCCTTTCATTGAACACTTTTTCTTGGACATTATAAAGGTTTGGGTTTGAAGAAGGAAGTTAAAAGGTCAAAGGTTAGATGGTAGAGTGGATAGTGAAAGGTTGTGGATCGATTCAATTTTATCCTTTAGGGGTTATAATTCGTAAAAAAATAAAATATAATGATAGTAAAATAAAAAAGAATGAAAATTTGTCATTTTACTTAAAATATACAGAGATAAAAATTTACTAAAAAGTACCTATCGGTATCGGTATCACTCTAATGGAATCAGTCTCACCTGATTGGAATCACATGATTGATTTCACATGATAAGTGTCACATGATCAGTTTCACATGATCAGTTTCACATGATCGGTTTCACCTGATCGGTTTCACCTGATCGGTTTCACCTGATCGGTTTCACCTGATCGGTTTCACCTGATCGGTTTCACCTGATCGGTTTCACCTGATCGGGTTCACCTGATCGGTTTCACCTGATCAGTTTCACCTTACCAGTTTCACCTGATCGGTTTCACCTGATCGGTTTCACACACACAATTAATTTTTAAAGGGATAAGAACAGAGAGTCTTTATAAATTTATCATTACTAGTTCTTGTCTGAAGTAGCTCATTCTCTCAGAGTTTAAGTTTTTGGTAAAAATGTTAGCAAGTTTATGTTCAGTCCTAATAAACTCAAGAGTTATATCACCTTTTTGATAATGGTCTCTCAAAAAGTGATGTATTACATCAATATTTTTTGTTCTAGAATAATAAATTGGATTTTTATAAATGTTAATAGCACTTTTATTGTCACAACTTATGGGGATATGTCTGAATTGAAATCCATAGTCTAATAAAGTGTGTTTCATCCACACAATTTGTGCACAACAACTTCTAGCAGCAATGTACTCTGCTTCAACAGTTGATAATGAATTTTTTTCTTTTTAATACACCATGAGATTAGAGACTTTCCCAAAAAGTGACATGTTCCATAGGTGCTTTTTCTATCTAAAATACATCTACCAAAGTCATCATCAGAATAGATAACCATATCAAAAGGTTGTCCTCTTGGGTAGAACAATCCTAAATTAGTCATATATTTGAGGTATTTTAAAAATATTTTAACAGAAGTTAAATGTGACTCTTTTGGGTTTTCTTGAAATCTTACACACATACACAAACCGAACATGATGTCTGGACTACTAGAAGTTAAGTAGAGTAAACTACCAATCATTCCTCTTTAAGTGGTTTGATCAACAAATTTCCCACATTCATCAAGATCCAACTTACAAGTATAAATCATAGGTGTTTCACTACTCTTAATGCCATAAAATACATATCTTTTTAAAAGTTATTTAGTATATTTACTTTGACTTATAATGATACCTTCTTTGTTTTGAAATATTTGAAATCCAAGAAAATATTTAGTTTCACCCATCAAACTCATTTCAAACTCACTTTGCATCATTTTTGAAAAATCATTGCATAATTTTTTTTAGAATATCCAAAAATAATATCATCTACATATATTTGAGCTATTGAAAAATCTTTAGAAATCCTATTTATAAATAGAGTAGGATCTGCAACTCCTTTTGTAAAATATTTAGAAATAAGAAAGTTTCTTAACCTATCATACCAAAATCTTGGAGCTTGTTTCAAACCATATAAAGCTTTAGTTAATTTGAAAACATGATTTGGAAAATGAGTATTTGTAAAACCTGGGGGTTGTTCAACAAAAACATCCTCAATTATATAACCATTTAAGAATGCACTTTTGACATTCGTCATATAAAGTATGAAATCTAAGTGTGTTGCATAGGAAAGTAAGATTCTAATGGATTCAAGCCTAGCTATTGGTGAAAATGTCTCCTCATAATAAATTCCATCTTCTTGATTATAGCCTTGCACAATCAATCTAGTTTTGTTTCTAACTATATTTCCAGCTTCATCTACTTTATTCCTAAACACACATTTAGTTCCTATGGTCAAGGTATCTCTCAGTCTATCAAAAAGCTTCTAGAATTTATTTCTCTCAAACTGATTAATCTCTTCTTGCATATTCATCAACCAAAATTCATCATTGATTGTATCATTGCCATTTTTAGGTTCAAGCTGTGACAAGAATGCTTTATGTTCAACCTGATTTCTCAAAGAATCTCTAGTTTGTGTTACTTTATCTAAATACCCAAAAAAGACATCTAAGGGATGATTTTTAAGGTTTCCAGTTGGTCTAGAAAAAGTAGGGCTAGTTATTTCAGGTTCATCACTTGGTTCTGGTTCATTATGGTTAGAATCTGGATAATTTCCAGAATTGGAAGTTTTTACAGATTCCTTTATAGGATGGTTAGAGGGTTTTGCATTAATGTCTAGAGTTGACATATCCTCTTCAAGATTCTCTAGTGAGATTTTAGGTTCATATGGATCTATCTCATCAAACTTGACATGTACAGATTACTCTACACATTTGGTTCTTTTATTAAAGACTATATATGCTTTGCTTGATGTTGGATATCTAAGGAATATTCCTTCATCACCTTTAGAGGAAAATTTATCTAAATTATCTTTAGTCTTAAGAATATAAAATTTACATCCAAACACTTTAAAATAATTTACCTTGCGTTTCCTATTATTCTAAAATTAATAAAGAGTTTTCTTAAGGATATATTTGATTAAGACTCTATTTATTATATAACAAGCTGTATTAATAGATTTAGCCCAAAAATAAATAGGTAGGTCATATTCACTTATCATAGTTCAGGTAATATCCTATAAGGTTCTATTTCTTCTTTCTACTATATCATTCTGTTGAGGTGTCCTAGGGGTAGTGAAGTTATTCCTATATCAATTATGTGAGCAAATAGATTCAAATTCTTGATTTTCAAACTCAGGACCATGGTCAGTTCTTATGGATTTAATTTTAAGTCCACTAAGATTTTCTACAATCCTAGCAAACTTGGTAAAGAAGGAGAAAGATTCACTTTTGTGAGCTAAGAAAAAGGTCCAAGTATACCTAGAGAATTCATATACAAGAACATAAACATAGTGCTTCCCATTGAGACTTGAAACTCTAGATGGTCTAAACAGGTCCATGTGAACCAACTCGAGAGGTTGGGAAGTAGTAAATTCTTTATTTGGTTTGAACAAGATTTTATATTTATTTCCTTTTTGATAAGGATTGCACACTCTATTGTCTGGAAACTCTATTTTGGGAAGATCCTTAACTAAATATTTTCTGGTTAATTTCTTAAGGGAGTGTACATTACAATGTCCAAGTCTTCTATTCCAGATCCAAGATACTTTGTGAAAGGCACTTAGGTAGGAAACATTCTGTGATGCTAGTGTGTCTAAATTTATAGCATACACATTATCATTTCTAAGAGTAGTAAATACTAAGTTATGTTTGGTATAAAAACATAGCATGAATCATTTTCAAATTTTACATTAAATCCATCATAAAATAGTTTAGATATGATAAGTAAGTTATATTTTAATCCATCAACATAGAGTACTTTGGAAATTTAAATAGAGTTAGTGTTACCAATCTGACCTAAGATGATGATTTTTCCTTTACCATTTTCACCAAATGTGAAATGTCCTCCATCAACATTGATGAGATTATTGAAGCTCAAGTAATCCCCTTTCACATGTCTTGAACATCCACTATCCAAGTACCAAAGTTTTCTACAGGAACTCTTTAGGTAGTTTACCTACAAAATAATTTATCCAAGAAAAGATTTTGGTACCCATATTTGTCTGGGTCCAGAAATATTAGTAATAAAGACTTTAGGAACCCAAAATTGTCTTATGAGTTTCCTATATATATATTATAAATTATTTGAAAAAGAAACTTTATTTGGTCTAGAAAAACTTGATGCAGTAAAAGATTTTTCAGAACTGGAACTTGCAGTAAAAACTTGATTTTTGGACAGAGAAGAAGATTTTCTAGATTTAGTTTTAAAATGAGTTTTAGATAACTTTCTTTTTCCTGGTTGATATCCAATTCCAGTAGTATACCTAGAAGCTATATGTTTACCAATTAATTGAGTAAGTGTGTTTTTACCATTGGTAAACTTTTCCAGATCCTTCTTTAATTGATCATTAGATAAATTTAGGTCATTATTTTCCTTTAGCATTTGTGCATTTTTCTCTCTCTCAATAGTAATTTCATATTTAATATTTGTAGAGAGTGCATGCTATTTCTTTAATGATTTATACTTATCCTTTAGTTCATTACAAGTTTATTCTAGCATAATAAAATGCTCAAACATTTCATCATTTATCATATTTTCAGATTCATATTCATCTTTAGAATAATAGTCATCAGGTATAGGAGAGTTTAAGAGTACCTCTGAGGTATTTTTCATAAAGTACATGTTTTCCATATCTTCTTTCTCATTATGACAAGAAGCAGATTCACTGGATCAGTCCTCAGATGCACTCTAGGTGGCCTTCATTGGTTTCTTATCTTTCTTATCTTTATTATCATACTTTTTATACTTTATTTTAGTATAGTCATCTTTGACATTCTCTCTCCTTTTGTATTCATAACAAACTATTTATTCTAATTTGTCAGGATTATTCCAATCCTTTTTATAATTACCCTTATGATCATATTTTCCTTTAAAGTTAGGCTTTCTGAAAAATTTGTTCCTCTTGTAAAATTTATTGAATCTCCTGGCCAACTGAGCCATTTCTTCATCACTTTCTAAAGTTGATCCTTCACTACCCGTGATTTCAACAACAACTTGAACTCTCTCTTGGTCTTTTCTATTGGAAGTGGTGGTCTTGAAGGATAAAGATTTTATCTTTGGCTCTTCCTCCTCTTGATACACCTTTAATTCCTCTTCATACATCATTAATTTTCCAATTAGTTTTTTCACTGGCAGTTTTCTAATGTCACATGATTCTCTAATAGAGACAGAGGTTCCTATACATCTATCAGGTAATAATACGAGAATCCTTATAATTTTTTCTTTGGCTGAAACATCTCTTTCGAGTGAGATCATTGTATTCACAATCTCATTGAACATGTGGTGCATATCAGAAATAGGCTGATCAGGCTTCATCTTAAAATTATCATACTTAATATTATATGTGTTAAGCCTCATTTCCATAACATTAGTTATTCCTTCATTTGAAATAGAGAGAGTGTCCCAAATTTCATAGGAAGTTTTACTTGCAGAAATACGATTGAATTCCTCATATCCTAAGGCACAATATAAAGAATTCATTGATTTATAGTTGTTGTTATAGGCAGACTTAGTTGGGTCATCCCAAATATTTCTAGAAGTAGTAGGGATCTTATATTCATCTTCTACTGAAGACCAAATTTCAAAACCCATGCTTTCTAAGTGCATTTTCATTTTAATCTTCCATTGTGCATAGTTGGTTCCATTAAAGAATGCATGTCTGTTGGTAGCTAAACCTTCCTGTCTATTGTCTATAAAAAACTTTTTAAAGAGATAAATTTAGAACTAACATAAATTTAAAGATCTTTAAACTACAACTAAAATCACAGTTGATTTTTTTTTGAAAAAACTATGAAAAATAAAAAATTTAAAACTCTAAACTTCAAACCTCCCTTTAATACCAAATATTTGTTGGAGTAGAGTACCCAAGAGGGAGGGGGGTGAATTGAGTATCTATAAAAATAAATTTTAAAAAAATTATGTAAAAACTTCCCAAATTAAAACTATAGTCAAAGTGGGATTGTAGTGAATTTATAAGAGTCCTGAATGTTCAATTAATTTCTAAATATATTGATTAGTTCTCAGCTATACTAATCTAAATATTAATGTAACTTTTGAAACTAACCTACGGTTCAAAGCTATTATAAACACTTTCTAAAATAACTATCATAGTTTGACTTTGTTTGAATGAAATGCGTTATAAAATATAGTAAAAGAAAATAACACTAGGCACAATGGAATTGAAACAAGTGGTTCAGTCTCAAGACAATACCTAATCCACTTCACTTGGTGATCACCTACCACCAAGAAATTTAATTTAATAAACAAGTTTGATCCACACCCTGGATCAGGTTCACAATAGCACACAAGGCTATCTAGTTCACCCTTGAGATCTACCACAATTCTTCGTGGGAAACAAATGGATAAATAGAGTGTGAGATTGAGGATATCAAAAGTATCCTACAGTTATGCACATGAGTCAGTGTGTGTCTGACAGAAAGATACACACATTTCTCAGAAATGTAAATAAATGAACATAATAGAGCTTAAAGATGTAGAGTTAGGTTTAGAAGGATATGTGTGTTATGTAGTGTAGCTCTGGACTCGTTTGATGTAGTGGAATTGAAGTTCGAGTCCTCTTCTAGAAGTTGACTCCAAAATAGTGTGTCATATCCTATATGTTCTGAATTCTAGGAGTATGAGATGTAAAACTTATTGTTTCAAAGATTTTCAGGTCATCTCATCAGGTTTTTCTCAATTTCTTGATCTCCCCAAACGTTCTTCCTTTTGACTTCTTGGGCTTTGGAAGTATGCTTGAGAATTGCACGTGTTCTTCTCTTTTTACCCATTTTCTTTTCTTACTGCCATTCTCTGAATTTTGAATGATACAACTTGTTATCCTTCTATCCTTTAAGGTCTGGCATGAATAATGATCTCCACACATTCATGTACCTCATACCGTCCTCTGAATATCCTACAAACAACATTAATTAATGTCAGAATCATTAATCTCTCTAAATATGACCATTAGATATAAAGATGAATTAATAAAATAAAAAAAACAGTTTTTATGACTATTGGTGAGTCATAAGTATCGGTGAGTCATGAGCATCACTAAGTGCTTCTATTGACATCAGTGACTCTTTATATCAGTGAGTCATTTTCACTATCGGTCTGTCCGGACATCACCGAGTCATGATCAGTGAGTTGTCATAGGTGACTCATTTTGAACTATCAGTGCGTCACCCATCGGTGTGTCATCCATCAGTAAGTACTTTGAGCCATCAGTGCATCCTCATCGGCGAGTCATCCATCGGTGTGTCGCTCATCAGTCACTCGCCCATCCATGAGTCGCTTGCACTACTAGAAAAACAAGTATTTGCGACGGGATCCCGTCACAAATGGCCCGTTGCTGAAAACGGCGTCGCAACAACAATTATTTGCGACGGGCCCATCGCTAAAGACTTTTTTGCGACGGGGATTCTCCCCATCGTAAATAGTACTCCGTATATGTGTAAAAAACTTTTTAAATAGTAATTGCGATGGGGCCCGTCGCAAATACCTGTTGCGACGGGCCCGCCACAAATACTATTTAAAAAAAAATAAAAAACTATTAATAAATTATTTTAATGCATATAATAATAATACTATTTGCGACGGGCATAGTATCCCGTCGTAAATACTATAAAAAAATAAAAAAAAATAAATTATTTTAATTAATATAATAATAATCCAATTATAATTCAAAAATAAAAAATAATAAAATATTAATAAATGATTTTAATTAATATAATAATAGAATTATAATTCACAAATAAAAATAATAAATTATTAATAAATTATTTTAATTAATATAATAATAATAGAATTATAATTCAAAAATAAAAAATAATAGAATATTAATAAATGATTTAATTAATATAATAATATTAGAATTATAATTCATAAATAAAAAAAATATTAATAAGTTATTTTAATTAATATAAAAATAATAGAATTATTTTACATTTAAATATTAAAATAATTCAAATATTACAAAAAAATATAATTATATTATAATATTATAAAATTTTAATATATATATAAAATTTAATATTATAAAATATAAATAATATTATTATTCATATTAATATTATTATTTCAAAATATAATATTATTAATATTTTATAATGAGACAGAAACTACGAATAGAAAAAAAAAATCATATTTTGATTTAACAAATTTTATAACATAAAAACAAACTCTAATCTGAAGGAGGGGGGAGGGGGGGATCTGTAGATGGTGGTGAAGGAAACTCCATCCCTAAAGCATGAGTGAGTCGGCGCATGTACTCCATCTGCTCCTGATGCTGCTGCTACCACCGACTCGTCCGCTCCTCGTACAGCTGCTGCTGGCGTCGACGCTCCTCCTCATGCTGTTGACGCATCTGCTCCTGCTCCTATCGGAGACTCTCTATCAGTGCAGTCTAAGATTGCAACTGATCCTCATACTGTGTAGTAGAAGAAGATGCACGAGCTCCTCTCGAGCTGGACGCCGACATCGCAGCACTGCCATAATAATCTACGGGAGTCAGTCGAGAACTGATACCAACTACCTGGCCCTTCTCGAAGGCATACTGGGTGGCCTGCATCCATGCCGCCTCATCAAACTGACGGCCAGTGGTCTGATCTGATGACTCAGCCTGACTCTCAGGCCGGGTCTATGACGCTGCGGCCTCATATGACTCCTATAGTTGCAATTTAAAATTAAAATTGTGAATATATTATATGCAGTTAATTTTTAAACTTGAAAACAAATAATACTGACCACGATGTGATGCTGACGATCACCTCTGAGATCCCCAGTAGCAGAATCACTATACATCCTCCGATATACGTCGTACTCCGTAATATCGGGGTGCTCGACAGCCTATAAGAATAAAAAATAAACTGTAAATATTTATAGTTATATAAAATATTTATAAATAATGTACGTACCAGATGCTATCTATGAGTACTGAAAGAACGACTCCCAGCTCGATGAGTCACCTCCTGTCTCCCCCGATTCTGCCTCCCCACAATGATCTCCTCTGAAAGGCACCACTCAACCAGTGCGCACATAATCCATCCCATACATGGGATGAAATGTACTCTGGTCGGTGTGCTCTACATGACTCGTCAAAATATGACACTCCTGCTTTCTTCATGGAAGCTTTTCTTAAATTGTGCAAAAACTGACGAAAGCGATCACGCATGGCCACCTCCCATGCCTCGTGGATGGCGTCACGCATGGTATCCTCAATCGGATACCATAAACCTTACAAATAAATCAAAATATCAAGTTAGAAATGAAATAATTTTCAAAATAAAAATTATTTATTTACGTACGTACCAACCAATGGCCGAACATGGCCTGCTGCACATCAATGAGAATCTGCTCCCATGTGGTCCACGACTGAGAGAAATAGTTGCACAAAATAGAGCTTCCCTGTCCGACTGCTATATGCGGAAAACTGTAAAAATAATAAACATTTATTATGTGAATAGATTAATGAAATCTTAGTCAAATCCACAGGTTATCACACAGGTTATCACACCTCCGTGTGCGTGGATCAAACCCAAGACGTGGATGTCGCTCGGGGACGGGGTCAGGAATCATCAATCGTGCAAGACCGCGCCCCCTCCGCGTACTCCCTAGAGCGCCTGCAGGATGAGGGTCATCTGCCAGCAACTCATCCACATCGAAAGGCAGGTCAGCATCCGCCAACTCACGAAATGTGTCGTCGTCCTTCTGAAACAGAAAATGTTAATGTTGTTAGTAAATAATTGATAATTACTATTATATATACATATATATATTATGATTGTATATAACTACCATAGAATTCTATCAGTGTTCATCTTCATCATCATCTTCATATATGTCAATGTCATCTTCATATTGCTCCTCAACATCATCGATATCCATTCGAGTTCTAGTTGCTTCATCTCTTACCATTTCAAATTCATATGTGACATCATTAACATCATCATCATCACCAACTCTTAAATGTGGGGTGTCGTCATCGATACTCATGTCTCTTTGTAAAAAAGATTGATTTTGAGTACTCTCTTGAAAAACTTCAATTCTTTGCACATCAGTGAAAGCACATTCACTTTGACTAAACTGATTGTCTCGAATTTTGATTTTTATTACACTCCACCAATCAGTCAAGTCTCTTGATGTAGCACAGTACTTTGCGTAATAAACTTGATGTGCCTGTTGAGCCAATAAGAATGGTTCATTTACTACGAGAACACTTTTACATTTAATATCGATGATTCTATGAGTCGGATGAACACGCACGCCTCTCTCTGTATCCAACCACCGACATTTGAACATGGTTATGTAATGTTGTCCAAGATAACAGAGTTCAATTATTTCATCAAGTATGCCATAAAAGTCAACTTCATTTTCTCGATGATGAGATCCTCTCAAGCTAACTCCACTGTTCATTGTTTTTTTTTTTGATTCCCCATATGCATGTGTGTGAAATTGAAATCCATTCACCACATATGCATTATAAGTTTTAACAAGTTTGGAAGGTGGGTTACTCAATATACATAGCCGTTTGTCAATTTTATCAGTATGTTGAGACACCTAAAAATTTGTGAAATAATTATCAATATAGTAAACTATACATTGAATGAGTTGCTAAAAGATAAAGAATTTATGTTACCAGTTTTTGAAACCACTGAGAGAAATTTTTCTGTCGGCGTTCTTCGAGAGCAGCTGCTGTAATTTGTGGAATTTGTTTCTTGATATGATTATCATACAACCTATAAAAAACAAAGTTATTTACTGTAACATAAATGATAGAATAAGTGATATAAACACTTACAGTACAACTGATGTCATCTCTTCACAGTTGAGCAGAACATACGTATGAGCTCTGTGATGTTCATCATCCGAAATCCAGCGTTCATAAACTCCACCAAAACCAAGCTCTGGATGGTTGAAAACAAATAATTTGTTGTCGATTTCATCAATATTCCTCTCGTTTCTTCCTATTCGGTTGTGTTTTGAAGGATACTCAGATTCAAAATAATGGGAGCAGAAAAAAGATATTTCCTCTTGCAAATAAGATTCTGCAATAGATCCTTCAACAGATGCTTTGTTACGTACTTTTCTTTTCAATTTTTGCATGCATCTTTCAAATGGGTACATCCATCGAAACTGTACTGGACCTCCACATTTGGCTTCATATGGAAAATGTAACATCAAATGTTCCATTGAGGCGAAGAAAGACGGCGGAAATATTTTTTCCAGTTTACATATAATTACAACAACATCTTCTTCAAGTTTGCATAGATCATCATAATCTGCTGTAGCCGCACAAATTTCCCGAAAAAAATGAGACATGTCTGTTATGGAATCCCAAATCACAGAATTCAACAGACCTCTTAATCCAATGGGTATAAGTCTTTCCATTATAACATGACAATCATGACTTTTTAATCCAGTAATATGACCATTCTTTACACATCTACCCAAATTGGAAGCACAACCATCTGGAAGTCTCAAATCTGCAATCCACTGACAAAATAATAAATGGTTTTCTTTAGACAGTGTATAAGCTGTTTTTGGTTTTAGTAACCTTTCTGTTCTGACATTCTCAAATAGTTCCAGTTCTGGATGCCTACAAATTTGGGCAAGATCTAAACGTGAATTTACATTGTCTTTGATCTTTCCTGGAGTATCCAAAACTGTATGAAAAAAATTATCAAAACAGTTCTTCTCAATATGCATGACATCCAACATGTGGCGGACCAACAAATCAGACCAATATGGCAAATCCTAAAATATGCTACGTTTAATCCAATTGTGTTCTTTCCCAAAACCAAAAATTTTCTGTTGGTTTATTGTGGGACCAAAAGTGATGGGAGGTAATGAAAATACAATTGATTTTAACTCCGAACCTGATAGCATTTTTGGAGGTCCATCCCTTTCAATTGTTCCTTTTCTGAAATGAGATCTGTTTCTACGAAAAGGATGATCAGCTGGAATAAATCTGCGATGACAGTCAAAATAACAAGGTTTCTTTCCATGAATAAGCATAAATGCTTTGTTCTCTCCCATACAGTAAGGACATTATTTCTAACCATGTGTACTCCAGCCAGATAACATCCCATAAGCCGGGAAGTCTCTAATTGTCCACATCAATGCTGCTCTCAGTATGAAATTCTGTTTCGTAGCAACATCATATGTACTGACACCAGTACTCCACAATAAACTTAATTCATCAATCAATGGTTTCAAATAAACATCAATATTTTTCTTCTGATGTCCTGGAATTAGTAAAGTCAAAAAGATATATGGCTCTTTCATCAACATCCATGGAGGTAAATTGTACAGAGTTAAAAAAACAGTCCAACATGAATATTGACTACCATAAGATCCGAACGGACAGAAACCATCAGTGGAAAGGCCCAGTCGAACATTTCTAGCTTCTAAAGCAAAGGATGGATGCACTCTATCAAAATGTTTTCATGAATCACCACCGGCTGGATGATTTAAGCTTTTATCGGTTGAAATATTCGCTTTATGCCATGACATCATTGTCACTGTATTCTTAGACATTAATAAACACTGAAGTCTGGATGTAAGCGGAAAATATCTCAACTGTTTTACAGGAATCAAACCAGACTTCCCATGTTTCCCTTATTTATATCTCAATTGCCCACATGTGGGACAAATATCTAATGACTCATTTTCCCCAGAATATAAAATAAAGTCATTTGAACATGCATGAATCTTCTGACAAGTAAGTCCCAAATTTCGAACCATCCTCTTACTCTCATAATAATTTGCAGGAAAAACATTTCCTTCGGGTAACAGTGTTTTAAGCAAAGAAAATATCTGGTCAAAACAGGTGTTTGACATTCCGTTATCTGATTTGATAGCCATAAATTTTGCAATTTCTTCTAATTTTTTCATCTTGCAGCCAGGATATAATGCATCCTCAGCAGACCTCAACAACTCATAAAATTCAGACGGTGCCAACTCAGGATTTGAATCTATATCAGCCGAAGTTTCTGTATGTTGAACAGATGAACCTGCAACATCATGTACTAAATCTTGAAACCGGGATGGATCCAAAATCAAGTTGGTATCACCTACTCTGGAACTTCATTCACCGTGTTGATACCAAAAAACATAATCTGGTTGAAAACCAAAACGCAAGAGATGTCCCCCCACTTTGTCAAACGTGTCAAACGTTTTCAATGCACATTTTCTACAAGGGAATTTTATTTTGCCTTCTGAAACAAATTCTGGATTTGATGCCGCAAATGATAAAAAAGTCTCCACACCCTCTATATATACTGGATTTAAACCAGAACCATTTGGATTTCTACATTGATTTATCCATATGCGGTCATCTAATAATGATTGTTAACGACCTCGTTGTTCCATATTTTTCTATAAAATATAAAAGCATTACTGATTTTGAATAATTTGTTAGAAAAAACACTGAAGCAAGGATTGAATATGTTGAGAATAAAGCAAAACCTGTTACAAATATTGATAATTTTAATATTATATTGATTTTTTTATTTTTTAATAATACTAATATAATTTTTTCATAAATATTAATTATATAATAATAACATTATTACATTATTAGTATATTTTATTATTAATATTAAAATAATATAATTTTCTATATTATATACAATTCTCCTTTCATCTGTGTGTTTAACATTCTGTCTCCACATGTAATATTTGCATTCACTTTCACCTCTCCATTGGCGAGTAGGTTGATAATTTTGAAAAAGAATGCCAATATTACATGTGGAGACAGAAAGCACACAGATGAAAAGAGAATTATATATAATATAGAAAATTATATTATTTTAATATTAATAATAAAATATAAAAATAATGTAATAATGTAATTATTCCTAATTATTGGTAATTATTCCTAATTATTGGTAATTATTCCTAATTATTGGTAATTATTCCAAATTATTGGTAATTATTCCAAATTATTGGTAATTATTCCAAATTATTGGCAATTATTCCAAATTATTGGTAATTATTCCAAATTATTGGTAATTATTCACAATTCTTGGAAATTATTCCTAATTATTGGTAAATATTGGTAATTATTACAAATTATTACTAATTATTCCTAATTATTGGTAATTATTACTAATTATTACTAATTATTGGTAATTATTACTAATTATTGGTAATTATTACTAATTATTGGTAATTATTACTAATTATTGTTAATTATTCGTAATTATGGGTAATTATTGCTAATTATTGGTAATTATTACTAATTATTGGTAATTATTGGTAATTATTGGTAATTATTACTAATTATTGGTAATTATTACTAATTATTACTAATTATTACTAATTATTACTAATTATTGGTAATTATTGGTAATTATTGGTAATTATTACTAATTATTGGCAATTATTACAAATTATTACTAATTATTACTAATTATTGGTAATTATTACAAATTATTACTAATTATTGGTTATTATTACTAATTATTGGTAATTATTACTAATTATTGGCAATTATTACTAATTATTGTTAATTATTACTAATTATTGTTAATTATTACTAATTATGGGTAATTATTGCTAATTATTGGTAATTATTGCTAATTATTGGAAATTATTGGTAATTATTGGTAATTATTACTAATTATTGGTAATTATTACTAATTATTACTAACTATTACTAATTATTACGAATTATTACTAATTATTACTAATTATTACTAATTATTGGTAATTATTGGTAATTATTGGTAATTATTGGTAATTATTACTAATTATTGTAATTATTAGAAATTATTACTAATTATTACTAATTATTGGTAATTATTAGTAATTATTGGTAATTATTACTAATTATTGGTAATTATTACTAATTATTGGTAATTATTGGTAATTATTGGTAATTATTACTAATTATTGGTAATTATTACTAATTATTACTAATTATTGGTAATTATTGGTAATTATTGGTAATTATTCCAAATTATTGGTAATTATTCCAAATTATTGGTAATTATTTCAAATTATTGGTAATTATTCATAATTCTTGGTAATTATTCCTAATTATTTGTAAATATTGGTAATTATTACAAATTATTACTAATTATTCCTAATTATTGGTAATTATTACTAATTATTACTAATTATTGGTAATTATTACTAATTATTGGTAATTATTACCAATTATTGGTAATTATTACTAATTATTGTTAATTATTCCTAATTATGGGTAATTATTGCTAATTATTGGTAATTATTACTAATTATTGGTAATTATTGGTAATTATTGGTAATTATTACTAATTATTGGTAATTATTACTAATTATTACTAATTATTACTAATTATTACTAATTATTGGTAATTATTGGTAATTATTGGTAATTATTACTAATTATTGGTAATTATTACAAATTATATCTAATTATTACTAATTATTGGTAATTATTACTAATTATTGCTAATTATTGGTAATTATTACTAATTATTGGTAATTATTACTAATTATTGTTAATTATTACTAATTATTGGTAATTATTACTAATTATTGTTAATTATTACTAATTATTGATAATTATTACTAATTATGGGTAATTATTGCTAATTATTGGTAATTATTGCTAATTATTGGTAATTATTGCTAATTATTGGTAATTATTACTAATTATTGGTAATTATTACTAATTATTACTAATTATTACTAATTATTACTAATTATTACTAATTATTGGTAATTATTGGCAATTATTGGTAATTATTACTAATTATTGGTAATTATTACAAATTATTACTAATTATTACTAATTATTGGTAATTATTACTAATTATTGGTAATTATTGGTAATTATTGGTAATTATTACTAATTATTGGTAATTATTTCTAATTATTACTAATTATTGGTAATTATTGGTAATTATTACAAATTATTGGTAATTATTCCAAATTATTGGTAATTATTCCAAATTATTGGTAATTATTCATAATTCTTGGTAATTATTCCTAATTATTGGTAAATATTGGTAATTATTACAAATTATTACTAATTATTCCTAATTATTGGTAATTATTACTAATTATTACTAATTATTGGTAATTATTACTAATTATTGGTAATTATTACTAATTATTGGTAATTATTACTAATTATTGGTAATTATTACTAATTATGGGTAATTATTGCTAATTATGGGTAATTATTGCTAATTATTGGTAATTGTTACTAATTATTTGTAATTATTACTAATTATTGGTAATTATTACTAATTATTACTAATTATTACTAATTATTACTAAT
Source organism: Viscum album (assembly GCA_963277665.1). Taxonomy (NCBI): domain Eukaryota; kingdom Viridiplantae; phylum Streptophyta; class Magnoliopsida; order Santalales; family Viscaceae; genus Viscum; species Viscum album. The sequence goes on along the minus strand of OY728134.1, from coordinate 1,019,757,406 downwards.
TATTGGTAATTATTGGTAATTATTGGTAATTATTACTAATTATTGGTAATTATTACAAATTATTACTAATTATTACTAATTATTGGTAATTATTACTAATTATTACTAATTATTGGTAATTATTACTAATTATTTGTAATTATTACTAATTATTGATAATTATTACTAATTATTGTTAATTATTACTAATTATGGTTAATTATTACTAATTATGGGTACTTATTGCTAATTATTGATAATTATTGCTAATTATTGGTAATTATTGGTAATTATTGGTAATTATTACTAATTATTGGTAATTATTACTAATTATTACTAATTATTACCAATTATTACTAATTATTGGTAATTATTGGTAATTATTGGTAATTATTGGTAATTATTACTAATTATTGGTAATTATTAAAATTTTTACTAATTATTACTAATTATTGGTAATTATTACTAATTATTGGTAATTATTACTAATTATTGGTAATTATTACTAATTATTGTTAATTATTACTAATTATTGTTAATTATTACTAATTATGGGTAATTATTGCTAATTATTGGTAATTATTGCTAATTATTGGTAATTATTAGTAATTATTGGTAATTATTACTAATTATTGGTAATTATTACTAATTATTACTAATTATTACTAATTATTACTAATTATTACTAATTATTATGAATTATTACTAATTATTGGTAATTATTGGTAATTATTGGTAATTATTGGTAATTATTACTAATTATTGGTAATTATTACGAATTATTACTAATTATTACGAATTATTACGAATTATTACTAATTATTACGAATTATTGGTAATTATTATTAATTATTGGTAATTATTACTAATTATTGGTAATTATTACTAATTATTGATAATTATTGGTAATTATTACTAATTATTGATAATTATTACGAATTATTACTAATTATTACTAATTATTGGTAATTATTATTAATTATGACTAATTATTGATAATTAGTGATAATTATTACCAATTATTACCAATTATTGGTAATTATTGGTAATTATTACTAATTATGGATTATTATTGGTAATTATTACTAATTATTGGTAATTATTGGTAATTATTATTAATTATTGGTAATTATTACTAATTATTGCTAATTATTACTAATTATTGGTAATTATTACTAATTATTAATAATTATTGGTAATTATTACCAATTTTTACTAATTATTGGTAATTATTGGTAATTATTGGTAATTATTACTAATTATTGGTAAGTATTACTAATTATTGTTAATTATTCCTAATTATTGGTAATTATTGCTAATTATTAGTAATTATTACTAATTATTGCTAATTATTGGTAATTATTGGTAATTATTACTAATTATTGGTAATTATTACTAATTATTACTAATTATTCCTAATTATTACTAATTATTACTAATTATTGGTAATTATTGGTAATTATTGGTAATTATTACTAATTGTTGGTAATTATTACAAATTATTACAAATTATTACTAATTATTTGTAGTTATTACTAATTATTACTAATTATTGGTAATTATTACTAATTATTGGTAATTATTACTAATTATTGTTAATTATTACTAATTATTGTTAATTATTACTAACTATGGGTAATTATTGCTAATTATTGGTAATTATTACTAATTATTGGTAATTATTGGTAATTATTGGTAATTATTACTAATTATTGGTAATTATTATTAATTATTACTAATTATTACTAATTATTACTAATTATTACTAATTATTACTAATTATTACTAATTATTGGTAATTATTGGTAATTATTGTTAATTATTACTAATTATTGGTAATTATTACGAATTATTACGAATTATTACTAATTATTGGTAATTATTACTAATTATTACTAATTATTGTTAATTATTACTAATTATTGTTAATTATTACTAATTATTGGTAATTATTACTAATTATTGGTAATTATTACCAATTATTGGTAATTATTACTAATTATTGGTAATTATTAATAATTATTGGTAATTATTATTATTTATTACTAATTATTACGAATTATTACGAATTATTACTAATTATTACGAATTATTGGTAATTATTATTAATTATTGGTAATTATTACTAATTATTGGTAATTATTACTAATTATTGATAATTATTGGTAATTATTACTAATTATTACTAATTCTTACGAATTGTTACTAATTATTACTAATTATTGGTAATTATTACTAATTATTACTAATTATTGATAATTAGTGATAATTATTACCAATTATTACTAATTATTGGTAATTATTGGTAATTATTACTAATTATGGATAATTATTGGTAATTATTACTAATTATTGGTAATTATTGGTAATTATTATTAATTATTGGTAATTATTACTAATTATTGCTAATTATTACTAATTATTGGTAATTATTACTAATTATTGATAATTATTGGTAATTATTACTAATTATTACTAATTATTGGTAATTATTGGTAATTATTACTAATTATTACTAATTATTGGTAATTATTGGTAATTATTGGTAATTATTACTAATTATTGGTAATTATTACTAATTATTGGTAATTATTACTAATTATTGGTAATTATTACTAATTATTGGTAATTATTACGAATTATTACTAATTATTGGTAATTATTACTAATTATTACGAATTATTCCTAATTATTGGTATTTATTACTAATTATTAATATTTATTCTTAATTATTTGTAATTATTACTAATTATTCCTAATTACCATTTAAATATGAACAATGAATACTAATAATTTAAATTTATTAAGTAACAAAACAATGTAAACATAATTAAATTACAACTAATTAAGAATAATTGAAACTAATAAAAACCTTAAAATAAATATTAAATTAAAATGAAAATAAATACCTTTAAAATTGATCTGAGGTTGATCTCTGATCGTTGTTAAAAACTTCAATATCAACTCCAGAAAAAAAAATTAAACTCAAGAAATGCTAAACTCTAAAAATAGAGTTTTGAAAGAAGTAGAAGATCGATTTTGAGAATGAATGAAAAAAAACGGATGGGGGTATTTATAGATTAGATTATTTGCAACGGGGCTAATTGCGACGGGTAGCCCGTCGCAAATAGTGGTATTTGCGACGGGTACCGTCGCAAATACCTTAACCCGCATTTATTACGGTCAACGGTTAAATAGTTATTTGCGACGGGTCCCGTCGCAAATAATAACCTGCCGACTTACTATTTGCGACGGGGGTATATTCCCGTCGCAAATAACCTTCCCGCGGTTTGGCGCGCAAAGCGCGCCAGTCCTTTTGCGACGGGGAAAGCCCACCCGTCACAAATGACCATTTTTCCCGTAGTGTTGAACTATCTCTGTGACTGATCATCGATGACTTGTCCATCAGTGTGTCATTTGTTCTATCAGTGAGTCCTCATCGGTGTCTTATTTGATTGGTGAGTCCTCATCGGTGTCTTCTTCGATCGGTGAGTCCTTATTGGTGAGTCAACCATTGGCGAATCCTTTGAACTATCAGTTTCGTAGACTTTGAAAAAATTTACGAAGTGTCTGTCTTACACAGAATAGTACCAAATCAAGTGAAAATCATAATTACATGTAAATATACACTTGTAAATATATTGAAACACAAATATCCATAATTTATTGACTGATTGAATAGTATTAAACCATGTAACATAATTTATTCATTTATAAATATTCATTGGCATGATTATCATCACTTAAAACATAATTTTTGAATTATTAGAATCTGTAAATTGACATGATTTGTGATTATTTAAGAAACTATCTCATAAAGGGTCCAACAAGAATATTGTGATCAACACTAATCATACTAGGAAAACCACATAAACAAGGGAAATTACTTACAAAATTTCAATCTACGACTCCTTATGTTTAACTTAGGTTATTCATGATCATAACCAAAACTCTAGGATCATAACCTAGGCTTACACTTAGGGTTCTTACTAAGGTTTTCTCATCCCACTTTCCAAAGGTTATCTAAACCTTGCTCTGATACAAACTATAATGACCCACACTTTTCATTTATAAATATTACATCTAAATAGATGAATATTCATTACATAACATAATAAAACCATTCCATAATTGTATGGGTTTAATTTCTTTGGAAACATGGAAACATAATGGCAGGAAAATCCACTAATGATGTATATGTTAAAAAACATTCCTTCTGTATTTTTGTTAGAAAAGTCACAAAAAACTTAATTTAGAAAAATAAAACATGAATCCTTTCAACCTATTTTGTAAAAAGTCAAACATGAGTAAAAATAACTTTAAACAAACATAATTGAATAGTAAAAAATATTGATTTTTTTTAGAAAAACATGGGCAAGGAATAAAAAGAAAGTTTTAAGGGAAACTTTTAAAAGATAAATTTTAAATGAAAATCCCTTATAAATATCATATCATTTAAGTGAGCATTAATAAAATTAATCAATTATGTGTGTTGACTATAAATCCACAAAAAATAAGTGGAAATATAACATAATATAATCAAAATTCATCTCCCACATAATCATACCACGACATAATCAATGAAGTAGTAGGTTAATCCAAAGAATAGAAATTGGGTTAAGAAATCCTTTACCACTTTGTAATCAGTTGAATTGTATGTCCCATAAAATTAATAAAAATCAAATGAAAAATTTAATAACATTAAGATAGTAAGATTCATGATATTATATATCAAATGGCATTATATACACCACATATAAGAAATAAGTGGTGAATAAAAAATATATCTCACAGAAGTAAAAGTGCGATAAAAAACCTTTACCTCACACTTCCCTTTAGTTTTACATAATTTAACCTCATATATAAATATTTAAAGAATGTTATTAATTTATTCCAAAACCATATTAGTATATAATACCTTATATGATACTTTTATGACATCTTACAACCCATTCATTAATAATATTTCATGATTCTTATTGTTTTGGGTGCGTTCATTTCATGGTTTCATGGTCGGTTCATTTGGATATAATTATGAGTTTTCTTATCAAATGGAAATAAATATACAGAAGTGAAATGAAATGTTATTCATGAACTTTTATAATTTTAAATGGTCCCATATATCAATTTTCTTTCTTACATGAGGATGATTCATTTGATAAAATGTTAATGATAAATGTTTAGTTTAATTTGGTGGTTTTTACGACCATCACGAACTAGTTTTGATTTATTTAATATTAAATTTATATAATAATTATAGAATATGAAATAGGTTAAAATATAAATATTACAATTTTATTTAACCAGATTAATACTTTTATGACCAGCCTTGAAGGCGGTAAGGGAAAATAAAAAATCATTATCCATGGAGATGGTAAACTGTCATAATTTGAATAATGGTTTTGTTTCTTTGAATAAGTGGAGGTAATAAAAGGTGTGGATATAATATATTCCATTATCAACATAAAATTAAAGTATGTACATGATTTTGTAGTTATTATGATTTTATGGATTAAGGAGGTGAGAAGAAGGTAGAAGAAGAAAAGAAAATAAGAGACATGGTTTGAGAAAATTACCTCTTGAACATCACCTCCTTGAAGGGTCCCTTAAAGACATTGGAACTGGTATTTTGGTGAGTACAAAAACACTTGGATATGGGGAGAGTAGATAGGAGAGTATTTTATAGATATTAGAATAACTTCAAGGATTATGAGGAGAAATGGGGTGGTAAGGAGTGATATTTATACCCGAGGAGGTGTGGTTTTAAGTGATTAAATAATAATTATTTTATATTTAAAGTCAACCACATTTGGGTGACATTAATTACAAGGAATTATATTTATAATTGATGTTTTAATTTATTTTTAGGGTCTATAAATACCTCAACCACCCATTAAATTTTGTATTTTTTAGGTATTTTAAGTATTTACCTTTTAACTTTAACTCATTTCATTATTTTACCTATACAACGGTAAATCTTTTTTTACCATGGTAACTTTTTTCTGTCTAAAAATAAAAATAACCATACTACATAATTTGGAACTTCTTATTCCAAATATGGAATCCATTTTACCAAATTAAATTCAAGGAATTTGAAAAAATAAATTTAAAATTAATCCCATAGACCCAACGAGAAATCAGGTTTTTAAAGTGAAAACGTTCAAATGTTTAAAAAGATTTTATATCTAATTTTAATATAAAATTAATTCCAATGACTAAATTGTATTAATATATGTATAATTTAATTATTTTGACTTTAAAAACTATTTAAAATATAATTTAACATTATAAATTATTTATACGAAAAGTCAGTTTCAATTAAAATTCAGTATTTTTCAGCATTCATCAAAAAAATAAAACTTCTCAAAAAAATACCAAAAAAGCACCCTAAACTAATTTTGATATTAATTTTTAAAAAATGAAGTTTATTTTTTCAAATAAAAATTATAAAAGTATCAAAATTTATTTTTAAAACAGGTATGCCATTAAAAGACGGTGAAATTTCCCTTTAGAAAAATATAGATTTTATGCTTAAAATTGGATTTATTCTTATATTAATCCTATAAAACTTATTGGATGAATTTAAAACCATTTTATTTAACATATAACATATAAATTTCATCAATATCTTTCATTAATAGTGATTAACTTAATTTATTAAGATAAAATTTCATTGTGACCATAAAAATAGTTTTTTTATAAAAACACATCCTTTATATTCAATTGCTTTTTATTTTCATTTCTAATTAATTGGTAAACATTTAATTCATTTTAAAAATACGTGTAAAATATATTTTCATAATTTAGTTAATCGCATTCGTTCTCGTCATTCCAACGGTTATTGATAACTAACACATTGAAATAATAATATTTAATTGTTTGTTTAAACTTGATGTGACGTATCATGTATGATATGGAACATAGTGCTTCCATTTAAAAATCTCTGGATGTTACACTAATTATCCTCATTGAACTTTTTATTCTTTATTTTGGATGAATTAATTATAATTTTTTGTTAATTATTAAACTTAACTCATCCATTATTCATGTACAATTATTAAGATCTATTAATTATGTGTGTTAGTTTACTATGGAGAAAAAGAACAATTATAAGAGAAATTAATTTCAAAGTGAAATTCCATTTAAATATTTTTAAATTTTCAATCTCAATCAAATTTGTAAAATAGGAAACCAAATTTTCATCAATAAATTTTATTTCAATAGATTAATCATCAATTTTTACCTAAATAGTCCAGGGGGGAAACAATTTTGAAAATCATCTCTTTTCTTCCATTATGATTATTTATTCTTGAGATTAGTTAACTTCTAATGAATTTTTATAATAGATTTATTGTGGATAAAAAAATTATTAAGCATTGTGTAATTTTATACGGATTTATTTTTAATACATGTTTTCCATATTTTTTCATGTAATTAAAATGTTTTTCATAATAAAAGGGTTTTAATTGATAATATTGCGATTCTTTGTCATTTTTTGAGTATTAATTGTACTTATATTAATATATGTTAAAAAAACTGTTTTTCCAGTGCTAAAAAGAAAGATTATTCTGAAATTAATTTTTATATGTTTTAAGATTAAATTAATGGCTTGATTTTGCTGAACATTAATTGAGAACAATATTTTTTAAGGATGTTTGGAAAGTAAATTTTGATTTTGTTCCAAACTCCTTGTCATTATTTTTTATAACAATTTTTGGATTTTTTTGGAATACAAATGTTCAATTATTTTTTATTTTTAATTTTATAATTCAAATTGATAATTTTTCACTGGAGTTGAATTCTTTTTATAGGAAATGATTAGGTAAGCATATTTTTATAAAAATTCAAATAAAGGATAATTTATGTAGGTGAAAATACATGTGAATATTCATTTACATAAGAGAAAAATAATGTAAGTAAAAACACCATTAAGAGTTTCAAGCTGCAGCTGCAACTGCATAAGGGTCATTTGCAAGTAAAGCTGATACATGAATAAATGGATGCCCGAGCTTGGATTTTAGAGAAATACATTCACGGGGCCTCATGAAAATCGATGATAGGAACTCGAAGCTTGAGAATAAGTTGAAGAGTGACCAAGACATTAATCTTGAAAAATTACTGCCTGAGACCGACCGCTGAAGGATGTCGATCCCTCATTATAAGGGCGCAGCGGAGGTGCATGGAAACACAAAGTGCACAAAAAAAGAATAAAAAAAGTAACAAAAGGATTTTAACGTGGTTCGAATTGAAGCCTACATCCATGGGAGAAACAGGGGGATGTTTTCTCTATTCACTTTTCTTTGATTCTCGTTAGAGGATAAAAACATACACCTGAATTCACACAGATTACACCCACAACAATTGATCCCATTTTAAAGGGGAACAAAAACTTCCTCCGGTGGTTGGGGTAGCTCATCTACCCTTGAGACTTCCTCCTACCACAGGATTCTGTCCATGAAGGCTGTTGTGTTTCCATTGTGTCGGCTGCCAACTACTTCAACTAAGGGTGTTGCTGCTGTGGTTGGGTGCTCGCCAAAGGAGAAATATCCAACTATTGAAGTTGCCGACAATCATCCATCCTGCTAACTCCACCCCATATTGTGAGTGCCCCCCACAAATCTCCACCTCACAACCAATTTGGGGTAGAAGATTCACCTAAAGTCTCCTTACAGGTGTTCAAAACTTTATCAGAAAATCGAACACGCTTCTTCACTCCAGATGGCGTGACACTTCTACTATCTTCACTAGATCTCGAGTTGAATATAATCCCCATAAAATGATACAATCCTTGGGACTCTTTCCCAGTAAACATCATTACATCCCTACACAAGACTTCCAATAATCCAACTGCTATATAAATCTTGTATCCTCTCACATCGAGCCAACTTAATGATACCAAGTTCCGTTTCATCCTCAAAAAAAATTTCACATCAGCCAGTTTTTTTACTCCTCCATCGAGTGTCTTCAATTTCACTATCCTGACTCCTTGAACCTTACATATTGACCCATCACCAAGTCTCACTGAGTCTTTCACCTGCTGAAAATTATGAAACACACCTTTCATCATACATATTTGTAACGAGCTCCCTGAATCCAAAACCCATCTGTCTTCCTTTGGATTTTGAGCCCGCTTGTTCTTCCTTTTTAAGAATCAACATTCCCGCATCATGTGATCGTATCTTTTGCTATAATGACACTGCACTTCCTCCATTTCAACTATCTTATATGAGTGAAAGATTCCCATTTTCAGACAGATTTCATCATCTCCCAATAATTCTGTGATGTTCACATCCTTCTCTTCAACTTTATATTTCCCAGCATTGTAACGTTTACGCTCTCCATAGTCAATTATATAGTGACCCTTTTTCTCTCACCATAAACACATTATTTTTCTAGGATCACATCCTCTCAATTTTGTCAGCTTTTTTTTACCTCCTAACTTCCGATATCGACTCCTCCCATGCTGATCATATTGCATCACCATGATTTGCTTGCCTGAATGCATCACAGGTCTTCGGAACACCTCTGAATCTTGAAGTGATTCCATCACATCTTCCAACTTCAATGTTTCATTCCCCATGAGAAATGAAGTCACAAGTCCATGAAATGAAATTGGTAGAGATGAAAAAAGAAAAAGTAATTTGTCTTCCTCTCTAACCTTCACACCGAGACCAAATAATTGTGTCAGGATCTTGTTGAATTCATTGGTGTGATCTAAAAATTTTGTTCCCTCATCCATATGCAACTGGTAAAAATTATTTTCAGGAATAATTTGTTGGTGAACGATTTATCCATATATCACTGCTATAAATTCTTCCAGATCTCTTTCGGTGAGTTTTTCTCTAACACCAAATATTTTACATTGTTCACCAAACACAGTTGAATTGTGTTGAAGACCCACATCTCGAGATCCTACCAATCATCATCATTGGTTCTCTCAGGCTTTCACTGATCAATAGTATGATCATGCCCTGCTGCACCAAAAGAACTTTCACCATGCTTTGCCACAAGCTGAAATTGTTCTGACCATTGAACTTCTCGATATCGAATTTTGGTAGTGCACTACCACAAGCCATCATCGTTGTCGCAAAGCACGATCACCCCCGTCAATTCCACACCCCTCTTAAATCACCTTATGGATTTAAAATTTTGAAAACCCAACTATACGGATGTGTCTGGAATAGTCAAAATAGTCGGAATTGACTCCTAGATCATCGAAATCGGACATCGATTGACCGAGTTATCACCAAAACAAGTTCAACGGTCCAGATGGCTTGCTAATGTGGTGATGACGTGGTGCTAACGTGGCACACTAGAGTAGCTGCTAGAATCTCGCCAGAAATTTTTACGATGGCGTGAACTATACCGTCTTCTCTAGCACTAAGCTACTGTTCACCCGTGGTTTTGACCAAACTTTGACCGAGCTTATATCCTTCGTTTTAGCTCCGTTTTCAACGCCGCTTGATCCATTACAATCGTCTTGTCGTCCTCTTCACATATTTGGCCTTGGAAAACTTTTCTGACGACTTTCAATTTTCTGGTCATCGAAAAACTCGCTTCTGGTTCTCCATTTCGACTCTGATCACTCTTGCTCCCTATAATACCACTTGTAAGGGTGAAACAGAGGTGTGTGGAAACACAAAATGAACAAAAACAGAAAAAAATGATCAAAACAAGGATTTGAATGTGGTTCGGATTGAAACCTACATCCATAGGAGAAACAGGGGTCAGGTTTCTCTATTCACTTCTCCTCGGTTCTTGTCAGAGGGTTACAATATACACCAAAATTCACATAGATTACACCCACAAGATTTTATCCCATTTTAAATAGGAACAAAAAATTCCTTCAGTGGTTGGGGTATCTCATCTACCCTTGAGGCTTCCTCCTACTGCAGGCTGTTGTCCACAAAGGCTGATGTGTGTCCACTATGTTGGCTACCAAATACTTCAACTAAGGGTGTTGCTGCTATGGTTGGGTTCCCACCAAAGGAGAAATATCCAACTGTTGCAGTTGCCGACAATCATCCCTCCTGCCAACTCCACCCCATATTGTGAGTGGTCCCCACACTCATCAAGACGTGATTGAAGATCCGTTTCCAAGTCAGAATCAAGAGGCATCGATGGACCACTACCTTTCCAAGCCAAAGGTGATAAATACTGAATAATGGGGAAATCCGAGATGATTCAAGGAAGAAGAACCCTTGTCCAGCTGCAATTGAAGAATAATAGTCGATCTCGACTCAAGGGGAGACTGGGATCACACTAAAGGCCAAAAGTTTTTTTATAACAGAAGGAATTTATGTTCAACTGATTGAATAAGATGATATTCTATTCTTAATGATGAAGTCTAGGACTAATGGAGGCTCAATATTCCTAAGGCTATGACTGTGTGGTCAAATAATGTTGCATTTCATTTTCTTAATGAAATAATTTAATGAAGATTCAATTGATTAAATGATTTCATATCCATGATAATGGTTTGAGTAGTGATATTGAAGTGTATTTGGTATGAATTGAAGTGGTGATTTTATGTTAGTAAAATTCTTCAAATGGGGGAGTGACAGAATTCAAAAGAGTGGATAAACTAATTTTGGATTGGGAGACTTATAGCACTAGTCATGCTAACGTCTGAGAGAAGAGGGCAGAAGCGAGGAGGAAAGAGATACACTTCAAGGACAAAGGAAGCTGGTATTATATGTGGATTGGGATCTAGACTTGATAGAGAATAATTATTTCCCCCTTATCTTATCTCTTGATTTATTTATGTATCTTTTTTACTTTTGTTTTCCTTATTTCTTCAAAACATGCATTGTAACTAAATTCTAGAGGGGAATTAAATTTGTTATGGTTTATTAAAATATTCAAGTTCTAGTTTTATTTTTTCGAGACTACCTTCCTTTTTTCATAGGATTTTCCTCATTCAATTCAATTATTGATTTGGCTTGATATATAGAATGGATGAAGAAAAATTTCAAGCTTGTTTTGAATTATTTTACCCACTATAATAAATAGATGGATTGAGTAATAAGACTGACTGAATGGACATTCAAAGATGAATAAAAGTTTATATAAGAATTAATTTCTGGTAGTTAGTCTTACTAACTCAGTTTTTAGAACATTATTTTCACAAACCTACTTCAATTAGTCATTCCTCCCAATAGCCCTTTTTATGTCACTTTCCACATAGTTTAATTCAAACTCTTTAAATACCTCACCTTTATATCTTTATTCTATATACACTTCACACCCATTTTTATATAATTTGACCCTATTTTTAGTATTTTAGGTTCAATAAATCCCTTATATAACTCACCCCCTTCCCTTGTGTTTGACCCTTCACCACCATGCTAGTATAGGAAAATAAAAATGGCATTTTGATGGTCGTGATGACCTCCAACCTTGTTAGTATAATAAGAATGATCGACCAATTCAACCATGAAGAAAGAATTTCGAGAAAAAGTAATTCTTAATCTATATAAATTGATTATAAATTATATGTGAAAAATAATGTCTCGAATCTTTCGTGGTTGTCTTCCCTCATGTTTTGAGGATTTATATGAGGAAACCGATGAAATTCCATTGTTGGTCATAGACCTTTCCACTTCTAGTGTGACCCAGAATCATCAAGTGGAATCAAAGTAGTTACATATTACTTTATAATTAATTATTCATTATAAGTAGAGGGGATTAAAAACTGAAAACAATATACACACCTAAAAACCCCAATGGTTTAAGCCACATCACCCCCACAAGGAAAAGGAAACTACCCCATACACTTATTTTATTATATATTAATGGATTGAAGGCCCAAGTTCTTTATGGAATGAAAGCCTAAATGAATGTGGTCCAAATGCCACTTATGGAGATGGCTTGAGGGCCAGATTATAAAATCCCGGTTTTTCAGAGAGGTAAAAACTCTTACGTTACTGTTTAAAACCTTTTGTTTTACAATAGTAATGAAATTTAAAGTCTAAGGAGTGGTTAGGGGGAGTCTGAGCCCTATTCAGATCCCGAGGCTAAAGAAAATTAAGAAAGGAGACTGAGTCGCACAGTTAGCACATAATTAGCACTAACTGTGTGGCTCAACCATGCGGGGGTATCCGGTGCACTAGGGGGAGGGGGGGTGTTGTTGAGAATCGTACAAGCCAGGGTGTATACCCATGTGAGATTGCATACAATATTGACAGAGACCTTTCACACAACTTCCACATGGTTCATCAAACCGTGTGCCAAGACCATGTGAGGGGTGTCCCTAGACAGTGGGGGTGCACAGTTGGCGCACAATTTGACCAACTGTGTGGTCAAACCAAGCGACCCTGTTTTTAAGGGTGAATTTACCTTTTTCCCTTGTTATAATTTTAAATCCTCATTTCTTATCTTCCATCTTGTTTATAACATACCGCATGCCTGGAGAGCACCTCCTCTATCCAAGTTAGGGATTTTGATATCTACTTCGTAAAATATATGGTTCCTTCACTGTCAAGTGCATTGGATCACTCTCATTAATCTCTACACTCATCTTCCTTCTATTCCTAGTTTATCTTCCCTCCTACTGCACTATTATGGTCAGCCTCATTTTCCCTATTTTAAGTGAATTTTATGATTCTTTCGATATCTCCCATTCTAACTCGATTAAAGGGATGACACAAGATGAGGGGAGAGTTGCGAGACTATGGTAGGTGGTCTAGATTCTTTCCCATAAGTTTCATTGCATTTATATTATGTGTCGTTGTACCATGCACATTGGATCCCTCCAGTGTTTCCAAGGTGTAATAAATTAATTAAATGTCTAACCATGCTAAATGTGTTCTTAGCTAGCGGAAAATTGACAATATTGGTTGATCTCCTTGACGCGAGACACCTCCAATGGGTGTGCCTTCCTTACACAACCACACAACATAGTTTTATTAGCTCTAAATAGCCTTTATCAATGTTAAAAAACAATAATAATTGAGGCGCTATTACAAGGTAGTTCCTTTTATCAGTGCTAAAAAAAAGCGTTGATAAATTCCCCTTTTATCAGTGCTAAAAAAAGCACTGATAAAAGGGTATTTTATCAGCATTTTTTATAGCACTGATAAAAGACACCTTTTATCGGTGCTTTCTTTAAAGCGCAGATAAAAGTCAAAAAAATTAAAAAAAATATGTACATCATAGACCCCCTTTTAACAACAATTGACCCCCTTTCAATAGTGTTAGGAAGCCCCACTCACACGCACCCCTACCACCCCTTTAATAGTGCTAGTCACACCCCTACCCTTTAATAGAACTAGCCCCCTACACCCACCCGCACACCCCTATCTCTGCTTGAATTCGAACCCGAGACTTCTCCCTTGTGCACTTGCACTTTTACCACTTGCCCATATTGTTTTGTTCTCTAGTTAATGATATATATATTTATTTATATATATATATTTAGTTATATTTATTCATATATTAATATAGATTTATATTAATATACATATATTTAGTTATATTAATATATATATATATATTTATTCATATATTAATATATATATATATATTCATATATTAATATATATATATATTCATATATTAATATATATTTATATCTATTTATTTATATATATATATTTTGTTATATTTTTTTATCTGTATATTTATTTGTATATTAATATAGATTTATATCTATTAATTTATATATACATTTAGTTATATATTTTTATTCATATATTTATTTGTATATTAATATATATTTATAGAATTAGTTTTAAATACATTTATAACATATGTTTTTTTGTGTGTGTTTAAAATAAATACATATATACAACATACATACACATGTATATATATTATATGTATGTGTATCTGTAAATATAATTATACATATTTATATATATTTATATATATTATATATTTATATGTATATTCATATGTTAGAATATATAGATAATATATATCAGTTTGATAATACCGACACACAATAATACACACATACACACACACACACATTATAAAGGTATATACATATTCATATATTTGTATTTTAAATAAAACGGATATTAGTTTTTATTTAGATAATGCTTATATATTGATAAATATATTTTATATGTAAATATGGTTAACTATTTATTTCTAAAATTAATTTTTTTCTGAATATATAAAAAATATGTATATATTGTTATATATTTGATTATAAATAATATTACATTGTAAAAAATGATAAAATTTCAAAGACACAATATAAATATGAATGTAATCCTTATGAATCAATTCACTCCCCACTAAAAAGCGACAAAAAGACCCCCTTAAATGAGGCAGAAATTCCATCCAATGTTAAAAAGATTTGGTATCCTGAATAAAAACTAATCTATAGAGGGATTTTGGGACTTTTATGGCCTAAAGAAATGAGACATAGGGTTACCCTATATCACTAGTATGTAGATCTCATCACAGGCTTCGATTTGATATGTGGTAGAGCTCAAACAGACATCCGGATCAAAAGTTATGACCATTTGAAGTTTGAGTTACGTTTTCAACTTATTTTAGATTTTTTATTAATTTTTTGATTTTTTGGGTTTTCAAATTGTTAGTAAATCATTATTACTCGATAATAATTATAAAATTATTAATTAATAATATTTTTTAAAATATTTTATAAGCCATTTTCAATAAATATCTTATATATTAAGTGTAAATGTGTATTTATAATTATCTAAAACATATTTAAATATATTTAAATATATTATATTTATATAAATATAAATATATTTATATATTTATATATTAATATATTATTTTTAATGTTTTATTTGAAATATACTCTATATCATTTATAGTAAAAAAATCACTGATAAAGACCCCCCTTATCAGCACTACTAAAAAAAGCACTGATAAAGGGTGGCACTACAGAAACTCGTTTTTGTGGAAGTGTTAAAGGACAAATTTCCCTCAACCTTAGTTTGTTAAATTAACTTATTTTAGGTGTGTTTTCCTTAAATTAGAATATTCCTTGAATTATATTTGAGTCTATGAAGGGAATGACCATGAGTTAGGCCTTATGCCCTATGCCTAGTTGAATTGTTTAATTAAATGTCTTCACCAACTTAGATAAAATTTTATGGAATTAATGCCTTGTTAATTAATATGAGGTGTTGAGAGTTAGTATCACCTTTACATTTCATCCTGGATGATACAAGGGTCCCCACTAAAGGACACCTCATACTCATTCCACAAGCTTTATAATTTGAATTGCAAATGAAATGTATATATGTGGGAACAATACAGGGTATGCCTTGGACGGGCTCACCATGCAGGTTTCTCTACCTCCCTATGAGTGATACCGGTTCCTTGGGGAGAAACCATGGACGTGATCAATGGATAGATGGTTATACAATGCCACACATGACACTCAAACCCCTTTGTGTGAAACAAGTGACAAACTCAGAGGTTTGTTTCATGTCTTTACACCATGTCAGAAGTGATACATGGGATTCCACTTAGGGATATCCATAGGTGGAATCTTATGAACTTTAGTTTTCATTGCTCTCTCGGTGTTGTACTTAGGGTCCTTGGGAAGGTTTTCCTTATATGGGTCTGATATTCTTCTTAATTAAATTCAAGGAATTCCTTCTGCATAAAATCAGGAAACTTAATTTATTAAATTAAGGGACACGCTTTTGTTTCGCACAGAATTTGGGGATGACCTCCTGGATGGGAGATTCAAACGTTCCGATCGATTTCTAGCAGTTTTGTTCGTAGAACCGGAAACATCCAATGATTCCACATCCGTTTGGACCTACTTTCCAAAGGTAGGCGCTCATTAGCTTGTGGACTGATGAGGCTTAGGAATTTGCATTGGTCGAGAGGATGAGAGGTCGGAATCATCACACCTTTTTGAGGGGAATTATTGTCTACTCTGGGACTCTCTTTATAGATTTAAGTTATGTTCGTGAATACTTATTACATTACCAAGTATAAAATGAGCTTTCCTTTAGTTTTAACAATCAATGATTAAATATGTAAGAAATTTGGAGAATCTTTTATATGTATTCGAGGTTCTTCATCAATAGAGAATCATCTGTATCTATTTAGAGATTCTTGGTCAATGGTATCCTTCAAAACATTTATATAAAAGTCTCTTGGTCATTATGATGACTAGGCTGGTTTTAAAGCCACTCAGTGGGGCACTTGAAGTTTATTGTCATTCAGAAGGACATGAATTATTTTAGAGTTGGGATCGAACCAATAAATGGGCTACCTACGTATCCTTTGTTTTGGAAAAGGAATCAGAACCCACATAGTTCGAGTAAGGGAGTATGACGTTTATGATTGATGGCTCAAAGAAGGATGTCATAATTACTTTAACACTCTAAGCTCACGTGAGTCATGCTCGGTGTGAGAAACAAGAGGTATTGGTAAAAATTAGACAATTGTTCCATGAAAGATGCAATCATAAGAAATGGTTTGGGGCTTATGTATGTATGACTGCCCAGATAGATGAAGGTTTAGGATTTACTTTTAGGGAGAAAATCTAGGAACAGGGTCCATAAAGGTATATGTGCTTTATGGAGATTTGAATACCCTAACTTGGGACTTATTCCTGAAAAGGAAACCCAAATTAGGAGAGGATTGATAACTGGGTTTTACTCCTGAGAAGGAATCCCAGATCAAATGAAAACTAGGACTGGTTAAAGAGAAATTAAGGGACTTGGGGCTTACTTCTAAAGAGGATGCCCATAATTATGACTGGGACTTACTCTTAAAAAGGAGGCCCAGGTTAAAGGATTTATGACTGGGACTTATTCCTGAAAGGGAAGCCCAGGTTAAGGATTAAGGTTTGGGGCTTACTCCTGAAAAAGAAGCCCAAATTAAAGGATATGGGGCTTACTCCTAAGAAGGATGCCCAAGATTAGGACTGGGACTTATTCCTGAAAAGGAGACCCAGGTTAGGGGACTTGGGGCTTACTCCTGAGAAGGAAACCCAAGATTATGACTGTGACTTATTCCTGAAAAGGAGACCCAGGTTAAGGATTAAGGTTTGGGGCTTACTCCTGAAAAGGAAGCCCATAATTTGGGAATTTTAAGAATTTGGGGCTTACACCTGAGGAGGATGCCCAAGTTTGGAGGACTTAGGACTGGGGATTATTCCTGAAAAGGAGACCCAGGTTAAGGATTCTCTCATCTTAAAGGATGAGGTTGAATGAATGAACTCTCAATCTTTAGTGACATAAAGATATGTAAATCACTAGGTTTTGAGAGATATTCCACCGAATTCCTTTCAGATAAGGAAGTCAAATCAAGAAATCATGCCATAAATGGATTTGGAGAGTGTCTTAAAGACTGAATCTTGAAAAGAAAAGGTGTAATGGCTTAAGGGGGGTGAAATGGGCAAGAAAGGCACCCAAAAAGGAAGGGGCACGCAAGTCTTGGAAGGCGCGCAGGTACTGCGGCGGCGCGCAAGTATTGGTCGCACAGGTATACCTGCGCGACACGTGGGGTACTTGCGCGATTTTCAACCAGCATTGAAATACTTGAGCGACTCTTTATTAAATCCTTTAGAATCCTCTTGAGGTTCTTCCAAAAAAGGGACGCGCAAGTTATATCGAAGGAATAAAGGCGGTGCGCAAGTGTGGCCACTTCCCTTAAGGGCTGGCAACTCAGGAGCGCAACTGTTGATGCATTTCAACACTTAGGCCTTACTCCCTCTCTTTAGATCTTCCGTTCTAGGTAAGAAATTACCTTAGAAGTGTTCCGGAATCTTTGAGAAGAGACTTGGGCGTCAGGAGCTTCAATCCGAGTTTCTGGAAAAAGATCCTCTCTAATGGGGGGGCCACAGGGTCTATTTATAGGCAAGAGAAGACCCCGGGCGGTTATCACTTAGGTCGCGCAAGTCACTTGCGCGACCATAAAGGCGTCGCACAAGTGGACTTGCGCGACAGTGATATAACTTGCGTGGTGCAGTTGCTTTTGATCCTTTGTTCATGCCTTTGTCGATTTTTGATATTTTCTTCAAAGGTTGAATCACTTTGAGCTCAGATATTCCCCTTTTCCGATCTTTAGATTCTGTGATGAAAGGAGCGTCAAAAAAAGTCCCCCCTCAGAGTTGGATCCGGAGAAAAATAGAGGATTTGACTCTGAGGAAATCAAATACATCCAAAGGAAAAGGGGGCGCGCAAGTCTTCAGGGCACAGAGGGCAGCGCGCAAGTGCGCATCGCGCAGGCCCTAAGCGCACTGGGTACGGCGCGCAGATAGGCCTCCTGGCCTATAAATACATGGCTTTTGGCCGTGTATAGCATCTGATCCCGAATTTCTCGATCTCTCACCGCGCAAGTCATCTTCTCCGCGCAAGTCTTTTTTTTCCCACTGTTTCCTCGCTGCCGCGCTACTCTCAAGGTAATAGGACTTGCGCGGTGACACATGCACGACAAAAATTTGCGCGGCACATGTAACACTTGCGCGACATCTCCATACTTGCGCGCCTTAATGCCTTAGCCATTTTTTTGAAATCTTTCACAAAGTTTGTGAAAAATTAATTCATTTATAAATTTAACTTATTCAACTCTATGTGTAGAATTAATGGCTCTTAGACCCAGATTAATTGATGAACTGGCTAGCAAGCGGATAGATGATATGATGGACATCATTGGCCCTGATTATTATACTATCAAAGATAGTACTCTTCAAAATTTGGCTAAGTATCTGAAGAAATATCATCTCAACTTTCCTCATTGAAATTATCTACCTTTGTATGGCTATGGTCATCTACAAGAAGTCATTATTCTAGAAGTAAAGAATTATCTTCCATTTTTGTGGTTTCAGAATTATACCAACTTTGCTTCAGCAAATATCTCAGGTGGAGGAGTATTTCTAACTGCTGGAACATTGGAGAAGGCCTATATGATGCATCATAGCCCTTGCACACCAGATCTGAATAAACATACACCTGAGCTTCAACCACATTGTCATCCTTCGATCTTCTGAAATGCTCAGATGGATCAATCCAAAGGCTGGAAGAAAAGTTGGGACTTCCGTCCTGGGGGAGGTGTGAAGCCAACTTGGATGTGGGCATACTGGGTGCGATAGACCTGCGCAGAGTTTATCGAGGATCTGAAGAGAGCTGCAATATATGAGGATGTCTGGGTTGGGAAAACATATGTTTACAGACATGATAACTTCGTGCCAGAGATACTCATCCACTAGAGCCCAGCAACTAATTCTTTCCATTTGACTCATGGAGAAGTAGGTATCAGTTTGTGGGATGTCCACAAGATCTCAGGGGCTCCAATTTTGGGTGATATGTATGATGAATTCATTCCTCCCAAGGTGACTTGTAATGATTCAGAAAAGACTCCTGCTTTAGCTCGAGAATTATTTAAGATCTTCCACAGGCTCAAGAGTTCAGAGACCTCATTAACTCATTTTAGAAAAGATATTCATCCGGAAGAATGGATGAATGTGTTTCTTATTGAGAAGAAAGGGATGGAGCCAAAAGAAAAAGGATCCAAGAAGAAGAAATCCAAGGATACCAGGCCCAAACGTCCTACCACCTATCCAAAACCTGAGAAGAGAGGAACTTCTGGCACATTCTGGCCAACTCTAGAAGCAGGAGAGTTTGAAAAGTGGGGATATG
The DNA here is from genome assembly GCA_963277665.1 of Viscum album. NCBI lineage: Eukaryota > Viridiplantae > Streptophyta > Magnoliopsida > Santalales > Viscaceae > Viscum > Viscum album. The sequence continues at coordinate 1,019,736,833 of OY728134.1, read as the reverse complement.
AAGTGAATCAAAGAATTCCAAAGAAAACTCGTCTAGCGGGTTTCTTGGTAATGTGGCTCAGTGTTTATCTCTTGCCAGTCAGGGATTCGAAGGGAGGCGTTAGGCCAGGGACCTTCGTCATTGCGGCAAAGTTGGCTAAGGGAAAAATGGTTGGGTTAGATACCCCCATTTTAGCAAAGATTCACAAAATTTTACTTCATGTATTCCTGGGTAAATCTCCTTTAAGAATAGTGGGACCATTCCAGGTTTTGTGGGGATGGATCGCCACTCACTTCAGGACTTACAATGTACAGAATGGATTACAAATTCCTGGAAGCTCTTTCAAACCGTCAGTGCAAGCATTCTCTGGAATTTCTCCATTAGATGTTAATGGTTATGACATGAAAGTAAGGATGAGCATGTTTAAGGAAGTCAACTTCTTTCCCTATGGAAGTCCGCCATCCGGGCGGTTTGTTGATGATGGGACAACCCATTTGGATTTGAGGGCATACATTCTAGCTTGCAGGGATGGCGTGTTAGTAGCCAGGATTGATGGAGAAATCATATGTGAGGCCTATGATCCATATAGATTTGCACGCAAATTCAAATGTTTGCAATAGATTGTTGTATCCCCTCCGGTACATGTCAGGTTAGAGCAACATATGATGGTTGCTCGACAACTATGGCTGCTGACATCAAGAGAGAAGACTGGGGCAGTATTTGATCTACCAGTTGAAAAAGAGGCACATAATTTGACTACATTTTATGCCGAACACTGGATAGCATCATACCCCAAAGGGATATTGAATCACCCAGTATATCAAGTGGGAAAGAGGAAGAAGACTGTAGAGAAAGAAACCCTTCCTCATGAAGGTGACGCTTCCCCACCTAAAATAGGTTCAACAAACTCCTCTTCTAGAACTGATTCATCAGATTATCATGATGGGGATGATGAGGCACAACCGGCAGCAAAGCGGTTTCGTGCTCGATATAATCCTCCGGCCAGAATTAAAAGACCCACTCCATCAACTCCTGGTGAGTTGTTTCATTGTAGTAATTTCAATCACTGCTACTTTATAAAGTAATAAGTCTTACTTTCTTATTCTCTATCTGTAGCTGCAGGAGCTGGGAAGAAATTAAAATCAAAAATTGTAGGACCTTCCTCACAGCCTTCATATCTAAGACCAGAGGTTGTTCAGCTATGGTAGAGCTTATACTGTGGTACTGAGACCGCCTGGCTGGATTTGTGTGAGGGCCTACACCTTCCTGAAATAGGAAATCTTGTAGCTTCTAAAAATCTTAAATACGAAGATAACCCCAATGAAATGCGAGCTTACATCAGAGAGCTGGAAATGCTCATATATGCCACTGATGACTCGGTTCCTATCACCAGGCGGGTGAAGGAAATGATTGATCATGGCACCACTGAGGGGGCTGGTGGTTCTGGAGATGAGGAATGGCAAGAGTACGTGGCTCCTGAAGATGTAAGTTTTCTTTCCTTATTTTCTTTGCAACTTGATTTCAGTTGAAGATTTGTTACTTAAGGAAGTTATTTTCTTCATCTCGCAGCTTGAAAAGAAAGGAACTGGGGTTCCTTTGACACAGTATAGCCCTGGTGGTACTGCTATCGGGGCTGCTACTGATTCTCCTCGTGAACCAAGCGAGATATCTCCAGGCCAGCAGGCCATGAATGAGGCGCTGGACATAGCCTTCCATTCTCCAATCCAAGTGCCTATAAGGAGACCACTGATACTCCAAAAAAAAAGAAGCAAAGGCAACGAAGGAGAAAATCCATAGCTAAACGTTTCATTAGCAGTGGTAAGTCCTTCGAACAATCATGAGCTTATACCCATAATCATATGGTTACTCATATTTCTGAGGATTGCAGGGGCTTCTTCAATTTCCCCCTTGAGGGAAGGGATTGACCCTCTTTCAAAGGCCGTGGAGGGTTCTGTAGAACAATCACAGACCCAAGATGACTTGGTTGCTCCTGAAGAAGAGCTAGCATCCATTCCCAGTATCCCTCCTACTACTGAAGATGTTGTTCAGGGTCAGGGGTTGTAGGACATAAGTCGGCAAGAAGATGTAGCAAATGCTCCCACTGGTGAGACTAACCAGGATTCTGAAGTATCATTGGATGAAATGATGAATCAAGGAATGACTTTCGAAGAATTTTATGATCATGCTAAGTTGTCATGTGATTTAGAAGACCTTGGGCGTGAGTGATACCCTTCGCCCAAATTTTTTAAAAAATTATACTTCTAACCATGACTGAAAACAATATGCAGTTTCTTCCGTAGAAGCTGCTGAACTGCCAATGCCTGAAGAGGGTGTGGACATTGATGTCAACCCTACCATTGCAGAAACATTATCTCAAGTAGAGCTAAACCCAATAAACCCTCCTGATACCTATCTTGAAAATCCTGTTGAGACTGGGAAAGATGGGGAGAAGTCTTCTCAGGTTGCTGAACCATCCTTGGGTAAGGGATAACAATATTTGTGATTGTACTTTATTCGCAAGACAATCTATTCTTTTGTTATCCTTTGAAGCTGACTAAATCTTTCAATTAATCATGCAGGACCATCAACTGCAATGACTAGATCTGGAGGTGAGGCTTCAGCCTCTGCCCCAACAGGAATTGAAAGTGAAGAAGCACAAATCAGGGGGGAAAAAGCAGGACCGGGCTCTTCTTTAAGTGTACTAATTCCAGATTACATACCCCCCTCTGACGATGATGTTGAATCAGATCCAGAGATGCTTAAAGCATTCAGCTTTTCACGATGTAAGGCATGGAACAACATATGGAACATTATATCTTGGGCGCCTTTAGAAGAGCTACCATCGAAAATTCCTCGATTGTCATCCCAATTTGTTATACTGGGACTTGGTGGTTTTGGATATGAAAAGATCCATGCCACGGTGAAACAGATCATTTTTAGGAGGGAACAAGTGCAAACAAGTCACGAAGATTTGACCAGAGTAAAATTTTCAGTCAACATAGGCGAATTTGAGGCTGCGGTATCCCAAGATGAAGCTGATTATGCTACCAAGATGAAGAATCTGAAACATAAAATCAAAGAAAAGGTCGTCCAACAGGTGAAACTCCAGCAACAGTTAGATGCTGTTGCTGGGGAACTTGATCAGCTTAATAAATCATTGGATGAAACTCATATGAATGGCATGAAAGCCATCGTAGAAAAAAAAATAACAGCATCTAACTATTGCTGGGTAACTTGATCAGCTTAATCCTATGTTATCAATGAAAAACACTTTTATCTTCAATCATTTGTACCTTCATTCTTTCACTACCTGTTTCAAATTTACTTACACCAATGGGACTAGTAAGCATAGTTTGATTTTTACTAGGATTAAAAAAATAACCCTACAAACTTTGAATCTTTTAATTGCTCAATATTACCTAAATCATACAAAAATGTATATTTAGTGAGCTGGAACTTGAATTTTATTCAGAGTTCCTTTGTCTTTTGTGGGCAGTTTAAAGTCATGCATGCCGAACATAAAGGGGCTAATGTTTAAGGTTGAAATAGCTTTGAACAAAATGGGTTAAAATTGATTCAATTCCTTGACAATTTATCTAAAAACATATTACCATACTCAAGTATGAGAGAAAATATGTAAACTATGGCTTAAGAATATTTGAATCTGAGGAATAATATGAAAAAGAGCTAAAAGGAATTAGAAGAAATAGTTTCCAAGAATGAAGTTACTATTATTTAACAAAACCCATTAGGGGGTTGAATTATGCAGGGCCACCTAAGGGAACTGACTGCATGGTCAAATAAATAGCATCTTTCAGCTGACAAGTCTGTTATGTGGACTGTTTATGCAAGGCCACCTATGGGCACGTGCTGCATAGTCAGGCAAAAGAACTCTCAGAAATTTACTTTCCTAGTGCTAAAAGACAGTGAAAGTTTATGGAGATTCAAATTTTCTAAAGTATAGAGTTTTTTGTATGGAAAGAGATACTTGAATATGGAGAAGATATTTTCAGACAAGATTATCGAAGAACTGGATGAATATCACTCCTACGAAGGTCTGACCCAAACGTAGGGAAGAAGAATAAACCATAGACTTGAATACTTTCAGATCATAAAAAAGGATATGAGACAAATATGTTAAGGATGGCTATTTTTTTTTCGGATCCCTACATACTGTTGTTTAAGACAAATAAGGACAAAAGAGTCATTCTTCCCAAGAATGAAGTTACCATTATTTAACAAACCCGTTAGGGGGTTGAAATATGCAGGGCCACCTAAGGGTATTGGCTGCATGGTCAAATAAATAGCATCTTTCGGCTGACAAGTCTGTTATGTGGACTGTTTATGCAAGGCCACCTATGGGCACGTGCTGCATAGTCAAGAAAAATAATTCTCAGAAGTTTGACATTTTTGTGACTAGAAGTCATGAAAAGAGTTATGAAGATCTGAAAATATTTAAGGTTAGGATTATAACACATAAATATGGGTATTTTCCAATGTATATAGAGATACATAGGTCAATGATAACCATAATCATGTTGTGGCTGGGTCCTGAATTGAAATTTTGGAGTTTACTACGTATCTCATAAGAATGAGAATCAAGCCATACGTAGTTCTTGAAATGCAGTTTAACGTCGTGCAGGACGAAAGTATGAGAGATCTTAGTTTAGGGTCATAGAATTCGGACCATAATAATGAATAAACAGTGTGTGTTTTCATGAGGACTTTTCAGCCAAGGGACTGAAAGTGAAATTTGGGGTTAGGCCCAAAAGACTTGGGACTGGATTCGAGGGATACTCGAACTTTCCTACGTATCCCATAAGGATGGGAATCAAGCCCACGTAGTTCTAGAACTACCCTTTGTACAAATTTGGTTTGTACATGTGAAGGGTGAAAGGGGACTTAAGTGCAATGATGGTTTAACCTGAGATAAAAAGTTTAGGTATTACCATGCATGCACGTAGTCTTTTGAAATGAAACATGATTGAAAAATCAATATCATTAATAGTTCTCTCTCAAATGAGGAAATCAAAGAGTATTGTAGTTTATTGTCGTACCGGACAAAAGTGTTGTATAGTTTAACGTCATATAACAAGGACGAAAGTGAATCAATGTAAAGATATTGATTCTAGGGGCGGTTTCACGAATCAACATCATATGAGATGGTGGTGAACCGATGTGAAGAGATTGGTTTTGGGCTTGAACCTTGGGAGGGTGCCTACATACCCAGCCTGGAGGGAAAGGATCAAAGTCTGTGTAGTTCAATTAAAGAATGAATTAATGATCAAGTTGTTCTTGGGGACAACGATCTAATAAAAATGTTGTTGGGACTTACACATGGTTAGCGGCCCAAAGAGAGTGTTATGGTTGAGGTTTGCTCTAAGCTCACGTGAGTCATACTCGGTGTGAGAAACAAGAGGTAACAACAACCTTAACGATGCATAGTTTAATGTCATGTAGGACACATAAAGGGACTATGCAGTTTAAAGTCTTGCAGTTAGGACTATTTGTGCTGCACAGTTTAGTGTCATGTAGCAGGGAAAAAATACAGTTTAATGTCATGTAGGACGTATTATGAACTTTCTGTACAGTTTATCGTCATGTAGTTAGGACGATGGGAAAAATAGAGTTTAACGTCATGTTGGACGAAAGGGGGACTGCGCAGTTTAATGTCATGCACTAAGGACAAAATAACACACCATTTACGTCATGTTGGACGCATTGGGGATTTTTTTTCTTTTCCCAGTTTAACGTCATGTTGGACGAAAGTGTGAACAGTTTAAGGTCATATGCATGGACCATGGATGGTGCAGTTTAATGTCATACTAGACGGTGGTGTAGTTTAAGGTCATACAGGACCTTTGATGATTATATAGTTTAACGTCTTTCCGGACGTAAGGGACTTTTATACAGTTTAACATCGTGTGGGACGAAGTTGCAGTTTAAGGTCATACAGGACCATTGCTGTATAGTTTAACGTCATATAGCAAGGACGAACTGGTGCTACACAGTTTAGTGTCATGTTGCGGGGACATCTTCTTTTCTACAGTTTAATGTCATGTTGGACGAAAAAGGGACTTTCCTATAGTTTAACGTCATGTTGGACGAAGTTGCAGTTTAAGGTCATACTGGACCATTTAGGGAACTTTTTCACAGTTTAACGTCGTGTGGGACGAAGTTGCAGTTTAAGGTCATACAGGACCATTGCTGTATAGTTTAACGTCATATAGCAAGGACGAACTGGTGCTGCACAATTTAGTGTCATGTTGCGGGGACATCTTCTGTTCTACAGTTTAACGTCATGTTGGACGAAGTTGCAGTTTAAGGTCATACTAGACCATTGCCGTATAATTTAACGTCATATAGCAAGGACGAACTGGTGCTGCACAGTTTAGTGTCATGTTGCGGGGACATCTTCTTTTCTACAGTTTAACGTCATGTTGGACGAAAAAGGGACTTTCCTACAGTTTAACGCCATGTTAGAAGAAGTTGCAGTTTAAGGTCATACTGGACCATTTAGGGAACTTTTTCACAGTTTAACATCGTGTGGGACGAAGTTGCAGTTTAAGGTCATACAGGACCATTGCTGTATAGTTTAACGTCATATAGCAAGGACGAACTGGTGCTGCACAGTTTAGTGTCATGTTGCGGGGACATCTTCTTTTCTACAGTTTAATGTCATGTTGGATGAAAAAGGGACTTTCCTACAGTTTAACTTCATGTTGGACGAAGTTGCAGTTTAAGGTCATACTGGACCATTTCTGTATAGTTTAACGTCATATAGCAAGGACGAACTGGTGCTGCACAGTTTAGTGTCATGTTGCGGGGACATCTTCTGAATACTTTGTATTTTATACAAAATATTTCTTCAAAAATCTGGCATTAGTTGGAGTAGTAATGAGTTCTCCATCCATCGAGATTAATGAATAAGCTCCATTAGAGTAGACCCTATGTATTGAATAAGGTCCTTCCCATTTTGGATCGAGCTTGGGAGGTTTCTTTCCTGGTATCATTGGAGTTCTGAGAACTAATACCAATTCTCCCTGAATGAATGAACGAAGACGAACTTTTTTGTTAAAAGCTCATGCTATTCGATTCTGATAGATTTCCAAGTGGTGAAAAGTGCACAATCTTTTCTCATCTAATTGTTCCAATTCATTCAATCGCTTTTGGGATTGCTCATCTGTAGATAACTGATCACAAATGACTACTCTGAGTGAGGGCAATTGAACTTCAATTGGCAAGACTGCTTCTGTTCCATATACCAATGAATATGGAGTTGACCGCGTTGCATTGCGGGTGGTAGTCCGATAAGCCCATAAAGCATGAAAGAGTTTATCAGGCCATGACCTATTATCTTTATCCACCATCTTTTGTAGTATATTTGAAAGAGTCTTGTTAAAGGCTTCTATTTGGTCATTGGCTGCCGCATGATACCGAGATGAATGGTTGGATTTAATGTTGTATTCTTGATACAATTTCTTCACCTTAGAAGAACATAAGTTGGTGCCATTGTCCGTCAATATGGTATGAGGGACACCAAATCTAGTAATGATGTTAGACTTGATGAAGCTAACAATGCATTTAGAACTGACTTCTTTGAGAGGTACTGCCTCTGCCCATTTGGAAAAGAAATCAGTAGCAGTAAGAATGTACTTAAACTGCTTGGCCGTAGCTGAAGGGTAAGGTCCCACCACATCCATTCCCCATGTGGCAAATGACCATGAGTATTTAGCTGTATGAAGCAACTCTGGAGGTTGATGAATGAAGTTGGCATGTACTTGACATGAATGACACTTCTTTGTGAAATCAACACAATCTTGTATCATTGAAGGCCAAAAGTATCCAAGCCTTCAAATTTGATCATACAATCTATGTCCAGACTGGTGGGAACCACAGACTCCTGCATGCACTTCTTTCATGACAACCATTGTCTCTTCACCATCAATGCATCTGAAGAGAACTCCATCAAAACCACGTTTGTAGAGAATTTTCTCTAGGTGGTTTGGGCCATCATAAAGAGTAAAATTGACCACACGTCGCCAGATTTGTTCTTTCTCGGCTCTATCAGGTGGAAGTGTTCCATTTTGAAGGTATTCCCTGATAGGTGACATCCATCCTGTAGTATGACCGTACGGTTCAGGAATGAGACTAATTTCATTAATTTCCTCTGTTTTGGCTTGAACATAAGGTGAAATTGCACGACGGTGGGCAATACTGATGGTTGTCTCGTCCCGATTTGGATCTGCTAAATCTGTGGCTATATTAGCCAGTGCATCATCTTGAGCATTTTGTGATATTGGGACATAAGAAAATGTCGGTTCTGAAGGGAATTCCACCATTAACTCTCCGACGTAATCATACAAAGGGATTAATTCTTCTTTTCTGATGGCATAATCCCCATTGACTTGTTTGATTACCAGGTCTGAATCACCTTTCACCTTTAAGTGATTCACTTGTTCTTGTAGCGCTAACTCCAAGCCTGTGATAAGAGCTTGGTATTCAGCTTCATTATTGGTACCACCTTCCCACAATAAAAAGGAATAAGGTAGCACTGCCTTATCTGGAGAAATGAGCACAATTCCTAAACCAACTTTGTTGAATTTAGGATTTTCCATTTTCTTCCCTGTTGGACTTCTGGAAGCACCATCAAAATACATTTCCCATGTTTGAGGATTCTCTTGAATAGAGAAAACTTCCTCATCAGGGAGTTCAATATCTAAAGACGTGTCTTCCATTGAAGGATGTTCAGCCAGGAAATCAGCCAGAGCTTGGCCCTTTATTGCCTTTTGAGACACATACTGAATGTCGAACTGCTGCAAAATAACTGCCCACCTTGCTAGACGTCTTGTAAGCATTGGACGACTAAGGATGAATTTGAGCGGATTATTGCGAGATACCAATTGGACCTCGTGATGTTGTAGGTAGTGTCTCAGTTTCTGAACTGCAAAGATTAATGCCAGGCAGCACTTCTCAATACTTGAATACCGGGTTTCTGCTTCAATCATAGTTCTACTGAGATAGTAGAGGCTATTTTCATTCCCAGCATCATTCTTTTGAGCGAGAAAGGCACCCAATGATCGCTCTAGAGCTGTCACATAGAGGATAAGTGGTCTACCTTCAACAGGTGGCATGAGTACTAATGGACTCAAGAGGTATTTCTTGAGAACATCAAATTCTTCTTGACATTCTTCAGTCCACTGGTAAGTGACTCCTTTCTTCAATAATTTGGTAAAGGGTAAACTTTTTCCTGTCAAATTGGCGATGAAATGCCTAATATAGGCTAAGTGTCCTTGAAGTCATCTTAATTCTTTCAAATTCTGAGGAGGTGACATACCAAGGATTGATTTGGTCTTCTCAGGATCGACTTCAATACCACGATGGTGTACAACAAAGCCGAGGAATTTTCCTGAGGTTACCCCAAAAGCACATTTTAAGGGGTTCATCTTCAAATTATGTTGTCGAAGCTTGTGGAATATGACTTCTAAATCAGCCAAGTGATTAGAACGTTGTTTGGATTTAACCACCAAATCATCCACATAGCACTCAACAAACTTCCCTAAGAAAGGTTTGAAGATACGATGCATGGCTCGTTGATATGTTGCACCTGCATTCTTTAAACCAAAGGGCATCACCCGGTAACAAAACACACCTTGAGGAGCTCTGAAGGCTGTAGATTCCTCATCTTTTGGGGCCATTCAGATCTGATTATATCCGGAATATCCATCCATGAAAGAAAGTACTTCATAGCCAGCCATCGCATCAATTAAGAGTTCTGTAATAGGAACTGGGAAATCATCTTTAGGACAATACCGATTAAGATCTCTGAAATCGATGCAAACCCTAATTTGTCCGTTCTTCTTCTTTGCAGGGACAATATTAGCCAACCACTTGGGATACTGAACTTCTCTGACGAAGTTAGCTTTGATCATCTTATCCACTTCAACTTCAATTTTGGAAGCATAAGTTGGGTGTGTTCTTCTCGCAGCTTGCTTAAATCCTCGATGTTCTTTTGGTAAACCCAAATGATGAGTAGCAACATCAGGATCAAGCCCAGGCATTTCTGTATAATTCCAAGAAAAAATATCTTTATTTTGCTTTAGAAAAGAAATATACATCTCTTGCTCTTCAAGGGTCTTGGACGCACTAATTAAAGTGGGGAGTGGATCTTTCTCTGTACCCAGATTTACTTCTCTGAGTTCATCCACAGTGGTAGAGATACCTTCTTCAAATGCTGGAGGAGCATCTCTAAGATCTTCCTCTTCCTCTTCATCACGTGCTATTTCTTCTGTTTCTACTTGCAAAGTAGATGACAAAACGAAATTCTCATGATCATAAGAGATATCAAAATTTTCACATTTTGAAGAAGAAGCTTCCATTTTCGACCCTATTGATGATAAAGGGCCTTCTTTGGGAAATAAAGAGGAGATGATGGATTGAGAATCGACATCATTATTCACCTCTAGTGTTGTTATAACTTCTTCTGGCCTGATTGGTGAAGTATAGACTTGTTGGACTTCAGAAGATGAAATGAAAACGTCACCACTTAGGCTTTCATCACTGTTTGGTAGGTTACCAATTTCTCCCATGTTGTCTGGCTCAATTGCCCTAACTGACATTATGGATATTTCCATAAGATTATTTTGATTTGGGCCTATTTTTTCAATTTGACTGATAGGTAACACATAATCTGTACTCACATGTGTAAATGGATTTATTGGAATCTTCTCCAAACCATATGGAGCATTAACTTTGGTAATTTCCTTCATTGTAGATTTTTCTCTTCCCTTCATGTGATAAAATTCTACCTCAATGTATTGAGACTCACATGTCTTGAACGGGGCCTTATCACCATACAATGTTCCAACTTGACCATTGAAACAGTATTTGAGACATTGATGGTATGATGAAGGAATAACTGCATGCTGATGTAGTCGGGGTCTTCCAAGCAAGACGTTGAAAGCTGAGTCTTGATCAACAATCATGAAATCCGAATTGTATACAAGATCTCCAAACTGAGTTCTGAGTGTAACTTCGCCCAGTGGTTCTTGTTCATTTTTATCATATCCTTGTAACATCATGGTAGAAGGAGATAAATCAGATTCTGTGAGGCCCAATTGATGAAGTGTACGAATGGGCATGAGGTTGACTCCTGAACCATTGTCAATGAAAGCTCTTCGGATATCTACACCATTGACTTTGCCAGATAAGTACAAAGGTTTTATGTGCCCATGCACAACATCATCTTCATCTTTATCAGTAAAAGATATCACAGTATGGCATTCTGCAGGATTATTCTCTATGTGATAGACTTCAGCTGCAGCAATTTCAGCTTCAAACTCATGAGGACTTGACAAAGCTTCAATGAATGATTCCCAAAGATATTTTGACATATTCAAAGCATCCAAAATTGATAACTTGGATGGTACTTGGGCCAAGTGTTTCAATATATCATACTTTTGATCTAGAGGTCTGCGTTTCCCAACAGGAATATGCGGTTTAGCAGGTACCTTGGAAGCAGATGCTTTGGAAGCTGATGCATCTTGTATTGAAGTTTGAAACATCCTTGGTTTTGGAAGATTAGACTGATTAGATCCATTTAATTACTGAGATAAAGAAGATGGAACCTTTAATTGGTCTTCCAAAATAACTGTGCCAAAACTGAGTTGGCCATTGGCAGAATAACCTTCTTGTTCTTTTTGAGCTCGCTGAAGGGCTCTAACACGAGTTTCTGCTGCATATACAGTGCTAGAAGGGGTAGAATTGGAGTAGTGGCTTCGGAAAGATCCACGTCTTCCCCTGTATCCTGAACCTCTAGAACTTCCTCAGATTCCTTTATTTGATACAGGGAATTCAGGTTCATCCAGACTGGAATATGGATCTGTTAATTGAATCATATTAACAGAACCGAAGATTAACTCTTCGTCTGATAAAGAATCTGCCTGATTAGCCTGTTTAGGCTGTGCCGTTTGGCGGGGCGGTGCCCGTGGCTTTGAAGTAGATGGAATAAAGTCTTCCAGAGTCAAAGACAATTTAGGCTTTGACACATACTCATCTTCTTCTGATTATTTTTTCTTATTTTAATCAAGCCGTTTCTTTGAGGATTTCCCCTCTGATGAAGAGGGTTTTACTGCAATATTCATGGTAGAAGACACAATTGGTTTCTTTAATTGTGTTCGCAAAATGGCATGAGTCTGATTGATTGTCTTTCTGACCATCCAATCATCATACTTCTGTGCATTTCTGCTTTTGACTTCTTTCCATTCACCTTCTTCCTCTGGAACTGTAGCAGTGACACATGCTATCTGAGTCAAAGAACCTTTCAACTTGACTTGTCCCAAGTCGACCATCTTTTGCAGGAGGTCTTTAAAGAGAAAACACTCCTGGATGGGATGCCCTAACATTTGATGAAAGGGACAATAATTGGGACGGTCTTCATCTCCTTCCTTGTTTGGCCTCTTGGGCACTGGTAATTGAACCAAATTATTTTCCAGAGCTGAAATGAAGTAACCAGGAACCTGCTCACTTCGGAAAGAGTATGTTTTACTCTTCAAATCATCAAATTGTTTTCTTCGTTGATCTCTTTGATCATTTGGACGAAACGGCCTTTGTTGTTGGCGTTCAGGAGGTGGAGCCCTTTGAGAAGATGAAGGTTTTGAAGTAGAAATAGGTACAGGTGCTTGTTTAAGCATAACTGTAGCAGTTTCTGCTTTACTCATTCTCCTTCCTGGAGCTGATGGAATTACACGAGATTTAACCTTAGCCTATATAAGGGAATCTTCAATCTGCTGAGCGATTGAAGTAAGGTCTCGAAACCCTCCTGTGTATTTCATAGGGATCAATGGCGTGCGTAATTCTTCACGCAAATTTGCCACACAGATTGGCAACAGCTCTTCCCGAGGGAGTGCTAAACTCAAGGAATATGTTAATCCCTTCCAGCGAGCAATGAAATCAGAGACTCTTTCATTCTCCATTTGCTTGCAGTTTGTAAGATCGAAAACTGTCGTTTTTGGCAAAGTTGAGCTGAACTGAAGAAGGAATTTTTGCCAAAGATCCTCCCATCCGATGATTGACCGGGATTGCAAGCTTGTATACCAGACAAAATCTAGTCTTTGCAAGGTTCGCACGAAGCATCTGAGTTTCACTGCTTCTTACTGTTCTGGAGTTCCCATCATAGGATCACAACAAGACACGTAATGTGTCAAATGTTGTTCAGGGTCACCTGATCCATTGAAAGTAGGGAAAACAGGGTTTCCAAAACTGGATGGAGGAGAAATTGAATCCACCTATTCAGGGTAAACTTTCTTTTCAGGTTGAACTTGTGCCCGTTTCCCTTCCATAGTTTCTAACCGAGATGTTAATGACTCAATAGTAGTTATTAACTTTTGAGAAACATCAGGTTGAACTTGGTTTTGGGTAGGTGCAATGAATGGAGCTTGGACAGACGTGGTGGTTGGTGCTGCAACTGATGGTAGTGCTGCCAACCGTTGTTGCGTTTGACCCATAGGATTAGACCTCTGAGGGTGTACTGATAAAGGAGGATATTCCTGATCCATCTCAGTAGTTACAACAAATTCCTTCGGCTGTCGGACTTCAGCATTCTTAAGAAGAAGACTACTCTGAAGTAGTTCTGCATTCAACCTTCTTAATTCTTTCATTTCTTCCTCCTGTTGTGCAAACCTTTGCTCTAATGAGAGCGATTGAACTTCTCCAGAGGAAGGATATGTAACCTGATTCTTTCCCTTCCCTTTGTTGGATACCTTTTGGAGGCAGGGAAGTGGATTACCTAGGTTCTGAGTAATCCTTTGACTTCGTGTACGTACACCTTCTTCATTTGTATCGGTGCGTACATTTTCTTGAGCAGGACGCTCTTCATCTGAGTCCCCTGAGTGAACCTCCTCTGGTGGATTAGCAACAACGGCATTGATGACATTGATTGATGCATAATGCATCACATCCCTTCTATCAACATTTCTGTGATATTGTCTTCTTTCATGTATTTGATGAGACATTTACTTTTGTTGATTTAATCTTTTAGGAACTTCTTGATGAGCTATAACTTGGAGGGATTCTCCTGATAATTTGGATCTTCATTCCTCTTGGGGCTTCTTCCCCAATCGAGAAAAGACTGATATTCTCTGAGAAGGGGATTGATGATTTGAAAAAGTCCCCAGTCTCGAGAACTGGGGATGTTCCTGCTATTTCCGCTCAACTCCTCGAATCCCATTTGTTGACTCTGAGGGTTGGGTTAAATGAGTCCCCAGTCTGACAAGCTGGGGTGGCTCTTGACATGCTATGTCTGAGACCTTCTTAAAAGATCTCTTGATCTTGCGAATCTTAGTTCGAAAATTAGCTGGATGCATTAGCCTGTATCAACTTTTATCACTTGGTTCAACAAACCGTTGGATGATTTCCGAAACTTCTGTCATTTGATGATGTGTTTGCTCCATACGAGAGGCTTGTGCAATATTCTCGCCTGCTTGATGTAGGATAAATTCAACAACTTGTTCTATATATGATTGATTTTGAGAGGAACTAGTTGAAGCCTGTTCTTGAGCAAGCTTTTGATTATGAACAAAGCGCATTGACTGTGGCCGGCCATGCGCAATAACATTGCATGAGACCATTTTCGGCGGGCTTTGCTGACTGGAAAGCACTGTGAAATGTAGTGCTCCGTGAACACCCCATCCTCTGATATGAACAACAGATGGAGCATTGGAAATTAACTGACGCAATTTTCTTAGTGCGCCAAGGCATGAACGTTGAAGGGTTCTCTGCTGCTTTTCAGCCTTTGGATACCGAGAGACTGATAGAGATGTCAAATCAATCTGACGTTGTAGCCCTTATATTATCTTAAGATGATTTTCATATTCATCATAAGATAATACCTTCTTCTTCAATTGACAAAGAGTTTTCCATATGTTGAGACGAATATCATGGACTCCATCTTCTGTCAACATCTTTGGAATGTCATACTGGGAGTCATCCAAAGGCCAAAACATGACTGGTACCTCACTTTTTTCCAGTTTTTCCCTCATGTTCAGCATTTCCTCTTTATCATTAAATGAAGATTCTTCTACCTGTTTTGACCAGAGTTGGTGTTTCCTTATTGCTTCATCGGATTCAACAAGATTGGTAGAGAAATCATTGATCAAACTAGAAGATTCATGACTTAGGGGTGGTTCGGAGAATGACCTACACCCTGGGCTATCTTCTGATTGAGAAATTATTTCACTTGTTAGCGATAAGGCATCAGATATGACTGGTTTTACATTTGCAAGTGCCTCAAGATAAGAGGGCTTTCTCGGCACTACATTGTCCACTGGAGTATTTTCCAGGCAATGTGAATCACTACTGCGGAGAGGAATTTTGCAGCGAAGTTCATCATCATAGGGAGAACCACCATAATGGGTTACAAAAAAAGATGATATCTCTTGATCCTTGGTCTTCTGACCACACAGAGGGTTCCTGTGGCTCTCATCTGAAGATGAAACTTCAAGATTGACCGAATTGTCACGAAGCAAGCCTTCATGAGAAAGTGTCTGTTGAAGACTTTTGGAATTAATGTTCCCGTTATTGGGAATTGAGGGAGTATAATCTTGAATTCCAATAGATAAATGTCTGAGGGATTCAAGAACTCCAGCATCGAGCAAAGCCTTGTTGCAGATTGGCCTTTGATCTCCTGACTGTGCTGGGCGGATCTTTTTCTTAGATGCCTTCTTACTCGCTTTGGAAACCACTTATTGAAGAAAGTGGTTACTCTGAGCAAGTGTATGTTCCTGATTAGGAAAGATGTTCAGGTTAGGCTGACGATCTCCACTCAAATCAGGTGTATGTGCCTGACTTGGTTGTCCGTATGATATGGGGGAGTATGCCCCATAACCCTCTTGGACTGGAACAGATGTGTGTGTCTTTTCCGGAGTGAATCGTTGATGTGTCACTCCACTGCTAGGTATAGATTTATGTGTCTTTCCCTGAGATGATGCCGAAGTTGTTATGATATCCTGGCAAGCATCCAGAATATGAGCAGGAATTTTCTTCTGCTCTTTCACCATTGACAAAATATGTTTGGTGACTTCAGTCGCTGGAATGGGGATATACGTCCATTCCGGGCTTGGAGTAGGTGTATGTGCCTGCTCCTGTCCTCCTTTTCCTGTCAGTGAATCCTGACAGTACTCAAGTGTGGAGGCAGAGAGTTGAGTCTGCCTCCTGTTTGTCGTCGGGGCTTTCCAACTGACTTCTCCGTGCGCTACCAAGCGAGACTGTTGGTAGGCTTGATTAGTATTAGCAGGTGTATATGCCTGCTGATTACACTTCGCCAAACACGGTTGACGAGATCCATCATATGTAGTCAGACGAGCCTGCTGACTAACTGATGATGTATAAGCAGGTGTATGTACCTGCCTATAGTACTCCGCCGGAATTTCCTGGCGGGATTGGCGTGATGCTGTCAGACGAGTCTGCTGGATAGCGGAATTAAAACGGACAGGTGTGTGTGCCTGCTCGTTGTTTTCCACCAAGTTAGGTTGGTGGACTTCTTCGGAGATGGTAGGGATGAAAACCTGCCCATTGTTAACCAGATTCCGTCTCTGGCGGTTCGTCTTGCCTGCTCGGGTTCCAGGAACCTGAGATGAATGCCTGGAGTCGGTACCCTCATCATGTTGAGGGTGCACTGCCGTACGAGTCTGGCGGAGATTATTGATGGGAGCCCTTGGGAAGGACTCCTGTCTTTTTGAATTAAGGCCCTGAGGGACCTGCTCATTCACTTCCTCAGAGTAAGGGAGTGAATGGAATTGCGTTCGGGGGATAACGACCCGAAACGGTTGGAGACAGTAGTCATCACCGCCTGCCTCTTAATCACTGGTCGTCGTTGTCCGGACGACCTGTGTGAGTTGTTTACTTGGAGGGCCTGTCGGGCAGCCTCCAGAGTTGGGATGGTACCGTGTTGACGGTACTCCTTAACCAACGCATTTGATACCCAGCATTGAAGACGCTGAGTAGGTGATGTCATCCTCAGAGCGGATGACGATCCAGTAGGAATAGCAGCAGTGGTATTTGCAGCAGCAGTATTCACAGATGTGAATTTGAGAGCAGCCATTATGGAAATACAGAAGATCTTGGAAAAGAGTGCCTGTTTGATATAACAGACGTAATCAAGATAAATTCAGCCACTTCATCCTTTGGATGAGCACATATGTCAATGATTGTTTTTGTTAGCTCTCTTACTGAGTTTTAAATAGGGGCTTAATAAATAGGTAAAACATCATTTTAACTTGGTTAAGGATTCACGTCGGGTTCACCATTTTTGTTTCGCACAGAATTCGGGGATAACCTCCTGGATGGGAGATTCAAATGTTCCGATCGATTTCTAGCGGGTTTGTTCGTAGAACCGGAAACATCCAATGATTCCACATCCGTTTTGACCTACTTTCCAAAGGTAGGCGCTCATTAGCTTGTGGACTGATGAGGCTTAGGAATTTGCATTGGTCGAGAGGATGGGAGGTCGGACTCATCACACCTTTTTGAGGGGAATTATTGTCTACTCCGGGACTCTCTTTATAGATTTAAGTTATGTTCGTGAATCCTTATTACATTACCAAGTATAAAATGAGCTTTCCTTTAGTTTTAACAATCAATGATTAAATATGTAAGAAATTTAGAGAATATTTTATATGTATTCAAGGTTCTTCATCAATAGAGAATCATCTGTATCTATTTAGAGATTCTTGGTCAATGGTATCCTTCAAAACATTTATATAAAAGTCTCTTGGTCATTATGATGACTAGGATGGTTTTAAAGCCACTCAGTGGGGCACTTGAAGTTTATTGTCATTCAGAAGGACATCGATTATTTCAGAGTTGGGATCGAACCCATAAATGGGATACCTATGTATCCTTTGTTTTGGAAAAGGAATCAGAACCCACGTAGTTTGAGTAAGGGAGTATGACGTTTATGATTGATGGCTCAAAGAAGGATGTCATAATTACTTTTACACTCTAAGCTCACGCGAGTCATGCTCGGTGTGAGAAACAAGAGGTATTGGTAAAAATTAGACAATTGTGCCATGAAAGATGCAATCATAAGAAATGGTTTGGGGCTTATGTATGTATGACTGCCCAGATAGATGAAGGTTTAGGATTTACTTTTAGGGAGAAAATCCAGGAACAGGGTCCATAAAGGTATATGTGCTTCATGGAGATTTGAATACCCTAACTTGGGACTTATTCCTGAAAAGGAAACCCAAATTAGGAGAGGATTGATAACTGCGTTTTACTCTTGAGAAGGAATCCCAGATCAAACGAAAACTAGGACTGGTTAAAGAGAAATTAAGGGACTTGGGGCTTACTTCTAAAGAGGATACACATAATTATGACTGGGACTTACTCTTAAAAAGGAGGCCCAGGTTAAAGGATTTACGACTGGGACTTATTCCTGAAAGGGAAGCCCAGGTTAAGGATTAAGGTTTGGGGCTTACTCCTGAAAAAGAATCCCAAATTAGAGGATATGGGGCTTACTCCTAAGAAGGATGCCCAAGATTAGGACTGGGACTTATTCCTGAAAAGGAGACCCAGGTTAGGGGACTTGGGGCTTACTCCTAAGAAGGAATCCCAAGATTATGACTGGGACTTATTCCTGAAAAGGAGACCCAGGTTAAGGATTAATGTTTGGGGCTTACTCTTGAAAAGGAAGCCCATAATTTGGGAATTTTAAGAATTTGGGGCTTACTCCTGAGGAGGATGCCCAATTTTGGAGGACTTAGGACTGGGGATTATTCCTGAAAAGGAGACCCAGGTTAAGGATTCTCTCATCTTAAAGGATGATGTTGAATGAATGAACTCTCAATCTTTAGTGACATAAAGATATGTAAATCACTAGGTTTTGAGAGATATTCCACCGAATTCCTTTCAGATAAGGAAGTCAAATCAAGAAATCATACCATAAATGGATTTGGAGAGTGTCTTAAAGACTGAATCTTGAAAAGAAAAGGTGTAATGGCTTAAGGGGGGTGAAATGAGCAAGAAAGGCTCCCAAAAAGGAAGGGGCGCGCAAGTCTTGGAAGGCGCGTAGGTACTGCGGCGGCGTGTAAGTATTGCTCGCGCAGGTATACCTGCGCGACACGTGGGGTACTTGCGCGATTTTCAACCAGCATTGAAATACTTGAGTGAATCTTTATTAAAGCCTTTAGAATCCTCTTGAGGTTCTTCCAAAAAAGGGACGCGCAAGTTCTATCGAAGGAATAAAGGCAGCGTGCAAGTGTGGCCACTTCCCTTAAGGGCTGGCCACTCAGGCGCGCAAGTGTTGATGCATTTCAACACTTAGGCCTTACTCCATCTCTTTAGATCTCCTGTTCTAGGTAAGAAATTACCTTAGAAGTGTTCCGGAAGCTTTGAGAAGAGACTTGGGTGTCGGGAGCTTCAATCCGAGTTTCTGGAAAAAGATCCTCTCGAATGGGGGGCCCACAGGGTCTATTTATAGGCAAGAGAAGACCCCGGGCGGTTACCAGGCGGTTATCACTTAGGTCGCGTAAGTCACTTGCGCGACCATAAATGCGTCGCGCAAGTGGACTTGCGCGACAGTGATATAACTTGCGCGGTGCAGTTTCTTTTGATCCTTTGTTCATGCCTTTGTCGATTTTTGATATTTTCTTCAAAGGTTGAATCACTTTGATCTCAGATATTCCCCTTTTCCGATCTTTAGATTCTATGACGAAAGGAGCGTCAACAGCTTTCCAATCCA
This sequence comes from Viscum album, assembly GCA_963277665.1. Taxonomy (NCBI): domain Eukaryota; kingdom Viridiplantae; phylum Streptophyta; class Magnoliopsida; order Santalales; family Viscaceae; genus Viscum; species Viscum album. The sequence goes on along the minus strand of OY728134.1, from coordinate 1,019,717,116 downwards.
AATCACATGGTTAGGCATGGTCCACATTTTGATACATTAAGTAAAACAACCCATTGTACATTATGTAACAATTTTATAGGTTCCCCCTAGTTTAGAGACATCTGACTTCAGTCAAAGTAGGAAGAGTTAGATGGGTATCCCAAGAGGAACCTAGACTGATGTATTTTATTATTTAATTTACTAATTGCCTTGAATTTATTATTAATGGAACACTGCTTATTTTATATATACTTGCTGGATTGATCTATACACCATTGGCGGTGGCCAATTGAGTATATCTCACACCCTTATTGGGCCTCCCTTGGTACCCTATCATACTTTATGATTTCAAGTGTAGATAAAGGGAAACATCCTCATTCCGATGCTTGATTTATAGTACTAGGATGGAGCACATGGTCAGAGGACCGAGCCTATGCTCATGATGATAGTATTAGATACTTTTGGTCTTTTTTCCTATATTTTTTCATGACATGTGGTATAGGTATTCTCCCCTATATCCCATGTACTCATTCTTTATACCTACATGACATGGGTATCATCATCATTTTGTATCTATTTATTATTTATATTCCACTTGTTTATTGATCTTGGATGACTAATTAATGTTATTCTACCAATGATTTTTTATTTACATGATTTTCCTTTTCCCCTCTTATGTTTACCACTATGATGCACTAAAATATATGATGGAATAGTCTCTCAATGGACACACCCTAGTACCTCATTGCTAGTTGGAAGAATCTGGTGTATGGGGAGGTACGCTTGAGGTCATGTAACCAACCGTATCGGGGCACCACTAAGTGTCTTATGGGGTGGGATGTAACAAAGTGGTATTAAAGGTTTATTTTAATTTTTCTTAATATTTGGGTATTATAAAGGAGACTAGGATGTATTGAAATTTGGTAATGAGCCTGTGCCTAGGAGTAGTTAACCCAAGTATAGGGGAAAACCAAATTACTTGGGATGCATTGTTACTATTCTGGTTTTTGCCTGTTATTGTTTTACTGACTTCACTGTTGGGTGACACACATGTTTTGTGACATCATTATTATTATTATTATTATTATTATGGTTTTATTTTATCCTTGTCCTGGAATGGAAAGGAGGTAACATCTCATGCATCATACTAAGCACCTAGAAACTCACATGTCATGCATTATGACATGACATATATATATTTATGCATACATTTTCTATGTTGCATGTTCTTGTAGTGAGTGAATTGATTGAGATATATTGAAATGTCCTAGCGTTTCTTATAGGGTATTGATAAAACATAATTGTTTACTTAAAGTTCCTCCCTTAACCTAACAGTGTTTTCCTGCATAGGTTAAAGCAGACACCTTAAGCAGTCAATTATGACATGTTGATCCATGGACCATTCATCTCATTGGGCTGGAATGTGTTATGTTCATATTAAATGGATTCCATCCATCAATTTATAAAGTGTATGGGCCTTTATAAATTAGAAATGGTAATCCATCCAATTCAGTAATTAATAGATAATTATGATAAAAATATGGATTTAAATTACTTAAAATACTAAAATAGAAAAAGGTCATCACAAAATAAGGATTCCAATTAAAATTAACATTCCATATATTGGGTCATGTGTTTTGATCCAATACCTAGACCCAAACCTGACCTTAGTAGTAGTTGTAGGATTTGTATCTTATGGTCTGTCATGATCCTCCTTATCACATAGACCTGGCTCTAGGAGTAGGCAATGGGGCGTGACTTGTTCATAGGAAGGTTTTGTGCATATACCTTCCTATTATTGCTTTTAATTTATGATGTAAACTTTTCTGAAGAGTGTACTTGAAAATTTTAGACCTATGCTGCCTCAGCGTCCTCATGTTGTATGCTAGGAGGGTGACAACGACCATGCTCCAAAGGTGGTGGCCCTGAGCCACCATAATTACCTCTGGTAGTTTTACCTGAGGCACCTCCTATTGATCTTACATTGGGTTCATATGCTCAGTTCAGTGACTGTTTCTTCCACTTTATACAGTCCGTACAAGGTGCTCCATGACCTACCCCTTCTTTGGAAGAGTTGACTCAAGAGTTTCAACAACAACATCATTCCACCTTCTTGGGGGGGGGGGGTGGTAGTGGAACAAATTCTATAGAATCATGGTTTGAGGCCATATTATCTATATTTTAGAATATTGAGATGCCTCTAGAGTATAGGGTAAAGATTTTTACCTACATGCTTCATGAATTTGGAAAGCATTGGTATAACATCAAGGTATGCTCTGGGTGGACTTCCAAACAGAATTTTCAACTACTTCTTTCCATAGACCCTAGGACTGTTATTGAGAGTTTATGAACATAAAATAGAGTGATATGTTAGTGATGGAGTATTCGACTTGTTTCACCGAGCTCTAGCATTTTGTGCCAACTCTGAATGGCAAGGAGATGACAACTGTGAGATGATTTGAGGTTGGAATTGCGTACACCATACAATTTCAGGTGAAAATAATTTGGTTGACTACTGTTTCTGAGATTTTAAACCAAGACTTCATCATATAGAATAGCTTGAGGGAAGCTGATAATGTGATCCAGAGCAGTTTAGCTTCGATATAGGGAGATAGTTTATCTAGAGGCAGGAAGCGTCATTTTGAGGGTGTACATGAGGGAAGTTACATCCATATGAAATGAAATAATAACTATATGGTGAGTCACCAGTGTGGTAGGGAAGGACATAAAAATATATAATATATGAGGACCCCAATCGAGTTCTGAGCATGTGGCAAGACGGGTCACCTTAAGCGCTTCTGACAAACTTTCCCACCTGCATATAGTGAGAAGGGATCTATGTCAAAATTGTTGGAACCATGGATGTTCTTCGCTAGAAATGGAGTATGGTTTGTGTTTTTCTTAATCCTCACATGGAATATCATAGAGTTTTCAAGGAAAGTTATCTTACATTTCACGCTGACAATAATATTCAAGGTGACGTCGTTTCCCAGTGTTTGACAAATTTTTGGGTTCAAAAATCATGAGGAAGATGTGAGAATAGAGAAAGGAAATTTTCTAGAATCAATATTTCATAAATATTTAAATGGAATTTATTTTATGATTCCTGGTATTATGTTCATGAAGATGAGGAGCATCGTGAACCATGATAGTGATCTCTGCGATTACGAGGATTCGAGCATCACGAAAGGTTGTATTCTGGAATCAAATCAGCATAAATTTTGTAAAAGCATGGGTTTAGTGAAGATTGGGATAAGGATTATGAAAATATGGATCATCACGAATAGATACAGTGTTTCTATGTGATTACGATAAGTGGAGTATCACGATTGCGTGATATGGTGATGGATAGCTCCAAGACTACATCAAATTTCAGTGGAGCATCGTGAAGGGAGGATCGATGTGAAGCTGTTTTTGGAAGATCTAAAAATAAAACTGGAGGTGGTGGAGCATTACAAATTAAAAAGCCTATAAATATAAGGTTACCCCCACATCATTTCACATTAAGAGTTCAGAGAAAATAGGGAATCTCTTTGATTTCTCAAAGCTAGGGGAGCTATGTGAATCAGGTTTTCTATGCGAGCTTGAGCATCGCGAAAAGACTACTAAAGTCTTGACTGATGATAACACTTCTAATTAATGGTTTCTTCACGATGATGGGGTATTCCTCTTTGACTCAGTGAGATTCATGAAGGTAGTTGCTCCGTGAAGGCAGTTTTCTTCACGAAGTAAGTGTGTTCCATGAAGGTAGAGTTGATTCGTGAAGGGGGAAACTTCATGAAAGGAAATATTAAATATTAGGTTTAAGTGGATAGGAAATTCAGAGTGCATAAAATCAGGTCTGTGGTGAAATCAATGTCTCATGCTAATTCAGGTACAATTACTTTAATTTTAATCTATTAAAGAGACCTTCAAGTCAATAAACTGAGTAAGACTTCACCCAAGGCAGTGAGCTAGGGGAGTCAACATAAGTGTTCTGAGGGATGTCGTGTGCTATCCCCAAAATATTATAAAGGTAGTGTTCCTAATATAGAATGACTGTGTGCAATATTTGTCTTCTATAATGAGTGAATATTATTGTATTTAAGTACAACTGACACACTATTGGCGTATGATCCTTGGACTATCCCTTAGTGGTGAACCAAGTAAAATTGTCATGTTATCTCACTACATGTGAATGTTTGATTACTGATTAAATCTATCATACATGTTTAATGAGTTCCTACCAACATGGAAACAAGATCTATCATATTAAAAGAAACATTTGAAACCTTGATTCACCCCTCCCCTCTCAGGGTGTCCTCGGGTCCTACAGAAACCATATTTGGGTACAGGATTAGTAGCACCACATCAGGCAAGGAGTTGGTCTACCACAGGTCAATTGGGATGAGGAGGTGGTCATGTCCGAGGTAGTTAGAAATCAGAGGTTCAATGCTAGTAGAGCATACTTTTCTAGGTTATTCAGGTTGCATCCCAAGGTCGTGGCTTGGGGAATAACTATGCAGTGGAGCCTACGCCTGAGGAGTAGAGTCCATGGAATTCTATATTATGAGGTACTATTATGGTATCCTCTAGTTTAGTTTATACCCTATTTTATACAGGTGCATCACACTCTTTCTTATCTTCTATAATCATGGAAAGTTTGGTCCTAGAGATATAATAATTTTGTAGAATTATGACTCTCAACACACCATTAGATATCTGATCAGAGAGTGTATGCTAGTGTAAGTGGTCCCCCTTGAGATAGGTGGGTACCGTTTCTTATGGAATTTCTTTTTCCTCGAGATGACTCGATTCGACATCATTCTCTATATGGACTGGCTAGTTCTATATCAAACGCATGTTGACTGCTATCACTTTAGGGTGCCTTTTACATCAACTGAGGCCATCATGGATATTTATAAGGGTGAATGGTTTACCTAGGTAAGTCAAGCTATCCCAAGCATCATGGAATGGGTGGAGTGATAGCCTAGATGTCTAGTCTCTTCATGAGGGATCAAGGAATACAACTTTTGAAATTCCTTCCTATGGTGGATCATTTCAAGGATGTCTTCCCTAATGATTTCTCTTTATTACCTCCTAAGAGAGAGGTGGAATTCATCATCGAGCTAGTTCTAGGTGCATAACTAGCGTCCATTCCTCCATATAGGATGGAACCTATAGATCTTGAGGAACTAAAGAAGCAGCCGGAAGACATAGAGACAAAGTGTTTTATATAACCCAGTACTTCTCCTTAGGGTTCACCTATCATTTTCACCAAGAAGGTAGATGGTACCCTCAAATTGTGCATGGATTACCAATAGTTGAACCAGCTTATAGAGAATAATCAACATCCATTTTATCATATAGATGGCCTATTTGATCAACTATGAGGAGAGACAATTTTCTATAAGATCAATTTGAGATCAGGATTCCATCAAGTACGTGTGATACCATCAGACATACCACATACATCATTCTGAAGCATGTATAACTTATATGAGTATCTAGTTATACCTTTTGGTATTATAAACATATTGACAATCTTTATGGATTTTATGAATCAGGTTTTCCACTCGTACTTAGATTAATTTGTGGTAGTTGACATCTTGGTGTATTCTTTCACCGAACACAACCATTCCAATCATTTTGGGATTGTTTTGAAAATAATGAGAGAGAACCATCTATATGCGAAGCTCAAAAAATTCCACTTTTGGATCGATAAAGTTCACTTCTTGGGTCAAATTATTTCAAAGGTAGGTGTATCTATTGAACCGTAGAAGGTGAGTGCTATAGTTTCCTAGGAGAATCCCAAGGATGTCTTCGACATATGATGCTTCTTGGGACTAGCTGGCTATTACAGGAGATTCATTCAAGATTTATCACTCCTAAAAGCACCTATTACAATCTTGACTAAAAATGGAATGAGATTAATTTGGTTAGAATCTTGTGACATAGTCTTTCAGGAGTTGAAAGGGAGACTAACATCAGTGTCGAACTTGATTCTACTAGAGCCGGGTAGAAGCTATACTATTTACTGTGATGCTTCAGGAATTGGTCTAGGAGTGGTTTTGATATAGGGAGGTTGAGTTATAGCATATGGGTCCCACTAGTTTAGACCTCATGAGTGAAATTACCCTATGCATGACCTTGAGCTGGCATTAGTGGTTCATTCTTTATGTTGTTGGAAACATTATTTGTTGGGTGAGTGGTTCGTTGTTTACATGAATCATAAAATACTCAAATACATCTCCACATAATGTGAATTGAACCTCAAGAAGTACAGGTGGGTATAATACCTACAGTCATTCAATTTTGAGAATTCTTATACACCTAGAAAGGGTAATACAATAGCTAACTCCTTGAGCTAGAAGGCTCAGATACAAGTCATCCAAGAGACCAATAATGAGTGACAGTTGATGGATCTATTTTTTGAGATGCACATAGTGGTTCTAGAATATATTGGGTAACCTATTTTAGAAGCTCTATTAGTGAAATACACCCTTCTAAAATGGGTTTTTATGAGAGATATATCAGATTATGAGGGCCTCATCCCGAGGGAGAGTGTCTCAGGTGAGAACCCGCCGAAAGGTTGGGTTATCGATGAGAATGTGATTCTGCACTTCCGCAGACATATCTTGGTTCCTTCAGACATATGGGAGGATTTGATGTGGGAAAATCATGCCTATTTTTTGGTAGTTCACCCTAGAATTTTTAATATGCACCGAGACATATGTCTTTATTATTGGTGTCTAGGTATCAATAGGTAGATTTAAGGTTTTATTACGAGGTGTTCCACCTATCAACAGGTGAATATGGAACACCAAAAACCTGTTGGACTTCTACAACCTTTTTACATTTTTTAGTGTAAATGGAATGAATTCACAATGGACTTTGTGATAAGATTTCTGAGATCCCCTCTAGTTTGTGATGTAGTATGGGTGATCTTCAACAGGTTGACCAATGTCACACACTTCCTACCTATTTGGGAGACCTTCTGAGTTGACGATCCTGAGAGGCTATATATTTATAATATTTTTTACCTTCATGGTGTTTCCAATTCCATCATATCAAAACAGGATGCCTGGTTTACATCATGGTTATGGAAAGGGTTACAGAGGGAACTAGCTTTATAGGTTCTATTGATTACATCGTATCAACATCAGACTGATAGGCAGTCTGAGTGGACGATATGGGTGTTAGAAGACATGCTCTTAGCATGAATTCTTGATTTTAGAGGTTTATTATAAAAAACACGCTCCAATTGTTGAGTTTTCCTACAATTTTTTTTCAAGAAACAATTTAGATGGATACATATGAGGCCCTTTATGGTAGTTCATACCGTTCAAATCTATTTTGGTTAGAGGTAGGTGAGGCAGCACTACTGGGTCCTCATCTTGTTTAGGAGACTCCAGAGCAGTTAAAACTAATTTAGAAATGTATACATATAACTCAGTTTAGGAATAAATATTATACTAATCATTTCCATCAACCTCTACAATTCAATGTGGGACATCAGGTGTTTCTGTGGGTATCACATATATTAGGACATAGATGGATTCAAAGATAAGGAAAAATATCACCCCATTATGTTAGGCCTTTAGATATTTTGGAGAGAGTTAGGATGATAGACTATCAGTTGCAGTTACCTCAGAGGTACTATACCATGCACAACATCCTCTATATATTAAAACTTCACTGGTATCATGATGACCCATCTCATTCATTTGATCCTGAGGACATTGAGATAGAGGTAGATGCATCATTCGAGGAGGATACGATACACATCATTGATCAGAGTATGAAGGTTCACCGAGGCACATTCATTTCACTGGTCTAGGTTCCATGGTAGGATGACCATGTGCAAGATGAGACTTGGGAGTGGGAAGCTGACATACATGCTTAGTGGAAAGAACTTTTATCTAAAGATGTTTTACCACCCTCAGAAGGGAAACTCATGGATGATTTGTTTTAAGGAGGGGAGGCTGCATCATCCTTATTTTTTGAAGAGGTGAAATCTCTTATGTTTCTATTAAAAACATCTTATTTTATGCTATAAATGAACTCTAAATGATAAGGAGAGGTGTGGGAGAGTTTGGGGATCACTCAGATCCTGGATCTCCAAAAATTAAGAAGGCAGACATAGCCACACGATTAGTTAACTATTAGTACTAACCATGTGACTCAACCATGAGGGGAACCCAAGGAATAGGGGAGGCCACACGATTTGTCTGAAACCATGAAAGATAGGTCAAACACCCATACAGGATTGAAAAAAATCTTGATGGAGCCTTTTCACATGACTTGCACACTGTTAGTTAAACTGTGTGCCTAACCCATGTGAGGGGTGTGCCTAGAGAGTTTTCAAGGTATCAGAGCCTACTGAAGAAGACTATGGGTTGTGGAATTTAAAATTTTCATCATTGGGATGATGAAACTTGTCACTGTCGATGATCTGAGCCTCGGTATGGTCCGAGGTTCTAATGTAAATTAAAAGAGCACAAAAAAACTGTAAACATACCTGTTCAGATATGAAGCCATGCTCGACTACAACTCATCGATGATGATCATTGCTTGAAGGATCCATAGAAGGAACCCTATAGATTATCCACACATCCTACAAAAATCTACTGGAACATCGATCTCTGAATTCTAAGTGCTAGCATGGAGATCTGATGATGACTTCGACGCCCTGACGATCACCACGATTCTCTGCCTTCATAACATGAAGGTATTCTTATATCATCACTCAAAGAGAGAGAATATCTCTCTATAAAGAAGGTTTAGAGATATGATCTCATTCTAAATGAATGAATAGTTAGTTATGAGAGAGCCTCTCTCTCAATTTATAGTGGATGATGCATAACACCGATAGGGTTTCCCGACTCCAAGAAATTTAACATCCACTAAATATTAATTATGACGAACTAAACTACATCATAAATATTATTAATAATTTATCACATAATTTTAATATATATAAAATATATTACATAATAAAACCGATCTATTTAACCCAACTCACCATTACCACCTAATATTAAACGAACCTTGAATATTAAACGAACCTTGAATATTAAAATAATATTCGCTTGACTAATATTTTATCATATTTACTTAAATTTTAAATACTCTAAATAAATTCAATCCCAAATATTAATAACTTGAATAATAATGAATTAATTTATTTTATTTGGTGATCGATACCTTGGACAATACTCAGACTGTGTGATGGGGCCCACCATATCCAATATACATATTCATCTGAATAGGGAAGATTATTGAATAAGCTATTGTGTATGACCCTCTAGGACATTATCTCGATGCAGTGAATAAAATCCATAGAACAAGAGTGGGGTCTAGAAACCCATTAAGGACCTTAAATAGATAAGGATAGTCATAGAAACAACTACCAACCTAGAAACACGTACTGTGTAATATAATCTCTTTTTTACTTTGATATCTCATAAAACAAGATGCAAACTTATGTCATCATCCTTTTATTATTTTATTATTTACTAATATATCTAGATGGATTTAATTTTCAACTAATTTGGCCAAAGAATTATGTAGGTAGCACCATCCTGATCAACCAAGCCAGATATATACAACTTTCTTAACTTGGAATAGAAAAAACCATTATTGACCATTCAACCAATGTCATACCACCAATGACGCACCCAACACAAGATACCTTTCCACGATTTCATTACCATGGTTTTTTATTTTCATAAAAGTACGTAATCAAATGGTACACACTGGTAATAATATCAAATTAGGAGACCAGTACACATGTCCATAGATAGGAACAACCAATGACACCCAAAACATGTGGTGTTCCTATTGGTAGGTCTGTACTCATGATCTCACTACTAGAGACCACCAAGTGGGAAATTCATTAGAAAAAGTCTCAATGCTTATGATCCCCCATTATTTGATAGTAAAAAATCAACTATGTCCAATCAGTATGATGTATCTAGACCATATGACCTTTATTTAAGATTAATGTCATAGTATCACGAGTTTCTCCTTATAGTTTGGGATCTTCTATAACTTTTGATATGAAAATTAATCTATGGGAATTACCATTAAATAGTGGATTTAGAAATATCTACACTATAATGGTAAGTAATAATCACGTTGATCTAACTGTATACCTGATATGGTAATAAAAAATACTGTATAGTTGGGTCTAGGGAACCCTCTATTTCATCACTCTCCCACTTTCACTAGACCAAACTTTCTAACCCTACTTGTTAGCTAATCACATGATAAAGATCATGTTTTTGTTGAGTAACGACTTTAGATGCTGGGGCTATCACATTTCCACCATGTGGCGATTATGCTATTTGCAACCTCATCTCCTTGGGTAAAACTTCTCAAGAGATGGTAACCCTGAGTATATCCCTTTTTTTCCACTATCTAAACATTACATATTGGTTAGTAAGAATATAATAATTTTTCATATGATAATACTTTACTTACTAGGGGCGATTCCAAGAACTTGTACAAGTCATTGCATTTAATAAATGCTTCTTAGCTTCCTTCAAAGCTACAACATACTCAATATTTTTGTAGGTATGGCTACCATTGGCTTATATGAGCTTTTATCGCTCATTACCAAAGCCTAACTATGATATTATATAAAATTAATCTAAGGATGAATAGTTTGTGTCCCACCATAACTAGTATACCTTCTTCTTCACTTACCAGGTACATATCTTTTGTACTTTTCAAAGTACAATCAGATAGTTCTGACTACTTCACTTGCAGTTCTCATAGATATAACTGATATTTTCCAACTATAAATTATATCTTAGAAATATCAGTTTTTGTACATATAATAACATACATGATTAATCCATCACATAAGCGTATGGATTTGAACTCACCACGTGAATCTACTCCCAAGTCATGAACATGTCAACCTAGAGAGAATATTCCATGTGACATTGGTAACAATTATTCCCTTGAATTGTTCCTACTTGTATTTTCCAATACCATGTCACTATATGTATGACTGACTAGGTTCAATCAACCATTAGATTTACCTTGGTAGATCTTGTTCCCTAGAAATTAGGTTTCTACTTTAAGTTAATCACTATAGAATAACTTTTATTCTAGTTTTAACTAACTGTAAGACCAATATATATTTTCCATATGCAGTCGAACATATTTATCTAGGAAAACAATGTCACTCCCACTAACCTCTAGTAGAAACATAGAAAATATTCATTTCATATGAATTATCTAATATCTTGTTGCATACTATAATCCTAAACTGGATTTAAGTAACTTTATACCTTTATTGGCATCCAATGGTGTCATCATCCCTTTCTGGCTACGTTGTATAGACACCTTACTCAAAATTTGATCTTGACATCCAATGTCCAGTTAAATGATATTAGAAGTTATCTATGAAAAGTAAAATTCTAATGGATTTAGGCATACTAACTTGGTATAACCAATTGATCCTTATTGGCACTTCGCTTGTGTCACGACCCGTCCTCGGGCCCGTGTCGTGACTACCCCAAGCCCGCCTTCCATAGGCCAGGGGCTGGCGACTAGCACCAAGGCGTAAATCCCAACAAAAAGGGAAGGCATTGCCTTTGAAAAGTAAACAAGCACCACAGAGCAAGTAATCGGAAAAGTAAACACTAAGTAAAACTGTACAAGCTGTGCTGAAAGTAAAAAGGGGCCGGAAATACAAGCCCAACTGTAAAGTACAACTGAAAGGAAAAACAGCAACTAAAAAGGGAAAACTGCAGCGTCGAGCCGTCCTCCGGAAGTCCCACCTGAAGGGTGGGTACAGATAGCCTCCACTGCTCCTCGGGTTCACCTAACCGCTCTGAGTACGTCCCGCCCAGTGGTCCACCTCCAGGTACTGTCCTGCTCCGCACGCCTCCTCCACGATCAACGCTGTCCGTCGTCTGCAACCAACACCACGAAGTGCGGGCATAGCCCGTACAGGGGTGAGTATAAGCTACTCAGTAGGGACCCCGAGACCCCCGAAGGTCTCCCGAAATCCACAAAGGATAATCCACAAAGGAAAGATACAATCACGAAGTAACATCTGACACGACTTAGGTATATGCCCATACATATACCTAAGTCTTCAATTCCCGTTCGGCTCCAACGTCCGAGCCCAAGCACAACCCAGTCCACACAGGAAAGCAAAACGTATACCCACGCAGGATAGAGCAACACAATCCACAAAGGAGAGTAACACAAGATTCAGCTCACACAGGTATACTTCTTCGGATGACGATAAAGATGATCATTGAACCATCTAAGTCGTCGGACCCACGAAGGATCGATAGGTACTAACCTTGCAGTGACCCACACAGGATCGGGCCCACGCAGGACCTGTAGAAGTTGGCTCACACAGAACCGCTGAGAGATGACCCACACAGGATCGGGCCCACACAGGACCGGGCCCACGCAGGACCTGTAGGCGCTGGCTCACACAGAACCGCTGAGCGCTGACCCACGCAGGATCGGACCCACACAGGATCGGGCCCACACAGGACCGACAGCACTGATCCACGTAGGATCGCTGAGTGCAGTAGTCGTCGCAGTCCGCTGAGGATCTCTGCACAGTCATCGCCGCAGTCCACTGAGGATCTCTGCACGGTCGTCGTCGGAGTCCACGGAGGATCTCTGCACAGTCGTCGCCGCAGTCCACTGAGGATCTCTGCACGGTCATCGCTGTCGAAGTAGCAGTCGCAGCCAGCACTAGGGTTCCCGCACACAGCAAGCTCGTTCGGGAAGGTCCGCTCCACGAGCCGAGAGGCTGATACATCAACTGACACGAAATCCGAAGTTGATGTATCCAAAAGTTCTGTATCGTCAACAGGAACTCAACGTCGCAGACGGCGCGTCAATCGGACGCCCGGTCTGAGAGATATTGGCATTTTCGTCCCAGGGGCCCGGTTGGTTTTTTAAGGCAAAACCAACCCGAACGCACTCCACCTGCGTCCAAACCTCGGGCGGAGTATGCCAAAAGATCCGTCTCACTTAGAGGAATTCAACAAAGCTGACGGCACGTCAATCGGACGTCCGTAGCTCAAGATATGAGCGTTTCCGCTCCGAGGGCCCGGTTGGTCTCGTGTACGAACCAACCCGGCCGAACTCAAAGTATTCCGAAACCTTGAGTGCGATATACCGAAACGACCGTCTCGATCCAAGGATCGTGTTGCCGCTAACGGCGAGTCGTTCGGAGGCACGAAGCTCAAGATACGGGCATTTGAACGAAAACGTCCGAAGATTGGGGGTACGGGCCCGGGCCGACCCGGCCCGGCCGGCTCGGCTTGGCCGAGCTGCGCGGGTGGAAGCCGCGGGAGCTGACCCGCGGGTGGAAGCCGCGGGCGCTGACCCGCGGCTTGAGGAAGGACCGAGGCCCGCGTGCGGGCCGCGCTGGCGAGCCGCGGACGCGCTGAGCCGCGTCCGCCCGGATGAACCGGACCCGCGCGCCACGGGTCCGTTTGGCCGCCGCCGCCACGGCTTCAGCCGCGGCGGATTTCGTCCGGCGGCGCGCCGGGGCGCCGCCGGCAACTTCCGCGGGCCGCCGGCGTCGCTCCGGTGGCCCGTTTTCCTTCCCGTCTGCGCCGTTGCTCCTCCCGGGATCCGTTCTTTACTGCGGGATCGTCAACCGTCCGCTGCGGCACGTTCCGTCGTCGACCGTCAAATCCGCACAAAACGAAGAACGGCGGAGGGTCATCGGGCCGTGTTCGTTTGGCCCGCACCCTCCGCGTTAGAGATAAACAACCGGGAGAAAAACGATCAACACATGATCCAACAATTTTAATTAAAATAAAATTGTTCATTGAAAACCGGCTTTTTAATTTTCAAGAACGTTCATGAGAAAATTAAAAAGGGGTAATTTTCCAAAATGAATCCCTACCTTGATGATCGTCGTGCGCGGGCGTTCTTCGCGGAAGAGACCGTCGCGGAAGAGATCGATCGTCGCGTCGTCGCGGGGAGGCGTCGCGTCGTCGCGGATTCCGGCGTTGAGTTGGCGAGCTCAACGAATCAAGAACAACAGATTTAAATTATTAATATTTAAATATGTGTTTCGTTTAAAACCAAAGAAAAGAACTTGAGAGGAAATCCGAAAGCACTCACCTCGAATGGTCGGTGATCGGAGATCGGAGATCGGAGATCGGAAGAGCGTCTCGGGCGAAGGCGTCGTCGATTTCCGGGTTCGGCGTTCTTCGCGTTCTTCACGTTCTTCGCGTTCTTCGCGTTCTTCGCGAGGGAGAAGAAGTTGCGAGGGTTCTCCCAAATCTTCTCAAGCGCAAATAATCAGAGGTTAAGCGTTGGTCTTATTTTATTATTACGCCAACGAATTTGAAAAACTGGTTAAGAAACGATCCATTTAATTCACGAAGGAAACAACCCATTTAATTCACGAAAGAAACAGCCCATTTAATTCACGAAATAAACCGCCCAATTAAATGGTCTGTTAAGAATTTAGAAAACGCGTCGGTTGACTTTCATTAAGACGGGTTTTCACGGGTGCGTTTCTTAGCGGAAAGAAACGGCGGGGCTCGTGCGGGCCCCACCTCACAAATATCCTACCAAGGGGGTAGGATATTTCTGGATAGCATCCTATCCAGTTCAACTCAGTTCAAGCCTCCTTTAAGTGGCTTCAAGTGGCTTCCAAGTGGCTTAAGTGAAATAAAATAAAGCTGTCGCAAAATTATTTTATTTCTTAACTTTAAGCCCGAAAATTAAAAACCACACCCGAGCAAACGCAACTCCGGAAGAGGCGTTTCTAAGCGAATACCGGCGCTGCGATTTCATCGGTGCCCTCAGAATTCGATTCCGGGCACCGGTTCAAAAGTTAGAAAAACCCGCTCGTCCGTTCACTGAACGTACCCGAGCCAAACTTCAGAAAATGATTCCGGGCACACCGGGCCTCGGAATTAGGCGCCGTCAGAAACTGCGTTCTTGTAAAATTTCAAAGAAAATTAAGAAAAAAAATTTCCTTGAAATTTACGGGTCTTTACATTACTCTCACCTCAGGACTTTACGTCCCTGTAAAGATACATCAAAAACTAGGGAAACAAATGTGGGTACTGAGCACGCATCTGAGCCTCCCGCTCCCAAGTGCTCTCCTGGAGGTTCCCGTGCTGCCATCTGATGCGCACAAGAGGAATCGATCGCCCACGTAGGACCCGCTCCTGTCGATCCTCTATCTCCACTGGGACCTCCGTAAAAGTCGCTCCATCATCCACGTCTAGCTCCCCATAGTCAATGATGTGCGTCGGGTCGTGCACGTATCTCCTCAGCTGGGATACGTGGAAGACATCGTGCACCCGGTGCAACTGAGGTGGCAGAGCCAGGCGATAAGCCACCTCGCCAATCCTGCTGAGGACCTGGAAAGGCCCGATGAAGCGTGGAGACAACTTTCCGCCTCGGCCAAATCTCCTCAAACCACGTCGAGGTGAGACCCGCAAGAAGACGTGGTCACTATCCTCGAACTCTAGTGGCCTCCGCCTCCTATCAGCATATGACTTCTGCCGGCTCTGTGCTGTCCTCATCCGCTCCTGGATGAGCTGGACCTTCTCTGTCGTGGCCCGGACCATCTCTGGTCCCACAAGTGCTGACTCTCCAGGGTCTGTCCAGCACAAAGGAGATCTGCAAGGCCTGCCGTACAACGCCTCGTAGGGTGCCATCCTGGTGGTGGAGTGGTAGCTGTTGTTGTACGCGAACTCCACCAAGGGTAGGTGGTCCTCCCAGCTGCGACCAAAGTCGAGGACACATGCACGGAGCATGTCCTCGAGAGTCTGAATGGTCCTCTCCGTCTGACCATCCGTCTGAGGGTGAAAGGCGGTGCTCAGACGTAGTCGCGTCCCGAACGCCTCCTGCAACCCCTTCCAAAGCCGGGAAGTAAAACGAGCGTCCCGATCGGAGACGATGGTCGATGGCACACCGTGAAGTCGTACAATCTCCTGAACGTAGAGACGCCCCAAGCTCTCCACTGTGCCCTGCTCTCGGATGGGTAAGAAGTGTGCCGACTTGGTGAGTCGGTCAACAATCACCCATATGGAATCGTGACCTCTGGAAGTGCGTGGAAGTCCAGTCACAAAGTCCATAGATATCCCGTCCCACTTCCACTCCGGGACCTCCAAGGGCTGTACCAAGCCTGCTGGTACCTGATGCTCTGCCTTCACCTGCTGGCAGGTGAGGCACCGTGAAACGAACTCTGCCACAACCTTCTTCATGCCCGGCCACCAGTGCTGTCGCCCGAGATCCTGGTACATCTTCGCCACTCCAGGATGTACCGCCAACGGAGAAGTGTGAAACTCTCTCAGCACCTCCTCTCGTAAGGCGACTGGTACCAAGGTACGTCCTCTGAAAAGGACATCGTGCTCTGCTCCAAGGGAGAAACCATCAGGTGCCTGTCCCGAGGATATCTGTGCACGCCGCGTCTCACAGTCAACATCCCCATGCTGTGCCTCTCTGAACCGCTGAAGAAGTGGAGGAGAGACTGTGAGAGACTGAAGGAAGGCTGCTCTGTCTCTATCCACGAAGGATATCTGCAAAGCGGCTATCTGCTCTGTCGCCTCCTCAAGTAGTTGGATGCCCGTCCTCCTGCTGAGGGCATCAGCCACCACGTTCCCCTTCCCAGGAGTATAGACTATTTCAAAGTCATAGTCCTGGAGGAACTCGAGCCATCGCCGCTGTCTCAGGTTCAGGTCCTTCTGAGAGAAGATGTACCTGAGACTCTGGTGGTCAGAAAAGACTGTGAAGCGCTCGCCCATCAGATAGTGTCTCCATGTCTTCAGGGCAAAGACTACTGCTGCCAACTCCAAGTCATGGGTAGCGTAGTTCTGCTCATGAGGCCTCAACTGACGTGATCCGTAGGCAATAACGGCCCGCTCCTGCATCAGGACACACCCGAGTCCGGTCCCTGATGCATCGCAGTAGACTACGTAACCAACTCCCTCCTCAGGCAACCTCAAGATAGGTGTGCTGGTCAACCTCTGCCTCAGCTCCTGGAAGCTCTGCTGACATCTGTCTGACCACACGAAGGGTTTCCCCTTCTTCGTCAACGCTGAGAGTGGGGCCGCAACTCTGGAGAAGTCCGGCACAAATCTCCGATAGTATCCGGCTAGGCCCAAGAAACTCCGCACCTCTGTCACGCTCTTGGGTGGCTCCCAAGCTAGCACTGCCTCGATCTTCGCGGGATCCACTGCAACTCCCGCCTCAGAAATGACGTGCCCCAAGAAGTGGAACTCACGTAACTAGAAATGACACTTAGAGAGCTTGCCATAAAGCTGGTGCTCTCGGAGTGTGTCTAGTACAACACGCAGGTGGTAGGCGTGCTCCTCCTCCGTCGTCGAGTACACCAAAATGTCGTCGATGAAGACCACGACAAATCGATCGAGGTATGGGTGGAAGATCCTGTTCATGAGGCTCATGAACACTGCTGGAGCGTTGGTCACGCCGAAAGGCATAACCAAGAACTCGAAGTGGCCATACCGACACCTGAAGGCCGTCTTCTGCACATCCTCGTCTCGAACTCTAAGCTGATGATAGCCTGACCCGAGGTCTATCTTCGAGAACCACCGTGCTACCTTGAGCTGGTCGAAGAGATCATCAATCCTGGGTAGCGGATACTTGTTCCTCACTGTCACCTGATTCAGGCGACAATAATCGACACACAGTCGCAAGCTCCTGTCCGCCTTCTTGGCGAACAAAATCGGGGAAGCCCAGGGCGAAACACTGGGTCGGATGAACCCCTTGCCCTGCAAGTCCTCCAATTGTAATCGAAGCTCTCGAAGCTCAGCGGGGGCCATCTGATATGCTGGAGTGGATATCGGTGCTGTCCCGGGGTACAGGTCAATATAAAAGTCTACCTCTCTGCGAGGAGGTAGCCCTGGAACGTCGTCGGGAAAGACGTCCGCGTACTGATCCACCACTGCAGGGAAACTGGGACTCCGCACGTCAACTGCTCCCAGGATGAGGCGAGCCAACTGATGAGTGATGGGCTGTCCTCTCCTCTGCGTGAGTCCATCCTGTGCTGCTAAGGCTCCCTTCTCGCCGGTGAAGGTGAACCTGCTCCCGTCGGTGCGCATACATCGCACCTTGCGCCTAAAGCAGTCAATCTGAGCATGGACCGTAGATAACCAATCCATGCCCAAAATGACGTCGTAAGGCCTCGACGCTGCTACAAGAAGATCCCAGCCGAAGCTCTCGCCTCCTAGAGTAAGCTCACACTGCCGGCACCAGTGCGTAATCGTCGAGTCTGCTCCCGTAGGAGTCTCTAGCCACAAGGATCGAGCCAACGGCTCTGTCGGAATCTCCGAGCTCCGAACAAGGGCAGTGGCTATGAAAGAGTGACTCGCTCCTGTGTCTATCAGAACTGCAGCAAGGGTGGAATAGACACAGATCGTACCTCGAATCATCTCTGGCGCGCCGTGGTCGTAGGCCTCCGCTGCCTGGAGCTGAGCCTGTCTCTGCCCGCCAGCTCCCTGTGGTCGGGGCGGGCCTCCTGGTGGTGGTGGTGGCAGAGCCTCAAAGCGTCGCCCACCACCTGCTGCTCGGCCAGCTCCTCTGCCTCGTCCGCCTCCTCCCTGTGGACCGCCACGGTCGACCCTCTGCCTCTGCCTGGGTGGACCCTCCACCGTCTGCTGCCCCTCGGTACGACGGGTCGGGCAGTCACGAGCCATGTGGCCCTGCCTGCCGCACTCGTAGCACTGTCTGCCTCTCGGAAGGCTGGCTCCGGGCCGGGTGCCCTGCACTGCTGAGCCAGCGTCCCGAGGTCGCCTGCCGGAAGGTCTGGTCCGCCTGGAACCCTGAGTCATCCGCCGGCTACCAGCTGCCGAAGACTCCGCTATCTGCCGCCCTGCGGTGGGTCTCGCTGTGGACTCAGCCAGGAAGCTCTCGATCAGGAGGGCTCGCTCCAGTACCCCTGCCTGGGTCGGGATGCTGAGGGAGATCAGCGATGCCCTGATCTCGTGTCTCAAACCCTGCTCGAAGGTCCCGGAAGAAGGGGTCCCGTACCATGTCTGTCGAGTACCGAGAAAGGTCGGTGAACCTCGCCGCGTACTGAGCGACCGTCAAGCTGCCCTGCCGCAGCTGAAGAAGCTCCTGGATGCGCACCGCTCGGAGGGTGGCCGGGACGAACTCTGAGCGGAAGAGGCTCTCGAAGTCCGTCCAGATGAGGGAGGCCTCATCGTGTACCTAGAGCATCAGGCTCCACCAGCGTCCGGCTGCTGCGTGCAGTAAGCTCGCCGCGAGGATCACCATGAGGTCTGCTGGCGTCCTCACTAGCCTGAAAACTCGGACGACCGCCTCCAGCCAGTCCTCGGCTGCCTGGGGGTCCGACTCCCCACGGAACCTGGGTGGTCGCTGGCGCTGGAACTCGTGCAGAGCTCCGAGGCATCGTGCGTCGTCAGCTGCCAGTGCTGGAAGCATCGGGGGCTCGGCGGGTAAAGGTACCGCCGGTGCCTCTGCTGTCAACGGGCCCTGTACCGAGGCCTCGTCGCTCGGCGGGCTGTCGTCGCGCCCTACTCTGGGAACCCTAGCTGGCTGCTGTCATCGTGCCATCCTGAAAAGGAAACAAGTATGCCACGGTCAGAACAGTATACCTGGTGAGCTGACACAAGTAATCACAAAGAAAACTTGAAACACACATGCAAACAATGTTTTCATACATTAAGTAAGGAATCAGAAGTCAGGGTCCTGGTGTATGGATACGTCGGCCGCCGCACCAACACTGGACTCCCTGGACTGATAACCACACTCAATACACTAAACACTTTTGCTTCACATAGAAGAAAGATCAGAGTCTGCGGTAGAACCGACCACCTCTGATACCAATTTGTCACGACCCGTCCTCGGGCCCGTGTCGTGACTACCCCAAGCCCGCCTTCCATAGGCCAGGGGCTGGCGACTAGCACCAAGGCGTAAATCCCAACAAAAAGGGAAGGCATTGCCTTTGAAAAGTAAACAAGCACCACAGAGCAAGCAAGCAGAAAAGTAAACACTAAGTAAAACTGTACAAGCTGTGCTGAAAGTAAAAAGGGGCCGGAAATACAAGCCCAACTGTAAAGTACAACTGAAAGGAAAAACAGCAACTAAAAAGGGAAAACTGCAGCGTCGAGCCGTCCTCCGGAAGTCCCACCTGAAGGGTGGGTACAGATAGCCTCCACTGCTCCTCGGGTTCACCTAACCGCTCCGAGTACGTCCCGCCCAGTGGTCCACCTCCAGGTACTGTCCTGCTTCGCACGCCTCCTCCACGATCAACGCTGTCCGTCGTCTGCAACCAACACCACGAAGTGCGGGCATAACCCGTACAGGGGTGAGTATAAGCTACTCAGTAGGGACCCCGAGACCCCCGAAGGTCTCCCGAAATCCACAAAGGATAATCCACAAAGGACAGATACAATCACGAAGTAACATCTGACACGGCTTAGGTATATGCCCATACATATACCTAAGTCTTCAATTCCCGTTCGGCTCCAACGTCCGAGCCCAAGCACAACCCAGTCCACACAGGAAAGCAAAACGTATACCCACGCAGGATAGAGCAACACAATCCACAAAGGAGAGTAACACAAGATTCAGCTCACACAGGTATACTTCTTCGGATGACGATAAAGATGATCATTGAACCATCTAAGTCGTCGGACCCACGAAGGATCGATAGGTACTAACCTTGCAGTGACCCACACAGGATCGGGCCCACGCAGGACCTGTAGAAGTTGGCTCACACAGAACCGCTGAGAGATGACCCACACAGGATCGGGCCCACACAGGACCGGGCCCACGCAGGACCTGTAGGCGCTGGCTCACACAGAACCGCTGAGCGCTGACCCACGCAGGATCGGACCCACACAGGATCGGGCCCACACAGGACCGGCAGCACTGATCCACGTAGGATCGCTGAGTGCAGTAGTCGTCGCAGTCCGCTGAGGATCTCTGCACAGTCGTCGCCGCAGTCCACTGAGGATCTCTGCACGGTCGTCGTCGGAGTCCACGGAGGATCTCTGCACAGTCGTCGCCGCAGTCCACTGAGGATCTCTGCACGGTCGTCGCTGTCGAAGTAGCAGTCGCAGCCAGCACTAGGGTTCCCGCACACAGCAAGCTCGTTCGGGAAGGTCCGCTCCACGAGCCGAGAGGCTGATACATCAACTGACACGAAGTCCGAAGTTGATGTATCCAAAAGTTCCGTATCGTCAACAGGAACTCAACGTCGCAGACGGCGCGTCAATCGGACGCCCGGTCTGAGAGATATTGGCATTTTCGTCCCAGGGGCCCGGTTGGTTTTTTAAGGCAAAACCAACCCGACCGCACTCCACCTGCTTCCAAACCTCGGGCGGAGTATGCCAAAAGATCCGTCTCACTTAGAGGAATTCAACAAAGCTGACGGCACGTCAATCGGACGTCCGTAGCTCAAGATATGAGCGTTTCCGCTCCGAGGGCCCGGTTGGTCTCGTGTACGAACCAACCCGGCCGAACTCAAAGTATTCCGAAAACTTGAGTGCAATATACCGAAACGACCGTCTCGATCCAAGGATCGCGTTTCCGCTGACGGCGAGTCGTTCAGAGGCACGAAGCTCAAGATACGGGCGTTTGAACGAAAACGTCCGAAGATGGGGGGTACGGGCCCGGGCCGACCCGGGCCGACCCCCCCCCCCCCCCTGGGTCGACCCGACCCGGCTGGCCCGGCTCGGCCGGCTCGGCTTGGCCGAGCCGCGCGGGTGGAAGCCGCGGGCGCTGACCCGCGGCTTGAGGAAGGCCCGCGGCCCGCGTGCGGGCCGCGCTGGCGAGCCGCGGACGCGCTGAGCCGCGTCCGCCCGGATGAACCGGACCCGCGCGCCGCGGGTCCGTTTGGCCGCCGCCGCCGCGGCTTCAGCCGCGGCGGATTTCGTCCGGCGGCGCGCCGGGGCGCCGTCGCCTCCGGCTGCCGGCGCCGCCGCGCCGGTGACCCGCGCCGCCGGAAACTTCCGCGGGCCGCCGGCGTCGCTCCGGTGGCCCGTTTTCCTTCCCGTCTGCGCCGTTGCTCCTCCCGGGATCCGTTCTTTACTGCGGGATCGTCAACCGTCCGCTGCGGCACGTTCCGTCGTCGACCGTCAAATCCGCACAAAACGAAGAACGGCGGAGGGTCGTCGGGCCGTGTTCGTTTGGCCTGCACCCTCCGCGTTAGAGATAAACAACCGGGAGAAAAACGATCAACACATGATCCAACAATTTTAATTAAAATAAAATTGTTCATTGAAAACCGGCTTTTTAATTTTCAAGAACGTTCATGAGAAAATTAAAAAGGGGTAATTTTCCAAAATAAATCTCTACCTTGATGATCGTCGTGCGCGGGCGTTCTTCGCGGAAGAGACCGTCGCGGAAGAGATCGATCGTCGCGTCGTCGCAGGGAGGCATCGCGTCGTCGCGGATTCCGGAGTTGAGTCGGCGAGCTCAACGAATCAAGAACAACAGATTTAAATTATTAATATTTAAATCTGTGTTTCGTTTAAAACCAAAGAAAAGAACTTGAGAGGAAATCCGAAAGCACTCACCTCGAATGGTCGGTGATCGGAGATCGGAGATCGGAGATCGGAAGAGCGTCTCGGGCGAAGGCGTCGTCGATTTCCGGGTTCGGCGTTCCTCGCGTTCTTCGCGTTCTTCGCGTTCTTCGCGTTCTTCGCGAGGGAGAAGAAGTTGCGAGGGTTCTCCCAAATCTTCTCAAGCGCAAATAACCAGAGGTTAAGCGTTGGTCTTATTTTATTATTACGCCAACGAATTTGAAAAACTGGTTAAGAAACGATCCATTTAATTCACGAAGGAAACAGCCCATTTAATTCACGAAAGAAACAGCCCATTTAATTCACGAAATAAACCGCCCAATTAAATGGTCTGTTAAGAATTTAGAAAACGCGTCGGTTGACTTTCATTAAGACGAGTTTTCACGGGTGCGTTTCTTAGCGGAAAGAAACGGCGGGGCTCGTGCGGGCCCCACCTCACAAATATCCTACCAAGGGGGTAGGATATTTCTGGATAGCATCCTATCCAGTTCAACTCAGTTCAAGCCTCCTTTAAGTGGCTTTAAGTGGCTTCCAAGTGGCTTAAGTGAAATAAAATAAAGCTGTCGCAAAATTATTTTATTTCTTAACTTTAAGCCCGAAAATTAAAAACCACACCCGAGCAAACGCAACTCCGGAAGAGGCGTTTCTAAGTGAATACCGGCGCTGCGATTTCATCGGTGCCCTCAGAATTCGATTCCGGGCACCTGTTCAAAAGTTAGAAAAACCCGCTCGTCCGTTCACTGAACGTACCCGAGCCAAACTTCAGAAAATGATTCCGGGCACACCGGGCCTCGGAATCAGGCGCCGTCAGAAACTGCGTTCTTGTAAAATTTCAAAGAAAATTAAGAAAAAAAATTTCCTTGAAATTTACGGGTCTTTACAGCTTGTACCACCCATGTATCAACTCTCATGAATAACCACCACAATATTCAATTTATAATCCCCTTTGTACTTTGATACATGAAATCCATTATTGAATTTTAATTGATCTTGTAAATATTATCTAATCTCCATATACTACCCACTTGTAGGAATTATTATTATTCACAATGAATAATATATCATCATCCATGGTGAACTCAAAACCATCACCATGGTTTTAACCTTACTACATAGTATGTGTCTCTGGAACATTCCTATTCCACATGTCCTTGTAGATATTATTCCTATGCCAAACATTTGTGCATCACGAAAATTGACTAAACCCAAGTAAATATTGTTCCCACTATCTCAAGTAGAGTTGTGCACCCTTTTATATAATTGTATTCTATCACTTGACTACCACTTTTCTTTTTTAGGGATTTAGGTAATATCTTAAGCAACTGTTAGGATAATTACGTAGATGCACCATGTGTTTATCTTGATGAATTTTTGTTTTTATCCTAAAAAAATATTGGCATCTAAACACATGTCATATGATATAATGGATTTACATCATACTAGGACTCATATGATATCCATTTTTCATTTTTATTTGGCATATAATTTATGGTATTTCACCATTATTTTCAAATCATGAATTAAAATATAATGGATGTTTTTGCTAGTTGTAACATTGATACTACTTAAATCATTACTCTAATGTATAAAATGTGCATTTGGGAAATGATCCACACTACATTTTTTTTATCAATGTTAATATGTAAGACTCATAACTGATCCTCCTTATTAGAATTAATGTCATGATGTAGATAAGGTAATGTGTGTTTAAGAATTACTCCGTGCTACATTATCATGATCGATGAATGTTTGGTCAAGATATTCTTTGACATACTGATCTGAAGCAACTCATATCTTCTGACCATGCTTATACTTCACTATCAAATTCCTTAATAACTTAAAAGGAATCTTATAAAATATCTTTACCACTAAATTTCCCTTTAAATAGTTCACGCTCACTTGTTGAACTAATTCCAAAATCCTTATGGAATACCTTTATTTCTAAAGGTTTCTTTGTCCAAACTAAAGACATAGATAATACCAAATGTGTTTAGGTGCACCGAGCCTAAATACCATAATGGGTATATACTTGACATCCACATTTAGTTTTTACTTGACAAAGAATTATCTTACCACAACTGGGTAAATAAGTCCTACATTTATATTCATCACTTCTTGCCCAGGATTCAAGTACTGCTAAACTATTTTTTGAGTATGATACACAACAAACAACATTCATTCCAGAACATGGAATAATGTCTCATTATGTCCAAAGGGCACATGAGATAAATGTTTTGGTTATACTTAAAAACTTGTTCAACTATAATTATTCACTTGGAAACTAGAAGTTATGTGTTTCTCACCGATGACTTAGGAATCACCCTTACTCAGCTGTTTGAAAAGACACCTTACATCATATAATGTTTCTATACTTGGTTACTATATTTCAATACACATACGTAAAAGTCATATTTTATCTAATACCCAATAATTATGATAGAAATAATACTTTTATTTGATGAATATAGACTGAATAAGAATAGGGTTCTTGCTTATTCAATTTAGTTCATTTCATTTTAATCTTCCATAAATTTATCTCATAAAATGTGATGAAAATAACCACTTGTTTAATAACCAACATCTACTATTTGAAGGAAATTACAAAGGTGACTTTGGAATAAATTTCCATTGACCTTTTCACCTTGTCTTCCAATATATTCTTCATAAGAACTAAAATAATACATTCTTTAATATTCTTATTACTTGGTGAACCTTACGTAAAAAGTAATGAAGCATTTACTTTATCCTTCTTGTTTGATAACCTTAAACGAATCTAGAGTAATTGGGTGAAAAAGTTATAAGAATGGGATTCCATGAAAGATCACAGTCTTTCATTCATGTTTACATAAAGCTAGTGTAATCATCACATTCAAATCATTCTTAACTTTGTCCTTGGTAACTTATCATAGATGAGACTACATGTTCTTATCATCCATGTCCTTATGTTACGACCACAACTAACATTAGAAATTGATGAAATCATCATGACATAACAATCATATGATTTATACATGAGTCTCCTGTAAGCAACTTCTCACCCTCGCTTCGTGAGGCGGATTAACAAGTTGGGACACCAACACCTTGAATTTCCAATATAATAATATTATATGCAAGTGCCTGTACTACACTTGGAAATTTGTGCTGGTTTGGACATTTATCTTTGTCCAATATTAATCTTAGTTTTTCTTGTGGTATTACTAGAAATTTTATACAAAAAATAACTTTAGCAGATTAGTACTTTTATGTTGATTACAAAATTAGACATTACCGATTAATTTAATCATTAAATATCTCCCACTATTTTATCAAATTCTAGGTACCCTCTATAATATAATTGGAATACTCTATCACTTGAGTATTCTAGTGGAAATTATTCTAGAATCTCCCCTTATAGTCTGTAAGCTACGACTATGCCACTACTCGGAGGGTTCAAGGTAGGCGTTTAGCTTGCCAATCACATTAACTCGCAGTTCCTTGATCTACCGAGTGAAGTCCCAAATTCTTAAATCATAACTTTATTTACTCAATGCTTTACTCTAAAATGACATAAAGTTATATTTGGATAATCCTTACTATCACTTTAGTTATGTCGACCCACCACTCTCATAAGAACTCCCTGGTAGTAAGAGGCGCCCTCATCTGTGGCATGACTGGCACCCCAAACACCCAGTTTTGTGAAAATTTGAATGATGGAAGGCGGTAAAGACTTAATATTTCTTTGAGGGATTTTTTGTTTTCCTCTCAACGAATGTCATCCATTTATATTAATCTCTTTCATCTATGTTTTCGCGCAAAAAAATGAACATTAATAGAAAAACATACGTCGCTTTTTTATAAATATTATTATTTATTATTTTATTTATTTTACTACTGTTATAAAATGCATAAAACAATAAATAAATGAATAAAGATAAACTACAACCTGACTAGTCTTGAGCATCTAAAATGACATAGGGGCATCATACCTGAGTCATCGCTTGACTCGTGATGCAGCTCACCCAGTCCTGTATGCCCGCTACTCGTCTAAAATAATGCTTCGACTTAGCATTCTCTAGATTTTACACCATCCTTGTCTTGATGAGATCCACATCACATATTGGAGTATCACCTCTTCTTATTCAATGTATATCACCTCATCTTTTCGGGGTGCACATCATACACCGTCTCCGTCCGAGGTATAAAAATACTCGCGCGCAAGTGAGGTGGAATAGGGGTGTAAATGTATATCAGATGGAATGGATACGTAGACCCTTATACAAATCAACCAAAAATAAAGACGATACACATAACACCATTAAATTAATTACAAACATCGCACAAAGTTAAAATAATTATATAAATAAATGCAAACATACACAAGTCGGTGCTCAAGACCAGTAGGTGGGTAAAATAATGCGCGATAAAAATTAAATTGCATTAAATAAGTACGAGGGTTATTTAATTTAATTAAATGAATTAAATAATTTAAATAATTTAATTATTCTTCGATCCAATAATTAATTTAATTTTAATACCTAAAACTAAATTAATTAATTAATTTAATTTAATTCCAAAATTAAATCAAAATTTTATCCCCGGATATTAAAATTTATTATTTTAAACTACAATTAGTATACTAATTAATTTAATTTAATTCAGAAATTAAATTAATTAATTATATCTTTTGAATCAACTCGAGCTCTGAAAAACCCATGCAGGTCAAAAGCGGGCCGTGATGTACCAGTGAAACCCCATTTTGGGCGGACCAAATCCCGTTATTAGCTTTTCTAGGCCATGAAGTTTCGCCCAAATCGGTTCTGGGTTGGACAAACCCACCTGAGCCACATTCAGAGTATTTCAGGTCCAGTAGAGACCGAACAGGTACCTGCTGGTGCTAGAACTGATACGTCTAGCAGGGCCTGAGCTCAGATCTATTGAGTGGCGGCTACCAGGGGAAGCAAGTAGGATATCCTAGTGGAGGGAGTAGATGGAGATGGAGGTAGGAGGCCTGTGGCAGCGAGATCCGGCCGAGAGACAACTCCTCAGCCGCTACAGGTCACTGAGAATGGGAATCGCGCCGCTGCAAAAGTCTAACACGGGCTGGTGTGTAGCCAGTGGCACCAGGGTGCGGCGGTGAGGGCCGTGTGAGGGAGGAGGAGGTGGCATGGGAGATCCTCAATGGTGGTTTCGGCTTAGGGCTCGTGGGAGTCACTTTTGGGGGAGGGTCGTCTGGGCAGCAGGCCCGCCGTAAAAGTGGTCTAGTGAAGGTGCCGCTGCCATCTGGGTGGCGATGAAAGTGGGGCGGTCTAGATATAAGGGTGATGGCGCACTTCGGGAGTGGGATGGTAGTGAGATGTGGTGGACAGGACGGGAGGAAGACGGAGGGCTGCCCGAGAGGGGGGCTGGTGGCAAGCCTACTAAGGCTGGAACAGGGCGGCACCCTCGGGGTCGGCGGCGTTCCTCCATGAAAATGGTGGTCGGCCTATGCATCATGCTATGGAAAGGGGGAATGGGGGGGTGGGGGGGGGGGGGGGGGGTACTCCCTACCCTTTTTTCTAGTCTCCCATTTTTTTTTGTTTTTTTAGGTCAAGTCTCCTCCCATTATTGGTTTTGTTTTTTAAAAAGGCGTGGTGTGGATAAATTTCCACACCCTTAATTTTTTTCCAAAGGCTAAGTTTTGCCTTTAATTATAACAACAATAAATTATTATTTTAATATAATAATTTTATTATTATTATAATTCTATTATTATAATAATATTATTATAATAATAATACAAAATATAATAATTACAATAATAATTTTTTAAAACAAAACTGTTACTAATTTCGATGAATGGAAAACGGTCGACACTTGGCCAGATCGATATCGGAAATAATCGGTTGAAATTTTTAATACCTGAGATCAAACAACAAACACGATCCATTTTGAAAATTTCAAATGACAATTACTTGGTCGTTCGAAATAAGATCAACATGCAGTTTAAACCATTGCGACCAATTTCAATCCCTTTACTTAATTTTATAAAAATTATTTTTTATTTGGATAAAAAAATTTATGAACCTGGATCTAATACCAATTGAAGGTACCGGGGTCCACAACGTAATCTGATGTGTTAGGGAATTTTAAAATTTTCATCGTCAGGATGACATAACTTGTCACCGTCAACTATCTAATCCCTGATATAGTTTGAAGATCTCATGTAAATTAGAAGAGAAAAAAAATAAAACTGTAAACATACCTATTCAGATCTGCAGCTGTTCTCGACTACAACTCGTCGAAGATGATCATTTCTTGAAGGATCTATAGTAGGAACCCTCTAGATCATCTAAACATGCTTCAAAAATCCACTGGAATGTCAATTGCTGGATTCCGAGTGCTAGCATGAAGATACGACAATGCCTTCAATGCCTCAACAATCACCATGACCCTCCACCTTCATAACATGAAGGTATTCTTGGATCATCACTCAAAGAGAGAGACTCTCTCTCTCTAGAAAGTAGTAGGAGAGAGAGTCTCTCATTCTAAATGAATGAATTGTTAGTTATGAGAGAGCCTCTCTCTATTTATAGTGGATGATGCATAACACCCGATAGAGTTCCCCGACCCCTATAAATTTAACATCCACTAAATAGTAATTATGAAGAACTAAAATGCCCCATAAATATTATTAATAATTTATCATATACTTGTAATATATATAAAATATATTACATGATAAAACTGAGCCATTTAACCAAACTCACCATTCCCACTTAATATTAAACGAACCTTGAATATTAAAATAATATTCATTCAAATAATGTTTTCTTGTATTTACTTAAATTGAAAATAATTTAAATAAATTCAATCCCAATTATTTATAACTTGAATAATAATGAATTTATTTATTTTCTTTGGTGATCGATACATTGGACAATACTCAGACCCCATGATAGGGCCCACCATGTCCAATATACCTATTCAACATAATAGGGAAGATTCTTGAATATGCTATTGTGTGTGACCCTCTAAGACCTTATCTCGATAGTAGTGAATAAAATCCACAGACCATGAGCAGATTCTAGTAACCCATCAAGTTCCCTAAAGAGATAATGATAGTAATGGAAATGACTACCAACCTACGAACACGTACTATGTAATATAATATCTTTATACATTGATACATCATAAAATTGAGAAAACACTTGCATCATCATCCATTTCTTGATTTATTATTTTTTGATCTATCCGGATGGATTTACCTTTCGACTGCTTTGGCCAAAGAATTATGTAGGTAGTACAATCCAGATCAACCAGGCCTAATATATACAACTTCCATAAATTAGAAGTGAAAAATCCTTTCTTGACGATTCAACCAATTTCATACCACCAATGATGCACCCAACAAAAACTAGCTCACCACAGTTTCATTACCATGGTTTTTTCCTTGCATCAAAGTACATAATAAAATGATACAAACTGGTAATGATCTCAAGTTATGAGACCAATACACATGTCCATAGATAGGAACAACCAATGACACCCAAAACATGCGGTGTTCCTATTGGAGGGTCTGTCCTCATGATCTCACTACTAGTGATCACAAAGTGCAAACTTTAAGAGAAAAAGTATCAATTCTTATGAGTTCCCAGCACCTGATAGTCAAATATCAACTGTGTCCAATCAGTGTGATGCATCTAGACCATATGACCTTTATTTAATATTAATGTCATAGTTTCTCAAGGATCTCATTATAACCTGGAATATGCTATAACCTTTTGATATGATAATTAATCTATAGAAATTACCATTAAATAGTGGATGCAGAAATATCTACACTATAATGGTAAGTAATCATCATGTACATCTAACTATATACATGATATGGTAATAAAAATACTTCATAGTTAGGTCTAGGAAACCCACTATTTCAACAATTGGGGGGGGGGGGGTATAGTTGGCACACGGTTTGGACAACTATGAAACCTTTATTTTAATGGTAAATTTAGATTTTTTTACCCTCTTATGTTTTTAAAACCTCATATCTTCTTCTCTCTCTTATTTCTAGAAAACCGCATGCATGGATAGCTCCTCCTCAAGACAAGCTAGTAATTTTGATATCTTCTTCATACAATATTTGTTTCCTTTGACTTCATGTGCATTGGATCACTCTTGGTAAGCTCTAGACTCCTCTAACTTCTATTATTAGCTAATATACCCCTCTGTTGTGCTATTTTGATGCCACCTCATTTTCCCTATTTTTAAGGAATTTGTTAATTCTTTTGATATCTCCCATTTTAGTTTGATTCAATGGAATAAAATAGACATGGAGAGAAATACAAGACTATGTTAAGTGTTCTAGATTCTTTCACTTAAGTTTTATTGAATTTATAATTTGTTTTTTCATGTTGCACACACCAGACCCCTCCGGTGTTGCCTCCTTATGTTGTGATAAATTAATTAAATGACTAACAATGCTAAATGTGTTCTTAGCTAGCAGAAAATAAACTTCGTTGGTTGATCTCCTTGACGTGAGCTACCCCCAATGGGTGTTCCTTCCTTAAAGGTCTAATTTCCCTCAACCTTATTTTGTTAAACCACCTTCTTTTAGGTGTGTTCTTCCTTATATTATAGGATTCCTTGAATTTGATTTGATATAGTGAAGGGAATGGCCACAAGTTAGGCCTTATTCTCTATTCTTAGTTGAATTACTTAATTAAATATCTTAGCCAACATGGATAAAAGGTTATGGAATTAATGCCTTGTTAATTAATACGAGATGTTGATAGTTTGTCTCACTTTTACATTTTCCCTTGGGTGATACAAGGGTCTCAACTTAGGGATACCTCAGATGGGTTCCACATACTTTATAATTTTAATTATATATACATTGGGAGAGATACAAGGTATGACTTGTATGGGCTCATCAAGTGGGTTTCTCTACCTTCTTATGAGTGTTATAGGTTCCTAGGGGAGAATCCATGGATTGGATTAGTAGCTAGATGGTTATACCAGGCCACGAGTGACACTCAGACCCCTTTGTGCGAAATCAGAGATAGACTTAGAGGTTTGTTTCATATCTTTAAACCATTCTAAGAGTGATACTTGGGATTCCACTTTGGGATATTCATGGATAGACTCTTATGGTATTGAGTTTTTATTGATCTCATGGTGCGATACTTGGGTGGTATGGTAAGGTACGCCATGGATGGGTCCACAATGCTGCTTAATTAAATTCAAGGAATGCCTTCTGCATAAAATCAAGAAATATAATTTGTTAAATTAAGGGACACATTCGCTAATCCAAATCACATGCTTGGGCATGGTAAACCTTCTAATAAATTAATTAAAACAACCCATTATACATTATGTCACACTTATATAGGTTACCCTCTGTTTAGAAACATCTAGATTTGGCTGAAGCAACTAGAGTCATACGAGTATCTCAAGAGTAACACCATTCGATGTATTTTATAATTTAATTTACTCACTACCTTGCATTTATTATTACTGGCACACTGCATGTTTTATATGCACTTATTGGATTGATTTAGAATCTATTGGTGGTGGACTACTGATTATATCTCCCACCATTCTTAGGAAACCCTTGGTACCTAAGTAGGCATCATGATTATAGGTGTAGATAAATGGAATCATCCTTCTTATGATGCTTGATTTATAGTACTAGGATGAAGCACAGGGGAGAGGACTGAGACTATGTTTGTGATGCTAATAGTAGATGCGTTTGGTCCTTTTTCTATATTTTTTCATAGAATGTGGTTTATGTATTCTCCCCGATATACAGTTTACTCATTAATTATAGCTATGTGACATGAGAATCATCATCATTTTGTATCTGTTTATTACTCAGTTTCCCCTTCTCTATTAATCTTGGATGACTTATTATTGTTATTTCGTTGATGCTTGTTTATTTACATGATTCTATTATTTCCCTCTTATGTTGACCAATGTGATACACTCTAATCTATACGAGCATAGTCTCCCCATAAACACACCCCTAGCCCTCGCTGCTATTTGGTAGCCTCTGGTGTACAGGGAGCCATGCTAGAGGTCATGTGGTTGAGCATCTCGGGGTGCTGCTAAGTGGATTCTAGGGTGGGATGCTACACTGATGAGAAGCCATGAGTCACTCCGAGTCACCGGTATTTTTCTCCATATCTCCCATATTTCCATCATTATCATGTTGTGTATCTCTTCCATGTCATGGAGGGTTACCCCTATCCCAAATTATAAATCCATGCATGTAGAGGTTATGTTTATGGGTTCCAATTCATCCATCTCTCTTTAGAGTTTTCCATTAGGGGATTCCTATATTTCTTCATGTTGTGTTGTCTTCTAGTTACACCACATCATTTTACTGGTCATAAGGGAAGTAATATGAAAATGAACATGCCATATAACCAATTCTAGAAACTTTTTTCCATGCTTCCTGCCATCGCACTGTGGTAGGGAACCCCACCATCCCATATTAGAAATCTGAGTGGGTAGATGACTGAGTGATAAGTTACAACTCACTCATTTCTATTTTGAGACACCCAACTAGTGATTCCTATGTATTTTCACACAATTTCCTTCCTAGGACCATTTTACTACCAAGCTACCTGACATTGTTGTCCTATTGACTTGGTGGCCTAAAAGCCTAATAAATGGCCCAAAATCCAAAATCAAGTTAATAGTTTTTCTACTAAAATACCTACTATAATACCTACTATATTACTGCTATACTACCTATATAAATCCCCCCCACTTAGATTTGAAACCATTTTTTATAGAAGAT
The DNA here is from genome assembly GCA_963277665.1 of Viscum album. Classification (NCBI taxonomy): domain Eukaryota; kingdom Viridiplantae; phylum Streptophyta; class Magnoliopsida; order Santalales; family Viscaceae; genus Viscum; species Viscum album. The sequence goes on along the minus strand of OY728134.1, from coordinate 1,019,683,864 downwards.
TATGTGGTCCTTACCATTAATCTCAGCCCAAAATGTAAAACAATGACACCACACTATAATAAATAAACTGATAAATGATTAAAAAATAATTACTTATTAATCATTGATTGGTTTATGATTTTGTTATTAGTTTTTCATTTCTAGTTTATTTTTAATTAATATGAAATTCAAGATATTATGATCTTTCACCTTTATATGACACAGAATATGTTAAGAATAGATAAATAAAGAGTCCAAGGATCCCATATGGTGGTTTTGGAGATTCTATCCAGATAATATGAGACTACATGGTGTGTATCGAGAGTAAATGTGTGTGGAGAATGAAATATGGTGTCATTACATGTCACATGTTTAATTAATATGATGAAACATGGTTTATGGGCTACACAGTGTGTTACTAGTATATACACTATATAAACTCACATGGTTTTCCCCTTCAATAATTTCAAATATTGTGTGGTTAAAGTATGTGAAATGTATTTAATAAATTCCATGTAGTGGATTAAAGTTTATAAATGAAACTATTTTGGAATATAAAACATGTATCTTGCATACACTCCATGTATCACATAAATATTTTCAAGGTATACACAATGAGTCCCGAGGTGTGTCTTGTGAATGGAGAAGAAAACATAGTACATGATGTGTATCTAGCAGTAGATGCCATGTAACTCATAACTATTTTCATAGAGTACATGCCCAACCAGAATATACACCATGTAAACAAACTACATGGAATGAAAATTAATTCTTCCAATAAACCAAACTACATGGCATATAGATGGTGTACACACCATGTGATATGGTTTCATAATATTAAATTATTAATTAGTTTTAGCATTAATTTCAGAACTATATTCCATGTATATTCATTCTACATGTCATGTATTGAACATGGTAATTGAAAGTGGTACAAGCTAGGTTTATTAACATGGGCCAGTTGTGATAAATGTTGAGTTGACTAAAAGACCGCATTTTTATTTTCATTGTAGAAAATAAATAGCTATTTGACCTAAAAAATATCAATATGATCCATTTTAGAGAAGGATAATCTCCTCATCAACATTAAATTATAGTTTTGTTATAGGTTCTTTCACATATCACTATACTAAGAGTGTAATTCTTATATACTAGAATCCACAGTACCTAAAACACCTTATAAGGAGGTTGGAAAGGAGGAGTTATATGTCTACCTAAAACACTTTTATGATGTTCTAAATGTATCGTGTATCATGATATATTACTTGTATAGTGATATCTAAAAGCTGCATGAGAATATGGATGTGTATAACATGTTATCTCACCTCAGGGATGTGCATTAGGAGAAGGAAATATATGAGAATTATGAGATCTCCAAGACACTATTCTCATGAAATCTTGGAGAAGTCTTACAATCTGGACCTCATGTAGTCAATATTATTGTCTATATTGATCATTTGGACATCTTGGGCTTTAAAATTCTAGTTGAGTTGAAAACTGAAATCATACTTACCTCACTTCCTCAGAGCTTCTCTAATTTTATTATGAATTATAATATGAGTAATAGTTATAAGTCTCTCTCAGAACTCCTAACCTTGATTCACTAAGTAGACAAGGACTTGAGGAATAAGAAACCATTTGTACTTTTGGTGAATAAGAGGAAGGGTAATGATAAGGTCCCCAAGATTCATTCCATGTATATGGATCATGAGCACTTCCTGAATAAGAATACGAGGGTCTTAAGGTAGGAAAAGGAAAAAATGGAGTATGTTTTGCATGTGGCAAGTTAGGACACTGGAAGATGAACTACTCATCAGTGAAGAAGAATGGGAAAAATTCATGTTAATTTATTATCTAGTGTACTATTTTTATATCTATTAGTTGTTTATTATATATTTCATATGGTTATCATATTTTTATCCAAATACAAGAACCAATTAGATATAGGAATTTTTATAGAGGTGATGTGGATATTTGTGATTCTAATGGTGTAAGACTATATTTATTGGCTATCAGATACTACCACCTTACATTTACAATGGGAATTATTCTAGTTATATTGAATTGTTATTACACAACTAGTGTTACAAAAAAATTATATTCTTGTCCAGTCTAGACATAGATGGTTTTGTATTCATGTTTATGAATATAATCTTCCAATTTTATACTGATAACTTTTATTATGGCTTGGAACACCTTAATAATGATCATTATATACTATAATATGATAATAAAGTGTAGGAAATTGATAAATAATCATGTTCTTATGACTCCTATCACACTAAGATGTGGCATCACCGAATTGGTCATGTAATAAATATTTATTTATGAGTCTGAGTGAATATACTATTAATCTATTTGTAGAAAAAATAATTTAGTTATATTTTTTTATTTAAATAAGTGATCTCAATTTAAGGTTTGATAAATACCGAGGAGGATTAACAGACCAAGTTAAGGATGTAATGAAAATAATATATTAAATATCATTTAAATAAATATTAATTAATTTATTTAAGAACTTATATTTATATTATACATGAGTCATGTACACATCAAGGAAATAATAATAATAATGATAATAATAATAATAATAATAATAATATTCCATATGGGGTTCACTAAGTATTAAGTGACTAATTAAGGGCCTATGTGCAATTACTGATCTCTAACATAGTTATATAAACTCGATTATATCATTTATAGGGTTGTATATCACTGTGTACAATGAATCCTTTATAAGGAATTCTCTCAAGGCTAGATAGAACTTAATCTAGAACACTCCCATGAAAAGAGAGCTTCAATACCCCTCCTGCCTCAGTTTAGAGAAAACTAGAAGAATACATCAGGCCTCAAAGGAGTTCTTATAGGGATCAATAGTGAATGGTAAAAGTGATATGAATCATTTGTGATAGCATCTAGAGATTCCATGGTCATGTTCTAAGGTTCATGGATCTCGTGTGGATACTATTAAAGGGATTCTATACTAGGATACTTCAACATAACAATTGTAAGATCCCAGTTTCCATCAAAGAATAGTTCCTTTTAAATTATTCCAATACCCCTTGTTTTCTTTAAGTTGATGTTCCTATGGGGATAGTGCAGGTATCATGAGTATTCATAAGGACTCAGGGGGTTGAAATTAAGGGTTTTTCAAAAATAGGATGAGGCACATAGTTAGAACATATTTTGGAAAACCGTACACCTAAACCATGCGACCTTGAAATGGAGGATCATGGTTAGTTTGACTATCAAAATGGGCCTGGTAAAACATGAAACCTATACAATTTATTGTAGGTTGAACACACATGATTTTTTCATGGTTTTTCTAACTATATTTTTTAACTGTGTAGGGTGTAGTGCACTTGTATAGAAGGTGCGCATGTTTGGAACACAGTTTGGAAAACAATGTGGAAAAACCTTGCACCATATTAAAAATATAGAAATTACCATTTCCCTCCTTGATTTTAAACCCTTTCTCTCATTTTCTTCTCCTCATTTTCACACAATAACCATGGGATGTTTTCCCTTTCCTAACTTGGAGATTTGGTGGATATATCTCATCCAACATCCAATTCCTTCACCGATGGTAGCATTGGATCACCCTCAGTATGTCTGGCACTCCTTTGTCTTCCTTCCTAGGTTTTCTTCATTATCTATAGTTTCATCTCTATGTGACCTAATATACCATGTTTTCAAGGATTCTGTCAATTTTTTCATTTTCTATCATTTCAGCCCAAATCGGAGGCCGATAAAAGATGTGTAGTCTTCTAGAGAGATAAGTTAGGTTGTCTATTACATTTTTCTATAAGTATCATTGGTTATAAAATGTGTCATTGTGTAACACAACAAACTTTCCATATGTTTCCCATAAAATGTGTAACTCCTTTAATAAATTACCTAGACCTTGACTTTGATGTTCCATGCTATCCTTGATATTGTTGAAGGTTTATGATCCCAACTATAACCACCCCTTAGGGTGTTTCCAATTAAATGACCTTGTCAATTCTTCCTTTCTTATAACAAAAACAACCTTAAGGTGTGTTTGGATTGAAACTTATAAAAAGGAATAAAAAAAATTAATTAATTAATTTTATAAATGGAATGGATACTTCACATGGACCTTTTTATCACTTATTATATTATTCTTGATTATTATTATAGGATTGGATCACTATAAAGGCATGGAATTCCTTGTGTAAGACTTAGATTCCCGACCTAGAATGCCTTGGGTGAACTCATAACATTTCAGCCAATTCATTGATGTCTCTACCAAAGTGAGGCACCAAACATGGATTCAAACAATATATTATACATGTAAATGCCTCATCTATACACTAATGATTCACTTTCATACTATAGAAAATATGAATGCATGGGATGAGCTCCTAGGATTCTGATTGATGTCGTTAGACACAAACTACCTTGGATGACCTCCTTGGAATCCAATCATGTCTATCTTAATATTACCTTAGACTTATCCTTAGGATCGGTTAGAATGTTTTAGGGTGGAATAACATGGTTTCACCCATTTAATTACACTCATACCCACATAGGCTAACATCTCAGTTGATTAATGTGAGTGAGATCATCCTTCTAAGGTCATGGATGCCATGTGTCACCCATGGATTACTTATGATTACTATAATTAGACACCTTGGCTATGTTCCTTGGGTAACTAGAAAAATAATTTCTATATAATCAGAGATATCTAGAATAGGTCAAATCAGGTAGGGTTAGCTAGGTATCCCATTAAGAACTTGATCTCGACACGATTTATATTTATTTTTATGATTTTATTTTATTATACCTACACACTATTACATATTATTTTTATAGGTTGGATTTTCATTAGTCACCATTGGTGGTGGCCTACTAAGTTTTTCTCACACCCTGTTCAGACTGTAGTTGGTACCCAGACGGACCTCATGGATGTAGGTAGGGATAATAGGAATCACCCAGCTATGGATGCATGATTTTTTTTAGGATAGGAGCTTGGGAGTAGATTATAGATCCATTGCTCAGGATGATCAGAGAGATAGTTGGTTTTGGTCTTTTTGTTTCCTTTTCTATAAACTGGTACTGTTTTTTACCAGTTACCATGTTTACCCATTTAATATTTGTATAGTGATGACATCATATTTATATAGTGTTGATTACTTCTTAATTTCTATTTATTATTTTCATGGATGGTTTATCTTCTACTACCTCATTATTTATGTAGTATTTATATACTATCTTTCCAATGATTTATATATTACCATTATGCTGCTATGTAATAAAGAGGGTATAGCCTTCCCACCGTACCACTATAGACCATTGCTGCTAGTTGGAAACCTTCAGTATATGGGTAGGTGTGATTGAGGATATATGGCCAACCGAGTTTAGTAACATATGAGGGATCCAGGCCCCAAACATCACAAAGTTATATTATAGCTTTATTTTCCTTTGTCTTACTATTTAGGGTAGATAGAAAAATGACTAAGAAGTGTCAAGACATTTTTTTAAATGTTGGGGCCGAAGCCTCATTTATTATTAAATCAAAGCAAAGACCTCTTTAACTGGGTAGAGGGATACCCATTACATAGCTCTAAGGCCCAATGGTCATTTAGCCCATTACATGGCCCGTAGGCCCAATTTTTTGGCCCAAGGCCCATTTTGTGAATAGTACTACTACAGTACTCGCCCTGCTATAGTACCACACAATACCCGCCGTAGCTACAGTGCTCTGCCACTGCTAGAGTGACCTGCCACCACTACAATACCCACCATTGCTACAGTGCCACCACTGCTACAGTACTGCTACAGTACCCTGCGCCCAATGGGTTTTGAATCCCCATTTTTCATGTAGGATTATAGGGTGCTTACCACTAAGCCAAACCCCAACTACAAAGAAGTGTCAAGACATGGTAATAAGTCATTCCTGAGAGTATCCAACCCATATGTGTCGTAAAATCCAAGTTTCTAGGTATGGGACTTTTTTTTCTAGGTTTCTCTTATTATATTTGTATTATTTTTACTATCATGTGACACATGTTTTAATATGTTATGTTTTATTTATTTTTAACCTTGGTTAGTATGGTAAAGAAGCATGAACTCATGCATCATTACATGCATGTAGGGATCTATATTTCATTCATATTCCATTCTAGGAATATATCATTGCTTGATTTCCTCTTGATTTGTGTATTAGTATGGATTTCAATGTTAATAATTTTCAACGATTCTTGAAGGAAATTATGAAATAAATTGGTTAAATAAAGTGTCTGTATTAATCTAAATAGTATTTTCCAGCATATCTTAATGAAGACACCTTACCTAACACACTATTACATGGTTTGAGCTATGGAAATTTGGTTATTTTGATGAAGCCTTAGGTGGATTCAGTTAAATTGATTTCTAATTTAAATTTATATTTTCATGCCTATATAAATTGTGAATAATGATCCATATAAAAAACCATTATATATGGATTTGTTACATTCTAATACTGAATGTAAAAGGATGGTCTCAGTTAAGTGGGATTCCAATTGTAACTTATAGAGTTATGTATTTATATCTTGGGAATGAAAAATTTGTATAACTGAACCTTTATATGTAGAATTGAAAAAATTTAAATTTCTAAAATTGAAATGATTGGTTATTGTTATATGGGGATTCCAATTGACACTTAAAAAGAATTTTCCTCTATAACTTGTAATTTACACCCCATATAATAAAACCCTTATGATTAAAGTTTGAATCTTGCCCTTAATTAGCTAGATCTTAGAAGCAGGTAGTTTGAGTAGTGTATCTTTTGTAGTGAGGCCTCAAACCTATCCTATTTCCCTATTTGTAATCTCTTCTTATGAGTCTTCTATTTTGAGGTGTGTGTTTGGAATTATAAATTTATGCCTCTACAATGGAATTAGGATGAATTTCAGGAAGGTGGAGTTGACTATACTTCTGAAGGGGTGGTACCTAAACCACCAGTAGTGCCACCCATGTCACCTCCCATTGTACCACCTATTGTTCTTTTATTGGTAAATGATGGTCAGCTAAGCGAGGGTTTTCTACATCCAGTTCAGTACATGGAGGGAGATCTATTATTGTCACCATATATGTTATAGTTTACCAATAAATTTTTACAGTATAACCCACCAACCTTTTTGGGGGAAGGCATTACTCAGGTTGAAAAATCTTGGTTAGAGGTTATGCTTATGATATTTGAGAATCTAGAAACACCTTTGAAAATGAGTGTAAAGATCACATTTTATATGATTCATGGATGATCTATGAGATGGTGGGATGTTCTTATGCAAACAGATCAATATTAGAGAATGGTCTGGAGGAATTTTAGGACACCTTCTATGACTAATTTTTTCGATAAACACTGAGAGATGGTCGAGAAAAGGAGTTATTGAATATGAAATACGAAATATGGAGCTATGTTTGTTTAGGATTTTTATCTTGGTTCACATATATCCATAAATTCATGCCTACTTTTGATGTATATGATCTATCCAGGATGACATGTTTTGAGTACGGGCTTAGGTATTCCATCCAATCTCATGTGAATGTCTTCTGACTAACTACTATCACTATGATGGTGAACCAGAACCTTATCTATGAGTGAAATATAATGGAAGATGAGGGTATGGTGAATGGTGGTTCAAACCTAGATAGGGGATTGTTTCTTCTACTAGTATGAAGAATCACTTTAAGGTTTCTCGTAATGGAAGTGGTAGTAAAATTATGTCCACTGAAAGTTATACAGTATTCCATCAGTGTGGAATATTGGGTCACTCAAAACCCAATGTCACAAAGACCCATTTGAGTACCAACCCTAAGTAAAAATGGGACATATTCAAATATTTTTCATGAACTTACCACTATTTCCCAATGATATAGTATCTACACTAACTCTAAATTAATGAATGGGATCTATGGTACAACACCAGGTCAGAAGTTGGAGTACCACTGGCTATTCAGGCCACAGAAGTGGTCGAGGTTGAGGAAGCTGGATATAGGTTGTGCAATTTTAGATGATCATGACTACTCAGGGAGGATAGGTTGTAGCTCAAGGTAATGTATTTATCCAGTGATATATAGTACAACCTAAACCTAAGGAGAAAAGTGTTAGGCCACCTATAGTATTAGGTACGAAACTAGTATCCTAAAATTTAGTATCTTTTTTGTTTGACACAAGCGCTTCATACTCATTTATATATTTGGATTTAATGGGTAGTGTTGGTCTTGAGATTGAATACTTATGTGGGGTGATGTCCCTTGGCACACCATTGGGTATACTATCAGAGAGTGTTTGAAGATGTAATGTGTGTCTACTCAAGAGAGTTTTATATTGTTTCCTATGGAACCTTTTCATCCCTGAGATTATGGGCTTTGATATATTTCTCAAGATGGACTGGTTAGTACCTTTTCGATCCCATATTGATTTTTATCACTGGGGGGTGTCTTTTTCATTACCCAAGAGTGGTAGCTATATTAAGAAGGAGGAATGGGATGTACAAGAGAGTCGAGATATACTTATTTATCACGAGTTTGGCCTACCATTAGACTAGATTGCCCATCTTTATCTTGATGATCAAAAGCTATAACATACTACCTTTCCTCCAGTGGTAGAGTATTTTAGATATGTTTTTCCCAATTAATTTTCTAGGATACCTCTTGAGAGAGAGGTATAGTCAACCATTGAGCGTGTTCCAATAGAAAAGTTAGTTTATATTCCTTCATACAAAATGGATCCTATAGAGATTTGGGAACATAAAATAAAGTTAGAGGACCTGGAAGACAAATGGTTTATATAACCTAATACATATTCTTAGGGCTCAACCATGATTTTATCTATGAAGGTTGATGGTACCATGAGGCGATGTGTGTATTAACGACAGTTGAACTAGCTTAAAGTTAATATCTGATACCCACTTTCTTATATAAATGATATCTTTGATCAGTTCTGAGGAATTAGGGACTTCTCTAAGATTGATTTGAGATCAGGCTATCATCAAGTACTATTCATGCCTTATATTATACCACATATATATTTTTGAAGTAGGTATGGATTTTATGAGTATCTGTTTATGCAATTTGGTCTAACCTATACACATGCTATTTTTATGGCCTTAATGAAATGGGGTTTCCACCCTTACCTAAATGTCTTTGTGGTAGTTTCTATGGTTGAAATCTTTGTGTTCTCTCATACTCAACAAAATAATTCCAAATATCTTGAAATAATTTTAAGTATGCTAAGAGAGCACTGACTATATACTAATCTAAAAAATTATCATTTTTGGATTGATAAAGTTCATTTTATGGGTCAAATTATCTCAACATTAGGGATATTTGTAGATCTAGAGAAGGTCAGATTCATGGTATCTATGAAGAATCCCATGAATGTGTTTGATATTCAAAGAAATTTGTGACTATCCAATTACTATTAGTGCTTCATCAATAATATTTCACACCTTGAAACACCACTTATAGGATTGACCAAGAAAGTTGTAAAGTTCATATAGTTTGAAGCATGTGAGAAGGCATTTCAATAAGTTAAAGGAAAGATGACCTCAACACCGATATTGATTTTAATTGAGCCTAACAGAGGATACAAATTTTATTATAACATATTCGGAATCGATCTAGGATCTATATTGATGAAAGTGGAATGATTCATGGAATGTGAGTCTTGTCTATTAAGTCATCATGAACTTAATTACCCAATACACAATCTTATGTTAGCATATGTTATTCTTGCCTTACATTATTAAAGACGTTATCTATTGGTGGAATGAGTTGTATTATATGAAAACCATAAGAATTTCAAATATATATTTTCTCAATGTGACATAAACCTCTTACAAAAATATTGGTTGAATATCTTTATTCTTTCATCTTTGAGCTTGCTTATACACTTGGGAAATGCAATGTAGTTACTGATTCTTTGAGGAAAAATACTATCACTAAATCTATTTAGGAAGCTAGTTGTGAATAAAATTTGATGGATTTTATTTCTAAAATGAATGTAAAATACCATGAATGTCATGATAAACCTTTTATTATGGCTTTAACTATGGATTAAACAATTCTAGATAAAATAAAGAGGATAAATTTTTTAGATCCTGAAGGCTTTGTCTGGGGGGAATTGTTTTTGGTGAGGAATCACCTTCTGGGTAGGCTTTTAGTAGGGATGAGATCCTTCATATTCATGGGAATGTATGGATTCCTATAGACATGATAGAGTAACTAATGTGAGAATCTCATTCCTCTAAATAGGCAGTACATCCTAGACTCACAAAGATGTATTGTGATATGTGCCACCATTATTGTTGTCCTGAGATAAAAAGGGGATTGTAGGCTTTAGTAATAAGTGTTCCACCTGTCAGCAAGTGAATGAGGAACACCAAAAAACTAATAGAATTTTAAATCCCATACCTATTCAAGAATGGAAATGGTATTAAATCACAATGGATTTAATGGTGGGTTTACGGAAGTCACCTCGAGACAGTGATGTTATATGGGTAATCATGGAAAGGTTGACAAAGGTCGCCCACTTCTTTCTTATTCAGGAGACCTTATCATGGAAAGATATTGGGAGGATATATTTATGAGATATCATACACCTATATGTCATTCTATATTGCATTTTATTTTATTGGGATGTTTGGTTTAAATCTCAGTTCTGGAAATTATTGTAGAAGGATCTTGGTTTATTGTTACTTATGAGTAAAACATACCACCCCGAGAATGGCGGTTAGTCCAAGTACACTATATAAGTACAATAGTACATGCACCATGTATGTGTTCTTTATTTTTAGGCTCATGTTAAAAGCAATTTTCTCACTTTGAGTTTTCTTATAAAAAAAGTTTCCAATAGACTATTCAGATGTATCCCTACGAGGTACTCTATGGTATCCCATGTCATTAAACCCTATATTGGTTAGAGTAAGTAAAAAAAACTCTACTAGGATCATGTATTGTTCAAGAAACACAGGAATAGGTACAGCTGATCAAGAAACATATGACTATAGCTCAGTCTAGATAGACAGTTCATATACCGATCACTATCACCAACTTCAGAAGTTTGGGGTAGGGGACCAGGTCTTCTTGTGAGTCTCACCTATATTTGGTCAAAAATGATTTAAGATATAGGGTAATCTCACACATAGATTCATTTGACCTTTAAATATCATCGAGGGATTCATTCCGGTTTCAATTCAAATACCTCTTCCTTAAAGGTATATGGAAATTCACAATGTATTCAATGTTTCTTATCATTGAAATTATTACTCCAAACTATCTCATGTCATTGATTTCTAGGAAGTTGAGTTAGAGGAGGATGCCTATTTTTTAGAGTATCAATTACTATCATTGATCATTGCACAAAGAATCTATATAGTAAGGCATATCATCTAGTTTAGGTGCTATGGAAGAACGATCATGTATAGGGGGAGGCATGGGAACAAGAGTCCAATATACATTATTAGTGGCCTAAATTGTTCATGGATATAGTTCAACCACCCTCAAAAGGGAAATTCAAGGATGAGTTTTCTTATGGAGGGAAGGTTGTATGATCCCAGTTTTCCATTGAGGTATAAATCCTTTTCAATTCTATCAAAACCCATTGTTTTCTCTAAATAGAAGTGTGTGAGGAGATATTGAAGGTATACAGAGTATTCAAAAGGGATTAGGGGTCCAAAGTTAAGGTTTTTAGAGAAAATGGATGAGATGCATAGTTAGTGCATGGTTTGGATGACCGTGCACTACAACTGTGTGGACCAAAAAGATAGAAGAATGGTTAGTTTTACCTTATGAATGGTCCTGGTAAACCGTGAATCCTCTTAAATTTATTTTAGGTTGAAAACTCATGGTTTACAGATGGGTTTTTCTAACCATGTGCCTCAATCGTGCAAGGTGTAATGCACTTGGATAGTAGGTGCACATGATTGGTGCATGGTTTAAAAAATTATGTGGAAAAACTGTGCACCCTATTGAAAAGATGGAAATTATAATTTTCCATACTTTACTTTAAATAATTTCCCCTCCTTTTCTTCCCATAATTTTCACATAGTATCCATGATAATATCCCCCTTTTCCCTCCTTGGAGTTTTGGAGGATCTCTCTCATATAGAATCCAATTCCTTTTTCATTAGCTGTGTTAGACCAAAATCAGTATTTGTATCACTCCTCTGTATTCCTCATATAATTTTCTTTTCCATATATGGTGTTATCTCCATGTGACTTAATATACCCTATTTTTAGAGATTCTATAAGTTTTCCAATTTTCTCTCATTCCAACCCAAATCTGAAGATGATACTAAATGGGGAGTCTTCTACAGGGCTAAGGTAGGTGGTTTATTATATTTCACTAAAATTATCTTTAGTTATAAATTTCACCTTTTCATCATATGTAGGACATTATGTGAAATTCCCCTAAAATAGGTAAATATTTTATTAAACTATGTAGAACATGACATTGATATTCAATAACATCCTTGATACTATTTGGGGTTGATGATCCTAACTGGAACCACCCTTTCAGGTGTGTCTGATTAAATGGACCTGACAATTCTTCTTTACTTGTCACCAAACCACCCTTAAGGTGTCATGGTCTTACCACTTATAAAATGGAATGAAAAAATTTAATAAATTAAATTGATAAATGTTATGGATACTTCACATGGACCTTTAAATCACTTATTTTATTATTCTTGATTATAAATATGGACCATGATCACTATAAAGGCATGACCTGCCTTTATTAAGACAAAGATTCATGATCCAAAATACCTTTGGATAAATCATAGGATCCAACCAATTCACTTATGCGTCCTATAAAGTGAGATATCATAATTTTATTCATTCCAAGTCATAAATATGTGAATTTCTTAGTTAAACATTGAATATTCACTTACATAATTTGAAAAATATGAAATACTTGGATGATATCCTAGGATTTAACATGATGTATTTGGATACAGAATACCTTGGATGATATCCTTATAATCCAATCAAGCCTATCTTGAGATTACCTTGGACCTTCCCTCAGGATGAGCTAGTAATTTTTAGGGTGGAATTCTAGGGATTCAACCCTTGGAATACTCTCATAACCCTAGCCTAACATCTTAGTTGATTACCATGATTGAGATTGAACTTCTAAGGACATGGATACCATTGATCAACCATGTATACCTTATAATTATTATACTTGGATTCCTAAGACATGTTCCTTGAGTCCTTATCCAAATAATGGTCATATTCATAGATACACCTGTCTTAGGCTGAAGATGGTAGGTTTGACTAGGTATCCCTTGAGGTTCATAAGCTTGACATGGTTTACATTTATTTTATTTCTTTTATTATACCTTTACATAGTTACATTTTATATTCACAAGATGTATTTTCATTATACACTTTTGGTGGTGTCCAATATAGTTTTAACCACACCCTATTTGAGCCTTCTTTCTATACATAGATAGACATAATGAATGTAGGTAGGGATAAAGGGAAGCACCCAACTATGGATAATTGTTTTCTTGTTAGTATTGGAGCTTGGGAGAAGATGACTAATCCAGTGCTCTAGATGCTCATGGAGATAGTTGTTTTTGGACTCTTTGTTTCCTTTGGTATAAACTGGTACTATTGTATGTATGCTTCCATGTCTATCTATTTCATATTGGTATAGACATGAAATCATCTTTATATTGTGTTGAATATTACTTCATGTCTATTTATTATTATCTAGATGGTTTATCTTCTGTTGCCTCATTATTTTCGATGTTCTTATATACCATTATTCTACTACTTTATATATGACCATTGTGTTATAGTTTTATAAAGAGGGTATATCTCTCCACTATACCTTTATACACCCTTTTTGTTAGTTGGCACCCTCTGGTGTATGGGGAGGAAAGGTTGAGGTCATGTGGCCAACCGAGTTTGGTTATTTATAAGTGATATAGGCATAAGATGTCACAAAAATGGTATTATAAGAATGGGAAACCCATTCAAAAATAAATATATAATTTCAATAGAAGGTAATTCTTAATTTATCTAAATTAATTATAAACTTTATATGAAATATCACATCTCAAATCTTTCAAGCTTTATATTATTAATTTTTTTAGTATTTATCCAACGAAACCTATGAAAATCAACTATTGTGAATGGGCCCTTTTGATTCCACTATGCCCTAAAAATTTTATAAAGTTTATCCTGAATGAATTTTGGTTTATATGGGAGAAATAAGAAACACATCAATTCAGTACAAAAAATGTTAATATATGGTCAATCTATCTCTTTCATAAGTAAATGATTTCATGTCATTTTTACCATATTTGTTTCTGAAATTTTAACCTTATAGCCGTATTTATGTTATTTCCTTTGGGTGATGTGCATTATAATTGATAGTCTATGGGGTTTAATCATCTCATAGAGGATCTAATTATCATTTTTAGGACATTAATATATATTTAAACTTATTTATTAAATCTTTTTGAGTAACAATACCCACCACCCTTTTATGAAAGTGATTAATCAATACCAATAAATTTAAAATAATAATACATAAGGAAATTATATTAACTCTCATTAAATTAAAATCATTTAATTAATATTTAGTTTAAATCCATATAAGGAGTCACTCTTGAGTTTATCACTATCCTGGGAGTTGGATGGTATCATGTAGTTCAGATTGATCCCATGAAATGGGGTTTGTATAAATCCTTATGTAAGAAATAAAAACACTATATAGTTTGGTTCTATTTAATGATGTGTACCATACCTTTTAAGGTCATATGAAAAGGTCCAATTTAGTTCCTTATATGCTTGTATATCCATGACCAAAGGTCATGACCTTTAAGTTAACGAAAATAAGATTATTTCTTAATGTATTTTAATGTTATGTGATAAGGACCTCTAGGATTGAGTGTCTAGAAATGGTTTGGTGTGGGACTTATACATTAGAATATTTCCTTGGTTCACTAAAGTAGATGAGATAAAAGATTATTTTGGAAAGATTCCACATTCTTTAAGTAAAGTACAACTCAAAATGAATCCATAAGGCCAAAAATTATACTTGTGTGAAATTGAAGGGTTTATCCTAGGCACGTGAGCTGGGTATGTTGGGGGACCTAATATTCCTTTGAAAACTAGGAATAGAACTTGATGGTAGGCCTAGGTGAATTGGGGTACCAAAATGAACTTGGGAATATGGAGAACCCTAGTGAGTTCTTTTAGGCTAATAACCACTTAAAATAGGATGATCTTGGGTGAATAGGGTGCCTAAATGTATCTAGGCTAATGGGGGTGACCTAAAGATACCTTGAAGGCTGTGAAAAAATCTAAATGGAAGTAAACTATGTACTAAGGAATTTATCCTTTAATTCCCAATTTCTTTCTCATTAGGGCACTTCTCTCTTAATGGAGTGTTGGGTGAAGTGGTCTTTCATGGGGGATTGAGGTGTCAATGCCCTTATATGACTCAAATAACCCTTGTTTCCATTATTTCTCCTCAATTTTTGATTTGAAATTCACATGGGGGGAGGGTTAGAATGCTTGTGCATGTAGAATATAATTTCATGTGATTAATGGCTCTCAATCATTCCATATATTACTTTATGCTCACCCTTATCAATCTCCCTCTAAAATGGAGTAATAAATAGATTTTTATTTCCAAAATGAAGCCTAGTTTCTCATAAAAAATCATAAACTTATGGGAACCAAGGTTCCCTATGCATTCACACATGGATTGATGTATGGTGAAGGTGTTGAATGCAGGCATGGGAGGCTTTGTGCCTAAGGCTAGCATGGGATTCTGGTGTGAGAGGTATGGTGTTAGGGGTTCCAAAAGTATATAAGATTCATGTTTAAGAGGCACATGTGGCATGAGGGTTATAAGTTAATATTGGATGTTGGCATGAGGCATGGTCATGGTCTTATGATACATACATCATAAATAGGGCATGCACATGGATGCATGAGAGGGAACACAAGGTAGGGAAAGAGATAATGAAATTTATATAGGTGTAATTTTCAAAATTCATTCATATAAATTACAAATTAAATTGACCATAAATTTTAATCTGTATGTCCATTTTATCTCCACGAGCTATTAAATTGATAATAATGGAAAAATTTAACTATGATAATCAAGTATATCCATAGACTAGTTTTTTTATAGATGAAAGATTTAAAAAATTACTAAAAAAGGAATATGATGATTTTTATGATATTTACGGATATTCATGACAACAAGTCCCACCACCATTCCACTAGATTAGTTAATGTTTTTGAATGATTTCTATCCCATAGTATGTGAACAATCATAAAAATCATGGAGATCTCATTTACTCCATCTTTATACAATGAGATATCTTTTTTTCCAAACATGACTTGTGATATCTATATAAGGATCACATGATATATATTCATAGAAAAGTGTGTGGAACACATTTTTTTGTTTCAAATATATAACCCTAACTATTTAGCTAGATATTTTGAATAATATGAAATATTTTCAACTGTTTATGTATAATAGAACCTATCTTTTGTAATTCATATGGATGCAATTGTTGGTTAGTTAATGATTAAGTGTTAAATTTATTTTAAGGTTGTATGAAACTCTATTTATACAAAGGGGATACCGAAATTTTTCTAATAATAGAACCTTTGTGACTTCCTTGTTATATACCTTGTTATTTTAACGATCTTGAAAACCCAAATTATAAATTGATAAGGATTTATCATTGTTTCAACAATGTTTTTATATGTTAGATTTGTTTATAATAAATAGGGAATGCTTGAAAGTTCATTGGATGTGTTAAAGATAATATTTATGAATTCATGGTGATTCTTGGAGTATTTTTATGGAGTTATCTTTGAAGATAGATTCAAACATTATTTTTCATGGAATTATCTGGTTATATTTTCCTAGTGAAGGAGTTTCATGCTTTTATAGAAGATGTCATGATTTATCCAAGATAACTTGTATTTAAAATTGGAATATATATATACATACATATATAAGGATATTAAAGTTTATAGCTAATTAGTGGTAAAAAATATATTTTACTCAAGGATAGAACATAACCTATGTATCGTGGACAATAATGAAATCCCAGATAAGGGTGTCTATGGGTCAGGTCGATGGTGGTTTTAGACCCGACACAATAAAAATGGAATAGGTTGGGTTGGGTTGGGTCACATTCTTAATGAGTAGACAATCCAATCCAACCTGAACCATATGGATTCTAGTTTCATGGTATATGAGCAAATTACCCAAACCAACTTGACCCATTATGGGATGGGTCGAGTCGGTCTGGGTTTTTCAGTTCGACCGAATACATCTCAATTTTTTTAATTAATTAATTATTTATTTATCATTATTTGAGGTTTTGTGTACCCTCAAATAAGACTTTAAAGATCATTTTACCCTTATATAATTCCCTCATTACCCTTACATGGGTTTAGGTTCCACAACCTTACCATTATGTGAGGTTCCCTGACCATTATGTATCTTTGGTTTACCCTTACATGAGGTATCTTGATTATTACATTGCTCAATTTTACCCATACATATGTGGATTGATACCTTTATGTGGCCTATGCATTGGGTTGATTACCTTTACACGAGGGCCAGTTCACCCTTATGTCATATATGTGCACACTTACACAGCTTGGGTGTCACCCTAATTCATCTCAGGTATAACCCTTATGTAGCTGCGGTTGGGTTGGGTTGGGTTATATTCAAAATAATATAGGGTTAGGTTCTACTAGGTTGACCAGTGTATAGGTTGGGTTGGGTCATGGGTTTCTTAAATAACAACCCAACCTGACTTGATGGACCCAATATTTTCACTTAATTCCTTAAAAAACATGGATTCCATGGTTAAAAACTACTCATTGCTCACCCCAGCCGCCTATTTCTAGGACTTTTCATTCAACTCATCCCATAGCCTCTAGCTAGTCATTCATTGAAGGTTGTACTAGTGGATGTACTCCTCTAACTGCCACAAGAACTCAAATTCAAATGAGGTATACTCCAACTACCCACTCAATTACATAAATAGAAGAGGGTATCAGTAGTAGTAAACTAGTTGATGAAACTGAGGGTAATCCATCTCTTAAGAAGTAAATAATTCATAAAGAACCTTATAGCATTTCTCAATCTTGGTATCATTTTCATAAGAATAAATATGGAAGTACTGTATGTAATTATTATGGTAAATATCATTCATGTATGTATACCCAACATGTAACAAGTAATTTGAATTGGAATTTGACAAGGTGCCACAAAAATCCTCACAAAAATCATGATAAAAGTCAAAATACTATTGGTGTTAGAAATAAATACGAAGATAAGGATGATGGGATACTTAAAATTTCAATAGCTCATTTTAACCAAGAAGTGTGTAAAATATATTTTTCTAAAACGATAATAATTGATGATATATCATTTGAATTTGTTGAGAATCATGGATTTAGAGAATATATTGAAGTTGTTAAACCTGAATTTCATGTTCCATATAAATAAAAAATTTCTAGATATTTCATACAATTATATTTAAGTGATAAATAAAAACTAAATTATATGTTTGATATGTTCTCTCATATAGTATATCTTACTACTTACACATGTACTTCAATTCAGAAACTGAACTATATGTGTGTGACTACACATTTTATTGACAATAATTGTATCTTAAATAAAAAAAATAATGTTTTTTATTTTTAAGGATCATAAAGGGGAAAAATGTTTCCTAGTGTTAGAACAAAAAGTGATACAATGGGGGATTCAAAGGATTAATACTATTACTATAGACAATGCTAGTTATAATAATGTAGCGATCAATTATTTGACGAGGAGGGTTAATGATTGGAATGAGTATATTCTTAAAGGTGATCATATACATATGAGATATTGTGAACAAATTTTAAACCATACTATTAGTTATGGGTTAAAGAAAATATCAACATCAATTTCTAGAATCAGAAATTTTTCAAGTTTATGACTAGTTCACCTTCCAGATTGGCTCATTTCAAGAGCTTTTTCAGGGAGTTAAAAATTCCTAGTAAACTGACCATAATTCTTGATGTTCCTACTAGGTGAAATTATTGTTACTTTATGTTGGATTTTTTAGATAAGTATGAGAAAGTATTTATTATCATTGAGGAGGATTCAAATTTTATGAATTCTCCTATCAGTAGATGTGTGCCTCTTACAACATATGATTGGGAGTCTTCTTGTGTATTTTTCATGTATCTAAAAATATTTTATGATAATAGTGTTGAATTTTATGATTCTATGTATATGATATGTCACACAATATTTCATACTCTTTATGATATATTTATAAAAACAAGAAATAAATGAAAAGTAATGATATTATAGAGAGTGAAATAACTACTACAATGAAGGTGTTATTAGACAAGTAATGGGGTATTGGTTCAAATTTTAATTCTATCCTGATTGTGGAAGTTGTTCTTGATCCCTAATATAAATTAGATTCTGTTTGGGATAGTATTGAAATGTTTTTTTATTGATGAAGAGAATAATTAATTTATCAATAAGTTATTAGAGGTTATTAATAATATCTTTGATTTTTACATATGTAAATATCATAACCCCTTGATCAATGTGAGCCAAGGTCTCATCAAGGTTCAAATATTTATAATGCTAGAAGTTGTACTTAGGATTATGAGAAATTTAAATATGCATATATGTAAAATAAAAGTAAAATACAATTGAAAAAAATAAAGGAATGAATTAGAAATATATTTAGAGGTTGATGATTGTAAGGATGATTTTTATCGATTTGATATTTCAAGATAATAGAATGGAAATAATATCAAGTATCATGTTCTCTTATGAATTCCTAGAGATATTATAACTATTCCATTATCTACAGTATCCTTAGAATCAGTATTTAGTATAGGAGAATGAGTACTTGATCCATTTCATAGTTCTTTGAATTCAAATATCATTGAGGAACTAATTTGTGCCTAAAATTGATTTATATAGTCTAAACCAATTGATATTTAAAATCAAATAAAATAAGTTTAATTGATTGGATCAAGAACCATTAAAAATATATTTTTATTGTTTATCAATTATAAGCCTCTTCTTGAAAAATAAAAATATTGATTTGTTCTTCTTCCTTTCTTTTAATAGATTCCATCATCTATGATTTATGATCAAAGTGTCACTTTAACTATCTAAAATAGAATAATAAACAAGGATGGTCGATCAATCTTGATTAAGGTATAAATTTATAATTTTTTTTAAAAAAATTTAGAGTATATATTTCTTTATTATTTAGTGAATACATTTCTCTATTTATATTTGATTCATAGTGGTAATTATGCAAACATGTTCCTATTTTTATTTAAACACACCGAAGGTGATGCAACCAAAAAGTCCATGCCAATGTAATTATTTCCACTTTATTATTCCCTCTTAGAAACCCATAGCTTCAAATGATAGCCAAAAAGTCCATTCCAAATAACCATAAAATTATGAAATCAATAGTAGGAAAATCTTATTCGATTTTTCTAAAGTTTTGTTGTAAATTGTAATGTCCTAGGGTCCAAAAGCCACTTTACTGGTGCCCCATACTCAATAGGTCACATGGCATCAAGTGCATTTTACCAAAAACCAGAGGCTTCTGACTAGTAGTGAGGGACTAGGGTGTGATAGTGGGGAAACTATGCCCTCATTGACAGAGCGTAGCACAAAAGTATAAATAATAGCACAATAGCGGAAGTAATAAACAACATGCATCTGACATAAACTTCAAAAGAGTAATAAGAAACATAACTAGATGTCATAACATACATAAATGATGCTACATATTCATGTTCTAGAAAATAGACAAAACATGATACACTGTAGAGAGTACAAATACAATACCAAAGTATAGAAAAAGAAACTCAGAAGCATCGCAAGCCTCAGAATGGTCCCATGCTATCCTGCTCCTATAGCATATCAAATACCTGTAGAAGAGAACTTTTTCTTATCAACACCTGCAACAATACAATCTTCTTGGGCCCAAAACATGCCCCAAATAGGGTGTGAGAAATAAATCCCAGTAGGCATCCACCAAAGGTCAGTGCCAATATATCAGTGTAAATATGTAACAAGCAGTATACAAAGGTGAAGTAGTAAACAAGGAAATACTCAAAAGTAAACAATCTGAAAAATACTGGTTCCCATTTATAATCATTTATGTGGTTGTAAATAATGGTCTCAGGACCCGGCCTAAGATCTTCAGTTCCCTATACAAAGTAAACACAACAGACACCTCAAAAGGCTATCTAAACAAGTAAAGAGAAGACCGAATCCAAGATTGTGCTTTGGCTTGGCAGACGCGTACTAAGGTATTCCATTTAATAAGATCTCAGAGTTGAGGACGATGTATAAGCATTTCATCATTTAATAGGGACAAGCCCGATATATCAACATTTCAGCATTTTTTGGGTAAAGAACCGATATATCATCATTTCAACATTTCATCGTAAAGACCCGGTATATCAGCATTTCAACATAGTAACAAACACATGTAAATTAAACTATTACATGGTTTATAAGAATTATCAGCTCACGTGGGAAATATTGATAACAATATCAAGTGAATTAAACTATCACTAAGATTAACAATTATACTCACATGGGCAGTTTTACATAACAATTATAACATGTGAATTAAACTATCAAAAATATTAGAAATTGATCATCTTATGTGAAAAAATTCAATTAACCCATTTAATATTTTTAACAACCCAAATAAGGGAGAAAAAAGGCATGCCCATAGGAATCCTTGGCTAGAATTGGAGAAAGTCGGTTATCCGAGGGAAATGCACCTACGGGGTGGCCCTTAATCAAACCAATGAATTCAACATGCTTCAATTCACATGATTAATAACCTACACAAAAATAGGCATCATTATTTATCAAAATTACAATCAAAGTGACAACCGAAACATGAGTGCACAACACGACGTTACATAAAAAAACTCAACATTTAGCAAAAGGCAAATAACCACTAACCTTGATGTTGTATGACTCTCCTCATCCAACCTCAACATCCAATTCAAGTTAATATGTCATAGATCTACAAAATAATGAAGAACTATCAACCCTAAATAAATCCATCAAGAAAATAATTTAGGAAGAACGTCTCAAGAGTGATTGAGAGCTTACTGATATGATTCAAATGCAACTGAAGGAGAAGTAATTGGGGTCCGGATGAGAAACCAGGAAGGGATTGATGTTTCCAAAACCTCTTGGGTTCTTTCAACAAGTCCTCTATCTACACTATTTAATGGGTGGCTAGTGCCCATTTTAAATGAAAAAAAAACAAGTACATGGTGTGTCATTCCATATACACAACATGCATATCGTTTTATTGTTCCTATGGAAGCTGATTTCTCCGAATCACTTTCTAGGGCCTGTTGACATGACTACATGGCGTGTACTAGTAAGTACATGATGTGTAGTTTGTTTTTCTCCTTTCCCTCATTAGAATGTCCACATGCCATGTATCCCTATCTTACACTTCCATATTACACGGCGTGTAACCCTAAAACTCAGCATTTTTTCCAGTTTCCCTTGTTTTCTCAAAAAAAAATCAAGGGAAGAATAAAAGAATAAACCCATACATAAAGGTAAGAACCGAGTTCTTACAAAATTCCCCCCTTAAAGAAATTTATCCACAAATTTCCCTTCCAAGGGTGGAGAGAAAATATATGAGAATAACTTTGGAAAATGACCGCGTATGTTGGCCTCCCTCTCCCAAGTCTCATCCTACACTCAGCCGTGCTGCCATAGCACCCATACGAGAGGAACTAACTGGCCCCATAGAACCTTTTTTCTCCTATCAATGATATGAATCAGATGCTCCTCAAAGGATTCATCAATCTCAAGATCAACCTCTTTGGGCTGAAAAATGTGAGATGAGTCTGAATGATAGCGGCGTAACTGAGATATGTAGAATACTTTGTGCATGGCACGGTACCTTTAAGGTAACTAAAACTGGTAGGAAATCATCCCGACCCTCTACAGAATCTCAAATGGTCTGACATATCTTGGTGAAAGTTTTCCATGTCTCATGAGTCTCCTGTGTCCTAATCTCGATGAAACACGTAAGAAAACCTGATACCTAACCTCGAACACTAGAGGTCTCCTACGGTGATCGACATAAGATTTATGATGATACTGCATAGTATCCATCCATTTCTGAATCAACTGGACCTAGTCAGAAGTCTCCTGAACGAGATGTAGTCCCAATAAAGCTTCCTCACCTGCCTCTAGCCAACACAAGGGTGATTGGCATGGTCTACCATATAAATCCTTGTAAGGTTCCATATCGATAGTCTCTTGGAAACTGTTATTGTAGGAGAATTTGTCCAGGGGAATACACTTCTCCCAAGATCCCCCAAAGTCTTGCACACATGCATGCAACATTCCTTATAATACCTGTATAGTACACTCTGAATGGCCATCAGTCTGAGCATGGTATGCTGTGCTCAGAACCACATATGTACCTAGTGCCCTATGAAAACCCTACCAGAAATGAGACATAAAATGAGAATCCCTATCTAAAATGATAGAACTAGGGACCCCATGAAGTCATACCACCTCTCAGATATACAACTTTTTGAGCCCATCAACACCGAAGGTCTCTTTGATCGACAAGAAGTGTGTGACCATTGTAAGTCTGTCAACTACAACCCACACAACATCATTCCTTATAGGGGACCTTAGTGACCCCATCACGAAATACATCGCAACATCATCCCATTTACACTAAATAATGGGTAACTGCTATAAAATCCTAGCCGATCGCTGATGTTCCACCTTCACTTACTGACAAGTGGAACATCTCGTAACAAAGCTAGCTACTTCCTACTTCATACTCGACCACCAGTACTGACATCTCATGTCGCGATACATCTTGGTGACACCAAAAATGAACTTCCCAAGATGAATCATGAAACTCCCACATCATCTCCTCATGGATATCCCCTAGAACCAATACTCGCCCATGGATACGTAGTATCTCATCCTCGCCTACTGTACAACCAGGAGGAGGGTCCTCATTTACCACCGAATCCCGTAGAACTAGGCCCTCTGAGTCTGATAGTTCCTCATCCTTACTTTGTTCAGAAGGGTAGAGGTCATAGCTAACGATTAAAGATAAACCTTCCACTTCCTTTCATTCACGTCCAGATGCATCTCGAAGAACAACACCATAAGCTTCCACCACCACTGGCCTTTTGCACTGCCTGTATCTGAGTCCTCCTACAAAGTGCATCATCAACTGCATTACCTTTTCCAGGAATATAGGCAAGCTCAAAGTCAAAATACTGAAGGTATTCCACCCACATTCACTATATCAAATTCATATCCCGCTGTGTAAAGATATACTTGAGACTTGTTTGGTCTATGTACACCACAAAATGCTCTCCCAATAAAATAATGTCTCCAACAGCATAAAGTGTGAACAACCACATCTAAATCGAGATCATGTGTAGGGTAGTTTCTCTTATGTGGCCTCAACTACTGAGACCCATATGAAATGACTCGATCCTCCTACATAAGCAATGCTCTCATCCTAATACCTGATGCATCATAGTACACGGTATAACTCTTGACTGGCTCTAGAAGTATCAGTATCCATGCTGATATCAATATTCCTTTAAACTCCTGAAAGGATATATCGTAAGGATATGACCACATGAACTTCACTCCCTTCTTAGTCAGGTCTGTCAGTGGAACTTCTAATCATGATAAGTCCTATATAAAGTGCCTTTAATAACTAGCTAGCCCCAAGAAACTCCGAACCTCAAAAACATTCTTTGGTTGCTCCCAGAAAACTACGACCCTCATATTCCCTGGGTGCATTGATACTCATGTCTCTGAGATAACGTGACCCAGGAAGTGAATATAATCCATCCAGAGGTGGCATTTTTAGATCTTATCATACAACTGATGCTCTCTCAATGTACTCAAAATGATCCCAGGATGGGTGGCATGATCGTGTTGAGTTTGAGAGTACACCAAGATATTATCCAAAAATACCACCGCAAACGAATCCAAGTAAGGATGGAATACATAGTTCATCAAGGCCATGAGAACTACCAGTGCATTTGTAAGACCAAATGATATAACAAAATAATCTTATAGACCATACCTGCTATATAAGTTTGTAAGAGGTACATCTGTTGGTCTACATGCAACTGATGATAACCAGATCTCAAGTTAATATTCAAGAACACCCACGCTCATCAAAGTTGATCAAAGAGGTCATCAATCCTCATAAAGGGATATAGGTTCTTTACCATCAACTGATTTAACTTATGATAATCCACAAAAAGTCTGAGAGTACCATCCACCTTCTTTGTAAAAAAGAATAGGCGAACCCTAAGGAGAAGTATCGGGTCAGATGGAACCACTTGCATGCACCTACTCCAACTACTTCTTGAGCTCCTGTAACTCTGGTGTAGCCATCCTATAAGGAGGAATGGACACTGGTGCTGATCCTAGTACAAGATTTATAGTAAATTCCACCTCTCTCTCCAGAGTTAAACCTGAAAAGTCTTCCATAAAAACATCCCTGTAACAATCAAACATTAGACTGAAATTTTCCTTAAATGTTCTCTAGTCATCCAAATATAAACTCACAATCTAGTTTGTCATTCCGCCCAACCCATGATGCTCGGCTCCAGCTCGACTCTCATCGACATCCCATTCATATTTATATTGAACCTCTCCTCCCTCTGGTGACGTGAAACTCACCCTACGACAATAGCAATCAAGAAAGGCTCAGAAGGATACCAATCAATCTATACCTATAATGAAGTTGTAGCATGTAATTTCTAATACATAGAGGTCCCATAGAAAATGAAACCCACCTACCTCAATGGGTAACTCTTTTCATTGATGCACACCTGCCATTCTAATCCCAAATGGAGTGTCTAGCATCATAACATCAGTAGAAGTATAAACATAGAGCCCAAGGATCTCCACAATGACCACAAATATAAAACTATATGTAGCTCGAGTATCGAAAAGTGCAGAAGATAAAACAGAGGTGACTAGAATAGTACCTCTGATAGTAGAAGGTCTGGGATCCTTCTACTACTGGGTCTGTTGCACTGCAAAATTCTGGCCTGTACCGCGACCCTATGACACAGCCTGGGTACCCTGAGCTGATCCACTCTACTACCTATGAAAACCTAGTGTCTGGATGCCTCATCCATGCCCACCACATCATCCTGAGCAACCTAATGTATTCCAGTTCCTAGACTGGTGATATGCTGTTGGCCCTGCTTTTGAATGTGGAGTCGGTGTAGACCCTCTCTCACTAGATCCTGGTGGAAAAGTCCTGCAGAAGCGCAGTAGATGTCTTATACTACCGCATGATTGACACTTAGTTAGGTCCATTGGGCACTAAGGTTTAATATTCCCAATATTTTCACACTGGTATAACCTCACCTGGCTACCCGAAGATACATTCCGACCACTTTTGTCCCCAAGAGAGAACTTCATATGAAACTTCTTCTTATCAGTAGGAAAAGTACTAGATCTCTGTGCTAAACCACCCTAGATCGAACCTCTAAATTCCCACTGGTTCCTCTCAGTAATCAGTTCTTGGTTCACTATTTAAGAAACATCAGTCAGATGAAAGATATTCACCTGCAATCGGATGTCATACCTTAGACCATCCTCAAACCACCTAGCTTGTGAAAGATCATCACCCATAAGAACAGGTGCAAACCACTGAAGCTCCATGAAATGAACTAAGTAATCCAAAACTGATAGAGATCCTTGCTCCAGGTGCATGAACTCTTGGGATTTGTCTTCCCTTATTGTCTCAGGATAGGAGTAGTCATAAAAGACCCTATGGAAGTCTTCCCATGGAATATCTCAACTATTCCCTATATGAGTAACCACATCCCACCATCATTTTGCGGAATCACACAACATGTTGGTTGCGAGCTTGACCCTCTGCTCAAGAGGCGTCTCCAGATTCTCAAATATAAATAACATGGACTATATCCATGACTCTAAAGCCTGTAGTCCCCCATCTCTAGTAAATGTGGGAGGGTGTTGCTACTGAAACACTCATGTCAGCTCCGCCAAAGGAGTGGTAGGCTGAGGTGCTCCCTGGAAAGTATGCATAAAGCACATGAAGTTATTGCAGAACTGTGCCTCAACACCTGAATCTGGAATAACAGCTAGTGTTGCAGTTGGAACAACTAGAGGATCCATCGGTAGCCCATGGCCCACCATCTCAGGTGTATGATCATTGACACTCTCTTGGCATATGACTGGAGGTCGTCGTGGAGGCATGACTCTGCAATTTCAAGAACACACCTCAGTTCAACTTATTTTTCAAGGTTTTTTCTATTCAAGAGTGTTAGAATGAAATCGGGAAAGATTCACAAAATTTGGAAAAAAGGGACTACACAGCATGTATATGGAATACACGACGTGTACCCTTAAGCCCTTACTTGGTCGTGTTCTGCTGCCAGACTGGGAATGTATAAACCCCAGGTACACGACGTATTCCACACGCACACGGTGTGTACAAAGGTCCATCCTCCTGGTCCACACGGATAGGTCCACATGGGTTTTGTCCAATTATGTATACACGGAGTGTACCAAAGGTACACAACATGTTCCAAGTAAAACTCAACAAACTCTGTTTCCACTCACATGGCCGGTTACTCAGTCAAAATCTACACGACATGTACACAAAGTACATGATGTGTACTTTAGAAAAGTTTTTCTTCCCCGAATAGGAAGAACACATGGCATGTGGTCATAGCCCCACACGCCGTGTTATCTGGTTTTCCAGACAGTAAGCCTTTGAAACTTCCCCGGAACCCCTATTTTTGAAAAACCAAGACATGGTATGTCAAATTCTGATCAGTGAGGGGCCATAATCCCCACGAATCAAAGTTTTGAACACCTGCTTAACATTTTATAACAATATTTTACACAAAAGGATGAATCATGATCCTCCAAATTCTGATCCAAGAGGGCCCATACACCTTAGGAACCAAAGTTTGGCATCCATTCAATCCAAACCTTAACACATACTAATACACATATCAAAACAACATACATATCTATCACAATACCTATCACAACAACATGCATTACTAGTACAACATCTATCACAACAACATGAAATAAAAATGCTCCTAAATGGAACAACAAGAATGCATGGAATCTGATCCTAACAAGTGCCTAAATGATGCATGAGATGTCATACCCTCATCTCATTGGGTTGCAACAAAATAGAACCACAAGGTTATAAATACTAAAATCACAACACCAGTGCATCACCCAATGGTGAAATCTAATAAATTGTAATTATCAAAACTAGAAAACCACAATTCAATGCAAGGCAATTTGGATTTTCCCCTATACAAGGGTTATTTAATCCCGAGCACAACTTATTACCAAACACACTTAACAATGTTTTTTTTCTTTTTGTGGTCGCCAAATAATAAAACAAAGTAGAAAAAAACCCTCTAATACCACTTTGTAACATCCCGGGGTCTGGAAGCCACTTAACTGGTGCCCCATACCTAGTTGGTCACATTGACTCAAGCGCATTTCCCCAAATGCCAAAGGATTCCGGCTAGAAGTGAGGCCATAGGGTGTGATAGTGGGGAAACTATGCCCGCATTGGAAGATCGTAGCATAGCGGTATAAATAATAGTACAATAGCGGAAGTAATAAAAAACATGCATCTGAAATAAACTTTGGAAGATTAATAAGAAACATAACCAGGTGTCATAACATACATAAATGATGCTACATGTTCATATTCTAGAAAACATCAAAAATAGGATACACTGTAGATAATAAAAATACAATACCAAAGTATAGAAAAAGAAACTCAGAAGCATCGCAAGCCTCGGCTTGGTCCCATGCTCTCATGATCGTACAACATATAAAGTACCTATAGAAGGGAAATTTCTCTTATCAACACCTGCAACAATATTATCTGCTTGGGACCAAAATATGTCCCAAACAGGGTGTGGGAAATAAATCCCAGTAGGCAACCACCAAAGGTTGGTGCCAATCTGTCAGTGTAAATATGTAACAAGAAGTGTACAAAGGTGAAGCAGTAAACTAGGAAATAATCAAAAGTGAAAAATCCAACAAATACTAGTTTCCATTCATAATAATTTATGTGGTTGTAAATAAATCTCTCAGGACCCAGCCTAATCCTCTCCGTTTCCCGTACAAAGTGAACACAACAGACACCTTAAAAGGATATCTAAACAAGTAAAGAGAAGACTAAATCCAAGCTTGTTCTTTGTTTTGGTAGACACGTCCTAAGTCATTACATTTTATAAGATATTAGGACCAAGACCAGTGTATAATAATTTCATCATTTAAATTCAGGGACAATCCCAGTATATCATCATTTCAACATTTTTGGGGTAAAGACCCGTTATATCATCATTTCAGCATTTCACGGTAAAGACCCGGTATATCAGCATTCAACATCATAACCAACACATTTAAATCACACTATTACATGGATTATAAGAATCAGCAACTCACGTGGTAAATATTCATAACAAGAACAAGTTAATTAACATATCACTAAGATTAACAATTATACTCACATGGGCAGTTTTACATAACAATTATAACATGTGAATTAAACTATCACAAGACTCTAAAATTGATCATCTTATGTGAAAAAATTAAATTAACCAATATCATATTTTTAAGAACCCTAAAGAGGGAGTAAAAAAGGAATGCCCATAGGCATCCTCATCTAGAAATGACGAACGTCGGTTATCTGAGGGAAACACACCCACGAGGTGGCCCTTAATCAAACCAATGAATTCAACCTGCTTCAATTCACATGATTAACAACCTAAAAAACATCATGAATCATTATTTATCAAAATTCCAATCAAATTGACACCCAAAACATGGGCACACGACACCATGATACATAAAAAACTACTTGACATTTAGCGAAAGGCACGATGTCATACAACTCTTCTCGTCCAGCCTCAACATCCAATTCAAGTTATAATGTCATAGATCTACGAAAGAAGAAAAAATTCTCAACACTAAATAACTTCCTCAAGAACAGAAGTTAGGAAGAATGGATCAAGAGTAATTGAGAGCTTATAGATATGGTTAAAATGAAATTGACAGCAAAGGAATCAAAGTGCAGATGAGAAACCAGGAAGGGATTGATGTTTCGACTGCCACTTGGGTTATTCCGGTGAGTCCTCTACCTCCTCTGTCGAATGGGGTGGCTACTCCCCATTTTAAGTGAAAAAACACAAGTACACGGCGTGTAAGTACATATACATAGCGTGTATATCATTTTACTATTCCTATGGTGGCTAATTTTTCTGACTTACTTTCCAGGGCCTGTCGACATGACTACACAACATGTACTAGGTAGTACATGACGTGTAGTTGGGTTTTCTACTTTCCCCCATCAACATGTCCACACTCCAGGTATACCTATCCTACACAGCCATATTACACGGTGTGTATATAGGATTACATGGCGTATAACCCTAAAACTCATCATTTTTTCCAGTTTCCCTTATTTTCTCCAAAACAACTCAAAGGAAGAAGAAAATAATAAACCCATACCTCAAGGAAAGAACCGGGTTCTTACATAAATCTTCATGATTTTTGAAATAATATTAGTGAATTTGTTTAATTTTTTTATTTATCCTTTAAATTTCCTTTCATATTGATTCATTATATAATTTCAATTTCATTTTAGTTTTTCAAGGTTTCTCCATCATCACCAAGAAAATTATTTCACATTAAACAGATCATTTTTTTATTTTACATTCTTCAAGTTTCTTTTAGGATTTATTAATTTTTTTAACCATAAAACTTTTTTATGATTCCAAATATCATATTTTTATATTTTATTCTCTTTTAAATTTAATTATTAGTGTGAACACTTTCTCTTTAATATATTTAATAATATTTCCCATTTCATTAGTTCAAACATTTAGTCATCCATTCATCTTATCTTGTGTTTTTATTTTAATTTAAACTAAACACTTCATATAGATGTTCTAGAGAAAATATATTCATTGGAGTTCACTATAGGTTTCATGGTTGGTGTATGTATAAATTACTAGAAAACCATATTTTTTTAAGGGTCACCTTCATGCATGCATAAAGGTAACATGAATTTTTTATACCTTGCATAAGGGTAAACATGTGTTGTGTAAGGGTAGAACTTAATTTAAAGATATCGTGTAAGTGTAAAATAAAAATTCAATAGCATGTATAATGGTAAAATAAATTTTATAAATGTGGAATAAAGGTAAATAGGGTAATTTTATACCTTCCTTAAGGGTAAAATAAATGTTACCCTTAGCCCATGTGCAAGGATCACACCTGAGCAACGTAATGGTACACATCTGTGGTCTAATAGTGAACCGACCCTTGTGTAAGGTAATCAACCCAATAAATTGGCTGCATAAGGGTATCAATAAACTTATGTAAGGGTATAACTATGCTACATAAAGGTTATAGAGACCTCACATAAGGGTAAAATAGAGATACTTAAAGGTTAAGGGACCTCATGTAAGGGTAAGGGTAGTGAACCAAAAACCATTTAAGGTCAATGAGGTGCTTACGTAATGGTAAAAAGAACATAAAAAGGATAATTTAAGGGTATAAAAATATCATATAAAGATAAATAAAAATATAATTTAATAGAAAATATTGAATAAAGGTTAGGTCATTTTCCCATATACCATGAAACACAACCCCCAAGGGTTAGGTTGTCAGCTCATAAAGCATGTTATCTGGCTCATTCCCTTTTTATTAGGCCAGGTCCTAGACCACCTTTGAACTAACCCATATATAGCCTTAATATTGGTCAAGATCAAAGGTGTAAATCCAAGATAAGAGTGACATAATGGATAAAATAGTACAAATCCAATGCAGGTATGCACTAGAATAGAGTGTTCAGGGTGTCCAATTAGAGGAAGAACATGGGTTA
Organism: Viscum album; assembly: GCA_963277665.1. Lineage (NCBI taxonomy): Eukaryota > Viridiplantae > Streptophyta > Magnoliopsida > Santalales > Viscaceae > Viscum > Viscum album. Next base: position 1,019,651,864 of record OY728134.1, on the reverse strand, counting down.
GCACATCTCACCCATCAGATAGGTCAATCCCTAAGGAATTTTTTAAAGGTGAGGATACCACATCCAAACTAATAAACAAGATAATAATACCATATAGTTTACAATGATGGATTTTTAAAACACTAGTTTTATTCACAATTAAAACCATGATCAGAAAGAATAAAATAATGCCATGCCTCTCCTCTCCAATCACCAAACAACTCCTACATGAAGCTTAAAGACACCAATTCCTAGATCAAATATATAATCAACATCAATCTTATCCTTATGCCTCAAAGTTAATGGACAAGAATGTATGAATAAAATTAGAAGAAAAATTCTAAAAACCACACCATGAATAAAATGGTTGTACTGTGAAGATATTATCTACTCTATGATGAGGGGAGATGAGTTTCATTTTAAAGTGACTAATAATGTTTCACACATTTGTGTTACAAGGAATATGTGCTCATAGTATGGTGGAATAATATTCTTGAGATATTTTTCATGGATTCATATAATGAAAATAGAGGTTTAGATGTTTTTTTACATAGGATATCCAATTGGGTGCATGTATAACTAAGGTATGTTCAAAAGGATATGTTTTCAAGTGTATATTTAGAATGAATATGAGTAAAATTGATCTTTATATATGTATTTTGAGAGTTTTAATGATGATAAAAACTTTTTATTTTCAAGTCGTGAAAAATTTGAAAACATTCTGCCATATTTTTCCAATGGTAATAACATCTCAGAAAGTTGTTTTTTCAATTATGTATGCCATGATGGATTGACATTTTAAATGTAGATTTTTATTCAATGATATTAAGGGAGTTTGAATATGGTTTTAATGGATGTATTATATAGATATTTGCTATTATGAAAATAATAAAAATTCATGGAAATTAATATAGATATTACAAGAGGATTAAACAAGGGATTAAATGAATATATACTTGGATTCTCTTGATTATATGGTTGACTATAGTAAAAAATTCTATAAAAAAATATGAAGAAGAAATAAAAATTTCAAAAATGGAAAAATTCATGGATCTATATTGGGAAGATTTATTTGATGGGTATTGACCCACCATGAAGTTGGATATACATGGATATAAATACTATATGTTTTTTTCTAGAAATAGAGAAGAGAGAAATCTGTACCATATTGAAATATTAGGTTTAAGATCAAGAATCAGTATTGTATCACTATATATTTTTTCCTAAGTAGATAGGAAAAGGATTCATTACTATATCTGGGGATTCAAAAGAAGAAATAAAAAATAAATAAGAAGAAATAAGTGAATATAAAATACATTTCTAATAGAAGAAAGAAGAGATATAGAGGGGTCTTTTTATATTGAAATATTTAGTTCATGAATAAGCAAAAGAATAATTTGATATTCTAGTAATTACAATAAAAATATTTTGAAGGAATAAGGCTTATGAAAAAGTTTTTTTTATCATTTCTATATTTATAGTGAGAAGAATAAGATTATCGAAGTAAAATTCCATTGTTTGGAATTATCATCATCTAGAAGAAGGTATTGTTGTATTTCAAGGGAATACATACACCCAACATTCACGGATGATGAGTTATGTCTATATAGATTTATGAACAAGAGGAGAAACTTATTAGAGATCAAAATGTGTCCATCGAAAATTAAATATGAACCATGTTTGAGAATACCATGATGTTTATAAAGAGGCCCCTATGTCTATAAACTGAATTTTTCCTTCATAGAATTTATGGGAATAGTGTATAAGATAAATAAAACCTTTTATATAAGTGAACCCTTTTAAATATTTTTAATAAATACAGTGAGTATTATTACTATCTATAATATCAATAAAAATTTTTGCATGATCCATAGATTATCCTATTTGGGTGAACCAAGTAAAATCAAGGTGTTTTAATGTGATTTAATTTTTACATATATGTGTGTTGTGTGTTGTGGATGAATTTTAAAGAGAGAACATGTTTAATGAATATTATTTATAACCTAATAGAAATACCCTCAATGAAAATCTTAACAAGTAAAAAAGTATAAATTTGGTAACACACTAATTCTTCCCCTCTCAGGGTGTCTCAATTATCAACACGTGGTTTTAAATTATAAAGGTTATGTTGTTATTAAACCATTAATATATTTTTTATAAAGATCATTCTGAATATGAATGCTTCTATATTTTACAGAACATATTTTTCGAAACAAATGAAAAAATTCATGATATACTATGAAAAACATATTGGTATCCATTACCATATTTTTATTGATGGGATGTTATTTTTATTCTAAGATGTAATGATATAAGAGATAAATTAAAGGAATTTTAGGATTGATTATTGTGAAAATAAGGACTTAAAGGTTGATCTAGAAGAAGGAATTTTCAAAAATATATCAACCTGTAATATTTTTAAATATATGTGGATGAAACTAGAAGATTAATATGGAAAATAATATATGTTAAAAGAGTGTATTAAAGATTTTTCTTATTGTGAACATAAATTATTTGTTGATCTAAATGTTCACTCAATTGATGAAAAAAATTCTTTTTTCTAAAATAAAAAGGAATGAGATAAATAAGAAGGGAAACAAGGAATTACGTGATAATTTATAGGAAAATAAAGGTGTTTCCTTATGCATATATAGTTCTAAATCTAAGAAAGAATATCCTTGTAAATATTAAGATACAAATCATGTATCACCTAAATATATTGAGGATAAAGCAACCACCTCATGTGGTAAATCAATAAGTTATTGGTGCAACTATAAGAGGCGATTCATGTATTGGAAAATAATGTTCATGTTTTGAATACTGATAGGGAAAATCAATTTTCACTCATAATAGATTTTAATAAAAACACCACAAATACAAGAAAGAAATTAAAGAACAAATTAATACGATTGAATCCTTTTTTCAAGAAATTAAAGTTATTATAGAAATATAGAAACTTCATTAATCATCTATAAATACCCTTGTAGAGACATGTAAAGAGAAGTAAAATAATTCTTATAGAGAAAAGAAGTTTCAAATAGAGAATTTAGAAGAAAAATGGAATTTGAATGGTATAAATGTTAATAATCTCTAGGAATAGATTCATAAATTAATAAAGGTTTCAATTTCTAATGGTTCCTATAAGAGGAAATAAAAAATTAGTAATAAAAATATAATTCTATCCTTAAGAGAAAGGTAATGCATGTAATACCCTGAGATTTTTTGATAAATATTCTTTTTAATTTCTTTGATGTATTGTGTTGTATGCTACACCAAGATTAGATTGCGTTTTATGCAACACCGTATTAACTGGCAGTATACGCAACAATATACTTGGCTTGTGTTGTACACAATTTCAAGTTATTTTGATGGAATTCATTTCACAAAACAATGAGTATATATTTTTTTCAATGAATAAATGAAATAAGTTTGTATTATGTTATACACAACACCTAAGGAAGCTTCCACTACACGCAACACTGACATGACTTGTGTTAGACGGAAGAACGACCTTCCTCGATAGCTTGCGTGGTACACAATACCGAGTTTCACTAAATAACGATATATTATTAAAATGGGATATAAAATAGCTGTTATGAATATTATTAACCAAATTTTTAATTTTATAACATTATCATTCATATTACACATTTTCTAGAACATGGTATGAGAACAAAATAAAATTTTCAGATAAAATAAGTATTTTTCAAAAAATACAGTTTTGCCACCTTTTGATGGTGCACCCATTTTAAATATAGTTTTGAACCATTTATAAGTTCAATTTGAAAAAATAAACTTATTATTTGTAATCAGGATATAAAAATTAACTTTGGATAATTTTTTGATATTTGTCTGATAAATTCCATATTTTGATGAATAGTAAAAATATGCTAAATTTTAAATAAAAACAACTTTTTTAATCAAGATAATTTATACGGTTAAATTATAATATTGAATGGTTTTAAAGTATAAATAGAATATATTTTTACCATTTAATATAATTTATGTCATTACCATTAATTTTTCACTAAATTCATAGGTGAAAACATTTCAATCTTTTGCAATGTTTTAACTTTTGAAACCCGTTTTCTCAACAACTTGATTAATTTTAAATTAATTACTACAAATTATGTGTTTTTAATTTGAAAAAATAGATTCCATATTTTTAATTAGTAGGATCAAATTATGTTAATAGTAAAATTTTATTTTTTGGGTATTATGAATAGTAACTTTGGTAATTATTTTTATTACCATAGTTAATGGTAAATCGAGTAATTAAGGGTGAAAACAAGCTTATAAAATTATCCTAACACCTGAAAAAATTCTATTGGATGAATAAAATTAGACCCATATCATCTAAGGGTTGGAATAGATTCATTTCATAGACTTTTGACCATGAAAATAATGTAATTATTATTAAAACTAAAGAAAGTGACAACATGTCACTCTCTTATATCTTATAAGTGTAATAATTTTAATTTAGTGATAAACTTCATAAAACTTCAAACATAAATAGTCTATAGAAATATAATAAAATTATATACATCCTGTGAATTTATTTAGAATTTTTAGAGATTAAATAATTATCATTAATAATGACACAATAGTGATGCAGAAAGTATTTTATTGATCGAAATATCAAATAAATGGTTTTAAAAATATTAAAATAAATATTATATGAACTAATTAATGTGATACACTAATTTTATAGATGAATATAACAGGTTAGAAATCTATTAAATATTTTTTTTCGAATATATCATATGTGTGGATTTTATTTAAATTCAAATAAATGAATAGTGTCAAAATTGACACTATTGGTATTTTATAAAAATAACATATTATTAAATTATTTAAAAATCACAAAAATATTTAAAAATTATAAATTGAAAATTATATGGTGTAAAATTTCATAAAGTATCTAATTATTTACAATTCAGAACACATATATTATTATGAATATTAAATAACCCTATTTTACCTACAATTCATCCTATGAAAAATGAAATCACCGCGCGTGCATACGTACGGATTACCGTCTCCACGCCGTGGTGTAATATGTTTTTTCACCACCACCTTACTTGGATGAGTATAATGGGGGAAATCATAACTATATATGATTATTATAACATGATACTAATTCTGATATATTATACACCATCCAACTTCAATATTGTTCAACAATTATAGGAACGATATCATCGCTCCTGCGTACGTACGACTTACCGTCTCCACAATACGATGGGATTCATTCTCCATGTTAAACATTAAAGAATGATTATAAATTATATATAATAATTAATCATGAAATATATGACATTATAATTCTACTTGATTCATGCATACATACGACCTACTGTCTCCATAAACGGTGTATTCAATTTATTTTATCTATCTATTATATATAAATTTATATACTGAATATATATAATATATAAATCATGTTTTACATTCTAAAATTAAGTAAATCATAATATAAGTAATGATACTAAGAATAAAAATTCAAAACACGTACGATAAATAAAATGATTATTACCCAAAACGTTGCTTTAACATGGAATTGACAAATGAACGGGTAATATAAAGTCCTAAGTAAATCATATATGATATCCTAAATATTATTATGGTTCTGTTACAAGTTAATAATATGTTTAAACCCACTATACACGAGTTTTAGATACATGCAAATTAAATTGGACCTAAGGTAAGGGATACTTTTTCAATCTCATTTTTATCTGAGATTGCTCATACGTAAGTATTTACTAGGGTTATATTTATCATCCATGTCCATGTTTTCTAAAAATTTTTTCATAAAATTTTTACCATTCTTCTATGTATGTTTAAAGTTCTTTTTACCCCTTTTTGACTTTTAATACATGGTATGAAAGGAATATTTCTTTTATTTACCATACGAGGTACTTTTTGACTTTTCTGGAAAAAGTATGAGAAGAATGTTTTTTTAAATTATACGGCATAAATGAATTATTAAGGTTCTATAACATCTTATTTCCATGAATATTACTCTACAATATTTCATGATTATTTTCAAGAAAATTATTTTCTTTTAAAATTTCACGGGATTTTGAGAAAAGAAAATGATTTTAAAGGAGAAATGATATTTTCCTCTAGAATTAATTTCAAGTGTTTATTCAAAACTATTTTCCATCTAAGATGACATTATTTAATATGGTTATGTTTCAAGTATAATTTCCCTATTATTTACATGGTTTCATTCTGTTTATGGGAAAATGATATCCATTTGTTTTATATGGATTATGTTATGATGGGATGATGTTTATGAAACCCATTTTATTCGTTGGGTTATGATGAATGGTTTATATTTATTTTTTGGCACACATAAAAATGATTTAATTATGAAATGGATGGGACCTATATCTCCCTCCAATTAATTGGATAAAGATTCGTATCTCATGAGATAGACATGACTAGAATGACAAGTAAATACGGTCTAGTAATACAGGGCTGAAATAGCAAGTAAACCCAGTTCAGTAATGGACTTCATCCACTATGATGGTCTTGGAAGCAATGCCTTGGATACTATGGAAATAAAATTATGTTCTTAATGGTTTTCCATAATTCTATGTTTTATTACCATGCTATTATATCATGGTTAATGTTCTTTTATGATTTATGTCCTACATACTGCCAAGATTTATTTCATGACTCAAGATTTTGATGTTTAAACTTTATTTTCATGTTTTTATGTTCAAATTTTTATGGTTTGTTTTATGTTATCCATGTTTACCCTTACTGATCATTTGATCTCACCATTTCTATGTTTTCTTTTCCCTAGGATATAAAGAAAAGTTTTAGGTAGGAAAACAAAAGGCGAAGATCTTTATGGGAGATGTTGAAGATCTTTGACCATGATTAGAAGTTTATGTTCCGAGTTTCCAAAGAAACTAAACTAATATGGTATTTGAGAATTTTTTGTGTGTCATGTATTAATTATTCCGAAAAAGTAATGTAATGACCATGTACGTCAAGCTTGGGTCTCTAAAGTTGGTATCTGAGAGAAGGTTTATTCAACCTTTGGAAAGTAGGATGTGAAAATTTTAGTGAGATCCCTAGAGATATTTCTAAGTATATGTCTAGGGATATCCCTAAGGTTAAGTATAAGTATAGTATTATAATCCTAGAATTATGGTAATGATAATGAATAACCTAGGATTAAACATAAGATGTTATAGATTGAAATTACTCCCCCAAGATAATGTTGTTTTCCTAGTATGATTTTAGACTCTCACACTATTCTTTTTGGGTTTTAGACAATGGTTGGAACCCGAAGGAACCATGATGATCAATGAAATGATTTTCCCCATGAATGACCAAATGTTATGAGAGATGGATTGAAAAATATTATTACTATACTTACACCAGATATGAATCATTCTGGACTTACAAATGAGTAGATAAGGGAACAATATTCTTTTGAGTCATTCATGAGGAAACACCCACCTTCTTTTAGTGGTTCTTCTAATCCACTTGTTTCTGAATAATGGATCAGTACCATTGAAAAGATATTTTACATACTTCGCTATTGAAAACATAAAAAATTAATTTTTTCTATTTACCGTTTATAAGGTGAAGCAGACCAATGGTGTACTCTAATTAATAATACAAGGCCACAAGATGAAATTGAATCCATGGAATGTGACGAGTTCAAGAACTTATTTTTCAATAAGTACTTCTCTCGTATTCTTTAAACAAAGATGGGAAAGGAGTTCCTTAAACTTAAGAAAAAGGATGATGAATCTATTGGTACATATGAGGCAAATTTTACAAGGCTTGCAAGGTATGCATCTGGATTTATCATCCAACCTGAAAGTAAAGTTGATCGATTATTCAGTGGCTTAAAACCAAGTCTTTAAAGGGAATTAGCTATAAGAGACTTCAGTAGCTATGAAGATATTGTGTGTTGTGCTATCAAGTTAGAATATAAAGTTGGTGTTACATATCCATCTCATGGTTTTGACAAGAAATGTAAGATGGAGTTCAAGGAAAAATCTCAAAAAAATGGTGAAAAGAAGATGAATGTTTCGTTATGCTCAAAGTGTGCAAAGAATCATGGTGGAGATTGTCTTAAAGGGACTAGAAAATGTTTTAAGTGTGGAAAGAAGGTCATCGAGTAGTTGAGTGCTGAAGTAATGGTAAAAATGTCTCTAATTATGTGAATGGAGAAAAAACTATAGAGAACACACCACCAACACTTCAATGCTACAAGTATAAGGAAATGGAGAATTATACTAACCACTGCCCTAATCCAAGGGTTAATGATGATTGAAATCAACAACCTCTTAAGAAAAAAGACAAAGGGAAGTCACATGCGATCACTATTGGTGATGTTGAGTATGACAATGAAGTGGTGGAATGATTAAGTGTTTATGTAACAGGATTCCAAAATAATGTTGTGGAATCTCATTTATAGTATCGTGGAGTATTAGAATATCTATGTATTGGTTTATTTTGGTTTTCAATAATTATATGGTACTGGTAACCATGAAAAGTGATTGAAATATTTTTGTAAAGAAGATGATATGTGCATAATTAAGGGATAAGGAGAAAATAATATGTTTGATAGTATTAATGATCTGATGATTGATATATAGACAAAGTGATATCATGGTTTGTGTATATAGAATTTCTGGTATATTTGGGGTATGGAAAGAGTTAATTTTGATAGAATGCATGTTGTCACTAAGGTTATACGGTAATTTATGTTTCAAGAGAATACATGATTAAGGTATTCAGATGTTTGGAATATGAACAACAAGATATATCTTATGATATATGGGGGATAAATGATGATATTCACATGCTTGTTATATGACATTTCTGGTAATTGTTTTCCTTGTACTGTGAGATTAGACAGAAGTATTTTGGATAATCCAAATGGTTGGAATGGATTAAGTTAGACATTAGATAGTATTGTTTAAGGATATAACTTTTATTTATTTATGGAATCTTATAATAGTATAGTTTTAGAAAAAGTACATCCCATAGGATGGGCAACAACCCATCGTGTCGGATAAGGATACGGGAATCGAACCCAAAAATGAAGTGAGATAGACCTTTATCGCCTAACAATAGCCTATAGGAAGTCCTTGGTTAGTATAAATTAGTTTTATTTTATTAAGCGCTATGATAGATGAAGTATAAGTCCATTTTTGGAACCATATACGATTAATCTCACCATAGATGGACTTAAGTATATTTAATAACTTGTTCTAACCCTTTTGTTGAGATAGATGGAATGATCTGTAATTCTATCACATGATCTGTTAACACTTCACGAATGACAAATTCAGCTTCATTTCTTTAGGAGATGAAGTGGAAATTATTCAAGGAACGACCAACGGTGATATTATACCAAATCAAGTAAGTATTTATTCTCTTGAAAAATTCATAAACTTTCGGGAAAATATCTTGAAAACCAAAAATGTTATCCTAGTACCTTTATATAAGATGAATCATATGGCACCTTAGATCATCAAAAATTTATGGCTTTTTTATTTTTGACTTTTCTTAGCCATGTTCTCTACCACTCTCTATCATAACTTGATAGTTAAATTTCTCTTTTGTATCCATGTTTTCACTTCCCACCTATATTATCCTATATGGAAACCTAGTAATGATTTAATTTGGGAAATCATTACATTTATAACTTTCCTTTTAAAATGATGTCAAAGTATCCCTTTTTACGATGTGGGTTTCAATGAAATAAACTTTCAAGTAGAAAACCATTTATAACCCTGATGAATTTTGAGGGAAAAATTCATTTTAAGGGGGGTAGAATTTAACACCCCGAGATTTTATGAGATATATTATTTTTAATTTCTTTTATGTCTTGTGTTGTACACAACACCAAGATTATCTTGTTCTATACACAACATCATATTATCTTGCAGTATACACAACAATATACTTGGCTTGTGTTTCACACAATTTCAAGTTATTTTGATAGAATTCATTTCACACAACAATGAGTATATATTTTGTTCAATGAATAAATGAAATAAGTTTGGATTATGTTATATGCAACACCAAAGGAAGATTCCACCACACACAACACTGACATAGCTTGCGTTACACGTAAGAACGATATTCCTCGATAGCTTGCGGGGTACGTAATACCGAGTTTAACTAAACAAAAATATATTATTAAAATGAAATATAAACTAGACGTTATGAATATTATTAACCAAATTTTTAATTTTATAATATTATAATTCATATTACACATTTTCTAGAACATGGTATGAGAACAAAATAAAAATTTCAGATAAAATAAGTATTTTTCAAAAAATGCAGTTTTGCTGCCTTCTGATGGCACACCCATTTTAAATATAGTTTTTACACGTTTAAAATTTTAATTTGAAAAAATAAACTTATTATTTTCAATAAGGATATAAAAATTTACTTTGGATAATTTTTTGATATTTTTCGGATAAATTTCATATTTTGATGAATAGAAAAAATACACTAAATTTTAATTAAAAACAACTTTTTTAATCAAGATAATTTATATGGTTAATTATAATATTTAATGGTTTTAAAGTATAAATTGAATATATTTTTACCATTTAATATTATTTATGTCATTACCATTAATTTTACATTGAATTCATAGGTGAAAACATTTCAATCTTTTGCAATGTTTTAACTTTTAAAACCCATTTTCTCAACAACAGGATTAATTTTAAATTAATTACTGCAATTTATGTGTTTTGAATTTAGAAAAAATGGATTCCATATTTGGAATCAGTAGGTTCAAATTATGTTAATAGGAAACTTTTATTTTTCGGGTATTATGAATAGTAACTTTGGTAATTATTTTTATTACCATAGTTAAAGGTAAATCGGGTAATTAAGGGTAAAAACAAGCTTATAAAATTATCCTAACACCTTTTAAAATTCTATTGGATGAATAAAATTAGACCTATATAAACTAAGGGTCGGAATATATTCATTTCATGGACTTTTGACCCTGAAAATGAAGTAATTATTATTAAAACCAAAGAAAGTGACAACATGTCACCCTCTTATCTCTTATAAGTGTAATAATTTTAATTTAGTGATAAAATTAATAAAACTTTGAACATAAATAATCTACAAAAATATAATAAAATTATATACATCATGTGAATTTATTTAGTATTTTTAGAGATTAAATAATTATCATTAATAATGACACAATAGTGATGTTGAAATTATTTTATTGATAGAAATATCAAATAAATGGTTTTAAAAATATTAAAATAAATATTATATGAACTAATTAATGTGATCCACGAATTTTATAGATGAATATAAAATTTTATGAATCTATTAAATATTTTTCTTTGAATATATCATATGTCTGGACTTTATTTAACTTCAAATAAATGAATAGTGTCAGAATTGACACTATTGGTATTTTAAAAAAATAACATATTATTAAATTATTTAAAAATCAAAAAAAATATTTAAAAATTACAAATTGAAAACTATATTGCCTTAAATGTCATAAATTATCCAATTATGGAAAATTCACAACACATAAGTAAGTATTTATAACCATTTAAAATTTAGAATATTATTACCACAAATAAAATTAAATAGATTAAATAAGGATAAATCAAACTGATAAGGTTTAAAATAAATTCCAAACATTTCTAAATTTGATTGGTTGATGATATTAAAACTCTATCTCGTATAATATTAAAATTTGAGTCATTTTGGAGGATTTTTAGTGGGGTTTAATTTTTCTTATAAATTAATATTTTTGAGGTTTCCAAATGTGCCCCTCTCTTCTCTTATAAAAGGGCACCTCATCCCTCTCCTCTTCAGTACATTTTGAGCCTTCAAGCTTGGAAAAACCCTGTAAATTATTCTTCTAAACTCTATAGTTACATTATAGAGGTTATGGTCTTCTCAAAAGACAAACTCTAGTGCCCTAAGAGGAAGTTTAAAGGAGGAACATCGAGGAAGAGGTAATATCTTCTACCGATTCTTTCAAATTTATTTCTTATTCTACTTCATCTTATTTAGTTGTTTAATTATAAAATAATAACTTTAGTATAAATAATATACTGATATGTTATTATTAATATTAAACAACCCTATTTAACCTTCTATTCATCATACGAAAAACGAAATCACCGCGCATGCGTACGTACGGATTACCGTATCCACACCGTGGTGTAATATGTTTTTCACCACCACCTTACTTGGATAGGTATAATGGTGGAAATAATAACTATATATGATTATTATAGCATGATACTAATTATGAGATATTATACACCATCTAACTTCAATATTGTTCAAACATTATGGGAACGATATTGTCGCTCGTGCGTACGTACTGCTTACCGTCTCCACGACACGATGAGATTAATTTTCCATGTTAACCATTCAAGAATGATTATAAAGTATATATAATAATTAATCATGAAATATATGACATTATAATTCTATTAGATTTATGTATATATATTTCATTTACTTAGTTCTACGCAATTTAATATGGAAAAGAAAATGACGTTTATGCGTACGTACGACCTACCGTCTCCATGAACGATGTATTCCATTTATTTTATCTATCTATTATATATAAATTTATATACTGAATATATATAATATATAAATACTTTTTTACATTCTAGAAGTAAGTAAATCATGATATAATTAATTATACTAAGAATAACAATTCAAAACACGTACGATAAATAAAACGATTATTACCCAAAACGTTGCTTTAACATGGAATTGACAAATGAACGGGCAATATAAAGTCATAAGAAAATTATATATGATATTATAAATATTATTATGGTTATTTTAGAAGTTAATAATATTTTCAAACTCACTATAAAATATTTTCAGATGTGTACAAAATAAATTGGACCTAAGGTAAGGGATAATTTTTCAATCTCATTTTTATCTAAGATTGCTCATACGTAAGTATTTACTGGGGTTATATTTATTATCCATGTCCATGTTTTCCAAAAATGTTTTCATAAAATGTTTACTAATATTCTATGTATGTTTAAAGTCATTTTTACCCCCTTTTGACTTTTACTACATGGTATGGAAGAAATATTTCTTTTGTTTACCATATGAGGTACTTTTTGACTTTTTCGGCAAAAGTATGAGAATAATGTTTTTTAACTTATACTGCATGAATGTATTTTTACAGTTTCATAACTCCTTATTTTCATGAAGATTCATCTACAATATTTCATGATTATTTTCAACAAAATTAATATCTTTTAAAATTTCATATCATTTTGAGAAAAGAAAATGATTTTGAAGAAAAAATGATATTTTCCTCAAGAATTCATTTCAAGTGTTTATTCAAAACTATTTTCCATCTAAGATGACATTATTTTATATGGGTATGTTTCAAGTATAATTTCCCTATTATTTACATGGTTTGATTTTATTTATGATGAAATTATATCCATTTGTTTTATATGGATTATGTTATGATGAGATGATATTTATGAAACCCATTTTATTTGTTGGGTTATGATGAATGATTTATGTTTATTTTGTGGCACACATAAAAATGATTTCATTATGAGATCGGTGGGATATATATATCCCTCCAATTAATTGGGTAAAGATTCATATTTTATGAGATATACATGGTTGGAATGATAAGTAAATCCAATCCAGTAATACAGGGCTAAAACGACAAGTAAACCCGATTCAGTAATGGACTTCATCCACTATGATGGTATTGGAAGCAATGCCTTGACTACTATAGAAATCACATTATGTACTTAATGTTTTTCCACAATTACATGTTTTATTCCCATGAAATTCTATCATAGTTAATGTTATTTTTTGATTTATGACCTACATACTTACAAGATTTATTTCATGACTTAAGATTTTGATGCTTAAACTTTATGTTCATGTTTTTACATTCAAATTTTTATGGTTTATTTTATGTATCCATGTTTACTATTACTTAGCATTTTAGCTCACCCTTTCTATGTTTTCTTTTATCTAACATATAAATAAAGGTTTTAGGTAGTAAAAAAAATGGCAAAGATATTTAGGGAGATGTCTAAGATCTTTGACCATTATTAGAAGTTTATGTTTCGAGTTTCCAAAGACACTAAACTAATACGATCATTGGGAATTTCTTTGTTTCATGTATTAAGTATTCAGAAAAAGTAATGTAATCTCCATGTATGTAAATCTTGGGTCTCTAAAATGCATATATACCATGATTGATGTTAGAAGATATCAGGGAAGCCTGGAATTACATTGCTATTTATCTGGAATAATTGGACACATTATGAGTGTTTTTATGGAATCCATAAGGTTCAAAAATAAGGAAAGACCTATTATAATCAGATTTTAACTAGGATGGTTGTATACGTGGTATTATTATAGTGATAAATGTTATATATCCCTATATATGTGACCATATAAATTAAGTGACTTAATTAAAGTAATGAATTACAATAAATTCCCCTGATATTTTAGGTTCAACATTTTATAGAATTCAGAAAAAACAAAACCCTTGTCTTTTTCAACTAATGAATATTTTCTTCACTATATAATCAACTATTTAATCCATAAAAATTAATCAATATCTCCCTCTAATTCTCCAAATAATATACTCTTCTAGACATTTCATACTTTTCTTATCTTCATAACCTAGGAAAATTGAAACATAATAAAGGGGTGAGATTAAATACTCAGTAATGGTAAACATAAGTGAAGAAAATCAAAGATCATAAGTGAACATAATATAAGAATATGAGTATAATGAAATTACATAATAAAATCATACCTAATAAAACATAGATCATAAAATATTATTCATGGTATATGTTATGATAGAACTTAAGAAATGGATCAAAAGAGTTCAGAAACATGAGTCAATAAACATAATCCATGAGAGAATAATACAATTATGAGAATAAGCATAAAAATATAGAACAATTATTAGTATAGGGAATATCACTTTCATGAGACACAAAATTATTTACCATTCTTATGAGAAAAAAAACATACTCATGAATACTTATATTATGAGATATAAACTTTTAAGCAATGCATTAGAGGGAGATATAGGACCACTCCTATCATCATCCTTAAATATGATTCGAATTGAAAAGAATTCACTTATAACATCATAAAGAACCTGTGAAAATACAATTTGTTTGATAAAACATTTAAATGAAAATAATTCACTTATTATAAATAACCCATGGAAAAATTGTTTTGATACCATTTCAAAATGGTATAAAATAACAACATGAATTAAATTGATTAACACCGAAAACTTGATAACCCAAAAGTAATCACATATTAAAAGAAAAATAGAGGGTGAAACATGAAACATAAATCCATTGGAGAAATATATTTTTAAATGTAGAGTGTAAAATGAAAACCAAATAAAAAATAGGTTTTCTTAAAAAAACATTTTGTGTTCATCAATGAAAAAGTCATAGTTACAAGTTTCTTTTCAAAAAGAATCCTTTGTTTTTTTAAAACTAGTGAAAGTAAAACCATTATTATAAGTGGATTTGAATTTAAAAATACCTTTGCCAAGAGATATAAGATACAATATCTATTAAAATTGTAAATAAATTAATGTAGTGAATATATTTTAAATAATTTCAAGAATAAATTATATCATTCAAAGGAAGAATTTTGATTTACCAAATTCTTACTATATTAGAAACATCTGAATGAAAACACCCTAAAGGATGTGACTTCAAATGAAACATCACATACCCTGAATAATGAGAGTATAATGATATAAATTTTTAAATAGGAAATATATATTCCATCCTAAATAAAACATGGTGTATGATAAGAAATATGTCTCAAGAGATCAAAAGTTGAGAAAAGAAACCCTTAATGTGGTCCTGATACACTCTACACATGCACCTAACTTTATGAATAATTGAATTATGTTTATTATATACCTTCTTAGAAAAAATTTACATGTAAATTTAATTTAATAAGGAATATTTAGTATCATATTCTAGATATTTATTAGTTTTTTTATGTTTGTTATTTTTTATGAAAATTGAATCAATGTGAGTTTATTTCTATAATTTTAGCAACTGAAGATGATATTTTAATAATAAGTTAAATACATAATATAAACTTTCCAAAACCTTAAAAATTATTATTTTATTATTAAATTATAATAATATTAGTATTTAAATTCGCATAGTCATCTATGATAGAGTTTTATTGAATCGTTCATGTAGGCGGTTAAACTGGCCCAAAAGAAACACACTCTAACTCGATGGGTGAGTATGGTTAGGGAAGTGTAAAATATCATTATAAGAGAATAATAATGATATTATTTATATTTTTTTAATTTTTTGAATCATATTTAATCTTTTTTTGGATAAGAACATAAGTCAATATGAAAAATGATAATGAGATAAGTGTTAAAATAAAGAGATAAGGGTTAAAATAACCTATAAAATTGTCTAAATCCTATTAGTTAAGTGTATTTCGATCCAATATAATCCCCTATTTGAAATTTTGTTACTTTTTAGAAAAATTCCCATCATATTTAATTTATTATATTTTATTAATAATAAAAATTACAAGTGTTCTCCTCCTCTCAATTATAAAATGGCACCCCATCTAAAAAAAGAGGAATATGTTCCTACCAATATTTTTTAAGGTTCATTCTTATTATACCACCTATAAATATTTTATGAACATGTAAAAAAGATTAAATAAGTATCTAAAATATGCTAATATATTTTTATGTTAATGGTATATCAATTTTATATCTCATTTCCAATCATTTTAAAATGAAAATGTCACTCATGCTTACATGTGGACTACCACCTCTTCGAAGCGATGCGATTCATTTTATAATCTACATTATATATAGATATTCATGAGGATAAATTTAATGTTTATATATGGTATTTATGAGATAATAATGATTCAAGGATGATGAATCACTATTTTCCTTTACTTCATTCCATCCATCGAAAAGTGAAAACATCACTTCATGAGTACGTATGGATTTCCTTCTCCATCAAGTGATATAATTAATTTATCATCATAAAATTTTATGAATTGTTATAAATGTATACATAATAAATAAATATTATATTTATTTCATGATTATGATTTTTTAGACGATGAAACCATGAACAAGGTGTAAGGATTTGAGCCATTAAACCGAAACATGCATGGAAAACATACCAGTTTTCCCATGAAATTTCATTTTTATGAGGTATTATTGATAAAAGGATAATCAGAAATTATAAAGGATAGGTAAATATTATGATTTGTATGAATATGATTTTTAAATATATTAATAATATATATATATATATATTATAAATGATGTTTTAACATTTATGAATAAATTTAGGACCTGAGGTAAGGGATTTATTTTTTAAATCTCATTTTAATCAGAATTGTTTATGCTTGAATTTCCATTAAGAGAAATTATCTGATACCTATCCTTTAATACACACATATTTTCTTCTAATTTAATTATTTCTATAATTTTCATGTATTGAAACCATTAGATAAGAAACTTTTGTTTATAATAAATGATAAAATACTCAACAAGAAGAAAGTGGTGCCAAGTCTTCAGGGTGAATATCACAACTGTCAGCAACCAATCATGGGTTATGCAGTTTTTATCAAGGGTTCTCAACTAACTAGATATATAGGTTATCAATACTAGCCTATATCTAAAAAACACCCATGATTGGCTCCAGAGTCATCAAATAACACTACATACTAAACTCCTTCCTTTGGAAACCTCAAAATGAGAGCACTAGTTAACCTCTGCTGAAACTCCTCAAAGTCCATCTAGTATTTATTTGACCAGAAAGGTTTCCCCTTTCAAGTAAAGGTAGTATAGAGATTCATAATCCTAGAGATATCTAACAAAAATCTACAATAATATTTTTCCATCCCAATAATTCTCTGCACCGTAGTCACAATCTTGAGTGGCTCCTAAGATAACACTTCCTCTATCTTTATTGGGTATACTACCACTCACTACTCTAAGATAACATGTTCTAAAAATAGAAACATTCTAATCTAGAACTGATAATTTGATATTTACCCATATAGATGATAATCTCAAAGTATGTCTAAGTCCATAAAACAATTCTTTTTATTCTTTGATTTCAACACTAAGTAAGTGATAATTTCATCGATAAGGACCATTATAAACCAGTAAAATAAAGGCTGGAAGATCCAGTTCATGAGACCCATGAACACCATAAGGGGTGTTCATCATGAAAAAGGGAATTAATAGGTACCCATAGTGAACATAGGGAAATCATAATGCAATATAATGTATGTCCTCATCATGATCCCACAAATAGTGATAACCTAACCTCTGGTCGATCTTCAAGTAAAAGTTTTCTTCCTTCAATTGATCTAACAGGTCATTGATTCTTGGTAGTGGATACCTATTCTTGATAGACACCTAGTTCATGTGATAATATTTTATATTCAACATCAATCCCCCATCTAAATTATTATAGAATAATATAGAGTTTCCTAGGGGGAGACACTGGGTTTGATATAGCTTTTCCTCTGAAGGTCCTCCAAATGTACCCTCATCTAATGAAGTTTTGTGGGATCCATTCGATATGCTACCAAAAATATAATATTTTTATTGTGGTGAAATTTGATACAAAATTCAACTTCATATCAAGGAGGAAACCCATGTACGTCCTTAGGAAAGACATCCATGGACTCTATTATTTATAGGAACTGAACATCCACTAAATTTACTACACCATGAGTCAAGATAACAAACTAATGAAATATTAGATGCAACATCCTTTAAATAATCCCAACCCACTCTAAATACAATTAATTCTCACCAATTAAGGAAAATATTAAACCGTCCACCCAGGTCCATTACATCCTTTGATGGAAACAATCAATCTAGGCATCAAAAGTGGATAACCATTCCATATAAACAATTACATCATATGATATCATCAAATCCACAAAAAGGAACCATGAGAAACTCTCTCTATCAAGCACCATGTTACACTACCAAAAGATGAGTGAGATTATAGAATCCACTCATGTAGGAGTCTCCGGGTGTAAGGTTCAGGCGAGATGCTATGATAGAATCTTCAATTATTGAAAAAATTTTAGAGATAGAAATGAATGAAATGTACAATTTTTTTTATTAAAACATAAGCTTGGATAAATAACACATAGATCATACCTAGGATCACATTGGGAGTCTATGAGTTATAAGCCTCAAACTCCTACAACTAACCACATCTATTCTCTCTAACTCCCCAAGACTTACGAGGACTACCCATAGGTGGTTATGGTGGTATTAGATCATAACTTCATCCACATACCACTTCTCTCCCATCTCATGTACTTTGAACAACTCCCCATGGTTATTCCATATCACACCATCAACTACACCTCAATGGTACTTCCATTATATGTATGTCTTCTTCCAACGAACATGTTAGGATATATAATGAAATATGAACTCACCTATTATAGGAATAACATCATCTCTGCTTTAGCTTACTAGAATCACTCTATGGACCCTAGGTTGTGGACCCTATAATCCAGCACTGAAAATGTAAATTATTTGAGTGTAATAACCTTAAGACCTAATATTATATATTAATACATGAATAATTTTAATTTATTAGGTTTTTTAGGATCACTAAGATAGGAAAGGGTTGAATTAGGTATCACTTTTACTTTTATGAAATTTCTCCCTATTTAAGAAATTCTTCTATTTTTGCTGATCAAAGACTCTATACCCCCTTCTTTAAAATATCATAATTACCTTATGTGTATGTAAATGGAATAAAAAAACAAGGACATGGGGTTTTATAAGATTTTTATAAAAGGCCTAATCCTTTCCATGTTGGTTATACACCACAACATGGATTCTCCAATAACATCAATAGTAACTAGTTATACACACAAACTACAATTTTCCTTTGAATGATTAGACTCCTCATCCCTTATTCAATGATTATTTATATATCCCAATTGAAAACTCCTTTGGTGATTGGTTATACAACCAAACCACAAGCCTCTATCAACCAATTATACACCCCAACTACAAGATCCTTCTTCAATGTTGATATAGCGTATAAAGATCTTATTATTTAGATGGTATTACTCCAAAATCAAGGTAGATTGACTTTAATTTTTTTAAAATTCATAAAAATATTCAAAATATTTCAAGGAATTTTTTTCCTTGAAACATCCACTAGATATTGGATGATCCGAATAAACTCAATAATTATCCTTTTTCCAAAACATGGTATATTGGAATTCTCATCTTTATTCTAGAACATGATGTCCCAACCTTCTCAATATTCTTTAGAAATGTAATTTTTAATACTTATATCTCTTATTCCCAAATTTTTTTTGGAGAATTATTCCAGAACATTGTACTTATGGTTACTCTTCTTTCAGAACTCTATCCTTTCAGTTCTTATTCTTTGAAATTGTAACTTATATGAAGGTTCTTGGGTGACATATCTCAATATATTCAACACTTATTCTAAGAATAACTAAATATTATAGATCAAAAACAAAAAAAAAACAAAAAATTATCCTACCAAACTTTATAGATACATACTTCCTGTGATAAATAAGGAATAAATTTTGACTTCAATTTTGAATTTCCCACTCGAATCATTTTTTGTTAACCACCTTCAAAACCTCTAAATAAATTGGTATAAAAAATATTTAGAGATACCTTGAATCTTTTAATTAAAAATATTTAATTCTTGTTCAAATATTAGATAGAATCATAAACATTATATCAAAAATATTGAACATTAGAGGAACAACTCGGCATTGTAAAACTTAATGTGACTTCACTCAATTTATGTGAAGTCCTTCAGGAACCTCTTTTCATATCTTTATTCATTGAAATCAAAATTTATCTTCTAAATTTCCTTCCATTGAACTCATATAAATTCTTATATATTTATTTCACATGAAATTACCAAAGTTTATCCAAATTTCCTTCAATTGAACATGCAAATGTTATTCTGGATTTCCATCAGTTGAACTCACAAAACATCTTTTCTATTTCATTCAGTTGAACTTAAAAATCCTATTCTAAATTAAATTCTCTTGATATTAAAAAATTTATTACAGATTTCATTTAGTTGAAATTAATTTTTTTCCATATTTCCTTTAATTGGACTCACAGAAGTTTTTCCAATTTTTCTTGAGTTGTACTTACAAAAGTTTTTTTGATGACCTCACAAAATTTCTTCTATAAACTCGCAAAACTCCTTCAGGTGAATTTTCAAAACATAATCTGGTATATTTAAAAACCACATGGTCAAATCAAAAATATATTTCTATTGAATTCAAAAATTTATTCTAGAAAACTTAAAAAATTTCTCCTTTTGAACTCAAAACAAGTTACTCGAAAAATCATTTTTTGAACAAACTTGGATAAAATCATGAATAACCATCATTAATCATGCTGTTTTGTACCTTAAAGACTAAAATAATAATCATAAAACATAATAATATTATCATATTCAAATAACTAACTTTCTATTTAGCTTATACAATAAATATATCCTACAACCACATATTTACATATTGACAATAAGTGAAACCAAAATACTTTGGGCACAACTATAAAACCCTAAGATTTTAAAAGAATAAATTTGGGTTTCATAGAATATATTACATAAAACAAAAATAATAGAAGATAATTTAACACCACTAGACTCTATGATATATTTCATTAAATTCAATCTCTTTGATAGGTTGCGGAACACACAACCTTGAGTCTAACTGAACCATAATATGGTATAATATTATAACCTAGTTGTTAAATTAGAGGATATTAATAGTAATAAATAAATTCATAAAATTAAACTATTTAAACATGAATAAAATAAATTCAATGGTTTTATAAAACTTAGAAATAAAATTAAGAACCACTTGAATGATAAATAAATGTTTTCTAAAAAGATTTTATTTTTTAGAGAGATGGTTTTTCCGTACATTACGCACATATTTTAGAAATTAATTTTTAACAATTTTATAAAATTTATTTGATAAATAA
Source organism: Viscum album (assembly GCA_963277665.1). Taxonomy (NCBI): domain Eukaryota; kingdom Viridiplantae; phylum Streptophyta; class Magnoliopsida; order Santalales; family Viscaceae; genus Viscum; species Viscum album. Next base: position 1,019,629,807 of record OY728134.1, on the reverse strand, counting down.
AATACATTTGGGAAACATAACATCAAAATTTAATTAGGCTTAAATGTTGGGATTTTAGTAGAAAATATCGATTTTTCATTGAATAATAAAAAATACATAAATTTGTAAATCCGTCATTTCATTTAAAAAATAAAATAAATTTAAAGACCCAGAATTATTTTAATTTTATATAAAAGTAGCATAATATTATTGATTTATATTTAATATAGTTAATAATATTTTAATCAAATTTATTAAATATTTTATTATAGGTTTATTTTTTTGTTTTAAAAATACATTTTTTAAGAATTTTTTTTTAAAATTTATAATTTTCCCATTTTAATTAATCTAAATAACCCCTAATATTTGATTATTTAAATTAAAAGTTTAGATTTTAAATAAATATTTGGAATTTATAATTCATATAATGATTATTTATGTTCATATAGTTAATATAAAATCATATTTTCCATGAAAAATACATTTCTTGAAAACCACTTTTTCATCACGCCTATGGGTTTTATTTTAAAATAAATCCATCCACTTATTTGAATTAAATTGGATAAAATGTATTTAATATTTGAAATAAGAAAAATTAATATTATATAATAAGTTTAACTTAATTTTTTACCATAATTAATAGTGAAAATAGAAAAAATTAATTGTCACAGTTAAGGTGAAAATTGGTTTACAGAGGGGTTAAATTAAGAAGATAAGAATTAAAAGTTAACCAAAACTTGTGAAATTTATATTTTATATACATATATCAACGTTATATCTTCTATGTTACTATAATTATTCATTTTTGAGCCCTTTTTCATGTGAAACATTTTGGTATCACTTTTCCATTTCAAATACTCCTTGTGTGTCCTCTCCCCAACATATAAAAGGTCACCCTATATACTCTCCTATTCACACTTCCAAATTAATTTTATTTGCCAAATACCTACCAAATATATTATTTAAACAAATAATAACATCATAGAGTCCTTTATTTGATCAAAAATACAATCTAGTAAGGCATTAGGTTAAGCCTAAAGAGGATGTTTGAAGAAGAGGTAACGTTTTTAACTATGTGTTTTTATTTTACATCTTCTAACTCATTAAAATCTTCTAAAAATATGGAAAAATAATAAAAATATTATATATTATATATTGATATGTTATAATTTTAATTAAATAACCTATATACATATATAATTTTATCAAATGGAAAGAGAAACTGTTGATCATGTGTATAGCGGGCTATCGCCTCGTGAATGATGTAATTCGTTTTCCATAACCACCTTTCAAGGATGGATATAATGATGGATTAAACATAATTATATGATATTTATGAAATTATTATAATTTTTTAATTATGATATCACTTATACCTTATTATTTTCCATTCCTTGGAGGATACAATAACGTCTCTCGTGTGTACAACAGACAACCACCTCGTAAAGCGATGTGATTTGTTTTTTGTTACGCCATACATGGAAGTTATTAAGGATAAATTTAATGAATATATGGGATATTTATGACATAAAAATAATTTTTAAAATATAATATCGTATATATCTTCTAACATTCCCATCCATTGGAAAACAATAACGTCACTCGTATGTACATGTGGACTACCACATCCATGTAGTGATGATTTTTTTTTCATTTTTTACATGGATGTTAATAAGTATATATTTGATCAATATAAATTATAAATGTGACCAAATAATGATTCTATAAATGTGAATTAATATTTAATTTTATTTTTTTATCTATCGAAAAAATAGAAACAACTTTCATGCATATGTACGACCTACCGTCTCCATGAACGGTGTAATCCAATTTTTATCTCTAACTTTTACAGATAACTCTAAATAATTATATAATTCTTATATATGATATTATATTATAGTTAAAATTCTGTATATTATTTAACCATTATCAAAGGAAAAGGCCCAAAATTACAAAAGAAAAACATACATGAAAAATGATATAATTATCACCCAAAAGAGTGATTTTAACTAGGAATTATAAATAAATGAGTGATAAAAGACTATAAATCATATATGGTATGAGATATATTATTATTGTTTATTAATATATGTATAACAAACCTATATTTATTATACATGAGGTTTAGACACATACAAAGGAAGTCAAACCTGAGGTAAGGGTTTTCTCCTCTCACTTATACTTCTGTGAGACATATTCTATATTCACAACTTATTTATTTTGCCTGGTTTATAAAATAACCCTATGATATGTTATATAATTAATTAATTTATCTACATGTTAATTAAATTTTCACTTTATATTATTTATTTCATGGGGCTTATGATTCAAAATCTACCAAAGTGATAAGGTTTTATTTCACAGACTCATCATTATTTGGGATTGTTTATGTTTAATTATTTATTAGAAGAATTATATGGTATTTTTATCTTAAAATAAATCTATTTTATTCTATTTTATTCATTAATTATCCTTTTCAAGTAATAGTATAATTTACCTCTCTTTTTTTACTTAAAATTATTGAGAAAATGTTTTTTTAAAAATATGACTTCATTTCTCTCTTCGGTCAGAAATACTTTCTCTTATATGTTCATTTTTTTAATAATATTTTCAATTTTTTTTAAAAAATTATCCTCTTATTTTTAAAAGTAATTTTTACACATGTTTTAATTTTTTACAAAATTTTTTAAAAGGAATTTTCTTATCATTTTTTGAACAAGGTACTTTTTGGATTTTATCAAAAATGTGAAGGAATATCTGTTTTAATGTATTTGGCATGTATGAAATTTTCCACAATCAAGACCACTAAATGTTTTAAATATTCCTCATTAATATTTAAAGTTTATTTTATAATAAAATTATTTTCCAAAATATTGTGTGAACTATTACCATTAAAAATTGAATTTTTAATGTAGAAAGTTTTACTTCCTCAAGAATTTTTTAATATTATCTTTATGAAATTTATATTCATCAATATCAACAACCATTATTATTCTTATGATCCATTGGGGATATGTTTTATTGATACCATCCTTATTATTTTTATGAATGGTTTATGATCATTTTGATAGGGTATGTATAATTTTATTACCATTCACTATATTACTATAGATAGTTTATAATTACATTTATTTATTGGGTTAAGTTTTTATATTTCATATGTTAGTTTTTCAATATGAATGTTTATGTTGACTAAGTTTCACCCCTTTCATATGAAGAAAGTATTGTACTTATTTAGTGAAATGTGGGGCCCATAATTACATATCCACTTGTTGCATCGACACGTCTCATGATACAAATCAGTTGGTCAAATTAAATGGGTTTTTACCCATAGTTTTAAACTATCTTGTGAAAGGTCTTGAAAATATTTTTATGATGTATGACATTATTCATTACCTTATTATGATATAAGTTATTGATGTCTATGTGATTAGTCTATTAGTTATAATACCCATGGATAAGTTTCAAGATAATGTGATTATTTATATGGATTTATTTGATAATCATTTATTCCTGCAATATTATTCTTGAGTTATTGGTTAAATGGAATGTGTTTCATTTATTTACCTTTCTATATTGATTATGCATTATTTATTCATTACTTCCATGATATGCATACCCTTATTGACCATTTCCCCTTTATTAAGTTTCATTTTCATGGATCCCAAGATATGTATTATGATTGACATAAAGGGTTATTCTAGAGGAAATAATGATTCAATCGAATAAAATACTATTTTTTATTTTATATTTTCAAAAATAGTGTGAGATTAATGTATGTATCTAGTTTTACCAGAATAATAAACAGTTTGGATCATTTGGATGTGATCGTTTGTTTCTATCACAAATGTAATAATGTAACCACTAACTCTAGGCTACTGGAGTTGGGGTATTTACAGTTGGTATGAGATAAATTTTAGTAGAAACCTTGGGAACTAGACTTAGGCAAACACATATTAGAGAACGTAACCCTATGAATGAATTTGAGGATAAGTCTAAGTATAAGATAAAATCCTTTAGTTTTATTAAGATATATATATTATGTGGGTTTCTTAGAAATAAATATCTTTCTGGATACTACATGTGGATGTGGTTCCGATATAGATTTACCTAGGGATAATAATTCTAAAAAATGTTCATTGGGATTGAGTCAAGAATAACTTGGAACACGATAACATGTCTTACTGTGCACCTGGTTTGACACTCTCAAGGGATATTCTTGGGTTAATTTAAATTTTATTTATGAACCATCATGAATGATTTTAATAGATGGTGAATATGAATGACCTATGTTAAAGCTATAGTTTTATAGATTAAAAATAGGGTGTCATGATTTAGACATCCTTCAAATTATTCTTCATAACCATGTTAATTACGACTATGATTAGTGTTTCTTACACTATGCTTTTTGGTTTTAGTCAATGGATGAAAGAATAAGGATGTGGGTTAAAGTTGAATGTTATAAACAATGTTTTGATGAGAAACTAAATTGTATGATTACTGTAGTGAAGGATATTTTGATTATTCCTAATCAGTTATCATGGTATATGATTAATAACTTTCACCATAACTAACTCTCAAAAAAAAAAATATAATGATTGAGTTCACTAAGAGCTCGAGTGGTGGAGACCATGGAGGAAAGAAGTTTAAGTTTACTATATGCCAAGAACGATTTAATAAGCACTTAAGGTAATGTATCAAGGGGTTGAGAAGTTGTTTTGAGTGTTGAAAATAAGAACACAAATGAATGAATTTCTAATGATAAATGAAAAGTTTGGTTCATGTAATAAATGGGAATAATGGATTCCCTAAGGTATTATAAACTTATGAATGTTTTTAATTTATAAAATATGGGAATTATGAAAATAGATATCCTAGGGATAAATCTTAAGAAGAGGATCAATAAGGTTGTAAGAGTAAAGATTTTTCTGTTGACGGTGAAGAGACTATGAATGACATATGAAAGGAAAAAAGTGTTAATAAATAAGAAAAAGAATCATGGTTAATGGTGTATGAATGAAGTGGAATTATTTATGTGTTTATTTATTTGGATTGAAGAATTATGTTATATAAATAATGAAATATATAAGGATTATTTTGTATAAGTTTTTTATTAAGTATTTTCAAGAATATATTGATGGTACTAATGAACTAGAAAAGTGATTTAATGGAAATGTGATTCATTAATGAAAATAATTGATTAATAGAAGATAAACCTCAATATGTTCCCGATGTTGAGATAATGATGTTTATTTTATATAAAGAGAAGATTGATATAGATAGATTAAATTGGATAGTATTGATAACCTTGGAACTAAATAGTATTTTTTTCATAAAATGGTTTATGTTATCATTAATGGTGTTTACAACATTTTTATATTTGTCGAATATATTTAATAATATGTGGTTTTATTTAAGGAATGAGGAAGCATGTATAATTCCATTATGGTTTAATGGTTAATCAAGGAATTCACATATTTTTCATGTGACATTGAGAGATATATTTTTTTTTTGTGGAATATAATGTTAAGTTGATTTTGAAATTTAGTGACATTTCTTCTAAATTTTTAGACTTTGAATTTGGATATACATATTTTAGAGGATAATTAAGGGTAAGTATTTTTGTGATGGATTAAGTTTAACTTTTGGTGTTATTGGATAACATGTGCTATTCATTTGGATTTGGTTAATATCTAAAGACTGGAGGAATATATTGATATCATCTTATAGAATCATGTGATCCAATATAATTTAATTATAGTGATTTAGGAATGAAAAATTAATCTTAATTACTCATCGTTTGGAGGAACAAATGGTATTTGGTAGAACTGGTTAAAGGATGAAATTATACTTGTCAAGTAAGTATATTTTATCATGTTGTTAGTCAATATTGTAAAGGAATTCCTCAACTCATGGAAAAGCATCTTGAAATAAAAATGTTATCTAAGTAAATTAATTTACGATGAACTGATGGTATTTTTCACACTTTATCATTTTATGGTTTTTAGGTCCTTAACTTTTTATTTATCATTCACTTTCACATGATCAATGATCTCTATCACTCTCTATAATTATTTATAGTTTTCTTCTATGTCCATGTCTTCACTTTCCAACAACGTTCTCTTACATGGAATCCCAATACGTGTTATTCTAAAAGGACTTATTACTTACCTTTTTATCTTATCAATAGGCCATTTTATTAGAATTTTTTATAAATTGGGTTTCCAAAAAAGGTATTTTAGAATGTCAGACCCTTGATTATTGAGATGAATATCAAATTGTGAGCACACAATTTATTAAATGCGGGGATAATGTAACACCCTAAGATTTTAAAAGAAGTAAATTAGGTTATATAGTGTATATGACATGTAACACCGAGCTTGGACAAGAATGTAACACATTTAGGCCTTGAAATATATCTCTTTATATTCAATTTCATTGATAGCTTGTGGAACATGCGACCCAAAGTCTAAATGTATCATAATTATAAGAACCTGACCTTAATGAGCACATATTATAGTTAATTGAACTAGAATTAATATTCTTTTATTCTAAAATATATTTATAGTTTATAGTTTTAGATAAATGGGTCATAAAATATACAAGATAACTCACAAGCATAGAAGGTGGATACTACTAAAATAGTATCCATTTCTTGAAACATACATAAGTTTTTAACAAAACATAAATTAATTTCATGAGAAATATTCACAATATTTAGCTTGGATTATTCTTTTTTATTACCCATCATTAACCCCATGATTTTTTTAAAACATGGTATGAGCATGAAAATCTTATTAAGGGAAATAAAAAAGATAGAAACCATTAGTCCATGAATACTTATAAACATATGAAATCATTTTCACAAAGACATACTTCTCACCCATAAAGTATCATATACTTACTTTATGAAGACACGAGATTTACATAAAATATAGATAACATAAATAAACCATTTATTTAACTTAGGGAATTACTTACTTAATATTGTAACCATCACAACTACCATATTATTTATAACCCTCATGAATACCTTACAAGGTAACCCTTATGGCTACCTTATGATATAACCCTCGTAGTTACACTTGGAGTAACCATCATTTCCAACCTCCCACATAAAAATACCCAATTAATTGGAGGGAGATATAGTTACAAACCTTAATCATAAACAATTCCCAATAACTAGTACATAATAATAAGACAATAATACTTTCATCATAAAAAACTTTCCTTGAGAAAAAATCACTTATTAAAGGAATACTTAGCATATAAAAAGAAATTTTTTTTCATGAAAATAAACTTTTAATATTTCAAAGAATACATAAAAACATTAAGTCATCATGAAATTGGTAAAGGCCTCTCATGGTGTATATTTTTTAAAAAAACATTCCTTCTGAATTTTGTAAAAAAGAGAAATTAAATGAGGTTTTTTTAAAGAAAAGTCCCCTACATCTAGTTTGACTTCCTTAAAAAGTGTTCAAAACTCCTATATAATGGTTTAAAGATTTGATTTGTTATAGAACTATATTAATGTTTATAACACCTTAAAGTATCATTTTATAACATTTTCCCACCCATCTATTAATAATGTTTTTTTTATTTTCATTGTTTTGGGTGCTTTTATTTCATGGTTTCCATGGTTGGTTCATTATGGAATTTCTTATCGAATGGAAGAAAAAATATAGAAGTGGAAATAAATGGTATTAATCTGTTTCCATAATTTTTAATGATACCTTATAACATTTTTTTTCTGATATAAGGATGACTCATCAGATAAAATATTAATGAAAATGAATTAATTTATTTTTGATGTTTTTTGTGACCATCAAAAACTTATATCATTTTATTTAATATCATGTATATATATTAGTTAAAAAGCAGTATATAACTTATAAAATATATAATAAAATCTTATTTAATCATAATAATGGTTTTATGACCAGCCTTGAAGGCATTAATGGAAAATGAAAGTGTATTGTCCGCGATGGAGGTAAATCGACATATCAAGGACTATGTTCACATTTTTATAATAAAAGGGAGAGGAGAAGGATTTTATGATAAATTTTCCCTTAAACATGATAAAATTAAAATATATATAATATGACTTTGTTTTCAAGCCACTAGGATAAGGGGAGTCGAATATATAATAAGAAAAGAAAATAAATTTAAAGGAAAATAAAAGAAAATGAAAGAGGATTTTACCTCTTGAATTATTCTTGTTGAGAACCTCATTAAGGCCATTGGTTTTGGAATTTTGGGGAGACCAGTGGGTTTTAGACGTGGGGAAGAGGCTTGGGAGGGGAATTGGATAGAAATTATACAAGCTACAAGGCTTTGAGTTGTGAGGAGAATGAGTGGTGATGGGTGGTATTTATAGTGGAGAAGAGTGGTGTTTTTTAATTATTATATTCATTAGTTTCTTATTCTAGACCAATACTATGAATAGTTTGAGAGTTATCACCTAATATATTAAAATAATTAAGGATAGTTTGATATTATGGTCTTACATCATCCATACATCATCAATGACTCAATAAATCATGCATTTGTTTAAATACTATAAATTACTGTATTTTACTATTCACAAAAATTCAATTATTTTAGTAAAATCCCAAATATTAATCCTAACCATTTTTAACATATAGAACTCTATTTTATAGCAACAATTTTCTTTGTATGATAACTTTTATTTTTAAATGAAATCATCATTTATTTAAAAAATACCAATTTTAAAATTATAACTGATTTTATAACACTTTGAAAAAATTATTAAGGTCACATAAAATTATCTTATAATAATAAGGCAAAAAAAATTAATTTATGAATATATTTTATGAAGAAAATTTTTCTTTTAAATCATTTTATTAATTAAAAAATTTTAAATAAAAATTTATGTGTCACCGAAATACCAACACTTAATTTATCATTTTCGAAACATTTATTTAATTTTCCTATGATATAAATTTATCATATTTTTACTTATAAGATACAAAAATTTTATTTATATTTTAATAGGTGATGATACTATTCTATTAGTATATATTCTTTAATTTCTATAAATACAACTTATTTCATTAACATTTATAATGAATTTAACTATTTAATTCCAAAATAAAAACAAATTATTTTATAAGTACCTAGGTTGTTACATTCTCCTGGACCTTATAAAAATTTCATCCTCATAATTTTTATTCACATATTAAACAAGTGAGGATACCTTTCCCTCATAGTGTTTTCAGATTCCCATATTGCTTCATCAACCATATCGCTGATCCAAAATAACGTAACCTGGTGAATTACCTTATTCTGAAATAGTTGCTCTCTACTACAAAGAATCTGAGCAGTTTTTTCTTCATAAGAAAGGTTCTATTATACCTAAAATAATTCTGGGATCAAAACATGTAATGAATCCAACACATAATTTCTTATCATCAAAATAAGAAAAACATTGTGTACCTGAGATAAATTCAGATGAAAGGATACTCGATAGGAAACTGGTCCAACATTTTCTAGGATTTAAAAAGGTACAATAAACTGTGAACTTAGTTTTCCTTTATTACTAAAACTCATTACACTTTTCCAAGTAGATATTTAAAGGAAAACATGATCACCTAACACAAAAGAAAGGTCTTTCCTCCTGTTATTTTCATAACTATTTTGTTTTCTCTGAGCTGTCTTCATGTATTTCTGAATAATATTCAATTTCTCATCCACCCATCTACTAATTATGGCCCCATAAACTTTCTTCACCCAACTTCATCCCAAAATGTAGGATTCAAACACCGCTTTCTATATAAAATCCTCAAAAGGTGTCATATGTATACTAGAATGAAAACTATTATTATAAGAAAACTCAAATAAAGAAAGACGTTGATACCAAATTCCTTGATAATCCATTGAATAACCCCAAATAATATCCTCCAATGTCTGAATAGTTCACTGTGACTATCCATCAGATTGAGTATTAAAGTATATTTTGAAATTTTATTTGATTATTAATGAATTCTGATGTCCTTTCCAAAATATAGAAGTGAACCTGGGATCACATATAGTTACAATGGAGAGTGGAAATCCATGTAACCTGACTATATCTTTGAGGTACAGTCAAGAAAGTTAATCTAAAGTCATAGTATCTTGAATATGAAAAAATGCGCAGATTTATTCACTTGATCAATAATAACCCAAATCATATTATTACCCTAATAAGTCTTTGATAATCCCACCATCAAGTCCATGGATATATTATCCTATTTCCACTAAAGCACTAGAAAATTATGAAGCATCCCATTTAGTAGTTTTCATTCTACTTTAACCTATTGACCAGTTAAAAATTCTATACTAAAATCAGCACTGTGTATTTTCATTCCATCCCACCATTAATACTCTAGAAGGTCTCTGTATATCCTAGTGCTACAAGGACGAACTGAAAATAGAGAACTATGGGCTTCGCTTAATAACTCTTTATTTAATTAGGAATCTCAATGCACGCCTAATCTCCTTCCAAATCTTAAGAATCAATATTTTTCAATATTAAATTAAATAAATTTACCTTTCTTAACCAAATCTACCTTTTTCTATAACTCATGGTCTTCCTTATGCACTTTCTTAATTCTGTCTGAGAGAGATGACTATACTGACACCTGAAACAAAACAGAGTAATTTACTACACCAAAAACTTCCAAAAAAAAGTTTATAAAATCATTATCCAATGGTTCATGTTGAAAATGAAACATGGTTAATGTATGATTTTTTTTGGCTCAAAGCATCCTCCACGTTTTTTCTTTTCTAGGATGGGGATTGATCATGAAATCATAATCCTTTATCAGTTCCATTAATCTTCACTGCCTCATGTGCAATTACTTTAGAGTAAATATATACTTTAAAATTTTATGGTTAGTATATATTTCACACATGGATCCATATAAATGATACCTCCAAATTTTTAAAGCAAAAACTACAACTACTAATTTCAAATCATGTGTGGGATAATTTAACTCACGATGTTTCAGTTGTCTTGAAACATAAACAGTTACATGATCATTCTGCATCAAAACATATCTAAGTCCCTTTAATAAAGTATCATTGTAGATGATAAAATCACCATTTCTATATGGGAGGGACATGACTGTTGGAACCGGGTGTGCAGTGGAAGCCCCAAAAGGTGGGTTTTTAAATTTTTTCCACCGCCGTTCAACATGAACTTTCCGACGTCGGTGAAGAGAACCCCGATGAAAGCCGAGGACCGCACATGAAGGGTTTTAAGCACAAACATAAACCATAAAATACCTGGTTTAGATCCGAAGCCTCACACGATGTCTGCTTGTCATTGGAGATCACTGCTTGAAGAATCTGAAGCCGAATTCCTCTAGATCATCCACACATGCTTCAAGGAATCCATGGGAGCACCATTTATCATAGTCCTGGTGCTAGTGCGGAATAACAACAATACCTTCGACATTCCAATGATCACTGCATCACTTTGCTAGCGATGCCCGAGAGAGATCTCTATCTGAGCTATTTGGATCCAGAGCATCTCTCTCTAGAGTGTGGGAGAGAGGAGAGGAGAGAGAAGCCCCATGAATAGTCTTTGGTAAAGTCCCCTCCTCTTCTATTTATAGTGCTCAATTAAAATACCCGGTATCACCTTGCCGGCTCCGAATACTTAACGCACTATCAAAAACATTTTATGACTACTAAACTGAGCCATAAATATTATTATCATTTACTTGTAATATATTAAAATATATTACATGATAATAATTGAGTCATTAACTCAATTCGTCACTCCCATAAATATTAATTGAACCTTGAATAATTTAATATTCGTCAATTAATGTTTTTTCATGTATTTACATAAAACTCGTAAATAAATTTAATAAATAAATTCAACACTCATTATTCTAAACTCGAATAATATGAATTTATTTATTTCATTGGTGATTGTTTAACTTTGGACAAATCCCAGACCCCTATGGAGGGGCCCACCATGTCCAAAACTCTTATTCAACCGAATAGGGAAGATTCTTGAATACACTATTGTGTGTGACCCTCTAGGCCCTTATTTCAACAACTGTGAATAGTATTCAGAGACCAAGAGTGGGATCTACCAACCCATCATGGCCCCTAAAGAAATAAGGATTGTCACATCAACGACAACCAACCTATGAAAATGCATTGTGTAATATAATCTCTTTGTCTGTAATATCTCATAAAGCAGGATGCACTCATGTATCATCGCCCTTTTTTTGCTTTATAGTTTGTTGATTTAACTGGACAGATTTACCCTTGAATGCCATGTCCATGGTCTTATTGTAAGGGTTGGTGTCCTGAGAACCAACTGTTTTGTACTTTGATTACATGAATGTTCACTTATTATATATTTTTCATTGTTCTGCATGACTATAATATAATAATGTATTGGAATATTTTTTTCATTGATAAGGTCATGGAATATCCCCGCTATGATGAAAACCTTGAAATGCTATAACAATATTGTTAAATAAAGTTATACGGTTGGATGACATACTATGATAGGACACATAGTATACAGACCGTCATGTGCGAGTACTCGTAATAAGACGAGACTCTCTCTCATGGAGTTCGCACTTGGTAATCTCCAAGATGGGAGATTATGAGAAGAGACCCGCTAGTAGAAATTCCGCATGTCTTGGTGTCATCAGACATTTCTATCTACGAGCGGGTGTAATGGTCCTTAGACTGAAAGATTATCATTAACTCATGTCATGAATCGTACACTTAGATTTACTGACGAAAACAATCACGCAGACAGCTGGTGGGAAGTAGGGTACATTGGGTGCGTCACGAGTGACATGTTGTTAATGGATAAGTCGAGGAAGGATTTGTACCTTCCATTTATGGAAGTTGATATCTCAACCCTTTGACTGAAATAGAATTGTCGCATTAAATTACATGGCCATGGTGTAAACGATGAGTTTATTTCAGGTAGTCAAAGAATGACGGATCAAGAATATAGGTTTATGACACTGCCATGAAACCTGCTTGATGAGATATCAAGACAAAGGGATTAAATTACACAGTAAGTGTTCATATGAGGTGATATGTCAATGCAGCATCAACTTCTTTCTCTTGGGTGACTTGACTCGTTGCTAGACAGTAATCTTGGACTTTAGGCAAGCCCGCCTAATGGCAACGAGAAAGAGGCCTATAGGGTTACACACTAAGTGTATTCAAGTATCTCAAGTAGAATAAAGATTATTCCCATACATGGTTTAATAATTATTCAAGGAAGCCTAAATAGTTTTAATGTTGGAGGAAGAATAAAATAAAACAAGTACACACCGTGTATCGATGAAACACGCCGTGTAGTTTTATTTTGAAAACAAGTACACACTGTGTATTATTAAATGTACACACTGTGTAGTTTTCATTTTGGAAAGGAAATGAATAAATGAAAACAAGATATACACGCCGTGTACATTGATTGTACATGCCGTGTAGTTTTCAATGAAAAACAAGTACACGCCATGTATTTATTAAGACACACCGTGTAGTTTTCTAGTCAGGATTTTGAGGAAATATCATTTTATTAAATGATATTTATTATAATCAGTGTGGGAACATGTCAAGGAATTAATGACTAGACATGGGGTTTTCAAAAGGGAGTTAATGAAATAAATAAAATGCGTAACTCATTTATTTATTGTCATAACTATACAACCTCAAACCCGATTATAAATATCCTCACAACCCCAGCTCTTTTCCTTACACACAAGAGAATCATTGTGCACAACAACTCTTGAGAATTCTTTCAAGGCTGAAAGAACCTCTTCCTCCAAGAACGCTCTCAAGACCGAGAGAGATCGTCTTAAATCGGATCAAGATGATCTAAGGCGGACAATGCAGGAAAAGGTTTCTCCACGCTAGCACCCAGAGACTCCTTTGGAGACGTCCCGAGATATGAGTTACACGTGTGGATCATCGCTAGAGGAAGTCTACACTTGGCTTCTACGACGCAACGACAAATCACATCGGAACGTGATCAAGAACATCAACAAAGAAAGAACACCCAAAAGGTATTTATTTTAAATTGATTAAATTAATTATAATAAACCTGTAATGATCCTACTTTGTGGTTCTAGGACTTTCCTTTTCTTTGTCCATTTCTGTGATTCAATCCGTGGAGACTGGCGTTTATCATCGTATTGATCCCGGATTGATCATTGTTAATGACGAAAATCTAAGGGGGCACATCCACCCACGCACTTCTGCTGCGCCCGGAACCTTGAATTGGTATCAGAGCGAGGTTACAACGTTGATTATAGTTATTTAATTTTCATTGATAATTTACACATTTATATTTGATTCAATTCGAAATAAATCATTCTATAAATCTGAATAAATGAGATCTGTTCTTACTCCTTCATTTCTCGATTCATATCACATAAATGGCCTTTTAATTTTAATTTTGATTAAAATAAAAATGAGGATCTCATCCGGAGGAGACGCTCTTTCTGTCTGTACAACACGAGAATACATGGAGTGTAATGAAAACTACACGCCGTGTACTTAGGTTCAGCGAACCGGTACTGGTCCTCCAAACCACACCGTGTGAATTGATTACACCTAAGCTTTTAACACCCCATGTTTACTAGAATTAAATGGCACGTGGGAACCGAAATACACAGCGTTTATGTTGGAGAAACATGCCGTGTAGTCCGATCCGGCCCAAGTGAAACCGTGTACAAAGGAGAAGCTGCGTACCACGTACATGGGATCGCCAGGCTGGTTACCACGTAATAAGGAAGTACACGCCGTGTACTCCAAAATTTCCAAAGTTTAGAGAACACGCCAAAGCCCCCGGTGTGGACTTTGGATAAAAGATGAAAAGAAATACATGCCATGTAAATTTAAACTACACACCTTGTACTTTCTATAAATTTTACCAAATTTCCTCCAAAAGTACAAAGACCTGTACAAGGGATATGGATGAGAAGAATCTCAAAGAAATTAAGAAAGGAATTTAAGATAAATAATTGATTAATTATAAGATCATAATTAATTGAATTCAAGCACGAATTATCTTGAATAATAGAATGATTAAAAGAATTTGAATT
This sequence comes from Viscum album, assembly GCA_963277665.1. Lineage (NCBI taxonomy): Eukaryota > Viridiplantae > Streptophyta > Magnoliopsida > Santalales > Viscaceae > Viscum > Viscum album. The sequence continues at coordinate 1,019,614,733 of OY728134.1, read as the reverse complement.
CTAAATATGCGTAAATATCGTTGCATGCTATGGATGATCATGAGATAGACCAAAGACCCTTTGTGTGTGTGTAAGGTTTCATTTAAATTTGTTTAATTTAAATTCGTTGGCCTACGAGCCTTATTCCAATAAAATGTAGGGCCTACGTACCCATGGTTTATTTAATGTAAACCACATGTAATGGAGGATATCCCAAGCTAGAGGAGACAGTTTGAAATCTGAAGCTGAGGCGAAACCAACCCAAGAAGATACAAAGGTGGATAGGTGGGATCTACAAAACACAAACCATCAGGTTCAAGGTGTTTTCCCTAGGTCAGGGTTAGCTTATCAAAACCTTTAGATAAGCTAACCAATAGAAGCTCATGATCATGCCATATTATTTTATTTCTGTCTGATTGCATGGTTTATTTATTATGTATGTGTTCTCGCGATCACACAATTAATAAAACGATCAAGTATGCAAAGATGGAATAAAATAAAAACTGGACTATGTGTAAACATTATCAGAACATGGTTAATCACTTAAGATAGCATCACTTAATATTAACAAGCATGTGATAATGAACTAAAATCCCTCAATACCATATTAAGTCAGACCAAGCCTTCCATTACTTGATTAAGGGAAAGACTCAATAAAAATATGTGTTTAACCAACCCATATTGGGACACTTACTTTTATAAAGGAAGCCCTTATGAAAGGTTTTGGGTTGACTTAACCATATTACATCAAGAGGAGTAGCCCTTGCTAGACTTGATGTAATATAGGAGGCAAGAGTTGAGAAAATCCAAGTTAGTATTTCAGGATTGGGGAGTCCACTCAACAGATCAAGGAACTGTAAGCTCATAGTTGGCAAAGACCCGCCTACCTAAATACCTTCAAAATAGCTTGACCAACCCTTGTTGGGGTTATGCGAAGGGGAATACAGATCCTTTCCACTAGAATTTAAAAGCAACTAGACATTCCGAGTTCAATGGTGAGGGCCATTGGGACTTGATAAAATAGTGGGAGAATTAATAAATTCATTTATTATTTCTCATAAAAATGTAATCAAGAAAGTACTGATAAATATTCTCTTTTAATTTGTAGAATCGAAATGAAAAACTCATCAACCACATTTTCTTTGTGATCAATTCTATATAAAGACAATATCCTCACCGGCAGTAACTTTTTGGAATGGTTTAGGAGCCTTTAGGTTATCCTATTCCATGAACAAAAGTTTTACATGCTGGAGTCCTCACTTCCAGATCTGCCTGCCCAAGGGGCGAGTGATGAAGATTTCCTGGTCTATGATCAACATTTGAACGATGCACTCGACATTCAATGTTTGATGCTATCATCAATGTCTAGTGAGCTCATGAAGTCTCATGAAGACATGGATTCCTATAGCATGCTCGAGCACCTCCGTGGTCTATACCAGGAGAGAGCAAGATAGGAAATATTTGATATCTTTAAGGATCTATTCCAGAGAAATCTTGGAGAAGGTGCCCCATCTGGGACTCATGTAGTCAAGATCATTGGCTACATTGAGCACTTGTAGGTTCTAGGGTTTAAACTCCCCAAAGAACTGGGTACCGATCTCATTCTTGCATCACTACCCCAGAGCTTCTGAAACTTTGTTGTGAACTTCAACATGAACAACATTGATAAGTCTCTGTCTGATCTTTTTATCCTCATTCGCCAAGTGGACAATGACATGAATCATGAAAAGCCTTCTGTCCTCATGGTGAATAAAAGGAAAGGGAAGGCGAAGATCTTTAATCCCAAAGCTTTTTCAAGGCCTTCCAAGAAAAGGAATATCAAAGGGGAGGCAAGGGAACATGATGCTGTTTGTTTAGCATGTGGCAAGAAGGGCCACTGGAAGAAAAACTGCACCCATCCTAGGAAGCAAGGGGAAGCTTTAGGTGCATTTTTCATCGAATGAAATATATCTGTTTCTACAAATTGGGTATTAGATATAGATTGTGGTGCTCACATATGTATCCAAATACATGAACCAAGTAGATTCAAGAATATTGATCGAGGGGAGGTAGATCTACGAGCATCCAATGGAGCCAGACTTTCTGCTGTAGCTATTGGGGACTACCACCTCACATTGCCAACTGGAATGATCTTGGTGTTAAAAAGTTGTTATTATGTGCCTTCTGTAACCAAAAACATTATTTCAGTATCCAGATTAGATACTGATGGATTCATCTTGATGTTTGGAAGTGGATGTTGCTACTTTTATAAAGATTGCATTTTTCTTGGTAGGGAACATTTATATAAAGGCCTTTATGTGTTAGACTACACAAACCAAGTAATGGAAATCGATGAAAAAGTAAATTCACATGACTCATACCACACCCAACTTCGGCATCACGGGATAGGTTATGTCAATGAGAAACATTTGACAAAATTACATCAAGATGGGTATTTAGATTCTTTCAAACTAATACCACTTGGTGTATGTCATGTGTGTCTACAAGGAAAAATGACCAAAGACCTATTTAGTGGGAAAGGTGAAAAATATGGTGATCACTTTTTCTTCTAAAAAAATCAATGTGCTTCCTCTCCCCCAATAATAAAAGTCCACCACTCTCCTATACTATGAACACTTCCAAAGCCATTTGGTTTATCCAATACCTTAACAAATATCTTTATTAAATCCTTACTCACATACTATATTCTAATATTTTATCATAAATCCAATCTAGGGAGTCTTTAGGTTAAACCTAAAGAGGTTTTTCGAAGAAGAGGTAATGTTTTTAACTATAAGTTTTCATTTTACATATTATTTTGACTCCTTCAAATATTATAAAAATTTAAAAAACTAATAAAACCGGTATATAATATATAATGATATGTTATTATATAAATTAAATAAACTATATCCATATCCACTTTCAGTAAATGGAAAATGAAACCGTCGATGGTGTGTGTGGTGGACTATCACCCCACAAACCGATGTAATTCATTTTCCATCACCAACTTTAATGGATAGATATAATGATGGATTTAACATATTTATATTATATTTATAAAATTATTATGCTTATTTATTCATTATATTACACATATACCTTTTTATTTTCCATTAAGTGGGGGATACAATAACGTCACTAGTGTGTATGGCGAACTACCACCTCGCGAAGCGATGCGATTTTGTTTTCACTCTCAATTTACATGAAATGTAGTAAGGATAAAGATAATGAATAAATGTGATATTTATAACATAAAAATAATTTTGGAAATATAATATCGCATCTAGATTCTTACCTTATGATCTATTATAAAAAAAATAATGTCGTTAATGCGTACATGTGGACTACCGCCTCTATGTAGCGATGAAAAATGTTATTCATTTTATTTTTTCATGGATAGTAATAAGGATTTATTTGGTTGATATATATTTTATATATGACATAATAATCTTTCTTTAAAGGTTAATTAATATTCAATTTCCTTTCATTCCATCCATTAAAAAATGGAAACAACATTCATGCGTACGTATGACCTACCGTCTCCATGAACGGTGTAATTCATTTTCTATCTATAAATTTTATAGATTACAATAAATAATTATATGATATAAATATAAGATATTTATATCATTTTTTACATTCTATATATTATTTAACCATGATCAAAGTAAATGTACTAAAATTACCAAACCAAAACATCCATGAAAAGTGAAGCAATTGTCACCTAAAACAGTGAGTTTAACAAGGGATTGTTAATAAAAGAGAGATAAATGACTATAATTAAATCATATATTGTATGATATATAAGATTATTATTTTTAAATATATTTATAATAAAAAAATATTATACAGGAGTTTAGGACACATATGAAGAAAGTCAAACCTAAGGTAAGGGTTTTCTTATCTCACTTTTTCTTTCATGATACATATGCCATATTCACCACTTATTTATTTCGTATGGTGTATATATTTCCCATTTGGTATGTTATATTATAAATTAATTTATCTTCATGGTATTTTAGGTTTCATTTGAAGTTATTTATTCAATGGGGATTATGATTCAAAATTTACCAAAGTGATAATGGTTTATTTCACAATCACATCATTATTAGGGATTGTTTATATTTAAGTATCCCTTAGGGTAATTATTTTGTATTTATATATAAAAATCAATTTATTTTATTATAATATTATTATTAATTAAATATTTCAATTAATAGTACCATTTTACCAATCTTTGGTACTTAAAATGACTGGGAAACCATTTTTAAGAAACCAGACTTCATTTATCTCTTCGGCCAAAAATCATTTCTATTCCATGTTCATGTTTTTTAAAAATGTTTTCAATATTATATTATTATTTTTAAAAGAAATTTTTACCCATTTTTTAATTTTTTATGAAATGGTTTAAAAGGAATCATCCGGTCATTTTCTAAATGAGGTACTGTATAGATTTTACCAAAAAAGTGAAATGAATCTTTGTTTCAATATACTGGTAGTGTATGGAATTGTTTTCCATCCTGAATAATAAATAATTTAAATCTTACTTTATAATTTTAAAATTATATTTTAAAATAAAATTATTTAAAAAAAATTGTGAAATTTTAGTTTTAAAATTTTATTTTCAAATTAAAAAGATTATCTTCCTCAAGAATGTTTTAATGAACTCTTTATGGAATTTATATCCATAAACATAAACAATTGTTATTCTAATTATGATCCACTAGGGATATATTTTATTATTACCATTATTATTATTTCTTCGGATGTTTCATGATGATTTTTATTGGGGATGTACAATTTTATCACCATTCACCACATTACTCGAAATGGTTTTTGATTATTTTTATTAATTAGAGTAAGTATTAAAATTTCCTATGTTAGTTTTTCAATATGAATGTTTATGTTTATTATGTTTCTCCCATTTTATGTAATGAATGAATTTGAATTATTAATTTAAGTGAGGGGCCAATAATTACATATCCCCTTAATGCATCGACATGTCTCATGAGACAAATCAGTTGAAAAAATTAAATGGGGTTTTAACCATAGTTTTAAGCTATCTTGTGAAAGGTCTTGATAGTATTTTTATGATTTCTGGAATTAGGAATACCATAATTATGGTATTATTTATTGATTTCCACATGATTATTTTATTTTTTAGAATATCCAAGGATAGGTTTCAAGATCATGAGATCATTTATATAGCTTTATTTGATCATCATTTATTCCTACCATATTTTGATCATGTTACTGTTTAAATGGAATGTGTTTCAGTTATGTACCTTGAAATATTGATTATGAATTATTTATTAATAGTTTCCATTGTACGCATACCCATAATAAGAATTTTATATCACCCTTTTCTTATGTTTCTTTCCCCAAGATGCCAAAGTGCGTATAATGATTGGTAAACAGGGTTATGCTAGGGGAAATAATGATGCACATGAAGAAAATACTATGTTGTATATTATGTTTTCAATTATAATTTGAGATTCAAGTATGTATATAGTTTTCCAATACTACTAAACTATTCAATACTTTGGGATAAAATCACTTGTATCTATCACCAATGCAATAAAGTAACCACCGAATCTGGGATACTAGTTTTGGGGACTTTAAAACAACAATCTATCCCTTTGTGTTTATTTTCAATATCATCAAACAAACTCAAAGTCAATGTGTGGGATAATTCATTTCTCCCCCTTATTGACAATCAAATTAAAAGAGTAACATAGGGTTATTCTCGACACATATTTATTTATAAAAAATGTATCCCTATATTTATTCCAAATTTAAGGAGAGCTATAATATCACATAGTTCTTAGAAAAGATAATTTAGTTGACCAAATCTAAGTATACATGGGCTAAATATATGTAGAAATAAAGAGACATATAACCAGGGTTGTCTATGATATCCATAAATATATTGACTTGCGATAACATGCTCATGAATTCATGAATTCTCAATTTATGGGTTATATATAACTATATATATCAATGAAAAAAACATCCTATAGACACTTCAACAAAAACTTCATAAAGTTTAGATGAAATAAAAATAACTCCCCTAAAGGGATGCACTCTTTTCCTCTACATCATAGATAATTACCTATAATAGTACTTCATTAAACCCATATTCTTTGTTTCCCAAATGTGACATACTTTAAATATCTCATTAAATACCATAACTTTTATTTTAAAAACATATATTATAATATTGAATAAGGAGGGACCTATTTGTGCCTCAGAATTAGAACTTAGGATGAGAATTTCTTCCCAACCAAAAATTCATTTTTTCAACCACATAATTTTTTTATTATAAACTGTATCATTAGTTTGTTTCCTCAAATTATTTTCACAATTTTCTTACAATGTATTTTAATTCTATAGGATGGTTTCCTATTTTTATTCTTGTACTGATTCCTCAAAAATAATTCTTGTGTTTGAAATATTTTCATACAATCCTTTGATCTACGCCCATATTATACTCAACACTCGTATGTTTTTTAAAATTTTTAAGCCAATGCATGTGGATGACTTCTCCTCAATTTGATCTCATATTATGGAAGCAATTTCACCCCTTTAGCTTTAGTGATCTCTTGAGATATATTTTTCTTCCTATTTATTTCTAATTCATCTAGTAGTATTACTAAGCATTCCATATTTCCCTACCTATTTCTCTAAGATTTCTCACTAATATTTTTTACATTCCTAAATTCCCATTTATTTTCTCCCTTATTTATCTAAATCTTCTTCCCTTTCACATTATAAGGATCTTCTACTTGAAGTCTAAAATCATCACCTTTGTGGAACACTAATCCAGAACTATCATAGAATTTCTTTAGAATATAATATTTATTTTTCCTAGGTAGATTAGATACATATCACTTCACAAAAAGTTTTATGTTAAAAATGGTCTTTATATGATCACATGAACTCCAACATTATTTTTACCCCTTCCCTTGGTTTCTTCTCTCCTATGGTGCTTGTCGTTATGGATTTATCCATGGTTATATTATTTTTTCTACTAAAGGTATGTTATTTGGATGGCCTCTGTTGCCTTAAACTGCCCTGGCCTCAAGTTCCTTTATGCCTCTCCAGTTCGGGGATGGTATGGAGGTAACCTAGAGGCTTCGGGAATGTGGTTCAGTGGACGTTGGGTTTATAGCTGCTACCTGAGTCGGTATTTCATCCTCAGCTTCCCAAACCCTCTCAGACCTAAGGTTCCATCATTCCTCTCTAGGCCATAGTTGTAGAAATTGGTATACAGGGTTTTGGTACTATGGTTTGTGGTCGTTGAGGTTTATTTTCAGGTTTCACACCCTTCTATCTTCAGGGTTGCAGTCCCGACCTTCTTCAGGGTTTTCCCCTATTTCATGTTACCATTTTTGGTCCTCTTTCTTGATGGAATATTTTATTTTTGTTGATGGTCTATTTCTGGTGTGGGATTTTTATATATTCTGTTAATGGGTTCCGTCATTCTGGTGGGTTTTCTGTATAGAGATAATGGTGGTGATGGTGGATTAGAGTTGGTGATGTTGTTATGTAGGTGGTGATGAATGGTGTGTTGGCTAATTATTTCGATACCATAAGGTGATGCTTGAGTTTCTGTGATTTCGATTTAGTTGAAGCAATGATGTCACTCCAAGGTATTGATGATGACGATGGCTTGTTTTATAGAAGATGTTGTTAGGTTCTGGTGGCGTTCACTTTTTTTATGCCGTAGAAGAGTTCATAGGCCTTGGTGATGTGTTAGTGTTGATGATGATGGTGATCGGCCAGTGACTTGATTATGGTATGTTAAATGATAAATGGATGGTGTCTCAGATAGAGTGTGGCACATGGATTAATATAGTTTTCTTGTTACTTTCTTTCTTTGAAAAAAGGCGATGGATGGAGGTTGGCTGTTACGGGGTGTGTGAAGTAGGATGGCATGCAGACCACATTTGAAATTTGAATTTTAAAATATTAAAATTTATTTTGGGTGAAGTTATTTGGTTTTTCAGTGAGCGGGATTTGTATCTAGATATTTCTTTGTTTTTTTCAGTGGGTGGTCTTTGTTAGAGGTAGTTCTGTAGGTTCCCGCTTACCCTCAAAGTGGTTTTTTAATAAAATAAAAAACTGGATTTTATATTCTTCTAATTCTTTTATATTTTTCCTTCCATTTGATAGAGACTACTGAGAACTAAGATTATTCTTCAAAATTTTAATAGTTTCTATTCTCTTTGATTTATGTAAAGATTCAACTTGATTGGTTTCAAAGTTTCTTAATTTAATACCCAACTCAAGACTCTTTAAACTTAATGTTTTTTATCTTCATTAAATATCATTTTATCTTCACATTCATCCTTTAACTTTCTTATATTTTCTTCACATATATTCATTTCAATTAACATAAGTAGATTAATCCCTTTTATTTCAACAAACCGAGAAGATTATCCATTAACTTCTACCAATTTATTAAAGCCTACTCTTGACTTATTAAATTAATGTTCAACTATGAGACATATAGCTTGTGTCTTGGACAAATCTTCTTTTTTTCTAGTAATCTTTTCCTTAAGATAACTCACCATCATTTCAAGATCAGTAGTACTCAAGTTATATGACTTTATTTCATCAATATAGGCTACATCTTCATTTCTTAGAACCTTTTTTTCAACAACCTTATTTTTATACTTTGATATTTTTTCTTTCTTTTCCTATGTTTCTTAAACTCTTTAATTAATGCTTGAAACTTATAAACTAATTATGATTCAAACTTAGTTATTTCTTCTCCATAATCATCAATACATGATCTATCAAATCCTTTTTCAATAATATAAAGAAAATTGATTTGCTCATTTAAATATATACCAACTAAAAAATAATATTTCTCATGCTTTTTCATTAGATTATTTTATTATTTTTAAAATTTTTCTTCTTCTTCTTATCCTTTTTCTATTTTCAAATATTCTCATCATCCTCATCAAATTCAAATTCATCATCTTTCTTCTTTGAATAATCATTGGAAAACTATCCAAGGCTACTGAAATTCCAAAACTTTGATGAGTTTTTAACTTTTACCTTCTACATGAATTTTCTAGACCTTTTTGAAAGAAGATAAAAAATCTTATTGAAGTCATCCTCACCTTCCTAATATTCAAAATAACTTGTTTTAACAACTTCTTTTACTTTAGTGTTTCCTTTTTTAGTGATTCAAAGTCTATATCATATTTTTTCTTTTTCTTGAAAAATGTAGTTTTTATCATCTCATAGGCTATGAGTATGTTTTGTAATTCATATAGTATCAAATCATTTATTTCCTCTTAGTTATATATTTTCTACTCATATCTACTAGGAATATTCATCATCAATTTCTTGAAAATGATGGAATCTTCAAGTTTCTCAACAAAACCCCAGTTTTTAGTTACAATATCGTTGAATTTTATAAACTAGTCAACAATAGTTTCATCATAAACTATCTTTATGTATTCAAATTGGATCCTCAAAACTTTTATCTTGAATTCATTTACTTTTATGTTACCTTAATAACTACTACTCATTTTTTTTGAAAATTTATTTGGAATTTGAAAGTCACATTAACTTTATGTATACTTTTTTTTGAAATAGACACTAAGGAAGAATTTTATACTCTTCCATAATTCTACATATTTCTCTAATTTACAACAGTCATAAAATCTCATTCAATACTAAGCCTAATTCCAGTACTTGATGTATCAAACTTCTCATCCTTCTTTCAGAAATTGACGTTCAAGCCTTCTCAATAATCTTTAGAGACTTGATGTTTCAGTGTTTTATCACTTATTATAAAACATCGTGTCCATGAAATCTTAATAGAATTTGTACTTGTGCTTTCTCTTATATCATAACTCTATCCTTATAGTTCTTCTTCTTGGACCTCAAAACTTCTATGAATCTTATTGGTCGATAGCTCTCAATCAATTCAAATCTTTTTAGTGGATATCAATTTTTAAAATCAAAATCATCAACAGGAAAATGATCCGGCCAAACTCTATATAATTACACTTCCTCTAATAAATAAGGAAGAAATTCATACTTTAATTTTAAATTTCCTCTTTCCTCATTTTTTTTAACTTGCTTCAAATCCTCGTAAGAACTCGGAGTCGAAAAAATTTATTTAAAGGTCCTTTGAATATCAGTGTCAAATATCTTCAATGATTCCTAAAACGTTTTCTAGAATCCCAAGCTTTATATCATGAATTTTTAACATTGGATAAATATCTCAACTCCATCAAACTTAATGTGAATTTACTCAATTTATATGAAGCCCTTTAGAAATTACTTCTATAAACTTATTCTAGAAACTCAATTCTTCCCCTCATTATAAATATTGATCTTCAAGTGGATCACATTATAGAACCTCATTTTGGATCATCATTCATGGAATTCATAAGTGTTATTCCATATTTCTTTCTGTTAAACTGAAAACATTTCTTCTGGATTTGCTTAATTTGAACATGAAAAATATATTTTGTATTTTATTTAGTTGAGCTTACAAATTTTTTATAGATTTACTTTAGTTTAAATCACAAAATATCTTATTTATTTCCTTTATTTGAACTTACAAAATTTATTTCGGATTTCCTTCAGTTGAACTTACAAAAGTTCTTCTAGATTTCCTTTAGTTGAATTTAAAAAAATTCTTCCAGATTTCCATTAGCTTAACTCACAAAATTTAATCTAGACTTACTTGAGTAGAAATTAAAAAAAATCATCCAATGAACTCGCAAAATTCATCTAATGAACTCACAAAACTTCTTCCAGTGAATTCTAAAAACTTCTTCTATTGAGTTCACAAACCTCATAGTGAACCTACAAAGCTCTAACTTCTGAATTTTTTTTTTATTTTAGTGAACATAAAAATATTCTTATTTTAAACTAAAAAAAATTTACTTCAAAAATATTCCTTTGAATAAAATCAGATAGAATATTTAATATCCTTGATTAATCATGATTTTTGGTAATTTTAATATTAGAAAAACATCATTAGTCTTAATAATGTTATTGTATTCAAAGAAATTACTTTATCATTAACTTCTCCTAGAAACATATTCTACAAACACATATTGAAATATGAAAAAATGAAACCAAAACACTGTACATAATAGTCTTTTCTCCAAGGAAATGTCCATCAACACCATCAATCTTTGACTACTTTGCTAAATTTTTTTCTACTAGTAAAGAATGATCGAGCACCCTAGAATAGGTGGGATATAAAGGGAAATCACACTAGATCATGTTTTTCTAAATAAATCATGTTTGAGCATCATTTCCTTGAAAAACACATAATGAACCATGTTCTAAGAGTATCACATAATGTTGGTAAACCTTGATACATACTCAGATACCAACATGCTTCAATAATAAAGCTCAAGAAGCTCCTATATGTGTGCCTATCATAGCTTTTCAATAAATACTCCTCACAAAAGAGGCACTCGAACCCATTCTAGGGAAGAGTAGAATCATCATGGGTCTATGTTATCAGGATCCAACATCATCCTAATAAACCATCGAGTGAAATCAATACAAGAACCACCATCATATTAGAAAGTGTTAATATAATATGGAACACTCATACAATAGAATCTATCAAATCCCTTGTCGCCTACATGTATAAATCACCATGAAACATGGGAGATCACCACCTTTGACACCCATGAAGTGTGCTCATCTTACATGTTTCATCATCATAAAGAGATATAATAATCGACTACCCAGTAAGAGGTAAAAAAAGCTCACACTACCAGATGTAGGTCTGATTGCTACTCCATGGGTGGAAGTACCACTCAATATAAACTCAGATGTAACACCCCATGATCGGGCCCCAATACCGAGGCCTCATCACTAAACTAATCCTCTACATGGTCCTGTCATTGAATCCTAGATGGAAGACAACATGTGGGTATCCTAAAATAGTCAAGATATACCATGATTAATAGATAATATCTAGGGAGCTAACTCAAAAATTTCATGGAAACCAAAACCCATTCCTTTATGATGTGTATTCCATTTTTTTACTAAAATTAGTGACTCGACATACCAATTCAATAAGCATGTTCTTATAGACTTGGTGTATGGATATGTCATCTATCGTACTATCACCAGTGTCCTTGGCCTAAGATTTAAACTCAATATAATTAAACATTGTTGCTGTAAATCCCAAACTAATACTCGTATCTATTCTAACCCCAAACTCCATCATAGGAAAACCTAGCCTTAGATACTACTCTGACATGACCGGACCCACCATGAACTGCTTGGTTGGTAGTATGCCGAGTGTGCCACCCTAATCCACACTCCAATAGGATAGGGGTTGGTGACTAGCACCATATGGGAGGTCATAGAGTATTACACCAATATACATGCAAAAAAATCTCCACACACCATATTAATGTATAAAGTAAACAATTAGAATAATAAATGCATGAAAAACAACTAATAACCCATAATCAGGTATGATAGTATTATTCGTCCTAGATATATTTCAACAATTGACTAGAGGGGGGGGGGGCTGGATAGTCATTTGAAAAAAATTAGAACAACCAATCAATTAGAGTTTATTATTGCATGAAGTAACAATATTTTGCAGTGTTCATAGTATAATGCAGTGGAAATAAAATATGAACATATCATTTTATAGTTGTCAGTATCTCCAAGATCCTAAAATAATAATCAATATTCTCTACTCTGTGAAAGGATCAAAACCCAATAAAAACCTCACTTTGAAATGTGTAATAACCTGTTTGCATACCTTTACTTTTATAATACCTGGGAACACAACAAACCTGAATTTTTATAGGAGTTGAAACCTATACTAACCTAACTTTCTTTTTTCTGGAGTCACAACCCAAGACTTTTAGTGTCATGTATCAGCTATGTATTAAGTAATTTTCTCAAACTACATGCCTCTATATTTATTTATAAACAAATAACCAATGGTCATCAATTTCCCTCCTTTGATTGTCATTACATAGGAGCTTCCTAAAATCATTTTGAATGAAGTAAATGTAAAATAATAAAAAATGGAAACACATTACCATTACCTGTTTAAGCATAACATGTATTCAAAGAATAATTTTTTCATGCACTAATTACTGCATTGAACTTATAGAAACTAATTCTAATATTCTCATTAGAATAAATGATAGTTTTTAAAATGATTAAAATAGTAAAAACCGTTATGACAATCTTAATGTAGTTAAATAATACAAAAATATATAAAAACTGTGTATAAAAAATACTATGTAACTTATTAATTCCAAAAATATTTCCATGATATTTTTCTATTAAAAAACTTATAATATATTTTATTGAATATATATTTGTATTCCCAAGTAATAGAATAATCTAAATAAACTAATTAAACTTTCATGTAATTAGAAAATAAAAAAGTTACTAAAAGAGAGCATCAAAAAATATATATTGAACATGCCTATGAATAATGAATTACTGCACAGAATAATTAATCAAACAAAAAATTAATATTTTAAACAAATATAATTAATTTTTTAAATTAAAACATCAATTAAAATATTTTCTATAATGTTGCAAAAATTAAAAAATTAAAGTAGATAAAATAAAAAATCACAGTTGAACAAATTCATAGCCGCAAATCACATCAATAGTCATGGATATTAGGGGTAAAAATGCTACATTAAAATACATTCTATTGTGAATGAAATGATATCATGAATCTAGGTGTCATGGCAAGAGAAAAATTTATACAGTGAAGTTCTACCCTGAAACATTTGTGGCTAAAAATTAATAGATGTAGAAACACACAGATATATATAAAATTAATATATAAAATGATGTATATATATCTTCTAATGAAGTTGTGATACTGAGGACATAATATTTTGTAGATAAAGACCTAGAATTAAATTGATATCTTCTACCACATGGTGGTAGGAGGTATACTTCTTGAGGACCCGCATGGTCAGAGGTGTTCTACTACTACGAGGTTGAGTGATACCATGCAAACCCAAGTGAGTTGATTCTATGAATATCTATAATACCATGACTATAAGACCTTCTACCGTGCAAAGCAGTGCTATCATGGAACATATTTTCTTCTGTGAGGATGAAGTAGGAACCCACATAGACTCATTCAGGTGAAAGGATGCGCTCCAAGAGATATTTTTTAATTATTTTTCTGAGAAAAATTAAATAAGTTTAGGTTATGTTTTTTGAATTCAGCATCAGAAAGGTGATAGGAGCCCTACTGCTTCCCCTATTTATTGAAAGGTATCATTGGGTGTGATACCTTTTCCTCTTGATGATGTGGATCGATGACATGGAAAAGGCGTTTTAGGGGCGACCACCTTTTGACTAAAGTAAAGTGAAAGGAATCCCACGAGCTTCCACCTGTCCCTTAAGTGGCTATAAAAAGGAACCCCCTCCTCACTTCAAAATTCCTCCATATCTCTAAATTCTAATCTCTTTAAAATAAGTTTCAATTGTACGTGGTGGTTCCAATGGCCTAAAATAAGTGCTGTTTTTTTGTGAAGAATTATTTAGAGTTATTTTTTCTTATTTAATTTATTTTTTTAGGTAGTTCTAAGTATGTTATTTATTTAGTAGTTTAGATAGTTATATATTGTTTTGAAATAATAGTTATTGTTAATGATGAATAAGTTTAGATAAACTAATTAATATCTTAGGATTAAAAAATGATTACATATAATGATTATCTAATGATAATTAACTAATGAATACCATATGATTAACTAATTATTAAGGTATGATTAATTAAGGATTAAGTAATGTTTAACTAATTATTATCTAATGAAGATAGAATGATTAATGAATGATTAAACAATGATAAAATAATTATTAACTAATGATTAAAGAATGATTAAGTAATGATTATAGAATGATTAACTAACGATTTAGTAATGATTAACTAATGATCAACTAATAATTAAATAATGATTAAGTATTTATGAAATTATTATTAACTAATTATTAACTAATTATTGAGTAATGATTAACTAATGATTAATTAATGATTAAAGAATGATTATGGAATGATTAATGAATGATTAAGGAAAAATGAAATAATGATTAAATAATGATTCTCTAATGATTATTATACAAATGGTCTAGGAAGGGGACTACAAAGATACAAAGAAACATGCAACACAGACATGTAAGAAGCTGGTGAGACTAAAACCCGAGACCTCTCCAACACCCCACAAGGCCCTTTACCACTAGGCTTGGCCCATTGGGCATTAAAAAATGATTAATTAATTATTAAAAAGATATTAAATAATAAATAAATAATGAATACCTAATTATTACATAATTATTAAGGAATGATTAAAGAATGATTAACTAATGATTAAGAAATGATTAAAAAAGGATTAAATAATGATTAACTAATGATTAATTAATGATTAAAGAATGGATATAGAATGATTAAGGAATGATTAAGGAATGATTAATGAATGATTAAAGAATTATTAACTAATTATTACGGAATGATTATGTAATGATTAAGTAATGATTAAGTAATGATTAAAGAAGGATCAACTAATGATTAAATAATGATTAACTAATGATTTACTAATGATTAACTAATGATTAACTAATGATTATTTAATTATTAAATAATGACTAAATAATTATTAAATATTGATTAAGTAATGATTAAGTATTGATTAAATAATGATTAAGTAATGATGATATAGTGATTATAGAATGATCAACAAATGATTAAGTAATAATTAAATATTGACTAACTAATGATTAACCAATTATTAACTAATGATTGACCAATGATTAAACAATTAATAACCAATGATTAACCAATGATTAAAAAATTATTAACCAATGATTAAATAATGATTGTACAATGATTAACTTTGGATTAACATAGAATAAACATAGAATAAAAGATGAAAAATTGGATGAAAAAGAGGCTTAACTTCACATATGATTTGTTACTCCTATGATTTAGATGATTCATCCCTTATTGGATGCATGTTTTTTTAATATCAATGGATATGTTTTATATGAATCACATTCTATTTATAAACCATTGAACATACCTTTAGGAAAGTTAAAAATTATACTAAAAAACATTAATGTCATCTTTTATGATATAAGAAAACTTTCTAAAATTTTTAGCATAAATATTATGTAGTTATAAAGTAATAAAATACTTATATTGATACTAAAAGTGGATGTGGATCTGGAAAAAATTTACCTAAGGGTAAAACTAAAAAACAACACTTTAAGCTAGACTCAATTGAGATTTGGTTCATGAAAATTGGCTTAGCTACACACCTATTTTTGAAATCCTAGGGGATATGCTTTGGATGATTCATATTTTAATTATAAACTACTGAAATATGATTAGGAATATTAAAAATTGTATTATGAAACATTAGTATCATATTTTAGGATATAAGAATACATTTAAAATTCAGTGTCATAAATATTAAATGGTTAACCATCATTGTCAATAGTATTCACAGAATGTTTTGGAAACTGAGGTAAAAGGAAGATAAAACATCAAATTGTTTTATTTATCCATGATAAAATGACAATTATGATCATATAAAGTGAAATGGACAAGAACAAACCCCTTAAATAAAACATGAATTCTTTATAATAGATAATAAATACCATGAAATTTTTCAATAGAACAGAGTTTGGATAAGATGGGTATGACTTCAAAAGTGAAGTAAAATCTAGCTTATTTTCAAGTGGTAGATTTATAAAATATTCCAAAGGTATGTGCTAAACTTTTAAATTTTCAAACAAATTTGGCCTTCTAATGACATCATCACTATATCGGGATGCCTATCATTAGAAGGCCGAAAGCTTTTGAAAATTTAAAAGTTATGTACATATCTTTAGAACATGTTATTAATCTACTAATTAAAAATAAGATATATTTTACTTCACTTATAAAGTTAGACTCATCTCATACAAACATTGTTTTGTTGAAAACATTCAAGGTATTTTTTTTCTGTTGTAAATCATTCATGTGTTATTTGATGAGTTTTTCTTATCCATTTTACTTTATATGATCATAATTGTCATTTTATCATGGATAATAAACTGATTTGATGTTTTTTATTTTTTACCTCAGTTTCCCAAACATTCAGTGACTTATTTTTTAATAAACTATTATATAATGAAACAATAGTGTCATATTTTAGGATATAAAAAGACATTATAAAATTTCAATATTATAAAGATTATATGGTCAATCGTCGTTGTCAATATTATTTAAACTATCATAATCTTGATCAAAAAACATTTTTTATGTAGAGAGTCATGTTTTCCTGTGTCTACTGATATGGGGAGGTTATTCAAACCAAGAAAGTATCTTATTATAGTACAAAACCAACAACAATGGTTAGGAAATATTATTATGTTACCCTGAGTGGACTTCAAGATAGAATTATTGGTTGCTTAAATTTGGGATAGGTAAAGATATCAAGTATATTAGAAATATACATTTGTAATTCCCAGCTACACTATGATATATATATTCTCCATTGGTTGTTGATGAGAAGTGGGTCCAAGCAATAAATTTATTTTCCTAGCAGTCAGATGGTGCCATGATGGAGTTATAGGTTGATGTTTATACTGTAAAATAACAATGTTTAATTGTAAAAATATGCAGACTTGCAAGATTAGTTGAAGAAGGTACATCCTAAGAAATTGAAACTTATACCTATGATGAAGAAGATGACAACATAGATGATATCTCAGATATACATGTAAATCTTACTTCAGATGGAGATTTTTTTAATGATAGAATAGACAAAGACAACATTGTTGATGAGGAGGGAGCAGTAGAAGTTGAGGAGGATGTTTCTAGAAATTCACTAGTTATACAACAACATAGACCCATAATAAATCATCCATCAATCATTTAATATTGGTCAAAATAAATGGCACGTTTTCTTGAATTCCACTATAATGCTCTCACACCTGTAACTGATTTTCCTGGAGTTTTACTGGATAGGTTTAGTGAGATAAACAAAAAAATTTGTTTTGGAAGGGATTTTACTTGTAAATATACATTAAAAACACACTAAAAATATTTCATTTTGGGAGGCACATTATATATTTAGTTCAGGAATCATCAGTAAAAAATACATCATACAATGTGATAAATATGTGGATGATTGTAGATTCCGCTTGAGGGAGATTCCAGACAATTCCTTTGGAGGTTGGAGAATTTGGAATATCTATTCATCTCATACTTGAGTTCATCCAAACATGACATAAGATCATACATCATTGGATGCTGAATTTGTGTCATGTATTTTCATCCAGATGATTAGTACCTTCTAGGATGTTCTTATTGCCCTTGTGAAAGAGAGGATACAACAAACATTTGGTTATAAAATTTTCCTAATAAGGCATGGATAAAAAAATAGAAGGTAATTGTTAAGGTTTATGGTGATTGGGATGGATCGTATCCACTATTTACACAATTTCTAGCCATATTGATACACAATGACCAACTTGTATTCCATCCTCATATGAATAAA
This sequence comes from Viscum album, assembly GCA_963277665.1. Lineage (NCBI taxonomy): Eukaryota > Viridiplantae > Streptophyta > Magnoliopsida > Santalales > Viscaceae > Viscum > Viscum album. Next base: position 1,019,596,230 of record OY728134.1, on the reverse strand, counting down.
CATGTGTCTCAAGATAACTGACTTGATCCATATCGTGTGAAATTTCATTTTCTATTCTAGGCAATCCTACTATATATTTCCACATTTTGTTTGAGCAAATAGTTCATAAATATGGATGGAACATCTCTATATGGAAAATACAAGGGCATATTGTTGATTTCGGAAACCCAAGATGGAAACTGTTCGCCTCTTCCAGTTTCATTTTCCATTATGGAGAAAGAAAACTATAAATCATGGAGTTGGTTTTTGGAAAGTATTAGCAACTAATTCCCCTTCACTTGGGGTGTCTGTTTGACATATAATCAACATCGAGAAATTAATAAGGCAATAAATGTGGATCCTCATACATGGAGACCCCCAAATGCACGTCATCGATACTGCATCAAACACATTTCTAGCAACGTGCAAAACAAATTCTATAACAAAACTATAAATAAGAAAATCACGAGGCTTGGTATGAAATGTATTTACTAATTTTTAATATTTCAACGTAATGAAAAAATAAATTTATGTAAAATGTGATAAATTTTATGTAGAATATGATCTAGATTAACAAAGTTTTGAATAGAATTTTGAACAAATCTTTAAGGATAATCATGAAGTGTATGATTATATGATGCAGATTTAAAAAGAAAAATGGGAATTGACATATGATGGGGGTAAGAGGTAAAAACACATGACCAAAAACATTGTGTATTACATCAATGGTGTCTTAGAGGGGCTTCATAAGTTACATATAACTACCCTACTTCGGGAGACACTTTATCATTGTATGATGCACTTCATTGATAGAAAAAAAATCCTCAGATGTGATTTAGCAGGGGATAAGGTATGAAAGACACTTTCAATGAGATATTGGAAAGAAAATTGAAGAATATTCTGGTAAACAAGTGTGACTTTTCTACTAAGAAGACTCTCGATTTTATGTTTAAGGTTGTTCAGACCCCATAAGAAGTAGTAGGAGTGAAAAAATGGTGGTATTAATAGAATTAAGGCAATATTAATGTGGAAAAGTACATGCATTATAGTTTCCATGTACAGATTCCATAATAGCATGTGCCACTATGAACATATCATGGAAAGCATATGTTTATTCAGTGTACTGGCTGAACACAATTTCTAAGTGTTATGCAGTACCATGTATGACTATGGGGGAGTTTTGATATTTACCAATTACCGAAGACCAACCAATATTGATACCTGAAATCAATAGATTATATAAAAAATGGTGGATAAAGTCCACCAGGAAGCACAACAAGATTTAATAGCCTCAAGAACAAGGGAAAAGTTTGAGATGTAGTATTTGTCATCAATAATGTCATAATCATAAATGTTTCCCTAACATTTTTGGATCCATTTCACACTCTCACCCATAATGATGTATTGTTTCCAAAGTGATCTTTTCATATTTTTAATTATATGGTGTTAATATAAGATACTTCATTTTGTATAATTCTCTAACATTTCAAAATAATTTTACTATCAACAAATAATAATCCTTTGATATTAACATTCAAAGGAATATGAGAAGTAAAAGTGAGGTGACATGAAAGCATAATAAAACTATCCATGGCTAAACAATAAAGAAATCATGTGAGAAAATAATCATGAAACATACCGTCATATGAGAAATCATACATAAATTACCAATCACACCATTTGAGATCTATCTTATTAGTTAAAGTCAAACTAATGTTGTGTTGGTTAATAAAAAAATTATCTTCATTATTTAAGAGTTTATTAGAAAATAAGTGACAAAATGTTTTTGAAAGTGTGGTAAAAAGAATATAATACATCGAATCAATTTATTTATCCACGATAAAATGAAAATTATGATCATATAAGGTGAAATGGACAAGAAAAAACCCATTAAATTACACATTAATGATTTACAATAGACTAAAAAGAACTTGAAATTTTTCAACATTAAAGAGTTTGGGTTATATGAGCCCGACTTCAGATGCGAAGTAACATTATGTTGGCCATAACATGTCATGTCTTATATTCTACTAGTCATAAAATTCTGCCGAAAATAAAATTATATTTACATTTTACACTTAAGACTTATTTCATTTTTTTATATAGATGGAGGATACTACACTATTCAATGATCAATATAGGCATGTTTCCCACAATGTGATATAGGGTCATTTGGTTTGATAGATCAGGGTGTGTTGAGTGAACCAACATCATCACATGTTGCCTAAAGTAACCACTATAATGAACCTATATCATGTTGTCTTCTACAATATTGTTGTATCCGATTTCACATTCATTGATCATCGCCTACCTGCATCCCTCCTCAAGAGATAAAGACAAGACATACACACATTCCACCTACCTATGGGAGAGATGACCATCACCCTTGAGGATGTGGTAGTCTTGTTCGATCTTTCTATCTTGGGGGATACAGTTATTGGACCCACCTATAGAGACTAGACTGAGATTGTATAGAGATTTCTAGGAATTGAAATTTTGGATGATGATGATCCTACTGATGGAGGTTTGATATCTATGAAGTGGATTTAGATTCACTTTTCACATTTACCCGATAATGTTGACGAGAAGATTTTAATGTGTCATGACCATGCCTATATCTTATGGATCATTGGAAGGAAACTGTGTGATGATCACTCAAGAATAAATGTGAACATTATGTACATGGGGCTACTGGAAGATTTTTATTAGGCCTGGAGATAAAATTGGGGATTTTCATTCTTGGACTACACTTACATATCATTATGCACAACATTCCGCTCAGATTACATAGATATCGAGGGATGTGTCATCCTTTTTCAGATGTGGGTATGGAAGCGTATCCCACCAATCCCCCCAATTTTTTTTTTGTTCAGGATAATACTATAGATGATCCACATGATGATCCATGTATACACTAGTATAATCAATCATCTCTATTGGTTTTTGAAGCTAGTAGGAGTTATTAAATTTAGTTTCTTATTATCTATCACTTTCAATGTTGTGTTTTACTAGTGGAGTCAGGCACACCACTTAATTAGTGCTTGGAGACACTATTTGGGTGTATATTGTCTAATGTTCAATAGTATCCTACCCACTGACGTAGTTATATACAATATTTAATTTTCTAACCAATTTCATAATATCATCATTTTTGTTTTTAGAAACAAAATTTTCTGAAAAATATCATATGTCATTTTAGATTACATGGACTACATAATGAGATTTATTAAACTAGTTACCTTCATACTACACTACTGGACTTCATGATGCTATGTTTGTAGTGTCTCTCATCCACTTTCATATAATTGAGTAGCCCCATCTTGATAGAGTCATGCGCCATTTTTGTTATGTTCAGTACATTCCATTTCCACCTAGACAGTCACCAGAGCATCATTCCATGAAGCTGACATGGAGGTAGGATGTCGACTAGTTCCAACAAAATTCCAAGTATCTTGAACTTTGGGGAAGACAAGCATCACTTATTATCGAGGGTTTACGTATGATGTGAATCCATCTATCACAACAGGTTGAGTATGAGCCATTATATAGACTGAATTCAATACTTTATCATACTTCATGAGTAAGAGAACTTTAGGATCTAGTAATTAAATAAATTTCCATTAGTTTTTTATTTTACTATTTTCTAGTTCATTTTTAACATGTTTAAATCATACTTGAATACTGTAGATTATCCATATGTCTCATCTAGAGGAGGAGGAGGTTTCTAGCCTAGCAATGATCCATGCTGCAGTGCAGGGAAGGATAATAGATTATAATGTGGTTTATGAGGTATATTAATTAATACACCCTAGGGAAATGATGTTCCTACCCAGTGATTAGAGGTTCCTACTCAGTAACCTCCTACAACAGCTGCTGATGTAAGGATCCACAATGATGATGATGTAGACCACGTCATGCTGCACGTGAGGGCTCACCTATTCCATAGGCAGAGGTCTTCCCTCTAGCAGTATTTCCTCATTCGATTGGGTATGTTCATTAGGAGGGATGGGATCCATATGTGTTGACCGAATATCCACAGTTTTCTCTGGGTGAAGATTATTTAGGCTTCTATCAAGGGTATTTTCTTATGTCTCTAGCTTTTGTGCTGGATCCTTCACAGGCTGTATGGTTCCCCTAGGAGATAATGGTTGGTCCTTATACTCACATAGTTAGAGAGGTATAAATTAAGTGGGATGATATCTAGTTGACACCTCCTCTCATTGAGACAAAGAAAGAGCATTCGACAATCAATGTTCTAATGATTGAGGATCACCCTCTCTAGGTCATTATACACCACCCTAGTGTAGATGCCTAAAATCTAGATATGAGCATCTCATTCACACACCATCATTTGGTACATGACCTCACCATAGAGAGTGATTATACCCATTCATGTATATGTTTTATGTCTATTAAAATAATGAAATAATTTTTACTATAAACCATTTTTACTGTAAACAATTTTTACATGTTTAGACACTATTTCAATTTTCATTTATACTTTAGTTACAGTTTATATTTTATAATCTTTTAAAGTAAACTACTTCAAAAATATTAATACTTATTAAATTTAAATTAGGTAACATTAAAATATTATTAAATATAAACTATAAAAACAATCTAAATAAAATTAAAAACAAAGTATAAGAATCTAACTTTTTTTGAAAATAAAAAGAATTTTATAACTATAATAAATAATTGAAAATGAAAGGAATGTAAAAAATATTATAAATACAATTTTAATGCTTTTAAATAATAATATATTATTCCATTAAAATTAATTTTCATTAATATTTTTTAATAAATGGTTATTATTTTGAATTATTTTTTATATGTTCAGTATGTGTATCAAATATAATTTAGATTGCATTTATATTTTATAAGTTATAAACTTTCAAGGAACCAACTTCAAACATTAGTATTTTCATGTTGGTGACTTTCAAATCATGTAAATTATAAAATATAATTACAATATAAGGGATGTTTGACAAAGTGGCTCATCATATAAAACATAACTGAAAAAAAATCATGAATATAATAAGTAAAATCTAATTTACTTATCACAAAATTTATTGCTTAATAGCATAAAATTTCACATTGAACTATTAATGAATTAATTATAAAGAAAATAAAATAAAAAAAATTATATATATCATAATATACAAACACATATATTTTTAAATATAAAAACACATATATTTAAAATAAGTTTTTTTACTGAAAAGTGGAAGAGGGCCTATAACCTTTAGACTTAACCGAAATATTGTAGGGCCTCTTACACCTTTATGCAATAATTTTTTAAAACAATTGAGCTACACTTATATAATTGTTTTCCAGAAAATTTATCACAAAACTATCCAAGTGAGCTGATGTGGTTGACCATGAACTAAATCCCGAGTTGTGATACCATGGATACCTCTTTGATCACATAAGCGATGGTGTTTCATGGTAGTAGGGATAAGAAACATTCTATATTTATTGATAAAGATCAAGATAGGATTCACTGTCATTCATGGTAAAAGAGAACCAATGCATTTATGAAGAACTAGTAACTCATTAATGGACGGAGATGCTGGTCTTCACATGATGCAGCCACTCTAATGAGAAATTTACTCACTAATGAGGTAGGAATTTTGAGTTTCTGTGAATGTAGCAATATTTTCATATATGAGTATAGATGAAGATAAAAGTGGAATATCTAGGAAAGGATAAACCATGTCAGCTTATCATGGAAATAATCTGTATTCATGGATGGATGAGTAGGTTTTTAGTTAGGTTGAAATCCAATAATTTAGTACTATATATGCTCGATCAAATAGATTCATGATGAGTTATATAAAATGTATACAGTAGAACACATGTTCAATATATATTTTACGCATGAATTTTATGTGATACATAAAAATTATACTTATAATTAAAAAATTAAGTATATGAAAATAATTTTCATGATTGATATCAATTAATAATGTAATTTAATTTCAAAATATAACAAAAACATTTTAAAACAATATTCCTTACTTGATTAAAAACCAGAATATATAATTGAAAAGTAACTAAATTTAAAATATTTTAGGTAATTATAATTAAAAAAACAAATAATTAAAACACTTCAAACTCAAAAACTAAAAAACTCCACCATTTTGTAAATTAAAAAACTGAAAGTTTATTTAAATTCAAAAACATTCTCTCTAATTTAAAATTTATCAAAAAGAAAAAAATAATAAATAATTAAATCACCAAATTTTTTTCTTATTTAAAAACATTATCATATTTTTTATGAATAATACCATATAAAATATATTAAACTCCATATACATTAATTAATATACTATTAAAAAGAAAAGCAAGACTAACAGTCAAGAGTATTAGGTCAAAAGAGTGAATTTCATTCAACCTATTTTAGAATTTGTGAAACACAAGAAGATTGTAGAATATTTTTAACATGATATAGAAAAACACATACCTATGATATTCATTTGCTAACATAATTAATTTAATGTGATCTATAATTATAAAATAAAAGATTTTCTGTAAAATTTATCAATTAATAACATTACACAAATGAGTAGATTTAAAAATATGTAAAAAAACGATATTATTTTTTAATAGTTAGTGATTATAGTAAATCAAATTATTATAATATTAAACTTCCAAGTTCTAAAATTGTTTTATCATATTATATATAATAAAATTATTTAGAGAATATATAACGTAGTTGATATTTATTTAGAATAAATTCAAACACACTATCATGATTATCATTTTTTATGTAATATTTTTTAAAAATATTCTTCACAGGTTTGTAAAAAAAATACAAACTCCGCATTAGTTAAATATCTAAAGTATCTAATAAATGAAAATTATAACCAACTAGAATTTAAATCATATAAAATCATTAATATTCAATGTTATAACTCCTCTCGAATAGAACAAAAAAATCAAGAGCAAAACCAACATAATTTTGACTAAAATAAATTAAGATTATATTGTTTACCTAATAAAAAAATCAACACATTTCATCACATATTTTAACATTAAAGCATGGGAGATGTCAAAAATCATGTTATATCAAGTCAAAATATATTTCGAGTACAAAACAGGTTCAAATTGTTTTTATTAGATTAAAAATTTTATTCAAAATATAGAATTTATCTAAATTTTATGCAATTAAATAAAAATTAAGTTCTCCTTTTGTACAACCATTTTTTTTACATAATTTGACAATATAAACTAGATTAATAAGTTCAAATAAAATTAATTAAAATCTAAGATAAACTGAATTGAAATGCATAAAATACATTTAGAATTTATAGAATACTTACCTGAATTAAGAGTGTTCAGATTTGTATTTCAAGGAACCACTATAAGAAATAAATTATTAAAGAAGTAGATGGTTAACTAGTTTAGCAATTAAAACTTTCCAAAAATAATGTGTAAAATCATTTTATTAGAAGATAATAAGAAAAACTTGATTTATTTCTCAAAACATAAATCAGTTATTAAAAAAATATTTCAAACAACTGAAATCAACATATTCTAACCAAGTGAAAACTATTTTAAAACATAAATACCAGTATAATATTTAATTTAAAAAACAAGGGGTAATTCTCCTAAAATTTATGTTTTTTTAAAGATAGATTATATTTTTAAACCCTCTTTATATAAAATATAAACACATAATTGAAATATAGGAATCTAAAATTTTAAACTAAATAATCTAAAACACACTTACTTGACAAAACAAACAAACATGAAAAATTTAAGGTACATGCTTTGGAAGAAATTAAAATAGTAATAACATGATAAATGATATTAGATTTTATGCATGCCAGCATACCAGTTTATGAAAAAATAGGAAATATTCAAGCTAGATGATATAAAAATACATACCTGGGCATGTCGATAAGCTTAGGTCCAATATGATTTGAATATGAACTTTTTGGTACCCATACTATTTTGGATTCATCTATATTGATAGTTGAACTTTTGGCCACCCAAACTGATTTCAAACATCTATTTTTATTTATTTTAGAAAATAAATTATTATAGATAAATTTTTAGTATAAACAAATTATTTATTAAATATCAAAGATAATTCATTATCATAATGTCTATCCAATCTAAATTTAGATCATGTTACACTTGAAATAATCCCTTTTTAAATTTTAACAGAAGTAGCCTTAAGAAGCAGCAGGTTGAGAGACCTATTGTGCCTCAGGATTGGGAGCATCATCATGTGAAGAATTCATTATCTACAGAATTGATTTAACATTTAATTTGATTACATAAAATCATAATTAAATAGATAATAACATAAGGTAACATGATGTATATAACAATAAAAATATAACATGATTATTGAACTCTCTTTTATTAAAGACTGAAGGGATTTAACCCCTTTATTGACTCTCCAAATCCATTCATTATGGTATCCTAGGACATACAAAATGCTATCTACATTAGGAACACTATGAAATGATTGTGACATCCCAATGAAAGGGTCACCCTCTATTGAATTTTCATCTGACCCTTTAGTGGTTTTGCTCGATAACAGAACAATTGACCAGTTTTGGTTTATGGGATCCGAAACATAAAATACTTGTACTTCTTATGATTCCATTATAAATAGTTCTTATTTGTATCCTTCCTTACTAAAATAAACTCTCACGGATCTCAATTCATCTATTTTAACAACAAAGCTGTTATCAAACCACTTGAATTGAAAAATAGACACTTGGAATTTTGTACAATCCAACTTACATATTTTTTTCATGATTCCAAAGTATGAGATATTCATATAAATTGGATTTCTATCCTTATAATTGGAAACATGAATCACTTCACCCACACACGTACCTCCACTATTCTATATGGTACTATCTTCATCATGTTCATTAGTATAGAATGTATAACCATTAATTAAATAAGAATTGTAAGATAATACATACACACTCGGTCCTCTGGCTATCCATAGAAGTTGTTTTGAAATTGAGTTAGGATTTCTATTTGACTCCTTAAATATATGGTCCCGAAATAATCCTATAAACCGTCGATTATGTTTATTTGATATCCATTTTCCAGCTCTTAATGTATTCAAATGCCTAAAAATTTATTTGTGGGTTTTAACATATGTGTCAATGTTGAAACTTTTATGAAAAATGTAAAGGTGGGCCTACTCTAGATCTGTAATATTGATTGTGACAGCCTCTCTTCTATAAATTAATTCACTCGGAAGTCGCCTTGTGTGATGAGATTTCGACAGACCAATGCTTTCCACACTAGATAGGTATTCAGTACAAAATTCAATGACTTCCTCAACAATATATCACTATGTAATACAACCCTATGACCGACTTCAATTTTTGACATAACCATTCAAAATATTCATATAGAATTCAACATGGTACATCGATCTATAGTGTATAGGACCACATAGTCGAATCTCTCTCACCAAGTGAACGATCAAATAAACCATCATATCATAGAATGTTGGTGGGAAAAAAATTTCCAATTCACATAGTATGAAGGAAATTTCTCTTTCAATAGTCGGAAATTTCACCAGGTCTATAACTTTGATGCATATATCTTTGAATAAGAAATAAATATTTGTTAATGTATAACCGAAATTATGGAAAAAAATGAAACAAGAAGCTATATGAATTAGATCTTGCATCAAAACATGGAAGTCATGTGATTTCAAACCCTTTAAATTTAAATCTATCATTGACACGATGTTCTTGATATTTAATGAATACCCTTATGGAACCTTTACATAATTCAAGAAGTTATAAAACCGATATCTCTTATACCTGGAAAGAGTGTAAGTAGTAGGAGGAATAGATGTTCATTTTCACCCTTCACTAGTGCCAAATCTTTTCATATTTCCATGTCTACCATGTCCAAACTAGCCTTAATAACATCCTATATTTTTTGGGTGCATTTAGAAATGTGATGACGATACTATCACATACATTTTTTTTCAACATGAAGAGCATCAAGAAAATGTTTGATGTACAGAAAATTCCAGTATGGTAATTCAAAAAAACTGATCCCTTTTTGCAACTGGTTTTCATAGGTTTTTTCAAAAGTGGTTTACAAAAAGTAGTGTCCAAATATTTTACTTTCTCAGACAATTGATCACCTATTAGTGGAGACAGTGCTTCACATTATTATAAACTTCCATTGAATGATGTCTTACATGATCGATACTTATGCTGTCAGGGTAAAAATCTAGAATGTCCTAGAAACATGGTTTTCGATGAATGTTTATACCTAATTAATTTTATACCTTTTTTGAAAATGGGACACCCTTGAGTTCCTTTAATTATATATCCTAAAAAATTTCCATAAGTAGGAAAGTCATTTATCATCCCATATAACATGGCTATCAAAGTGAAATATTCACTTCTGTAAGAATCATACAATGTAATAGCTGAATCCTGCAATAATTTCAAATCCTCATTCAATGGAGCCAAATAAACATAAATATCATTAACTGATTGTTTTGTTCTTGATATAAGCATAGATAACATGATGTATTTTCATTTCATGCATAACCACGGTGGTAAGTTATAATTTACCAAAATAATCGGGCATGTACTGTGAGTGCTACATTGAAAACTAAAAGGATTTACTCCATTTGTAGATAATGCAAGACAAAGGTTTCTCGGATCGTTTCCAAATTCAGGATACTCATTACCAATTCTCTTCCACTGAGAATAGTCTGTCAGGTGATGTAGTATCCTATCTTTATTTCTTGTATCTGCATGCCACATAAATTTCCCTACAGTCTCCTCACTCCCATATAGGCACCTAAACCTTAGAATGATTGTAAAGAACCATAAAAATTTAATATGACCGGATTCATGTTTCTTGTATGGAGAAACACCACACTTTGGGAATTATATAAGTGATTTAAGGTCTTTGCAAAATAGTATACAGTCATTTGGGAAGGTGTGTATTATTTTAGAGATCATACCCATCGAGTGTAGCATTTTTTTTGAATAATATGTTTGGCTCGAAAGAACATTATCTTTTGGGATCATGTCATTTAGGAGAGAAAGTAGTTCTGTAAAACTGGTGTTACTTCATCCATTTCCTGATTTCAAATTATGCAGCTTTAGTATGGATGACAGTGCTATATATGTAGTGCAACCAATATAAAATGGTGTCTCTGAACAACTCTTTAACTTCTCAAACAATTTTGGGCAATCAAAAAGTTCATCTTTGACTGTCTTTTTCATTTCCTCAATACGATCTTCATCATCATTCACTTCTGTAATCATATCCTCAATACGGTCTTCTTCATTTTTCACACTTGTAATCATATTAAATGATCCATAAAATGTAGTGTTATCCCAAACACTACATACATTCGCCTTTTCCCCATGTTCATTCCAACATTTATAACTTCGATATATTCCATGATAGATAAAGTGTTCTTTCAAATCCTATAGACTAATTTTTCTTGAATAGAAACAGTGTAAACATAGACAAAGGATTTGAGAAGGGTCATGTGCATGATCTATTACAAACTTGATGAACTCTTTCATGCCATCTTCATACTCTTTTTTCAAATGATTGAAATCCATCCATTCTTTATTCATATCCATCCCATTTGATTTAGTATTATTAATATTTAACAAAATAAATACAAAAAACATTGATATAAGGTAATGGTTTTCCTAATTCTATAAATCCAATCAGGTGAGTTACAAACACTTGGAATGTAACCTATGTCCATACCAAGTGTTTAAATCATTTTAAAGCTATTTAAAATCGAAAAATGGTATGCTGAACACATATAATTTTTTCAGAAACATTTCCAAACACTTGAATCATTTTAAAATATCCACTTAGGCATTTTCACAAAGACATAAATCCCAAGAGAGAAAATTTATAAAAGATATATAAAAAACACCCCGATTCATCCCAAATCAATCAGTGTTGTATGATTCCATCACATTATTCCAAAGGTTGGTGTAATAATAATAATTTCCATAATCATTTGATATTGTGTTCCCCACCACTAGATATCACTTATCCATGATTCCATTGTCTTATTATATCAATTATCCTTCACCACAATAGTTGATTCCCAACAGATATGTTCCACAGTCTATTACCACACTCGCAACCATGAAACACTATTGTTCTAGTTTACTAAAAACATTAAATTATCCCAATGATCCTTTGATCACACCAAATCAACTGGTTGTACACCCCCAAAAAATGTATATGTCTCTCACATGAAGTAGTATTGGTTCCTTCCTATATAAATAAACCTAATAAAATCTATAAGTATGAACCCATTACATAAACAAAAACTTCTCAAGTGTTATTCCTTTCACACAAAGAATTTCCCTATGCCACTCATCACTAGAAGAAACTATATTGCTTTCCCGATCCTTTTAAGTATATCATGTCTAAAGTCAAAATAAGAAAATAACTATGGTACTAAAATAATAGATGGTATGATTTCCCATAGTATATTTTCTAAAATATTCAAAAATACTTTATAAATGACATTAAAAAGACTAGTAATTATAAAATCCTTAACTGAACTCATATGATTAACCTATATAATCAAAGTGATGAGAGTATTATTATAAGTCTTAAGAGAATTATTACCTCTCCAAAACTCATTCACTAGGTTAACAACATTATGCCCCAAAATACTCTAGAACCTTTTAAAGAAAATTTCATAAGGAAAATATATGTTAGGTACCTTTGATGGATGCATCAACCTAAATGTCATAACCATTTCATAACATTGAATATCAATAGTTAATAATTAATTCATATAATTTTCTAAAGTTGTAATAAAATAATAATTTACATATTTAGATGTAAAATTATGCTGAGAAGAAAATGTGATTTGATAAAAATATGTTCTTAAATTCTTAATTACTTCATTTGTATCAACCCATATACTATTATCATCCTTTAACCTTGAAATGTGGCTATTCATCCATCTAACAAAGTATTTTTGAAAAAATAATGAAGTGTTTTTATATACTTAATTAACATGGCTGTATCATTTTAGAAAAATTTAACACTTATTAAAATTAGGAAACACCTTTAAAGAGTAGAAAACAACAAGAATCTAAGTTACGGGTTGGTATCCGGTGAAGTGTTCGGTCATTATCGCAAGTCATTTCAAATTCAGAATTCCTCACTATAAACTACCATGATCCATGATTCAATCACTGTATTTTTAAAATACATTACATCCAACAAAACAAACATAGAACAACCCGTGCCCACAACTACAACACTATACAAACCAAACAAACACAATTTCAGATTTTACAAAGCATCCCTTATTCAATTCCGCTTGTCAATTTACAGGTTATCACAGAAGTTATATCATTCTGGGGAATTCATTCATTAGTCGAGTATATATAAATTACCAATTTCTATATTCAAGTGTTCAACAAGAACCAACCAATAAACAATTCATTTAGTGTGTATACAAGGACTTCCAATAACCACAATTTTCAGCGGGCTGTTTAGCCCGTAAAATTCAAAAAATCACCATAAATATCAAACTGTAATAACATGTGAACAAACCCCATTGAACCATTATATTTAATTATACAATTATTATCTTTGATTAGTTTGTAGAAACTATAAAATGTAAGAAAGAAAGAGTACATCCCTCCCACATGATACACAAACAAAGAGAAACGAAGGAGAATCCCTACCTCAAATAAGCTTTTAAACTCATCTGTGTACCACGAGAGAAAGCAGGATGCCCACACATGACAACCGCACCACCATAAACATGGCTCAACCTATTCTTCACCATAAGATTATCAAAACACTTACTAAACATTCAACTCAAGTGAAATTGCATCGCTACAGTGAATTCCGGGGAAAGAACAAGAGGAAACAGATGAGAAAGAGGAGAAAACTCAATGTAGAGGTGTGGTTCAACGCGTGGTAGTGGTACATTCGCGGCAGATGAGAGACACATGGTGGAGGATTTCTTTGGTCAAGGAGAGGCGCGTGACAGAGGAGAGGCCCGCGATGAAGTAGAGGCACACGTTGGAGGAGCAGTGCGCGGTGGAGGAGAGGCGTGTGACTAAGGTGGGTTCGTAGCGGAGGGATTTATAGCGGCGAAGGAGTCTAGAGGAGAGGAGGAGGAGGAGAAGGAGGAGATGGAGGTAGGGATCGGCTTTTGCGATAACTTGAGGGGTGTGAGGAAGGATGATAAAGTTATGGCTTCTTTATAATACCCAATGAAACTTTTATCAGTGCTAGATAAAAAGAACAGATAAAGTTGTGTTTTTTCAGTGCCAAAATAGAAAACGCTGATAAAACATGCCTTTAGCAGTGCTAAAAATATAGCACTGATAAAGAAAAGTTTTATCAGTGCTTTTTTAGTGCTGATAAAGATAGGCATTTATCAGTGCTAAAAAAGCACTGATAAAGATATAATATTAATAATTTATTTATATTATTATATATATATTTAAAATTATATTTATGATAAATAAATAAATATATTTATTTATAATTATAACTGTAAATAAATAAATAAATAAATATATATATAATTTTAATTTAAATAATTATAAAATAATTATAAATATACTTATTATATTTATTATCTTAGAAATATATATAATAAATATAATAATTATATGTATTTATAAGATTATTGATATATATAACTATATTTCTTCTAATTTTATAATTATTTATATCAATATATATATTTAAAATTATAATTATAAATGAATATATATATATATATATTTAAATAATTATAAAATTATAACAAATATATATTTATAATATTTATAATATTATTAATATATATAATTAATATATTTTTTATAAATTTATAATTATTTCAATATATCTATATTTATTTATAACTATAAATATAAATATTTTTATTTATTTACCAATATTTCTATATATTTATAAATATATTGTTAAATATATTTATTTAATTGTATATAACATTATATATGAAAATAATAAATATATTTTTTATAAATTAATAATTATTTGAATAAATAAATATTTATTTATATTTAAAATTAATAAATAATTTTATATTTATTTGGAATTAAAAATTATAATAAAAAAATATTTATTTATAGTTGTAATTATAAATATATATATTTAAATAATTATAAAATTATAGAAAATATATTTATAATTTATAAATATATATAATTAATATATTTATTATAATTTCTCAATTATTTAAATATATCTACATTTTTTAGAATTATATTCATAACTATTTGTATTTATTTATAAATATTTGTATATATATATAATTAATATATTTATTATAATTTTTTAATTATTTAAATATATCTATATTTATTTATTAAATTTAATTATAAATATTTGTATATATTTATAAATGTATTTATTTAATTATATATTTATAAATTTATAAGTAATATAAAAAATATATATTTTATAATTTTATAATTATTTACATATATATATATATATTTATAGTTAAAATTATAACTATAAATAAGTAAATAAATAAATAAATATATATATATATATATAAAATTATAAAATATGTATTTGTAGTAACACCCCAAGGATTTATAAATAAATTTTATATTGAAAGCATGAAACACCGAGTCTCTAAAAAATACCACTTTGTTTTAACCTAGCGAGTAAACATAATTTTTCCAACTCTGTGATTTGAATTTTGAAAAACTAACTTACACAATTGCGTTTAGTAAGATATTTAGATTCTGATAAGACAAACATATTTTTTGGTGAATAGTAACTTTCCATTATGAATAGTAACTTACTATTATGAATAGTAATATGACCAATGGAGTAGTAACCTCACCTAAGAAAGTATAAATAAAGTTGTTGTTCCATCATTTCTCTTTTGAGTTAAGTTTTTCTTAAAAATATGACAAATTTGATAAATTGATTTTTCATGTAAAAATTGTACATTTGATAGAGATTTAAATTTTTATATCAAACTAAGGTTTTATTAATGTCTATAATAATGAAATAGTCTTATCAAAACACTCTTCTTTAATTAAAATTGATAAAATAATTTTATTTATTTTTTTAAGTGTTAAAAATTTTACTATGCATTTTATGTCCGCTATTATTTTTAATAATTAAGTATTTTCAAAGATAAAAGTTAAAACATTAACATTTAGAGAATTATTATGATAAAATAAATGTCATTTTTGTATTCATAATGTCAATATTAGGCCATGACGAATTTATGAGAATTTTATAAAATACTATAGTTTTTTCATGAATAGTAAAAATATAGTTTTGAGTTTTCTATATGTTTAATGATATCATTAATTATTTAATCATGATGTAATAATTATGGTCAGCGGTGTGTGGGGTCCCGACTCTTCTCAGGTGAGTGCGGTGGGGTTTCGTTGTGTCTGAAGCGGTCGATTTGGTTGGTGGCAGTGGGATCTTCAGAAACAGGGTGTTGCTTGTGCGGTTGGGTGGTGTTGCTGAAGTTGACGACGAAGGGGTTTCTGGCGGACTCCCTGTGGATGCGGTGAAATTGGTGTGAATCGCTATAGTTTTCTTTTTTTTTGATCGTTTTGGTTTGTGATGTGCATCTGTTGCGTTTGAGTTTTTGGTTTTGTGAATGTCTGTGGTGCGGGTGATGGTTTGTTGGTTCTTGATTTTCGACGGCGACGACGGGCTTCTGCCGGCGTTGAGGTTGAAGGTGATGATGAACTCCGGTGAAGCTCGCCAACAATTCGGTGTTGTGGATTTGTCTAAAGATCAGGGTGGTCAGACCTGGTGCCTCCGTCGTCATCCGATGCATGGTGGCGCGTGGTGGTATGGTTTTCTCGCTGGCGGAATGATGATTTTTTCATGGAAACGCTTCTCGAGGTTCTCGCGCGGCTTGAGGTGGGCACGTGGTTAGTGGGACTTTTGAATTTTGAATTTCTGATGAGGTTTGCGTTTTGATGTTCTGCTGTTTGACTGTGAGGTTTCCAGTTTTCCTAAACCGTCTTTATGAAAAAAAAGGATTTGTGGAACAAAATATGATATGAGGTGTCCCAAGTGGTCAATACCCTGGGCAAGCCCATGGTTTTGAAAATACAACTAGTGATAAGTCCTTAAAAATTAATAAAAAACTCCCTCTCTTTTACTTTAAAAACCCACCCATTCCTTCATTTACATCCATTCCAAATTTATCATCCTCAAATCTGTGGACGTTTTACCTCCCTAGGAGTCTTCTAAAGGTGTCCTCAAGCCCCCAAGGTCCTAGCCTTCATGTTTTAGGAGTTACATTACAAGGTAAGGGAATCTACCACCCTTTGCTTTTTTAAACACTATTTTTTATTCTATTCTCTTTCAATTTAAATTGTATTATGTTTCAATATGTCATTACATATCCCCCATACTGTCCATTTTATGTATGAATGATGATAGACCCCGTTTTCTTTAATCTATATATTTTATGAATTTTTAAGTGACGCTGTTAGGCTGCCGAATTTTCGTAAGGGATTTATCAACTTTTCTTTTATTTTGAGTTCCTTTATTTTCTTTTTCTTTCCTCACCTGCATTCATCCAAATATTATGATAACTCTATTAACTTATATTTACTATAATGTTGTTGTGATAATGGAATAATTCATCATCATCTCTCATTTCTCCTTATTTTATACTAGAAATGAAAACACCATCCAAGATGTGTTAATTTATCCCATTCAAGGATGACGAGTTTTCAATTTCTATTATCATCTTCAATTATGGTCATAAAACCATTTTTATGGTTGAAACAGACTATAATATACGTATTATAACTTATTTAATGTTTTTTAATCTTTTTGTACACATGATATTAATTTATAAATCAAAATGAGTTCGTTGTGATCAAAAACCACCAATTAACCCAAAAAATTATCATTAATGTTTTATATAATGATTCATATTCACTCCAAATAACCAAATTAATTTTATAACCATTTAATATTATGTATGTTAATGAATAAAATACAACTTCTATTATGGGAAACCATTCACATCATACATGTTTATCTTTACATGTATATAAGTAAACCGCTCATGGATACCAAAGAAGAAAACGCTCCCAAATAATAAAATCAAACCTATTAAACCCACAAAGAAGGCTATGAATGAACTTAATAAGGCTATAATACATAAATTAAATAAAGAAGATATATTGGAAAGATTAATTAATGAATTTAATTTGGTTATCCAGGACACTAAGATCAAGTGAAGAACACCATCAGACTTAAGGTAAGGGTTTCCTCATCTCACTTCCATTTTTGTGAGACATTCCTTATTCACTACTATTAATTGTGTATAGTCTATGTATACTGACCATTTATGTATCATATCATGAATCTATTTAATTTAATGGTATTAAATGTATCAATTTATGATTATTAGTTTTTGGGCATATGATTCAATTGAACACAAAGTGGTAAGGGATTTCTACCCGAACCTCCATTTTCTTTCGGGTTACTATTATTCTCTACATACCTCAATGAAATTATTATTTATTCTTATATACTCCTGATAAATTCTGTGTTAATTTTCTATATATATTAAACAATCAGAATCCTTATTAATTTTATGTGGAGTTATATGTTTTAAAAGTATCTTTCAAAAAATTCTCCCTGATAAACAACCTCATTTCAAGGGAACTTCTCAAATTCTTACCTATTTTCAAGTGAAATATGTAATATATTTTAATCCATTATTATTTTTGTAAAATAAAAAAATTTATCATGAAAAAATATTGGTTCATTTACAGTATTATGAAATAAAACACACCTTTCTGTTTTAAACTCTCTTTAATATTTTTCTAAAATTTCACTAAAATGTTTTATTTCTAAAGTTTCTTTAAAAACTATTTTTACATGATTTCAATTCAGTGGGACAACATTTATGACTTAAATATAATTTCAATTTTATTCCCTCTTCTTTTCTGGGATATAAATTTTTACAAATTTTATTTCATGAAAAATACAAAAGAACTCTTCTTTCCAAAGTAAAAAGGATTTTTCTCATCTCACTTTAACTTTTATGAGATATACGGCTTGTTTACCACTTATTTCTTACATGTGGTGTATGTACTTCCCTTTGGTATATCATATCAAGAGTCTCTTTATTCTCATTATATTCTAAGGGATTATTATTTGAACGTTTCAAGGTGGTATGCGACACTTTGGAATGTTTAAGGATTATTTCCTCATTAAATTTTCAATGGTATCATTTAAAAGTATCTTTATCTATGTGAAAATCCTTTTTGAATCTTGTACTTAATTGAGGTGTATCTCTTATGATATCATATATAATATGTTTTTAAGGGTTTCTGATTGGTTTGATTATGGATGTGCTATTTTGATACCATTCACCACATTACTCCGACTGGTTAGTGTTTATGTTTAATGATTGAGGAAATTATTTACATTTCATATAATAGTTTCAATATGAATGTATATATTGATTATGTTCACGCCATTCAGATGAGAAATTAATTTGACTTAGTAAGTGACGGGTGAGGCCCTCAATAGCCCTTCAACGCATCAGTAGGTCTCATGAGAAAAACTACAGTCTTGGAATGAGGCCTTAACAAAATGGTTATTTATGGTCTTGGCACGAGGCCTTGACGGTATAGTTAGGATGTCCCATATTATGAATTCTCTCATTATGAAACTATTAAGTGAAAGTTCATGTGGTTATTTGACTAGTATAATACCCATGATAGTGATTCATTATGTAATTATTTATTCATCTCTTATTCTTTCCATAATGTGTTCAAGTTTATTTTTAAAGGCCTGCATTTTTAGTTATTCACCATGCCTAATGCTTATTTTTATGATATCTTCCACTATATTTTTTACCCTTACTCAGCATCTGATCTCACCCATTTCACATGTTTTATTTCCCCCTGGTTGTGAAGAAGTATATTATGAATAACATATAGGGATAACCATGGAGTTATGGATGTTGTCAAAGGAGTTCTATATTGTTTTTCATTTCAAGTTGTAATGTTGAACTTATGTATGTTTTTGGTTTTCCAAAACAACTAAACTTTTCATTCCTTTGGGATTTTATTCCTTATAATCATTCCAATGTAATACATTAATGCACTGGCTCCAGGAAATTGTGGTCGGGGCGTTATAGTTGGTATTAGAGGAAGTTTAGTAGAAAACTTGGAAGCTAGATTTAGAAAACATAGAATAGGTAACAAAAATATAAGATAGACTTGAAAATACACATACAAGAACATAATATAATTTTGGTAAGGAATAGATTATTTGTATCTTCTTATAAAATAAATCCCTATCAGGAAACTACAAATGGACATGGTTCGAGCACAGATGTACCTAGGAGTAACAATTTTGACAAGGTGTTTTGGGCTTGACCCTGGGTAACCTGGTTCACAACAATGGGCCTTACTGCACACCTTGTTTGACACTCCCAAGGGATATGATTAGGATAATTCACAATTTCATTACAAGCCATTATGAAGGATTTATGACCATAAAGTAACCAGAGTATATGGTTCTAGGATTTGTGATACATAAATTTATGTTATATGGTATATCATGTTTAGAGTTATATAGAGTTCATAATTTTATGAGATAATATAATATATGAAAATGATTAGAAATGGAATCTAGAAGAAGCTATGAGAAATTTACCAATGCACGTGATGAAAAGAATAAGATGGATCATATCTCTTACGGTCTTAAGCCATTATTTTGAAGGAAGATAGTCTCCCAAGTATCCTCATCATATGAGGAAATAGTATCATGTGTTAAAAAGATATGTAAAGAATTATCTGATTCCTATGTCTTTGAAGGTAATCAAGGAAAGAAGATTATGTCCAAGAAAAAGAGGGATAATGGAAAGAAGAGAAAGAAGGGGTTCCCCACATGTGATAACTGTAGAAAATCACCCTGGTAAATGGTTGAAGAGAATGCGAGTTTGTTATAAGTGTGGAGAAAAAGGAAACCAATTTCATGATTTCAAGGGAAATAAAAAGGTTTCCAATGTACAATTCTTCAAGTAAAAGGAGACAAGAAGCTATGAAAATCAATGCCATAATCATCAAATGAATATTCCCCAAATGATGTTACCAGATAATGATCAAGTCATGCTACTGCTGCAGATGAAGTGGAATGATTAATATGAATATCCAAGAATCATGTCATTTGAATATTTTATTAGCAATGTACTAGTTATAAGAATTATGGAATATATGAGGATTGTACTGTAGTACTATTTGATTAAGTATTTGAGGTCATATGATGAATTGTATCAATAATAAGTGACTCAGTAGAAAGTTAATATCTTGGGAAAGTATATGGTTGAGGGAAAGAAAACCCTAAATACAGTCCCGATGATTAAGATAATGATGAAGAAATGATTGATTTAGAAAAGTAATAACTACCTCAAAACTGATTGTTGACTTGTTAATAACTTGTCTATGCTATCATTGATGGAGTTTGCAACAATTTTTGTTATAAGGAATATATCAAATAACATGTGTAAGGATGAATGCATGTTTTGAACAAGGTTTTATGGTAATTTGAGTTATTACCATATTTCAAGAGGACACATGATGAGGATATTCACATGTTTGGAATGTGAAAATTTAAGGCTCCTTCATGTTGATTAAAAGAAAATAAGGTAGCAGATGCATTGATCAGAATAGATCATGGAGTTCTAAACAAACGAGGATTGCTAAGGACCTCATGTACATTGATCTAGTAAGGATGGATTTGAGAATGATTCTGAATTATTAGATCATTATCTTTTGGTAAGTTAAAACATTTATGAAATGTTTTAAGTTGACCATTGTATGAGGTTTTAGAGTTTAATGTCACCACATGATGTAACCTGCGCTAAGAGATGAATTATAGATAGTTCAAGGCACAAATAATGGATAAGATTGTGTTTATGAAATAGAAATGTATATTTATAATCTTATAGAGTGTAATAATTAATCAACTCTGTAAAGACCCGTAAAATTCAAGGAAATTTTTTTCTCAATTTTCTTTGGGATTTTACAAGAATGCAGTTTCTGACGGCACTTGATTCCGAGGCCTGGTGTGCCCGGAATTTCTAACCGAAGTTTAGCTCGGGTACGTTCAGTGAACGAACGAGCGAGAATTTATAACTTTTGAATCGGTGCTCGGAATCGAATTCTGAGGGCACCGATGGATTCACAGCACCAGTAATTGCTTAGGAACACCTTTTCCAGAGTTGCGTTTTCACGAGAGAAGTTGATAAAAATTGTGGAATTTAAAATAAAAATTTAACTACAATTTTTATTTTACTCTAAGTGGATTAAGCTTTGGGTGAAAGGTGGGGAAAACCACCCAACTTCCATTTGGAGGTTATGAAGGTGTTTGGGCCCACACGAACCCTACCTCTTCACCTTCCCTAACCTTCCATAACCCTTCATTAATTTTTATAACTTAAGTTATTAAATTTGTGAGTTTAATTTGAATGTTTAAAATTCAAATTCTTTAGTTATGTTAATAAAATAAGTAAGGGACTTATTTTATTTTTGTTAGAGTCTTGTTGCCTTGAGAGATTTGGGAGAAAAGCTAATGGAGACTTGAGTTTCTTCATCCTATTCGTCGAAGAACACGAAGAACGTGAATAACGTGAAGAACGCCGGATTCCTCGGAGGTTGACGTCTCCTTCCGAGACGTATCCTTCCGTGGCACCTCTTTCCACGACGGTTATCTCCGCGACGAATCCTCAAACAACTTGTTCGACGAGGTAGGGGTTTGTTTAATTTTTGTTCGTGATTACTACCTTGACGTTCTTCGTGAAATATGACCAATTGCTATCAATTAACGAGAGGGGGCCGAACCGCACAAACACGACCGACCCTCCCTTATCTATGTTGTTGATTCTAATGTGGATTGGAACGAGAATGGCGTGGTGCCGTCGCACCGCACGGGATCATGCGACAATGAATGCGCGGCGCCGTCGTGCCGCGCTGTGAAATCGAACAAGGATGCGACGCCGTCGCACCACGTTGGAGAAACCCGAAGACACGACGGCTGGAGCGGGGCCGCGGTGGAGGGGCGCGACACCATCGCTCCGCACCAGAAGAACCAAGGCCGCGGCCCATTCCGGGCCGCGGCGGAGCAGGGTGACCGACGGCTGGTTCCGGGCCGCCGGTGTCGGAGCAGGGGGGACCAGCTGGCGCCGGTCCGTGGCGGCAGAATCTGGCCGGCCAGAGCGGGCCGGCCAGACAAGGGAAGGCCGGGGGTTATGAACCCCTAGCGGCCAGCTCAAGTGGCCCCCCATAATGGGGGTCGCGGTTACAAAGCCAGGGGGGCAGGCGCCCCCCTCCCCCTCAACGGCCGTTTGGCCGAGTGCCTGGCCAATACACCCAGCGCGCCGTGCCCAAGCGGGCCGAACCCGGACCCAGTTCGGGCCGACCTTGGGGTTATCGGGCCGGGTCGGACCGGGCCCGAACCCCTTAATACCGAATCTCTTCCGGTCGGACGCCCATAACTTGTGCTACAGGCCTCCGATCGATGCACCATCAGTTGCGATGCGATCATTTGATCGAGACGGTCATTTAGGTATATCGAACTCAAGGTTTCAGAATACTTTGGGTTCGGCCGAGTTGGTTCGTACACAAAATCAACCGGGCCCTCGGAGCGGAAACACTCATAACTTGAGCTCCGGACGTTCGATTGATGTGCCGTCGACTTTGTTGGATTCCTCTTAGTGAGACAGCTCATTTGGCTTAATCCGACTGAGGTTTGGACGCAGGTGGAGTACGGTCAGGTTGGTTTTGACTTAAAAACCAACAGGGCCCCTGGGACGAAAAAGCCAATAACTTCCAGACCGGGCGTCCGATTGACGCGCCGTCTGTGATGCTGAGTTCCTGTTGATGATACAGAACTTTTGGATACATCAAATCCAGACATTGTGTTAGTTGATGTATCAGCCTCTCGGATCGTGGAGCGGACGCTCCCGAATGAGCTTGCTATGTGCGGGAACCCTAGAGCTGGCTGTGTTTGCGACTGTGACGAAGACGAAGACTGTACAGAGATCCTCAGTGGATTCGACGACGACGACTACAACACTCAACAATCCTACGTGGATAAGTGCTATCGATCATGTGTGGGTCAGCGCTTAGCGGTTCTGTGTGATCCAGTGCCTACAAATCCTGTGTGGGTATGATCCTATGTGGGTCTTTGCAGGGGTTAGTTACCTATCGATCCTGTGTGGGTCATTGTGGGGGTTAGTACCTATCGATCCTTTGTGGGTCTGACAGCTTAGATGAATCAGTGGAAATATCTTATCATCTCTATCG
Source organism: Viscum album (assembly GCA_963277665.1). Lineage (NCBI taxonomy): Eukaryota > Viridiplantae > Streptophyta > Magnoliopsida > Santalales > Viscaceae > Viscum > Viscum album. Next base: position 1,019,571,931 of record OY728134.1, on the reverse strand, counting down.
TCGTATAAAGAAGTATACCTATGTGAGGTGAATCCTGTTTTGCTTTCCTATGTGGATTGTGTTGTGCTGTCCTGTGTGGATTTACGTTTTTCTTTCCTATGTGGACTGGGTTGTACTTGGGCTCGAATGTTGGAGCCGAACTTGGAATTGATGACTTAGGTATATGTATGGGCATATACCTAAGTAGTGTCAGATGTTACTTCGTGATTGTATCTTACCTTTTTGGATTATCCTTTGTGGATTCTGGGAGACCTTCGGGGGTCTCGGGCTCCCCACTGAGTAGCTTATACTCACCCCTGCATGGGCTATGCCTGCACTACGTTGTGTTGATTGCAGATGAAAAACAGCGCTGATCGCGGTTGAAGCTTGCAGAGCATGGCGGTACCTGGAGGTGGACCACTGGGCGGGACATTCTCGGAACGGACAACTGGACCGAGGAGCTGTGGAGGCTATCTGTACTCACCCTTCAGGTGGGATTTTCCAGTGGACAGCTCGACGTTGTGGCTTTACTTTTCAGTTGCTATTTTCCCTTCTAGTTGTACTTTACTTTTAGTTTGGGTTTGTATACTGGCCCACTTACCTTTCCGCACTTACTGTTGTACTCAGTTTTTACTTAGTGTTTACTTCTGCTTCTTGCTTGCTCTGTGGTGTTTGTTTACTTTACAAAGGCAATGCCTTCCATTTTTACCAGGAATTATGCCTTGGTGCTTGTCGCTAGCCCCTGGCCTATGGAAGGCGGGCTTGGGGTAGTCACGGCACGGGCCCCGAGGACGGGTCGTGAAAATTGGTATCAGAGGAGTTCGGTTCTACCACAGAACTCAGGACTCTGATCTTTTTCTATGTAAAGCAAAAGTGTTAAGAGTATTGGGTGTGGTTATCAGTCCAGGGAGTCCAGTGTTGGTGCGCCAGCCGACATATCCGTACACCAGGACCCTAACTTCTGATTTCTGACTTAATGCACGAAAACATTGATTGCATGTGTGTTTCAAGTTTTCTTTGTGATTACTTTATGTCAGCTCTCCAGGTATACTATTTGACCGTGGCGTACCTGTTTCTTTTTAGGATGGCCCCACGACGGCAGCCAGCTAGGGTTCCGAGAGTTGTGCGTGATGACAGCCCACCGAGCGAAGAGGCCTCGGTGTAGGGCCCTTTGACAGCAGAGGCACCGACAGTACCTCTACCCGCCGAGCCACCGATGCTACCAGCCCCAACCGCCGATGATGCACATCTCCTTAGTGCACTTCATGAGTTTCAGTGCCAGGGACCACCCAGGTTCCGCGGGGAGACAGACCCCCAGGCAGCCTAGGACTGGATGGAGGCAGTGGTATAGGTTTTAAGGTTAGTGAGGACACCAGTAGACCTCATGGTGATCCTCGCAGTGAGCCTACTACACGCGGAAGTAGGCAGATGGTGGAGCTTGATTCTCCAGGTGCACGATGAGGCATCTCTTCTCTGGATGGACTTTGAGAGCCTCTTCCGCTCGGAGTTCGTCCTAGCCACCCTCCATGCGGTACACATCCAGGAGCTTCTACAGCTGTGGGAGGGCAGCTTGACGGTCGCCCAGTACTCGACAAGATTTACCGATCTCTCGCGCTACTCAACAGACATGGTACGGGACCCATTATTCTGGGCCTGGACCTTTGAGTAGGGATTGAGGCACGAGATCAGGGCATCACTGATCTCCCTCAGCATTCTGACCCAAATAGGAGTACTAGAGCGAGCCCTTTTGATCGAGAGCTTTCTTGCTGAGCCTTCATCAGCACCGAGACCCACCACAGGGCGGCACGTAGCAGAGTCTTCTGCAGCAGGTAGTCGACGGATGAATCATGGGTCCAGGAAGACTAGACCCTCAGGCAGACGACCTCAGGACACTGGCTCAGCAGTGCGAGGCACACAGCGCGGAGCCAGTCTTTCGAGAGGCAGGCAGTGCTACTCATGCGGCGGGTAGGGCCACATGGCTCGTGACTGCCCGACCCGCCGTGCTGAGGAGCAGCAGGCGGTTGAGAGACCACCTAGGCAGAGGCAGAGGTTCGACCGTGGTGGTCTATAGGGAGCAGCCGGACGAGGCAGAGGAGCTGGCCGAGCAGCAGGTGGTGGGCAACGCTTTGAGGACCTACCACCACCACCACCTGGAGTCCACCCTGACCACAGGGAGCTGGCGGAAAGAGATAGGCACAGCTCCAAGAAGCAGAGGCCTACGAACACGACGCGCCCGAGAAGATTCGAGGTACTATCTGTGTCTATTCCACCCTTGCTGCAGTTCTTATAGACACAGGAGCGAGTCACTCTTTCATAGCCGCTGCCCTTGTTCGGATCTCGGAGATTCCGACAGAGCCGTTGGCTCGATCCTTACGGCTAGAGACTCCTACGGGAGTAGACTCGACGATTACGCACTGGTGCCGGCAGTGTGAGCTTACTCTAGGAGGCGAGAGCTTCAGCTGGGATCTTCTTGTAGCGGCGTCGAGGCCTTACGACGTCATCTTGGGCATGGATTGGTTATCTACAGTCCATGATCAGATCGACTTTATTAGGCGCAAGGTACGATGTGTACGCACCGACGGGAGCAGGTTCACCTTCACCGGCAAGAAGGGAGCCTTTGCAGCATAGGATGGACTCTCGCAGAGGATAGGACAGCCCATCACCCATCTGTTGGCTAGCCTCATCCTAGGAGAAGTTGACGTGCGGAGTCCTAGTTTTCCTGTAGTGGTGGATCTGTATGCGGACGTTTTTCCTGACGACGTCCCAGGGATACCTCCTCACAGAGAGGTAGAATTTTATATTAACCTGTACCCCAGGACAACCCCAATATCAACTCCAGCGTATCGAATGGCCCCCGCTGAGCTTCGAGAGCTACGGGTACAGTTGGAGGACATGCAGGGCAAGGGTTTCATCCGACCCAGTGTTTCACCCTGGGCTTTCCCGATTTTGTTCGCCAAGAAGGTAGACGGGAGCTTGCGACTTTGTGTCGACTATCGTCGCCTGAACCAGGTGACAGTGAGGAACAAGTATCGACTACCAAGGATTGATGACCTCTTCGATCAGCTCAAGGGAGCATGGTGGTTCTCGAAGATAGACCTCAGGTCAGGCTATCATCATCTCAGAGTTCGAGACGAGGACGTGCAGAAGACGACCTTCAGGTGTCGGTATGGCCACTATGAGTTCTTGGTTATGCCATTCGGAATAACCAATCCTCCAGCAGTGTTCATGGCCCTCATGAACAGGATCTTTCAGCCATACCTCGATCGATTTTTCGTGTTCTTCATCGAGGACATTTTGATTTACTCGACGACTGAGGAGGAGCACGCCTATCACTTGCGGGTTGTACTAGACACACTCTGAGAGAACCAGCTTTATGGAAAGCTCTAGAAGTTTAAGGTATGGATACGTGAGGTCAACTTCTTGGGACACGTCATCTCTGAGGTGGGAGTTGCGGTGGATCCTACGAAGATCGAGGAAGTGCTAGCTTGGGAGCCACCCAGGAGAGTGACTGAGGTGCGGAGTTTCTTGGAGCTAGCTGGATACTATCGAAGATTTGTGCCAGAATTCTCCAGAGTTGCGGCACCACTCCCAGATTTGACGAAGAAGGGGAAACCCTTTTTATGGTCAGACAGATGTCAACAGAGCTTCCAGGAGCTAAGACAGAGATTGACCAGTGCACCTATCTTGAGGTTTCCAGAGGAGGGAGTAGGGTACGTAGTCTACTGCGATGCATCAGGGACCAGACTCAAGTGTGTCCTGATGCAGGAGCGGGCAATGATCGCCTATGGATCACGTCAGTTGAGGCCACATGAGCAGAACTACGCTACCCATGACATGGAGTTAGCAGCAGTGGTATTCGCTTTGAAGACATGGCGACACTACTTGATGGGAAAGCACTTTACAGTTTTTTCTGACCATCAGAGTCTCATGCACATCTTCTCTCAGAAGGACCTGAACCTGAGACAGCGGTGATGTCTCGAGTTCCTCCAGGACTATGACTTTGAGATAGTCTATAATCCTGGGAAGGGTAACGTGGTAGCCGATGCTCTTAGCAGGAGGACGGGCATTCAGCTACTTGAGGAGGCGACAGAGCAGCTAGCCGCTTTGCAGATATCCTTCATGGATAGAGATGGAGAAGCCTTCCTTCAGTCTCTCATAGTCACCCCTCCACTACTGCAGCGGGTCAGAGAGGCACAAAGTGGGGATGCTGACTGTGAGACACGTCGTGCACAGATATCCTCAGGACAGGAACCTGATGGTTTCTCCTTTGGAGCATAGCACAACGTCCTTTTCAGAGGACGTACCTTGGTACCAGTTGCTTTACGGGAGGAGGTGCTGATAGAGTTTCACACTTCTCCTTTGGCAGTACATCCTGGAGTGGCAAAGATGTACCAGGATCTCAGGCAACAGCACCGGTGGCCGGGCATAAAGAAGGCTATGGAGGAGTTAGTTTCTTGATGCCTCACCTTCCAGTAGGTGAAGGCCGACCATCAGGTACCAGCAGGATTGGTACAACCCTTGGAGGTCCCGGAGTGGAAGTGGGACGGGATATCTATGGACTTCGTGACTGGACTTCCACGCACTTCCAGAGGTCACGAATCCATTTGGGTGATTATCGACCAACTCACAAAGTCGGCACACTTCTTACCCATCAGAGATTAGGGCTCAGTGGAGAGCTTGGGACGTCTCTAAGTTCAGGAGATTGTACGGCTTCACGGTGTGCCATCATCTATCGTCTCCGATCGAGATGATCGCTTTACTTCCCGACTTTGGAAGTGGTTGTAGGGGGCGTTCGGGATGCAGCTATGTCTGAGCACTGCCTTTCACCCTCAGACGAATGGTCAGACTGAGAGGACCATTCAGACTCTCGAGGACATGCTCCGCGCATGTGTTCTCGACTTTGGTCGTAGCTGGGAGGACCACCTACCCTTGGTGGAATTTGCGTACAACAACAGCTACCACTCCACTATCGGGATGGCACCATACGAGGCGTTGTACGACTGACCTTGAAGATCTCCTTTGTGCTGGAATGACCCTGGGGAGTCAGCACTTGTGGGACTGGAGATGGTCCAGGCCACGACAGAGAAGGTCCAGGTCATCCAGGAGTGGATGAGGACAGTTCAGAGCCGACAGAAGTCCTATGCTGACAGGAGGCGGAGACCACTAGAGTTTGAGGATGGCGACCACGTCTTCTTGCGTGTCTCACCTCGACGTGGATTACAGAGATTTGGTCGAGGCGGCAAGTTGTCTCCACGCTTCATCGGACCGTTCCAGGTCCTCAGCAGGATTGGTGAGGTAGCTTATCTCCTGGCTCTACCACCTCAGTTGCATCGGGTGCATGACGTCTTCCACGTATCACAGCTGAGGAGATACATGCACGACTCGACGCATATCATTGACCATGGGGAGATGGACGTTGATGATGGGGCGACTTTTGCGAAGGTCCTAGTGGAGATCGAGGATCGACAAGAGCGGGTCCTACATGGACGATCGATTCCTCTAGTGCGCATCAGATGGCAGCACGGGAACCTCCAGGAGAGCACTTGGGAGTGGGAGGCTCAGATGCGTGCTCAGTACCCACATTTGTTTCCCTAGATTATGATGTATCTTTACGGGGATGTAAAGCCCTGAGGTGGGAGTAATGCAAAGACCCATAAAATTCAAGGAAATTTTTTTCTTAATTTTCTTTGAGATTTTACAAGAATGCAGTTTTTGATGGCACTTGATTCTGAGGCCCGGTGTGCCCGGAATTTCTAACCAAAGTTTAGCTCGGGTACGTTCAGTGAACAAACGAGCAGGAATTTCTAACTTTTGAACCGGTGCTCAGAATCATATTCTGAGGGCACCGATGGATTCGCAGCGCCAGTAATTGCTTAGGAACACCTTTTCCGGAGTTGCGTTTTCACGAGAGAAGTTGATAAAAATTGTGGAAGTTAAAATAAAAATTTAACTACAATTTTTATTTTACTCTAAGTGGATTAAGCTTTGGGTGGAAGTTGGGGAAAACCACCCAACTTCCATTTGGAGGTTATGAAGGTGGTGGGACCCACACGAACCCTACCTCTTCACCTTCCCTAACCTTCCATAACCCTTCATTAATTTGGACAACTTAAGTTATTAAATTTGTGAGTTTAATTTGAATGTTTAAAATTAAAATGCTTTAGTTATGTTAATAAAACAAGTAAGTGACTTATTTTATTTTTGTTGGAGTCTTGCTGCCTTGAGATCTTTGGGAGAAAAGCTAAGGGAGACTTGAGTTTCTTCATCCTCTTCGTCGAAGAACACGAAGAACGCGAAGAACACGAAGAACGCCGGATTCCTCAGAGGTCGACGTCTCCTTCAGCGACGTCTCCTTCCGCGACGCCTCTTTCCGTGACGGTTATCTCTGCGACGAATCCTCAACCAACTTATTCGACGAGGTAGGGGTTTGTTTAATTTTTGTTCGTGATTACTACCTTGACGTTCTTCGTGAAATATGACCAATTCCTATCGATTAACGAGAGGGGGCCGGACCGCACAAACATAGTCGACCCTCCTCCCTTATCTATGTTGTTGATTCTAATGTGGATTGGAATGAGAATGGCATGGTGCCGTCGCACTATGCGGGATCGTGCGGCAAGGAATGCGCGGCTCCATCGTGTTGCGCCATGAAATCGAACAAGGACGCGACGCCGTCGCGCTGCGTCGGAGAAACCCGAAGACACCGCGACCGGAGCGGGGCCGCGGCGGAGGGGCGCAGCGCCGTCGCGCCGCGCCGGATGAACCAAGGCCGCGGCCGATTCTAGGCCGTGGCGGAGCAGGGTGACCGGCGGCCGGTTCTGGGCCGCTGGCGTCGGAGCAGGGGGGACCGGCCGTCGCCGGTCCGTGGCGGCAGAAGCCGGCCGGCCAGAGCGGGCCGGCTGGACAAGGGAAGGCCGGGGGTTACGAACCCCCGGAGTCCAGCTCAAGCGGCCCCCCATAATGGGGGCCGTGGTTACAAAGCCAGGGGGGCAGGTGCCCCCCCCCCTCAACGGCTAGACCGTTTGGCCGAGCGCCTGGCCAGTGCGCCCAGTGCGCCGCACCCAGCGCGCCGCGCCCAGGCCGGGCCGGCTGCCTGGCCGATCTGCCAGGTTGGGCCGCGCCGGCCGGGCCGGTCCGCGCCCAAGTGGGCCGGACCCAGACCCGGTTTGGGCCGACCCTGGGGGTATCGGGCCGGGTCGGACCGAGCTCGAACCCCTTAATACCGAATCTCTTCCGGTCGGATGCCCATAACTTGTGCTACGGGCCTCCGATCAATGCACCGTCAGTTGCGATATGATACTTGGATAGAGACGGTCTTTTCGGTATATCACACTCAAGGTTTCGGAATACTTTGGGTTTGGCCGAGTTGGTTCGTACACGAAACCAACCGGGCCCTCGGAGCGGAAACGCTCATAACTTGAGCTTCGGACGTCCGATTGACGTGCTGTCAACTTTGTTGGTTTCCTCTTAGTGAGACAGATCTTTTGGCTTACTCCGCCCGAGTTTTGGATGCAGGTGGAGTATGGTCAGGTTGGTTTTGACTTAAAAAACAACCGGGCCCCTGGGACGAAAAAGCCAATAACTTCCAGACCGGGCATCCGATTGATGCGCCGTCTGTGACGCTGAGTTCCTGTTGACGATACGGAACTTTTGGATACATCAACTCCAGAATTTGCGTCAGTTGATGTATTAGCCTCTCGGCTCATGGAGCGGACCCTCCCGAACGATCTTGCTGTGTGCAGGAACCCTAGAGCTGGCTGTGTTTGCGACTTTGACGACAACGACGACTGTACAGAGATCCTCAGTGTATTCGATGACGACGACTAAAGCACTCAGCGTTCCTACGTGGATCAGTGCTACCGATCCTGTGTGGGTCCGATCCTGTGCGGGTCAGCGCTCAGCGGTTCTGTGTGAGCCAACGCCTACAGATCCTGTGTGGGTCCGTTCCTGTGTGGGTCTTTGCGGGGGTTAGTTACCTATCGATCCTATGTGGGTCATTGCGGGGGTGAGTACCTATCGATCCTTTGTGGGTCCAATGACTTAGATGAATCAGTGGAAATATCTGATCATCTCTATCGTCATACGAAGAAGTATACCTGTGTGAGCTGAATCGTGTTTTTCTTTCCTATGTGGATTGTGTTGTGCTATCCTATGTGGATTTACGTTTTGCTTTCCTGTGTGGAATGGGTTGTACTTGGGCTCAGATGTTGGAGCCGAACTTGGAATTGATGACTTAGGTATATGTATGGGCATATACCTAAGCAGTTTCGGATGTTACTTCGTGATTGTATCTTACCTTTTTGGATTATCCTTTGTGGATTCTGGGAGACCTTCGGGGGTCTCGGGGTCCATACTGAGTAGCTTATACTCACCCCTGCACGGGCTATGCCCGCACTACATTGTGTTGATTGCAGACGATGGACATCACTGATCGCGATTGAAGCTTGCGGAGCAGGGTGGTACCTGGAGGTGGACCACTGGGCAGGACGTTCTCGGAACGGACGGCTGGAACGAGGAGCTGTGGAGGCTATCTGTACTCACCCTTCAGGTGGGATTTTCCAGTGGACAGCTCGACGTTGCGGCTTTACTTTTCAGTTGCTGTTTTCCCTTCCAGTTGTACTTTACTTTCAGTTTGGGTTTGTATACTGGCCCACTTAACTTTCCGCACATACTGTTGTACTCAGTTTTTACTTAGTTTTTACTTCTACTGCTTGCTTGCTCTGTGGTGTTTGGTTACTTTACAAAGGCAATGCCTTCCATTTTTACTGGGAATTATGCCTTGGTGCTAGTCGCCAGCCCCTGGCCTATGGAAGGCGGGCTTGGGGTAGTCACGGCACGGGGCCCGAGGACGGGTCGTGACAAATTGGTATCAGAGGAGTTCGGTTCTACCGCAGAAATCAGGACTCTGGTCTTTTTCTATGTGAAGCAATAGTGTTAAGAGTATTGGGTGTGGTTATCAGTCCAGGGAGTCCAGTGTTGGTGCGGCGGCCGACGTATCCGTACACCAGGACCCTAACTTCTGATTTCCTACTTAATGCACGAAAACATTGATTGCATGTGTGTTTCAAGTTTTCTTTGTGATTACTTTATGTCAGCTCACCAGGTATACTGTTTGACCGTGGCACACCTGTTTCTTTTCAGGATGGCCCCACGACGGCAGCCAACTAGGGTTCCGAGAGTTGTGCGTGATGACAGCCCACCGAGCGACGAGGCCTCAGTGCAGGGTCCTTTGACAGTAGAGGCACCGAAGATACCTCTACCCGTCGAGCCATCGATGCTACCAGCCCCAACCGCTGACGATGCACGCCGCCTTAGTGCACTGCATGAGTTTCAGCGCCAGCGACCACCCAGGTTCCGTGGGGATATGGACCCCCAGGCAGCCGAGGACTGGCTGGAGGCAGTGGTACGGGTTTTCAGGTTAGTGAGGACACCAGCAGACCTCATGGTGATCCTCGCAGCGAGCCTACTGCACGCGGGTTTTCTTAAGGGATTTCTCAACTTTTATTTTATTTTGAGTTTCTTTAATTTCTTTTTATTTCCTCACCTCCTTTCATCCAAATGTTATGATAACTCCAATAACTTATATGTACAAGAATTTTGATGTTATAATTCAATAATTCATCATCATCTCTCCTTTCCCCTTCTTTTATACTAGAAATAAAAACACCATCCATGATGTATTAATTTGTCACATTCAAGGACGATGGGTTTTCAATTTATATTAACATATTAAATTTTGGTAATGAAACAATTTTTTGGTTTAAACAGACTATAATATATGTATTATAACTTATTTAATATTTTGTAATATTTTTTTACCCATGATATTAATTTATAAATCAAAATGAGTTCGTTGTGATAAAAAATAGCCAGTTAACCCAAACAATTATCATTAGAGTTTTATATAATGATTCATCTTCACTCCCAATAACCGAATTGATTTTATAACCATGTAATATCATGTATATTAACTAATAAAATACAACTTCTATTATAGACAACCATTCTCATATTACATGTTTATCCTTACATGTATATAAGTAAACCGGTCATGAATACTAAGGAAGAAAATGCTCCCAAAATATAAAATTAATCCTCTTAAACCCATCAAGAAGGCCATTAATTAACTTAATAATAATATAATAAATCAATTAAATAAATAATAGGTTAAATAATATTAATTAATTAATTTAATTTGGTTATCTATGATTCGAAGATCAAGTGAAGAACACCATCAGACTTAAGGTAAGAGTTTCTTCATCTCACTTCCATTTTTGTGAGACATTCCTTATTCATTACTATTACTTGTGTATGTGTATGTATACTACCCATTTATGTATCATATCACTAATATCTTTAATTTCATGGTATTCAATTTATTTTTTTCATGATTATTAGTTTTGGGTCATATGATTTGGTTGAATACAAAGTGGTAAGGGATTTTTACCTGAACCTACATTTTCTTTCAAGTTACTCTTATTCTATACTTACCTCAATGAAATTATTATTTATTCTTATATAATTATAATAAATTCTGTGTTAATGTTATATATATATATATACCAATCATAATCCTTCTTTATTTTATGGTTATTTATACGTTTTAAAAGGTTCTTTCAAAAAATTATTCCAAATAAACAACCTCGTTTCAATAGAACTTCTTGCATTCTTACATATTTTCAAGTGAACTATCTAATATATTTTAAGCCATTATTATTTTTTTAAAATCACAAATTTTTTCATGAAAAAAAATCTTGGTTCATTTATGGTCTAACTAAAGAAAACATGCCATTCCTTTTTAAAATCTCTTTAATATTTTCCTAAAATCTCACAAAAATGTTTTATTTCAAAAGTTTCTTTAAAAACTATTTTTACATGATTTCACTTTAGTAGGATAAAATTTATGACTCAAATATAATTTCAATGTTCTTACCTCTTCTTTTCTATAATATAAATTATTACCAATCTGATTTCATGATAAATACAAAACAACTATTCTTTCCAATTTAAAAAGAATTTTTCTCGTCTCACTTTAACTTTTATGAGATATACGCCTTGTTCCCTACTTATTCCTTTCATATAGGGTATATACTGACCTTTTTTATATAATATAAAGAGTCTCATTATTCTCATGATATTATAATGTATTATGATTTGAATGTTTCAAGGTGGTATGAGACAATTTGGAATGTTTAAGGATTATTTCCTCAAGAAATTTTCAATGATATCATTTAAAAGTATATTATCTATGTCAACATCCTTGTTGAATATTGTAATTAATTGAGGTGTATACCTTATGATATAATCTAAAATATGTTTTAGGGGTTTTTTATAAGTTTGATTATGGATATGCTATCTTGATACCATTCTCCACATTACTCTGAATGGTTCATGTTTTTGTTTAATGATTGGGGAAAGTATTTACATTTCATATGTTAGTTTCAATATGGGTGTATATGTTGATTATGTATAACCCATTAATAAGGGGAATGAATTGGAATTAGTAAGTGTTAGGTGGGACCTGTAATATCCCCTCGATTCATCGGTAGGTCTCATGAGACAAACTATAGTCTTGACACAAGGCCTTGACAAAATGGTTATTTATGGTCATGGCATGAGGCCTTGAAGGTATGATTATGATGTCCCGCATTATGCATTCACTCATTACGAAACTATTAATTTAAAGTTCATGTGGTTATTATAATATTAGAATACCCGTGATAGGGTTTTATTATGGAATTATTTATTCATATCTTATTCCTTCCATAATGTGTTCAAGTTTATTTTTAAAGGCATGTGTTTTTTGTTATTCACCATACATAATGTTTATTTTTATGATATCTTACATTGTATTGTCTAACCTTACTGAGCATCTGATATCACCCCTTTCACATGTTTTATTTTTCCCCAGGTAGTGAAGAAATATATTATGAATGACATACAGGGATAACCTAGGATTTATAGATGTTGTCAAAGGATTTCTATATTGTTTTTCCTTTCAAGTTGTAATATTGAACTTATGTATGTTTTTGGTTTTCCAAAACTACTATTCTTTTCATTCCTTTAGGATTTTATTACTTATAATCATGCCAATGTAATACATTAATGCACTGTCTCTAGGAAATTGGGGTCAGGGCATTGCATTTATTGGAATTTTATAATTATATATATATATATAGTTATAATTATAATTACAAATAGAAGTTGGGGTGTTCCTCAGTTGTAGAGGTGCCTCGTGATTCTGCATCAGACCCGGGTTCAAATCTGGGTGGGAGAGAATTTCCCCAGGCAGGCGGTGAAGTAGGCACGATGCAGGCAGGTAGTGATCAGTCTAGACGTAGGCAGATGGTGATGCAGACATCATGAAGGCATGATGTTGTACTGGTCCTTCAGGCCCGATTGTGGGCCTTTTGGCCATGTAATGGGATTCATGACCACTAGGAATTTGGGTCATGTGCTGAATAAATAAGGCTTGATGGGTGGGCTATCCCTTTGGGGGGATATGACATTTCTTTCCTGCCCATGTGTTTGGTGTGTGTGTGTTTAATGTAATTGTACCCCCAAGAACCTAATATATATAATTACAAATGAATATATCTAAAAAGTATTTATATATAATTAAAATTTAATAATTATAAATATAATAAATATATTTATTATTTAAATATAATTAATATAAATTTATAAATATTTTTTATGACGTAGTTGTATATATGTGTAACATGTATTAATCATATACCTAGTAAAATATACAAAATAAAAAACAAGACATCAATGGAAAACATGAATAATAAGAAGGGAGTAATGTATAAATGAACATTCATGATGATACATTACATATATACACACATGATCACTATATTTATTGACCAAATTCGTTGGAAACACATATATATTTAATAATTATAATATAAATATTTATATTTATAATGTTTATATATATATATTAATTATAAATAAAATAAATATATTAAATATATTAAATATAATAAATATAATGAATATAATGAATCTAATAAATCAAATAAATATAATAAATGTAAATCTAATAAATATAAAACTATAACTCTATAATAAATCTAATAAATCTAATACATATAATAAATAGACTAAATCTAATAAATCTAATAAATATATTTATTACTTAATTAAATTTATTATAATCTTATCTTTATTTATATATATAATTATAATCTTAGAAATAATTTTTTTAAAACATTATATTTATATTATTGAATTATTAAAAAATATATTAATTATAAACATGCGGTTTTGTTTAATTTATATAAAAAAATTATTTTTGAATATTAATATAATAGTTTTATATAAATTATTATTAAAATATTTTATCAGTGCTAAAAATAGCGCTGATAAATGTACCCTTTATCAGTGTTAAGAAAAGTGCTGATAATGCTGTACACTTTATCATTGATTTTCTTAGTGCTGATAAAGGGTACATTTATCAGCAATTTTATCTAGCGCTGATAAAGGCGCTCCTTTATCAGCGTTTTTTTCTTAGCACTGATAAAATGAGGCGCTTTTATTGCCCCGTTTTGTGGTAGTGCTCTATCTTATTCAGCATGAGGAGGGTCCAAACCACACACTAATATGGAAAAATACTGATTTCCAAAGAGGATCACAACCCCAATACGTGAGATACCAACTCAAATTGGAAAAAATGTGGGTGAAAATTCAAGTCTAAAAGAATTATCCAAATCCAAGTTATAGAACCACATTTCTTAGGGGTATATGACATGATTTCTCTAGTCAGCTACCTGGCCATGTTCGATCATCCCACAAGGTGTGCCTTAGTCCAACTATATGGTGTGTAGAGGGGACACATGGCATGCCATGTGTACAGGGGTACTCAGCGTGTACCCCATATTCCCGAGCCTTGTACCTCCAATAGTACACTATGTGTGGCCCCAAATACATGGCATGAGGGGATACATAAATCCCTAGGAGTGTACTTTGAGTACACTCAAAATAGAATGGGTTAGGGGCCTAACAGTGCATGGATAAGTAACATGACTGTAAAACCCTTAACACCAGCTAAAACCCTAACAACACATAAAAGAGGCTACATAATGTGTATTCTTATGAAACACACAACGTGTAGTCTATAATTTTATAGAATTATATATCAATTGTGTGTCCTCTGATTACAATGCATCCTTCATCAATTTCCCTATAAATCATTAGTGGAATGATTGCAAATCACATTGACCATGTCTAAGTCCCTCCGGGAGGTTGGTTTTTATCCACCCTTTGTCAAAAAAGCCCCTCAACACATCACCCATCACCAGCACACATTTCCTCATCTATATCCATCACCTGATCCATATTAAAATTAATTTCATTGTCATAGAGCCTCTTTCATACCGAAAAACATGATGTTAAACCCCCAATATCCATCCATGGAACCCATGATCAATCGTATAGTGAAATGCATATTTAGAAATGGTCGAACCACCATCCAATCGAAAATAAAAAATGAATTCTTTTATAATGTAGGGAGAAGTCCACAAAACACCTAAGTGGGAAGTGAACAATGGCTATGTTTGGTTTGGACACTATTTATTGAAAGAATTTTAGGATTTGGGGTGAAACAATAATAAAAAATAATCATTCCAATAATGAAGACTATCAAATACATATATTAACTGGATTGATAATGATTGATTCGATATTAAATTTACGGGAGCTAATCTATAATCACAAAAAAACCCAAATCAGGGAAAAATTCATAAATCAACTCCCTACCATGAGAACATATCAATCATTGGTAAAAAAACATGTTCAATAGTGATTTAGTTTAAGAATACATTGAGTTCATCATTCGCTCCATGAAGCTTGATGATCGATTGAAAAAGAGAAGCTTATATCGTCACCATCAGTTATTACTCAATCCCAATCTGTCCGCTAATGTCAATTCCCAACAAAAAATTTCTCTCCCTCCCTCACAATCTCCAGGGTTAGATGACTAACTATAGAGGTTTATACTAGTGGGGATTAAATAGAAAATTCCTTGGTTAACTATAAAATAATTAAAATAAATAAATAAATAAATATTTTAATTTATTTTTTCTATTCTATCCAGTAACTACTTATCAACCTGAAAAATGACGCAAAACTAATTTATGCAATGCCTAGTATAAACCTTAAGATTCTAGATGTAGTGGTAGCACATTTTGTGTGAATAAACATTATGGTTCTTGTTAGTTACAATGAATCATTCACCAATTTTTCAAGACATAAACATTATAACCAATGAAATTGGTCCATTGAGTATTGAAATAGGAAGCTTGGAACTTAGAGAAGAACATTTTTACATTAAATTTTTAATTAATTTAAGTGGAAACTGATAAAATATTACGTCATATTAGGGTCTTTCTTTGAAGAAAATTTTGATCATCCAAAATTCATTTTTAGATTACCATCATTGAATATGGAGGCTCCAAAGATGATCCCTTTTAGCGGTGATCCACACATGATCCTTTGACATCCAAACAACATAAATATTTTTTTGGGTACTAGCTTAGTGAATCAATAGTCTTGTATAATTCATCTTGACCACTTCAAGATCCTTCAGGCATGTAGGATATTTTCTCCACAACCAATCCTTTTTTTATTTCAAAATCACTTTTAAGGAAAAAGTGGGAAACCTGAACATATCCAGAGATTATGTGTTAAACCTAAAATAGCCAACAAAGTTGTTAAAAACAAGACTAAGAATGTTAGAGCCAGTCACCTTATAAATCTCCCAATAAAGAGTGGTTACCTACATATTCTGGACATTCCTTAGAAGATATTCAAAGTGATCAACCATCTTGTCCTACGCCTGGATATATTCTTCCGCATTGGTCTTTCCTTCGTTAAATCCCTATGCTAGGATGTGGTCTTGTTTGTTAATCCAATCCAATTTCTCCTCATTAGTGACAAATATACTCGACCTTTTATATATTCTGTTAATAACCTCCTGTATATAATTAATCTTAATTTCATTTTCTATAATTTCCTCCTTAAAGTGTAGAACAAGCTTCAAATTTTCTTGAGTCTCTAATTCCATTTTTTCTTCCATCTTTCTTGAGGTTCCATCCGTTATTGGATCCACATTCAATGTCGTGACTTCACCATCAGATGAATTAACTCCCTTACCTATATCTTTCTCACATAGCACATCAGACAACTTCTTATCACCTTGAACACTTGTTAGGTTCTCTGGTTGTTACTTTGTCCCATTTTTCTTTGTCTTCCTGGAAGATACAGTAAAATTGTCTTCAGGATATTTGAGTAATATTTGTGGGGTATTGAATTTTTCCCTTAGATATTAACTATGAAATTCCCTTGGGAAAGTTTCCATTTCATTCTCTTTATCAATCCAGGTTTGACCTCCATGTCCCCTTGTGAATCATGCTCATATTCCGTCATCGCCAATGAGTCTACTTCTTCATCACTTAGCTCAGTATCAACAGAAAACCTCAACTTCACATGCTTTTATTTCCATCTTGGAATGTGTGTTTTTTATCCTTCTGGGTCAACATTATCCTTCCCATTCGCAAGAAAGGTCGTGAACCTATTATGGAGATGAATAGTTATTGAAGGTTCACGTTGTACGAGCAGACTCAGACCTTCATGGGAATCGATGATTGAGATAGTGGAAAATACGAACTCATGTCCCTTAACCTTCCATCCAGTATTCACCTTATCCGCATAAGAAGGTCTAGCCTACGAATCATGTTCAACCTTCTTAGTAGCAGAGAAATCAATCTTCATCCTAGAAAAAATATCCAAAACCATGGATCAATAATCTTAGATGTGAGGGGATTCAAGCACACCCTATCACCCGCCATAGGCCTTCCAGGGTCCTGCCTTGATAAGGGGATAACACCCGAAATGATCTGAGCACCTGCCTCCATGTGAATTTCTTCCATACGGGTGCCATCAAGAAGCCCCAACCCCTAAAACACCACAGGGGATGGGCTAGAAACATTAGTTGTGATACTGATGCCTTCTGACTCATCGATATGAATAGGCTGATTCTCCCTTGAAGAAGAAGGTACCCCCCGAGAGTTTCCATCCTTCCCGACCAGGGCCTCCTCAATGTGTAAGAGTGGCATGGGGGATACAATATCCCCCAAGACAACTCCTCTCACGTCCTCAACTCCCCATGACCCGAGCGGGCCCCCAGATGACTATAGCCATCCTAAGTAATGGAGTTCTGGAGCACTATAGGATTTCCATAAGCCTCTATTCCACCTTTAGGATGTTTCCGGTACCTATGAACACTATGACACTTTGGAAACATATGTCCCAACCATTTATATTATGAACAAAAATTGGGACAAGATTCAAACACCACTGATTATTTCCATCTAAACTCTACCCCAACCATAATCTAGATCCATTCCCTAAGGGGTTTTGAAACATCAACCTAGATTAAAATTCGAGCTGCAATCAGGTGAAAAATGGTAGTAGTTTGACTGTTAGAGAATAAATACCAGCCTCCCATATTCCCCATAATACAAAGTATCGATGGATTTTGGAATGACAAATGTAAATATGGAAAACTTACCCACACCACCGAAGTAGGAGTATCACATTTCATGTTTGACTCGAAGGACCAACAAAAGAGATAAAAATGGATCCCATTGAAGGATCGTGGAGCACTAGACTAGAAAGTAATCGAGTCAGCCTCTAAAAAAAATGAACCATCAAATTCCGCCTTTTGAGTAAACCATCCACCGCTCATTTGAGAAGACCCTAAGAACCAAAGAATAATCGGTCGAAGTCATCTACTGAAGGAGGTTTATTCTTGAGTTGATCCACCAACATGAGTCTATGGAGATCCGATTCCTTGATGAATTCTTTTGAAAAGACCTCAAAATGAGGTGACCTACTTAAAAGGTCCATAACTTTAGGGGAAATAGGAATCAGTGGGAAGAGAGGAAGGAAATCAAGGTTAGTAAGCAGGATTAATGGCCAAATCCTAGAAGCAGATGGAAGAAAGAGGTCACCCCCCTCTATCAGGAGGGGAGGGGCTGAATCCATGGACATCACCACTTGAGGCCATTATCGTCAATGGAATTGGGAACCCTAGTTCTGCCTCCCCTCAATAAAAAGAACATGGAAGAGATCATCTCATTATTGAGAAGATGAGTGGAGAAATTAAGAGAGAAATGTCTTGTATGCAACAATTGTCAATTCATGATTTTTTTAACACTACACAATAGACATAACCATATTTATATAGAGTTAGGGTTTAGGTTAAAATATTATTTAATTGCATAACGACCCTAAATTAATATAATAAAGCATATCTGACCCTATTCCATAAAATAATAATATTATAATTATTTTAATGGCATGCACAAATTTTCATAATGATAAATATTATTTTACCTTCTTGAAAATTAATATTTATCACTGAACAAAATATTGGTCCACTAATCCTCCTCGACACTTATTGAATACCTAAATAAAACTGTAATAAAATATTTATTCATAAATAAATATTCTATTCATAGTCTGATAAATAAATTTTCATCAAATACCCAATAAATAAAATAAATATTGCATTCATAAACTGTTGACTAAATATTTTTTAAATATTCATGCAATAAAATAAATTATTTATTAATAAATAAATAATTATTTATTAACTTATGAATATTTATGATCAATAAATCATGAATAAAATTATTCCTTGGTCTTGAGAATAATATTTATTCCAATAATTTAGTTCAAATAGAATTTAATTAAGATTAAAAAACATTTAGAAATTACAAAAGAACACTTACTATGTAATATAATCCCTCTATCAGAATATATCATCAAGAACACTACACACATGTTTCATAAAACTATGTGCTTGATATGCCTCTCTTCGACTATTTGAAATAAACACATCATTACACAATGTACATGGAATTTAATACGTCTGTTCCATTTAAATATATGGGATGAGATATTAACTTCCATAAATATGGAAGGGTAAAATCCTTCCTTAACTTATCTATTAAAAACATGTCTCTCATGATGCACTCAATGTACCATACTTCCCATAAAAATATGACATTATGGTTTTGGTTAGTGCATCAAATTACATGATCCATGACAAGATTTTATAAAAATATTAATGTCTAAGGACCATTACACGTGATCATAGATAATAATATCCGATGACACTTAAACATGCATAATTATTACAAGAAATCATGCTCCCATAATCTTCAATATTGATGATTACCGAGTGTGAACATTATGAGATGAAGTGAATTCTTCTTATGAGTACCCGCATATGATATCCAAGATACTATGTTCCCCAGAAAAAAATATTATTCAACCATAGAATTAGGTTTTAAAATACTTTCATGTAATTTCAAGGTTCCCATAATAGTGGGGAACAAATATGATCTTATCAATGTGATATATACTATAAGACATTATTACATTAAAGTCCCACAGAACAATGAACAATATGTATTAAGAAGTTTTATTAAAATTCAAATCTTCGAATATACATGTAATACAAAATAAGAACAGTTGGTAATAAAAAAATCAAATAGAATCCCACTTGGAGTAGATTCAACTTCCTATGAAGTTTAGTATTCCATAACTCAATTGATGATCATGATTCTGTAGAGATAGGACATTACTCAAGGGTTCCACCACATTGTCTTCTATAGAAAATATGATCAGTAAACTTCACCTCTTTGAGAAATATCTTTCAAGAGATAATACTTCTAAAGTATTTTACTCGTACCCTAATGTAACCTTGTATCCTTAGCATGGTCCACCATTGTAGTATGATCACAATAGAGTATGGTAGGATATTTACTACTAGTTACCACATTAAGATCATGGATGAAGTTGTGTATCTAAAATGATTCATTAAATTCATGAAAATACATAATATACTCTAACTATGCTATAGAATCTATGGACACAACTTTCTTTGATTTCTTCCTGCTCACAACACCTCTATTGAGAATGAAGATTTATCTCTATTGTGATTTCAGATCACTGTGATCTATTTGTAAAATAAAATCTATATATCCTCTGAGGGTTAGTTCCTCATGTCCTCCAAATATGAGGATCATATCTTTAGTATGACATAGATACTCAATTATAGTCTTGAATGTCATACAATGGTGGTCACCTGGATCTGGTTGATATCCTCATACCACACATAAGGTGTAGGAGACATCTATCATAGTACATAGCATAACATATATGACTGACATAATCTTTGATGTGTGTAGGGTCATTTCCATCATCATTATTTCCTCAGGTTACTGATGAAACATTTTCTTGGAAATATGAATGCCAAGTGAGATGGAAAAAATATCCTCTTGGAATGTTTTATACTAAATCTCTTCAAAATATTACAAATATATGTACCTTTAATTAGTACAAGAAGCCTCTTAGATCTATCACAGTAGGTCATCATCCCAATAATATATGATGCTTTGCCTAAGTCTTTCATGGAGAATCATTTATTCAACCTAGCCTTAATATACTGTAAGACTTTTATTTAATTTCTAATAAGTAGTATGTCATTGACATAAACTATTAAAAAATTACTATACTCCTACTAAACCGTTTATAGTCACAAGACTCACATTCATTCTTTATGAAACAAAATTCCATTATGGATTCATCAAAATGAATGTTCCTTAACCTGTATGATTTATTTTAAAAAAATGGGTCTTTGCAACATGATTAACTTGTTATCATTCATTGGAGTCGCAAACCCTTCAAGTTGTGTCATATAGACATCTTCCTAAAGGTTCATTTTATAGAAATATATTTTAACATACATTTTAAAAATCTACTAATCATGGTAAGATGTTATAGAGAGTATAATTATAAGGTATTTTAGCATAATAACTAGTGAAAATGATTCATCATAGTCTCTGTATTAACACTATTTAAACACTTTTTCAATCAGTTCTTTCATATAAGTATTGAACTGTCCATCAATGTCATGTCTATTATTGAATACCAATTTGTATACAATATAATTTACAACTATTGGAGGGTAAAAAAATATATAGAAATCATTTTGGTAAATGGAATCTTTTTCAAAATTCGCAGCTTCTTGACATTTGGAAAAAATTTACACCACTTACCACTTACTTGTATATTACAAGATCATTACTATCAACAAATGATGATTAAACATCCACAGTGACTAGAAAACCATATATTTTAGGTTATATAACCTATCTTATAGTTATATAAAATACTTGTGTCTCCATAACTTCTTCTTCCTTGAGGTTTTTTGGAATTTGTTCCTATTCCCACTATTGTGTACCTTGATTATGGAATTCATCAAATTCTATCTCTCTCCACTATCTCTTTTAGTGATCTTATTAGATCTCAATGAATGGGAAATGTCTTTCCATAATTACCATTTTGTATGAGGGTTCATATAGGTAACATACCCTTATTTACTTAGGGTGTCCTATAAAGTTACTCTTTGTTCCTTGGGGTGAAAGTTTGTTGCCATAATATTACTTAAAAAATGATTCACATCCCCGCACATGTATGTCTAACAACATAGGTGTAATTCCCCAGCCTTAAAAATTTACTTAATCTTGAGTTAAATCAATAATTCCCATTGAGGATCTTTTTAGGTTTATATATTTAGAGAATTAGGATATAACTATTACATTACAACTTGAATATTACAAGTTGACACTTTTAATCTAACCAGTTTTTTTTCACAGCAATAAAAAAATCCAAAAAAAAAGAATTAATTTCTTGATATAAATATTCATGAATTCTTCCTTTATCTTACCTTTCCTTATACCCTGTGAAAAACATTTCAAAAACATGGGATGAGTTTAAAAATCTCAGTAAGGGTTATAAAATAAGGAAAGAAAACATTATTCCATCAATTCAAACAAATCAATGAAATCATAATTTTAACTCATATAACATAAGATCTTTAACATAAGTCATAAAATTATAAGATTTATAAATAACACATAGAAATCATAAATCATAAAGGTAACTTGGGGCATCTATAACATACTTACATTGTAACTTTCACAGATACATAGGGAGTAACATTCATGGTTACGTTTGGAATACCCATCACAGTATATTCCCTAAATATCTTAGGAGAAAATTTATCATTTACCTCCATCATGTTACTCAATTAATTGGAGATATAACTCAAGCTCATCCTCCCATGTTTTATCACAGAACCACTCGTATACGTAAAAAATCCCCAAGAACTATAACATATTCATAACACATAAAACAAGCATAAAGGAAAGATAACATTTCCACATTCCAATCACAATATAAAATTTCAAGAATATTGACATAATAAATTATTAAAAAAACACATTTTAAAAACCAAAATATGTAAAAAGAGTATATGGTATATTTTTTCATTGTAAAAACACTACGGATTGTTAAGGAATCCAAATATCATGTAATACCCGCAGCAGCGGAAAGGTCGTTGTCACCACGTACGTTAAGAAAAAACATTCCCTTTGTCATTTAGTAAAGAGTTTCATAGAAAAAGATTCCCATTGAATGAAATTAAAATTCAATGGGGTTTATACATTGTATAAAATAAAGTTCATTTATAAATCAAAATATGCCTCAATGAAAGGGGATTGAGATGAATCACCTTACCAAATTCATATAAATGACGTAAGAGTTTGTCAATGGGGTGATTATCTGTAGCAATAGTATATCCAAACAATGGGAAGTGAAAATTAAAAAATAAATAAATATATAGTGATCACACACATAATCTGGAATAATATAATCAATAAAGTATGCATAAAACCCAATGATTGGAAATTGAGTTTAGAAATCCCCTTACGAAAATTCGGCATCCTAA
This sequence comes from Viscum album, assembly GCA_963277665.1. NCBI lineage: Eukaryota > Viridiplantae > Streptophyta > Magnoliopsida > Santalales > Viscaceae > Viscum > Viscum album. The sequence goes on along the minus strand of OY728134.1, from coordinate 1,019,549,085 downwards.
CGACGTCACTTAAAAATTAAGAAAATGAGTTGATGAGAGAGAAAAGGGTCTCTAGTAACTTGGAAATAAAATATAAAAAAATAAGGATAAATAATAACATATCCCAACATAAAAAAATTTAAATTAAAATACATAACATAAAATAAGACTTTGACTAAAAGAGGATGGGGAAACGTTCCCTTACCTTGAGTCTGATTCGTCATTTATGTTACTTGTTATTCCTAAATAATAAAGTTGAGTTAATTTATACTTGATTAAGAACATTTTTCAAGTTTATTATTCCTTTTATATCACTTATTAACATGTTATAAAAATTACATAATTATTTCAGTTAATATCGGTCATTTTGTCGATATTCGGTACTTGAGTCTAAAATGAACTTGTTAAAATTAAAATTTTTCCTTGAGGTAAAAAGTAAATTATCTCAAGAATTATATTCATGATTTAAATATAATATAAATCATATATATCTAGTATATATGTATTTATAATATTCCATAACATTTGGAGATAATAAATGAAATGTACCATTCATGGAGACGGTAAGCCGTACGTACAAATGAACACTACTTTAATTTCATTTTTTATTTTTAAAGAAATGAAAACTAAATGATAAATAGGTATATTATAATTAAATTATAATATAATATGATATATAAATTATATAAGTTCATTAATTCCATCCTTTATATGTTCCATGTATGACATGAATGAGTAATCTCACTTTGAGGGGGCAGTAGTCCGCACTTCCTCAAATGAAATTATCGTATTTACACATTATCGAAAGAATAAAGGTATGATGTAAATAAAAATTACAGTATCATAGAGACAATATAAATATAATAAATATAATATATAAATATAGTGCCATCATAATGGCCACCATGAGAGGTGGTAAAGGAAAATCAGACAATCATCGTTTCGTGTGGCAATAGTTCACCGTACACAGAAACAATATGTTCGTATCCATTAGATAGAGGTGTGTGTAATTTTAGTTCAAATAATTATCATAAAAACATCATATTATATTTAAGATACTTGTTTTTATAAAATAATTGAATAAATAGTGTTTAGGATGTTGGAGAAGGAAAATAAATGAAAGAAGCTTGAGAGAAGGCATTACCTCAAATCGGGTAACTCCTTTTGATTTAAGTTAAAAGGATTTATTTAATTTCCTTATTCCTAAGGTGTGGAATCTAAAAGTAAAATAGTTATGTTGGGAGCTTATTTGAGTAGAATTTTAACGATAAAAGGGGCTTTATAGTTGTGATTAAAGGTTAGAGTTGATGCACTTTTATAAGAGGAAGATGGGGCACTTTTGGAATGTCTTGAAAGAATATTTTATTATAAACTGAATTTCAATTTCAAAAGGTCCTAAACTCGTTTAATTAGAATATAAGGTGATTATTTTTTGAAATCCTCTCAAATAATATATTTTACACATGTTTTGGCATCAAATTTAACCTTATCATTTAACTTTAACACTTAGTTAATTAATATGACTCTTACCGCGTCTTCTTGTATATTCATTCTATATGGTTAATATAGTTACTATAAAATGACATTATAACCTCAAGTGGTTAATTAATTAAATTTTAAACCTTATATAATTCATTTGACTTAATCTTATATTTTTAGGACTATTAAACCATTTAATAAAAAATTATTTGTTTTAAAAACTCATTTATGTAAATTTATATACTATTAATATCATGACTTTTAAAAAATCCATAACAAAATAATTATTTCAAAAAACCATCATTAATTAAAATTTAACAAGTTATAATCAACCCTAAAATTCTTGTATGGCTTGAAAAGTTTTAAAATAAATTTATTTTAATATTTATAATCTAATTTATTTAAATCATTCATTAATAAGGAAATCACTACATCATCATTGTGTCATAAATAAATTTATTTAATTGATGTCTAAAAATTATAAATAAAATAACATGATGTATGAAATAGTTTTATATTTATAATTAATATTTATATTTGAAGAGATAACTTATATAACCCAATAAAATAATTGTTTTAGTAAAAGATATATGTTTATGTTATATTTTCCTTAACTTTAAATTAAAAGTAATTAAATGTCATTTTCACATACAAGTAGCTCCATGGTGTCCTAAAATCTTCCCAAGGATGTAAATGGTTGCAAATTTATTATACAATAGTATTAGGACACATTTTAAGATAGTTTAAGGCTATTTTAATATTATTTTTACCCTTATTTACCAAATTTACCCTTTATCCATGGTAAATAAAATATTTACTGAAGTTACTATACATAATGTCTAAAAATAAAAAGTAACTATTTTCACAATTTGGAACTCCTGATTCTAAATATGGAATCCATTTCTCCAAATTCATAATACACAAGTTGCTGAAATTAATTTAAATTTAATTCCCGTAGTCAAAACCAAAAAGCATGTTTTAAAGAAGTAAAAACTACCAAAAGTTTGACATTTTTTATGTTCAATTTCAAAGTGAAATTACTTAAATGACCAAAATTTGATTAAATGATAAAAATATAATATAATTAAAATTTAAAAAAAAATTAAAAGTACAATCTAACTATATAAATTAATTAGATGAAAATGCTGTTTTGAATTAAAATGCAGTATTTTTCACTATTCATTAAAAACTGAATCTTTTTAGAAATACACATAAATTTCATCCAAAGTAAATTTTGATTTCCCAATTCTATAGAAGAAGTTTACTTTTTCATATATAAAATATAAAAGTGACAAAATCTATATTTATAAAGGGTTTTCCATCAAAAGGCAGTAAAACTGCATTTTTAGAAAAATACTTCTTTTATCAAAAAATTAAATTTGTTCCTATATCATGTCTAAAAATCATATAAGATGGATTTAAAACATTACATTAAATGTATAACATATATTTTTCATTTAATAAAAATCCACAAAGACTGATTTGATTTTATAAACACAATTATTCACTTTTAAATAGGTTTTCATAAAAACACATCCTTTATAATCAATTGGTTTTTATTTCGATTTATAATAAATTTTGTAACCAATGAATCATTATTTAAACATGTGTAAACCATATTTAGAAGTTTAGTTTATACTATTCATTATTTCAATTCCAATGACTAGGCTTTAAATTCCAAAAATAATAATAATACTATTGTATTATTTTTCAGTATAACTCAATGTTGTGTGCAACGTAAGATTTCAAAGAAACCCGTTGTTGCGTGTTGAGTACGATATTAGAAAAAGTGTTTTATTTATCATAAAATTAATATTTTATCCATAAATATTAATAAATATGAAAATGTATTATTCTATAAATACCTGGGTCGTTATATCCTTCCCCCTTTTGGAAATTACGTCCTTGCAATTATAAAATTAGGCTTAGAAACTTCACTGAAAACCCCACTTTGAAAATAGAGTCAATAAAACTATCACTTTTAAAGAAAGTAATAGAAATACAAAGGTCACCCAATATAACACATACTAGGATTCCATGTAGGAAAATATTTATATGGAAGAGAAACTAACCATCATGTTCTGATAGAGAATGATAGAAAACTTGATCAGGAGAAAGTTAACAATATGAAAACCCCAAACTTGTGATGGGTTAAACGGTCTTTTATTCCCCAGTAGAATAAGTGAACAGACATAGTTTTTGTAATAAGTTCCGTTTCATAATGTTGAGGAATTTATTTATTATATTGAGTAAGAACATAAGGAAATATACTTACCTTTCAATAAGAGTTTCATCCTTTAATAAATTTCTACCAAAAACTCATCTTTTATCCAAACAATAAGTATTCATGATGACATGTTCACACCTGAAGCGCTAGAATCAACTTCTAGAGAATAACATAATCCAAAAAAGATAAACTATATATTTACCCTATCTTTAGAAATTAACCAAAACCAAAATGGTTAGTACGATATTAGATAATCCCCCAAAAGGATAATCATTTATAAAAAGAAATACAACTCTTAATCTCTAAAATTCAACAAACTGTACCCAAAGTTCAACAAAGACCATTCAATACATAATTTTCCTTAAAATTATTCAAATTAATAAAAACTAATATTGAAACCCAAAATTCAAAAGAATTTTATCACATATTCTTCTACTATAAATCTTAACATTTATCTCCAAATAACATCAACTACTCTTAAAGTATCATACTTAAAAGTAATTAACCCAATAAAATATTCTCTATGATAGGTTAATCATTTCCATAAATAAACCAAACCACCATATTTCCACAATAAGATCATTGATTCTTTCAAAATAAAATTCAACCATTACTCCTAAAATTAAATGACATAGTATTCTATTTTCCTTAGGCATATAGTGTTCCTGAAAGAGAAAACATCTTCCAAAATAACCTTAATAACTTAATCACCAAATCAGTTTACTATACTAAGGATATCCATTTGATAAAACATAAGTTCTCAAAAGAAACTTGTTCTTTATCCATACAAACATTTAAATAAAAAGATTTAGCCATACCAACTAAGGACTTCACGTAGTCCAGTGGTAGGAGACAAATACTAGTTGCACTTTGGTTGTGGGTTCGATTCCCATAGCTTTGTCCGAAGCGACGGGTTATCACATGGTCTACGTGTTTTCCTTTTTCAAAACCTATATAATTTTATAACATTCCAAAAAATGAGATAGATTACTCAAAAATAACCATAACATATTTTAACCTCAAATGTTATCTCATACCTCACATTTGTATCGCAAAAAATAATAACCCGTAATTTCCTCAAATTAAAGGATTATATAAACCCAAATTGTTCTTTATAACTATATCCAAAAAATAAAAGATACTTCTTCTTAAAATATAATTTTCACATAACAAACTTTAGGGTTACACATACATGAGAAAAGTCTTCCAAAGTAACCCCATCAATAAAAGAGCATTAATACTTTTAAACAGTTCATCACCTAGATATGAAACATAACTCTCAAATTTCTAAAATGTAGACATATTAATCATAGAACATTATTCATGATCCTTTATCCATGTTTTTTACATCTTATTCTTTTATACTTATTTCCTAAAAACAAAATCATGCATAATGTTCTAAGATTTCAGTAATGTCAAAACATGAGCACATAAATAATCCATACCTTTCTTAGATCATTTTTAGTTTCCTCATCTTTAATTGGAATCAAATTAGGTATTGGAAAACATATATTTGTATGATCCTATTGATACCATTCCCAAACCTTCTTCGTAGGACATCTATTTGTATAATGACCTTGCACACCACATTTAAAACATTCAATTGATCCTTTAGAAAGAACTTCTTTCACTTTCCTTGAGTCAACTAGATTCTTTTTCCACGGTAGGTTATTGATTTATGACCTTCATTACCACATCTAAAACATCTTCCCGACCCCTTGAACCATTTACCTAGGTATTTTTTCCACATCCTTGACAGAAAGGTTTTTCAATATAATTACCTTTATGATTATTACCTGAACATCCATTGGGATTCGTTTCTTGCATATATGATGCCTTAGAAAAATCACCAAGGTTCAAGTGGTCAATCATGAATCCAAATAGTTGGTTAAGAATAACCACAAGAGTTCTCCTTATAGATTTCATTTAATTTAGTTTCTCATTTAGAAAACCACCATAGTTTCCTTCACATCCATTGTTAATTTGGTGCCTCCTAGATACATCCATTTACTAAAACCAAAAAGGTCAGTGTGATTACATCAATAAAATCATCATATAATATCTTATAAGGAGGGTAAACAAGAAGATATATTTATTCATGTTATCTTAAACTCATTTGATATATCTAAAATAACTATGACTCCTTCTAATATGTTAACCATTATTGTTATTTCACTTATTCTTAAATAACACCCTAACCTCTAAAGTTATCTAAACTGACCTTTGATATCAACTATAAGGCCCCAATCTTAAAAATTTATTTAATCTTGAGTTAAATAAAGAATTCACATTGAGGATATTTTCAGGTTTAGAGCTTTAGATAATTATGACATAACTATCACATTACAATTTGAATATAACAAGTGGACACTTCTACTCTAACCATTTTTTTCACAACAATAAAAAAATCCTTAAATAAAACAAGAATTAATTTCTAGATATAAATATTCTTGAATTATTATTTTCTCTTACCATTCCTTATACCATGTGAAAACCATTTCAGAAACTTGGGATGAGAAAAAAAAGCTCAGTAAGGGTTATAAAATAAGGAAAGAAAATATTATTCCATGAATTCATACAAATCAATGAAATCATACTCTTAACTCATATAACATAAGCTCTTTAACATACCTCATGAAATCATAATATTTATGAATAACACATAGAAATCATAAATCATAAAGGTAACTTGTGGAATCCATAACATACTTACATTATAGATTTCATTGCTACATAGGGAGTAACCTTCGTGGTTACGTTTGGAATACCCATTAGAGTATATTCCCTAAATCTATTTGGAGAAACTTTATCATTTACCTCCGTCACATTACTCAATGCATTGGAGATCTATCTCAAGATCAACAGCTCTAGGTTTATCACAGAACCACCCATATACGGAAACATTGACCAAGAACTATAACATATTCATAACACATAAAACAAGCATAAAGGAAGGATAACACTTCCACATTCCAATCACAATATAAAATTTCAAGAATATTGAAAAAATAAATTATTAAAAAAACCAATTTTTAATATCAAAATACGTAAAAAGGGCATATGGGATTTATTTTCCTTGTAAAAATACTACGTCTTGTTAAGAAATCCAAATATCAAATAATACTTGCGGCAACGGAAAGGTTGTTGTCACCACGTACATTAAAAAGAGCATTCCCTTTTTAATTTAGTAAAATTATTCATAGAAAAAGATTCCATTTGAATGAAATTAACAGTAAAAGGGTTTTATACACCGTATAAAATAATGTTCATGTATAAATCAAAATATACCTCAATGAAAGGGGATTGAGATGAAGCCCCTTACAAAATTCATATAAATGATGGAAGAGTTTATCAATGGAATGATTATGTGTAAAAATAGTTTATCAAAACAATGGGAATTGTAAATTACAAAATAAATAAATAAATAGTGATTCCACACATAATATGTCATAATATAATCAATGAAGTATGCATAAAACCTAATGATTGGAAATTGAGTTTAGAAATTCCCTTACGAAAATTCGGCAGCCTAACGGCGTCACTTAAAAATTCATAAAATGAGTTAATGAGAGAGAAAAGAGTCTCTCATAACTTATAAATATAATGTAAAAAATGAGGATAAATAAGAACATATCCCAACATAATAAAATTGAAATTAAAAGGCATAACATAAAATAAGTCTTTGACTAAAGAGGAAGGTGAAAAGTTCCCTTACCTTGAGTCTGATTCATCATGTATGTTCCTTTTTATTCCTAAATAATAAACTTAAGTTAATTTCTTAATTCTTAAGAATTTTTTTAAATTTTATTATTCCTTATATATCACTTAATACCATGTTATAAAAATCACATAATTATTTAAGTTAATATCAGTCGTTTATTCGATATTCGATACTTGAGTCGAAAATGAACTTGTTATAATTAAAAATTGTCCATGAGGTCAAAAGTCCATTATCTACAAAATTATATTCATGATTTAAATATTATACACATTATATATATCCAAAATATATTTATTTATAATATTCCATAACATTTTTAGATAAGAAATGAAATGCACCGTTCATTGAGATGATAAGCCGTGCGTACGCATGAACACTACTATCATTTTTTTTATTTTTAAAGTAATTAAAAATAAATGATACATGGGAATATTATAATTAAAGTATAATATTATACAATATATATGTTATATAAGTTCATTAATTCCATCCTTTATACATTCCATGAATGGCATGAACGAGTCATCTCACTTTGAGGGGGCGGTAGTCCGTACTTCCTCAAATGAAATTATCGTATTTACACATTATGGAAATCATAAAGGTATTATGTAAATAATAATTACAGTATAATATAGACAAGATAAATATAATATATATCATATATAAAAAAATTTCCATCATAATGGCCACCATGACAGGTGGTAGGGGAAAATCAGAAAATCATCGTTTTTTGAGGCAGTAGTTCACCGTACACAGAAAAAGAATGTTCGTATCCATTAGATGGATGTGTGTGAAAGTTTAGTTCAAATAAATCTCATAAAAAAATACTAGTATATTAAATATACTGTTTTTGTTATAAAATAATGGAATAAAGAGAGTTTATGGGGTTCGATAAGGGAACAAAATGAAAGAAGCTTGAGAGAAGGCATTACCTCAAATCGGGTAACTCCTATTGATTTAAGCTAAAAGGCTTTCCTGAATTTCCTTATGCACAAGGTGAGGATTCTATGAGAAAATTATATATGTTTGGAGATTATTTGGGTATAGGGTGGATGAGACAAGGGTCTTGAAAGGTGTGAGTAAGGGTTAGAGGTGATGCCCTTTTATAAGAGGAAGGAGGGGCACTTTAGGAATGTCTTGAAAGATTATTTTATTATAAACTGAATTTAAATTTTCAAAGGTCCCAAACTCATTAAATTCTAATATAAGGTGATTTTTTTTTGAAATAATATCAAAAAATAGGTTTTATACAAGTTTTAGTTTCAAATTTAACCTTATCATTTTGCTTTGACCCTTAGTTAATTAATTTGACTCTTACCATGTATTCTTGTATATTCATTCTATATGGTTAATATAGTTACTGTAAAATTCCAATAGAACCTAAAGTGGTTCATTAATAAAATTTTAAACCTTATATAATTAATTTTACTGATTCTTATATTTTTAGGACTATTAAATTATTTAATAAAAAAGTATTTGTTTCAAAAACTTATTTATATCCATTCACCTACTATTCATATCATGATTTTTAAAAAATCCATAAAAACTTGATTATTTCAAAAAACCATAATTAATTAAAATATAACAAGTAATAATCAACCCTAAAATTAGTTTATAGCATAAACAGTTTCAAAATAAATTTATTTTAATATTTGTAATCTCATTTATTTAAATCATTCATTAATAAAGAAAACACAACATCATCATTGCCTCATAAATAAATTTATTTATTTGATGTTTAAAAATTATAAAAAAAATAACATGATTTAGAAAATTCTTTTATATTTATAATTAATATTTATAGTCGAAGATATAAATTATATATCCCAATATAAAAAATTATTTAGTAAAAGATATATGTTTATGTTATATTTTCCTTAACTTTAAATTAAAAGTAATTAAAGTTCTTTTCACACACAAGTGGCTCCATGGGGTCCTAAAATAAACCCAAGTATGACCATTGTTAGAAATGTCTCATAAAATTGAATTAAGACACATGTTAGGGTAGTTTAATTTTATTATAATATTATTTTTTTTATCCTTATTTACCAGATTTACCCTTTAACCATGGTAAATAAAATATTTACTAAAGTTACTATTCATAATGTCTAAAAATAAAAGGTATCTATTTAAAAAATTTGGACCTCATGATTAAAAATATGGAATCCATTTCTCAAAATTAAAAACACAGTAGTTTCATCAATTAGTATAAAATTAATTCCCGTTGTCTAAACCCAAAAGCGTGTTTTAAGAAGTAAAAACTACCAAAAGATTGACATTCGTTTTTGTCCAATTTCAAAGTGAAATTACTTCCAATGTCAAAAATTTGATTAAATGGTAAAAATATAATCCAATGATACTTTAAAAAAAATCAAAATTACAATCTAACTATATAAATTAATTAGTTGATAATGAAGTTTTTAATTATAATGCAGTATTTTGCACTATTCATTAAAAAATGAACTTTTTCAAAAATACACCAAAATTTCATCCAAAGTAAATTTTGATGTCTTGATTCTATAGAATAAGTTTATTTTTTATAATAGAACATATTAAAGTGACAAAAACTTTATTTATAAAGGGTTCCCCATTAAAAGGCAGTAAAACTGTATTTTTAGAAAAATACTTCTTTTATCTGAAAAATTGAATTTGTTATTATATCATATCTTGAAAAAATATAAGATGAATTTAAAACATTAATTTAAATGTATAAAATATATTTTTCATTGAATAAAAATACATATAGAGTGATATGATTTTATAAACACAATTATTCCCTTTTAAATAGGTTTTCATAAAAACACATCCTTTATATTAAATTGGTTTTCATTTCCATTTATAATAAAATTTTTAATTAATGAATCATTATTTAAACATGCGTAAACCATATTTAAAAATTTAGTGGATACTATTCATTACCTCCATTCTAAAGGCTAGGCGTTAACTACCAAAAATAATAAAAATATTATTGTATTATTTTTTAGTATAACTCAATGTTGTGTGCAATATAAGATTTAAAAGAAACCCATTGTTGCGTGTTGAGTACGGTATTGGACAAAGTGTTCTCTTTAACATAAAAATAACATTTTATTAATAAATATTAATAGATATGAAAATGTATTATTCTACAAATACTTGGGTCATTACAACATGATTTTTTCCACTCCATTATTGGTATGGAATATCATCCACCACTTTAGTTAACACCTGGTTTAGTACTTGTTCTTATTTATATAATGCGTATCCCCAAATAGACAACATAATACTCACATGACTCATCATTTTTCTCACTAGGTCCAAAATGGTGTAGTTTCTCCTTTCACTTAAATTGTTCCACTATGGTGTATATATAGGAGTGACTTGTGATTGAATCACACAACATCATAAATAATTAATGATGTATTGATTAAGATATTCTCCACTATGGTCTGAGTGGTGTTTCTTAATATTTTTATCATGATGGTTCTCAAATTCACTATTACATTCCTTGAATCTATTAAAGGAATTTGACTTATACCTCATTAAGTAGACATATCCATAACTATTTAAATCATCAGTAAATGTTATGAATTATGAGTTCCCACCACTTGATAAAACTATAAATAGTCCACACACATCGGTATGAACTAATTCAATAATATCCTCATCCCTTTAACCTTTTCCACTAAATGAGACTTATAAAATTTTTATTCTAAACATGCATGACATATACCAAGGGGTTTTAGTTTAAAAGAGTGTAAATATATATCTTGGTGCAATTTAATCAAATGATTTTCATTTATAAGACATAATAGGTGATTCCATAGTTTGGAGTGGTATGTGTCTTGGGAAATATTTTTTTTTATCGACTAAAATAACATGGTTCACATAATCCATCACATAAAGAACATTATTTAAATACTGATTACCATAACATATTATTTCTTTAAAAAATAAACAATATATATTCTAAAATTTGAAAATAAGCCCATATGTATCATGTATGGATATAGAATTATGGATTTTTGGTAACAGACGGAATATAAAAACAATATTTTAAAACCAATATCATTTCCATAAACAATGTGAGGTGATAGCCCCTGACAGACAACACAACAAGCATGGATCCATTAACTACTTTTACATCTACCTCACATAAGGCAATCTTCCGAAATCCACTTTTTTCCTATATTTGAATATATATATATTAGTAGAAAATTCTGTATCTAATACCCTCTTTGTAGAAACAAATAAATTTCACTCGATAACTAATTCACATAAAGCTTCCACTTTCTTCTTTTCCAAGGTGTAGTTTTTCTTCCAATAGTCGTTCTTTCCATATACGAAATAGACAACTTCTTGTTTCATTTCTTATCACTTGATACTTCTCTTATTGAAAGGGAATTATGAATAAGATTTATATCTTGATCTCTTCATCTAGTTTTTCCTTTTTTTACCACAAGGATGGAAGGATTTTCATTATTCATCTCATTATTAACTTGGTGAATAAATGAGAGAATATCTGGAAGATACTTCTCAATGTTTTCCATATTGAAATTAACAACAAAGTTGGATAATATCTAAGTAAGTGATGATTTAATGAGATCAGTGCATAGTTTATTAGGAAATTTAAAACCTATAACCTATAGGCACTCAATATTTCCATTGATTTTTATTATGTGAGGCCTAAATGGTACACCTTCTCCAATATTACTCTAAAAGAGCACCTTGTATATGTCAAGTTGTTCCTGTCTAGCTCTCTTCTGAAAAAGACCATAGATATTCTAGATCATGATATAATTATCCATGTCTCTATAAAACATCACGAGTTCACCATAAATGGATGAAATAATTAAAACTCAACATTTACCAGGATGCTCATGTTTTTATCATTTATAGTGAAATTCCAATCAATAGCCTTCTTAGTAGACACATCATGTAGTGGGGATTTAAGAACATATGATTTACATTCATTACACCACACTACCTATAAGCATATGAGCAACTCCTTGAATCTATTATGAGTAAAGAGATAGTATTTCTCCAAAATTTATCATAAGGATAATGTGGATGGAGAACATTCCATTATTCTACAATATTAAAATTGAAGACTATTTATAATTTTCTTTATTATGAATATGTGATACATAATAATAAATTTACTTTTATTAAGTATCCAAATATTTTATCATCCTTCAATGACCCTCACAATTGAACTAAGAATGTTCCATCACCCAATAAATTCTAGTGGTGAGGATCCATATTTCCATTCATATTGATCCATACTATGGACATGAAAACCATAAGAATGTATTTAGGGAAGCTATCTTTCCAACTACAAACTAGAAGATACATGAATTAATAAGTGGACTCCCCAATCCTAAAACCCCAACTGGTATTTTTTCAACACTTACCTCTAAATTTATATTGAATATACTATGGAAATTAAATTCAATAAAATCTCAGTTAAGTTGACCAATCATCATATTTAAGCCTCCTAGACAATTAAAAGTTACCCCGACTATGGATTGAATTAACACTTTAACTATGGTTTCATATTAACTTAGATGAAGGAAGGAATAATGACTTAATATTAAGTTGACATATTTTTTTATTATGTATACATTTCTTCCACTTTTATCCTTTAAATTTCAAGGTAATATTAATTATATTTTACTTAATTGATTAACCATGTTTTGATAAAACATTTATGCATAATCCATTAATTTAAATTCTTTATTTTCATATTAGCCCATTTATTTAGGTGATAGTTTTATTAAATCCACAAAATAAATCATGATTAAGATTTAAATAATAAAATAAATAAATTAACTGATCATGATATTATATAATGATTGATTTATTGGGTAGACAAAAAATCAACCTATAACACTAAGCATGTAAATCCTTATATCAGTCTTGGCATGAAATGTTGCTTTCCACATGTCCACCTATGTATCATCTGGGGTGGTTTCATCTTGGTTCCATCTTGAAACACCTCAAAAATCTTTGAGATACTCCTTGTATTACATATTCTTATAAATCACACATAGGTTAAGGGAACAAAGTTATTAGTTAAGGGGAATTATATAACAACCTTGGATAAATAGTTAATACCAAATAAAAGAGCGAGGGATGTCCTACATGCCATTATATTTAATTTAATAATTAATAATTTCAAAAACCCATGAAATAAATTAAATTAAAGAAAACCATCACATACACAAGTTTCCTCAAAGATCATTATTGGTCATACACATGAAATAGATACACAAAAGTACACTAGATAAACTTAAAATCAATTAATTATTTATTATTAAGATAATCACAACCATATTAATTAATTAATTAATTCCTTTAATCATAATTACCATCCAAAGTAATTGGATATACCCATCATAAAATAATTCATGGAAAATAAAAAGCATGACCAATAAATGAAAAAAATTACAATAAATTAGTTGATAATTAATTAATTTTTCAAAACCCTTAATACTTAGTCAAAAAAAATTTGGTGCTAAAAATATAATTAGGCTTCAATGATACAATTAATTATTTTAAATTAAATTTAATTATAATTTTATTGGGACTCTACAAGACATATACTAATGAGCTATGCACCACATTCCTCGATTTACATGTTCTCAGGTTAAATACCCTAGGATTTGGAATGTACCTCAGTTGGATTAAATAGTGTGTACTAACGAGCTACACAATGTATGGTCCACCTTATATGGGTGTATGTAACCCAAAAAATTAAATTATGTGTTCTATGGATGGAATCAAATGATGTGTGCTCCATCTATAGGACATGTGTCTAAGTAACATGTTGATTGACTCAGCATGTACTTTGAAAATTAGAATTAATTGGTTACACAACATGTACGTCAGCTAAACATCATGTTACTCATTAATTATCTAGTATGTCAGTTTCATTTATTTAGAAACTATTAATTTGACTAGATGGTTATCTTTAATTTCACTGATAAACTGTGAAGACTACACTACATGTACGCCAGCTACACACCGTATAATAAAAAAATTGTGTGTTATGTTGGTCTGATCTAAATGTGGTGTGAAATAAATTCACCATGTATAATAGTTGCCCGATGTGTTGTGTATCCCATGACACATCTAGGGGAAGTGAAGTTGGGTACATGACATGTACTCCAGCTACACACCAACTTTGGCACCTCCTGATGGAATATTTGATAAATCTTCATCTATTCTTGGGAATTAATAAAATATTAATATTTAATGATTAATACTAAAATTTCAAAATAATATTAATTAAACATTGGATTAAATAATAATTAATCTATAATTGAAAAATCTAACTAGTATTGTGTATATATTTTGAAAATAAAATAAATAATTATAAATTTAAATGTGATCACTATTATACCACATGGAGGTTTTACACACAGTAAAACCACCTTTTATAAGAATAACCATCAATTTTTTGGTCAGATTTGATGGATCATTCACTAATTTTGCAAGATATAAATTTAATTACCAATGAAAGTTTTCTATAAAATATTGACATTGGAAGCCTAGAAATCGAATAGGATTTTTTCCATGTTAAATTTATAATTAATTTAAACTATATTTGAAGTAATATTACCTAATATTTGTATTTTCCTTTGATAAATATTTTTTATCTTTCAAAAATATTTTTTAGATTACCTCTATTGTGTAGGGATAACCTAATGTAGATCCCCATAGTAGTTATCCACATGCTCCTTTGATCTCCGAAAAACATTGATAGATTTCTAGGTTCTAACAAGGCATATTGATCATGTTGCATTGTTCGCCTTGATTTCTCCATGATCCTTCGAGCTTGAAGGATATATTCTCATTCTTAAGAAGATAATAATATGAGGAATATATGAGATAATTTTGTTGTGAACAACAATTCTGAATTCTTGATTTTTTGAGCCTACACAATAGACATAAACATCTATTTTATAGAGTTAATGTTTAGGTTAAAATAATTTTTAATTACAGAATGACCCTTAAATAATGTAAAAAACTTTATCTGACCTCATTCCATAAAATAATATTAATATTATTATTTTAATCACATGTATAGACTGAAGCAATGAAGAATATTATTTAATTGGATTACAAATTAATATTTATCAGTGGACACAATCATGGCCTACTAATCCTCCTGATCACTTATTAAATACATGAATAAATATTTAATTAAATATTTATTCATAAATTAATTTTCTATTCATTGTATAGTGAATAAATATTCATTAAATATTAAATAAATAAGATAAATACATTTTAACAAAATGGTGAATAAAAATTTACTAAATATTTATCCAATAAAATAATTATTTACAAATAAATAATTATTTATTTATTACCCTATAAAAATTTTATATTAACAAATCCCGAATACAATTATTCCTTGGTCTTGAGAATAATAACTATTCTTATAACTAAATTCAAATATAATTTAATTGAGATAAATGGAAACAATTAGTGTTTGAACCTCTAGGATTCATTCTCATTGGAATTATATGGGTTTGCCTAATGACTAAGATTAATATCTAGAAATGGGTCAAGGAACCCAAGAGAAATGAGTTAATGTTATAATTTTGACAACCACACATGAACACTTACTGTTTAATTTAACACCTTTGTTACAATATCTCATCAAGAAGGTTGTACACATGTTTCATCATCCAATTTTCTTGAGACATATTTATTTGAATTTCAAAAACAAACACATAATTTCACCATGGTCATGGAATTTAATGCAATGTTTCCATTTAATTCAAAGGGATGATATATTAACTTCCATAAAAGTGGAAGGGATAAATCCTTCATCGACTTATCTATTAACAACATGTCATTCATGAAACTCCCCACATACCTAACCTTCCCTGAACATATGGAGTCACATTTTTGGGCAGTTCATCAAAGAACGTGAGTCATGATATTCATTAATAATAATATTCTAGTATAAAGACCATTACACATGCCCACATATAATAATATATGATGAAATTTGAACATGAGGAATTCTTAGAGGTGTGTCTATTCTCATAATCTCCTATATTGAAGATTATCATCTGTTATCTTCATGAGATGAATTATCATCCACCTATGAGTATGTGACATGACATACAACATACTATGTTCCCCATCATAGAATTGTTTCCAATCATAAAACTAGGATAAAGAATACCATCATGGAATTTCAAGGTTCTCATCCAAGAGGGGAATTAATATGAACTTATCAATGCAAAAAAATAATCTAAAACATTATTAAATTTAATTAATGTAGAATAGTAAACAATATGTTATAAGATATTTCATTAATACACAGATATTCAAATATAATTGTAATCCAAAGTACAAATAGTTGGTTCTAAAACATCAACTCCAAAAAAATCTCACATTATGGATTCAATGGAGGTCTCAGTTTCCCCCTTCTAAGGCTCTATTTTGGCAACAATACTTTATTTCCAAAATTATGCATATGTGTGTAAATATTTTGAATATTTATAATATATAAATATTAAGGATTTATAATGTTCAAAACCCCATTCTGACTCTATGACTAGCTCCAAAAATATTATTTAAAATATTCAAAGGGAACAATTGTTAAAATATGACCTATTACTAATATTAATTGATCATAAGTGAGAATAAGATAATCACATGGGTATAAGATAATGATCAGAGTTCATGAGTTCTACATTTAAAATTTATATCTATTCATTCATAGATTATAAATCATGAATCATGAGATAAGGCTTTGGAATACCATAAAATATGATCCATATGATAAACAAATATTATGGGCCATGAGAGAATCTCATAAACATAAGAAAATGTTATAGAAATTATATCATAAGAGTGTGGAATAATCATAGGCATATAAAATCATTTCATAAGTCAAGACTCACTTCCAATACCATCATCACATAGTGAAAAAAGTCCCATAATGGATTGGGTTCACTCTCCAACCTCGTTTTATCTTTGTAATGGGTTCACTTCCAATCATCTTTCATTATTAGAGTGGGTTCACTCCCCATACTGTTTCGTATTTTCTCATGATATATAAGTCACAATCCACTACATTTGAGGGATATAATGGACACATCCATCACATAATGAAAACCATATATATGTGTATCACAAGAACATGAAAATATCATATTCCCATCAACAAAAAATTAACCCACAAAAATGGGTTTTTTGAAACATTACATAAAAGATTATAAAGATCCATCACAAAAGAACATAAAAATATATAAAGTATATGGAACCATCACACCTTATTATCAATGAGGCATAAGTGTTAATAAATGATGATGACATAGATAAAGGATACATTTATAAAAACATTTTTATATTTTCATTGGAAACCAAAGGTAATATCCTTTATTTTGATATTGAAAAATACATGGAATAAAAGAAATAATATTTACTCATAAAAATATAGAAACGTGTAGAGAATTTTCAATAATTTATACCATAATGATGGAAGGAAAAGGCACTTGAATGGTAAATGTTAAGAAAACATTATTTTTTCCCGTTCATAAAGAAGCCCAAATTGACCCATACGGAAAAGTTTAAAAATATTCGATTTTAATTTTCTTTATATAAGATAAAGATAGTTGAAAATGAATTTAATCAATCATTTTAGAAAAACTAAGGAAATTTTTGAAATATTTTTAAAATCATAGATATGTAAGAAAAAGTTTCACAACCTAAAAGAAGAAATTAGACCAGATTTTCTTAAAAAAATTCTTTCGATCGTTTTTAATACCGAAGTGGTGAAATAAGGAAAGAATAATTAAAAAAAAATAAAAATAAAAATAATAAAATATATGGGATTTAAGAGTGAAATATCATATAATTTCCTTAAAGGAGATTCAGTGATAAACAATCTCGATTTAATTCAAGATTGGAATAGAAAACCCTTACCTCAATTCCTGACTTGCTTCATAGGAACTCTAACCTCATGTTAAAAAAATTTACATTTATTATAAATTTATTATAGAACCATATTCATTACTATATTATCAAATATTCTTCAATTATAGATTCCAATTATCCATTAATTAATAATTCTTCCATAAAATCATAATTATGGGTGTTAACTGTTCCGTTTTTCATCCACATTTCTGTTTGGAAGTTCTGATCCATACACATTGATCATGGTTCTATCATATACTCAATAATAATAATGATTAAATAGAAATATTATTACTTAATATTGATAAAATATAACATTAATTAATTAATCATTTTTTAAAACATTAATCATGCAGGTGGTAAAAGTGACCCAAACAATTCCATGTTATAAAGATTGAATGAGTAAGAAGATGATATTTTATAATCATTATAGAAGTTTTATATTACATTATTTATGTCCTAATTATATTATATATTCATTATAAACAATTTTAGAACCGTCTTTGAAAGGATTATATAGAAAAATGAAATATGTCACTCATGGAGATGACAGTCCTTATATACTTATGAACGATACTTTCATTTAATAATGAGAAATTAGAAGATAAATTAGAATTTTTTAGTATATAATAATTTTTATATAATAAATATCAAATATATTCATTAAATCCGTCATTATAACCATCCATGATAGGTTTCTATGAAAAATAGAATACTTTATTTTGTGGCGGTGGTTGTCTACACGTACACACGCTCGACAATTTATTTTTTCCATTGGATGTAAATGATATGAAAATGGGTTTTACATCATCATAGTAAAATTTTCTTATATTGAGGAAAACGAGGTCATTATTTTAGGATGGATACAAAAAATTTGAAGGAGGTATAAGAAGATGTAAATTTGAAAGGATTCAGTGAAGACAATTACCTCTTCTTTGAGAATCCTTTGTTGTCTTACACATCATGCCTTGAAAGGTTTATCTTTTGGGAATAATAAAAGATCTATAATATATATTGGGATGTTTGGAAGATATATGGGATGAGGTTAGTTAATATTTAAGGGTTAAAGTGTGTGAATTACTGAAGAGAGGAGGTTACCCTTTATAAGTGAGGTTGCTGGAAGACTTATAAATATTTAGAGCTTTAAATTAAAATAAATTTATATTCAAGTCCAAGTGGCTCCAAATATGACAATTTTTTATGATAAATTAATATAAGGTAAAAATATCATCATCCAATCAAATTTATATAAGTTTGGATGGTATTTTATTCATTATGAATAAAACTAAAATTGTACTTATAATTTTTTTTAATATTATAATTCTAAATTTTGAATTAATTTTTAAAAATTGAATTCCCAGAAGTGGAATAATGTAATATTATAATAAATACACTGAAAATAATATAAATTGTTTTTATAAAAAGTTAATTTTAATCATAAAAATGAATTTTACACAAAGAATCATGTATAGAATCGATTACCATGATTTATAATTATTGTTACTAAAAAAGTAAGATTATTAGAAATTTAGATCATTAAAAAAAATAATGTTATCAATAAAACTATAGATTAAATGTAAGGATTCAAAAATATTATTTTATTATAATAAAATAAAACATTGGTTCAAAAAATTCAATCATGGGTTTTTAAATTCAACATAATTGTTTGGAATGATTTATTTTACTCCTTAACAATAAATTTGGTGATCTAATGTTTTCATATGTTTTTAAGTCATTATTTTATTATAATGATTAAATCAAAGTTATTTTATTCATAAAATCCTTATTTTTTTCTAATTACTAAAAAACTAACCATTCTAGAAAAATAAAAAAACATCACTATAAGCTAATTTTGATATGATGAATTCTGAAATGAAGCTAATTTTGTCAAACTGAAATTATAAAATTTATATCTAAAATAAAACAAATATAATATGTGATAAAAACAATATAACACCCCAATTATTTAAAATATATTTCTTTTAGAATAAATTTTATTTATTAAATAGTTTTCAATACACACAACACCCGTTTAAAAAAAACATGGTTTAATCACCCTTTCCACATTTAATTTTAAATTTCTTTTAACACTTAAAAAAATTATTTGATAAAATAAATATAATTTTTGAAATTATAATACAAATATTATCTTAGTATTCACTTTTGTTATTTTTATGAAAAGTTTCATTTTTTGATGAATACTGAAAAATATTAGATTTTAATTAAAACTACCTTTTCAGGTGGAGTTCCTTTCCTCAATGATGAAATATGAGAAAAGATAGGAGTAATTATCCATCCACTAGGGGATTATGTTCGTAAGGGAGCTGGGGATCATGTTCAAGGATCTCCTACGCTTTTCTCTAGACCTCTTTTCGGATGAGGATTCTCAGACGAGACGCCTATAGGAGGAACTCCGACCTTCTCTTCAATATGTTGTTACTCCATTCACTATAATGATATACATAGAGATTCATAAGAAGGATGATTTAGTGTAAATGATGCACTCATGAGGAGGTGTGTCATGGGAGGGGATCCATCTGAGTTCGTCGAAGGGTAAGGTAGTCAGCAACATATCTCCAGTGATAGGAACTTCTAGGTTTCAACCGGTGGGGAGTAGGCCTCAAAAATTCTAGTTCCAATCTCTTTTTACTTTTACTTTTCCTATGGGCTTGGGACCGAGATGTTTCTCTTATGGAGGCAATGGGAATCTCTAGAGTCAGTTCCTAGTCTTAGCTCAGAATAGTGGTGGTGGGTAGGTTCAGCACCCACCTCAACAACAACAGTTTCCAGTCAGACCTTTTTAGCAGACTCCAAACCCACCGATAGCTAACATTACAGGAGGAGGCTGACCGTAGGGAGCTCCTCGGGGACCTTGAACAGGGCGTGGTTGTGGAGGTGGTCCAAATACAATAATAGGAGGATCTGGGCATAGAAATTTTCACACTACGGAGGTAGCATATCTAGTAGGTTCGGAGGTTATTCGAGGTATGATCAGTTTTTTCATCACTCTTCCTTATACCTCATTTTATTCAGGAGCTTCACACTCCATTGTTGCACCCAGTCTATCACATTTTATAGGTCTAAAATTAGAGTGACTTTCCATTACCATGGTGTTGTGTACGCTAGTTGGAGGTTAGACCAGCTAGTTTTATGTTTTTCAGGGATGCAGACTAATGTTGGGGCCACATGAGTCTAGTGGGGATCTTCTTCTGCTACAGATATAGACATATGATGTCATCGTATCCAACAAATTGTTGTTCTCTATGCATGAAATTATCGACTTCTTCATGAAGAGAGTCATGTTCTTCAACATGGATGTCCAGTGTGTAGATTTTGTTGGCAGACAGAGTTGTCAGGTGGGAAGCCGGTATGTGGATCCTCTCCTTTATATGTTTGTCAAGCTGTAAGTGAAATAAGTGGATACTGATATGGTGGAGGTTTTGAGAGTTGTCGGAGAGTTCCCGGATGTTTTACCAAAGAGGTTTCATTTCTACCCCCTCATCGCGATGTTGAGTTTGAGGTAGATTTACAACTTGGTGCTTATCCTATTTCGATGGATCCTTATCGGATAACGCCTTCAGGGTTGCAAGAGTTACGAATTCAGATCGATGATCTGATGAAGAAGGGTTTTTTCTGTCCCAGTGTGTTGACTTGGGGTACTCTAGTCTTATTGTCACCGAATGAAGATGGTGTTCTGTGGCTATGAATAGACTGAATTAGGTGATGGTCAAGAACCATTACCCTCTTCTAAGGATAGACAATCTCTATGACCTGCTGAGAGGAGTAGGTTGGTTTTCTAAGATCAATCACCGGTCTGGGTATCACCAGTTAAGGGTGAAGGAGGGTGACATCCCAAATATTTCTTTCAGGTGCATCTATGGGCACTTTGAGTTCGTGGTTATGTCGTTCAATGTTACAAATGCACCATCTATGTTCATGGGGATCATGAACTCTATTTTCCATGAGTTTCTATACTGGTTCATCGTTGTGTTCATCAACGACATTCAAATTTACTCAACGTTAGAAGAGGATCATACTGATCACCTATGGACAGTCTTGGAAGTCCTTCAACACCACCAACTCTATGGGAAGTTGTCCAAGTGAAATTTATAGATGCAAGATGTGAACTTCCTTGGACATGTGGTGTTAGAGCCGGGGATAACAGTGGATTCGTCGAAGGTCTAGGCAGTTGTTTCTTGGGAAGCACCCAAGAACATGGAGGAGGTTTATAGTTTTCTTGGTCAAGAATGGTTTTAATGGAGGTTCATATCTGACTTCTCTCGAGTTTCAACTCCATTAAAATCTTTAAAAAATAAGGTCTAAGACTTTGTGTGGAGTGAGAAGTGTCAGGTAGCTTTCAACTATCTGAAGGGGAAGTTAATCGGTGCTCCAGTGCTCAGGTTTTCAGAGGAAGGGGTGTTGGTTGAGGTGTTTTTTGATGCTTATGGCCTTGGATTGGGATGTGTTTTGATGTAGTAATATGGAGTGATCTATTATGGGTCTATGCAGTTATGTCTTCATGAATGTAACTATGCCACCCATGACCTAGAGCTTTCATCTGTCA
Organism: Viscum album; assembly: GCA_963277665.1. Taxonomy (NCBI): domain Eukaryota; kingdom Viridiplantae; phylum Streptophyta; class Magnoliopsida; order Santalales; family Viscaceae; genus Viscum; species Viscum album. Next base: position 1,019,526,192 of record OY728134.1, on the reverse strand, counting down.
TGTTCGTGTTGAAGTTGTGGCAGAATTACCTCACCAGGGAGCGCTTTGTGGTCTTCACGGATCCTAATAACATGACATATATCTTTTTGAAATGATACCTAAAATTGTAACATCAGAGGTGGGTGGATTTTATACAGGACAATGACTTCAATATCACCTATAACTTTGTAAAGGAAAATGTTTTGTCTGATGCCTTGAGCAGGAAATCGCAGAACTAGGTAGTTCAAGAATCTATGAATTCTTGGAGGGTGATGGATGAGTTGGTTTCCTTGCACCTGTATGCGAGGGTGGATGGTGGTAAAGGATTTCTATTTCATATGATAGTGTATTCCTCTCTGGTGCGACAGGTAGAGGAGTCTCAGGGGGGAGACATATAGAATGAGGTGATGTGTGATCGTGTTTACTAGGGTAATGCTTTGATGGGATGGTCAGAAGTTGGTCAGAACCAGATGCTGTTATATGGGAGGATATTCATCGCAGTGGAAATGCTCAAGGAAGTTCTATGTGAGTCCCATATATCACCCTTCGCGGTACACCCAGGAGTTTCCAAGATGTTCCAAGGCTTTAAGGGGCAGTTTTGGTTGCCTCAGATAAAGCATTCAGTAGTTGAGATTGTAGAAAAGTTCATAGTGTGTCAGTAATTGAAAGCTAAGAACCATGTTCCTAGAGGTTTATTGAATCCCTTATGTGTACCTGAGAGGAAGTGGGATGAAATCTTTATGGATTTTGTCATAGGACTACCCAGGGACCAGGGAGGCTGAGATGCTATCTGGGTAGTGGTGGAACAGTTGACGAAATCATCTCACTTCATGGTGATTAAGGAGTCGAGTTCAATGGATACTTTGGCAAGGAGGCATGTGGAAGAGCTAGTGTGGCTACATGGGGTTCCAAAATCTATCATTTTAGATCATGTCATGCGGTTTACCTTATGAGTCTGGAGATGATTACAACATGATTTTGGCACCCAGTAACACCCTAGTGATGCTTTCCATCCTCAGACAGATGGACAGACCGAGCAGACCATCCAAACGTTGGAGGAAATACTACGAGAATGTGTTATAGACTTCATAGGATCATGGTTATAACACTTTCCTATGGAAGAGTTTTCATACAAAAATAGCTATCAATATCCCATTGGAATGAACCCATTTGAAGCCTTATATGGACAACCATGTCGTTCACCCGTGTGCTAGAAAAAGGTTGGGGAAGTATGTTTTCTTGGCCCAGAGGTGGTGCAAAGTACAATAAAGAAGGTTCAACTTGTTTGTGAAAGGATGAAGCTAGCTCAGGACTGACAGAAGTCATATACCAATTACAGGAGGAGGCATTTGGATTTCGAGGTTGGAGACCATGTGTTCTTGAAGGTTTCCCCTTGACGTAGATAGTGAAGGTTCGGTAGGGGAGGAAAGTTATCTCCTAGGTTCGTCAGACCGTTTGAGGTTTTGGGACGATTTGGTGAGGTGGCATATCAACTGGAACTTCCACCTCAGTTGGAGAGGATCCATGATGTCTTTCATATCTCCCAGCTTTGTTGGTATCTACACAATGACTCCCATGTCACAGAATGGGGAGAGTTGGATATCAAGGATGACACGCTGTTTGTGGAGTGGCCAGTAAGGATCGAGGATCATGAAGAGAAGGTGTTGTGGGGATGGAACATTCCTTTGGTTCATGTATTATGGAGGTATGGTGGCCTTGAGGAGAGTAATTGGGAGTGGGTGATGCAGATGTGTGCCCAATACCCAGATCTGTTTTGAGTTATTGTTATGAGTTTGATTCTATTCTTTACTTTTATACCTTACCTTGTGATGCAATTCTTGACCTTGTTTTACAATGAGATGAGTTGTTTCCTTTTTCTCCCAATGATTGTGAAATGTCCTGGCATGTGGGGGAGGGGAGGACCTAATTCCTAATCGAGACACATTAATGTGGTTGCGATTAAACCCGTGTGGGTGAGTCAGTGCCGCCGAAAGCAGATAGTATCTTCAAATGGAGTAAGGAGCTAGCTAATCCATTTGTTGGGACAATGGGATCATTGAGATTTGTGTGTCTGTTTTTGGTTATGACTATTAGGGATGTGTTTTATGATATCGAGGATTTTATTCCAGCTTTCAAACAACATAGGGTGGTTTATCCTTGAGATTTATCTTACGTGGTGGTTGGTCAGACCCCTCCTTCTAGTTGAGTTTGAATTCTCGAGGGAGAGAATGTTTTGAGATGTATATGATGTAATGGTTTGGACATATCTATTCTATTCTTTTTTCAAAATCGAGTGTTTGAGGTGTTCTTGGGGGGTCACAGTGGATTGTTCCGGGAGTTTTCCAAAAACTCGGTTCCACCAAAAGGTTTCACTGAAATGGTGGCACCGGTAATGGTCGCACCATCATGGTCACACAGGTTATGGTGGAACTGGTTATGGTCACACCATCACAGTTTCACGGTCACAGTGGCACACTAAAATGGTCACACCGTTATGGAATCACTGTTACGGTGTCACATCCTTTTCCAAATTTCCAATTTTCCGAGTTTTCTAGTTAGGCCCCTGTTACGTGTTTTCCCTACCAAATGAGTATCCTATAAAATGTTATCCATGTGTTACACTATTTCCACTATATCTTTTTATCTCAATAATCTCTAAGACCCCAGGTACTTATTAAATTCTAATTAATTCCAACATGTGAAACCACTGAGCCATGTGGTCAAACCACGATCCGATTTTCATGTACTTTGAAATCATCTCCTTGATTTTAGGATCTGTCATTTTCATAAGCAGATATCCTCTCTTCATTCTTCCTCTACATTTATCTTGGTTTGTTTATAGTGCTTCTTCCCCAGACAAGTAATGCATATATGCGAGAGACCTTTTCTGTTTGAGTTCCCTTGGAGTTTCCAGATACACGCGCAACCCCTGTTCTTGGGATAAGGAGGAACTTCAATCCTTTAATCAGCCAAGAAGGGATTCTTCCTTTAGTAATATTCATTTTTGTATCATGCGAGTTGGTCATAGTGATGTTTCGATGTGAATACGGCTAAATACTTTCTTTAAACATGAGTAATAAATGGGGAACAAGAATATGATGATAAAAAGATAACCATGATTTCACGATAATTGATGAGGAAGTTAAGATAGTATGCATGCTATTTTTACCTGTCATCTTTGTTACTATTATAGATTTTAGTGTCCATGTTCCTTCTAAAAATCATGGTTGTTGGTGGTATTTTCTTGTGCACTGGTGATGCTCTGTTTTCAAGAAAATCTTGTGATTGAATGGCTATAACATGAAATTTGGTTAATCATGTACACTTGACTAATTAAATAGATTCTCGATGAAGAAGAACCCTTCTGTGATCACCGTTATTAACAAAGTGGAATTAAATAACAGTGTTGGCTAAATCTGAATTTACCCTGTATGATGAGTGTGGTTGTTTACTGTTTGGGCTTTGTGGCTTGTGTGGAATGTTTGAGTGGCGAGGTTGTGATTTGGTTATGGTTGTGACCTTTTTTTTTGTGGAATGGATGAACTTTTAGGCTATAGGACTGCCTTTGGTTGTGTTTTGTCCATAGGACAGAGTTGTGCAGTGGGACTACAAGGTGGTTTAGGTGCTTTTGTGCAGTGAGACTGAAAAATTGATTTTTCTGGCTGTGTGGGTTTGTTTGTGGTTGTCAGTTTCCTCATAATGCTATAATAATTAACATGAAATACATAAATAAATAATGGAAAGTGGTTAAACAAAAAGGGGATGGGATTGTGTTTTACTTGTGGTTGTTGTATAGTTTTGCATGTAAACGTAGCAGCAAAGGCGGTTTAGTGTGGGTTGGTGATTTTTTTGGAAACCCATAGGTTGGGCTGAGTGTTTGCTTATTTATATGTATAAATTGTTGTTCTTTTGATTTCTATTCGCACCCCACCCTTATTGAGCACCATGTGTCGAACACCCCCATTTCATGGGGGAGGGTGTCTTTCCCAACATATGGGTGGGATGATGAATGGTTGGTTATTTACTTTCTTCCTCACACCCTCTTCTGGGTCCTTACCACTCGAGCATATCCAAGCAGACTATAATGGCATGAGGTTTACTATAGCCCTAGATCATTCAAGAAGGCTGTAATGGCTTGAGTTTTACCTTTTCCAAAGACTCTTCAAGAAGGTTCGTTTCCCAAGTGTCTTTGGGATGAGTCCTAGGTGTTTTCAGGTGTAGTGTGTGGTTGTTGAGAGGCCCAGGTGTTTGTGGGAGGGATTAATGTACGGTTTGAGGCCCAGGTGTGTGCGGGAAGGTTGTGGAAGTGAGATTTCATGTGGGAAGAGTGGTAGAATCATGATGTTATTCATTAGGAATGAATAAATAACTAGTGGGAATGTGGTGCGAGGGTACCCAAATATCAATGTGATTATATGATTACCTTACTTGACTTGAGTTATTTGGTGAGTGTGCCATGGTGATGTTGGATGGCTAGTCTTCCTTTATATGGGATTTGGGTTTGTGCTATCTTCATAGAGAAATTAGTATGTTCCGCCACTTGTTCACAAGTGACTTTAGATTCCCTACTGAGTATACTTGTATGATCACCCTACGTATATAAATCTACTTTCAGGTTTCTTGGAGGACTTTGGGGACCGTGATGGACTCTACTAGCTCAGGCATCAGGATAGTTGATGTTTCTTCTTAGTTTCCTTTTTTTGGTACTTTCCTTTGTTGTTTTCTTGTAATTGTATTGGTTTTACTTTTGAACAGGCATGTGGGAATAAATTTTTGGATTTACTTTTACTTTTAGTGTTTTGGATTTGCTTGGGACTTATCACCTTATCTCCTAATCTTATTATATAAAAAGGGTATTGTCTTCCATACTGTGTGAGATCTTATACCCTTGGTTCTAGTTGCCACTCTGGGGCCTATTGAAGGTGGGACTATGAGGTCATTATCGCTCCTTAATCTTGAAAAAGAAAGGATGTTTCACTCCGCTTCCCCTTCCCTCATCTTGAGGAAGGCAGGTCATTAAAAAACATAATTTTACCATATAAATAAATTGGATGAAAATGTTGTTTTGAACTAAAATTTAGTATTATTAACTATTAATAAAAATAAGACAGTTTTCAGAAAATATAAAAAATTCACCCTAAGATAATTTTTATGTACTGGTTTTAAAATAAAATTTTATTTTTTCATATTAAAATTATAAAAGTGACTAAAATTATATTTAAAGTAGGTGATACATTAAAAGGTGGTAAGACTAACTTTTAAAAATATACAGGTTTTTATGCTTAAAATTGGATTTATTATTATTTTAACCTAATAAAACATATTGTATGAAATTAAAAATATTTGATAAAATATAAAAATATAAATTCCATTAATATATTCCTCCAATATTTATTAATTTAATTTATTAATTTAATACTTCATTCTGGTCATAAACAATAGTTTTCATTAAAACACATCCCTTTATATTCAATTGGTCTTTATTTTCATTTCTAATTAATTTGAAAATAAATGAATTAATTTTATAAACATGTGTAAACTATGATTTCATAATTTATTTAATCATATTCATTCCCTCCATTAAAATGATTGGTTGATAACTATTATGTTAAATAAATAATATTAAAAGTATATTATTTTCCAGAAAGACTCATCCTTTCCTGTTAGATAAGTCATCAAAGGGAATCGATGTTGTGTGCAAAAAAAGAAAAACTTGGTGTTGTATGTGATTCAATATAAACTTGGTATTGCGGGTAACATAATATATTGAATAATTTAGTTTAAATTGAAGTAATATATTTTATAAAATATCAAGATGTTATAGTTTCACCATGGGGAGGACTTATTCCCATCATTAATTATAAAGAAGAATCAATGATGTTGTGAATTTATTGTAGGGAAATCAATGATATTACAATAAAGAACAAGTATCCTATGCCTTGAATTCATGAATTATTTGATGAACTTCATGAATCCAAATATTTTTCAAAGATTTAACTTCATTCTGGGTATCATTAGTTATATGTAATGAAATAAAACATTTTGAAGACAACTTTTTGAACAAGGTATGGAAGTTACAGATTTACAATAATTCCATTTTTATTGACTAATGAACCCTATGTTTTCATGGATCTAATGAATATAGTATTCAAGGAATATCTTGATGATTTGTTTCTATATTATTTGATGATATTTTTTTGTATTCTATATGATACAAGGACCATGAGAATTACTTGAGGATCATCCATGAAACACTTAAAAGGAAAGAGTTATATATATATATAATTTAGTAAGTGGGATTTATAGCTTAAATATGTTTATTTTCTTGTCTATATTATCTCTAAGTTTGGAATCTCAGTTGATCATATGAAGATGACAACATTCCGAGATTGATCAATAAAAATGAATATAGCCGAGGTAAGTAGGTTCATTGGTTTGGTATGTTACTATTAAAGGTTCATTCAATTTATTTTCCAGATTGGCTAACTCATTAAAAAATCTTACATGTAAAGGGGTTAATCTTTTTTGGATATAGTAATGTGAATAATGTTTTAATGAACTAAAGAAGACATTGGCCAATGCTCTGATTTAGACTCTACCATTAGGAAATGAAGGGTTTGATATATACAATGTTTCATAAAAGAAGATAATTGGTTGTTTCTTAATGAGAAACGATAAAGTTATTACATATGAATCAAGGAAATTGAAGACTCCTGAACATAACTACCCAACCCATGATCAATAGTTGGTAGCTATAATATTTTCTTCAATGACATGGAGACATTATCTCTATGGTGAAATATATGAGATATCAATCATAAAAGATAAAAATATAACACTTCAGAGAAAGAGATCAATATGAGAAAAACGTGATGGATCATGATACTCAAGGATTATGATTTCTCAATACACTACCTCCTAGGGAAAACAAATAAGGTAGCAGATACATTGAGTAGGAAAGATCATGGAATTCTGACTAAAATGTGGATTGAGAAGGATCTTATATTTATGGATCTAGTGGATATAGATATGTGAATACTATGGTAGGTAATACATAAATCATTTTTCAAATATTTTCAAAACCATATTTATTAGATAAGATTAAAATTTATCAATCCGATGATGAGAAATTTTAGAAGAAGATTAAAGCTGCGAATGATGGGAAATTAGAAGACTTCGTTTGTGAAGAGGGTATTCTGAAATTTGGAATGATACTAATGGTTCTATCGATACCTGATATAAAAGTGGAAATATTGGATAATTCTCATAGCTTTAATTTCTCTATACACCATGGTAGCACAAATATTTATAGGGTTTTTAGGGAACATTTTTGATGGGACAACATAAAGTGAGAAATTTCAAATTATGTGTCTAGAAGTTTGGGTTTTCAACAAGTGAAATAAGTGAGATAAGATACTAGAGGATTCATAAAATACATTATAATTCCTATATTGGAATGGGACAAGATTACTATTAACTTTGTCATATGACTACCAAAAACTCTTAGAAAGTATGATGTAATATCGGTTATCATTGATCACATAACCAAATCTACACATTTATTCTATATAAGAGTAGATATACCTCTTGAGAACATCATAAGGATTTATATTAATGACGTTTTAATACTTAATGACACAACTCTATCAATTTTGTCAGATATAGATCCCCATTTTACATCAAAATTATAGTAAAGTATTCAAAAGGATCTTGATACCGTGTTTTATTTAAGAAATACCTACGATCCCCAAACTGATGGACAATTTGAAAGAACAATTAAAATAATGAGAGACATGTTTAGGTCATTATAACTTGACTTTAAAGGTATATAAGATCAGTATTTACCTATGGTAGAGTTTTAATATAATAATGGATTCCATTCAAGTATTTAAATGGCACCATATGAAGCATTACATGGAAAGATATTTCATACTCCAAATTGTTGGGATGAAGTTAGTTGAAAGGAAAATCATAGGCCCAAAACTTTTTGAAGAGAAAAAAGAACAATCATAAAGTCTATTCAGGAAAATATTAATGTATACCAAAGTAGGAAAGAGATTTATTATAATAATTAGGGAAAATATTTTGAATTATAAGTGGGAGATCATGTTTTCTTCGAATTATCTCAATATAAGGGGGGTAATAAGGTTCTATAAGTTAGGAAAACTTATCTATAGGTACATTAAACCCTTTAAAATTCTTGAAATAACTAGAGTTATTGCTTATCATTTGGAAATTATTCCAAATCTTTCAAATGTACATGATTTGTTCCATATATCCTTATTAAGGCAGTACATAACATACCAAATGCATGTGCTCTTCTCTAATGAAATAGAATTGGAACATGATCAATCTTACTATTAAGAACCCATTCAAATTCTTGATATTTGAGAGAAAGTTTTGAGTAATCATTGGACTCATCTAGTAAAGCTACTATGAAGAAATCATAAAATGGAGAAAGCAACGTGGGAATTAGAGGATGTTAGAAAGAAGAACTACCCTCATCTATTAGAAGGTAATATCCCTAAAATCTAAAGGAAGAATTTTTTGTAGGATGGAATAATGTTAATCCCCAAGACTTTATAATAAATTTCTTTTAGAATAAATTTAATTTCGTTAATAGCTTGCAATGCATGAAACACCTGGTTAAAACAAAACAGTGTTCAGTCACGCTTTTTACAATTATTTGAAAAAAATTAATTTTTGACATCAATATATCAAAAATCATCTTAGGATAAATTTTTGAGATTTTTCTAATTTTTTTGATGAATAGTGAAAAATACTGTATTTTAGTTGAAAATTGATTTTTTTAAATAATTTATCATGTAAAATTATATTTTTAATTAGTTTTAAAGTAAAATTAGATCAATTTATATCAATTAATCCAATTTAGTTTATTGGAATCATTTTCATATTGAATTTATATATAAAAACATGGTATTATTTTGAACATTTTCTCTTTAAAACCCCGTTTTCTTGTCATGCCTGGGAGATTAATTTTAAATTACTATCTTTTCACTTCATTGAATATAATTTTTAAAAATAGATTCATTATTTTGTATCAGAATAATTTATAATGTTTAACAAAGGTAACTTAATTTTTGACAAAAATGAATACTGAAAAGCGTAAAAATTATTTACCACGGTTGGGGTAAAAATTGATTTACCATTGGGTTAAACCAAAACAATAGGGGTTAAAATGACATATAAACTTTTCTAAAAAATATTATCTAGATTTATTTAAAATATTATTCATATGAGGTTTCATAATTCCCATTTTGACCCTTTTTCCATGTGAGAAACATGGGAGAACTTATTTATTTTCAAAAATACCATGTGTGTCCTCTTGACCACTTATAAAATAATACCCCCTATCTTATCTTGTTTACACCTTCAAACCATTTTATAATAAAATCCCATCCCAAAGGAGATACCCAAATATGTGGTAACATTCTCTAATAAGCACCTTTATTTTATTTCTTTCTCCACCTCCTTCAATTCTAATTAAAAATTGATTATATAATAACCTCAATATATTTAAAATACTAATATTTTTTTTGTTTTAGTTTAATAACCTACAAAATTCTCAACTTCCATCAAATGGGTTACGAAATCATCATTAATGTGTACGGTGGACAACTGTCTTGTGGACCGATGTCATTCATTTTACCATTACCACCTCTCAAGGTTGGGTAGGATGATAGAACTAAATCACATATATGATATTTATAAAATAAATATACCGATTTATTCATTATATCATGTATAAATTTTTTTATTCCATTTTTTGAGGTATATGATAACGTCGTTCGTGTATATGATGCACTATCACCTCACGAAGTGATGTGATTCGTTTTTCACAAAAACATAATATTGAAGGAGATAATGATAAAAGCTAAATAATATATGTGATATATATGAAATAATTATTATATTAATGGTATATCTATCATTATTAAAGGATAATCTTTCATTTTATTTCTTACACTTAATGATTATAACATTGTTCGTGTACATGTGGGCTACCACCTTTATGAAGCGATGTGACTCTCTTTTCATCACCACACCACATGGATGGTATATATATGTATGTTAAATAAATAATATTTTATTTATTATATTATTATCATTATTTAATTATAAAATATTACTTATCTTTTTTCCATAATGATCGTTGAAAAATAGACACATTACTCTTGTTTACATAAAACTTATTATCCACATGATCATAACATACATCATTTTTCACAACCATATTTCATGGTTGGTTCTTAAAGTAAAATTTATGTAATAATATTTGAAATTATTACATGATTATTATTCTTGATATTATGGAACTATATTATATACACAAGAACCAAATCATTAATAATGAAACAGGCATAAGAAAACAAGGCAATTAGCCCAAAAAACAATGAAAATAATGAAAGATAATTAACAAAAGTATGATAATATGTTATAAATGATAATATATGATAAAATTAATATTAATATGGTTCTATTATAAGTTAATAATATTCTTATAACCACTATATCTTAGTTTAAACCATGAACAACCAAAAGGAAGTGTGAGGTAAGCGATCCCATTTCAATTTACATTCAATTGAGTCTTATTTGTTATTATGAATCAATTCAATTTTATGTGGTGTATGGGAATTAACATGTAATATCATAAATCACTCATGAATCATGGTATTTTAAGTTTCATTTTGAATCATTTCATCTGAAGTTATTTTTTTTGAAAAATACAAAGTGATAAAAGTTGTTTTTAAAATCTCACTTTCTTTGGTGATTGTTAATTTTTCCTTGAAACTATTACTTTCTTGTGATAAATCTTAATTGTTAGTTATATTTATTTTTAATATCCATATTATTTTATTATGGATATAAATATTTCATAAATGATATTACATTTTTACATATTGTGTTTACCTTGAATGTTATTTGATTTACTAGGGAAATATTGGTAATTGTGTATCCTTTACTCAATATAGATCTTTGATGATATGGCCTATTAATTTATGAATTAAAGAAATTATTTGAGATATAAGGAATTATTTGGACCTATAGTTATGGTTGGGGACCAAATTTATATATCCCCTCAATGCATTTGTAGGTTACATGAGGAAAATAAAGTTTCAAAATTAAATAAGTTTCTACATACAGTCTAAACTGTATTGTGAAAGGTCTTGATAGTACAGGTATCATGATTCCAGAGATCTTTGTGTCTAATAATAAAGAATTTCCTATATTTAAAATATAATTATTATTACTATCCATGATATTTTCATAATGATATTATCTATAGATGCAATTCATTCTCAGTTTATTGATTTAATGGCATGTGTTTTCTATTATTTACCTTACCATATTGATTAAGCATTATCTATTCATTCAATAAATTTATATAAATGGAATTTTTGTTAATTTATTTAACTTTCCATATTGATTATTCTTTATTGATTCATGATATATTTCATTATACTTAACCATTTCCATGAATTTGAGATCACCTTTATTTTTTTCCTTTCCCTAGGATATGAAGAATATACCATTGAATAAGTTTTCAAAGATGGAGTTAATTTATTAGTGTTTTGTGTTATTTTTTAATTTTTTCCCTTTATGAAATGGGTATCATGTATGCATCTATTTTTTCATAACTGATAAATTGATAAGTCCTTCGGTATTCGACCCATTGTATCTATGCAAGTGTAATAAAACTGGTGTCGACTTCGAGCTATTGGGGTAGGGGTTATTATAGACCATGCATTTAAAAAAAATTCCTATTAAAATATGAATAATTAAATTATTAAATCTTATAATTACTGGATTTATTTCACTAAATATGTTTCATGTAATTATCTTATAGTAGATTTCTTTTTATATTTTAATAAATCATTATTCCTTAATATTCTGTGTTGTGTTCCTTACTAGCTATCAAAAAAATTAATTTATGAAAGATAAATACATTATTAAATATATGATTGTTACATTTTACTCCCCAAAAAAAAAATTTCACCCTTAAAATTCCATTTCTTCGATAAAAAAACTAGGACACCTTAGCCTCATCACATCCTTGGGTTTCTACATTGCTTCCTTGAATTTTGGATTCCTACAAAGAACCTTAACTACATGAGTAGTCTTGTTCCATAGAAATTTATCACTAAAATCCAAAATCTTCAGTTATTGGTCCTCATAAGAAAGATCATTCTTCAATGGTATCAACTCTGAGTTCAGTACATGTGAAGGATCAAGTATGTACTTTCGAAAAAGAGATACATAGAACACATCATAAACTTAGGAGAGATTTGTCTTAAGTGAAAAAAATAATAATGCACCATTCCAAAATGATCAAGAATCTTATAGGGACTAATATAACTAGGTATCAGATTAACCGTAATTCCAAATATCATAAACTTATTCCAAGAAGATATTCATTGGAATACCATATCACCCACTTTGAAATACAAATCCTGATGAAGGTTATTAATATAACTTTTCTGTCAGCTTTGAGCTTCCCTGATGTGCTGCTGAATGGATCTAAATTTCTCTTCCATTTCCTAAACTATCTCAGGTCCCAATGGATTTATTTCTCCAAATTCATCCTAATATGTTAAATTTATTCATATCCATATATAGAAGTCATTATAAGGATTCATTTGAGTGCTTTAGTTAAATCCATTTTTTAATAAAATTTTACTAGAAGAAGGAATTGATCCAAACCACCATTGAAATATAAAGAGAATGTTTTTGATATATATTATAGGTTTTAAATATCCCTCTCATACTGACAATAATTATGAGGATGATATAATGTTATGAGAAACAAGTTTGTATCTAATTATTTTTGAAGTCTTCTGAAATTTTTTGATGTAATACTTAGATCTCAATCAGATATGACTAAGAGTGGTAAACTATGAAACCCCAAAACATTCTTAATTAATATACTATAAAGATAATTCATATATAAATATTCTCTGATAGAAATGAAATGTGATGATTTAATAAGTCAATAAAAAACAATCAAACTATCATTATGCCCTTCAATGTCTTGTGGAGTCCTTTAATGAAATCTATGTTGTTTTTTAATATTTCCATTTAGGTATAAGAAATGGTTGTAACACCCCCCTATAATTTTATTGTTCATCCTTAACATAGTGGAATTCAAAGAACCATGAAAATATTCTATAATTTACCTCTTCATATTGTCCCACAAAAAAATTTCCATAAGATCTCAATACATTTTTATACAATTAGGATGCATAAGGAATGATGATCTATGATCTTTTTCTAATAGTTCAATCTTTAATTTTGATATTTAAAGGACACATAATTTGTTCATTAATCTAATCATTAAATAATAACCATAATTGAACTTTTTAACATTACTTACCTTACTTTGCATCTCAAAATTCTCATTTTGTGCCTCTTTAATCCTCATATGATAGATGGTTTAAAAAAAACCTGAGAAAAATAAGACTTCTCCCCTTTATGATTTCAAGGTCTATCATTCTAAAATAAATATGTAATGGATATTTTCCATATTTTTTTAAAGGAAAAATAGCACGATTCTTCATATTCAAAGCTTCAACCACTTTGTTCTCCTTCCCAAGGTGGTAATTTATTGAGTAGTCATAATCCATAATCTACTCTAACCATATCATTTGGCACATATAATTTTTTTTGGTGAATATATACATTAAAATTTTATGATCATTATAAATATTAGACCTTTCTCTAAAAGGTCATGACACTATATTCTTAATGAAAAAATTACCGCTTCTAAATCCAAATCATGAGCCAGTTAATTTTTATCATAAAGCATAAACTTGCATGAGGTATACGTTACAACAATTTCATTCTTCATGAGAACATAACATAGTTCACTCATTGAAACGTCACTATAAATCACATACCATTCTCCACTATAGGGTAATATGAGCATAGGTACACTTTCCAATCTTCTCTTTAGTTATTTCAAATGTTATTCACATCGATCTATCAATAATGACATGAATCCATTCAATTTCAACTTGGCGAGTAGATTTTATTACCATGAGAAATTTACCAAAAAAACTGATAATAACCCACCAATCTATAAAAAATATGGATTTCAATCATTGTTCTTTTTCTAGGACAATGTTCAATTACTTCTGTCTTAGAAATACCCACTGATATCCCCTCAAATGTGATTACATGACCTAATAATGATGTTTTTTGAAGAAAAAAATAACATCTACTAAATTAGAAATATAATTTATCTTTACTCATGGTCTTCAAAACAATTTTTAAATGATATTCATTATCTTCCTTGATCTTTGAATATACAATAATATCATATATAAATAATACCACAAATTAATCAAGGTAATCTTTAAGGACTCTATATATGAGATCCATGATTATGGTTGGGGAATTGTAATTTTCAAATGGAATCACTATAAATTCATAGTTTCTATACCTCATAAAAAATGTGATCTTGGGTATAACCTTTTTAAACATGGATTGATGAAATCTAAATCTATGGAGCCTAGATCAGGGTGATATCCCTAAGAGGGGGAGTGGTTGAATCAATGATCCCTTTTATTTTTATAAATTGTGCCTTTTAAATTTAACCTCTATGGAAGGTTAAACACTTGATACACTATTCTCATGTATCTCAGACTTAAAAGAATGATTTTGTAGATCAATGGCATAGAACACATATATTTACAATGTTCAGTACAAATACACACTCCTTTATATGTTGGTTATTCCCCCCAACATAGACTCTCTAATATAATCTTTTACCAATTACATTGGTCGATATAGAATCACACTATGTCTTAACTCCTGAATCCACACAATATATTCATTATACTATATCCCATAACATTACCAAAATCATCACTGGCCTTCCCACTATTGAATCACACAAGAGGATCTTTATACTACATCACACAGTGTTACTAGAATCCACTGTGGCCTTTAACTACTTAATCCACCCAATAGGGTCTTTATACTACCTCACATAGTGTTAATAGAATCCACATTTTACTTAAACTCTTGAATCTGCATAGAAGGGTCATTATACTGCCTCACATAGTCTTCTTATATTTTCAATCCTTGATCCACTGTAAGATGTTATTTTGATCTTCCTCCATGTGTTTACTAAATCTGACTTGTTTGTGTACCTATTCAAGTACCTTGAATATTTTTGGTCTTACTCAAATACTCTGATCACTTGTTTCTTATTAGCTGCCTCATTTAAAGGATGCTCAAAAAAATATTATTGCTTTTTCCAAATTATGAGCCTCACTTAAATGTGTGTGTGTGGTGCATGAAAATTCATCAAGTATTATATTATTCAATAATAATATTACATAAGTCAATTAATTTTATTTTATTCTTGAAACCTAAGAACATATTAAATCTCTCTTTGTAATTTTATGTTCTACTCAAGTTAAGTATATTGTTATTTTTTCTCAATGCATGTGAATTTAAATATTGATTATAATCATGCACTACCTTCTTCTTTTTCAGTTATCTCTTCTTAAGTTCCCCTGTATTCAAGTACTTCATGCAAGATTTCATGCAGTTTATTCTCTTTATACATTTAAATATCCTTTTATTAAAACAAATCACAGAAACCAAAATTCTTACATATAATTTATTCTTCCTGTAACTATGTACATAGACTTCTCAATACACACCTTCATGCTAACATAATGGATGGTTGATGTTATTATTCTTTTGTACACAACTAAATATTATGTCTTCTTTAAACAAGGTGACTAATCAGTTATCAACACTAGTGAATGGTATATCAATATTATATAAAAAACCCAAAAATATAACATGTAATGAAATCATGAAATCACGTATGGATTCATGGAACATGTTCTTCAAAATTATATTCGAGTTTTCCAAAAACAATTCAAACGCCCATGGGATCTTCTTCTCATTTATGTTAGTATATAACAAGTGGACTTCCTCTTTTCTTAATAAGTTTCTTCATGGTGCTCTATTTTAGGGAAAATAAGAGCCTATCTCAATATTTGAAGCAATAAATACGGCTGAGGCACTTATACTTTTATAGGAAATGATAATTGAATCATTGAACCACCTCAACTCCACTTTTCAAGCAGTGTCAAGGAGTATTATCACTAAACTGAAAATCTCAATGAATTTCAATATTTTTAAGGTGTCTTTCTTTCTTAATTATTAAAAAAAAAGTTTAATTCTCTTATTCAAAATAATAATAATTACTCTTAAATGCATGTTCATGCCTATAATCACATACTTCTCATTTTGAAGCTTGAATGAATCCATTCTCATCAAATGACCTTTTGCAAATTATTTTTCAATCTATGAAGCTTGTTCATAAATTAATCAAATTCATGCAAAGAAAATAATGCATGAATGAATGTTTATGGGATTATCTCCTCCTTTTTATAGGATGGTATCAATTACCCAAGTTAGCTAGTTGTATTTCTCTCACTCCATCAAAACATCATGAGCATGGATGTGTTCGAGATTGAAAATTTCAGCATGTGATTATAAGCATGCAACAACATTCATGAAGATGTATTTTTTATATAAGGAAAGTAAACCTGTTTTTTATAGTAACAAATAATGAAATATACATTCAAAATATTGATATACATTAAGATGTTTGGCTCGATGATAATGCTCTATGAATCGACTTGAATATTAGATCTAAGGTGGTGCAATGAATCATTGATAATTTCTTATAAAAGTATAATCACCTCATATGTAGTTGTTACTACCGATATCGATAGAGGTTTTCATTTTCCCTGAAATAGAGCATGGTGAAACAATTTTTTTTCTAAAGAGGAATACTTCCCATGATATTCTTAAGTGAAGGAGAGTAAGATACTCTGGGAATTTGAATTTTTTCCAACATACTCAAATAACAATATGAAAAAATTGTTTAGAAAATCCATTCATGATAGTGTGATTCCCTTACGTATTATCTCACTTGTTTTTCATGAATGATACAAATATACCATGAACTAGTGTTGATAACCTATTCATCACATTACACAAAGATCATTGACGATTAAGTTGCATAAAAAAGGACAGTAACATCAACCATCAATTTTATTATCATGAAGGTGTTATTTGAGAAGTATGTGTATAAAATTCCATGAGGAATAAAGTACATGAAAGACTACTAGTTTGCGTGTTCTGTTACACCTAATAGAAAATGAAAGTTAAATAGAGAATAAATTTCATACACTATTGCATGAAGTATATGATATAATGGAAATTGAAAATAGATTACCAAAATAGAATAAGGAAGTGCTTTCTTATAATCACCATTTTCATGTAGATGCATTGAGAAAATAGAAAAATATAAATAACTTGAGTAGCGCATAAAATAACAAAGAGAGATTTAATATGCACTGGGGTTTCAAGTAGATAATATCTTAATTTATTTTCGAAAGATTATTCTTACATAAAATAATACTTTAAGAATTTTTTTGCACCACTTGAATGCATCTAAGTGTGGTTGGTACTTCAGTAGATGGAAAGGTATTTTCCCTAGCATAATTTCACTGAGGCAACCGATCAGACTTTGGTGATCAATGTTTCTGATAAGGACCAACAAGCTACTAAAGTACTTGATTAGGAACATGAGAAAAATATATTTAGTGAGTTCATATGGGAATATCCAAATATCATTCTTCAATGTATAAATCCTTGAATAAAAGAGAATACCATGTGAGGTATTATAAAGAATCTCCTATGAGTATTCCACATTTGAAGGCTAGTGTGGATTCTAGTAACACTATGTGAGGTAGTGTAAAGAACCTATTTAATTATTCATGAGTGGGAAGGATAGTGCATATTATAGTAACACTATGGGATGGATTATAAAGAACCCACTATGTGGATTTTGGAGTTAAGATATGGTGTGATTCTTTATCAACCATTGTAAATTTTCAAAAATTATTGTAGAGAATCTCTGTTAGGAAGAATAAACAATATGACAAGGAGTAGGTCATCGTATAGAACATTGTAAATCCTTATGTTCTATTCCTTTTATTTATAATATCAATCAATGTATGGATAAGTAACATAAGAATAGAGTATCAAGGCTTTAAACAATTGTAGATGTTGAATTAAAATGGAATAACTTGTAAAAATAAAAGGGACAAATGAATCTCCCCCTCTCCCACTCATTAATCTCTTATAGATATGGGTACTATAAGTTGTATACAATAAAGGTCCCCATTTAAAGATCCAACATACTATTGAGGCTAGAGAACATAAATTAAGTAAATAGAAATGTTTTTCCCATTTTCAATGGTAAGAAATATCATTGCTAATAAAATTGAAAAAATACTATATCTGCTGTCACTTGGAGTAGAAGTGAAAGGTACAACTACAATTTGATTTCTTCACTATGATTAGAATGATCATATGAATTTTTCATATAATAGGAACATGAATATGGATGTAAAGAATAAAAATTTAATTTTAATGGATTTGTGATAAAAGTTATACACTAAAGTGTTGGTTCTCCAAACTAAAAAGGATATTTGTGAAAAACTGTGAAGCAATAATAATGGTATTATTAAATTCAAAGAAGCTAAGATGAAAATCTGGACAATAATATTTAAAGATATCATAATGTGCGATGATGAAAGTGTTGATGAATACTTTATAAGAATAATGATTATTGTCAATAACATCAAAGGTTTTGGGGAAAATCATGATGACTCAACCATTGTGAAGAAGTTGATGAGAATCTTTCCTGATCCATTTGGTCCAAAAGTTTTTTCATTGGAAGAATGAGGATACCGATTACTAGATTAACTTTATAATATTCTCATAACATATGAAATAATAAAAATAAAAGATTTCAAGAAGAAATAAAAAGATGAGATTTCCATTGACACCATTTTAGAAGGAAAATTTAAGATAAAGAAGAACCAAAATCAAGTAATTCTGAGGATGAGTAAGATAAAGAGGACTATAATAAAATGAGGGTCCTATTTACAAGAATTTATAATTGAGATATAATTGAAAAATTAAAGAATCCACTAAATTGATTCAACTGTTATAGGTTTGGACATTTTGGATATGACTATCTAAAGAATAAATCCAATGTCATTGAGATAGATGAATAAGACAACTACTTCAAGACAAAAATCTATGAAATATAGAAAAGGTGAATTTGAGAAGAGAAAATAATTTCTCAAGGAAAAATAAAATAAATATAATGAGTATGGAAATTGATAAATATTCTTCCTCAAGCAGCAGGATAGAAAACGAATGACCTTGTAGAAATAAGGTGTGTTTAATAGGAAAATACAAAATAGATACAGACACATTTTAACGTGTATAAGGTAATGATTGAACTGAAATAGAATGGTTCTTAAAAGAAAATATAGAAGCTACTATTGATAATAACATAATCCTCAATAATAAGAAAATAAAACTGACAAATGAGAATGAAGAGTGTGTTAAGAAATAAGAGACACATATTAATGATATTAGGGAATATAATAAAAAGTAATAAAGCAAGAAAGAAAACTAAATTACTTTAAAGAATAATCACTTAGTAGATAAGAGTTCAATAAGACTAAAATTTTATTCATTTAAGAAAAAACGGGTTGAAAATTGTTGAACATTAAATTATGGGTAATGATCTTGAAGAAATAATTTTGAAGAAAGAGGAAGAATTACCTAAGACACAATCTATGTGCCTTTCAGATCAAAGTGAGTTAAAGAATATGAAATAAGACATCATCAAAGATGTTGAGCTTAAGGGTTAATCTTATAAAGATGATAAGAAGAAGGGCCCTTAAAAAAGTGTTGTTTTTTACTTAATGAATCATAATATACATTTTTTATTTTTGAAAATAGAATCCTAAATGAAAATATTGAATTTGGATGGACCAAATGAACCAATGAATAAATATCTTCCATCATGGAATAGTGGACTAATTCATCTAGAACATTTCATCCTAACCAGAAACACCCACAATATATAAAAAGACAACTACAACAACAATATTAAGAGTAAAAATAATATCAATATAGAATATAAATCTTCATATGATACTTCTAGTGTTGAAGATTTCTCAGTCATAAAGCTTATTCATGATGGTATATTATGCCACTACCAAGAAAGAGGAATGAATAAATGGGGACCAATGCTATATAGATGAGATCAAATTATCAAAAAGAGAAGCCTATGACCATGAAACCTTATAAACTATCAACACTGTATAAATTTTAATTCTTGAATGATGTTTGTGGAAGATGGTTCTATGATGTTCAGAAATTTAAGAAATAAAATTTTAGCTTACCAAGTGAGATTTATCACAATGTAAATGAGAAGAGAAGTCAGATGGTGAACAAAGCTGTAGTCACCAGTGAATTGTGTGACAAGATCAAACAAATAGAGAAAGATCAAAATATTTCTATGCCAAATGGAAAAAAATTGGTGACATTTTTAGAATTTAAAAATGGTGAGAATTCATCCAAAAATGATGACTTGAAAATTTGGAGTAATGAACAAAATAAGCATGGAATAAAACATTGTATTACAATTATACCATCTCAAGAAGACAACAAAAAGAAGATGAGAAAAGCATAAATAAATTCCTCTTGCACTAAAGAGAAAAAGGAAACCACATCATATATAGTGATCATACTTTTTCTTACATGACTATTACATCATTTTTAGGATAAAAAACATAATATAATTACAATAAAGGATCTAAAGTTTTAGTGTCTTGTGAAAATTAATCTCATACATCAATTACACATAATAATACAAAAAAAATTATTTAAATACTTATTTATCTTTCAAAAATATTAGTTTCTACTTAGTACATGTATCCATCTAAGGATATACATCAAAGAATGGGGGTGATCTATAAGCCTAATAAGGGGAGGAACAAGGGACATGAATAAATAAACCATGGGTGAGAATAATCATAACCACCATATCATAAGAATAGGAACATCATCATAATCATGAGGGAAACATATAGTAAAGTCATGGAATGTGGAAATGCGTAAAAATTAAATGTCATGTAATAGTGGCCAAATTCCACACATAGTTGTGAACAAATATAGAACCATGTTCATTCATAATATATGTTCATAATCATAAAATAATAATTTTGAACAAATATAGAATCATATTCATTCATAATACACATTATATCTAGAGATACATCACATTACCCAATGCATTAAAGGGATTTATAATTTTAGGCCCACCCCTTATATCAAAACAATTACATAATCACGCACGCGATATAAAACATATAACAACTATAGTCATGAAATAATCCATGAAAAGTAATGAGTTTCATAATGATTTCAGCAATAATAATTTCATGAATAATTATATGGTTACCACATTAATAAAGTAAAAAATATTTTGAATAAACATCATCATTCTCGAGTGAAGAAGAAACAAATCAAGTGGAGAAAAAATGTGATTTGGAAAGAAACATCTTTTTGGAAAAATATTCATAATGGGATTGAAAATAATATTGACAAGGTTGGAAAATTTGTATCCCCAAAATTAAATGTAAATGATTGTTAAAGTATATTTAAGAAACATTATATGAGTATCCATACAAAATGTGTCATGAAAGAGGGATAATCTAAAGAAATGGATTTGTGTTTGAGAATCCCCTTACCCTAAATCCCACTTAATTTGACCACTTTTCCACCTCCTAAATAATAAAATTAGTTTTACTAAAACATAGTTCCAAAAGTTAATTATGTTAATTTATTATACTATATATCCATTATAATTATTGGATTCTATTTTATAATAATCTCTGTTAAACAAGTTTTTTTACATCATGTTTTTATTAATCTTTCCACTTTATTCAATGTTATTATTTTTTATTAGGGTCATTTATGCATTATAATTATTGGATTCCTTTATAAGTGATAAAATAAAGCACTGATAAAGGCTACCCTTTATTAGTGCTAAAATAAAAGAATTTATTAAGTGTTCCCTTTATCAGAACTTTCTTTTAGTGATGATAAATGGATGCCTTTATCAGCACTTATTTTAGCGCTAATAAAGATGGACTTTATCAACGAATATTTTGAGAAATGATAAAGCCAACACTATTATAGGCATGTTTTATAGTAGTGAAGTGGATATTGATATCCCACTAATCATATGTGATCAAGGAACTCAAAGGGGCCAATATACCTACAAATAGGATTACATTTCATTCAAATTTTCATTACTCTCTTACATGGTGATATTAGAAGGAAAACATCATATCAAAATTAAAAATCTAAGTCTATTCAATGGTTTTCAATATAACTATTTTACTAAATCTGTGAAACTTTTATATATTGTTAGATGGCTTCAACATTCTCAGTCATTTCTTGCATAATATCAGGACCGGGTAGCTTTCATTCCCCAATCTTATCCAAATAGGTAGGAGTTCTACATCGCTTTCTATATTGAGCTTCATATAGAGCCAATTGAATACTCGAGTGGAAATTGTTATTGAATGAGAACTCGACTAATGGGACATATAGATCCAATCCTCTTTTAAATTCCATTGAGAATTATCTTAGAATATCCTTGAGAGTTATAATAGTCATTTATGATTGGCTATCGATTTGGGGGTGATAGGCCATGATAAAATTCAATTCAATACTCAAATAATGTTGGTGACATATATATAATTTTGATGTGAACCCTGGATCATGATCAGAAATCATTGAAATTGGTAATCCATGTATTCTCAACACTTCATTTATATATCTCTTTCATGGGTTTCTAGTGAGAAATATTATAGAATAGCAATGAGGTGAGAAGTATTGGTGAGTCGATCCATTACTAACCATATTTCATTATTTTATTTCAGATGTCTTCAGGAATCTAGTAACAAAGTCCATGGTAGTGTTCTCCCATTTTCACATGTGTATAGGTAATGGTTGCATCCTTCCCCTAGAATTTTTTTCTCTACTTTAACTTGCTAACATACCAAGCACCTTGAGGTATACTCCAAAATCCCCTTCTTCGTGGTTTCTAACTAGAGGTTCTATTGAAGATCATGATGCATCTTGGTACTTCTAGGATGAATGGAGAAATATGTGTTGTGCACATTATCCAATAGATTATTATTTATCTCAACTAATAAAAGAACACAAAGTCTAGTTCCAAATTAGATGAAAAAATTCTCATCGATGTGGGACACATGTAACTTCCCCTCCATTACTGATTTCACTTTATTTAGAAGCTCTATATTATCCCTTTGTGCCTCCTTGATCTTCTCTTGTATAGATGGTTGGGAAATAGTTTCTAATAGGTAGAATATATTCCCTATATTTATGATATTCAAATCCATCCTTTTCATATCCATTAAGATAGGGTGTTTTCTAATCCGCATCATGGATATAATAACAAGTTCTTTTTCACTAAGAGAATCTGCTACCATCTTCCCCTTTTCTAGATGGTTATGAATAGAGAAATCATAGTCCTTGATTATCTATAACCATCTTCTTTGATTCATGTTAGGCCCCGTATGTGGGAAAATATACTTTAGAATATTATGATCCATATAAATGTAAAACTTTTATCAATAGTGGTAGTTACACCATATATTTAGAGAAAAGTTCATAGTTTCTAGCTCCATATCATACATTGGGTAGTACTACTCATGGATCTTCAATTATCATGAGGCATAGGCTATCACTTTATAAATTTTCATGAGAAAGAAACCCAATAATTTCTTTGAAGCATCACTATATATCACAAAACTTTCTCCACTTATTAGTAGTGTGACTACAGGTGTAGTGATTAGCCTCTTCTTGAGATCCTTAATTTTTAATAACATTATTCTATATAGCTATACTTTATTCATTTCTATGTTAACTTTGTGGGCGGGCTAGAAAATCATGAGAAATTTCTCAAAAAAACATTATCATTACCCTTATAATCCAAGAAAACTATTGATTTTCATGACAGTATTGGGTCTAAGGCATTCATCAATTTCCATTATCTTTGCAAGGTCCATAGAAATTCACTCACTTTTGATCATGTTCCCAAAGAATGTGTCTTGCTACATCCAAAATTCACACATACTAAACTAAAAATATATTTTCTCCTTCCTTAATGTCACCAGTTCCATCCTTATATGTTCTTCATATTCATCATTTCTCTTAGAGTAAATGAGAATACCATTGATAGATACTACCCAAAATTTATCTAGGTAGTATCTAAAGACTCTATTAAAAAAATACATGAAGTTTTTAGTGGAATTAGTAAGACTAAATGGAATCACTATAAACTCATAGTTCTCATATCTTGTGAAAAAGCTATCTTCTAAATATGTCCCTTATTCACTTTCAACTGATGATATCAAAAACCAAGATACACCTTTGAGAAGTATTGTTCTCCTCATATTTTATTGAACAAGTCATCAATCCTTGGAATTTGATACTTGTTCTTTATGGTGATCTTGTGGAGCTCTTGGTAATCAATACATAGACACATTGAACCATCATTCATCTTGACAAGGAGAACTGGTGCACCCTAATGTGATGTACTAGGGCATATGAACCCTTTTTCCAAATTATCATGCAAAAACTTATTTAACTCCTACAATTAGATAGGGTATATCCAATAGGGTAATTTTGAGATAGTAGTTTCTTTGGTTTTGAGTTCTATTGAGAACTCTACCTCATGATCTGGGGTAAGTTATGGTAACTCTTTTGGAAATACATTAGTGTATTCCCTAAAAATGGTAATTTCTTAAAGTTTCATGATTTCATTCGACGCAAGCATTTAGTCTAGGTATACTTCTTTATAGGGTATCATCACCCACACCATCGATGTATTTTACAAAGGTGATTTATAATCTTCCTTGCATTTGTACATGAGCATTGGATGGTTCAGAATATAGAAGTACATTCCCGATAGTTGATGTGTTATCTATATGACCAGGGACAATCCATTCCTAGTATAGTATCAAATTACACTAAGGGAAGTATTATGATATTTTTAAGAAGAATATATCCACATATGCTAATAGGAGAAGAGTCCAACACTTGGGTTGTAATAATTACACAATAAGGTGTTTTTACTGATATCTCTACTTAAAGGTATTGAGGCTTTGATTCAACCATTTTAGAACAATTTCAGTATATAAAGGGATGAATAGATCTAGAATCAATTAAATATATTTCAATTTTTAAGTGAATAGTATATATACCTTATACAAATTCATTTTGACTCTCTACTTCAACAATGATGACATGAGATTTCTCTTTATCCTTTGTCTTTGGTGGTTGATTATGGTTATTACCTTGAAAGACCCATGGTTTAGTGCACTAGCTTGCAAAGTTCCCTTGCCCCTATAGATGAATCATTAAACCATGGGCGGTATATTAGTAGGTTCCTTCCTTTCCACCATCATATTGGATATCTTGTTCATGTCTATTCGACATTCATGAGTTTGGGTGCCTTCTCTCCCACACTTGAATCATTTACCTACCCATTTAAGGCAATTACCATGATACTTATTCCCAAATTTTTGACATGTGGGTGGTTGGATTATATTTCATCCATTTTCATTTAACCTACTAGTTTAAAACTCTATTATTCTCTTCTTATCTCCATGTCCAAAGGACCAATATTCAAACTCCGTATCTACTTTTCGAGCACATTGAACCACTTATTCCTAACTCATGAAGTCTCAAATAGATAGATCCTTTCAATGGATTGGTTTTAAACCACTAAAGAATCTATATATATTTATATCATTGTTAATAAAAAATAATGAGGCGTATCTTGAAATCCTTGTGATATTTTCCATATAAGTCGTGATAGATTTAACTTCCTTTTACTCCATCTATAAGAATTCTATATCTATATTTTTTAGAATAGTTTAAAGAGAATAGTTGTCATAAAATAACTTCTTAAATTAACCCCACACCATTTCTTCCAGTTAATCCTTTGAATTAGTGTTATTTATCATTTTCAACCATTGATAAAGTTACCCATCTAAATGATAGATGATAAGAGTCACATTCTTCTTCTCATAAGACTAGAGAACTTAAAATAATTTATCAATATAGATAAACCACTATTCTGTGAAAAGTGGATTGGAAGATCTACTCAACATTGGTGGTCCTTTATGCGTAAAGTAATCAATAGCTAGATGTTATTTTTGGGTGAAGACAGATATTCTACATGGTTCAGATTATTATTCTTAGCTCGAGGTAGTTTTATAAGCATCACCATAAAGTTTTAAACTCCATATCCCCTGGAATCAAGGATATTATTCAGACAATTGTTTCATTGACCCTCATATTGTTTGTTGGTCAGGTTTCTCCTAGTTACCACTGTTTTCTAAAATAGAATATGTTTCAACAAAACTTAAGTCAACAAATAAAGAATAAATAATTTATTCTTTTTTATAAATCAACTCTAAAGGCATATTTTATGGTATCCCAATGTTTAGAATTTTTCTAAAACGATTCTTTTGGGTTGTTTCACCTATACATTTCCTTATAATTATGACTTTCACTAACATTTTCGAATCCTAATTCCCAAATGAAATTAACTGTTCTCTGATACCAATTATAGAGACCCTAATTTTTTAGATTCTTATTACATCATTTTTAAGATAAAAAACAAAATAGTGTTACAATCCCGGATCCAAAGGTTTAGTGTCTTGGGAAAATTATCCTCATACATCAATTTAACATAATAAAACATATAAATTAATTTAAATGATTCTTGTTTATACTTATAAAATCCCACGTTCTCCTTAGAGAATGTAGTCACAATGAGGATATATATCAAATAAAGGGGTGAGATATAATCCCAATAAGGGGACGAACTTGGGACATGAGTCAATAGCACATGGGTGAGATTATTCATCATCACCATATCATAATAATATTAAAATAATCATAATCATGATGGAAACATCTTGTAAATTCATGGAAAGTGGAAATGCATAAAATTAAAATATCATGTCATAGTGGTCAAATACCACACATAGTTTTCAAAAAATATAGCATCATGTTCATGAAAAACATACTTTCATAATCATAAAATCATCATTGTGAAAAAATATATAATCATATTCATTTATAATACAAATTATCGTAGGAGATACATCACATTACCCAATGAATTGTAGGTCTATATAAATTCATGCCTAGCCATCACTTTATAATATTTACATAATCATTCAAGCCATATAGAACGTATAACAATTGTTTCCATGTAATAACCCATGGAAGGAATGGGATACTTAAGGACTTCATCAATAATAATTTTATGAATAAAAATGGGGTTCCCATATTAATATGTTAAAAGATATTTTGAATAAACATCATCATTCTTTAGTGAAGAATAAAATACTCAAGGGGATAAAAAATGTGTTTTGGAAAGAAAAGTTTTTTTGGGAAAAACATTATAATTGGATTGAAAATAATTTTTACAAGGTAAGAAAATGTATTTACCCAAAAGAAAAGGGAAAGGATAGTGAATGTATATTTAAGAAACATTAGATGAGTATCAATACAAAAGGTTCCATGAAAGATGGATAAACCAAAGAAAAGAAGTTTGGTTCGAGAATCCCTTTACCTTAAATCCTGGTTAATTTTTTTTCAGTTTTTTTCCTCCTGAATGAAAAAATTAGGTTTATTAAAACATATTTTCAGAATTGAACTATCTTAATTTATTCTAATATAAATCCATTATAATTATTTGATTCTATTTTATAATACTCTATGTTAAACAAGAATTGTTTTGATATCATGTTTTCATTAAATTTTAATGTTTTATTTCGATGTCTTTACTTCTGTTTATGGTCTTTCATCCATTAATAGTATAAATTATATAAGATTAAATAAATATTTTCATAAATTTATATAAAATAAATAATTTATTATAACCATTCGTATGGTTGGTGGTATGAAAAGAGTTGGAAAGATCCTCCTTGGTAGTTAACCGACCTTTAACGAGACATTTTACATAGTAGAGGCACAACATGTATAATATATAATTATATTTAATATAAAATTTTCATAGAATATATGAATATCATGTTAACATACTGTATTATTTTTTAAGAAGGTTTTAAATAAAAAATTGAAACTAGATATGAAATTAGAAAACAAAGTCAAAATAAAAATGAAAAAAATGATATTACAAGTTTTTTTTTGAAGTTGTTCCTTTTCTATGTCTGTTAAATTCTTACAAGATTGAAATTTTATTTCTACATAACTTCCCTAAGAATGATGATGATATTTTAGGAGAAGAGCTGGTAGAGGTTTTGATTTTTCAAGTGTGGGTGGAGTGGTTTACCAAAGGGATGGAGAAGGGTTATTTATACATGAGGGGAGGGGTATTTTTATAATAAAACATTGAATAAAATATTTTATCCAAGGAAAAAACTTTAATAATTACTTTGAAAATATAAATAAAATATCAATATAATATAATGGTTTTAGTACTTTAAAGAACTTTATAATTATAATTGAATTAATTTATTAAAATTGAATGTAGAAAAAAAGGAAAACTTGTTATTTTAAGGAATCACATTGACTTTAGGTTTTAGAAAATGGTTTGTATACTATGAAATTATGTTTGTAGTATTTTAATGACTCATTTATGAAATTAAATATATATTATCCAAACAAACGTTTTATAAATGATTAGTTCACTATTATATCTTGAATGATGTAATTATAGATACACCAGTTATTTGAAAAATGGTATTTTTACCATTCAATTGAAATTAATGTATTTTATAAAACTACCAAAAAAACACCCTTGGACAATTTAAACATTTTGATTTCTAAAATGATATTAATTTTAACAAAATAAAAATTTATCATTGTTAATTTTAATTTTCAATATAAAAATTATGATTATTTTTGAAATAAATTAAAATAAAAATTATTAAAAATGTTCTTATATTTTATTTGAGTTTTTTAATAATGATATTAATTTTATGACATTATAATATTTTTATTAACTTGAATTAATGATGATAAATATCATTTATATCACAATTTATTATTTTTAGGTCAAATTAATATTCTAACAACCAAGTTACTATTTCCTACAATTAAGTTACTATTCCCAATGGTCACATTACTATTCCAATGGTCATATTATTATTCCAAAGGTCAAATTATTATTAAAATGATCAGATTACCTATGATAACTAAATTTTCATTCCTTAACTCATTATTCATGTCAATTCATCTCATGGTTATACATTTTCATCTTCTATAATGTCGACTGATTTAATAATAATTTGTTTCTTTTATATAGTGGTGTTCCTAGGGGAGATGATTATAGATGATCGGGGTGATACATATTATCCAATTGTGGTATTTATATTTTCTATTACATCGCCACTTGAAATAATTGGTGTTTTGATAGGTTTATTTATTTACTAATGTAATGATTTTCATTAATGAAATAATGTTTTGTTGGTTTCTATATGTGTTGAATGTGTATAACACTGTATAATATAATTCTGATTTATTTCAAGAAACTAATATCATTTATAAAAACTTGGTCATTACATCATAAGTATCAACTGATGATAAAAAATAAATCAGGAATTGTGAGAGTACTGAGAAGGAAGACTCATCCAAATATTATCCTAAGAAGAAGAAGAAGTCCAAATTGAGAGGATAATTTCAATATGAATGCTTCTTCTAAAGGAAATTTGAGGTCCCTCCTTATTTCCTTCCTCTTTTTATATGAACTAAAATTTATGAAATTGAATGAGACTAACTATTCATCCTGGATAATATATCTATCCATGATGATGAATGGAGTGTATCCCTTTAGGGGGAGCAACATTGAAGCTAAGGTATAATCATCACACTTGAACATCTTCCTTGATTATGTAATTCTACTTCTCAAGGGGGGTGATTTATATAGAGAATGGTGAGAAAAATAGGGGATTGATATTTGATGCACGCAAAATGTTTAGATGTTTTGGATTATTTTTATATAGGATATCTCATAATTTTTTTTTCAGATATCCCTAAAAATTAATAAGTTGAATGGGATTGAGCATAATATCATAATTTAATTTTTTAGGGAAAATATTGAAGATTTTGTAACATCACTCTTGTTTTCTACACCAATTTATCCCAAATATCCTTAAAGTTTTCTAACTAAAAGTTCATTACTTAATAATGAATTTTGTTCCATTCTTTATGCAGAGAAAAGTCTAAACTATATAAAGAAACAGTTGGAAGTTGAGATGAGAACCCCTAAATACACCATTTCATTTAATATCAATAAAAAAGAGAAGAAATAAAGAATAAAAAATTCATCTATTGAAAAGGTGAAATGATTGGTGAAATTGAAAATAAATTAAAATGAGGAGATTTTTAAGACCATTAATATTGAGTTTCATTTTTTTCAATAAGGTATGACATTTGTGATTGAAAAACTATGTCAATATTTGTAGATCTTAAATGTGATTATTGATTGATGTTTTCTTAAACTCCAAAGACATTTTCTAAGAAGGAAACATTACATACAACAAGTGAAGACAGTGAAAAATATTAATTTGTCGAATTATTTTTCTGTGGAAGAGTCCAAGAAGATGGCCGAGAAATATATATATATATATATATATATATATATATTTCTTGAATAATATTTTAGAATGTCTTGGAATATGATTATATACTTAGTATAATACTGTGTATATTTCAATGAGACTATAACAAAAGAGAGATACAACCCTAAACTAACATACATGCTAGCTCAACCACACTTGTGGGAACATGGATCACCACATAGGAGCCAGATTATAATATAGGAATGAAGCGACAGGGGTGGAAGACATGTTCTAAGAGGGACACATTTTATAAAAAAAATGAATAACATTTAATATATTTATTTCCAAGAAGATTTATTTTTGGAAGTGTTAAAGAATTTGACCATGAAATATATATATATATATATATATATATTTCCTGAAGAAGAGTCGATAATGGATTTGAATTCTATTCCATATCATGTATATTACTATGTATATTTGAATGAGTCTCTAATAAAAAAGAGGGCCAACCCCAAGATAAATAGCAGGCCATATCAATTGTACTTGTCAGATCATGGCTCACCACATAGGATCTAGCCCTATATCTAGGAAAGAGGAGGTAGGGGTGTATGAGTATGCTAGTGTATAAGTCCACAAGAGTGGACACCCGAGTGTGATGGTTGGCTAGTGCATGGCGGCACGACCCATGAGGTGTGTGTGGTATATTGTGGGTATCGATCCCTCACTATTGGCCTGATTATTTGATGAAACATGTATATTAATATGTTAGAACCCAAATGAATGTGTTTTTAATGTGGTATAGGATAATGAAATTAATGTTCAACCATCTATTAAAAAGTCATACATAAAGCACCATTGACACACTAGGGAACATGCTCCTGTGGGCCTATACACTAGACCACATGTTCACCCCTACCACCTCATTCATGGCTTGTGGGATAGCTTCTATGTGGTTATCCATGCTTC
Organism: Viscum album; assembly: GCA_963277665.1. Classification (NCBI taxonomy): domain Eukaryota; kingdom Viridiplantae; phylum Streptophyta; class Magnoliopsida; order Santalales; family Viscaceae; genus Viscum; species Viscum album. The sequence goes on along the minus strand of OY728134.1, from coordinate 1,019,494,681 downwards.
TAAAATTGTGGCTGACCTCGATTGCTTCTTAGCATGGGGTTAACCCTATTTGTTTTAATGGCTCATTAAAAAATATATATATTAATATACTAATTATGGAATAATGTTAAAATAAATTATCAAATTTTCTTCATTATATATATATATATATTGAATGGACATATTATTTAATTCTTACAAAAAAAAATATTCCTTTAAATAAAGATATTTCATGGTCTTCGATTGTTGTATGAAATGTCTCCTGATTAGAAAATGACTTTGGAATTAAAGAAAACCTCAATCAATTGTCACATTTTGGAGGTACACATATTGATTTAATTCTTCAATCACAAATTTCATACCTTATTGAAAACATTCAAGTCAATATTTATTGGGATCAATAAAAATGAAGATAAACCTTTGATAAGTATTTATATTCACACAATAGATAAAATCAATCATCAATGTAGGGTAGTAGATACTTATTCTTGATTATGATCTTATTATGTTCTCAGTTATTAGTATATATGGTCATTTATCCCTAAATCATTTTAAGAAAAATAACTGGTGCACCCCATGGTGAAGAACATGGGAATACGAATCCCATATCTATATGATCTTGATGCTTCCACTTTAATTCCTACAACTCAATCAAGGATATTTTGTAAGGATTCATTGAAACGTGAACAACAAGAGGTATGAATTTTTTTAAAAACTCAACATCATAATTTTAGGGAAGACTAGGAAACTATTTAGGAATTACATCTGTATATTTTGAAACCATATTCATATCTTTAATATTGAGTTCTCCCCAACCATTTGAGAATAAAACGCCTCAATAATAGGTAGTAAGACCCATATAATAGTATTAATATCCATTAAAAGTTCATATCCATATTCACATTAATATATGATCATAGGTTTATTAATACTATAAAATTTGACTCCCCTTCCTCATAAATTCATATGGGATAAAAATAATAAAATCCAATCCATAACCAAAATTACATTAATTTTAACCAGTGGGGTAGTCCCAAGATTTATAGGAAGCACATTCCCACATGCTTCTATCCTAGAGGAGCTATATCCTTTAGATACTATCATCATACCATTAATATTTTTCACTTATAATTCAACATATAATCATTGAGTTGGTTATGTAATACCCTCTGAAAAATTCTTCCGATATAAAATACAAGTTAGAACTAGTACTAAATAAGACATTTTAATTTCCAGAGTGGATGATAATTGTACTTTTCATCAATTCTTTCTCTTGACCCACTTTGATGATTGTGACCACATGATATTTCCATTTATCTCTTGGCTTAAGAGGTAGTTTTTGTTGGTTATCATGATTAGCCCTTAGATTTGAGCATTGGTTGGAATAATATCCATACTCCTTACAATTGATTCATTTGAGTTTGGGAGGTACATTCAGTTGATCTGTATCCATATTCATGAAATTGGCTATCCTATTTACATATCTTCATCATTCACTTTCTCTATGGCCTTTCTTCCGACACTTGATACATTTACCAGTCCCTTTGAGAAAGTCCCCTATGATTATTCCCACATTTCAAGCATGAAGGAAGATTAATTTTCTTCTGTCCATGGTTTTTATTATTATAATTTACTTGAACCTCCAACTTCATCTTCTTATCAAAACCATGAGAATAATAGGAATATAAAATCTCTAATTCTACTTGGAGACCACATCGAACAATTTATTCATAGATAATAAAGTCACTTTTGGATAATGACTTTCAAAGACATGGTTTTAAGCCACTAAATAATTGATAATTTTTTTCTTTATAGTCAATGATAATACCATAAGAATACTTAATAAGTCTAGTGAACTCTTTCTCATATCCACCAACGGATTCCTCATCCTTCAGCATCAACTATAAGAATTCCCTATTTATTTTAGTGTAAAGAGTTTAGGATAAGTACTTATTGAAAACTACCATCATAAACTCCTCCCATTATATGGAGTCAATTTCTTCCCATCAACTAATATTCTTAATAAGATTCCACCATTGACTAGTTTCACTTTCTAAATGATACACATCCAAAATAACCTTTTCATCTTCTCTTCACCGGAGATTCATAAATATATTTTTAGTTGTACTAATCTATTTTATAGATATTAGTGGATCATAGGACCCAGTAATAAATGGGGAACTTTGCCTCACAAATGATTCAACTTTGTATTTTCTATCCTTTGGTTATTTTAAAGATCAACATGATTCTACACTTGAGAGGGTTTTGTGAGAATAATTAAAATATTTTGCATTCCAATTCCTATGAATTTTTTTTATCATGGGGAAATTCATTGAATTGACTTCACATTTTTTTGAACATGATTCCTCATAGCTCCATCAATATACTAGAAAAATAAAGGGCTAGTATCAACATTATAAAATAATAAGATTATGAAATTATATCATAAGTAAAATTATTTCTAAGATGCGTTCAATTATGAAACCTTTATATCAACATATGACAATTATGTTTTATCCTATATAACTTTTAATTTATTTTAGGTTTTCTTAGGTTCTATACAAATATTTATCATATCCTAATCTCCTAAAATAACCAAACACTTTTCTTATATGAACTATGGTTACCCAAGCATGGAATATATAAATATTAAATTATTTTAGATGAATATTCATTACAACTCACTATAACACACACTTGAGATTCAAAAAGGTTTAGCGTTAGTGAAGAATAGATACATCAAAATCATATTCATGAACCATTATTCAATATCCCCATCAAAAAATCTTTACGCATGGTAAACTTCTACACTCATCATAGAAAAAACCATTTTTTATAACCTAGATAAATGAAAGTATAATAAAGTGTGAGATTATATGCTCAGTAATGGTAAAAAGGGGAGACATCAACTGACCAGAAGTTAGAATAAGATAATCATAAGGGTATGAGAGCACTATTAGAGTATACGAGATTAAAATTTTAAATTCATACCCATTCAGTCATAGATCCCAAATCCTAAATCATGTAATACATATTTAACATATCAAAAAACATTATCCACAAGAAAAACAAATATTAAGAGCCATGCGATAATATCATAAGCATATAAAAATGTTATATAAATTATATAATAATAGTGTGGCACAATCATAATCATGTAAAATCATTTAATTAGAAAATGTTTACTTCCAATACCATCATGACATATAGGAAGAAGTACCATAATGGATTGGGTTTACACACTAACCTCATTCCATCCATAGGATGGCTTCACTAAACCACCTATTTCATTATTAAAATGGATTCACTACCCATACTATTTCATATTATCTCATGATATACTAGTCATTTCACAATTAATTGGAGTCCTATAATGGACCCACCATCACCTAATGAAAACCATATATATGTATGTCTCAAGAACATAAAACATTATAATCCAATTGTTAAAAAATTACCCCATGAAAAGAAATGATTTTTATGAAGTATTCCATAAAAAATTATCACATACTATCATCATAGAACATAAAAATAAAAACTATAAATGGTACAATTAAACCATATCCCTATTGAATACTAACACTCAATAAAGGATGTTGACATAGATGAAACACTTTCATAAAAAAATTTGAAATTTTCTTTGGAAACAAAAGGAAATACCCCTTATTTAGATGATGAAAAATCTATGGAATAAGAGAAAATTATTTCACTCAAAACCAATATAATATAGTAGAGGGATCTTGATAATGTACAATGGTGTTAATGTAGGAAAATGTTCTAAAATTTTAAATTCTAAAAAATCATTCTTTTTTCACTTTTTTTGAGAAGTTATAATTGAACTCTATGAAAACATTTAAAAATATTCTTCTTTTTAAACCATTTTATAAAAATTAAAATGGATTTAAAGATGAATTTAATCAATAATTTGATTTTAGATAAGGAAAAAGTTTGAAAAAAATTTAAAAATCATGGATTTGGAAGAAACATATTCCCGACCTAAATGAAGAAATAAGAATAACCTTTCTTAGAGACACTATTTTAGTCGTTTTGAAAACCAAAAGTGGTGAAAAATGGAAAAAATACTTGAAAACCCTAGAAGTAACTAGAAAATATGAAAATATATGGGGGTTAAAATGGAAATGTTATAAAAATTACCTAATGTATATTTATGTATAAACAATAAAGACCAGACCTTAAACATTAAAAAATATTGAGTTGTATGTCAAGAATTAAATCTCATACATGTGAGGATATTTATGATTTAGATTTCTAGAGTGTTATTACATCACCCAAACATAAATAAATACTACACCACAAAGTGGACACTTCTTTTTAGTATCCATTTTTTCCAAAAAAAATAAAACTTTTAAGATTAACGAGTTTTTCTTTCATAACACTTCTTCACAATTTTAATTTTAACATCATTCGTATTCCTAATATTCCATAAAAACCTATGATTTGTTTTTTAAAATGTGCGATGATCAAAAATAGATCAATAATATATATTCAAAGAAATAAATAAACCCCTTAGTTTATGAATACTTATAAAAATATTCATTTCTAAAAAATAAACTATAGGATTAAAAAAACATTTTATTACCCAATAAATAAACATTTCTACCCAAATATTTCCATAAAACATTTCATAAGAAATATTAAAGGAAAAAATAAAACTCATGAAGGATCCTTTGAAATATTTAAAAAATATGAAATTTTTTTAAAAAGGTTTATACTTTTCACCATTGCAAAGTTCATATAATTTCCTTTAAATATAATATCATTATATTACCTGGTGAAATCATAATATTTCTATAAAAAACCATAGAAAGAATAAATAAATCATGTAGGTAAATTGAGAGATAATTTTCACATCACTCTTAAAAATTTAATAACGTACATGGTCAACTGCAATCATGATCATTACCTAGTGCATTGGAGGGATTAAAAGGACCAACAAGTCTTTGGTTTATAATGTAACCACCCATCATTGGTTGAAAATGAAACTACCCTTCCTTGTTTTATAATTGAACCAACCACCCTTAATATAAAACATAACCACATGTCCTTAGTTTATAATATAACCACGTATCCTTGGTTTATAACTAAACCACCCATCATCATAATAAATTCCAAAGAACCATAACATAATAAAAATACATGAAAGATTACTTACACAACTATTCCTTGTACCCATAATCAAAAAATTCTAGATATTTAAATATCCATTATGTTAAAAATAATTTTGAAAATAACCATAACATAGGGAATGAGGGGTTTTTAAAGAAAATATGGTTTCTTATAAAGGAATCAAAACATCCAATAACATGTAAAATGGTGAGAAAACCACTAACACTGTATACATTAAAATAAAACACACTTTTTTTCTACTATAAATATTGTCAAAACATTCTTTATAAAATATGTAAAAATAATCCTTTTGATTTATTTTTAAAATAAAGTAAAAAAAGACATAGAATATCCTATATAATTTATTTATTTCCATATAAATATATTGATTAAATAATTTTTAGAAAATGTACATGGGAGAGAAAATATAGAAAATAAATATCCTTTACCTCAAGTATGAGTTTTCATGTACATTATTTGAAATCATAAATAAAAAAATTATTTGAATTATTTAATTTCATAATTAAAATTTTCAATTTTATTATTCCTTCTATTTTATTACCATTTTATATTCAATCAGTAAATCATTTAAGTTCATGTTAGTCGTTTTGATGATATTAAGCTTATATGCCAAAATTACATCAGTAGTTGAAATATGGAAAATGAGGAAATTATTCTATAATATATAGAATAATATTCATGAAATAATTATTATATTTGTACATCAAAAATATTTAAAAACAAATCATGAAATGTGGTTATATAAAATAATCTATGTTACAATCACAGAGAAGGTAGGTTGTATGTACGGATAAATAACATTTCAATTTTTCAACAACCAGGTTGGAAAGAAGGTAATTGTTATTTTATCCTTATATAATGATTATTATATAATAAATATCATATAACCTCTTAAAATAAACTTATATATAGCTATTATTTGATGCAGTTATGAAAAATGAATCACAATGCTTCGTGGAGGTGGTAATCTACACGTACGCACAAACAATATTATTTTGCAATGGATGGAAAGATAAGAAATTAGGGAATATAATATCATTCAATAGTGATAATTATTTCATGAATACAATATATATAAAATAAATGAATCATTAAAACTATACATGAGAGGCAGTAATGAAGAACAAATGTCATCGGTTTACGAAGCAGCAGTCCGCCGTACACATGAACGACAATTTTGTTTCCAAATTGATGAAAGAGGAGTTGGATATAGATTATTACATTAACATAAAAAATTCATGGTACATGGAAGATACTTGTTTTATTATTTCAGTGTGATTGAAGAACATTTGAATGGGGTAGATGATGAAATATTACTAAAACAGTCAGTAAAAAGATTTACCGCTTCTTCAAACAACCACCTTTTATGGACACCATAATACCTATAAGGTTCTAATTATTCCCAAAATAAAACCTATATACATTTAAAGGGATGTTAGGAGTGGATTTGAGTAGTTATTAGATAAAACAAATGTTTCTTGAAGTGTGTATAGATGAGGATAGGGGGTTCCCTTTTATAAAAAGAGAAGGGGAATTCTTAGAATTTAATAAAGTATTTAACTAATAAAAATTATTCATCATATTAAAACATATCCAAATTAGTATAATTATAATATAAGATGAGTATGTTTTTAAATAATATTACTTGATAAAATTTGGACAATTTCTAGTGATGTCTTCACCCATATATTTTGGTTTTAACTCTCTGTTAACTACTTCGATAATTATCGTGAGAACAATATTTTTTATTTTTTAGGAGTCAAGATAGTTACTATAAAATAAAAATTGGCCCATAAATGGACCATTTTTTATATTTTAAACAATATACAAATATATATTGTGAATATAAGATTTTATTAATTTTAAATCTCATAATAAAATATTGTTTATTATAAGATATCATTTATGACATTTTTAGAAATACCCAACTTATACCTCCCTAGATATCATATACTAGAGAAAATATAATCTTGATTGGCACAAAAAAAACATAGTTCTAACCAAAATGGGATAGGATCTATGTAACTGATAGATGGAGATAAGTATATCTAAGAAAAACTACCAAAAACCACCATAAACGATGACTTACTGTGAGAAATGGGCTTCAACGCACCAAGAAAAGCCTATGGATCATTTCAAATTAGATGGGGAGAGGTTATCCAGTCATTGGGAGGACAAAATATCGAGTTAGGGTCTATTTGGAGAAAAAAGGAGGTAGTTAGATGTGAAAATATGTTAGATCCACTTTTTTAGGATCTAAAATTTAAACCATTCATAGTTAGTCGTACAATTATCAAAACCATGAGATAACCATGTTCCAACCTCTGAATCAAGGGGGAGCTCGCATGGTTGGCCCATACGATTAGACAAATAATGTTCCAACCATAAAAAATCACTATGTCCCACTTTTCACAGTTTCTCCTAGGTAGCTTCATAGTTTGGAAAAACCATTCTCCTACCCACGACCCTTCCCCTAAGACCTTGTCTCACTATGTAAGAATTCTTATAGGATTTTCCCAACTTCCACAGGTCATGATCAAACTATGAACCTATAAAAATGCCCCTAAAAACATTCCAAAAGGTATCCAAACCTTCCCAAACTTCACCTAAACACTTTATATACATAAAATACATAATTGAAGGGCTACTTACTTAAAACTAGGGGTTCTATATTCTCCCCACCACTGGACTTTACATCTTTAGAAATTATAAAACTACCATTTCCTTGAAATAGTTCATGCCATTTCACTTTCATCTCTTCTTCCTGCTCCCAAGCCTCTTCATAAATCTTAACATGTTACCAAAAAACCCTCACTAGAATGATGCTTTTTTCCATGTAAGACATTATCTTGCCTATCCAAAACCTGAACTAGCATGTTCACCAACAAAGCATCCAACTCCAGTTCAATGTTATACCATCAAATCAAATGGTCAGGATCAGGCTGATACTTTTTCTACGAAGATACATGAAACACTTTACACACAAAACTAAACTATGGTGGAAATAACAACTTATATTCAACCTCTCCGACCACTTACAGTATCTCAAAAGGGCCTATGTATCAAAGAGATAACAAATTTCACTTCTTTCCCAAATAATGATGTCCAATACTTGGAGAAATCCTTATGAACACATGATCACTTACTACAACTGACAACGACCGTCGATGATGATTTGCATATGATTTCTGACAAATCTATGATTTCTTCATCTATTTCCCGATCAATTGAATCTTCTTTATTGTTTCTTGGAAAAGTCCCATCCCATATAGTGAAGTATCACCTGTTTCCACCCTAAAAAGGGGAGAACAACAAGTACACCCATACAAAACTTTAAAAATATACATATGTATCGATCCCTGATATTTGTTGCTATATGATAACTACACTAAAGATACAGGATCTTCCCATGAGCCCCTAAAATACATTACACAAGAAAAAAAATATCTTACAAAGTTTGTATCATCTTTTTGGATTTTCCATCCATCTGAGGATGATACATCATGCTCATAGTCAACTAAGTCACAAGGGTTTCTTATAAGGATTTCCAAAAAAGAGATGTAAACCTCAGATCTCTGTCTGGAACTATTGATACGGGTACAACATGCCTCTAAAAATTATTGAATATAGAAATTTGACAATTACTCCGCCATATGAGATTCACAAATATGGATTAAATTAGCTGACTTTGTGAGATGATCAACTATCACCCTTACAACATCATATTTCTTAACCATTCTTGGATGTCCTGTTACAAAATCTATGGAAATCTTCTCCAATTTCCACACAAGAATAGTTAAAGACTATGACATACCTGCAGGTCACTAATGTTCTAAATTATCCTACGGATAAGTTAAGTATCGCAAAACAAAATTAGAAACTTTCCTATTCATACTGATCTACCAAAACTGTGCTTTCAATACCTTATACATCTTTTGTATTACAGGATGAACAACACATATTGAATTGTTTTAAGCCAGAATAACTTGTTCTTGACAATACATTGGTATGACCATCCAATTTCAAAACCACGATAGTAAACTCACATCATGTTTCCACACATAAATGGTCTACACACTATTGAGTTTTTTCCTCATCAAAACACATTATAAATCAGATGTCTATGACTCTTCAACCATCTCTAATAAATAATCAACAAAAAAATATGGAAATAAAACCACCACATCAACTTAGTCTTTATATTCCATGTTCATGTCTACCAACATTGACATCAACTTCCACTAATATGAAATTTATTTTTCCAACCGAGTATTTGCATTTCTTTTTAATGCATCTACCATCGATTTTCCTTCACCCAGAGTATACATCAATTTGAAATCAAACATTTGGAGATACTAAATCCATATTCTAGGTATCAGATTCAAATCACGTTGTGAGAAAATATGTTTCAAGTTCTTATAATATGTAAAAACTGTAAATTTCTCACTGAAGAGATAATGATGCCAATTATTCGAAGAATATACTACGACAAATAACTCCAAATCATGTGTTGGGTAGTTCTTTTCATGCAACTGTAGCTATCTTGGGACATACACACTAACATGATCTACCTGAATGGGAACACATCCCAATCTAGATCCCAAAGCATCACAATACACCATGTACCCCTGTCCTGATTCAGTAAATATCATGATTGGTGTTGACGTAATATGATCTTTCAGTTTTTAAAAGGACTTATGGAATTATTCATTCATTTGTAATGGAACATTCTTCCTTTACAAAGTTATCAAAGGTGAGTCTATTTGTAAAAAATCATGAATAAATCCTTGATCATAACCATATAGACTAAGGAAACTACTTATCTTGAAGACATTAATTAGTGGTTTATGAGAGATAATATCCTATATCCTTTCTAGACCCACAGAAACAAATTTTTTGGAGATTACATAGCCAAGGAGACTTAAATATTGTATCCAAAAATCAGACTTTGATAGTTTGGAATACAATGGATGATCCCACAGGATTCCCAACATTGTGGCCATGTGTTTCTCATACTGAACCCTTATTATTGAATACACCAATATGAAATTCACAAATAAGACCACAGAAGAATCCAGATACTTCAAAAATACCCAAGTCATCAAATCCATAAAGACCACTGGTGATTTTTTATGACCGAAAGGAATTACCACATATTCATAATGGCTATATCTACTTTTGAAAGTTTTCTTTATAATTTCCTCCTTCTAAACCAATAATTTGTGATATCTTGATTGCATGTCAATCTTAGACAACCACTAAGCCCCATATATTGATCAAACATATCATCAATGCATTGAAGTGGATACCGATTAATTGTGGTAACTTGGTAAAGATTAAGATAATCGACACAAAACCAAAGTGTTCTATCTTCCTTCTTGATGAACAAGATTGATGCATCTCATGAATTAATGATCAGCTGAATGAACCCTTTTGTTTTCAGCTCTTCCAACTACACTTTAGATTCCATTAATTCTATTGGTTCCATTCAATAAAATGGAAGTGAGATATGAATGGTCCCTGGGATGAGATCAATCATAAAATATACTTCCCTTATAGGTGGAAACCCCGTGAAATATTTTAGAAAGACATCCAAAAACTAATAAAAAACCTCTAAAAACCAATATTCTCAATATCTTACATCGATAAAAATTCAACGCTACCAGATGATAATAGATCATTCCAAATATCAGGTCCAACATGTCTGTTGAACTTTCCTTTACACTCCTTTATCCTTTAAATAGATTTTTTCCTCCATCATCAGTTGTAAAAATGACCCTTCTTGTATAATAGTTGATGTGATCCTTGAACATAGTCAACCAATCGATAACCATGATTATGTTATAGATAACCATATCAAGCATATAGAAATCCCGTATCAACTCATCTCCATAAAAAGTTATAGAATATTCTATACACATAATGGATCGACATTCTATTTGATCTAAAGGAGTTTGAAGTTTTAACATAGGTGGAATCATCTCAACTTTTAAACTCACCAAATTAATAGCACATGAAGAAATAAAGGAATGGTATGCACCCATATCTAAAAAAGTTTCATGAGGGTAGAATTCAAAAGAATCATACCTTACACTATTGATCGTCTAGATTAATCAAACACCATAACTAGCTCAACTCCATATAATTACTTGGTTGCAGTACTTTTTTCCCTGTTTCACTATTGATATTACCTTTCCCGAGGAGTCATGGTTTTCCTGGAATCTTCATGTATATCTATATTTTTCTGATGAGATTGATTCTTTTTCCCTCATCCCATCAAAGCATACGATGTTTTCAAGACCTGAGGAGTGTCATGAACACCCGAACTCAGAGCACTATGAAAACAACATTGAGGATTACCTATCATGATGAAATTATAACATACTCTTAGAAGTGTTGAATAATATCACTTGATGTGATTCAGTGAACCACACTTATAACATCTTGGCTTATTTTTGGGTTGAAGAGGAAGATTCACTAATCCATCCATCTGATTATAACGTGTTCCACATCCTTGAGAATAGGTTACCCTCATTATCTTTCTCTTCGTGTTAGAATTTTCACCTCCTCTTGTGAAGAAAAACCTAATTCCTCTACATGGATTTATAGTAGTGACATATATTGTAAATAGAGTATATGGTTTTAGTCCTGACTCAACACTTTGATAGGTCTGAACGATGCTTTGAACAAACTATTTATTCACCTGAAGATCAGGTGAAACCACATTCTCCACAGCCTCTACCGTTTGGTTCCTATGGTGCCAACTGATTTCCATTTTTGAAAAACATAACAATGTTTCATAGGTATCACTCTCTAGAAATTGAAGACTTTTAAAATTCAAATTTAGACCACATAAACTATCACAATATTGCTTTCCAAAATTCAATATTTTCCATGTTCAACCATTTTTGAAAATTTAACCTTGTTTTTGAAAATCAAACCATTTTCAAAATACTATAATCATGTCCTTTTTAAAAAAATCACATGAAAAAAAATCCATTTTTTTAAAAAGTAATTTTTTTCACACAAAAATCACAAATCATTTCTCAAAATGAAATATGCACTCTTAGTGGGAAGTCATTTCTATAATGCATGCCTTGGTCATCTCAATGTCAATCCCCATGAAAATGAGATTCCAAATCCTATAAGTGTTTCCAAAATAGTTATGTACCAAAATCCTTACTAAATTGATTTTCAACATAAAAAGGATAACTATGTATTTTTATGCTCTACATTTCATGTCCCGAAAATCCTAATACTTTCTACAAACCTGAATCAAGGATTAAAACAAAATGAATTTCAAATAAAAAATCGAAAAAACTGATGACCAGTTCCTAGTCAAGTACCGAAAAAGCTGATATAACTTGTAACATCACACCACACCTCATTGGTCTGAGAAGGTGGAAGATTTCTAATTTCACTTTAGTGACATCCCCAAGATGCCAAAGGCTGGAAATAAATTCCAATAGATTCATTAATAGGTGGGGGATGATTTTACCTTTAAGAAATAAAACAACCAAATAAACACACCAGAATGAAAATAACACTAAATTATGCTTGACAACAATGTAAAACAACTCAAATAAATACCATTGATATCAAAAAAACTACCACAATAGAAGACTACACATATCCAAGTACACAATAGAAGATAAAACAAATAAAACCCAAAGGCACCAAAGATGAAAATACAAAGATACCAATGTGCTCTATGATCCATATACAAAATACATCCCCTGTGTCATGATGTATCCATAAAGAAGTGTGATACTTTACCATTTCCTATGTCTAGATGAACAATATCTGCAAAAGCACCAAAGTACCAAAGAGTGGGTGAGTAATGAAACTCATTAGGTTATCCTTGAATTAATTCCCTATTGATGCCACTAGGATAGAACAAGTCATCACATTTATATAAAAAAATTTATATAAAAATCATTTAAAATTGGTCATCAATTCATAACAAATCCAAACAATTCCATTCCAAAATAGCTTTCTCAAATAAACCAATTTCTAAGTAAAACAACCAAAAAATTTGTTCCAACCATTCCATTAGTTCAATTAAAAATACCGATTCCATATCACACACTGACACTCACCCACACACATAAGCTTGGTCTCACCATTAATAGCGGAACTTTACATCCATAACATGTTCCTTTGGTAATGGTACTTTCTTGACCATTATCCATCCCATTAAACTCACTCTTAACCATTTAAGACAACCACATGCCAAAACCATTTTTTGCCAAATCATTTCAATAAAAATATAATTTTATTGAAATTTTTTTCCAAGAATCAAAACAAAATAATCATTTTAATAAAATCATTTTACCAAAATCACTTTCCAACAAATCACCCAAATTCCACAATTTCACAAATTGTTACTCAAGAGGGTATTCATCTTAAATTTTATATAAAATTTAAATTTAATTTAAACAAAAAAAACCAATTTGAAATCAAGTATTAAATTTCTAAATAAGAGTAGTCGAGAGTGAAGTCACCAACCTAGATAATTATGATGAAAACAAAGAAAAATACTTAAGCACCCACGAAACCAAGTTAAATATCTAAAAAACCACCTTATATCTCCTCCATTATCATCAAAATTGAGAAATATAATCACAACTATAATAAAAACCTTATATCTACCCACAAAGAGACTTGATCTATGAAATATATAGAGGTAGAGAAGTAGATCTAAGAAACACCACAAAAAAACCACCATAAATGACGACTTTCCATGAGAACCGAGTTTCAATGCACTAGGAAACGCCTTTGGATCACTTCTTATTTGACAGGGTGAGGTTCCCCAACCTTTGTGAGGAAACAATATCGAGTTGTGATCAATTTTACAAAAATGAGAGGTGTTTGAGTTGAAAATGTGTTAGATTCATTTTTTGTGATCTAACATTTAAACTATGAATGTTTAGTCCCACTATTAGGAAAATTGTGTGCTAATCGTGCATCATTCTCCTCCTCAAGGGCAACCTCGTATGGTTGGACCATGTGGTTAAAGAAACCATTCACCCACCTTGAAAAATATCTCTTTCTAGTTTTTCATAGTTTCTTTAATCTAGTCGCATAGTTTGGAAAAACGGTTCGCCTACCCATGAACCTTCCCCTTTAGCTTTGTCTCACTATGCACGGTTTGTTATGGGAGTTTCATGGTTTCTAAAAACCATTATCAAACCGTGCACTTATATAAGATACCCAAAAAATCCATAAATTCTTCAAACCCTCCAAAAATTCACCCAAACACTTCATATACTTAAAATACATAAATGGAGGGTTACATAGTTGATACCATGGGTACTACAAGTTTAATATATTAATAATTATGGAAAGTGATAGAGATCAATGATCCCAAAAAAGTGAATGATGATGAGAAAGTTAATGACCACAAAACATTAAACCAAAGAGGTGAGAAAAAGAACATTTATTCACTGGAAATATTGGTAAAAGGATGAGTTTTTGTTTCAAGATTATTTTCCAATAGTTGAATAATTCCTTTACCAAATACACTAAGAACATAAGGTAATGCTATTACATGAAAATTATAATTTTATCCCTTAATCAATTTCCACCAGAATATCATATTTTACTCAAAATTTAGAGTATTCAAGATTATTTTTTCATGAATGAAGCCCTAAAATCATCTTAAAATGGATCACATAACTCCAAAAAATGATATCAAGTTATCCCTCCTATCGTTATACATTAACCAAAACCAAATTGTTAAAAAAGGTAAGATAATTCCCAAAATGATCATGCCTTAATATGATGAAATAATAATTTAATGTATAAAATTCAACAAAAATAGACAATGTTAATCATTCCATAAATACATATCCTTAAAATTATTCACAATATTCCCAACTTATATTGAAACCCAAATATTTTAATGATTTTAACTCACACTCATCCAAGATAAATTCAAAATTCATCTCCAAAAATTATCAATCACTCTTAAAGACTCATACCAAAATATATATACCCTAATCGTATAGTCTCCAAGTTATTATGATCATTTCCATAAATAACCGAAATCACCATAAATCCATATTAAAATTATATAAAATTCCAAAATATAACTTAACATTTTTTTGATAAAATCCAAAAAATATATATATTTTCATAATCATATATGGTCCCCAAAGTAGTGAACTTTTTTTTGAAGTAATATAAATTAACAAATCACAAAATCACTTTTCAATCCCATGGTTAATGATAAAACATTTGTTCCAAAATTACAATAATCAATAATTACATCAATATAAAATAAAATATAAACCCTAAGGGTTTCAATACATTTAAACTCATGTGCACAAAATATAAAGGAATTATTCCCCAAATAATACTTTATTCTAAACCTAAGGGTTACATATACCTCAACCTACTAAAACTTCTCCTAAAATACACTTAATCGTCTATGAGTTCCACTACTTAAATCCACATAGGGGTCTCTATTTCATTGAACTTATGATCGAACGTAAACTTATAAACCCATAGTAGTATCTTTAAATCTTAGGTTATCCTAAAATGAAAACATCATAATCTCTAATGTCATATAAACTATTCCTATGATACAAACTATAAGGTCTCAACATTAAAAATTATATAATCTTTTGTTTTAAGTGAATAATTTAATCTCTTACGCTTGAGGATATTCATAGTTTAGAGTTTTATAGGATTAGTCTATCACCCTTACATAATTAAATATGACATCACACTATAGAGACTTCCTCTTAGTTTCAAGTTTCCCATAAAACAAAACGTTTAAGATATAACATGTTTTCTTTTTTATGAATCATCTTCTCAATTTTCATTTTGATCCCATAATTTTTCCTAATCATACATAAAACCCCATGAAAGAGATTTTAAAATGGTGTATGATCATAAATATCTCAGAAATATTCATAAAAATAATGAAATTAACCTAATAGTTCATGAATATTTCTAAAAAAATGTTTATTTTTGAAAAGAAAACCTATGGCTGAAAAAAACTCTTTTATTACCCAATTAATCAAATTTTCTGTCTAAAAAGTTTCATAAAACTTTTCATAGAAAATCATAAAGAGAAAAACAAACCTCCAAAGAGTTTAATTTTAAATAATTAAAAACTTATGATTTTTCTTAAAAATTGTATACTTTTTACCCTTAAAAAGTAGAATATACTTTCCTTTAAACATAATATAATTATCTTACCTTAGTAAATCATTAGATTCTCATAAAAAATATATATCATGAATAAATAAATCATATAGATGAATTGAGGAATCATTTTCATATCACTCTTAAAAATGGAATAACCAACTTGATCAAAATCCATCATGATCCTTACCCAATGCATTGGAGGTATATAACATACCCACTTGTTATTAGTTTATAATGTAACCACCAATACATGGTTTATAACTGAACCACCTTACCTTCTTTTATAATAAAACCACCCATCCATAGGATTTATTGTAACCACCCATCCTTGGTTTATAACCGAACCACCTATACTTAGATTATAATAGAATCACCCATACCCCCAAAAAATGTCCAAGAAAAATATCATAATCATAACATGTTAAATGTTATAAACTTTTAAAAATATTCCTTACACCCATAAGATAAACATTTCCAGATATCAAAATATCCATTCCATTTAAAACACTTCTTGAAAACAACCATAACATCAGGAAGGAGGGTTTTTTATAAAAAAATAATACTTATAAAGGAAACCAAACATAAAATAATGATTATGGTAGAACTAAAAACCCTTGATGTCGTATACAATAAAATAAAACATTCTTTATATCTTTTGTAAAGAAAGTAAAACATTCCTTATATAATACATAAAAATAGTCCTTTTAAAGATCTTTTAAAGAAATTAAAACGCGACATATAATTTAATTTTTCATTTATTTATCTCCATAAAAATATATAAATACAAAATAATTGTAATAATATGGATATGTAACAGAAATATTTGAAAATAAATTTATAAAAAATTTAAAATGAGTTTCATAAAGTAAGTTTTCCATTACCTATAGTTTGAATCTGGACATATGATATTTTTTTCAGGAATAATAAAATTATGTAAATTATTTAATTTCATAAGAAAATTATTAAATTTTATTATTCCATTTATTTTATTACCATATTATGTTAAATTACTTAATTATTTAATTTTGGGTCCAATGTTTCAACGAGATTCATCACGTATGTCAAAATGACATCGGTAGGTTGACCATTTTCAATGAGGTAATTATTCCATAATTGCAAGAAAAATAATCATGAAATAATTTTCATATTTTTAAATCAATTATACTTTTAAAAATTCCATGAAATATGGTTATGAAAAATGAACTACGTTACAATCATAGAGACAGTAGGTCATACCTATGCATCAGTAATATTTTTATTTTTCAACTATCATGATAAAAATAATCTAAGAATTATATTATATTTGAATAATTATTATTATAACATAAATATTACATAATTTATTCAAATAAACTTAATTATAGTACCCATTTAACACTATTATGAAAAGCACTACACATCACATTGTGGTTGTTGTAATCAACATGTACACATGAACAATGTTAATTATATTGAATAAAAAAATAATAAATTAGACGATATATTATATTCATATAATGATTATTATTTCTTTAATGTGTTACATATACATTAAATCCATCCATACAACTAGGTGTGGGAGGTGGTGATTGAAAATGAATTACATTAGTTCATGTGGCGACAGTCGAAGATACACTCAAATGATCATTTTGTTTCCCATTTGAAATAAGATAATGTAGATATGGGTTATTAAATTAAATTAAATATATATATATATATATATATATATATATAAGACACCATTGATATTATTTCACCATGTCTGAAGAATATTTGACTGTGGTAGAAGAAGAATTAATACTTAAACAATTAGTTAAAAGGTATACCCATTCTTTGGATAAACACCATTTATTTACACCTTAAGCCCTATAAGGTTGGAATTATTCCCAAAATATAATACCTATGGAATGTGGGAAGGGGTTTTTGAAAGATATACGTATAGGGATGGGTGGAACCAATTTGTTCATGAAATGTGTATAGAAGAGGAGATGGGGTGCCCTTTTATAAACAGGGGAAGGGAATTCTTGGAATTTCATAATGTATTAAATTAATACAAATTTAAATTTTGGTTAAAATGGATAAATATAAATATAATTCAAACATAATATGAGTATGAGTTGAAATAATATCACCAAATAAAATTTTTACTAGTTTAGGTGATGTTTTTACCATTATGTTTTTTGTTTTAGACCTCCCTTAACCCTTTTTATGATTACTCCAATGGCCCAAAAACTTTAATTTTTTTTTGATTTTTGATAATCCACCTTTCAAGGGGTGAGTCAGAACCCTTACAAGGCCAACCCTTTTGATGATTACTACGATGAAAAAGTTTTTTACTCTTTAAGGATCAAAATTGATAATATAAATGGAAAATTGGACAATAAATGATCCATTTTTTTAATTCCAACCATATATAGAAAACGCGGCTAAATAAAATAATTTTAGGAATTTTAAATCATTTATTAAAATACTGTTTATTTTAAAATATCATTTATGTCATTTTTTAAATACACGAGATATTATAATATAATATGTGTCAAACTCATATAAAATGCTTCAAACATGATATGGATTAAAATATAAGGATTGCATGGTATTAATATAATCCTCCATTAAATTTTTTATAGGTTTTGATATCCATTTAAATCTTATCATTTTGATTTTCCCATTGGTTAACCAATTATAAAATTAACTGTGATAATGATTTTTTCCAATAATAAAGGGTTACAATTAATCTTATAAGGTTAAAATTGGATTATAAATTGATAAGGGATAAAATTTTAGACCATTTAAATTCCTAATAATCCTATTTGAATATTTTTATGACTTTAAATAATTTAATTAAAAATTATTTAACCTAAAATATCATTAATATCAATTTTAACCCTATTCATTAAATATAAACTTAAAATAAATATAAAATCAAAGGAATTCAAATATATTCCTTTAACACATCACTAACATGTTATATTTATTAATTTTTTTTGAACATAATAATTTATTCAAATTATGTTACTTTTAATATTTTTAAAATAATTTATTATATATTTATATTAATTGAATATATACTCTATCGACAATGTGTAAGAGTTTAATGTAATAATTTCATCACTACAAATTAGAAATAAATTATAATGAAAAAAAAATTCCTATCAAATAACCATTTTGAAATGAACATAATTTAATTGTATCCCCGTCAAAAAATATTATAGATATCAAAATCAAGATAGTGATGTTTTTGAATTTATACTACTACAAAATAAGGCTATACTGATTGGTCTTGAAAAAAAACATGGCTATAGGTCACCACTATAGCTATAGGGAAAAAACTTTCTTGGGAAGGACCTATACCCATGGTTGGTGAACAATGGGTATAGGTTTCATGGGTGAAAAAATATCACAAGAATGACTTATACCCACAATTGTATAAAAAATGTGGGTATAGGTCTCCCCTATACCCACTATTTTTATAAACTCTGGAAATAGGTTTCATGGTGGAAAATGTTTTCACAAGAATAACCTATACCCATGGTTTGACCAAAATGTGGGTATAAGAAACTGTTATGGAAACCTATACCAATGGTTTGGGGAAACTGTTTGTATAGGTAACCTATACCCACGGTTTGACCAAACCCTAGGTATAGGTTGGCCCATTTTTTCCATAATAATAACATTAATAAAAATTAATATATATATATATATATGTGTGTGTATTTGATTATATGAACACATGATGTGTTATAGGAGAGTGGTAAAGTCGTTGGAGTATATGTGTAAGGTGCTAAGATCAATTCCCAGCAAAGGATTTTTTTAGTAAAGGACTTATACCCACGGTTTGACCAAACCATGGGTGTAGGTTGATCCATTATTTTCTCATAATAATAAAAATAAAAATAAATAATTTAATAAAAATAAATTTATATAAATATAAATAAATAAATATTTGAACATAAGAATAAAAAACATTGTTATAGGATAGTGGTAAAGTCATTTGAGCGTTGTTGGAAGGTGTTGGGTTCAAATCCTAGCAGGGGATTTTTTTAATAAAGGACCAATTCCAATTATTTGACTAAACCACGGGTATAGGTATTTCCATTGAAACTACCGACACCAATGGTTTAGGAAAAGTGGGTATAGGTGGTATATACCCACGTTTTGGTCAAACCATGTGTATAGGAATATCATGAATGCATAAGAACCCATGATTCATTGAACCATTGGTATAGCCTTTACCCACAATTGTTTGAGTTATGACCATAGTTTTGAATTGTTGGTATAGGTAAAGATTATAGAATTTGTTGTAATCCTCATGTGTTAATCATGTTTTAATGATCACAAATCCTATTCATTCTGTAAAACTTGTTAATCCTGTGTAAATTATCTCAAATCATGTGTACAGTTGTTTAGTATCCTTATTATTTAAATCTATCCTTGATCTTAGTTGATATACATTATATTTTATTATTGCGCACTATATTTATTTTTATCTATAATGATTTCTTTGATGAATGATTAAGTATAATCAATTCTATGAATATCATTGTGTAAGTCCAAAAATAGATATTTGTCTAAGTATGATACACTGTCAGTCTGCCACCGGTTGTGTTTTTTTGGTAAAGGACCTAGACACCGTGACCATCCAGACACCTTGACCATCCAGACACCATGACCAGCCAGACACCGTGACCAGCCAGACACCGTGACCAACCAGACACCATGACCATCCAAACACTATGACCATCCAGACAAGGTGACCAACCAAACACCATGATCATCCAGACACCGTGACCATCCAAACACCGTTTCAGGGAGACACCATTTCTAGACTAACTGTGACACCATTTCTTAATCTGTTTTTTCGTTTTTCAATTTAGTTTCTAACAATCATATTTGAAGCTTTTAAATTCACTGACATAATTAATGTTTATTTCTAGACATGTCACCTGACAGTACAAGGTACGAGGTGCAAAATAAATGCATCCTATCAGCTTCAATACATGCACTCCAAAATAAAATAAACGTGCGGCCCAAAAACAACGCATGCATGCAATAGGTTGTGAGTGAAACAAAAAATAAACACTTAAATCATTCTTGAGAAAAGAACCGATACATGAAACTCGACATTGGTGAAGAAAAAACAAAGCATACTCGAATCCCAGAGTTGAGAAAATCTTCGCACTATCAAAAACCACAAAGAATATGAGCCAGATCTAGCCGACTTATGATACTCTTTTTTCCACACGAGGACTCACCTTCTGCATATACTTCATCCCAGGAGTCCATATCTGCATAGATTAACACTCAGAGAACTTCTAATCTTATCTCAATACTTCTGCTCTATTGTGTAATGTTTTTTGCTTTCGAGAAGTGTGTGTGTATCTGTATTAAAAAACACACTCTTTCTCATGTATTAAACAGAAGTGTACAAGATATCATTTATCAAACATCTTTTCATACTTGTGTATACCCACAAATATGTGTGGAAGAGGTCCCTATGTGGCATGGTAGTTTGTACCCACGAAGAACTATGGAAGAGGTCCTGTGACCTAGACATTCCTGTATACTATTTTTAACCTCAATCTAGGGTGTGGATCAAGTTTATTAATATAAACTACTTGGTTCTAGGTGATCACCAAGTGTAGTGGATTAGGTATCATCCTAAGACTGAACCACTTGTTTTATGTCTTCTATGTTACTTAATTTAGTCTTCTTTGTTTTACTACTTTACTGTATAATTCAGAAATCTCTAAATTTACTTCGATAGTTAATATTGGAAAGAAGCTATAATTTCTTTGCCTTATTATAATATCTTCAAAAAAAATATTAATAACTGATATTAAGATTACTGAGAATTAATCAATCTTTTGAAAAGTTATTTAAACAGTTAAACTTTCATAACCATATTACTTTGATTAATTGGGCTGTATTTAAATTTATTGGTGAACCCTTTTAAGAATAAATTTTAAACAGAAATTTTTATAGATACTCAATTCACCCCCGCCCTCTTGAGTACTCTACTCCGACCAAAATTTATTATTAGAGGGTTCTTTATTAAGACTCTGTTTTTCCCCATTCAACTGTGATTTTAGTTCTACTTTAATGATCTATAATTTTTTTTTAATTCTAAATTTATAGATTTTTATAGTATTTATGTATCATGGACAATAGATTAGAAGGTGCTGCAACCAACATACCACCATTCATTAATGTAACCAATTATTCTTAATGGAAAATCAAAATGAAAATGCATTTAGAAAGTATGAGTTTTGAAATTTTATCTTCCATTATAGATGAATGTAAGATTACTACTACTGATATAACCACTTGGGATGAACCTACCAAAACTGCCTATAATAAAAATTGTAAAGCCACGAATTCTTTATACTTATCTTTAGGAGATGAGGAATTTAATAGAATTGTTTCTTGTAAAACTTCCCATGAAATTTGGGAGAACTTATCTATTTCACATGAAGGAACTTCTAGTGTGAAAGAAATGACACTTAATACCTATAATTTGTAAGATGATGACTTTAAGATGAAACCTGATGAGCCTATTTCGGACATGTATCTCAGGTTCAATGAAATTGTCAACATAATGATTTCTCTTGAAAGAGAATTCACTTCCGAGGAATGAATCAAGATAATTTTCATATGTCTACCTGACAGATGGAGAGGAACCTCTGTCTATATTAGAGAATCATGCCATATTAGCAAGATACCGGTAAAATAACTCATTGGTAAACTGATGATGTACGAAGAGGAGTTGAAAGTCAACAAGGAAGAGGATGATGAAACCAAAATAAAATCTTTTTCATTAAAAACCACCACTTCTAAACACAAAGAGAAAGGAAAATTGGAAGCCTCTGTAGAAAGTTCCAGCAGTGAAAAATCATCACATGACAGTAATGAGGAGATGGCTCAGTTAGCCAGAAGTTTCAAGATATTTTTACAAGAATAATAACTTTTTTAGAAAGCCTAACTTCAAGGGAAGATATGATCAAAATGGAAGTTGGAAGAAAGATTGGAAAATAACCAAGAAGCCTGATGAGATTGTATGCTATAAATGTAATTGAATAGGACATATCAAGGCTGACTATACCAAGATATAGTACAAAAAGAAAGGACAGAAAGTATAAAAAGGAAATAAAATCAACATGGAGTGCTTCTGAGGATAGCTTAAGTGACTCAAAATCTTCACATGATAAACAAGATAATAAAACCAATATGTGTTTCATGACAAACAAATCTGAGGTAACATTGGAATCTCATGTAAAAAATTCACACTATTCTATAGATGAGAGTAACTATGAAAATATGTCTAATGAATAAATGTTTGAATAATGTAATATGCTTGAAGAAACATGCAATGGACCAAAAGATAAATATAAATCTTTAGAGAAACAACATTATCTTACTGTTACTATTAAATCTGAACTCACAACTAAAAAAGAAAAAAATGATCAACTGCTCAAAGGGAAAAATTAATTAAAAATTTCTCATGTGAAATTGAAAAAGGATCTTAAAAAGTTTACTAATGGTAAAGATACCTTGGTACAAAATCTAGGTAAAAATATTGCTCCTAAGTATAATACTGGCATTGGATATCAACCTGGTAGAAGAAATTTTGGAAGAACTAATTTTGTTTGTAAATCTAATACATACAAATTCACTTCCAGTTTTGGAAAAAATTCAACTAGTACAAGTTATGATACACTATCTACTGTTTCAATCTTTTCTGGACCAAATCGACTTTATTTTTAAAATGATTTACATAATGATTATAGGAAACCTATGAGGCAGATATGGGTTCCTAAAGCACTTATCACTAATATTACTGGACCCAAACAAGTATGGGTACCAAAATATGTTTTTTCTTGATCATTTTATAGGTAAATTTATTAATGTGTTCCTGTAAAATATTATGGGACTTGGACAGTGGGTGTTCAAGAAACATGACAGGAGACTACTCATGCTTCAAGAACCTAATCAAAATTGATGGAGGACATGTCAACTTTTGTGACAATTACAAAGGAAAAATCATTTTCCTTGTACAAATCGACAACTATAACTCAGTTTTAATTTCCAAAGTACTTTTTGTTGATGGATTAAAATATAATTTTCTTAGTATCTCACAATTATGTGATGATGGATTTCATGTTAAATTTGAAAATGATGCTTGAAATGTTTTTAGTTCTAAAAATGAATTAGTGTTTTCTGAAATAAGAAATGAAAGTTTATATTATGTGAACATATATTCTTTAGTTTCTCAAAATGCTTCATGTTTAAGTCTATTTCACAAATAGTCTTGGCTTCAGAACAAGAGACTAGGAAACTGTAATATTCACTTCCTTAGAAAGGTAAATAGAAAATATTAGTCAAAGACCTACGCAAACTTGAGTTTGCAAATGATAAAGTGTGTTATTCCTATCAAAAAGGAAAGCAACATAAAATTTCCTTCAAACCAAAGAAAGAAGTGTCAACTTCTCAACCTCTCGAATTGGTTCACATGGATTTTTTTGGACCATTTATAGTTTCTAGTTTAAATGGGAAACACTGTGTTTATGTTCATGTAGATGATTTTTATAGATACACTTGGGTATACTTCCAAACTCACAAAAGTGAATCATATTATTACTTCATTAAATACTCCAAGTCTGTAGAAAATCTCACTGGACTTAGAATTAAGACCTTGAGAAGTGATCATGTTCGTGAGTTTGAAAATCAAGAGTTTGAATCCTTTTTCTCAAAAAATGGCTATAGTCATAATTTCTATGCTCCTATAACACCTCAACAAAATGAATTTGTAGAAATAATAAATAGAACATTTCAAGAAATTGCTAGAACCATTATTAGTGAGTATGACATACCTGTTTATTTTTAGGATGAAGCTGTAAATACAACATGTTACATAATCAATAGAGTGTTGATTAGACCTTTTCTTAAGAAAACCCTTTATGAGTTATGGAACAATAGGAATCCTAAGGTTAATTACTTTAGAGTATTTGGTTTTAAAGTCTATATCATTAATAATAAGGAAAATCATGACAAATTTTCATCCAAGAGTGTTGAAGGAATCTTTTTAGGATATTCCACCTCTAGTAAAGCCTATAGAGTGTTTAATAAAAGAACTAAATGGGTGGAAGAATCTGTCCATGTCAAATTTGATGCAAGAGATCCACATGAGCCTAAGACAATTCTAGAGAACCTAGAGGATGATGTATCAAATATGGAAGTTAATTCAAAATCCTCTAACCATACTCTGAAGGAATCTGTGGAAACTTACAATTCTAGAAATTCCTTAGACTGAAGTCACAATGAACCTGAACCTATTGATGAAACTGAAATCACTAGTCCTTCCTTTTCTAGGGATATTAGAACTCTTAAGAACCATCCTTTAGATTTTGTTGTAGGAGACTTAAATAAAGGAACTCAAACCAGAGCTTCTATTAGAAATCAGGTTGAACATCAAGTCTTCATGTCAAAAATTAAACATAAAAACTTTAATAATTCTATTAATGGTGAATTTTGGGTGATGGATATGCAAGAAGAACTTAATCAGTTTGAAAGGAACAATTTTTGGAAACTTGTTCAAAGACCAAAAGAAAAATTTACCATAGGCACTAAATGGGTTTTTATAAATAAGGTAGAAAAAGCCGGAAACATAATTATAAACAAGGTTAGATTGGTTGCACAAGGATATAGTCAAGAAGAGGGAATTGACTATAAAGAGACCTTTTCACCAGTATCTAGACTTGAAGCCATCAGAATTCTGCTTTCTTATACTACACATTATAATTTCAAACTATATCAAATGGATGTTAAGAGTGCATTCCTAATTGGGTACATAGCTGAGGATGTCTTTGTTGAGCAACCCCCTGGTTTTAAAAACCCTAATTTTCCAAATCATATCTTTAAATTATCAAAAGCTTTATATGGTCTAAAACAAGCTCGTAGAGATTGGTATGATAGACTGAGTACCTTTCTTATTTCCAAAGGTTTTACAAAAGGAATATCTGATCCTACCCCATTTATAAAACGAATTTCAAATGATGGTTTAGTAGTTCAAATTTTTGTACATGACATAATCTTTGGATCTTCAAGAAATTCTTTATGTATTGATTTTTCTAAAATGATGATTTTTTTTTGAAATGAGCTTAATGGGTGAACTAAAATTCTTTCTTGGATTTCAAATATTTCAAAATAATTATGGTATTATTTTAAATTAACGAAAATATACTAAATATCTTCTAATATGTTTTGGTTTGGATAGCACTAAAAGTAGTGACACTCCAATGAGTACTACGTGTAAGTTGGATCGTGATGAAGATGGAAAATATGTTGATCAAACCACTTACAGAGGTATGATTAGAACCTTACTCTACTTAACTGCAAGTCCACCTAAAATTATGTTAAGTGTGTGTATGTGTTCTCGTTTTCAAGAAAATCCTAAGGAATCTCACTTAAATTCAGTTAAAAGGATTTTCAAATACATCAAGCAAACACCCAATCTAGGACGATTCTATCCCATAGGACAATCATTCGAATTAGTGAGTTATTCTGATGATGACATAGGTGGCTCTAAGTTAGATAGAAAAAGCACCTTTGGAACATGTCACTTTTTTGGAAAGTCACTAGTACCATGGTGTAGTAAGAAAAAAACACCATTGTATTATCTACTACAGAAGCTGAATACATAGCTGCTAGTAGTTGTTGTGAACAAATTTTGTAGATGAAACACACATTACTAGATTATGGATATCAATTTAGTCATGTACCTATAAATTGTGACAACACAAGGGCTATTGACATCTCGAAAAATCCTGTTTCACACTCTAGGAAAAATATATTGATATAAGACATCACTTTTTGAGAGATCATTACCAAAAAAGTTATGTCACTTTGGAATTCATTGGTACTGAATATCATCTCACCGATATATTAACCAAACCATTGAATTATGAAAAAATAGGATACATAACACATGAATTAGGAATGATAAACCTTAAGTAGCAATCTTACTATTTAGCATCTTACTGTTTCATAGTTTACAGTTTCACAAGTCACTGTCTTGAGATTAATATTAAACTCTAACAGCTCTTTAGTTTTACTATCTTAAGACTTGCTGTTTCATGTTTATGGTTTCACAGTTACGATTTCTTGGTTACTTTTTGACACTTACTGTCTC
This sequence comes from Viscum album, assembly GCA_963277665.1. Lineage (NCBI taxonomy): Eukaryota > Viridiplantae > Streptophyta > Magnoliopsida > Santalales > Viscaceae > Viscum > Viscum album. Next base: position 1,019,467,233 of record OY728134.1, on the reverse strand, counting down.
AAACAATTTGGTCCCACAGTTTAGAAATCACATTGTTACGGTCTCACCATGAATGGTTGTTACTGTCTCACCGTGAAGGCATGTTATGGTCTCACCTTAAAGATTATTTATTGTTTTATTTATAAATTACAACCCATATCATGGTAATTCATTATTTTACACTTTTACTTTCCCGTATTTTTGATCCCGCGACGCTTGGTATCCCTAAATGATAAAATAAAAGAAGTTTAAATCCTTCTTCACCCGAGCTCTCTTCTCTTCCCTCAAACCATAATCCCTCTCTCAACCCTTTAGTTCTCTCTCACTATCTAACCTTTGGTGGATTCCCAAGATGAAATGCCCTTCGTCATCAACTCTTGAGAAACACAACTCAAAGAAGAAGATGAAAATTGTGCCAAAGATAACACCGGAAGGCCCTATGAATCTTAATCTAGTAGATATAATAGAGGTTCCGGAAAAGAATATTTTCCCCAAGTGTCTTATGAAAAGTAAGTCTCTAGTATTGAAAGTATTAAAAGAGAAAGGATGGATAGATTGGTTTACGAAGGAGGATCAACCTATTTACCCAAAATTAGTTGCACAATTTTATCAGTATTGTTTCGCACGGAATCCGGGGATGACCTCCTGGACGGGAGATTCAAACATTCCGATCAGTTTCTAACGGGTTTGTTCGTAGAACCGGAAACATCCAATGATTCCACATCCGTTTGGACCTACTTTCCAAAGGCAGGCGCTCATTAGCTTGTGGACTAATGAGTCTTAGGAATTTGCATTGGTCGAGAGGATGGGAGGTCGGACTCATCACCCCTTTTTGAGGGGAATTATTGTCTACTCCGGGACTCTCTTTATAGATTTAAGTTATGTTCGTGAATCCTTATTACATTACCAAGTATAAAATTTGCTTTCCTTTAGTTTTAACAATCAATGATTAAATATGCAAAGAAATTTAGAGAATCTTTTATATGTATTCGAGGTTTTTCATCAATAGAGAATCATCTATATCTGTTTAGAGATTCTTGGTCAATGGTATCCTTAAAAACATTTATATAAAAGTCTCTTGGTCATTTATGATGACCAGGCTGGTTTTAAAGCCACTCAGTGGGGCACTTGAAGTTTATCGTCATTCAGAAGGACAGAGATTATTTCAAAGTTGGGATCGAACCCATAAATGGGCTACCTATGTATCCTTTGTTTTAGAAAAGGAATCAGAACCCACGTAGTTCGAGTTATGGAGTATGATGTTTATGATTGATGGCTCAAAGATGAATGTCATAATTACTTTTACACTCTAAGGTCACGCGAGTCATGCTCGGTGTGAGAAACAAGAGGTATTGGTAAAAATTAGACAATTGTGCCATGAAAGATGCAATCATAAGAATTTGTTTGGGGCTTATGTATGGATGACTACCCAGATAGATGAAGGTTTAGGATTTACTTTTAGGGAGAAAATCCATGAACATGGTCCATAAAGTTATATGTGCTTCATGGAGATTTGAATACTCTAATCTTGGGGCTTACTCCTAAGGAGGATGACCAAGTTAGGAGGGGATTTATGATTGGGTTTTACTCCTGAAAAGGAAACCCAAATCAAAGGTAAATTAGGACTGGTTAAGAGAATTTTAAGGGGGCTTGAGGTTTACTCCTAAAAAGGAAAACCCAAGATTATGACTGGGACTTACTCCTAAAAAGGAGGCCCAGGTTATGACTGAGTCTTATTCCTGAAAAAGGAGACCCAGGTTAGGGGACTTGGGGCTTACTCCTGAAAAGGAAGCCCAAGGTTATGACTGAGTCTTATTCCTGAAAAGGAGACCCAGGTTAAGGGACTTGGGGCTTACCCCTGAAAAGGAAGCCCAAGGTTATGACTGAGTCTTATTCCTGAAAAAGGAGACCCAGGTTTAGGGATTAAGGTTTGGGGCTTACTCCTGAGGAGGATGCCCATATTTGAGGTTGGGGCTTATTCCTAAGAAAGATGCCCAAGATTAGAGGACTTGATTGGGGCTTACTCATGAGGAGGATGCCCAAGATTGGGAACTTTAAGAATTTGGGGCTTACTCCTGAGGAAGATGCCCAGATTAAAGGATTTATAACTGGGGATTATTCCTAAAAAGGAGACCCAGGTTAGGAATTCTCTCATTTTAAAGGATGAGGTTAAATGAACGAACTCTCAATCTTTGGTGACATAAGGATATTTAAATCCTTAGGTTTTGAGAGATATTCCATAGAATTCCTTTCAGATAAGGAAGTCAAATCAAGAAATAATGCCATAAATGGCTTTGAAGAGTGTCTTGAAGACTGAATCTTGAAAAGGAAAGGTGAAATGGCTTAAGAGGGGTAAAAATGGGCAAGATGTGCACCCAAAAAGATAGGGGCACGCAATTCTTGCAAGGCGCGCAAGTCTTCCGTGGGCGCGCAAGTATGGTCGCGCAGGTATACCTGCGCGACACATAGTGTACTTGCGCGATTTTCAACCAGCATTGAAATACTTGAGCGACTCTTTTTTAAACCCTTTCGAATGTTCTTGAGGTTCTTCCAGAAAAGGAACGCGCAAGTTATATTGAAGGAAATAAGTCAGCGCACAAGTGTTTGATAAGTTTCAACACTTAGGCCTTCCTTCCTCTCTTTAAATCTTCCGTTCTAGGTAAGAAATTACCTTAGAAGTGTTCCGGAATCTTTGAGAAGAGACTTGGGCATCGGGAGCTTCAATCCGAGTTTCTGGAAAAAGATCCTCTCGAATGGAGGGCCCACAGGGTCTATTTATAGGCAAAAGAAGACCCCGGGCGGTTACCATTTAGGTCGCGCAAGTCACCTGCGCGACCAAGGTAGCCGCACAAGTACACTTGCGCGCCAGTTAGATAACTTGCGCTGTGAGGTTGCTGTTGATCCTTTCTTCCTTCCTTTGTTGATTTTTTATGTTTTCTTCAAAGGCTGAATCACTTTGAGCTCAGATATTCCCTTTTCCGATCTTTAGATTCTGTGACGAAAGGAGCGTCAACAAAAGTCCCCCCTCAGAGTTGGATCCGGAGAGAAATGAGGATTTGACTCTGAGGAAATCGAATCCCTTCAAAGGAAAAGGGAGGCGCGCAAGTCTGCAGTGCACAGAGGGCGGCGCGCCAGTTTGCGGCGCGCAGGCCTTAAGCGCTCTGGGTGCGGCGCGCAGGTAGGCTTCCTGGCCTATAAATACATGGCCTCACCTCCGTACATGCATCTGGATTTCCGGATTTCTCGAGCTCTCGCCGCGCAAGTCTTCCTCTCCGCGCAAGTCTCTTTTTTTCACTGTTTCCTCGCTGCCGCGCTACTCTCAAGGTAATAGGGCTTGCGCGGTAATACTTGCGCGACAAAAACTTGCGCGGCACATGTATCACTTGCGCGACATCTCCATACTTGCGCGCCTTAATGCCTTAGCCATTTTTTTCAAATTCTTTGACCAATTTTATGAAAAATAAACCCATTTAAGAGTTTAATTTATTCAACTCCTCTGCAGATTCAATGGCTCTTCGACTTGGATTAATTGATGAACTGGCTAGCAAGCGGATAGATGATATGATGGATATCATTGGCCCTGATTACTATACTGTCAAAGATAGTACTCTTCCAGATTTGGCTAAGTATCTGAATAAATATCATCGCAACTTTCCTCACTGCACTTATCTACCTTTGTATGGTCATGGTCATCTGCAAGAAGTCATTATTCCAGAAGTAAAGAATTATCTTCCATTTTCGTGGTTTCAGAATTATACCAATTTTTCATCAGCAAATATCTCAGGTGGAGGAGTATTTCAAACTTCTAGAACAGTGGAGAAGGCTTATGTGATGCATCACAGCCCTTGCACACCAGATCTGAAAAAACATACACCTGAGCTTCAACCCCATTTTCATCCTTCAATCTTCCAAAATGCTCAGATGGACCAATCCAAAGGCTGGAAGAAAAGTTGGGATTTCCGTCCTGGGGGAGGTGTGAAGCCAACTTGGATGTGGGCATACTGGGTGCGACAGACTTGCGCAGAGTTTATTGAGGATCTGAAGAGAGTTGCAATATATGAGGCTGTTTGGGTTGGGCAAACATATATTTACAGACATGATAACTTCGTGCCAGAGATACTCAGCCACTGGAGCCCAGCGACTAATTCTTTCCATTTGACTCATGGAGAAGTAGGTATCAGTTTGTGGGATGTCCACAAGATTTCAGGAGCGCCAATCTTGGGCGATATGTATGATGAATTCATTCCTCCCAAGGTGACTTGGAATGATCCAGAGAAGACTCCTACTTTGGCTCGAGAATTATTTAAAATCTTTCACAGGCTTAAGAGTTCAGAGACCTCATTAACTCATTTTAGAAAAGATATTCATCCGGAAGAATGGATGAATGTGTTTCTTACTGAGAAGAAAGGGATGGAACCAAAAGAAAAAGGATCCAAGAAAAAGAAATCCAAGGATACCCGGCCCAGACGTCCTACCACTTGTCCAAAACCTGAGAAGAGAGGAGCTCCTGGCACATTCTGGCCAACTCTAGAAGCAGGAGAGTTTGAAAAATGGGGATATGAAGTGAATCAAAGAATTCCAAAGAAAACTCGTCTGGCGGGTTTCTTGGCAATGTGGCTCAGTGTTTATCTCTTTCCGGTCAGGGATTCGAAGGGAGGCGTTAGGCCAGGGACCTTCGTTATTGCGGCCAAGTTGGCTGAGGGAAAAATGGTTGGGTTAGCTACCCCCATTTTAGCAAAGATTCACAGGAGTTTACTTCACGTCTTCCAGGGTAAATCTCCTTTAAGAATAGTGGGACCATTCCAGGTTTTGTGGGGATGGATCGCCACTCACTTCAGGACTTACAATGTACAGAATGGATTACAAATTCCTGGAAGCTCTTTCAGACCGTCAGTGCAAGCATTCTCTGGAATTGATCCATTAGATGTTAATGGTTATGACATGAAAGTAAGACTAAGCATGTATAAGGAATTAAACTTCTTTCCTTATGGAAGTCCGCCATCCGGGCGGTTTGTTGATGATGGGACAACCCATTTGGATTTGAGGGCATACATACTAGCTTGCAGGGATGGCGTGTTAGTAGCCAGGATTGATGGAGAAATCATATGTCAGGCCTATGCTCCATATAGATTTGCACGCCAATTCAAATGTTTGCAACAGATTGTTGTATCCCCTCCAGTACATGTCAGGTTAGAGCAACATCCGATGGTTGCTCGACAACTATGGTTGCTGACATCAAGAGAGAAGACTGGGGCAGTATTTGATCTACCAGTTGAAAAAGCGGCACATAATCTGACTACATTTTATGCCGAACACTGGATAGCATCATACCCTAAAGGGATATTGAATCACCCAGTATATCAAGTGGGAAAGAGGAAGAGGACTGTAGAGAAAGAAACCCTTCCTCATGAAGGTGACGCTTGTCCACCTGAAATAGGTTCAATAGACTCCTCTTCTAGAACTGATTCATCGGATTATCACGATGGGGATGATGAGGCACAACCGGTAGCAAAGCGGTTTCGTGCCCGATATAATCCTCTGGCCAGAGTTAAAAGACCCACTCCATCAACTCCTGGTGAGTTATTTCATTGTAGAAATTTCAATCACTGCTACTTTATAAAGTAATAAGTCTTACATTCTTATTCTCTATTTGTAGTTGTAGGAGTTGGGAAGAGCCTTTATATCTAAGACCAGAGGCTGTTCAGCTATGGCAGAGCTTATACTGTGATACCGAGACCGCCTGGATGGATTTGTGTGAGGGCCTACAAATTCCTGGAATAGGAAATCTTGTAGCTTCTAAAAACCTTCAATACGGAGATAACCCCAATGAAGTGCGGGCTTACATCAGAGAGCTGGAAATGCTCATATATGCCACTGATAATTCGGTTCCTATCACCAGGCGGGTGAAGGAAATGATTGATCGTGGCACCACTGAGGGGGTTGGTGGTTCTGGAGATGAGGAATGGCAAGAGTACGTGGCTCCTAAAGATGTAAGTTTTCTTTCCTTATTTTCTTTGCAACTTGATTTCAGTTGAAGATTTGTTACTTAAGGAAGTTATTTTCTTCATCTTGCAGCTTGCAAAGAAAGGAACCAGGGTTCCTTCGCCACAATATAGCCCTGGTGGTACTGCTATCGGGGCTGCTGCTGATTCTCCTCGCGAACCAGGCGATATATCTCCAGGCCAACAGGCCATGAATGAGGCACTGGACATAGCCTTCCATTCGCCAATCCAAGTGCCAATAAGGGAGACTACTGATACTCCGAAAAAAAAGAAGCCAAGGCAACGAAGGAGGAAATCCATAGCTAAACGTTTCATTAGCAGTGGTAAGTCCTTCGAACAATCATGAGTTTATACCCATAATCATATGGTTATTCATATTTCTGAGGATTGGAGGGGCTTCTTCAATTTCCCCCTTGAGGGAAGGGACTGACCCTCCTTCAAAGGTCGTGGAAGGTGCTGTAGAACAATCACAGACCCAGGCTGACTTGGTTGCTCCTGGAGAAGAGCTACCATCCATTCCTAGTATCCCTCCTACTACTGAAGATGCTGTACAGGGTCAGGGGTTGCAGGACATAAGTCGACAAGAAGACGTAGCAAATGCTCCCACTGGTGAGACTAACCAAGATTCTGAAGTATCATTGGATGAAATGATGAATCAAGGAATGACTTTTGAAGAATTTTATGATCATTCTAAGTTGTCATATGATTTAGAAGACCTTGGGCGTGAGTGCTACCCTTCGCCCAATTTTTTTAAAAAAATATACTTCTAACCATGATGGAAAATAATATGCAGTTTCTCCCGTAGAAGCCGCTGAACTGCCAATGCCTGACGAGGGTGTGGACACTGATGTCAACCCTATTATTGCAGAAACATTAGCTCAAGTAGAGCTAAATCCAATAAACTCTCCTGAGACCCATCTTGAAAATCCTGTTGAAACCGGGAAAGATGGGGAGAAGTCTTCTCAGGTTGCTGAACCACCCTTAGGTAAGGGATAACAATATTTGTGATTGTACTTTATTCACAAGACAATCTATTCTTTTGTTATCCTTTGAAGCTGACTAAACCTTTCAATTAATCATGCAGGACCATCAACTGCAATGGCTAGATCCGAAGATGAGGCCTCAGCCTCTGCCCCAACGGGAATTGAAAGTGAAGAAGCACAAGTCAGGGGGGAAAGAGCAGAACAAGGCACTTCCCTAAGAGTTCTAATTCCAGATTACATACCCCCTTCTGACGATGATATTGAATCAGATCCAGATATGCTTAAAGCATTCATCTTTTCACGATGTAAGGCATGGAACAACATATGGAACATCATATCTGGGGTGCCTTTAAAAGAGCTACCATCAAAAATTTCTCGATTGTCATCCCAATTTGTTATACTGGGACTTGGTGGTTTTGGGTATGAAAAGATCCATGCTGCGGTGAAACAGATCATTTTCAGGAGGGAGAAAGTGCAGACAAGTCGCGAAGATTTGACCAGAGTGAAATTGTCAGTCAACATAGGCGAATTTGAGGCTGCGATATCCCAAGATGAAGCTGATTATGCTGCCAAGATGAAGGATCTGAAGCAAAAAATCAAAGAAAAGGTCATCCAGCAGGTGCAACTCCAGCAACAGTTAGATGCTGTTACTGGGGAACTTGATCAGCTTAATAAATCATTGGATGAAACTCATATGAATGGCATGAAAGCCATCACAGATGCTAAGAAGGCACTTTAGCAAGCTGAAAAGAGTGAATCTGGTCAAGTGCACGAGCTTCAAGTAACTGCTGATAAGGCTCATGATGCTATACATCAAATGAAGACTTATGTTGATAATCTTCTGTAATTCTTGAAAAAGAGAAGAGACTCCAGTCTGTGGATGTTTTTCTATCTCCTGTGTATCAATGAAAAACACTTTCATCTTCAATCATTTGTACCTGCATTCTTCCATTACCTGCTTCAAATTTACTTAAGACAATGGGCTTAGTAATCATAGTTTGATTTTTACTAGGATTATTACAAATAACCCTACAAACTTTGAATTTTTTTAATTGCTCAATATTACCTAAATCATACAGAATGTATGTTTAGTGAGCTGGAACTTGACTTTTATTCAGAGTTCCTTTGTCTTTTGTGTGGGCAGTTTAAAGTCATGCATGCCGGACATAAAGGGGATAATGTTTAAGGTCGAAATAGCTTTGACCAAAAAATGGATTAAAAATGGATTCAATTCTTTGACAATTTATCTGAAAAAATATTTCCATACTCAAGTATGAGAGAAAATATGTAAACTATGGCTTAAGAATATTTGAATCTGAGGAGTGATATGAAAAAGAGCTAAAAGGAATTAGAAGAAGTAGTTTCCAAGAATGAAGTTACTATTATTTAACAAAACCCGTTAGGGGGTTGAAATATGCAGGGCCACCTATGGGCATTGGCTGCATGGTCAAATAAATAGCATCTTTTGGCTGACAAGTCTGTTATGTGGACTGTTTATGCAAGGCCACCTATGGGCACGTGCTACATAGTCAGGCGAAAGAACTCTTAGAAATTTACTTTCCTAGTGCTAAAAGCCAGTGAAAGTTTATGGAGATTCAAATTTTCTAAAGTATAGAGTTTGTTGTATGGAAAGGGGTACTTGAATATGGAGAAGATATTTCCGAACAACAATATCGAAGAACTGGATGAATATCACTCCTACGAAGGTCTGACCCAAACGTAGGGAAGAAGAATAAACCATATACTTGAATACTTTCATATCATGAAAAAGGATATGGAACAAATATGTTAAGGATGGCTATTTTTTTGCGGATCCCTACATACTGTCGTTTAAGACAAATAAGGACAAAAGAGGCATTCTTCCCAAGAATGAAGTTACTATTATTTAACAGAAAACCCGTTAGGGGGTTGAAATATGCAGGGCCACCTAAGGGCATTGGCTGCATGGTCAAATAAATAGCATCTTTTGGCTGACAAGTCTGTTATGTGGACTGTTTATGCAAGGCCACCTATGGGCACGTGCTGCATAGTCAGGCAAAAGAATTCTCAGAAGTTTGACATTTTTGTGATTAGAAGTCATGAAAAAGGGTTATGAAGATCTGAAAATATTTAAGGTTAGGATTATAACACATAAAGATGGGTATTGTCCAATGTATATAGAGATACATACGTCAATGATAACCATAATCATGTTGTGGCTGGGTCCTAAATTGAAATTTTGGACTTCACTACGTATCTCATAAGAATGAGAATCAAGCCATACGTAGTTCTTGAAATGCAGTTTAACGTCGTGCAGGACGAAAGTATGAGTGATCTTAGTTTAGGGTCATAGAATTCGGACCATAATAATGAATACACAGTGTGTGTTTTCATGAGGACTTTTTAGCCAAGGGACTGAAAGTGAAATTTGGGGTTAGGCCCAAAAGACTTGGGACTGGATTCGAGGGACACTCAAATGTTCCTACGTATCCCATAAGGATGGGAATGAAGTCCATGTAGTTCTAGAATTACCCTTTGTACAAATTTGGTTCGTACATGTGAAGGGTGAAAGGGGACTTTAGTGCAATGATGGTTTAACCTAAGATAAAAAGTTCAGGCATTACCATGTATGCACGTAGTCTTTTGAAAATGAAAACCATGATTGAAAAATCAATGTCAATAATAGTTCTCTCTCAAATGAGGAAATCAAAGAATATTGTAGTTTATTGTCGTACCGGACAAAAGTGTTGTATAGTTTAACGTCATATAACAAGGACGAAAGTGAATCAATGTAAAGATATTGATTCCAGGGGCGGTTTCACGAATCAACATCATATGAGATGGTGGTGAACCGATGTGAAGAGATTGTTTTTGGGCTTGAACCCTGGGAGGTTGCCTACATACCCAGCCTGGAGGGCAAAGATCAAAGTCCATGTAGTTCAATTTAAAGAATGAATTAATGATCAAGTTGTTCTTGGGGACAACGATCCATTTAAAATGTTGTTGGGACTTACACATGGTTAGCGGCCTAGAGAGAGTGTTATGGTTGATGTTCACTCTAAGATCACGTGAGTCATACTCGGTGTGAGAAACAAGAGGTAATAACAACCTTAACGATGCACAGTTTAATGTCATGTAGGACATAAAAAAGGGGACTATGCAGTTTAAAGTCTTGCAGTTAGGACTATTGGTGCTGCACAGTTTAGTGTCATGTAGCAGGGACAAAATAACAGTTTAATGTCATGTAGGACATATCAAGGGCTTTCTGTACAGTTTAGCGTCATGTAGTTAGGACGATGGGAACAATACAGTTTAACGTCATATTGGATGAAAGTGCGAATAGTTTAAGGTCATATTCATGGACCGTGGATGGTGCGGTTTAATGTCATGCTGGACCTTTGATGATTATATAGTTTAACGTCTTTTCGGACGTGAGGGACTTTTATATAGTTTAGCGTCATGTAGTTTAGGACATCACAGTTTAACGTCTTGCTGGACATAAGGGATTTTCAAATAGTTTATGGTCATATACATGGACCAGGGATGATGCAGTTTAAGGTCATGCTGGATGGTTTATGGAACTTTTTCACAGTTTAATGTCGTGTGGGACGAAGTTGCAGTTTAAAGTCATACTGGACCATTGCTGTATAGTTTAACGTCATATAGCAAGGACGAACTGGTGCTGTACAGTTTAAAGTCATGTAGCTAGGACTAAGGTGAACCAATATGAGGATATCAGTTCTGGGGACTTTTTACAGTTTATCGTCATGCTGGACGATGAAAGTGCCACACAGTTTAATGTCATGTTGCTAGGACATAATATAGTTTAACGTCATCTCGGACAAAATATAGTTTAATGTCATCTCGGACAAAATATGGAACTTCTGTACAGTTTAATGTCATGTAGATAGGACATAATAACAGTTTAATGTCATGTAGGACATATTAGGAACTAATGTGATTGTTTTGGATCTGGGAACAATATTTTGTGTTTATACAAAATACTTCTTCAGAAATTTGGCATTAGTTGGAGTCGTGATGTGTTCTCCATCCATTGAGATCAGAGAATACGCTCCATTGGAGTAGACCTTATGTATTGAATAAGGTCCTTCCCATTTTGGTTCAAGCTTGGGAGGCTTCTTTCCTGGTATCATTGGTGCTCTGAGAACCAATACCAATTCTCCCTGAATGAATGAACGAAGACGAACTTTTTTGTTAAAAGCTCGTGCTATTCGATTCTGATAGATTTCCAAGTGGTGCAAAGTGCACAATCTTTTCTCATCTAACTATTCCAATTCATTCAACCGCTTTTGGGATTTCTCATCTGTAGATAACTGATCACAAATGGCTATTCTGAGTGAGGGCAATTGAACTTCAATTGGCAAGACTGCTTCTGTTCCATATACCAATGAATATGGAGTTGACCGTGTTGCATTGCGAGTGGTAGTCCGATAAGCCCATAAAGCATGAAAGAGTCTATCAGGCCATGACCTCTTATCTTTATCCACCATCTTTTGCAGTATATTTGAAAGAGTCTTGTTGAAGGCATCTATCTGGCCATTAGCCGCTGCATGATATCGAGATGAATGGTTGGACTTAATGTTGTATTCTTGATACTATTTCTTTACCTCAGAAGAACAGAAGTTGGTGCCGTTGTCCGTCAATATGGTATGAGGGACACCAAATCTAGTAATGATGTTAGACTTGATGAAGCTAACAATTCATTTAGAACTGACTTCTTTGAGAGGTACTGCCTCTGCCCATTTGGAAAAGAAATCATTAGCAGTAAGAATGTATTTAAACTGCTTGGCCGTAGATGAAGGGTAAGGTCCCACCACATCCATTCCCCATGTGGAAAATGGCCATGAGTATTTAGCTGTATGAAGCAATTCTGGAGGTTGATGAATGAAGCTGGCATATACTTGGCATGAATGACACTTCTTTGTGAAATTAACACAATCTTGTATCATTGAAGGCCAGAAGTATCCAAGCCTTCGAATTTGATCAGACAGTCTATGTCCAGACTGGTGGGCACCACAGACTCCTGCATGCACTTCTTTTATGACAGCCATTGTCTCTTCACCATCAATACATCTGAAGAGAACTCCATCAAAACCACGTTTGTAGAGAATTTTCTCGAGGTGGTTTGGGCTATCATAAAGAGTAAAATTGACCACACGTCGCCAAATTTGTTCTTTCTCGGCTCTATCAGGTGGAAGTGTTCCATTTTGAAGGTATTCCCTGATAGGTGACATCCATCCTGTAGTATGACCATACGGTTCAGGAATGGGACTAATTTCATTAATTTCCTCTCTTCTGACTTGAACATAAGGTGAAATTGCACAACGGTGGGCAATACAGATGGTTGTCTCATCCCGATTTGGATCTGCTAAAGCTGTGGCTATATTAGCCAGTGCATCAGCTTGAGCATTTTGTGATCTTGGGACATAAGAAAATGTCGGTTCTGAAGGGAATTCCGATATTAACTCTCTGACGTAATCATACAAAGGGATTAATTCTTCTTTTTTGATGGCATAATCCCCATTGACTTGTTTGATTACCAGGTATGAATCACCTTTCACATTTAAGTGATTCACTTGTGCTTGAAGCGCTAACTCCAAGCCTGTAATGAGAGCTTGGTATTCAGCTTCATTATTGGTACCACCTTCCCACAACAAAAAGGAATAAGGTAACACTGCCTTATCTGGAGAAATGAGCACAATTCCTAAACCAACTTTGTTGAATTTAGGATTTTCCATTTTCTTCCCAGTTGGACTTCTATAAGCACCATCAAAATACATTTCCCATGTTTGAGGACTCTCTTGAATAGAGAAAACTTCCTCATCAGGGAGTTCGATATCTGAATACGTGTCTTCCACTGAAGGATGTTCAGCCAGGAAATTAGCCAGAGCTTGGCCCTTAATTTCCTTTTGAGACACATACTGAATGTCGAACTGCTGTAGAATAACCGCCCACCTTGCCAGACGTCCTGTAAGCATTGGACGACTAAGGATGAATTTGAGCGGATTATTATGAGATACCAATTGGACCTCATGATGTTGCAGGTAGTGTCTCAGTTTCTGAACTGCAAAGATTAATGCTAGGCAGCACTTTTCAATACTTGAATACCGGGTTTCTGCTTCAATCATAGTTCTACTTAGATAGTAGAGACTATTTTCATTCCCAGCATCATTCTTTTGAGAGAGAAAGGCACCCAATGATCGCTCTAAAGCTGTCACATAGAGGATAAGAGGTCTACCCTCAACAGGTGGCATGAGTACTGGAGGACTCAAGAGGTATTTCTTGAGAACATCAAATGCTTTTTGACATTCTTCAGTCCACTGGTAAGTGACTCCTTTCTTCAATAATTTGGTAAAGGGTAAACTTTTGCCTGCCAAATTGGCGATGAAATTCCGAATATAGGCTAAGTGTCCTTGAAGTCCTCTTAATTCTTTTAAATTATGAGGAGGTGACATACCAAGGATTGATTTGGTCTTCTCAGGATCGACTTCAATACCACGATGGCGTACAATAAAGCCGAGGAATTTTCCTGAGGTTACCCCAAAAGCACATTTTAAGGGGTTCATCTTCAAATTATGTTGTCAAAGCTTGTGGAATATGACTTCCAAATCAGCCAAGTGATCAAAACGTTGTTTGGATTTAACCACCAAATCATCTACATAGCATTCAACAAATTTCCCTAAAAGAGGTTTGAAGATACGATGCATGGCGCGTTGATATGTTGCACCTGCATTCTTTAAACCAAATGGCATCACCCGGTAACAAAACACACCTTGAGGAGCTCTGAAGGCTGTATATTCCTCATCTTCTGGGGCCATTCGGATTTGATTATATCCAGAATATCCATCCATGAAAGAAAGTACTTCATAGCCAGCCGTCGCATCAATTAAGAGTTCTCTAATCGGAACTGGGAAATCATCTTTAGGACAATACCGATTAAGATCTCTGAAATCGATGCAAACCCTAATTTGTCCGTTCTTCTTCTTTAAAGGGACAATATTATCCAACCACTTGGGATATTGAACTTCTCTGACAAAGTTAGCTTTGATAAGATTATCCACTTCAGCCTCGATTTTGGAAGCATAGGTTGGGTGTGTTCTTCTCATGGCTTGCTTGAATCCTCGATGTTCTTTTGGCAAACCCAAATGATGGGTGGCAACATCAGGATCAAGGCCAGGCATCTCTGTATAATTCCAAGAAAAAATATCTTTATTTTTCTTTAGAAAAGAAATATACATCTCTTGCTCTTCAAGGGTCATGGCCGCACTAATTAAAGTGGGGCGTGGATCTTTCTCTGTACCCAGATTTACTTCTCTGAGTTCATCCACAGTGGTAGAGATACCCTCTTCAAATGCTGGAGGAGCATCTCTAAGATCTTCCTCTTCCTCTTCATCATGTGTTATTTCTTCCGTTTCTACTTGCAAAGTAGATGAAAAAACGAAATTCTCATGATCATAAGAGATGTCAAAATTTTCACATTTTGAAGAAGAAGCTTCCATTTCTGACCCTATTGATGATAAAGGGTCTTCTTTGGGAAATAAAGAGGAGATGATGGATTGAGAATCGACATCAATATTCACCTCTGGTGTTGCTATAACTTCTTCTGGCCTGATTAGCGAAGTATAGACTTGTTGGATTTCAGCAGACGAAATGAAAACGTCACCACTTATGCTTTCATCACTGCTTGGTAAGTTACCAATTTCTCCCATGTTGTCTGGCTTGATTGCCGTAATTGACATTATGGATCTTTCCATAAGAGTATTTTGATTTGGGCCTATTTTGTCAATTTGACTGATAGGTAACACATAATCTGTACTCACATGTGAAAATGGATTTATTGGAATTTTTTTCAAACCATATGGAGCATTAACTTTGGTAATTTCTTTCATTGTAGATTTTTCTCTTCCCTTCATGTGATAAAATTCTGCCTCAATGTATTGAGACTCACATGTCTTGAACGGGGCCTTATCACCATACAATGTTCCAACTTGACCATCAAAACAGTATTTGAGACATTTTTGGTATGATGACGGAATGACTGCATGCTGATGTAGCTAGGGTCTTCCAAGCAAGATATTGAAAGCTGAGTCTTGATCAACAATCATGAAATCTCAATTGGAAACAAGATCTCCAAACTGAGTTCTAAGCATAACTTCTCCCAGTGGTTCTTGTTCCTTTTTATCATATCCTTGCAACATCATGGTAGAAGGAGATAAATCAGATTCCGTGAGGCCCAATCGACGAAGTGTACGAATGGGCATGAGGTTGACTCCTGAACCATTGTCAATGAAAGCTCTTTGAACATCTATACCATTGACTTTGCCAGATAAGTACAAAGGTTTTATGTGCCCATGCACAACATCATCTTAATCTTTATCAGTAAAAGATATCACTGCATGGCATTCTGCAGGATTATTCTCTATGTGATAGATTTCAGCTGCAGCAATTTCAGCTTCAAACTCCTGAGGACTTGACAAAGCTTCGATGAGTGCTTCCCGAAGATCTTTTGATAGATTCAAAGCATCCAAAATTGATAACTTGGATGGTACTTGGGCCAAGTGTTTCAATATATCATTCTTTTGATCTAAAGGTCTGCGTTTCCCAATAGGAATATGCAGTTTAGCAGGTACCTTGGAAGAAGATGCTTTGGAAGCTGATGCATCTTGTATTGAAGTTGGAAACATCCTTGGTTTTGGAAGATTAGACTGATTAGATCCATTTACTTGCTGAGATAAAGAAGATGGAACTTTTAATCGGTCTTCCAAAATAACTGTGCCGAAACTGAGTTGGCCATTGGCAGAAGAACTTGCTTGTTCTTTTTGAGCTCGCTGAAGGGCTCTACCACGAGTTTCTGTTGCATATACAGTGCTAGCAGGGGTAGAATTAGAGTAGTGGCTTTGGAAAGATCCACGTCTTCCCCTATATCTTGAACCTCTAGAACTTCCTCGGGTTCCCTTATTTGATACAGGGAATTCAGGCTCATCAAGACTGGAATATGAATCTGTTAATTGAATCATATTAACAGAACCAAAGATTAACTCTTCGTCTGATAGAGACTCTGCCGGGTTAGCCTGTTTAGGCTATGCCGTTTGGTGGGACGGTGCCCGTGGCTTCGAAGTAGATGGCATGAAATCTGCCAGAGTCAAAGAGAATTTAGGCTTTTCTACATACTCATCTTCTCCTGATTCCTCTTTCTTCTTTGAATTGCGCTGCCCTTTTGAGGATTTGTCTTTTGATGGAGGCTTTACTGCAGCTTTTGTAGGAGACACAATTGGCTTCTTCAATTGTGTTTGAAAAATGGAATGGGTCCGATTGATTGTCTTTCTGACCATCCAATCATCATATTTTTTCGCAGTTTTGCTTTTGACTTCCTTCCACTCGCCTCCTTCCTCTGGATCTGTAGCGGTAATACACGCTACATGAGCTGAAGAACCCTTCAATTTGGCTTGTCCCAAGTCGACCATCTTTTGCAGGAGGTCTTTAAAGACAAAACACTCCTGGATGGGATGCCCCAACATTTGATGAAAGGGAAAATAATTGGGAAGGTCT
Organism: Viscum album; assembly: GCA_963277665.1. Classification (NCBI taxonomy): domain Eukaryota; kingdom Viridiplantae; phylum Streptophyta; class Magnoliopsida; order Santalales; family Viscaceae; genus Viscum; species Viscum album. The sequence continues at coordinate 1,019,450,720 of OY728134.1, read as the reverse complement.
TCATCTCCTTCCTTGTTTGGCCTCTTGGGCACTGGTAATTGAACCAAATTATTTTCCAGAGATGAAATGAAGTAACCAAGAACTTGTTCACTTCGGAAAGAGTATGTTTTACTCTTCATATCCTCAAATTGTTTTCGTCGTTGATCTTTTTGATCATTTGGACGAAACAACCTTTGTTTTTGGCGTTCAGGAGGTGGAGCCCTTCGAGAAGATGAAGGTTTTGAAGTAGAAATAGGTACTGGTGCTTGTTTAAACATAACTGTAGCAGTTTCTGCTTTACCCATTCTTCTTCCTGGAGCTGATGGAATTACACGAGATTTAACCTTATCCTGTATAAGGGAATCTTCAATCTGTTGAGCGATTGAAGTAAGGTCTCGAAACCATCCTATGTATTTCACAGGGATCAATGGCGTCCGTAATTCGTCATGCAAATTTTCCACACAGATTGGCAATAATTCCTCCTGAGAGAGTGCTAAACTCAAGGAATACGTTAATCCCTTCCAACGAGCAATGAAATCAGAGACTCTTTCATTCTCCCTTTGCTTGCAGTTTGTAAGATCGAAAACAGTCGTTTTTGGGAAAGTTGAGCTAAACTGAAGAATGAATTTTTGACGAAGATCCTCCCATCCGATGACTGACCGGGATTGCAAGCTTGTATACCAGACAAAAGCTGGTCCTTGCAATGTTCGCACGAAGCATCTGAGTTTCACTGCTTCTTGCTACTCTGGAGTTCCCATCATAGGATCACAACAAGACACGTAATGCGTCAAATGTTGTTCAGGGTCGCCTGATCCATTGAAAGTAGGGAAAACAGGGTTTCCAAAACTGGATGGAGGAGAAATTGAATATACCCATTCAGGGTAAACTTTATTTTCAGGTTGAACTTGCGCCCGTTTCCCTTCCATAGTTTCTAACCGATCTGTTAATGACTCAATAGTAGTTATTAACTTTTGAGAAACGTCAGGTTGAACTTGGTTTTGGGTAGGTGCAATGAATGGAGCTTGGAAAGACGTGGTGATTGGTGCTGCAACTGATGGTAGTGCTTCCAACCGTTGTTGCGTTTGACCCGTAGGATTAGACCTCTGAGGGTGTACTGATAAAGGAGGATATTCCTGATCCATCTCAGTAGTTATAACAAATTCCTTTGGCTGTCGGACTTTATCATTCTTAAGAAGAAGACTACTCTGAAGTAGTTCTGCATTCAACCTTCTTAATTCTTTCATTTCTTCCTCCTGTTGTGCAAACCTTTGCTCTAATGAGAGCGATTGATCTCCTTCAGAGGAAGGGTGAGAAGTAACCTGATTCTTTCCTTTCCCCTTATTGGATCCTTTTCGGAGAGGGGGAAGTGGGTTACTTGAAGGAATACCCAGATTTTGGGTAAGCCTTTGATTACGTGTGCGCACACCTTCTTCATTTAGGTCTGTGTGCGCAATTTCTTGAGCAGGAACCTCTTCGTCTGATCCCTCTGATTGAGCCTCATCTGGTGAATCAGCAGCAACGACATTGATGACATTAATGGATGCATATTGCATGGAATCCTTTCTATCACCATTTCTGTGATATTGTCTTCTTCCATGTCCATGATGAGACATGGAATTCCGTTGACTTGATCCCTCAGGAACTTCTTGGAGAACCATCACTTGGAGAGAATCTCCTGATAGCTTGGCTCTTCGTTCCTCTCGAGTCTTATTCCCTAATCGAGAGAATACTGACTTTCTCTGAGGGAGGGATTGAGGATTTGAAAAAGTCCCCAGTCCGGTGGAATGGGGATGTTCCTGCTGCTTCCGCTCAACTCCTCGAATCCCATTTGTTGACTCTGAGGGTTGGGTTAGAGAAGTCCCCAGTCTGGCAAGCTGGGGTGTCTCTTGACATGCTATGTCTGAGATCTTCTTAAAATCTCTCTTGATCTTGCGAATTTTAGTTCGGAAATTAGCTGGATGCATTAACCTGTATCCACTTTTATCACCTGGTTCAACAGATCGTTGGTTGATTTCCGAAACTTCTGTCATTTGATGACGTGTTTGCTCCAGACGAGAGGCTTGTGCAATATTCTCGCCTGCTTGATGTAGGAGAAATTCAACAACTTGTTCTCTATATACTTGATTTTGAGAGGAACTAGTTGAAGCCTGTTCTTGAGCAAGCTTTTGATTATGAACAAAGCCCATTGACTGTGGCCGGCCATGGGCAATAACATTGCATGAGACCATTTTCGGCGGGCTTTGCTGACTGGAAAGCACTGTGAAATGTAGTGCTCCGTGAACACCCATCCTCTGATATGAACATCAGATGGAGCATTGGCAATTAACTGACGCAATCTTCTTAATGCGCCAAGGCATGAACGTTGAAGGGTTCTCTATTGCTTTTCAGCCTTCGGATACCGAGAGACTGATAGAGATGCCAAATCAATCTGACGTTGTAGCCCTTCTATTATCTTAAGATGATTTTCATATTCATCATAAGATAATACCTTCTTCTTTAATTGACAAAGAGTTTTCCATATGTTGAGACGAATATCATGGATTCCATCATCCGTCAACATCTTTGGAATGTCGTACTGGGAGTCAGCCAAAGGCCAAAACATGACTGGTACTTCACCTTTTTCAAGTTTTTTCCTCATGTTCAGCATTTCCTCTTTATCATTAAATGAAGATTCTTCTACCTGTTTGGACCAGAGTTGGTGTTTCCTTGTTGCTTCATCGGATTCAACAAGATTGGTAGAGAAATCACTATTCATGCTGGAAGATGAATGACCCAAGGATGGTTCGGAGAATAACCTGAACCCCAGGCTATCTTCTGATGGAAAAAGAGTTTCACCTGCCGATAGTAAAGCATCAGACATGACTGGTTTTACGTTTACAAGTGCCTCGAGATAGGAGGGCTTTCTCGTCACTACACTGCCTTCTGAAGAAATTTCGAGACAATGTGAATCACTACTACGGAGAGGACTTTCGCAGCGAAGTTCATCACCATGAGGAGGACCGTCATGATGGGTTACAGCAAAAGATGAAATCTCTTGCTCCTTGGTCTTCTGACCACACAGAGGGTTCCTGTGGCTCTCATCTGAAGAAGAAACTTCTAGATTGACCGAATTTTCATGAAGCAAGTCTTCATGAGGAAGTGTCTGTTGAAGACCTTCAGAATTAATGTTCCCGTTATTGGGAACTGAGGGAGTAGAATCTTGAATTCCGATAGATAAATGTCCGAGGGCTTCAAGAACTCCAGCATCGAGCAAGGCTTGGTTACAGATTGGCCTTTGATCTCCTGACTGTGCTGGGCAGATCTTTTTCTTAGATGCCTTCTTACTCACTTTAGAAACCACTTGATGACGAAAGTGATTGCTCTGAGTAGGTGTATGTGCCTGATCAGAAAAGATGGTCAGGTTAGGCTGACGATCTCCACTCAAATCAGGTGTATGTGCCTGACTTGGTTGTCCGTATGATATGGGGGAGTATGCCCCATAACCCTCTTGGACTGGAACAGATGTGTGTGTCTGTTCCGGAGTGAATTGTTGATGTGTCACTCCATTGCTAGGGATAGATTTATGTGTCTGTCCCTGAGATGATGCTAAAGCTGTTATGATATCCTGGCAAGCATCCAGAATATGAGCATGAATTTTCTTCTGCTCTTTCACCATTGACAAAATATGTTTGGTGACTTCAGCCGCCGGAACGGGGATATACGTCCATTTCGGGCTTGGAGTAGGTGTATGTGCCTGCTCCTATCCTCCTTTTCCTGTCAGTGAATCCAGACAGTACTCAAGTGTGGAGGCAGAGAGTTGAGTCTGCCCCCTGTTTGTCGTCGGGACTTTCCGACTGACTTCTCCGTGCGCTACCAAGCGAGACTGTTGGTAGGCCTGATTAGTATTAGCAGGTGTATGTGCCTGCTGATTACACTTCGCAAAACGTGGTTGATGAGATCCATCATATGTAGTCAGACGAGCCTGCTGACTAACTGGTGATGTATAAGCAGGTGTATGTTCCTGCCTATGGTACTCCGCCGGAATTGCCTGGCGGGATAGGCTTGATGCTGCCAGACGAGTATGCTGGACAGCGGAATTAAAACGAACAGGGGTGTATGCCTGCTTGTTGTTTGCCACCAAGTTAGGTTGGTGGACTTCTCCAGAGATGGCAGAGATGACAACCTGCATATTGTTAACCGGATTCCGTCTCTGGCGGTTCATCTTGCCTGCTCGGGTTCGAGGAACCTGAGCTGAATGCCTGGAGTCGGTACCCTCATCATGTTGAGGGCGCACTACCGCACGAGTCTGGCGGCGATTGTTGATGGGAGCCCTCGGGAAGGACTCCTGTCTTTTTGAACTAAGGCCCTGAGGGACCTTCTCATTCACTTCCTCAGAGTAAGGGAGTGAATGGAAATTGCTTTCCGGGGATAACGACCCGAAACAGTTGGAGACGGTAGTCAACACCGCCTGTTTCTTGATTGCTGGCCGCCGTTGTCCGGACGACCAAGTAGAGTTGTTAACTTGGAGGGCTTGACGAGCGGCCTCCAGAGTTGGGATAGTACCGTTGCGACGGTACTCCTTAACCAGTGCATTAGAAACCCAGCGTTGAAGACACTGATTTGGTGATGTCATCCTCAGAGCGGATGACGTTCCAGCAGGAGTAGCAGCATTGGTTTTCACAGCAGCAGACCTCACAGTAGAGGTGTTCACAGCAGCAGTATTCATAGGGGTGAATTTAAGGAAAGCCATTTTACAGAAGATATTGAGAAAAGAGTGCCTGTTCCATGTAACAGACATAATCAAGATGAATCCGGCCACTGCATCTTTTGGATGAGCACATGTCAATGATTTCTTTGTTGGCCCAAGGGGCCTAACAAATAAGAAGAACATCACTTTAACTAGGTTAAGGATTCACGTCGGGTTCACCATTTTTGTTTCGCACGGAATCCGGGGATGACCTCCTGGACGGGAGATTCAAACGTTCCGATCGGTTTCTAACGGGTTTGTTCGTAGAACCGGAAACATCCAATGATTACACATCCGTTTGGACCTATTTTCCAAAGGCAGGCGCTCATTAGCTTGTGGACTAATGAGGCTTAGGAATTTGCATTGGTCGAGAGGATGGGAGGTCGGACTCATCACACCTTTTTGAGGGGAATTATTGTCTACTCTGGGACTCTCTTTATAGATTTAAGTTATGTTCGTGAATCCTTATTACATTACCAAGTATAAAATGTGCTTTCCTTTAGTTTTAACAATCAATGATTAAATATGCAAAGAAATTTAGAGAATCTTGTATATGTATTCGAGGTTTTTCATCAATAGAGAATCATCTATATCTGTTTAGAGATTCTTGGTCAATGGTATCCTTCAAAACATTTATATAAAAGTCTCTTGGTCATTTATGATGACCAGGCTGGTTTTAAAGCCACTCAGTGGGGCACTTGAAGCTTATCGTCATTCAGAAGGACAGAGATTATTTCAAAGTTGGGATCGAACCCATAAATGGGCTACCTACGTATCCTTTGTTTTAGAAAAGGAATCAGAACCCACGTAGTTCGAGTTATGGAGTATGATGTTTATGATTGATGGCTCAAGGATGAATGTCATAATTACTTTTACACTCTAAGCTCACGCGAGTCATGCTCGGTGTGAGAAACAAGAGGTATTGGTAAAAATTAGACAATTGTGCCATGAAAGATGCAATCATAAGAATTTGTTTGGGGCTTATGTATGGATGACTACCCAGATAGATGAAGGTTTAGGATTTACTTTTAGGGAGAAAATCCATGAACAGGGTCCATAAAGTTATATGTGCTTCATGGAGATTTTAATACTCTAATCTTGGGGCTTACTCCTAAAAAGGATGCCCAAGTTAGGAGGGGATTTATGATTGGGTTTTACTTCTGAAAAGGAAACCCAAATCAAAGGTAAATTAGGACTGGTTAAGAGAATTTTAAGGGGGCTTGAGGTTTACTCCTAAAAAGGAAAACCCAAGATTATGACTGGGACTTACTCCTAAAAAGGAGGCCCAGGTTATGACTGAGTCTTATTCCTGAAAAAGGAGACCCAGGTTAGGGGACTTGGGGCTTACTCCTAAAAAGGAAGCCCAAGGTTATGACTGAGTCTTATTCCTGAAAAGGAGACCAAGGTTAAGGGACTTGGGGCTTACCCCTGAAAAGGAAGCCCAAGGTTATGACTGAGTCTTATTCCTGAAAAAGGAGACCCAGGTTTAGGGATTAAGGTTTGGGGCTTACTCCTGAGGAGGAAGCCCATATTTGGGGTTGGGGCTTATTCCTAAGAAAGATGCCCAAGATTAGAGGACTTGATTGGGGCTTACTCCTGAGGAGGATGCCCAAGATTGGGAACTTTAAGAATTTGGGGCTTACTCCTGAGGAAGATGCCCAGATTAAAGGATTTATAACTGGGGATTATTCCTAAAAAGGAGACCCAGGTTAGGAATTCTCTCATTTTAAAGGATGAGGTTAAATGAACGAACTCTCAATCTTTGGTGACATAAGGATATTTAAATCCTTAGGTTTTGAGAGATATTCCACAGAATTCCTTTTAGATAAGGAAGTCAAATCAAGAAATCATGCCATAAATGGATTTGAAGAGTGTCTTGAAGACTGAATCTTGAAAAGGAAAGGTGAAATGGCTTAAGAGGGGTAAAAATGGGCAATATGGGCACCCAAAAAGATAGGGGCGCGCAAGTCTTGCAAGGCGCGCAAGTCTTCCGTGGGCGCGCAAGTATGGTCACGCAGGTATACCTGCGCGACACATAGTGTACTTGCACGATTTTCAACCAGCATTGAAATACTTGAGAGAATATTTTTTAAACCCTTTCGAATGTTCTTGAGGTTCTTCCAGAAAAGGAACGCACAAGTTATATTGAAGGAAATAAGTCGGCGCGCAAGTGTTTGATAAGTTTCAACACTTAGGCCTTCCTTCCTCTCTTTAAATCTTCCGTTCTAGGTAAGAAATTACCTTAGAAGTGTTCCGGAAGCTTTGAGAAGAGACTTGGGCGTCGAGAGCTTCAATCCGAGTTTCTGGAAAAAGATCCTCTCGAATGGGGGGCCCACAGGGTCTATTTATAGGCAAAAGAAGACCCCGGGCGGTTACCGGGCGGTTACCATTTAGGTCGCGCAAGTCACCTGCGTGACCAAGGTAGCTGCGCAAGTACACTTGCGCGCCAGTTAGATAACTTGCGCGGTGAGGTTGCTGTTGATCCTTTCTTCCTTCCTTTGTTGATTTTTGATGTTTTCTTCAAAGGATGAATCACTTTGAGCTCAGATATTCCCTTTTCCGATCTTTAGATTCTGTGACGAAAGGAGCGTCAACAAGTATGTTCAATTTTCTTTTGATAAGGAAGATGGAAATGTTGTAAGAAGTTGGATAAATGGCCAAATATGCATATTATCTTTGAGGTTATGAGCTGCATGCCTTAGGATACCTCATGAGGGTATTTGTGAGGACTATCAGAGAGGTCCTCCACCTCTAAGTGAATTATTTGTCTTAGAAGAATCTTTGTGGAGTCTAACTAGAAATGGAACCAAGAGAAGCGCCATAGCTGTCGAGTTAGATGGAGAAACCAGACTCCTGTTTAAGTTTGTTCAGAATTTGATTAGCCCCAGAAAAGGTAATTTTGTTGTACTCAAGTATCAAGATGTATTCTTAATACATATCATGAAAAATGGACATAAGATCAACCTATGTAAGTATTTTATACACTATATGTGTGAGTTGATAAAAACACCTTCAATTGAACCTCCCTATTTTATTCAAGGCTTATATCAGCTATGCTTCATGAAAAGGGATTAGTTGGACCAAATAAATAATACACTAAGGACCATGAGTTATATCTTTTTAAATTTATAGTAAATAGAATGAAAATTAATTGGAATCCATAGAGAAAATCTTGGGTGGAAGATAATGATAAAATTTATGAAAATTTTAATCCAGTGGAACACTCTTTCAAGACTAAAAGTATTTCCGATCTTGTTTGAGAACCAGATGATTTTTTTGAGTATTCATAAGAAGAAGAAGAAGAAGAGGTTGTTGTACCTTTAGTAGAAACTATCCTGAATGAGGAGGACAATGAACTTGTTCTGCAAGACATAGCTGAAAAATAAGTACATGTTCCTAAAACGTTATTGATTTGAAAGAACAACCCACTGCTGAAGAAGATTCTGTTTCTATTGAAACAGAAAAGGATGTTGTAGAAGAGCATAGAGAAGAAGATCTTTCTATTGTTCAAGAAGTTGCTCTTGAGGAACACCCAGAGGAACAATCTACTCCTGAAGTTATTACTTCTGCAGAAGAGAGAATGGATCTAGCCTCTTAGTTAGATAGAAAAGAAATGAATGAGGAAATTAGGGATGAAATCATGGAATTAGATCACGGATCTAAATCTCCCAGTCTTGAGGTAGATGCACATGTTCAATGGGAGCATCCCCAAATATAGAATCTGTTGAAGTGCCAAATATGATTGATCCAAGATCAGTGGATACATGGTATAAATTCCCTAGTTATTTTGAAGTGAATGATTCACAAGAAGTCTCAGTCAAAGGGCTTGATCTGACTACTATGTTTTAGTTGAAAATGGAATCTGATTCTGAAGCTATCTTTTCTATAGAACCTGATCCAATCTCAACTTCTATCTATGAGCCTTTATAAGAACCTTCAAACCTGGTGAATAAAGATGATCTGGAATAATTTCGTGCTACCCTATTGGCTAGGGTTGAAAATATCCTGAATAATAAACCTGATCCTGTAACCAATTTGAGAGAAAGAGATGCTTCACTATTTTTGGGAAAGATTATATGGAAGGTTCATCCAAATATGCTCCATGAGATTTAAGAAACCAAAATTGAAAATAAACATCTTAGTGATGAAGTAAAGAATCTAAGAGGAATGGTTGAAGAAATGCCGCGAGTAATAACCTCAAGACCAGAACCTGTTTATCATCCTGTTGAGGATGTTATTCAGACACCACAGGAAGTGGCCTCACTGATTCAACCCCATTTAGCTTACTTAGTTGAAAAGGTATCTGAAAGAAACAAACAAATAGTGAAAGAGATGTGTGAGCTTGTTATTGGTCTTAACAAGTTAACTGATGAGTATAAAGGATGTCTTCAGAAAGTGCTAAATCAACTGAAATCCCTTACTTCAACTATCACTCCTTCCAATGCTTCTAGAAAATAATATCAACCTACTTTAGACAGTGATTTTCTTAGAATAGTTATTAAAGAGGAACTTTAGGCTGTGCTCAGTGGATTTAATCAAGAATCACTATCTGAAGTTATCAAGAACAGTGACCAAGTTTTTGATTTAGTTAGAATCCATTCCAAAATAGCAAATGATTCTCAATAAGAAATTCATAAAAATATGAATTTATAATTTAATCAGATCTTCTCAAAGAATTACATGACCAACCATTTCAAGTACCTCATTGAGAATATGAGAAACCCTCATGTTACTCAAGCCTTCAAAAACCTAGTTCAAAAGCTCACAGATTTCACTCGATTGTTGGACATGTTTATGGAGAACACGGATGACTTTAAAAAAGCCATGCAGTATGGTGGAGAGATCATTGCTAACTTCATCAAGCTTCTGAGGCCTTATCTTTATGTACAAAGTACTGCCATTGTGGCTTTTGCAGCTACACCACTGAGATTTGGTTTACCTACCTTCTCCTCTGCTACCCTTGCCTCTACATCTATGTCTATCTCTCAGGATCTGAGTCGGATCAGACCTTTTATCCTTGATCAAAAGTTTCCTCGGTCTTCTAATATCCCTAACTTGGCCCCTTCTGTCTTTGAAGGTCTTCCTTTCCCCTCTCTGTCAACCAGTTCACTCCCTTCTTCCACTTCTACCTCTACTCTGATGGATTTCTCTTTTGATGCTGCTACCAAGGGCAAAGAGAAGACAAGCCAGTGATGAAGAACAGTGACTACTCTCTTTTGATAGGGATGTTTTTTGTATTTCTGTTACTTCCTATTTGTATTGAAACTATTTTTCTCTAATGCATTGTGAACTTTTCTTGTCTATTTTTAATTCACTCTTTTTGATAATCCCAAAATGGGGAGAAATATGCACACTCAAGAAAGAATAGTGAAATATGCAGTTTATATGTCCGTTGGAGAAATATACCCTCTAAATATACATGATTTTTGATCATGAAAAAGGGGGATATTGTGGTACTCTTAATGTCTTAATCATGTTTTAATGATCACAAATCCTATTCACTCTATAAAACTTATTAATCCTATTTAAATTATCTCAAATAATGTGTAAATTTGTTTAGTATCCTTATGCTTTAAAGCTATCCAAGATCTTATTTTCTATACATTATGTTTGATTATTGTGCACTATATTTACTTTTCTCTATAATGATTTCTTTTATGAATGATTAAGTCTAATCCATTCTATGAATATCACTATGTATTTCTGAATAAAGATATTTGTGTAAGTCTGATACACTGTGAGTCTGCCACTAGTTGTGTTTTTTTGGCAAAGGACCCAGACACCGTGACTATCCAGACACTGTGACTATCAAAACACCCTGACCAGCCAGACACCGTGACAAGCCAGGCACCGTGACCAACCAGACACCGTGACCATATAGACACTGTGAAAATCCAAACACCATGACCAACCAGACACCGTGACCATCCAGACACCATGACCATCCAAACATCGTTTCAAGAACATGCCGTTTCCAGACTGACTATGACACCATTTCTTAATTTGTTTTTTTGTTTATCAATTTAATTTCTAATGGTCATATTTGATGCTTTTAAATTCACTGACATAATTAATGTTTCTTTGTAGACATGTCACCAGACAGTATGAGGTACGAGGTGTAGAATACATGCATCCTATCAGCTTCAACACATGCACTCCAAAATAAAAGAGAAGTGCAGCTCAGAAACAATGTATGCATACAAGCGGGTGTGAGCTTGACAACAAATAAAAACTTAGATATTTCTTGAGAAAAGAACTAATACATGCAACTTGAAACTGCTGAAGAACACATGAAGCATACTCGAATCCTAGAGTTGAGGACATCTTCACACTGTCAAACACCACGATGAACACAAGCAAGATCTAACAGACTTTCGATACTCTGTTTTCCACACAAGGACTCTCCTTCTGCATCTGCTTCATCCCATAAGTACATAGTTTCATAGACTAACACTCAGAGTACTTCTAATATTATCTCAATACTTATGCACTATTTTGTACCATTTTTATCTTTCGAGTAGTGTGTGTGTATCTATATAAAAAAACACACTTTGTATCCTGCATTAAATATAAGGATACATGATATTATTTCTCAAACATCTTTTTATACTTATGTATACCCACATATACATTTGGAATAGGTACCTATGTGGATTGGTAGTTTGTACCCATGAATAAATGTGGAAGAGGTCCTATGACCTGGACAGTCCTGTGTACTGTTGTTAACCCCGATCCAAGGCATGGATCAAGTTTGTTAATGTAAACTACTTGGTGGTAGGTGATCACCAAGTGGAGTGGATTAGGTCTCGGCTTGAGACTAAACAACTTGTTTTATATCCGCTGTGTTACTTAATTTAGTCTTCTCTGTTTTACTGCTTTACTGTATAATTCAGAAATCTCTAAATTTACTTTGATAGTTAATCTTGGAAAAAAGTTATAATTTCTTTGCCTTATTAGAATATCTTCAAAATTAATATTAATAACTGATATTAAGATTAATGAAAATTAATAAATATTTTGAGAAGTTATTTAAATAGTTAAACTTTCATAACCGTATTACATTGATTAACTGGGCTGAATTTAAATTTATTTGTAAACTCTTTTAAGAAAACCTTCTAAACATAAATTTTTATTGATACTCAATTCACCCCCTATTGAGTACTCTACTACGACCAACAAAAGTGTTCACTAAAATATTATAAAGGTCATTATCGAAACAAATATGTCACCAAGATTCCCTTTTTTATTATTTTTGAATTAAATTTCCCAAATAAACTCATTCAAAAAGATAAAATTAAGTATTAGGATTATTTTTTAGTCATTATCAAATTATTTATAACTTTAATTACCCATTTTATGCTTACTATGGTGGAAATTATTTTCAATGGTTACTATTCAAAATGACAAGAAATAAAATGGTCCTATTTACTAAATTTTGACCTCAAATTTCCAGAGATGGAATCTTTTTTTGGGATTTAGTTTACATAAGTGGAATAATTTAATTTGGAACTAAACCCAAAAAATGCGATTAAAATAGTTTTTTTTCTGAAAAACGAAATATAAGTATAAAAATTTCTTATATACCAAATTCTACCATAAAATTAATTCCATATAATTTAATTGGATTATTAATAATATAAGAGAACTAATTCTACATTAAAACTATTTTAAAATAAAATGGAACATTTTAAATTCTTGAAAAAAATAATATTTTAAAATAATATCATTATGTTTCATTATTCACATGAAAACTAGCCTTAAAAAAATCCAAAAAATGCTCTATATTAATATTTAAATGATAATTTAAAAAAATATTTAATATGTATAAAATACCATTTCCAAAAGTGGAATAAATTTATTTATTATCTACTAACCAAAGGAAATAAAAATAACTTTTGAAGGAAACATATTTTTGAAACATAAAATAATTTTTCTATAAATTGAATGCTTATTTACTAAGCATTAACCTATACATTTATATTTAGTAATACTTGTATAAATATATTTCATAATGTGATTATTCATATTAATACCAATAAATTTAATGGATAGGTTAAAAAGATCATATTTATTTAATAATATTTCATAGTCCATTTGAACTTGGTGTTACGCGTTGTATATGGTATCGAACATTATGTTCTTATTTTAAAATCTTAGGGTGTTATATAAACAATTTCAATTTAAAGAGAGATTGGAACACAAAATCATTACCTTAGGTCCCAAATTGCATTATATGTACTCTACCCTAATGTATAAGGAATTTAAATTTATTATAAATATAAAATAGGAACATATTTATAGTTATCATTCCACATATTATTCACTTTTAATTTCTAATTTCCAATTTATTAATAATTATTCCTTAAAGTTGTCACTCTAAGTGTTAACTATTTCATTTTTCATGCATATTTCAGTCGTGCAGTTTCAGTCCATGCACATTGATCATGGTAACATCATCTATAAAATGTTAATAATGATTTAGTAGACTTATTTTTATATAATATCAATATAATATAACATTTCTTAATGATTCTTATCATAAAATTTATAACATCATTCATGGAGGTAACAAAACCAGCTCAAACAGGGGTGTCTCATAATGAATGAATGAGTAAGAAAATGATGTTGTATAATCTTAAAAAGACTTTTACATAAGATTATTCATGTCATAAGTGTCATATATATTCATTATATACAATTTCAGAACCATCATTAAAAGGTGGATATGGAAGCATGAAATATATCACACATGAAGATGGTAGTCCGTATGTACACAAGAACAAAAATTTTATTTTATAATGAGAGAAAGTAAAAGAAAATATATAATAATTCATCATTCTAGAATCATTAATATAAAATAAAAATCATATATATTTATTAAATCCATCATTATATCCATCCATGAGTGGATGTGATGTAAAATAAAATAATTTTCCTCCTGGAGGTGGTAATCCACATGCATGCATTAATGATACTTTCATTTTCCATTAGATGGAAAGGATTAAGAAAATTATTGTTACATCATAATAATAACTTTTTTGTATATTTAAGATACTGATATCGTTATAATAGGAGGGATATTATGTATTTTATATAGGCAACATAAGAGATAAATTTCAAAGTAGTTGGAGAAGATTATTACATATTATTTGAGAATCCTCCATTGGCTTACCCCTTAAACCTTCAAAGGTTGGTTTTATGGGAATACGTGAAGCTTTAGGAAATGGAGGGGCAGGGGAGTTGGAAAGATGTTTGGGTATAGTTTGGTCAAGTTATAAGAATTATTGTCTCTAAATATGTGAAGAGAGGTGGTTCCCTTTTATAAGTGAGGTGTGTGGCACACTTGTAAATATTATGAACTTTAAAATAATAAATAGTCATACACAATTCCATGTGGAACTAAAAATTACCATTTTAAATATAATATTATATAAGGGTGAAATACCATCAAAAAATCAAATTAAAAAATGTTTTAATGGTATTTCAAACCTTATATTTTAGTTTATCGCATTCATTATCCCTTTTAACCATTATCATTGGGACAACATTCTTACCGTGGCAATTCTTCATTATGAATGAAAATTAGATTGGCCTTATAATTTTTTTTACAAATTTTCTAATTTAAAATTTGGATTCCATATTTCAAAATTAAATTCCTAAAAGTGATAGAATGTAATTTTCAGATAAAAAAATATAATATAATGAAAAATTGTTTTAAGAAAAAATCATTTTAATCATAAAAATGATTTCTACATCCAGAATCATATATAGAATTTATTACATTGAAATTTATTGAATTATTACTAAAAAAGGAAGGTAATTTGATATTTATATAATTTTAAAATTTAATGGTTTCAATAAAACTCCCATTAAATATAAGGATTTATAGTATTTTTTTAATTAGAAACTACATGAGGTATGAGTTGGAAGACCATTCGAACTTCCAAAAAAAATTATTAGAAAAATAAAAGTGTACAGGTTAAAATATGAGGTGAAAATGTATTGAACAAACTTGTATTATAGTTAAAATGGTCCATAAATAGCACTAATATTTTTAGATATTTTATAGTTGTCCACCAGATATTTTTAGTAAAATTTTCATATATTAGCAACTCCATGTATATTATAGACCCCACCAAATTGTGAATTTTCAATCCTTAAAGAAATAGAAATATCCAAAGTAGCATCCTATATTGTCTATAACAAAAAATACATGTTTACCAACACTATCATAAGAATGAATCATCCAATAATATGTAACTAGGGTTCTATTCGTTGGATCTATAAGAATATTCTCTAGGCATAGGAAAATCTAAAAGATCATCACATGTATATTCATCCAAACTTAGTACTGGCATGAGAAAGCATAATGGTTCCAATACTGTGGTGCATACGTGTCCATGAAATAAAATTCAATTATAATTAGTAAAATTATGAAATTATATCTATGGTAATAAAATAATCATAGGGGATAAAGTTTAAACTATAAAGAAGACTCTTTTCCATAAGGCTTTACATGGTATAAACCATCTTCAATAAAAACACAAACTCCATCCTATGATGAACCATTAGTAAAAAGTACCACATACGGTTGAAATTGATTTTTATTCAACATAAATATGAATTCTAAAACTAATAAATGATAAAAACACAATAATTGGGATAATGTATCAAATTAAATGATTTTTTGAAAGTATCCTCAAGTAAACATCACCACAAAAAGACAAGCATGAGTTTCCAAATTCAAAATAATTGTTTTAAATGATTTATTTTACTTCTTAAAAATATATTTGGTCAATCCAATTTTTTTTACATATTTTAAGTTATTATTTTATTATAAGTATGGAATCAAATTTATGATACCAATAAAATTGATATGTTTCACTATTCACCAAAACAATCAACCTTTTCAGAAATATCCCAAAAATTCGCCCTAAGATAATTTTGACATACTAAATTCAAAGATTAAGATCATTTTTTCAAACCCAAGTAATAAAATTTTGATATTTACCATTTAAATAAAACATAAATAATATATAATAAAAACAACATATTGAAATAGATTTTTTGTTCATCTATGAATAATCAAAATAGTGATTCTTATTATTACTAAATTAATTTTTATAACTATGTTTAATTTAATTATATCACAATATATTTCATTTATTATTATAATAAATTATTATTCACTTATGTTTGATGTTTCATTCATCGCTATCTATCAAAAATATTTAATTATTAAAATTAAATAATGATAAATTTTTTCGATGTTACAAAACAATAAACCAAAAATCACACGCAAAGAATGTTAGGAATATATAGTACTATAAACACTAATTGTAATGATGGAAATATTGAGTGTTAAGGAAACTTATATCACTTTAGTTTTATATTTCAAAATTTTTATGTCTAAAAAATGAATATAGTATCAAAGAACCTGAGTATATGTAATTTGTTCCAAACACCTCTATTTTTTCATGTTTTCTCTTCACCACTTCTCAAAAAAAAACACTTAGATTTTCCTTTGATATTAAAAATTAGTTTTTTAAACAATATTTATAGATTTTCTTCATGAAAAATAATGTCAAAATATAGTTCAATGAATAAAAATCTTTAAAAATAATATGTTGCATTTATACTTTTCCTAAAGTAGTAATCTATGTGGATGGATTTCAAAATTAATGCACCAATTTTTAGTTATTTAAATTTCTATAGTGACTTCTCAATGATTTCCTAGATAATGTTCAATTATTTATTATTTATAATAAAGAAAGGATTAATTATCAAAACTTTATAAAACAACATACCTATACAAAAAATCATTAGAATTTAAAAACAATAAATATATCAATAAATAAACCATATAGTTAACCACAAAACAATTCAAAAATCCCAAATAATTCATGTGAATTAACCTTTTTTATTTCACGTAATATTTTAACTTGAAATATGGAATATGATAATAGATCACTTATAATAAATATAAATATTTTAATGAAATAATTAAAATTCAATCAAGAATATTTTTTAAGAATATTATAAGTCACTTCTTAACTTATACAGATAAAGATTTCCCCCAAAATCAGTTCACAAAATACATCATGAATGATGAATGACTTCTAGTTTTAAATTCATAAAATCTTATATGAAATTTCATTTCATAATTCTTTAATATCATAATCGTATAAATTTTTTATTACTTAAACATTTTTTATGCGTTGAATATGGTATATGCCATTTAATATCACATATGACTATTTTTTTTCTAGAAATAAAATTTCGTTAGTCATGTATTTCATATGAAATTAGAAACCATTTCATAAGACATTAAATGAAAATTTTATGAATTATAAATTTCATAAAACATTATACCTTAATTTTTTGATTCCATGCATCTTTTAAAAAAACGCAAGACTTTAAATAAGTATTTTAACTTAGAAAAATACTCATAACAGGAAGTTGTAAGACTTTGATACAATTTCATATGACTTTTGTCAAACTTAGGAATTTAAAAAAATAAATAATAAAATAATAAATGTTGTTGGCTTAGTCTAATAATTCCCCTTTCTTTAATAATCTTATATTAGGTTTATTTTTTTTCTATTAATTTTTATATTTTATGTTAGGAAACATTTATTACATGATAATTAAATTTCATGGTGTATAATGGTATAATGTATATTGTAAATATTTTTTAAAGATCATATAAATTTTTTATTAGTTATTTAAAGGTTTAATGGATTTCTAATAAATGGCACATAAAAATACTATTAGTTATTTTACGGTGTAATGGATTTAATATAAATGTAAAAATAAATTTAAAATGATACTTACATGTAAAATAAAACTGTCATAATGCTAAAGAATGACTTCTATAGTGTATTTAAAGGTAAAATAAATCTATCAAAAATTCTAAGTATGGAATCTACCATCAACATTATTTATTGATCACATGATCAAGTTGTCTATCAATAAAAAAGTATCGACTATAAGAAAAAATCAACTAAAACCATGAATACTATATCAAATATGGAACAAAGTACTCGAGTGACTATAGATAACAAGATATCATAAAATATTGACCACAAGTAAATCCATGTGACTATGCAGGAAGACCCTCAATTTCTTTAAGTATTAGATAAAATTCATGCTGATATTCAGATGAAATGCACTTCGTATCTAACCTACCGTGTTTTTCAATCAACCATATGTTGAAAATTTAGAGAATTCTTGAAGTGACTGTAAGGAGGATTCATATTGACTGTGCCTTATGTTAACCAACTGAAATAAGATTCCTAATCAGAAGTGTTTTTTAAAGTAAACACATATTGAAAATATTAGGTGATAGTAATGGATAACTGGTTGTAAGACTAGTAAACCACATTGTATCCTTCCATGAGTAGTCAACCATGTCTAAGTATGGATTCCATGATCAACCAAACCTAATAGATAATAAATCATTATTTTATTCCAATGACTATATTTTGAAGCAATTAATTAAAGTTAGATCATTTAATGATCTAAGGAAAGGATGATACATCTGGGGATTTATTTGTAATTAATCTCAATGGATAGTTTGGAGAATAACTTCATTAAATTAGAGGAATATTTACATTCATATAAGATACATAACATAGTAAATAATCAATAGATACACTATACTCACATTCTAAGACACTGTGTTTTATATGATTCACTATAAAAATATAGAGAGAGTTCGAAAAAATACTTCATTCACACTCAAAACATTTGTAAGATCATACTAGGAAGAAAAGTATGATGATCAACCAAAATGGATCGTAGAAGAGATACAGTTTATATTTCATCATTCTTTTCTCTATCTCTATTTTTTTAAATTTTATTTTCGATTTATTTGAATTATATATTTTTTGTATCACAACTTCTGTTTTGTAAAGAAGAGTAATTTGATACTCTTTCTTTTCCATTCACCTTGGTATTCCACAATGTAAAATTATGGTAAAGGCATGTATTATTCCCTAACTAAACATTTTTTTGGATTTATGTTGTATACCCAATTTGGGTTCTATATTAGGTTTATTAAGTTTTAATAAATGTTCTTTGAGGTGGATTACAATCAGATGGAGATAATTAAGTTCTATCTTGGGATTGGACCTCCTATTGTTTAATTATGTTGTGTGTTTAATTTTCTTTTTTCTCACACTGGTTTAACTAAATGATCATCTTGCTTCAACAACATATGAAATTTCATGGCTTGAGTAGTGAATAACCTTATATGCATGTGATTTTTTTTCAAACTCTATAACACATTTGAATATAATGGTGTGACTGACGTTGTATTTATCCTGAGACTATTCTCATTCTAATTTCACGGTAAAGCTAACGAATGGTTGGAAATTCATAACACAAATATGGTCTTCACCTGGGATGTACTAAGAAGAAAATTTCTTGATCGGTATGACACAACAACACAATCATTAAATAATAAGAGTGACCACAACCCCTCTTCCAAAATGAATATGAATCACTAGAAGAATCTTAGAAACGATTCAAGTCCATGTTAAGGCATTTTTCTCATCATGGAATAAAACTGGTGAACTAGTTGCAATCTTTTTACTATGTAATTCAACCTATGAGTAATCCAGTATTAAATATAGCTACTAGTAATGTTTTCATGGAGATATATCCTTATGATCTGTACGCATTAATTCAAAACATGGAAGAACAAATTTTCAAGTGGCCATAATATTTTTTAATAAGGAAAGTTGGAGTGCATCAAGTTGATTCTAATACATTCATAGATTCATAATTTTATGCTTCCAATAAGAGGATAAACAAAATTTCATTGAGTCCGCTTAATAAAGTCCATATAAATAAATCCAAACACATACCACACTATGGTGGTCCTCTTGATTATTCCATATTTCCATGTAACACATATGATAACAACATGTCCAAGTACAACTTTATCAGTTTCAATAAAGAAAATTATGAAAATAATTACAACACAAACTAGCGAAATAATAACCAAATCATGGTTGGAAGTAACTAGTGGCTACTCAACCACTGAATTTGAGCATGGGTATACTTGGGTTCTCTACTCAATTTACCCTCATACCAATAGTATAATCTCATGTGAAAGGATCTCAACAGATATACCAACAATCATCCTGTCAATAACAATAATAAAAGGAGCATAAGAAACCCACTGATTATGCTCTTACTACTGGGACCAGGAAGTTTGGAGGTGTTTTTGGATATGATGGAGTTGTTATAAAAGATGATAATTTTTTTTCCATTTCTTATCCAAATATAAATCATCATAGTTTGTTAATATTTATAAAAATTGGAAAAAATAAAAACTTTTCTAGAAAAAGTCTATTGGATGAACCATTCCGAAGGAATATTTATTATATTTTAAATATTCTAAATGATTCTATTATAGGTTTTTTACTAATTCATCGAATAAAGTTTTAAGTGAAATAAAATATGATTATTATTTATGGTTTTTAATGTTTCCAAAATCATGAGTTATGAAATATATCACGGTCCAAGAATTTAGTAGAAAGTGGGAGAACTATGTTAGGTTGTAAAAATTTCCTTCTACAAAGATCTCTAGAAGTTTATTGTACAATTTTTTGGCTGAGATGAGTTTGTGTTTTTTAATTACTAAATCAATGAAAAATGAGTTTTCGTTATAATTCCTAAAGTAAAAAATATTATTTGTTCATTCTATGATGTTTGTGATGGGTATTTGTGAAGTTTGGATAATAAAATAATGTTTTATAAGAAAAATGAAAGTTGCTGAAGAATAGAATCAGTTGAAGTCCAAATTTGAAAAAATAAAATCAGACAAAGTCAATCAGACAAACCATTTTTTTTAAAAAGTATATCATATTGAAATGTATGAATTTTTGAATATGAAGTTGGTTTAGGATGATCATACGAATGTTTTATATAAAAAATATCAAACAAAGGATGTAAAATTAAGGAAATGAAAAGGTAGATCTAATGCAGGTCATTGGATAGAAGAAGAGATTAGGAAATCATTTTGAGAATTTCCTGTGAATTTTTTAATGTAAAATTGGATAAATATTCTCCAGATGTAATATTTGTTTCTAAGGTTTATTAAAGAAAATTATCGGTTTAATTATTTAATATTTCAAGGTTCTTTGTGAAGGTTTTCATAAAAATAAAAAATGTGATGATCTAAATATAATCTTCAATGTAAAAAACTATAATGAGAGGGAGATCCATGATTCATTCTGAGTTTGATATATGTTTGGTGAAGGTTGTGTATGATCAAGTTTATGATAAGATTCAAGAATAATTTGGAAACCTTGAGAAGTATCCAAGTGAATTTAACTAAGTGGGAGATTTGGATTTTGAGTTTTCATTGAGTGGAAAAGTAAAATTAAAATCCCACCTTTTCCCATATTGACACATCTATAAATAGGTTGAATGTAAATTATAAAAAATGGAAGTGTTTTGTTCACATGTGAAAAAATATGAAGTGCTATATAATTTTATTCAATGCAAACTTTCTCTTTCCATAGAGAAGGAGGTAATTCCACATGATTCAAGTTATTATTCATAAATTGATCTAGTTGAGAAAGTACTTTTGTAAATATTTGAGCACCCATTCCCATCATATTTGGAATATCATTAGGGGAATCGTCACATTGAAATCACATTGATTATTGGAAGGTGTTGTTCTATTTCCCTCCATTATCTAAGAAAAATAAAGTGCAATTAGGGGGAATGAATACTTTACTAATAAGCAGAAAAAGGAAACTTTAAACATAAAAGGATAAACTATTAAATGAAAAGTATACCCTTACTTGTGATTCCCAAGGTTTCAATCTAAGTTATTTATGATCTATTTCCTAACATATATTCTTATGGTATTTTTTTATTTCCTTAATACTGGTTCATAATGAGCTTAATAATTTACAAAATAATTTCCCCTGGGAGTGTCAAACCAGGTGCATAGTAAGGCCAGTTGTCATGTACCTGGTTTCCTCAAGTCAATTCTAGAACTCCTTGTTGAAGTTGTTACTCCTAGGTACATCTGTTCCAGAACCACGTCCACTTATAGTATCTATAAAGGGATTTATTTTCTTGATAAACCACTTACTCTATACTAACCAAAATTTAGGGTTGTTTTCTAATTCATAGTCTAATCCTTAGTGTTCTTACTAAAGTTCTCTATTCCTAGTCACATAAAATAACTAAACCTTTTCTATGATACCAACTATAACAACCCTATACTTTTACACATATCATCACATGATTTTAAGCATAAATAAAAATCAAATTACAATCCAAGGATTGTAAAGTCTAGTGTCTTAAAAGACTCGGTATATAAAACTGAAAACATGGGACTAAATAATTCATTTCTTTATTTAATCTTCATATTGAGCTGATAAATAATATTATGCTCATACATCTGTTTAGGATAACCAGGGAATAACATGAACAAAGGGATGATCTAAAATCATATTAAAGGAATAAACATAAAAATAAATCTTTAGAACATGGGTTAGAAGGCATGAAAAAATGATATAAAAGGCATGGAATGTAATTGAAATTAAGGAATCATAACATATAAAACATAGGATCAAACAAACATGGAATCACAGTAATGTGGAAGTAACATAAAATTTGGCTTTATCATGAGTCAAGGCTCGTTGCACAAAGAGTAGCACATGTCAAGTCTAACCACCATGATCGTTTCACATGGAGCACAAGTCAAGGCTAACCACCATGATTATTGCACATAACGTCTTGTGAGACTAAAATTTACCCAATTAACTGGAGAACTATATTTTAGAACCCATCATAACATGTTCATGAATATTTTCCCATGTAAGTAATCAAACATAATCAATCATACATAAATATAAGGGTACCCATGGAAGGAAATGGTTTTCACAATCATGTCATAAAGAATAATGAACAGGCGTATCATACAAGTGTCCATGAAAGAAAGGAATTAAATCATACATGGAAATTCATAATATAAAATAGGCATATATTACGATAAGTGATTTCAAAAAAAAGTGTTGACATGTAAAAAGAGTATATAAGAAACTTTAGAATTAAAATGTCTTAGTGCGGTTTTAAGGAAAATAATAAAGAGAATTTAAAATTGAAAAGGGAATAATATTTTATATAAAACAATAATTGAACCAAAAAGGTTTTAATAATAAAAATTATCATTTTATAAAAACAACGAGGGCTTAAAACATTTGATATAATACACTTGAAATTGGGTCAGAATTCAGGAAGTTCACTTAAATCAGGCTTGTTTCTCAGGAAAAATTTAGAAGGGAATATTTTAAAAACCTGTATATCCCCCAAATATAAGGATGAATAGATCTCAAAAAAACATTTTTCAACATATAAAAACATTTATCATATGTACATAAAAAAAATTATAGAAATTTATTTGGGTAAAAAGTGAGTATGAATAACCCGAAGGAGTAATGGGGGTTTGGGTACAATCCCTTACCTTAAGTATAAAGGTATTATTCACTTGATATTAATGACCTGGATAGTGAAATTTTATCTATTAATTAATTATTCCATAACCTATTATATATTTAATTTATTTTTAATAACTTTATTATGTTTATTCATGGCCTTTTTGATGGGTTAAGAGGTTCAATTTCATTGTTTGGGAGTGTTTGTTTCCTTGGGGGTCATGATCGGTTTAGTTATATACATGTATGGATAATTATGTAAGATGAGAATGGTTTCCCTGAATTGGATTTATATTTTATTAGTAAAAATATAGAATGTTACATGGTTATAAAATTCTTCTGGTTATTTAGAGTGACGATGAATTATTATTTAAAACATTGATGATAATCGTTTGGGTTAATTGGTAGTTTTTGTCACAACAAACTCATTTTTATTTATAAATTAATGTCATGTGTAAAAATAGATTTCAGAACCTCAAAAATGTATACGATAGATATTATAGTCTGGATCAACCATAAAAATGGTTTCATGACCAGAGTTGAAGATGGTAATGTAAATTGAAAACCTTTCTTCCTTAAATGTGATAAATTAACACATCTCGGATGGTGTTTTCCTTTCTAGTATAAAAGGAGGGGAAAGAATATATGATGGTGAATTGTTCCATTAACATGAAAAAATTCCATTATTTTTAAGTTATTGGAGTTTTCATACCTTTTGGATTAGGATATAAGTGGATAGAAAAGAAAAGAAAGTAACTTGAAAAGAAAATAAATGAAACAAAAAGAGGAATTACCTCTTGAATTTATCTTCCTTGAGAACCTCTTTAGGGTAGAGGTTTTGGAATTTTAATGCGAACAAAAGTCCATGTTCATGTGGGAGGGTCTTGGGAAGATATTGGAGCATAATTTGGATAAGGAACAAGGTTTGAGAGGTGTGAAGAGAAGAGGCGGTGAGGGGTGGTATTTATAGTGGAGGAGAGGGATGTTTTCTCAATATTTAATTCATTAGTTTATTATTTTTCCCAATACAAACAATACTGCTAATTTTTTATAGTAAATAAAATAATTATATCATGTGAGTTCAAACCAGTGGTTCTTACAACATCCATGACTCAATAAATAGTGTATTTTACTTATAATGCATATATACAATAAATTACTACATTTTACTATTCACCAAATATTCAGGTATTTTAGAAAAATACTAAAAATTCACCCTGACCATTTTTCAATGTTTAGAATCTAAATATTAACTCCATTTTATGAAAATAACTTTCTAAATTTTAGAAATTTAATTTTTAATTAAAATCATAATTTTATTGAAAAATTAAAATTTTAAAATTAAAATTTATTTTCTAACACTTTGAAAAATTAATTAAGGTCTCATAAAATTATCTTATAATCATAAGAAATAAAAATACTAGTTTATGAATAATGTTTCTGAAAATATATTTTATATTCATTTTATAGGTTCTTAAACTTATAGAGACACCTTTTAAATTACTCATTCTTCATTTATAATGTTTGTATTTTATTATCTATGTAATTTTATGTCATTATGCTACAAGATATAATTATATGAATGGAATTACATTGATAAAACATTGAGTCATTACAAAATCATCCTTTTATACCATGGGAAATTTTAAGAGAAGCGATGACGGAAGTTTCAGTTCTTCTAAGAAATCCAATACTAGCGTACTGAAAAGGGTACTCACTAGAAATGCCATCGATATGGAATGGATGAAGTCTACTGAGATGTTGTTGAAGAAAGTTCTTTATTTTTTAGTTTTGGATATTTTTTTATGATAACAATTAGGGATTTTTTAGTTAAGAACTTAATTATTTTATGGGTAATTATGAGTTCTAGTTCAACCAAATAGAGGACGTCGTTTCATCGAATGTGAATAGAAATGTAGTTATGGTTTCATCTATTGAAATGGATGAGATCTTACATTGTCCCTATAAGGGGGATTTTAATTTCAGTAATACCATGGTGGATACAAGTTATGTTGGACTAATATAGGTATTTAAGTTTCTTTTCAGTACCATTACGTTTGAGAAGAATTTTATAAAAAATTTTCTAGTAGAGTGGATGGTTCAATGCAAGTTTGTGAAAACTAGGATAACTTAGAGAGATGGTGAGATGGAGAACATTCTATTTTTGGATATGTGCATATTGTATGTTCTGATAAATAACCCAAAATTGAATTTTCCATGGTATATAATGTGATCTATGCATCATTATTTAAATGGAAAGGGTAATTTAAACTACTATTCTTTTTGTATATTGATATCCATGGTTAAAAAGAGAAAATGAGTGGAACTTAATATAGGAGATGTATTGAAGTGTCAAAAAAGTAACACTCTTTTTCCATTTTGTTGAAGATAATTGTTAACTTTTGGGACTCTTCTTCAAATTACATGAACCCAATTGGTCAGGAAGGTGTGGCTAAGGGGAGACATATAGAGACCCATAATTTACATACAATTACATTACTTAAAAATTTAAGTATATCCATTACAAAATATAATAAATCCATGAAAGGATGGTATTGGTACAATGTTTTTAGAAACTAGGAAACATAAAAAACTGGTTCATAAAACTTCTACATTGTCTCCCACTTATTTCTTCATAACTAGAATCCTTTTTGGAATACCTTACTTAACATCCTTCTTCATGACCTGGGGAAAATAAACATATTAAATGGTGAGATCAAATGATCGGTAAGGGAAAATAATGGAAAATACCAATCATATCATAATCATAAGACATATGAACATAACATTTGGAAGTCTTATCTTGAATACGAATGATTGTGATATAATGTCATGGGATAAAAGTTCATAATAATTAATGGAAATAATCCCAAAAGTGAAAACATAAGACATGATGTTTTGTGGGATACACAAAAGCATATAAAATCATTTTCATATTAGCCAAGGCTCATATCCAAGACTATCATAGCAGAAAAAGTCCATTACTAACATGGGTTTACATTCCGTTCTAGCCCTATATTACTGAACCAGATTACTTTCAGTTTTATTCATGCCAATCTCATGAGATATAAATCTTTACCCAAATCATTATAGGGAGATATAGGTCCCACCCATCTCATAAGGAAATCATTATTACATGTGCCACATAAACCATTCATCATAGCATAACCCAATGAACAATAAAAATTGGGTTTCTTAAACATCATTCCATCATAATCCATATAAAATAAATGGATTTCATAAAAATAAATCCATAATAAACACAATAAAATCAAATTAATAATAGGTATATAAACATAACCCTATTTCATCTTAGATGGAAAATAATTTTGACACACTACTTGAAATTAGTTCTTGGGGAAAATATCCTTTCTTCTTCAAAAACATTTTATTTTCTCAAATAAGACAAAATTTTAAAAGAAAATAATTTAATTGAAAATAAAATTTAAATCTTGAAAAGAAATCTTCCTGTAAATAAGGTGGAGTTATGAAATCACAATAATCCATTCATGCCGTATAAGTTAAAAAACATTATACTCTTACTTTTTCCGGAAATGTCAAAATGTACCTCGTATCAAAAAACACAAAAAGATTCTTTTCATATAGTTTAATAAAAATTTACAAATGGAAAAAAATAACCATAAAAAATTGTAGATGAATAAAAATAATATTATATATTTTGGAAAAATGGATGTGGATGATAAATATACCCCAAGAAATACTTATGTATAAACAATCTCAAGTAATAATGAGATTGTGATCTTATCCCTTACCTTAGGTCTGATATCCTTCATATGTATCTAAACATAATTTATAATGATTTAAATTATGTTATTGACTTATTCCAAAATCATAATAATTTTTATTTTATTATATATTATTTTATTATCATCCTTCTGTTAGTAACATTTCATTGTCACTCGTTATTCGGATATTAACTGCTTTATGTTCTGATGAATGTGTTATCAGATAAGTTCATGTTACAATTATTAAGATATTGTTATATAATTTATATAATGATATTAGTATAATATATATCATATTTATTCATTCCATTCATGTATATAATCATGGGTTAATGAATATCCTGTAGAATGAATCAGATGACATTGTGGAGACGGTAGGTTGTACATACACACGAGCGATGATATCATTCTATTAATGGTTAAATGATATAGAATTGGATGGTATATTAATTATAAAAAATAATTATCATGTTATATTCATTATTTAAATCCATTATACTCATCATTATACCCATCCAAATAAGGTATTTTTGAATAAAAAATTACACCACGACGTGAAGATGGTAAGTCGTACGTACGTACCCATAGTGATAATGTTATTTGTAGGATGGATAAAAAGAGGTTTAAGGTTATAAAATAATTATAATAAAAATTAAGAATGTATAATATACTATATTTATTACTTTATTAAGTAAACAACATAAGAAAAGAAAGTATAAGAAGAAAATAATTTTGAGGGAGGTGATAAAACAATTACCTATTTTTTGAGTATCTTCTTTTTATTTTCATAAAGTCTTCCTTAGGATGGATTTATACCCAAATTACAGCCTATAAGACGAATTTAGGAAAATTGGGAGAGTAAATTGGTAGGTTTTATCTAAGAAAAAGGGCTTTATAGGTGTTATTAAAAGATAAGGAGAGGTACCCTTTTACAAGAGAGGGGAAGGGAACCTTTGGAAAAACAAAAACTATTAAAATAATATAAATTAATTTTTCAATTAAAATCATTTAAAATTAGATTATTTAAACTATAATATGAGTATGGGTCTAAATACTCACATAAAATAATCTTTAGACATTTTTTTATTTTATTTTGAACCTTATAATTTTGATATAACCTTATTTAATCTATTTAATTTTAAATGCGGCAATAACATTATAAACATTTAATAGTAATAAATATTTACTTATATGGTGTTAATTGAAAATAAATGGATATTTTATGAAATTTTAGACTATATAATTATCAATTTGTAATTTTTCAAAAAATTTATGATTTTTTAAATAATTTAATAAAATTGTATCTTCATAAAATTTCATTAGTGTCAATTTTGACACTATTCAATTAAATGATTTTAAATTAAAAAACATAAAAGATAACTTTAAAAAAACATTAAATATAATAAAAAAAATTCATAATAACCTATAAAATTCATGGAGAACCTTAATTATTTCAAATTATATTTCTTTTTATATTTTTACAATCATTTATTTGATTTTCTATTCATAAAATAATTCCTTCATCACTATTGTGTCATCCTTAATGGTAGTTATTTAATTTTTGAAAAATTATAAATATATTTAGATGATTTAGGATATTATTTTATATTTATAGAGACCATATATAGTTGATATTATCTCTTGTTTATCCATATGTTAAAATTAATATACTTATATAAAATTAAAGTGTGACATTTTATCATATTAATTGATTTTAATAAAACTAATGTAATATTCATAGGAAAGTGTCCATTAAGTGATTCCATTTAAAACAATAGAATATAATGGTAAAATGTAGTGATATGATAGGATTTAGACAGGTGTCAAGATAATTTTATAAAATTATTTTTACCTTTAATTACCTGATTTACCTACAACCATGGTAATAAAAATAATTACCAAAGTCACTATTCATAATTACCAAAAAATAAAAGTAGCTTAGTAACATAATTTTGACCTAAAGATTCCAAATATGGAATCCATTTTCCAAAATTTAAAACATATATGTTTCAGTAATTAAATTCAAATTAATCTCATTTTCAGAAAGAGTGAACGTGTTTTAAAAGAAAAAAATATTGCAAAAGATTGAATTGTTTTTATATATGGATTATATGTAAAATTACTTCCAATGACATACATTATATTGAGTGATAAAAATTTATTATATTTATACTTTAAAACCATTCAATATTATAATTTAACCATGTAATTTATTTTGATGAAAAAAGTTGATTTCACTTAAAATTTAGTGTGTTTTTTCTATTCATCAAAACTTGATTGTTATCAGAAAAATATCAGAAATTCATCCAAAGTAAATATTTATATCCTTATATAAGAAATTCATCCAGGTTTTACATTCTACCCCCCTTATATTGAATTTCTCCCTCAAAATTATTCACTTAGATACAAACAAATGAGGATACCTCTCCCTAATCATATCCTCAATATCCCATGTAGCTTCTTCAAATTGATGGTTCCTCCATAAAACTTTAACCAAGTGAGTAGTCTTGTTTCATAGAACTTTTTATCTATGATCTAGAATCTCCATCAATTGTTCTTCATAAGAAATATCTTTCTCTAGTGGTATAACGTCTTAGTTTAGTACATGTGAAGTATCAGGAATTTACTTTATTAGGAGAGATATATGGAACACATCATGAACTTGAGAGAGATTCAGTGGAAGTGCCAATCGGTAAGCTACCTTCATGACATGATACATAATTTCAAAAGGACTAATATACTTAGGGCTCATATTTCACTTCTTTCCAAATCTCATTACTCTCTTTCGGGGATATATTCTTAGAAACACCTTATCACCCAATTCAAACTCTAGGTCTTTTCTTCATTTGTCAGCATAACCTTTTTGTCAACTCTGAGCTACTCTTATGTGTTGTTGAATATATATGAACTTTTCTGCTATTTCATTAACAAGATCATTTCCTCATAGATTTCCTTCCCCAACTTCATCCTAGTAATTTGGAGTTCTTCATTTATTTCCATAGAGGGATTCATAAGGATCCATATAAATATTGGAGTGAAAGATATTGTTGTAAGAAAATTTCACCAGAGTTAGGTGTGGATCCCAACCACCTTTTAACCCCATAGAGAAATCTCACAATATGACTTCCAGAGTTTGAATTTTCCTCTCATACTGAAAATATATCTGAGGATGATATGCAGTGATAAAACTTAACTCTATATCCAGAGCCTACTAAAGACTTTTCCAGAACATCGAGGTAAACCATGGATCCTGATTAGATATAATAAAAAGTGGTACTCCATGAAATCTAACAATTTCCTTTATATATATCCTGGAAATATGATCAAGATAGAAATTCCCTCTAAAATTAATGAAGTATGACGACTTTGTAACGCAATCAACTATAACGCATATAGCATTATTGCCTTTGGATGTTTTGGGATGTCTGATGAAAAAGTCCATAGTGATTTTTAACATTTCAATTTCACTATGGTTAATATTTGTAACATCCCCTTAGAATTCTTTCTATAAGATTTAACTTTCCAACAAACCAAGCATCAAGATACATATTCATAAACATCTCTTTTCATGTCATCCCACCAGAAATACTCTTTTAGCTCCTTGTACATATTTGTGCTTCTAGGGTGAATAGAGAATTATAAAATATGAGCCCATCCAATATCTCCTTATTAAATTATGATATTGGTGTTATATATTCCCGATTCCTATATCTTATTATTTCATCAAAATTAAAGTTTAATTCAAGAACATTTCTCACCTTCTTTTGAACCTCCAGAAATTTCTTCTGCGCCTCTTTAATATTCACTTGTATATATGGTTGAACATTAATTTTAGAAAGATAATATTTCCCCCATCCTCTAAAATTTCAAGATACATCATTTGAAAATACATAAATATTGGATATTTTGTGATCCTCATCATGAATAGGCTAGCATGGTCTTGTCAACTTAAAGCATCTTCCGCCTTATTCACTTTCCCAGGGTGGTAATGTATTGAGTAGTCGTAACCTTTAATCAACTCCAACCATATTAATTGGTGCATATTAAACTCCCTTTGTGTGAAAATATACTTTAACTTTTATGATTGGTATAAATGTCACACCTTTCTCCATAAAGATAATGTTTCTATATCTTTAAGAAAAATATTACCACAGCTAACTCCAAATCATGAGTTGGGTAATTTTTCTAATGGATTTTCAAATTCCATGAGTTATAAGCTATAACTATATCATTTTTCATGAGAACACATCCCAAACCCTTCTTGGATTCATCATTGTAGATCATAAACCCTTTTCCACTACATGGTACTGTGAGCACAATTGCACTGGCTAAAATTCTTTTTATCTCATTGAAATTATCTTCACATTGTTTCCTCCATAAAAACATAACTCATTTCCCAGTCAACATGGTGAGTGAATTAGATAATCATGAAAAATATTTCAAAAAACATCAATAATATCGAGCCAAACCAAGAAAACTTCAGATCTCAGTTAGGGTATTTGGTCTTATACAACTTAAAAAAACTTTTTTTTATTGATCCACAGATATCCCATCTCTTGAGATTATGTGACCCAAAAATGGAACTTTTTGAAGCCCAAATTCACACACGGTAAATTCTGAATAAATATTCTCTTTTCTTAGGGTCTTCAGTACAATTCTCAAGTGGAATTCAAGTTCTTGTTTGATT
Source organism: Viscum album (assembly GCA_963277665.1). Classification (NCBI taxonomy): domain Eukaryota; kingdom Viridiplantae; phylum Streptophyta; class Magnoliopsida; order Santalales; family Viscaceae; genus Viscum; species Viscum album. The sequence continues at coordinate 1,019,419,118 of OY728134.1, read as the reverse complement.
CTAAAATAGATAAGAATATAATCTAAAAAGACTACCAAAAATAGATCAATATAGTCTCTAAAGAATATATTCATTAGATCCATGAAGATAGAGGGGGAATTAGTAAGACCAAAAGGAATCACTATAAATTCATAGTGTCAATACCTTGTATGGAATGCCATCTTTGGTATATCCTCCTTTTGACCCTTAATTAATGATATCCTGAATGAAGATCAATCATGGAAAAGTATTAAGCCCTGAATAGTTGATCAAATAAGTCATAAATTCAGGGAAGAGGATATTTTTTATTGATAGTGATCTTGTTAAGTTCACAATAATTAATGCAGAGTCTCATTGACCCATATTTATTCATAACAAATACAACAGGTGCTCTCCAAGTTGATAGACTAGGGAATATGAATCCTTTATCAAGATTCTCTTGGTATTTCTTCTTCAATTCCATCAACTCAATTGGGGATATTCTATAAGGTGTATTTGAAATATGTATATCACCCTGTATGAGTTGTATTTAAAACTCAACTTCATGATTTGGTGGAAGAAATTGAAATTACTCTAGAAATATATCATCAAACTCTCATATAATGGGAATATTATTAATCATGAGTTTCTCCTTAACCATTTGAGATAATAACCTTCATTTATAGGAATAAAAACCCATAAGATGGAAGAAATTTCTATTGAAAGGTTATATTCATCCTTGCATCGATAAATGACCATAGATTGATCTGGAATATACAATGTGACTTTCCTTACATGGAAATTGATATGATCTCCATATATATAAATGCAATCCATGCTAAGAATCACAATAAATTCCTCTATAGTAAGGATCACAAGATTTGTAGGAAGCACATTCCCACAATCATCTTTTAGAGTAGAATTATTCACTTTTGATGTGACTATTGTGCCATTAGAAGTCATCACAACTAACTCAATGTCAAATTTTTTAAGTAATATGATGATACCATTATAAAATTATTTAGAAATAAAAGAGTGGGTGGACCAAGAATCAAATAAGAAATTTGATACTTTAGAGTGGATGGTATGTATACCTTTCACAACATAATTATTGTACTCCACGTCACTGATAGTGATTGCATGTGACTTTCATTTGTCTTTGTCCTTAAGAGTTTTTTGAGATTGATGACCATCAATAACCCTTGGATTAGGGAATTTATTGGCATAATTCCCCATTTACTTTCACTTATAGAATTGAAGTGTAGGAGGTACATTCTGTGTATCTTTTTCTCTTTTCGAATTATTAGACATATTTTTTCCCATCACTTTGGTATTCAACTACCCAATGACCTTCTATTACACACTTAAAACATTTACTAGTCTCTTTATGAAAATTTACTCCATGTTTCTTTCCACACTTTGAGAATAAGGGAAAACTCACCTTCTTTTGAGTGTGGTCGTTATGTTTTCTTTTGACATCCATTATTCTCTTCTTATCAGATCCATATAAATAATGAGTTACTCAAATCTCCATCTCAACCTTGAGATCACATCTAATGATTTCTTTATAGGTATTAAAGTACCTTATGGATAATTCCCTTTAGAGACTTGGTTTGAAGACACTAAAGAATTGATCAGTTTTACACTTAGGTAGGATAATAATTCTAGAAATGTACCTTGAATGTTTTGTAAAACTTTCTTCATATGTACCAATGGATTTATCATCCTTTTTCTTAAGTTAAAGGAACACCTTATCCATGTTTGTTCAAAGAATACAAGGAAAGTACTTATTTATAAATAAGTCCTTGAACTCGTCCCATTCCAAGGACTCAATTTCATCTCTTTGCCTCATATTCTTGATAATATTAAACCAATGATCATCTTAAACCTACAAATGATAGAATAATAATATGAATTTATCATTTTGAGTACATTGTAGAACTGAAAATAACTTTTCAATGGTACTGATCCATTTTTCATCCACTAATGGATCAAAAGACCTGCAAAATGAAGGTTGATGATGCCTCATGAAGGACTCAACATAATGATTCTCCCTCCTTTTTCCAGTTAGAATTCCTACATGATTCATATCTTGAGAAAGTTGTGTGCACATGGATACAATATTTTTCATTCCATCTCCCATAACATGTGGTTCCTCAGGGGGACAATTATTTCTTTGCCTGTCATATTTAGCATTAATGCGATTCCTTTGGGTTCTATCCATTGACTAATACCAAGAAGTATAGTGTGAGAAACACTAATAATAATAGGAAAACCATATAATCAACAATAAAATTTCAATTTAGGACACATTAGGTTTTATCCTAGGTTATTCATGGTAAATTATAAAACACTAGGATTGTATCCTATACATAGACATATCTTTAGGGTAATTACTAAGTATTTCTCATCCTAGTTTCCAAAGGTTAACTATAACTTTCCTCTGATACCAACTATAGAGACCCATACTTAACATGCATTGATATTACTTCGAAATTGAAGTATATTCATTACAACATATAATAAAGCCATGATAGGACTATATAGGTATAATTTATTTAGAAACTGGGAAACATAAACAACTGGTTCATAAAATATCTATATTGTCATCCACTTATTTCTTCATAACTAGAATAATTTTTGATATATCTTACTTAATACCCATATTCATGACCTTGGGAAAAGAAACATATGAAAGGGTGATATAAAATGATCAGTAAGGGTAAAAAATGGAAAATATCAATCATATCACAATCATAAGACATAATAACATAACATTTGGAAGTCCTATCCCACATTTGAAAGAACATGATATCATGTCATGGGTTAAAAGTTAATAAGAATTAATGGAAAAAATCCCAAAAGTAAATAAATAAAACATGAAATTTTGTGGCATACACATAATAATAGAAAATAATTTTCATATTAGTCATGTCTCATAGCCAAGACCATCGTAGCGGATAAAGTCCATTACTAAACCATGTTTACATGTCGTTCCAACACTATATTACTGAACCAGATTTACTTTCCATTTTAGTCATGTATATTTTATGAGATATAAATTTTTATCCAATTCATTGTAGGTAGATATGGGTCCCACCCATCTAATAATGAAATCATTCTTACATGTGCCACATAAACCATTCACCATAGCATAACCCAAGGATCCACAAAAAAATGGGTTTCTTAAACATCATTCCATCATAATCCATATAAAGTAAATGGATTTCCTAAAAATAATTCCATAATAAAAACAATAAAATAAATGTAATAATAGTTATATAAACATAACAATATTTCATATTAGGTGGAAAATAATTTTGATAAAATACATGAAATTAATTATTGAGGAAAATATCCATTCTTCTTCAAAAACGTTTTTTTCTCAAAATGAAAATAAATTTTAAAAGAAAAGAATTTAATTGAAAATATATTTGAAATAATTTATAGGAATCTTAATGTAAATAAGGAATTCTGAAAGAATAAGAATCCATTCATGCCGTATAAGTTAAAAAACATTCTCCTCGTACTTTTTCCAGAAAAGTTTAAAAAATACCTCGTATCGAAAAATGCCAAAAGTTTCATTTCATACCATTTAATAAAAATTTTGTAATGGATAAAATTTACATTAAAAAATTTTATAATAATAAAAATAATATTACATGTTTATGAAACATGGATGTGGATGATAAATATTTCCATGTAATTAATTACGTATAATCAATCTCAAATAATAATGAGATTGTGAACTTATCCCTTACCTTAGGTCCAATATCCTTCATATGTATTTTAACCTCCTATATAATGTATTAAATAATTTATTTAATTATTCCAAAATCATAATCATTTTTATGATATCATATATGGTTATATTATCATCCGTTTGTTTGTAACACTTCATTGTCACTCGTTATTCGGATATTAACTACTTTATGTTCATATGAAAGTTTTATCAGATAAGTTCATGTTCCACTTCTTAAGATATAGTTATATCATTTAAAGAATGATATTAGTATAATATATATCATATTTATTCATTACATTCATTTATATAATCATGTTTTAATGGAGATCATGTAGAATGAATCACATCGCATCGTGGAGATGGTAGGCTGTACGTACACATGAGTGATGATATCATTCACTTAATAGTTAAATGATGTGGAATTGGATGGTATATTAATTATAAATAATAATTATAATGTTATATTCATTAATTAAATCCATTATAATAATCATTATATCCACCCAAATAAATTATTGTTGAATAAAAAATTACCCCACGATGTAGAGACGGTAAGCTGTACGTACGCACGTATAGTGATATTGTTATTCGTAGAATGGATAAAAGGAGGTATAAGGTTGTCCCGTAATTATAATAACATCTCAGAATTTAGAAGATATTTTATTTATAACTTTATTATGGAAACAATAGAAGAACAGGAAGTAAAATAAGAAAATAATTTTAAAGGAGTTGATAAAACAATTACTTCCTTTTCGAGTATCTCCTTTTGATTTGCACAAAAGGCCTCCTTAGGGTGAATTTCTGCCAAAATTATGGCCTGTAGGATTAAGTGATAAAACTTTTGAGATGAAATCGATAGGTTTTGGATGATAAAAAGGGAATTAGATGTGTGATTAAAAGAGAAGGAGAGGTTCCCTTTTATAAGAAATGGGAGGGGAACCTTTGGAAAATCTAAAACAATAAAAATAATATAAATTAATTTTTAAATTAAAATGGTTCTAAATTAGAGTATTTACAAGATAAGATGACTATGGGTCAAAATCCTCTCAACCAATAAACTTTAGAAATATTTTTAGTGTATTTTAAACCTTATAATTTTGATTTATCCTTATCTATTCTATTTAATTTTAATTATGATAATAACATTCTAAATACTTAAGGGTTATAAATATTTACTTATATTGTGTTAATTGACCATAAATGGATATTATTCAACATTTTCTACCTTATAATTATTACTTTTTATGTTTTAAATATATTTTTTATTTTTGAAATAATTTTATAAAATGTTATTTTTATAAAATATCAATACTATCAATTTTGACATTATTCATTTTAGTGATTTTAATTAAAACCCACATAGTAGATAAACTCAAAACAAAAACATTGAATATACTCCAAAAATGGAATTATCACCTATAAAATTCATTAATAACCTTAATTAATTCAAATTATATTTATTTTAATATTTTTAAAATCATTTATTTGATATATCTATTAATAAAATAACTTATGCGTCACTATTGTGTCATCCTTAATGGTAATTAATTAATTTATAAAAATTATAAATAAATTCATACGATTTAGGTAATTATTTTATCTTTCTATAGACAATCTATACTTGATATTATCTATTGGTTATCCATATATTAAAATTAATATACTTATATAAAAAGAAAGTGTGACATTTTGTCATATTCATTGATTTTAATAAAATTAATGCCATATTCATGGAAAAGTTCCCATTAAGTGATTAAATTTAGAAAAAAAGATTATAAGGGTCTAATTATTCATCAAATAAGATTTTTATAGATGTTAAGGTAATTTTATAATATTATTTTTACCTTTAATTACCTGATTTACCTTTAACCATGGTAATAAAAATAATTACCAAAGTTACTATTCATAATGACAAAAAAAAGTAGCCTATTAACATAAATTGGAACGAAGAATTTCAAATATGGAATCCATTTTTAAAAATTTAAAACACAAAAAATTTCAGTAATTAAATTAAAATTAATCCCATTGTTAGAAAGAGTGAAGAGGTTTTAAATGCTAAAATATTGCAAAAGATTGAATTGTTTTTATATCTGGATTCAATGTAGAATTAATGATTATGACAGACATTATATTTAATGATAAAAATATATTATATTTATAGTTTTAATCCATTAAATATTATAATTTAACCATACAATTTATTTCGATGAAAAAAGTTGTTTTCACTTAAAATTTATTGTATATTTACTATTCATCAAAACTTGATTGTTGACAAAAAATATCAGAAATTCATCCAAAGTAATTTTTTATATCCGTCTTAAAAATAACATGTTTATTTTTTCATATAAAAATTATTATTGTGTAAAATTCTTAATTTAAAAGGGGTTTTCCATTCAAAGGCATACAATTACCCATTACAAAAATCTATAGGTTTTTATATAAGAGATTCGGTTTATTCACACCCTATGATTAAAATATCCATTGGATGAATATAAAAAATATTTTATTAAGTATAAAAAATTTATATATCATTAATTTCATTACCAATAATAATTCACTGAATAATAAAAAATATCTAATTTATATTTTTCATAAATAATTGATATCCAATGAATTTATAATGAATTTTCATAAGTTGGTCATACTTATTCATGTTAACCTAACGATTAGGCTATAATGGTAGTTTTATACTAAGGGAATATCACAGTTCATTTAAACTCATGATTGGCTGCAACACAAGAAACTGATGAATAAAAATTATTTAAAGAAAATATTTCATAAAATCATTGGGGTGTTATAAGCCATTAGAAACCTCATTGCCTGGAATTGCAGCACCTGTCGAGATAATGCTTGCTAGGGAAGTGGAGGAGTTAGTACCTTCCAAATCTGAACTTGGTTTTTGAGTATTAATATCTAAATTGGAAGAGGCTATTTAGATCTGAGTTGTCGATTCTACTAAAAGAGGTCAACATGTTTAGGAACTAGTTGTCGAGACAACTATTTTTGTTCCCCATGAAAGTTTGAAAGTGGATGTTTCTATAGTTTCTAATACTCAAGGGATATTTATGGCTAAGATTGAAGCATATATAGTTGATATAACTCTTCTGAGAACACATCTTTATTGAGAAAGACCCAGTGATATGATAGAAGAATATTGTTTCACACTTTCATACACCACGTACATCACCGCCTTTAGTTGTTCATGAGGATGCACCCTCATTTAGTAAAATCTCAAAGAACAACAAAATAGGAATATTTTTCTTATATTCTAATGATATAGTTTCATAATCCTATATCATATAACTATAATTTGAAGGTGGAGGTTGTTTCTTATTGAGTTTAGATCAACGAACTCAAGGAGTCCTCTATTTCCAAGTTTGATTTTGATAAGATGGTTGGGTTGTTGGCTACCAAAATTGAACTGATAAAAAATATTTAGTTTGTCCCTACTGTTCAAAAAACTTGTCCTGAGGAATGTTCTAAAGAACTTGAAGAAATTAAATCTCTCATTACAGGTTTGAAATATTTTTTTTAACCAAGTCAGAATTTAATGAACTTGGAGTTATAGTTGCATCTAAGAGGGGCACATTTAAAATTCTCCCAATGGTGAAATCAGGTATATCTTAAGAAGTTCCTGATGATTTGAATTCTTTTAAGACTGATATAAAGGAAAAATTTCACACTTTAAGAAGTGTGGTGATAATTCAATTTTAAATTTTCAAGAAATTTCATCCCTCTCTAACTGCCACCTTAGAACCTTTAGTTGTCCCTGGTTTTTAGAGTGGAATTGATCAGGTTCTGTCAGAATTAATTTTTGTGCCCCCTCATCTTCAATTTCATTAGTGTGATATTATTCAACCTGTTATTATGTTTTAATTAAATAAGAATCTAGTTTTTAGCTTTTAAAAAACAAATAAGTTGTAAGTAAGATTTGTTTTAGAATAGATGTATGCTTGAATGACCATGCTGGTTATCTTGAAGAATCTCTTGGTAAAATGGTAGAATAAAACTTGTGAGTATCTAATAAAATAAGGGATATGGTTTCATGATCCATTAAACCAATCAATGAAAAACTCATATTGTTTTCTGAAGGGTGATGTAGATCTATCTTGAAATTAGGGATCTATATTCTGAATCATCAAATGAGGAATCAATTTTAGAATCAGGTGAAGTTCCAGTAGTTCATGTTTTAGTTATAGGAATTGAGTTTATTTTCTATATACCTCCAAGGTCTATCCATTTGGTTCAACCTTCCCCCAGTTCTAGTTTCCTAAATTTCTTCTCTTACACATTTCCCTAAATCTTCTCTTACAACTCATACTATTGCTAGTTCTCCAATTCTAGAATCTTTTTTTAGCGTTGTTAAGGATGTTTTGAAAATTTTGATTGAGAAATTGGAAAGTATGGATTTAAAGTTTCAATCAAGTGTATGGAATAATGATTTTCATGAAATGTTTAGTGTAATTGATCCTAAAGAATATTTTAGTGAAAATTCCGTTAGTTATATCTATTGTGGACGTTTTTCCTTTTATCCATCCTCCTAAAGTCAGTGACACTTCATGTTTTTTATCAGTTCATCTTAATTAATTCAAAATAATTATTTGAAGTGGTTATCGTTTGTTTCTCAATTACATATTTTGGAATCTATCATTCTTTACAAACTCTTCAAGTTAGGCATTATCCCTTGGATTTACATGTGTGTTGAAACCATTTATAATATGAGAAAAAGGAATCTTGGACCTGATGGTCCTAAAACCTATACAAATACTAGACAGAGAATTGATGTTGTTTTTGATACATCCATAGTCTACTATAAATAAAAATAAAAGTTAGATGCATATTTATCTACTGAGAATTTTAAGGAAGGACCCTCATCAAGTGAACCTGTAAAGAGAGTTCCTCTTGTGGTTGTTGTCAATTATCATTTTTATACTGATCAAGGTTATCTGGAAAAAATTCTTATTGATCCTTCTCAATGCCCACATGCCATGTCATCTCTTGGATCAGAAATTCAATCTCTTACAACCCCCGGATCAGTAGTGTTTCAATCAGCAATGGTGACTCCAACTACCTCCCAAACCAAACCTAACTTTAAATTACCACTACCCTTGTAACCTACTCAGTTCAAACCCATCCATCATCCTAGGTCTTCTAACTGATATATTCTATCTATTTTTTTGTTTGTTATACAAATTTATATTTTTACATGATTAAAATTAATGAAATACTTCCTTATTCATTTATAATTCTTATCTTAGTGATTATTTTCATTTGATTTTATTTATTTATTATCTTTTTATTAGCGATCATTTTCATTTAATGTCTTTAATCTTATTTTTTTTACCGAATTACATTCATTACATAATTCATCATTAAATTTTAGTACTATAATTAAATGTTTCATTACTCTAAAAGTTCTACATTAAATGTATTTTTCCTCCCCTTTCCATTTCTTCTAAATAAAACAATAAGATATATTTGTTTTCACCTTTTTTAATAGGGGGAGAAGTCTTCTCTATAGTGGGAGAAGTGTTAATTTAAGTTAGGGGAAATAAAGGATAAAAAGTAAATTTTAAAAGTTATATATATTCTATAGTTTTAGGAAAAATCATTTTTAACCTTTTCAAATTTTTTGTTTAATATCAAACAGGTATTGTGATAAAAAACAGAGAGATTGTTTGAATAGTAATATTGATCAAACATATCCCATGTAGTTTAGGTTTTGATGATCTCGAATACCCTTTCTTGTTATACTGATGATTTTTTATTTAAATGTGTTAATTAGTTTTTTATCTATTTTAAGTGTTTTCAATATTCAATTATGTAAGTCTGGAATTCTGGACACTTTGGCTAAAATTTACCTAGGGTTGGAAAAATTGGCTACATAAGGATTTGGATATGTGGAGAAATAAGTAGGTGATCATTAAAAGATGTCATTTTCCTATGTGAAGGATTCATCTATATCATGAAATCGACTATATGTGAATAACCTATGACGATGAAATATCCTACCTGAGTAATTATCTATGTATATCAATTTGTTATGTTCATCGGTTTCATAGAGTAACCTGCCACATGAATCAAATACATGGTGAAATTGGCTATGTGATTCCAATCGCCTATGTCAGTTTTGGAAATGTGAGTGAAACACATATGTGAATCAATTTGGATACATGAAGAAAATTAAAATACATGAAGAAATAGGCTACATGAAGATATTATACATGATTTTGGTTATGTGGTTCAAATCGTCTATGAATATTCAAATATAGAAATCTTCTATGTGATAACTTGCAATCGGCTACGTCATGCTACAACATATATTTATTACTATTTAAAAACATGAGTGAGATTTTAATACTATCATACAATCTTTAAATATTACAGTGCCACTTTATGGAGTAAATGATTATAATAAGAGGAAATTACCGAGAAAGGAAACAATTATAAGGATAATTTATTTATCTTTACTATTGTAGAGGTATTTACAAGAAAAATATGGGTCTCTAATCCTAGATTTTATGGACCGTGTCTTGTGAAAATAATAGAGGGTTTTTTTTGAATTTTCCATTATTGGAATAGAATATCCCTCATGTGTAAAAACATGATATACAGAGAATAATATAATACTTTGGTAATATACAAAAAATATTTATCTCTCAAATTACTCAACACTGCCCTATTTTAGAAGAAGAAGAAGAATCTTTACAATATATAGCTATGTTATATCAATAATTTTATCTATTGTTTTAGAAGACTCTCCTCAGGTAATTTTTCTATTTATATCATCTCTCCTAGATATTTCTTCCTTTTATTAGTTTTATCTTACAACTGCGTGATACTCTATATTTTATTATCTCTCATTATAAAGGTTCCCAGTAAAATAAACTGAAGGTTGTTTTTTATAAACCTTACTAGAGCCGAGCTGAAAACTCATCTATTGTTGAAAAAAGTTTTAACTATTTTCACTCAGTCATGCAGTCCCTGTAAAACGGAATGGATGTACCCATAAATAGGAATGGACAAGTGAATATCACCAAACTTATAGAGAATAGGGTTACTAGAGTGGACTAGGTGAATTTTATACATCGAATCACTACAAATATCTATGTCAAATTATTTTCTTTTTTTAGATTTATTTTCACTTCTTCTTGTGCTTAAGAAAAGATTATAAGTTAGTCTTATCTAAAAGAGGGTAGTTTTCTAAGTAAATAAAACTTCAGGAACTCAATACATGACCCTCTTGATTATTTTGTAAACCTTTAAAAACAACAATCTGTTGTATTCTCAGTTTCTATATTAATAAATTGGTTAGTAATGAAGTTTATTTTTACCAGATAATAATCCCATATTAATATAAAAATATCAATGTTAAATCATAATTGGTTGAACCATTTTTATCAATATTTTTTTATTTTAATTCACCATCATACTATGATATTTACAAATGATTAGCTTAAGATACAGTACCACACCCCCTTAAATAGGTGGTAAAATCTTCACTTAGGAATTCACTCCCTTAATTTGGTTTAAAAAATTAATAACATTTCCAATATTATTTTTTACAATGTTATTCGATATTTTTTATCATTTTAAAGGCTAAATATTGGTGTTTCATTAGAATCACGTATTTATATATACGAAAATCATTTGTGAATGTAACAAAGTATTATAAACTACGACTTGTTTGTGTAATTTTTGATCCACACAAATTTGTATGTTTGAGGGACAATATCTTTATATATTCATTTTACTCTTCTAAAATTAATTTTAGTTGTTTTTCCTAGTTAAAAATATTCAAAAATATCAAATCATCCATAATAAATAAAATTATGAAAATGTATATTTATGGGGCCATTGGATGTGTTTTTCATTTTTATATTCTTATTGGTAATGATAAATGTAATATTTAATTGTTATATTTTTATATAATTTTAATAACCTGAGATTTCAGGATATATTTAACTTTAATTAAATTTTGTTTCCTTGATACCTTTATTTATGCACAATAGAGATTTTAAACTAAACACGATAATAATAATATTATTTAAATGTGAAAAAATTAACTAGTTCTTAAAATTGGCGATATGAATAATAATAGTCACATTATGGAAAATATATATAAATTATTTTTATAATGAAAATTTATTCTTTAATTATTAATAAATAAGCACATAATTTTTAGTAAAGTCATTTTATGTTTCAAAAATACAATTTATTCAAAAATGGTTTCTATTTCTTTTTATGAGAGAGTATTATTATTAATCTCTAACACATTTATAAATTTTATTATATAAAAATTATATAATTCTTGAAATCATCATATCAAAATTAGAATGGGGTGAGATTTTTAGATTTTTTAAAAAATATAGATTTTTTCTGTTAATATTGAAAAATATGAATTTTTTTAAAACTCCAATTTATTTTCAGTGAAAAGTAAAATAATGATAAAAATTTATCTTAAAACAAAAAATATATACTTATTTATAAATAAACAAATTAATTAAAAATTAATATTATTTTTTTCTTTATTTTTGTACAAGTTTCTTTTTGGGCTTAAAACGGATTTTTGAAAAAACTGTTTTCTTTGCATTTTACGAATTTATATTAAAATGAATTTATAATAAATATGGAAATTGAATCATTTAAATGGATTCAATATTTTTAATAATAAAAATTAATATAATGTAATATAGTGAACTTAATTTTGGATTATTATGAATAGTACCCATGCTAAAGATTTGTCACCTCGGTAAAAGAGGTAAAAATGGGTTAACACTATAGGGTAAAGTTTTAAAATATCTCAAACACTTTCCTTTATCGTATTTTATGAGTTATGTTTAACCAAATATATTTTTATAGAGTTAAATAATTTATTTTAAAATATTATTATGAAATTCATAATCCAATATTAACTTTTGTGAAGATAAGTTATATTTTATTCAAATTAGAAACTATCTTGGGCCTTTATATTTATTGGCATGGTTGGAATATTCCATTCAGTTTAATATTGATATAAAAGTAAAAAAACAACCCATTTATGATTTAACCAAAACAATTCATAGAAACCAATGTATTACTTTATTTCAAGAAGAAATTATTTTTACTCTGTAATCGGTTATTTTCTTAAAAACTTTTTTTCATGATTTTTGTGTTTTTATATTAAAAATTATTTCTACCACCTATAGAAATTAAATCTCATAAAATGGATTCCAAATTTGGAATTATCATTTCCATTTTTTTGGAATTCCCCTTTTATTTTTTCTCATAATTAAGTTATCATGGTAAAAAAGTTACGTTGTAATAGTTAAGGTTAAAATGGGTTTAAAGTGTTTTATCTTGGATATAAGAATTGAAATTTATCTAAAACATTTCCAAATGGATTTGTTTTATTTTATTTAAACTCTATTAGAAATTATATTCTAATTCATGGTTCCTTTGTTGCTCTGGAAATGATTATTATATTCATATTTCCTAATCTTTCATACTATTCCAAGTGTTTCTTTCCATCACTTATAAAATGGAAACTCATATTATCCATCATTAAAAAAGATTAATACTTATATATCATCAAATAATGGACATAATACCAACCTATATTCATTCCCCACAACTTACATATTATTCACTTTCCAAAATAGTACCCATTCAATGCTTAATGTGTAATCCAAAATAGGTTTCTCAATAAAACGGTATAACTCTTAACTCAGTAATTTCAATTTTATTTCATATTTACCTCTTATAAATATATGGTATCCATTATAAAATAATTAATTCAGTATCTTAAATACATTTATTTATTATCATGATTGTTTAACAACCATTACCCACCTCTTTTCAATTCTATGGGAATAGAAAACATCACCTGTGAGTATGTGTGGACTACAAGATACACAAAGAGATACTTTTCAATTTTCATTACCACTTCACATTTATGCTTCTAAAGAGGGATTTACTAAATATATATGATAATAATTATATTATTATATTTTTTAAAAGTGGAATTATTAATTAATTTTCATTCGTTCTACCATCGAAAAGTGGAAACATCATTCATGCATACAAGAGGACTACCCACTCTATGAAGTAGTTTAATTAATTTTTCATCATCGCTTTATATTAATAGTAATAAACTGTATATAATTATTAAATATGATTCTCATGAAATTATTAACATTCTAGAGATTATGGAACCACGATAAAAGTAAAAGTACCAGGACTACCGAACCAAAACATGTATGAATAACAATGAAGTTATCACCCAGAATAGTGATTTTAATAAACCCACATCCAATGTTAATTTTTTTTATTTCAAGTAGGTCGGGGTCCAAGAAAAAAAATCAAGGTGGTTTGAAATAGTGATTCTTAAGATCATCTACTCTAATAAGAATACCACACATTTTTTTGGAGATATCCCAAACTAGAAAATAATAAAAAATTATTATCATGGTAATCTAAATAAGAAATAAAATATTAAACCATATTCCCCTCCCACAAAGTGTGATTAATGGAAAACTATGAATCCAAGATATCATTTAATTGGAAAATGAAGTATTTTATTAGCCAGTGAACTTGAATCACCTCTTTTAAGTATCTCTGGATTGCAATTCAGTCAGTTTCCACCACCTTTAGGTTGATGTGATGAGAATTGAATAATTCAATACCTTTCAACATGGTGTAAGATTTTTTGAGAAGAGAATCTCCCTATCCATAGACTTCACTGAAAGGAAGATCCATCGATCGTTTATGGTCACAGATAGCACCACCCCCGCATGAAACTAATTATATAACAACCATCAATGTTAAGATTATGTAAACTTACTGGTGGCTAAAATATAACGTATTTTTCCTTCCAATTATGATATTGTGAATGATAGATTGTGCATTTACTGGCCATGATTCTTCTCAAGGTGTTTTAAAATTACCATTTTTTAACAATTAGAACCAAATCAGTGATCATACTTGTATTTCTAATCATCATTCCCATCCATTAATTCAAGGAACCATCATGCCATCTTTGATTCCACTCACTACAGATGCTCAAAAAACCATCCACTATAAGTATCTCCCTTTCCATCCATTCTTACACATTGATATTGGTCTTTAAAAACCAAGTGTGTATAAAATCATAGAGATTTGAGGCCCAGTTTCCCATCCTGATGAAGTCACATAATCCACTCAATATGGAATTTTCCTAATCACTCTCAAATAATATGTGGTTTGAATGCATAAAAGTCAAGAAGAGACTTGAAGTAGGGGTTTCTCATATCACTTTTTTTAAGAGACATATTTCATATTCATCACTTATTTAATTCATGTTCTGTATATACTGACCCTTTAATATGTTATATCATGAATACATTTATATTCATGGTATTTAAATTCTCATTTGAAGTTATTTCTTTTATAGGGGTTATGATTCATAAGTTTAAAAAGTTTTAAGCAGATTAGGTTACAATATCTTTTCTTTTCCAGATTATCAATGAAAATTTTCCATTGAGGTAAATTATATATTTATTATCCATTAAACCACACTTATTTTATTCTACTCTGGTTATTCCAATAATATTTTCGTATTAGTACCATTTTCCACTCTTTGTTACTTAAAATGATTATGAAAATGTTTCTAAAGAATAGTTGACCTTATTTCCTTTTTGGTTGATGAAATTTTTCTTCCATTTCTATGCCCATAAAAACGTTTTTTTGAAGTTTTTACCAATACATTGAAAGATTAAAAAGTCTATTTTCATTACCTTTTACTTAATTTACAAATATTTAAAAGGAATATTTTTAAATAAACATTTACTAAAGAAGTTGTTTTTAACTTTTTAAAAATATGTGAAAGGAATGTTTTCTTTTAACATATACAATAAGTACAGATTTTCCCACCATCATGACCATTCTATGCTTTGATGCTTCCATTAAAAAATTTCAGGTTTATTTCCAAACAAAAGTATTTTCTTAATAGTCTTGGAATTTTTAATTATATTTTTATCAAAAGAAAATTCTATTTTCCTTAGTTTTCAATAAAAAGATCAAATAACATTTTAAGGGTATTTTTTATCTATGTAACCATCATTTATGGATTACTATACTTTAAATGAATTGATGAATGTTTTTATGATCTTTTGGAACATTTATTTCTTATCGTTACATGATGGGCAGACTCAAAATTATATAATCCTCTAATGAATTATGTAAATATGGATAAATCATGAGATAATTATGTTATGTGTGAACCTTAATTCATTTTCAAAACAAGATGTATTGAAATAGTTTCATTTCCATAAGTTGATGTATGGACCTAGTTTCATGTCTGTATGTTTTTTCATGGACCTGGTTTCATGTCTTTATATTTATGCATAGACCTGGTTTCACGTCTTTAAGTCTATGGAGGGACCTTATTTCTTGTCCTTAAATTAGTGAGTGAACCTATTACTATTTATAAATGTTTATGAAGTTATAAGATTATGTATTCGCCACATTCTTATGTTTATGATATTATTTCATGGATCATGATTGTTTAATGATTATTCTATACTTTTATGAATTTAATATTTTTTGTAAAGACGTATTTTATAATTTATAATTAATGGTCTTTGACTAATTGGGTATGATTATTATATGTTATGATAATGTTATCTTAATATTTTTATTATCATATTCTCACTTATTATCATTGATTGATATCACTCATGTTTACCCTTACATAGACTCTGTGCTCACCCTTTCTTGTGTTCCCTTTCCTCAGGTCATGAAGAAAGGATTGAAGTGGGGTATTTCTATGAAATTTTGTATATGATAAGATATTTTTTGAAGGTGTTGATGATCATTCATGAAATAAGTTAATTGTGTATGTTGTCTCCAAAGACTCTAAGCCTTTATTATTATATGGAATGTTTTTTATGACATGCATTAGATATTCATCTAAAATGATATAATATATATGTATGCAATTATCATCTCACCTTAGTTTGAATTGTTGGTACTGGGCATGCAATGAAAGTCGATGGGAAAAGGGATTAAAAACTTTTCATCACTAGAGTGAATAAACTTCATCACCTCTAGTGATCTAATGGCCAATAGAGGTTTGAGGATCCCGCATAAAATTTATAAGAATAAAAAAAATGAGTACCTAGTTCTATTAGATGGCGCATTTAACTGTAGGTCATCACCAGGGATCATTTCATGAAGGATCCAAGCTCAAACACATGAAGATATTTCATACATGCTCTAAGAATCAATGTGGACATCGGTCACTGGATTATAGGTGAGGGTTCATAGCTCCAACAATTCCTTTGATATCATGAAGATCACCTCCATATCATCCCTTCATTACATGAAGTAATTCTTGAAACAAATGCTTGAACAATGAATTTCTATCTCTAGGAAGTGGGTGGAGAGAAAAGATCTCATTATGTTGGAATGAACATTCTCTATAATAGAGCTCCTACATTGATTATATAGTGGGTGTCCAAAATACCTAGTTAGGGTTCCCCAGTCCTTATACATCTAATGGCCACTAAATAAGAAATAAATGACACATTATAATGAACTACCTGCAACATAAAAAAATTATATTTTATCACATAATTTTAATATATAATAAATATAGTATTTGATAAAAATGAGTGATTAAATCGACTCAAAATTATTGCAAAATTCAACAAACCTTTAACATTAAAATTATTTTCATTTGTTTAATTTTTCCTCGATTTAAATAAATTCCTTGTGAATACTTTTAAAAAATAAATTCAACCTAATTAACCTATACTCGAATAATAATGTATTTTTTATTTATTAGTGATCATTAATTCTCAAACACATCTTAGACATCATGGAAGGGCACACCATGTCCTATATACATATTCAATAAAATAGGGTAGATTCTTTAATGTGCTATTATGTGTGACCATCTAGGACCTTATCTCGATAGGAGTGATTAATAATAATAGACTAAGAGTGGAGTCTATAAACCCATTAAGTCCCATAAAGAGACAAGTAAAAGTCAAAGTAATTAAAACTTTTCCTACAAACATGAACTGTGTAATATAATCACTTTGTCCCATGATATCTCATAAACTAGATGCACACTTATGTCATTATCCTTTCTTGATTTATTATTATTTTTATATAACTTGAAAAAATACCTTTTAATACCTTGTTCATGTATTTTTGAGGGTACTACCATCCTGATCAAATTGGGTCAGGATATCACTTCTTCAAATCTGAGGAAAAAAATTCTATGTTGACCATTAAACTAATGTCATACCAACAATAACACACCCAACAAAATATTTCTCACCATGACTTCAATGTCATTGTGTTTTCCTTAAATCAAAGTATGTCATCAAATGGTATACACTACTAATGATCTCAAGTTAGTAGACCAATAAACATGTTTTTAGAAAGGAGCAACCAATGACTTTTAAAACATGTGGTGTTCCTATTGGAAGGTATGTCCTTAGGATATCACCTACTAGAGATATCCAAGAGAAAACATCATGAGAAGATGTATTAATAATTGAAATGTACAATTCAAGACGGGTCTAGGAAACCCACTATTACAATACTCCCACTTACACTAGAGCCAAGATGATAACTATTATTGCTATATCCCATGTGATAAGAACATGTTTCTACTATGTCATGGATTTATTTATAGGCCTTCCACATCTCCATTGCATGGCTATTCTATTATCTGCGACTACACATTCTAGAGTAAGACTCCTCAAGAGATGATATCACCCAGTTTATCCCTTTTTTCCAATCTAACAACATGAAATCCTGGATAGTACCGATAGTAGAATTATCATTATTTATATTGTGATAAAATTTCTCTTACTAGGAAATATTCAAAGAATAGATACAATTCATTTCATATTTTATATTGCTTCTTTAGCTACCTGAAAAAGTAAAATATACTCAGTATTTGTAGATATGGCTACCAAAAGATTGTATGATCATTTCTTTCTCATTACCTTATCCTGACTGTGATATTAGATCATATTGATATATAGTAAGACTAGTTTTTTCACTTGTGACTAATTTAACTTCCCATACATATACTAGGTATATACCTTTTTTACCCACTCATGTACAATTGGATAGTTCTGACTACTTCCCTTATAGTTCTACAGGATATAATTGATATTTTCCTGTCATAAAATTTATGTTGGGAATATAATTTATTTTACATATCATGGAATATGCGATTGATTCACTATAGAAGCATGTGGAATTAAACTAACTATATTATTCTCCTCTAATTCCCATGTATGTCTTATTAGAGAGAATTATGCTATGTTTCTCTTGAAACAATTCTCTCTCAAATTGTTCTAACTTATACTTTATAAATTCTTTGTCAACATATGTACTATTGAATAGGTATAAGAAACCGTTAGATTTACCATAGTAGAGAATGTTCCCTAGAACTTCATTTTCTACTTTAATACAATATTTGGGGAGTTTCTTTCATATTGGCATTAAATAATTATAAAACCAATATTTTTTTCATATTCTAAAAGAAATATTACAATTAAAAATAGAGTCACTCCCACTAACCTCATGTAGATATATATAAAAACTCATTCATTGTGAATATTCTATGATCTTGTTGCATACTTCAATCCAAAAATGCATTTTACTAACATGGACCCCTTATTAGCATTGTTTGGTGTCACCAACCCTTTCTAGTTGCATCACTTAGACTCCTTCCCTGATTGGTGGTCTTGAAATTGAATTCCCAATTTAATGATCATAGAAAGTATTTATGAAAAATTAAAATTATAATTAATTTAGGTATAATGACTTGGTTTTACAAATCGTGCCTTATTGGTACCACGCTTGTACCATCCATGTATAGTCTCATTTGAATACCCATAATATTATTCAAATAATAAGACCCTACACTTTTATACATGGTATCCATTACTAAATTTTATTTAATCTTATAAATAATAGCTTATTTAATTTAATGATTACCTATATGATTTATTATTCTCAATGAATAATGTGTCATCAAATGTGGTTAATATAAAACCATCAATATTGTTTTAACCATCCTACAACAACCACCAATGTTTTTGTATTTTTATTGATATAGAAAAGAGGGAAGAAAATAGAAAGATTACAAGCATACATTTTGGGGGGCCTAAAGTAGTGAAGGATGAGAGCATCAACTCGAACAAAGTGACTCCCCTCCAGGGGAAAGGATCCGGGGTTAGTAAAAATAAGAGGCTTATCATGTTGATATGATATAGATGCAAGGAAATACGCAACAACATTCCCCTCTATCCAGGAATGAAGGATAGACATATGATCATGTATAAGCCACTTACAGCGTCTAATAGAATAGTTGATGGACCAAGGGGCTGGAGCCTTTCCTAAAAGTTTATTAAAGAGAGCAAGTGGGTTAGTCCTGATCTCCCTAATAAGAAGGTTCCTCTGATTTCATTACAAAACCCTGGAAAGAATAGAAATGTTCTCCTCTTGGATAGAATCACCAAGACCGAAGAAGACTGAGAAGGCCACCATCACTGATCCATTACTATCTATGATGACTCAACCACCGTACATTGTTCCCATGTAGAACGATCCATCAATATTCATATTTATCCTTGAATATGGTTCCTTCCATCTAACACATACACCCTGGGAATGAGGACTCGATCTGGGCATGGAATGACAAGGTAGGATTGAAAAAATGGATGGGGTAGCCTCAATGTCTTTATACAACTTTCAGAAGTCCAAAATGAGGTTATGGAATTTGAAGAGAATACCCATATGAGTTGGTGCTGAACTTCTTTGTCACATATCATTCCTTGAGGATCAAAAGATCCAACAGCTAGCTATGAAAATTTCCTCTCTTGCCTTCCGTTCTGCACTAGTCCTATAAATCATATGGAACCAATGCTGAAGAAAGAATTATGTAGTGTAATCCAGATCATACCAACCTATAAACTGAACAAATGATCTCCAGATGCATTTTTCCCAATCGTTGTTGAATAATATGTACTCTTCTGATTTATTTTGTGCCTCTCAATAGAAAAAAGCACTTTGAAGCAAGGATAACACCTCTCCACTGAATATCATCATCCGCTGGTAGCATTCCATGTTGAAATCACTAGATTAGGAATAAAAATTTGGAAGGGAGACTCTTACACCACAAAATATCACCCCATCGGTCTTGAGGCAAAGCATTAAATTAAATTTTAAGGAATTCCCTGATAGAGAATGTACCTGAGGCTGAGCCTATGAACATAAAATTTTCTGGGTTCTTTGATAGAGAGATGCTATCAAAAATGATTTTTTAGAATCGTTAAGTGTGGTCTGAATGAAGAGATTGTATTCACTAGATTCCCTGAATGATAGTTATAGAGTGAGGCATAATAGGAACCCCAGGATAGACCATGACTAGTTATTTTTTCCTATATTTGATGTCCCATTTTCCCACAATCCACTGAGTGTGTTGCAAAAGAAGAGGGATATACATTAGGAAAAACTTAAAGACTTTGGATGGTTTACATATAGTAGAACTCCCCTCATGACCATAGGTAGTTTTCATATGTTTTCCCAATAAAGATCATCCCTCTTGAAAATCCCAATCCAACATAGCATGAAAACTATACATGGAGTCGGAAACACTGGTCTGGTTACGACCCTCTTCTTGCACAGGCTTAGAAAACTTATTCCAAGAATCCAAATGATATTTATTTTATTGGTGTCCACCCAATAGGAAAGATAATAGAGTATAATCAACACTAGATATCACATTAATTGGGACCTTGAGAGTAGACAGTATAGAAAAGATAATAGAAGGTAGAATTTAGTTGATCAGTATGATTCTACCACCAAAGGATAAGAGCCGATTCTTCTAGTTTAGAATGTGCCAAGCGATTTTATCTGTGACCATGTCAAAGTGTTTAATAAGGAGGTAATCAGGGGACCCTAGAGTACCTAGGTAAGTTATAAGGAATGAGTATTAGTGAATGGCATGAATATACTCCAAAAACCTTGACCAACTTTGCAAGAATTTGGTTAGAGAAAATAAAATACTCTTCTCCTGATTAACCACTTGGCCACTCCACCCACAATAGAGATCAAGGGCCTCATTAATCCCCTGAATTGACCTCCCTTTACCACTAAAAAAAGAGGATTGTGTCATCTGCAAAAATCAGGTGTGAAACACCCCCACAAGAGATCTTGTTGTGATAAGGGGTCACTTTCCCAAATCGAGATACAATGATTAAGATAGAGGTGGAGAGAATCTTGAGAAATGATGAAAAGAGAGGGGGAAAGAGGGACCCCTACTAAAAACCTCTAATTTCTTTGAAAAAACTAAATTTCTTGCCAATAAAAGATGTGGCCATCCAGGGAAAGCTGAAGCAACAAAAAATAAGGTCAATAACCCAAGGAATGAAAACCATGCTAAAAAATACCTTGATAATAAAACTCATTTCCACAATATCATAATATTTACTCATATCAAGCTGAATTCTAAGATTTCTACCTGGGGGTTTTAAACTGATGTCACTAATAATTTCATAGTCCAAGGCAATAGCCCCTTGTATAGATCTTGCTTTCACAAAATGATGTTGTTCTAGGGCTACCCATATCGAAAGAGAGTCAGACAATCATAAGTTAAAAATGATAGCTAGAACATTGTATGGAATGTTACATAGACTAATAGGCTGATACAGATTAAAAGTAGAAGGAGACTTGAATTTGTGAACACGTACCAGTTTAGTTTTACATTCCACCCAGGGGAGGTTACCTCCTTGAAAAAAGTCTTTCACCACCCTTATAAGGCTAATTTTCACTGTATCCTAGGCCTCACTATAGAAGGACCCTGAAAAAGAATTCATCCCCAGGGACACTGACAAGATTAATGAACCAGCCATCCTTTCTCATTTCTTCCTCATCTAGTAAATATTGGAAAAAAATCATTATCAACCTATGACATTGAGTAAGGAATAATGTAAAAAAGGGTCGAGGAGCCCCTCAGGTTGCCACATTCCATGAGGGGGTTCATATCAGCCAGGAATGACCTGATGTGAGTGTCAGCCAAGCTCCTAATAAATTCTTTGTCATTTTAATAGGAATCATCTTCCATTAACATGTTAGGACTAGCAATTCTACATTTTTCCTTGATATAGGTGATAAAGTAGGTTGTATTGTAGTCACCTTCATAAAGCGACTTGGTTTGGGAATCCTCTCTAGCAACACATTCTTGTTTAAGTAGATTATCAGAAAACGGGTTTTTTTACAGTGAAACACCAAAAAAATATCATCCTATGAATTTTATAGATTCAATTTATGTTAAAGGATAACTATGTTAATATTATCTTCAGCTGTGTCAGTGGAAGGGTAATTTTTGACCCAACAGATAAGGTGGGACTTCAGCCTTCTTGGGTTGTTGCGGAGACAAATCCAAGGGTTTCCTCTACCAGAAGATTCCCACACTCTCCCAATAATGTCATAAAAAGTAGGGTCATCCACCCAAGAAGAAAAAAAACAAAAGGGGGACTAGAGGTTACCTTAGGATTCCAGTGAAACTCTGATGGCCGAGTGGTTTGAGAGCCCTCACACCAAGTAGAGTACTTTAAAATCAGGAAAAACTGAGAGGGCCTCTCCATTAATTATGCAGTGATCCAGCCAACTCCATGTTCTACAGTTTCCTCAATGGTTGTTACACCAGGTAAAAGGATCACCAGAAAATAAAACATCTATAGGGCCATTGTGAGCCATGAACATGTTGAAATCATGGTTTTCTCTTCTAGGAAAATGTCGTAGTACTTTTTTCTCCTATGGACTAGACATAACATTGAAATCACAACCCATAATCCAAGGCATGTCTCCCAGGTTAACCGAACTTAGATCATCCCATAAAGATTCGTGATCATGAATTTATTAATTAGCATAGATAACTGATAAAAGGGTATGTGTACTTTCCACTAGAATCATGATGTTAATACATTGATAAAAAATGGAAACTAGATCAATGAAGAAGCCTAATTTCTAGAATATCTAGATATGACAGTTGTAGTTAGAACAATGTAGAAAACCATTAACTCTCATGAGCTGAGCAAAGAACTATATTTTATTTGACACATGTTTATGTTCGAGAACTCTAACCAAATAAATTGAGTGATAAAGAAATTCATTGTGGATAAAGTCTGATTTTACCCATGAATCCTTCCCTCGATCATTCCAAAGGAGAATATTAATCATTAAGGGAAAGAATTCTTGCACTATCCCAGAACTCATAAATATTGTATTTATTAGAGGGTTTGAATTCGTATTTTAATTTTATTGAGACCTGGTATTTATTCTTCTTGAAGAGGGGTAGGTCGAAGAAGAAGGATATGTTTTGATCATCAAAACATTCAGAGAAGATGGCTTTTAACTCATTGGGGAGGGTACTGGAAGAATCACATCCAAGCTTTGAGGAGGAGAACTAATGACAAGAGCAGAATTATTCATGACGTCCTCAATAGACTCCCCTGGATCAATCTCTTTGATGGAAGGACCAGTAGGGGAGAAGAGGGTAATATCCCCTGCAAAAATGAGAATATCTCCACAACACTAAGAAAACTAGAATACATAAACATGGGGACCTTATGGTGCAATGGAACCATGTTCTGTCAAGTGAGAACTAGGTCCATCATAAATCTGAGCTCAGAAGAGGAGGAATATTCCATGAAAAAAGAAGAGGGAGGTAGTAGAACATTATTCCCCCGAACATCAGGACTTGGACTAAGACTCATAGGATGATCAGTAGGAACATTATTAGGGGTCATAGGAGGGTAAGTATAATAAATCGCAACATGGGGCTTCTCCCTCTGTGACTTACATCACTCTAAGGTGGAATGCCCTAGGAGATGGAAACCAGAACAGAAACGGAGTGGGAAGGGGTAGACTAGAGCTTGAGACTATCCATCCATCCCATCCACTTCTAATAGATTCTTGGGAGGAGGAGGATCCATGAGGTCCATCTCAACACAAATTATGGTTGTAGCCGCATCTTCAAAGAGTAAGGATCTATGATCCCCAAATAAGAAGGAACCCAAGGAGTCCCTGATACCACGTAGAAAGTATAGTTCCATGATGGGTAAAGGAAAACTAGGAATAGATATCCTCACCATAGTTATTGGAGAATCTATACCAAAATGTGTATCCATGGACAACCGAAGAATAGAAAACATCTATCGTGCAACCGATCAAGGGTGTTGGACCAAGATTAAACAAAGTCATCCCTTGAGGAGAGCACGATATAGAAAGCCTTATGGTTCAACACTAAAACCCTAGATGGGGATTCCATGTGCCAGTAGAAAACAAAATGCTGAAAAATCTGGAGAGGAGGTTTGTCAATCTTGAATCTCACCACTAGGGTACATTAGAGACGATCTAATGTAGAGTGAAAATTGTTCATCGAAACTTTGAAAGAGGGTAGACCTTCATCTAATCAATATTGAGATCCCTTTAAAATTGGTCACTTAACATCACCTTGCGAGTTGATAGGGATCCAGCAAAGGATATCATTAAAATATGGGGTAGATGGAAGCCTGCAGGGAGGGTCACCAAGATCTAGAATCAAATATCTAGGTGTAGAAACAGGTAGATGAGTCAGATAAGACGATAGAAGAGGCATGTAAGGCTCATTATCAGAAGATACTTTCAATTGTACATATATTCAAACTACCACATCCATCATTTTAACCATCCTACACATGTTTTGTCTCTATAACATTCTCTTTCCACATTCTCTCGTGGAACTTTTTCCTATGTTGGATACTAGGGAATCACCAGTATTAACTAAGTCTAAGTCAATAATTCTACCACTATATCAAATAAGGATGTGCACCCTTACATAGAAATATAGTATATTACTTTAACTATCACTTTTCTATCTTATATATTTCTATAATATCCTTATAAAACTATAGGATAAATACTTTAGATGCATATTGTGTTTTTCTTAATGGATGTTTTTTATAATCTGAAAAAACTCTTTACATTTAAACATATGTTCTTATGACATAATGGATTTGTATCATATTAAGACTCACATGATATAATTTTCCATGATAGGTTTCATTTTTTTTGGGATAAAACCCTTATTTTTTATGCATGTCATGATAAATAATGGAAGTATCTATAGTTGATATAAGTCTCAACATTGATGCTCCTTTTACTTACATAATGACTCTAATGTGTATAAGGAAATGTGTGTTCAAGAATTACTCCATGCTATATTATATTGATCAATGTTAACATATACGACTCATGATTGATCCTCTTTAATAGTATCATAGCTTTATGTGGATAAGGTAATGGGAGTTTAGGAATTACTATAAGCTACATTATATTAATTGATGAATGGTTGCTCAATGTATTATTTGTCACACCAGCCTGAATAAAATCATATCTTATAACCATGAATATACCATAATTCAATTTAACATTCCTTAATTAATACTTAGATGAATTTAATGAAGTATAGTTACCACTAGATTAACCTTGGAATATTTCACACTCTCTAGCTGAACTAATTCCAAAAGATTTGTGGCTTACATTTATTTCTAAATGTTTATTTGTCCAAACTAAATAAGTATATACATGGAAAATAATTAAGTTATTTATCTCCACTAAGTTTAAATACCATTCTAGTAATATCCATAATTTCCACTTTTAGTTTTACTTGACAAAAAATTATCCTTCCAAAAGATTTTATATAAATCTTACATTTTATTGTTATCAGGTATTGCGAGTCATTCAAACATTATTAAAATATTTGTTGAGTATTAGATACCATAAAAATATTCATTCCAAAAATGGAATAATGTATCCTTGTTTCCAACAGAAATGTGAGGTAAATGTTTCGGTTTTACTTAAAATGTTCAATTGGAATCATTTACTTAGAAAATGGATGTTTTGTGCTTCCCACTGCTAACTTAGTAATAATCCTTATTCAACAACTTGTAGAACACACATTACTTATTATAATGTTTCTATAATATATTGGTTGTGTATTCAAATAAACATATGTAGAAGCTATATTATATTAAATTCCCACAAATTATTATAGAAACATTACATAAAACTAATGAATACACTTGAAGAATAAGTGAATAATTGATTCTTTGAATTAGTTCATTGCATTTAAACATTTACATATCTTTTTCTTGGCATGAGAAAAAAACACATATATGATAATGTACCTCTTCTCATTAAAGGGTGTTTCAATGTTTCCATTGACATCACATATTCTATTGGCCTTTTCGCCTTATATTTATACTTGTTCCCCATAAGAACTATGAATTTCTTTAAGTTCTTATTTATCTTGTTGAACCTTACCTAAAATGAAATGTGGAATCTTATCCATACTTCTCATTTTTCAATTTTCAATGAAACTAGAAATTATGGGTGAAAATGACATAAGAATGGGATGTTTTGAAAGATTATGATCCATATTTCAATCTACACATAACATGTATAATCATCACTTAGTCATATCTTGCTTCACTTAATCCCTATAATCTTCTCAGAAATAAGACAAAATGGGAAATCATCCATGTCCTGATGTTTCATCCACAACTCACATAAAACATTGATGATAAAATTATGACATATCCAAAATATGTTTCATAGAAGACTCTCCTCACCCTCACTTCCTAAGGAGGCTTAATGGGTGTTGAGGACTCCGGTACCTTGAATTTTTAATATCATATAACTTTATGAAAGAACCTATACTACTTGTTGGAAAATTATGCCCATTTAGACATTTTCATTTTCCAATATTATCACAGTGTACTTATGGTATTAATTTCCATTTTTTAGAAAACAAATGTAGTAGATAAGTACATTTATCTTGATTACCGAATAGACATTGCTGATAATTTAAATCCTTAAAATGTATCCCACTATTATATTGAACTCTAGAAGCCCTCTATACTATATTTGGATTACCCTGTCACTTGATTATTCTATTGGCGAGGAATCCTAAAACCTCTCCTAATATTCTATAACTTATGACTACACCACTACTTGGAGAGTTCAAGGTAGGTGTTTGACTATCCAACAATATTAGCATGAAACTCATTGGTCTATTGAGTGAAGTCATGGTTTCTAAAATCAAAAACTTGATTTAATCAATGCTTTCTTATAAATTTGAAACAAGATATTTTTATGTACTGATTGTTTCCCCAACATCATTAATGTCAACCCATAATTCTCATAATAACACCCCTATAGTATGAATCACCCTCAAAATTGGATGAAGGGAACCCATACATCCAGTTTTGTTCAAATCAAAATAATGAATGGTGTTTGTGACATAATATTTATTTAAAAGTTTTTAATAATTCTCAATGAATGTAATAATTTTCAATTAAATATGTTCATATTATGTTGTCATGCTCCCAATTGAACATTCAATAACATAACTCATTCATCACTTCTTTATAAATTTTTTGGTTTATTATTTTATGTTTTTTCCACTATCATGAAAATTTATAAAATAATAAACAATTCATAATTAAAATATTTTACCAAAATGGTCTTCAAAATATAAAATCAATTGATACATTTAAACTGAACAGATCAACTATGACCTAGGGGTATCATATTTGAGTCGGGTCATGACTCATGATGAAGCTCACCCCTAGAACAGTGTTTTCATTGCTCGTCTCATATACTGACACATCTTGGTATAGTCCATGTTCTAATCCATTTTCATCATAAAACATATGTACTATCACATTGGTGAGGGGGTCTAATGAAATTAAATGTACATATTGTAAATTTTTTAAGGATATACAGACCCTTATATATATTTAAATGAAAAGTACAATGTCCAGACCATCAAAATACTTAATTAAATATTAAAAACATCGTACACAGTTGTAATAAATACTTTAATACAAAAAAATATACATGGTTGGTCATTTCTCAAGACTATTCTATGAGAAAATTAACATCGTGATAAAAAATTAAAACACAATAAATTTAAGTATGTTAAAATTTAAATAAATAAAATTAATTATTTAAATTCAAGAAATTTAATTCTATTTATTCCACAGATTAATTTAACATTTATTCCAAGAAGTAAATTAGTTAATGAATTTAATTTCATACCCAAAATTAAATTAATTTCTCAAATAATTAAATTATTATTATTATTATTAAAATTCCAAATATAAATAAATTAATATTGGACATTTAATTTTTTTGGGATACAGAACTCCACCCAAGGCTGTTGAGGATTTGGATGAACCTGTCCATGGAAATTTTATAGTGGGAAGACCACGTCTAGGTGCGTTCTATGCCAACTAGACTCTTACTACCCTATTCCGGGTTGGGCAGATCTACCTAGTTTTATTGTAGGATAGATTGGGTCAGATATAACTATAAGCTTGGATGAATGGGGGAGAGGAATTGCTGAAAAATGGGTTTACCGTGAATCCGAAGGGTAGGCTTAAGTTACAATTGGTGAAACCTACTTGCATGGTTAGCCAATGAATCATTGATTATTGGTCAAGGTGACAACCCATAAGGTGTGTGGCTCAGTAGCGATAATTAGTGACCTCAAAACAATGGCTTCCTAGTTTAGGAATTAGTGTTCTTGGATCATGTCTAGGCATGCAGTTGTGTGGTCAGAGTAGGGAGAAAAATGCAGCGGGGACCTCGGGTGGACGAGGCGTCCTGAGTGTGCTACACGGTAGAGGGAAACAATAGAGGTGTAGTTATGCTAGTTGGATTTATAGGAACGACTTGGCAAGAGGCTACCCGGTGGTTGATTTCTTGCAGGGATTGGTAGATACTGGTGATACCGGTTGAGGTGGTCAACCGACATGTGTGGATAGACTAACATGAAGGAAAAGCTAATATTTTCTGTTTTTTTTTGTTTAGATTAATCTCCTTCTCCCACCCTCCCAATTGGCCCATTTTAAATTTTTTCTATATTTTAGGAAATACTATTGTTATTCCTTTTGAAAAAACATAAAAGTTCATTATTTTAAATCAACCCTCCCACTACCCCATTGGAATTAAAAAGTTTTGGTTTTTGTTCATTCAAATCATTTTTTAAGAAACCTATCAAATAACCTAAAGGGAGATTTTTTTGATTTAATAGTTACACATCTGTGTGAAACCAAAACCTTCAGTGGGTATAATTTCTAGTCACATGATTCTTACTTGTCTAGCTAAAAAACAAGGGGGTCACCAGAATTTTCACCCACCACTGTGATGGGATAATATTAACATTTTTTAAAATATATGATCTTCGAATCTTAATAACCTCAAAAAGGAAACTGTCACATTTTATCTCTATATTAAAAAAAATTGGAGGGAAATAACTTGGTCTTCTAAAATGAAATCAATTCATGATATATTCCATTAGGATCAAATTACAATAATAAACTTAATTTAAAGAAAATTAATTTCTTCACGGCTCATAAAATTCACGTGATTTCTCTGATACCAATTTATAGTACTGAGTTTCATAGCGGAAGCCGGTGGACTATGGATTTAAAATTCTTTCACCAATGTTTCAATGAAACGTCATAGTCTCTCGTGATATGATCCTTGATAGATATATGATGATATTTCATTAATTTTATAATTACATAAATAAATAAATGACTACCTCATTAGATTAGGAAGTAAATTCCACTACTACTCACCGTCAATGATCATTGCTCAATGGATCTGAGCTCGAACCCCTTTAGATTATCCACTCACACTTCAAGAGTCCAAATAGATGTCAATCATCTAATTCTACATTCAAGTGTGGAATTTGACGATTCCTTCAATTCCATGACAATCACCTCGATCCCACCCCTTAAATACATGAAGGTGCTCTTGGATCAAATGATAGGATGGTGACTTTCTATATCATGGATATGGGAGGAGATGTATGATCTCATTCCCTTAGATTAAATAGTCTCTTGAATATATCTCCTGCCCTGCTTCTGTAGTGGGTGTCTAAAATGCCCGGCTAGGTTTCACCGACCACCGAATATCCAACGCACACAAAATATGTAATAAATGACATGTTATGATGAACTAACTATGTCATAAACATCATTTATATTTTATCACATGATTTGAATATACAAAAAATATTTTAAATGATAAAACTGATCCATTAAACCCACTCATAATTCCCACAATATTAGACAAACCTTGAATATTAAAATAATATATATTCATATAATATCTTCCATGTAATTACTAAATACCTTGTGAATAATTTTAATAAATAAACTAATCCCAATTATTCTACTTTTAAATAATAATTGCTTTATTTATTTATTAGTGAACATTAATTCTTGGACACATCTTCGACCCTTTAGTGGGGCCCACCTTGTCCTATATACAAATTCAAGAGAATAAGGTAGATTCTTGAAATCTCTATTAAGTGTGAACCTCAAGATCCTTATCTCGATATTAGTGAATATTATTCATAGGCCAAATGTGGAGTCTAGAAATCTATCAAGGCCCCTAATAAGATATGAAAAAATAATAACAACTACTTTCTTTCCTATGAACATGAACTGTGTAAAATAATCTATTTGCCTCATGATATCTCATAGAGTAGGGCACACACTTGTGTCATCATCCTTTCTTGCATTATTTTTTTTATATAACTAGTTATAATTACCTTTGACTACCTTGTCCTATTATTTTTTATGGTACTACCATCCCAATCATCTATGCCTGATATATCACTTCCACAACTCAGAAGAAAAAAATTATATCTTGACCATTCAACCAATGCCATACCACTAATGACTCACTCAACATTAGCTACCTTTACATATCTTCAATTTCGGGGTCTTTACCTTGGATATAAGTACACTATCAAATGGTACATACTGATAATGATCTCAATTTAGAAGACCAATACACATGTTTATAAATAAGAACATCCAATAGAACTTCAAACTTGTTGTGTTCCTATTTGAAGGTATTTCCTTATGGTCTAACCAACTAGATTTCACCAATTGTAAACTTCATGAGAATAAGACTCAATGCCTATGAATTCCCAACACATGATAGTCATAATTCATCTGTGCCCAGTCAGTATGATGTATCTAGACTATAGTACATATGTTTAAGATTAATTTAATAGTATCTCAAGGTTCTCATTATAGTCAGAGAACTTCTATAACTTTTGATACATAATTAATCTATGGAAATCACCATTTAAATAATAGATGAAGATATATCAACATTATAGTGGTAAGTATACATCATTCATACCTCACTATATACATGGTATGTTAATCGAAAGGTACTGTTCATGTTGGGTATAGGGAACCCACTATTACAATAGATATTAGACAAGGGTTTAAATAATATTTAGAGATTAGGATTAAAGAACATTATAGAAAACCATGGGGATAAGTATAAGTATTGGATAAAATTTTAATGTTTTGTTAAAGTAGTGATTATGTGGCTTTCCAAGATATAAATATATGTTTAGATACTACAAGTGGATGCGGTTTTGGTTCAAATTCAACTAGGGTTTATAACCCCGAAATGAGTTGGTCACATATATCTTTAACATCATCCCATTGTGTAGTGAATGGACCCTTACTAGGCACCTAGTTTGGCACTACCATGACATATTTTTGGGATAATTCAAATTTTTTATGAACCATTATGTTGGATTTAAATAGATAATGACCATGAATTACTTATGATAAACTTAATGTGTCATAGATTGAAAATATGGTGTTATTATTCAAACATCATATAAATGACAATTCAATATTACATGATTCCTCTATATGATGTTTTATGCTCACACTAACCATTTTGTTTTTAATAATAGAAGGAATATAGAATGATTAATTTTATGTGGTGAGAGGCATGCTAAAATATTGAAGCATTTAATTTGTGCTTAGTAATATTAATTCCTTTATATCATGAAAATTATCCATAAATTTTCATTAATAACCTCAATGATTAGATGTTGAGTTATAATTAAAAAATATAAACTGTACGATGATCAAATATCAACCCTATAGCTCATATCTAATAGAATTTTTGGAAATTTACTTCCTGTAAATCTTGTGATTCACCCTCTAGTTAAATTTTTTGTGATTTTGGGCATAGATTTACTCACTCTCTATATATATCCCATATCAATTACTGAGTAAGGGATGTTTCAAATGATATTCCAAATAAACCGATGATCATCTTTCAATTTGAGGATGAATATAAACTTTCAAAGGAAGTTACTTCCGTTGAATTGAACTAACTGCCTATTCATGTGGTATATTAATCTCAAATTGTTAGAGAGAAACTCAACATTTAATATATTATTATATGTTAAGACTATTTTGAAATATTTCAAGAAGAATCTCAGAGTCTTCCCCTGAATCAATAATTTTAGTTTTTAATAGAACACAAACCTGGTGCTACACCTATTTTAAAAACTCAATATAAAATTTCCTGAATTGAGTTGTATAAATTAAAACAGATAATCTAAGAGAATATTGATAATGGATTTATATTACCTAGTGCATCACCATGGGGTGAACCTATTTTTTTTGTTAAAAAATATTATGGTTCAATGCATCTTTTCATTTATTAATGAGAACTTAACAATATCACTATTACGAACAGCTATCATCTACCCCGTTTCGATGATATGTTTGATCAATTACAAGAATCTCAATAGTTTTCAATGATTGATCTTAAATATGGATATCATCAATTGAGAGTCAAGAAGGATGATATATCTAAGAAAACCTTCCATACAAGTTATGGTCATTATGAATTTATAGTAATTCAATTTGGACATACCAATTATCCTACTATCTTTATGGATTTAATAAATATATTACTTAGAGATTATATTGATCAATTTTTTGTAGTCTTTATAAATGATATTATAATATATTTAAATAGAAATGAATAGAATTAACAATATTGTATTATTTTGATAAATACCCCAAGTAAGGAGAAGTTGTATGATAAATTTTCCAATTATGATTTTTTTCCTAAATAATGTCTCATTGTTGTTTTATTTAATCTCAAGTTATTTTATATTGAATGATCCTTCAAATAATGAAGTACATGAGCAATGGCACAAACCATCCATGATAACTGATATCCATAGTTTTATTTAGTTGTCCAGATATTACCAATAAATTTTTATGTATTTATCGTGGTTATATAATCTAAAAAACAAATTTAATCATAAGGGATCGAAGTTCCTCGATACAGATGAATGTGAGGAACATTTCAAGGAGATGAAAAGAAGGCTGGTTAACACACCTACACTTATACTGCCCAATACTAGAGATGGGTATTTGATCTTTAGTGATGTATTTAAGAGGTTAATGGGATTAATAATCATTTATAATGATATTTTAATGGTTTATTCCATACACCAATTTAAAAATCATGAGAAATTTTACTCATCTCGTGATTTGGAGTTAGCAACAGAATGTTTTTGCACTGAAAATATAGAGGCATTATTATTATGGTGAAATATGTGATATATAAATATATTGACAATAAAATCATAAATTATATATTCAAATATAAATATTTGAACATTAATCAAATAATGTGGTTGGAGTTGATTATATATTATGACTTCTCAATACCTTAGCACCCTGGGAAAGAAAAATGTTGGTTAATATTCTAAGTCAAAAAGAGCATTCTAGATTTTCCATGAAGAGGATTGAAATATATCAAATATTTATGGATATTTAGAATACATATATATTTAAATCATGAATAATGGTGAAAAAATATATTATTATCATATGAATATTCAACTATCTATCCATCTTTGGATAATTGTGTAATAAAATAAGGATGTGGAACTACAGAAGAGGGTGAGAAATATTCTTAAGGTCAACTATTATTATGATGAAATGATAATGTTAAATAATTTAGTATATGTAAGATATTTAATATATAGGTAGAAGGGTCTATGATATTAATCTCATAGTTCATCATTATCAATTCATCCTGGAATTATAAAGATGTATACTGATCTGAAAGAATATTTCTATTGAGAAAACATGGAAAGGGATATTTTAGAGTATGTATCTTGATTTATATTATGTCATTTTGTTAAGTATTAGAGATTCATGTCTAAGTTTATGTTACAAACAAACTCATACCATAATGAAAATGGAAAAAATTTACCATATATTTTTTCATCGGACTCCCCAAAACATCTAAACGGAACAATATTATTTGGGTTTTAGTGGATCACCTTATGAAATCAATGCATTTCATTTCCATTATCTAAGATTTATATCTTGATTTAATTACTAATATATACATTAAATAAGTAGTAATTTTGTATAGAGTGACACATTCTATTGTATCTGATCAATATCTGAGGTTTACCTCAATGTTCTAGAGAAGTCTTCAGTAGGATCTAGATATAGTGTGATGTTTCAATACTAAATATCATCCTCTAACAACGGTTTAGATTGATAGGAAAATTTAAAAAAATGAAGATATGTTTAGATCATGTACTATTTATTTTAAAGGTGTTTGGGATCAACACTATCCTTTGGTATAATTGTTTCACCACAATAGCTTTCACTCAAGAATACATATGGCTTCTTATAATCCCCTCTATGGAAGGAAGTGTAAAACTCTAATGTGACAGGATAAAGCTATATAAAGTAATCTATTGAGACCTAATATATAAATGGAAATGTTAAATAAGGTTAAATACATTTAGTATCACATAAGAGTAGCTCATAGTCGCTAGAAAAGTTATTCTGACAATCATCAATGATATTAAGAGTTCAAAGATTGTGATAATGAACACCTATGAATATAATCTTGGAAGAATTTTTTGAAATTTGGAAATAAGTGAAATTTTATTCCTATATATATTATTCCCATTGAAATTATTGATCATATGGGTAAGTTAGCATTTCATTTGGAACTTCCACAGAATCTCTCTCAAGTTCACTATGTGTTCCATGTATCTCTCCTGAGGAAGTACATGTCTATTCATTCACATGTACATAACCCATTTGTCATATCACAAGATAAATATATATCTTATTGGGAATAATAATTGGATATTATTTATCTAAGAGAAATTTCCATGAAACCAGACCACTCACATGGTCAAAGTTTTGTTGAAAAACCATAAATTTGAAGAAGCTTCGTGGGAACTTGAGGATGCAATGAGGAAAATGATTCCTTAGTTGTTTTTATCATAGTGATATAATTTCAAGGTTTAAATTATTATAATAGGTTATAATTTTACACCTTAATATTTTATGATACATTTAACTTTAATAAAATTAATTTTTTGATAGCTTGCTTTATAAGAAACACTGAGTTTAAATGAACTATGATATAAACATTATTATTTAAATGTGATCATCATAACCTTGCCATTAAAATGGTTTGTATAAATTAGAATAAACACATTACTAAAAATAAATTTAATGGTTTATATAATAGAAATTAATTGTATAATGCATAATAAATACGTACTCATTTTTACGTAAAGTCATTTTATGCTTCAAGAATACATTTTCATCAAAAATGGTTTCGCTTATTTTTGTGAGAGAATATTATAATTAATTTATAAAACTTTTAGAAATCACATTCAATAAATATTATATAATATTTTAGATCATCACATCAAAATTACAATTGGGTGGAATTTTGTGATTTTTTTAAAAAGATCAATTTTTAGTAAATAGTTAACAATACAGATTTTTTATGTAAAAATGTAATTTCTTTTCATTGAAAAGAATCATAATTATTTTAATATTATCTTAATTTAATATAATTATATTTTAGTTATAAATAATATAATTAATTACATATGAATCATTTTTATACTTGATTTTGGTATAAGTTCGTTTTTTGGCATAAAATGAATCCTTCTAAAAAAAATTTCAATACGTTTTGTGCATTTATATTAAAATAAATTTCAACCCCATATATAAATTAAATATTTTAACATGGATTAAATATTTTTAATCATTATAATTAATATAATTTAATATGGTTAACCTAATTTTTTGTCATTATGAATTGTAACTGTGGTAAAGATCTGTCACCTTGGTAAATGAGGTAAAACTGGGTTAAAACTACAGAGTAAAGCTTAAACTCCCTCTAACACTTTACTTTGTCTTGTTTTATGAGTAGTGTTTAACTAAATATAGGTTTAAGGAGTTATATAATTTATTTTTAACCATTTTTTCGAAATTTGTAACCCAAGATTGAATTTTTTGAAGATTAGTAATAATTTATTCAAATTAAAAACAAATTGGCTCTTTACATCTAATGGAATAGTTGGAATATTTCATTCAATATTTACTTTCTAAATTAGCCTAAAACCTTAATTTTTTATTATTTCACTAAAAAAATACATATAAACAAGTTTATTAGTTAATGTCATGGAGAAATTATTCTTACTCTTAAATTACGTATTACCAAAATATGTTTTTCCTATATTTTTTTCTTATATTAAAATTAATTTTAGAAAACTATATAAATTGAATCTGATAAAATTTATTATAATTTTGGAATTATAATTTTTAAATTTGGTTATACTTATTCTTTAATTTTCTATCATATAATTAATTTATCATGGTAATAATTTTAAGTTACATGGTTAAGGTTAAAATGGGTTTAAGGTGGTTTAACTAGGTTTTAAGGATGAAAATGTTTTAAAAACTTTTCCAAATGTGATTGCTTGATATTATTTATACTCTATAATATATTATATTCAAATTTTTGTTTCCTTGGTTCTAATTATCATGATTATGATATATATATATATATATTAATATTTTAATTAATTTCATGTGTGTCCTTTCCCTCACTTATAAAAGGGAACCTTATATTCTCACTTATTCACAAAGTTGGAGCCTTATATATTAGCCAATAAATGACTTAATATCACCATATATTCCTTCCCCATTTATTATAGGTTCTATTATTTTGAAAATACAATCTGTTCAAGGGTTAATATGTTTTCCAAAAGAGGTATCTCAATGAAGAGGTATAACTCTTAACTGAGTAATTGAAATTTTATTTATACTTATAAGTCCTATAAATATATGGTATAAATTATAAAATAATTAATTTAATTTCTTATATATACTTATTTTTCATTGTGAGTATGTAAAAACCATTATTCATGTCCTTTTCATCCTATAGGAAATGAAAACATCGCTCGTGTGTACATGTGGACTACCACATCCACAAAGTGATGTGTTTCATTTTTCATCACCACATCACATTGATGGTAATACTGATAGATTTAATGAATATACATGATAATTATTATATTATCATATTTCTTTTAAGGTGAAACAATATTTAATTTCATTTCATTCATCCATCAAAATGTGAAAACATCACTCATGCATACACATAGACTACCGTCTCCATGAAGTGATGTAATTCATTTTTTATCACCACCTTATATGATTAGTTATAAAATTGTATATTATAATTAAATATTATACTCATGAAATGAATAATTTTCTGGATATTATGGTTTCATGATCAAATTTCAAGGATCTGTACTACAAAACCCAAACATGTATGAAGAACAAAGTAGTTATCACCCGGAATAGTGGTTTTAATAAAGAATTGTTAATAAATAGGTGATTAGATGTTATAATTAAATAATATATGGAATGATATATTTTATTATTTTTATATATTATATTTATAATAAATCTATATTTATTATATTGGAGGTTTGAACTTGTATGAAGCATTATGATACTTGAGGCAAGGGTTTCTCGTCTCACTTTTTTTTCTTTGAGATAAATGCCATTTTCACCACTTTCTTTACTCATGTAGTGTATATAATTCCCCTTTGAAATGTTATATAATGAAAATATTTATATTAATAATATTTAAAGTCGCATTTGAATTAATTTCTTTCATGGGGGTATAATTCATAAGTTTCAAAAGGAGAAATGGGTTTATATTATAATATCATTTCTTTTAATAATTTTCTAGGCCAAATTTCCATTTTTGTGAATTATATGATTATTATCCTTAAACCCCATATATTTTATTATAAATTAGTTATTCATGATTTGTTTTATATTATTACCATTTTCCTCTCTTTGTTACTTAAAATAATCGAGAAAAGTTTTTTAAATAAAATTTGAAATCATTTAATCTTTGGTAGAAAAAATTTTTCTTCTATATCCATGATATTAAAAAAGTATTTTATGGAATTTTTACCCATTATTGAAATGTTTTAATAAATTAATATTCATTAAATTTTACTCTATTTAACAAGGATTAATAATAATCTTTTTAAAGAAATTTTTTCTGAATAATTCATTTTTTTCCTTTCTGAAAATGTTTGAAAGGAATGTTTTCTTTTAATGTATATGGTATGAAAATATTTTATCACCATAATGAATATTTTTTACAATAAAGATTAATTTAAATGTTTCCATAGTTTTTTTCAAAGAAAATTATTTTATCTATATTTTCGGAATTTTTATTGAAAATATTATCAAAATAAAATGATATTTTCCTCATGTTTTCAAAGGTTTAAATGATTTATTAATGGTATTTTATATCTCTATTATCATTCTTTTAGGATTTTTATGCTTCACTAGGGATATGATAATACTATACCATAAAATTAATTTCTTTAGATGGATTATGATGATAATGAATCAATTATGATTCTATGAAACTCGTTTCTTTTTTACAAGTGAACAATGTTATGATTAAATCTATATAAACCCCATTTTTTTTTCCAAGGGTTACGCTATGAAGAAATGATGGAATAAAATGAATTTACTTTCCATAGGTTATTATATGATGAATAAATTAATTATTTTATGATATTTTTGGGAATTGTTTGTTTAAGGTTATGTAATGGGTGGGCCTAGAATTATATTACCCTCCAAATTCTTGTGTAAAGACAAATAACTTTTGAGCTAATTATGTTATGTATAAACCTGAATTCTTATTCACATCAAGATGTGTGGGCCTTGTTTCAGGTCCATAAATTGATGTCTGTACCTTGTTTTATGTCCATAAGTTTATCCATAGATATGTTTTCATGTCCAAAAGATTTTTCATGGACGTAATTTCATGTCGATAAGTTTATAAAAGTAAAAGATTTCATGTCCTTAACTTAATGAGTGAACTTATTACTATTTATTATTGTTCATAATTTTATAAGCTTATGTCCTAAACAAATTCATATATTTATGATATTCTATCATGGATCATGATTAATTATTTATTATTCCATAATTCTAGGAATTGTTTATTTTTATTTGAAAAAGCCTCATGCCATGATTTATGATTAATGATCTGTGACTAGCTGGGTATGATTATTTTAAGTTATGATAATGTTCAAATACTCTTATGGTTATATTATTAACACTTATAATTATTGATTGGTATCTCTTTTGTTTACCATTACCAAGCATCTCATTTTACCCTTTCTTATGTTTCTTGTCCTATGTTATGAAGAAATGTTTTATATAGGGTATGTCTAAGAAGCGTTCTATGTGAGAAGATATTTTTAAGAGATGATAAAGATCATTCATGAAATAATTTTATCCTTTAAATATTTTATTTTTCATGTAATTAACACATTTATGATCATTATTATCTATTCAAGTTAATAATTTTAATTTTGACATGTCATGAATTTTCATAAAATTAATTTTACCTAAACAGTTATTCTATAAACTAAAATACTCTATCAAATAAGAAGAAACAATATTTTTATTCAATTTGATTAATCCATCATACATGTGACTCTTTTTAATAAATATTAAGCTTTTGGATAGAAAAAATTCATCTACCAAAAATATAAGCTTAAACTCAGGACTATTTAATAAGATCCCTCATAATAAGTTCTAATGAACTTTGGGTACATTCAAGACATCATTTAAGTTGAGTATATTTCCCAAGGTAAACTCAGTATCAACCACTCCATTACCTTGTATGTTTATTCTTATATAGTTCCCCATGTAGAGGGATATCCTATCATTTATTGACTCAATCATACTCAAAATGAATTTTTCATTTCATATGTGTCTTGTAGCATGAGAATCAAACCACAAATAGGTGTTATCCTTGAACACATTCACATAGATGATCATAGATGTAAAGTGATCTTTTGAAGCATTATTTCCATAGTTTATCTTATAGATAATAAAAACCCATTTAAAGTGTCTAAACTTACCACAAAAGTTGCATGCCCTATATTCTTCTTGAATTATACTTTTATTTTTAAAGGATTGTTTTGATGATTTTTCTCTTGGATGACTCAAATTAATCCACTCCCTTAAACATGGGGACCTTTTATTTATTATCCTTAGGCTCATATTACTCCTCATGATTTTTATATTCCTCCTCATGTTTTACGTTTTTGAGTAACACATTGAGTAAAATACCTTCATTCTTATGCTTTAGAGAATGTTTAACATTATTCCAGGATGTAAGGAGCTTATCGATGATGGATGTAAAAATTATATAATTATCCATGTTCATATTTTTATTAGGTTTTTTTAATAAATTTTATTTAAAAGAATTATTCTATGATAGATCTATTATATACCATTTCTTTAAATAAAATTGATTACTATGAATTTCTTTCTTTCTACATCCATGATGATGTACTTTTTCTCCAAGGAATCCCCACTGTCCATTATGGTTGTAAAATGTTTATATATGTTGAATATGTAAATTCATAAAGAATTGTGCATGTTCCCTCAACAGATAAGATAGTCAATCTCCAATTTTTTTCTTATTTGGGAAGCTATAAGCATCTCATATTTGGATGACGGAGCATCAAAGTTGAGTTCTTGTACACCACTTTGAGAGTTTCAAGTATCAAGTAAATCCACCTTTTCCACCTCTTGAAGTTGTTTCCATAAAATTTCTCCACCTCCATCGCATTTTCAAGCATCACCATATCCATATTGATTGGATCATCTCTTATTATTAGTTGTGATATTAGTGGATAATGGATATAGACATTTTGGATGATGATAGATGAAGTTTGTTGAGGCACATTATGATGTAACTATACTTAATAATAGATTAGACACAACCAAATCAGTAGTATTGTGGGTTTTTGGTGAATTCTATTTAGGATACAATTGTAGCTTGATACTCAACACAAGAACTTCATAGAGTTTATACCTAAAATAAACTTTGGAAATAAGAGATTAATAAAAGGATTTTGTTTTGGCACACCAAAAAAATTAATTTGATGTTTATTAAAGACTTTTGAGGAATATAAATATTGGGAAGAATTGGAGGAGTAAATTTATTTCTTGGAATAAATTTCATTATCTGATATAATCCATATTTTATAAACATGGAGGCACCCATTCAAACCTAATATTTTCTATTTAATCAAAACTAAATAATTAAATGGCCCATATTTCACCTACCAATGAATAGGCGTGTCATTGAAAAGCATTCTATCGTTATGTCACATTGTGAGTATGCCTGCATGCGTCCATGGATGGTGTAGTGCACGATCAAACACATGATTATTCATTTTATTCTTTTATCATTTTTTAAAAATTATAAATTTACTCCCATTAATAAGTAAGACCCCACTCTACCCACTTTATAAGGTGCGATACATAAAAAATATCTTCTTTAAAAAAGCATAAAATAAAACATTTAATTTTTTTTTAAAAAAATAATTAAAATCAAACACTTTAAAATATTATTTTCACATTCACTAATTTAATATCCTAACATCATTGAAAAATGTTAGTAGGGAATGTTTTACCTGACTGGATATCATAATAGTCGTCTAAAATATGAATTAATTCATTGTAATGAATCACATCCCAAACAAGTGAACAATTAAAATTAAATTTTACCTGAAAAAAACCATATCCTCTGTGTTTTGATTGTAGGGAAACCCTCCAAAAAACCCTCCAATGTCAATGTAAATGAATATTTACATTACTATCCCATTTTTTGATGAAGGGATTGTTCATTAATTAGATATTCCATTTCAATAATTAGATCCAATTATTCTTTTTTGTTTGATATATTACTGAAAAAATATACAACCACTAAATAATTTAATTCATACAGGTACATTTATGAGGTATAAAAATTATACATCACGATAATATTGATTGACACCACGTGGGCTAAGTTGATCCCAACATGACCCACCATGGATTTAGGCCAAATTTCCACATCCTAAAATTAATACATAGTCACAATGGGTATATCTGTCACAGAAAAAATTGAAAGAAATGAAAAAAATGTTGAATTATTTATAAACAAAGCATCTAAAAATTAATATTTTGTCATTGTTAAGATAAAGTAATGAAATAATTAATAAATCATCAAAAAATAATAATATAAAAGTAAAATTCAACTAATTAATAAAATTTAATAATTATTATAGTACATTGTAAGATCAATCAATAATTAGAAAAAATGATAATGTAATACTTAAATAATTATAAATAATAACATAAATTTAAAATCATGTCATTTTCATATATAATGCTATTGAAACAATGATGCATAGCATATGATGGTGTCATTAAAGATTACCCATTCTTCTTTCCAAAAATTCAATCACATGGATTATTATAAATACATCACTTCTCAATCATGTACATTAATATTAATATTAATTTTTTATCCCTTATATTTTTTATTAAGATAGTTATTGATTAATCGCTTACTTTTTTTTCTTTTATATATTTCGTTTTCCCACAATTATTATCTCAAAATTTTTAATTCACCTTAATTTTTTCCCTTATTACAATGATTATCATTATTATTAAATATATATATATAAAAAACATAAAAAAAGTATGATCTTTAACTATTTTAATATTCTTGTTACCAAATACCATTTCCATTTTTATAATAATAATATTATTATTACTAATTTTTTTGTTTTTTTATTATTATTATCACCCTCACATTGGCGTGCTTGTGGTTTGTGTTGTGGGAAAGGGGGAAGGTTATGGGTTCAAGTCCCCAGGCATGCAGATTTTCAAACTTTTGTGTACTATACAACGGATCCATTATAATGTAAATGGATTATTTTTATTATTACTATTAGAGCCCTTATGTTTGTGCTAGTGCGGGGGTGGCAATGGTTGTGGGGAGGGGGATGATCACATGGTGATGTACCTGGGCCACCGTGTTTATTGTCTATGTTGTGTGTAGATGAACAACCATAATATTTCTGATTAATATTATATTTTATCATTTAAATATAATTAATAGTATAATATTTATTAATTAAATTAATAAAATTCATCATTTTTGTAGTATTTTTAGAGGTTAAGTGATTAAATAATTTTGAAATGCATTTTTTAATTTAACCTATAATAAAGTTAATTTTTTGTGATAATTTAAAACTTATTTGAAAATTTATAGTCATTGTTTGAAATTATTGGAAACTAAAAATATAGTTTTAAAAATTATTAAAACTATCAAAATTTTTATGTTATTATTTTGTGGTTCAGGGTATTAATTGTTATTTTTGGATATTTTTTTTATTGTGATTGATGTTGAAGCCATTCTCGTTAACTTTTTCCCTAGTTTTAATATAACACTAATAATAATAGTACCTAGTTATATATATACACACATATCTATATAAATATATATTACACATTTTATATATAAATTTGTTATATATTTTTTTTAGTTTTAAATTATAAGGTATGT
This sequence comes from Viscum album, assembly GCA_963277665.1. NCBI lineage: Eukaryota > Viridiplantae > Streptophyta > Magnoliopsida > Santalales > Viscaceae > Viscum > Viscum album. The sequence continues at coordinate 1,019,374,723 of OY728134.1, read as the reverse complement.
TAATTTTTATTAGTTTTATTAGTTTTGATATATTTAATCTTATGAATCTATTTGTTTTATTAGTTTTAAATTAATATGATGTATCTATTAGATATTAGGTTTTCATTTATATGTGCTTCAATATATATAAAGTAACTTTAATTTAATGATATTTTCATTAATTTATTATATACTATGTTTATAAATATAGTATGTATATAAATTTATTTATAAACTTTTTATTTAATTTACATGTTTATGTAAATTTATATATTAAATTTAGTTTATATATTCATATATTGTAAATATAATATAAAAAATTATAAAAAAACATACAAATGTTTTTTCAAGTAGTAATAAAATATTTTTCCTCATTTCAAACATTTTTTATAAGTAATTAAATTCTCTCTCTTTTTGACTTACAAGTCCATATTTTATAACAATAATATTAATTAAATAATTGAATGAATATTATAACTTGTTTTTTATGTTTTAATATTATATATATATTTATGTTTTATATGTGTGTAAAATATAAGTTGTAGTTTTTATATATGTGATATAATATCATTATTCTTGTTAAATATATAATAAATACATATTATTTAATTATTTTTTATAGTATGACCGTTTTTTTTCTGTTATATACTTAGATTTTAATTTTAAATACATATAATTCTTTATTTAATATAATAAAAAAAATAAAACACACAAATGTTTACACTTATGAAGCCCCCTACATGTGTGTAATTTTTTTATTTATATTACTTTTATTTTTATATAAATATTATTGTGTGTGTGTATTCACACACAATGATATATATTTACATATTTTTGTACACATATATATTTAATGTAACGAAACAAAAAACAAACAAATGTAAAATTTACACATAAGAATCTTTTTACACCAAATTGAAAAAACTCACCCCACTCATTTTCAATTCCACATGTAACAATGATGATGATGATGATGATGATGATGATGATGACGATGATGACGATGATGATGATGATGATGATGATGATGATGATGATGATAATCTATATATTTATTTGGTAATAATAATTATAACACCCCCATTTTTATGTACTCATAAAAATCTATTCTATAGTACTGATAGTATAGTGGTATATTTCATACATTACAGTTGTCATGGGTAGTCGCACCTTATGATATCTTAATATTGTATAAAATTATTCACCCTGAAATTAATGTAATCCAAACTCAAAAACTAGTTATATCAAAGCATATGATATAACTTATATATATATAAAATAGCTTTTGGGATCTCCCACTTGAACTAAAGCTTAAAATCTATATGTTCCATCTAACATTATATTATATCATTTATAATAACTTATGAAATCATATCTAAAACTCTTTTAAATATATTCCAAAACACTTTTTGAAATATATCACCAACTTCATAGTTTATTACATACAGTGAAATACCTTGTGTAATCCCATTCAAAACTATTTTGGGTTTTCTCCAAATTACTGTGGGAGAAATTTTCTGAATCAAATTCAATTCTCATTCATTCAACTACAAAGTAGACCAATTTTCTTTTATAGAATTGACAAAACAAATACTATTAACCAGATCCAAAAATATAATAAAAGATAGGACTCTCACAAAGAAATGTTACTCCTCATGTTACAAAGGTATCTGGCATGATCTTTATCAAACACGTGTATATCTAAAATTGTGTCTACTAGTTGTATCAAATACTAGCATGTATTCTCATACATTATCTTTATCTATGCCATCGAGTGATCATGGTACATGAAGTATGTAAATACCATATTTATTATTTATACATTATTGATTCTACAAGTATATACTGGCTAGGTGAATGAATACAACTCATGTCATTCACCTTTATAGATGAAAACATCACTGTTCCCTCAACCGAATAGATAAGTACATATTTTTTAGTATCTATGTGAAACTGAACATTTAATCAAACTATCTCTATCAAGGGAATGAATGTCATACCAGTCATTAAATAGAATAAATCCTATTTTAGTTGAGCTCTAGCAGAAAACGTGATCAGTAAAATGCCAAACCACCACTGATTATCTAATCCTCAAGGCTTGTGTAAGAAATATTTCAGAGTATAAAGGTTATCATTTTAAGTATCTCTCCAAAATCAGGTAGTGGGGACTCAAAATATGATCCCTGAACCCCTAGTATTGAAAATATATGGTGTATTCCACTATGTGGTGTACTTAGTAGGATATCTACTAAAAAAACATTGTTCTTACCTCATGATAATATCCTATATCCTGATGCATGATTTTTACTCTTGAAAAACATAACATTTTTTCATAACCTATAATACTCCATGACCAACATTGATTATATAAAACTCAAATATTTACTTTGAGAGGACAATTATCATTACAGTTCAATGAAATGTATACCAATATTTATAAATACATCAGACATGAACAAATGAAAAGGTAATATTTGTTTTCATATATAGTATGAGAAGATTCTGACATTTTTTGATGCCTGTTGGATTATTGGTCATTCAAAGACAAATTGAAGGAAGGATCTGGTTTTCTCAAACTGTCACATGAGAGTTCATCTTCCCGCCCAATGCCGAAAAAATAAAATGGATGGCCCTCCCTCTGATCATAGTAAGGTTGTTGTTGACATCCCATCAAAGATGAAAGACCAACCCCCACCTATTTCTCCTTGATAGAAAAGTAAAGTCTCCCTAAAAAAATTTCATAGAATAAAGGGAAGTGCAGTGAAGGAAAAATCCACACTTGTCCTATTCCTGTATATGGACTCAAATCGGTTAGAATATTCTAAACCCAAATTGATTTGGGATGGCGTACATGATGAGGAACAAGTGTCTATTGTTGTGGTCTCCTTTAAAGAAGCACTATAAAAAGGACTCATTGATGAAAATGCTAATAAGGACCCTATTAGAAGTCTGGATGAGAAGGAAACCTCAATTAAAAATGAGGTGGACTTCAATCTATGTAAATAGGTAAAGATGATTGCCTCCAAAAATAGAAAAGGAAAATCAAAAATGGAAGATTCCACCTGAGTAAAGGTACTAACAAAAGGGTATCCTTCTCTAAACATGTCACCAAATATGGAAACTGTAAATCTAAATGTTAATAGGTCTTCAAGACTAAGTCAATAACAGCAGTATATTCTTGGAATGATGCCTTTTCCAGGACAAACAAAATACCAATCGGCTAGTGATCTTGGTGTACATCGAGTTGGGGATCATTATCTATGTAATGTTATAGCTCATCAGGATTGTGATCTTGGGGCTACATGGACTGATGGAATTAAATCAACTCAGGGAATATAAAGTCCTGAAAAGTTCTTAGAATCATCCAAATTTAGGTATCTTAATTCTGAAAATGTTTTGACACCAATGGTTGATAGTGCAGGAAAATCAAATAACTCTGGTTCTTCTTATATTAACACTACTCATGCCAAGTCTCTCTCAAATGATATCACAAAAAGAACCTATGACATGCTTGCCTCTAGAAGTAATGAATAGGAATAAATAAGCAATGTTCATGGGCTTGTAGTTAAAACATAGGTGGAGAGCTGTGAGGATGAGGCCTCTGATGATTGAGGTGGGCTGTGGACATAGGTTAGAACCTAGAAAAGAGGAAGACACCCCCATGGTTGATGAGGTCATGTTGAGAATCATGGTATGAGTACTATATCTAAATCCATTTGATATTTCTGGTTGTTTTTCTGTGGATATATGTTTAGTGTATATCCTCATCATGTACTTTTTTTCAATAAAGAGGCTTCTGAGCCTCAATCTTTTAAAAAATTAAAACTTTGGAGATTTCCTTTTGTATAACATGATACATTTCATATTTATAAATTACATTAATAATACTTAACATAACCATACATAAGTGTCTATATAATATATCATATATTTCAAACTATCAGACATGACTTATGTTTTTTGCACTTTTAGGGGATTTATTACCTCATAATATATATATTTTATTCATTCCACATCAACACATGACCACCTAATAAAACTATTGAATTTGGTGGAATATAAACAACTTCAATGTGATTTATGATTGTATGTATTGATTGTTTTGAAAGTTAATAAATTTTTTATCACATCATGATTTTTTTTTCAGTGTGACATAGTATTCGATAATGTCCCAATGATAATTGTTGTAGTGAGAGGTTATATAAGTTCCACACTATGATGAAAAATTCGAAATTACATGATATTTTTCTTAAATTTATTTTCAATAACTATTTTCTATTATTTTATGGGATGAAAATGACACAGGATATTAGGAGTAGAGACTCAAGGGACTTTGAAACATTTTTTCATGGTGTACACCCTTGGTAATTTTCAGAGCAGGAGATTATAAAAACATTAGTTTTCATTAGGGAATCCACATTAATATATGTCATTAGATATTCCTATACATGGATGTGTGTAATGATCATTATACTTAAATATTTTTATTAATTCCTGTAATGAGTTGCGTACTTTGATGTATTGATGAAAATTATGACGACATATGTTTTGGGGAGGTAGGATACGTCGAGCACATAATGAAATTCATTGTATTAAAGGATAATGTGAGAAAAGATTTATCCCATTTGTTCTTTAGTGGAAAATTATATATCATGCCCCTTGATGGAAATTGAACTGCCTTATTAATTCAACGATAATAATTTTATGTTGGAATGTTCATTTCCATAAAGTCAATGAAAGAGACATCAAACATATTCATTGATGGTAATGGCATGTGACCTGATTGATTGGTTATATCAATATAAAAGGATTATATTATACAATGTACATTCCCATGAGGTTATTGTTGTTGTGGGAGTTATTTTTTTCTATATGGGTGTCTTGGCTTGTTACTAGAGACTAACCTTGGACTGTATGTGGTCCTACCTAATGCTACTAAGAAAAAGGCCTAGTGGTTCACGTACTAAGTGTATCTAGAACCTTGGATAAATTTTATATGAATTTAGCATGTTTGATAAATACTATTCCCATAAGTGGTATAATAATTACCCATATTTGTTTGATCATGTATATTTAGTCACGAGTTATTCAGGATAATATTTGTGAGTTGATTATTGAAGAAATATTAATTCTCTATTTTAGTGAATATAATATTTATTTTTAATTGATGAATAATGTAGTGATATTTATTTATTAAATAAATAGTCATTATTAATGGTCTTATAAATATTGAGGAGGATTTATATACTAAGTTTAATTGTTCTATATGAAATGAAATATTAAATATTATTTCAATAAATATTAATTTATTTGTTCAAGTAAATAATATTTATTTATCGGTGAGTTTATCACATGTCAATTAAAAAATAATAACATTATTATTATTTAGATATGGGGTAATTCAAGAATTAATAGAATCATAAGGGCTAACATAAAATTATCATTCTTTAACCCCTTCTCTATTTAAACCAAGTTCTGATATTCACTAACATTGCCCTAGTCATTCTTTTTTTTTTGTGTACAATGAATTCTAGATAATCCTATCAATCCCTCGAGAGTTATTATCCTAGAATTCCTTCAATAATGGAGATATATCCTCCTATTACACCCTGCCAATTTTAGAGAGAACAAGGATATTTCTTCGACCCAAATCGATTCTTGTGATAATCAATGATGAACAATGCAAATGTTGGGATCTTATATGCTAGCTCTAAGAGATTTTTGGTTGGATGTTCAATCACAACAGGAAAAATGAGTTTTTTGTGATGGTCCTGTCACCCATCACAAAGAGTCCTTACCATGGGACTATTTGCAATGAGTAACCATTCCCATCACAAATACCTTTTGCGCACCTGGGCGCCAAAATGTGGGAAAAGTTATTGGTGATGGGTATTTACTCCCGCCAGAAATACCTTTTGTTTATTGTTACTTGAGACATGTATTTAATCCTACAGAAAATAACTTCCATAATTATTATTATTTGAAATGAGAATCTATAACCCATCGTAAATAATGTGTCAGAATAAGAGTATTTTTGAGGAGTTCCGTTGAAAATTATTTTTTTTATCGTCGACACACATATTTATGGTCGGTTCTATTTGCGATTGTACATGTCAAAAATAGTCATGTCACTAATAATCTAACTTATAAATATCCCCACATGATTTTTGGCCATTAATTTATTGTCAAACCTCTGCATTGCTCCTTTGCTTCCCTCTCCTTCTCATTATTTATTTGTTTAAAAGTTTAAATTTTTACAGGGAAGAAAAGTTTCATATTTTAATCTGATAAAAGATTCAATTTTGAGGTATTTATATAATATTTTTAATTTTTCATTCATTTATTATTCTTAATTATAAATATTATTTTATTATAAGTAATTAGTATTAATTTGTAGTAATTATTTTTAATTATCAACAAGTAGTTTTGATTAATTGTAATTACTCATAACTTATAAAAAATAGTATTAATTAACAGAACTTAGTAATAGTTAACAGTCATTAGTAATTAGTACTAATTAATAATATTTTTTCATAATCAATGCTAAATATTAATAATTTAAAAAAAATTAGTAAAAATTAGTGGTAATTAGTAAAAATTAGTGTTTATTAGTCAAATTAGTTGTAATTCTTAGAAATTTATAGTAATTCATAGAAATTAGCGGAAATTATTAGAAATTGTCTGTAATTAGTAGAAAATTGAGGTAATTAGTAATAATTATATGAAATGAGCAGTAATTGGTAAAAAATAAAAGAAATAAGCAGTAATTAGTAAAAAAGAAAAAATGAGTGGTAATTAGTAAAAAATAGCAAAAATGAGTGGAAATTACTAAAACTTAGCAGAAATGAGAAGAAATTATTAAAAGTTAGCCGAAATGAGAATTAATTATTAAAAGTTAGAGAAAATGAATCTTTATTATTTAAAATTCCCAAAAATGAGTGTTAATTTGTTAAAATTAACATAAATGAGCACTAATTTGTAAAAATTACAGATAATGAGCAGTAATAAGTAAAAATTACCATTAATGAGTGGTAAATATTTATTATTAGAGGAAGTGAGTGGTAATTATAAACATTTAGCAGATATGAGTGTTAATTAGTTAAAATTAGTGGAAATTAGAATTAACTACATAAAATTAGTTGAATTCAGTGTTAATTAGTTAATATTAGTGGAAATGGTTGGTAATTAGAAAAACTTATAGGTAATAAGTGACAATTAGTAAAAATTATAGATAATGACAAGTAATTAGAAAATTTACCGGCAATGAATTGTAATTACTAACAGTTATTGATAATGAATGGTAATTAGTAAAAAATACCAATAATGGGGGTAATTAGTAAAAAGTACCGTTAATTAGCAGTAATTTGTATAAATTACAGGAAATGAATAGTAATTATTAAAAATTATTGGTAATGAGAGATAATTATTAAAAATTAGAGGAAATGAGCAGGAATTAGTAAATATTAGAATAAAGGAGCAACAATTACTTACAATTACCAAAAATAAACATTAAATACTTAAAATTAGTGGAAATGATAATTAATTAGATAAAATTATCAGAAATGAATGTTAATTGGTTAAAATTAGGTGAAATGAGCAGTAATTAGTAAAAATCACCAGTAATAAGAAATAATTAGTAAAAATTAATGGTAATGAGAGTTAATTATTAAAAAGTATATGTAATTAGTGGTAATTAGTAGAATTTACCATTAATTAGTGGTAATTAGTAAAAATTACAAGTAATGAGTGAAGATTATTAAAGATTACTGAAAATGAACGGGAACTATAAAACAATTAGTGCAATTGAGTGTGAATATTTAAAAATCATAGTAAATGAGGGTTAATAACTCAAAATTAGGGGGAATGAGCAGTAATTTGTAAAAATTATCCGAAATGAGGAGTAATTAGTAAAACTTACTTGTAATGAGTGGTAATTAGTCAAAAATTACCAGTAATGAGTGATAATTAGTAAAAATTACTATTTATTAGTGGAAATTAGTAAAAACTACCAGTATTGAATAGGAATTATACAAAATAGCAAAAATGAGATAGAATTATTAAAAATTAGCAGATATGAGAATGAATTATAAAAAAATTGCAGAATTGAATGTTAATTAAATAAAATTAGTGAAAATGATCCGTAATTAGTGAAAATTACTCAAAATGAGCAATAATTAGTAAACATTACCGATAATGAGTTATAATTAGTACAAATTATCGATAATGAGCCGTAATTAGTAAAAACAATCATTAATTATCAGTAATTAGTACAAATTATTGGTAATTAGTGGTAATTTTTTAAAATAATCGGTAATAAAAAGGAATTATTAAAAATTATCAAAAATGAGTGTTAATTACTTAAAATTGGAAAATATTGAATGTTAATTAGTTAAGATTAGCGTAAATGAGTTATAATTTGTAAAACATACCGATAATGAGTAGTACAAAATACTAGTAATGATAGGTAATTATTAAAAATTACTAGTAATGATCAGTAATTAATAAAAAATACCAGTAATGAGTCCTAATTAATAAAAATTACCAGTAATGAGAGGTAATTTATAAAAAATACCAGTAAAGAGAATTAGTAATTAAAAATAAGAGGCAATGAGAGGGAATTATTAAAAAATGGAAAAAATGGGAGATAATTATTAAAAAATGGCATAAATGTGTGTTAATTACTTAAATTTAGTGGAAATGAGCCTTAACGAGTCTTAATTTGTAGACAAACATAAGAAATGAGTAGTAATTAGTAAAAAGTATTGTTAATGAATTATAATTAGTAACAAATACAAAAAATAAGCAGTATTCAGTAAAAATATTGGAAATGGGTGGTATTTAGTAAAAATACTATCATTGAGGATTATTTAGTGAAAAACAGTCGCAATGAGCGGTAATTAGTAAAAAATACAAGTAATGAGAGATATTTAGTGAAAAATTATATAAATGAGATGTATTTAGTAAAATAATAATATAATTAACCTAAATTAACAATAACTAACCACAATTGACCACAACCAGTATTAGAAGGCTGATAAAGGGGTATGAGGTATGTATGAAGCAGAGTGGATAAAATGGGCGATAGGGTGAATGAATATTAGTGATCAAATTCTTTCTCTTTTTGGTCACCTCTATACCATCTACTCCCTAATTATTTCAAGGGAAGAATTTAGTGGAGGGGATGAAAGTGACGATGAATTAAAATAATTCTAGTGACCCTCCATTCAGACCGTTTGCAGGAGAGGCAGCCAAGGGTAAACTTGTAGGTTTACCCATGACTACCTCTCCTTTAAATAACCTAAATGCAGGGTTATAGGAATTATTTCACTCCATCATTTCCTTCATACTCTATACTCCATGATTCTCTCACACTCTTATGTAATCCTTCTATTTCACTTGAAGATAATTAATAGTAATTATAAAAATTGATAACATTTATAAGTAATTTTAATTTTTTGATTTTAAATTTTTTTGGGAGTCTATTCCTTATAATAGATTAATCATAATATTTTTCTTATTTTCTATTTTTTGAAAAGTATAGAACAAGGAAGTAGACATCAGTCTTTATTATAAGATTTTGATTTGATAAATCATCATAGGAATCCAAACAGTTCCGGTATAAATATTCTATACATTGACGGTGTTGAATATTTTTTATCATTTTCATCATCTAAACCAGAATTTATTTTATAAGGTAATTTAAGTAACCACATAATAAATATGATATTAGGATATTTGTATCATGTGACAATGCAGGGGGGTCATCTATTGTGTTTTGGTTTTCAGATGATTATGTTTTTTGGTATCAATATAGTGAATGAAGTTCTGAAGATGATACTACTAATTTGGTTCTAGAACCATCACTGTTCAAAAATTATTACATGAGGTTTATGGTCCATCTCTTCCAAAAATAGAACTCAAAATGATATTTATTTAACTTCTATGTTAGAACAATCTCAATTTTATGATTTTCGGAAGTCTGTTAAATATTCCTTATATCATGGTTGCATGATAAGAAAATTTGAAGCGGTTAAAAAATTTATGGCCATTTAATTAGATAATGGAATGTTAAATATCTATTTTGATCAGATATTCTCTCTGTTTAAGTTACTACTACATAAAGGGAATTTTTTCTTAATAATTTCTATGAGTGAAATAGGATGGTTCATAATTTGGGTCTTGGTTATCAAAATATTCATGCTTGTTCAAATGATTGAATCTTTTATTATGGTGAAAATGAGTTGTTAGTTAGTTATCATACAAGTGGAAAATCAAGGTCCAAGGAGTGCCAACAAGGAATGTTTATATTGGTTACCATTACAAATTTGAGGTATTTCTATCTTATACCCAGATTATAGCATTTATTTATGTCTCGGAACACAACTTCATTGGTGACATGAAAAAAATTCAATATTTCAACTGAAAAAATCTGAAATCATCTTTGTGATGGTGATTCATGGAAGGATTGTGACCATGTGAATCCTTATTTCTCTTTTAAATCCCATAATGTGTGATTGGGTATTTATACCAATGGTTTCTATAGGTTTAGTTCGTACGGTGGTCAATATTCTTGTTGGATTATCTTTATAACTCCATACAACTTACCTCATTGGATTTTGATGAATGAACCATATATATATCTATATATATATATATATTTGATATTATTAATTCAGGGACATCCAAAAAATAATATGGATGTTTATTTGAATCTATTGATTGGTGAGTGAAATTTATTGTAGAGAAATGTTATCAGTGCATATAATGTTGTTGCGAAATAGTATTTCCTAATGAAAGGTGAATTAATATGGAAAATTAGTGATGGAGTTATTAAATATATTGTATTTTCATTACCACCTATTATAATTGATTCGAATATATACCAAGAAAAAATATATTTCTCTAGGAAAATTACAATTGGATTAAATGAACTATTTTTTGATATCTCCCATACTGGTCAAATTTTTTTGTCTTTCACATGTTGGATGTCATTTGGATTGATATGAACTATTTTTATTATCTATTTTATACAGTTCTGGACACACCTGGTAAGACCAATGATAACATAAAGGCACGATTAGGTCTTTATCAAATTTTTAAGTGACCATAACTTCAATTTCTTGAAAATGAAAAATCACAAAAGTTAATGAAGCCAAAAGTGACTTATACACATTCCAAAAAAATTGTTTTTTATTTTGTTAGTGGATTTTAGATTTGATGATACTATATTGTTATGTTTCCAATTTGGTAAGACATGTGAGAAATAGTCATATTATATGATTAAAAAGTTATGATTATCATGTTATATTGGAAAGGATTCTATTGATTAGATTTAGAGATGTGTTGAAATTTTTTATTTCGAATGCACTAATAGAAATATCATATTTTTTATAACATATTTGTGTAGAGAATAAAGACTATGATATAACTAATAGACTATAATAATATTTTGGTTTAATTTTATTTGAACTAGAAAAAAATTCCACTGGATTTCTTTGATTAAATGGAACATTTGATATTACTTTTTTCGATGGATGTACCCATACCATAGGTGCATGCAGAAATTAAAAAAAATACACAATAAATAATCAGATGAAGGGTCAATTGAAAAAGCTTATTTAAAAGAGGAAGTTTATTTTTTCTACTCCCATTATTTCCAACCTGAATATCCTTCAAAACATAACCGAATAACCCATAATGAGGAAAATTTTGATGACACACTGATAATTAAATTATCATTTTATAATCATATTGAACTTTATATTGGTGAGTTCATAAATAATATATTTTATATGATAAACATCATAGGGATCATACATATGTTCTTCTCAATTGTGAAGAGATTACACGATTTGTACAATGAATACTACTATCACCTATTCTTTATTTTTTTTAAATTAATAAATTAATATTATTTTATTTTTAGATTATAAGATGATCATATGAATAAATTATTTCCACAAATTAAACCATTCACCCTTGAAAAATGTCGATAGCATAATTTTTCCTACTGGATTCAAAAAATGGTAAAGTAAAAAAATTTTTTGAATATATTAAATCAATTTATTATTTGTTATATTGCTAACTATTTTTCAATTTATCAGGTACAACAACCCATTGATAAAATTGATAATATATGGTGTGTATTGAGTAAACCACAATCCAAAATGGGTAAATATTATAATTCAGATGTGATTAATGGTGTTCTATTTCATACATGTGCATATGGTGAATCAAAAAAAATGAAAAGAGGTGTTTTATTGATAGGGTCTCATCCTAGAGAAAGTGATGTTGAATTTTTTTCTACGATAGATGAAATCACTAAAATGTGTTATCTTAGATAGAATTAGGTGAAAATGTTTAACTTTCATTAGTTTGATACGGACAAAGGATTGTGTGTTCATCCATAACATGGAATCATCGATATTAAATATAAAAGTCTTCCTATAATAAATGAACCATTTTTGTTAGATCATTAAGAACATCAAATTTTTTATTCAAATTACTATGCTACTTTAAGAGATATAATCGATTGGTGGAGCATTAAAAAAATAATATCCCATGAAAATAAATTTATGCAGAGTGAATGTGGTTCTATTGAATTGAAATGAATTAAATATTTTCAAGAGATAACACTAAGTACATCATTTCAATGAAGAGATGCTAATATCGATGATGACAACCTGTAGTTATGGGTTTATGGTTATGAAGACATTGATGATGTAACAAATTAATGTGAATTAATAAGAGATGATGAAGCAAAACTCCTATGGAAATTGATGATACAAAGGAGGATGATAAAGACATTGAAACATTCGTATAAAAAGATGAGGTTGAAGATGAATAATGACACAATTATATTATGGTTATATTCATAATATATAAATATAATACTCATCTACAATTATTTGCTAACGACATTTTTTTTGTGGTTCAGATGGAAGATGACACTTATGATGAGATTTTTCAAACTCTTGATGTGGCAATATATCCTAGTGTTGAGACTGATGGTATGTCATTTGAACCATTAGTTGTAGGAGGTTAGTCAACTCATAGGGGTTGTGGTCTTGTGAGATTTATGATTCATGACCATATTTCTAAGGTATTTTCACACCTTTATTTTGATCCACACATCTGGAGGTATGTTAAGTTGTGTAATTTAGTTAATTTTCATTATCATTAATTATCATTAATTTATTTATGCACTAATTGTTTTATTATTTATTCTTTTTCCCACTTTTTTTTTCATATAGCTATTGGAAAAGGATGTTCTATTCTATAGAATTTTTTTCTACAGCATAGGTGATGTGGGATCATATTCCTATTTATGTTTGGAAGTGAATATTTGATCATTGGATGGTAAGAAAATAAATAATAGTTATTTTTAAATTTATTTAATTATTAACTTGCTTTTATTAATTATTTTATAGTTTATAGTATCCCATAGATGATAGCATGATGAACTCTATATGAGAGTCTTGGGAGGCCTACATGAGTGAGCATTTTCATTAGTTTTTCCACAATTTGAGGAAGAGATCCATGAAGAAAGCTAGAGTAATAGTTTTTTATCAATTTTGTTGCAGCTATTGACCCGATCACATCTCTTCTCAGTTTTGGGATGGATTTTTCTCATACAATATGGTGGATAGTTTTTATAGGAGATCATAATTAGGTCAGAAGACCCAGGACAAATAGGATGTTATGCATAGAGTTGGTAGTCATACATTCAGTACTCATCGACGACATCAGGTATTTACTATTATTTAATAATTTAAATATCTATAAATTTAAACTGATTATTTTATTATTCATATAGTAATTTGAGCATACCAATATTAAAAGAGGATGTACACTGACCCTATCATTGGAGATATTACCAGTCTTCAACAACATCAGATTCTTGTTAGGATATTTTTTTGATATTTAAAATTAACTAAAAATAATATTTTTAGTATTTTAATTTCAAATTTCATCTGAAGAATTCGTATGAGGCAGATAATTCCCACACACATGGTTAGATTCGGGATAATATTGAGGGTCCGAGCACCGGTACAACAAGATTTGATGATGAAGAATGGATGTAGGTGACTTAGTATGCCTTTGACAAAAGCCAAATTGTTGGTATTAGTTCTATGTTGATACCTAACTTTTATAATGATACTACTATTTTTCATCATCTATATCGAGGGGAGCTTATGGAGAATCATCATCATTGGCTACAGAGTATAACGAGAAGCTATGAACTCAAGATGAGGTTATAGAGACCCTATGTAGAGAGAAGGAAGAGTATCTTTGACATAATAAGTAGGAGGAGGAGAATCATTGAGTGTATGAGTAGCAGCAGTAGCATATGATGAAGTATATATGACACGTTGCATTAGGTATAAGGATATAGTTCTCTCCACTACTTCCTCCTCCAGATGACCCTCCCCCTCCTCAGTGATATATGTATTTTTTTACACATTTATTATGATTAACATTTGAATGAATATACATTTTTTAATATTATTATTAATCAATATATTTATAGTTTTATACATTATTTTTATTTATATTTTTTTTATTTTTTATTCTATATAATTTTTAAAAAATAATTTTGTTTTTTTAAAATAATTTTTTTATTATCATTTTGATGTTTTTTATTTTTTATTTTTTGAAATTTTCTTTAATTTTTTAATTTTTTTAAAAAAAATTATTTATGATAGGGAATCAATCCCATAAAAATGTACACTTACAAATTATAGGTAAATTTGTTTTTAAATGGGAGGGTCCCTCGTAGCCAAAAAATTATCATGACCCATTGAAAATAATAGTATTTTCGATGCACTTATCATCTATAAGTCATTTGTGATGGGATCCCGTTACAAATGACCCATCATAAATAGTTCATTTTCCAGTTGTGACTAGAATAATATGTATCATACATATTTTTTGTACCTAATTTACTATAGGTTTAGTTCATGTATTTTTACCACCGGGTTGTTATTTGTTATCAATACATTTTGAATGAATTGAATGTGGTATTCATATTCATTGAAAGAGTTCAGTGAACAACACCAGTGGAATAAAATGTATGTTGATACATTGCATTTTCCTAGTGAATTTTCATTTAATGAAACACATCTAGTTTTGATATCTAAAGATATGTCAACCCACATGTTTGGTAAGCGAATTACACATGATACAATAAACTCTTTTTTGTTCCTGATCGTCTTTTGTCTTACGGTGAAGGTGATAGAACCCCTTTTAATGATCAAGAGTCCTCTTCATTCAATCAAGGATCTAAGGCCGGTGTAATCCCCATAAATTCAGGAGGAATTTTTCTAATTTTCAAGGTGATATTTATAAATAATACAATGAATAATGAAATATGGAATACACATCACTTCCAATACGCACTTTTATTTTCTTCATTATTACTTGTTGGTTTTGTCGAACATAGATTGCTCATATGGGTTTTGCTTCCATTTATATGTTCATGTGATGAACATTAAAAACCCAATAGTTCTATCATAGAGAAGGCTTCTTAGATGAATTAATGTGCTCATTTTATTATTTAACAGAGAACATATTTTACAAATTCTAAAATGGGATATTTTAAGCCTATAATTGTTTTAAAAACATCATATTTATACATAATATTTAAATAAAAAATTTATTTAATAATTCATTTATGTTATTCATGTTTATAAAATTGGAATAACAATAATAATTTATGATTAATAAAAAAATATTTTTTTAAAATATGAAATCTCCATATTTATTACTCCTTTTTACAAAAATAAATAAAGTATTTATTTAAATCTATAAAATTGAATTATGAATTGGATTTTACTTTTGAAAATTTTTCTGTAAATAATTGTAAAGTTATACTGAAATATTTATAACATTTATAAATGTGTTTTATAAATTAATTTACTATAAAGTTTTTTTTTAATTGATAAAAAAATTTATATGTGTATGGAGAATAAAATCTATATAAATCATAGTAAAAGAAATTTTGAGGATATTTTACTTTGTAAAGAGTTTAAATTAATTGATAATAAATAGTTTATAACTAATTTTATAAATGGTTATGAAGAATTTTTTATTAAATCATTGAAAATATTAATTATTAATATTTAAAATATGTTTTACCTAAATATATGGAATTTCTTGTGATATTGAAATAAAAAATATTTAGAGATCATTAGAGTGATTTATAGAGAGTATAAATTACATAAATAAGGCCAAAATATAAAAAAGATTATATTTAATAAAATTTCCATACTTAATTTGAAATTGTTTATATTTAAAGAGGCCTTATTTTGAGAAATTATTTAAACCACATCAAAAATGGTTTTGATTATTAATTTAATATTGGTTTACATAATATTTAAATATATGATATTTAGAGTATGTAAAATGTTTCCATAATGGTAATTGGATTATAATTATTTTTTAATTTATATAATATGAAATATTAAAAGTGTAATACCACATCTTGAAGGCTATGAAAAGTTTATAATGTTTGAGGACATAAAATTTTTATTTTCATTATTACGAAATGTTTATAAAATTTATAAAAAGTGTTTTATAAATTAATTAACTATAAATGGTTAGGGTTAGTTAATTAAATGTTTTTGAAACACTTATTACAAATATTTATTTAATATTATTAGTTAATACTGGGAATATAATTTTCAAATTAATATGATTTTTAAAAACATTATAAATAATAATTAAATTCTATTAAATTATATGTAAATTTTAATCTTCAAATAAAGTTTCTATTTAAATATGATAAAAAATATTTATGAAAGAGTTTCTAAATATTATAAATAAGATCAAAATATAAATTTTTTCTATATTTCTAATATGAATTGTTCATTATTGATTTTTTTAAAAATGTTAAAATTAAAAGGGGAATTTATCAAAAGATATTATTTAATGATATTATTTAAACAACATTGATTTGATCAAAGGTTAAAATATAATCTAAAAATTATATATAATAAATATGATCTGAAATAGTTCATATTGGATTGATTATAAATGTTTTTATATTCAAAATTATGGATTTTCTATAATGTTATATAATTTATATAAGGGTTTATAGTTGGCTCGTATTTATAAATTATTCATAAATGGTTATTTCAGGTTTAAATATTTGAATTATTAAATTATTAAAATTTCATTCCATAATTTATTCATGGTTATAAATTGTTTATATTATGAATGTGTATGCTTTATTTTAACATTAAAAATGATTCTAGGAGATAAATCCTTATATTACATGCTATGTAAGACTCCATAAAATTATGTTTTCATTTACCTTGACCTAGGTTTTTAATTGAATATTTTTTCTTGAATTTAGTTTTTGGGTATATTTTGTACATATTCAATGTTTGAGATATTATGAATTGAATTATATCTTGGGTAAAGTCTCCCTAGGGAGTGGGATTTCAGGTCAGAATAGCTACTAACTAGGAGGTTTGTACCATGACTAGGAAATTGAATGAGATTGGATATATTTCTCTCCATGCTCACTCAGGTGGATTTTTTCTATCTCATATATCCCAATGCCTTTAAATGAAGAGTTCATTTATCTTATGCATATGATGAATTTGGATATGTATGAAAATGTTTTATTTTTAATTTTTGGCGAGTAACACATAATGTGGGTTCTGTAAATAGTTTCACATTAATGTGTTTTGAAAACATTAATTTGGTGGTTGGAATACGGATTCCAAAAATTTAATCCTTAAAAGAATACATATAAAAAAAATAAATAAAACATGATATGATAATGATTACATAAGATTTATCAATTTTTAATTGAATATTCATAAAATGTATTATAAATTTGTGATATTTTTACAAGAAAAACCCTAAAATAATAAGTTTAAGACTCCTTCCAAATAAGCACATGACAAGACCTTGATCATTCAACTGGGTATGTTTATCCCTAGTTGGATGCCCTCAAATTATCTTTTATAAGATAAGAAAGTAATAGATGGCACTGGATTATCTATGGGTAGGTTCATCCCTAGAACGGTTCCCCTTGATTGTCTTTTTCTAGTCTATTCATGGTGTTTTCTTTTGGTTACACTTAGCTAGTAAACGCATAATAAAGATACTATAGGAATATAGTTGATTGAATCCATCTAATGAATTTAGATAAATAAATTTCACCTCAACTATCCAAGGGTCATAACTATTTTTATTTGGATGATTCCCTAACAAATAATTATGTGACGAGAGGAATGACTTAGTGAACTCATTTATTAGTGAAATATGGATCTTGTCCCACTAAAGTGATATGATGTATAGGGTCATCAATTTTAGTGGTGGAACTGTCATTAAAAGTACTTAATGAAAAGGAATACCACTTGAAATTCATTTGATTTAAAATTTATACTATATATATTTGAACCATGATTATCAAAATAAACTTTGAAATAAATCCTTTAAATGATAATCTCAAATTAAGAAACACCTAATACTAGAAGCATTAAAAATTATTAATAAAGTCAAATATTTTATGTGTTAGAATATTTTTTTCCTGATTAACCAAGTGTTGATGTTTTTCAGCAGGAAAATAAAGATTATTAAGTAATCATTGAACGACTCATTTAAGGTTTAAATAACTATATACTAATTTAATTAATTAATTATAGTCTCATGTACTCAATATGATTGGGTATTTAAGTAAAATTTAATATGATTTAATATTCTTGGAGAGACTGAAGATTTCTTATAAGGCTTATTCAGGTTAAGGAATCCATTCTAATGTCATATATGGAAATTTTATGGCAATGTGATTGAGTTTGAAAAAAAATCCAATATTTTTAAAGTGTTGAGAATAAATTAACTAGGTATGCGATGTATATGTTCTGGCACTATACAGATAGTACAAGGAGTTAAAAGTTCAAACCGAACGAAGAAAAATTTGGGAGACCAACAATATTTCTTCAATAATAGAGTTAATGTTATTTTAAACCCTTGGTTATTATCATGAATGAGTAATGATCCCATATTATGGGATTATGTAGAATAGATAAAGGGTTTTGGGAACTCCATGGAATGTCCATTTTAGGTATAAATGTTATAGAAATTTATTCTTTTATTCTAAAGGCTATGTGATATAGAATGTATAAAATAAAAATTGTTGTAAATATACAATGGTTAAAAATATTGGACGAATTAATAGATACTATATTATTCATTAAGTAAATTAAGGTTTTTAATGTAATTAAATTTATCAATCTTAGTTTAATATATGTAAATGAGGTGTATATTAATATCATTTTTCTTATATGATATGATTTTCTATTTGCTAACAAAGAGTTGTTATAAATAACATATGAGTATAAATTGTATACACTAGGTTAACGTTTATCAAATTCTATAACATATTTTGAGATGAAGATGAGGTTAAAATTGTTTTTTATTAGACAAATGTGTTTATATATTTATTTGATAAAATAATATTTTTTCAAGAAAGATATCTAAAAACATATAATACCATATTAGTTTTCAATAATTGATGATCATCACAGAGTATTATGGGTTCCAGTGACATGATAATATTATCTTGAATAGATCCTTGTTTCTGTTTCAAATTATTGTATATGAGATACAAAGAATAGATTCTTGAGGTAATAAGTAGAGGGTTTTTACATATATTGATCAATAAAAGTATATCTCATTGAATATCTTACATTCATAGATATAAATAGGGGTGTATACTTATTATTCGTCCTTACTACCTAAGGTTGGAAAGATAACTAGAATGATAACCTTCATTCTTTGATACCCTACTTATAAAATTCAATATATGAACTTATTTAATATAGGGGTGGTTAGTTATGTTGTTGATCATGTCATTTGTTGGATTAAAACAAAGAAATTATTTTTCTACTTATATAAAAATTAAAGGCATCCAGACCATGATTTAATTAAACTAAGGAAATGTATGTACATGCTTAGTTGAGTCACATATGATTGGATCAACTACTTATATGATAGAGAATGTGGTGTGTTCATCTATAAGTTCAATGACATGAGTTGTATTCATCGATATGGTTAGTATATTACTAAGAATCAAGAAAATAAGAGTTGGAAACACTATATTGACATGTTCTATATCTAGTGGTCAATCAATGTAATAAAAATGATTATATATGTATATATATGATTTATATGATACATCATGTGGTGGACATGTTTTTATAGAGATATGAGTACATTTTATATATATCACACAAGATCTACTAGTTTCATGAGAATCATTGGTTCTTTTCTAGATGTAACTCTTTGCATACATCAATGGAATTTATATTTCATATTTTTTGTTAATCGTTTTAAGGCTCATAGGTTTAAAAATTTAGGCATTTGGATATGAATTATGTTTTCCAAAAAACTATTGTTCAAAAATTGAAGAGAGTATGATGAAAACTATCTACAAAAATAGTTTTGGATAGATTCACAAAGGTTGTGAAGTTTGGAAGAAAGCCCCTATGGATTATAGTGCAAGAAGGAGATTGTTGGATCTATATGAAAATAATATGTATCATGCATATTAATTGTACCTAATTTAATGAATTTTTAGTGCATGTATTATGACCACATGGTTTTCATATTTTATTAATTCATTTTGAATGAATTAAATGTCGATTTCATATTCATTTAAAGATTCAATGAATAATACCAATGAGATGTAACCTATACTAATACATTTCTTGAGTCAAATATGTTTTCATTTAATAAAACACGTCTAGGTAATTTATATAAGGAGATGTTATCCCACCTATTGTTTATTTTAATTACATATGAAATAATTAACTCTCTTATACTCTTTATCATTGTTTGTCTCATGAAAAAAGAACTAGAACCCATTCAATGATCAAGAGACCTCTCGATATGATCAAGGATCCAAGGCTAGTGTAATCACCTCAGAGGAAGAAGGACTTTCCCCACTACTAATGGTGATCTTTATTAAGCATACAGTGAAGAATAGATGATATATCGCACATCAATTTAGGAATACAATTTTATTATCTTGATTACTACATTTTTGTTATGTTGAAGAGAGATCATGAATAAGTGTTTTAATTTATCTTCCATATTCATGTGATGAACATCCAGTACTCAATAATTTCTACATCGATGTTTAGAGGTTTCTGGTACACATGTGAAACACCACTAGATAGAATCTACCCTTGATTACCTCAACACAATGATCATATGACATGAATACATTATCAAATTCATCAATGAAAAATATAATTTCAATAAAATGAATTTTTCTATATAAATGGCCTAATTATAAATTAAATGTAATTGTCTTATCTTCTTGATCCATCATAATAGTTAATTAATCTTCAATTTAATTTCATTGGTTATGAAATTCTTCATCATTTACATCTTAGATTATTTATTGATTATGAAAAAACATGTGTTATATATGACCCATAGGTTCTTATTCAATGAAAGAAACATTTAAGTTGTATCAAATAGATCATATAATTAATTTATAATTATTTATTAAACGTTGATTGACGATATGAATTTCCTGTTATTTTTAATTTTTGGGTTATTCATTCTTTAAATGTGAATGTTGAAATATTATCTTATTCATCTTAAATCTCACTCATATAACCAAGACATTGTTAAATTTAGAAAAATAAAATTTTAAGACTACAAAAAGTGGTTTAAAGCATTCTAGGGAGATAACACAAGACTGCATGGTGTGTAGCCCATTAATACAAATCATGTACCCACGAGAAACCTGGTTAACCGTATAATAATTTCATGAAGAATAAATTAAATATACTCCAAGTGTTGACATGGCTATATTGTCACATAGTTTTATATACTATAAAACATGTAACTCATTTACATGATGCGTAGTTCACGTATTTTAATGGGAAAATATGCGAGGTCAAATCCATGTCATGCATTTATTACATGAAAAACGGATTAACAAACAGTTAAACATAGAAGTTATATACCATGTATCTGGTATAAACATAATGTTTCCCATACATGCATGTGGTGGGAAAACACACATAGTCCCAAGGAATGCGTCACTGATGTAGTCATAAGATGTTACATGTCATGTAGCACTAGAACATGCCTAATAACCTATTATACCTAGTGTGATTAATTTGATGTGGAAAGATAATTAATGGTAAAATTAAACCTAAAAAACATATGTTCACGTGTCATTTACTTTTAATACATTCCATGTGATAGGATTATTAATTATATATCAAATTAATTTCCATGTTAAATTCTGAACTGCAAGACGTGTTTTTGTATTTACTTGTATTATACTCCACATGTATTAATAGCATTACATGTTTCCATGTTTCATTTAGTACCAATACATTCCTTGTAATTATGTTTTATACCATGTATATTGGAGGCAATGTGAGTTTATAGTATAAGGTCCATGCCATGCATTTTGGATTGGTACATGTTGTTCCCTTCAAGTACACAGGTATTCTTGTTAAATTAAAAAAAATTATTTTTCAAAAATTTATGGATGAGGGAAATTTACAGGATGTTTTGGATGGAATTTAGATAAATTTAATTAATTGATTAGTCATATAATTAACTATATTAATTTGAGGATTTTTTTATCTTAATTAAAAGATCGCATTAAAGTGAATGCTAGCTAGATTTAAAAAATATATTAATTTTATATGTGTGTATGATCATGATTTTAGACATAACCAATGTTTTTGAATGGTTTCCTTTATATTTAATTATTACATAGTTATTTGTAGTAATTTATTAAATTATATGATGGAATGTGTGTCATCTACTCCTCTAATTATGTAAGGGCTTGTGTGCTCATGGTTTCTTTTTGTAAACACCGTAACCAATCATTCAGTTCCCATAAATAGTGTGTATGTAAATATTATGTAATATATGGAGTTCCAATATGAGTGGAGGCAATTGAAGTTCGAATCCAAGGAATTTTTTTTCCAAGGGATATATTATAGGATCGGTGGAATGCTATAGCATGAAGCAAGTGACATCTCAAATTGTTATTCCCCTAGGTTTGAAGGTTAGTCTATAATCGACTAGATAAACTGACCATTAAAAAATATCATGATTATATAACTTTTACTATTTTATTTCTATAAAATTTCATAGTTAAATTATTTTTGGATTCTTTATCACGATCATATAAATTAATGAATTAACCAACATGAAAGATGAAATTAAAATAAATAAGATTATATGTAATTTTGTGGAGACTAGGTTAATCAATTATGTAAAATCCACTAAATATTATAATTCATTTAAAGAGATAAAATGAAAAATGTATGCATAAAATATAAAATCCCTCAAATCAGTGTATTACGTCACTATATAAATCCACTATTGGGGTTGAAATTGAACCACTTTTCAAAGTTCTTAACCATATTTTTTTGGGGTACATTCAATTATTGGAGAATTTTGAAGTTCCGTTTTGGGTTTACTTCACATAGTTCACATTATGGGTTGATATCCTCTTCAAGACCTAGTGTAACTAGTAGTAAAGATTTAATGAAATCCATATCCAAGATTTCAAGATTAGGGAGTCCACAGAATAGGTCATGGAGTTATGAGTTAATGTATTTGGAGAGTTGTGCCTACCTAAATACCATTGAATATCATGATAGACCTCTATCTAGGTTATGATGATGGATATATGGATCATCACCACTAGAATATCCATGAAACAATATATACTAAAATTTATGGTGAGGGCTATAGTATTTTCAATAAAATAGTGGGAGGTTAAGAAAATATTTTTTTTGTCTAATTGTATATCTAGACAAAATAAAAAATTCTACCAATATTTATTATTTAAATGGTATGCCACATGACTTTGAATATGTAATAATGACTAATTATAGAGAAGGAAAACATTCTCACAGTCTCAAATTTCCTTGATTAGTACACATGCTTGTGCATTGTACTATTCCATGAGAAAAACTTATACATACTAGAAACCCATAATCTTAAAGATCATGGTCAATAGGATAGTGAGGATGATCTTTCTCTCTGTATAAAATATTTGGATGATTCCATAGATATCCAACATATCAGATTATCATCCATGACAAGTGATATTTTAAAGAAACATAAGGATATTGATGTCAATAGAATGATGCCTCACATTCATGATCTTTATCAAGATAAGTCAAGAAAAGAGAGAAATTAGATTTCCAAGGAATAATTCACATGCATGAAAGGATATTTTACACCATCTGGTCCTCGTGTAGTTAATTTTATTGGATACAGTCAGAACTTATACATATTGGGATTCAATATCCATGATGAGTTATACACATGTCCCATTTTATACTCACAAACCAAGAGCTTACATACTTCATTGTATATTATGATAATATAAATGGTGAGAAGTCTCTCTTATTACTCCTTACCCTAATTTCCAAATTGACATGTACATGAGGTGTGAAAAACATATGGTCCTTATGGTAAATAAAAGAATGAAAAAAATGAAAAAATAAAGGGTAACTAAGACTCCCACTAAGTCTATGGATTCTAAGGACTATCAAGAAAAGGAATATTAAAAAAAAGATGAAGGAAAAAAGACATATTATGTTGTGTATTTGGAAAATAAATACACTAGACGAAGAACTAAAACCAATTGAACAATCAAGTGGAAGATATTGGTTCATTCATTACTAATTACAATCCCTAAATACCAATAAATATGGCATTAGATGTATCTCATGGTACTCACATTTATATCCATATGTTGGAACCAAGTATATTCTAGAATATTTTTAATGGAGAGATTAATCTTTCACTAGTGAACAGGGCATGAATTACAGATTTATTAATAGGGGAATAATGCCTTCTTTTTCCAACATTGATGATCTTTTTATTGAAATATTTCTATTATATATATTCAGTTACCAAAAACATATTTTCATAATCCTTCCTAGATACAAATGGTTTTATTTTAAAATTTAGAAATAAGAGATAGTAATTGTACAAATACAATATTTGTTATCGTATAAATATTAAAATAACGGTATTTATGTATTAGATTATGAAAACCAAATATTGAAAATTAAAATAAAATAAACTTTTCCTGAATCATTTTATGCCCTGATGTGGCATCATTATTTTTTCCATGTAAATGAGAAGTGTTTAACAAAGCTCTATCAAGATTGTTATTTTAACTCTTTTGAGCTAAAACCACTTCATTGATGTCATGATTTTTAACAAGTAAATATGACCAAAACACAATTTTTTAGATAGGGTGAAATATCTATAGAGATTATATAATTGATACACAATAATTTGTGTGGACCTCTTCTAGTAAAAGATAAATGTGTGCATTCTTACTTCATAAATTTTATTGATGAGTTCAGTAGATAAGTTTATGTCTACTTGATGTGGTATGAGTCTGAATCCTGAGATAAATTCAAATATTTTGATAACGATGTAGAGAATTAACATGGTAAAAGATAAAGAAGCTTTGATCTAGTTGAAGAGGTGAATATATTAACCAAGATTTTATCAACTTTATATGAGAGTATGGGATTATATATCAACTCACTCAACCTTATACAAATTTGGAATGGTTTTAGTGAACAATGAAACCATAAATTTCATGACATGGTGAGATCGATGATATGTAATGAATATTATAAAACCTCTCTCCCTTAATAGTTGTGGAATTTAGAGGAAATTTGAGCTTCTGAGTTTTGGAGTCGGGTTTATTTTTAGAATTGTGTTTTAGAGTTGAATGATAAGATTTGGAGCATATTTAATTTGTATTTCTTAGTATGGATAAAGGCCTAATAGATGCCTCGGGCTCCTAATAATCTCTCAAGAGCTTCAGGTTCAATTTTAAAAACATTCCAAATTTATTTTAAAACACACGGTTGGAACACAATTATGATAAATCATGAATCCTAACTATATGGATTGGTTTAGATTTAGGGGAAGGTGAATTGTTGGTTCATGTTTTGGTAAACCATGGGGACCAATAGTGTGGAGTGTGTTTCTAAGATAGTTTAATCTATATGGTTGGTTCATTATTTATAAAATAATGAGGTCAAAATTTATAGCCTTCCAAATATTGTTATATAGTGCGAAATAACCCTTTTGTCCCCTAAATATTTTAGGATATACCCCACTACTTATCTTCCCTTTTAGGTGATATGACCATGGGATATCCTTATCTCTTCTATAATTGTTTCCCTTCTATTTTGGGTATTTTTATGGAATTTCATTGATGTTTTTAGGTGAGATTTTTATTTCCTCACTTTCCTTGTTATATTCCCTTCCCTATTGATTTTTTATTCAACATTTAAATATTTAGGATGAATGATTTTACCAGAGCATGGTGAAATTATTGTTCTTTATGAAGATATTATATTCATATCATAGAGTACATACTGAGAGGTAATAAACAAGACATTTTTCATCGTTTATCGTGATGTATGTCTCGCTGTGAATATTTTTAGGATTTATGGTGATTTGGGGTGAAATTTATCAACAATTAAGGCTAATAATTTGGTAATTTTTTGTGGCTTAGGTCTGAGTGCTTGTTTATAGTAAGAATCACAATAATTTTCATGAATTTATAACTATAGATCTATTTATGAGTTTGGTATTGGATATACCATTTTAAAAAAATGTTTTTAAATGTTTCATTAATTAATTTGATGATGGTTACTCATGAGACAAGTTATTTTTTACTCGAAGGAGGTTAGTTCAATCTTGGGATGAATTCAATGTCTCATGAGGATGGTCTCCTTGACTTTAATATGTCTCCTTGTTAATTGATGATTGTATGTTTAGGTGTGATCATTAGTATTATCTGTTTAATGTGAATGATTTGTGTGATATTGGTCAAGATTGGTACGGTCTTGCATTAACCTAATATTCACCATGGTCTGTATATCTTTCTAAAAAATTAAATGGTGTCTTGTTTTTCAAATGAGTGGTTTTGTCCTACTTCATAGATCGTTTGGATTCATGTGATAGATTTTGAAAAGTAAAATGGATTTCCTTTTTAAAAGGTTTTGGATTCAAACATAAACCTAAAAGAGAAATGGAAATTTGAAGAAATGGTTTTGAGAAGGAATTTCAAAACCAAAATTGAGTTTTAAAAAACAAATTGATTGAGATTTTAGATAAGGTTCATGTATTAGTAAAAAAACTTGTGTCTCCTTTTTCTAAAAGATTATAAAAAATTGATTCTGAAATAGTTTTCAATGAAAATATAGAAGGTCATGATTGATTTCATTTTGGTCTATTTGACCTTGTGTGTGTGAGGCCCTACTTTCCAAATCTTATGTTCTTGTTATGCTTTATAATAATTATTTCTTATGAATTATGTTGATTCAGGTTTATGCATATTGTCTAGATATCTCGATGAAAACTACACATTTTTACATACAATTGATTGGAATATCCTAATGGGTGTGGCAAACACTATGATGGTTGGAATGGGCCTAAAGGACCCTAGTGGATGTTGATGGATGTTATGAATATACAAATAGGATGGGACCAAGTGAATATATTGTGATAGTGGAACCCATATAAGGTTAATGGGTGAAGACTTTAGTTAGGGGACCTTGGTAGGTTCCCTGGTATCATGTTGACCCAAGGGAGTGTCATTTTAGATGTGGGTTGTGTTGGATTTAGGTTTCACCATAGAACTCAAGTTTTTCTTGTGTATATGATGTGGTAATGTAAAGGATAGGCATGCTATGAGGGGATAACCATAATGTGGCATGATGGCTTGGGAAGATCTCCACCTTTTTGTTTATATTATTTTATGTTCAATGAATTCTTGTGTGGGGGTGTAATTTCCTTGGGTTATTATGTATTCAAGATGTTATGTGAGGAATTCATGGGAGGCCTTTTGGGAATAAGACTATGGGTTAATATGGAATGTTTTGGGAAAATACCAATTGGATTCATCTGGGTTGCCTATCGATTAATAATCCTTGGGTAAATCCCCCTTGGATTCAGCCTTATATTCTATGTGATTACCATGGACACACTCCTATAAATTTTCCTTTAGGTTTATTTCATTTCTGTGGACCAACTCTTGGGAATTGGCCTTCAGGTCTACGTGATTACCTTGGGAATGATCCTTGGAATTTTATTTTGGGTATATATTTTGGAATTACTTAGGGTGATTCCCCATGGATTAAGCCTTTGGATCTAAGTGATTACATTAGACTTTCTATTTGAAATCCTTCCTTATAATATTGATATTATATTTCACTAGACATTCCCAAGGAAATCAGTTTTTATCCTACTAGATTTCCTAGGGTTATACCCTTATGAACCTATGCTTTCACCTATTCATAAAGAAAAGTGTGTTTGTGGTGAATGTTTTATTTGGAATTATTTTTTAACATTCATAAAGATATATTTTCCTAGGAAAAATCATGTATGGTCTACGGTTTTGGAGGTCTGGTTAACACTTGGAAGCCCAACATTTACATTGTTGTTCATTGCGTGTTATATTTTTAGGATGGATTTCTGTTAGAGCATGAATGCACTTTTTATCTTCATACAACATTCACATCCACTTTATCATAGTATCACTTAGTATTATTGAGGCATTAGAGGTTTCAATTGGGTCATTGGACTCATTCCTTACCCGCATACACGGCATGGGTTTAGTGGTACATGGGTAGATATTTCTATTTTCTCTCAATACATAGGTATCAATTGGAATTTTATATGTGGTACTAGTTCATTAGGTTATGGATGTCAAGGTTTAGTAAGAGGGTACGTGAGTTTGGTCAAAGGATAGTGTATTTATTTTTAGTTTTTCTAGTGTATACTAACCAATGTTCAAATTTATTTATACCTGATTATTTGTTATCTTATTCTAGCCTATTATTTATTATTTCATCATATAGATATATTTAATTCATTATTTATTGGTCTATGAGGATCCTCTTTTCACTGTTTTATGCCTACAAGTATTTTAAGAATGTCTATTATACATACAGGTCATGTCAAATATTTTCTAGATTTAGGCAGAAATATTAGGCTTTCCATTAGGGGGAATAGTCTCCTCATGACTATTTTAGGACATTATCTCTAGTTGGTATCCTATATTGTATGAGGAGTTGAACATATGGTCTTCCCTCATCCCATCTCGGGTGCTATTAGGGAAATCTGAGCTAGGGTGTGACAAAGTGGTATTAGAGAAAATACCCAGTCGAAAGTGTAGTGGAACTGAATGTATTTGAGGTAAAATGATGTTTCTTGGGATGAGATATTATTTTTAGGTTTTGGATACCTATTTCTAAGAATTTTAAGATAAAATGAGGGCATTCCTGCCAGCATGAAATCATATTGAGACCTAAGATTCCATGTGATTACTAGGGTTGAGACTAGGAACTCAAGGATGAGTGAGGTGTTTGTTTGGAGTGAGAATCCCAAAGTGGGATAGACGAGACTTATAATAAGTCCTAAATCATAGTCAAGATTTAGTGATTTGTTCATTTATCAATGCAATGGTATTCTTAGGGAATGATACATGCACCACTGGGTGGTTATATTTATCATCAATCCTCATTGGAATCTGTTATTAATTAAAGAAACTTATAATAAGTGGTGATTAGATTAATATTATATTTTAGGATCTTGTTTTTTTAATTGTAATTTTTATGTGCCTGTTTGGCCAACATAGGGAAATAAATTTTTAAAGGGTTAGTTTTTGAGAAAAATATGGTTTTAATGTAAAAATCATGTATTAGAATAAGGTGTGTGTGATGTTTCTTTATAGGTTGGTTTTTTGAGAAATGGATCTTGGGGCTAGGTATTTTGAAATGAATTGAAATTTTGGGTTTTTGGGAAAATATAGGGAAAATGTGTTGTTAAATTTTACTTCAAATCCACATTTGAAATTTGATTTCAAATATGAATTTTTAAAGTGATAACATTTTTGTAAAAGATAGCTATATGTTTGGTTTTTTAGGTGATTTTTATTTTTTCTAAAAATTGTTGGATACAAAGGTATGGTTTGGAAATTTGTGTGAGTTTTTTTGTGTGTAAAACTCTTGGAAATAGGTTTTAAAATAGAGACCATGGAAACGAAATCCCATTTTTCTTGTTTTTTCATGACAATTTACCAAGGGTGATCCGATTTTTTGATTTTTCTATGCTCGACTGCAGGAAAATTGTTCGTTTTATTTCCTTACGATCGACCTAGGGTGAACAAGCTATTTTTCTTTCCAGTGATTTATTAGGATAGAACTAGATTCTGATGCCATGTGTTTTGGATTATATGGAATAATCATATGGAAAACTCCTTGTGATGTTGGTGGGTGTGATCACATTGGTTTCTTGTGATTGGAATTGAGATACTGGGTAGTTGACATGTGTATATGGAAATTAAACCATTGATGTTTTCAGAGTTCCAATCATGGAGTGCATGTGAGATAAATGTTTAATTTTTGGCTTGAGTATCTATTTTTACATTTTTTTATTTGTTTGAAAATTCATATTGGTTTATCTGGTGTTTCAAAATGAAATTATAATTGTGTTAAGCACCATTGGTGGGTTTGATTTTTTCTTGTGGAATCTTTTGGTGGGTGACACTAAAAGATCATAATGAACTAGTTGTTCTTGCTTCAAAATTTTGTGATCAATGTGTGTGTTTGGACACCATCTTAGTATTATTAATCAATTTTTCATGTTAGAACTCGGGTATTAATGGGATAGCCATATATGTTCATTATATTCAGTAATGGGAAAAGCATAATTCTAGGAGGGAAGAACCCATGTAGTAAGGTCATGGATACTATGAGACCCGTTTTGGGATGATGGAGGTGGATTTTGGATTCCAGTGAGTAGATGAAACTAATTTAATCTAGTTACTTGGTGTATACTTGGTTGGAGAGTCATATGAATAAATGATTGATGTTTTTTTATCAGCATCGAACTTATGATAATTTCATTATAAAATGAGGGCGATTCGGATGAGTGGCATGTAAGTGCTCATGGGTAGAGTGTTGTAGTTAAATGATTTAGTTGATAGGCCTACTATGTAAGTAAATTTATAGTTGGTTTTATACTTCTGCGCGACCATTGAATTTCATTGTGATTCCTCTGGATGTTTGAGCATTACATGTGTGAAAGTGATGGCATGTCGGTTGGTGGTAGTGGGAATTTTTTAAGAAGGTCAGCTGGAGGATGATTGACTGGTGTTCTTCTCATGGTTTAATGCAATGAGTTAGAAAATATATTAGAAACATCATTCAGTACATTGTTGGCATTTTTTAGGATCATACCATGATTTATAGTGAAAATTTAGTGTATCTGGGATTAGTGTTTAGAGTTCCCAGTGGAAGATTGACTGACTTTCCATAGTGGAGTGTCGCACGATAATAGTGAATTGGAGATCAAGATAGGTCAAATGTTATGGTTGAATGGTTGATCAGACTTATTTAGGATGATAATTGTTATGATGTGGATGTTGTAAGACATTGATCCTTTATAAGTTATGTAACTTATATGAAATTTAAAATTTTTATTTCTAGAGTAGGGTTCCTTTTTATTATTGAAATTAAAAGTTGAATTTCAAGAGTTGGAGAATTGTAAATTGATATTTTTTATATGGATAAAATATCAAGAGATACCTCAAGTTCTTAGGGGAGTCTCTAGAGATTCAAGTTCAATTTCAAATGTCTTCCAAATGTTTTTTCCATATACACAATTAGTTCATGGTTAGCAAAAATTGTACAGCCCAACTGTATAAGTTGGTTTACATCAATTAGGAAGGAACATAGTTGGCACATAGGTTTATAAAAACCATTTTAAATACTACATACATATATAGATCTATTTTGTACAATTAATTCATGGTTTATAAAAAACCATGTGGACCAACCATAAAGAGTGAATTTTGTTGATAGTTTTATTTACATGGTTGATACATGGTTTGGAAAACCATACGAAAAAACTATTTGATGTGCTAAATTTGATTAAAAAGTAGAAAATTACCTCTTCCCCTAGGTATTTTAGGATACAACCCCATCCTCTTTCATTATGAAAACAATGGCCAGGGGTTGTTCCCTTATCTTCCCTCTTGGTTTCCCTCTTATTTGATCTAGTTTTGGGGGGAATTTCTTCAACATTTTGCAGTGAGATTCTCTTCTCCTCCATCCATTTATTCTTTATCCTTTGTTCTTGATTTTTTATTCAACTGTTAGGGTTTTGGGATTAATTATTTCACTGATTCTGTAAGAATCATCATTTTTCTGGTGCTTTCATGTCCGGGTCACATAGGACATCTTGAGATGATGAAAACAAGTTGTTCGCCATTTATCTTGAGGTATGTTTTTTGGTGAAATTATTCATGGTTTATGGAAATTTTGGGTGAAAATTATCATTTATGGTGGTTGATAATTTATGTATTTTTTAGGGAATAGATCTGAGTACATGTCTAGAGTAGATCATACCCATATTCTCATCAATTATGTATCATAGAGATCCTTGGTTAGTTTGGCATCATTTATTACATTTTGGAAAACAGGTTTAATATGAATAATTAATTAACTTAATCATGGTTATTGATGATATGGATGATCATATATTTATAGGATTATTCTATAAACTTGGAATGAATTAAATTAATATTTTTTTAGGAAGGTATCCTTGAATTTAAGAAGTCTCTTAGTTAATTATTGATTATTTATTCATGTGCTAGCATTAGTATTATCATCTATATATTCATGATGTGGGTGATATCTCCATGGATTGGGATAATCTCACATTGACATCATACTCAATATAAACCATATAGCTTACTAAATAGTTTGATGTTTCTTCCCTAGTTGAACTAGTTTTGGTAGCCCTCTTCATGGATTGTATGGAGACATGATTTGGATTTTGAAACAAAAAATGGATTTCCTTTTTAAAATAGTTTTGTTTCAATTAAAAACATAATGGAAAATGGTAATTTTTGAAATGGGTTTGGAAATGAATTTCAATATAGAAAAGAATTTTTAAATAATTGTTCGATTGAAATTTTGGAAATGGGTCATGAATGAATAAAACAACAACTGCCATCTTTCTCTAAATGACGGTAAAAATGGGATTTTGACTATGTATTCAATGAAAATATAGAAGGTATTTATTGATATGTTTTTGGTCGATTTTTCATTGTGTGGGTGATATCCTACTTTCGAAATCTTATGTGGTTAATTTTTTCTTTCTTGTGATTTTCTAGGGACTATGTTGATGCATGATAATACATATTGTGTGGGTATCCTTATAAGAACTTTTACTTTTGAAATCAAAGTGATGGGAATATCCTAATTTATAGGACAAACCCGAAAATGGTTAGTATGATCTTAAAGGAACATTTTGGATGTTGAGGGATGCCATGACTAGTCTAATAGGTTGGTATTGAGAGATGGGGTTGTGACTATGAAACCCATCTATGGTTTCCATGTGGTAATGTGACTTATAGGAGAAAGGTTAGTGACTTATTATCATTTTTACCCTCGAATGGGTTATTATGAGAGGTAGGTAGTGTTGGATTTGGGTTCCACCTTAAAACCTATATTGTTCTTGTGTTTTGGTTATGGACATGTCAAGGATTGGTCAGGAAAATAAGGGGAAAGCCTTGATGTTTCATAAAAGGGTGGGAATATTTCCACCCTTTTTGCTTATATTGGGATATGTTTTATTATGTGTTGTGGGAGGTATGTACTTACCTTTTTTATTATTTATTCAATATGTTATAAATGGAATTCCAAGGATATGTCCTGATATTTTTATTATGGGTCTATATGGAATTCCTTGGGGTAATCCCCATTGGATTCGGTTGGGATGTGTATTGTTTAGAATGAATTATGGAAGTACCCCTAAGATTCAACCTTTAAGTCTGTGTGATTTCCATGGAAATTCTTTTAAGAATCAAAATTTAGTTCTATGTGGTTACCTTGGACACACTCTTAGGAATCATGCATCATGTTTATATGATTTCCTTAGGCACGCTCCCTAGAATCATCCTTCAAGTCAATTATTTTGATTTCCCTGAGGAGATACCCGTGGGATTCTACCTTCAGGTCAATTTGATTCCCTTGGACTTGATCCTTGCAATTTGTTGTTTCTCTATTAATATTGGATTTCCAAGGAATTTCCCCTAGGAATTGGCCATTGTCCTATTAGATTTCTTGGATCCATCCCCTTAGAATTAGTTTATGAAAAAATTTATATGGTGACATGTGGATATGATGAATGTTATTGGTTGTAATTATTATATGACATGATCAGAAACTTTATAACACTATTCAAAGAGGGTATAGTCGAGGGTTTATGTGGTCTGGTTGACACAAGGATTCTTAACATGTATGTTGATGTTCATTTCATGTTATATTTATGGTTGGGTGTGTTTTATAAGCACTACCACACTTTTCATTATTTTAACTGCATCCACACCCACTTGGTCAGAGTATGACTCAGTATTATTGAGGCATTGGGGGTTTCTACTCGGATATTAAACTCACCCCATACCTCTGTACATGACATTTTTTTTGTTGTACATGATTTGATCTTTCTATTTTCTCTCAGGACATAGGTATCTCATGGAGATAAACATTCGGTACAGGTTTAGTAGGTCATGGAGTCTGAGGTTCAGCAAGAGGGTATATGAGTTGGGTAAGAGTTCGGTGTATATATTTTTAGTTTTTTCATCATGTATTATCAAATATTCCATTTTATTTATATATGATGATATGTTATCTTCTTCAACTAAGTTATGTATTACTACATCATATATATATTTATTACTTTCTTTACACAATTTTGGGGGCCCTCTTAAATCTCTTCTATATCTATAGGTATTTTGGGATAGATGTTGTATAGATGGATAATGATGAATTTTTGATATGTTGGGCATGAAACTTTGGATTTATATTAGAGGGAATTGTCTTACCATGGCTATTTTAGGCCCATTCCACTAGTCAACATCCTCTAGAATATGGGGAGGCATACTTGAGGTCATGCCTCATCCCCACTCAGGTGTAATTCAGATGATTCGGGCCAAGGCATGGTATATATCTTCTATTATCATTTTGGGGATGTGCATTACATACTATATCAAATTAAACCAAGTTTCAATGATAGTGGAAAATATAATACCATATGAATTATTTTATGAAAATAAATTCATGTTGTCACATACTCAGGAATGGGGTTGTGAAGTGTTTTTAAGACCATATCTTGCAATAAAATAGCACCCCAAGGAAAGAAGTATACCTTTATAGGATATCCCAAGGAGAAAAGGGATATTATCTATACAACCCTAAAACAATAAAGTAATAGTGGAAAGAAAGGACATTTTTATTGAGAGGTAGAACACCGTTGACAAGGATAGTGGGAGAATGATTGAATTTTATAAAGTTAATGCTCAAGATATAAAAGAGTTAGTATAAGAACACATTCCATGGGTCCCCTACATATGAGAAATAGAGAGTTTATAGAACCATAAATATATAGTTTTCTTATTCACTGAGGATGGTGACTCATTATAGGTTGAAAATAATGATCCACTTTCCTACAAGTAGGTATTAAATATATTAGACGTTTCAAGATAGAAATAAGACATGAATTATAAGATAGATTCTATGTATTAAAAGCAACATTAGGATCTAGTAGATCCACCCATTGATGCAAAACCCATTGGGCTTAAATGGTTATTCATTAGAAAATTGGACATGGATAGTAAAGTGAGTACCTATAAAGCTCGACTAGTATTTTAAGGGTTTAAACAACATCAATAAATTTAATATGATGGAATATTTTCTTTATTCGTTATGTTTAAATCCATAAAAACTACACTTATTGTTGTTGCTATCCATGACTACTATATTCGATGGATTGATTTCAAAACAATTTTCCATAACATAAACCTTAAATGAGATTCCTATATAACACAAATAGAAGGTTTTGTGACTCCTAGTAATGAGAAAAAGTAATGTGAGTTACAGAGATCCATTTATGGATTGATGTAAGAATCCAGGTCATGGAACATTTAGTTCAATGAAACTATAAGAGAATTTGGTTTCATCAAGAATGAATGCAGGCCGTGGGATTACACGGGGTTTAGTGGGTGTGAATTTGTTATCTTAGTAGTATATTTTAATGTATTATTACTTATATGAAATAATATTATAACAACCCTATCCTTTAATACATAATATTACATGATTTTAAGCATAATTATCCATCAAATACAAACCAAGGATCATAAACTATAGTGTCTTTTTAAGATTTGGTACATAAAACCAAAAGCATAGAAATAGAATAAAACATTTTTATATTGATCCTCCATAATGGTCTCCTAACATTCTTTGACCTCTTAAATCTTCATAGGATAACATGGGGAATACATGAACAAAGGTATGAGCTAAAAAGCTTAGTAAAGGAATAAACATATGAATAAAGCATTACACATGGGTTAGATGGAATAAAATGATGAAATAAAAAAGGAACAGAACATGGTTAAACGTAAAGAATAATAACATATATAACATGGGATCATGTAATAAATTAATCATAGGAATGTGGCAACAATATACAACTTGAAATAACCACGAGTCAAGGCTAGCTTCTAAGACTAGTGCACATGGAGAACAAAGTCCCATAAAGGAATCATGTTAACTCTCTATCCCAACATGAAGTATCATGATACTAAACATTATACAATGAATTGGAGTGATATCCAAGAACAACCTTAACAACAGGTTCATTCATATGTGTTCCACATGAAGAATCAAGCACAATGGTTACCCATGGATGGAATTGGGTATTAGAAACATGTCATATGGCATAACCAAATGGAGTACCATAATGGTGTACAAGAAACAATGGGTTTAAGACATACTTGAAAATTAATAATGTAAAATAGACATATATAATTATAATTAATTTCCAACTTAAGTGAAAACATGTAAAATATTTGTTTAAGAAACATTAGAAATGAGCCACTATGGTACAGTTTAAGGGAAAATATAAAAGATTCCTTAAATAAGAAAAGTCATATTTGTTTTTATAAAACCTAAAAATAAATAAGATATTTTTTTCATGGTGAAATGATTTATTTTAGAAAAATAATGGTTTCTTAAGACATATTATTGGGTGTATTTAAAAATGGGGATTAAATTCGGAAGTTCCCTTTAATCGGGCTTTCTTATCGGGAGGCATTGAGAAGCGAACCATATAGAAACATGAATTTTACCATGTATGAAATAAGAATTGATATTGGTACATATTTTTGGAACAAAAATATAGAATATGGGAGTAATACATAATAATAATTAAGAATTTCATTAGGGTAAATAGAGATAAAGCATAACCTGAAGTAAAAAATGGAGGTTCTGAAAGAATCTGTTACCTTATATAAGAAAGTTTTATGCCCTTATAGCTAATTTCCTAGATAATCAAATTCAATCTGTTGATTAATTAATTAAACCCCACTTATATATTTATTTTATTTAGTATAATTTTATTAAGTTCATTTATGTTTTTTATGAGTTATAAAATTCAATTTCATCATTCCCGGAGCATTGGTTTTCTTGGTTTTCATTATCGATTCGTTTGTATAAAAGTATGGAAGTTCATATAAAATGGGAATAATTCTTCAAAAAGGAAAATATATTTTATTATTGATTTTACAGAATTTTAATTGGTCTTATATATCATTTTTTATATGGTGTAAGTATGATTCATCAAATTAAATGTTAATAAAAATGATTTAATTTATTTTGGTGGTTTTTATGACAATCACAAATTTATATCAATTTATTTAACATCATGTTTATATATTTTCTCCAGAACATTATGTAACTTATAATATATACAATAAAATCTTATTTAAAAATTATAATTTTTTTATGACAAGCCTTTTAGGTGGTATTGAAAAATGAAAACACATTATCCATGATGGTGGTAAATCTACACACCATTGATGTTGTCTTCATTTTTAGAATAAAAGTTAAAGGAGAAGGGGTTTGATGATAGGTATTCCATTAACATAAAAACATTATAGTATATATAATATCATAGATTTATGTTGAATTTTTAGATATATTAGAGAAGGATAGGATAAGAGAAGAAAAGAAATTAAAAGAAATTAAAAGAAATAAAAATAAATTAAAAGAGAACAAACGAGGATTTTACCTCTTGAATTTATTCTCATTGAGAAGATCCTTAAAGAACCTGGGTTTATAATTTTTTGAGATAAAGATATTGCACATGGGGGGATTCTTGGGAAGTGTATTGGTAATAATTTAAGCAATATTCAATGCTTTGGAGGTGTCAGGAGAAGAGGTGGTGAGGGGTGGTATTTATAGTGGGATAAGAGGGTTGTTTTTGATTAATTTATTAATTAGTTTATTATTTAGGCTTAAAAATATAAATAATGTTGATTATTATGACATATTATAATAATTATTTCATGTTAGTTCGAACTATTGGGTTATTATATCATCCATCACTCAAAAATTCATGTATTTCTCTTAAAATGTTAAATACCATAAATTACTGTATTTCACTATTCACTAAAAATCCAACTCCTTTAGATTTATCCCAAAAATTCACCCCAACCATTTTTCAATGTGTAGATTTCAAAAATAGACCCCATTTTCTGAAAATAAGTTCATAAATATGATAAATTAAATATTTAATTAATATCATCATTTATTTGAAAAGAATTATTCTCATATTTTAACCGGCTTTATAACACTATGAAAAACTAATAAAGGAAACATAAAATTATTTTAT
This sequence comes from Viscum album, assembly GCA_963277665.1. Lineage (NCBI taxonomy): Eukaryota > Viridiplantae > Streptophyta > Magnoliopsida > Santalales > Viscaceae > Viscum > Viscum album. The sequence continues at coordinate 1,019,335,951 of OY728134.1, read as the reverse complement.
AATTATAATAAAAAAATATTAAATTAATAATAAATTTTATGAAAATATTTTTTCTTTTAAATCATTATATTAATTATAAAATATTAAATAAATATTTTTGACTTACAAAAATGCCTACACTTAATTTATCATTTTTAAAACATTTATTAACTTATACCATGATATAAATTCATGAGATATCCAAATTTTATTTATAATTTCAACAGTGAGGTTAATATTTTATTGGATGGGTTTATTTTCTTAATGATCATATGATTATTCCCACAGTTAGGTTACTATTCCAACGGTATAGTTCCTTAATTTCTATAAATACCACTTATTTCATTAATTCTTCATTTATAAAGACTGTATTTTGTTCTCTATATTATTTTATGTGATTTATTCTATATTATATAATTATAAGAAGGAAATTTCCATTGATAAATTTTTGGGTTGTTATATTCTTACCCCATTGTGAAAATTTTCCCTTGAAATTTCTTATACAAACTAAGGTGAAAACATGTGGGGGTACTTTGCATTCATATCTTCCTCTAGTTCCCCTATTTTCTCTTCATAAATATGGTTCTTCCGTGGTAATTTTACCAATTGAGTATTCTTGTTGTGCATAACTTTATCTCTACGGTCAAAGATCTTCACTGGCTGCTCCTCATAAGAAAGATTATTTTATAACTGTACCACCTTTGAATTTAGTACATGTGATGGATCTTCTATATACTTCCTTAAAAGGGATATGTGGAACGCATCATGTACATGGTACAAGGTAGGTGAAAGTACTAGTTGATAGGCCATAACTCCGACATAATCAAGAATCTTGAAGGGGCTGATATACCTCAGAATTAGCTTCCCTTTCTTATCAAATATTGTGATCATATTCTATGGAGACATGAGGAGGAGTACAATGTCTCTAAACATAAACTCTAGGTCATATCAAAGATTATATGTGTATGTCTTTTATCAACTTTGGCCAGCACAGATATGTTGTTGTACGATTTTCAACTTTTCTAACATTTCTTCCATCATTTCAGGACCTAGCAGCTTATATTCACCAACTACATCCTATCATGCCAGGGTTTTGCATATTTTCCCATAAAGGGATTCATATAGTGCCATTTTGATGCTCGAGTGGGAACTTTTATTGTAAGAGAACTTGACCAAGAGGTAGATATTGGTCTCATCCTCCTTTGAATTCCATATAACATAATCTCAACTTTTCTTCTAGTGTCCACATAGTCCACTTAGATTGGACAATGTTTTAATGATGATAGGTTTTACAGCAGTTTATCTCATTGATTAGAGCATATTGGGAAATTTTTTAGAAATTACAGGTGAATCTTGGATCTCGATCGGATACAATTGATAGTGGTACTACATTTTTCCTTAACACTTCTCGAATGTGTATCCAATAAATTTGATCAAGAGAGAAGGCCTCTCGAATTGAAATAAAGTGACTTGTCTATATAAGATGATCCATAATAAACCATATAGCATTGCTTCTTATGTATATCATCATAATTCCGGTGACAATGTCCATGGTGATGTTTTACCATTTCCATATTGGTATGGGTAATGGTTTCATCATTAATTTGGGATTTCTCTTTTCAGACTTTACTTGATAACAACCAGGAACTTTTATGTATTATATATAATCTTCTTCTTCATATTGTCCCACCAATGGTGATCTTAGAGATCTCAATAGATATTTCCGTTTCTTGGGTGAATAGACAAAGTTTATCTATGTACTTAATTAATAATCTCTCTCTTTATCTCTAGTTTGGATGGTATATATAGTCGTGACCCAAATATTATGACTCATTCCTCATCAATTTTGAACTATGAGGATTTCCCATTTCTGATAGCTTCCTCCTTTTTCTGAATTATCACATTATCCAGTTGAATGTTCTTTATTTTCTCCATAAGGGATGGTTGAGAAATCATTTGATAAAGGACTGATGATGTTAATTTCTAAATGATCCCCATGTCCATCCTTTGAAAGTATGAGAAGATTGGATCCTTATCAATTCTAATAATTAATAAAGTTGCAGGATACTTTATACTTAGAGAATACACCACTTTATTTTCTTTACTAAGTTGGTAATGTATTGAGTGGACATAATCTTTTAGGATCTCTAAACTTTTTCATTGGAACATATTAATCTCATTATGTGTAAATATATATTTTAGGCTCTTGTGATCAGTATATATCTCACAAATATCCCCATAGAGATAATACTGCCATATTTTCAATGTAAAGATCAGAGCCACAAACTCCAGATCATGTATGGTATTATTTTTCTCATGAATTTTCAACTGCCTTGAGGTGTAGGATATCAATTTATCATTTTACATCAGTACACAACCTATGTTCTTCTTTGAAGAAACATTGTATACCATAAAGAGTACCCCACTTGTCGGTAGTGTGAGTACAGGTGCATCGATAAACCTCTTTTACATCTCTTTGAATTAGTCTTCACATTCAGTAGTCCAGACAAACTTTACTAAATTCTAAGTCACCTTGGTTAGTGGGTTTGATAATCATGATAAGATACTAAAAAATAATTGTTAATACCCCGCCCCACCGAGGAAAATATAGATCTCCATTATAGATATTGTCCTGGAGCACTCTTATATTGCCTTTGTCATGGAAGTTTCCATAGATAATTTTTATTGGTGATAACATCACCCCATAATGAATACTTCTTCCATCTAGAACTCACATTTTTTATACTTTATATAGAGTTTATCCCTTCTCAATGTTTTATCACATTATTCAAATGCTCCTCATGTTCCAGCATACTCTTAGAGTATATCAAAACATCATCAATAAAGACTACCACAATTTTTTCAAGGTAATATCTAAAGACTCTATCAGTTAATTACATGAAAATTTATGGATCATTATAGTGTTTTAAGGTAATTACTATGAACTCATAGTGTTCATACCTTATTCAAAAGGAAGTCTTGGCAATATCTTCCTTCTTCACCTTTAATCGGTGATATATCAATAAAAGGCCTACATTAGAGAAATACTTGGCCCCATGTAGATAATTGAAAAAGTCATTTACCTATGGTGGGGAATAATTTTTTTATCATGATTTTGTTTAGCTCGTGATAATGAATGCAGAGGTGAATCAACCCATCCTTCTTCTTAACAAAGGGGACTGGTGCACCCCATGTTGAATCAGTCAGGCATATAACACCCATGTCAAAATTCTGTTATAACCACTTCTTTAGTTCCTCCAACTCAATGGTGTCCATTCTATAAGGTGTCTTTGATATAGGTAGAAATCTAGAAATAAGTTCAGTATATAACTCAACCTCTTGGTTTGAAGGAAGACCGGAAAATTCATTATGGAACAAATCAATGTAGTCCGTCATAATCGTCATGTATTAGAGCATGATTATATCCTTTGAATCGATCAATTTACCTAGATAAGCTTTCTCATAAGGTAATAATATCCACAATTAAGATGATTATTCCCAAAGAGATTCATCATCCTCCTTACACTTGTACTGAATTTGGGGATTCCTTATGATTTGAAGAGTGATCTCCCTTTCACGATAGTTGATGTTGTATTTATATGAAGATAGCCAATCCAGGACCAACATAGCATCAAACTCTACCAAAGATGGTCAGAAAAGATTTTATGGGAGGTTCAGTCCATAAACATTGATAGGGGAGGAGTTATATACTTTGGATGCAATAATTTCCTCATTTTCTATTCTCACAAATAACTCAACCTCCATATGTTGAGGTGGTGTTTGAATAGTTCTACTAAAATTGCAAGATATGAAAGAATGCATAGAACTAGAATTAAATATTACATTTTTTATTCCTGTATTAATTACCAACATACCTATCACCACATCATTGTTAGGCTCCACCTTAGTATACTGACAGCATATGCCCTTCCTTGCTGCATTGGAGGTTGTTGTTGATTTCCTCTAACAACCCTTGGCATAAAACATTGGCCCGAATAATTCCCATGTTCCTTGAAGTTTAAAACTTGTACTACATGATGAGTGTTGATTTGAACCTTCCTTTTTCCCTAAACATTTTTTGGATTCCTCATATCCCTTTTCCAATTATTATCCAGATTTCCCTCTCTTCCACATTTGAAGCATCTCCCGGTTCCCCATATGTAGTTTCCAGGATACTTTTTACCACACTTTTGACACATGGGATGTTGAGTTTTCATTCCATCATTGGACTTATATATTGATCCTCCCATACTTAAATCCATTTTCTTGTTTTTATCTCTAGGACCATCTGACCAATGAGTGTCTCCGATATAGAAACCCTACCTTTTATTACAAGAATATTACATAATTTTAAAGATAAACAACATAATAGTGTTACAAATATAGTATAAAATGGTTTACTATCATGGAAATAATAGGTTCATACATAAATTTCCATAATAATACATAAACATTATTTAATTCAATATTTTATATCATTTTAGTGGCCTTCACATTCTCCTTAGTGCAAGTAATCACCTTAGAATATACATCAATAAAAGAGGTGACCTAAAATCCTAGTTAGAGGATAGATAAGGACATCAATCAATATAACATGGGTGAGTATAATCATAATCATAATAACATAATATTAGAAGATTCATTATAATAATGATAGAAAACTTTAGATGAAATCATGGATTGTGGAAATGCATGAAAATGAAACATCATGTCATAATGGTCGAACACCACAAATGGTTGTGAAAAAATCTAGAATCATATTCATGCATAAAATATGTTCATAACCATAACATAATAATTATGAAAAATTCTATAATCATGTTCACATATATTTCACATTATCTCATGAGATACCTCACATTAGCCAATGCATTGGAGCACTATATAATTCCTTGCACACCCGTCACTTCATAACATTTACACATTCATGCATGCCACATAGAATTTATATCAATAACAATCATCAAGTAACCAATGTAAATGAATGGGTTTAAAAATTATTTTATAAATAATGAATAAAATTGGTGTTCTTGAATGAAAAGGGGAAAACATATTTGGTATAAGATTCATCATTCTTAAGCAAAGAAGAAACAACTCAAGAGGATTCAAAATGCATTTTGGAAAGAAAATTTCTTTTGGAAAACCATAGTGTTTGTCATAAATTTGTATTGGAAGCATTTATATCCAAAAAATGGTAAAGACAATAAAATTATATTTTAGGAATATTAAAATAATATCCACACTGAAAATTATAATGAAATAGAAATAACCCAATGAAAAGGAGTTGGGTTTGAGAATCCCCTTACCTTATATATGCATACTTTCATCACATTAATATCCTAGATAATAAAATTAGATAAATTAATTACTAAATCCAAAATCCATTATACATTTATTTGATTTATTATAATTTTATTATGTTTTTTCCATTATGATAAGTTATATAGATTAATTCTGATGTTCCGAGAGTGTTCGTTTTCATGGGTTTCTTGATCGATTCGCTTGTATACAAGTATGAAAGTTCATGTAGGATGAGAATAATTTAAGATAAATTAAATTATATGTTATTAATTAACTTTGATAAGTTTAATTGGTATTATATATCATCTAGTTATATGGTATGATAATGATTCATTAGATAAAACATTAATGAAAATGATTTAATTTATTTTGGTGGTTTTTATGACCATCAAAAACATATATCATTTTATTTAATATCAGGTTTATATAATGGTACCAGAACATTATATAACTTGTAATATGTATAATAAAATCTTATGTAATCGTAATAATGGTTTCATGACTTTCCATGATGGTTTTAATGGAAACTGAAAATGTATCATCTACGATTGTAGTAAATCGATAAATCACATATGATGTTTTTATTTTTAGAATAAAAGTATGAAGGAATAGATTTGACTATGGAATATTACATTAACACAATAAAATTATATTATATAAAGTATATTTGAGTTATCAGGCCACTTTGGTATAGGGAGGAGAGGATTGTATAAGAAAAGAAAAGAAACTGAAAAGAAATTAAAGGAAAACAAAAGAGGGTTTTCCATCTTGAACTTCTTCTCCTTGAGAACCTCCTAAGGGAAATTGGGGTTCTGGCCTTTTGTGGAGACCAAAGGATCCTAAAAATTGGGGAGATACTTGGGGATATTATTGGAAATAATTTGGACAAGCTTATATTCATGGTAGTTGTGAGGAGAAGTGGTGGTGAGGGGTATCATTTATAGGGGGAGGAGAGGCGTATTTTTTTTATTATTCTCAATATTTTATTATTTTTGATCAAGACTATAAATAGAATTTATACTTATCACGAAATATATTAAATAAAGAATTATATTTCAATATTATGGTTCTTACATCATCCATACATCATACATGACTCAAAAATTAATATATTTAGATTATATCATAAATTATCATATTTCACTATTCACAAAAATTCTAATGTTTCGGAAAAATCCTAAAAATTCACCCTAACAATTTTTTGACTTATGGAATTAAGAAATGGATTAAATTTATGAAATTAATTTTCTAAATATGATAAATTTAATTTTTAATTATAATCATATTTTATTAAAAAAATATCGATTTTAATATAAAAACTAATTGGATGAAACTTTGAACATTTAATTAAGGTCTCATAAAATTTTCATAAAATTGTAAGATAAAAAATATTAATTTATGGATCTATTTTATGAAAATATATTTCTTTTAAATCATTATATTAATTATAAAATTGTAAATAAACATTTCTGTTTTATAAAAATACCAACACTTAATTTTTAATTTTTAAAACATTAATTTACTTATACTATGATATAATTATATCATATTTAAATTTATAAGATGTATAAATTTTATTAATACTTTCATAGGTGATGTTACTATTCTATTAGATAGATTACTATTCTTAATGGTCATGTTACTATTTAGACGGTCAAATTACTATTCCATTGGTATAGGTTCTCTATTTTTTTACAAAATCGCTTATTTCATTATTCAAATATAAGAATGATGTTTTTATTGGGATCTATATGCTATGTATATTTTTGTACCATATAAAATAATTAAAAGAAGGGAAATTTCATTGATAAAAGTTTGGGTCATTTCATTCTCCCCCGCTTTAGAAAGTTTCCCTCGATTTTTTTACAAACTAAGGTTAGAATAGAAGAGGGTACTTACCCTCTATTGATTCTTCTAGTTCCCATGTTTCCTATTCATACATAGGATTCCTTCATAGTACATTGACTAGGTGAGTGGTTTTGTTGCGTAGAAAGTTATCTCTATGATCCAATATCTTCACTTGATGCTCCTCATAAGAGAGATTACTTTCCAACTATACCACCTATAAATTCAATACATATGGGGGATATTGTATATACATCCTCAATAAGGATACATGGAATAAATCATTTACTTGAGATATGGTTGTCGGAAGTGCTAATCAATAGGCCAGATATCCAAAATGATCAAGATTATCGAATTGGTTGATGTACCTGGGACATAGATTTGTTTTATTCCCAAATATCATGATCCTCTTCCATAGAGATATGTGGAAGAGTACCATGTCTCTAACATTAAACTCCATATCCCATTAATGATTACATGCATAAAACTTCTCTCCACTTTGGGATACCTTTATTTGATGGTAAAAGGTTTTCACCTTTTCTACCATTTCATTGACTATTTCAAGTCCTAGCTACTTATGTTCATGGAATTCATCCCAGAATGATGGTGTTCTTTGTCTTTTCCCATAAAGGACATAACATGAAGAAATTTAGATGCTCGGGTGGAAAATGTTATTGTAAGAGAACTCGACTATAGGTAGATGTTGGTCCCATCCTCCTTTGAAGTCCATAAAAAATTCTCCCAACATGTATTCTATTTTATGAATAGTCCATTCAAATTGGACATCCGTTTGAGGATGATAAGTCATATTAAATTTCATATTGGGGTTCAAATCATGTTGGAGGCATTTCCATAACTTTGAGGTGAACATTGGATCTCATTTGGATACAATCGATAGTGGAAGTCCATCCTGCCTTACCCCTTATCTAATTTATATCTATGTAAGTTGATCTCTTGAGAGGTCCTATCAAATTTTGATAAAGTCGTTTTTATAAGACAATCCACAAGAATCCATATAGCTTTGTTTTCTCTTGATTTCTTTATAATTCCATTGATAAAGTCCATGAGGATGTTTTTCCATTTCGATGTAGGTATAGGTAATGGTTGCATCATCCCCTTATACATCTCCCATTCATCCTTCACTTTTTATCATGACAGGCACTTTGATGTATACTCAGTGATCATCTTCTTCATATTTTCCCACCAATAGTTCTCTTGGTTATCTCAATACATCTTTGTGCTCCCTAGGTGAATATAGATGGTTGAGAAATGAAAATCATTTAGAAAAAATTTCTTTATCTCTATATTGGATGGTATACATAGTCATGACCCAAATCTTATGACTCCTTCCTCATCAATTTTTAACTCTAAGTATTTCTCTTTTTTGATACAATATACCTTATTCTGAAATTTCACATCATTTCTTTGATTATCCTTTATTTTCTCCATGAAGGATGATGGGGTAATCATTTTATAGTGGGTTGATGATGTTCCCTCCTTATTTATTCCCTTGTCTAACCTTTCAAAATATAAAAATATTAGATCATTCTCAATTATCATTCATGATAATGTTGGAGGATTATTTACACTAAGAGTATCTGATGATTTATTTTTATTACAGGATGGTAGTGGAATGATAATTAATAATCTTTGATGATCTCTAACCATATTAATTGGCTTATATTGATCTTCTGCTGTGTGAATATATATTTGAGGCTCTTATTATCAGTATATATCTCACACTTCTCCCCATAGAGATAATTCCACCATATTTTCAATGTGGATATCACAGCCTCCAACTCCTGATAATGTGTGGGATAGTTTTGCGCATGAATATTCAATTTCCTTCAGTCATAGGATATCACTTTATAATTTTTCTTTAGTAAATATCCCAATACCTTCTTTGAAGAATCGATTTATACCATAAATAGTTCCCCACTTGTTGGTCGTGTGAGTATTGTTGCAGTGATAAGCCGTCTTTTCAACTCTAAGACGCAGTCTTCACATTCACTAGTCCAGAAAAAATTTATTCCCTTCCGAGTATTCTTGGTTAATGGATTTGACAATAATGATAAGTTCTTAAAAAATTATAGATAATACCTACCATGACCAAGGAATTTGTATATATCTATTATAGATGTTGGCATGGGACACTCTTCCATTGCTTTTTTCTTAGAAGGATCCACATATATTCCTTTATTGATGATAAAATTCCTCAATAATTAAATTTACTCCATCCAAAACTCACATTTACTATACTTTTCATATAGATTCTCTATTTTCAAGGTCTCTATCATAATATTCAAATTCTTCTCATGTTAGCCCTTGATCATGAACTATATCAGAATATCATCAATAAAAACTACCAAAAATATATTGAGGTAATCAACAAAGACTCTATTCATTAATTACATGAATATTGTGGGAGCATTGGTGGGTCTGAAGGGCATCACTATGAACTCATAGTGTCTATACCTCATTCTAAATGCAGTCTTGGGAATATCTTCCTTCCTCAACTTTTATTGGTGATATCCTGACCAAATATACATTTTGGAGAAATACTTGTCCTCATGTTTCTGGTCTAATAAATCATTTATCCATAGTAGGGTATCATTGTTCTCTACCATGATTTTTTTGAGATCATGATAATCAATTCAGAGGTAATATTATCTGTCCATCTTTTTTAAAAATAGAATTGACGCAACTCATAGTGAAGCACTCCGGTATATGAAACCCTTAACTAAATTATATTGTAACTACTTCTTCGATTCTTCTAACTCAATGGTGGTTATTCTATAAGAAGTATTTGATATAGGAAAAGATCTAGGAAAAAGTGTAATTGACAACTCAATTATTTGGGGAACACATCAGCGTAGTCCCTCACAATGGGAATGTCTTCAAACATGATTTTCTCCATTGTCTTAATCATTTGAGAAAGAAATGCTTTCTCATTAGTCAATAATTTCAAAATATGATGCAATGATTCAAAAGGAGATTCATCCCCATACTTCCACTTATACATAATTGGAGGATTCCTTGGGATGTAAAGATTGATCTCCCTTTACCAACAGTTGATGTTGTCTTTGTATAAAGATATCCAATCCATTCCCAATATAACATCAAACTTCACCAAAGGAAGTAAGAAAATGTTTTTTGGGAGGTTTAGTCTGCAAAAATTAATTGGAGGGAGTTATATACTTTCGATGCAATAATTGATCCATTTTATATTCTCACAGAAAATCCAACCTCAATATTTTGAGGTGGTGTTTAACGGTTCTACTCAACTTGTAAGATATGAAAGAATGCGTAGAACCATAATCAAATAGTACATTCTTTATTCTTGAATGAATAACCAGCATACCTATCACCACATCATTTTTTGTCTCCATCTCAGTAGTAGTGATGGAATAATATTTCCCTTTTTCCTCTTTTCATTAGTGGCAGCTGATTCTGATTACCCACAAGTAGTCAAGGCTTAGTGCAGTGTCTTGGATAGTGTATTTTCTCCCTGCAGTTGAAGCATTGCACCAAAATTGGTGCTCTCCTCTCCTCCACCACATTGTCAAGATTCCTTATGTATCTTCAATATTAATGATATTGGTGGCCTTGTCTCCCACACTTCCCTATCCCATTAAGTCAATTCCCATGATGCTTCTTCCCACATTTTTGACATGTGGGTGGTTGAGTTTTCTATCCACCTTTATCATGAGATACTTCTAATTGAAACTCCATCTTACATTTCTTATTTCCATAACCATGATAACATTCTCAAAACTCCATATCCACTTTTAGAGAACATCTAAAAACTTCTTAAAAACTTTCAATGTCTTGAATAGTTTTATCCTTTTCAAGGTGTGGTTTTAAAACACTAAAGAATCTATCTATTTTTCTGTCATTGTTGATAACAAAACCCAAGGTGTTCCCTTCAAGCCCTATGAAATTTTCATAAAAATCTATGCAAGATTCACCTTCATTTTGTTTTATCTCTATGAATTATCTTTCCATATTATTATAAAGAGATCAAGGGAAATAATTATTAAGAAATATTTTATTAATGTCTTGACACTCCATCTCTTCAATTTCAGCCATTGGATTTGTATAATTAATCAACGCCCACTATTGATCAACCTCTCAATCTAAATAATATGTGGATAAATTCACCATTTTCTTCTAAGAATAGTGGAGAACAAAAAAAATCTTCTCTATTGAGTTAACCCACTATTCCATAACAATTGGATCGGAAGATCCGGTAATTGTTGGTGGTCATTGCTGCATAAAATATTTGATATCTACTTCCTCCTAATTAGGTGAAGGTGGAATTTCCACATTATTCAGGTTATTATTCATGTACTCAAGAAACTGGAAAATTCTCACAATGAAATTTTGAACTCCACTTCCCAAGGAATTTGGGATGTCATCAGAGAAATCACTGCATTATCACTCACGTGGGTTTTTGGATTGGTTTGTCCTAGTTCCCCCCATTTTCTAAAATAGAAAATGATTGGAAAAAATATAAGTTAACAAGTCCGGAATAAATAATTTATTCCTTTATTAAATTAACTCTAAATGCATATCTCGTGGGATCCCTATGTTTTGAATTTTCCTAAAACAAGCTTCTTGGATACTTACATATAATTAGTCTCATACTAAGGGGTTTCACAAATTTTCTCTAATGCTAATTACCAAATTAACTAAACTATTGTATAATACCAACTATAGGGACCATACTTTTTCTTACACGAATATTTCATTATTTTAAAGACAAACAACATAATAGTGTTAAAAATCTAGGATCAAATAGTTTAGTTTCTTGGGAAAATTTGGTTCATACATAACTTTTACTTAATAAAACATAAACATTATTTAATTCTTTCTTCTCTATCTTCTTAGCGGACTTCAAATTATAATTATTACAAGTAATCACCAGAGGATATACATCAATGAAAGGGGTCAGCTAAAATCCTAGTAAGAGGATAGGTATGGACCTGAATCAATATAACTTTGGTGAGAAAAATCAAAATCTTTATAATATAAGCTTAGTAGAATCATTATAATCTTGATAATAATAATTGGAAAAAATCCTGGAATGTGGAAATGCATAAAAATGAATCATTATGTCTTAGTGATCAAACACCACACATAGTTGTGAAAAGAGATAACATCATGTTTACTCTTAAAATATGTTCATGACAATAAAATCATTATTGTGAAAAAAAATCTGGAATCATTTTCATTCATATTTCACAATATATCATGATATACATCACATTACTCAATGCATTGGAGTGCTACATAATTATGGGCGCACTCGTCACAACATAACATTTACGAAATCATGCATGCCACATGAAATGTATATCAATAAAATTAATGAAGTAAACAATGTAAACGAATGGGTTGTATAAGGATTTCATCAATCATGAATAAACATGGGGTTCCCAGTGGAAAGGGGAAAACGTTTTTGGTATAAAATTCATCATTCTTGAGTTAAGAAGAAACAACTCAAGAGGAGTAAAAATGCGTTTTGGAAAGAAGAGTTTTTTTTGTAAAATCATTGTATTCGGCATAAAATTAGATTTCAAACATGTATATCCTATACGAAAATGTGTAGGGTGATGAAATTATATTTTCCAAATATTAAAATAATATCCACAGTAATATTTGGTATGAAAGAGGAAAAACCTAGAGAAAAAGAGTTGGGTTTGAGAATCCGCTTATCTTATGTCTAAATGTTTTCTTCAATTTAATATCTCATCAAATAAAATTAGATTCATTAATTACTAAATCTAGATCCTCTCATACTTTTATTCAGTTTATTATAATTTTATTATGTTTATATGGCCATTATGATGAATTAAAAAGCTCAATTCCATTATTCTATAATTGTTTGTTTTCTTGGTTTTCATGATCGGTTCGCTTGTATACAAGTATGAAAGTTAATGTAAGATGATAATAGTTCTTTATATGTTATTAATTAACTTTTTGAAGTTTAATTGATCTTATAAATAATATGTTTATACGGTATGAGTATGATTAATTTGATAAAACATTAATGAAAACGATTTAATTTATTTTGATGGTTTTTATGACCATCAGAAACTTATATCATTTTATTTAATTCCATGATTATATTTTGGTTCCAAAACATTAAATAGCTTATAATATATAATATAAAATATGATTTAACCATAACAATTGTTTTATGGCTATCCTTTAATTAGGTAATGGAAAATGAAAATGCATCATCCATGATGGCGGTAAATCAACACATCACATATGATGTTTTCATTTTTAGAATAAAAGGAAGAGGGAAGAAATTTGATGATGGATTATTCCATTAACATAATAAAATTACAGTATATAAAAGTCATTGGAGTTGTAATTCCATTTTGGGATAGGTAGGAGGGGATAGGATAAGAAAATAAAATTAAATTAAAAGAAATTAAAATAAATGAAAGAGTATTTTACCTTTTGTAATTAATATAATTGAGAACATCCTAATTGAAACTGGGATTCATCTTTTTTGAGACCAAAGGATCATGGACATGGGGTAGATACATTGTAAGAGTATTGGGTAGAATTTTTACAAGCTTCATGTCTTGGAAGGTGTGAGTATAAGAGGTGACTAGGAGTGGTATTTATAGGGGACGAGAGGTATGTTTTTTATTATTATATTTAATATTATATTATTCTGGATCAAGACTATCAATAATATTGATCCTTATTGAAAAATATATTACATAATGAATGAAATTTAGAGATTATTTTTCTTACATAATTCATACATCATATATGACTCAAAAATTCAGGTATTAACATATATCATAAATTATCATATTTCACTATTCCCCAAAAATTCAACTATTTTAGAAAAATACCAAAAATTTACCCTAAACATTTTTTGATGTGAATAATTAAAAAATGGATTCCATTTCATGAAAATAATTATATAAAAATAAGAAATATCATTTTTAATTAAAATCATCATCTATTTGAAAAATACTAATTTTAATATTATTACTGATTTTATGACACTTTAGAAATTTAATTAAGGTCTCATAAAATTATCTTATTATCATAAGATACAAAATATTAATTTATGAAACTATTTTATGAATATATTTTTTATTTTCAATCATTCTATTAATTATAAAATTGTAAATAAAAATTTATGTTTTATAAAAATACTAACACTTAATTTGTAATTTAAAATAAATTGTTAGTTATACTACAATATAATTATATCGTATTTTCATTTATAATATGGATAAATTTTATTTATATTTTCATATGTGAGGTTACTATTTTATTTTCCATATTACTATTCCAAATAGTCATCAAACTATTTCAACAGTCAAGTTACTATTCTATCAGTAAAGGTTCCTTAATTTCTATAAATATCCCTTCTTTCATTCTTCACATATAGAAATGTTGTTTTTATTGGGATATATAAACTATTTATGTGTTTTATACGATAGAACATAATTATAATAAGGGAAATTTCATTGATAAAATATTGGTTCATCACATCTGATCTCCATTTCAACCTTACGGGCACAACAAACAATCTCCTCATACCTGACAAAGTCTCAAATCACCAGTGATTTTCATACACTTTAATTTACTTTTCTGAATATGTGATCCACCTTGATTTTAGTGTTCATGAAAAATCTAGAGTCGTATCATCTAATACTTTTAAAGTTTTCCCTCTATCCCCTGATAGACTCGTCTTCCCTTTTCTTCAGTCCGACGAACTCCCTTTCCATATTTCGGTGGAGAGTTCAAGGAAACTATTTATTTAAAAATATTTTCTTGAAATATTCCCATTCCATGGAATCAATTTACTCCTTATAATTTTTATTTTTTATTAGTTGTCACAATAATCAGCTTCCCCTTCAAAATGGTAGACTATCAGAACAGCTTTCTCTTCTCCAGAGCATTGAAGGACCGAGAATATCTTCTCAATAGAGTTAATATATTTTTCACAGTGATGGTATGGTAAGATACACTATATATGGGAGGCCTTGGTCACATAAAGGATTTAATGACAACTTTCTATTTCCTAGGAGAATGAAGGAGTTCCACATGATTCAAGGTGTTGTTCATAACTTGAGCCTATTGAGAAACTACTTTTATGAAGTTTTGATCTCATGTTACCATAATATTTGGAATTTCATCAGGGAAATCATCACATTTCCTATCAAATTTATTTTTGGAACAGATTCTCCTATTTACATTCATTAAATAAAAAAGGTACAATTATGGGGCATTGAATACTAATCTAATAATCATATAAAAAGGAAACTTTGAATATAGAAGGATAAACATGGAAATGAAAATTATATCCTAACATGTGATTCCCAATGTTTCAATCTAGGTTATCCATGGTGATAAAATTATCCCTAGGGTTCATTCCAAATTTTTATAGTCCTAATCTCCAAAAATAACTAGACTTTTATTTAATACCAACTATAATAGCCATATCTATTTACACATATTATTACATGATTTTAAGCATAATTATCCATCATATACAAACTAAGGAATGTAAAGTATTATGTAATTCAAAGATTATGTACATTAAAATGAAAACAAGTAAATAGAGAAAAAACATTTGATTAATTCTCCATAATGATATCCTAGAATCCTTTTATATCATACATCTTTATAGGATAACTTGTGGAATACATGGAAAAAGGGATGAGCTAAAAATCCCAATAAGGTAATAAAAAAAGTATTAAAGCATAACACATGGGTTATAAGGCATATTATGATGAAAAAAAAGTAATGAAACTTGAATAAACATAAGGAAGAATAATATATAGAACATGGTATCATATAATCATGGCATCATAGGAATATGGAAATAACATATAACATGACATAAGCATGAGGAAAATATAACTTTCAAGACTATTGCACATGGTGGAAAATCCCATATAGGAATAAAGTTTAATGCTTTCCCCAACATGATGTCTCATGAGACTTAACATTACCAAATTCATTGTAGTGCTATTTGGGTACACCTATCATAATATTTTCATGCATATGTATTCCACATGAAGAATCAAGAATAAGGGTTACCCATAAAAGTAATTGGGTATCATAAACATTTTATAAGGCATAACAAAAGGGAGTACCCTAATGGTGTACAAGAAATAATTTTTTAAGACATACTTGTACATTAATAAGGTAAAATAGACATATAGCATTAAAATTAATGTCCAAATGAAGTGAACACATATAAAAAGTGTGTTTAAGATACTTTAGAAATGAGCCACTTTACTTCCATTTAAGGAAAAATATAAGAGTCCATAAATAGGAAAAATGCATATTTGTTTTCATAAAACTAGAAATGAAGTATTATAGTTTCTTATTATTAAATGAGTGATTTTAGAAAAATAATGTTGACTTAAAAGATATTATAGAGTGTACGTGAAAATGTGTATGAAATTGGGAAGTTCCCTTTAATTGGGCTTGCTTATCTGGAGGAATTGAGAAGGGAGCCTTATAAAAACATGTATTTTTTTTGTATAGAAACTCTAGCCAAAAAATAAAATTAAGACACATCCCAGTGTTTCCCATTCCCTTGAAAGTTTATCAGGCCCTAGGTATTGAATGCTAACTGTAACTCGACTAGGTAAAACCAGTCTCCCCAAGCTACCCTCCACTGTTGGGGTGTTAAATAACATAGACTAAAATTACATTAGATGAAACCTATAACTAGTGGGGTTATATAATAAGTATTAAGAATTACATTGGGGTAAATATATATAAATAATAACCCGAAGGAAAAAATGGAGTTTCGGAAAGAATCCCTTACCTTAGGTATAAAAATGTTCTTTACTTGTACGTAATGTGATGGAAAATAAAATTAAATCCATTAATTAATAAATTCAGAACCACTTCTACATGTATTTTATTTATTATAACTTTATTAAGTTTATTTATGTTCTTTTTTATAAGTTATAAGATTTAATTTTGTCGTTTGGGGAGTGTTCATTTTCGTGGTTTTCATGATCAGTTCACTTGTATATAAGTATGCAAGTTCATGTAAATTGGGAATAATTACAAATAATTAAAATTATATGTTATTAATGAACCAGAAAAATTAATTTGTCTTATATATAATTTTTTTATATGGTACGAGGATGATTCATTAGATAAAACATTAATGAAAATATTTAAATTTATTTTTGTGGTTTTTACGACAATTAAGAACATATATCATTTTACTTCTTATATTATTTATATATTGGTTATAGAACATTATATAAATTTTAATACGAATAATACAATATTATTTGAACATAATAATAGTATACGACCAACCTTGAAGGCGGTATTGGAAAATGAAAACGCATCATCCATGATGACGGTAAATCAACACATCAGAGGCGATGTTTTCATTTTTAGAATAAAAGGGAGAGAAGAAGGGGGTTAATGATGGATATTACATTAACATAATTTAATTAAATTATAAATAAGATTCTGGATTTATAATGCATTTTTTGGTAGAGGAGGTAAGGAGAGGATAAAAAAATAAAATAAATTATATTAAATTAAAAGAGTACGAAAGAGGATTTTACCTCTTGAATTTCTTCTCCTTGAGAACCTACTTAAGGAAATAGGGATTGGTATTTTTTTGATACCATAAGCTCTTGAATGAGGGGTAGTGGTTGGAAATTGAATTAGGAAGAATTTGGACAAGCTTAAAGGCTTTAGAGGTGTGTGGAGAAGAGGTGGCGAGGGGTTGTATTTGTAGTGTGGGGATAGGGGTTTTTTATTATTTTATTCATTAATTTATTATGTTGGCTCAAGACTATCAATATTATTGATTATAGTGACTACGTACCATAAATAGTTCATGTGAGTTATATATAATGGGTTATTTTATCATTAATTATTCAAACATTAATGTTTTTGGCTTAAAATGTTTAATACGTAAATTACCGTATTTTACTATTCACCTAAAACTCAACTATTTTAGAAAATTCCAAACAATTCACCCCAAATTTTTTTCAATGTATAGATTTAAAAAATTGAATACATTTTGTGAAAATAATTTTATAAATATGTGAAATTTAATTTTTAATTTAAATCACCTTGTATTAGAAAAAATCTAATTTAATATTATAACCGATTTTATAATAGTATGAAAATTTACTTAAGGCCAAAAAAATTATCTTATATTTATAAGACAAAAAATATTAATTTAGGAATCTATTATATGCAAATATATTTTCTTTTAAATCATCACATTATTTATAAGATTTTAAATAAATATTTTTGACTTATAAAAATAACAACACTTAATTCATCATTTTAAAAACATTTATTTACTTATACCATGATTTAACTTCATAAGATACCCGAAATTTAATTTAAAATTCAAAGGAGATCTTACTATTATATATGTCGGGTTACAATTCCTAATCGTCATATTACTATTCCAATGGTTAGGTGATTAATCCATTGGTATAGATTCCTTAATTTCTAGAAATACCACTTATTTCATTCAATCTTCATTTATAATGTTTGTATTTTGTTCTCTATGTGATTTTATATTATTTATACTATATTGAATAATTATAATAAGGTAATTTACATTGATAAAATATTGGTTCATTACAAATATAATAGTCTAATAGTAAGTTAAGGACTGTTTGAACAAACGCTTCTTCATGAAGAACATAGGTGAAGCAGCATATATCTTTAGTATGAGGATAATCTGTGAAAGATCCAAGAGGATCTTGGATATATTCAAGGTATAATCATTTAATAGATACTAAAGAGATATAATATGAAACAATCCAAGAGAGGATTAGTTCTAGTGTCATACGGTATAAATATTTCTAAGAAAATGTGTCCTTGGAAATAATAGGAAAGAGAGAGAATCGGTAAGATCCCATATGCTTCTACGATTGGATTAATCATGTTAGAAATATTACATATAAGTATTAATGGTTACTATGAATATTTCATGGTACATAGATATCAAGAAGATCCAAGTGATTCATATTGGTCTACTATTAAATACATACTTAAGTATTTGAGGTAAACCAGGGATATATTCTTTTTATATGGAGGAGATAATGATATTGTCATCAGGGTCAATAAAAATTATATATTTTAGACAATTAAATGATCTGAAGTTGTAGTTAGGATATATATTTAGTCTTAACATAGGATCTATGAGTTTTTAGAGTACAAATAAGCAAGTTTTTTCAATTTTATTGTGGATTCCAAGTATATAACAACTTACAATGAAACCAAATAATATATTTGGATATGAAACTTCATCCAAGATATTTATGGTGGTTTCCAGTATTAAATACCCTATCAAATTATATCATGATAATACTAAAAATATGTCTCTTGCAAAGGATCCAACGTCACACCAATAGATGAAGAACATACTCTGAAAATATCACCACTTGACAGAATTTTTTAGAGGGTGAAGTCACTGTGAGTAGATTCTCCATGGAGGAGAATGTGGAAGACCCTATGGCTAAAAAATTATCTTAATAAAATATTTCTTTCATGTGATACATATAAATATAAATATTCTTAGTAGTTTGGACTAGTGAAAGTGAGTCTATTGGAGTTAGTTCCCTATTACTAACATCTATATACATTATAATTACTTGTATTAATTTTTATAATATTAATAAAATTATTATCACATTATGAATTTTATTCTACATAACATAGTATGTGATAATGTCCTAAGGGTAACTATTACATTGAAAGTATATAGGAGATCCCTGCTTTGATGAGAACCTATAACTTCCATGATTTTTTTGAATATATGTTTTAAATCCAAATGATATCATTTGATGGGAATAAAATGACCAGGATATCAAAATGTGATAGAATCATAACACTTTGAGATACATTATTATGGTGTATTCCCTTGGTAATTTTCAGAGTAAGTGGTTATAAGAACATGGTATATCAGTAGGGAATTAACATTTATATGTGTCGTTGGATGTTGTTATCTATAGACATGTGTAATGATCCTTATACTTAAATAATATTATTAATTCATTTCATAAGTCATGTAATTTTATGTATTGATGAAAACTATGACAACATATGATAGTGGAAAGGTGGGATATGTTGGATGCATCATGACTGGCATTGTATTAATGAATAATGTGAGAAAGTATTTTTACCTTCTTTTCATTAATGGATCCTGATATCTCATACCCATTTAGGAAAATTGAACTGCCTTATTAAGTCCATGTACATGGATTTTTATTGGAAATTTCAATTTTATAATATCAAAATATGATACATTGAGCATATAGGTTGATGGAACCAGCATGCAAGATACTTGGTTAGAGGAATCGAGATAAAGGGATTATATTACATAGTGTATGTTCATATGTGGTTTTTATTATCATAGTATTTAGATTATTTCATTATGGATATGTTTGGGTGTTTCTAAAAACTAACCATATAACTTAGGTGGTTCTGCCTAATTACATTGAGAAAGATACCTAGAGGGTTACATAATAAGCCCATTAACCGACACTCCATAAACCAAGGGCCAAAGATTAATTTATTACATTGGTAAAAGATAAAATAGATTTCATCACCTAGGATCGATTATATTTTATTCATGGAAACAGAAAACATAATTGATTCTCATATTACACTTGAAATATAAAAAAAATATCATAAGAAACATTCTTATGTCCTTGAAATCATTCAAATAATTATTCATCAAATCATATGGAAAGGAAAACAAATAAGTGGTGAACGCGGATGCTTAGTAAGGGTTATTCACAACATAATCTATCATTAGTAAATAATAAATAATCAATAAGTCATTGTAGATAGTTATAACACAATAAATTCTATAAAAAATTGAGTTCAAAGTATGTCGATGGATAATATCAATATAGTAATCATAAAGATAATTAAAACTTAATTTTCAACAAAGGAAATACATACATATAGAAATTAATGATATTACCACCAAAACCTTGTCCATGATATCATGAATCTTAAAATCAAGGCCTTTACCAAGAAACATTCACTGTGTAGGGTGTTATACAACAATTCCCCAACTAATTTGGAAACTAGTTGTATTTCATATGGCAGGTTCATGCATTGATGGGATATCTATAACCAGTACCCACCCATCACTTTCATATCCAATGCATTCACCATATATTGAAATATCAATACAATTCATTCTCAAAATTTCTTATGAATCAAAAATTATCCGTATAGAATCAAGAATATAGAACCTAAACACTTCTCGATTAAAAAAACAATTTTATTAATAAGTTTCATTCAACAAATTCCAAATTTAAAATTGGTACACAATTAAGACAATGTCAAATTAGGGGACATGATACTGTATAAATCAATTATACTTGAGATATCAACAAGGAAGAGAAAACTATGTCTAAAGGAATGTGATCATAAGAAATTTAATGACCACAAAACCATAAATTAGTAAAGGATGAAAGATGAAACTAAATTCATCATAAATGTTTTTTATAATAAAATCAAGCCATTGAAAATAAAAGAAATAGAATCAAATCATAAAAAATTACTTCCTTGTAACTTTTTGTAAGAACAAATTTATAAATCAAGTTAATTTTTTCCCTTTAAAATAATTAAATTTTCCTTCTCAATTTAAAATTCATATGTGGATATTATTTAAAGAACCATAGATACTTTAGAGTAAGATTAACAGAGAATAATGGTCGTGGTGGTGGGGAAAGTCATTCATGTCGTATACAATGATTTTTTTTCATACTTTTGGAAAGAAATTAAAAAATAATTTTTATGAAAAATTGTTAGAACTTTATTTACTAAAAGATTTTGAATAAATTAATAGGTAGTTTAAAATTAATTTTAAAAAATATAATTTTATCTTGAAGAATATCATTCTTCAAGCATTATAATGAATATGGATACGGAGGTAAAATATTCATGACCGAAAATAAGAGATTTGGTCAGAAACACTTATATGTAACTTTCTTGATGATTATTGATCCAAAAAGAGAAGAAATAAAAAACAAACATGTTAAATTCAAACAAGACCAAATAATAATAGAATATATAATTTTTAAGATATTAGGATGATATAAGTTTTCCTAAAGAAAATTGAAACATAAACAATCCATAAATAAAATGAGATTGTACCAGAAATCCCTTACCTTGGGTCACTGCTTAGTCATATGTGTTTTATCCTCCTATATAGCAATTTTATAATTTTTAATCACTAATAAAAAAAATTTACTCATAATTATTATAAAATATATGATTAAATTATAACAACTCATAACTAGTTGATTAAAAATGTTATATTAACAACATCATTTCAGGTGTTGACTGTTTTGTTTTTCATGTATGCTTTATCTCACATATTCTTCATAGTATTATCATATACAAAATCTTAATCACGATATATATATATATATAAAATTTATTCATTATATACTATATTATAACTACATATTAAATGCATTAATAGAAAAATAAAATACATTGTTCATGGAGACGGTTGTCTATACGTACGCATGAACGTTGTTTTTTATTTCGATATAACAAGAATAAAAGAAAGTTATATAATATTTTATCATTAAAGGATAATTTTTATATCATAATTATCAAATAAATTCATTATATATATATATATCATTATATATAACAATGAGATGCAGTGATGGAAAATGAACTGCATTGCTATATCGATATGGTAGTCCATACATACGCCTGAGGAAGTCTTTCATTTTCCATTGAATGTAAATGGAGAGGAATAGGGTTTGTTCCATCAACATTATAAAATTTTAGTATATTTAAGATAATTATGTTATTATATAAGTATTTTGGGTATAATTTAATGAGGCATAATAAGAAAACAAATTAACCAACTTGGTTCAGAGTATACCTTTTCTTTATAAACCCCCCTTTGGAATACTAATTAATCCTTCTTGGGAAGGTATTATAGGATAAAAAGAAATTCTATGACGTGTAAAAGTAATATTAAAATATATTTTTGTATGTATTGGTTCATCTAAGTTGCTCAAATTTTGTGAATAAGAGCGGGGAGGAGGTTCCCTTTTACAAATGAGGTGGGTGAAAAACTTGTAAATACTTGAAGTATAAATTTATAATATGTATCTAACTAAATTAAAATAAATCTAAACTACACTAAAATAGATCTTTATTAGAATAAGAAAAAAAATATAATCGATAAATTAACTTCATATAGTTTTATCTGTCATTTTAAACCTTATCTTTTGTTTTAGACCCATCGCTAACCCTGTTTAACATTAAATGTTGTAACAAATGTTTCACTCATTAAGGGTTATGAAAGTAATTTAAAAAATTAAAAGTGTCACATAAATTAACCATGAATGATAGGGTAGAAAAGTTTCTATCCACTCGAGTAAATATATTATTTTTATCAATTTATAAAAATTTAAAAATAATTTTTACATATTAAATACAATTTAAGGTCATATTTGGGAGTATACACAAAAAATGATGTCAAAGGCATCAATATAAACAATAATTATAACATAAACTATTTAAATATTAATTATATATTATAATTATACAATAAATTCATCGTACACCATCATTTATCCAAAATATATTACTTTTCATGTTTTTTATATAATTTACTTTAATTTTCTACTGCTTGTGCAAATGCTTCGTCAGCGTTGTGTAAGCGTTCAAGGTAATTATACTATCTTCAAAATTTTAAAAAATAATAATATTATAAAAATAATTTATTAAAATTAAAAAAAACATTTGGAAGCATTCATATATTCATTTTTTCCCTAGGAAAACATCTTAGAGGTATTAAAAGAAAGAGAGTGACATTTTTTTAATTTTCTTAACTTGAAATAATATAAAGGTAATAATAAAAATAAAATGGAACCAAAATGAAATATTTTTTATATTAGGATATTTATAATCAAATTAATATCATCTGATGAAATAAATTCAAGTTTTGGATTGATTTTAAGACCACATCCCATAGTTTTCACTTTAGTTAACCCATTTTAATCATTACCATGGTATTAAATTTTTAGCTTAGTTACTGTTCATTTTGACCAAAAACGAAATTTAATTATTTAACAAATTTTAAAAAGTTTATTTCAAAATTTTAAGACATATTATGAAATTAAATTACAATAAGAAACATAAAATAATTTAAAAATAGACACATAAAACGCGACGGAAATTTTATTAGGAAAATAGATTTTTTCCCGAATAAGACGGATTCATTCTAAATATTTTCCTAGAATCACTATTATATGAATGTAAATTTATTTCATTGAATATGTAATATAATAATTTCACTAAAATCATTCATCAATAGAGATTATTTTAATTTATTAAAAGCTAAATAATTTCTTCACATTAAAAATGTTTTTAGAAAAAATGAAAATTATTTACTTTTAAATTATTTTTTCATTATTTATAACCAATTTAAAATCAATTCAAGATCAGATATATATGGTTTAACTTATTAAAATAAAATTTGTTAAAAACAATAAAAAAATTATTTCTATGGAAAATTTTAAAATTTCATTCTAATCTTATTTTGAAAAAGAGATATTCATCCTATCAAATTAGAAATTTTATTATACGAAGTACTAAAATACATATTATACTATTGTTTATTTAGTATAAAAAACTTCACTTAATTTAATTTAATCTTAGGTTTCATATTCTTCCTCCTTAAAAAATTACATCCTCATAATTTTAACAAATATCACTTCCTCAAAAAATGTGGGTAGTTTATCATCATTACTTCCCTAGGATCCCATGTTTCCTCTTCCATTTTATGGTTTCCCTATAGTACATTCACCAATAAAGACATACAATTCTACAACACTTATTCTACAATGTCAAGAATTTGGATATGAACTCTATAATAAGATAAATAATGTTCTAATTCTATTTCCTCATAGGTAATCATATATATTGGGATTAGCATGTAATTCCTTAATAATGTGATATGGAACACATCCTCAACCTTTGAGAGGATATGTGGAATTTCTAAATAATAAGTCATAGATCTAAAAATTTCTATAATTTCAAAAGGATTTATATAGCTGGGACTCAGTTTATATTTCTTTCAGAACCCTATAACACCCTCCCATAGAGATACCTTCAAGGAAACATGATCTACAACTTGAAAATATAAATCCTTCCTTTGGTTATTAGAATATTTCTTTTATGTACTTTGATATTGATTGATATAATTATGAATAGTCATCACTTTTACTATTGCCTCTTACATGAAATTTGGGTCTATAATCTTCCTTTCACCAACTTCATCCTAATAAGCTATAATACAACACCACATTTCATTTATTGATTTATATAGTTCCAATTTAATGATTGAATATAAGATATTATATTATTAAAATTCCACCAAAGGTAAATAATGATCCCAAATACCTTGAAGGTTAAGTAAGAATAATCTAAAAAATATTTTAATTTTATAATAGTCATTCATACTACAAATCTGTTTAATGATTATAGGAGGTGATCAAATGTTTCTTGGTGTTGAGGTCCTTCTGAACACCCTTCCAGAATTTCTATGTAAACCACATATCACAATAAGATACTATTGAAATATGTTCACCAAAAAGTCTCAAAACATCACTAATATAGAGTCTTGTGAGGTTATCAATATGTAGGTATTCCATTATTATAAGTAAAAGTGCAGAGTTAGTAAGGAGATGAACAATAACCCATATAACATCATTCTTTATAAGAGCCTTTGAAAAACTAGTGACAAAGTCTATAGTCATATCATCTCATTTCCACTGATGAATAGATAGAGGCTTCATGAATCCTTCAAAATGTTTTCTCTCTGTCACAAACCAAGCTGGGTCACCATCTGACCTGACACCCTACCCGGTCTGCGACATGACCCGAAGGGTGTTCCCGATCCCAATGGGCTGGCCCAGGTGCCCAGGTATCAAAACTAACCCATGGGAATGATTTAACCGAATCAAGAGACAGAAAAACAACTAACAAGACAAATAAACTGAATCATGAAACAGACGACCAAACATGCCTTTAAACAATAAACGTGTTTAAGTCTACAATTCAACTAAAAAACCCCAAAGTGAACAAAAAAAAGATAGTGAACTAAAACTCCAATACCAACCTCAAGCTACATGAGAAGACGCATCCCAAAGATACCAACACCAACCAGCACGCGAAGACCAACATCATCCAGAACCACCATCACTAAGCATGATGCCCCAACCTAGAATACAAAAACGACAAGATATGCATACACCAAAAGGTGTATGTAGGGTGTGATCCAAATGACCAGTAGGGTACCACCCAATAAAAAGGTTCTATGCTACAATAAAAAAAAGATAATTTAACATGATTATTTAAAACCATACTTTTAAAACTCTTTTAACGAAAACATTTAAAAAATAAAAGTGAAAATAAAATAGTAATGAAAGAAAAACCATTTCACAAATACTACTTTAAAATAGAAGGAAAATTTTATAAGTAACACACACATACCAAAGTGGTCCTCCGTATGCCGATGGAAGGCACCACCTCATGAATAGTAGATCACTGTGGGTAAATATCCTAAGGAAGCTAGTAAGCGTGGTGCGTTAGAGACATCGTACCTCGGTGTTAACATGGCATAGGAACCACAGTAATCAAGACTCTCATGTACGAGACATTAGTAGGGAAACACATCCATAACCTAGTGGTCTCCAATCATCACAAAGATTTAGTTAGTGTTGTAACATCAATCCTGCCAGATGAAACCGGGACGAACTGCTCACGTGTCATCTAGTGTACTAGCCCTAATATTCCCACCTAGGTACCTAGGGTTTTCCCTTGTGCTAAATTATGTTTCACATTCATATAGTGTATCACTTTCACATGTCATAAACAAAACAAGTCATTACATCATAAGCCACCATATGCAAAACCAAACTCCTCTTTAAAGATCAAATGCACACCAACACCATTACAAATATAATTTTCATCACTTTCACAATTTAATATATATATATATATAATTTAAAAACTTAATAAAACAATTTCATGAGACACCTCAAGGCTTTACACAAAAAACACACTAAAAATCCACTTTTTAAACAAAGCGCACACCAAAACATTTTCAACGTATAATTCACCTAACACTCACAAATTAATAAATCATCAAAATAATTAATAATAAATTTATAAAATTCAAAAAAAGGTTTTACCCTTAAAACATATTCAATTTCTCTCTCTTAAAATCAAACATGATTAAAACATTTGTTTTCTTTTTCCAAACATGTTTTTCACCTATTCCAAAAATAAATACACCATTATTACAACTTATAAAAAGAACAACTTCAACAACACCCATAAATGATTCTAAACCAAAAGAGAACCACAAATCCAACATGGAAAACAATCTGTTTCAAATGAAAAATCCCATTAAAATAGGCACACATCATATTTTATATTAAAGGCCATCCTCTTTGAAGAAACCATAATTATTTGCAAGACACCATTTTTTTTCATTTCACAAATGCCGAAGAAAACCAAGATAATATCAAATACTCATTATAAGATCACCCATACATTAAGACCATTTAAAAAACAATATTTTTCCCTTTTTTCACAAAAAAAAACCAAGACCACACACCCAAAATGATTCTCTACACCTAAGAAATCCACATTTAAACATACACAACTCAATTACCCTTGAAAACTAAATTTTCACCAACCAAAAAACTCCCAGAACCCAACTTGAATACATTGCACCCAAAACAAACAAAATTTTACATGAAAAGAACATTTTAAAATAAATTGCACACTAGACTATTCTAAAACCTCATTTTCACTATATAAATAATTGATTAAACACTTTTGGAATTTACCACAATAAGGTCGAAATGAAAAACATGACCTTTTATAGAGAAAGTGCAATTGTCATAACGCATCCATGTCAAACAATTTTTAAAACACATTTCGCACAACCTATAAAGCACAACCATTCATTTATACAATAACACACATATAAAATAACATGACCATAATATTTTGGAAATTCAATTTCATCAAACGAGCATGCCAAAACATTCTAAACATAGATCACACCATGAAATTAAATCATAGAACATGTTAAATTAATTAAACAACCAAATTAAATTATCTAAAAGATTTCAAGGCATGGAACTACTTACCTTTGATGTCAAATTTTCCAAAAATTGTTGCGAAACTCCAATAACACTACCAACACACCACCTGAAGAACAAATCGAACCCTAAATCGAAAAATCGAACCAAAAGTATTCCTGATTGAACCCTAAAAACAAGAACATCCCTAAAACAGGGAAAAAAAGAAAAATTGAAACCTTACATGAATGGATAACCACCAGAGTAGGTTGCACGAGGGGCTGAGGGAGAGCGGGGTACAAGAGGCGGGTCGCGCCAGAGGTGAGGGAGGAGGTCGGTGGTTCGGCAGATAGCTGAGGAGCAGTGCGACAACGAGTGTCCAAGGGAGGGTGGTGCGGCGCGAGGGGAAGGCCGACTGGGGAGATGCGGGGTGCGGATGGTCCAACGATCAGGGCGTGCGACGACGGTACCTTTCCGGGAGAGAGGTGCATGGGAGGGTGCTGGCCAGGGCAGCGCATAGGGGAAATCTGACAGGAAAAGGGGAGGCAAGGGAGAGGGAAGAAAAAAATAAAGAAAAGATAAAAAAAAATAAAACAAAAAGAAATAGAAAGATAAAACCCTAAAAAGAGGGAGAAAAATATACTAATAATAATAATAAACTAAAATGTGAGTAATAATAATAAATAAAATAACTTAATTTTCATCACTAATAATAATAATAATAATAATAATAATTCTCAATAATAATTAATAATATCCTCAAATAATAATAATATTATTACTAGTATCATTAAAACAAAATTAATTATGTTTTATCACACTTTTATTATTATTTTTTTTTTACCACTCATTTAATTTTATTTATATATTATTAATTCTTTTTATTTAATTAGTTGCACGTCGGGCAGGCGTGTGGGGAACTGAGCGAGGCCACGCGGTGACCCAAGAAAGGTCGGGTGACTTCGACAGCGGCGCACTGAATGCTGTCAAAGAAAAAAAGTGAATTTCTAAATAAGAACTCAAAAATTTAAGTTGGGTTTCACCCAGACTCCTCGATACCAAGAAAAATTGATAAAATAAATAATTTAAAAGAGGCGGGTGTGACAATTCTCCCTACCAGAGCGTTTTCCATCCTTGGAAATCCACAACTAAGACTGAACCCCGAAGTAGAAAATGACACCCCCTTAAGGTTCAAATAGGATCCCCACAAACAACAATTGAAAGGAGGAAAATACACCATTCTTACAGAAAGTGACTAAAATGACAGACTCAAGAAACTTGTAAAAAAGATTTCTAATATGTGTCGCCCTCCCCAAAGAGCTAGAACACCTATATTTAATTGATCAGTGAAAGGAACATAACCAAAAGGACAACATGGGGAAGCCCGAAGGGGATTCCCACCATTAAGAACTTACCAAAGCCCAAGGTGAAACTAGAAAACCATCACGGGGAGGCCCGATCAGACTCCCCACCATTAAGAAGTTGGCCAATACTGATTCATTCTAGAGGCATTTGAGCAAGACCCATAAAGTGTCTCCCCACCGGTAGAACTGACAGAAGATACAAAAATTTCAAAATTTCCCAATGGTGACCAAGCACCC
The DNA here is from genome assembly GCA_963277665.1 of Viscum album. Lineage (NCBI taxonomy): Eukaryota > Viridiplantae > Streptophyta > Magnoliopsida > Santalales > Viscaceae > Viscum > Viscum album. The sequence goes on along the minus strand of OY728134.1, from coordinate 1,019,306,085 downwards.
CACCACAAAGGGTAGGGAGGGCCGGGCCCAACTACCAGGCATCAAAACCATGGCCGGAGACAGATCAACATCTCTACATCCCTGGATGATAATTATACAAATTTGAGTCTGATTTACCCAACATACTCCCATACGGACCACCATAAGTAATTACATTCAGTGGGATACAACCCCCAAAACTTTTAGGTAACGAGATGACCACACCTCCTAATAGCCATGAGAAACCCCGCGCACCCAAACTGGTGGTTCGAAACAGAACCACATAAAACAATTTAAACCTCCTTCACCTTCAATACCGACGATAGAAATAAGGTTGGGGTCACAAACACTCTTGGTGTTCCTGACCACGTTCCAACTTCAATCCGAGGCTTATGGTTGGATCCCTAATGTCTGATGCATCTCCTTTCTCGCTGTCAGGCATTAGAGACTTCTAAACAGAGCATCTCCTTCTCATGACACACGCAACCGTACCACAACTGAGACAACACCAGAAAACACAACACACCACGACATTCAACTACTTTCTCACGGAATATCCACCAAAACAGGGGTTTAGAGGATTCACATGCATCACCTTTCACCTTAAACAAGAAAATTAAGAAGGAAAGAGGCACGAAAAACACTCCCCTTTGAACAGAAAAATTAAAAATCCCCGAGAGGACACACTCTTATGAAAATAGGGATTCTCAAAGGATCCTATGATATCCAACCTTGCTCTTCAAAGATAACTCACACTGCAAGACATCACCAAACATGACCCTTGTGGCCAATGAAAGTATTACAAATCCCTTTAAGGAACTGGTCAACACTGATAATTTTGAACTGTCTTCACCCTTCAACGCTGGAATTCCTTTCACTGTTTATGGGGGGAAACCTTCTGACGCAACAGTGTCAATCTTCATACCCAACAACTCAGACAACTCAAAGAGAAAAAAAAACTCCTATCGATTTCCCTCGCATCTGTCATCCTGTATTGAGAGGTTCTGCCTGACCAAAAAGGATGAGGGAAAAACATAGCACTATCACTAAAAAGGGATATTCCTTGCTTTAATCAACTAGAGGACCGGCCAACAACGAATTTCCTATGGCCTCAATTCAATAACAGGTTAAGGTTTTGTTTTGGTGGGTGTACACTAGTTGCGAAAGAAAACCATGGACCCAATAAAACTGATCCAATGGACAAGACATACCGCAAGAGAACACTAAATGTGCAGGGTGAACAATTGCATGGGCTTCTCGAAGAACTTTTCAAAATAATTAACTAACCACACGCTTGCACACCAACTCACAAATACGAATTCAAACTCAGGACACAAATCATTTTTAATTAAAAACCATATTTCCATTAATCCAAAACAAATAGATGAGGAACAATGAAAGAGGGAACTAGTGTATGCAGGTGACTGAGACATATGGTTAGCGGTCATACGCCAATCACGCCAACGCCACATAGGGTATTCTAAGACAGCATCCACATCTCCACATGGCTTTCCAGACCCCGTGATCTCAATGGGACCACTGACCACACTCCCTATTCATTTCCCCTAAATAAGATTAACCACACTAACCAAAAATTTAGAAAAAACTCAACTTATTTTGGTAACTTGAGTCATGCCACAAGGTGTTCTGGCCAGGAAGCTTACTCGTAACTAGGACATCGAGTCCCAACAACCATAATTCCAGTCTACAATGACTCTATCCCAAAAGAACATGGCCCAAGAGAGAAAACCTACCCCTTTGATACCATTTTGTCACAAACCAAGCTGGGTCACCATCCGACCCGGTCTGCGACATAGACCGAAGGGCATTCCCGATCCCCACGGGCTGGCAAAAATGCCCGGGTATCAAAACTAACCCATGGGAACGATTTAACCGAAACAAGAGACAAAAAAACAACTAACAAGATAACTAAAATGAAATTATTAATCGGCGATCAAACATGCCTTTAAACTATAAACAGGTTTAAGTCTACAATTCAACTAAAAAACACAAATTGAACAAGAACAAAGATAGATAACTAAAACTCCAATACCAACCTCAAGTGACACGAGCAGCCACATCCCCAAGCTAGCAAAACCAACTTCCACACAAAGGCTAACATCATTCAGAACCACCATCACTAAGCATGATGCCCCAACCTGGAATACACAAAGGACAAGATCTACATACACCCAAAGGCGTAAGTAGGGTGTGAGCTAAATGCCCAGTATGGTACCACCCAATAAAGAGGTTCCATGCCACAACATCAAAAAGATAATTTAACATGCATATTTAAAACCATAATTTTAAAACACTTTTAAGGAAAAAATTTAAAAACTGAAAGTGAAAAGAAAAGAGTATTGAAAGAAAAACCATTTCAGAAATACTACTTTAAAATGGAAGGAAAATTTTATAAAGAACATTCACATACCCAAGTGGTCCTATGTATTTCGATGGAAGGCACCACCTCATGAATAGTAGAGCACTGCGGGAAAATCCTCTAAGGCAGCAAGTATGTGTGGTGAACTAGAGACATCATACCTTGGTGTAAATGTGGTATAGGAATCACAAAAATCAACACTGTCATGCACGAGCCACTAGTATGGAAACACATCCCTAACATAGTGGTCTCCAATCGTCACAAATATTTAGTTAGTGTTGTAACGTCAATCCTGCTAGATGAAACCGGGACAAACTGCTCAAATTTCATCTAGCATACTCGTCCTAATCCGCCCACCTAGGCACACGGGGTTTTCCCTTGTGCTCAATTAAGTTCCACATTCACATAGTGTATCAATTTCACATGTCACAAACCAAACAAGGCATTACATCATAATCCACCACTTGCACAACCAAACTCCTCTTTAAAGATTAAATGCACACCAAGACCATTAAAAATATAATTTTCATCACTTTAAAAATTTATTATATATATATATATATATAATTTAAAATCTTAATAAAACAATTTCATGAGACACCGCAAGGCTTTACACCAAAACACACTAAAAATCCACTTTTTAAACCAAGAGCACCCCAAAACATTTTCAAAGTACATTTCTCATAACACTCACAAATTAATAAATCATCAAAATAATTAATAATACTTTTATAAAATGAAAAATAAGGTTTTACCCTTAAAACATACTCAATTTCTCTCTCTTAAAATCAAACAATCCTCAAAACATTCATTTTCTTTTTCCAAACATGGTTTTCACCTCTTCCACAAATAAATACACCATTATTACAACTTATAAAAAGAAACACTTCAACAACACCCCCAAATGATTTTAAACCAAAAGAGAACCACAAATCCAACATGTAAAACAATATGTTTATAATGAAAAATCCCATTAAAATAGACACACTTCATCTTTCATATTAAAGGACAACTACTTTGAAGAAACCACCATTATTTGAAATACACCATTTTTTTATTTTACACATGCCGAAGAAAACCAAGACAATGGCCAAGACCCTTTATAAGATCACCCATACTTTAAAACCATTTCCAAAACAAGATTTTCCCCTTTTTTCACAAAAAAAAAACAATACAACATGCCCAAAATGATTCGTTACACTTTAAAAATCCACATTTAAACATACACAACTCAATTTCCCTTGAAAACTAAATTTGCACCAACCAAACAACTCCTAGAATCCAATTGAAGACATTTTACCAAAACAACAAAAAAATTTACATGCAAAGACCATTTTAAAATCAATTGCACACTCAACTATTCTAAAACCTCATTTTCCCCATATAAACAATTGATTAAACACTTTTAGAATTTACCACAACAAGGTAGAAATAAAAAACATGATCATTTCTTGGGAAAGTTTAATTTTTATAACACATGCAGGTCAAAAAAAATTTAAAACACATTTTTCACAACCTATAAAGCATAACTAATAATTTGTACAACAACACACACATAAAACAACAAGACCATACTATTTTGGAAATTAAATTTCATCCAATGACCATGCCAAAACATTGTAAACACAGATCACACCATGCAATTAAATGATAGAACATGTTAAATTAACTAAACAACCAAATTAAATTATTTAAAAGATGTCAAGGCATGGAACCACCTACCTTTTATGTCAAATTTTCCAAATATTGGTGTGAAACTCAAATCGCACTACAAACACACCACCAGAAGATCAAATCGAACCCTAAATCGAACAACTAAACCAAAAGTATTAAAGATAAAACCCTAAAAACAAGAACAAACCTAAAATCTAGAAAAAACCAAAACACTACATGAATGGAAAACCACTGAAGTAGGTCGCGCGAGGGGTTGGGGGAGAGTGGGGTACCAGAGGTGGGTCACGTCGGAGGTGAGGGAGGAGGTCGGTGGTTTGGCGGCTAGCTGAGGAGCAGGGTGACGGCGAGTGTCTAGGGGAGGGTGGCGCACCCCGAGGGGAAGGCAGGCTAGGGAGCTGTGGGGTGCGTCTGGTCTGGTGAGTGGCGCGTGCGATGGCGGTACCTTACGGGGAGGGAGGTTCACGGGAGGGTGCTGGCCAGGGTAGCGCATAGGGTTTTAGGGAGGGGAAATCTGACGGAAAGAGGGGAGGCAATGGAGAGGGAAGAAATAAAATAAAAGAGAAATAAAATATAACAAAAATAAATAGATGGATAGAACCATAAACAAATAGAGAAAAACATAATAATAATAACAATAATAATAAAATAATAATAAACTACAACGGGAGTAATAATAATAAATAGAATAACTTAATTTTCATCACTAATATTAATAATAATAGTAATCAATAATAATTAATAATATCCTCAAAGAATAATATTATTATTACTAGTATCACTAAAAAAAATTCATTATAATTTATCAAACCTTTTTTTACCACTCATTTAATTCTATTTCTATATTATTAATTTTTTTATTTAATTAGTTGAACGTTGAGAAAGAATGCGAGGAACCGAGTGAGGCCGCACGGTGACCCAGGCGAGGTCGTGCGGCTTCGAAAATGGCATATTAAACACCGTCAAGGCAAAAAAGTTTGTTTCTAAATAAGAACTCAAACATTTATGTTGGGTTTCACCCAGACTCCCCGATGCCAAGAAAAATTGATAAAATAAATAATGTAAAAGAGGCGAGTGTGAAAATTCTCCCCACCATAGGGTTTTACCTCCATGGAAAGCCACAACTAAGACTGAACCACAATGTAGAAAATGAGAACCCCTTAAGGTACAAAGAGGATCCCCCACAAACAACAATAAAAAAGAGGTAAACACACCGTGCTTAGAGAAATTGATGAAAATGACAGACTCAAGAAACTCGTAAAAAGGCTTTATGATATGTTTCACCCACCCCAAAGAGCTAGAACACCTCTAGTTGATTGATCAAGGAAAGAAAAATAACCAAAAGGCCACCATGGGGAAGCCCGAAGGGGCTCCCCACCATTAAGAACATACCAACGCCCAAGGCGAGACTAGAAAACCGTTACGGGGAGACCCAAGCTTACTCCCCACTATTAAGAAGTCGGCCAATATAGATTCATTCTATAGACATTTGAGCGAGATGCATAATGGGTCTCCCCCCCATTAGAGCTAACAGAAGATACACAACTTTCAAAATTTCCCAACGGTGACAAAGCACCCCACCAGAAAGGGCGGGGAGGGCCGGGCCGAACTAATGGGAATCAAAACCATGACCGGAGACAGACCAACATCTCCACATACCCAGATGATTATTATTCAAATTTTAGACTGATTTACCCAACCAACTCCCATACGGACCACCAAAGTAATTACATTCGGTGGGATACAAGTCCTAAAAAATTTTGGTAATGAGAATACCACACCTCCTCATAGCCACGAGAAACCCCACACACCCAAACAGGTCATTCAAAACCGAACCACATGAAATAATTTAAACCTCCTATACCTTCTGTACTGACAATAGAAATAAGGTTGGGTTCACATACACTTCTGGGGTTCTTGACCACGCACCAGCTTCACTCTGAGCCCTATGGCTGGAGCCCTGATGTTTGAAGTATCTCCTTCCTCGCAGTCAGGTATTGGAGACTCCCAAATAGAGCTTCTCCTTTTCGTGACACACACAACCATACCACAACCGAGAAAACACCAGCAAACACAACACACCATGACATCCAACTACTCACTCACGGAACATCCACCAATACAGGGGTTTAAAGGATGCACATGCATCACCTTTCACCTTAACCAATAAACTTAAGAACGAAAGAGGAACTAAAAACACTATCCTTTTAATAGAAAAATTAGAACACCCTGAGAGGACACACTCCTTTAAAAACAGGGATTCCCGAAGGATCCTATGAAATCCACCCATTCTTTTAAAAGAGAACTCTCACTGCAAGAGGTCACCAAACATGAACCTTGTGTCCAATGAAAGTACTACAAAGCCCTTTAAGGCACTAGTCAACACTGATAATTCTGAACTGCCTTCACCCTTCCCCACTAGAATTCCTTTCACCATTTATGGGGGGAAACCTTCTGATGCAATGGTTTCAAAATTCATACTTGGCGACTCAGAAAACTCAAAGAGACCAAAAATCCTATAAATTTCCCTCACGTCTGTCATCCCACTACGAGAGGATACTCTTGACCAAAAATGATGAGGTACAAAATTAGCACTATCACTAAAAAGGTAGAGTCCTTTCTTTAATCAACTGGAGGACCGGACAACGGTGAATTTTCTATGGTCGCACTTCAATCACAGGTTAATGTTTTTTTGGGGGAATACACTAGTTACGAAATAAATCCATGGACCCAATCAAACCAGTTCAATGTCCAAGACATACCGCAAGAGAACACTAAACGTATAGGGTGAACCACTACAAGGGCTTCTCGAAGCACTTTTCAAATGAATTCACTAACCACACGCTTGCACACCAACTTACAAATAATAATTCAAAATCAGGACACAAATAATTGTTAATTAAAAACTATATTTCCATGAATCCAAAACAAACAGATGAGGAATGATTCAAGAGGGAACAAGTGTCAGCGGGTGACTGGGACATTTGATTGGCGGTCATACGCCAGCCAAGCCACCACCACAGAGGGTATTCTAGGATAACGTCCCCAGCTCCACCTGGATTGTCAGACCCTAAGAGCTCAATGTGACCACTAACCCTACTCCCTTTTCATTTCCCCTAAATAATATTAACCACCTGGACCAAACAAATTAGAAAAACCACAACTTACTTTGGTAAATCGAGTCCCACCACGAGGTGTGCTGGCCAGGAACCTTACTCGTAGCCAGGATGTCGAGTCCCAACAACCTCATATCCAGTCTACCGTGACACTATCCCAAAATAACACAGCCCAAGAGATAAACCCTACCCCATTGATACCATTTTTTCATGAACCAAGTCAGTTCGCCATCCGACTCGGCACCCGACCCAGTCTGCGACATGGCATGAAGGGCATTCCCGATCCCCATGGGCTGGAATAAGTGGCTGGGTATCAAAACTAACCCATGGGAACGATTTAACCAGAACAAGAGATAGAAAAACAACTAACAAGATAAATAAACTGAAATTGGAAACTGATGACCAAACACGCCTTTAAAATATAAATAGTATTAAGTCTACAATTTAACTAAAAAACCCCAAAGTGAACAACAAAAAAATATAGAGAAATAAAACTCTAATACCAACCTCAAGCGACATGAGAATCTGCATCTCTAAGATACCAACATTAACCTGCACATGAAGACCAATAACATCCAGAACCACAATCACTAAGCACGATGCCCCAACCTGGAATACACAAAAAACAAGATCTACATACACCCAAAGGTGTATGTATGGTGTGATCCAAATTCCCAGTATGGTACCACTCAATAAAGAGGTTCCATGCCACAGCATAAAAAAGATAATTTTACATGCTGATTTAAAACCATAATTTTAAAACACTTTTAAGGAAAACATTTAAAAAATGAAAGTGAAAAGAAAAGATTACTGAAAGAAAAACCATTTCAAAAATACTACATTAAAATGGAATGAAAATTTTATAAAGAACATGTACATACTCAAGTGGTCTTTTGTATGACGACTGAAGGCACCACATCATGAATAGTAGAGCACTGCGGATAAATCTCCTATGGTAGCTAGTATGTGTGGTGTGCTAGAGACATCATACCTCAGTGTAAACATGGAATATGAACCACAATAATCAACGCTCTCATGCAAGATCCACTAGTTGTAAAACACATCCATTACCTAGTTCTCTCCAATAATCAAAAATGTTTAGTTAGTGTTGTAATGTCAATCCTTCCAGATTAAACCGAGACAAACTGCTTACATATCATCCAGCATACTAGTCCAAATCCTCCCACCTAGGTACCCAGGGTTTTCCCTTGTGCTCAATTAAGTTCCACATTCACATAGTGTATCACTTTCACATGTCACAAACCAAACAAGGCATTACATAATATTCATGACCCGTCCTCTGGGGCCTGTGCTGTGACTACCCAAAGCTCGCCTTCCATAGGCCATGGGTTGGTGACTAGCACCGAAAGGCATTTTCCCTAAACCTGGGAAGGCATTGCCTTTATAACGTGTAAACTCGCGAAACAAAGCACACATCAAGATACGAACACAAGAAAACTGTATAACCAAAAGATTGATGAAAGTAAAAAGGGGGCCAGAATACAAGCCCAACAGTAAAGGTACAAGTACAACTAAAATACAAAACAACTAATGAAATAGAAAAGAAAGCTACTGGATCATCCTCCAAGGTTCCTACCTGAAGAGTAGGTACGGATCGCCTCCTCAGCACTCCTTTTCCACCCGTCTCCTCTGCATAACGACATGCCGTATGGTCCACCTCTAAGAACCATATGTTCCTTGTACTCTTAGCCTCAGTTAGCATTGTTCGTCATCTGCATCCAACATAACAAGTTGCGGGCATAGCCCGTGTAGGGGTGAGTATAACGATACTCGGTAGGGACCCCGAGACCATCAAGGTCTAACAAAAACCACCATGGGTAAACCACAAAGTATGAAATCAATAAATTACCCTACTTAGGTATATGCTCATGCATATACCGAAGTTATCAAAAAATTCATCTCAATCATGAGTAAAACACAGAGATACTGACTCAGTTCACACCAGGATTTATTTTAGGGGAAGTAATAAGTAACACCTATAGTAACATCGTTGAACACCTTGGCTTCTAGAGAACCCCTCCACTATTGAGTATAGTGGGCTTGGAATGTCACATAGAGGCGCTTCCCTCCGTGGGTCTGCCGCGTCACATAGAGGCACTCCCCCTAGTGACTTGCTGAGGTACTCTTCATGTCGAGTACCGTGGGTCCGCCACGTCACACAGAGGTGCTCCCCACCGTGGCCTGTTGAGGTACCCCTCATGTCGAGTACCATGGGTCTGCCGCGTCACACAGAGGCACTCTCCACCATGGGTCTATCGCGTCACATAGAGGTGCTCCCCACTGGTCCTGTCAAGTCACTCTAAGTCTAAAAGGTCAGCAGTCGTCAAGTCTCAACCAGCTACTGGGTTCTCACACTGTGCTCGCTCATCTCTAGGAAAAGACGCTCCATGATCTCCTAGTTGATACTCCAACTACCACGAACTCCCACATGGATGTATCTCAAAGGTCTGCACATCATAGGGGTCTCAACGCAACAGACGATGCGTCAATCAGATGCCTGGTCTGTGAGTTATTAGCCTTTTAGTCCGAGGGGTCTGGTTGGATTCGTGCTCGATCAAACCTGACCATTCTCCATCTTAATCCAAAACTCTAGTGGGTATAATCAAAGGGAACGTCTCACTCTAAGATTCCCAACGCCGCTGACAGTTCGTCAAACGGATGTCTGGTACCAAAGGTATAGCAAAAAAAAGTAAATGGGCCATAGTGGGCCTGGGTCCGGTCCGACCCGGTCATACCGAAATGACCCAACCCGGCCTGGGCCAACCTGTTTCAGGTCGACCCGGCCTGACCCGCTGGGTTCATCCCGCCCCGCTGGGCCCGACCCGACAAGCCTTTAGGGTGTCGCGAGGGCAGCTCGGCCGCGGAGGGTGCCGCATAGGCGGCTCGTCCGCGGATAGGCTCGGCCGTGGGCCAGCTTGGACACGGAGGGCGCGAGGCCGTGGGGCGGCTTGAAGGGCTGCAGTTGGTGTGGCTAGGGTGGATCGGAGGGGTTCGGCGAGGGCAGCTGGGCCTGGGGTGACACAGTGAGGGAGGTTTGGCTCGGGGCGGCGTGGTGAGGGTGCCTCAGCCGGGGCAGTGTGGCGAGGGGGGCTTGGCCGGGGCGGCACGACGAGGGAGGTTTGGACAGGGGTGGCGTGACGAGGTCGGTTCGGCTGGGGCAGCGCGATGAGGCCACAACAGTGGTTCGTCCGGGGCGGCGCGACGAGGCAGCAGCGGCGGCGGTCGTGGAGTGGCGTCGTTGCGTTGTCGCCTTCATCGCGGCCGACGGTGGTTCGGACCACCGTTTTTGTGCCCCTTGATGGTTGGTAGTCATCCTCCTCCATCGCGAAGAACACCACAATTCATCACAAGAATTATGGAAAGGACGGGCCATGTTAGTTTGGCCTGCACTCTATGCATTAGAGCGGTAGCAAGTGGCCCAACAATAACAAGAGTAACAAGAATAGGTATAGAAATAAATAATAATCAAACACCCTTCCTAAAATCCTCATCAATCACAATTCCCAAATCCCGCAAAAAAATTAGAAGGGGAGAACATGGAAAGTGATAATCATATTGTAGTAAACCCCAACCTTGGATTGTTTGTTGATGTTGGTGTGAGAATGAAGTTTAAGTTGTTGATGTTCGTCTCATCCTCTACAGACCTCCAATCTCGGTCTTGTGCGTCGTATCATCTTAGTCAAAGATGTTCCTCATTGTAGGGTGTCCTAAGTAAGAAATTAAAGTTGGTGTTCTTCGTTGGAGGATCATTATTTGTGGATGAAGTGTAATCCTCCAAGGGTTCTCCTCTCTCAATTCCACCAAAAATATGAAAGAGGTGCCAATATAATTAAATTAAGAAAAATTATGTTGGCACACCCATGTTGGCATAATTAATGTATCACGTTGGCACAATTAATTAGCTCAATTAATTGGCCCAATTTAATGGTTCAATATCAATGGGAGGGTGGAATATTGGGGAGTTGGGAGGTTTCTCCCCATTAAGAGGGGTCGGGTGGTCCCCGCCTCTAAAATTAAAATTGGGGGTTTAGGCTTGGGAGGTCCCCACTACTATAACCTCACAAGGGAGGTTTAGTTCTTGTGGACCCCACCTATTAACTATCAAAGGGTGGTTTAGTTCTGGTTGTCCCCACCTCCCAACATTCACATGGGTGTTTCAAATAAATATAAATTGTTACAAAATTTTATTTTTATTTTATTATTTCACAGAAAATCCAAAAACTAACCTTCACTCTCGACCAACTTCCGTTGAGGTGAAAGTCTCTTTAATCAAATACTGGTGCTACGAGTTCAATGGTTCCCTCAGATTTCAATTACGAGCACTGGTTCAAAAGTTATAAAAACTTGCTCATACGTTTACTGAACGTACATGAAGAAATGTTCAGATATTCATTCTGAGCACTACGGGCCTTGGAATCACGTGCCGGTCAATTTTCGCGGACTCATAAAATTCCCATTTATTAAAAAAACTTACATGGAAGTTCCGGGTCTTTACATTATCCCCACCTTAGGGATTTACGTCCCCATAAGACACAACTCATAACTAAGTAAACAAGTGGGGGTACTGAGCACGAATCTAAGCCTCCCACTCCCATGTTCTGTCCTGGAGGTTTCTGTGCTGCTAGCGAACGCACACCATATGTATCGACCGTCCATGAATGTCACGACTCATTCTAGTGGGGACCGAGCTGCAAATCCCCAAGCCCACCTCCAATAAGCTAGGGGCTGGTGACTAGCACCGAGTAGGCATGCTACTAACATGGGAGGCCTTACCTATAAACTTGTACGCAACCCCACACATCTCCAATCCCACAAAGCTGAAAAGTAAAAAACTACTAAAAGGAAAAGATGCATGCATACACTAAAACCCAACCAACAGAGTACGACAGGAATGTAAAGTACAAGAAAGTAAAACCCTGGTCCAAAAGTACAAGCCCACCAAAAGAGAGTCCGTAACAAAGTCCAACCTGTAAAGAAAGGTTCCGGGACTGCAGTCTGTAGCCGTAGGAACACACCTAGGCTTGTCTGATCTCACTGAGTAACATCTAGTCCTGGTCCACCTAGAATCATGTCAAAGGCTCGATTGTCTGCACAAGACATGACATGTGCAGGAAAAGCCCGTGCATGGGTGAGTATAACAATACCCAGTAGGACACCCTGAAACCACAAAGGAAACACAACAAGGGAAAATACCACAAAGGAAAGATACAGTCAGCTCTACACAGTATATGTCTACAGAACATATAACAAGAATATCCAGATATACTCATACATGATTGACTATCACGAAACCACTACTAAGATCCAGCTCGAAGATTCCACTAAGCACGCAACAAGGAGAACACACTCCTAGGTCTGAAGAGAGAGATATGAAGTACTCGTTCTGGGAGAACACACTCCACAAGTACTTTTAGAACATGATTCTCAGATGAGGATCACAACCAAGTCATGGGGTGATTCCGACAACTCAGTCTGAGCTAATCCTCTAAGCAGAGGATCGACAACCGGGTAAAGTTGGTCAAGTCGATACCAAGAACTCTACCTAGGGTTCCAGGAATGAATAGAGGATCCAGCTCCAAGTCTCACAGAGGGGATTCCAACAACTCTATTTAGGAAGTCCTGCTGAAGGAATCATACTCTTGTATATTGGAAATGATACCAGAACCTTCTGGGGAAAGACCAAGGGTACGAACCCTAAGAAACCTAGTCCAAGTCACAGAAGACAAGTGGATCAAGCCATTTAAGACAGGTTACATGGCGTGTAGTATGGTTACACGCTGTGTTCCATGACCCTGGGTACTGCCCGTGTAAACGGCCCATGTCATCCGTTCAAGTTGTGTAAAACTCAACTACACGGCGTGTGGAAGAATCACACGCCGTGTTCCTTGACTCTAAGCACTGCTCGTGTAAACGGCCTATGTCATTCGGCTTGTCATGTAGAATGTAACTACACTGCGTGTTGAAGAATCACACGCTATGTCGAAGCACCTGGGGCTCGTTCCGTGTACACTGGCCATGTGCCCGTACATGGTCTCTGTCCATGTCGCCTACCCATGTACCAGTACACGGGGTATCCTGTGTATCTGGCCGGGTCTAGTCCGGGAGGGGTATACAAGCCGTGTCCTTGGCCGTGTACCCAACCCGTGTCCGTGTACTCCCGGAGTACACATCAGGTGGTCCTCCTACGAACACATGATGTGTATCCCATACTGCACTCCATGTAGTCGGGTTTTTTCCAGAATCGATGTCTTCCTCCGCGCTCCTCGGCCAAATCTCTGGTTCATGATCCAACCGTCAGATCATTTTGAAACTCCAGATTTGGGGTCGTCCCGCCCCTAGGAAACCGATTCCGTCAGTTTTGGGATTCCGATCATCCTTGATAGCGCATCCCGGTCCGCTTGCACGAAAACCCTCAAAGAATGGGAATTTTAGAACCACATCGATTTGTCCGCCATCGTCGCTGTCTCACCTCTGTTAGGTCGTCTTGATGTTGGATCTTTGATTTCAGATCGTTGCGCCAAAAAACAAATGCGCAATGATCTATTTCCTCCAAGAACGTGTTGAATGCACACGAAGAATGCGTAGGAACCGGGAGAGAAAAACACAACAATCGTGAGGGACGAACCTTGATCGATGTTTGTGTCGATCTCGGTTCGTCACCATTAGAAGGTTGAACAAAAACCAAATTAATTTCAAGAATCAAATCCCCACAATTCCCGCAAATAGCCCATCTCGCAAAATAACTGATCCACAGGCTAATCTATTCATGAATTAGTCTGCGTTCATCATAGGAATCAAGAACGGGGAAAAGAAATCATCAAACAAGAATCCTACCTAGATTCATGGTGTTTGCAGGTGAAGATTCGGTCACCGCGTCGTCGTCGCCGGTGAAGCTCGTTAAGAACACCATCGCCGCGTTGGGAGTTTTTCTCCAGAGATCTCCAGGGAGATTCAGGGCTATGAGAAAAAGTAACCCTGATCCCCTGTGAAATCTATAATTAAAAAGAAAAAAAAGATATTTTTCTGTAGCAAATATTTAATAAAATATTTTAATTTAAATATTTTATTACGGTTACGTCCAAAAACCAGATTTCGCCACCGACCTGCGCCAGCCGATGTTAGGTCTCTTCTATGGTAAACCCACTGCTCTGGACACAACGGCGCCCACAGATTTCCAATTCGAGCACCTGTTCAAGAGATATTCCACTCGTTCATGAAAACCACCCACGCGCTCAATTTAATTATTTAATTAAATTCAAACATTTGTTCTGGGATCACTGGGCCTCGGAACTGCACGCCGTCTCGAAGGCTGGTCTCGAAATAATTCCCACATATAAAAAAAAGTATGGAAAATCTGATACATTACATCACACCCACCTTAGGACTTTTACATCCCCGAAAATACAAAACAAGGGCTACTCAAAAAGATGTGGGAACTGCACATGTATCTGAGCCTCCCGCTCCCACGTGCTCTCCTAGATATTCCCATGCTGCCACCGGACACGCACCAAGGGAATAGCTCTCCCATGAAGGATCTTCTCCTGCCGATCCTCGATCTCCACTGTGTACTCATCAAAGGTCTCTCCATCATCAATGTCCAGCTCGCCCCAGTTGATGACGTGTGACGGATCATGCACGTACCTCTGTAGCTATGACACATGGAAGTCGTTGTGTACCCTGTCCATCTGAGGAGGTAGAGCCAAGCAATACACCACCTCACCAACTCTACTCAAAATCTGGAAGGGGTCAATGAAGCTCAGAGATAGCTTGTCGCCTCGGCCAAACCTCTACAATCCCCATTAAGGTGAGACCCGAAGGAACACATGGTATCCTTCCTCGAACTCCAAGGGCCTATGCCTCCTGTCAGCATTAGACTTTTGCCGACTCTGTTCAGTCATCAACCGCTCCTAGATGACTTGCACCTTCTCTGTAGTAGCTCTAACCATCTCTGGGCCCATAAGTGCTGACTCTCCTGGTTCAGTCCTACAAAGTGGTGACCTGCAAGGTCACCCGTATAAAGCCTCTAATGGTGCCATACCAATAGTGTAATGATAACTACTGTTATAAGAGAATTCCACCAGTGGTAGGTGATCCTCCCATCTACGACCGAAGTCAAGTATGAAGGCTCATAGAATATCCTCCAGAACCTGGATGGTCCCACTCTATCACAACCCTATCCCAGTGGGGCCTGAGCCGCAACTCCCCAAACCCAAATCCAATAGGCCAGGGGCTAGTGACTAGCACTGTGTAGGCATGCTACTAACATGGGAGGCATTGACTAGCACTGAGTAGGCATGATACTAAAACCCAACCAATAGAGTACGACATGAAAGTAAAGTACAAGAAAGTAAAACCCTGGTCCAAAAGTACAATCCCACCAAAAGAGATTTCGTAACAAAGTCCAACCTATAAAGAAAGGTGATGGGACTGCAGTCTGTAACCTTAGGAAAACACCCCGACCTGTCTGATCTCACAGAGTACCGTTCGATCCTGGTCCACCTAGAATCCTGTCAAAGGCTCGCTCATCTGCACAAGACACGACACGTTCCGGCAAAGCCCGTGCAGGGGTGAGTATAACAATACCCAGTAGGACACCCCGAAACCACAAAGGAAACACAACAAGGGAAAATACCACAAAGGAAAGATACAGTCAGCTATACATAGTATATGTCTATAGAACATATAACAAGAATATCCAGATATACTCATACGCGATTGACTATCGCGAAACCACTACTAAGATCCAGCTCAAAGATTCTACTAAGCATGCAACAAGGAGAACTCACTCCTAGGTCTGAAGAGAGAGATATGAAGTGCTCGTTCCGAGAGAACACGCTCCACATGTACTTTGAGAACATGATGCTCAGATGAGGATCACAACCAATTCATGGGGTGATTCTGACAACTCAGTCTGAGCTAATCCGCTAAGCAGAGGATCGGCGCCCGGGTAAAGTTGGTCACATCGATACCAAGAACACTACCTAGGGTTCCATGAATGAATAGAGGATCCGGCTCCAAGTCTCACAGAGGGGATTCCAACAACTCTATTCAGGCAGCCCTGCTGAAGGGATCGTACTCCTGTATATAGGAAATGATACAAGAACCTTCAGGGAAAAGACCAAGGGTACGAACCCTAAGAAAGCCAGTCCAAGTCACAGACGACAAGTGGCTCAAGCCATTTATGACAGGTTACACGGCGTGTAGTATGGTTACACGCCATGTTCCTTGACCCTGGGTACTGCCCGTGTAAACAGCCCGTGTCATCCATTCAAGCTATGTAAAACTCAACTACAGGGCGTATAGAAGAATCACACGCCGTGTTCCTTGACTCCGGGTACTGCCCGTGTAAACGACCCATTTCATTCGGCTTGTTGGGTAGAAAGTAACTACATGGCGTGTTGATGAGTCACAAGTTGTGTCCGAGAACCTGGGGCTTGTTCTGTGTACGCTGGCCATGTTCCCGTACACAGTCTCCATCCGTGTCGTCTGCCCGTGTACCAGTACACGGGGTATCCCGTGTATCTGGCTGGGTCTGGTCGGGGAGGGGTATACATGCCGTGTCCATGGCCGTGTACCCAACCCGTGTCCGTGTACTCCCGAAGTACACGCCGGCTGGTCCGCCGATGAACACACACTGTGTAGCCCATACTACATGCCGTGTAGTCGGGATTTTTCCAAAATCGCTGTCTTCCTCCGCGTGCCTCGTCCAAATCTCTGGTTCATGATCCTACCTTCAGATCATCATGAAACTCCGGATTTGGGGTCATCCCACCCCTACGAAACCGATTCCGTCGGTTTTGGGCTTCCGATCGGCCTTGATAGCGCGTCCTGATCCACCCGCACGAAAACGCTCGAAGAATAGGAATTTCTGAACCACATCGATTTGTCTGCCACCGTCACCATCGTACCTCCGCTAGGTTGTCTTGATGTTGGATATTTGATTTCAGATCGTTGGGCCAACAAACAAAAGCGTAATGATCGATTGCCTCCCAGAACATGTAGAACGCACATGATGAACGCATAGGAACCAGGAGAGAAAAACACAACAATCAAGAGGGATGAATCTCGATCGATGTTCGTGTCGATCTTAGTTCATCACCATTAGAAGTTTGAATGAAAACCAAATTAATTTCAAGAATCAAATCCCCATGATTCCCGCCAATAGCCCATCCCGCAAAATGACCGATCTGCAGGCTAATCTGTTCATTGATTAGTCTGGGTTCGTCATAGGAATCAAGAATAGGGAAAAAATCATCAAACAAACATCCTACCTATATTCGTGGTGTTTTCTTGCGAAGATCTAGTCGCTGTGTCGTCATCGCCGGTGAAGCTCGTCCAGAACACTATCACCACGTTGGGAGGTTTTCTCAAGAGCTCTCCAAGGAGATTTAGGGTTATGAGAAAAATTAACCATGATTCCCTGCGAAATCTCTACATAAAAAGAAAAAAAGATATTTCGCTGCCACAAAGATTTAATAAAATATTTTAAATTAAATATTTTATTACAGTTACGTCCAAAAACCATATTTCTCCACAGACCTGCGCCAGCCGATGTTAGGTCTCTTTTAGGGTAAACCCACTGCTCTGGACGCAACGGCGCCCTCAGATTTCCTATCCGAGCACCCATTCAGTAGTTACTCCACTCTTTCAGAAAAACCACACGCGTGCGCTATTTAATTATTTAATTAAATTCAAACATTTGTTCTGGGCTCACAGGGCCTCATAACTGCACGTCGTCTCGAAGACTGGTCTCGAAATAATTCCCACATATAAAAAGAAGTATGGAAAATCCAAGACATTACAATGAAGGACCCGCTCCTGTCGATCCTCAATCATTACTGGAACCTCTTTAAAAGTCTCCACATCAATTTCATCCAGCTCTCCATGGTCGATGATGTGGGTAGGGTCATTCACGTATCTCCTCAGATGGGATACATGGAAGATTCCATGCACCCGATGCAACTGAGGTGGAAGAGCTAAGTGGTATTCCACCATGAAAACTCTGTTGAGGACCTGAAAACACCTGATGAACCTCGGAGATAACTTGCCGCCTTGGCCAAATCTTCGTAAACCTCATTGGGTTGAGGCCCGTAGAAAGACGTGGTCACCATCCATGAACTCCAGAGGTCTCTGTCTCTTTTCAGCATACAACTTCTGCCTGCTCTGTGTAGTCTTCATCCACACCCGGATGATCTGCACCTTCTCTGTGGTATCCTGTACCATCTCTGGTTCCATGAGTGCTGACTCCCCTGGGCCAGTCTAGCACAAAGGTGATTTGCAAGGTCACTCGTACAACACCTCGAAGGGTTCCATCCCAATGGTGGAGTGATAGATATTTTTGTATGTAAATTCCACCAATGGTAAGTGATCCTCCCATATGCGATCGAAGTCGAGGACACAAGCACAGAGCATGTCCTAAAGTGTCTAAATGGTCCGCTCAGTCTGGACATCCTTCTGAGGAAGGAAGGTGGTGCTCAAATGAAGTTGCATATCGAAAGCCTCCTACAAACCCTTCCATAGCCGAGAAGTAGAACACGCATCACGATCGGATACAATAGTCGAGGGTACTCCATGTAGCCGAAAAATATCCTACACATAGAGGCGTCCCATGCTCTATACTGAACCCTGCTCTCTGATCGGTAGGAAGTGGGCTGACTTAGTCATTTAGTCGACAATCACCCCGATCGAGTCATGACCTCTAGATGTACATGGAAGTCCTATCAGGAATTCCATGGATATCCCATCCCACTTCCACTCTGGGACCTTGAAAAGCTGAACCAAGCCTACTGGTACCTGATGCTCTACCTTAACTTGCTCACAAGTGAGGCTCCGAGAGACAAACTCTGCTACTGCTTTCTTCATTCCCGGACACCAATGCAATCGTCGGAGATCCTGGTACATCTTCGCCACTCCTAGATGTACTTATTGAGGGGAAGTATGGAACTCCCTAAACCCTTCCTACGGATGTGACACTAGTACCATGGTACGTCCTCTGAAGAGGATGACGTGCTCTCTACATTCAGAAAATCCATCAGGTGCCTTCCCTGTGGATATATGTGCATGTCGAGCCTCATAGTCAGTGTCCCCACGTTGTGCCTCCATGACTCGCTGAAGAAGTGGGGGAGTACCTGTAAGAGACTGTAGAAAAGTTTCCTCATATCCATCCACAAAGGATATCAGTAAAGCAGCCAGCTACTCTGTCTCCTCACCTACCAGCTGTATACTAGACCTCCTGCTGAGTGAATTTGTAACAACGTTCCCCTTCACAGAACTATAGACTATCTTGTAGTCATAGTCCTGGAGTAACTCAAGCCAATGTCATTGTATCAGGTCCATTTCCTTTTGAGAGAAGATATACCTAAGACTCTTGTGACCATATTACACTGTAAAACATTCTCCCATCAGATAGTGCCGCCACATCTTCAAGGAGAATACCACTGCTGCTAACTCTTGGTCATGGTTAGCGTAGTTCTACTCATGTTGTATCAGCTGTCGAGAACCATATGCAATCACTGCCCACTCCTACATCAGGACACATCCAAGCTCAGTCCCTAATGTATCGCAGTAATCTATGTACCCTACACCCTCAAGATGGGGGCACTAGTCAGCCTCAACCTCTACTCCTGAAAACTCTTCTGACATCTCTCTGACCACACGCAGGGTTGACCCTTCTTTTTCAAGGCTGATATTGGTGCTACAACTCTGGAGAAGTCTGGCACCAACCTCCGGTAGTATCCAGCCAAACCCAGGAAACTTTGTACCTCTATCACACTCTTGGTTAGCTCCCAAGAAAGTACCACCTCAATCATTGAAGGACCCACTACAACTCTAGCCTCCGATAAGACATGTCCCAGAAATTGAACCTCTCGGATCCAAAACTGGCACTTCGAGAGCTTACCATAAAGCTGGTTCTATTGGAGTGTGTCCAGTACTACCCGCAAATGATAAGCATGCTCCTCCTTAGTAGTCAATTAGATCATAATTTCATCGATGAAGACTACTGCAAAGTGATCAAGGTATGGCTGAATGATCTTGTTCATGAGTCCCATGAACACTATTGGCACATTGGTCATGCCGTATGGCATAACAGATAACTCGTAATGGTCGTACCAACACCTAAAGGTCGTATTCTACACATCCTCATCTCGTACTCTGAGCTGGTGAGAGCCTGATCTGAGGTCTATCTTCGAGAACCACCATGCTCCCTTCAGCTGATCAAAGAGGTCTTCATTCCTCGAAAGTGGTTACTCGTTCTTCACAGTCACCTGGTTCAGGCACCGATAGTTGACACAAAGTCTCAAACTCCCATCCGCCTTCTTGGTGAACAAAATCAGGGTTGCCCACAGAGATAAACTCGGCCGAAGGAATCCCTTCCCCTGCAAGTCCTCTAGCTACACCTGCAACTCATGAAGCTCAGCGGGAGCCATCTGATACGCTGGTGTAGATATCAGTGTCTTCTCGGGGTACAAGTCAATGTAAAAGTCTACCTCTCAGCAAGGAAGTAGACCTGGAACATCATCAGGGAAAACATCCGTGTATTGGTCCACTACTACAGGATAACTAGGACTCTTCACATCAACCGCTCCAAGGGTAAGAATAGCCAACTGATGTGTGATTGGCTGCAATCTCCTTCGGGTAAGTCCATTCTATGCTACAAAGGCTCCCTTCTCATCGGTGAAGGTAAACTTGCTCCCATCCGTGCGGACACACCGCCCCTTGTGCCTAATACAGTCAATCTGAGCATGGACTATAGAAAACTAGTCCATACCCGAGATGATGTCATAAGGCTTCGACGTTGCTACTAGGAGATCCCAGCCAAAGCTCTTGCCTCCTAGAGTAAGCTCGAAATGTCGGCACCAGTGCGTAACCGTCGAATCTTCTCCCATTGGAGTCTTTATCCGTAAGTGTAACGACCCAAAATTTCATTAATGGAAATCTCTCTTGATCTAATTAAATGTCTCTTTATGTTGAATTTTTATATAAAATGTCAACTTATTTGGTTTAATGTTAAGAATTGTGACCGTTGCTAATATAGCCATTGAATAGTGATCACATGATTAGTATAAATATAGGGCTTTAACGAATCCAATTTACTCAGAAAAAGGAAGCGATGACCTCATCCAGTAGAATTTCTCCATTCGAAGCCCATTTGTCAGAGCTTAGAAAAGAGGTGGCATCATTGGGCTTCACTCTTGACCAAGCCCAAGCCAAGAATCATCATGTCAAGCTCAAATGGAACCATCTACGGGAGAAGTGGAAGTTGATAAAGATCACCACGCGTGAAATGTTATCCAAGCCACCCTAAGAGTTTGTCACCATCGCGCACCTTACCCTTAGGTATTATGCGGCTGTTTTAAGGGGTTATGTAACCAATCTCTAGAACTATGATTATGTACATTATTTTTGTTTATAATAATGAATATACTTTCATTTTATTATTGTTACCTTGTAAATAGTTTTTAATGAAAAAATAGTATTTTTAGTTAGTGTTCAACTAAGAAAGCTATTTTGATGAATTAATGGATTTTTTAATTAAATAAAATTTTAATTTAATATTATTATTATTATTAAATTAATTTTTATTAAATATAAATGAATGTATAATTTTATGAATGCCATTGTAATTTTTATTATGGTTTGAAATCCATTTTTGTCCAAAATCATAAATTTTTGATAAATGTCAATTTTTATTTTAAAAGTGAAAATTATTTAGATAAATTGAAAAATATTTCTAGAATCAGGATGTCAAAGTTATCCAATGGGGAATTTTTCATAATTTTATGATACAGTCAAATTTTTGGGAAAACATTAAATACCGTTTAAATATACAATGTGTTTTATGACATCATAATGACCCAATAGTGATTTAATATAATACTATAAGATTTATGTTTGGCCAAAATATGTTTTACCTTTAAAATAATGTGATTTTGGGTTTGTTTGACTTATTTTACAAAGCATTAATGGACCATTAAAGACTTATTAACCATCTTTTCTTTTTAAATTGTTTTCCTTGGGAGTGTGACTCACCTCCACATAAGCAACCCAATTATTTTAAGAAGTTTGGACTTTGGCCTTATAAAATATTTTTTTCCACTTCCCTTTTCCAAAAACCGTGGGAAAAAACCAGGGGCTGGTTTGTGGTTTGGATTATTTTAATGTGAGGTGTCCCAAACCTAAATAATAAAGAATTCCCTCACCTTTCATATATAAACCCACCCAAGCTCCCACTTCCTACTCACTCAAATCCTTTTGAGTTCGTCCAACCTATGTCCTCCTCTCTCTAGAATCCTCCCAAGGTTCCCCAAGCTCCCAAGAAGCCTCTCTCAAGCCTCTCTCAAGCCTTTGGAAGCACACTTCCATTTAAGGGTTTTTTCTTCCTTTCTCATTCTTGTCTAATATTATTTAAGTTGTTATTACCTTTTAATTTGAATTATAAATGTTGGGGTATGGTTTCACACCTCCCCATACAGACCTATTTATGATTTAATGATGGGAGACCCCTTTTTATCTCATTAAATGCCTCCCATGTACACCCATTAATATACCGAAATTCTGAAAGGAATTTCTCTCTCCTCAATTACATTCAAGCAATTATTTTGTAAAATGAATCTAAATTCCATTAAATTTGTTGGGGAATATATTTAAATGACCCCTTACTTTCCATGTTATTTAAATATGATGAGACACCCCTTTCTCTCTCATCAACCATTTTTATGAGTTCTTATGTCACACCGTTATGCTGCTGAAATTGAACCGCGTTTTTCCAAGCCAAAGTCATTATGTAGTGAATACCATGCCCATTTCTCTATCAAGGGTATTCAACTTTATGCACATTTAATTATTGTTTAAAGAATTTCATGTATTTATTACACATTCGTTTATCTTGTAATAAATGATTATTTTCAATGATTCAATGTTTTATGATCCATGTGGCACACTTATCCACGAAATGAAATGTTTAAGAAGGGTGCGCCCTTATAGCGCTCCAATGCATTGGGTAAAGTATAGTATCATGATACGCCATGTGAAATGGGTGTTTACTCATGATAAGTAAATTGTAACAAGGGTTTACTCGTGCTTCATGTGAAATGAGAGTTTACTCATGCTCTATGTGCAGTGAGCCTTCGCTCATGATAATTCCATGTTAAGTGTTGTTGCCACATTTACATGTTATGATTATCACTCTTTATCATGACTTTATGTTAATGCTTCTCTTGTGCTCTATTAATATGCCTATTATCTAACATTTATTGTATTCCTCATGTTATTCCGTGATTATTCTCTTACTAGGCTTTATAGCTCACCCTTTTCTTATGCATGTCCTCAGGTTATCCCATGCAATGCTAAGTACGCGGGAATGTAGTGGTCATGTAAAGTAAGTTTTCAATAAAGATATTGTTTTTTTCATTTTTTAAGTTGTTATGTAGTTATCCTATGCCCCAAATACACTAGAACTCTCGATCTTATATGTTGTATCAAATGAATTTTATGTAATAAATTATGTTTAATTATGTAATAAAAAGATTGTGGTTATCATAGTTGGTTTCAAAGGAAATGTTGAGTTATTTTTGGGATTAGGATTAGAAAATCCTAGTAAATACTTAGATACAAGACTAAGTATAATAAAAGAATCCCTATGTTTTGGTGAGTATTGAGTAAGTGTTTTATCAAGAAAATACACCCCTATCTGGATACGAGAAGGTAGAGGCGGCTCTGGCACAGATGTACCTAGGGGTGAAAACCCCAACAAGGAGTTCCAGTCTTGACTCAGGTTATCCTGGTACACAAAAATGGGCCTTGCTGCCCTCTTGGTTACAACACTCATGGGGGATATACTTTGGTAAATTCCCAAGCTTATTATAAACCCTTATTAAGGGAATTAAAAAAATTCCCCTAAGAATATATGTTATAAAGTAGATCATTGATAACATAGATTGAAGACTATAGATTCATAATATAGCATCCCGCCTTTTTATAACATAAACTTTCATTACATTACACAAAACTGAGGATCTTTAAGGTCTAGTGTCTTGGAAACCAGGAACAGAATACATGAAAACAACATAAAACATTCTTCTTAAACACTTGAAAGGCGTCTCCTTATGTTCATTCTAGGTTCATTACTGCATCTCATAACCTGGGGACATACATCAAAAGAAAGGGTGAGCAGAAGGCCCGGTAAGGGAAACAAGAGGAACATTTTACATGTAAACTTGATATACTTCAATAAGGACATGAAAAGAACTTTAAGGCATGAGAAAGAAATCACGAGGCATTTCATAATAAAAACAACATTTTTCATAACTTGAAGATGTGGATACATCATTTAACATAGACAATCATGAACATATCACCAAGGTCCATCCCCAAGGTGTCATTTGAAAATTACCAAGGTTATTCACCAAGGTATAGTGAAAATTGTAATCTCTAGTGGTTACATCATTACCCAATGCATTGGAGCGCTATCAGGGAGCACCCTTAAATTTTCCTTTATTATCATGTGATCCACATATATCATCATCAAACATTTCATAAATAACCCATATAGCATAAAGGAAATGGGTTTCATTTCATAATCATAACTTTTTAAAAACTGCTTTAAAGACATGATCTTTATATCACTTTAAAACCCACAGAAAAGGAAGGTGGGTCTCATGTATGTAAATTCCAGAATTTAAAATAGAAAATTTTGGTATATATGTGAATACCCTTGTAGAAATAGGATCTTTGAGTATTCACTTTATAACATAAAATAATTTTTGAGAAAAGAGAGAGGCATTTTGAAGGGAAAATTCTGCAGCATAACGGCTAAGTTTCGGGGTTTTAGAAAACATTGAAATGAGAGGGGACATGGGTCACCCACTCATAAATGATCCATAAAACATTAGGGTGAAAGAGTAAGAAGTACATATGGACATGGTAATGAAATTTTAGGG
This sequence comes from Viscum album, assembly GCA_963277665.1. Taxonomy (NCBI): domain Eukaryota; kingdom Viridiplantae; phylum Streptophyta; class Magnoliopsida; order Santalales; family Viscaceae; genus Viscum; species Viscum album. Next base: position 1,019,280,979 of record OY728134.1, on the reverse strand, counting down.
ACATACCATTTGAAATGAAAAACATGGAAGGAAAAAAGATTAGATTTCTCTTATGAAAATTCGGCAGCCTTACGGCGTCACTTAACTTCAGAAGAAAATGATTTGACAAGATCAAATAGCGTCCCTCATCATATGATCATAAGAGATCAGTATGATAGATATAGAGATCATACCCCAACATAATAAAAAGGAACTTGAAAGACTTGACATGAAAATCAAACTTGAAAAATGAGAAGGGTGAAAGAATCCCTTAAAAATTCGGCAGCCTAACGGCGTCACTTAAACTTTCATAAAATGAAATGATGAGAGTAAGAGGGGATCTCTCATCATATAAACATGAAAGGGAAGTAAGAGGAATATAAAAGAACATCCTCTCACATAAAAACATGGAGCATAATAGGAATGACATAAAAGAGGTTACATGGAAAGAAAGAGAGGGGTCAGATCCCTTACCTTAAAACTTGACTCTTGAAACTCAAAGGATTGGACCTTGAGGGCTTGGGGAACCTTGGGAGGACTCTTTGGGAGGTAAGAAGACCAGAACTTCGTTGGGGGAGGGTTGGGAGTGAAAACTAAAGGAGGAAAGGGTGGGTATTTATAGGGAAAGTGAGGGGACAAAGCATTAATGGCCAAGGGACACCTCACATGTGCTTTTCTCAAACCCATGTGCTCTCCCTTGGAATTTATCATGGAGTTAGGCCACATGGGGCCCCCAAAACAATAATTCATCACCCTTGGCCGGCCAACCCTCAAAAGATCTCATGACATCATCATGACACCGTTATGATGTCATTAAACATACTGAAACCCTAAAACTGTATTTTTACTATTCACTGAAAATTCAACTTTCTCAGAAAAATCCCAAAATTTCACATTAACCAAATATCAATGCTCTGATTTCAAAAATGAAATCCATTTTATAAAAATAATTTTCTAAATATTTTTAATTTAATTTTTAAATAAAAACACTCTTCATCGAAAATTCATTTTTTTTCAGAAAAATCCCCAAAAATTACCTTAACATAATATCGATGCTCTGAGTTCAAAAATAAATTCATTTTTATAAAAATAATTTTCTAATTATTTTTAATTAAATTTTTAATTAAAAAACACTATTCTTCCAAAAAAACTAATACTTGAATAATAATTTATGAAACCATTATTTAACCATTTTATTGAATCACATTACTTAATCAAGGTGCCTAGATTATTTTAAAACTTTCTTTAAGTGAGATTACTAATCCATTTGGTCACCTTACTAATCCTAAGCGTAAAATCACTATTCATTATTTACTATTCATCAAAAATTATGTTGATCTTATTAGACTCCAAATTTTGTACTGAACATAATTGTAGAAGACCATTTTTTGAAAATCATTACACATTTTTAATTATTTAAGGTTTACATAAACATTTTTAAAATATCCTTTTTCTAAAATTCATAAAAAATATGCATACTATATTTATCCGGTCATTTCAAAATTCATAAACTTCATTATAAGAAGAAATCCCAATTTTTATTTAAAACAAGGATTACACAAGGTAGTTACGGTCTCGTTACATAGCCCCTTATAATACCAGCATAGGACCTAAGAGTAAGGTGTGCTAGGGTGATAGAAGCTTGGGGCGGCTCAGTCAACATTGCCCGAGTAGTAATTTCTATCAGTTTGAACTTCTCACGAAGGCAATTCCGTTCCAGCTTCACATGATGAAGTTCAGCTTGGATTTGATCCAGAGCAAAGCCCAATGGTGCTACCTCCTTCCCAAGCTCTGTTAGATGGGCTTCGATCGGTCCAAGACTACTAGGTGAGGCCATCGAATCTTCTTTCTATAATAATTAACCAAGATTACTTATATTTAGACACAATAATCAAAACATTTTGTTCACAGTGGTCATATTGACCGATGGTTATATAATAGTCAAAACCCACTGATCTCATTTTAATTATAATAATGTTTATCAAATAAAACATTTTTGGTTGAGTATAAAAATAAAATAAAATAACACATGAAATTAGTAAACAAGATTTATTCAAAATTTCGGGTCGTTACAATCTTCCCCCCTTAAGAAATTGCATCCTCGCAATTTTTTAAAATTGGGTTTTGAAACTTCATTGAAAGTCCCACATCGGAAAAAGAGTCAGTAACACTATTACTTTAAAAGAAATAAAAGGGAGTACAAAGGCCACCCGATTTTACTCATACAAGGATTCCATGTAGGAAACATGGACATGGAGGAGAAAACAAAGGGTCACATCCTAAAGGAGAGTGATAGAAAACATGATTAGGAGGAAGTTAACCACCAGAAAATCCCAAAATTATGATGTGTGAAAGCGGTCTTTGATTACCTAGTAGGAAACGTAAACCAACAACCTTTTTGTTTTACGTTCCTTTTCATAACTTTGAGGAATTCATTTACAACATAGAACAAAAACATAAGGAAATATATCTACCTTTATGTAGAGTTTAATCCTTTAATAAGTTTCTACCCAAAACTAATCTTTCTCTAAACTATGAGCATTCAAAACTACTTGGTCTCATCAAAACACAAGAATCATCTTATAGAGAATCACATAATCCACAAAAGATCAACTATCTATTTCTTCTATCTTTAAACATTATCCCAAAAACAGAAAGAGTAAGGTAAAAAAAACTCTTCAAAAAGAAATAATCCCATAGGAATGGAAACTACTTTTAAATATTCAAGTTCTATGGTACTACCCAAATTTCATCATAGTCCATTCTGTAAATAACGGTCCTTAAGATTCCTCAAAATAAACCAAACTAAGATTGAAACCCAAATACAAGAAAGATTTGATAACATAGTCTTCCAAAATAAACTTCATTGTTCATCTCCAAACAACATCAACCACTCCTAACATCTTATAACAAAAGTAGCTAACCTAAACATATTTTATCCAAGATAGGTTAATCATTCCCGTAAGTAACCTAAATTACTATAAGTCCACCTTAAATTCATCGATTCTTCAAAATATAAGTCAACCTTACTCCTCAATGAAAATACCGTTGTAATCTATTTACCTCGATCATATAGGGTCCCCAAAATAGTGAACGTCTTCCAAAATAAAAATCATATTTTAATCCCCTAATCATCTCTGTCATCTTAATACGGAAATCGTAGCATTTCCTATCACATTGGTTGTTGAGACATTTTCTTCCATTTCCCGCCATTAACTAAGAAAAGAAACTATAATTAGGGGCTTAAATTGTAAAGACCCGTAAATTTCAAGGAAATTTTTTTTTCTTAATTTTCTTTGGAATTTTACAAGAACGCAGTTTCTGACGGCACCTGATTCCGAGGCCCGGTGTGCCCGGAATCATTTGCCGAAGTTTTGGCTCGGGTACGTTCAGTGAACGGACGAGCGGGTTTTTCTAACTTTTGAACCGGTGCCCGGAATCGAATTCTGAGGGCACCGATGAAATCGCAGCGCCGGTATTCGCTTAGAAACGCCTCTTCCGGAGTTGCGTTTGCTCGGATGTGGTTTTTAATTTTCGGGCTTAAAGTTAAGAAATAAAATAATTTTGCGACAACTTTATTTTATTTCGCTTAAGCCACTTGGAAGCCACTTAAAGGCGGCTTGAACTGAGTTGAACTGGATAGGATGCTATCCAGAAATATCCTACCCCTTGGTAGGATATTTGTGAGGTGGGGCCCGCACGAGCCCCGCCGTTTCTTTCGCTAAGTAACGCACCCGCGAAAACCCGTCAAAGTAACTGAAAAGTCAACCGACGCGTTTTCTTTAATTCTTAACAGACCATTTAATTGGGCGGTTTATTTCGTGAATTAAATGGACTGTTTCTTTCGTGAATTTAATGGGTCGTTTCTTTCGAATTGATGGATCGTTTCTTAACCGGTTTCGTGTGTTGGCATGTTTATAAAATAAGACCAACCTAAAAATCCTTTGAAAGGATTTGAGAGGATCTTGTTTCTTCATCCCCCCGTGAAGAACGCAAAGAACGCGAAGAACGCCGGCGACCGAAATTCGACGACGCACACCGAGATCTGCGACGTCGACGAGCTTTACCCGCGACGTTCTTCGGCGACGCCTCTTCTTCCGCAGCCGATCCTCGTTCGGCAGCTAAGGTGAGAAACGAATCTTTGAAATTCTTTTGTGTTGTGTTAATAAAATAAGAGGTAGTCTTATTTTATTTGGAGTTCTTGTTTGTCTTTGGAGAGCTTTCCCTTCATCTCCAAGCTCTGACGAAGAACGAAGAACGTCTTCATCCTCAAGGAAGAACGACAACACTTCGTCAAGGATCATCGACTCGGCGACCCGGTATCTTCGGACCTTTCCTTCCTCCCCGAACCTCCTTCGTCGGCGTACAAGGATTCGCCAACGACGTGCTTCTTCGGACGCGCCTCTTCGTCAACGGATTTGACGAACGACGACCGCGACGCCCGACTTCCGCGACGCCGTCTTCCGCGGACATAGTCGAATCCTCGATCTTGTACCCAAGGTAGGGGTTGTTGGTTCTTTATTTCTTTATTCTTTTCCTTGAACGTGGATCTAGCAAGTCTAACGTGTGGCTTATTTATTTAAGTCTCGTTATTATTTCTTTAACGTGAGGGGGGGGGGGGCCGGACCGCACGAACACGGCCGAATCCCCCCTCCATCGTTCATGTTTGTTTATGCTGGTGGAAACAAGTAGCGTGGTGCCGTCGCACCACGCGGATGAACGATCATTTATTTTGCGCAACACCGTCGCGCTTCGCCGAGGAGAGTCTTCAAGAACGCGACGCCGTCGCGCCGCGTTGGAAGGATTCATGGCACGGCGAAAGGGGCGCGGTGCCGTCGCACCGCGCCGGACGACGAAGACCGCGGCCGGTTCCGGGCCGCGGCGGGACGAGGAGACCGCGGCCGGTTCCGGGCCGCGGCGGAAGGAAAGACCGGCGGCCGGGCCGCCGGCGTCGGAAGTCGAGGGCGGGACCGGAAATTCCGGTCCCGTTGGTAAAAACCGGCCGGCCAGCGGGCCGGCCGGATGTCATAAAACCGGGGGATTAAACCCCCGGCCGGATCTTCAAACCCCCCTCTTAATGAGGGGGGTGGTTCAATTAAAGGAGGGGGGGCAAAGCCCCCCCGGTTCGTTCCAGCCGGCCCCCATTTGTGGGGGGGCCGTTTTTTTTTGGCAAAGGCACGGCTCAAAGCCGTGCCGCCCTGTTCAATCCGCGGGGGCAATCAAGCCCCCCGCGTGACCACCCCGTGCGGCGCCCGCCGCCGCCAGCGCGGCCCGCCGCCGCCGCCCGCGCGGCCCGCTGCCGCCGCCAGCGCGGCCCGCCGCCCGCCGCCGCCGCCGGCCGCCGTGCCGCCGCCGTCCGCCGCCGCCGGCCGCCGCCGCCGGCCACCGCGCCACCCGGGGGGGGGGGGGGGGTCGGGCCGGGTCGGCCCGGACCCGGACCCCCCCGTTTTCGAACCAGATTTGGTTTTTGGCTCATAACTTGAGCCTCGGACCTCCGAATGACGAACCGTCTGCGGCAACGCGATCCTTGGATCGAGACGGTCGTTTCGATATATCGCACTCAAGGTTTCGGGTTACTTTGAGTTCGGACGGGTTGGTTCGTTCACGAAACCAACCGGACCTTCGGAGCAGAAACGCTCATATCTTGAGCTACGGACGTCCGATTGACGTGCCGTCAGTCGCGTAGTGTTCCTCTTAGTGAGACAGATCTTTTGGCATACTCCGCCCGAGGTTTGGACGCAGGTGGAGTACGGTCGGGTTGGTTTTGCCTTAAAAACCAACCGGGCCCCGGAGACGAAAAAGCCAATAACTCACAGACCGGGCGTCCGATTGACGCGCCGTCTGTTTCGTTGACTTCCTCTTGATGAGACGGAACTTTTGACATACTCCGCCCGAGTTTTGGATGCAGTCGGAGTATGGCCGGGTTGGATTGTTCCCGAAATCCAACCGGGCCCCTGGAACGGAAAAGCTGATATCTTTCAGACAGGACGTCCGCTTGACGAGCCGTCAGCGGCGTTGGTTGTTACGTTGAGTAACGGTCCCTTTGAGTATACCCTATGGGAGTTCGGGGTGCAGTTGAGATACGGCCGGGATTGGTTTCGCTCACGAAACCAACCGGGCCCCTGGGACGAAAAGGCTAATAACTCACAGACCGGGCGTCCGATCGACGCGCCGTCTGTTGCGTTGAGACCCCTGTGCCGAGACGGACCTTTGAGACACTTCTTCGCGGGACCTTGTGATACTTGGAGTATCGACCAGTAGCTCGTGGAGCGGACCCGTGGTACTTGACAGTGGTGGTGCGCTTGGATGCAGCAGCAGACCCTTGGCGGTGGAGAGCTTGGTTGTAGCGGCGGACCCGCGATACTCTACGGAGTGTGTGCGCTTGGTTGTAGCGACAGACCCGCGACGGTGGAGACGAGCGTGCAGAGTACGGAGACCGTGTAGCCGGCTGAGACCTGACGACTGCTTGACCGACTCGACTTGGAGTGAGTCGACTAGCCCAGTGGACGGAGCGCCCGGTATTTGGCGGCAGACCCACGGCGGACGGAGCGCCTGGTAGTTGGCAGCAGACCCGCGGTACTCGACAGGAGGAGTACCTCAGCAGGCTATCTGGGTAGCGCCCGGTATTTGGCGACAGACCCTCAGCGGACGGAGCGCCCGGTAGTTGGCCGCAAACCCGCAGTACTCGACAGGAGGAGTACCTCAGCAGTCCTAGGTTAGTGAGCGGCAGCCTCGGAGTCGTGACAGGACCACTGTACACTCTAGGGACGGAGCTCTTCAGCAGTTACGGTTTCGATAATGAAAATCCTGGTTTGAGCTGAGACCTTTGACCTTTGTGTTTCCTCATGATTGAGATGGGTCGCTTGATAACTTAGGTACATGTATGGGCATATACCTGGGTGATGGTTATCCGTTGATTTCGTGATTTTTGTGTATCCTTGAGATTGGATGGGTTACTTGATGACTTAGGTATATGTATGGGCGTATACCTAAGTAGAGTCTGATGTTACTTCGTGATTGCTGCCTTTACTTTGTGGATATCCATGTTGGATTTGGTGAGACCTTAAGGGTCTCGGGGTCCCTACTGAGTAGCTTATACTCACCCCTGCACGGGCTATGCCCGCACCTCGTTGTGTTGGTTGCAGACGACGGACAGCGCAGATCGCAGTTGAGACTTGCGGAGCAGGTCGGTACCCGGAGGTGGACCACTGGGCGGACGTACCCGGAGTAGACGACAGGACCTGTGGAGTAGAGGAGCTATCTGTACCTACCCTTCAGGTAGGATCCGTGGTGGACGATCCAGGAGCTGAGCCATCTGTACCTACCCTTCAGGTAGGAATCGAGGCGGACGACCCAGGAGCCGCTTCGTTCTTCCAGCTGCTGTTTTTCCCTTTCGAGTTGTACTTTACAGTTGGGCTTGTATTTCCGGCCCCCTTTACTTTTCTGCACTTGTAGTTACTTTCCGCTTGCTGACTCTGTGGTGGTTGTTACTTATAAAGGCAATGCCTTCCCTGTTATCGGGATTTACGCCTTTGGTGCTAGTCGCCAGCCCCTGGCCTATGGAAGGCGGGCTTGGGGTAGTCACGGCACGGGCCCCGAGGACGGGTCGTGACAAATTGGTATCAGAGGCGGTCGGTTCTACCGCAGACTCTGATCGTCTTTTCTTTCTATGTGAAGCAATAGTGTTAAGGGTACCGAGTGTGGTTTTCAGTTCAGGGAGTCCAGTGTTGGTGCGGGCGGCCGACGTATCCATACACCAGGACCCTGACAACTGATTTCCGACTTTGTGCGCGAAAACACTGATTGCGTGTGTGTTTTCAAAGGTTTCCCCCCTTAAAACAGCTCAAACCAGGTCAGCTCAGCAGGTATAATCGTTTGATCGTGTTACGTTGTTTCTTTCAGGATGTCTTTTCTCGGACGACCAGCTAGAGCCCGGAGGGATGAGCGTGCTGACAGTCTGTCGAGCGACGAGGCTTCGGTACAGGGCCCTCTTGCAGTTGAGGCACCAGCGGAGGCACCAGCGGTACTACCATACGTTGGGCCACCGATGCCACCAGCCCCAGCAGTAGGCGATGCCCGCTACTTGCGCGCACTGCATGAGTTCCAGCGCCAGAGGCCACCCAGGTTCGGGGGAGAGATGGACCCGCAGGCGGCTGAGGATTGGCTGGAGGCCGTGGTGGGAGTCTTCAGGCTAGTGGGGACGCCGGCAGACTTCATGGTGATCTTTGCTACCAGCCTCCTTCAGGCAGCAGCAGGTAGGTGGTGGAGCCACTTGTTTCAGTTTTGCGATGAGATGGACTTCGCATGGGAAGACTTTGAGACCTTCTTCAGGGTGGAGTTTGTGCCAGTAGCTCTACACCCTGAGCGTGATCAGGAGCTGCTGCCTTTGCCACGTGTTTCTCGATCAGAAGCCGAGTCATCTGTGGGCAGTAGACAGATGATGCTGAGGCCCAGAAAGACCAGACCAGCAGTTAGACGGTCTCGGGTTTTACGACCGGTGGTGCAGGGCACCCGGAGTGGGAACGGAGCTAGCCGTGCAAGGAGCAGGTTGTGTTACTCATGTCGCGGAAAGGGTCATCTGGCACGTGACTGTCCGACTCCCGATCCGCAGGCTTTGAGGGAGCCACCTAGAAAGAGGCGACGACAAATGCTTGAGCAACAGTAGAACTCTTGGAGCAGGTGGACAGGAGCAGAACTAGTGGATACGTCTCTTGTACTTCTAGTTCCTTGTTGATGTTGCTTTTGTGTAGCGTCTTGTATTATGAGCTGCAATAATAAAAGACGCATCCTTTGAGATGTTTTCATTCCTGTCCTCTTTTGTGATGTTACTAAGAGGTTCCAGTTGACTGTTGACTTGACCCTCACTTGTGAGACATCTACTGGAGGAGACCAGTTACCACACACTGATGCCGACAGTGTGATTCAACCCTTGGAGGCGAGAGTAACGGTTGGATCTCTTAGTAGTAGCGTCGAGGCCTTACGACGTCATCCTTGGTATGGATTAGTATCATCCATGTTAGGATTGACTGTTTTAGGCAAAGAATGTGGTTCATCCAGGGGATGAGACCAGGTTTCTCTTTTCGGCAAAGAAGAAATCTCGCAGCTCATGTGGGACCAGAGATGGTCCGGGCCACGTCAGAAGAGGTCCACGTCATCCAGGAGCGGATGAGGACAACACAGAGCCGGCAGAAGTCTTACACTGACAGGAGGCGGAGGCCACTAGAGTTCGAGGAGGGTGACCACGTCTTCTTGCGGGTCTCACCTCGACGTGGTAATCAGAGTTTTGGCCAAGGCGGCAAGTTGTCTCCCCGCTTCATCGGGCCTTTCCAGGTCCTCAGCAGAGTTGGCGAGGTGGCTTATCGCCTGGCTCTGCCACCTCAGTTGCACCGGGTGCACGACGTCTTCCACGTATCCCAGCTGAGGAGATACGTGCTCGACCCCCTTCGCATATCTTCGACCATGAGGAGCTAGACAGTGGCGATGAGTGTCTTATACGGAGGTCCCGGTGGAGATAGAGGATCGACAGGAGCGGGTCCTACATGGGCGATCGATTCCTCTTGTGCGCAACAGATGGCGGCACGGGAATCTCCAGGTGAGCACATGGGAGCGGAAGGCTCAGATGCGTGCTCAGTACCGCTTTGTTTCCCTAAGTTTGTGGTGAAGCTTTACGGGGACGTAAAGCCCTGTGGTGGGAGTAATGTAAAGACCCGTAAATTTCAAGGAAATTTTTTTTCTTAATTTTCTTTGGAATTTTACAAGAACGCAGTTTCTGACGGCACCTGATTCCGAGGCCCGGTGTGCCCGGAATCATTTGCCGAAGTTTTGGCTCGGGTACGTTCAGTGAACGGACGAGCGGGTTTTTCTAACTTTTGAACCGGTGCCCGGAATCGAATTCTGAGGGCACCGATGAAATCGCAGCGCCGGTATTCGCTTAGAAACGCCTCTTCCGGAGTTGCGTTTGCTCGGATGTGGTTTTTAATTTTCGGGCTTAAAGTTAAGAAATAAAATAATTTTGCGACAACTTTATTTTATTTCGCTTAAGCCACTTGGAAGCCACTTGAAGCCACTTAAAGGCGGCTTGAACTGAGTTGAACTGGATAGGATGCTATCCAGAAATATCCTACCCCTTGGTAGGATATTTGTGAGGTGGGGCCCGCACGAGCCCCGCCGTTTCTTTCGCTAAGTAACGCACCCGCGAAAACCCGTCAAAGTAACTGAAAAGTCAACCGACGCGTTTTCTTTAATTCTTAACAGACCATTTAATTGGGCGGTTTATTTCGTGAATTAAATGGACTGTTTCTTTCGTGAATTTAATGGGTCGTTTCTTTCGAATTGATGGATCGTTTCTTAACCGGTTTCGTGTGTTGGCATGTTTATAAAATAAGACCAACCTAAAAATCCTTTGAAAGGATTTGAGAGGATCTTGTTTCTTCATCCCCCCGCGAAGAACGCAAAGAACGCGAAGAACGCCGGCGACCGAAATTCGACGACGCACACCGAGATCTGCGACGTCGACGAGCTTTACCCGCGACGTTCTTCGGCGACGCCTCTTCTTCCGCAGCCGATCCTCGTTCGGCAGCTAAGGTGAGAAACGAATCTTTGAAATTCTTTTGTGTTGTGTTAATAAAATAAGAGGTAGTCTTATTTTATTTGGAGTTCTTGTTTGTCTTTGGAGAGCTTTCCCTTCATCTCCAAGCTCTGACGAAGAACGAAGAACGTCTTCATCCTCAAGGAAGAACGACAACACTTCGTCAAGGATCATCGACTCGGCGACCCGGTATCTTCGGACCTTTCCTTCCTCCCCGAACCTCCTTCGTCGGCGTACAAGGATTCGCCAACGACGTGCTTCTTCGGACGCGCCTCTTCGTCAACGGATTTGACGCCCGACTTCCGCGACGCCGTCTTCCGCGGACATAGTCGAATCCTCGATCTTGTACCCAAGGTAGGGGTTGTTGGTTCTTTATTTCTTTATTCTTTTCCTTGAACGTGGATCTAGCAAGTCTAACGTGTGGCTTATTTATTTAAGTCTCGTTATTATTTCTTTAACGTGAGGGGGGGGGGGGGGGGGGGCGGACCGCACGAACACGGCCGAATCCCCCCTCCATCGTTCATGTTTGTTTATGCTGGTGGAAACAAGTAGCGTGGTGCCGTCGCACCACGCGGATGAACGATCATTTATTTTGCGCAACACCGTCGCGCTTCGCCGAGGAGAGTCTTCAAGAACGCGACGCCGTCGCGCCGCGTTGGAAGGATTCATGGCACGGCAAAAGGGGCGCGGTGCCGTCGCACCGCGCCGGACGACGAAGACCGCGGCCGGTTCCGGGCCGCGGCGGGACGAGGAGACCGCGGCCGGTTCCGGGCCGCGGCGGAAGGAAAGACCGGCGGCCGGGCCGCCGGCGTCGGAAGTCGAGGGCGGGACCGGAAATTCCGGTCCCGTTGGTAAAAACCGGCCGGCCAGCGGGCCGGCCGGATGTCATAAAACCGGGGGATTAAACCCCCGGCCGGATCTTCAAACCCCCCTCTTAATGAGGGGGGCGGTTCAATTAAAGGAGGGGGGGCAAAGCCCCCCCGGTTCGTTCCAGCCGGCCCCCATTTGTGGGGGGGCCGTTTTTTTTGGCAAAGGCACGGCTCAAAGCCGTGCCGCCCTGTTCAATCCGCGGGGGCAATCAAGCCCCCCGCGTGACCACCCCGTGCGGCGCCCGCCGCGCCGCCGCCCGCCGCCGCCGCGCGCCACCGCCGGCCACCTTGCCGCCGCCGTCCGCCGCCGCCGGCCGCCGCCGCCGGCCACCGCGCCGCCCGGGGGGGGGGGGGGTCGGGCCGGGTCGGCCCGGACCCGGACCCCCCCGTTTTCGAACCAGATTTGGTTTTTGGCTCATAACTTGAGCCTCGGACCTCCGAATGACGAACCGTCTGCGGCAACGCGATCCTTGGATCGAGACGGTCGTTTCGATATATCGCACTCAAGGTTTCGGGTTACTTTGAGTTCGGACGGGTTGGTTCGTTCACGAAACCAACCGGACCTTCGGAGCGGAAACGCTCATATCTTGAGCTACGGACGTCCGATTGACGTGTCGTCAGTCGCGTAGTGTTCCTCTTAGTGAGACGGATCTTTTTGGCATACTCCGCCCGAGGTTTGGACGCAGGTGGAGTACGGTCGGGTTGGTTTTGCCTTAAAAACCAACCGGGCCCCGGAGACGAAAAAGCCAATAACTCACAGACCGGGCGTCCGATTGACGCGCCGTCTGTTTCGTTGACTTCCTCTTGATGAGACGGAACTTTTGACATACTCCGCCCGAGTTTTGGATGCAGTCGGAGTATGGCCGGGTTGGATTGTTCCCGAAATCCAACCGGGCCCCTGGAACGGAAAAGCTGATATCTTTCAGACAGGACGTCCGCTTGACGAGCCGTCAGCGGCGTTGGTGGTTACGTTGAGTAACGGTCCCTTTGAGTATACCCTATGGGAGTTCGGGGTGCAGTTGAGATACGGCCGGGATTGGTTTCGCTCACGAAACCAACCGGGCCCCTGGGACGAAAAGGCTAATAACTCACAGACCGGGCGTCCGATCGACGCGCCGTCTGTTGCGTTGAGACCCCTGTGCCGAGACGGACCTTTTAGACACTTCTTCGCGGGACCTTGTGATACTTGGAGTATCGACCAGTAGCTCGTGGAGCGGACCCGTGGTACTTGACAGTGGTGGTGCGCTTGGATGCAGCAGCAGACCCTTGGCGGTGGAGAGCTTGGTTGTAGCGGCGGACCCGCGATACTCTACGGAGTGTGTGCGCTTGGTTGTAGCGACAGACCCGCGACGGTGGAGACGAGCGTGCAGAGTACGGAGACCGTGTAGCCGGCTGAGACCTGACGACTGCTTGACCGACTCGACTTGGAGTGAGTCGACTAGCCCAGTGGACGGAGCGCCCGGTATTTGGCGGCAGACCCACGGCGGACGGAGCGCCTGGTAGTTGGCAGCAGACCCGCGGTACTCGACAGGAGGAGTACCTCAGCAGGCTATCTGGGTAGCGCCCGGTATTTGGCGACAGACCCTCAGCGGACGGAGCGCCCGGTAGTTGGCCGCAAACCCGCAGTACTCGACAGGAGGAGTACCTCAGCAGTCCTAGGTTAGTGAGCGGCAGCCTCGGAGTCGTGACAGGACCACTGTACACTCTAGGGACGGAGCTCTTCAGCAGTTACGGTTTCGATAATGAAAATCCTGGTTTGAGCTGAGACCTTTGACCTTTGTGTTTCCTCATGATTGAGATGGGTCGCTTGATAACTTAGGTACATGTATGGGCATATACCTGGGTGATGGTTATCCGTTGATTTCGTGATTTTTGTGTATCCTTGAGATTGGATGGGTTACTTGATGACTTAGGTATATGTATGGGCGTATACCTAAGTAGAGTCTGATGTTACTTCGTGATTGCTGCCTTTACTTTGTGGATATCCATGTTGGATTTGGTGAGACCTTAAGGGTCTCGGGGTCCCTACTGAGTAGCTTATACTCACCCCTGCACGGGCTATGCCCGCACCTCGTTGTGTTGGTTGCAGACGACGGACAGCGCAGATCGCAGTTGAGACTTGCGGAGCAGGTCGGTACCCGGAGGTGGACCACTGGGCGGACGTACCCGGAGTAGACGACAGGACCTGTGGAGTAGAGGAGCTATCTGTACCTACCCTTCAGGTAGGATCCGTGGTGGACGATCCAGGAGCTGAGCCATCTGTACCTACCCTTCAGGTAGGAATCGAGGCGGACGACCCAGGAGCCGCTTCGTTCTTCCAGCTGCTGTTTTTCCCTTTCGAGTTGTACTTTACAGTTGGGCTTGTATTTCCGGCCCCCTTTACTTTTCTGCACTTGTAGTTACTTTCCGCTTGCTGACTCTGTGGTGGTTGTTACTTATAAAGGCAATGCCTTCCCTGTTATCGGGATTTACGCCTTTGGTGCTAGTCGCCAGCCCCTGGCCTATGGAAGGCGGGCTTGGGGTAGTCACGGCACGGGCCCCGAGGACGGGTCGTGACATAAATACTTAGCCAATAATCAAGAAAAGAAACTTTAAGCATATAAGGATAACTTGTAGTTGAAAAGTATACCCTAACTTGTGATCCCCTAGGTTACCATCTAGGTTATCCATGATCATATATTATTATGTGAACCTTTATTTTATTTTATCTTTGATCCTTTAACAATGGTTCATACTAAGCTTATGAATTTACCAAAGCATATCCCCCGGGAGTGTCGTAACCAAGAGTGCAGCAAGGCCCGTTGTCGTGTACCAGTTCCCATTCGAGTCTAGCTCAAAGTGGTGTTTTCGGGTTTTACCCCTATGTACATCTGTGCCAGAGCCACCTCTACCTGCTCGTATCCAGACAGGGATGTATTTTCTTGGAAACCCCTTACTCAATACTCACCAAAATACCAGGAAGATTTCCTATATTTAAACTTTTCTATAGGGTTCTTCCTAAAGTTTTTATATCCTAATTTCCACAAATAACTAAACCATCCTTTGATACCAACTATAGCATCCCGCCTTTTTATAACATAAACTTTCATTACATTACACAAAACTGAGGATCTTTAAGGTCTAGTGTCTTGGAAACCAGGAACATAATACATGAAAACAACATAAAACATTCTTCTTAAACACTTGAAAGGTGTATCCTTATGTTCATTCTAGGTTCATTACTGCATCTCATAACCTGGGGACATACATCAAAATAAAGGGTGAGCAGAAGGCCTGGTAAGGGAAACAAGAGGAACATTTTACATGTAAACTTGATATACTTCAATAAGGACATGAAAAGAACTTTAAGGCATGAGAAAGAAATCATGAGGCATTTCATAATAAAAACAACATTTTTCATAACTTGAAGATGTGGCTACATCATTTAACATAGACAATCATGAACATATCACCAAGGTCCATCCCCAAGGTGTCATTTGAAAATTACCAAGGTTATTCACCAAGGTATCGTGAAAATTGTAATCTCTAGTGGTTACATCATTACCCAATGCATTGGAGCGCTATCAGGGAGCACCCTTAAATTTGCCTTTATTATCATGTGATCCACATATATCATCATAAAACATTTCATAAATAACCCATATAGCATAAAGGAAATGGGTTTCATTTCATAATCATAACTTTTTAAAAACTGCTTTAAAGACATGATCTTTATATCACTTTAAAACCCACAGAAAAGGAAGGTGGGTCTCATGTATGTAAATCCCAGAATTTAAAATAGAAAATTTTGGTATATATGTGAATACCCTTGTAGAAATAGGATCTTTGAGTATTCACTTTATAACATAAAACAATTTTTTAGAAAAGAGAGAGGCATTTTGAAGGGAAAATTCTGCAGCATAACGGCTAAGTTTCGGGGTTTTAGAAAACATTGAAATGAGAGGGGAAATGGGTCACCCACTCATAAGTGATCCATAAAACAGTAGGGTGAAAGAGTAAGAAGGACATATGGACATGGTAATGAAATTAGAGGGACATACCATTTGAAATGAAAAACATGGAAGGAAAAACGATTAGATTTCTCTTATGAAAATTCGGCAGCCTTACGGCGTCACTTAACTTCAAAAGAAAATGATTTGACAAGATCAAATAGGGTCCCTCATCATATGATCATAAGAGATCAGTATGATAGATATAGAGATCATACCCCAACATAATAAAAAGGAACTTGAAAGACTTGACATGAAAATCGAACTTCAAAAATGAGAAGGGTGAAAGAATCCCTTAAAAATTCGGCAGCCTAACGGCGTCACTTAAACTTTCATAAAATGAAATGATGAGAGTAAGAGGGGATCTCTCATCATATAAACATGAAAGGGAAGTAAGAGGAATATAAAAGAACATCCTCTCACATAAAAACATGGAGCATAATAGGAATGACATAAAAGAGATTACATGGAAAGAACGAGAGGGGTCGGATCCCTTACCTTAAAACGTGACTCTTGAAACTCAAAGGATTGGACCTTGAGGGCTTGGGGCACCTTGGGAGGACTCTTTGGTAGGTAAGAAGACCAGAACTTCGATGGGGGAGGGTTGGGAGTGAAAACTAAAGGAGGAAAGGGTGGGTATTTATAGGGAAAGTGAGGGGACAAAGCATTAATGGCCAAGGGACACCTCACATGTGCTTTTCTCAAACCCATGTGCTCTCCCTTGACATTTATCATGGAGTTAGGCCACATGGGGCCCCAAAAACAATAATTCATCACCCTTGGCCGGCCAACCCTCAAAAGATCTCATGACATCATCATGACACCGTTATGATGTCATTAAACATACTGAAACCCTAAAACTGTATTTTTACTATTCACTGAAAATTCAACTTTCTCAGAAAAATCCCAAAATTTCACATTAACCAAATATCAATGCTCTGATTTCAAAAATGAAATCCATTTTATAAAAATAATTTTCTAAATATTTTTAATTTAATTTTTAAATAAAAACACTATTCATCGAAAATTCATTTTTTTCAGAAAAATCCCCAAAAATTTGCTTAACATAATATCGATGCTCTGAGTTCAAAAATAAAGTCATTTTTATAAAAATAATTTTCTAATTATTTTTAATTAAATTTTTAATTAAAAAACACTATTCATCTGAAAAAACTAATACTTGAATAATAATTTATGAAACCGTTATTTAACCATTTTATTGAATCACATTACTTAATCAAGGTGCCTAGATCATTTCAAAACTTTCTTTAAGTGAGATTACTAATCCATTTGGTCACCTTACTAATCCTAAGCGTAAAATCACTATTCATAATTTACTATTCATCAAAAATTAAGTTGATCTTATTAGACTCCAAATTTTGTACTGAACATAATTGTAGAAGACCATTTTTTGAAAATCATTACACATTTTTAATTATTTAAGGTTTACATAAACATTTTTAAAATATCCTTTTTCTAAAATTCATAAAAAATATTCATACTATATTTATCCGGTCATTTCAAAATTCATAAACTTCATCATAAGAAGAAATCCCAATTTTTATTTAAAACAAGGATTACACAAGGTAGTTACGGTCTCGTTACATAGCCCCTTATAATACCAGCATAGGACCTAAGAGTAAGGTGTGCTAGGGTGATAGAAGCTTGGGGCGGCTCATTCAACATTGCCCGAGTAGTAATTTCTATCAGTTTGAACTTCTCACGAAGCCGATTCCGTTCCAGCTTCACATGATGAAGTTCGGCTTGGATTTGATCCAGAGCAAAGCCCAATTGTGCTACCTCCTTCCCAAGCTCTGTTAGATGGGCTTCGATCGGTCCAAGACTACTAGGTGAGGCCATCGAATCTTCTTTCTATAATAATTAACCAAGATTACTTATATTTAGACACAATAATCAAAACATTTTGTTCACAGCGGTCATATTGACCGATGGTTATATAATAGTCAAAACCCACTGATCTCATTTTAATTATAATCATGTTTATCAAATAAAACATTTTTGGTTGAGTATAAAAATAAAATAAAATAACACGTGAAATTAGTAAACAAGATTTATTCAAAATTTCGGGTCGTTACACATAAGTTGAAGAAATAAAAGTTATTTATAAGTCATCGGCTTTTGTCTTTGGATTACACTTTCTGTGTTACCCCTAACTCTCCTTTTATTCCACCCAATGGCCGGTAATAGGAGGACTCGGGATAACAACTGATGTGAAGATCAATGTTGCGATTGTACTAATGAGATGCCCAATCTGATGGGAGCAGGAGTCGAGAAATTTGTCACACTTCTCTCTCAGATAACTCAAGAATTGAATAGATACATGGGTCAAGAGGAACGTTCGACCCCACCCCCCCAGAAAGAACAAGTCGCTATCGAGAGATTCATGAGATAAAGGACTCCTACTTTTAATGGTTCATCTGATCCCTCAATCACTGAACAATGGATCAACTCCACTGAAAAGATCTTATCCATCCTTCAATGTTCTGAACAAGAGAAGATTCTCCTGGCGAGTTATCGTATGGAGGGTGAATTTGATCAATGGTGGACGTTGATCAAAAATACGAAGCCTGAGGAGGATATCGAGGCATTGGAATGGAAGGATTTCCAAAATATTGTTTTTGATAAATATTTTTTGTGCACCCTCCGGCTTAAGATGGAAAAGTACTCCCTTTACCTCAAGAAAAAAGACAACGAATCTCTTGGAGCATACAAGGAAAACTTCACAAGGCTTTCATGATACGCTTCTGGCTTTATCGTTAACCCTGAATGCAAGGTTGACCGCTTCTTTGGTGGGATGAAACCTAGCCTCCAAAAAGCGCTGGTGATCTGTGACTTCGATAGCTATTAAGAAGTTTTCTGATGTTCCCTCAAGGTTGAAATGGATATCGGAGAATATCAGTGGTATAATGGGGATAATAAGTATAAGGTCAAATAAAATGTTGGCGGTCTAATGGATAAATCCAATGGTGGTAAGAAGATCCAGTACCCCACATGCCAAAGGTTTGGAAAGAAGCACCCTTGAAATTTCCTGAAGGGGATGAGGAAATTCTTTAGGTGTGGAAGAGAAGGGCGCCTAGCTGTTAACTATCGGCAAGAAAGACCCGTGGATGCGATAGAGGAGAGGAATGCTCCGTTTGAACCTCAACATGTAGTTCATTGCTACAACTGCAAAGAACCTGGGAATCTTGAAAATCAGTTCCCTAAGCCAAGGGTTTTCGGAGGCAACCAACAACCTCCAAGGCAGCAAGGGTGAGCTTTTTCCATCACTACTACCGAAGTGAACCCCGACAATGAAGTGGTGACAGGTACGTTATTTATTCATTCAAGAATAGAGAACATACTTTTTGATTCAGGTTCTATGCATTCTTTTATATCTCGAATGTTTAGTAGAACAATCCCAGCACCACCAACAATCATGTAAGTGAAGATGCCAGTGAGTACGGAAAATGGTGAAATCATTGCATCCCATGAATATAACTCCACCCCTATCATAATATGTTGATTAAACTTCCTGGAAAATCTCATCATACTCCCTCTAGTGGAATTTTATGCAATTCATGGCATGGATTGGATTTACTTATATAGAGCCAACATAAATTGTCGTGAGAGGGAAATCACTCTCCATATGGAGAATTGACCCCCAATTCTTTACAAGTGCAAGGAGGAAGATGAATCTTATTTATCTTCATCATCTCAAGTGTGAAGATTAATTCCCTATGAGCAAGCTTATCTGGCACAGATGATTGAGTTTAAGGAGGAAATCATCCTAGAAAACATGCCTATTCTGAGGGAATTCGCTGAAGTGTTTTCTGAGGAATTTCTTGGTCTTCCTCCTAGAAGAGATGTTGAATTCTCAATTGATCTTATACCTGGGGTGTTGCTAATATCCCAGACTCCATATAGAATGGCTATTTTGGAGCTTCAGGAGCTGAAAAAACAACTACAAGAGAATCTGGATAAAGGGTTTATACGCCCAAGTGCTTCACCATGGGGTTCACCAGTCCTCTTTGTTAAGAATAATGATGGGTCAACGCGCCTTGGCATCGATTATCATGCGCTCAACAAAATCACGTTAAAGAACAAGTATCCTCTCCCATGAATTGATGACTTGTTCGATCAACTGTGTGGAGCATAATACTTATCCATGGTGGATTTGCGGTCGGGATATTATCAAGTACGGGTGAAGAAGGAAGATATCCCCAAGACTACTTTTCGTACAATATTAGGGCACTATGAATTCATAGTAATGCCTTTCAGACTCACCAATGCTCCAGGAATCTTCATGGACTTGGTTAATATAGTATTTAGAGATTAACTAGACACATTTTTAGTTGTCTTTATAGATGATATTCTAATATAATTCAAAACCAAGGAGGATCATGAGGAGCATTTATGAACTGTACTAGAGACCTTGAAGAAGGAGAAGCTCTATGAAAAGTACCGAATGTGTGAGTTCTAGTTGAATGAGGTCTCATTCTTGGGCCATATCATCACAAGCAATGGGATATATGTGGATCCTTCCATAATATATGCAATTGAGGGATGGATGAGGCCAACATCGGTAACAGATATCCCTATCTTCTTGGGGTTAGCTAGATATTTATCGATGATTTGTGATAAATTTGTCACGATTTGTCAACCCTCTCACCAAGATAAATTGTAAGGGAGTGAAGTTTTCATAGAGTGATGAATATGAAGAAAGCTTCAAGGAGTTGAAAAGGAGGCTTATCACTGCACCCGTTCTCACTTTACCCACAAGTGGAGAAGTTTTTGTGGTATTCAGTGATGCTTCAAGGAAGGGCCTGGGATTTGTGTTGATGAAAAATGAAAAAGTCATTGCCTATGCTTCAAGGCAATTGAAATATCATGAACAGAACTATCCAACACATGACCTTGAGTTGGATGCAGTGATCTTCTCTTTGAAAATTTGGCGACATTGTCTCTATGGGGAGAAATGTGAGATATATACTGACCACAAGAGTCTCAAATATATATTCACACAAAAATATATTAATATGTGCCAGTGAAGATGGATAGAGCTTATCAAGGATTATGACTGTTCAATCCACTACCATCCTGGTAAGTCAAACACGGTGGTGGATGCTCTAAATAGAAAGGATCCTGCATCTTTATCAATGATGTGAATTGAAAAGGATCTGATATTCTTATATTTTAAAAGGATGGGTATGAGAATCATTAATCGAGTAACATCATCAATCCTTTATCAAATGATTTCTCAACCATCCCTCTTGGAGAGAATAAAGGATGCTCAATGAAAAGATGTGGAAATTCAGAAAATGGTGGAAGCTGTTAGAAATGGGAAATCCTATGATTTCAATGTTGATGAGGAAGGAGTTGTAAGATTTTGGATGAAATTATGTGTACCATCCAATCCCAAGATAAAGAAGGAGTTATTGAGTGATTCACATAGATTGACCTTCTATATCTACCTAGGGATCACAAAGATGTATCGAGATCCCTGAGAGCATTATTGGTGGGATAATATGAAGAAGGTGATAGCTGAATTTACATCAAAGTGCATGGTGTGTCAGCAAGTGAAGGCAGAGAGCCAGAAGTCTAAGGGGATGATGCAAACATTTCCCACACCAGAATGGAAATGGGAGAACATCCCCATTAACTTTGTCACCAGACTTCTGAAGACATCCAAAGGCAACAATGCAATATGTGTTGTTGTGGATCATCTTACAAAGGCTTCCCACTTCATTGTTATTCAAGAGAATTTCTTATATGATCAACTGGAATAAATATATATCAGGTAAGCGGTAAGGCTGAATGGAGTACCACTATCTATTGTGTCCGATCAAGATCCAAGATTCACCTATATGTTTTGGAAGAGTCTTCAACATGGTCGAAGAAATGGTGGAGAATGTGAAAACTATTCAACAGCATATCAAGGCAGCCCAGAGTCAACAGAAGAGTTATGCAGATAACCATCGATGATACCTTGAGTTTAAAGTTGGAGAAATGGTATTTCTACGCATATCTCTAGGGAAGAAGGTCATGAGGTTTGGAAAGAAAGGGAATTTAAGTCCAAGGTACATCAGCCCCTTCGAGATTCTTGATCGTGTCGGGGTTGTGGCCTATCGACTAGAACTTACACCTACAATGGACAAGGTACAAGATATCTTTCATGTATCCCTCTTAAGTAAGTACATACCAGACCCTTCACATGTACTCTCTTCAAAGGTGGTATAATTAGAGGGTGATCTTTCTTATGAGGACCAACTAGTGAAGATCTTAGATCGTAGAGAAAAATTTTAATGAAATAAGACAATTCCCCTCGTCAAGGTGTTGTGGAGAAACCACAAGTTTGAAGAAGTGACATGGGAATCAGAGGAAATGATGAAGCAGAGTTACCCACATCTATTTTAGTATGGGAAAAGGAAATTTCGAGGGGGAATTTCTTAAGGGGGGAGATTTTAACGACCCAAAATTTCATTAATGGAAATCTCTCTTGATCTAATTAAATGTCACTTTATGTAAAATGTTTATATAAAATTTCAAATTCTTTTTTTATGTTATGAATTGTGACCATTTCTAATATAGTTCTTGATCAGTGATCACATGATTAGTATAAATATAGGGATTTAACGAATCCAATTTACTCATACAAAGGAAGCGATGGCCTCATCTAGTAGAATTACTAAATACGAAGCCCATTTGTTGGAGCTCGGAAAAAATGTGGCATTATTGGGCTTCGCTCTTGACCAAGCCCAAGCCGAGCTTAATCATGTCAAGCTCAAATAGAACTATCTATGGGAGAATTGGAAGTTGATAGAGATCACTACGCATGTAATGTTATCTGAGCCACCCCAAGAGTTTGTCACCATCGTGCACCTTACCCTTAGGTCTTATGCGGCTGTTTTAAGGGGTTATGTAACAAATCCCTAGTACTATGGTAATGAACATTATTTTTTTTATATAATAATGAATATACTTTCATTTTATTATTGTTACCTTGTAAATAGTTTTTAAAGCACAAATAGTATTTTTAGTTAGTGTTCAAATAAGAAAGATATTTTGATGAATAAATGAATTTTTTAATTAAATAATATTTTAATAAAATATTTTTATTATTATTAAATTAATTTTTTTTAAATATAAGTGATCTTATAATTTTATGAATGCAATTGTAATTTTTATTAAGGTTTGAAAGCCATTTTTGTCAAAACCCATGAATTATCGATAAATGTCGGTTTTTATTTTAAAAGTGAAAATTAACATATTTAGAAAATTATTTAGATAAAATGAATATTATTTCTGGAATAAGGATGTCGAAATTATCCAATGGTGAAGTTTTCATAATTTTTTGAGACAATCAAATGTTTGGGTAAAAATTAAATATCGTTTAAATATATAATGTGTTTTATGACATTATAATGACCCAATAGTGATGTAATAAAATACTATAAGATTTATGTTTGTCTAATATATGTTTTAAAATTAAAATAATGTGATTTTTCATTTGTTTGACTTATTTTACAATGCATTAATGGACCCTTCAAGACTTATTAAACTTCATTACTTTTTAAATTGTTTTCCTTGGGAGTGGGATTCACGTCCACATAAACAACCCCATTATTTTAAGAAGTTAGGAATTTGGACTTATAAAATATTGTTTTCCACTTCCCCTTTCTAAAAACCATGGGCTGGTTTGTGGTTTGGATTAGTTTAATGTGAGGTGTCCCAAACCTAAATAATAAAGAATTCCCTCACCTTTCCTATATAGACCCTACAAATCTCCCACTTCCTCCTCACTCAAAGCCTTTGGAGTTTGTCTAACCTTTTACCTCCTCTCTCTAAAATCCTCCCAAGGTGCCCCAACATCCCAATAAGCCTCTCTCAAGCCACTCTCAAGCCTTTGGAAGCACACTTCCAAGTAAGGGGTTTTTCTTCCTCTCTCATTTTTGTCTAATATTCTTTAAGTTGTTATTCCATTTTAATTCCAATTATAAATGTTGGTGTATGGTTTTTAACCTCCACCATACTTCCCTATTTATGTTTCAATGATGGGATACCCCTTTATCTCTTATTAAATGCCTCCCATGTACACCAGTTACTATGCTGAAATTTCAAAAGGAATTTCTCTCTCCTCATTTACATCCAAGAAATTCTTTTGTAACATGAATATAAATTCCATTACATTTGTTGGGACATGTATCTAAATGAACCCTTACTTTCCATGTCATTTAAATATGATGATACACCCCTTTCTCTCTCATCAACCATTTTTATGATTTCTTATGTCACGCTGTTATGCTGCCGAAATTGCACCGCGTTGTTCCAAGCCAAAGTCATTGTGTAGTGAATACCATGCCCATTTCTCTATCAAGGGTATTAACCTTTATGCACACTTACTTATTGTTTATAGTGTTTCATGTATGTATGACACATTCTTTTATCTTGGAATAAATGATTATGTTCAATGATTCAATGTTTTATGATCCATGTGGCACACTTATGCATGAAATGAAATGTTTAAGAAGGGTGCGCCCTTATAGCGCTCCAATGCATTGGGTAAAGTATATTATCATGATAAGTCATGTGCAATGGGTGTTTACTGATTATAATTCAAGTGCAATGAGGGTTTAGTCATGCTTCATGTGCAATGAGGGTTTACTCATGCTCTATGTGCAATGAGCCTTGGCTCATGCTAATTCCATGTTAAGTGTTGTTGCCACATTTCCATGTTATGAATATCATGATTTATCAGGACTTTATGTTTATTATTATATTGTGCTCTATTGATATGCCTATTGTCTAACATTTATTGTATTTCTCAAGTTATTCCATGATTATTCCCTTACTGGGCTTTATTGCTCACCCTTTTCTTAGGCATGTCCTGAGGTTATCCCATGCAATGCTAAGTACGAGGGAATGTAGTGGTCATGTAAAGGAATTTTTCAATAAAGATGTTGTTTTTTTCATGTTTTAAGTTGTTCTGTAATGATCCTAATCCCCAAAGACACTAGACCTCTCGATATTTTATGTTGTATAAAATGAAGTTTTTGTAATAAATTATGTTTAATTGTGTAATAAAAAGACCAGGGTTTTCATAGTTGGTATCAGAGAAAAGGTTTAGTAATTTTTGGGATTAAGATTAGAAAACTCTAGTAAATCCTTAGATACAAGACTAAGTATAATAAAAACATCTCTAAGTTTTTGTGATTATTGAGTAAGTGTTTTATCAAGAAAATACATCCCTATCTGGATACGAGCAGGTAGAGGAAGCTCTGGAACAGATGTAACTAGGGGTGAAAACCCTGACAAGGAGTTTTGGGCTTGACTTGGGGTATCCTGGTACATGAAAATGTTCCTTGATACACTCTTGGTTACGACACTCTCGGGGGATAAGCTTTGGTAAATTCACAAGCTTAGTATCTCCCGTTATTAAGAGAATTAAAAAAAATTCCCCTAATAATATATGTTAGAAAGTAGATCATGGATAACATAGATTAAAGCCTATAGATTCATAAGTTAAAGAAATAAAAGTTATTTATAAGTCATCAGCTTTTGTCTTTGGATTACCCTTTATGTGTTACATGTAACTCTCCTTTTATTCCAGCCAACGACTGGTAGTAAGAGGACTTGGGATAACAATCGATGTGAAGACCAATATGATGATTGTATTAATGAGATTCCCAATCCGATGGGAGCGGAAATCGCAAAATTTTTCACGCTTCTCTCTCAGCTAACTCAAGCTTTGAATAGAAACATGGGTCAAGAGGAACGTTCGCCCCCCTATAAAAAAACAAGTTGCTATCAAGAGATTCATGAGACAAAGGCCACCTACTTTTAATGGATCATCCGATCCCTCAATCAATGAACAATGGATCAACTAAATTAAAAATATATTCTTCATCCTTCAATGTTCTGAACAAGAGAAGGTTCTCCTAGCTGCTTATCATATTGTAACGACCCGGACCCGGCCAGCCACCCGAACAGTGTCGAACAGGTCAGGTGTCACTACCTTAGGCGCACCTCCCCTGAACGCCAAAGGCTTCCGACTAGCAGCAAGGTCTGTTAGGTATAGTGGGGAGGATATACCCTCTCGGAGGACCATAATAAGGGTACTGGTCCAAGTATAATAGTAAAGATGCAGCGGAATGAAAGACTTAACAGACTCGAACCAGACCCATAGAGCGGGAGCATAATCAATATAGATAAACAGCGGAAGCAATAAATATAAAAAAGAAGTGGAAATAAACAAAAAAAACATGCTCATGACATGTAACTACTACTGAATAGTAAAACATTCATCCAAAGTAGGTCATACATAACTGAATATAAAAAGGGTGCTAATGGCTAACCCACAGTAGCTACGACAAGTAAGTATGCCGATACAGAAAAGAAAAAAAAACAAAGTAAACCCTAGTTAGGCATGACCTCAAGGTCCAGACCATCTCCATGCAACACTAATGCATCCCAGCTCCTGAATCAGGCCTCTTACCTACACATAGATCCATAAAGTCTGCACGCGTCCTGAAGGGCCCGTGTAGGGTGTGAGAAAAATCTCAGTAGGATACCACCCAACGGTGCAAACCAAACATAAATGTTTAAGCACTCATGCAAGTGTAAGGAAAACTGTAAGCAGTACAATGAAAAAATAAACACTAACTCCTTCGGTGCTCAGCATCCACTGTGGAGTGTCACGTGCTTTGGCCAACACCGGAATCTCTGTCAAGTAGCCCGGTGACATGCGCCCCCTGACACTGCGTGTCTCATGTACCGACGTCCCGAATGCACTCCCAAGAATAGTAACCCGGCACCATGTGCCTCCCGACACCTTGTGTCTCAAGTGCCGACGTCCCGAAGGCACACCCAAGAATAGTAACCCAGCACCATGTGCCTCCTGACACCTCGTGTCTCAAGTACCGAAGTCCCGAAGGCACGCCCAATAATAGTAACCCAACACCATGTGCCTCATGACACCTTGTGTCTTAAGCTATCCCCTGAAGGATCCTCACCTCCCACATGGCTTTCTACGGCAAGCACCCCCAACCAAAATACCTAACTGCAACTACGGGGGCCTCAACCCACATGAGTGGTCAAAACAACCTCATCACGGAGTATCTCTATGTGCACACTATACAAGTCCAAGGTGAGCGGTAATCACCAAAATAGTACCTAAGCCACCAAAACATCTGACACCTCGTGTCCCTATGACCATGCCGCTCAAGTCTGATGGCATCGCCATCCTAGTAACCCGGGCCATGCCCAACATGACAGTCGTACTGCCTCAAGACGACTTCTATGATGCCCAATCCCATGGTCAAAACCACCCAAAGTAACTCGAGCCAAGCCCAAAATGTGATCAACATCACTCAAGAGTATCCTGGCCATGCCCAACACAACCCAAAGGGTCCAGCAGACACAATTCAGCAATTGCATATATAACATATTTAAACAAAAAACATAAACCGGAAAAACAAACTAAACAGTTGAATTGCACTATACGAGGTGTTGTCCCATACCAGCACTGAGATCTTAAGTGCCTCTAACAATTTATAATAGGCTTTAATAAATTAAACTAAACAGTTTAACACATTAATATTTCAATTAAAACCATTTTGGCATTCCCCGACCAAAATGCCCCGATGAGCCATGACCCCTCAACCGGCCGGCTCATGCAAACTGGTAACAGGGAATACCCAAAGGCACCCCATAGGTCCTATAAGCAATTTAATATGAAATAGCAGATAAAACGGGTCCCGCTCAAAATACCCAAAAACACGCTGAAGGCCGCGTCACCCAAACAACCACGAAAACACAAAATGAGGCATGCACCACCTACCCGAGACTCGTACGATGCTACTCCTCTGGTAACAACCGCTAATTCGGTCTAAAACACAGTAAATATACAAAAGATTCAATAATGTTCAAACGCCTATAACTCGTTCCAGAACGAAAATCAAACAAAATGGACAAATAGGAATAGAGGCCTTACCGAGGGGGTTCCAACGCATCAATTGGAGTTCGAATCGGGTCTCGAACAGACAATCGGGAGAAGGAAATAGGTTCAGCCGAATGGGTTTGTAAAACTAGGTGAAGGAATTATGTTCTGCCTAAAAAATGAGGCTACTACCCGTTTTAGCGAAAAAAAGAAAGTACACAGCGTGTACTTCATGACTATACACCCTGTATAATCATTTAACTGTTCATTTGGTGGCTGGGACTCCTCCGACCTTCCGACATGAGTACACAACATGTACTTGGTTCCTCTTCTCTTCTTCGCCGACTTACCCACATGCCATGTATTTATCTCATACGTGGACTGACTACACGGCGTGTCCAAGGGGAACACGAAGTGTACTTGGTTCTACTCGAACAACAGGCCTACACGCCATGTATGGCCCCCACACGGTCGGAAGTACACGACGTGTTTAAAACTACACGCCGTGTAGTAAGAAATTTCTACACGGTCATCACAGGACATGTACTAGGTGAGCACACGGTCGGTTACTCGCTTAACATATACACGGAGTGTACTTAATGTACATTGCGTGTAGTCTGGAAATTTCTAGAAACTTCCCATTTTCTCCCGTTTCCTCAGAAACCAGTCAAAAATTCAAATAAGGTCGGGATTTTTACCCGTTCTAAAAACCCGGGTTCTTACAAACTCCCCACCTTAACGTAGCTTCTCCCCGAGATACCGAACGAAGCCTGAAGATGGCACCGAACACGACCATCCCGGTTAAACGACTAAGAATACCACAGTCCCAAGGTTCTGGATAAATTCCTCAAGGGGCTCCCCACCTTCGGAATTGCCTACTCGGTCTCAACCAACAAATCTCAAAGCAACCTAGGTTTACTAACCTATTTTCCAGACGCATAGTCCTCCCGTGATGCATTGTCACCCCTGAACCCCATTGGCACTCTTATGTCATTCCCGACACCCAACGTATCCCGCACCGCATCGGTTTCCGCCTCTACGAGGTTCTGGTGCCTAGAACCTCAAGTAACCCGCATTCGCGATGCCCTGATGCCCTCAGAACCTCATGTAACCCACATCCTTGATGCCCCGATGCCCACGACACCTCAAGTAACCCGCATCCTCGATGCCCGGATGCTACACATATCATACATATATAAATAGAATACATCACGCACCCGATATGGTGCCAATACCACTGACTAGAATCTAGTCAGTCCACATAGATATTGTGCACCACATGCACTCAAAACAGACATGCCTCTACAGGTCATGCCAAAAAGGAAACATGGAGATCATGGCCACACCGCAGTGTACCTCTAACCATCGTCATCTCACCAGCCTTCTCAGCCTCTAGCATCTCCACGGTGTGCACCTAGCCTGAAGTACGAATGACTGATGCCTGACCTCCCTACGGTGCTACTCTAGTCACCAGCCACTGACCCCTCAGCTGGGTCCCACCTTCTCTATCACGACCTCTACGCACAACTGAACCTCAACTACCCTCTTTGGGTACTGAACGTGAAACGACTCCAGACGCTACAGTCTGTCATGGTCCTTGCCTGCCGGCTATCTGAGAGGGCTGCCTGCAAAACCTCTCCAGATGCATGTCCTGTCTACATACCCGGCACTCCTTCGAAGGCCTATCGTACTGAGCCTGAACATGTCCCTACTGTCCACACTGAAGGAAAATTACCGAAGAACTAACATGAGGTGGTTTAGCTGAATCCCTAGCCTGACCGCCCTGCTGGAACTCATCCCATCCTCGCTTCGCGCTATCCGAACCATCACCTGAAGCTGTCGCCCATCCCAAGAGAGACTTTTCTCTCTCGTTGCCCTCATCTATGAGAGCCTGATTCACTGCCTTGAAGAAGGAAACCAGCCTGATGATGTTCACCTGGACCCAAATGGTATTTCGTAATCCATCCTCGAAGCACCTCACCCTAGATGTGTCATCGCTCACCATACCAGGTGAAAAGAAAGACAACTCTCTGAAGGTAGATGCGTAGTCCATGACAGAAATATACCCCTGCTGAAGACTCAATAACTCCTGATCTCTCTCTGCCCTCAGTGTCTCCGGGTAGAAGTGCTCAAAGAACCTGTCCTCAAATTCCTTCCAAGCCAGTCCCTCGTGCCTATGAGCCTGTACCTGTACGTCCCACCAATGCTTTGCCAGTCCTCTCTGCATGTACGTCTCCAGCTTGACCCTCCACCCTGGAGGCATCTCCAGCTGCTCGAAAATCATATGCATACTCTCTATCTAGTACTCAGATGCCTGCAGACCACCCTCACCCTGAAAAAGCGATGGGTGCTGTGACTGGAACTCTCGTGTCAGATACACCATAGAAGGATCTGTACCCTACGTGCCTTTGTCAATCCCCTGCAAGAAACCTACCAGGCAAGCTCGGAGCTGCTCTTCAAGCCATTGTCTAAACGTTGCCAAACCCGGCTGCTGTCTTTCCTACAATGGATCTTGAACCTGATCCTGCCCCTGAGCCTGTACATGTGGCTCGTGCTCTTCCTGTACCGAATTCTGATCCTGATCCTACAGCACTATATCATCTCCTTCCTGACGCTCCATTGAGTCATGAAAGAGTAACTTGCTGAATACCAAAAATGGAAAGACATCCCATACATATATATAACAGTATATTCTACGCAGATAAGGAAAGCAGAAAAAGGAAGTGTAGAAAAACTACCCTTACTCCCCCTCACCGCAACCCATGCCCCACGGAATCCTGACCTCATGGCCTCCTTACCCGCCCTCATCAGAGCCAAGTATCAAAAGTACCTCGGGCCATGCCTGTCCTGACAACTCACATTGCCTCAAACCCGACGACTGAGTCACCCAATCCTGACAGTTACACTGCGTCAGCCATAGTACCTGCCTGCTCGCATAAGAGCCAAACCCAAATATCCTGTAACCTGCAATTCTACAAATATATAAATCATGACATATCACATTGAAACAATGATAAATTATATCAGGGATTTCAACTATTCACATTTTAGAGCATAGAAGTATGGCAATTGATTTTTATTCACATGGTACTATCACTTCACAAGGAATACGTGCAATTATGCAATTGAAATACCCTAAAATGTGCCTATCAAAAGCCAAGAAAAAATAGCCTTGCCATACCGGTCCAAGGTCCAATTCTCCCTTACCACACCGGGTCAAGGGACACATGTCAAAATCAACAACATCACACATCAAGTGATCCACCGAGGTGGAAATCATACAAACCGTAAACTGAGAAAAAGTAAACAGTAATTCCCACCCATGGAAACTAGGTCCATCCCTCGTACCTGGGGCTGCAGGCACCCAAGCACAAGCTGGAAACCCAGTTCTAGTAACAACAACCTACCTCATGTATACCATATCCTAAATAGTAAAACCCTTAGAAATAAAAAGAGAAGTCTCAATCTCATCAGTAGCCAAAAAAACACTGCTACTAAATCCTTGTCAAGAACTCCTTTGATACCCCTTTGTAACGACCCGGACCCGGCCAGCCACCCAAACAGTGCCGAACGGGTCGGGTTTCACTACCTTAGGTGCACCTCCCCTAAACGCCAAAGGCTGCCAACTAGCAGCGAGGGTCTGTTAGGTATAGTGGGGAGCCTATACCCTCTCGGAGGATCATAATAATGGTACTGGTCCAAGTATAACCGTAAAAATGCAGTGGAAAGAAAGACTCAGAAGACTAGAACCAGACCCACAGAGCGGAAGCATAATCAATATAGATAAACAGTGGATGA
The DNA here is from genome assembly GCA_963277665.1 of Viscum album. Lineage (NCBI taxonomy): Eukaryota > Viridiplantae > Streptophyta > Magnoliopsida > Santalales > Viscaceae > Viscum > Viscum album. The sequence goes on along the minus strand of OY728134.1, from coordinate 1,019,249,821 downwards.
AATAAATATAACAACAGCAGCGGAAATAAACACAAAAACATGCTGATAACATGCAACTACTACTGAATAGTAAAACATGCATCCAAAGTAGTTCATATAGAACTAAATATAAAAAGGGCTCCAATGGCTCACCAACAATAGCTACGACAACTAAGAATTTCATTATAGAAAAGTAAATATAACAAAGTAAACCAGACCTAGGCATGACCTCAAGGTCCATACCATCTCTATGAAACAACTAACGCAGCCCAGCTCCTGAAGCTAGCCTCTTACCTGCATATATATCCATAAATTTTGCATGCGTCCCGAAGGGCTCGTGCAGGGTGTGAGACAAATCTCCGTAGGATACCACCCAACGGTGCGTACCAAACAAAAGTGTTTAAGCAGTCATGCAAGTGTAAGGAAAACTGTAACCAGTACAATGCAAAAAAAAACACTAACTCCTCTAGTGCTCAGCAGCCACCTTGGAGTGTCACCTGCTTCGACCAAACCCAGAATCACTATCAAGTAGCCCGACGACATGCGCCCCCTGACACTGCGTGTCTCAAGTACCGATTTCCCGAAGGCACGCCCAAGAATAGTAAACCGACACCATGCGCCACTTGACACCTTGTGTCTCAATTACCGACGTCCCGAAGGCACGCCCAAGAATAGTAACCCGGAACCATGTGCCTCTTGACACCTCGTGTCTCAAGCTATCCCTTAGAGGCTCCTCACCTCCCACGTTGCTTTCTATGGCACGCACCCCCAACCAAAATACCTAACCGCAACTACGGGGTCCCCTACCCACACGAGTGGTCAAAATAACCTCATCACGGAGTATTTCTGTGTGCACACTACTCATGTTCTGGGTGAGCGGTAATCACCATTATAATACCTAAGACACCAAAACATCTGACACCTCGTGTCCCTGCGACCAGGCCGCTCAAGTCTGATGGCATCGCCATCCTAGTAACCCGGTCCATGCCCAACCTGACAGTCGTACTGCCTCAATCCAACATCCATGACGCCCAATCTCGTGGTCAAAACCACCCAAAGTAACCTGGGCCAAGCCCAACCTGTGATCTGCATCACTCAAGAGTATCCAGGCCATGCCCAACACTACCCAAAGGGTCCAACAGACGCAATTCAGAAATTGCATACATAACATATTTAAACAGAAAACATAAACCGGCAAAAAAAACTAAACATTTGAATTTCACTATGAGAGGTGTTGTCCCATACCAGCACTGAGGTCTTAAATGCCTCTAACAATTTATAACAGGCTTTAATAAATTAAACTAAACAATTTAACACGTTAATATTTCAATTAAAACCATTTTTGTGTTCCCCGACCAAAATGCCCAAATGAGCCACGACCCCTCACCCGGCCCGCTCATGAAAACTGGTAACAGGGAATACCCAAAGGCACCCTATAGGTCCCACAATAAATTTAATAAGAAATAAGAGATAAAAATATTACCCCTCAAAATACCTGAAAACGCGGCGAAGGCCGCCTCACCCAAACAACCACGAAAACACAAAATGAGGCATGCACCACCTACCTGAGACTCGTACGATGCTACTCCTCCGATAATAGCTGCCAATTCGGTCTAAAATGAGGTAAATCTAAAAAAGATTCAATACCGTTCAAACGCCTATAACTTTTTCTAGAATTAAAATCAAACAAAATGGGCAAAGAGTAATCGAGGCCTTGCCTAGGGGTTCCAACGCATCAATTGGAGTTTGAATCGGGTCTCGAATGGACGATTGGGAGGAGGAAATAGGTTCGGTCATCTTGGTTCATGAAACCAGGTGAAGGAATTGTGTTTTGCCTCAAAAACATGGCTACTGGCCGTTTTAGCGAAAAAAAAGAAAGTACACAGCGTGTAATTCATGACTACATGCCCTGTATATATCATTTAAATGTTCATTTGGTGGCTGGGACTCTGCCGACCTGCCGACATGAGTACACAGTGTGTACCTATGTGTACATGGTGTGTACTTGGTTCCTCTTCTCTTCTTCACCAACTTACCCACACGTTCTCTCATACACAGCCAGACTACATGGCGTGTCCAAGGGGAACACGGAGTATATCTGGTTCTACCCAACCAACAGGCCTACACGCTATGTATGTCCACCACACGGTCAGAAGTACACTGCGTGTTTAAAACTACATTTCGTGTAGTAAGAAATTTCTACACGATCATCACACGACATGTACTCAGTGAGCACACGGACGGTTACTCGCTTAACATATACATGACTTGTACTTAATGTACACGATGTGTAGTCTGGAAATTTCTAAAAACTTCTCATTTTCTCCAGTTTCCTCAAAAACTAGCCAAAAATTCAAACAGGGTCAGGATTTTGACCCGTTCTAAAAACCTGGGTTCTTACACATATGGAGGGTGAAGCTGATCAATGGTAGACGTTGATCAAAAATACAAATCCTGAAGAGGTGATCGAGCCATTGGAATGGAAGGATTTGTGGAAGATGTTTTTCGATAAATATTTTCCACGCACCCTCCAGCTTAAGTTGGAAAGTGACTTCCTTGACCTCAAGAAAAAAGATGAAAAATTTGTTGGAGCATACAAGGAACACTTGACAAGGCTTTCATGATACACTTTTGGGCTTTTTCATTACTCCCGAATGCAATGTTGACCACTTCTTTGGTGGGCTGAAACCTATCCTCCGGAAAGCGCTGGAGATCCGTGACTTCGACAGCTATGAGGAAATTTACTGATGTGCCCTCAAGGTTGAAATAGAGATCAAAGAATCTCAAGGGTATCATGGGGATAAGAAGCGTAAGGTGGACTTCAATGCTGGCAGTCCGATGGATAAATTCAACGGTGCTAAGAATATCTAGCACCCCACTTTCAAAAGGTGCAGAAAGAAGAACCCTGTAAATTTCCTGTAGGGGATGAGGAAATGCTTTAGGTGTAGAAAAGTAGGGCACCAAGCTGTTAACTGTTGGAAATAAAGACCCGTGATAGCGACAGAGAAGAGGAAAGCATTGTTTGAACCTCAACGCGTGGTTCATTGCTAAAAATGTAAATAACCAGGGTGTCTTTCAAATCAGTGCCCTAAGCCAAGGGTTTTCGGAGGCAACCAACAACCTCCAAAATAGCAAGGGTGAGCATTTTCCATCACTACTGCCGAAGTGAACCCCAACAACGAAGTGGTGACAGGTACGCTAGTTATTCATTCATGAATGGAGAAATTACTTTTTGATTCATGTTCTACACATTATTTTATATCTCGAAAGTTTAGTAGGACAATCCCAATGCCACCACAAATCATGGAAGTAAAGATGTCAGTGAGTACGGAAAATGGGGTAATCATTGCATCCCATGAATATAACTCCTCCCCTATCATAATCTGTTGATTAAAATTCCCAGAAAACCTTGTCATACTCCATCTGGTGGAATTTGATTCAATTCATGGCATGGATTGGCTTTCCTTATATAGATCAAACATAAATTTTCGTGAGAGGGAAATCACTCTCCATATGTAGAATCAACCCCCGATTCTATACAAGTGCAAGGAGGAAGATGAATCTTCTTTAGCTCCATCATCTCAAGAGTGGATATTACTGACCTAAGAGCATGTGTATCTAGCTCAGATGATTGAGTCTAAGGAGGCAACCATCTTAGAAGACATTCCCATTGTGAGGGAATTCGCTGAAGTGTTTCCCGAGGAATTGAATGGTTTTCCTCCTAGAAGAGATGTTGAATTCTCCATTGATCTTATACGTGGGTCATTGACAATATCCAAGACTCCTTATATAATGGTTGTTGTGGAGCTTGAGGAGCTAAAGAAACAACTACATGAGAATATGGATAAAGGGTTTATATTCCCAAGTGCTTCACCATGGGGTGAAACAGTCCTCTTCGTTAAGAAGAAGGATGTGTCAATGCGCCTTTGCATCGATTATCGTGATCTCAAAAAAATCACGATAAAGAACGAGTATCATCTCCCACGAATTGATGACTTGTTCGATCACTTGCGTGGATCACAATACTTCTCCAAGGTGGATTTGCGGTCGGGATATTATCAAGTAAGGGTGAAAAAGGAATATATCCCCAAGATTGCTTTTTGTACAAGATTAGGGCACTATAAATTCATAGTAATGCCTTTCGGACTCACCAATGCTCCAGAAAGCTTCTTGGACTTGAGGAATAGAGTCTTTAGAGATTACCTAGATAAATTTGTTGTAGTATTTATAGATGATATTCTAATATACTTCAAAACCAAGGAGGATCATGAGGATCATTTAAGAACTGTACTAGAGACCTTGCGGAAGGAGAAGCTCTATTAAAAGTACAACAAGTGTGAGTTCTAGTTGAAGGAGGTCTCATTTTTGGTCTATACCATCACAAGTAATGGGGTATCTGTAGATCCCTCCAAAACAGATAAAATTAAGGGATGATCGAGGCCAACATCGGTAATGGATATCTGTTGCTTCTTGGGTTTTGATGGATATTATCGATGATTTGTGAGAAATTTCTCACGATTTTCCAACCCTCTTACCAAGATAACTCAGAAGGGAGTAAATTTTTATTGCAGTGATGAATGCAAAGAAAGCTTCAAGGAGTTGAAAAGGTGGCTTATCACTGCGTTCATTCTCACTTTACCCACAAGTGGAGAAATATTTGTGGTATTTAGTGATGCTTCGAAGAAGGGCCTCAGATGTGTGTTGATGCAAAATGACAAATTCATTGCCTATGCTTCAAGGCAATTGAATGTTCATGAACAGAACTATCCAACACATGACTTCGAGTTGGCTACAATAATCTTCGCTTTGAAAAATTGGCGGCATTATCTCTATGGGGAGAAATATGATATATATACTGACCACAAGAGTCTCAAATATATATTCACACAAAAAGAGATTAATATGTGCCTTCTAAGATGGATAAAGCTCATCAAGGATTATGACTGTTCAATCCACTACCATCACGGTAAGGCAAACAAGGTGGCAGATGCTCTAAGTAGAAACGATCCTGCATCTTTATCAATGATGAGAATTGAAAAGGATATGATATTCTTAGATTTGAAATGGATGTACATGGGAATCATTAAGGGGGAACATCATCAATCCTCTCTCAAATGATTGCTTAACCATCCCTCTTGGAGAGAATAAAGGATGCTCAAAGAAAATAAGTGGAAATTCAGAAAAGGGTGGAAGCTGTTAGAAATGGGAAATCCTCTAATTTCAATGTTGATGAGGAAGGAGTTGTAAGATTTGGGAGGTGATTATGTGTACCATCTAATCCTGATATAAAGAAGGAGTTATTGAATGATGCACATAGCTCTACCTTCTCTATCCACTCAGGGATAACAAAGATGTATCGAGATCTCTGAGAGCATTATTGGTGGGATAATATGAAGAAGGAGATCGCTAAATATACATCAAAGTTCCTGGTGTGTCAGTAAGTTTTTGGGACCAAGTTGAATGGAGAATGAAGTTTGAAGAGTTAGCCTTTGCAGAGTGTTGTATTTTGTTGTCAAATAAGATAAATCAATTCACTTTGTAAAAGGACCAGAAATCAAATGATGCATTGTTGATTTGTATTTCACAAATATCATAAGTTAGGAGAACTTTTGATGTAATACTTATAAAGGAAAGGGGGAGAAATGATGATTCCAATCATATACAGTTTTGATTGGAAGGAATGATGCTGCTGGAAGATGGGATGTTTCAGTACTTCCCATTGTAACTCTGATAATGCTAAATTTGATCTATCAAAGGATATATATCATGATAGTGGAGTTCATGATGAAAGATAAAGAATGGTTATGGGAAGCAGTGAAGAGAGAAATGAAAAAGCAATGGACAATCTGGGGGAAGCACAAAAGCACAATTTAAGGTGGTGCCGTTTTTCAGTGTTTGCCAAATATTAGGGCCTGAAAATCAGGAGATAAAGATGTGTTTTTGGAAATGGATGTTGAGCAAAAGATTGTATATGGTTTAGAATTTTTCATGAAAGGCGTGATTTAAGTTCAAAACATCGAATAATGGAAAAGGAATGGAGTGTGCATAAATTTAGGTAGGTTGCGCGAAAAAATAAAGTGGTGCGTGAAATAGTATCGGGATGCGCGAAATATCAGCGGGATGCACGGAAAAAATAATGGTTGTGCAAAATATTGGTGTGGTGCGCGAAATAAAGGAAAGAAGTTTTTCACGCAAAATGTGTTTCAAGATTAGAAGCTCGAAAATGGGTAAAGGCATGTGGTGCGTGAAATATTAGAGAATTGCACGAAATATGAAGTTGCATGAAATAATTTTTACGTGCATGAAGAGGGTTTTACGTGAGGATTAGTGGTTTTCACACCAGGTCAAAAATGCCTATAAATATGAGGAGAACCCTTCTCATTTGTTAATGCTCGACACTTAGAAGAAATCCCGAGACCTGGTGCGCGTAAAATTTTACGCTAAGTGAGTTGCGCGAAAATAAAGGAGTTTGCACGAAAAGAGGACAGCTACACGGAAAAGAGAAAAAGTTGCACGAAAAGGGAAGTTGTGTGAAAAAGTTTTTTGTGCCAAAAAGGAATTTTTACGTGCAAGGTATCCTAAAATCTGCGCAAAAAGTTTGGGTTCTACACACATATTCAGTTGCGCGTATGGGAGTTCTTACCAACTTTTGGGTAGGAAAGTAAAGATCTGTATTTCAGAGAATACAACTGTTCAATTGTAAAGAAACACTTAAATATTGTAATTCCCTATCTGTGCTAAGAGGGTGCACACGCGCTAGAGGATTGTTTTCCAAGTCGTACACGAGTGTAAGGGTATATCCTACTCGTTGTATTCCACATCAAAGAACTATTTTCTAGTGGATTGTGTGGTACTGGATTATTTACGTACCATACCAAGGAAGTAGCTACTCTTGTTGAGTAGTGAACCTTGTAAATCTTGTGTTCCTACAGTTGTGTGTGTTCATCAGAGAAGAAACTATTTAACTGAAGGCAAAGGTTGTTTAAATTAAAAGGAATCATAAAAAGAAAAAGATATCACTGATTCACCCCCTCCCCTCTCAGTTATACTTGGATCCTAACTGGGAACTTCAATTGGTATCAGAGGGAAGTTCCTTTTGTTTATTCTTTGCTGAAGTTTTTGAAGAGAATTTGTGATGGAGAATCTAAATTATGTGAACAGTAAGGGGATTCCGATTTATTATGGAAAGAACTATCACATCTGGAAGGACAGAATGATGTCTTATCTTATGTCTCTTTGATATGAAGTTCTTAAAACTACAACATATGGATTTCCTAAAAAGAGGAAAAGGTTCCTCTTACACTCGTAGATAAAAATAATCTTGAGAATGATGGAAGAGCTATAAATGAATTACTCTCATCACTTTCTATGAGTGAGTTTTTAAGAGTGAAAGGTGTCGCTACAGCTAAAGGTATCTCGGAAAAGTTGATGAACATCTATGAAAGAAACATGAAAGTGAAAAAGGAAAAACTACAAATATGGAGGCTGAAGTATGAAGACTTAAAAATGGGAGAATCTGAATCTATTGGGGACTTCATTACCAGAGTTAATGACATTGTCAGAACAATCAGATGTCTTGGCAAAAAGTTAGAGGATTCTACAGTTGTTGAAAAGATCTTGAGAATTCTTCCTGACAAATTTGATGCTAAAGTTTCATCACCATAAGACAGAGACCCGGAAACATTAACTCTTGATGATTTGCATATCACTCTCATCACTTATGAGATGATAAGGGAGAAGACCATGAAGAGCAAAGAAAAAGCCGATAGAGAAATTTCTTTCAAGGAAGAAAAGAAAGAGTAGTCGTAGAAAATTCATATTGAAGAAGAAGCTGGTGAATCCGACTTTGAAAATGAGGTATGTCAAAATTTTGATGAAATTTTACCCTTGCTTTCTAAAAATGTTAAAAGAGTCACAGGGAAATACAAAGGGAAACTCCCTTTGAAATGTTTTGAATGTGGAGCTATTGGCCACTTTGTGGATAATTGCCATCAAAAAGGGAAAGATGACGTCAGTGATGAAGAAGGAAGAAGACCGAGAAGGCCATACAAGAAACAGGTTAGGAAAGATAAATATTCCAGCAGAGGTCAGAATGAAAAGTTCTTCAAATCAAAAAGAAGAATCTTTTTGTCAAAATATGAAGAAGATAATGATAGTGAGACTGAATCTGAAAAATCTGTTACTGAGAAAGCTAGAGAGAGTACCTTTTTTGCAACAGTGAATAATGATGATTATGAGAGAAGTAGTACTGAAGAAGAAGAAACTCAACTTGAACAGTATCTAAAAAAGAGCTAAAGGAATGTTTAAGAAAGATCAGAAGGCTTGATAAGGAAAACAATAAGTTGATAAAATAAAATTCCACATTAAACAATGAGGAAATTTCCCATGATGAGAAAATCAATATGGAAAAGGAGATCAATGATATGAAGAATTCTCTTGAGAATAAAAGAATCGCAATGATCATTTGAAGTAATGATGAAGGAAAAAGAATAAGAGATGGAACTTGTCCAATAGAAACTTTATCAAGATAAAGAAATAAATGTCAATTTCAAAAAATCTGTCTCAGAAGTTGGAGAATGTTCTAGTAAGAATGAATCCAATGAGGATATACAAAATTTATCTTCAAAGGTTGAAAGAAAATATGGAACTAGTTCTGATAAAAACAAGGCTGGAAAGACCATGTATGTGGCCAAAGTCAGCAATGCTGAAAAATCAGAAGTGCATAAAATTCTTGAGTCACGAAAGTCTTATAATACCTCTGATACTGATAAATCTGAGCCGAAGAAGAGAGATACAAATTAAAACATAAAGGTTCATGGTCAACAGAGTTTTATTAAGAAGGTCGTTGAGAAGCGTGTTTACAACTCTGTTCAGTATAGAAGTTTCAGTGGAAAATATTCTTTCTATGGTTACTACTGATATTGTGGCAGATTCGGACACATGGAAAATATGTGTTGGTTCAACCAACAACATTACAACTATTCCACAAGTTTTGAAAGACAAGGATTGAGGGGGAGTCAATACATTCAAAATAGAATGTCTCTAAACAATTTTTAGAAGATATCTGAGAAAGTAGGTGCGAAAGTTGGGAATTGGTTCCAACCACTGGAAACTATTTGTGAAAGATGTGATCGACCTGGAAATCTTGCCAAGGGCTTCCTAAGTGTGTTACCATAGCAACAAAAGTTTATTAATAATCATCAGAATCCAGAGTTTTTAAAAGATAAAATGGACAAGTCTATTAATTCTTAAAAGGAAGAGTGCATGGTTGTCTGGACAGAACACATTGACTTGGCTAGGAAATTGAAGGAAGCACAACCGAAAGTGGAAGAAAAGGAAGAACAAAAATCTCTTGTTGTCGAAACTGCTTTGAAAGCTACAAAAGGAGAACATCCATGTATTCTTGATAGTGGGTGTTCCTCTCATTTGACAGAAGACTTAAAGCTACTAATAAATGTGAAAGACTTCAATGAAGGAACAATAACATTTGGAAATGATGAATCTCCAAGGATCAAATGTTTGGATCAGCCATCATTGGAATAGAAAAGATGAAATCCAGGAAAACACTATATGTTGATGGGCTAAAACATAACCTTCTTAGTGTGTCACAACTCTATGATGAGGGCAACAAGTTTATCTTTAGAAAATATGGATTTGTTGTGAAAAGTGAAAATGATGAAAATATTATCACAAGAGGCCAATGTACAATATGAAATTTGTTCCAAGTTGGTGAAGTGCAGAACTCTTGTCACATGGGTGTGGTGGATGAAAATAAGTTATTGATTAAAAGGATGGGACACATGTGTCAGAGAAGAATGTGAAAGTTATCAAAAAGAGATAGTGTCCAAGATATGCCTGATTTATCAAGAAGAAGAGATTGGTGTTGCACCATTTGTGAGAAAGGTAAGATTACAAACTCTATTCATAAGAGAGTTGAAATTCGCTCAAAGAGCCCCTTGGAGCTCATACACTCTGATATCTGTGGACCAATGAGAAATCAACCTACAAATGGAGATAAATACTTCATTACTTTCATTGATGACTTTAATCTCATTTCTTGTGTTATGTACATGAGACATAAGTCAGATGCTTTGAAAATGTTTAAGAGTTTCAGGAGGAAAGCTGAGAAGGAATGTGAGTATTTAGTGAAGAAGTTCAGAACTGATAATGATGGAGAGCATATGAATAAAGAGTTTGAAAGTTACCTCAAGAAACATGGTATTCAGCATGAGTTCAGCTCACCATATACACGTCGACAAAATGGGGTTGCTGAAAGAAAGAATCGATGTCTGGTGGAAATGGGGAGAACTATATTACTTGAATATAGTCTTTCTCATTATTATTGGAGCCAATGCATGAGCACTACTCTGTATATTCAGATCCGTTGTTTCTATAGGCAAAACTCAGATATGACTCCATACGAAATGTTCTATGGGATAACTCCATGTCTGAAACAATTAAAAGTTTTTGGGAGTCCATGCATTATAATGAAGAAAGGTGAAAACCTTGGAAAGTTTTAGCAAAGAGGAGATGATAGAATTTTTCTTGGCTATGCTCCATAAGGAAGAGGATATAAATGTCTCAACAAAGAAACAGGAAGAATTGTTGATTCATAAGATGTAAAAGTTGTTGAAAATGTTGAGAAAGAATAACAGTCATATGTTGATGTGGAAGTTGAGCAGGATAGAGAAGATTTTGTTAATGATTCTGAAAATGCTACAGACTGTGTTAATCCTACTCAAGAAGAGGAATCCGACTCAGAAATCTCAAGTGATGAGGATGAAGTTAGAACAACTCATCCTAGGCTGAGGAAACAAGTGGAGGCTCAGAACATTATTAGAGATCAACATCAAAGGGTTCAAACAAGAAGAACAACGAACGCTACAACACATACTTCTCTTTATTCGAAAGTTGAACCAAATTATGTAAAGGAAGAATTTGAGCATCCATAATGGTTTTATGTTATGAATGAAGAACTTGATCAGATAGAGAAGAATGATACATGGGAACTTATACCCAAGCCAGACAACAAGAACATTATTGGTACAAAGTGGGTTTTCCAGAACAAGCTGAATGAAGAAGGTAAAGTAATAAGAAACAAAGAAAGATTGGTTTGCAAAGGGTATGCACAAATTAAAGGCATTGATTTTGATGAAACCTCTACTCCAGTGGAAAGACTAGAAATGATCATAATCTTTGTATCTATTTCTACACAACAAGGTTACAAAATCATTCAAATGGATGTAAAATCTGTATTCTAGAATGGTGACCTTGAAAAGGAAGTTTACATTGATCAACCCTATGGATTTGTTATTGGAAAGGACAAAAATTATGTGTGCAGATGGAAGAAGGTTTTGTATGGGCTAAAACAAGATATGAGAGCATGGTATTCTAAATTATATACTTGCTTGAGGAAGATGAATTTTAAGAAAGGTAGAGTTGACAACAATATTTACATCAAGGAGTTTCAGGAGTTTTCATTGATTGTTATTGTTTATGTCGATGAGATTATCTTTGCTGGGAATGATGAAAGATCATGTGAAAGATTTTTTAAGGAGATGAAGAAGTTATTTGAGATGTCCATGCTGGGTGGGTTGAAGTACTTTCTTGGGATACAAATTTCACAGAAGAAGAATCATGTTTTTCTATCTCAAGAAAAGTATGCTTAGAAACTTCTGAAGAAGTTTGGCATGGAAAATTCGAAACCAGTTTCCACACCAATTTCAATGGGAACCACGTTTTCTAAAGATGGAGAAGGCAATGAAGTTGATCGGAAATAGTTTCGAAAGCTGATTGGAAGTCTATTGTATTTGACTGCCTCAAGACCCGACATCGTCCACATTGTCACATTATGTGCAAGATTTCAGAGTGATCCTAAAGAATCACATCTGATTGCTGGAAAACGAATTCTCAAATATATCAAAGTCACAACAAATTTTGGAATCAGGTATGATGGATCAAGAAATATTTATCAATTCGGGTATTCTGATGCTGATTGGGCAGGAAATGTTGATGATCGAAGATCCACATCTGGTAGAGTTTTCTTTCTGGGGAAAAGTTGTGTTAGTTGTCATACCAAGAAACAGATCTCAGTAACTCTTAGCATAGCTGAATCTGAGTATGTTTCTGATACTCAAGCTGCAACTCAACTAATGTGGATAAAGACTCGGCTGGAAGATCTACTTGTTGAAGTAAAACTACCATTGCTCTTGGGTTGTGATAATCAGAGTGCAATCAATCTTACCAAAAATCTGGTACAACATTATCATTCAAAACACATTGATATAAAGTACCACTTCATCAAAGAGTAGGTGGAGAAGAATTAATTGAGGCTTAAGCACGTTCCTACATCTGAACAAGTTGCTGATATATTCACAAAACCTTTACCGAAGGAACCATTTTCAAAATTGAGGCTGAACATGGGTGTCTAGCCTCCTTCTCATCAAGGTTGAGGTACGTTTGTTCTATCCACTCTCTCGTCTTACCTTTGGATAGTGTTTTCAAGGGGGATAATTGTTTCATAAATCTATCCTTGGAAGCATGCATAAAGGGGGAGTTGTGGGTAAGTTGTGAATCCAGCATGTATGTGTGTCAACTATTCTAACTGTTTGTTGGAATGGTTGTAGGAAACAATGTTTTTGTATTCCAGGAAAGTTGAAGAAGTGAAGAATAATGATGTAGAAGCTTGAAAGATGTTCTGAAGAAGGCTGAAAAGATATGATCATGAGATTTCATAATCACTGCTTTTGGATAGCATGGTTTTGGCTGTCAACAATTCTTGTTTCTTACAATGAGTTAGCTCACGTAGGCTTAGAATTGTTGATCAGTAATCCATTGCATAAGGTTATAAAGTTCATTGATTTATGAATCTTGGTTGACAATAAAATCCAAAGGGGGATATTTTTGGGACCAAGTTGAATGGAGAAGGAAGTTTGAAGAGTTAGCCTTTTCAGAGTGTTTTATTTTTTTGTCAAAGAAGATAAATCAATTCACTCTGTAAAAGGACCAGAATTTAGACGATGCTTTGCTGATTTGTATTTCACAAATATCATAAGTTAGGATAACTAGTGATGAAATCCTTATAAAGTAAAAGGGGATAAATTATTATGCCAATCATATACAGTTTTGATTGGAAGGAATGATGCTGCTGGAAGATGGGATGTTTCATTACTTCCCATTGTAACTCTGACGATGCTAAAGTTGTTCTATCAAAGGATATATATCACGATAGTGGAGTTTGTGATAAAATCTAAAGAATGGTTATGGGAAGCAGTGAAGAGAGAAATAAAAAAGCAATGGACAATCTGGGGGAGGCACAAAAGCACAGTTTAAGGTGGTTCCGTATTCCAGTGTTTTCAAAATTTTAGGGCCTGAAAATCGGGAGATGAAGATGTGTTCTTGGTAATGGATGTTGCACGAAAGATTGAAGATGGTTTATAATTTTTCTTGCAAGGCATGATTTAAGGTCAGAGCATCGAATGATGGCAAAGGCATGCAGTGCGCGGAAAATTAGGCAGGTTGCGCGAAAAAATAAGATGGTGCGCGAAATAGTAGCTGGATGCGCGAAATATCAGCGGGATGCATGGAAAAAATAAAGATTGTGAGAAATATTGGTGTGGTTCATGAAATAGAGGAAAGAAGTTTTTCATGCAAAGGGTGTTTCAAGATCGGAAGCTCAAAAATTGGCAAAGTCATGAGGTGGACAGAATATTGGAGCATTGCGTGAAATGTGAAGTTGCGTGAAATAATTTTTACGTGCATGAAGAGGGTTTTACACGTGGATTAGTGGATTTCGCGCCGGGTCAAAAATGGCTATAAATATGAGGAGAACCCTTCTCATTTGTTAATTCTCGGCACTTAGAAGAAATACCGAGCTCTGGTGTGTGTAAAATATTACGCTAAGTGAGTTGCGCGAAAAGAAATGAGTTTGCATGAAAAGTGGACAGCTGCGTGGAAAAGAGAAAAAGTTACGCGAAAAGGGAAGTTGCGTGAAAAACTTTTTCGCGCCAAAAAGGAAATTTTATGCGCAAGACATTTGAACTGCGCGCAAGGTATCCTAAAAGCTGCGCGAAAAATTTGGGGTCTATGCACATATTCAGTTGAATGTATGGGAGTTCTCACCAGCTTCTGGGTAGGAAAGTGAAGATCTGTATTTCAGTGAATACAACTGTTCAATTGTAAAGAAGCACTAAAATATTGTAATTCCCTATTTGTGCTAAGAGGGTGCACACGCGCTAGTAGATTGTTTTCCAAGTGCTACGCAAGTGTAACGGTATATCCTACTCATTGTATTCTACATCAAATGATTGTTTTCTAGTGGATTGTGTGGTACTGGATTATTTCCGTACCATACCAAGGAAGTAGCTACTCTTGTTGAGTAATGAACCTTGTAAATCTTGTGTTCTCGTCGTTGTGTGTGTTCAGCAAAGAAGAAACTATTTAACAGGAGGCGAAGGTTGTTTAAATTAAAAGGAATCATAAAAAGAAAAAGATATCACTGATTCACCCCATCCCCCTCTTAGTGATACTTGGATCCTGACTGGGAACTTCAATTGGCATCAGAGGGAAGTTCCCTTCATTTATTCTTTGCAGAAGTGTTTGAAAAGAAGTTGTAATGGAGAATCTAAATTGCGTGAACAGTAAGGGGATTCCGATTTATGATGGAAAGAACTATCACATCTGGAAGGACAGAATGATGCCTTATCTTATGTCTCTTGGATATGAAGTTCTTGAAACTACAACAGATGTATTTTCTACTATTGATGAAAAGGTTCCTCTTACACCCGCAGATAAAAAGAATCTTGAGAATGATGGAAGAGCTAGAAATGCATTACTCTCATAACTTTCTGTGAGTGAGTTTTTAAGAGTGAAAAGTGTCGCTACAACTAATGGTATCTGGGAAACTTTGATGAACATGTATGAATTAAACATGATAGTGAAGAAGGAAAAACTACAAATCTGGAGGCTGAAGTATGAAGACTTAAAAATGGGAGAATCTGAATCTGTTGGGGACTTCTTTACCAGGGTTAATGACATTGTCAGTACAATCAGATGTCTTGGCGAAAAGTTGGAGGATTATACAGTTGTTGAAAGGATCTTGAGAATTCTTCCTGACAAATTTGATGCTAAAGTTTCATCATTGTAAGACATAGACCCAGAAACATTATCTCTTGATGATTTTCATCGCACACTCATCACTTATGAGATGAGAAGGGAGAAGACCATGAAGAGAAAAGCAAAAGCTGATAGAGAAATGTCTTTCATGGAAGAAAATAAAGATAAGTTGAAGAAAATTAATATTGAAGAAAGAAGCTGGTGAATCCGACTCTAAAAATGAGGTATGTCAAAATTTTGATGAAATTTTATCTTTGTTTTCTAAAAATGTTAAAATAGGCACAGGGAAATAGAAAGGGAAACTCCCTTTGAAATGTTTTGAATGTGGAGTGGTTGGCCACTTTGCGGCTAATTGCCCTCAAAAAGGGAAAGATGATGTCAGTGATGATAAAGAAAGAAGACCAAGAAGGCCATGGAAGAAACAGGGTAGGAAAGATAAATATTCCATTAGAGGTCAGAATAAAATGATCTTCAAATCAAAAGGAAGAATCTTTTTTTCAGAAGATGAAGAAGACGATGATAGTGAGACTAAATCCAACAAATCTGTTACTGAGAAACCTAGAGAGAGTAACTTTTTTGCAACAGTGAATAATGATGATTATGAGAGCAGTAGTACTGAAGAAGAAGAAACTCAACTTGAACAGTATCTAAAAGAAGAGCTAAAGGAATGTTTGAGAAAGATCAGAAGGCTTGAGAAGGAAAACAAGAAGTTGATAAAAGAAAATTCCATATTAAACAATGAGGAAATTTCCCGTGATGAGAAAATCAATATGGAAAAGGAGATCTATGATCTGAAGACTACTCTTGAGAATGCAAAGAATCACAATGATTACCTTGAAGTAATGCTTAAGGCAAAATAAGAAGAGTTGGAGCATTTCCAACAGAAACTTTATCAAGCTAACAAAATGAATGTCAGTTTCAAACAATCTATCTCAGAAGTGGTGAATGTTCCTGTAAGAATGAATCCAATGAGGATATACAAAAGTTATCTTCGAAGGTTTAAAGAAAATATGGAACTAGTTCTGATAAGAACAAGTCTGGAAAGATCATGTGTGTGGCCAAAGTCAGCAATGCTGAAAAATTGGAAGTGCATAAAAATATTGAGTCAAGAAAGTCTTATAATACCTCTGTTACTGATAAATCTGAGCCGAAGAAGAGAGCGGAAAATTAAAACATTAATTTTCATGATCATTAGAGTTCTATTAAGAAGGTTGTTGAGAAGCGTGTTCAGAACTCTAGTCAGTATAGAAGTTTTAGAGGAAAATATTCTTTCTATGGTTACTGCTGGTATTGTGGTGGATTCAGACACATGTAAAATATGTGTTGGTTCAACCAACAACATTACAACTATTCCACAAGTTTTGAAATACAAGGATTGAGTGGGAGTCAATCCATTAAAAATAGAATGTCTGTAACAATTTTCAGAAGATATCTGAGAAAGTAGGTGTGAAAGTTGAGAATTGGTTCCAACCACTGGAAACTATTTGTGAACGATGTGATCGACCTAGACATCTTTCCAAGGGCTGCATAAGTGTGTTACCAGAGCAACAAAAGTTTATTATTAATCTTCAGAAGCTAGAGTTTTTAAAAGATAAAATGGAAAAGTCTAATAAGTCTGAAAAGAAAGAGTGCATGGTTGTCTGGCCAGAACACATTGACTTGGCTAGGAAATTGAAGGAAGCACAATATAAAGTGAAAGAAAAGGAAGAACAAAAATCTCTTGTTTTCGAAACTTCTTTGAAAGCTACAAAAGGATAAGGTACATGGATTGTTGATAGTTGGTGTTTCTATCATATGATAGGAGACTTAAAGCTGCTAAAAAATGTGAAAGACTTCAAATAAGGAACAATAACATTTGGAAATGATGAATCTCTAAGGATCAAAGGTGTTGGATCAACCATCATTGGAAAAGAAAAGATAAAATCTAGGAAAAAACTATATGTTCATGCACTGAAACATAACCTTCTTAGTGTGTCACAACTCTGTGATGAGGGCATCAAGGTTATCTTTAGAAAATATGGATTTGTTGTGAAAATTGAAAATGATGGAAATATTATCACAAGAGGCCAATGTACAAGAGGAAATTTGTTCCAAGTTGGTGAAGTGAATAACTCTTGTTAAATGGGTGTGGTGGATGAAAATCAGTTATGGAATAAAAGGTTGGGACACATGTGTCATAGAAACATGTGTATGTTATCAAAGAGAGATAGTGTCTAAGATATGCCTGATTTATCAAGAAGAAGGGATTGGTTTTGCACCATTTGTGAGAGAAAGGGAATATTACAAACTCTATTCATAAGAGGGTTGAAATTCTCTCAAAGAGACCCTTGGAGCTCATACACTCTGATATCTGTTGACCAATGGAAAGTAATATAAAAATGGAGATAGGTACTTCATTACTTTCATTGATGACTTTACTCGCATTACTTGTGTTATGTACATGAGACATAAGTGAGATTCTTTGAAAATGTTTAAGAGTTTCAGGAGGAAAGCCGAGAAGGAATGTGAGTATTCAGTGAAGAAGTTGAGAATTGATAATGGTGGAGAGTATAAGAATGAAGAGTTTGAAAGTTACCTCAAGAAACATGGAATTTAGCATGAGTTCAGTTCGCCATATACACCTCAACAAAATGGGGTTGCTGAAAAAAAGAATCGAAGTCTGGTGGAAATGGGGAGAACTATGTTACTTGAATATAGTCTTTCCCATTATTATTTGAGGCAATCCATAAGAATTGCTGTTTATATTCAGAATCTATGTTTCTATAGGCCAAACTCAGATATGACTCCATACAAAATGTTCTAATGGAAAAATCCAAGTCTAAAACACTTAAGAGTTTTTGGGAGTCCATGCATTATAAATAAGAAAGGTGAAAACATTGGAAAGTTTGAGCAAAGTGGAGATGATGGTATTTTTCATGTCTATGCTCTAGAAGGAAGAAGATATAGATGTATCAAAAAATAAACAGGAAGAATTGTTGATTCATCAGATGTAAAATTTGTTGAGAATGTTGAGAAAGAATAATAGTCATATGTTGATGTGGAAGTTGAGCCGAATAGAGAAGATTTTGTTAATGATTCTGATAATGCTACAGACTGTGTTAATCCTACTCAAGAAGAGGAATCCAACTATGAAATCTCAAGTGATTAGGATGAAGTTAGAACAACTCATTCTAGGCTGAGGAAACAAGTGGAGGCTCAGAACATTATTGGAGATCAACATCATTGGGTTCAAACAAGAAGAACAACGAAAGCTATAAAACATACTTCTATTTATTCAAAAGTTGAACCAAATGATGTAAATGAAGAATTTGAGCATCCATAATGGTTTCATGCTATGAATTAAGAGATTGATCAGATAGAGGAGAATGATACTTTGGAACTTGTACCCAATCCGGACAATAAGAACATTATTGGTACAAAGTGGGTTTTCCAGAACAAGCTGAATGAAGAAGGTAAAGTAATAAGAAAAAAAGCAAGATTGGTTTGCAAAGGGTATGCACAAATTGAAGAAGAAAAAACTACAAATCTAGAGGCTGAAGAATGAAGACTTAAAAATGGGAGAATCTAAATCTATTGGGGACTTCATTACTAGGGTTAATGACATTGTCAGTACAATCAGATGTCCTGGCGAAAATGGGAGAATCTGAATCTGTTTGGAATCAGGTATGATGGCTCAAGAAATATTGATCTATTCGGGTATTCTGATGCTGATTGGGCAGGAAATGTTGATGATCAAAGATCCACATCTGGCCGAGTTTTCT
Organism: Viscum album; assembly: GCA_963277665.1. Taxonomy (NCBI): domain Eukaryota; kingdom Viridiplantae; phylum Streptophyta; class Magnoliopsida; order Santalales; family Viscaceae; genus Viscum; species Viscum album. The sequence continues at coordinate 1,019,230,967 of OY728134.1, read as the reverse complement.
TTCTGGGGAAAAGTTGTGTTAGTTGGCATACCCAGAAATAGTACTCAATAACTCTTAGCACAGCTGAAGTTGAGTATGTTTCTGATACTCAAGCTGTAACTCAACTAATGTGGATGAAGACTCGGTTGGAAGATCTACTTGTTGAAGTAAAACTACCATTGCTCTTGGGTTTTAATAATAAGAGTTCAATCAATCTTACCAAAAATATGGTACAACATTCTCATTCAAAACACATTGATATTAAGTATAACTTCATCAAAGATCAGGTGGATAAGAATTAATTGATGCTGGAGTATGTTCCTACATCTGAACAAGTTGCTGATATATTCACAAAACCATTACCGAAGGAACCATTTGCAAAATTGAGGTTGAACATGGGTGTCCAACCTCCTTCTAATCAAGGTTGAGGTACATTTGTTCTGACCCCTCTCTCATCTTACCTTTGGATAGTGTTTTCAAGGGGAATAATTATTTCATAAATCTATCCTTGGAATCATGAATAAAGGGGGAGTTGTGGGTAGGATGTGAATCCAGCATATATGTGTGTCAACTATTCTAACTGTTTGTTGGAGTGGTTCTAGGAAACAATGTTTTTGTATTCCAGGAAAGTTAAAGATGTGAAGAATACTGAAGTAGAATCTTGAAAGATGTTCTGAAGAAGGCTGAGGAGATATGATCATGAGATTTCATAATCAGTGCTTTTGGACAGCATGGTTTTGGCTGTCAATAATTCTTGTTTCCTACAATGATTGTGCTCACGTAGGCTTATAATTGTTGATAAGTAATCCATTGCATAAGGTTACAAAGTTCATTGATTTATGAATCCTGGTTGACAACAAAATCCAAAGAGGTAAATTGCTGGGACCAAGTTGAATGGAGAAGGACGTTTGAAGAGTTAACCTTTGCATAGTGTTTTATTTTGTTGTCAAAGAAGATAAATCAATTCACTTTGTAAAAGGACCAGAAATCAGAAGATGCTTTGATGATTTTTATTTTAGAAATATCATAAGTTCGGAGAACTTGTGATGCAAGCCTTATAATAGAAAGGATGATAAATGATGATGCCAATCATATACAGTTTTGATTGGAAGGAATGATGCTGTTGGAAGATGGGATGTTTCAGTACTTTCCATTGTAACTCTAACGATGCTAAATATGATCTATCAAAGGATATATATCACGATAGTGGAGTTTTTGATGAAAGCTGATGAATGGTTATGAGAAGCAGTGAAGAGAGAAATTACAAATCAATGGACAATCGGGAGATGAAGATGTGTTTTTTGCAATGGATGTTGCATGAAAGATTGATGATGGTTTAGAATTTTTTTAGACAGGCATGATTTAAGGTCAGAAGATCGAATAATGTCAAAGGCATGGAGTGTGTTGAAATTTCGGCAGGTTGCGCGAAAAAATAAAGTGGTGCGTAAAATAGTAGCTGGATGCGCGAAATATCAGCGGGATGCATAGAAAAAATAATGGTTGCGTAAAATATTGGTGTGGTGCGCGAGATAGAGGAAATAAGTTTTTCCCGAAAAAGGTGTTTCAAGATCAGAAGTTTGAAAATTTTCAAAGGTATGAGGTGCGCGAAATATTGGAGCATTGCGCGAAATGTGAAGTTGCATGAAAGAATTTTTACGCGCATGAAGAGGGTTTTATGGGCGGATTAGTGGTTTTCACGCTGGGTCAAAAATGCCTATAAATATGAAGAGAACACTTCTCATTTGTTAATTCTTGACACTTAGAAGAAATCCCGAGCTATGGTGTGAGTAAAATTTTATGCTAAGTGAGTTGCGCGAAAAGAGGACAGCTGCGTGAAAAAGAGAAAAAGTTGCGCGAAAAGGGAAGTTGCGTGAAAAAATATTTTGCACCAAAAAGTAATTTTTACGTGAAAGACATTTGAATTGTGCGAAAAGTATCCTAAAAGCTGCGTGGAAAATTTGGGGTCTGCGCACATATTTATTTGTGCGTATGGGAGTTCTTACCAGCTTCTGGGTAGGAAAGTGAAGATCTATATTTCAGATAATACAACTGTTCAATTGTAAAGAAGCACTGGAATATTGTAATTCCCTATTTGTTCTAAGAGGGTGCACACACACTTGCGGATTATTTTCCAAGTGTTGTACGAGTGTAAGGGTATATCCTACTTATTGTAATCCATATCAAAGGATTTTTTTCTAGTGGATTGTGTGGTACTGGATTATTTTCGTACCATACCAAAGATGTAGCTACTCTTTTTGAGTAGTGAACCTTGTAAATCTTTTGTTCCTGTGGTTGTGTGTGTTCATCAGATAAGAAAATCTTTAATAGGAGGCAAATGTTGTTTAAATTAAAAGGAAACATAAAAAGAAAAAGATATCACTGATTCACCCCCTCCCCCTCTCAGTGATATTTGGATCCTGACTGGGAACTTCACAAGTGAAGGTAGAGAGGCAGAAGTCTAAGGGGATGATGCAACCATTTCCCATACCAGAATGGAAATGAGAGAACATCACCATGGACATTGTCACCGGACATCCGAAGACATCCAAAGGGAATAATGCAATCTGGTTTGTTGTGGATTGTCTTACAAAGGCTGCAAACTTCACTGCTATTCCGGAAGATTTCTCATTGGATCAACTGGCACAAATATATATCAGGGAAGTGGTAAGGCTGCAAGGAGTACCACTATCTATTGTTTCTAATCGAGATCCAAGATTCACCTCTATGTTTTGGAAGAGTCTTCAACATGATCTGAATACTGAACTAAATTTTAGTACAACCTATCATCCTCAAACTGAAGGCCAATCCGAGCGAACTATCCAAACAATTGAGGACATGTTGAGAGCATGCTCAATGGACTTTAAAGGAGTATGGGATCAAAATCTAGCTCTGATTGAGTTCTCTTATAATAACATTTTCCACTCGAGCATCAAAATGGCACCATATGAAGCCCCTTATCAGAAAAGGTGCAAAACACCGACGTGTTGGGATGAGGTCGGTGAGCGTAAGATGCTTGGACCAGAAATGGTCGAAGAAATGGTGGAGAAGGTGAAAACTATTCAGTAGCATATCAAGGCAGCCCAGAGTCGATAGAAGATTTATTCACATAACCATTGATGAGACCTTGAATTTAATGTTGGAGACATGGTATTTCTATGCATATCTCCATGGAATAAGGTCATGAGGTTTGGAAAGAAATGGAAGTTAATTCCAAGGTATATCACCCCCTTCGAGATTCTTGATCGTGTCGAGGTTGTGGCCTATCGACTAGCACTTCCACCTACCATGGCCAAGGTACATGATGTATTTCATGTATCCCTCTTAATTAAGTATATACCAGACCCTTCACATGTACTCTCTTTAGAGGTGGTACAGTTAGAGGATGATCTTTCTTATGAGGAGCAACCAGTGAAGATCTTAGATCGTAGAGAAAAAGTTCTACGAAATAAGAAAATTCCCCTCATCAGGGTATTGTGGCGAAACCACAAGTTTGAAGAAGCGATGTGGGAATCACAGGAAATGATGAAGCAGAGTTACCCACATCTATTTTAGTGTGGGAATAAGAAATTTCGAGGGTGAAATTTATAAGGGGGGAATATTGTAACAACCCAAAATTTCATTAATTAAAATCTCTCTTGATCTAATTAAATGTCTCTTTATGTAAAATGTTTATATAAAATTTCAACTTCTTTGGTTTTATGTTAAGAATTGTGACTGTTGTTAAGACATTGAACAGTGATCACATGATTAGTACAAATATAGGGCTTTAATGAATCCAATTTACTAAGACAATGGAAGTGATGGACTCATCCTGTAGAATTACTCCATACAAAGCCCATTTGTCAGAGCTTGGAAAAGAGGTGGTGTCATTGGGCTTTGCTGTTGACTAATCCCAAACTGAGATTCATCATGTCAAGCTCAAACAGAACTGTCTATGGGAGAAGTGGAAGTTGATAGAGATCACCACGCGTGCAATGTTATCCGAGCCACCCCAAGAGTCTGTCACCATCGCACACCTTACCCTTAGGTCTTACGCCGCTATTTTAAGGGGTTATGTTACAAATCCCTAGTACTATGGTTATGTTCATTATTTTTGTATATAATAATGAATATACTTTCATTTTATTATTGTTACATTGTAAATAGTTTTTAAATCACAAATAGTATTTTTAGTTAGTGTTCAACTAAGAAATCTATTTTGATGAATTAATGGATTTTTGAATTAAATAATATTTTAATAAAATATTATTATTATTATTAAATTAATTTTTATTCAATATAAATGATCGTAAAATTTTATGAATGCAATTGTAATTTTTATTAAGGTTTGAAAGCCATTTTTTTTCAAAACCCATGAAATTTTGATTAATGTCGGTTTTTATTTTAAAAGTGAAAATTAACATATTTAGAAAATTATTTAGATAAAATGAATATTATTTCTGGAATCAGGATGTTGAAATTATCCAACCGTGATGTTTTCATAATTTTTTGATTTAGTCAAATGTTTGGGTAAAAATTAAATATCGTTTAAATATATAATGTGTTTTATGACATCATAATGACCCAATAGTGACGTAATAAAATACTATAAGCTTTATGATCATCTAATATATGTTTTGACATTAAAATAATTTGATTTTGGGTTTGTTTGACTTATTTTACAATGCATTAATGGACCCTTCAAGACTTATTAAACTTCTTTACTTTTTAAATTGTTTTCTGTGGGAGTGTGACTCACCTCCACATAAGAAACCCCATTATTTTAATAAGTTAGGAATTTGGGCTTATAAAATATTGTTTTCCACATCCCTTTTCTAAAAACCATTGGAAAAAACCATGGTATGGTTTGTAGTTTGGATTATTTTAATGTGAGGTGTCCCAAACCTAAATAATAAAGTATTCCCTCACCTTTCCTATATAAACCCTCCCAAGATCCCACCTACTACTCACTATAAGCCATTATAGTTTGTCCAACCTCTGCCCTCCTCTCTCTAGAATCATCCCAAGGATCCCTAAGCTCCCAAGAAGCCTCTCTCAAGCCTCTCTCAATCCTTTTGAAGCACACTTCCAAGTAAAGGTTTTTTCTTCCTTTCTCATTTTGTCCAATATTCTCTAAGTGGTTATTCCCTTTTAATTTCAATTATAAATGTTGGGGTATAGTTTCACACCTCACCCATACTTCCCTATTTATGTTTTAATGGTGGGGGACCCCTTTCTCTCTCATTAAATGCCTCCCACGTACACCTGTTACTATGCTGAAATTCCGAAAGTAATTTCTCTCTCCTCATTTACATTCAAGAAATTATTTTGTAACATGAATCTAAATTCTATAACAGTTGTTGGAAAATGTATCTAAATGACCCCATTACTGTCCATGTCAGTTAAATATGATGAGACACCCCTTTCTATGTCATCAACCATTTTTATGAGTTCTTATTTCACGCTGTTATGCAGTCGAAATTGCACCGTGTTTTTCCAAGCAAAGTCATTGTGTAGTAAATACCATACCCATTTATCTATCAAGGGTATTCACCTTTATGAACATTTACTTATTGTTTAAAAGGTTTCATGTATATATTCCAAATTATTTTATCATCGAATAAATTATTATGTTCAATGATTCAATGTTTTATAATCCATGTGGCACACTTATGCATGAAATGAAATTTTTAAAAAGGGTGCGCCCTTATAGAACTCCAATGCATTGGGTAAAGTATATTATCATGATACGTCATGTGAAATGGGTGTTTAATCATGATAATTCAAGTGTAACGAGGGTTTAATCTTTCTTTATGTGCAATGAGGGTTTACTCATGCTCTATGTGCAATGCGCCTTGGCTCATGCTAATTCCATGTTAAGTGTTGTTGCCACATTTCCATGTTATTGTTATCATGATTTATCATGAATATATGTTTATGATTCTCTTGTTATCTATTGATATGTATATTGACTAACATTTATTGTATTCATCATGTTATTTCATGATCATTCCCTTACTAGGCTTCATAGCTCACCCTTTTCTTATGCATGTCCTCAAGTTATCCCATGCAATTCTAAGTACGAGGGAATGTAGTGGTCATGTAAAGGAAGTTTTCAATAAAGATGTTGTTTTTTTTCATGTTTTAAGTTGTTATATAATGATCCTAAGCCCCAAACACACTATACCTCTCGATCTTCTATGTTGTATCAAATTAATTTTATATAATAAATTATGTTTAATTGTGTAAAAAAAATCAGGGATGTTATCTTAAGAATCGAGCCAACGGCTCTGTTGGAATCTCCAAGCTCTGAACGAGGGTAGTGGCAATAAAATAATAACTGAAACTTGTGTCTATAAGTACTACATCAAAGGTGGAGTAGACACAGATCATACCTCGTATCATCTCCGGAACACCATGATCGAAAGCCTCAGCTGCATAGAGCTGACCTCTCCCCTATCCACCTGCTCCCTGCGGTCGGGGTGGAACTCCTGGTGGTGGTGGCAGTAACATATCGAATCTTCTCCCACCACGAACTGCGTGGACATGTCATCTACCTTGTCTGCCTGCTCCCTGCGGATCTCCTCGGTCAAACCACTGTCTCTGCCGAGGCGGTCCTTTGACTATCTGCTGATCAACCGTATGACGGGTCATACAGTCACGGGCCATGTGACCCTACCCACCACATGAGTAAAACTTCAAGATCCTTGACTGACTAGTGCCGCCTCAGGTGCCCCGCAGAACTGATCCTGAGTCATGCGGTCGTCCACCCATAGGTCTGGTCCTCTTGGACCTCTGCGACATCTGTCTGCTGCCAGCTGCATAAGACTCAGTTGTGTGACAACTGGTAGTGGGTCTAGCTGTTGGTGATTTCTCAGGAAGGAAACTCTCCACGAAGAGGGATCTCTCTAACAACCCTACCTGCGTCGGGATGTTGAGTGAGATCATTGAAGCCTTGATCTCTCTCATGAGCCCCTGCTCGAAGGTCCGAGCACTAAAGAATGGATCCCGCACCATATCTATGGAGTATCAAGAGAGGTCAGTGACCCTTGTTGAGTACTGAGCTACAGTCATACTACCCTGCTGCAGATGAAGAAGATCCTGTATGCGCACTGCGCGAAGAGTCACTGGGACAAACTTTGCCTGAAATAGAAACTCAAAGTCTAGCCAGAGAAGTGTCACCTCATCGTGAACCTGGAGCATCAATCTCCACCATCGACACATTTCTTCCTATAGAAGGCTAGCAGTAAGGATCACCATGAGATCGGCTGGTGTCCCTGCCATTCAGAAGACTCTCTATACAGCCTCCAACCAATCCTCATCTGCCTATGGGTCTGCCTCTCCCATGAACCTAGGTGGTCTCTGGTGCTGGAACTCGTGAAACGCGCTCAAGAGGTATGTACTCTCTGCTGCTGGGGTTGGTGGCATCGGTGGCCCAATAGGTAATGGTACTACTGGTGCCTCTATTGGTGCCTCTACTAAAAGAGGGCCCTGCACCGAGGCCACATCGCTCAGTTGGCTATCAGTGCATGCAACTCTCGAAACCCTAGCTGGCTGTCTACATAGAGGAATCCTGAAAAGAAACATGTGCACCACGATTAATAAGTTATTCCTGGTGAGCTGACTCAAAGAGTTCACAAAGAAGACTCTTTAAAACACACATGCAATCAGTGTTTTCGTGCACTGAGTTGGAAATTAGAAGTCAGGGTCCCGGTGTACGGATATGTCGACCGCCACAGCAATACAGAACTCCCTGAACTGAAAACCACACTCATTACCCTTAACACTATTGCTTCATAGAAAAGATTAGAGTCCTAGTTCTTCATCAGAACTGACTCCTCTGATACCAATTTTTCATGACCCGTCCCCCGGGGCCCGTGTCGTGACTACCCCAAGCCCGCCTTCCATAGGCCAGGGGCTGGAGACTAGCACCAAAAGGCATTTTCCCTAAAACCGGGAAGGAATGGCCTTCATAACCTAGAAAATAATGAAACCAAGCACACAACAAGATACAAACACAAGAAAACTATATAACCAAAAGAGTGATGAAAGTAAAAAGGGGGACGGAGTACAAGCCCAACAGTAAAGGTACAAGTACAACTGAAATAAAAAACAACTGAAGAAAGAGAAAAGACAGCTACTGGATCATCCTCCGAGGTTCCTACCTAAAGAGTTGGTCGAGATCACCTCCTCATCACTCCTTGTCCACCTATCTCCTCTGCATACTGACACGCCGTATGGTCCACCTCTGGGCACCATCCAGTCCTGGTACTCTCAGCCTCAGTCAGCGTTGTCCGTCGTCTGCATCAAACACAACAAGGTGCGGGCATAGTCCGTGTAGGGCTGAGTATAACGATACTCAGTGGGGACCCCGAGACCCTAAAGGTCTCACAGAAACTACCAAGGGTAAACCATAATGTATGAAATCAACAGATAACCCTACTTTGGTATATGCCCATACATATACCCAAATTATTAAGTAATCCATCTCAATAATTAGGAAAACATATAGATACTGAATCAGCTCACAACAGAATTTATTTTAGGGGTAGTAAATTGTAACATCTCCAGTCACATCGGAGAACAATTCGTCTGCTAGAGAACCCCTCCCCTGTCAAGAATAGTAGGACTGACGCGTCACACAGAGGCGCTTCCCACTAATCTTGGGCTGTTGAGGTACTCCTCTTGTCGAGTACCGTGGGTCTGCCATGTCACACAGAGGTGCTTCCCACCGTGGGTCTGCCGCGTCACACAGAGGTTCTGCCCCTAATGATTTTCTGAGGTACTCCTCCTGTTGATTACCTTGGGTCTACCGTGTCATACATAGGCTCTCCACACCGTGGCCTGCTGAGGTACCCCTCCTGTCGAGTACCGTGGGTCTGCCACCTCACACAGAGGCACTCCCCACCGTGGGTCTACCGTGTCACACAGAGGCGCTCCCCACCGTGGGTCTACCGTGTCACACAGAGGCGCTCCCCACTGGGCCTGTCAAGTCACTCTGAGTCGAAAAGGTCAGCAGTCGTCAAGTCTCCGCCAGCTACTGGGTTCCCGCACAATGCTCGCTCGTCTCCGGGAGGATCCGCTCCATGAGAACTTAGTTGATACTCCAACATCCACTAAGTCCCATAAGAAAGTATCTCAAAGGTACGCCACATAATAGGGGTCTCAATGCAACATACGGTGCATTAATCGGACACCTGGTCAGTGAGTTATTAGCCTTTTAGTCCCAGGGGGCCACTTGGATTCGTACTCGATCCAACCTGACTATTCTCCATCTTAATCCAAAACTCTAGTGGGGTATACTCAAAGGTACCGTCTCACCCTAAGATTTCCAGCGCCACTGATAGTTCGTCAAATGAATGTCCGGTGCCAAAGTTATGGCAAAAAGAAAGTAAATGGGACGAAGTGAGACTGGGTCCGGTCTGACCCGGTCGGACCGACCCGGCCCGACCTGTTTCGGGTCGACCCGGCCTGAACCGATGGGTTCGACCGAGCCCGTTGGGTTTGGCTCGGCCCAGATGGGGGTGAGGGTGGCTCGGCCGCGAGGGTTCCATGTGGGCAGCTCGGCCTCGGAGGTGCTTGGTCATGGGACGGCTTGGCCACGGACAGTGTGAGGCCGCGGGATGGCTCGGTCGGGGCGACTCGCAGGGTCACGGGCGGCGCGTCTTTGGTGTCTTGGAGGGTCACGACAAGGGCGGCTCAGCCTGGGGCGGTGCGGTGAGGGCGGTTTCGCCCGGGGCAGCGCGGTGAGGGCGGAGCGCCCGGGGCGGCACGACGAGGGCTGCTCAGCCGGGGCGGCACAGCGAGGGCCACGTGGCCGGGGTGGCGCGATAAGGGCGGCTCATCCGGGGCGGGGCGGCGAGGGTGGCCCGGGCTGGGGGGTGGGTGAGGGCGGTTCAGACAGGGCTGCACAGTGAGGGTAGTCCAGCCGGGGTGGCAGGATAAGGGTAGATCGGCCGGGGCGAGGCCACAGTGGTGGTGGTCACGGAGTGGCACCGTTGCGCTGTCGCCTTCCTCACGACCGACAATTTTTTCAGCCACCGTTCTCATGCCCCTTTGTGGTTGGTCTCCATCCTCCTCCATCGTGAATAAAACCACAATTCATCACAAGCATTACAGAGAGGATGAGCCATGTTAGTTTGGCCCGCACTCTCTGCATTAGAGCAGTAGCAAGTGGCTCAACAAGAACAAGGGTAACAAGAACAGGTAAAGAAAAAAATAATCAAACACCCTCCCTACAATCCTCGTAAATCACTATTCCGAAATCTCACAAAACAACTAGAAGGGGAGGTCCTGGAACGTGATAATCATATTGTAGTAAACCCCTACCTTGGATTGTTCGTTGACGTTGGTGCGAGAAGGAAGTTGAAGTTTCTGACATTCGTCTCATCCGCCACACACCTCCAATCCCAGGCTCGTGCATCGGTTCGTCATATTCGAAGATGTTCCTCATTGGAGGGTGTCCTCAGGAAGAAGTCCAAGTCGGTGTTCTTCGTGGATGAAGTGTAATCCTCCAAGGGTTCTCCTCTCTCAATTACACCCAACAAATGAAAGAGGTGCCAATATAATTAACTTAAGAAGAAATTATGTTGGCACACCCAAGTTGGCATAATTAATGTACCGCATTGGCACAATTTAATTAGCTCAATTAATTGGACCAATTTAATGGCTCATTTTAAATGGGAGGGGTGGAATATTGGGGAGTTGGGAGGTTTCTCCCCATTAATAGGGGTCGGGTGGTCCCTGCCTCTAAAATTCAAATTGGGGGTTTAGGCTTCGGTGGTACCCACTACCATAACCTTACAAGGGATGTTTAGTTCTGGTGGACCCCACATCTTAACTTTAAAAGGGTGGTTTAGTTCTGGTGGTACCGACCTCCCAACATCCACATGGGTTTTTCAAATAAAAATAAATTGTTACTCAATTTTATTTTTATTTTATCTTTCATGAAAAACCCAAAAACTAACCTTCACTCTCGACCAACTGTCGTTGAGTTGAAAGTATCTTTAAGTGAATAACGGCGCTACAAGTTCAACGATGCCCTCATATTTCAATTTCGAGCACCGTTTCAAAATTTATAAAAACCCGCTCGTACGTTTACTGAACGTACCCGATGAAAAGTTCAGAAAATCATTTCGGGCACTCCGGGCCTCAGAATCATGCACCATCAATTTTCACGGACCCGTAAAATTACCATTCATTAAAACAAATTACATGGAAGTTCCAGGTATTTACATTATAAGCCACCAGTTGCACAACCAAACTCCTCTTTAAAGATCAAATTCAAACTAAGACCATTAAAAATATAATTTTCATCACTTTAACAATACAATATATATATATATAATAAAAAACATAATAAAAAAATTTCATGATATTCCGTAAGGATTTACTCCAAAAACACATTGAAAACACACTTTTTAAACCAAGAGCACACCAAAACCTTTTCAAAGTATAATTTTCATAACTATAAAAAATTTATAAATCATCAAAATAATTAATAAAACATTTCTAAAATGCACATCAAGGTTTTAACCTTAAAACATACTCAATTTCTCTCTCTTAAAATCAAACATGCCTCAAAACATTTGTTTTCTTTTTCCAAACATGGTTTTCACCTCTTCCACAAATAAATACACCATTATTACACCTTATAAAAAGAAAAATATCAACAAAACCCCCAAATTCTTTTAAAACAAAAGAGAACCACAAATCAAACATGTCAATCAATCCATTTCGAATGAAAAATCCCATTAAAATATACACACTCCATCTTTCATATTAAAGACCAACCGCTTTGAAGAAACCACCATTATTAGCCAGACACCATTTTTTTTATTTCACACATGCCGAAGAAAATAAATACAATGTACAAAACCCTTTATAAGATCACTCATACTTGAAAACCATTTCCAAAACAAGATTTTCCCCTTTTTTCACAAAAATAAAACCAAGATAACACACCCAAAATGATTCTCTACACCTTACAAATCCACATTTAAACATAAAAAACTCAATTACCCTTGAAAACTAAATTCACACCAACCAAACAACTCCTAGAACCCAACTTGAATACAATGCACCAGAACAACACAATTGTTTACTTAAAAATACCATTTTAAAATAAATTTCACACTCAAATATTCTAAAACTTCATTTTCACCATATAAACAATTGATTAAGCACTTTTATAATTTACCACAAATAGGTCGAAATGAAAAACATGATCATTTCTAGAGAAAGTGAAATTTTCATAACTCATGCATGTCAAACAATTTTTAAAACGCATTTCACAGAACCTATAAAGCACAACCAATAATTTTTACAACAATGCACACACATAAAAAAACAAGACCACACTATTTTGGAAATTCAATTTCATCAAACGAGCATGCCAAAACATTCTAAACATAGATCACACCATGAAATTAAATCATAGAACATGTTAAATTAACTAAAAAACCAAATTAAATTATCTAAAATCTGTAAATATATGGAACCACCTTCCTCTCATGTTGAATTTTCCACAAATTGGCGTGAAACTGTTATTGCACTACGAAAGCACCACCTAAAGATCAAATCAAACACTAAATTGCACAACCGATCCAAAAGTATTAAAGATTGATCCCTAAAAACAAGAACAACCCTAAAATCCGAAGAAGAAAAAAAAGAAAAATTGAAACATTACATGCATGGATAACCACCAGAGTAGGTCGCGCGAGGGGCTGAGGGAGAGCGGGGTACTAGAGGCGGGTCGCGCCAGAGGTGAGGTAGGAGGTCGGTGGTCTGGAAGCTAGCCGAGGAGTAGGGAAACAACGAGTGTTTGGGGGAGGGTGGCATAGCCCAAGGGTAAGGTCGGCTGGGGAGCTGCGGGGTGAGGCTGGTCTGACAAGCGGGGCACAAGACGGCGGTACCTTTTTGGAAGGGAGGTGCACAGGAGGGCGCTAGCCAGGGCATTGTGTAGGGTTTCAGGGAGGGGAAATCCGACGGGAAGAGGGGAGGCATGGGAGAGGGGAGAAAAATAAAATAAAAGATAAATAAAATAAAACAAAAAGAAATATAGGGATAGAACCCTAAAAAAGAGAGAAAAACATAATAATAATAACAAACTCTAACAAGAGTAATAATAATAAATAAAATAACTTAATTTTTATTACTAATAATAATAATAATAGTAATAATAATAATAATAATACTAATCAGTAATAATTAATAATATCCTCAAATAATAATAATATTATTACTAGTATCATTAAAAAAAATTCATTATATTTTATCACACTTTTCTTATTTTGTTTTATTTTATTTTATTTTACCACTCATTTAATTTTATTTCTGTATTGTTAATTTCTCTTATTTAATTAGTTGAACGTCAGGCAGGTGTGTGGGGAAACGAATGAGGCCACGCGGTAACCCAGGTGAGGTTGCGCGGCTTCGATAGTGGCATGCTAAATGCCATCAAGGCCAAGTTCATTTATAAATAAGAACTCAAAACATTAAGTCGGGTTTCACCTAGACTCCCCAATACCAAGAATAAATGATAAAATAAATAATTTAAAAGAGGTGGGTGTGACACTATCAGACTTTACCTATCAAAAAACCACGAATATTGATACACAATCTTCAATTTCCCATTTGAATTATCCCAAAAAATCATTTCCTTTATATTTCGATATCATTTTGGTGTTATGAGGAAGTATATGGAAATTTGAGATGTGGTATTCATCTAATAATTCAATTTTTAGATTAGGTATAGATCAAATTTAAAGTATCTTTAAAAATTTAAATATTTCATCTTCCTAGATGATTCAATTAGCATAATAAATATCCCACCAAATAATTTCCTTCAAATATCTCTTATATATAACTTGGGGAGAGAAAACAAATTAAGGGTGAGCTCAACTTATCAGTAAGGATTAAGTAAACCAAAGGTAATAATGATTCAATTAGTATAATAAATATTGAAAGTTAAATAATTAGAGACACATGCCATTTAAAAAATTCATGATTTTGTGAATAGATAAGGAAAAAATTAATAAGAAAAGGTGATAATCGAACACACATGACATTTAATCAATAATCTGAGAATGAAATGAATCCATGGGTTTTATTATAGTGAAAATTTCCTGGATAATAATAACTGAATTCTAAATCCAAACAATGCTTAATTATTAGATGTCTTGTTTCCAAGGCACATGATACCTTTTCCATTAATATCTATCATCAAGATAGGTTAAAACATTCTAAGTAAAATCCCATCTCATTAGGCCTACTGATTCATCTCATGAGACTGCTAATGCATCAAGAAGCCTGCATTAATTGGTCCATATCCCAAGTAGTGAATGTATAATGTATTCCTCATATATCAAATAATCAATTTAATTCATAAAAATGTTCCTTATAAAATATCTATATTGTGTAAAGAATGCTGATTTACAAATATGTCCACGGTTAATTAAATAACTCTCAAAGTAATTACTGTGTGTAAAAAAGGAATATAGTTTAGTAAATAATCATATATGTAACACAAGAATATGGATATTTAATAGAAACTTAATTTATAATGAACGATGATTAAAATAAAGTGATTTTTCAATATAAATATAACAATCACAAAAAAAGTGATATTGCACAATAATTTTAGCATTTGGTAATTTTTACATCAAATCTCGTTGGATAAAATAATTCCAATTTAAGCTTAAAATATCATAAAGGATAAATTATTCTTGATAATACATGTAAAATGGGAAGTATATACACCACATAAAATTGAATATGTACATAATAACAAATAAGTCTCAATGGAATGTAAATTGAGATGAAATCCCATACTTTACACTTCTTTTTGGTTAAAATCTCTTTAAAATACTTTATAATGGTTTTAATCATGTCATTAATTTATAATAAAACTATATTAATATTTATAATATCATATATGATCCATTTATAACATCGTATCACCAATTTGTTAATAATAGTTCCTATTTTTCATTGTTTTATATGCTAATTGCTTTGTTTTTCAAGTATGTTTTGACTTGTATTTTTTTTGTTCATCATACATTGATCTAGATTTCATCATATTCAGAATGAAAACAATGATTTAAATATCAAATATATTCATTAGATATTTATTTATAGAAATTCATTAAATTTGGTGATAGGAAATCAAATACATCGTTCATGGAGACGGTAGGTCGTACATACACAAGAACATTATTTCTATTTTATTGTAGCATTGAAAGAAAAATAGATAAATACTATATATATAAGTATATTATCACTCCAATATGATTCTTATTTCATATATATCAAATATTTTTATTAAAACATTCCATAATACATTCCATGTAAAACGTGAATGAGTCACATCACATTGCGAGGGGGTAATCTTCCATACACATGAGCAACAATATCGTATTACCACATAATGGAAAGAGTGAAGGTATGTGTGATATAATAATTAAAAAACAAAAATAACAACCTAAAAATAATAAATATAAAATATAAATATTTCTCTGATCATTATTCCCAACCTCAAAATGTGGTTATAGAAAAATGAATTCCATTGGTTTGTGTGGCGGTAGTCCTCCATACACATGAACAATAATTTTTTTAACCTATTTTGTGGATGTTTGTAAAGTTTTAGGTCATAAACATAACAAAAAAACATCTAATTATATGTAATATACTGATTTTATTATATAATAAAGTTATAATAATTATTTATGGAGGTGGATAAGGAAATAAAATAAAAATGCTTTTAGGATAAAATTACATCTTCTACGAGTATCCTCTTTAGGTTTACACTAAAACATTAATTGTTTTGATTAATTCCAAAATTAAGACTTATAAAATTATTGGATGGATTTTAGGGAGTGATTTGGGCAAATATTGTTTGATCTAAATGGATTTAGAGGTGTGAAGAAGTGAGGTGTGTGAGTTCCCTTTTATTATTGAAGAGGAGTGACACTCTTATAAATACTCAAAAGTATTAACTATTGGGAGGTCTCCCTTGCCTAATGTTCCTCCAAAATTAATAATTAGTGTTTGGGAAGTATTACATGGTCTATCCACACCTCCACCACACAATATAACTTATGTTTTAGACATTTTGTTCCCTAACTCCTATGTTTCCTTATTTTACCATTTTGGTTTTTCATTATTTTAACTAGTTTTCTAACCTATGCAATTTATCTATTTGGAATAAAATAAAATTTTCCTTACTAGATAATTTGGATCCAAAAATTATAAATATTAAATAAAATATAAAAAATACTAACTCTATGTGTGTTGGAAATTAATTTTAACACAAGTGCAACTAACTTACAAAAACACCCCTTTAACTGTAACCATGCTAACAAATGTTTTTCTTGTTTAACAGTCAATATATTCATTATAATAGCACAATTGGTCCATGAATGGGCCATATTTTATATTTATTATTTTTTAAAAATCACTTTACAGAAGATATGTTTTTTAGTAATTTTAAATCAATTAATAAAATACCATTCATTAGAAAATATCATTAATGTCAATTTTGACATTATTCATTTAATTTGAAAAAATAACAAGATAGTGATGGCATTTGAATATATTAAGTTCACATATATTAAAAATGATATATTCATCTAGAAAATAATGTTATATGATAATTCATTCAATATACATCACTTTTTATATTTTTAGCATCATTTATTTTTGTTAATTATTAACTAAAAAATTATTATGTTGGTGTTTCTTAAAAATTTAAATTAATTAATTAATCCCTAAAAAATAAAAATAAATTATCATGATATAAAAAACTCATTTATTTTTAAAAATTAAATACATAACCCAACATATGTTATTTTTCCCCTATCCAAACACTTTATATAAATTAAAAGAAAGAAAAGAATCTTTTTGTATTTTACTTTACATAAATTATTATATGGTTCACATTCATGGAAAAATATCCCAAATATTCATCAAATTCAAGAATAAAGTTATAATATTATACATATATATATATGTCCATAAAAGTGGTTTGGAAACGTTTCTACCTCATTTAATCACTTAATTTTAAATCTCAGTCCCATGATAAACTCGTTTTTCTCTTAATCGTTGTGATTAATTTTAAATATTTTCACTAATAATTTGGGTCAAGAATTAATTTAACATCATTAAGAAATATAAACTATTCTTATTCGAAATATTGAAACCATTTTTCCAAATTCAATTCACATTAATAAAAAAATTTAATTTAAAGTTAATCCTACATAAGGGATAAGAAAGGTGGTTCTTAAATTCAAAATACTCAAAAGTATACTATGTTTTTATATATAAATTCAAAATAAAAATTATTTAATGACATGAATTATATTACTATATTTATAATTGATCTAATTTTACTTTAAAACCAATTTAAAATATGATTTAACATTATAAATTATTTAGATGAAAAGTCAGTTTTCATTGGAAATTCAATATTTTTCACTATTTATCAAACAATGAAACTTCATAGAAAAATATCCAAAATTCATCAAAAATATAATATTGAAATTAAAATTTTAAAAATAAATTGAGTTTTTTAAAATAAAATTTATAATGTTTCAAAATTTATTTTTAAAATAAGTGCATCACTAAAAGGTGGAAAAACTGCCTTTAGAAAAAAAATCTTTGTATGGGTAATATCAGATTTGTTCTTATCTTATGAATATAAAATATATTGGATGAATGTAAAAAAATTGTTTGAGTATATATTATATAAATTTCTTTCATATCATTCACTAATAGTAATTAATTTAATTTATTAGGATAAAGCACCTTTGGTGCAAAAATATAGTAGTTTTATAAAAACATTTCCTTTATATTTAATTGGTTTTTGTATTCATTCCAAATTAATTTATAACTAATGAACTCAAACATATATTTTCATATGTTATAAACTCATTTTATAACTCTCAAATCCAATTTCTAGGGGATAACTATCATATTAAATAATAATATTAATAGTATATTATTGTTCGGTAAAACTCGATGTTGTATAAAATGCGTGATAAACTTTGTGTTGTGTGCATTGCGAGATATGAAATATTTTTAGTTTATTTAAAACAGTAAATGTATTTAAAATTTTAGGGATATTTAATTCCCTTATATTCTTGATTTTTAGTTTTATATACACTATCTAATAAAATTATCTTACTTTATAATTTTGGGGAGTAACATTCTCTCCACCTTAATAAAATTCTATCCTCGCAATTTCAATTTAATATCAGAAATATAGGGTTTGATATTTGAAAATTTCATTGTTGAAAACCCCACATCATAAAATGGTTAATAAAATAACCTCTTAATAATAGAGAAATGTAATCACAATAGTTTTCTAGAATTATCACATAACTAGGGTTATAGATAGAAGAACATAGGTGGGAAATGAATACATGGTCATGGAAGAGAAAAATAACATTAATATATTGAGGGAAAGTGATAAAGAACATTTTGAGGACAAAGTTAATGACCACAAAGTCATAAACTAATGGTGTGAAAAAGGACCTAGAGTTGAGGAATTCATTCACTCTCTAAGAATATTAGGAAATATATTTACTTGATATGTTTCTATTTCATAAAAACAATTTCATATTTTGGTTGTGCCTTGAACTATTTCTACTTTACCTCTAAGCACAACTTTGATAATATGGTAATGTAATAAATTAAAATCTAAAACCCTCTCGAAAGATCAACTTAAACCATTTAACATATGGTTAACCTTATTTCCCTTTCAAAATATCAAGATCCAATATTTTATAAGTTCACTAAATTTGAAAAATGGAATTATTATTAATTTGAACAATATGAAGTAGCTATAAATCATAACAGAACTAACATGTTAATACCTTTATCATTTATTCTCTTGAAACATGGTAATAACCTGAATAACTATAAAACCTTATTGAAAAAATACATGTTTACTTATTCCTTAAGTAAACCATATATTATTTTATATATTTCTTAAATCAAAAATGCTACTAACTTCTACAATGATAGCATAAAAATATTTTTCAAAAAGTCATTAATTAGTTCCAAGGTAGTCAGTATTATCCAATTTACTTTATCCATACTAATTATCTATATATCCAACCATAATTATCTCAATATTAGTAACATATTAAGGGTTCTCAATCATTTTTTCCCAAGAAGTTCAACTTTGCACTGAATCAATTATAATGGTATAATTCAATACAAGCTTTCAAATCCTTCAAGAAATAGTAATACAATACAATCCTTATATATTTCATAAATCTTATGATGATAATATCATCAATAAAATAATTTTATAACATATTTCATGAATCCAAATACACAAGCATATTAGTCATTTCTCTTTGTTTATATCAATTGCATAAGCTCGACCTTGATCCCTTCGCTTCTTCGGAGGTATATTCCCCTGTTTAATGGGAAATTCATTTGCCCAGTTCTCCATATCTTTATAGTTGAAACAATTTATAGAAAATTTTTCTTTCTTCCCTTTAATTATTTTTTCTAGTGTCCCTTTTAGCCTGTGTTATAACAAACTCCCAATCCCTTTATGTATTTCCTAGAGTTATTATTTCTATAATTATCACATGTGGGAAAATACATCTTCACCTTCTTCACTTTATCTATTATTTTCTCTGCTATCCTAATAATCTCTTCGTTAACTTTGAATCCATAAGATATCGATAATTCTTTCTATCTCTTGATAAAACATAAACCTATTTCATTATATGAAGAAAAAATTTGAGATGCCAGTGCCTTTCAGAGACATGGCCTAACACCTTCAAAGAAATGGTAAATCTTGTATTTTTTATTATATATGAAATCCATATCATAATTTTCTAACCTTGTAAAGGTATATTAATACTCCACAACACTTTCTTCTTATTTTTATTTTAGGATAAGGATTTTATTTTCATATAAATTTTTTTCTCGCGACGGAATTATTTTTCAAATAATGTCTCCTTGAAAGATTTTAATTCTAGGAGTTCCATTTCCAGTTCCACCCTAGTATTCTAGATCAATGACCACCATTGATCAGTGTCACCATTGAGACCATATCCTGAATGTGTAACTATTTCCTTTTCACCATATCCCAATGTCATAAATATATTACCCAACGATTTAGTCCATTGCTCAGATGCCATTGGATGAGTATTCCCACTAAAAGATGGTGGAATTTGTCATATAATTCAATCCATCATATAATAATCTCCCCATTGAATAGGTTTTTCCATACGAGAAAGGTTATTTTTCATAACATGATTAAGATATACTAATATATCCATAACATGCTCATTTATAATACATTCAATTTTTGGAATCCTTGGAAGGGAAGCACCTACATTGGCCATGAGTATTGGTACCCTTTTTCCTTCTAGGTTCATTTTTAAATAATGGAATACACTATATTATATCATAACATTATGTAACATAATGGTTATTACAAAAACTAGTGAAATAGTTATCATAAATTGAAAAATTTATCCATAACTAATCTGATAATCATAAACATGTTTTCTTTGGGGATACCATTACTTTCAAATAATTCTTATTGTTTTGTAAAGATAATATGAATTATCATAAGCATAACACAAGAGTGTCAAAATAGGTGCATAGTAAGGGCCATTTTTATATACCAGGTTCTACTCAAGTCAATTATAACATGCCCTTTTCAGAGTTATTACCCCTAGGAAAATTTGTGTCATAACCACATCAACTTGTAGTATTCATATAAAGATGTATTTCTAGGAAGACTCATATAATCTCTATCATAAAAAAACATAAGGATGTTCTTTTGTACTTATCCTTAAATTATATCAAAGGGTTATGTTTCCTAATCTATTTTCTCTTAAATCTGGTTCTAAATGTTTCTACTAAACTTCTTATGATACCAATTGTAACGACCCTGACCCTAGAAGCCTGGAGCGAGTACCTTAACTTATTAAATTTCCACAGTTACAATAAATCAAATCTGGAAGGACCAAATAGTTTAATAGTTTTGGTGAACCAGATACAAACATGATATAAATTTTAAATTGGTAATAGAAAATAAAACATAATACATAACAAAAGATAATAAAATACAACCTTGAAAACTCATTCAAATATCTATTCCTCGTAACCTGGGGAAAGAAAACAAATTAAGGGTGAGATCAAATAATAAATAAGGGTTGAGTATAATGAAATAATTAATAGGTAAATGAGTATAACCAATATGTTAATCTAAATAAATGAAAACACAATCCATTTAAATAACTTGACTACATGAATAGATATGGAAAAAACCAATAAGGAAAGTTAATAACTGGACACACATGTCATTTAATCAATGGGATAAGAATGAAATGAATCCATAGATTTTGTTATAGTGAAAATATAATGGGTAATAATAACTAAATTCTGAATATCGGCAATTATTAATTATTGGACATAATTTTTCATATTTATGTGATACCTTTACTATCAAGAACTATCCTCAAGATATTTAAAAACATAGAACATAAAAACCCATCGTATTTGTCTAAATGATTTGTCTCCTAAGACTACTAATGCATTGAGGGGCTTGAAATAATTGGTCTGTAACACATATAGTTCAAGTCAAAATCAATTCTTCATATATTGAATAATCTATTTAATTTATAAACAATGGGCCTTATCAAAAATCTGTGTTGAGTAAAGGATATATATTTTCCAATATTTCCCCAGTTAAACAAATAAATTCCAAAGTAAACACCCTATGTAAAAATGGAATATAGTTTCGGAAAATATCAAATCCATCACAAAATAATATGGATATTTAATAGAAATTTTATTTCCAATGAAAAATTATTACAATAAACTGATTCTTTCAAGATAAAGTTTACCATCACAAAAGAAAGTGATATTGCACAATAATTTTTACCATTTGGTAATTGTCATGTAAAATCCCCTTGGATGATATAATTCAAATTAAAGTATAAAATATCATGAAGGATAAAGTATTCGTTATATTTCATGTCAAAGTGGATTTATATACACCACATAAAATTGAATTTGTGCATAATAACAAATAATTCTCAATGGATTGTAAATTGAGGTGAAATAAATTACCTTACACTTCCATTAGATTAGAGTCTCCTTAAACTCCTATATAATGGTTTGAATATTATTATTAACTTATAATAAAACAAAATAAATGTTTATAAAATCATATATGATCCTTTTATAACATATTATGACCCATTTTTTAATAATCTTTCATTATTTTATTTATTTAATTTATTAGTTTCCTTATTTTTCAAGTATGTTTTGACATATTATTATTTTGTTCCTATTAATTAGATCAATATTTAATCATATAAAGAATTTTAACCATGATTTAAATATCATATATATTCATTATATATTTATTTAGAGTAATCCATAAAATTTGGTGATAGGTAATGAAATATATCATTCATAGAGACAGTAGGTTGTATATACACATGAAAATTGTTTCCATTTTCTTATTGTAATGAAAGAAAAAAAATCTAAATTATACACATATATATATATTATCACTCTAGTATGGTTATAATGTAATATATATCACATGGTTTTATTAAAATAATCCTTAAAACATTCCATGTAAATCTTAAATGAATAACATCGCTTCACGAGGCGGTAATCTGCCGTAAACATGAGGGACGATCCTGTATTCCTAAAAATATAAAGCATTAAGGTTTTTTTATATAATAATTACATAATAATAATAATTTCATAAATATTATAAATAATATATATAAAAAATTAATCATTATTCATAACTTTGAAAGGTGTTAATGTAAAATGAACGACATCGATTCGTGAGGTGGTAGTATTTCATACACACAAATGATGATTTTGTAACCCACTTGATGGAAGTGTATGAAGTTATAGGTAAAAACCCTAACAAAAAAAAATCTCATCATATTTAAGATACTGAGGTTATAATATAAGTAAGTTATAATCCTTTTAGGATAGAATTACACCTTCATCTAGTATCCTCCTTAGGTTTCCACTAAAACCTTCAATTTTTTATGTCTTCCAAAAATAAGGATTATATGTTTAGGTCAGGGGGTTTTAAGAGTTACTTGGGTAGATATCAGTCTCTTGAAATCGCTTCATAAGTGTGAATATGAGAAGGGAGTGAGTTCTCTTTAATCGTTGAGGAGGAATGACACTCTTTTAAATACTCAAAAGTATTCAATATTGTATCCATTACCTCATGTGGCTTCAATATTGAAAAGAAATGGGTTTTAAGGACTATATGATCAATATAAACCTCCAAAACACAGTATAACATATGTTTTAAACATTTTGTTCCTTAACACCTAAGTTTCTCTATTTTACCATTTTAATTTTTCATTTTGTTAACTAGTTTTCTAACCTAAGTAATTAATCTGTTAGGAAAAAAATAAAATGATACTTAATAAATAATTTGGACCCATTAATTATAAATTTTAAATCTAATTTATAAAATAAAAAATCTATATGTGTTGGAAATTAATTTTAATGCAAGCGTAAGTAATGTGCAAAAACACTGCTTTAACCTTAACCACACAAATTGAGTTTTTTACTATTTAATGGTAAATATAGTCATTATAATAGAAAAATTGGTCCAGTAATTGAAAATATTTCATATTTATTATAATTAAAAATAAATTTACCAAATATAGGGTTTTTGGTTATTTTAAGTCAATTAATAAAATGTCATTTTTTATTAAATAACATTAATGTCAATTTAGACAATATTCATTTAATTTGAAAAAATATAAATATAATGATGGAATTCGAATATATTAAGTTCACAACTGTTTAACATGATATATTAAAATAAAAAAAAATTTAATACAATAATTCATTCAATTTACATCACTTTTTATAATTTTTGTTTCATTTATATTAGTTAATTATTAACTAATCAATTACTATGTTGGTGTTTCTGAAGAATTTAAAGTAATTAATTAATCTTTAAAAATTTAAAATAAATTATCATGATATAAAAAATAAATTATACTTCCAAAGTACACACATACCAAACTTATTTTATTTTTTCCCTTGTCCCAAAGCTTCATATAAATTAAAAGTAAGAAAAGAATCTTTTTGTCTTTTTCTTTATTTAACTTATTTTATGGGTCACATTCATGGAAACATGTCTGAAAAAACTCATAAAATTCAATCCTGAAGTCATAATCGTAGACATATTCAAATCCAATAGCTTTTTGAAAATTTTCTAGTTCATTTGGTCATATAAGTTTAAAGTATAGTCCCTTGGTAAACTCATTTTTTTCTTAATTAGTGTGATTAATTCTAAATGTTTTCACCATTAAATTTGGTAACAAAATTAATTTGATATAATTATACATTATATATTATTCTAATTTAAAATATATAATCCATTTTTCTAAATTAATTTCACATAAGTATAAAAATAAATTTAAAATTAATCCCACCGACGGGATTGGAATTCGAGTTTTTAAACTGAAAATTCTTACAAGTGTATTAAGGTTTTATATCTAGATTCAATATAAAAATGATCAAAGTGATAAAAATAAGATTAATAGATACATAATTGGTCTAATATTACTTTAAAACCTATTTTATATATAATTTATCATTATAAATTATTTAGATGAAAAGTCATTTTTTAAGTAAAAATTAATATTTTTCACTATTTAATAAAAAATGAAACTTCTTAGAAAAATATCAATAATTCATCCTAATATAAATTTATCATTATTGTATTAAACATTAAGTATATTGTTTAAAATAAAATTCATAAAAGTTTCAAAATTTAATTTTTAAAAGAAGTGTGTCATTAAAAGGATGCAAAAATCCCTTTAGAAAAAAATATATTTTTTCTGTGTAATACTAGATTTTTTCTTATCCTATTCATACAAAATCTACTAGATTAATTAAAAAAATTGAATATATAATGTATAAATTTTATTAATATCATTCAATAATTGCAAGTAATTTAATTTATTAAGAAAAAACACCTTTGGCGTATAAAATATTTTTTTTATAAAAACATTTTCTTTATATTTAATTATATTTATTTTAGTTTTTAATTAATTGGTAACCAAGTAATTTAAAAATATATTTTCAGAAATAATTTTTTCCAATTCTTACCAATCATTCTAATGGTTAGGAAATAACTATCATATTAAATAATAATATAAATTGTATATTGTTGTTTGGTAAAACTCGGTGTAGCCTACAAGGAAACCTAAAATTAGTGTTTCATACATTGAAAGATATATAACATTTTTAATTTATTTAAAATATTAAATATATCATAATGTATTGGTATGTTAAATTTCCTTCTAGGATTTGTGTTTTATATTGTATAGACCATTGAATAGAATGTTCTTACTTTAGAATCTCGGGGTGTTACAAAGGGAATGATTTCATATATTAAAAGCAAAGATTACAGATGTCAAATCAAGATCATGGGTTCTAAAATTATATCAATATATATTTACCTACCTTGATTCATAGGAAATAAATCAATAATTCTATATAAGGACACTTCTAAGTCCTTTTTTGATTCATCAATCTATATCAAAAATCCATCACTTTTAGATGGTAATATCAAAATAGGTGTATTAACCAATCACCTATTTAGTTATTAAAAACCATATTTTAATTCTTATAACCATATGAATTTAACCCCTTTACATATCAAATTAGTTAACGAGAAAGATAATCATGAAAAAAATTGAACCAATCACCAATACTAACCTACTAACATGAGGAAACTACATACCTTAGTTATATTCATTGGTGTTGGCCATTCCATCACTACCTTTTAAGTTGAAGGATAAACTGATATTACTTACTTATACATAATATAGACCTGAAAATAACCTCCATTAATCCAAAATTCAAACTTGATAAATTTTCTATATAACACCTTTTCTCTAAGGTTCTTAAGAATGAGTCAAAAATGATTCTTATGCCCATCATATCTATTAGATTATATCAAGATATCATGAGTAAATTAAATAATGAAATCATCTAGATAATCCTTCAATACTATTTTCATAAGATCCCTTGAATTAAATAATGTATTATTCATTCCAAAGATCATTACCATAAATCTGTAATATCCATACCTTATAAGAAATGTCATATTTGGGATATCTTCCATCTTTACATGAAATTGGTTATACCTAGAACAAAATTAATATTTGAAAAATAATGAGCTCCATAAATTTGATCAAACAAGTAATTAATATAGGGTAGAAGATACTTATTCTTTTCAAAAATAACATTGATATCCTAGTAATCGATCCATAATCTCATATACCCATCTTTCTTCTTAAAAAAAGAATAGGGGATCCCCATGGTGAAACACTAGGGGATCTAAATACCTTATCAAAAAAATCATATAGTTTTTTATTCAGCTACACTAATTTCAATATGGATATCCTATAATATGTTTTAAATGTATGTTTATCATCAGAGATGATATCACTAGAAAAATTAACTTCTCACTCATGTGGATGTCCATGTAGTTCTTGAAGATACACATCAATATATTCCTACAAAATAAGTACAACCATTATTATAAGGATTAATTTCCCATTTATAGGTTATGTATGTTCTTATTCTCTAATAATTTCATTAATGAGTGTTACTAGAATTGAATGTAGACACAACTAAAATGAAAATGTTTCCCCTATCCAGACAAGGGATTCCACAGTTCCATCATGAATCATAATATCCTTCACTTGGAAATAATTTTCTTCATTATAATTTAAAATCCAATCAATACTAAGGATTATATCAAATTGAACCATAATTATAATAATAAACTATTCAAATAAGGCATCTCTATGTACCATAATGGTAATAGATTGACATATCCTTATTACAATAAGAATCAGAATGGGTTGTTTTGATTGATAATTATATTCTTAGATTACAGGGGGATAATGTAATATTAATGGAAAACCTGTAATATATAAAATATTTTAAATATACATAATTAAATAAATCATTAGGTAACCTTGATTTCAAGATCAAAGTACATGATACTAAATCTTTAAGAATTTCAACCTCAGTTGTAGTAATTGCATAATCTTAGCCTTCTCCCCTTTTCCTCATCTACATATGGTTCCCCTAACCCTTGAGAAATTGGTTTGAATAATTCCCAATCTCGTTATATTTAAAGTACTAAATAATAGTAGTTTCATTATTTCTATTACATTCATGAGATTTATAACTATTTTCTCCACAATTTAAATTGACTCTTGTTTCCATTAAACATGTACATGTGTGTTTCTTTCCATAATTATCACATATTGGATGTCTCATCTTCCCTTTATTCTTATTTGACACATTTATTTTTACTTGGTGCTCAGACTGTTTTTTATTTTCTTATGTTCCTATAAAGATATATGATCTAGATAATTCTTCCACCATTTTATAGAACCAAATACTATGTCATCATATAATAAAAATATTGGAGTGACCATCTCCCGTTAGAGACTCAAGTTAGGCCCATAAAAGAAACATTCAATTCTTCATTATGGAATATATATATAGTCTACAATATATCTAGATAATATTTTACAATTATCCTCATACACTAAACCCCTTTCATCTTCATTCTGATTTAAATTGAGGAACTTACTATCTATTTCTTCTCTTTACTCTCAAGGAATGTATTTATCAAAGAATTTCACTTTAAAAGTTCTCTATTCCATATTTCATATTTCCTCTTCATATCTAGTATTTTGGATCAATTAACTCCATTTATAAATATATCCACTCAAATAATACACTTCTAGAATAAGTTTTCCCCTTTCATTAGTTACTAAGGTCAGAAATATATTTTTGAGGGAGTTAATTCACTATTCATCTACCAATGGATTAACAGATCCATTAAAATATATAGGCTTCTATCTCCTGATGAAATATAATATAGTTGAATATTTTTTTAAATAGCTCCATATGAGAAAGTTTTCTTATCATAACCTAAGTCAGTTTCCCAAATTTAGCCATGATTGTTTGAGCTCCAATACTAGTTGTATTGGATTTCCTAGTAGGAAAATCCCTATAGTGATTATGGGTGTTGATTCCCTTCTTTCTTATAGGCATCATCACTAAAAAATGGAACAAACTAAGTAAACTCTTATTCACCATGAATATTGAGCAATAAAATAATAATCCCTATTATGGTAAATGTTCTCAATACCATAAGATATTATCATAATTATAATGTTTGTTATGTTCATTTAAAATTATGTTCCCAAGGTTCCGAATAAAATTTCTATAATACCAACTATAATGACCTAAAATTCAGAAACCCAAAGCTATAATTTACATTATTACATTTTAAAATAATAATAGAGATTTCATCACCTAATATAGTAAATTTAGTAGTCTTCAAAACTAAACACTTTCATGATTCACATATTACATTTGAAGTATAAAGATGAATCATAAGAAACAATATCACATCATTGAAATCATTCAAATAATCCTTATTCATATTCCGGGGAATGGAAAGCAATTAAAGGGTGATCTTAGATTATCAGTATGTGTTATTTAGAGTGGCAGCTATCATGAGTAAATAAGGCATAAAAATAACGACAAAGTGGATAATCAGAACACATGTCATTGAATCAACAACATTAATTCAAATAAATTTCATGGATAATATAAATATAAAAAATCATATGGATATTGAAAACTAAATTCTGAACAAATGAAATACATACATCTATAATTTCATGATCTTACCATCAAGGCCTCAGCCTTGATATCATGAATCTTACCATCAAGGACTTGTTCATGACACATTTATTTTGTGGGTAGGTATACAATAGGAACCCCACTAATATGGATACTTATTTTTACTCATGAGACCTTTTGATAAATTAAGGGGAAATATAAAATTAGACCCCACCCATCATATTTATCTCCAATGCATTACTCATATATTTAACTATCATTATAATTCAATCTCAAAATGCCTTATAAATCCATAATTATCTATATTGAATCAAGAATATATAACATAAAAATTTACTTAGTAAATGAAATAAATTTCTTAACAAGATTAATTAAATAGATAATGTATATAGAAACAGTATAGAGTTAATGAAAAATCAAAGTAGTTGAAATGATTCCATATAAATCCATAATACTTAAAATATGGACATGTAGGAGAAAATAATATCCAGGGGAATGTGATAATGATAATGTTAACTACCACAAAACCACAAATCAGTATAGGATGAAAGAAGACTATCAATTAATTATAAATTTATTTTTTTAATAAAACCAATACTTTCATAAATATAAAATAAAATGGAATAAAAAATTTAAAAATAACTTCCTTGTAGATTCGTGTAATAATGAAGGTATAAATCAATTTCAAAATTTATTTTGTTCCTTTAAAACAATACCCTTTTCTTTTTTATTTTAAAAGTTCATAGTAAAAAAATTTCATTGAATAATAATATAACATTTTATAGGAATATAAATAGATAATAATGTTCATGGAGGCAAGAAAATTCATTCTTGTCATGTATGTTAAAAACATTCTTTCCACACTTTTTTAAATATATTGAAATATTATCTTTTTAAAAAATTTGGTTGAAAATTCCTTATTAAACCATTATTAATAAATTAATAGGTAATTTAAAATTAATTCTAAAATAATAATTAGAGTGTAAATAATATCATTATTTAACTATTAGGAATAACATTGATATAGAGGAAATGTATACCCACCCGAAAAGTAGAGATAAGGTTTGAACTTCTTATATGTAACTTGCTTGTTGATGATTGATTCAACAAGAGAAGAACTGGAAAATAAACATTTTAACCCCAAAAATTGCTATGGAAAAAATAAAATAAATGGGGATTAAGATACTATGATCATATAATTTTTTCAAATGACATCTAAGTAGAAACAATCCCAAAATAGAATGATATTGTAACCAAAATCCCTTACTTCGTGTCTTTTCTTAGTAGTATATGTTTGGTCCTCTTGTATAATGATTATATAATTTTTAATCACTCATAAAAAAATCAAATCCGTAATTATTATATCATATATTATTAAATTATATCATCTCATCACCCTTTAATTAAAAATTCTTTACTAACCTCATCATCTCAGGTGTTATGTGTTTTGTTTTTCATGTATGTTTCAGTTTGGTGTTTTTTGTCCTTTAATATTTCTCATGGTTTTAACATATATAGGTTCATTATGATGATATATATATATATAACATATTTATTTATTATATAAATTTTTATAACCTTCCATGAATGATAGTAATAGAAAAATGAAATACATCATTCATGAAGATAGTGGTTTTTACGTACGCATGAATGTTATTTTCATATTCTAATAAAAAACATAACTGAAAGGTAAATAATATTTTATAATTGAATAATTATATATTAATCACAATTATCATATATAATCATTATATCCATAATTATATCCATCCATGAGAGTTGGTAATGGAAAATGAACTGCATCGCTACATGGAGAAGCTAGTTTACACACACGCATGAGGAGTGTTTTGATTTTCCATTGGATGGAAAATGAGATGAATAAAGGATATAGCATAGAAATAATAAAAAAATATCAAAGATAAATATTTTATTATATCATCATGGTTAGGGTAAAATTGAAGGAGGTATAAGAAGAAAAAATATGAAAGAACTTAGTATACCTCTTGTTTGGAAACCCCCTTTGGCATACACCTTAAGACTTATTTGGATGGTATTAAGAGAAGACCTGATGCACTGGGAGGTTGAGAAGGAATATATGATGGAATTTTTGTATATATTGGTTGATATAAGTGGCTCAATTGTTTTAAATAATAGTGTAGAGGAGGTTCCCTTTTATTAGTGAGGTGGGTGGAAAAATTTTAAATACTTTAAATATTAATATATAATATCTACATAACTCAGGTAAAATGGATCCACACTAAATTAACTTATATGAAAATGAGGATAAGATTGAAATATAATACAATAATAAATTTTACAAAGGTTTAGACTTCATTTTACACCTTATCATTTGGTTTAACACTGTCATTAACCATGTTTATCATTAGTTATAATAACAAAGGTTTCATGTTTTAAGTGTCATAAAAGTAATTTTAAAAATTAAAAGTGGAACATATATGAAACATTCATGATAGGATTGATAATTTATCATCCACTTGAGTGAATATTTGTTTTTAATTTTCTAAATATTAAAATATAATTTTAAAATATTAAATATAATTTAAGGTAATTTGTGTGACTATTCGCATATCTTGACTTTAAAGGAATCATGATAATAATGGAATTAAAATATAAATTCATTAAATATTAATTATAAATAATGATTTTAAAATAATTTATGGGACAATATAAACCATTGAAATTCTATTACTTTTAATGTTTTTAAACTATTTTACAATCTTTTTCTACTACTTATGCAAGCGTTGCATCAGTATTGTAAAAGCATTCAAGGTAATTATGCTATCTTTAATTTTTTTTAAAAAATTACTATCATTAAAATAATTTATTCATATTAATAATAACCATTTATAAGCATCAATATCTTATTTATATTCATATGAAAACATATTATATATATTAATTAAAAGAGAGTGGCATTATGTAATTTTATAAATTTAACATATTAAAAAAGTCATTATCAAAGTAAAGTGGTACCAAAATTCCATATTTTCAAATATTATATAATTATGGTCAAATTAATCTCATAAAATTAAATAAAGGAAATTCTTTGGTTTATTTTGACACCTTAACCCATATTTTTAACCACAATAAACTTGTTTTACCCATTACTGTGGTAATAAATTTCTACCATGATTACTACTCAATGACCAAATATAAAATTTTACTATTTAAAAAATTTCACATGATAATTTATAATTTTTAAACCAACTTAAAAAATTCAATTCCTATAAGTGGTAGAAATAAGTTTAAAAATAAACCCATAAAACATGACAAAAATAATTTTAGGAAAATACATTTTTGCAAGTATAAAATGAATTTATTCAAACACCTTTTATACTAAAGTCCATTAGATGAATGAAAATTTATTTTAATGAATATATAATATAAAAATTTAACTAAAAATAATTCATCAATAGAGATTATTGTTTTTATTAAAATTGAAATACACTGTTCATTTAAAAACAGTTTTATGAAAGAAAAAATTCATCCTTTTACATTAAAATGATTTTATCTTTATTTATAATCAATTTATCATCAATTTATGATTAAATATATATGATTTATCATATTAAAATGAAATTATTTAATTAAAATATCAAAATAAATTTCTATAGAAATTTTCAAAATATTATTCTAGGCTTATTTTTTGAAAGTGGTATTCATTCAGTTAGATTAGAAATTTGTGTGTTATGGAATATTAAAATTTTAGTTGTACTATAGTTACTTTAGAATGAAATATTTACTTACTATAACTGAATATTATGGGTTAAACTAAATATATCTAGAACCTTGTTTAAATTTTATATGAATTTATCATGTTGGATAAATATTATTCCCATATGTGGTTTAATAATTATTCATGTTTATTTGATCACAAATATTCACTCACTAGTAATTTGATATATTTATATTTGAAATAGGTGAGGTAAAGAATCATTATTAAATAGAAAAATAAAACAAGGGAGCGGAAACGAATGGGGTCAGACAAGACAATCTATCCATACTGAAGATCAAAAAATTTCACGGGAACATCAGTAATCGATGTCAAAAGTATTATAATAATCATAATCCTAGTGAGATTCATATTCTTATGGAATGAAATAATTACATTGATCCTTTCTCCCAACTGAGATAGATCTTGATTTCATGGTGGCTTTCAGATGTGTATAGTCCTTCCATGGCCTTATCTTCTTCATTGGGGATGATGAAAATCTTTCATTGTCTATTAACTTACCCTTTTCAAAAAATCTCATTTTTATCTTTTTTGGGTGATTTTTCATTCTAAATACCTTCTCAATTTCAGAAAATTTTATTTGAACTCCACTTCTTAATAAGTTCATCTGTGATCTCAGTACCTAGAGTAGCAGAGTCCCGAGAATCCATGTTAGTAGTTTTCATTTGTGCTCCCCCTATCCTAGATCCCCATGAGAATTTGGATCCTAAATAGAGTTATTTACCCCTCCTTATTGAGGTACCAACTACAATGCTAAATCCAACTTATACTCTACATGTCCAGAGGACCTATAGAGGACTATGATATGCCCTTCCTATCCTGAGGGCCTACCAACAATTTCATGGATCGCCTCGTCCTAAAAATGATGCCCCTCGGACTAAAATTTCACATTTCCATATTGGTGGACAACATGCTCTTATAATGAATGATAATATCCAACATCATCATTATCCCAGAAACCCCCAACACTTCAACAACATTCAAGTGGATAACGGTTAGGCATTTATCTGTAATCCTTTCATAAAAGGAAGTGGAGGATCCATACCTGTACTATCTTTTTTGAAACTTCTAGTATCATTTTTAGTTACAGACCTTAAAATAAAAAAAATTAATATATGTAATTGGAAATAAAAAATTTCTGATTGACTCTAATATACTCAAAATCTAAACAAATGGGGGCAATTTCTTATATTTAATCATCAAATTTCTATCATCTTCTGAAGCGAAAAGTACAACTTGCCCTACTAAAAATATTAAGATCAATTTCAACCAATTCCCAAGCATAATAACCAGAATGATAAATTTATATGGTTCTATCCATTTTTATGGTAATTTCCACACCCAATGAAATATCAAACAAGATAAGTTGATGCCATAAAACCTACTTCAGACCCAAAATTCTAATACATATCGGAACTCTGGTGTTCTTGATGCAGAAAGGATTGAAGTAAAAGTCCTACTCCTTGATTTTAACCATGAAAATAATCATTTAAATGGATCCAAATCCTCATTCTATGTGCATCATATCCCTATTCATGATGATAAAATAGAAAAATACCTTCTTGATCAGAATAAACTTGAATTTGAAGAAACCCCAGACCGCGGTGAATCTTTCCATAAGATCTCCTACTTTAAATTCCTTATCCCAACTGGTATAATCATTTTAGAATGAATAAAAAATCATAAAATCCTAAAATTCTTAGAAATAGAGTCCTCATTGTATTTAACATGACAAACCATACGTTTATGGATTAATCATTTAGAAGCGAAGTCATTTAGAGATGAAAAATGCCTCATGCTTGTGTTTTCATATCTCACGATACCTCCACTACTATCACATGCCAACAGTGGTACCACAAATAAAATAGAGGGATGATAACCCCCCCCCCCCATCTCAAGAAGGAAGATCAATCTCCAAATATCAGGGAAAATCCATGCCCAATGAAGAACCCTAGACCCAAAAATCACTCCCATGAGAGCTCTTGAACCCAACAATCATTATCATCTTCTCCACTAGTTATTCAAGAGAATATTTATGAGTTTAATATTTAATAAATAATTATTCAATATATTATTTTATATAATATAATATTTATTTATTATTAAATAATATGGTGATATTTATTTATTAAATAAATGTCTATTATTCAAGTCCCGATTAATGCTGAGGAGGATTGGAAGATCGGTTTTAATGGTCTGATGTAATGCCCTGACCCTAGTTACCCAGATTCGGTGCATTGTTACATAACATTGGCATGATAAAAGAAATCATGTCCCGAAATACTTATCATTTTAGTAGCCTTAGATGTACTAGATACATACATAAGTTTTATATTACATCATGAAATAAAAACAACAACAACATTGCATCTACTATGAACACACTTATATCCCTTAGCCCATCCTTTAGGTCAATCATAATTTACTTCTTCACATCCTGGGAAAAATAAAACAAAAGAAAGGGGTGAACTCAGATGCTTAGTAAAGATAACAATATAGAAGAAACTTTTATAAATAAGCATAAACATTTAAGGAAATGTATAAGACTGAAACAAAAGACTTTTTAAACTTAAAATTCAGAATAATATGGAAAATATTAATCAAAATAATTCCATTTACTTATTCAAAAGTATATTCTACTAGTATAATAATCACATGTAATAATTAATTTCATAATGAGGGATTGCCTAATGCTGAACATCATTACAACATAGTCATGGCATCGTTCCAAGACTATAAATAACATTTTTGTCAAGGCCTTGTGCCAAGACATTAAGTTTTCTTATGAGACCTTCTGATTCATCAAAGAGCTATAGTGGGCTCCACCCGTCACTTACTATGTCCACTGCATTGCTCATATGAAAATGTTAAAACATCACATAAGCATTAGTTTTAAAACTAGCATATGAAATTAAAATACTTAAACCATAAATCATGAAGGGTATAAAAATAGCACATCCACAGTAAAATATATCATAACTCATTCAATATAATAAGGAAGATTTTATTATAATAAATCAACTTCAAAAAACTATAAAATTCATCAATGGATGTTGACATATATGAAATCAAAACTATTTGAGATAAATATCTCTTTCTATTTTGAAATCATTTAAAAGTCACATAATTATAAAAGAAAAAAATTATTTTGAAAATATTATTATAAACTGGTAAGGGAATCTTCGAAGGTTTTATAACGGTAGAAAATATCCACACCCACCATATAAGTTAAAAAAACATTCTTACCTTAATTTTTTGAAAAGGACATAAAGTACCTTATATGGAAAACGACGGAAAGATTCCGTAATAAAAATTTAAAAAAAATAAAACAAGGGTATAAATGAATTTAAACCATAGTCCAGGAAATAGTAAAAAAAATTCAAATACATTTTTTAAGAAACACGAATGTGGATAATAAAGAGGTCCCAATAGATACTCACATATAAACAACCTCAGATAATAAAGAGATTGTGAAATTAACCCTTATGGTGTAATTTTCCTTTGTCGAGGGTAAGTTAACCTCCTTTATAACAGTTAAATCATTGTTATTAAATTATACAAGAACCATATACATAAATATGATATCCTATATGATCTTCTAATAATTATTTGTTAATAATATTTCAGTAGTACCATTTTTTTATGTGTTAACTGATTCACTTTCCATTATATGCTTGGTTACATAAGCCATGTTTTTTATGGATATGATGTATTTTATTCATATCAAGAATGATATTAAGTTCTTAAACATTATTTTTAATCATCAAATGAAAATTAGTCTTGAATGGTTATGACGGGAAAAGACATCTCATCGCGCCATGGAGACAGTAAGCCGTACGTACACACGAGCAACAATATCATTATTTTGATGGTGAAATAATATATAATAGGATGGTATATTATATATAAATAATAATTAATATATTATATTTATTTTTTAAATCAATTATACTCATTATTATACCCATCCAAATATTAAAGTGTTGAGTAAAAAAACTACACCACGACGTGGAGATGGTAAGCCGTACATACGCACGTGTGGTGAATTTTTCATTCACAGGATGTATAGAATGATGAATATGGTTGTACCATATTTATAATAACATAATAATATGTATAATTTACTGTAGTTGTTATTTTGTTATGGAAACAAAAAAGGAAGAGGAAGTGGAAGAAGAAAAGAACTTTGAATGAGGTGATGAAATTATTACCTCTTCTTCAGGTGCTTCCTTTTGATTTGATCAAAATGGATCCTTAGGTTGGATTTATAATCAAATTAATTCCCCTAGGTTGAATTGAAGGAATTTGGTAGGATATTTGATCAGGGTTTTTTTAACCAAATGGCTTTGGAGGTGTGATTTTAAGAGAAGAGGAAGTAATTTTTTTTAAGATAGGTGAGGGTCACTTTAAGAAAAGCTTGAAATATTATTTTATAATAAACTTATTTTCAGATTATAAAGGATACAGAAGGATTTATTTAGATTATAAGGTGGTTATGGGTCTACAAACACTCAACCAATAGGTTTTAGACAATATT
This sequence comes from Viscum album, assembly GCA_963277665.1. Lineage (NCBI taxonomy): Eukaryota > Viridiplantae > Streptophyta > Magnoliopsida > Santalales > Viscaceae > Viscum > Viscum album. The sequence goes on along the minus strand of OY728134.1, from coordinate 1,019,193,999 downwards.
AGGTCACCATATTAACATTATCTTTTAGATTTAACTCTTCCTTAAATAGTTTAACTTTTACAATGTCTTCTTATATTATTATAATAAATGGTTAATAAACTTACTATAAAGAGACAAGAAAACCCAAAGTGGTTCATTATTGATATATATAACCTTATATAAGTCCTTTATCTGGACAATATATTTTTAAGAATATTATATTATTTAATAATATATTATTTATTTTAAAAACTCATTTATGTAAATTTTGACACTATTTAGTATTTCATTTTTGTGAAAGACATAACAGCAAGATTACTTAGAAAAAAATCATTTAATAAACCATAATATGTCATATTAATCTATAAAATAAGTGGAATGCATCAAAAGTCTCAATTTATATTTATTTGGATATTTATAACATCAATTATTTTAACCATTCATTAAAAAGATAATTACTGCCTCATCATTGTGTCATAAATAAATTTCATTATTTAATGTCAAAAAATTACAAATAAAATTCCATTATGTATTAAATCACCTTATCTTTCTAATGAATATTTATAGTCGAATTTATCTTATGTGTAACCCTATATTAAAAATGGTTTAGTTATTAAACATTGAATTTAACATTTTAACTCTTTTTTTAAATAAAATATAATAAATGTCTTAATCTAATTCAAGTTGACCAAAGAGGATCATATTTTAATCCTAAGGTTGATTGTGGTAGAAATAAACTTATCTAATTGAATTATGACACGTGTTAGGCTAATAATAATAACATTTTTACCTTTAATTACCCTATTTACTTTTAACTGTGGTAAATAAAAATCCAAAGTTCCTATTCAAAAAAAATTATTTTCATCTTATTGAACCACATTTTACTTAATAATATCAATAGTGTATCTCCGATTTTTAAAATTCAATTCACATAAGTGGTAAAATTATATTTTATGCAAATTTTAACATGTTCCTAGTAGGTGGGTAAAAGATGTTAAATTGTTCAATAAAATTTTATACATCTAATCTTATTATAAAATAAACCCAATTAATTACATTGAAAAAATATAGGTATTACGTATATATATTGAATTAAAATAAATTTAAATATAATTAATAGTTATTTAAATAAAAAATTTGGTTTTAAACAATAACGTAGTGTTTTCACTATTCATCAAAAATTTAATGTTTTCAGAAAAATACCAAAAATTCACCTTAAGATAATTTTGACATTATGAATCCAAAAATGAGGTCCATTTTGATAAATAAAATTTAAAAAATTTAAAAAATTTGGTATTACTGTTCATAACGGCTTGTTTGATTGGTTGTGGTGTGTTTGAACTCAAAGTTGCATACTACATAATATATATTATTATTCATAGGGAAACGTACTATGGAATCTTGGGGTGTTACATTCTTCCCTCCTTCAAATAATTTCATCCTCGAAATTGCTTGAATACTACTACAAAAAACTATTTGGATGGTTCTTCATCATAAGTTCCTTGGGTTCCCATATTGCCTCTTCCATCTTATGGTTTCTCCATAGAACGTTTACCAGAAAAGTCATTCGGTTTCTCTGCACGTGTTCTCTGGTATCAAGAATTTTGGCAGGCTCTTCGTAATAAGACAGATCAAGTTCCTGTTTTAATTCCTCACAGGCGAGTACATGTATTGGGTCAGGCATGCATTTTCTCAACATTGATACATGTAACACATCATGAACTTTGGAGAGACATGGAGGCATTGCCGAACGGTATACTATAACTTCAATTTGTTCTAGAATTTCAAAAGGTTTGATGTAACTGGGACTTAATTTACCATTCTTATTAAAACGTGTAACACCCTTCCATGTAGATACATTCAAGAAAACATGATATCCTACTTGAAATTCCAAATCCTTCCTTTGGTTATCGGCATGGCTCTTTTTCCTACTTTGAGCTTCTTTGATGTTTGTTTGGATAATATTCACATTTTCCATTGTTTCCTCAACAAGTTCTGGTCCTATGAGTTTTATTTCCCCAACATCATCCCAAAAAGTTGGTTTACAACATCTCTTTCTATATAATGCTTCATATGGTGCCATCTTAATACTTTAATTGAATCTGTTATTATAGGAAAATTCTACCATAGGTAAATACTGATCCCACATACCTTGAAAGTCAAGTGAGAAAGATCTCAACATGTCTTATAAGGTTTGAATAGTCCAATCTTATTGTCCTTCAGTTTGAGGGTGGTAGGTAGTGCTCAAATGAAGTTCAGTATTTATGGATTTTTGAATACTTTTCCAGAACCTTGATGTAAAATGGGGATCATGATCAGAAACAATCGATAGGGGTACACCATGAAGTCTTACAAATTCATTAATATATAGTCTTTCTAAATGTTCAAGTGGAAAATCTTCTCTTATAGAAAGAAAATGTGTTTACTTGGTAAGAAGATCAAAAATGATCCATATTACATCATTCCTTCTAATATTATTTGGTAGCCCCATGACAAATTCCATTGTAATATCATCCCATTTCCACTCAGGTATGAGAAGAGTTTGCATGACTCCTCTAGAATGTTGTCTTCCAGCCTTTACATGTTCACAAATCATACATCTTGACACATAATCCGCAATCTCCCTCTTCATTTTGTCCCACCAAAAATATTCCTTCAGATTACTATACATCTTAGTGCTACCAGGGTGTATAGTGAAATCTGAGCTATGAGAATCATCCAACAATTCCCTTTTTAGATCAAGTATATCAGGAACATAGTGACTCTTTCCAAATTTCAAAATTATATCTTCATATATGAAGTCGACCATTCTCCCATCATTCACAACTTTAATTTTCTTTTGAAACTCCTCATCATCAGTCTAAGAACTTTTTATCCTTTTGAGTAAAGATGGTTTAGTAACTATTTTAAAATGTATCGATGTTTCACCTTCCATGATTATTCCCATATCCATTTTTACTAGATCCATGTACATAGGACCCCATTCAACTCTCATCTTATTCATAACTCCATGATCCTTTCTTTCTCAAAGCTTCTTCCACCTTATTTTCCTTCCCCTAGTGGTAGTGTATAGTGTAATTATAATCTTTGAGTAGTTCAAGCTATCACCTTTGCCTCATGTTGAGTTCTTTCAGTGAGAAAATATAATTCAAACTCTTGTTATTGGTATATATCTCACATTTCTTACCATATAGAGAGTGTATCCATATCATTAGAGCAAGGATAATAGCTGATAACTCAAGATCATGGGTAGGATAGTTTTTTTCATGAATTTATAGCTACCGTTATGCATATGAAATAACTCTATCATTCTGCATAAGCACACAACCAAGTCTTTTATTTAATGCATAACTATAAAAAAACCCATCATTCCCCAATGTTAGAGTCAATATAGAAGCATTGACTAATATTTTCTTAAATTATTCAAAACATTCTTCACACTCTTTTGTCGAATCAGATTTAACCCCTTTACGTGTGAGCTTGGCTAATGGGTTAGCCAATCGGGAGAAATTCTGGATGAAGAGCCAATAATAACTTGCTAAACCAATAAAACTGTGTACCTCGGTTATACTTGTCGGTGCTTGCCATTATTTGATTTCCTTGGTCATTGAAGGGTCAATAGAGATTCCATCCTTAGAGACAATATGTCCAAGAGAATAAATCTCCTGAATCCAGAATTCACACCTACTAAACTTCCCATATAATTCATTTCTTCTAAGAGTCTTTATAATAATGGACAAGTGATTTTCATGTTCTTCATAATTTTTGGGGTATACCAAGATATCATCCATAAATACCACAACAAATTCATCAAGATATTCCTTGAAAACTCTGTTCATCATATCCATGAAAATAGAGGGTGCATTAGATAGCCTAAAAGTCATTACTATAAACTCATAATGCCTGTACCTAATACGAAATGCTATCTTCAGAATGTAATCTGTCTTCATGCAAAACTGATGGTATCTAGATCGAAGATCAATCTTTGAAAAATATTTATCTCCATGAAGTTGATCGAATAAATCATTAATGTGAGGTGGGGATACTTGTTCTTTATTTTTATAGCATTGATATCTCTACAGTCAATGTACAACCTCATAGATCCATCTTTATTCTTAACAAAAAGAACAGGGGCTCCCCATGGAGAAACACTAGGGTGAATAAATCCTTTATTACTAAATTCACCTAGCTTTTTATTTAGTTACACTAATTCTATAGTGTAAATCCTATAATGGGTCTTCAATATGGGCCTTGAACCATGAATTAAATCAATGGAAAACTCAATTTCTTGTTATGGAGAATGTCTAGGTAAATCCTCTAGAAACGCATCAACATATTCTTGTATAATAGGTAATAATATATTTGAAAATTCCTTTCCTCAACTATAGTTATTTCATTCTCTTCTACCCTAATAATTGAATTTAGTAGAGCTACAAGGGGTGGATCTAGATAAAAATCAGATGGTGACGTTTCTGCTCTAAATATAAGGTAATCCTTATCATCATTGAAAATTGTAACCTCATTCTTCTTGCAATAAATTTTCGCATCATGGTCTTAAATCCAATCCATACCGAGGATTATATCAAATTAAATCATGGGTATGATGATGAGATCAGTAGATAAATAATTTTTATATGCCATAATGGGAACTGATTGACAAATATTTGTTGCAATGATACTTCCCATAGGAATTTTGACTAACAACTCCCTTGTTAAATCAAATTGTAAATATCTAATTTTCTTAGAAAACTGGGAATATATGTAACAATGTAATGATCTAGAATCAAATAAAGCATTGTATAAATTTGAGGAAACTATTAAATTACCTTCCACCACATCATTCGGAGCTTCAACCTCAGCAATAGTGATTGTATAAGCTTGGCCTTGCTCCCTTTTCCTTTTTTGAGGTAAGTTTTCTTGGACCTTAAGTCATTCATTTGCATAATTCCCCATTTCTCTACAATTGTAGCATTTAAGATTATAATCCTTTTTCTTTCCCTTGCAATCAAGTGCTTGGTGGCGTTTTTCACCACACTTGTAACAGACTCCCATTCCCTTTAGGCAAGTACCATGGTGTTTCTTCTGACATTTACTGTAGGATGAAAATTTGAATTTTCCCTTCTTCCCCTTATTTCCATTTCCAGAGTGTTCAAAAAATCTCTTCTTCTCTTGATTTTATTTAAAGTCGTAAGAATTAGATAATTCATTTTATGTTTTGATATCACATAACACAATATCTTCGTATGATGAAAAGGATCATGACACTAATGCTCGATGGAGAAATGGTTTTAACACATCAATGAATCGATCAATTTTACTCCTTAGGTTATGTATGTAATTTGTTGAATAACTTTCTATCCTTGTAAAGTTAGAATCATACTTCAGAACATTCTCATCCTCCTTTTTCCTCAGACTCATAAATTGTCTTTCCATATCTGCTCGATGGTCATGAGGAAAGTATTTTTCTATGAAAAGGTACTTAAACTCCCTCCATTAAATATTTTATACTTCATCATCTTTCTTTTTGTTTTGAATCAAAAACCACCATTGATTTGTATCTCATGTGAGGTGATAAACTGCCATGAAATGTTTTTCTCTTTTGCTACTCTCAAAAGCATGAAATACTCTCTCTAGGGAACTTATCCATTGCTCAGATACAAATGGATTTTTAGTCCCATTGAATATTGGTGTTTTTCCTCATGAAGCGGTCTAACATTGATCCTCCACATTGTGGATCAGGGTGCTTCATATGGGTAAGGTTATTATTCATAACCTGAGTGAGTTGTCCTAGTATGGTGATAAGTTGATCAGCACTAGTTGCATCACCAGCTCCACTATAATTGTCTTGAGTATGTGGGTAGTCCCTAAATATATTAATTGCATTGATATAGGTTCCATTCCTTCCACTAGGTGCCATTTCTAAACAATGGCATACATTAGATTAGTTTATGAATCACAATACATAATTCCGAACATGTAAAACACTTAACATAAATTGAACAGTTTATGGATATAGTCCATAATCATAAAAATGTTTTATTTGAAGAAGTATATACTCATAAATCTTTTATAATGGTTTGTAAATAAAATGTGAATTAACCTAATCATATCTCCCAGGAGTGTCTTAACTAAGAGTGAAGCAAGGCCCGTTGTTGTGCACCAGTTCCCATTTGATTCTATCTCAAAGTGGTGTTTTTGGGGTTTACCCCTAGGTAAATCTGTGCCAAATCCACCTCTACTTGCTCATATCCAGACAGGTATGTATTGCTTTTAAAATACACAAAATCTCTACATTACAAAAATTCTAGGAAGTTCTTCTATACTCATCCTCAAAGATCATCTTAGGGCAGTGTTCTCTAATTAGAGTTTTACTAAATCTAGTTTCCAAGGGTTGTACTAAACATCCTATGATACCAAATGTAACACCCTGACCCCAGTTACCCAGCATTGGTGAAATATTACATAACATTGGATTGATACAAGTAATCATGTCCTGAAAGATTGATCAGTTTAGTAGACTTGGAAGTACTAGAAACATACATAAGTTTTACATTACATCATGAAATAAAAACAACAACAACATTGTGTCTCCTATGAAAACAGTTATATCCCATAGCCTATCCTATTGGTCAATAATAATGTACTTCTTTAAATCCTTGGAAAAATAAAACATAATAAATTGATGATCTCAGATGCACAGTAAGGATAACAATAGAGCTAAAACTTTCATAAATAATCTTAAAAATTTAAGGAAATGTATAAGACTGAAACAAAAGGCCTTTTAAACATAAAATTTAGCATAATATGGAAAATATAAATTGAAATAATTCCATTTACTTATTTACATGGATATTCTACTAGTCTAATAATCACATGTAATAATTAATTTCATAATGAGGGTATGCCTAACATCAGACATCATTACCACATAGTCAAGGCCTCGTGCCAAGAATAAAAATAAACTTTTTTTCAATGCCATCTTCCAAGACACTAATTTGTCTCGTGAGACCTACCGATTCACCGAGGAGCTTTAGCAAGATCCACCTATCACTTACTAAGTGCACTGTATTCCTCATATGAAATTTTTGAAACATAACATAAACATTCATATTAAAACTAGTATAAAAAATTGTAATACTTCAACCATAAACCATGAAGGGTATAAAAATATCACATACACAATAAAACATATCATAACTCATTCAATACAATATGGAAGATTTTATTATAATTAGTCAACTTAAAACAAGTGTAAAATCCATTAAATGATGTTGACATAGATGAAATGAAAACTATTTAAGGGAAGTACCTCTTTTTATTTTGAAATCATTTAAAAGTCACATAAATATAAAGAAAAAATTTATTTTGAAAATATTATTATAAACTTGTAAGGGAATATTTTAAGGTTTTATAATGGTGGAAAATAGCCACACCTTCCATATAAGTTAAAAAAACATTCTTACCTTAATTTGTTGAAAAGGTAATAAAGTACGTTATTTGGAAAACGACGGAAAGATTCCTTTATAAAAAATTTATAAAATTTAAAACAAGGGTATAAATGACTTTAACCCAAATTCTAGAAAATATTAAACATGTTTTGAAATACATTTGTAAGAAACATGGATGTGGATGATAAAGAGGTCCCAGTAGATACTCACATATAAACAAACTCGGATAATAAAGAGATTGTGAAATTAACCCTTAAATTGGACTTTTCCTTGGTCGATGGTATGTTAACCTCATATAGAATAGTTAAATAATTGTTATTAAATTATACAAGAACAACATACATAAATATGATATCATATATGATCTTATAATGTTGGTTTGTTAATAATATTTCAGTAGTATCATAGTTTCGGGTGTTAAGTGATTCGATTTCCTTTATATGCTTGGATACGTAAGCTATGTTTGTTATAAATAGGATGTATTTGATTCATATCCGGAATTATATTAAGTTCATAAAAATTATTTTTAATCATCAAATGAGAATTAGTCTTGAATGGTTATGATGGGGAATGACATCTCATCGTGTTGTGGAGATGGTAAGTCGTACGTACGCATGAGCGACAATATCATTATTTTGATAGTGAAATATTATATAACTGGATGGTATATTATATATAAACAATAATTAAATTTTTATATTTATTATTTACATAAATTATACTCATTATTATACCCATCCAAATATTAAAGTGTTGAGTAACAAACTACACCACGATGTGGATACGGTAAGTCGTATGTACGCACATATGATGACTTTGTCATTAATATGATTGATAGAATAATGAATATAGTTGTACCATATTTATAATAATATAATAGTATGTATAAGGTACTGGATTTATTATTATGGTATTTAAAAAACAAAGAAAGAGGAAGTGCAAGAAGAGAAAAACTTTTAAAGAGGTGATGAAATTATTACCTCTTCTTCGAGTGCTTCCTTTTGATTTGATAAAAAGGGATCCTTAGGTTGGATTTATGATAAAATTAAGGTCTCTAGGTTTATGTGAGAGATGTTTGGAGGATATTGGAGCAAGGTTTTTTTGATCCAAATGGCTTTTTAGGTGTGATTTTGAGAGAAGGGGAAGTACCCTTTTATAAGAGAGGTGAGGGTCACTTTAGGAAAAGCTTGAAATATTATTTTATAATAAAATCATTTTCAGTTTCTAATGGATCCAAAAGGATTTATAAGATAAGTTGTGGATGAGACGAAAACAACTCAACAAATAGGTTTTATATAGGTTTAGGTCACCATATTATACTTATCTTTTAGATTTAACTCTTACTTAAATAGTTTAACTTTTACAATGTCTTCTTTTATTATTATAATAAATGATTAATAAACTTACTATAAAAAAATGAGAACCACAAGTGGTTAATTATCAACACATATAACCTTTTCTAAGCCATTTGGCCAAACATTATATTTTGAGGAATATTATATCAATTAATAATATAGTATTTGTTTTAAAAACTCATTTGTGTCAATTTTGACACAATTTAGTATTTGGTTTTTATGAAAGCCATAACAGCAAGATTACTTCGAAATAAATTCATTTAATCGACCATAATATGTAATATTAGTCTAGATAATTTGTTTAACGCATCAAAAGTCTCAATTTATATTTATTTTTATATTTATAAGATCAATTATTTTAACCTTTCATTAAAAAGGTAACTATTGCATCATCATTGTGTCATAAATAAATTAAATTATTTAATGTCTAAAAATTATAAATAAAATACCATTATGTAGGAAATATTTTTAGATTTATAATAATTATTTATAGTCGAGTTTATATTATGTAAAACCCTATATTAAAAATAGTTTAGTTATTAAACATTGAATTTAACACTTTTAACTCTTCTTTAAATAAAATATAATAAATGTCCTAATCAAATAAAAGTGGACCAAAGAGGATCATATTTTATTCATAAGGTTTATTTGGGTCGAAATTCACTTATCCAATTGAATTAGAACATGTGTTAGGGTAATAATAATATCATTTTTACCATTAATTACCCTATTTACTTTTAATCGTTGTAAATAAAATTTAAAAGTTTCTATTCACCAAAAATTATATTCATCTTATTGAACAACATTTTACATACTGATATCAACCGTGTCTCTCATATTTTTGAAATTCAATTCAAAGAAGCTTTAAAATTACATTTTATTAAAATTTTCAAATGTTCCTAGTAGGTGGCTAAAAGACATTAAAAAGTTCAATAAAATTTTATACATCTAATCTTATTATAAAATGACTCCAGTGAATTAAATTTAACTAATATAGGTATTACATATCTATTTTGACTTAAAATAAATTTAAATAAAATAAATAATAATTTAAATAAAAAGTAGTTTTTAAATAATAACGCAGTGTTGTTCACTATTCATCAAAAATTGAATGTTTTTTAGAAAATTACCAAAAATTCACCCTAAGCTAATTTTGACATTCCGAATCAAAAAATGAAATCCATTTTGAAAAAAAAACTTATAAAATCTCAAAAATTTCATATTACTATTCATAACAGCTAGTTTGATTGGTTGTGGTGTGTTAGTACTCGAAGTTGCGTACAACACAAGATATTGTATTATTCAAAGGGAAATTCACTGTGGATGATTGGAGTGTTACATCGGGTAAGAAATTAAATATAAAATATATTTGAATAAATATTAATTTATTTGTTCGAAGAAATAATATTTATTTATCTGTGAGTTTATCACATGTCAAGTAAATGATATTATTTTTATTATTTAGATATGCGATTCGATTTGAATTAAGAGAATCATAAGGGTCTGTATGCAATTATTATTCTCTAACAATAGCTCGATTTAAACAGAGATATGACATTCTATAACCTTACACTTTATATTATAATCATTATGCATAATTAATTATGGATGATACTCTTAATCCTTAAAGATATATTCTCCAAGAATGCTCTTAAGAATATAGAGAAATACTCCTCCACCACCCTCTTAATTTTAGAAAGAATAAAAAGATCCCCTACACCCAAAGTGATTCTCATGGTGATCAATGATATTTTATGTAAGCATTAATATCTTCTATAACAGAACTCATAGATTTATAAAATGACGTTTATAGGCTCATGGAACATATTTACATTTCTACTAGATAAAATCTACATTTGATTCCCATGATTCAATGATAGTATGATGTGAAGACATCATCATATTCATCAACAGAGATAGAATTTTATGACAAGGTAATTTTTTATAATAAATTAATTTTAAATTATATGTGATGATCTTATATTCTTTGTTATGGTATAATAATAAGTTAATATTTAATTTAAATATTTTGATCATGAAATTCTCTTTCATATATATTTCATATAATTCATTCATTATGATAAAAAGTTTAGCTTCATATGACCCAATAGGCACTTCTATAGCATCTAGCGCTTTTAAAAATCCACTCACTAAACTTATTTTTCTGTATCATCTATGAGGTAATAATGCTTGACAAATGGTGAGAATTTAGGTATCATATTATTAATTTTGAACTCCTTGAATATATTCAAAACCTTATACTCCACAAAATAAAATTTTATAATGCTAAATTATATTTTCCACATGGAACTTTTCAAAGTATACCATAATAATATTTAGAACCATTTATATTAAACATTTCCTTAGAAAAATTTTGGTAAATAATGTAACTATTTACATTATTACTCACTAGCACATCCTAAAACACTTTAGGATAAAGTTTCATTCACTATGTTATGGTAAATAAATGTATCTCCATGCATTTATCTTTACTCACATACCCTAATCACTTTTAAGATATTGAGTGAAATTCATATTAAATTTTTACTAGCATACTCGTTTATTTGTTATATTTGAACTTATCAAAGTCCAAACATACTCCCACTAACCTCTTAGATGCTAAATTTTTCTCAAAATGTCCTTCTAAGATACAAAAAATTCTTTATGTTAGGAAATAAATTTATATTTATATTATGGAAACTGGATTAATTTTATTTGTTGTCAATAGGGTATTTTTTTAATATTTTTTGAGGAATTGAGATGAAATAATAAAGATTTTATGATTCTCATATGATTATTGTAACAATCGGGCCCTGTTATAGCACAGAAACCCTAACTTTACATGGTCATCAGATCTTGGCCCACCAAATGCCACTAGTTCCCCCAAAAACATGTATTCCCCACCTTGGGGCCCACCCATATTCCAGAATAGGTCATTAGAATAATGGATGTACCCAAATTCCAACACATGTTATTTCTAGCGAAAATTTTCCTTACTCACATACAACTCGGGAAACTTCCCTAGAGGTCACCCTTCATGATCACACCTACAGACCAAGCACACTTAATGGTGGAATTATAATCAAGTAGGCTTCTTAAGAGAAAGGTGGACCTTGTTATCATGGGTACTAACATTAAGATTTTAAACCCTTTAACATTATGGGGTGTTACACCCCACCCCCCTTATAGAAAAATGTTATCATTGTGGAAAATATATCTTAACTTAAGCAATTACACTACACATATAGATGGGTTTATCCTATGATACAAATATAAATACTAGGCCCTCCTACCAAAAATTACCCCAACATACACTACTGGAAATACACTATTTCCCAACGGTTGTGAACCATTGGGAAAGCCCCTCAAACCGTTGGTAAATAATATACCAACGGTTCTCTCAACCGTGGGGAAGTAGGCCGTGGGGAAAACCTTTCCCAACGGTTTACTGGAAACCGTTGGGGTAGGCTGACAGAAGGCACTCTAGGATAGTTTTTCCCAATGGTTTCTTCCAAACCGTTGGGAAAAACCAAATATACCTTAACTATCCCAACGGTTTAGAACCATTGGGAAAAGAGATCTTTACCAACGGTTCAATGAACCGTTGGTAAAAACTTATTTAGAATTATATGCCAACGGTTTAAAACCGTTGGCATACCCTATGCTGCAAATTGCAGCACCCTGCAATTTGGCAGCCCCTCTCCCTGCAATTTGGCAGCCCCTCTCCCCTGTACATCAGGCACCTCTCATCTCATCACGCCTCATTTTCACCTCATTTTCGACCCAACTATTGTACCTGTAATAAAATAAAACATACATATACAATTACGAAAAAATTCATACACATTTAACATATAATGGATCCTGAAACTATACACATCCATAATTAAATTACAATTCATAAACATACATAATTCATATAGAATTGAATTTAAAATTTAAATGACAATTATATGTGGAATCCGATTGAGACGGGGATGGTTGGTACACGTCACATATGACCCATGGATCGTTCTCCTAAAGATTCAATGGAAACCGAATGCGTTTGGTCGGTTTTGCGTATGCCAGTTCTTTTCACTTATAATCCTACCCATTTTAAACAAAACAGACACAGTTAGAGCGGTGTTGGCCACACCGCGCCTCGGATTGAGGCGGGGATGATTCGTACACCTCACATATGACCCCTGGATCGTTCTTCTAAAGTTTCAACAGAAACTGAATGAGTTTGGTCGGTTTTCCGTATGTACTTAAAATGATGTCCATTTTAATCAAAAGAGAGCCACTTAGACTGATCCCGGCCACACCGCGACTCGGATTGAGCCCGAGTGGGCTCGTACATGTCACATATGACTGATGGATCGTTGTGATAAATTATAAACAGATTCGGAATGCGTTTGGTCGGTTTTGCGTATGTCAGTTGTTCTTTTCACTTATAATCCTGTCCATTTTAAACAAAAGATACATAGTTAGAACGGTTTCGGCCACACCGCTCCTCGGATTGAGGCGGGATTGACTCGTACACGTCACATACGACCCATGGATCCTTGTGCTAAAGTATCGACACAGTCCGAATGCCTTTGGTCGGTTTTTCGTATGTCACTTGATGATTTTCACTTAAAATGACGTCTTTTTGAAACAAAAGACCGACGCTTTGAGTGGTGTCGGCCACACCGCGTCTCCGATTGTGGCAGGGTTGATTCGTACACGTCACATATGACCCATGGATCGTTCTCCTAAAGTTTCAACGGAAACCGAATCCGTTTGGTCATTTTTCCGTATGTACTTAAAATGGTGTTCATTTTAAACAAAAGAGAGCCACTTAGACTTATCCCGGACACACCGCGACTCGGATTCATCCCGGGTTGGCTCGTATACGTCACATATGACCCATGGATTGTTGGGATAAATTATCAACAGATTCGGAATGCGTTTGGTCGGTTTTCCGTATGCCAGTTGATGCTTTTCACTTAAAATGACATCCTTTTGAAACAAAAGACGGACACTTTGAGTGGTGCCGGCCACACCGCGTCTCCGGATTGAGCTGAAACCACCAAGAAACATTATAATTATTATTCGTGACATGTACGCGCAGATGGCACATCAATCGGACGTGCGGTTTGCACGGTACGGCTCAATATTCGTGTTTGATGCGCGCGCTTCGTAAACGCACGTGAGGTGGGTCCAAACGGGACGAACGAAGTCGGAATGGCCTGAAATCAGATGAAAAATACGGGACAGTGATTTCTGAAGTGTTCTAGCAGACGGCGCATCAATCAGACGTGTCGTGTGCCCACGGTGACCGACAACGCAGTTCTGGTGTCATAAACGGCCAAAACGAGCGTCCAATGGTCAAATTCATAGCGGACGACCTCGGATTGAGCTGAAACTACCGAGAAACATTCTAATTATTATTTGTGATGTGTACGCGCAGACGGCACATCAATCGGACGTGCGGTTTGCGCGGTACGGCTCAATATTCGTGTTTTAAGTGATGCGCGCGCTTCGTAAACGCGCGTGAGGGGGGTCCAAATGGGCCGAACGATGTCGGAATGGCCTGAAATCAGACGACAAATACGGGACAGTGATTTCTGAAGTGTTCGAGCAGACGGCGCATCAATCGGACGTGTCGTGTGCCCGCGGTGACCGACAACGCAGTTCTGGTGTCATAAACGGCCAAAACGGGCGTCCAACGGTCAAATTCCTAGCGGCCGACCTTGGATTGAACTGAAACCACCGGGAAACATTCTAATTATTATTCGGAACGTGTACGCGTAGACGGCACGTCAATCGGACGTGCGGTTTACGCGGTACGGCTCAATATTCGTGTTTTAAGTGATGCGCGCGCTTCGTAAACGCGCGTGAGGGGGGTCCAAACGGGCCGAACGATTTCAGAATGGCCTGAAATCAGACGGCAAATAGGGGTGAGTGCTTTATGAAGTGGTCGAGAAGACGGCACGTCAATCGGACGTGCCGTATGCGCGCGGTGACCGACAACGCAGTTCTGGTGTCATAAACGGCCAAAACGGGCGTCAAACGGTCAAATTCATAGCGGACGACCTCGGATTGAGGTGGGGTTGACTTGTACATGTCTCAAATGACCCATGGATCGTTGTCTTAAAGTATCAACACAATCCGAATGCGTTTGGCCGGTTTTCCGTATGCCAGTTGATGTTTTTCACTTAAAATGACATCTTTTTGAAACAAAAGACATACACTTTGAGTTGTTCCGACCATACCGCGCCTCGAATTGAGGCGGGGATGACTTGTACACATCACATATGACCCATGGATCGTTCTCCTAAAGTTTCAATGGAAACCGAATGCGTTTGGTCGGTTTTGCGTATGCCAGTTCTTTTCACTTATAATCCTATCCATTTTAAACAAAACAGACACAGTTAGAGCGGTGTTGGCCACACCGCGCCTCGGATTGAGGCGGGGATGATTCGTACACCTCACATATGACCCATGGATCGTTCTTCTAAAGTTTCAACGGAAACCGAATGCGTTTGGTTGGTTTTCCGTATGTACTTAAAATGATGTCCATTTTAATCAAAAGAGAGCCACTTAGACTGATCCCGGCCACACCGCGACTCGGATTGAGCCCAAGTGGGCTCGTACATGTCACATATGACTGATGGATCATTGTGATAAATTATCAACAGATTCGGAATGCGTTTGGTCGGTTTTGCATATGTCAGTTGTTCTTTTCACTTATAATCCTATCCATTTTAAACAAAAGATACACAGTTAGAACGGTGTCGGCCACACCGCTCCTCGGATTGAGGCGGGATTGACTCGTACACGTCACTTACGACCCATGGATCCTTTTTCTAAAGTATCGACACAGTCTGAATGCCTTTGGTCGGTTTTTCGTATGTCACTTGATGATTTTCACTTAAAATGACGTCTTTTGGAAACAAAAGACCGACGCTTTGAGTGGTGTCGGCCACACTGCGTCTCCGATTGTGGCGGGGTTGATTCGTACATGTCACATATGACCCATGGACCGTTCTCCTAAAGTTTCAACGGAAACCGAATCCGTTTGGTCGTTTTTCTGTATGTACTTAAAATGTTGTTCATTTTAAACAAAAGAGAGACACTTAGACTTATCCCGGCCACACCGCGACTCGGATTCATCCCGGGTTGGCTCGTATACGTCACATATGACCCATGGATTGTTGGGATAAATTATCAACAGATTCGGAATGCGTTTGGTCGGTTTTCCGTATGCCAGTTGATGCTTTTCACTTAAAATGACGTCCTTTTGAAACAAAAGACGGACACTTTGAGTGGTGTCGGCCACACCGCGTCTCCAGATTAAGATGAAACTACCGAGAAACATTCTAATTATTATTCGTGACATGTACGCGCAGACGGCACATCAATCGGACGTGCGGTTTGCGTGGTACGGCTCAATATTCGTGTTTTAAGTGATGCGCGCGATTCGTAAACGCGCGTGAGGGGGGTCCAAACGGGCCGAACGAAGTCGGAATGGCCTGAAATCAGACGACAAATATGGGACAGTGATTTCTGAAGTGTTCGAGAAGACGGCGCATCAATCGGACGTGCCGTGTGCCCGCGGTGACCGACAACGCAGTTCTGGTGTCATAAACGGCCAAAACGGGCGTCCAACAGTCAAATTCATAGCGGACGACCTCGGATTGAGCTGAAACCACTGAGAAACATTCTAATTATTATTCGTGACGTGTACGCGCAGACGGCACGTCAATCGGACGTGCGGCTTGCGCGGTACGGCTCAATATTCGTGTTTTAAGTGATGCGCGCGGTTCGTAAACGCGCGTGAGGGGGGTCCAAACAGGCCGAACGAAGTCGGAATGGCCTGAAATCAGACGAAAAATACGGGACAGTGATTTCTGAAGTGTTCGAGCAGACGGCGCATCAATCGGACGTGCCATGTGCCCGCGGTGACCGACAACGCAGTTCTGGTGTCATAAACAGCCAAAACGGGCGTCCAACGGTCAAATTCATAGCGGCCAACCTCGGATTGACCTGAAACCACCGGGAAACATTCTAATTATTATTCGTGACGTGTACGCGCAGACGACACGTCAATCGGATGTGCGGTTTGCGCGGTACGACTCAATATTCGTGTTTTAAGTGATGCTCACGCTTCGTAAACGCGCGTGAGGGGGGTCCAAACGGGCCGAACGATTTCAGAATGGCCTGAAATCAGACGAAAAATACGGGTGACTGATTTAGGAAGTGGTCGAGTAGACGGCACGTCATTCGGACGTGCCATGTGCCCGCGGTGACCGACAACGCAGTTCTGGTGTCATAAACGGCCAAAACGGGCCATGTACTGTGCGAAGTAAGCATCTGCCCAAACGGATTAAAACCGTCGCATGAAAGACCCAGCCTCACATTACGCACGTCAGCTGCAAAATCAGGATGTCGAGCATCAAATCTCTTCCATGCAAATCCATCTGCAGGATGAACCAACTCATCATCAGTCTTCTTTCTCTCGGTATCATGCCATCTCATTTTTATTGATATGTCATCAGACATAAAAAGATTCTGGAGTCTGGGGATCAATGGAAAGTGCCACATTACTTTCTGTGGAACGCGGGATGGTGTTCCATCAGATTTTGACTTCCAGCGGGATGTGCCACATTTTATACATTCATTTCGTTCAGCGGTTTCCTCCCAGAATAAACTGCAATCTTTCGGGCAAGCATGAATTTTGTTTCTTGAAAATCCAAGTTCCTCAACTAACTTCCATGCCATATAATGGTTTGAGGGAATATCTGCATCATCTGGAAGTAAATCCTTCAAGAGGGTAATAATGTAATCGATTGCTGTATTAGAAATCCCATACATAGTTTTCCCATGAAATAATCGGATTAAAAATTCCAGCTTTTTCATTTTATCACATGGTCGATATACTGGAGTCGTGGCAGCATCATTCAATTTTTTCACCCTATCAATATCATCATTTTCACTTGATGCATCAGCTGTCCTCATATCGAAGTCTTCTTGAGTCGAAATCCTTTCTTTTTCATGATGACGAATAAACAGAAACCGATCATCTAACAAATTCTCCATTCCAGTCTTTTCATTTCGATCATCACCAATTTGAGATTTCGTTTTCTCCCCATTGTGATACCACAGAAAGTAGTTTGCTTGAAACCCATTTTTGGTTATGTGGTAGCTGACTTTTTCATGGCTCAACCAAGGTCTACCAACACAATTGGAACATGGGCAGTGTATGCGACCACTATCTGAAGCATTGTGAAATGCAAAATCTATAAAGCTCTCCAAATTGTTTTGAAAATCGTCTGAGATCCGATCGGTTTCATACATCCAACTTCTGTCCATTCTGTAAAAAGAATTTATATAAGTCATTTTGTCATAAACAATTCAATAGGCATTAACTATAATAGAAAATACATTTAAGTAAACGATAAAGGAAGAAAATAATCAAGGTATCAGCTACACATGTCAAAAAAACATACAAATGTGTTATTGAAAAAATGTAAAACCAACAAGAACTTAATGTGTTATATCACATAACAGCATGACTCATCCCATAACCATATTATTAGGGTATCATGAACATGAATAACATCAACCTTGTTCTATCCTCCTACCCTACATGACCCCAACCACATGCCACATCTTATTATAGCCTTATCACATCACACCTCACCGAAAAACACTAGGGAAATCATAGTACATCTCACCTGAAGACACATGGACAATCACATCGCATCTTGCCTAAAAACACATGGTCAATCACTTTTGAAGGAAGAGTAGGGAAGACATGGTAGCTATCCAAACATATAACCACCATCCTAGATATTAGAAAAAATACTCATAACTCAAAACCTCTGATCGTTGGTAAGTTTATCCAACTCTGGTTGGGAATGTGTAGAAATAACATAAAAATACATGATATATAGATAGCACAAAATACTCAACCTATGGGTTCAAATTAACTACATAATCACACACTTCACTACTACCATAAAACACATAAATCACACCACCACCACACAAGACGCATAGCATTGGAATATAATTCTACATTCAATAAGTCTATCTATGGAATTATCATAAGAATCCATGTATCAATTGGAATATAATTCTACATTAAATAAGTCTATCTATGGAATTATCATAAGAATCCATGTATCAATTGGAATATAATTCTACATTCAATAAGTCTATCTATGGAATCCCTCCCTTGGATCCATGTATCACCCCTGGCTTAATCAATATTCAAAGAAATGAGTATATCCGTGGAATTCCACTGTGAATCCATTTATCACATAAAGCATATAAGTTAATAGAAACAAGATTATATACCTGGCATCCTAATAGAATCCATGTATCACTATTTACTATTTATCATTTAATGAATTCCATTTCATTTAAACAATTCATTAAACATACCAGGGTCAAAAACAAAGGTATTTAATACAACTCACCTCAAAATGGCGACTCAATCAAATAATAACCTGAAAAGAATGAAGCTTCATTTACTCATGTTGTAATTACAAGATAATGAGATTCCCTTCCTTAATCAATCAATTCCATATCATGGTCTCAACATAACTCATAATGGCTAGCAATTCAATGAAAATTCAAGCACTCACATGGGAATTTTTAATATAACACTCCTAACAAGACTATAAAGATATCACATGCATTAGTTATAATATATCTAACATGGTAACATAAAATATAAGATAAATTCAATCCAATTTCATAGATTCATAGAATAGTCTCTACTTTACTCACATTGGCAAGACAATAAAATTAAAACATGTGTTAAAAAATAATTGGCATTCATGTGTTAAAAGGGGAATGCAAACCATAAAATACCCTTAATTAATTTAATTTCCAATTCAATTCAGAAATCGAACAATCAATTCGATTTATATAACCTTTCACAAATGACATCCCATGTTCAAGGGGTAAAATCCAAAAAGGAATTTTCAAGAAAACTCACCATTAGGCTGGTCCGGCCGGCAGTAGCTCCAAAATCACCTAAACTGATGGGAAAAATGAAAATAGGTTTAAATACTATCCAAACATTTGAATACGTTTTCAGATAAAGAAGGAGAATAACCTGAAGAAGAGCTGGAAGATTCAAGGTCCGGCCGGCAGTACCTCCAAAATCGCCTAAATCGGCTGCTGCTCCCGTTTTAGGGTTGTGTATCGCGAATGGGGGAGAGAACAGGCGGCTGGGAATTTGGGGAGAACCTTTGCCAACGGTTCTTAAAAACCGTTGGCATATGTATATCTATCCCAACGGTTCTAGAGAACCGTTGGGAAAAACCTCCCCCCAACGGTTCTATCCCAACGGTTCTGATGAACCGTTGGCAAAAACCTCCCCAAAGCCATCTATCCCAACGGTTCTCATGAACCGTTGGGAAAAAACCTCCCAGGAAACATCTATGCCAACGGTTCTAATGAACCGTTGGGAAAAACCTCCTTCACCAACGGTTTCATAGAACCGTTGGTATGTAACTGTGGGGAAAGACCAGCATTCCAGTAGTGATAACATGGACATCAGATCTGGGCCCTCTAGGTGCTATAAATTGCCTCACAGACACATGGTCCCCACCTTAGGGCCTACCCACGTGACTGAACAGGTCATCAAACTAATTGTTTTCCCCATATGCAAACACATGGTCTTTAAAATTTTATTTTTCCTCACTCACACACACCTCGAGAAGCTTCCCATGAGGTCACCCATCCTAATCAATACTCCATGATAAGTACTATTAATGATGGAGTTATAATTTGATAGGATCTTAAAAAGAAAGGTGCAATTTTTTGAAATGGATAATAACATTTACCCTTTTAAACCTTTAAAATTATGGGGTTTTATAATTATTATGGATATATTCTCAAAATAATATTTGATGATTATTGAACCGGCCTCTTAATTCGTAAGACATGTGATAATGTTGTTTGGAAGTAGAAAATTGTTTATAACATGAAGAAATTATAGATTCCAACCTGTTATTTACTAGATAAAGATATTATAATATGAGATCCTTGAATTCTAATCAATATAAATTAATGAAAAAATATTGATAATTATGTAAAGAAATGTTTAAGAAGGCTTGGTAGCAAACTCTTAGTAATTTTTACAAATCTTTTAAATATTAGTTTGTAAAAAATTTGGGTCCAAGCATCCTAGGGAAAGAGCAGTACAATATTGAGGGAAAACCTACCTAGACATAGCTAAGGTATTGTATAGGTGATCGAAAACATGCAAGAGTCAAAAATAGTGTATTATCTAGGGGCACTGTGAAGGTATGTTGGTAAACCAAATCGGGGGACTAGGCATGTCGATGGTAGGTAACCACCGATCCCCACTTCATTTCATTGAAGTTTATAAATAGTGTGCATGGTTTCTAAGTGGTTCCAAAAAAATAAAGAAGTTCATTTTCAGATTATATACATGTGAGATATTCTTTCTCCGTCTTAAAATTTTATAGACATAAAGTTATTCCAAATTAAATAATTCCATGTTGACACCTTAAACCACATGAAAATGTTACTTTATTGAGGTATTTGGATGTCTGAAGGGATCCATGCTAAGAGACCAACATGGTTGACTGTGGACACTGATCAACCAAATATATTGGTTGACTGTGAAAACTAACAAAATTGATGGACCAACCGCATGTTCAAATAAGGATCTACCATGATTTCCTTTACGGTAGCTAGACTAACCATAGTGAGGCATGACCTACAATAAGTAATTTGATATATCATGATATGGGTGACATGATATTTAGGTTGACCATGAGTACTTAAACTGAGCTCACGGACCTACCAAGGGAAGGATTGACCGTGAGTTCTCAATGTTCAAATGGTCTACCGTATGATAAAAGATTGGCAACGGAGAAGATTATTTCTCATATAAGTATATAAAATAGTGTCAATCCAATAATGTGAATGATATTTTTCATTAAAAAAAGACAATTTAATGTATAAAACTGATGATTCTTTACTATAATTCATTTAAATAATATCACAGTGGAAAAATACTCATGATTCAATCAAAAAATTTATGTATGTGGTTCATAATATAAAGCAATGAGATTATACCACTATATATTGCATGAGAACTCATGCATATAAATAAATATTTAGAACCATATCTTCATGGATGTTTTATAAAGAGGGATATGAACATTAATGTGATCATGTTGCAGTAGTTTTCTTCATTTCATAAGAAGCTTGACTATACGCGATAATAATGTGAAAATATCATAAGTTGACTATCGGTGCTACAAGCATGCATGAGAATTTATTCACATTAAACAAATATTTCATGGATGTGTAATAATTTTAAATCATGATACATTCAAGTAATTTTATATGAATTCATAAGAATCAAATGATAAAATAAATAGATGCATTTAAAATTATGATGTTGCATTATAGTTCTTATTATGTATTGGTGCTATGAAAATGAAAGAGGATGTGGGTTATTTACAAACCACATGGATAATTATTTGGAATAATTTAAAATAATTATGATCTATATAAAATATTAATTTATTATAATTCAGATACCACATGGAAGAATTAAACCTAAGCCTTAAAGTGATTTAAATGAGGATAAGATGATATTACGATTATTCAAAATACTTAGTTAAGTTAAAGGATGAGTATATATGTTATTTGAATTATGAAAAACCTATATATTTGATGAAAAAAATAATAATAAGGATAACCTAATGAGATTTATATAGTATTAACACTAATAATATCAATAAATAAATGAGAAATAATACTCATGATAATATTTTGTGAATAGAAAAAAAATCTGGTGATCAAGAAGGTGTTCAAGATTGATGAGAAAAATTGACAAATCACATAAATTTTCTGAAAGATGTAAGAGATCCTGATACTACATAGTATTTAAGATAGATAATAGTTGAAGCTAAGTAAATCTATAAGAATGATATTACAATTTTCTTAGTATTCAAACACTTACAAGAACTAAATCACTCAAAATCTAGAGATAGTTTCAACACCAGGAGATCTGATCAAGAATATCATCTATTGAATATATTAAAGAATGTGTACATAAGAAGACCTGATCTTATAGGATCAGGGAGGGAGATAAATTTCACAAGTGGAATAGAAGTCAGGAACACAAGGATGTATTTCTTGAGGTAGATAAAAGTTAAATAAGAATCTTATGATAGTGGTGCCAAACCAATCACTTGAGTCATTTAATTGGGGTGTCTAACTAATCACTAGATAGTTTAAATATGTGTTTCATACCAATTTCTATAAAATTATAACTAGTTTTTCTAACAAGTTTTAGTCACATGTGTCTATATTGGAGTTTCCATGTTTGGTTATCTAACTAAAATATTAAGAGTGGGATTTTATACTGAACCATATAAATATTGTGTACTTATCTCTAATTCATTATTATTTCTCATGAGGTGAGGCTATGATATATTATTTATTTGATCTAGAACCTTTACAAGTTTAATAGGTTCAATTAAAAGGAAAAAAAATTTAAAAGTATATTCCAAGGATTCACCCACCCTAGTGGTACCAAACCCGTCATTAGGGTCTACAATTGATATCAAATTAAGGTTCCCTTTAATGATTCATGGTTTAAAATAGTTTATTTTACTAGTTTATTAAAGTGATGATTTAAATAAGTTTTTATGAAACAAGAAATAGAGAAAAAATATTCTTATGATGGTGAAAATTTTATAATTTCTACAGCGACTCAGAGAAATTAGAAGAAAAGAGAGGAGAAGAATCTAGGGAAGAGTCTGGAAGTAGAGGGAGAGACTCCACTAAATAAAATTAATCAAATTAGTACATGTAGTAATAATTATTTTGATTATGATTCTTCTAATGAATCTTTTCAAGCTATGATGATAATGTATCAATTAATGGAATTCATTCTAAAATATATGATCACATAAAAATGATCCCAACTAAGTGGTCACTTATATAATTGATGTAATCAAGGTAATTCTTAAATAGAAATCATAGCTAGAATAATAATTTTAAAAAATATAGAATTCACTAAGAAATAGGTTCATAAAGTTCATTTCTCTCACAAACCAAGTGGAAACCGAGTACCAATCAATATTAATTTCAATTGAAGATGTATCATTATTTAAGAATAATTACAAAAGTATGTTTGTGAGAAATATGACTTTGAAACAATATTTGTGTTAGAATCCTATCTCTTAAAAAATATAAAAAAACCACTACAAATGTTTAAAATTATCAATAAATCATGAATTTGAAGAGTTATTGAGAATATATCCTAAGAAATTTTGAGAATAATAAAAACTCTACTAATATGAAGTGTATTGTGCATGAAGTTAGATTAATAATTCTCGATCCAACATGACATAGATCTTCCAAAATTTACAAGAATAAGGACGCACCCACAAAATCTTCCATTGAGATTCAAGACTACAAGAAGACTCCTATTAGTGGTATGAAGAGAGTGATTTAATAATATAATTATATAAAAATAAGCTATATTTAGAAGTTATCCCATAATCAGGTTATTTTTTGTTGTAATAATGCTTTTCTAAATGGTAGTACAAGTTTTAGGTCAAAATTTGAACAATTTTCTATGATGAAGAGTTTTGAAAATACCTCCACCACATCAAGGGTGGAGCTAAGAAAAATAAAGAAGTACATATCTTCCAAAGATATCTAAATGAAGAAAGTTTCTTCCCAAAAGTATCATAGTAATAAATCTAATCATATTGAAACTTTTTGAAAATGAATGATACTAGTTTTAAATATTTGGTGTTGTGGGAAGTTTGGGAACATGGCCATAAAATGTTTGAATAATATATCAATTTATAGAGAATGAAAATTAATCTATAGATTTTGTCATAGTGAAAATATCAAGAATAGTAATGACTAATTAATGAATAAATAGAATTCTTTTTATATCAACATCATGTATCTGGAACATGATAATACAATACCGTCGAGACGGTTTAAGTCCGAGGGTAGAAACTCTTCTGATTCTGTTTTGGAAATAAACACGAAGCGTTTGTCACTAATTGGTTTGTCTCATGATACCTGTCGATGCATAGAGGGGATATATAAGGCCATGCCCATAACTGCAAGATGAAATTATTATTTATACATTGATTTAATACAAAAACAATAATCCTTTTCAATATCCATATTGAGTATAGGATACAAATTCATCAATATTTCCCCTTATAAAATTACTTTCAAAATAACCATTGTATGTAAAATGGTATATGGTTTAGACAATAGTCATATCCATGAAAAAAAATATGGATATGTAATATAACTAAATGAAAAATCATCTCAAATGATAATTAGATACACCACATAAGGATGATTAGGTGCACAATACCAAGTACATCTCGATGAAATGGAAATCGACACAAAGTCCCTTACCACAAAGTAATCAGTCGAATCATATGACCAAAATTTAATAACCATCAAATTAATTATTTAAAAAAATGAATATAAATATAATCATGATATTATATGAAACATTTCAGTAAAAATACACCACATACAAGAAATAAGTGGAAAACAATGGAAATATCACAAAAATTAAAGTGAGATAAGAAACCCCTTAACGTATGTCTAATTTACTCCGTAGGTGTCCAAAAATCATGTATATAGGGTTGGAAGATATTATTAACTTATAATAGAAAAAAAAATATTTATGATATATTATATGACTCATTTATGACGTTATATTACCTATTTATTAACAATTCCAAGTTAAAGTAACCTTTTGGGTAATAATCGTTTTCTTTATCGTACGTGTTTTAACTTGTTATTCTTGATCGTATTACTTAGATCATGATTTAATTACTTCAAGAATATAATCGTGATTTATTTATCATATATATTTAGAATATAAATATATATAATATATAGATATATGAAGTGGAAAACACCATTTATGAAGATGGTAGACCTTACGTACGCCTGAACGTTGTTTCGTTTTCTTATCATAATGAATGGAAGTAAGTTAATGAAATATGTACATACATATATATATTATTACAATATAACTATTATGTCATATATTTAATACTTATTCATAAAATATATTTTTAAAATCATTCTTGAATGGTTAATATGTAGAATGAATCTCATCGCGTCGTGGAGACGGTAGGTCGTATGTACGCATGAGCGATGATATCATTCCATTAATTGTTAAATGGTATAAAATTGGATGGTATATTCATTTTAAAAAATAATAATCATTTAATAATAATTATTTAGGTACATTATACTCATCATTATACCCATACAAATAAATTAGAGTTGAATAACAAATTACACCATGACGTGGAGACGGTAAGCCGTACGTACGCACGCATGGAGATATTGTTATTTATAGGATGGATAAAATAAGGAATATAATTTTACCATAATTATAATAAAATATCATCATGCATAAATAGATTGAGTTATTATTTTATTATGGAAAGAATAGAAAAATATGGAGTAGAAGAAGAAAAGAACATTGAAATAGGTGATAAAATGATTACCTTTTCTTTGGGTGTCTCCTTTTAATATGCACAAAAGGACTCCTTAGATTAGATTTAATCCCAAAGTTAGGTCTCTAGATAGAATTTAGGGTAGTTGGGAGGATATTTTGGCATGGTTTGGCTGAGAAAAATGGCCCTGGAGGTGTGAATTAAGGACAAAGTGAGGTGCCCTTTTATAAGAGAGGTGAGGGGCTCTTTAGGAAAAATCTTGAAATATTAATTTATTATAAAATTATTTTTGGTATATAATGGAACAAAATTAATTAAATTATAGAATAATATGATTATGGGTCTAAATCCTCTCAAACAATAGGTTTTATAAATCTTTAGTTCAAAAAATTAACTTTATCTTTTAGATTTAACCCTTACTTAAATAGTTTAACTCTTACCATGTCTTCTTGTATTTTTACACTACATGGTTAATATATTTACTAAAAGATTCCAATTGAACCTAAATTTTATAATTTATGAAAATATTATCAATATCCAAGTTATTTGGTATAATATTATATTTTTATGTCTTTTATATCATCTAATAGAATAATATTTATTTTAAAATCTCATTTATGTCAATTTGAAAATACTTAATACTTAATTTTTATTAAAGTATTAACAACTTGATTCCTTGGAACCAAATGAATTAAATCAAATTTAATATGTCATAGTAATCCATAAAATTCGTGTATGGCATCAAAATTTTGAAAATAAGTTTACATTAATATTTATAATATCTTTTATTTAATTCTTTCATTAATAAGGTAATCATTTCATCATCATTGTGTCATAAATAAATTTATTTATTTAATGTATAAAAATTATAAATGAAATACAATGATTTAAGAAATATTTTTAGATTTCTAATGAATTTTTATAGTATAATATATCACCTATATACTCGTATATTAAAATTGTTTTAGTAATAAGAGTCATGTTTATGATATTTTTTACCTTTAATTGAAATTAAATGTTATAAATTTCTTAATCACACCCAAGTGGAATCCAAATGCCAAAGGTTTTGCCCAAGGATTTTCTTGGTCGTCCATGAATCATCAAATAAGGTTTGGACAAGTGTTAGGGTAATTTTATATTATAATAATACTATTTTTAACTTTAATTACCCTATTTACCTTTAACCGTGGTAAATAAAATAATAAAGTTAATATTCACCAAATTTTTTTTGATGTTATTAGAAAACATTTTTTACCCTGATTACAACCATGTATTTTATATTTTTTTAAATTCAATTCATAGAGGTGGTATAATTACCTTTAATGCAAATCTACAAATGTGCCTAGAAAGTAGGTAAAAGAGACGTTCAAAAGGCCAATAAAATTTTATATATCTAATTCTATTATAAAAATTGTTCCAATGAATTCAATTGGACTAATATATGTATTCTGTATCTATTTTGACTTTAAAATAAATTAAAATTAAAATAATTATTTAAATGAAAATGTCGGATTTTATCTAGAGAGTAGTGTCTTTCACTGTTCAACAAAAATTGAAACTTTTCAGAAAATTACCAAAATTTCACCCTAACCTAATTTAGATATTCTGAATTCAAAAATGAAGTCTATTTTGAAAAATAATATTTCAAAATATCATTAATACTATTCATAATATCTTTCTAAATGGATAGTTTGATAGGTTGTGGTGTGCTCCAATTCGGTGTTTCAAACAACGTATGCTTTTGAATTATTTAAAAAGAAGAATACTATAGAAGTTTGGGGTGTTGCATTCTTCCCTTATTCAAATAATTTCATCCTTGAAATGTCTAGATTATCACTTCATAAAAAGATTCGGGTGGTTCTTTATCATTAGTTCCTCAAGTTCCCACATTTCCTCTTCCATTTTATGGTTTCTCCAATGAACATTTATGAGACAAGTCATCATATTTCTCAACACTTGTTCTCTGGTATCAAGAATATTGATAGGTTCATCCCAATAAGACAGATCAGGATCGAGTTATATATCTTCATAGGTGAGTACATGTGTTGGGTGTGGAATATATTTCCTTAACATTGATATGTGGAACACATTGTGAACTTTGGAGAGACTTAGCGGTATCTCCAAACAGTAACCTACTGCTCCAATTCGTTCTGGACATTAAAAAGTTCTAATGTACCTGGAACTTAATTTACCATTCTTATCGAATCGAATAATACCTTTCCATAGAGATACCTTTAAGAAAACATTATCTCCTTCTTGAAATTCCAAATCCTTCCTTCGATTATCAGCATATCACTTTTTCCTACTTTTATCTGTCTTGATATGGGATTGGATAATCTTCACTTTTTTTCGTTGTTTCAACAAAAAATTTTGGGCCTACAATTTTGGTGTATAAAATCCCTTTCCATATAACGCTTGATATGGTTCCATATGAATACTTGAATGGTAGCTATTATTATAAAAAAATTCTATGAGAGGTAAATACTAATCTCACATACCTTTAAAGTCAAGTGAGCAAGTTATCAACATGTTTTCTAATGTTTGAATATTCTGCTCTGATTTTCCCTCATTTTGTGGGATGTAGGCAGTGCTCAGATGAAGCTCAGTATCTTGGGCCTTCTAAAGTCTTTTCCAAAACTATGATGTAAATCGGGGATCACGGTCATAAACAATTGACAAGGGTTTACCATAAAGTCTTACAACTTCATTAATATATATTCTTTCAAAATGTTTAAGTGGTAAGTATTCTTCTTATAGGAAGAAAATGTGTTGATTTTGTAAGATGATCAACAATGACCCATATCGCATCATTCTTTCTTGGAGTCTTTGGTAGCCCCATAAAAAAGTCCATTGTAATATCATCCCATTTCCCCATTGGTCTAGGAAGAGGTTGCATGACTCCTCTATGATGTTGTCTTCCAACTTTCACATGTTGAAAAACCAAACATCTCGACACATAATTACCAATCTCCCTCTTCATTTTGTCCCACCAAAAATGTTCTTTCAAGTCTCAATACAGCTTGGTCCTACCAAGGTGTATTGAGAAATTAGAGCTATGTGCATCATCCAATAATTCCTCTTCAGCTCAGGTATAGTAGGAACACAAAGCCTCTTCCGAAATTCTAGAATACCTTCTTTATATACAAATTCAATCAATCTCCCATCATTCACAGATCTAATTTTCTTTTGAAACTCCTCATCATTGGTCTGAGAACTTTTTATCCTTTCTAGTAAAGATGGGTTGGAAAGAATTTGAAAAAATAGGGATGTTTCACCTTCCAAGAAAATCCTCATATCCAACTTTATTAGATCCATGAACATAGGATCCCTTTCAACTCTCATCTTGTTCATAATTCCATGGTCCTTCCCGCTTAATACATCTTCCACCTTACTTGCCTCCCCCGAGTGGTAGTGTATTGTGAAATAAGAATCCTTGAGTAGCTCAAGCCATCTCTTTTGTCACATTTTTAGTTATTTATGTGAGAAAATATTCTTCAACCTCTTGTGATCAGTATATATCTCGCATTTTTCACCATAGAGATAGTGTCTCCATATATTCATAGAAATTATTTCTATAGATAACTCAAGATCATGAGTAGGATAGTTTTTTTCAGGAGTTTTAAATTACCTTGATGCATATGCAATAACCCTATCATTCTTCATAAGGACACAACCAATTCCTTTCTTTAATGCATCACTATAAATTACAAACCCATCATTCCCCGTGGGTAGAATCAGGATCGGATCATTCACTAATCTCTTATTCAACTCTTCAAAACAATCTTTACATTATTTAGTCTATAAAAACTTAACCCCTTAATGTGTGAGCTTGGCCATTGGGTTGGATAAACAGGTGAAGTTCTCAATGAAACAATTACAATAACCTACTAAGACAATAAAACTGCATACCTCGGTTATGCTCTTCGGTGCTGGAAATTCATGGATTGCCTTCGTATTTTAAGGATCAATAGAGAATCCATCCTTGGATAAAATATTTCCAAGAAAATAAATTTCTTGAAGCTAAAATTTACACTTGTTAAATTTACCATATAATTTTTCCCTTTTGAGAGTCTAAAGAATGATTCTCAAGTGATTTTCATGGTCTTTATAGCTTTTAGAATATACCAAAATATCATCGATGAATACAACAACAATATAATCAAGATATTCTTTGAATACTCTATTCATGAGATCCATAAAAACCAAGGGTGCATTATTCAGCCCAAATGGCATTACTGTAAATTCATAATGACCATACCTCGTCTGAAATTTTGTCTTTAGAATGTCTTCCTTCTTCACTCATAACTGATAATATCCAGAACAAAGGCCAATATTCTAAAATAAATGGTCTTCTTGAATTTGATCAAATAAATCATTGATATGAGTTAGATGATGCTTGTTCTTTTTTTTGTAATAGCATTGATTTCTTGATAGTCAATGCACAGCCTCATCGATCCATCTTTCTTTTTAACAAAAAAACTGGGGCTCCCCATAGAGAAACACTAGGGAGAATAAATACTTTGTTAATCAACTCTTCTAGTCGTTTCATTAGATATACTAATTCCACTATATCCATTAAATAATTATTCATAGATATTGGTCTTGCATCAGGAATTAAATCAGTAGAAAACTCAACTTCACACTCTGGGGGATGTTCGGGTAAATCCTTTGGAAATACATCAATGTATTCATGCACAATAGGTACATATTCAATTTGAATATTTCATTCTTCATCCCTAGATGTTATTTTCCTCCCTCTCCAAGAATCTTATTCAATAATGCTACTGGGGTGGATTTAAATAATAATCGGGTGATGAGATTTCTGCTTTAAAGATAAGGGATTCTTTATCTTCTTCACAAATTGTGATTTTATTATTCTTGAAATAAATTTTTGCATCATATTTTGAAAGACAATCCATACCAAGGATTATATCAAATTATATAATAGGGAAGATTGAAAGGTCCACAACTAAATTATGTTTATGTGTCATAAATGAAATCGACAGACATATCTTTGTTGCAACAAGACTTCCATTATTATTTTTGACCGATTACTACTTTGTTAAATCAGATTGGAAATGTCTAATTTTCTTAGAAAACAAGGAAGATATAAAATAATGTTATGATCCCAAATCAAATAAATCATTGGCTATGTTTTAATAGATTATTGAAGTGCATGCCACCCCATCATTAGGAACTTCGACCTCCGTAGTTGTGATTTTATAAGCTTTCCCATGCTCCTTTGGCCTTTTCTGAGGTATATTTCCTTGACGCTTAGGAAAATCATTTGAATAGTTTCCCATCTACCTAAAAATATAGCATTGAACAAAATTTAATGGTTTCTTCCCCTTGCATAAATTAGATTAGTGACCCTTTTCTCCACACTTATAACAAACTCTCAAGAATTTCAGACATTTTAAAGGATGGTTCTTTCCACAGTTTTCACATAGTGGGAATTTCTTCATTCCCTTCTATTTCTTTGGCGATTCACCTTTTCCTTGGTTATCAAAATACCTCTTCATTTCTTGATTTACCTTGAACAAAATTTATCTAGAGAATTCTTTCTCCATTTTGATGGCACTTAATAATATTTCATAAAAATGATAAAAATGATTAAGAAGCCAGTGCCCTTCGAAGGCTTGGCTTTAGACCTTCAAATAAATGATCAATATTATCTTTAGAATCACGTACGTAATCTATAACATACCTAGATAGACTTATGAAGGTATCCTCATACTCTTCAACACTCTCTTCTTCTATTTTCTTTAGGCTAAAGAATTTCCTCATCATTTCAGTTTATAGCTCATGAGGGAAATATTTATCAAAGAATAATCCCTTTGAAAGTGCCCAGTTGAAGTAATGTATCACTGGGAGGATGGTGAATTAGTGATACATTTTTCTTTTAAGTCCCCCTTCAATTGAGAACAACCTTTTCCTCCTATAAAATATTCAATTCCCTGGTGAAAACAAAACTATCACACATCCACAGGAACATAGATATTTACAATGTTCACTATTCAATAAGAATAGTTATGTCCTTGGTATGGTTGGAAGTAATCTAGTACCATAAAATCCACTAAGAAAATAATCTTTTTATTCAAATTAGTAGGATATACCCTTACACTCATGAAGCACTATGAAACAATCACTCCAGTTTGTATGCACACTCTTAGCACAATAGGTAAATAAAACTTTTCTTATAACAACTCATGTTACCTATGCTTCCTTTCAATTCAACAAGTTTAAGAAAGTGTAGCACAATTCAACGATTCCTTACCAAGAAGAAAAGTAAGAACTTCTTGGACTTATGATAAGGAATTCTGAGTCCGATATCCCTAACTAATTCCCTGATTCTGATTCTTTTTGATACTGCTGAATCATCACCACTTTAAGAAACCCCATTTAGATTCTTCCTCAGTCCGAGAAACTTAGTACAGTGAAAGCTAGTAAATAATTCTTGTTCCTATTATTTCAGCCTGGTATGAAAAATAGGTTCTGATTCTTTCTCAGTCCGAGAAATTCAGAACAGTGAAAGCCGTTACAAAATCTAGTTCCAATTATATCAGCAACCAAATCCAGTCCACTAAACACCACTTTTTTTCTCCCAAAGTATATTCAATGTAAGACATCTGGGATCACTTTCTCTCTCTAAACAGCCAGAGATTCTCTCTATACTGGAATGAATAGTTCTCCATTTTTCGACCACACATGAGGTGTACTTCATTGTCCTTTTATAGGTAGCCGATATTGGGTTGGGCAGGAATCCCAAAACCGCTTTCCCACTCCACTAAATTCACTTTAATTTCTATTTCTCCTGAAATCTTTGAGTAGTTTTAACTTCTTCAACATTTCACAAAAGTTCTTGAATCTTCTTCAACCTTCATCTCTTCTTCTTCAGACTCTGATTTCTGATACTGACCAAGGAAAAACACAGACTGAGAAAGCATGTTCTGATTTTCCCATTTCGATTTTCCCAAACCGATTCTTTATAAGGTTTATCTCCCCCTTGATAAGACAATCACCATTCTACATTTCTATTTCTTTACTTCTCATGATCCACTGGATAATAACATTTGAAGGTCAACCATTGTAACATTAATTTCTGAATCCAATTACCCAAAACCTGGACAATCATTCTTGTAAACACCTTCTATCAGCATATACTTTACCACTGGTATCATTTCAATTGGCTTTACTCTTCATTCATCGGCATGACTCTTCATCGGTCATCAACACCACTCTTCTTTGGTCATCACCACCACTTTTCATTATTAATCGGTACCACTATTCCTCAGTCATCTTACCACTTTTCTTCATTCATCGGTACCACTTTTCTTCATTCATTGGTACCACTTTTCCCTTCTCATCATAGCTTATCCATCGACACAACTCTTCCATTAGATTCTCTTTCCTTAGGTCATCGGCATAACAACTTCACTTCTCTCAGTTATACTTCTCCATCTGATTCACTTTTCTCGGCATCACTTCTCCATCAGATTCACTTTTATTAACTCCTCTTTTCTTAAAATTTTCTTGCATCATGAGTACTTTATTAAGCTCATGGTCTATGAGAAATATGTATCATCAAATCATCTTAAAAGTTGTAACACTATAGAGTACGATTTATCTGGAAATCCAGCTCTGATTCTCCTGAAAACAAGACTCTGATTCTCCTAAAAAGAAGAATCTGATTTTTTAGAGGATCAGACTTTGATTCATCTAAAAAACAGGTTTTGATTCACAAAAAACAAGGTGCTGATTTCTTCAAAGAGAAGGCTCTGATTCTCACACAAACCATATTTTGATTTCTTTGAAGACAAGGTTGTAATTTCATTAAGAAACATGTTCTGATATCTTTAAAGACCAGGTTCCGATTTCTTCAAGCATTAGGTTCTGATTTCTTAAAATACTAGGTTCCAATTTCTTCAAGACCCATGTTTCGATTTCTTCAAAGGCTAGGTTCTGGTTTCTTCTAAAACAAAGAGAGGTTATTTCCTTTCTCTAAACATTCTAAGAAAAAAAAATACGACATAGGAAAACCATCACCATCCACATCATCTTGGTCCTATCAATCTCCCCCTTTTTATTTTGTTGTCA
Source organism: Viscum album (assembly GCA_963277665.1). Classification (NCBI taxonomy): domain Eukaryota; kingdom Viridiplantae; phylum Streptophyta; class Magnoliopsida; order Santalales; family Viscaceae; genus Viscum; species Viscum album. Next base: position 1,019,159,634 of record OY728134.1, on the reverse strand, counting down.
ACCAGGTTTTCATAAATCACCATGATTTTTTACCTCAAGCAATGGATTACTTATCAACAATTCTAATCCTACGTGAGCTAGCTCGTTATAGGAAACAAGAATCATTGACAGAAAAAACCATGTTGTCCAAGATAGGTGATTATGACATCTTCTTTCTCCGTAAACCATTCTTCTTCATCCTTCCTGAAAAGAAAATTCTTTCCTATGACCACTCATACAAACAGTTAAAACAGTTCACACACAAACATGTTGAATTCACAACATACCCACAACTCTCTCTTTTAAGCAATAGATTTATAAAATCAACACTTCTACCTCTTGAAAAAACAATCCAAAGGTAATAAGTGAGAGGGGATAGAGCAACATACCTTAGACTTGAAGAGAAAGAGGTTGGACACCCATGTTCAACCTCAATCTTCAGAATGATTCATTCAGCAAGGGTTTTTTAAAATGTCAGTAACTTGTTCAAATGTTGACACATATTCAAGCTTCAATTCATTATTCTCTACATTCTCTTTGATCAAATGATATTGGATATCAATATGATTAGAGAAAGAATGTTGCACTAGATTCTTGGTAACGTTTATTTTGCTTTGATTATCACATCCCATGAGCAAGGGTAACTTTACTTCAATAAGAAAATCCTCCAACTGTATCTTCATCAACAATAGTTGATTAGTGGCTTGATTGGAAGCAACATACTAATCTTCAATAATACTGAGAGTCACTGAATTTAGTTACTTTGAGTGCTAACCAACACACCTTTTCCCATAAAGAATAATCCACCATATGTGGATCTTCTTTCATCCACATTACCTTCCCAATATGCATTTGAATTTCCAAACAAGTCAATGTTGTTCGAGCCACTATACTTGATTCTGAATTATGTTATGCCTCTGATGTATCTGAAAATTCTTTTTTCAGCAACAAGATATGATTCTTTATGAGCACTCTGAAATATTTCACATAAGGCTACAACAAAAACAATTTTGGGTCCTGTGGCATTCAGATATAAAAAAATTCCAATCATCTTCTGATACTCTTTCTGATTAACTATGTTTCCCTCACCATCTTTACTTAACATTGTTCCCACTAAAATTGGGGTGGAGGTAGGTTTTGATTTTTCCATGTCGAACTTCTTGAGAAGTTCCTTAGCATACTTTTCTTGGGAAAGAAAAACATATTCTTTCTTTTTCAAGATTTGTAACCCAAGAAATTATTTCATTTCCCCCAACCCCCCAACATGGAAATTTTAAAAACCTTCTTCATCTCTTCAGAAAATCTTTTACAACTTATTTCATCATTCCCATAAAATATAATATCATCAACACAAACTATTACAATGAGGTAAAACTCTTGACTTTCCTTGATATAAAGATTTATGTTCACTCTTCCTTTATTGAAGTTCATCTTACTTAAGAAAGTATCCAATTTGGAATACCTTGCCCTAGGATATTGTTTCATCCTATACAAGTCTTTCTTTAATCTGAATACATAACTTTAATATTTCCCAACACCAAAGACACAAGTTTGTTCAATATAAACTTCCTCTTTAAGATCACCATTCAAGAATGTGGATTTGACATCAATCTAAAAGATCTTGTAGCCTTGTTGTACAAAAATAACAAGAAAGATCTGTATAGTTTCAAACCTAGCTACCAAATCAAATGTTTCTTCAAAGTCGGTTCCCTCAATTTGAGAAAACCCTTTTCAAACCAATCTTGATTTGTTTATGATAACTTCACCCTATTCATTCAATTTGTTCCAGAAAACCCATTTTGTGCCGATAATGTTTTTGTTTTCTAGCATGGCTATGAGTTCCCATGTGTTTTTATTTTCTATCTAATAAAACTCTTCATTAATGGATTGAACACATTCTATATTCTCAAAATCTTCTTTAACATCCTTTGGTTTCAATTTTGAATACAAGGAAGTATGTGTAATGGAATTGGTTGTCCTCCTTGATTGAACTTTATAGTATTGATCACCAATTATATTATGAGATTCCACTTGTTTCCACAGCCTTGGATAAGATTTTAGAATCTCTTCCTCATCACTTGAAATGGTTGAATGTGATTCTTCACCATTATTATGATTATAATTTATTATATCCTTATCAGAGTTATCTTCTTCAACTTTCTCATCTTCCTTGTCTGCTTGGACATGTTTATCTATCTCAGAACATTCAATGATTTTTCCATCAATCATATCAAAAATTATTCCTATTTCTTTATTAAAGCATATATATCCCCTTCCTTCTAAATCATAACCAAGAGATATTCCTTCATTACCTTTATTCTCAAACTTATCACTATTTCTGCCTTTCTTCTTTATAATGCAAGGACTCCAGAAAAATCTAAGATGCTTAAGGCTTGGAGTATTTCCATAAAACAATTCATATGGAGTCTTATTTGATTGATGCCTATAGAAACACCAGTTTTGAAAATAAACAACAGTACTCATAGCTTTCCTTCATAAATAATGATAAAGGCCATGTTCGAGTAACATGGTTCTTCCCATTTCCACCAAACTTTTGTTCTTCCTTTCAGAAACCCCATTTTGTGAGGGTGTATATGGGAAACTATATTCATGCTGAATTCCAGGATTCTCAAGATAATATTCAAATTATTAACTTCAGTACTAACAACCATTATCAGAGTTCTTCTTCTTCATCAGATACTCAAACTCTTTCTCATCTTTCCTTCTGAAAATTTTAAACATTGTCAATGCATCTGAATTGTGTTTCATATACATGACACGGGTAATGCGAATAAAATAATCAATGAAAGCGATGAAGTAATTATCTCCATTCATTGATTTTTATCATTAGACCATATATATCAGAATGTATTGGCTCTAGGGGTTGTTTTGAACAAATATCCAACTTCTTATGCACAACATTTGCAATCTTTCCTTTCTGATAGATAGTGAGACAACAATCACTTGTTCTTGAAAAAGTTGGGATATTTTGAACACTATCTCTTTAAGACAAGTCGATCATGTTTCTCTGAAACCTGTGCCCAAGTATTTTATGCCAAAAGTGATTCTCTTCAAATAGGCTCATGTAACAAGGGTTTTGTGCATTACTAACCTGAAAAAAATTACCTTTTGTACATTGGATCTTGTAACAACTTTCCATTTTCATCACTTTTCATGATAAGTACATATTTCAAGAACACAAATTTGTTACCCTCATCAAAAAATTATGAAACACTTAGCAGATTGTTCTTCAATACATTAACATACAATGTTTTCTTGGATTTTAACCTTTCTTTCCTAATGGTAGCTAATCCAACATCTTTTATTTTCAATGTTCCATCATTGTTAAATGTCACAGTTCCTTCTATAGACTTTTTCGCATCCTTAAAAAACTTCAAGTCTCTTATCATGTGAGAGGAATACCCTCTTCTATGTATTCAGTGCCATTCTTCCTTTGTGACTTTTAACGTAGTTTCAACAACATGATCTTTTTCTTCTTTAATTTATTTATTCACCTTTGTATTCTAAGAATTGAGAATCTTTTTTTGGGATAGAAACAAAAAAAAATTCCTTTCACAAAGTTTCCAACTTGTTCACACCTTTCAAAAATAATTTCTAGAGGCTAGAACCAATTTTCCTTCTAAACTTTATACTTTTCATATTTCTTCAAGACAACCTTCTCACTTTTCTTTATTTGAGGAGATTGAATCCCCCTAAATTTCTACCTTTCATAAAATGTGGGATAATAGTAATGTTGTTGGTTGAACCAACACATACTTTTTATATGCCCTAGTCCACCACAATTCTAGCAGTACCCATAGAAGGAGTACATTCCTCTAAAGCTTCTGCACTAATAAGAATCATGAACATGTCTCTCATCCACCATTTTTCTTGAGCCACCAATATTTCTGCAGTCAACAAGGTTAGTATACGTGGATCCAGCCTTCTCATATTCATATTTCTTCACAACAGTTCTATAATTAGGTTTCTTTAAGGCTTCAGAATTCCGAGCAATATTTGTCTTGGCTACCTAAAAAACATTCTCAGCATCCATTTTTACAGAAAACACTTCACTCTTCTTATTACCCTCTGAGGATAGCTTCTATTGAGCCTTATCAGGAATTTATTGTCGAAAAGATTCACCTGTCTCAGTAATAGGGTTATGAAAACTTGTGTTTCTTAGTTCAGCTTCTTAGAGTTCTTGTTGAACAAGTCCTATCTCTTCTTCTTTCAACTTCATCTTTACTTTCAGTTGCTCATTCTGATTTTTGTCATCTTCAAGAGGCTTGTTTAAGTCACCAATTTCTTTCTCATATTTTTATTTAACATCTTCTTGATTTCATGCTGAAGAACATTCATCTTCCAATTTCTTGTTTTTCTTTTCACGAATTCTAATATTTCTTAAACATTCCATCAATTTTTCTTTTAGATGCATTTCAAGTTGAGTTTCTTCTAATTCAGAGCTGTTGCTTATGTGTTATTCATCATTCATTATTGCAATGAAATTATTTTCAATACCATAATCAATGGACTTTTTGGATTCAACATTTCTTCCTTCTTCTTCTTCATTTTATGATAGAAAAATTATTCTTTTGGATTTGCATAATTTATTTTATTTCACTAGATTTCCTTTATCACCCTACTTCTTCCAAGACCTTCTTGTCTTTCTTTCTTCTTATTCACTATCCTCTTCATTTTATCTTAGAGGAAAATTATCCACAAAGTGACCAATGAATCCACATTGAAAACAATTTAATGGACGTTTCCCTTGGTATTTCCTTGCACCTCTTTTTACAATCTTAGAAAACAAGGATAAAATATCATTAATATTTTTTCATACCTCGCTTTAAAATTCTGAATCACAATCTTCTTATTCGATTAGCATCTTCTTAGAGTTATACTTATTCATAGCCTTGAAAGACAATTCTTTGCCAAATTCTGTCCTAATATTCATATCTTTCTCTCTTCTCATCTCTTAAGTGATAAGAGTGATATGAAAATCATCAAGAGATAACATCTCTAGATCTCTATCTTCTAATGAAGAAACCTTTGCATCAAATTTTTCAGGTAGGATTCTAAGGATCTTTTCAACAACTATAGAGTCATCTAGATTTTCACCACGGAAACTGATAGTACTTTCTATATCATTCACCCTGTTAAAGAAATCCCCAGAAAATTCATGCTCACCCATCTTCAATTCTTCATACTTCAATCTCCATATTTGATGTTTTTCCTTCTTGAATTTTTTATTGCCTTCGTATATGTTTTTTGGTTAGTCCCGTATTCCTTTTTCTATAGCCAAACCTTTTACTCTCAAGAATTCAATTTCAAAATTTGATGATAATATAGAATTCTTGGACCTTCCATTATTCTCAAGAAGCTTCTTATCAATAGGTGTAAGTGGAGCATTATCAGAAATGGGGGGAACCCAACTGTTGCAGCTTCAAGAACTTCATATTTGATAGACATAAGATATGGACGAATTATATCCTTCCAGGTATTATAGTTCTTTCTATAAAACATTATAATTCCTTTACTGTTCACACAGTTCATGTTCTCCATCAGCAAGGAAAAGAAAAGGGAACCAGCCTCTGATACCACTTGAAAGTGTCCAGTTGAAGTAATATATCACTGAGAGGGGGGTGAATTGATGAAATTTTTTTCTTTTAAGATCCCCTTAAATTGAGAACAACCTTTCCCTCCTATTAAAGATTAAATTCTCTACTGAAAATAAAACAAGCACACATATACAAGAACACAAATATTTACAAGGTTTATTATTCAATAAGAATAGTTGTGTCCTTAGTATGGTTGGAAGAAATATAGTACCATAAAATCCACTAAAAAAATAGTCCTTGGATTACAATGAGTAGGTCATACCCTTACACTCATGAAGCACTGTGAAACAATCACTCCCGTGTGTGTGCACCCTCTTACATTAATAGGGCAATATAACTTTTCTTGTAACAACTCATGTAACCTGCGCTTCCTTTCCATTCGACAAGTCTAAGAAAGTGTAGTACAATTCAACAATTTCATACCCAGCAGAAAGGATAGAACTTCATGGACTTAAGATAAGGAATTATAAGTCTGATTCCTTGAGTCTAATTCTTTCTGATAGTGCTGAATAGACCCCACTTAAGGAAACCTTGTTCTGATTCGTCCTCAGACCGAGAAACTCAGTACAGTGAAAACAAGTTCAGAGTTCCCGTTCCGATTAGTTCAGCCCAATACAACAAAATAGGTTCCAATTCTTTCTCAGTTCGAGAAACCAAGTACAGTGAAAGGCAGTACAGAAATCTCATTCCGATTAGATCAGCAATAAACACCAGTCCGCTGAACACCAATTTCTTTATCACAAAGTATATTCAATGTAAGACCTCCAGTATCAATTTCTATCTCTGATCAATTGAAGCTTCTCTATGTATATAAATTAATTTTTTCCGTTTTCAGACCACACATGAAGTTTACTTCACTTGCCTTTTATAGGTGGACCAAAAAGGTTTGGGCGGGAATCCCAAAACCTCTTTCCCACTAACCTATATTCACTCGCATTTCAATTTCTCTTGAAATCTCATAGTAGTGTTGAATTCTTCAACTCTTCTTAAAATTTCTTGCATATTCTTAAACCTTTATCTTTATTTCTTCAGACTCCAACTGATGAGACTGATCAAGGAAAAACACGCACTAAACAATCAGGTTCCAATTTTCCCATTTTGATTTACCCAAACCGATTCTTCAGAAGGTTCAGCTCCCCCTCGACAAGAAAACCAATAATCTCCATTTCTGTTTATTTACTTCTATTGACCCACTGATTAATAACATTTGAAGGTCAACTAGAGAAAGAGTCATTTCTGAATCCAATTACCCTGAAGCTGAAAAATCTTTCCCAGCAACACCTTTCATCAGCATCTACTTTACCACTGGTATCATTTCTATCAACTTCACTCTTCATTCATCACCATGAGTCTTCATCGGTCATCGACATCACTCTTATTTAGTCATTAATACCACTTTTCTTCAATCATCAGTACCACTCTTTATCAGTCATCAGTACCACTTTTCTTCATTCATCGGTACCACTTTTCCCTTCTTGTAATAGTTAACCCCTTATCGCAACTCTTCCATCAGATTCTCTTTCCTCCATCCATCAACATCACTGGTTCACTTCTCTCAGCGTTACTTCTCTGTCGGCTTCAATTTTCTCAGCATCACTTCTCTATCAGATTTAATTTTCTTAACTCCAACTTTATTCCAACTTTCTTGAATCTTGATTACTTGATTAAGATCATGATCTATGAGAAATATGCATCAGAAAAGAATCATCATAGTTATAACATCGTATAGTTCAATTTATCTGCAAATCATGCTCCAATTATCCTAAAAACCATTCTTCGATTCTCCTTTAAAGAAGATTCAAAATCATTTGAGGATTAGACTTTGATTCATATAACAAACAAGTTCTTATTCACATGAAAAATAGGTTATGATTTCTTCAATGAACAGGCTCTGATTCTCATGCAAACCAGGTTCTGATTTCTTTGAAGACTGGGTTTTGATTTTTTCAAGGACCAGATTCCAATTTCTTCAATGACCAAGTTCTTATTTCTTCAGGAACCAGGTTCTGATTTCTTCAAAGACCAGGTTCCAATTTCTTCAAAAACAAAGTGAGTTTATTTCCTTTCTCTAAAATTTCTACGACAACAAAATACAACACTGGAAAACCATCACCATACTTATCATCTTGGTCCCAACATCTTTAAAATTACTCAATTTTATATCTTATATTTCATCTTTCTTCATTGTATTCTGGATCAAGTACCACTATTGATCAGTATCACCCTTGAGACAATATACTTCCAGTACTACCTTTTCATTTTCACTGCATCTTAATGCCAAGAATATCTTTTCAAGGGACTTAATCCACTACCCAGATACCATTGGATTAGTTGTACCATAAAAATATGGGTGCTTCTATCACATGAAATGATCCAACATAGGTCTATCATGCTTATTCATCACATCCTGAGTAAGTTTTCCCAATAAGTTCATGAGATGATCTACTCCAACATTGGTTGTGTTGACTTTCTCAGTAGGGAAATCCCTACATTTTCCAAGAGTATTGATTCCCCTTCTTCTTTTATGTTCCATTTCTAAAGAATGGAATACACTAGATTAGGTTACAAATCATGATTTATAATCTCAACTAGAAAAGTACTTATCATAAATTGAAATCCTATGCATAGATAATCTCATAAACATGGATTCTTTGAGGAAAAATTTACATTCAAATCCTTCATAATGGATTGCAAAGAAAATATGAATTATCCTAATCATATCCTCCGGGAGTGTCAAACCAAGAGTTCAGCAAGGTCCTTTGTAGTTCACTAGTTCCCGTTCGAGTCTAGATCAATGCTGTGTTTTGGGTTTTACCCCTAGATACATATGTGCCAGAGCCACATCTACTTGTTTATATCTAGACAGGGATGTATTTTCTAGAAAAATCCACATAATCTATTCCTTACCAAAATTCAAGGATGTTCTTGTATTTTTATCCTCAAAGTCTATCATAGGTTTGTCTTCCCTAAAATTTGTTTTCTAAGTCTAGTTCTCAAGGTTTCTACTAAATTTCCTCTGATACCAACTGTAATGCCCCGACCCTAGAAGCTCGGAGCCGATGAATTAATTTATTACATTAAAATAATTATGGGGACTCAAGTGAAAAAGGATCGATATGTTTAGTAGTCTTGAAGAAAATAGATACATACATGGAACATATTTTACTTTTGGAAATGAAAAAAGTTATAATACATAAAAAATGATTATAAAATGCATCCTCGAAAACTAAATAAATGATCTCCTCCTCACAACCTATGGAAGGGAAAAAATGTATTGGGTGATCTATTATGCTAAGTAAGGTTAAACAATATAGCATAAGAATAAATAATTTATAAGTGAATCATAATCAATTTTACATAAACAATATGGAATGGTGTATAAATGAAAACACATGCCATTAATAAACTAGGAATGAAAATGCATCCATAGATTTTGTCATAGTGAAAGTCTCAAGGATAGTAATAACTGAATAATGAATAAAGAGAATTCTTATTATTTGTATGTCATGTATCTAGCACATTCTACCACAATACCATCAAAAAGCATTGGTGGGACTCTATGGTCCTTGAAGGGTTTGTCACCAACTGGTTTGTCTCATGAGAACTGTCGATGCATCTAGGGGATATAGTGGGCCCCACCCATCACTGCAAGGCCAAATAATTCTTTATAAATTTATTTAATACAATAACAATAAGACTTTTTAATATCTGTATTGAGGAGAGGATACAGATTCATCAATATTTCCCCAGTTACAATTGCATTCAAAATAACCATTGTATGTAAAATGGTATATGGTTTAGAAAATAGTCATATCCATGAAACAACAATATGGATATATAATATAACTAAATGCAAAATGATCTCAAGTGGTCAGTAGATACACCATATAAGGATGATTTGGTGCACAATACCAAGTATATCTCAATGAAATAGAAATCGAGACAAAGTCCCTTACCACAATGTAATGAGTCGAATTATATGACCAAAATTTAATTACCAAAAAATGAATTATTTAATACCATGAATATAAATATAATCATGATAATATATGAAAAATGGTAGTACAAACACACCACATACAAGAAATAAGTGACGAACAATGGAAATCTCATTGAAATGGAAGTGAGATGAGAAACCCCTTACTGTATGTTTGATTTACTCCGTAGGTATCCAAAAATCCTATATAGTGGTTTTGAACATATTTTTAACTTATAATAGAATAATAATAATATTTAAGATATCTTATATGATTCATTTATGACTTTATATTACCCGTTTATTAACAATTCCAATTTAAAGCAACGTTTCGGGTAATAATTGCTTTATTTATCGTAGGTGTTTTAACTTGTTATTCTTGATCATATTACTTAAATTATGACTTACTTACTTCCAAAATATAAAACATGATTTATATATATGACAACCCTGCTTTTATTACAAACTTAAAAATGATTTATTACATAAACTTTTCACTTGATACAACATGGACGATCGAGAGGTCTAGTGTCTTTGGGGCTTAGGATCATTACATAACAACTTCAAACATGAAATACAACATCTTTATTGAAAACTTCCTTTACATGACCACTACATTCCCTCGTACTTAGCATTGCATTGGACAACCTGAGGACATGCATAAGAAAAGGGGTGAGCTATAAAGCCCAGTAAGGGAATAAACATGGAATACATGAGGAGTGAAATACATGTTAGACAATAGGCATATCAATATAGCACAATAGAAACATGAAAATAAAGACATGATAAAGCATGATAATCATAACATGGAAATGTGGCAAAAACACTTAACATGGAATTAGCATGAGCCAAGGCTCAATGCACATGGAGCATGAGTAAATCCTCATTGCACATGAAGAATGAGTAAACCCTTATTGCACTTGAACTATCATGATTCAATACTCATTGCACATGATGTATCATGATACTATACTTTACCCAATGCATTGGAGTGCTATAAGGGCGCACCCCTCTTAAACATTTCATTTCATGCATAAGTGTGCCACATGGATATTAAACATGGATTCATAAAACATAATCATTTATTCCATGATAAAGGAATGTGGAATTCATACATTAAACTTTATAATCAGTAATTAAATGTTCATAAAGGTGAATACACTTGATGGAGAAATGTGCATGGTATTCACTACACAATGGCATTGGCTTAGAAAATCGGTGCGATTTCGGCAGTGTAACGGCGTGACATACGAATTCATAAAAAACGGTTGATGAGAGATAAAGGAGTTATTCATCATATTTACATATAATGGACAGTAAGGAGGTCATATAGATACATGTCCCAACAATTTTAATGGAATTTAGATTCATGATACAAAAGTATTCTTTGAATGTAAATTAGGAGAGATAAGTTCCTTTCGGAATTTCGGAATAGTAACAGGTGTACATGGGAGGCATTTAATGAGAGATAAAGGGGCATACCATCATTAAAACATAAATAGGGCAGTATGAGGGAGGTTCATAACCATACCCCAACATTCATAATTGACATTAAATGGGCAAAACAACTTAATGAAAATTGGACAAAAATGATAAAAGAAGAAAAAACCCTTACATGGAAGTGTGCTTCCAAAGGCCTGAGAGAGGATTAGGAGAGGATTCTTGGGAGCTTGGGGAACCTTGGGAGGATTCTAGAGAGATTAGGGAAGAGGTTGTATGAAATCCAAAAACTTTGAGTGAGTAGGAAGTGGGAGCTTGGGTGGGTTTATATAGGAAAGATGAGTGAATTCTATTATTTAGGTTTGGGAACCCTTACATTAAACTAATCCAAACCACAAACTAGCTCATGGTTTTTGCCCTTGATTTTTGGAAAAGGGAAGAGGAAAACAATATTTTATAATTACAAAGTCCTAACTTCTTAAAATAATGGGGTTGCTTATGTGGAGGTGAGTCACACTCCCATCGAAAACAATTTAAAAAGACAAGGTGTTTAATAAGTCTTGAAGGGTCCATTAATGATTTGAAAAGTAAGTAAAACAAACCCAAAATCACATTATTTTAATGTTAAAACATATATTGGCCGAACATAAAGCTTATAGTATTTTATTACATCACTATTGGGTCATTATGATGTCATAAAACACATTATATGTTTAAACAGTATTTAAATTTTTACCCAAAAATTTGACTGTCTCAGAAAATTATGAAAAATTCACCGTTGGATAATTTAGACATCCTGATTCCAGAAATATCATTTATTTTATATAAATAATTTTCTAAATATGTTAATTTTCAGTTTCAAAATAAAAACCGACATTTATCTAAAATTCACGGGTTTTGACAGAAATGGCTTTCAAACCTTAATAAAAATTTTAATTGCATTCATAAAAGTATATGATCATTTATATATAATGAAATTAATTTAATAATAATAATAACATTTTATTAAAATATTATTTAATTAATAAATCCCTTAATTTAATAAAATATATTTCTAAATTAAATAACAACTAAAAACACTATTTGTACTTTAAAAACTATTTACAAAGTATCAATAATGACAAGAAGGTATATTCATTATTATATAAAAAATATATGAACATATTACTAGTGATTTGTTACATAACCCCTTAAAACAGCCACATAAGATCAAAGGGTAAGGTGTGCGATGGTGACAGACTATTGGGGTGGCTCAAATAACATTGCTCGAGTGGTAATCTCTATCAACTTCCACTTTTCCTGTAGACGGTCCCGTTCGAGCTTGACATGATGAAGCTCAGCTTGGGCTTGCTTAAGAGAGAAGCCCAAGGACGCCACCTCTTTTCCAAGCTCCGACAAATGGGCTTCATATGGAGCAATTCTACTGGATGAGGTCATCGCTTCTTTTGTCTGAGTAAATTGGATTTGTTAAAGCCCTATATTTATACTAATCATGTGATCACTGTTAAATGACTATAAAAGTAACGGTCACAATTCTTAACATAAAACCAAAGAATTTGACATTTTATATAAATGTTTTACAAAAAGAGACATTTAACTATATCAAGAGGGATTTCCATTAATGAAACTTTGGGTCGTTACAATATTCCCCCCTTAATAAATTTATCCCTTGAAATTTAATTTTTCCCACACTAAAACAGATGTGGGTAACTCAGCTTCATCTTTTCCTCTGATTCCCAAGTCGCTTCTTCAAACTAGTGGTTTCACCACAACACCTTGACAAGGGGCATTGTCTTATTTTGTAGAACTTTTTCTCTACGATCTAAGATCTTCACTGGTTTCTCCTCATAAGAAAGATCATCCTCCAACTATACCACCTCAAAAGAGAGTACATGTGAAGGGTCCGGTATGTACTTCCTTAAGAGGGATACATGGAATACATCATGTACTTTGGACATGGTAGGTGGAAGTGCTAGTCGATAGGCCACAACCTCGACATGATCAAGAATCTCGAAGGGGCCTATGTACCTTGGACTTAACTTCCCTTTCCTTCCAAACCTTATGAACTTATTCCACAGAGATATGCGTAGAAAAACCATGTCTCCAACATTAAAATCAAGGTCTCATCAACGATTTTCTGCATAACTCTTCTGTCGACTCTGGGCTGCCTTGATATGTTGTTGAATGGTTTTCACCTTCTCTACCATTTCCTCGACCATTTCCTATCCAAGCAGCTTACCTTCACCGACCTCATCCCAACACGTCGGTGTTCTACACATTTTACCATAAAGGGATTCATATGGTTCCATTTGGATGGTCGAGTGGAAACTGTTATTATAAGACAACTCAACCAGAGAAAGATGTTGATCCCATCCTTCTTTAAATTCCATTGAGTATGCTCTCAACATGTCCTCAAGTGTTTGGATAGTCTGCTCGGATTGGCCATCAGTTTGAGGATGCTAGGCTGTACTGAAGTTCAGTTCAGTATTCAGAGCATGTTGAAGACTCTTCCAAAACATAGAGGTGAATCTTGGATCTCGGTCAGACACAATAGATAGTGGCACTCCATGCATCCTTTCCACTTCTTTGATATATATTTGTGCCAGTTGATCCAATGAGAAATCCTCCCGAATAACAATGAAGTGTAATGTCTTTGTAAGATGATCCACAATAACCCATATTTCATTGTTACCTTTGGATGTCCCCAGAAGTCCAGTGACAAAGTCCATGGTGATGTTCTCCCATTTCCATTCTGGTATGGGAAATGGTTGCATCATCCCCTTAGACTTCTTCCTCTCTGGCTTCACTTGCTGGAACACCAGGCACCTTGATGTATATTCAACGATCTCCTTTTTAATATTATCCCACAAAAAGTTTTCTCAGAGATCTCGATACATCTTTGTGCTCCCTGGGTGAATAGAGAAATTTGAACTATGTGCATCATCCAAAAGTTCCTTCTTCAGCTCCGGACATGATGGAACATGTAGTATTTTCCCAAATCTCACAATTCCTTCTTCATTGACATTAAACTCCGAGGATTTCCCCTTTTTGATAGCTTCCACTTTTTCCTGAATTCCCACATCATCATTTTGAGCATCCTTTAACCTTTCCAAAAGATACGGTTGAGCAATAATTTGTGAAAGTATTGATAATGTTCCCTTCTTTATGATTCCCATGTCCATCTTCATCAAGTCTAAGAAGATTGGATCCCTCTCAATTCTCATTATTGATAGAATCGATGGGTCCTTTCTACTTAGGGCATTTTCCACCTTGTTCGCTTTCCCAGGGTGGTAATGTATTGAATAGTCATAATACTTGATGAGCTCTATCCATCTTCTTTGGTGCATATTAATATCTTTCTGTGTGAATATATATTGAAGACTCTTGTGGTCAGTATATATCTCACATTTCTCCCCATAGAGATAATGCCGCCAGATTTTCAAGGAAAATATCACCACCGCCAAATCCAGATCATGCGTTGGATAGTTTCTCTCATGGGTTTTCAACTGCCTTGAATCATAGGATATCACTTTATCATTCCGCATCAGCTCACAACCTAAGCCCTTCTTCGAAGCATCACTGAATACCACAAAAAGTTCCCCAATTGTGGTTAAAGTGAGAACGGGTGCAGTGATAGGCCTCTTTTTCAACTCCTTGAAGCTTTCTTCGCATTCATCACTCCAAGAAAACTTTACTCCCTTTCGAGTTAGCTTGGTAATAGTGTTGGACAATCTTGAGAAATTTCTCACAAATCGTTGATAATATCCAGCTAACCCCAAGAAGCTATGGATATCCGTTACTGATGTTGGCCTCGGCCATCCCTCATTTGCATCTGTTTTGGGGGGATCCACAGATATCCCATTGCTTGTGATGATATGGCCCAAGAATGAGACCTCCTTCAACTAGAAATCACACTTGGTGTACTTTGCATAGAGCTTCTCCTTGCGCAAAGTCTCTAGTACAGTTCTTAAATGCTCCTCATGATCCTCCTTAGTTTTGGATTATATTAGAATATCATCGATAAAGACTACCAAAAATTTGTCAAGGTAATATCTAAAGACTCTATTCATCAAGTCCATGAAGATTGATGGATCATTAGTGAGTCCGAAAGGCATTACTATGAATTCATAGTGCCCGTATCTTGTACGAAAAGCAGTCTTGGGGACATCTTCCTTCTTCACCCTTACTTGATAATATCCCAACCGCAAATATACCTTGGAGACGTATTGTGCTCCACGCAGCTGAACAAACAAGTCATAAATTATTGGAAGATGATACTTGTTCTTTATCATGATTTTGTTAAGTTCACGATAATCAATGCAAAGCCGCATTGACCCATCCTTCTTCTTGACGAAGAGGACTGGTGCACCCCATGGTGAAGCACTTGGGTGTATAAACCCTTTATCCAGATTCTCCTGTATTTGTTTCTTCAACTCTTCAAGCTCCACGACAGCCATTCTATATGGAGTCTTGGATATTGGTAGCTCCCCTGGTATAAGTTCAATTGAGAATTCAACATCTTTTCTAGGAGGAAGACCAGGAAGTTCCTCAGGAAACACTTCAGCGAATTCCATCACAATAGGCATTTCTTCATGGATCGTTTCTTCCATGGACTCATTCATCTGAGCCACATATGCATACTCATAGGGCAGTAATATCCATGCTTGAGATGATGGAGCTAAAGGAGATTCATCTTACTCCTTAAACTTGTAAATAATCAGGGGTCGATTTTCCATATGGAGTGTGATTTCCCTCTCCCGACAATTTATGTTGGCTCTATATAAGGAAAGCCAATCCATGCCAAGAATTGCATCAAATTCCACCAGAGGGAGTATGATGAGGTTCACCGGGAAATTCAATCCACAGATTATAATAGGGGAGTTCTTATATTCATGGTATGCAATGATTTCCCCATTTACCGTACTCACCGACATATTCACTCCCATGATTTGTGGTGGTGTTGGGATTGTTCTACTAAACTTTAGAGATATAAAAGAATACGTGAGAACCTGAATAAAAAAGTACGTTAGTTATTATTGAATGAATAACTACTGTACCTATCACCACTTCATTGTCGGGGTTCGCTTCGGCAGAAGTGATGGAAAAATCTCTTCCTTGATGCCTTGGAGGTTGTTGGCTACCTCCGAAAACCCTTGGTTTAGGGCACTAATTTGAAAAATGCCTCGGTTCATTGTAGTTGTAGAAATGAACAACGCATTGAGGTTCGAATGGATAATTCCTCTCCTCTGTCACAGCCGTGGGTCTTTCTTGCCGACAGTTAAAATCTAGGTTCCCTTCTCTTCCACACCTAAAGCATTTCCTCATCCCCTTGAGGCAATTTCCAGGGTGCTTCTTTCCTCACTTTTGGCAAGTGGGGTGCTGGATCTTCTTAGCACCGTTGGATTTATCCATCAAACCACCAGCATTGAATTCCACCTTACGCTTCTTGTCCCCATGATACCCCTGTGATTTCTCGACCTCAATTTCGACCTTGAGGGAACATCAGACAATTTCATCATAGCTGTGGAAGTCACGGATCGCTAATGATTTCCGAAGGCTAGGCTCCAGCCCACCAAAGAAGCGGTCAACCTTGCATTCGAGGGTAACAAAAAATCCGGAAGCATATTGTGCAAGCCTTGTGAATTTTTCCTCGTACTCTCTAACAGATTCTTCGTATTTTTTCTTGAGGGAAAGGAAGTCCCTTTCCATCTTAATCTGGAGGGTGTACAGAAAATATTTATCAAAAAATATCTTCTGGAAATCCTTCCATTCCAACGCCTCGATCTCCTCCTCAGGCTTCATATTTTTTATCAACGTCCACCATTGATCAGCTTCACCCTCCATATGATAAGCCACTAGGAGAACCTTCTCTTGTTCAGAACATTAAAGGATGGAGGAGATCTTTTCAATGGAGTTGATCCATTGTTCATCGATCGTGGGATCGGATGATCCACTAAAAGTAGGAGGCCTTTGTCTCATGAAGCTCTCGATAGAGACTTGTTCTTTCTTAGGGGGGTTGAAGGTTCCTCTTGACCTGTGTTTCTATTCAAATGTTGAGTTAGATGAGAGAGAAGCATGACAAAGTTCGTGATTCCCGCTCCCATTGGATTGGGCATCTCATTAGTACAGTCATCACACTAATCTTCACATCGGCTGTTAGCCTGAGTCCTCCTATTATCGGCCATTGGCTGGAATAAAAGGAAAGTTATTGGGTAACACATAAAGGGTAATCCAAATACAAAATTTTATGACTTATAAATAAACTTTTATTTCCTTAACTCATGAGTCTATAGGCTTCAATCAAGGCTTTTCATGATCTACTTTCTAATATATATTCTTTGGGGGATTTTTTTTAATTTCCTTAATAAGGGTTCATACTAAGCTTGTGAATTTATCAAAAAATATCCCCCGGGAGTGTCGTAACCAAGAGTTCTACAAGGCCCGTTGTTATGCACTAGTTCCCATTCGATTCTAGCTCAAAGTGGTGTTTTCGGGTTTTACCCCTAGGATACATCTGTGCCAGAGCCGCCTCTACCTGATCGTATCCAGACAGGGATGTATTTGCTTGATAAACCACTTACTCAGTACTTAACAAAACTTAGGGATGTTTTTATTATACTTAGTCTTGTCTCTAAGGCTTTACTAGGGTTTTCTAATCCTAATCCCAAAAATAACTAAACCTATCCTCTAATACCAACTATGATAACCCTTCTTTTATTACAAACTTAAATATGATATATTACATAAACTTTTCACTTGATACAACATGGAAGATCGAGAGGTATGGTGTCTTTGGGGATTATGATCATTACATAACAACTTAAAACATGAAATACAACATCTTTATTGAAAACTTCCTTTACATGACCACTACATTCCATTGTACTTAGCATTGCATGGAACAACCTAAGGACATGCATAAGAGAAGGGGTGATCTATATAGCCCGCGGGGGAATAAAAATGGAATACATGAGGAGTAAAATACATGTTAGAAAATAGGCATATCAATAGAGCACAATAGAAACATGAACATAAAGACATGATAAAGCATGATAATCATAACATGGAAATGTGGCAACAACACTTAACATGGAATTAGCATGAGCCAAGGCTCATTGCACAAGGAGCATGAGTAAATCCTCATTGCACATGAAGCACGAGTAAACCCTTGTTTCACTTGAATTAGCAAGAGTCAATACTCATTGCACATGACGTATCACGATACTATACTTTACCCAATGCATTGGAGCGCTATAAGGGCACACCCTTCTTAAACATTTCATTTCATGCATAAGTGTGCCACATGGATCATAAAACATGGATTCATAAAACATAATCATTTATTCCACGATAAAGTAATGTGGAATTCATATATGAAACTTTATAATCAATAAGTAAATGTGTATAAAAGTGAATACCCTTGATGGAGAAATGGGAATGGTATTCACTACACAATGGCATTGGCTTAGAAAATCGGTGCGATTTTGGCAGCGTAATGGCGTGAAATAAGAATTCATAAAAAACGGTTGATGAGAGAGAAAGGGGTTCCTTATCATAATTACATGTAATGGAAAGTAAGGAGGTAATATAGATACATGTACCAATAATTTTAATGGAATTTATATTCATGATACAAAAGTATTTCTTGAATGTAAATGAGGAGAGAAGTTCCATTCGGAATTTCGGCATAGTAACGGGTGTACATGGGAGGCATTTAATGAGACAGAAAGGGGTCTCCCATCGTTCAAACATAAAGATTTCAGTATGAGGGAGGTGGGGAACCATACCACAACATTCATAATTGAAATTAAATTGGTAAAACAACTTAAAGAAAATTGGACAAAAATGAGAAAGGAAGAAAAACCTCTTACTTGGAAGTGTGCTTCCAAAGGCTTGAGAGAGGCTTGAGAGAGGATTATTGGGAGATTGAGGCACCTTGGGAGGATTATAGAGAGATTAGGGAAGAGGTTGGACAAACTACAAAGGCTTTGAGTGAGGAGTAAGTGGGAGCTTGGGTGGGTTTATATAGGAAAGGTGAGTGAATTCTTTATTATTTAGGTTTGGGACCCCTTACAATAAACTAATCGAAAGCACAAATCAGATCAAGTTTTTTGCCCATTCATTTTGGAAAAGTGAAGAGGAAAAAAATATTTTATAAGGACAAAGTCTGAACTTCTTAAAATAATGTGGTTGCTTATGTGGAGGTGAGTCACACTCCCATGGAAAACAATTTAAACATACAAGGTGTTTAATAAGTCTTGAAGGTCCATTAATGCTTTGAAAAGTAAGTCAAACAAACCCAAAATCACATTATTTTAATGTTAAAACATATATTGTCCGAACATAAATCTTATAGTATTTTATTACATCACTACTGGGTCATTATGATGTCATAAAACACAATATATATTTAAACGACATTTAATTTTTTACCCAAAAATTTTACTGTCTCAGAAAATTATGAAAAATTCACCATTGGATAATTTCAACATCCTGATTCCAGAAATATCATTTATTTTATCTAAATAATTTTCTAAATATGTTAATTTTAACTTTTAAAATAAAAACTGACATTTATCGAAAATTCACGGGTTTTGACAGAAATGGATTTCAAACCTTAATAGAAATTATAATTGCGTTTATAAAATTATATGATCATTTATATATAATAAAATTAATTTAATAATAATAATAATAATAATAATTTATTAAAATTTTATTTAATTCAAAAATCCCATAATTTAAAAAAATAAATTTCTTAATTAAATAATAACTAAAAACACTATTTGTACTTTAAAAACAATTTACAAAGTATCAATAATGACAAGAAGGTATATTCATTATTATATACAAAAAAAATATACATGAACATATTACTAGAGATTTGTTACATAACCCCTTAAAACAGCCACATAAGACCTCAGGGTAAGGTGTGCGTTGCTGAGAGACTCTTGGGGTGGCTGAGATAACATCGCTCGAGTGGTAATCTCTATCAACTTCCACTTTTCCCATAGACGGTCTTGTTCGAGCTTGACATGATGAAGCTCATCTTGGGCTTGGTCAAGAGCGAATCCCAAGGACGCCACCTCTTTTCCGAGCTCTGACAAATGGGCTTCGTATGGAGCAATTCTACTGGATGAGGCCATCACTTCTTTTGTCTGTGTAAATTGGATTTGTTAAAGCCCTATATTTATACTAATCATGTGATCACTCTTCAACGGCTATAAAAGTAACGGTCACAATTATTATCTTAAAACCAAAGAAGTTGACATTTTATATAAACATTTTACACAAAGAGACATTTAACTTGATCAAGAGGGATTTCCATCAATTAATCTTTGGGTCTTTACAATATATCATATATAATTACAATATAATTATGTATAATATATTGATATATGAAGCGGAAAACACCGTTAATGGAGACGGTAGACCATACGTACGCATGAACGTTGTTTCATTTTCTTATTGTATTGAATGGAAGTAAGTGACTGAAATATGTACATACATATATATATTATTAAAATAGAACTATTATGTCATATATTTAATACTTATTCAAAATATATATTTTGAAAATCATTCTTTAATGTTTAACGTGGAGGATGAATATCATCGCGTTGTGTAGAAGGTAGGTCATACGAACGCACGAGTGATGATATCATTACATTAATGGTAAAATGGTATATAATTGGATGATATATTAATTATAAAGAATCATAATATTGTAATATTCATTAATTAGGTCCATTTTCCTCATCATTATACCCATCCAAATAAAGTAGAGTGGAATAACAAATTATACCATGGCGTGGAGACGGTAAGCCGTACGTACGCACACATGGTGATGTTGTTATTTATAGGATGGATAAAATATGGAATATGGTTTCACCATAATTATAATAAAATCTATTCATGTATAAGGTTATATAGTTATTATTTTATTATGGAAAAATAGAGAAAGATGAAGTAGAAGAAGAAAAGAACATTTAAAGAGGTGATAACGTGACTACCTTTTTTTCGGGTGTCTTCTTTTTATTTGCACAAAGGACTCCTTAGTTTGGATTTATGCCCAAAGTAAGGCCTATAAGTTGAATTAAGGGTATTTTTTAGGATATTTGGGTAGGTTTTGTCCAAGACAAATGGATTTGGAGGTGTGAATTAAGATGAAAGGAAGGTGCCCTTTTATAAGAGAGGTGAGGGGTACTCTAGGAAAAATCATGAAATATTAATTTATTATAAAATTATTTTCGGTTTATAATGGCTCCAAATTAATTTATTTAGGTGATAAGATGAGGATTTGTCGAAATACTCTAAAAAATATGGTTCATACATGTTTAGGTTATAAAATTAACCTTATCTTTTAGATTTAACCTTTAGTTAAATAGTTTAACTCTTACCTGTCTTCTTGTATTTTTACACTACATGATTAATATAGTTACTAAAAGATTCCAATAGAATCTAAATAGGATCATTTATGAAAATATTATCAATATCCAAGTTATTTGTCATAATAATAGATTTTTATGACTTTTATATCATTTAATAAAATAATATTTATTTTAAAATATCATTTATGTCAATTTTGACAATATTTATTACTTGATTTTTTTGAAGTCATAAATACTTTATTCCTTCAAACCAAATGAAATAGATAAACTTTAATATTTCATAGTCATCCGTAAATTTTTTTATGGAATCAAAATTTTGAAAATAAGTTTATTTTAATATTCATAATATCATTTATTTAATTCTTTCATTAATAAGGTAATTGTTGCATCATCATTATGTCATAAATAAATAAATTTATTTAATATATAAAAATTATAAATAAAATAACATGATTTAGAAAATATTTTTTTCTTTATAATGACTATTTATTTTATAATAGATCATTTATATGACCCCATATTAAAATTGTTTTAGTAATAAGAGTCATGTTTATGATATTTTTACATTCAATTAAAATTAAATGTTATAAATGTCTTAATCACACCCATGTGGCCTCCAAATTCCAAACATTTTACCCAAGGATTTTATTGGTCGTACATGACTCATAAAATAAGGTTAGGAAATGTGTTGGGGTAATTTTATATTATTATAATATTAGTTTTACCTTTAATTGCCATATTTACCTTTAACTGTGGTAAATAAAATAATAAAGTTACTATTCAACAAAAAATATTTTGATCCTATTAGACCACATTTTTTCACCCTTATTACAACCATTTCTATTGATTTTTTTAAATTCAATTCACAGAAACGGTAATATAATGTTTAATTCTAATCTACAAATGTTCCTAGAAGGTGGGTAAAAGAGACGTTCAAAAGTTCAATAAAATTTTATATATATAATTATTTTATAAAATTGATTCCAATGACATAAATCAGACTAATATATGTATTATATATCTATTTCAACTTTAAAATAAATTTAAATTTAAATAATTATTTAATTGAAAAAGTTGATTTTCATCTACAACGCAATGTTTTTCACTATTCAACAAAAATTGAAACTTTTCAAAAAATTACCAAAATTTCACCCTAATCTAATTTCGATATTCTAAATTCAAAAATGAAGTATATTTTGAAAAATTAGATTTCAAAATTTCATTAATACTATTCATAACTTCTTTCTAAACAGCTATTTTGAAAGATCGTGGTGTGCTTGAATTCGGTGTTGCGTAGAACGTAAGATTTATAAAAATTTAAAAATAAGTGTACCGTAGATGTTTGGGGTGTTACAAAAATACTCCTAGTTATTTTTACTAAGTGTTTGAATATAACTATGCCAAAACGTTTGACCCAAGAAATCTAGGAAAAGACTCGGCCAAGGTTATTAGTATCCCAACCTAGGAATAGCTTAGCGAGTGTGTAATTGTTCAAGAACACACATATTTAAAGCATAGTTCTTATAGGTATGTGCATGATAAAGGTAGGGTCGTGAGACTCATTGAAGGATCGGCCTTAGGGATGGTAGGGTACCACGAGCATCATTTGATGTCATCAAGGGGTGTAAAGAGTGCACTTGGTTATTAAGTGATTCCAAAAAATGTGCAAGTTCAGATTCAAATTCTAGAAATATAGGATACAATTTATCCATCCTAAAAAGTTATGGACATAACACTGTGTCGAATGAAACAAATCTTCATTCTCACCTTAAACCTCATACTCAGGATATAGTTCTTAGAAATTAGGATGTCCAACCATCTATATAATAAGTGACCAAAAAGTTCAACCATAAATTCTGATTACAGTGAACACTGATCAACCATGAACAACTATTTCATAGTGGTTCAACTTCATGTTCAAACTAGGATCTACTATGAGTGCCTTCATGACAGATGGACTTACCGTAGTGAGCCATGACCTACCATAAGTATTGTGATCATCCATGATATGGGAAACATGGTAGGTATATCAACCATGATTATTTCAACTGACCTCCAGGACCTACCATGGTAAGGATCAACCTTGAGTTCTACAAAGTAATATGATCGACCAAGCGATAAAAGATCTACAGTGGAGAACTTGAATTTATTCATGCATATGAACTAAAGGCTACTTTATAATGAGTATGAGAATTTTCATGTTATAAAAAATAATTTTGAATGGATAAAAATTAAAATTCATTACTATGATTCATTACAATAATATCACAGTAGCGTAATACTCACGATTCAACCCAATATTATTTTCATGTGGTTTACACTATGATGAATGGTGATTCATCCACTTTTTATTTCATTAGAACTCATGTGAATGTGGAGATATGTTGAATCAGGTCTTCATGGTTATTTTATGAAGAGTGAGATGAAATTTCATCAGCTCATGTGACAAAAAATTGCCTCACATTGCAATAATATCAATAACAAGTGATTCGTACGTGGAAACTATCATAAGTTGATTATGGGTTCTACTTGCATGCATCATAATTCCTTCATGTTAAACAAAGTGTCTATGGATTTTTATATCATTAAATAATAAAAAATCATGTTTTTTCATGTATATTCATGATAATAAAATGATAAAAGGAAATTCATGTTTGAAATAATTTGGTCGTCTCAAAGTACATGTCGAATATTAATGTTGTGAAAATAAAAGAGATCGGAAGTTATTTACAACCCATATGGATAATTATTTAGAATAATTGAAAATAGGTGTTATCTATGGAGAAGATGAAGTTACATTAATTCAAATATTGTGTGTAATAATTAAACACGATTTTTAGGGTTATTTAAATGAGGAGAATGTCATATTGTTATTATTCAGAATACTACATGAAGTTAAAGGCCATGTCTAATAGAAATTTAAATTTTGAACAACCTGAAGATTTGATGACCAGATAAAAAAAGGATAACCTATCAAAATTTTTGGAATATTAAACATAATAATGTCAATGAATAAATGATAAATAATATTCATAATAATATTTTGTGAATGTAAAAAAGAGTTTGTGGGTGAAAAAGAAGGTATTTATGACTTCTAAGAAAAATTGAGAACTCACATGCATTGTCTGAAAGATTTGAAATATCCCATTACCACATGGTATCAAATATAGGGAAGCATTCAATGTTGGGTAATTCAATAAGAAGGATTTCATAGGTATTTAAGTATTAAAAGACTAATAAGAACCAGATCATTAAGGATATAGATAAAGTTTTGAGACTATCATATTTGATCAATAATAGTATCTATTGAAGATCTTAAAAAAGGTATGCACCAATTGACCGGATCATATAGTCTTAGGGAGGGATATCTATTTTAGAAGTGGAACATAATTCAGGAGTATAAATAGGTTTTTTATATGTAAATCAAATTTGAAGAACTTGTGATTAGGGAATTTGACAAGTTGTTGGAGACCTGTGATTGGCATGTCTAACAAATCACTAGAGAATTAATACATGGGTGTCTAACCAATTTTTGGAGAATTGTAACCAGGGTGTCTAACTAGTTATAACCATATGTTTCTATAGTGTTAAATCTATGCTGTGGTGTCTACCATTTCATGGTATAAGATTTTATAAATATATTATTATTTCCATAAACATGGTGTTCTATGTGTTAGGACAATTTTATTAAAAAGAATACTATTCTTTAAATTATTCCATTGTTGGGGGGTGGGAACACATTTCCATCATAGTAAAAAATATCTAGATAAAATACTTATCTTGGAAAAAACATTTTTATACATATCCTCATGTCAAAACATGTTATGAAATAATAATAATCATAAACCTAGAGTATTGAATTCAATATCTTTGTCCATTCATTTCAAAACATTGTTACTAAACAAATCCTCTTATCATATAAGAGAAATGTGCTAATTATACAATTCTTTTACATAGATCCATCTAAGCTAGATAAATTCATTTACATTTAAATATTTTATATCAGAACACATTGATTAATCATTTGAATGAAAATTAAAATTTTTATCAATTAATCCCTATATTTTGAACTATTTTATATTTAGAGTATTTTTAAAGCATATATTTAGTATCAGATACCCTTAAAAATAGAAGAATTTATTTCTATAACACTAATATCTGACATAGACATTCAATTGAGTTACAAAAACCCCTTTAGGTATTTAATATAATTATATCCTATGGAATAAAATACTCTATTGTTATTACACCATTTGGTTTCACTGACTACTTGAAGAAACATTATGGGAAAATCTAACTAACTTTTCTTCTTCGGATTAAAACTTTTACACAATTTTATTATCAATACATCATCAAAACTTGTGCATCATATGCCTTAGATCATATTTCCTGAGAACATTGAGAAAACATGGTAAATGTTTCTTAAATTTAGTTACATTATTTAAAAATTTCTATCATTGAAAAAAAATGAATTACATAACCCAAATCAACCTCATGGAAACCCTTGTATCACCAAGTCATTTACATATACAATCATTTTGAATATATGAAAAGTTATTAAAATTAATTTGATTACCTTGCATATAATTCTTTTTAAATCTTAAGTGATTTGTTCTATGATTCTATAAGAACTTATTGAACAACTTCATCTATTTGTTATTGTTGAAGGTGTTACTCTAACAAATAAAGTTTCTCATTCTTATGCAATTTTCTTAAGTTACCAATCTTAGTAGTTGCTTGAATTAATGTTTATATATTCAAGAAATCATCTCAAAGATAGATTTGATTTTTATGGTACTATTCACATATATTAGAATATTATATTATATGAGTATCATGTTTTATAAATATGTAATAGAATTTTATTAAATAAGATCCCTTTAAAATGAAGACCGCTTTTAAACTCATCATAATAATTAGTGGTCCAAGATTAATATTTCACTTAAAAAACATCTGTCCATTTATTTTCTCACACCACTCTATTATTTAGGTAGGTAATCATCCCATACCGATCATATATGACCCTTGGATAGTCGAGAAAAAAACTCTTGGTCCAAACTATCATGTGAATAAGCACAACAATATTCCTTCGGTATCCTATTCCTATTAGGGACACCCGTCTATGTGTAACCCAAAGAAAATTACAATAATTTAACTTAATCCTATTAGGGTCACCCATTATTATCTTCCCTTAAACAAGATAATCCAGGGACACCTAGAAATGGAATTACATGCCATGTTGGAAGATTTAAGTCTTGAGAAGTTCTTCTTTGGAAGGAATCTAACTCTTTGTATTTTTAATGGGATTAAATCTCACTATCTTATCTCAGGTTATTAAGTTTATGTATACATACTTTTGTATATTTAGTTTGGAATCATATTCCTTCCACCAAATTAATATATTCAAACCAAATTAATGTGTATCTCTTTACACAACCCACTATTTCTGTTAATCACCCAAAAACAAAAGCTGGAAAAATTTACACATATCCAAATTCATCTTATTCATAAGTTACATAAACTTTTCATATATAGTTTTATAATTATATGAAATTTATGGTCTGCATATGAGAATGGTTGGAGCCACAAATAGATTTCACCATATTTCCTATAAAATCCATAATACTCCATGCTAGTGGAATGTCAAACCCAAAGTCCCTCTACCCAAGGATACATTAATCAAAAAAGAATAAAATTCATTATAAATGTAACACCTAATATGTATAAACTATATCCACCAACAAAATTGAAGCTAATAACATTAATTAGAAACTAAGGTCAGGGAAGATGAAAAACTAAACCCAGTTATCATACATTTCATGTAACTTCTTAGATGTATGTATAGAAACATAGAACCAATTTAAAAAAATAAGCTAAATCATAAAAAAGATAATGTTATAAAAAATTTATAACTATGAATAATAAATAATAGAATTAATTTTAGATAATAAAAAATTTAGGCATTTATACATGAGGTAAATATTTATGAACAATTCATAAATAAATGCTTATTATAAAACTTTATAATTTTTCAATACATTATTGACATTCCATAATATTAAATATAATAACTTTATATTAATTCCAATATTAACTTTTCATATTACTCATGATATTAAATTTTACATTAAATATATCATATTTTTACGAAATATAAACATTTTATAATTGTTATTTTTATTATTTAAACATTTTATATAATTTAAATATCACGTATATAAAGTTATTTATACCTTGATTAAATAAATCACAAAAACTCAATTTGATGTGGCCTAAATAATATTCTAAATAAGGATCATAAATTGAACAATTAAAAAAAATAATTATTAACAAATCATATATAAACTTCTTTTATATCTTGGCACTATTTAGTAATTTCTAAAAAATTTATAAATAGCCATTATAATTTCGAAATAAACACACTATTTATCAATTATAAGGAACACCATGTAATTTAAAATTTATTTTAATATTAACACTTAAAATTATGAAATATTTATTAATAATGTTTTCATAAATATTTCATTAATTAATTATAAACACTTTATAAATAATTAATTTATAAAATACTTATAAATTAATAAACATCCCAAAACCCTTTTATTATAATTTAAACAAAAACATAGATGGGGTAAATTTTTATTATAATTTTATTAAATCTATAATTCAATTCAAAATTGAATTTAAGGAATTTTTTTTACGATTCATATTTAACGATATTGTTGCCATCATAAAATATGTTAGACAATACGACAGTGCTTAAATAGTTTAAGAACTATTTTTCATACTTTATGACTAATACCTATAGAATAATATATAATTTCAACATGTGTAATGTCATAAACCGTCCTAGTGGGGTCCATGTTTTAACTCCCCAAGCCCACCTCCAATAGTCCAGGGGCTATAAATTAGTGCTGAAAAGGCATGTCAGTGACATGGGAGGCATTATCCTAAGTATCTGTACACACGCACACATCATTAAGACTAAAGAATTCTGAAATGTAGAAACAACTAAACAACCATGCCTACATACATCTAAATCCCACAAGCATAGTATGATTGGAAGTAAAGCGAACTAAACAGGGAAAAATAAAATCCCATCACAAATTTCTGTAACACAAGTCCAATATGAATGTAAAGGGATTGATGTTTGAAAGACGTAGGAACACAACTCGGTCTATACAGTATCACTAAGAACATTCTGGTCCCGGTCCACCTAGGACTCTATCAAAAGGTCAATTTTCTTCACAAGACATGACATGTTCGGTCAAGGCCAGTGTAGGGGTGAGTATAATAATACTCAGTATGACACCCCAAAATCTCAAATCATACAACAAAGGAAATACAGTCAGCTCAACATAGGTATATGTTTACATCACATATAAAAACAATCTTCAAATACACTCAAAAAATACACACAGTCTAAAAGTAAGTCACAACCATAATATAATAGCCTAGGATTCCCACTCAAGGATTCCAAAAACCACTCATCTAGGAGAACACACTCATGAGTCTGATAGCACTGATGATGTGTGTATGAGAGGTGCTACTCATCAGGTATCATCATGATAAATCACACGTTAAAGTTTGAAGAGATATGATACAATGATGGGGATCACATCCAAGGTCATGGGTCGATAACAACAAACTCAATCTGAATTAACCAATTAAGTAGAGGATTTATGCCCACATACTATTGGTCATGATGATACCAAGACCTCCGCTTAGGGAATTAAGATGAATAGAGGATCTCACATCATTCATCACTAAGGTATTACAACAAATCTATCCAAAAATTTTTGCTAAAGGGATCATTGTCCTAGGGGTGGGAAATAATTCCATACCAACCATTAGGGAAAAGATATGGGGAATTCACCCCATTGATCCTGATCTAATTCACTAAGGAAAAAATCTATAAGCCATGTATAAAAGAGTACATGGCGTGTAATAGGGGTCACACACCAGGTCCGTTGACCCTGGCTCAGGCCCATGTAATTGGACCATGTCATCAAACTATGTTTTTGTAGTTGTACTTGTTGTGTAGCCATCCCGTGTACTCTACCCGTGTTCCTATACCTGACTCATCCCGTGTACCTGATCCAACACATGAATTTCTAGTGGAGTACATGCCATGAGGCCGTCAATGTACTCCACCTCGTGTTTGTGTACCCTTCAAGGTACACGCCAAGTTCACCCGAGAGTGACCACATGTTGTGTGATAGGGATCACATGTTGTGTGATGATTAAATTCCGCCAAAAACCCTAGTTGTCGTAAAGGAGGACCCACACACCATGTAATCTTAGATGACACCACGTGTTGATTGGGTTTTTCTAGAAACCCGCATTCTTCCTTCCGTGCATGCCCGCACCACCACCGCCTCAAAATCCAACTCCAATATCACCAAAACACATGGATCTCCCTTGATTGAACCTCACCATGATCGTTCGTTGGAATCTAAGCTTCCAATCCATTCAGAATGTGGATTATATTTATCCTGATCATCGTATGATCACCTTACTCAAAATTATGGGTTTCCAAACTGGGCTGATCTATTTTTTTCTACAAATTTCGCACCTCCATTGTGTCGTATCGAATCTGGATCTATGTTTTTGGATACTTCCAAAAAGAAACAGGTGTTCAATGATCAATTCATCTATAATACATCTAACAATGGGCTAAATGTAGAATTCCCATGGTGAATGGAGAAAGATGGGAGAAAACCATGAAACATGCAGAATATGAATGAATCATAGCCATGTTCGGTAGGACGTGATTTTTTTTCCATTAGAATGATGAACTATGAACAAAATAAATAAACAACTCTCAATTTAAAATCCCTACAAAATAAACTGATCCTACATGATGATCTAACCGCAGATCAATCTTTTCATTAATTGATACGTGTTCATCATAGAAATTAATAACATGGAAGAATAAAATCAAAACACATTCCTTACCTCAATTTAGTTTGACCACTGATTAAGAATGGGGTTG
Source organism: Viscum album (assembly GCA_963277665.1). NCBI lineage: Eukaryota > Viridiplantae > Streptophyta > Magnoliopsida > Santalales > Viscaceae > Viscum > Viscum album. The sequence continues at coordinate 1,019,129,235 of OY728134.1, read as the reverse complement.
CACCACGATCATTGGTGAGATACTTCGAACCTGTTGTGCATCGATCGTCAATCTGTGATTCGGTCACCATTCAATTGAGAGATTCTCCAACACTCTCTCGAAGGGATCTCTAATTGATATTGGGTTATAGAGCTAACCTTTGGGTTTCTCTATAATATACTATTTAAGGACATGTCAATGGGTACGTTGAGAAAAAAATTTAAAATAATTTATTTCATTTATTTTATTCATTTCGAAGTCCATGATGCCTTTTCCACAAATGACTTGTGTCGACCATGTTTAAGTCGCGCCTTAGGTAATCTTCACATTCTAAGCTCAAACTTTTCCTTGTATTTTTTATCTAAGCATCCATTTTGATGTTATCTCACTTTTTCTGGAAAAATGAATGTGTATTCTATTTAATATATTTCAAGAATTTATTTCAGGCACACCGGGCCCTGGAATCGCATGCCATTTCATTTCTTGATCTCTAACATAACCCATAAAAATTCTCAAAAATAATAAATGGAATTTCAAATTTATAAAAAATAATGTTTTTCCATTTTACAACAGAGTAAGAAACATATGAATTGCTGAAAAAATTTACATATCGGTGGAAACATCCTTGTAGAAGAATCATATTTTATGATTCGTATTAGTATCTTAAAGTTGAGATGATGCTATTTTTATTTTAACATAAAAAATAATAATCATACAATATTATAACATGAATTCATAAACTTTGACTTATAAAAAAAGGGGGGTTTATATTAAGTCATTACTTGTGATATCCAATCTCATATGTCACGATTCAATCATGCAGAACAAAATCCAAAGTAAAATTGTATGATAGGTATACAGAATTCTCTATAGATATAAAAAAAATCCATTTCTCTACATGATCCTATGAATCTAATACATGGTAAAATTTTGATACCATTAATTTTTTTAGGGTCTAATAACTCTTCTTAAACACATCAAAAGAAAAATAGAAACCCAAATCCAGGATCACAATGTTAGAAAGATGAAACTATGCATACTATAAAAGAAGAAATGAAGATATCGATGCACCTTTCATTAAATAAAGTCATTTAAGCATACATCACACATTATTGATGAAAATAATTGTAGATATAACCAAAATATTTCCCTCCTCCAAAGTTATCCATTGGTATATGAATCACCCGACATTTAGGTGGTATTCCTCTTCTCACCATTGTGTGTAAGCACCTCATTGTGCAAAGTTCAAAGATGAAAGAGGGACTTAGGTTTGAGAGAGTTTTGGAAAAGGATTGAGTTGTCATACATACACCATCAAAAGGTAGTAGTCCACTTTAAATATACATTTAGGATGGTCCATGAGTGATCTTTCATTTACTCACATGTTATAATGAATTTGTAAATTCCTTGGCCATTTCATACAACCCATACATGAATTCTTGCATGAGTTCTTGTATGAATGAAATGAACTCATAATATGTCATCATATAAGACAATTCATTTAATATATAAAATGTGGAATAATTCCTTGAATGATATCAATTTTCATTTGGATACCCAAATGATCATAAAATTATGATGGTATATATCATATGAAATGGCCAATCATACACCACGATTGGCATGGGTAGCAGCACCGTACGATATGTATATATCATATAAAATGATATACCCAAAAATGTATGAAAGTTTTATTCAATGATTAGTTATCATACTATATGATAAATATTATATATATCATATATATATATAAAGGATTTATGGAATATCTCCTTCAAGATATGCATTTCTCCTATATTTTAATTTTTTTTCTCTTCTCCTATTCAAATTTATTTCACATTTTATTCCCATGGAGCCATGGAAGATAAACCATAGGTTATAGATTTTTTAACCCTTGAGTACTATGATGTCAAGGGTGTGGATATTTATTCTTTGGTCATTTTCCCTCTGTATTCATAGGTTTCCTTCCATCTGTGAAAGACATAGGTAGGTGTTTCCATGTGATAACTTTATCATGACAAACCATGCGATTCTTTTATTTTCTTAACTTTTTTTCCTAAAAATTATCCTTATTATTTTAATTCATGATGAATCTAAAAACAATATTTCAAATTTGTAATATTTCATGTCTTAACATAAATGGGATTCCATAAATTCATACTCATATATTTTTATAACTAAAATATATGTATGTCAATTGTTTTATAAAATATATAAAAACATGTTAAAAAAAGTGTATTTTTTAATGGTATGTTGTCTTATAATTATTTTTAATCATGAAATATCATAAATTTATAGTTTGTTTTGTGATTAATGGATTATTTTTAGATATTATTTATTTTTTGTTGATCTATATACATTAATTTTCTATATTCTTATCTTGTTGAAGTTGTTTTTCACTTCTACTTGATATGATGATGTTGGAATAGGTGTTTTAAGATTTTATATGGTTTAAATATATATATATATGTTTGAATGTTTGATGTAATAGTTTATGTTCATTTCAGTTAAAATAATATCTCCAATCTTATTTTCTTTTTTAAATAAAGATTTCATATTTTAAATTATATAATTTATGTTTTAATTCCCATTTGAATTTTTTTTAAATGGATTCCATTTTTTTACTATTAACAGATTATTAAAAGCCCTTCTATAACCTTGTATAAAATTTATTTCGTAATATAAGATATACCCAAATTTTTATCCTCATGATATCGTGTTTTATATGAGCTTTTGAATCTTAAGAGTTGAATGTGATTATTGTTTGATGTCTATATAAATGGAAATGGGTTGTCTATATAAGGTTTTATAGAGTTTGGATGAGGAGTTTTTATTATAATTCATTTTCTTGAGATATGTTGTTGATATACGATTTATGTATGATAAAATATTACCTCACCTCTAGTAGTTAACTTCATGGGAACCCTTCATTTCTAGGTGGGAGGTAAAGAAATGGTTTTTATTTTTGATATGTTCATTCCTTAAATAGAATACCTTATAGAATAAATATACCCATACTATAGTCAGTGACACCAAATGAGTCCAGAAACATTAAGTTGTAGGTCATTTGATAAATACGCATCGATATGATGATAGGTGTTTGTTCTCACCAAGTGTGTCAAAGATTATCTCACTAGAAACTAAGAATTTTCACATGATATATAATATTTTTCTTAGGTATTTATACCACTCAATTTCAAATTCAGTTATATTCCATTCCCATTTACTATTATACAATATTTTAATTTAATTGGATTAACCTCATTGATTGGTATGCTTTTAGTCATATTCATTTCTCATTGTTACCCATTAGAACCCTTGTTTTAATTATCACAAATTCATTTTTATTGTGCTATTGTTGGTGCCACAATTTGGGAAGAGGAAGAGAAAAAATAACCTTTGGTGCTACCTCGTGAAACTTTTTCGCAGAGCCCCACAACATCATGGCATGCATGAAGCTACCCCCTCAACGAAGTCGTCGCGGAGTAAGGAGGCAGGAGGCTCCGTAAACCAATTGAGATTTGTGAAGTTTTCATGGAGAAAAGAGGTGGGAGGCTCCGTGAATGTATTGAAATTTTAGAACCCTCCGCAAAACAAGGATGCGGGAGGCTCCATGATCTGATTTGACATTTGCGAAGCCACTGTGGAGCAAGGAGGCAGAAGGCTCTGCGGTTATGAAAAAGTGCCACGTGGCGTTGTGCCGAGCGAGCTCTGCTTCACGGCACCTCTTGCCTATAAAAACATGGCTCCCCTTGATCCCAACGAACGTATCCTCCAACCTTTCACCTTCTTAGCTCTCAAATCGCAAATCACTCTCTACTCTATGAAAAATGAGCTTTTCATGGTACTTTAGAATCACGAAGTGCCTTCCCTTTGGTTAAAGTTGACCCCTCTTCAAAGAATGATGCGCTTTGTGGAGCCCACGGTCCTCCGTGAAGGAAGGGGATTCCCAAGGGGACTCAGGTCTTTGCAGAGCACTAATTCTCTGGGAATTACCCTCCATTCACATGTAACACACATGCCAAGGTAGGGTCACTGTGCTTTGCGAAGCACATTACTTCGCAGTGCTATGCTTCACAGGGAACCCTTGCTTCGTGAATCCCTACTCCGCAAAAGTATTTCAACTTCTCGAAGCACCATCCATATGCACCTATGCCCTATTTCTTGGCTAGGCCACTTCACCTCACAAAGCATAGCCCTTCACGAATCTCTTCCACTACATGGAGAACCCAAGCTTCACGAGACCTCTTTTTGTGAACCCATTTTCTCCACAACCCCTTTTCTCATGCGTCCCTCCAGGTTTTCACGAAGTTATTTCAAGGTCACTTGGGTGGTGCTTCACATTGTGTTTATTAGAATCATGCTTCTTCACATAGGCATGCTAACAGCTATTTCTTCTTCGCATAGCCATTCTATCATGGACCACTCAATGGATCACCCCATGACACACCTCCACCACAACATTGCTGATACCTTCCCTTCACCAAGGGTTGAAGTGTACCGGTGATGTAATTACTAGGGGTAGGTGATTGAACCCACCTATTCTGAGTTGCAGTATGTTAAAATAAAAAGAGCCATCGTCCTCAGCAAATGACGTTAAACTATGGCCTCGCCCCACGCATTAGACTGGGGTGCCCCATCTCATACATTATCTACACCTGCTAGTCTCCACGGGATTGAGATATTCTTCACATGGAATGAGATCCTCTTGTCAGAGTAGAGAGTGTTTGCGGGGGAGGGAAACCACCTTGGTGTAATACCCTAGCCTTTCTTGCAGGATGTAGAATCTCTGCTCCTCCTCTCTTCTTCGGTTCCAAGGACCAGGGGCGATGGTCACTGGAACCCTCCTCTCTTCCGTGCCAAATCCCTATGGGCTTTGTCACCACCAAGCCTCCATCATGGAGTAAGTCCAAATCTCCATCTCCCTAGTCCACTAACCATGTGTAATTCCCTGTCTCATTTTTGGGTTGCTAACCACGCGTAAGCCCCTATTTCCTTTTTCGGCTGCTACCCATGCATAAGCCCCACTCCACTTCCCACAGATGCACCTTTCATGACGTGGTCTTCAGGTCCTTGCTGCCTCTTGTTTCTCATACCGAGCATGTCTCATGTGGGATTAGAGTAATCATCAACCATGAAATCCTCTCTAGGAATCCAAGAGTGTAAGCCCTGCAACCATTCTGAACCACGCAGACTTTGATCCCTATCTCCTAGACAAGGTATGTAGGAAGCCTCCCTGTGGTTCAAGCCCAACAACTTTCGGTCCTTACCACTTCATTTTGGTTCACCAAACCCTCCTTAACTACGTGGGCTTTTATCATTGTCTCCTAGATAGGGTACGTAGTGATCCTCCCTGAGGACCAATCCCAACACCTTCTAGTCTCGAACACTTCATCTCAGTTCCCCAATTCATTCTAATCTACAGGGACTTTGATCCTTGCCAAGGCAGGGTTGTAGGAAACCTACCTGAGGTTCAAGCCTAACACCTTCTGGTCCCGATCACTTCACGTTGGTTCACCAAACCAACCCGAACTATGTGGACTTATCCTTTTCTCCTAGAAAAGGTATGTCAGAAGCCTCCCTGAGGTTCAAGTCCAACACCTTCTGGTTCCGACCCCTTTCACATCAGTTCACCACACCACCCCGAACTACGTGGACTTTGATCCTTGTCTCCTAGATAGGGTACATAAGAAGCCTCCCTGAGGCTCAAGCCCAACACATTCTGATTCCGACCCCATTCACGTCGGTTCACCACACCATCCCGAACTATGTGAAATTTGATCCTTGCTAAGGCAAGGTACGTTGGAAGCCTCCCTGAGGTTCAATCCCAACACCTGATGGTTCTGACCCCCTTCACGTCGGTTCACATTCATCATGTATGATGTTAAACTACATGCCCCTTTTGTTCTGCATGATGTTAAACTGTACTCTTTCAGAACTACATGGGTTTTATCCTTATCTCCTAGTCAAGTTACGTAGGAAGCCACCATGAGGTTCAACCCCATTCAGTGGTAATTCGTTGTGACCCCATCCAGCGGTAAGCCATTGTGACCCCATCCAGTGGTAAGCCATTGTGACCCCATCCAGTGGTAATCCGTTTTCATCCCCTTTGTTGGGGCCCACACCTCTAGTCTGCCCCTCTGGCATCAGACCAATTCATGATGATAACCACACGTAATCCCCAATATATCATCAAGTCGTTCTCCTCCTTACACACCCTGATTCTATACCCCCATCACCTTCCAAACAACATGGACTTTGATTCCATACCACGAGGATACACAGGAAGTCTCTTTGAGGCCCAAGCCCTACATCACTATCGTCCTCACGTCGGCTTCACCTCATTACTCATCCACTCTCAAACCTCTATTATCCATCTTGATTCTTACCCAGGCCACCACATACCAGTGGGATCATGCCATCTCATTTCCCATTCCCTCTAGTAGAAATTGGGTAACTAACCACATGTTAGCCCCAATATCAGTGCTCCCACATTAGGTTGCACCTATCTAATCCACTCTTACCAGTGTTCAGATCAGTCTTATCCATCTCCGCTAGATGTTAAACTCGCGTCATACCTCGTGTTAAACATGAGAGGCTGAGGAAAACCTCAGAGACATTACCATGGAATATAATTCCCCATATTCGATGTGGGATGCCTCAGGATTCCATGCCCTCGAGAAGACCTATCATAAGGGGAAGAAACCCAAACACTCCAGTGTTCCAGCATCCAGACGCACCAGTGGTGTCCAACGTGACTACTCCCCCGACCGAAGGATGCTGCCCTGACCGGACCCCTTGGAATGTCCTGACAGAAGCCGCATAATTAACCAGAGTCCATAGAGAGAGGGCACTGGGAAGAGTTTCATGAACAATGTATTAAGTCTATGAGGGAGACTCGGACTAGGCAACGAGTTCTGAGGAAGAATCCATGGAAGGAAGAACCAAGATCCTATCATCCCATTTCGATCAAGGATTTAACGTCCTAGAATATGAAACGGATGTTTCCTACCTTTGGAAAGTGGGAATGGGGGGCAACAGTCAGGGCATCCTCATTCCCCACAGACGGATGTGCGCGTGCGCCCCGGATAAAGCTTCAGAAATAGGAATGGTGAACCCGATGTGAAATTCAACTCCTCGATGTGGATATTAGTAGCGTTCAAGACATTAGTGGACTGACAAGTCACCAGATCTAGTTATCCAGCACTTGTTACCGCCAAGAAAATAGTGGGCTTGGTGTGAAACTCGCTAGAATTTGGGGAAGTTGAACATTGGACATCCTAGTCTACGATATATTCAGCGTGGATCCTTCTTACCAACCCGGGGAGATGGAATGGAGCTGGGGCACTGGACGTTGTTTTCCTTCCTTCAGTGCTAATGGTTAAAACTTCCTGTCTTCCAGGACCCAAGCTATCATGACCAGAAACCAATCACCGCCCACCCACCGATGTAGGGGTGGGGGAAACAACAACGCGACAATTCCATGTAACTTCATCTCTCTTTTGAACGCTTCCACATCCACCTCTGCTGGGCTCCCACACCCTATCTACCCATCTGAATTAGTTCAGATAAGGGTGATTAATGACCTCATCTGTCGATACGAGGATGATGGAATTATCCCAACTCAAGAAATGGACCAACAAGAATTGGAGTATTCTACCCATCGTCGTCACCACCTCCCCCAAGGGTCGCGCAGGGAGCCACTGCTCCCCACTCCGACATACAACCATTTTGGGAGTCTTTCCTCAAAACATTTTGATGAATCCCTCCCCTTCGCTGAGGAGGTAATAGACGTATGGGTCAGCCCGGTGGTAAACCTGTCTGAGGGAAAACAAAAAAAGGCACCCACCAGGCTGCGTCAGTGCCAACGCCCGACCCCATAGGCAGAGGAGTAGGTGAGCTACTCGCCAACCCCTGTTCAGTTAACCTGATACCAGCGTCGGGCACAGGATGAGGAAGATGCCAACCAAGGGGAATCAAAAACAATTGTTACTGTGGTTTGTGCCACCACTAATTCATACCGTTAACCAATTGTTTACATTGAGTAGTGAAATTCATATTCCTGGCTCGAATTGAAACCCCAACCACCCAATGTTCTAGTTGGGTCGACTATCCTGGTCGTCGACACATGTGACGTCTATCGTGGGTCGACCCGTGATGTTGACATTTAGTACGGAGGCCCTCCCCATTCCACCACCGATGAGAGTGCAAGACCATCCTAATCCCAAGCTCGATGTGGAGGCCCTCCCCATGCCTCCATCAATTAGAGAAAAGGCCCTCCTTACTACATTGATGCCCAGTACATAAACCTCTTCTGCACCTATGACCTCAGGTATGGAGCTATTCCCCCTGCCACAGGTCACCAATTTGAAGATGCCACACGGCCGGCCAACCGTCAGCATAGGGACCTTCCCCAAGTCCTTCCATCAGCTGATGAAGGTACTCCCCATCCCAGAAATTAGAGAGGCGGAGGTCTGCCCCACTTCAGGGGCACCCAACATGGAGGTCCTACCTGTATTAAATGTGACCAATAATACCCTGCCAAGAAAAACAAGCATGGAGGCCTGACCCGTGCTTCTACAAGCTCTATTGGAGGACCTACCCACTCTGGCACTTCCCACAGAGATTCTCTCCGTGCACCAACCAGCAGACAGGGAGTTCCTCCTCATGTCCCCTTCGACATTTGTCTATATTATCCTTGCACCCTAGTTCACCCAAGAAAAAGTCCTCTCTGCCCCGGTATCAGATCGGTCAAGAGCCCTCATGCCAAAAACATACCTTGTCCCAAGGAACCACACTGAGGTTTGAGGGCAGGTCACTGAAGCCATAAGAAATATGCTGGGATGTTTCAGACCACAATCAGGCACATCCTCTTCTCGGATTCTGAGGCAGAATACAATCCAACAATGGAGCCCTCACCCCTCTCTTCTGTGTCAAGGGATGGGGTAGGAACGATGCTTATCAGCCTCATCCTTCCAAAATACGAGGTCCATTGAATCCATGCCTCCCTCTATAGATACTTTAAAGAGGAGGAATATTTGGATCCTTTATAGGGCCTGGTTCTGCAGTCTTCTCCATCGTCTACAGGGTCACTTTCCACCTCAACCAGACACCATGGAAAGTTATTCTGGGGACCGGTAGAAGATGATGAAGAACATGGACCACCATCAGAAAAGGCAGCCCCTTCCCCAAAAACCATGATTTCCAGCCCATCCTACCAAGATATGGAATCCCAATCGCTGAAGTCGTCACAAGATAGCGTAAGATGTGACGGCTTATCGGCCCATTCGCCGTATTCTACATCGGCCAGTCTTTCCTCTCAGCGGTCTGCTTCGGTGCCACTACTGGTTGCCTAGACACCACTGGTTGATGAGTGGGGAAACCAAGGGACATATTCTGAATCTGAACCAAGGAGATTTTGGAACATCCTTGCAGCATATCATTTCCCAGAGATGTTCTAGCTGATTGCGACAACCAACATCAGTGCGCATAAATCGCTTACTCGAGAGGAAGTCGCGTACTTTCGCCAACCTCTCTAGTCGATTCACTTTCATCTTCGTTATCTGCGAATGAATTACCCCAAGATTCATCCACACTTCTAAGAAATCATTCAGAAATGTTGTATAGTCGACCTCGCTGCACTTCCCGTGGCCCAGCTCCCTGATTCTTCCAGTCACCACTGGACCCTCCAGCAATGATGCGTTCAGAGCATTAAAGTTCTCCATTGAATTATCAAGGAGACATCCTCCCACGTTTGGGTATGTGGTTGGGGATAGTACGCTACCCTCCATTTCAAGTCTATCTGGTGCCAGCCCGATGAGCCAGGCGATATTGAGGACATGCCTCCGGGTAGAGTTGCTGCTAATATAGCTGACCTACCAGAGGGTGAGAATAAGCTAGAGCTCCTTTGAGTGGACATAACCCCCAAGGGTGTATCGCACCTATTGGATCCACTAGGGATGATTACTCGCTAGTAGAGAAATATATTGGGTCTTCCTGTTTCTACTGAGTCGTTAGTCCTCGATCAGAATCCCAACAAAGGCAAAGAGCATCTCAGGGCTGTCAAACCCTCTGATCTGTACGACTTAGTGTAGAGGAAAGACGATGATCCAAAAAAGGCCGCGTTTCATAAACAGCTCGTAGAATAGAAGAATATGGTTGAAGACCTCCTTTCTGAATGCGTCGTAGAGTGGTGATCGGACTACAATGATCTTAGACCAGTGCAACCTAGGTAGATACAGCTTCCTTGGTGTGTTTCCTCAGGGTGACCCAAACCATCCTGCCCATATAAATAGGGTGGAAGCTGGAGCGTATGGTAGGAGGGTGCGGTATGTGTCACTGAATCCTCCTGAACGGCATGACAATCATCGGGACCCATCCCAGGTTCCCCAAGCAACTCCACAGGTCATCCCACCAGTCGCTCCACAAGCCGTCGGGCCTACTTACCGTGTTGAAGAACCTGGTAACGCACTGGTGGTCAAGGATCCTCGTCAAGACAGGAATCCCCACCCGGATTATTTGATGGAAGCACTCGTTTCCCGCCTCAAGGAATTGGAAACTTTATAGGTGACAATTCCGCCAGATGGAAAGCCATATCCGGCATGGGTGGACAACAACCCAGTACCCCTGGTTTTGGAAACCCCACTTTTTCCCTTTTTAATGGGACGAGTGACCCACTGCAGCATCTAGCCCACTTCATCTCAAGGTGTGGACCCATGCTGGGGACTCTAGCACAACAAGAGGCCTCCAAACATCAGTGTTTCATACAGATGTTAGAAGGGCATGCGTTTTTCTGGTACAGCCAGCTACCCATTGGGTTATTTGTCGGATGGGAAGATCATCGCAAATAGTTTCTTTACCAGTTTAGCTCCACCACCTAGAAGACGAGCATTGAAGACCTCTTCAAGTGCTAGAAGAGGCCTGATTAGCACATCGTAGACTTCGTCACCCGGTGGAAAGGCCTCACATTTTCCCTGTATATTCCATTGACTCGTGGGCATCTAATGACAATGTGCATGGGGAATGTAAAGACCGAATTGGTCCCCTACCTCATTACTTATAATTAACCTGGGGGGATCCAAGACTTCTCTGATAAGGCCCAGCGTCTAGAGGAAGCCCTGCAACAGGCTAAGTTGGCACGACTGTTGCCTCCTCCAATTCCCGCGAGAAGGGCTGCTAAGGATGAGCCCACCGTGGTGGCACAGATAGAGTCCCCCATGCAATTGGAGTTGTTACCAATGGAGACACCTCCACAGCCTTCCAGAGGCCTTCCACATTAGGAACAACCTCCAAACCAACAATGACAACCTCAAAATCGGCAGCTGCCCCCATGCAATGTGTCGCCACCACCCAGGTGAGATAATCAAGTTCCACCTCCTCGCCAGGCTCCTCCATCCCCTCATCAGGGCCATCCTCCAAGGGCCCCCTTTCCAGATATGATAAATTGGACCCACTCATTTAATGAGGCCCAAGTCACTGGTAAATTTCGAAGTACCTTAGAGCAGGGAATTCTACGGTTGCTTGAATGCAGGAGGCCTGAAGAGGAAGATCTCACTGATCACCCCCATCAACTTACCCTATCACTAGATTCTGGGGAACATCCTCAAATAGTGCTATCTGTTTAAAGACTAGCTTCAAGACCAGGTTTCCAACAACATCGTCAGGTTACGCCCAGCCCCGTACCAGGTGGCGTGTGTTTAAACAAATCCAGACAGTGACAGTGACAATGAGGGTGGGTGGCATCAGGTTTCTAACCATGGGTCACAAAATTATAATGACAAGATGGCTCAAAAAGAATTCTCTCGTGCCCATGGGATTATTCGGGCACGTCTAAATCAACCTAATCCCTCAGAGGCCACTACACCATCCGCTGCCAGTACTTCTGCATCGGCGTCTCAGCCAGCCTCTTCTAAGAATATAAAACACTGGCAGTTCATGGGAAAACAAATTCCCCCACTTATTTCATCTTCATCCCATACTCTCGGCGAATTCATGACCCCGGAGATGGTGGTCGCCCCCAGAATCTGACCAGTAATATAGGATACTTCAAGTAACAATAAAGGGTACACTTCGGTTAAAACCATGGAGGTGGTAAACCCCGACATGATTCCTACTGAGTAGGAGCTCTAGATGAATCCCCCCAACATCCTCAGTCATTTCCTGCATCGATGGAGCTGTGGTTATGTATGTCGGCGGAATTCCTCGATCAGTTCCTCCAACCAGGTTGTGCATGCCACTAAATCTAGATAGCAGGCTCAGCGTAGGGCTCAGCACGTGCAGCCTGGCCGTGCTTTTGTGACACGTCAAATTGATTATGATTTTAAGATTGATTTATAGTCTAGGGAAGACCCTAGGTTATCTCTAAAGGATCATTGATAGGTTTTGAGTATGTATTTTTAATCATAACTACTAAAAGAGGGGGTAGTTTTCAAAACAGATTGAAGTAAATTACTTAATTTAAGAGTTGCATAGTTGATACATAAAGGTGGTGTATTAATAATTATGAGAGAAGAATATCATTTCAATTTCACTGAATATCTTGGATAGTTCATTATTCTGAAAATTTAACATGGGTTTTTAATTCTTTAGTTGAAGGTTGTTAAGATCTTTACTCCCCTCTTGCCTCTACAAATGATGCTTAAAGAACCACTCCTTGACTCAACAATCGTGTTGCCAAGATTTGGTTATCAAACATAGTATAAAATTTATAATAAATAATACTTAAATCTTATGTATGTGTGATATAAATAGTATTATTGTGTTGTCCAATCAGAACAACCCAATATTCCCACTTGAAATCTCAACCCAATGGGTGTTGAAATAAAAAACTGTTCCACTTAATTATATCAAAAGAAATGTAATCAGGGGGAATCATGTCAAGATAAAAAATAAGTGAAATATTAAACACAAAAATTATACAAAATCAGTAGAATAACATGTGATGGAACTCCCTCCCACGTTTTTCTAGCTCCCTCAAAACGATCGTCCACCGTTTAGCTCGCCATCAAGAGGAGGATGAGGCTCGGGTGGAACTTTTTCTTCATCCTTGATCCCCCTATGAGGATAGAGGCCAACAGAACTTATAGGATGATGAAGAGACTTCTATAGGACTCCAAAATGGAAGATCATGGCTCTTGTTTCGAACTCTCCAAATGAGGTACCCATGGTGCTCTTTTATAGAAAAAATGGGGATTGGTTTTGGGAACACAGATTGTGTAATACCACTTGTCACATTGTTTTTGGACTATAGACAATCTTCAATAGCTTTTGAAAAAACTAGAAAGTTGTTTCACCATGTATTAGTTATATCCACCAAAAGTTTGGCTACCTTTAGAAACTTACAACTCTAGATATGGATAGAACACGACACACAACCTTTGACTCCGTGCAGATTTGATGGCCTGTACAGATCACTTCGGTAGGGCCCATTAATGGCCGAATGGGGCTTCATTGTCTTCATAAGAGTTGTAGATAATTGAATTATCGACCATCCCACAAACTATCAGCCTATTTGAATGCAATTAATGTTCATACACTCCCCAATAGTGGACAGGTGTTCAGGGGACCCATGCAGTTTTGGCCCATTTTCCTTCTGTATCATCTCTGGGGCCTCTAAATCACCTCCTCATACAATGGAATCATCAAAACAAGTAACATTGACCTTTTAAACAGTGATAAACAAAAAATAAATGATTCAAACATGGAATTAAATTTTTTATTATTTTTATAATTTTCAATATAAAACAAGTTTAACATATAGGTGTAAGGGTGAAAATGAAACAGTGAATCGTGGTGCGATCACACCCCCACACCTAAACATTTGAACTCATAGGAAAAGGAACATATCCCAATAAAATGATGCATATATATATATATATATATTACCAACATCATGAAGATTTAACATTTGAGTAAATTAAATTAATGTGATCAATGCATGATCCACACCAAAGAGTTCTTCCTAGTGAAAATGAAAAAAGATGTCTCATAAATCATATCACAATGAAATTCAAAGAGATTCAGGACACCCAATTGACAAAGAAATTCAAAAGTCAACCATTCCATTAACTCTACATGTGTGTTTTTGAAAACCATTCCATGATATTCTTTCCACTTTCTATCCAATAAATATAGGTTATTTTAACATTATTCAGCTTTAAATGATTTTTTACCAAACCTATCTTACATCCTTTACAGTCATATTTTAAGACCCACTCACTTAAGACTTCCCAGAATTCAAACCATAAACTCCCAGCTTAGACATCCTCATATGTTGCACATTTCATCACTCCCCTCATTTTTTAAGAAGTTTCATTTGGAACAAATCTCACACTCATCTCTCAACCCTTGTTTGATCTAATCACGAAACTAATTGCAATAGTTATAAAAAGATCAAAGGTTTAGGAGGAGTGGTTTTTGACCTGCCTAAGACACAACACATTTTTTTAGGGCGTACAACATTCTGACAATAGGTACACATGCATAGGACAATCTAGTACAGTAATGAAACATATTGGATAAGAAACACGCGTATGGAAATATCATTTAAATTGAAAAAATATTAACCTATCATATATTTACCTTATATTAAGTAAGAAATATTTCCACTTTTTGGTTTGGTGGAAAATGTGAGGAGATATTAGTGACATAGTTTTCCCAAAAACTACTCACACAAAGGGCATCAATCATCTAAAATGTTTCACAGTGATACAACCAGTTATATCATTGAGAGAAAACCAATTCACTAAAAATCACTCCCTGATGTTAAATTCAGACAAATATTATTTTCCCCCTTTGTTATGGTATTTTTACTCCCCACCACCCTTATGGTCACCAAATCACAGAACTTTGAAATTTTTTATGGGGAAAAATGAAAATACCATAAAGAAGGCAAAAAAGAGAAGAAAGGAGAAAGACAATGGAAATCCTAATGAACCCAGAATGATGGGGGAAGTGAAACTACCATAAAGTAGGTGAAACATTGAAGAAATAAAAAAAGATGATGAAAATTCCTAACTAACCCAGGAATGTACCCATCCCCCCACACCTAGAATGTGTTGTGTCCTCACTGTAATATTTGAGAATGTGAGAAGGAAGGATAAAACTAAGTGTGTTTCACTAGTTTGTTGATTCTTGAATATGGAGTTCCTCCATTGGGAACTCTTAAAGGGCTTTGTGGAAGTGCTTCTCTTGCTTCCTGTTGACAGTGAAGGTTTGCTTGGTTTCTACATTTTGAACCTGAACAATACCAAATAGAGATACATTAATAATAGTGTATAGGCCAAACCAGCGGGAACAAATCTTACCTGGATGAAACTTAAGCCTTGAATTATAAAGGAGGACCTTCTTCCCAATGTGTAACTGATGATGAAGTATAATATGGTCATGGGAAGCCTTGGTTTTCTCCTTATAAATTCTGGAGTTTTTATATGCATCTCTTCTCATTTCCTCCAACTCCTGAATCTGTAACTTCCTTTGAGAACCTGCACCATAAAGATTAGAATTGCAATTTTTGATGGCCCAGTAGGCCCAGTGCTCAATCTCAACAGGTAGGTGAAAACTCTTTCCAAACAAAAGACAATAGGGTGACATTCCAATGGGAGTTTTGAAAGCAGTACAGTAGGCCCATAATGAATCATCATGTTGAAGACTCCAATATTTCTATTGGATTGAACTGTTTTTTCAAGAATCTATTTTACCTATCTATTTGATACCTCGGCTTGACCATTGGTCTATGGGTGATATGCAGTAGACACTCTATGACTGACCCCATACTGACGCAAAAGTGATTTCATTGTTTGGTTGCATAAATGAGATCCCTGGTAAATAATGATGAACCTAGGTAATCCAAACCTACAAAATATTTGAGTTCTCAAAAATTCCACAACTGTTTTGGAATTATATGTCCTTGTGGTACATGCCTTTACCCATTTTGACACATAATCGACCGCTAGAAGAATGTACAAGTTTCCAAAGGAATTGGGAAATAGACCCATAAATTTAATTCCCCAAACATAAAAAATTTCATGAAAGAGCAACGGTTGTTGTGGCATTTAATTTATTTTAGATACATTCCCCATTATTTGAAATGAGGGAAAGATTTGAAAAAATCATGGGCATCCCTAAAAAGGGTTTTCCAAGAGAGACCAAAATCATGGACCTTGAAAGTAGTCCGTTGGGGACCAATGTGGTCCCCACAAGCAAGAGTGTAACAGAATCTAAGGACAGACTGAAACTCTCTATCGAGAATACAATGCCTAAGGACTTGATCACTACATGTGATCCAGAGGTAGTGGTCATCCCAAATGTACCAACAAGACTCATGTTTTAGGTGACTGGGTTGGTTTTTATTGAAATCATTATGAATGTAAGATGCTACCAAATAATTTACAATTTCAGCATACTAAGGAATAACATGTTGCACTTGGTAAAATTTTTCATCAGAAAACATGTCATTAATGGGAATACAGGGGGATGAGTCAATTTATGAGGGAGGGAGGATCCTACAGATATAGTTAGCCACCACCTTCTCTACCCCATTTTATCTCTAATTTCTATATTAAATTCCCAAAGGAGGATCATCCAGAGAATTAGATGTGGATTGGCTTCCGGTTTCTTAAGGAGATACCGGAGGGTTGCATGGTCTGAGAACACAATGACTTTGTACCCTAAAAGTTATGACCTGAATTTCTCCAAGGAAAAAATAATGTAAATAAATTATTTTTCTATTGTGGTGTAGTTTTCTAGGGAAGTGTCCAATGTACGTGAGGCATAGGCTATGACATGTGGAGCTCGGTTGACCCTTTGTGACAAGACTGCCCCAACTACATAGTTGGATTCATCACACATGAGCTCAAATGGTAAATCCCACTGAGGTGGTTGGATTACCAGAGGTGACATGAGACTCCATTTTAACTTATTAAAATGTTCCTCACATTCTTTATTAAAAATAAATTCATTTTCTTTTTTGAGTAACTGAGAGAGGGGGAGTGAAATTTTACTATAGTCATGAATGGAATGACAGTAAAATCCAGCATGACCTAGGAAAGATCTCACATCCCATACATTTTTGGGGAATGGTACGGAATAAATGAAATCCACTTTTGATTTATCTACTTGGATACCATCCCCAAAAATGACATTTCCTGAAACTATACCTTTTCACACCATGAAATAGAATTTCTCATAATTTAATAGAAGATTCTTTTCAATACAATGACGTAGAACTGAACCAAGACTACTCAAACATTCATAGAAAATAAGAACCACAAACAGTGAAATCATTAATGAATACTTCCATAAGATTCTCTAGGTAATCTGAAAAAATACTAACCATGCATCGTTTGAAATTACCCGGAGCATTGCAAAGACCAAATGGCATCCTTCTATAGGAAAATGTGCCAAAGGGGCAAGTGAAGGTTCTCTTTTCATGATCCTCAGGGGAAATATGGATCTGAAAGTATCCAGAATACCCATCATGGAAATAGTAGTGGGACTTACCTGCGAGCCTCTCTAGCATTTGGTCAATGAATTGAAAAGGGGAATGGTCCTTCCTAGTGTGTTGGTTTAGTAAGATATAGTCTATATAGACACACCAACTATTCTACACATGAGTTGAAACCAATTCATTGTTTTCATTTTTGATTACTATAAGGCCAGTCTTTTTAGTAACTACTTGAATGGGACTGACCTATTGGATATTAGAGATGGGGTAAATGATTCCAACAACCAATAATTTTGTTACCTCGTTTTTCAAACTTCTAGGAGGTTTGGGTTTAGTAGACATTATGGTTTCCTCACTGGTTTATCCTCATCATTTAATAAAATATGATGTGTAAAAATTTATGGGCTAATACTAGGCATGTCATAAAGTGTCCATCCCAAAGCTTTTTTATACTCCCTCAAAATTTCAAGCAGTCGCAATTCATTCTCAGGAGGGAGTGAACTAGAAATGATGACGAGAAACTTGTTTCCATTCTCAAGATATGAATATTTTAAATCTTTAAGAAATTGTTTAAGTTACAATTCAGGTGGATTTTTGATTGATGGAAGTTTGTGTGAAAGTGAGATGTAACTAATCTCATCTAACTGCACAATGGTATCATCCTCAGATAAGTGATGAGCTTTTACAAGCTTAGAAGTATCATCGACGGTCAGTGGATCCTTAGTGTTCAAGAAATCATCAATTAATAAACATGAAAGGAACTTTTATAAACCACTACAACAGTAAATGCATGATTCATTACCTATAATTTCAATCAATGAAGAAAACTTACAAATGAGATCAGGGTAATGATAAGAAGTTTTTTGGTGTTAGGGAGTACAACAATTGAATTAACAGATAGAGGGGAATGTTCTTCTGAGGGGTGCTTCATGGAATCATGGATGTTGAAATGAAAACTGTCACCACAAAATTCCATATATTATATACCATTATGGACATTAATTATGGTTTTGGTATTTTTCAAGAAGGGTCTCCCCAATATAATCGGGGCATGTCCATTCATCCTATCATTCTCCATTTAAAGCACATAAAAGTCAGTAGGAAAAATTAAATTTTGGCCCCTCACAAGAACATCCTCTACCATACTAGAGGGGTGTACGGTAGTCCGATTAGCCATTTGAACAATAATTATAATGGTATTCATTTCCCCAACCTGAAATTTAGAGTAAATAGAGTGAGGCATCACGTTTTTAGATGTGCCTAAATCAAGCATAGCATTAGAAAAAGAATACTCCCCTATGGTGCATGGAATTGAGAATGTTTCGGGATCATTGAACTTGGTGGGAAGTGATGGCTCTATCAATTTTGAAACATTCCTACCCAAGTTCACTTTCTCACCACCTAAAAGTCACCTTCGGTGTGTACACATATCCTTTAGAAAAATGGCGTACCAGGGAATTTTCTTCACAACATCAATCAATGGGATGTTAACCTATACTTTCATGAAAATTTCCAATATTTCCTTATCAAGTTTAGTTTCCTTTTGTTTTCTTGGTTGGGTGGAACTTTGAGGAAATGGAAGAGGAATGGTTGGGCAAGGTGTCCTATCAATATACACACTCTTTCCTTTGAAAGGGATTCTCCCAGGACAATATTCTTCAACATTTGGAATATTTTTAATGGTTGGGATGGAGGTTTCCTCGGGAGGGGATGACCCTAATGGAGGATTAATTTTACTTTCTAGTTGTTTTCCACTCCTAAGGGTGGTGGTACTAACATTTCCTTTATCCCTTGGGTTAACTACTGGTTGAGAGGGAAGTTTACCCGATCTGTGACTTTGAATTTCACCCATTGAGTTAGCTTGTTTTCCTAATTGGGTTTTGAGGTCTTGTATAGCTGTCTGAGTGTTTGTTGGAATTGGATATTGTTTCCAGTCATTTGTTTCATCATATCTTCTAGGCTAGGCTCTGGTTTCGAAGGGGTTTGTGGGAAAGGACTATGGGGTGGTTGAGGATTTCTGGGTGGTGGTGGTGGATGACTACTCTGCCCTAGTTGGTTCCATTATTGTTGATGTTGGTTTGAATACCCCCTTTCCTATAGGCATCGTTATCCTTCCACCCAGAGGTGGATGGATAGTAAGGTTCTTTCTTAAAGGGTTGGTTATAGGGGAGGACTTGAAATATTGCCTCACAACTCTCGGATGTTTCCCTCAATTTAAAACAGTGGTCAGAGTAGTGGGTGTCAGAAGAATATATACCACAATAGATGGGAGGAGGATATTGGGATATCCCTTGGGAAAGAGAAATTTGTCGAAGACGGGTACTTACCTCTTTGAAATTTGTGTCCACATTCTTCTCAAATTCAGTACTTTGTACCTCATGGACCCCTCGAATCCATACATTGGACCTCGAACCAAATTTTTTTGTGTTTTGCGCCATGTTCTTAATCAGGGTTCTTGCAGCAATTGGGGACTTATCAACTAGCACATCACCTACAATAGAATCAATCATATTTCGATCAATAGGGATTAAACTTTCACAAAAATATTGAATTAAAATTTGATCACTTATTTGGTGGTTTGGGAAACTTGAACATAACATTTTAAAGCATTCCCAATAATTCATGTAATGTTTCCCCTTGATATTGTCTTATCCCACAAATTTCCTTCCTTATTATTACAGTTCGATAGTGTGGGAAATATTTTTCACGAAAAAGGCGTTTCATGTCCACCCAACCTCTTATTTGGGAATAAACATAATATGACAAATCCTTTTCTATTTATTCTAATGAAAAAGGGAATTCCCTTAACTTTACTTGTTCTTCAACCACATTTGAAGGTTTTAATGTAGAACACACAATGTGAAATTATTTTAAATTCTTGTGTGGATCCTCTCCATGAAGTCCATGGAATCTTGGTAATATATGAATTAAACCATATTGTAGTTCAAAATTGGGTGCCTCGCCTTTTAATTGAATATAAGTGGGTTGGATATCAACATCAGTAGAGGTTAGTTCTTTTAGTGTTCAATTGTTTTCATCCATGTTATTCTTGTTAATTTTAGTTTTAATGTGGGTTTCCAAAGAAGAATAAGAAGGATCAAGAGGAGTGTTGATGTTTTGTGCATCCTCCTTCAAAGGTTCCTCTTGTGTATCTTAGGGTCGCTGATGTAGGATCCTCTCCAGTTTGAGTTCTAAAGGTTGTAAGTCTCCCGAAGTAGAACACATCATACACAGAACCTACAAAAGAAATAAATTAGAACAAAAAATATATGTAAAGGTAGAAGATAAAACAAATAAACAATCCCAAAATTTACAAAGAAAATTATAAAAAAACGCACTAAAACCAAAACTCTCCCCAGAAATGGCGCCAAAATTTGACCGCGCTGTCATGACAATTAAAATTGATTATGATTTTAAGATTTATTTATAGTCAAGATAAGACCCTATGTTGACTCTCAAGGAGCATTGATAGGTTTTGAGTATGTATTTTTAATAAGAATTACTAAAAGAGGGGGTTGTTTTGAAAACATATTTAAGTAAATTACTTTATTTAAGAGTTAGATAGTTAATAAATAAAGTTGGTGTATTAATAATTATTAGATAATAAGATCTTTTCAAGTTCACTACACATATTGGATAGTTCATTGTTCTGAAAATTTAACATGGTTTTGTTTAATTCTTTGGTTGAAGGTTGTCAAGATCTTGACTCCCCTCTTGCCTCTTCAAATGATGCTTAAAGAACCACACCCTGACACAACAATCATGTTTCCAAGATTAGGTTATCAAACATAGAATAAAATTTATACCAAAGCATACTTAAATCTTATTTATGTGTGAGATAAATAGTATTATTGTGGTGTCCAATCAGAATAACCCAAGATTCTCACTTGAAATATCAACCCAATCATTGTTGAAATAAAAAGTGTTTCACTTAGTTATATCAAATGAAATATAATCAGGGGTAAGCATGTCAAGATAAATAATAAGTGAAATATTCAACAAAAAAATTATACAAAACCAGTAGAAGAACATCTTCTGGAACTCCCTCCCAATTTTTTGTAGCTCCCTCGAAATGATCGTCAACCGTTTAGCTCGCTATCGAGAGGAGGAGGAGGCTCAGGTGGAACTCCTTCTTTATCCTTGACCCCCTTATGAGGATAAGGGCCTCCAGAACTTCTAGGATGATGAAGATACTTCTATAGGATTAAAAAGTGGAAGAGATTTGCTCCTGGTTCGAAATCTCTAAATGAGGTACCCATGGTGCTCTTTTATAGCAAAAATGGGGAGTGGTTTTGGGAACATAGATTGTGTAATACCACTTGTCACATTGATTTCGTCCTCTAGAAAGTCTTAAATCACTTTTAACAAAACTAGAAAGTTGTTTAACCACGTTGTGGCTATCTCCACAAAACGGTTTCATCCATTTGGACACTTAAAACTCAAGATATGGACAGTACACAACACACAACTTTTGACTTCGTGCAGATTTGGTTTCTTGGACAGATCACTTCGGTTGGGCCCCTTAATGGTCGAATGGGGATTGGTTGTCCCAATAATAGTTCTAGATAATTGAATTTTGGACCATACAGAAAAATACCAGCCCATTGTGATGCACGAAGTTCCCATAATATACTCAATAGTGGGAAGGTGTTCATGGGACCCATGCAGTTTTGGCCCATTTATCTTCTGGATCATCTCTGGGGCCTCCAAATCACCTCCTCCTGCAATGGAATCATCAAAACAAGTAACATTAACCTTTTCAAAAGTGATAAACACAAAATAAATGATTTAAACATGGAATTAAATTTTTTATTATTTTTATAATTTTCAATATAAAACAAGTTTAGCATAGTGGGGTAAGGGTGAAAATGAAACAGTGAATCGTGGTGCGATCACAACCTCCTCATCCGGTGTCATCAAAATCGCCTGAGCCGCCATTTGTGTTACTTGATCAGGAAGAGCCTCCCCGACCATGCCTTGTTCATCTGCACTCTATTATGGATCGGCCTCATCCAGCCGTCTCACATTGGGTAGTCGCTCCACAAGCTTCGACTAGCGAGCCACGGGACAATCCTGGCTCCATTCAGCTGTCAGTCCAGCTGACAGGGCCCATCATACCTTCTGCCATAGAACAAATTCCTGTAAGTAGAAGTTCAAACTTGGCATAGAAATATGATGTACTGAAGCATCTAGCCAGCAGTTCTGCGAGGCTCTCTATCCTGGAGGCCCTTCTCCGGTCGCCAAATATCCGTGAAGCCGTCGCCGAGGCTTTAAGGAGACCCCTCCTGTTTGAGACAGAGGTAGAAACTGCAGAAGACTTCCATGATGAGGTGGCCGAACATACTGAATGTCAAGACATTATCTCTTTCTCTGGATAAGAATAAGGCTCTCTCGTACAGAGGTGCATTCGTCCGTTGTACATCACTGACCACATCAATGGTGTGGAAGTCTATCACTTCCTATTTGACACAGGTTATGGGATCAACCTAATCCCAACCCGGAGACTGCAAAAATTGGGGATGTACGAGGATGATATATTTCCATCCGACCTGAAAATCCAAGGTTATGACAGGAAAAAACAGACACCAGTTGGCAAGATCTGCTTGAAAACCCAGTTCGATGGCCTGGTAGCCAGCATTGATTTCATGGTTATCTCGCAAGACACCGCCTACAATGCATTGATGGGTAGGCCATGGATTCACTTACATGACGCAGTCCCTTCCTCGTATCACCAGTACCTCAAGTACTCTCTTAGTGGTCGGTTGGGTGTAATCCAAGGTGATGTGTCTCCCTTTTCCTCTTTTGAAGCCTGTTATATGGACTTTGACTATTACAAAAGCAAGGATAAGAAGATTCAGGCTAACGAGTTTGAACATGCTACGGTTGCAACCAACCCATGGACAGACTTAGATAAAGCCTATATTTTTCTGATCCACCAATTGGAGGCCACGACACCTAATCTAGGGCAATGTTTTTTTAATTCCAGAATGAGGGGAAATCATATGTCTATGTCCAATAGACACAGGAAGATCACCTCATATTCCTACACAAATAGGATTGGGTGATTCCGAAACCCCTACTTCTATAAGGTACCAGGGTGTCTGCCCCATGGAAATAGCAATACGTCATACATTATTGTTTCACCAAGCTGGTATAAACCATATCAATATGACGTGCCACTATTGCTTTTATATCATCAAGCGTGTCCCCTTAGGCAGAATACCGGATGGGATCGGGTTGACAACATTCATTGTTATGGTTTCGGCAGCATAAGAATTCCCCGATGTGGTGTCCATCGCCACTCAGGCCGAAACCAGTGCCCCATCAGGATCTATTGATTCAAAATAATCTCATCCCATCGAGGACCCCACCTTCCTAATTGAAGAATAATATTTAAAAGATGAACCACCCCCATTCAAGGAAGGAATCTCAACCACAGTTGATGAACTGGTACATGTGAACCTCAGTAGCGAGATGGATTTGAAACCCACATTGATCAGTGCCGCTATTCCTATCGAAGAGCAACGTTAGTACATAGACTTCTTAAAGCAGGAGTGTGATGTATTTTCCTAGAGTTTTAATGAGATTTCGGGAATAGATTCTCAGGTCACCGTACACTGCCACGACCTTCCAACAAATCATCACGGGTTCAAACTGCCTCCCCAAAAGATACACCCCTCTCACAACACCATGGTTGAGGCTGAAGTGGATAGGCTCATCAGAGCCAATTTTTTCAAGGACGTCTAGTTCCCCAAATGGCTAGCCAATATCATTCCTGTCAGAAAAAATAATGGGCAGATCAGATTCCTCATCGAATTTTGGGATCTTAACCATCATTGTCTGAAGGATGATTTTCCCCTTCCAGTGATGAAGCTGTTGATTTAATCCACCACTGGGTTCCAGGCTCTCTCCTTCATGGATGGATATTCTGAGTATAAAAAAATTTGAATGGCCCCCGAGTATGAAGAGTCTATAGACTTTAGGTTACCGCAAGGTACTTTTTTCTACTGGGTAATGCCCTTTGGTCTGAAGAATGCAAGTGCCACCTACCAACGTGCCATACGTCGCGTATTTAAGCCAATCCACAGGAAATTGGTGGAATGCTACATGGATGATCTGGTGGTCCAATCTCCTCAATAATAGAAGCATCTCAAAGACCTTGAGAAAGTGTTTTGATTCCTTCGTTCTCGCCACCTAAAGATGAACCCATTGAATTGTGCCTTCAGGGTTACCTCCGATAAGTTCCTCGGCTTCATCGTCAGATATAGAAGGATCTAGATCAACCTAGAGAAGATAAAATCCATCAATCAGTTGTCTACCGTAAGCAATATTCTTGATCTCCAAGGTTTCCAAGGCCACTTATCATATATACAACAATTTATTGCGAATATAGAAGGCAAGTTTAAGCCCTTTTTCGGCTCCTGAAGAAAGGAATTGTCTATCACTGGGATGAATAATGTCAGAATGCTTTCAAAGAGATCAAGATGTACCTGTTATAGCCTCCAGTCCTGACGCCACTAGTTACCAGAATGTTGTTGGTTCTTTATGTAACCACCTTGGGGTGATCTCTCAGTGCCCTTTTCACTTTGAAAAACAATGAGGGAATGGATAAAATTCTCTATTATCTCATCTGCATGATCCTCGATATAGAGAGCAGATATTCCTCTATCAAGAAGAGCTACCTTTCACTAGTATTCACAGTGCAGAAGTTGAGACATTACTTGCAACATCATGAGGTACAACTAGTGTCCAGAGTGGATCTTCTTAAGTAAATTTTGAACCACCCCATGTTGACAGGCCATCTAGCTTCGTTGGAAGTAATCCTATAGAAGTTTGACATCAAGTTTGTCCCCCAGAAGGCTATTAAGGGGAAAGCATTGGCAGACATCCTTGCCACCCATCTATCTCCTGCGAACCAGTCTCTGGAGCTTGATTTCCCTTATGAGTCTATCCTCTTAGTATATCAAACCATTCCATGTTGGCATATGTATTTTGATGGTGCTTCCCGGAGCCTTACTGGTAGAAGACTCAATGACCCCTGACTCAATAGGGTGGGCCTGGGTATTGTCTTCATCACACTAGCACAAGCCATTCTTCCATATTCATTCTTGTTGTCAAAAGGCTGTACCAACAATGAGGCAGAATATCAGGCATTCATCACTAGCCTCGAGCTTTCCCTTATGATTGATGTTCCCCACTTTCATGTGAAAGGGGACTCTGATCTGGTCATCAAACATTTCAATGGTGACTATGTCATCAGGAAGCCAAATCTCGTGCCATTGTTGGAGCATACCCACCAATTGATGGACAAATTCCAGTCTTGGTCAAAGGTTACCCTTGTCCCTCGATCTCAGAATGGTCAAGATGATGCCTTGGTCAGTCTGGATACGTCACCTGTAGAGCCTGAATAGGAATATTTGATTATCCACATGGCACACTGGAGGGTCATCACCCCCGTCACTCCAGACGATGAGGACTGCCTGTAGGTAATCCACCTTACTTTTGATGCCTCTACGTCAGGGTCCATGGGTCCCCGTATTGTAGAGCTAGAGTTGAATCCTGACTAGAGGATTGCCTTTATTGATTACCTCTAACATGGTAGTCTCCTAGTAGATCGATCCGAACATGAGAAAATCAGATGACACGCATTGCAGTTTTCTCTCTGGAGTGGCCTCGGTCTTGAACAAATCCTCTACAAACGCGGGTTTGATGGGGTCCTCCTTCGCTGTATTCAAGGAGGTGAGATTCCCCAAGTCATGCAATAATTTCATGCCGGTTCTTGCGGGGCTCATTAGACTACGCCAAAACTATCTCACCAGATCTGGAGACTGGGATATTTTTTTCCCTCTATGATCTTTGACTGTATCGAGTTTTCAAATAGGTTCCATGCATTCCAAATCCTTGATAATTCTGTGCATTGATTGCCAGAGCCTCTCATCACCACCAAGTAGTCTTGGCCCTTCGAAGTCTATGGACTTGATGTCATGCGACCATATCCACCGACAACAGCTCGCCAGTGCAGATTCATCCTGACCGCTACAGATTTCTTTTCCAAGTGGGCAGATACAGTTCCAATGATAGAGATCAAGCCTCATTACATTATGCAATTTGTGAGCTCCAACATCATTTACCGATTCGGGGTCCATCATGTCATCCTCACCGACAAAGGCACTAATTTTCGGGCAGCCTAGTTGAAGAAGTTGTATGCAAAGTACAACATCTGTTCTAACCATACCTCACTTTATCTTGTGCAGGAAAATGGGCAGATCGAAGAATTAAACAAACCCCTCTCTAAAATTCTGTAGGGAATGGTTTGCCAGAATAAGAAGAGTTGGTTGAAAAAGCACCTCAACACCCTCTGGGCTTATCGGATGATGACTCGTAATTCCACCCTGGTGACTCTATATTCCCTGGTGTACGAAGCGAAGGCCGTTATTCCCATCGAGATTCAATTGCCTTCATTATGCACAGCTGTCTATGATCAGTAAGCACCAAATAATATAGCATCCCGCCTTTTTATAACATAAACTTTCATTACATTTTACAAAACCGAGGATCTTTAAGGTTTAGTGTCTCGGAAACCAGGAACTTAAAACATGAAACAAAAAAAACATTCTTCTTAAACACTTGAAAGGCTTCTCCTTATTTTCATCCTAGGTTCATTACTACATCTCAGAACCTGGGGAAATACATCAAAGGAAAGGGTGAGCAGAAGGCCCAGTAAGGAAAACAAGAGAAACATTTGACATGTGAACTTGAGATACTTCAATAAGTTCATGAAAAGAACTTTAAGGCATGAGAAAGAAATCATGAGATATATCATAATAAAAGTAACATTTTTCATAACTTGAAGATGTGGCTACATCATTTAACATAGACAATCATGAACATATCACCAAGGTCCATCCCCAAGGTGTCATTTGAAAATTACCAAGGTTATTCACCAAGGTATCGTGAAAATTGTAATCTCTAGTGGTTACATCATTACCCAATGCATTGGAGCGCTATCAGGGCGCACCCTTAAATTTGCCTTTATTATCATGTGATCCACATATATCATCATCAAAAATTTCATAAATAACCCACATAGCATAATATAAATGGGTTTCATTTCATAATCATAAAGTTTTAAAAATTGCTTTAAAGACATGATCTTTACATCACTTTAAAACCCACAAAAAAGGAAGGTGGGTCTCATGTATGTAAATCCAAGAATTTAAAATAGAGAATTTTGGTATATATGTGAATACCCCTTTATATGAAAGAGTTTTGAGTATTCACTTAATAATATAAAAGAACTTTAGAAAAAGGGAGAGACATTTTGAGACGGAAATTCTGCAGCATAACGACTATGTTACGAGGTTTTAGAAGACATTAAAAAGAGAGGTAAAATGGGTCAAACATTAATAAATGACCCATAAAACAGTAGATGAACAGAATAAGAAGGATACATGATCATGGTAATGAAGTTTCAAGGACATACCATTTGAAATGAAAAACATGGAAGGAAGAAAAAAAAATTAGATTTCTCTTATGAAAGTTCGGCAGCCTAACGGCGTTACTTAAACTTCAACAAAAATGATTTGAAAAGATCAACTAGGGTCTCTAATCATGTGAACATAAGAGTTTAGTATGATAGATATAGAGATCATACCCCAACATAACAAAAAGGAACTTGAAAGAATTGACATGAAAGTAGAACTTCAAAACGAGAAGGGTGAAGAACCACTTAAAAATTCGGCAGCCTAACGACGCCACTTAAAACTTCAAAATACTGAATTGAAGAGATCAAATGGGGTCTATCATCATATGAACATAAGAGTCCAGTATTATAGATATAGAGATCATACCCCAAAATAACAAAAAGGAACTTGAACATGAAAGTAGAACTTCAAAACGAGAAGGGTGAAGAACCACTTAAAAATTTGGCAGTCTAACGGCGCCACTTAAAACTTCAAAATACTGAATTGAAGAGATCAAATGGGGTCTCTCATCATATGATAATAAGAGTCCAGTATGATATATATAGAGATAATACCCCAATATAACAAAAAGGAACTTGAAATAATTGACATGAAAGTAGAACTTCAAAACGAGAAGGGTGAAGAACCACTTAAAAATTCGGCAGCCTAACGGCGCCACTTAAAACATCAAAATACTGAATTGAAGCGATCAAATGGGGTCTCTCATCATATGATCATAAAAGATCAGTATGATAATTTAGAGATCATACCCCAACATAATAAAAAGGAACATGAAAGACTTGAATGAAAATAGAACTTGAAAACGAGGAAGGTGAAAGAATCCCTTAAAAATTCGGCAGCCTAACAACGCCACTTAAACATTCTTAAAACGAATTGATGAGAGCAAGGGGGGGGTCTCTCATCATATGAACATGAAATAGTCAGTAGGATGAATATAAAAGAACATCCTCCAACATAAGAACATGGATTATAAAATAAATGACATAAAAGAGATTACTTGAAAAGAAAGAGAGGGGTCAGATCCCTTACCTTAAAATGTGACTCTTGAAACTCAAAGGATTGGACCTTGAGGGCTTGGGGGCACCTTGGGAGGACTCTTTGGGAGGTAAGAAGACCAGAACTTCGTTGGGGGAGAGTTGGGAGTGAAAACTAAATGAGTAAAGGGTGGGTATTTATAGGGAAAGTGAGGGGACAAAGCATTAATGGCCAAGGGACACCTCACATGTGCTTTTCTCAAACCCATGTGCTCTCCCTTGGCATTTATCATGGAGTTAGGCCACATGGGGCCCCCAAAACAATAATTCATCACCCTTGGCCGGCCAACCCTCAAAAGATCTCATGACATCATCATGACACCGTTATGATGTCATTAAACATACTGAAACCCTAAAACTGTATTTTTACTATTCATTGAAAATTCAACTTTCTCAGAAAAATCCCAAAATTTCACATTAACCAAATATCAATGCTCTGATTTCAAAAATGAAATCCATTTTATAAAAATAATTTTCTAAATATTTTTAATTTAATTTTTAAATAAAAACACTATTCATCGAAAATTCATTTTTTTGAGAAAAATCCCCAAAAATTACCTTAACATAATATCGATGCTCTGAGTTCAAAAATAAAGACATTTTTATAAAAATAATTTTCTAATTATTTTTAATTAAATTTTTAATTAAAAAACACTATTTATCCGAAAAAACTAATACTTGAATAATAATTTATGAAACCGTTATTTAACCATTTTATTGAATCACATAACTTAATCAAGGTGCCTAGATTATTTTAAAACTTTCTTTAAGTGAGATTACTAATCCATTTGGTCACCTTACTAATCCTAAGCGTAAAATCACTATTCATAATTTACTATTCATCAAAAATTAAGTTGATCTTATTAGACTCCAAATTTTGTACTGAACATAATTGTAGAAGACCATTTTTTGAAAATCATTACACATTTTTAAATATTTAAGGTTTACATAAACATTTTTAAAATATCCTTTTTTCTAAAATTCATAAAAAATATGCATACTATATTTATCCGGTCATTTCAAAATTCATAAACTTCATCATAAGAAGAAATCCCAATTTTTATTTAAAACAAGGATTACACAAGGTAGTTACGGTCTCGTTACATAGCCCCTTATAATACCAGCATAGGACCTAAGAGTAAGGTGTGCTAGGGTGATAGAAGCTTGGGGCGGCTCAGTCAACATTGCCCGAGTAGTAATTTCTATCAGTTTGAACTTCTCACGAAGGCGATTCCGATCCAGCTTCACATGATGAAGTTCGGCTTGGATTTGATCCAGAGCAAAGCCCAATGGTGCTACCTCCTTCCCAAGCTCTGTTAGATGGGCTTCGATCGGTCCAAGACTACTAGGTGAGGCCATTGAATCTTCTTTCTATAATAATTGACCAAGATTACTTATATTTAGAGACAATAATCAAAACATTTTGTTCACAGCGGTCATATTGACCGATGGTTATATAATAGTCAAAACCCACTGATCTCATTTTAATTATAATCATGTTTATCAAATAAAACATTTTTGTTGAGTATAAAAATAAAATAAAATAACACATGAAATTAGTATACAAGATTTATTCAAAATTTCGGGTCGTTACAATCTTCCCCCCTTAAGAAATTGCGTCGTCGCAATTTTTTTAAAATTGGGTTTTGAAATTTCATTGAAAGTCCCACATCGGAAAAAGAGTCAGTAACACTATTACTTTAAAAGAAATAAAAGGGAGTACAAAGGCCACCCGAGTTTACTCATACTAGGATTCCATGTAGGAAACATGGACATGGAGGAGAAAACAAAGGGTCACGTTCTGAGGGAGAGTGATAGAGAACATGATTAGGAGAAAGTTAACCATAAGAAAATCCCAAAATTATGATGTGTGCAAGCGGTCTTTGATTACCTAGTAGGAAACGTAAACCAACAACTTTTTTATTTTACGTTCCTTTTCATAACTTTGAGGAATTCATTTACAACATAGAACAAAAACATAAGGAAATATATCTACCTTCATGTAGAGTTTCATCCTTTAATAAGTTTCTACCCAAAAATAATCTTTTCTGTAAACTATGAGCATTCAAAACTACTTGGTCTCATCAAAACACAAGAATCATCTTCTAGAGAATCACATAATCCACAAAAGATCAACTATCTATTTCTTCTATCTTTAAACATTATCCCAAAAACAGAAAGAGTAAGGTAAAAAAAACTCTTCAAAAAGAAATAATCCCATAGGAATGGAAACTACTTTTAAATCTTCAAGTTCCATGGTACTACCCAAAGTTCATCATAGTCCATTCCGTAAATAACGGTCCTTAAAATTCCTCAAAATAAACCAAACTAAGATTGAAACCCAAATACAAGAAGGATTTGATAACATAGTGTTCCAAAATAAACTTCATTGTTCATCTCCGAACAACATCAACCACTCCTAACATCTTATAACAAAAGCATCTAATCTAAACATATTTAACCCAAGATAGGTTAATCATTCCCAAAAGTAACCTAAATTACTATAAATCCACCTTAAATTCATCGATTCTTCAAAATATAAGTCAACCTTACTCCTCAATGAAAATACCGTTGTAATCTATTTACCTCGATCATATAGGGTCCCCAAAATAGTGAACGTCTTCCAAAATAAAAATCATATTTTAATCCCCTAATCATCTCTGTCATCTTAATACGGCAATCGTAGCATTTCCTATCACATTGGTTGTTGAGACATGTTCTTCCATTTCCCGCCATTAACTAAGAAAAGAAACTATAATTAGGGGCTTAAATACTTAGCCAATAATCAAGAAAAGAAACTTAAAGCATATAAGGATAAATTGTAGTTGAAAAGTATACCCTAACTTGTGATCCCCTAGGTTCCCATCTAGGTTATCCATGATCATATATTCTTATGTGAACCTTTATTTTATTTTATCTTTGATTCTTTAACAATGGTTCATACTAAGCTTATGAATTTACCAAAGCATATCCCCCGGGAGTGTCGTAACCAAGAGTGCAGCAAGGCCCGTTGTCGTATACCAGTTCCCGTTCGAGTCTAGCTCAAAGCGGTGTTTTCGGGTTTTACCCCTATGTACATCTGTGCTAGAGCCACCTCTACCTGCTCGTATCCAGACAGGGATGTATTTGCTTGGAAACCCCTTACTCAATACTCACCAAAATACCAGGAAGATTTCCTATATTTAAACTTTTCTATAGGGTTCTTCCTAAAGTTTTTATATCCTAATTTCCACAAATAACTAAACCATCCTTTGATACCAACTATAGCATCCCGCCTTTTTATAACAAAAACTTTCATTACATTTTACAAAACCGAGGATCTTTAAGGTTTAGTGTCTTGGAAACCAGGAACTTAAAACATGAAACAACAAAAAAAACATTCTTCTTAAACACTTTAAAGGCTTCTCCTTATTTTCATCCTAGGTTCATTACTGCATCTCAGAACCTGGGGACATACATCAAAGGAAAGGGTGAGCAGAAGGCCCAGTAAGGAAAACAAGAGAAACATTTGACATGTGAACTTGAGATACTTCAATAAGTTCATGAAAAGAACTTTAAGGCATGAGAAAGAAATAATGAGATATATCATAATAAAAGTAACATTTTTCATAACTTGAAGATGTGGCTACATCATTTAACATAGACAATCATGAACATATCACCAATGTCCATCCCCAAGGTGTCATTTGAAAATTACCAAGGTTATTCACCAAGGTATCGTGAAAATTGTAATCTCTAGTGGTTACATCATTACCCAATGCATTGGAGCGCTATCAGGGAGCACCCTTAAATTTGCCTTTATTATCATGTGAGACACATATATCATCATAAAAAATTTCATAAATAACCCACATAGCATAAAATAAATGGGTTTCATTTCATAATCATAATGTTTTAAAAATTGCTTTAAAGACATGATCTTTACGTCACTTTAAAACCCACAAAAAAGGAAGGTGGGTCTCATGTATGTAAATCCAAGAATTTAAAATAGAACATTTTGGTATATATGTGAATACCCCTTTATAAGAAAGATCTTTGAGTATTCACTTAATAATATAAAAGAACTTTAGAAAAAGGGAGAGACATTTTGAGACGGAAATTCTGCAGCATAACGGCTATGTTACGAGGTTTTAGAAGACATTAAAAAGAGAGGGAAAATGGGTCAAACATTCATAAATGACCCATAAAACAGTACATGAACAGAATAAGAAGGATACATGATCATGGTAATTAAATTTCAAGGACATACCATTTGAAATGAAAAACATGGAAGGAAGAAAAAAAATTAGATTTCTCTTATGAAAGTTCGGCAGCCTAACGGCGTTACTTAAACTTCAACAAAAATGATTTGAAAAGATCAACTAGGGTCTCTAATCATGTGAACATAAGAGTTCAGTATGATAGATATAGAGATCATACCCCAACATAACAAAAAGGAACTTGAAAGAATTGACATGAAAGTGGAACTTCAAAACGAGAAGGGTGAAGAACCACTTAAAAATTCGGCAGCCTAACGGCGCCACTTAAAACATCAAAATACTGAATTGAAGAGATCAAATGGGGTCTCTCATAATATGAACATAAGAGTCCAGTATTATAGATATAGAGATCATACCCCAAAATAACAAAAAGGAACTTGAACATGAAAGTAGAACTTCAAAACGAGAAGGGTGAAGAACCACTTAAAAATTCGGCAGCCTAACGGCGCCACTTAAAACTTCAAAATACTGAATTGAAGAGATCAAATGGGGTCTCTCATCATATGATAATAAGATTCCAGTATGATATATATAGAGATCATACCCCAATATAACAAAAAGGAACTTGAAATAATTGACATGAAAGTAGAACTTCAAAACGAGAAGGGTGAAGAACCACTTAAAAATTCGGCAGCCTAACGGCGCCACTTAAAACTTCAAAATACTGAATTGAAGCGATCAAATGGGGTCTCTCATCATATGATCATAAAATATCAGTATGATAATTTAGAGATCATACCCCAACATAATAAAAAGTAACATGAAAGACTTGAATGAAAATAGAACTTGAAAACGAGGAAGGTGAAAGAATCCCTTAAAAATTCGGCAGCCTAACGACGCCACTTAAACATTCTTAAAACGAATTGATGAGAGCAAGGGGGGGTCTCTCATCATATGAACATGAAATAGGCAGTAGGATGAATATAAAAGAACATCCTCCAACATAAGAACATGGAGTATAAAAGAAATGACATAAAAGAGATTACTTGAAAAGAAAGAGAGGGGTCAGATCCCTTACCTTAAAACGTGACTCTTGAAACTCAAAGGATTGGACCTTGAGGGCTTGGGGGCACCTTGGGAGGACTCTTTGGGAGGTAAGAAGACCAGAACTTCGTTGGGGGAGAGTTGGGAGTGAAAACTAAAGGAGGAAAGGGTGGGTATTTATAGGGAAAGTGAGGGGACAAAGCATTAATGGCCAAGGGACACCTCACATGTGCTTTTCTCAAACCCATGTGCTCTCCCTTGGCATTTATCATGGAGTTAGGACACATGGGGCCCCCAAAACAATAATTCATCACCATTGTCCGGCCAACCCTCAAAATATCTAATGACATCATCATGACACCGTTATGATGTCATTAAACATACTGGAACCCTAAAACTGTATTTTTACTATTCATTGAAAATTCAACTTTCTCAGAAAAATCCCAAAATTTCACATTAACCAAATATCAATGCTCTGATTTCAAAAATGAAATCCATTTTATAAAAATAATTTTCTAAATATTTTTAATTTAATTTTTAA
This sequence comes from Viscum album, assembly GCA_963277665.1. Lineage (NCBI taxonomy): Eukaryota > Viridiplantae > Streptophyta > Magnoliopsida > Santalales > Viscaceae > Viscum > Viscum album. The sequence goes on along the minus strand of OY728134.1, from coordinate 1,019,094,511 downwards.
ATAAAAACACTATTCATCAAAAATTCATTTTTTTCAGAAAAATCCCCAAAAATTACCTTAACATAATATCGATGCTCTGAGTTCAAAAATAAAGACATTTTTATAAAAATAATTTTCTAATTATTTTTAATTAAAATTTTAATTAAAAAACACTATTCATCCGAAAAAACTAATACTTGAATAATAATTTATGAAACTGTTATTTTACCATTTTATTGAATCAAATAACTTAATCAAGGTGCCTAGATTATTTTAAAACTTTCTTTAAGTGAGATTACTAATCCATTTAGTCACCTTACTAATCCTAAGCGTAAAATCACTATTCATAATTTACTATTCATCAAAAATTAAGTTGATCTTATTAGACTCCAAATTTTGTACTGAACATAATTGTAGAAGACCATTTTTTGAAAATCATTACACATTTTTAATTATTTAAGGTTTACATAAACATTTTTAAAATATCCTTTTTCTAAAATTAATAAAAAAATATGCATACTATATTTATCCGGTCATTTCAAAATTCATAAACTTCATCATAAGAAGAAATCCCAATTTTTATTTAAAACAAGGATTACACAAGGTAGTTACGGTCTCTTTACATAGCCCCTAATAATACCAGCATAGGACCTAAGAGTAAGGTGTGCTAGGGTGATAGAAGCTTGGGGCGGCTCAGTCAACATTGCCCGAGTAGTAATTTCTATCAGTTTGAACTTCTCACGAAGGCGATTCCGTTCCAGCTTCACATGATGAAGTTCGGCTTGGATTTGATCCAGAGCAAAGCCCAATGGTGCTACCTCCTTCCCAAGCTCTGTTAGATGGGCTTCGATCGGTCCAAGACTACTAGGTGAGGCCATCGAATCTTCTTTCTATAATAATTGACCAAGAATTCTTATATTTAGAGACAATAATCAAAACATTTTGTTCACAGCGGTCATATTGACCGATGGTTATATAATAGTCAAAACCCACTGATCTCATTTTAATTATAATCATGTTTATCAAATAAAACATTTTTGTTGAGTATAAAAATAAAATAAAATAACACATGAAATTAGTAAACAAGATTTATTCAAAATTTCGGGTCGTTACAGATAAGGTAGATGAAATCCATTTGGATGAATTGGAAGCGCTCGACGAGAACATGCTTCGTGCCCTACACAATTTAGAAAGGTATCAAGACAAGATAGCCAGATATTTCAAAAAAAAATTCCTTCTCTCTTTCTTGCAAGGTTACATGGTATTGGCTCTGAGAACACCAATGATACCTGATAGAAAATCACCCAAGCTAGAGCTAAAATGAGAGGGGCCTTACATCATTCACAAGGTTTACCCCAATGACCCATAATTCCAAGTTACTATGGATGGTGAGCCTATAACTCCTCCCACGAATGCCAAAATACTCAAGAAATACCTTTTCTAATTCACCTGGTCCCTCATGACCTTAAAATGTACAGTCATGCATGAACCTAAACTGCATTATGGTCCAACACAACCCTAAAATGTACAGTCCTACAAGACCTTAAACAATTTTGTCCCACACTACATTAAATTGTATGTCGTCCTGCACGACATTAAACTATATCTGGTCCCGTATGACCTTAAAATGTCTCATCCCACAAGACAATAAACTACATCTTAAGAACTATGTATGGCTTCATTCTCATCCTTATGGGATACATAGGAATGCTCAGACGAATTGTCTTAGAGTCCATCCCCCATGCTCTTCTCATTTGACTGCCCCATGTTTGCAGTTCCCTTGGAGTGTCTCATATGGTGTAGCCTAATCTTCCTTGGCCCCACTCACGGCAAGGTTACAAAGGTCCCACCTTGTGCCCCTCCCCGTTCTTCTTTCCTCCCACATCCTTACTGCATTATGTTAAACTACATCGCCCATTCCCAGAACTATGTGTGTCTTGATTCTCATCCTCATGGGATATGTAGGAATGCCCAAACATTTTTTCTTCGGGTCTAGCCTCATGAATCTTAAATCCTTCCCTTTTCACATCCTTACCATGTGAAGTTAAATAGCATGGCCCTTTCAGAAAAACGTATGGATTGATTCTCATCCTCATGGGATACGTAGGACAACATGGACATTTTGTTTGTAGGACCAACACCAAACTCTAAGGTATCCCCTTGAGTGTTGTCCTGCATGACATTATACTACACAGGCGCATTAATTCCTCACTCATCCCCTCATCTGGGGTCTCCATCATCTTTCACATCTTAAATAACCCATGAACGTCATGAATTCCAAGCCCAAGGTCTCTCCTACTGTTTTGGTCCAGCATTCCTGAGGATCCTAAACGATAATTTGATATGAGTCCCATATTGTGAATATGGTCAATGGTCAACGCCCAATTGTTTGTCCCCAACCCTGGTCATACAATATAGATATTTTTTTATGAATATGGTCATTAGTTATCCATGATCATTGTTTCCATGGTGTGGCCTCCCACATAGTAGGCAGAGTGGTTTCCCCTTTTCCACTCGCATGTCCTACACAGATGATATTAAATTGGGCATCTACGGTCCGAGCTCCATGACCATAAACTAAGTTCTCAGTCATCCTTACCGCATGAAGTTAAGCCGTAAGGCATCTCCAAAACTACGTCTAGCTTGATTACCATCCTTATGGGATATGTAGGAAAACCCGGACACTCTTTCTTCGGTTTTATCCCAGGTTTATCTCCCCTTTCTTTCATCCACCTGGTCTAAATTATCTTCAGGAATTAGGAATGGTATGGGGTGTGTTGGCTTATGTCCTCATCCACATCTAGTTACTCTTCATTCCATACACATCCCCCTCTCTTCCTTACTACATAACATTAAACTGCACATCATCATTCAGAACTACGTGTGGTTTGATTCCCATTTTAACGGAATACATAGGAATGCCTGAACATCTAGTCTTTGGGTCCAGCCCTATTTCTTAGACACCATCTCATATGTCTAGCCCCCTTTTCTGAGTTCTTCCCGGAGAGGGGTACATGGTGTGGTATGGGATTAAGTCCTCATTCATGCTAAGTTTTTAACAACCACACCATGTAACAATTTCTTCTGAGGGCTCCTCCTTCCCCTTATCCCACACTCATCTTTTTGAGTCTGCCTCTCTTAAATTGTGCCCCTCGACCCTTCTTGGCAGTTCACCAATGTGACCAGGAGCACTCTGGTTCAAATCCTAGAGTTTTGGTTTCTACACAGACATGCTCCCTACCACATTTCTCGCTTCATGTCCCCCTTAATTTGGGATTTCATTATCTTTCACATCCAAAAGGACCCTCGAACGTCATGGATTTCAGGCCCAAGGGCTCTTCTACCATTTCAGGAAAACGTCCTCAAAGATTTCAAATGAAAAATTAATACAAGTCCTGCATTGCGAATATGGTCATCATTCGATTCTCATTTGTCATTCCCATTTCTGGTCACATGATATGAATTTTGTGTTTCGAACATGGTCATCATTTATCCTATATCATCACACCCCCACCAAAGATCCCTAAATGTTGGTCACATGATTCACATCCATTTCCACTCCATCATGTCCAAGTGAATGTTCAACACTCTTGGTGTTATCCCTCAGTGCGTGTTTTCACGTTGGAAGAACAATCCCTGGTGAGGCGTCATTTGGGGCCACTGCACCATTTTCTCCCTTTAATTCATTCCCCATGTTGCGAGACCTTCTCCACCCTTGTTTCCCACATCGAGCGTACCCACGTGGGATAAGGGATTGGATTGAGGTTTTCACCATTTTGGAAGAATTTATCCATCTTTGGTCCAAGCTCTAAGACCTTAAAAAATATCTCTTTCTATGAACTCTCCGTATGGTGCCCCAGAACTACGTCTAGTTGGATTCCCATGTTCATGGGATACATCGGAACACCCAGACACCTCATATTTGGGGTCTAGCTCAGGTTTCACTAATTATCTCTTCTATTCATCCTTTTAGGCCCTGACTCTTATAGGATTGCATGGTGTGTAATGTGTGGGCTTATGCCCTCATTCACGTCGGGTTTGCAATAGTCACACCACATACTCCCCTTCTAGGAACTAGTCCCTCCTACCTCCTGTCCCACATGAAATTAAACTATATTTCATCCCGCATGACATTAAACTACACTCTCAAAACTATATGTGGATTAACTCCTATACTCATGGGATACGTAGAAACACCTGGATGTTTTTTCCACAAGTCCGGCCCCATATTTTCTAACCCTTTATTCCCCCTTGGCCCGAGGTTTCTTTCCTGGAATAGTGCACGGTGTGGTGTGGACCCCATCCTCATTCACATCATGAATGATTTATCATGTCACACACATTCTCTCCCCCCTTAAACCTTGTTTCTTCTATATACGTCCAAGACATATGACTTTAAACTATGTTGTCTAGTCCCAATAGACTTTAAATTGTCACAACTTTACTGTGAGATGTTAAAGTGTAGAGGTTGGTCCTATCACATGACCCTAAACTGTGACATTATTATCCTTGCCACATGAAAAAATGGCACCGCATTGTGGTTTCCTCACTCATGGGGACATCATGTTTGGTATTGGTCACCCAACATACCATTTTTCAATGCCTGTATATGGCTTGAGTCTTGTGGGGATTTCTGTCTTCTCCCTCCTAGGTCCATATCTTCACAAAAAACACACATTCAACTTAAAGGATAAACAAGATATATCAAATTCCACTTATTTTTGTGCATGGGCCAGACCCGTATGACCACATTTTCATAACTACATCTGTATTGATCCCCATAATCATGGGGTATGTAGGAACACCCATGCACTATGCCTCGGGCCCAACCTAACATTCATTTTTGGTCCCTCGACCTAAAACCTCTCCATAGAGAATGTGGTGGTATGAACTCCATGTCCTCATTCACATCGGGTTTTATAATTACCATGCTATTTGTCTCCCCCACTCCTTTACAAATCTGGTCTGAGCTCTAAGACGTTAAATTAAGATCTTGGGTCCGAGATCTAAGACCATAAACTAAGACCTCTCTATGTCTTATCTGCAATGTTTAAAGACAACATTCTCAGAACTATGTATGGCTTGATTCCCATCCTCATGGGATACAAAGAAATGCATGGACATTTAGTCTTCGGGTCCATCCCTAGGAATCTTAAATACTACCCCCTCTTTATTTGGACCCTTGGCCCGAACTCTTTTGGAAAACCACGTAACTAAAGATCCACCCCGAACAAGTTCAGGATGCCCCATAATAATTATGGGAGGCAATAGATCCCTCTCCAGAGAGAATTTACCCTATCTTCCTTGGTCTTTGATCGTGAAATGCTTAGAACTACATTTGGATTGATTCTTGTCCTCATGGGATATGTAACGACGCCAAGGCATTTCACCCTGGGCCCAGCCCCAGGGTCATTATCCCTTCTGGCCCCTCGGCCCCAATCATAGTCTTGTCACTATGACCTTAAACTACGATCCTACATTCCATGGAACATGTTCATTGTCCTTATTGGTATGACGTAAAACTGCAAGGCACTCCAGGTCCTGTCCATAGAGTTCCTGTCTGGAAATAAGTTTGATCCCTGATCAAACAGATGCTCCCACGTAATGTGTTTCCACCACAGTGGAATAATTTCAAGAGTGTTGGACTCCATTCGAACAACCTATCACTCCACCCTCCATGCTTTGAGTGCCCTTTATTCAGACCCTTTTCCTCTTTCACATCTAGAGAAACCCCCTAACGGTATCGATGCTCGGCCTATGGCTCGCCTACTATCATGGGCTAACATTTTAAAAGACACATGGATAACATTTCAAGTCAGGCCCTGTGTTTCGAACATGGTCCGCGGTCTCCCCTCATTTGTTATCCCCATTTTAGGATAACAAAATAAGGATACTGTGTTTTGAACATGGTCAACATTTATCCTTCATTGTCACTCCACCTTTATAGTACTCAAAATTTTGGATATCGTGATTCACACTTTCCACTCCCCTATGTTTGGATTGATTCTAACGCCCGTGACGTTTCTCCGCTCCTGCACTGGAGCACATTGGGAAAATGGAAATTCGATTGTTTTGAGAATTTCATCCTCCATTCATGCCTCCCTCTTTCCTCCCATGAATCTAGATTGGTTTCCCAAACCCTCTGAAGTTTGGTTGGCACTCCCATGTTCCGATGGAATCGCGAGGTGGTCGTCCCTTATTTCTCACATCGGGCCCAACCCACATGAGCTTAGGGATTGATTGTTGGATGTTCCATGAATGTAAGGGGAAATAAATAAACCAAAAAAATAATATAACTCATGCATGAATCCAACTTAAATAATAAAATAATGATTGTACATTCCAAAGCTATATGCATTACAACACCTAAGGATTATCCCCTCCCATGGATGGGTTGACCCCATCGAAAGAGAAATGCAGATCCGCCACTCAATGGCTTGTGGCATCTAGGATTCATTGTCGCCTGCTCAGTTCTCGGTCCTCCTTGGCAACGATGGGGTGTAATTCATCCGCCATGATCCAGGCCCACTCCTCATTGGTTCGGACAACGACCATCTCCTCAGAGGCTTGTTTCATCCACACTTTAGCCTCTTCCAGCTAGGGCTTCAGCCGTGATATATGCACTGATTGGGCATTGAGGAAAAAGGATTTCTCATCCTCGTGGGCCCGCACTGTTGGATTTCATTTTCAGCCTCACGGAGCTGCTTGATGTTCACCACTTTTCTTCGCTGCCAGCTTACACCAATGCCATGATCATACTCTCGAATATTATCTTCCATGAGATCTCGGATGAGCATATGGTGATGCTGGGCATCCACTTCCCCAACGCATAGCTTGAGTAGTTGTGAATGAAGCCTCCCCATCTGGTCTATCCATTGTGTCTAAGTGGTGTTATCAATAAAGTGATAGATCATCTTCCATGACTGATGGCAAATGCTTTTTCTATCATCTTCATCCGAGGTCGTCTCGTCCTAGTCCGTAGGGTCAGCTGGCTCGTATGTAGGGAAATCCCCAGGAACTCATCATCAGGGTCATAATCAGGTGTACGATCGGGTAGATCAGGACCCACATTGTCTGATTGATCACCATCGTCAGATTCCACCTCAATGACTTCAGTTGAATTCACGCTGGTGGCTCCACCTATGATTGGGAGCACTGCAGCCTGGTTGGTCTGAGTGTCCACCTCCGCGACCACCAAAGTTCCCCTAGTAAATGTGCTTCCAGGAGTTCCAACCAACCTTGATAAGGTACCCCACCCCATTTGAAGAACTGTGCATACAAAAAGTGCATGGACGTTAGCTAACCTGATCAATGGTTGGCAATCACGAATTATGTGAAGGAGGCTTACATATATCAAATAGTCGGTCTCGCTCATGGGTTTTTTTCATTTGGAATGAGGGGAGTTTCCCTCCATATATTTTTGGGAAGTCTGAAAACTCCAAAATAACCACCCTGGGTGACCCAGTCACACTAATCATGGTAGCCACGATAGTTGTGGGCGCATATCTTGAAGGCCCTGCGGTTTCATCTACTATTGGGCAGGAGCGGGTTTTGTGAATGAGGCTCTCCTGCACAGTTCAAATATCAGTTGAGAAGTCCTAGATGACCTGGATGAAGACTTTGGGGAATTCCTTTATGGTTTTACCTCAAGAGCCTCTGCAAACTCATCAAGTTCTGGGTCTGAATCTTCAACTTCACCCTCCTCTAGAGGACTCCCTCCACCGGCCTCCTCCCCCAAGGAGGAATCATCGGATTTTCCTAGTAGAGGGTAGCGCTCCCTCAATTATGTAACCGACAACTGTGGAGGGGCTATTCAATCCAGTAACACCTTTATCCAATCTTTCATTGGATGCAGGGCACCCTGGGAGTGCACAAAGTCCTCCAACTCGGCCAAATACTGATCCGCCTCCGCCTGGGATAATGAAAAGTCGGCCCTGATAGGGTCGATCCCTAGAAAATCAATCCCAAGGTGATTCGAGTCTTGCCACATCTTGGAAAGGTTGAGGAACTACCTGTTGACATCCCATATGTCCTAGGAATCCGGGAATACATCATTATCTGGAATGTCTACATGGCATTGCCGCTTCCCTGGAGCCCAGGTGGATATCCTGAAGAACCCCCTTGGTGGTCTTCCCTCTGGATGACTCTACTCCTCTGGGACCGAAGGGTCCGCTACCGCCGCTGGATCTTCCACCGCCTCCCTTTCGACTAGTGTAAGCCTTGCGGCCACTACAGCCCCGCCACCATGAGATGTCCTTGCCACCTTCCAGCCCTAGCCACGAGGTTGGGGAGGCACCCCGTCGCTAGGCTCAAGGGTTGGATACTTCATCATCTACCCCAGGTATGTCGCCTCCCATCTCATGGAGTACTCCTTCACCAGCCCAAAGATGGATGTGGGCATAGGAATATCATTCTGCATCTTCCCATCCTCCCTTCTGAACATGAGACACAATTGTCTCATCATGCATGGGTTCTCCTCATGTATCACCCCCAAGTAGACATGCAGGGTCAACCGTTTCATGCACCAAAACTAACTCACGAATCAGTGCAGGGTATACGGCTCAAAGAGGGACTCACGGTCAACCCGTACCACCATGACTCCACCCTGAAAGACCAGGAGGTAGGACCGATGCTCTTATGATCCCTGACTGTCAACAGTAAATACACCTATCAGCAATGGGAACATGTTTAAATTGAACTCGTCCTCCTTCTAGACCCGGTTCAGCACCGCTTGCAGGGTCAGCTTGGTCGTAAATCTCCCCACATCATTCAAAATTGACGGGCGGAAATTTGATCCTGAAGGAGGAATTTGGATTGGATATTCATAGATACCCCTGACATGCATCGCTCTCCACCCACACAAGAGGTGGAATGGACCGCACATTCTCTACGAATTCTTCCCTACATTGATATGCCACAGCATCTTGTACAGCTTGGCAAGAATCAGGATCTTGAGGTTGAATCATCCCCCTATCGCCAACATGGATTCCATATTGAATTTTCACGGTCTCACTCCCCTGTTCGTGTCCCTCACAAGCAGGATCTAGCCATAGGTAAGGGTTGTGATAAATGCGAAAAACCTAACCATCAGTTGCTACACAGTACTGACACTGAACCCCCAGATCTTCCACTGGTTGTCCTCTAGAAGCCTCCAGTATGAGTGCTTCGTGCCTCGTTGAGCCCCCTTTGGGAAAATCGAGGGCCTCGTAGGTAACTACCTAGTTTCTGGGAAGTTCAGAAATTGTCTGTAACACCGCTTGAAATGGACTTCTCTCACCAACTCCTTATCCTCTCTCAGCACCAGATCCATCAATGACATCCCCAATGGTGGAATTTTCTCCGGATCCTCCCACGCACCCACAAAAGGAAGGAACTCATCGTACAACACCCCCAGTATTGAGGCCCCCAAAATCTAGTGCATATCCCATAATCTGATGTCGACCTTTTCATGGTGAAAATGGAAGGTATTGGTTCTCGACGACCATATTTTTTAGAAACTCTGGCATCATTTTCTTCGGTTGATAGATATGGAATTAGGAGGCCCAATCTGCCTCATACATGACCACTCACCTCATCTCTGCCCCAAATTCATTGCACAAGGCACCTACCCAGTAGGCCCAGGCCTAGTCATCTATGAAGCTTCCACCCTGGAAAAGATCCCATTTGTCGGTCCGCCCCTTCTCTGGGTTCCCCAAGGCTGCCTTAAAAATGGTATGGTACAGTAGGGGAGATGTATCTGGCTGCAGTTCCTTCCTGTCAACATTATTCACATGATTGTATAGACAGACAGTGTTGACAGGCGTGAAATCCTCCCGGGCATGGCCGTCACCCACCCTGAACCATTGGTACTGGCATGACATTCTCTTGAACTAATAATTTCGCTCATCCCTACTCACTTCATGGATGATGACATCATCCCTCAGGCCAAAGCCGTACAGAGGTAGCCTCATTCATAGTGGATAGTTCTTATTGTCTTCTGACAGCATCTCCATCAACGAATCATGGTCAGAATGGCTCCATATGAACTCTCCAATACCTGAGCTATTCACCATTTCCTCCCTCTTGGAAGCATCCGCAAGGACCCCCTAGAAGCTTCCAGATGATCCATTTAGTTTTTTGAAATTTGGACCTTTTTTGTTCGGGTTCGCGAAGCAATTTTGTGAAGCCCGTTCATGGAGCTCAGTCCTAGCAAAGAAATCACAGAGCCCTGACCTGACCTTAGGGAGAAATCCGTAGAGCACATCACCAAGGAGTTGATGAATCACTAAGCACCGCAAATCATAAATCACAATTCACAAAGAGCGATTGAGGAGTACGCAGAGCTTCTCAAATCGAGAGAACTAATTACCAAAATGCAAAGGTGAGAAAGGAAAAAAGGGAGGTCAACCACCCCTATTTATAGGCAATGACCCCTTGTGCTTCGCGGCACACCCGACCATAGTGAGCTTCACAGAGATCTAAACCCGTGTGTCACTACTTCGCATTGCAGGCCTCCTCCGTGAGCTTTCTTTGTGATTGACCAAGGAGTTTTGGCGAGTGACCCTCAGACTTTGACCCTCATTTTCTTCTTAGTTATAAGTATAAGTGTCACGACCCGTCCTCGGGGCCCGTGCCGTGACTACCCCAAGCCCGCCTTCCATAGGCCAGGGGCTGGCGACTAGCACCAAGGCGTAAAATCCCAGTAAACAGGGAAGGCATTGCCTTTATAAGTAACAACCACACAGAGTCAGCAAGCGGAAAGTAAAGTGCAGAAAAGTAAAGGGGCCGGAAATACAAGCCCAACTGTAAAGTACAACTGAAAAGAAAAAGAACAGCAACTGAAGAAAAGACGGCGGCCTCGTGTCGTCCACTGGCAATCCCACCTGAAGGGTGGGTACAGATAGCCTCCAGGCTCCTCGGGTCCCACGTCCGCTCCGAGCACGTCCCGCCCAGTGGTCCACCTCCAGGTACCGTCCTGCTCCACGCCCCAACCGTGATCAGCGCTGTCCGTCGTCTGCAACCAACACAACAAGGTGCGGGCATAGCCCGTGCAGGGGTGAGTACAACTACTCAGTAAGGACCCCGAGACCCCCGAAGGTCTCTCGAAATCCACAAAGGATATAGCACAAAAGAAAGATGCAATCACGAAGTAACATCTGACTCGACTTAGGTATATGCCCATACATATACCTAAGTCCCCAATTCTAGCTCTGCTCACGAGCTCAAGAACAACTCAATCCACAAAGGAAAGCAAGACCCAAATCCACAAAGGAGAGTAAACAGTAAATCCACAAAGGATGGTTCAACACAATCCACAAAGGAGAGTAACATAAGATTCAGCTCAACCAGGTATACTTTTTCAGATGACGTCAAAGACGATCACTGATCCGTCTCAGTCGTCGGACCCACGAAGGATCGATAGGTACTAACCCCCGCAAAAAGACCCACGTAGGATCGGGCTCACACAGAACCTGTAGGCAGTGGCTCACACAGAACCGGTAGTAAGGACCCACGGAGGATCGGGCTCACACAGAACCTGAAGCACTGATCCACGTGGGATCGCTGAGTGCAGTAGTCGACGCAGTCCACTGAGGATCTCTGCACAGTCGTCGCCGCAGTCCACGAAGGATCTCTGCTCTGCCGTCGTCGCAGTCCACGAAGGATCTCTGCTCTGCCGTCGTCGCAGTCCACGGAGGATCTCTGCTCTGCCGTCGTCGCAGTCCACGGAGGATCTCTGCTCTGCCGTCGTCGCAGTCCACGGAGGATCTCTGCTCTGCCGTCGTCGCAGTCCACGGAGGATCTCTGCTCTGTCGTCGAGGTCACAGCCAGCGCTAGGGTTCCCGCACGTAGCGAGCTCGTTTAGGAGGGTCCGCTCCACGAGCCGAGGGGCTGATACATCAACTGACACGTAGTCCGAAGTTGATGTATCCAAAAGTTCCGTATCGACAACAGGATCTCAACGCGACAGACGGCGCGTCAATCGGACGCCCGGTCTGAGAGTTATTGGCATTTTCGTCCCAGGGGCCCGGTTGGTTTTTAGGGCAAAACCAACCCGACCGTACTCCGCCTGTATCCGATCCTCGGGCGGAGTATGCCAAAAGTTCCGTCTCACTTAGAGGAAACCACCACAGCTGACGGTACGTCGTTCGGACGTCCGTAGCTCAAGTTATGAGCGTTTCCGCTCCGAGGGCCCGGTTGGCTTCGTGTACGAACCAACCCGGCCGAACCCAAAGTCTTCCGAAACCTTGAGTATAATATACCGAAACGACCGTCTCGATCCAAGGATCGCGTAGCCGCTGACGGTTCGTCAATCGGAGGTCCCAGGCCCAAGATATGGGCGAAAGACCGTAGAGGGCCCGAAACGGGGGTACTGGGCCCGGGGCGACCCGGCCCGAACCCCCCCCTGGGGTCGGCCGAACCGGGTCGGCCCGAACCGGGTCGGCCCGACCCGGCCCGAACCGGCTCGGCCGGGTCCGGTCCGGCCTGGGCGCGGCCCGGCCGACCGGACCGGCCGGCTCGGTCTTCGGCCGCGCGGCCGAAGAGCCGCCGCCGCGGGGTTGAACCCGCGGCTTGAGAGAAACCGCGGCCCCGCGGGGGGCCGCCTGTCATGCGGACGCGGCCGGGCCGCCGCGTCCGTCCCGGTTCCGCGCGGCCGCGGAACCGGCTGCCGCCGCCGCCGCGGCTTCAGCCGCGGCGGAAGGTTTCCACGGCGGCGCGCCTGGCGCCGCCGCCTCCGGTCGCCGGCGCCGCCGCGCCGGCGACCCGCGCCGCCGCCTCCTTCCGCGGGCCGCCGGAGATGCTCCGGTGGCCCGTTTTCTTTCCCGTCTGCGCCGATGCTCCTCCCGGGGGACGATCTTCACTGCGGAGCCAACAAATTGCCCTTGCCGCACGGTTTGTCGACGTCCGCCAAATCCGCACAACCAAAATAGATCGGCGGAGGGTTGCCGGGTCTTGTTCGTTAGACCCGCACCCTCCGCGTTAGTCATAATCCACGGGAGGAACAATAAAACAATCAACAACAATTTTAAATGTTAAAATTGTTCGAAGGTCATGCTTCTTTACTTTAAAAGAAATAAATCACGGGAAGGAAAATATTCCAATCAACCCTTACTTTATCGTCGTCGTCGGAATTGCTCGTCGCGGAAGATGGAGATCGCCGCGTCGTCGCGGAATCGCTCGTCGCGTCGCCAATCTCCGGATCAAGATCAACGGATTTAATTAGTTTAAATCCGTTGATATTGAAATTAAAAAGGGAGAAGAAAAGATCTGATTCTCACCTTTGTTGCCGAACGAGGGTCGGCCGCGGAAGAAGAGGCGTCGCCGAAGAACGTCGCGGGTAGATCTCGTCGACGTCGCAGATCTTGGTGTGCGTCGTCGAATTCCGGTCGCCGGCGTTCTTCGCGTTCTTCGCGTTCTTCGCGTTCTTCGCGTTCTTCGCGTTCTTCGCGTTCTTCGCGGAGAGGGTGGAGGAACGAAGATTCTCTCAAATCCTTTCCAAGGATTTTTATGTTGGTCTTATTTTATAAACATGCCAACACGAAACCGGTTAAGAAACGATCCATCAATTCGTTGAATTAATTCAACGAAAGAAACGACCCATTTAATTCACGAAGAAACAGTCCATTTAATTCACGAAATAAACCGCCCAATTAAATGGTCTGTTAAGAATTAAAGAAAACGCGTCGGTTGACTTTTCAGTTACTTTGACGGGTTTTCGCGGGTGCGTTACTTAGCGAAAGAAACGGCGGGGCTCGTGCGGGTCCCACCGCACAAATATCCTACCAAGGGGTAGGATATTTCTGGATAGCATCCTATCCAGTTCAACTCAGTTCAAGCCGTCTTTAAGTGACTTCAAGTGGCTTCCAAGCAGCTTAAGTGAAATAAAATAAAGTTGTCGCACAAACTTTATTTTATTTCTGACTTAAAGCCGTAAAATTTAAAAACCACGTCTGAGCAAACGCAACTCCGGAAGAGGCGTTTCTAAGCAAATACCGGCGCTGCGATTTCATCGATGCCCTCAGAATTCGATTCCGGGCACCGGTTCAAAAGATAGAAAAACCCGCTCGTCCGTTCACTGAACGTACCCGAGCCAAACTTCGGAAATTGATTCCGGGCACACCGGGCCTCGGAATCAGGTGCCGTCTGAAGCTGCGTTCTTGTAAAATTCCAAAGAAAATTAAGAAAAAAATTTCCTTGAAATTTGCGGGTCTTTACATTACTCCCACCTCAGGGCTTTACGTCCCCGTAAAGATACATCAAAACTAGGGGAACAAATGGGGGTACTGAGCACGCATCTGAGCCTCCCGCTCCCAAGTGCTCTCCTGGAGGTTCCCGTGCTGCCATCTGACGCGCACAAGAGGAATCGACCGCCCACGTAGGACCCGCTCCTGTCGATCCTCGATCTCCACTGGAACCTCCGCAAAAGTCGCCCCATCGTCCACGTCCAGCTCCCCAAAGTCGATGATGTGCGTCGGGTCGTGCACGTATCTCCTCAGCTGAGACACGTGGAAGACGTCGTGCACCCGGTGCAACTGAGGTGGTAGAGCCAGGCGATAAGCCACCTCTCCTATCCTGCTGAGGACCTGGAAAGGCCCGATGAAGCGGGGAGACAGCTTGCCGCCTCGGCCAAATCTCCGTAAACCACGTCGAGGTGAGACACGCAAAAAGACGTGGTCGCCATCCTCGAACTCTAGTGGCCTCCGCCTCCTGTCAGCATATGACTTCTGCCGGCTCTGAGCTGTCCTCATCCTCTCCTGGATGATTTGGACCTTCTCTGTCGTGGCTCGGACCATCTCTGGTCCCACGAGTGCTGACTCCCCAGGGTCTGTCCAGCACAACGGTGATCTGCAGGGTCTGCCGTACAACGCCTCGTATGGTGCCATCCCGATGGTGGAGTGGTAGCTGTTGTTGTACGCAAACTCCACCAAGGGTAGGTGGTCCTCCCAGCTGCGACCAAAGTCGAGAACACATGCACGGAGCATGTCCTCGAGTGTCTGTATGGTCCTCTCCGTCTGTCCATCCGTCTGAGGGTGGAAGGCTGTGCTCAGATGGAGCCGCGTCCCGAACGCCTCCTGCAACCCCTTCCAAAGCCTGGAAGTGAAACGAGCATCTCGATCGGAGACGATAGACGATGGCACACCGTGAAGCCGTACGATCTCCTGGACGTAAAGACGTCCCAAGCTCTCTACTGAGCCCTGCTCTCTGATGGGTAAGAAGTGTGCCGACTTGGTGAGTCGGTCGACAATCACCCAAATGGAGTCGTGACCTCTGGAAGTGCGTGGAAGTCCAGTCACGAAGTCCATAGATATGCCGTCCCACTTCCACTCCGGGACCTCCAAGGGCTGTACCAAACCTGCTGGTACCTGGTGCTCTGCCTTCACCTGCTGGCAGGTGAGGCATCGTGAAACGAACTCTGCCACAGCTTTCTTCATACCCGGCCACCAGTGCTGTCGCCTGAGATCCTGGTACATCTTCGCCACTCCGGGATGTACCGCCAAGGGAGAAGTGTGAAACTCTCTCAGCACCTCCTCTCGTAAAGCGACTGGTACGAAGGTACGTCCTCTGAAAAGGATGTCGTGCTCTGCTCCAAGGGAGAAACCATCAGGCGCCTGACCTGAGGATATCAGTGCACGCCGGGTCTCACAGTCAGCGTCCCCACGCTGAGCCTCTCTGACCCGCTGTAGAAGTGGAGGAGAGACTGTGAGAGACTGAAGAAAGGCTGTTCCGTCTCTATCCACGAAGGATATCTGCAAGGAGGCTAGCTGCTCCGTCGCCTCCTCAAGCAGCTGAATGCCCGTCCTCCTGCTGAGGGCATCGGCTACCACGTTCCCCTTCCCAGGAGTATAGACTATCTCAAAGTCATAGTCCTGGAGGAACTCAAGCCATCTCCGCTGTCTCAGGTTCAGGTCCTTCTGAGAGAAGATATACCTAAGACTCTGGTGGTCAGAAAAGACTGTGAAGCGCTCGCCCATCAGATAGTGCCGCCAAGTCTTCAGAGCGAAGACCACTGCTGCTAACTCCAGGTCATGAGTGGCGTAGTTCTGCTCATGCGGCCTCAACTGACGTGATCCGTAGGCGATCACGGCCCGCTCCTGCATCAGGACGCACCCGAGTCCAGTCCCTGATGCGTCGCAGTAAACTACGTACCCAACTCCCTCCTCAGGCAACCTCAAGATAGGTGCGCTGGTCAATCTCTGTCTCAGCTCCTGGAAGCTCTGCTGACATCTGTCTGACCACACGAAGGGTTTCCCCTTCTTCGTCAAGGCTGAGAGTGGTGCTGCAACTCTGGAGAAGTCTGGCACGAATCTCCGATAGTATCCCGCTAGGCCCAAGAAGCTCCGCACCTCTGTCACGCTCTTGGGTGGCTCCCAAGCTAGCACTGCCTCGATCTTCGCGGGATCCACTGCAACTCCCGCCTCAGAAATGACGTGCCCCAAGAAATGGACCTCACGTAACCAGAACTGGCATTTTGAGAGCTTGCCATAAAGCTGGTGCTCTCGGAGTGTGTCTAGCACAACTCGCAGGTGGTAGGCATGCTCCTCCTCAGTCGTCGAGTATACCAAAATGTCGTCAATGAAGACAACGACAAATCGGTCGAGGTATGGCTGGAAGATCCTGTTCATGAGGCTCATGAACACCGCTGGAGCATTGGTTACGCCGAACGGCATAACCAAGAACTCATAATGGCCATACCGACACCTGAAGGCCGTCTTCTGCACGTCCTCGTCTCGAACTCTGAGCTGATGATAGCCTGACCGGAGGTCTATCTTCGAGAACCACCGCGCTCCCTTGAGCTGATCGAAGAGGTCATCAATCCGTGGCAGCGGATACTTGTTCCTCACTGTCACCTGGTTCAGGCGACGATAGTCGACACAAAGTCGCAAGTTCCCGTCCGCCTTTTTGGCGAACAAAATCGGGGAAGCCCAGGGTGAAACACTGGGTCGGATAAACCCCTTGCTCTGCAAGTCCTCCAACTGTACCCGCAGCTCTCGAAGCTCGGCGGGGGCCATCCGATATGCTGGAGTAGATATCGGGGCTGTCCCGGGGTACAAGTCGATGTAAAAGTCTACCTCTCTACGAGGAGGTAGCCCTGGAACGTCGTCGGGAAAGACGTCCACGTACTGGTCCACCACTGCAGGAAAAGCCGGACTCCGCACGTCCACTGCTCCTAGGATGAGGCTAGCCAACTGATGTGAGATGGGCTGCACTCTCCTCCGCGGAAGTCCATCCTGTGCTGCAAAGGTTCCCTTCTCGCCGGTGAAGGTAAACCTGCTCCCGTCGGTACGAACACATCGTACCTTGCGCCTAAAACAGTCGATCTGGGCATGAACCGTGGATAGCCAATCCATGCCCAAGATGACGTCGTAAGGCCTCGACGCCGCTACAAGGAGATCCCAGCCGAAGCTCTCGCCTCCTAGAGTAAGCTCACACTGCCGGCACCAGTGCGTAATCGTCGAGTCTGCTCCCGTAGGAGTCTCTAGCCGTAAGGATCGAGCCAACGGCTCAGTCGGAATCTCCGAGCTCCGAACAAGGGCAGAGGCTATGAAAGAGTGACTCGCTCCTGTGTCTATAAGTACTGCAGCAAGGGTGGAATAGACACAGATCGTACCTCGAATCATCTCTGGCATGTCGGGGTCGTAGGCCTCCACTGCCTGGAGCTGGGCCTGTCCCTGCCCGCCGGCTCCCTGTGGTCGAGGTGGCCCTCCTGGTGGTGGTGGGGGTAGAGCCTGAAAGCGTCGCCCACCACCCGCTGCTCGGCCAGCTCCTCGGCCTCGTCCGCCTCCTCCCTGCGGACCGCCACGGTCGACCCTCTGCCTCTGCCTGGGTGGCCCCTCCACCGTCTGATGCTCCTCTGATCGGCGAGTCGGGCAGTCACGAGCCATGTGACCCTGCCCGCCGCAAGAGTAGCACAGCCTGCCTCTCGAAAGGCTGGCACTCCGCTGTGTGCCTCGTACTGCTGAGCCGGTGTCCTGAGGCCGTCTGCGTGGGGGTCTGGTCTGCCTGGACCCGTGAGTCATCCGTCGGCTACCTGCTGCCGAAGACTCAGCTACCTGCCGCCCTGCGCTAGGTCTCGCCGCTGAAGAAGGCTCTGCCAGGAAGCTCTCGATCAGGAGGGCTCGCTCCAGCACTCCTGCCTGGGTCGGAATACTGAGGGAGATCAGCGACGCACGAATCTCCTGTCGCAAGCCCTGCTCGAAGGTCCGGGCCCGGAAGAAGGGGTCCCGTACCATGTCGGTCGAGTAGCGAGATAGGTCCGTGAACCTCGCCGCATACTGAGCGACCGTCATGCTGCCCTGGCGCAGCTGGAGAAGCTCCTGGATGCGCACCGCTCGGAGGGTGGCCGGGACGAACTCAGAGCGGAAGAGGCTCTCGAAGTCCGTCCAGAGCAGGGATGCCTCATCGTGAACCTGGAGCATCAGGCTCCACCATCGTCCTGCCGCCGCCTGCAGGAGGCTCGCTGCGAGGATCACCATGAGATCCGCTGGTGTCCTCACTAGCCTGAAGATCCGTACCACCGCCTCTAGCCAGTCCTCGGCGGCCTGGGGGTCCGCCTCACCGCGAAACCTGGGCGGTCGCTGGCTCTGAAACTCGTGCAGTGCCCTGAGGCGACGTGCATCGTCAGCGTCTGGTACTGGAAGCATCGGTGGCTCGGCGGGTAAGGCTACCGCCGGTGCCACTGCTGGCAAAGGGCCCTGCACCGAGGCCTCGTCGCTCGGTGGGCTGCCGTCGCGCCCTACACTCGGAACCCTAGCTGGCTGTCGTCGCGGGGCCATCCTGAAAAGGAGAACAAGAGCACCACAGTCAGAACAGTATACCTGGTGAGCTGGCACAAGTAATCACAAGGAAAACTTGAGACTTTCATAAAGCAGATCAGTATACCCGGTGAGCTGACACAAGTAATCACAAAGAAAACTTGAAACACACACGCAATCAATGTTTTCATGCATTAAGTCGGAAATCAGGAGTCAGGGTCCTGGTGTACGGATACGTCGGCCGCCGCACCAACACTGGGCTCCCTGAACTGATAACCACACTCAATACACTAAACACTATTGCTTCACATAGAAAGAAAGGACGATCAGAGTCTGCGGTAGAACCGACCGCCTCTGATACCAATTTGTCACGACCCGTCCTCGGGGCCCGTGCCGTGACTACCCCAAGCCCGCCTTCCATAGGCCAGGGGCTGGCGACTAGCACCAAGGCGTAAAATCCCAGTAAACAGGGAAGGCATTGCCTTTATAAGTAACAACCACACAGAGTCAGCAAGCGGAAAGTAAAGTGCAGAAAAGTAAAGGGGCCGGAAATACAAGCCCAACTGTAAAGTACAACTGAAAAGAAAAAGAACAGCAACTGAAGAAAAGACGGCGGCCTCGTGTCGTCCACTGGCAATCCCACCTGAAGGGTGGGTACAGATAGCCTCCAGGCTCCTCGGGTCCCACGTCCGCTCCGAGCACGTCCCGCCCAGTGGTCCACCTCCAGGTACCGTCCTGCTCCACGCCCCAACCGTGATCAGCGCTGTCCGTCGTCTGCAACCAACACAACAAGGTGCGGGCATAGCCCGTGCAGGGGTGAGTACAACTACTCAGTAAGGACCCCGAGACCCCCGAAGGTCTCTCGAAATCCACAAAGGATATAGCACAAAAGAAAGATGCAATCACGAAGTAACATCTGACTCGACTTAGGTATATGCCCATACATATACCTAAGTCCCCAATTCTAGCTCTGCTCACGAGCTCAAGAACAACTCAATCCACAAAGGAAAGCAAGACCCAAATCCACAAAGGAGAGTAAACAGTAAATCCACAAAGGATGGTTCAACACAATCCACAAAGGAGAGTAACATAAGATTCAGCTCAACCAGGTATACTTTTTCAGATGACGTCAAAGACGATCACTGATCCGTCTCAGTCGTCGGACCCACGAAGGATCGATAGGTACTAACCCCCGCAAAAAGACCCACGTAGGATCGGGCTCACACAGAACCTGTAGGCAGTGGCTCACACAGAACCGGTAGTAAGGACCCACGGAGGATCGGGCTCACACAGAACCTGAAGCACTGATCCACGTGGGATCGCTGAGTGCAGTAGTCGACGCAGTCCACTGAGGATCTCTGCACAGTCGTCGTCGCAGTCCACGAAGGATCTCTGCTCTGCCGTCGTCGCAGTCCACGGAGGATCTCTGCTCTGCCGTCGTCGCAGTCCACGGAGGATCTCTGCTCTGTCGTCGAGGTCACAGCCAGCGCTAGGGTTCCCGCACGTAGCGAGCTCGTTTAGGAGGGTCCGCTCCACGAGCCGAGGGGCTGATACATCAACTGACACGTAGTCCGAAGTTGATGTATCCAAAAGTTCCGTATCGACAACAGGATCTCAACGCGACAGACGGCGCGTCAATCGGACGCCCGGTCTGAGAGTTATTGGCATTTTCGTCCCAGGGGCCCGGTTGGTTTTTAGGGCAAAACCAACCCGACCGTACTCCGCCTGTATCCGATCCTCGGGCGGAGTATGCCAAAAGTTCCGTCTCACTTAGAGGAAACCACCACAGCTGACGGTACGTCGTTCGGACGTCCGTAGCTCAAGTTATGAGCGTTTCCGCTCCGAGGGCCCGGTTGGCTTCGTGTACGAACCAACCCGGCCGAACCCAAAGTCTTCCGAAACCTTGAGTATAATATACCGAAACGACCGTCTCGATCCAAGGATCGCGTAGCCGCTGACGGTTCGTCAATCGGAGGTCCCAGGCCCAAGATATGGGCGAAAGACCGTAGAGGGCCCGAAACGGGGGTACTGGGCCCGGGGCGACCCGGCCCGAACCCCCCCCTGGGGTCGGCCGAACCGGGTCGGCCCGAACCGGGTCGGCCCGACCCGGCCCGAACCGGCTCGGCCGGGTCCGGTCCGGCCTGGGCGCGGCCCGGCCGACCGGACCGGCCGGCTCGGTCTTCGGCCGCGCGGCCGAAGAGCCGCCGCCGCGGGGTTGAACCCGCGGCTTGAGAGAAACCGCGGCCCCGCGGGGGGCCGCCTGTCACGCGGACGCGGCCGGGCCGCCGCGTCCGTCCCGGTTCCGCGCGGCCGCGGAACCGGCTGCCGCCGCCGCCGCGGCTTCAGCCGCGGCGGAAGGTTTCCACGGCGGCGCGCCTGGCGCCGCCGCCTCCGGTCGCCGGCGCCGCCGCGCCGGCGACCCGCGCCGCCGCCTCCTTCCGCGGGCCGCCGGAGATGCTCCGGTGGCCCGTTTTCTTTCCCGTCTGCGCCGATGCTCCTCCCGGGGGACGATCTTCACTGCGGAGCCAACAAATTGCCCTTGCCGCACGGTTTGTCGACGTCCGCCAAATCCGCACAACCAAAATAGATCGGCGGAGGGTTGCCGGGTCTTGTTCGTTAGACCCGCACCCTCCGCGTTAGTCATAATCCACGGGAGGAACAATAAAACAATCAACAACAATTTTAAATGTTAAAATTGTTCGAAGGTCATGCTTCTTTACTTTAAAAGAAATAAATCACGGGAAGGAAAATATTCCAATCAACCCTTACTTTATCGTCGTCGTCGGAATTGCTCGTCGCGGAAGATGGAGATCGCCGCGTCGTCGCGGAATCGCTCGTCGCGTCGCCAATCTCCGGATCAAGATCAACGGATTTAATTAGTTTAAATCCGTTGATATTGAAATTAAAAAGGGAGAAGAAAAGATCTGATTCTCACCTTTGTTGCCGAACGAGGGTCGGCCGCGGAAGAAGAGGCGTCGCCGAAGAACGTCGCGGGTAGATCTCGTCGACGTCGCAGATCTTGGTGTGCGTCGTCGAATTCCGGTCGCCGGCGTTCTTCGCGTTCTTCGCGTTCTTCGCGTTCTTCGCGTTCTTCGCGTTCTTCGCGTTCTTCGCGGAGAGGGTGGAGGAACGAAGATTCTCTCAAATCCTTTCCAAGGATTTTTATGTTGGTCTTATTTTATAAACATGCCAACACGAAACCGGTTAAGAAACGATCCATCAATTCGTTGAATTAATTCAACGAAAGAAACGACCCATTTAATTCACGAAGAAACAGTCCATTTAATTCACGAAATAAACCGCCCAATTAAATGGTCTGTTAAGAATTAAAGAAAACGCGTCGGTTGACTTTTCAGTTACTTTGACGGGTTTTCGCGGGTGCGTTACTTAGCGAAAGAAACGGCGGGGCTCGTGCGGGTCCCACCG
The DNA here is from genome assembly GCA_963277665.1 of Viscum album. Lineage (NCBI taxonomy): Eukaryota > Viridiplantae > Streptophyta > Magnoliopsida > Santalales > Viscaceae > Viscum > Viscum album. Next base: position 1,019,072,375 of record OY728134.1, on the reverse strand, counting down.
CACAAATATCCTACCAAGGGGTAGGATATTTCTGGATAGCATCCTATCCAGTTCAACTCAGTTCAAGCCGTCTTTAAGTGACTTCAAGTGGCTTCCAAGCAGCTTAAGTGAAATAAAATAAAGTTGTCGCACAAACTTTATTTTATTTCTGACTTAAAGCCGTAAAATTTAAAAACCACGTCTGAGCAAACGCAACTCCGGAAGAGGCGTTTCTAAGCAAATACCGGCGCTGCGATTTCATCGGTGCCCTCAGAATTCGATTCCGGGCACCGGTTCAAAAGATAGAAAAACCCGCTCGTCCGTTCACTGAACGTACCCGAGCCAAACTTCGGAAATTGATTCCGGGCACACCGGGCCTCGGAATCAGGTGCCGTCTGAAGCTGCGTTCTTGTAAAATTCCAAAGAAAATTAAGAAAAAAATTTCCTTGAAATTTGCGGGTCTTTACAATAAGGGGGGCATTTGTTGGCTCCAAAATTTTGGAAGAGGAAGAGAAAACACAATTCCTTTGGTGCTACCTCGCGAAGCTTGTTCACGGATCCCCACAACACTGTGGTCAGTGCGAAGCTACCCCCTCTACGAAGGCGCCACATAGCAAGGAGGAGTGAGTCTCTGTGAACTGATTGACATTTGAGAAGCTTCCACAGAGCAACGATGCGGGAGGTTCCACGATCTGATTTGACATTTGTGAAGCCGCCATAGAGAAAGGAGGTGGGAGGTACTGCGGTTACGAAAAAGTGCCATGTGGCTTTACGCTGAGCGATCTCTGCTTCGTGGAGCCTCTTGCCTATAAATAACAGGCTCCCCTCGAGCCAAAAGGATGGATCCTCCGATATATCTCCTTCTCAGTTCTCAAATCACAAATCACTCTCTACTCAATGAAAAATGAGATCTTCAAGGTACTTTAGCATTGTGAAGTGCCTTCCCTTTTCTTAAATTCGACCCATCTTCAAAAAAGGTTTCCCTTTGTGAAGCCCATAGGCCTCCGAAAAAGAAGGGGATCCCCAAGGGGACTCGGGTCTTCGCAGAGCACACATGATCCAGCAAGTACTATCCATGCACATGTAACCCACATGCTTATCCAGGGTTACTATGCTTCACGAAGTACATTGCTTCGTAGTGCAATGCTTTGTAGGGCACCCTTGCTTCGTGAATCCCTGCTCCACGAAAGCCTTTCCACTTCATGAAGCACCATCCATATTCACCTATTCCCTATTCCTAGGCTAGGCCACTCCACCTTTCAAAGCATACCCATTCATGAAGCTCCTTCACTACATAGAGCACCAGGTCTTCACATGGTATCTTCTTATTAACCCCTTTGCTCAAAAACCCCTTTTCCCGTGCAAAACTCCAGGTTTGAACAACGTTAATTCAAGGTCCCTTGGGTGGTGCTTCACGTTGCATTGCTTAGCCTAATTATTCTTCACATAGGCATGCTAACAACTATTTATTCTTCACATATCCATGGTAATGTGGACCACTCAGTGGATCACTCCACGACACCCCTCCACCACAGCATTACCGGTATCTTCCCTTCACCAAGGGTTGAAGTGTACTGATCATGTAAGTCCTAGGGGGCCCAGATTGAACCCTCCTTGTCTGATCTTCATGAAGTTAAACTTCCAAGTGTCATCATCCTCAAAACATGAAGTTAAAATACGGCCTCTCCCCACACATTACACCGGGGTGCCCCGTCTCGGACATTCACTACACCCGCTAGTCTCCACAGGAGTGAGATCTTCCTCATATGGAATGATATCCTCTTTATCGAAGCAGCGCCTGTACACGGGGAAGAGAAAACACCTTGGTTTAATCCCATATCCTTTCTTACTAGAGGTAGCATCTCTTCTCCTTCTCTCTTATTTGTTGCCAAGGACCGGGGGGGGGGGTGGTCACCGGAACACTCTTCTCTTTTGTTCCAAATACCTCTGGGCTTTTCCCCCACCAAGCCTTCATCCTAGAGTAAGTCCCAATCTCCATCTCCCTGGGCTACTAACCATGCATAAACCCCGGTTTCCTTTTTGGTCCGCTAGCAACGTGTAAGAACATGTTTTCTTTTTGGGCTACTACCCGTGCATAAGCCCCACTCCACTTCCCGCGGACGCACCTTTCGCGACATGATTGTCAGTTCCTTAGTACTTCTTGTTTCTCACACCGACCATGACTCACGTGGTCTTTGATTAAGCATCGACCATGACATCCTCTCTGGGCAGCCTAGAGTGTAAGCCCCACACCCATCCTGAACTACATGTACTTTGATCCCTCTCTCCTATATAGGGTACATAGGAAGCCTCCCTGAGGTTCAAGCCCAACACATTCTGGTCCAGACCACTTCACGTTAGTTCACCAAACTCTCTGAAACTACATGGACTTTGATCCTTGTCTCCTAGATAGGGTATGCAAGAAGACTCCCCAATTTCCAAGCCCAACACCTTCTCATCCTGACCACTTCATGTCAGTTCACCAAACCATTCTGAAATACATGGACTTTGACCCTTTCCATGGTAGGGTACATAGGAATCCTCCTTGAGGATCAAGACCAAAACATTTTGGTCCCAAACACTTCACATCAGATCACCAAACCAACCCAAAATACGTGGACATTGATCCTTGTCTCCTTGACAGGAAACATATGAAGCCTCCCTAAGGTTCAAGCCCAACACCTTCTGGTTCCTAACCCCTTCACGTTGCTTCACCACACCATCCCAAACTACGTGGAATTTTATTCTTGCCTCCTAGATAGGGTACCTAGGAAGCCTCCTTGAGGTTCAATCCCAACACCTTTTGGTTCCTACCCCCTTCACGTCGGTTCACCACACCATCCCGAACTATGTGGACTTTGATCCTTGACAAGGTAGGGTATGTAGGAAGACTCCATGAGGTTCAATCCCAACACCCATTGGTTTTGACCCCCTTCATGTCAGTTCACATTCATCCCACATGACGTTAAACTACATGCCCCTTTTGTCCTACATGATGTGAAACTGTACTCTTTCAGAACTACATGGTTTTGTTCCTTGTTTCCTAGGCAAGGTACGTAAGAAGCCACCATGAGGTTCAATCCCATCTAGTGGTAAGCTGTTGTGACCCCATATAGCAGTAAGCCGTTGTGACCTCATCTAGTGGTAAGCCGTTGTGACCCCATCCAGCAGTAATCCATTGTGACCCCATCCAACAGTAAGTCGTTTTCGTCCCCTTTGTTGGGGCCCACACCTCTGGTCTGCCCCTTTGGCGTCAAACCAATCCAGGCCACTAACCACGTGTAAGACCTAGTATATCATTAGGTCACTTTCCTTTGCACACACCCCAATTATATACCCCCATCACCTAACAAACTATGTATAATTTGATTCCCTACCATGGGGATACGTAGGAAGTCACTTTGAGGACCAATCCCCATATCACTGTGATCCTCATGTCGGTTTCACCTCATTCTTCATCCACTATCAACCCTCTATCATCCATCTTGATTCTTACCCAGGCCGCCACATCCCGGTGGGATCATGAAATCTCATTTACCATTCCCTCTAGAAGCAATTAGGTAACTAACCACGCGTTAGCCCCAATATCAGTTCTCCCTCATGAGGTTGCACACATCTGATCAACTCGCACCGGTGTTCTGATTAGTCTGATCCGTCTCTTCCAGACGTTAAACTCGAGGCATACCCCATGTTAAACATGGGAGGCTAAGGAAAACCTCAGATACATTTCCATAGAATATAATTCCCCAAATTAGATGTGGGATGCCTCGGGATTCTGTGCCCTCGAGAAGCCCTATTATAAGGGGAAGAAACCGAGATGCTCCAGTGTTTCAGCGTCCATACGTGCTAGTGATGTCCAATGTAACTAATCCCCCAAAAGAAAGTTGTTGCCCTGACCGAAACCCTTGGAATTTCCTGACAGAAGCAACGTAATTAACCAGTATCCATGGAGACATGGAACTATAAAGAGTTTCATGAACAACGTCTTAAGTCTATGAGGGAGACCCGAACTAGGAAATGAGTTCTAAGGAGCACTCCATGGAAGGAATATCCGATATCGCATCATCCCATTTCGATCAAGGAGCAAACTTCCCTGAATAAGCAATGGATGCCACCCACCTTTGGAAAGATGGAATGCAGGGCAACTGTCATAGTGTTCTCATCCCCAACAGAAGGACATGCGCGCACGCCACAACAAAAGCATTGGAAACATATATTAATGAGTTTTATGTTTTATGGTATTGGATTATAATATAAGAAAGATTGGTGAATTTTTGGCTAAGTGTTGGAAAGATGCCCCATCAGAATCTACTCACCACCATACATGACTCTCCAATGAGAATGTGTCACCATTAGGATGTAAATTTGGTAATGTGTTGAAAACATCTACCATTAGAGACAACCCATTGAAATTTGAAAAGTATTGAAAAAACTCACTGTTAGATATGAGTCACCACCAGGATGAAAATTTGGCCAAGTGTCAGAATGACCTACAACCAGATAATAACTCACCATCAAAACATATCACCTCCAAATTTAAATAAGTGATGAGGTGACCTACAGAAAGAATGGAATTTTGGAAAACTGTTAGAATGAACTACCATCGAGATGAGTCACTATTGTGCATGACCAAACATTATCCTAACTCACTATTGGCATGACTCACCAGTAGCATAAGTCACCCTTAGGATGAATCACCATCAAAGTTGTCTCACTATTCAGAGGAGTCACTATCACTATTTTATTAGTTATAATTAAATATTAATAATGGATATATTATCAAATTTAATGATGTTGATTATTTTAAATTTTATTTCCTAAACAGTTGAAGAGAACATTAAAGAGGATTTCAGAGCTCTGTATGAGGAGAAAAATATCCTGATGATTGTACTTCAAATAGTTACTCTGGCATGTTGGTGATAAATAGAGAAGTAGAATACCACATGTGTATACTATTGGACACAAATTTATACACAAAGACATATAGAGAGTTATACATTTACTCAAAGTGTGAAACTTGCTGAGAGCTTACATGTTGAATCTTGTTTACACTCAACTATGATAAAGTAGAGCATAATAATCACACAGATCCTATCATACAGACATAATAAAGATATCATATGATGCTCTATTTTTTTCTAATTTAAAAAACAAGACATGAGATCCTCTTCAATATCTCTCTAAGGATTCCAACGATTCAGATAACATTAAATAGAGAAACACTATATTTTCAACAAATGTTTACATTCTCTTTCTGTTTATTATCATTCATTTATGATTAGTGTGTGTTTACTATGTATATTAAACATGAAAAGTATCTCATGTTCTTTAAATGGAAGATACTTGATATCTTCTCAACTATCTTTACCTTTGTTTTCCCACTGTGTTGTGGAAGACGTCTATGTGTGGCCTGTGTTTGTTTTCTTCCCACGAGTATTGTGCAAGAAGACATGTGTAGCCTAGACATCTTGTTTGTTATTGTATAACCTGGTCCAGGTTGTGGATCAATGATTATTTTATAAAATATGCATGGAAACAGGTGATTTCCAAGTGGAGTGGATTAAGTCTCAGCTTAAGACTGAACCTATTATATTTATTCCACTTTTCTTTTTATTTGTTTTATTTCTATGATTTAAACTAGATATGCTTTTAAACTGTAAAAAACCGCTACTTTGAAATTTTGTCTTAATTTGAGTTTATATAAGGTTTTGATTTGGTAAATTTATTTCAAAAGTTATTTTAATATTCATATATAGTTTTAACTTGGACCAAATAAATATTTTATAAATTTCTGAAAATATCAGAACTCATATCGATCTTTTATTTTGATTAATTGGGCTATTTTAACTATTTAGGGGATTATATTTAAACCTATTTTGAATATAAATCTTATTGGATTCTCAATTAACCTCCCTCTTAATATACTCGATCTGAACAACATTTAGTATAAATGGTTTTTAAAAATCATTTCAACTCTGATTTTAGTTGTGTTTTAAATATCTTAAATTTATGTCAATTATAAATTTATATATTTAAATTGATAATAGAAAAGAATTTTCTACTAATAACTGACCTCCTTTCACTAATAGAAATAACTATACTCCATGTAAAATGAAAATAAAAATTCATATTAAAAACATGGGTTTCGAAATTTGGTCTGCTATTGAGGATAAGTATAAATTATCAAAGACTACTACGAATAATTGGGATGATGATACTAATCTTAATTATAATAATAATTGAAAATATATGATTGTTCTTTAATATGATTTAAGAGTTTAAGAGTTTAATATGATATATTATAGTAAAAATATTTATGAAATTTGGGATACATTATCTATTTCACATGAAGGAACTACTAATGTTAAAGAAATGATATTGAACACTAATACAATTAAATATGAATCATTCAAAATTGAACTTGATGATATGATTTCTAAAATGTATCTTTGGATCAATGAAATAGTAAACACAATGAGTTCCTTGGGTAATCCATTATCATACAAAGATCAAATTACATGATAACTATGATTTATTCTAGAGAGATGGATGGGACATCACTTTTAATATGAGAATCATATGACATTAGTAAGGTATGTGTTAAGGAATTGATTGAGAGGTTTATTATGTATGAGGATGAGATTAACTTCAATTGTGGAGTGGATTATCAACCAAAGATAGAATCTATTTATTTTAAGTCTACTACATCAAAATAGAAATATAGGGAAAAACTTAAAGTTGAGAACTCCAGTGATGAAGAGTCACTAGCTGACAGTGATGAATAAATTTCCCATTATGCCAGAATGTTTGAGAAGTTTTACAATAATATTAGACTATTCAAAAAACTGATCTACAAGGTAATGTATGATAATATATGAAATTCGGAATAGGAATGGAAAAAAGAATACAATTAAAAGGATATTACCTATTATGAGTGTAAAAGAAAATGACATGTTAAGTATGACTATCCTATGTTGTAGTACAAGAAATGGTATGATGATAAGGATGGAAAGTTAAGAAATCTATTAAATCCACATGTAGTTCCTTTGAGGATAGCTTTGGTGACTCATACTCAACTAATGAGTAGATGTCTGATAGGAAAAATAAGTTCATCATTAAAAACTTATTTGAGGTGCCTATTATATATTATGTACTTTAATTATTTTAGAAATTAAAATGATGATGATATTTCAAAATAAGAAAATCTTTAGTAATGTAATATTCAGTAAAATACCAATAATGAACACAAAGATAAATACAAAATTCTAAAGGAACAACATATTTTATTTTCTAATATTAAGTCAGATCATATTATATAGAAAGAAAAGAATGCCTAACTATTAGAGGAAAATACTTAACTAAGACTATAAAATGAGAAACTAAAGAAAGACTTAGAGATATTTATAAATGTAAGAGAAACTATCACTCAAATTATAGAAATAAAATTCTCCCAATTATATTACTGGTTTAGGTTATCAAACTGGGAAAAGAAGAATTATTAAGAGAAATTTTGTTCATAAGTATAATTCTAGAAATTCAACTGCTAAATATTTATTCAAATGGACTGAATAATGTTTTTATTTAAAAAAATTACAATTTTCTCTGAGGAAACCTGTTAAGAAAATATGGTTTCTTAGGGCCCAAATTTCAAACATATCTAGAACCAAGAAAATATGGGTACCAAAATCATTCTTGGTATAAACCTTTTTGTATAGGAAAGCCACTTCAAGCGATCCTATTGAAATCAATGTTACTTAGACATCAGTTTTTCTAGGAATATGATAGGAGATTACTAGAGCTTCAAGAACATAATAAATAATGATGTTGTACATGTCACATTTAGTGACAATGTAAAATGAAAGATCAAGGCCTTTTCAAAATCACTAACACTAATTCAATTTTAATTTATAAATTACTTTTTATTTAAGGTTTAAAATATAATCTCATTAGAATATCACAATTATGTGATGATGGTTTTCATAAAATGTTTTAAAACAATTATTGTAATGTTTTTATTTATAATATTTCTTTATTATTTACTATTTTGATAAATTAGAATGTGTATGTCATTAATCTTTATTTTTAAATTTTAAAAAGTGTTCCTTACTTAAGTTCCTTTCATAGAGAATCATGGATTTGGAATAGGAGACTTGGCCACTGTAACATTCACTCACTTAAAAAGATTACTAGGAAGGGGTTAGTTAGGGATCTACCCAAACTTAATTTCTAAATGAATATTTCTACAAACCCTATCAAAAATGGAAATAATACAAGATCTTCTATAAATTAAATAATAATGTTTCAACTTCACAACCTCTTGAGTTAGTTCACATATATTTTTTTGGGCCATCTAAATTTTCTAGTTTGAATGGGAAGCAATATGTTTATGTACATGTAGATGAATTTTCTTAGTATACTTTGGTTTTCTTTAGAACTCACCATAGTTAATCTTGTTCTTATTTTTCCAAGTATTCTAATTTTTTAGAAATTATAAGTGTACATATAATTAAGACATTAAGAAGTGACCAAGCCTATGATTTTGAAAATCAAGACTTTGAATATTTTTGCTTGAAAAATGCCTATAGTCATAACTTCTATTCTCCTAGGACTCATCAGTAGAATTAAGTTTTATAAAGAGTAAATTGAACACTTCAAGAGATATACCGTATAATGCTAAATGAATATTATTTATCTATCTACATTTGGGGAGAGGCTATGAATATAGCCTGCTATATAATTAATATAGTTTTAATTATACCTATCTTAAAGATGACCACTTATTAACTTTGGAATAGTATAAAGATTAAGGTTAATTACTTTAGAGATTTTGGTGTCAAATTATTTATCCTTACCACTAATAATAATCCTCAAAAGTTTTCCTCTATGAGTGATAAAGTAATTTTCCTTGGTTATTTGAATTCTAGAGAATCATATGGATTTTTTAATAAAAGAACTAAAACTGTGGAAGAGTCATTCCATATCGAGTTTGATGAAATAGAACCACATGAACCTAATAATTATTTATAAAACCTTGAGGATGATTTATATACTTTAAACAAAAATTAAAGCCCGTATGATTCTATTGAAAAGCTTTCATAAAAATCATCCTATTCTAAAAAACTTCCAAAACCTGATTTTGAACCTATATAGAACCCTGAGGTGAATGGTTTTTTCTATATCTATTAAGAAACTTAAATGTCATACTTTATATGTTTTTGTATGAGACTTAGATAGAGCTACACAAACTACATCTTCTCTAATAAACTAGGTTGAACTTCACTCTTTCTTGTCACATATTGAACCTAATAACATCAATGTTGTAAACAATGATGAATTCTGGGTAATGGATATGAAAGAAGAACTAAATAAGTTTGAAAGAAATAAACTTGAAGAACTTATTGATAGACCCAAAGACACCTTGAATATAGGAACTAAATGGTTGTTTAGAAACAAGGTGGATGAATCTGGAACAATAGTGAGAAATAAGGATGGAGTAGTTTCACAAGGGTATAGTCAAGAAGAGGGTATATAATATGAAGAAACCATTTCACCTATAGCCATACATGAATCCATTAGAATACTACATTCCTATTTAGCACATCTATATTTCAAAAAATATCAAATGGTTGTCAAAAGTGTATTCTTGAATGGTTATATAATTGAAGATGTTTTTGATAAACAACCCCTGCATTTCAAAATCTAAATTTTTGAAATCATTTTTTTAATTAACAAAATATTTATATTGTTTAAAAAATTCTAATATATCTTGTTATGATAGGAACAACTATTTTCTTATTTTGAAATATTTTCAAAAGGTATAGCTAATAATACTCTATTTATAAATAAAATTTTAAAAGGTGTTTATGTTGTTAAAATATATATAGATGATATTATTTTTGGATATTTTAAAAATTCTTTATGTACCTACTTTTCAAAAATAATGAAAAATGAATTTGAAATGAGTTCAATGGGTGAAGTAAAATTCATTATTGGTTTTCGGATTTTTCAAAATAAATAATGAATTGTTTTAAATTAAATTAAATATACTAAATACCTTTTAAAACGTTTTTATTAGATATCACTAAGAGTAGTTCCAACCTTATGAGTACCATCTATCTGTTAGACCTTGATGAAATGGGAAACCAGTGGATGAAACTAGTTACAAATATATGATTGAAAGTCTTATCTTCTTGACTACTATATGACCTGACATTATGTTTTGTGTGTTTATGTGTGTTAATTTTCAAGAAAAACCAAAATAGTCACACTTTGTTTATGAAAAAAGTATTTTTAAGTACCCCAAGTATACAAACAATTTAAAATTGTTCTATCTAAGAGATTAAGAATTTTACTTAGTTTTTTATTCATATGATAATTTTGGTGGTTTTATATTAGATATAAAAACAACCTATTGAACATGTCATCTTTTGGGAAAGTCTTCAGTATCTTGGTGTAGTATGAAACATAATGTTTATGGATTGTCTGCTACTGAAGCTGAATACGTGGCTATAGGAATCTATTGTGCACAAATTTTGTAGATCAAATCCTCATTAATAGACTATGGATATCAATTCCCACATGTCCCTATAAATTATGTAAATAAAAGTAATATAAAAATTTATAAAAACCATGTATATCACTCTAGAACAAAACACATTGATGCAAGACAACACTTTTTTAGTGATCATTTTCAAATGGGTGATATAACTCTTGAATACATTGGTACTGAATTTCAGTTTGCTGATATTTTCACTATGACTTTAAATTCTAAGAAAATTAACTACATCAAACATGAATTAGTCAGGATTAATTTTAGTTAATTTTATTTTTCTGGGACCTACTGTTCAGTTTTAACCACTGTTGAGTTTTACCTACCATTGGAAACTATCTACCTTTATCAATTTCTCATCATTAGTTTTCAAGCTGTCCTTTATAATTTCTTTATATGATTTATTTATTTAATTTTTAATTAAATTAAAATGTTATTTCAATTTTAATTTTATGAATCCCTAAATCCATCAATGATATAAACTAGACATCCGTCTGATTTCAATGCTCTTACTTCCTCATTCATTTCTGTCGATCTTGTCACAAGTCATTCTCTTCTGACCGTCAACCTTCTCTCACCTTTGCATGAACCATCAAAGTCATTCTCCATGGTTAGAGTGAAGAAATATATTGTATCTTATTCAGATAATTCATGTTATTCAATGAATAAGAAAAGAGAATAAACTAGTTCTACTATTGATCCAGTGAACTCGAAGCTTTCTAAGTGTATAGTGGTACCTGAGAAGGAGGTGAATGTTGAAACATTAATGAAAAGAAATTAATTGGTTCTTAGAGTTTTGTAATACAAGTAATGAGTTAGATTTTTTTCTTCTAATGAGATACGCTTATATCCCAAGTTATCACACTTGTTCTACCATTTTTTTGAGTTCGGTTTCGAAGAATTTGAAGATTGGTTGAGAAGTAGAATAAATAGATGTAAATTTGTGCTCTCTTCATGCCAATGGGAAAGAGGTTTGAGAGTACGTAACAAGGTTGTCACAAATTATTATGAAGGAATGATTCCATATGAAAGTGATACTTTTATTTATGAATATTCCTTGAAAGATTTAACCGAAGATGGGATAGTGGGATTACAAATTACTATTGAGATTAATGGTGAATGTCTCCTGGTTTTGAAGTTTATATAACATATTATGTGCCCAAGGAAAGGTAAATTTTCCACCATGGGGTATCAAGATGTTTATCTTTTGTGCCTTCTGAAAATAGTAGAAAGGATTAGTTTTTATAGATACCTAATGGCTCCCATGATGGAGATTTGAAATCCATAATTGATGTCCAATTCTATAATTTATCCATAGTTCATATCAACCATACTAGAGGCCAAAGTATTAGTTGATGAAGATAAAGAAACTATAGTAAAGTATCGAGGTTATTACATCACAAGGTTCATTTGCAAAAGGATGAAGATAAGTTGGAACCCCTAGAAGAAATAGTGGGTTGTTGATAGTGCAAGGATTTATGAAGATATCAACCCAATTGAACATCAAACTAGACTGAAGAAACTTGTGGGTCCTGTGTTAGAGACATATGAGATGTTTGAATATTTTGATGAGGAATTTTATTCTTTAGGTGATGAGGAGGTGGTATTTTCTTTGGATGATGTTAGTAACCCAAACCTTCCTAGAAGTTCACATGATATTTTTTATGGTGCTTATAGTCCACCGATGTCCCTCCCTGTCTGAGAGACTCTCTTAAAAGTAGGATGTGAGGAAGAGTGAACTATAGTTTAAGGTGAAGAGAAATTTAAGAGTACTTATAAATCCTATGATGAAAATGGAAATAATGATAATGGTGATGAAGATGAATAAGAAGTAGGAGGTGAATATGAGGAAAATGAAGATAGGGATGATCATGGTATGCCTTCTGATATACTGATGGACCCAATTCTTAAGGACTATAATAAGTACCCTTTCTATGATTTACTTGCTGGGAATACTATTATTCAAATGAAAATGGAAGTCCACCAAATCATGGTGGTCCTATAATTCAAGATTAAATGGATACTAAGGGATCAATGGAAGATATCATAGATGATTATAGTGAGTTTCAGATATTTGATTATGATTTTACTACCATATCTGAGCTAGTAAATGCACCCATATTTGAGTGAGTTTATTCCCCTTTACCTACACTTATTGGTGCATTAGTTCCTATTTAAGTGGTCACCACGGCTGACCAAGATTCCTTCACAGAAAATATTCTCTCAGATTTTGGTTTGTTGTTGAAATATCAACCTCCCTTGGTTGACAAAGTTAGTGAGTAGGTTGTGTGGAAATTGTTAGGGATTGTGATTTAGCACATCTATCCCAAAATTATTCTTCACATTCATGAATTGGAGGAGGAAAAAATAAGGTTAGAAAATGAGATTAATGTTTTGAGATCCGTAGTGGATAAAATGAGATCTTCCTTTATAGATTACATGGATTCTTTTCTACAGAGGATAGAAAATATTACTTCCATCTCTTCTAAATAAAGTGAATCTCCTCCTATTCCTCTTGATGTTTACTTTATTAGCTATGTTATTAGAGAAGAGATTCTTATTGCTTTAGGTGATGTACCTGACCTACCTCGTGAAAGTTTGAGAAAGAGTCGTCATAATAGTGACCATGTGAATATGATGGTTAGAGAATATATAAAGGATATTAAAGCTTATATAGAGACAACTACAAATTATATCATGTATTATCAGTCTTGGATTTATATTAATTAGGAGATGAATTATCATTTCATGTTCCTAGCAATGAACCTAAGGATGCCTCTAGTGTTATAGGATTTCAAAGAACAAGTTAATCGGTTGAAGGTGATGACCCCATTGCTAAATTTACTTATTTAAGAAAAAAGGATTTCGTTAGTGATACAGAAATGTGAGGAAATATAATTATGGAATTCATAAACTTAATGAATACCTTTCTTCATGTTTTGGAAACCGAAGTGGTGGATTAGGATCCCATTCTTGTTACTACTCATCTGACCCCTCCAGCTTCTGATCTAGAATTATTCAGACCTAGTGTCACCATAGATCCTCATTCACCCTTTCTATCTCACTTTCAACCCTTAATTTTGTCTCCCTGATAATTCATCCAACATCTCATGCTAATAATTATCAAATAAACTCCCTCTCTTATTGATGTTCCTTCAGCCATCCTTGCAGTTCCTTCAGGATATGTTACTAAACCTTAAACTTCTCACAAGGGGAAGGGAAAATCACCTTTGGTTCCTTCTACCCAGCCTAAAAAGCATTATCATTGGACTTTTTGTCTTTTATGGGTATATTTATCTGAATTTTTGTAACATTTTGTTGTATTTGTTTTGGACTAACTTAATTGATATTCTCATGTTATTCATCTTATGTTCCCTTTCATTTTCTATTTTCCTTTTACTTTTTTATACTACCAAAAGGGGGAGAAGACTTTATGGCATTTACATATTTTCTAGTAGTGTTTCATTTATTTCTTTATTAATGATATTTATTATGTGATCATATATGTTCACTTCTTTCCTTTGTAACCATCTTCTCTTTGATTTTGTTTTACTATCTCTTTACATTTGATAAATTGTGTCTTTCCTTTACATTTGATACTATGGTCTATAAAATTCCATGATTTGTGTTCATAAAAAAAGAGAGATTTATGTCACCCTTCTTTTAATGAACACACTATCATGTTTATTGAGTTATTAATGAGTTTTATGTTTTATGGAACCATTTTATAATATAAGGAATATTGGCTAATTTTTATCTAAGTGTTAAAAATAATCATCTTTAGACTCTACTCACCACCAAACATGACTTACCATTCAGAATAATTCACCATCGGGATATAAATTTTTTAAAGTGTTGAAAAAACCTTCTCATCAGAGATGACCCATGGAAATTTAGAAAAGTATGGAAAAGACACACCATCCGAGATGAGTCACTACAAGGATAATAATTTGTCTAAGTGTCAAAAGACCTATCACCATATGATAACTCACCATCTAAACTTTGAACCTCTAAATTTGGCCAAGTGTTGATGTGATCTACTGTCAGAATAGAATTTTGGAAAAGTGTTGGAATGAATTACCTTTGAGATTAGTCGCCATTGAGCATGACCTACCATCACCCTGACTCAACATTTCTATGAATCATCGCCATCTTATGTCACCCTTAGGATGACGTGCCACCAAAGTTCTCTCACAATTCGAAGAAGTCACTATCACTATTTCTATTATTTTTAATTAACTATTTTTAACTTTTATATTTTAAAATTTAATTATCTAGATTATTTTAATTATTATTTATTAAACACTTGCATATAACATTAAAGAAGATGTTGTATCTCTATTTGAGGAGAGGAATACCTTGATTATTATACTTTAAATGGATACTCCTAAGTGATGCTGATAAATAGAGAATAATATCCCCTCATACAAATATACTTGGACACAAAGATATAAATGAAGTCATACATAGATAAATACACATACTTGAAGAGTTCCACTTACTGAGATATTATATGTTCCATCTTGTCTACACTCGACTATAAGAAAGTAGAGTATAACTTTCACATAGATCCTCTCATACAGTCATAAAAAAAGAGACTCTGATGCCATATTTTTCTTCCACTTTAAGAAACATGACTCTAACACCTACTCAATAAGTATTCAAGGATTCCAAAGATTCAAATAAAATCATAAAGAGAAACACTATCTTTTCAATGTATTATTACTTTCTCTTTCTACTAGTTATCATTAATTTATGAATTGTGTGTGTTTACTCTTTATATTAAACACACACATTGTATCTTTTTATTTAATGGAATATAATTGATATCTTCTCAGCTCTCTTTACCTTTGATTTACCATGGTGTTATTGATGATGTCTCTATGTGACCTGTGTTTTTTTCTTCCCCTGGGTATTATAAAAGAGTCCTTGTGTGGCCTATAAAGGTTATTTTTTTGTATAACCTAATCTTGGTTGTGAATCAACATTATTTTGTATAATCTTATTAGAATAAGTTGATTTAGAAGGGGTGGTAATTAAGTGTTATCTTGACACTGAACCTCTTGTATTTATTCTTCTGTGTGTTCTATTTTGTTTCCTTTATATTCTTTAAACTGAATCTATTTTCAAACTATAAAAAACAACTACTTTGTAATTTTGTCTTAATAATTTTTAGATATGTTTTTTTATTATGTAAATTGATTTTAAATGTTACAGTAATTTTTTAATATTTTTTTATTGGGACCCAATAAATATTTGAAAAATCACTTAAATGATCAATACTTATATTGATCTTCTATTTTAATTAACTGGGATGTATAAACTATTTGGGGATTTTATTTAAACCTCTTTTGAATATAAAATTTATTGGTTACTAAATTCACTCCCTCCATCTTGAGATACTAACTCTAACCAACATTAACTATTGTTAATTATTTATTTTATATAAATACCATTAGTATTTTTATGAATTCCTTACTTTTACACATGGTGTTTAACACTTATATGTTATTTAAATGGTTTCTTATCTCTTGCCTCTAAAAACATTATTATTCAGGTTTTCTCTTACACATGTTCTTTTATATGGTTAGTTTTGTGGTTTTCCCTTGTGATGCTTCAAATTTTTTTATAAAGTGATTTGAAAAGGTATTTGAATTCAACTAAAATTTTCCACATAATAAAGGGATTATTTAACTAAATTTTAAACAAAATAGGGTATTTTAAAATGAGTTTATTTAAAAAAAGGTTAGATGATTCATTTAAAGGAATAATTTGTTTTCAAAAGGTATTGATTCCATGCTCTTGATTTTGTTTTCTAAAATGTAAAAAACATTACTTTATTAAATTTTATTTCAAAAAATAAATTAAGGAATGTTTAGAAAAATTAAATACATAGAATCTTTTCTAAAATTATATTAGGAATGCATTTCTCACACCCAACTTATACTACTCGATGTAAGTGGACTTGGTGGATTTTGTAGGTTTTGGTTTATGTTCTTGATAATCCCTTCCTTATGGATTCCTTCTCTCTAGACTCTCATAGATTATATATTTTTGATGATGTTGGAGGGACACCAGAGGGCATGAGAACATATTTGGGTGTGTATATTGGGAACCTTTGGTTCATTTTTAACAATGTAGGTATCGAACATTTTAGAATTTCCTTTAGATTGAGATATTTATTTGATCTTGTTGTATGTATTAGTCATTTATGTTATCAAAAGTGAGTTGGGTATTTATTTTGGGTTTACCTTGTTTGGATAGTTTTATATTTAAATATCATTCATTGATTTTGTATATAAATCTAACTTATGTGTGAATCGTATTACATCCTCAATATAATTCCATTAATAATTTACTGATAATTGAGGGAGAAATAATTCTCATAAATCTATATTTCATTACATTTTTTATTTTCCCTAGTTCATAATGACCAGGATCACACCTAAAGACTTCTCGTAGGCCTTCTCAAGTGATGTGTTATGTTGAATCATGTTGTTTTGTGACAAAATGGTATGATATATCTCTTTTTTATGAGTATTAATGGTAGATTAGTGATATAAAAGTTCAAACTTGAGGGGTATGTGTGATGAGAGCCTAGAAAACTCCTTGTTATGATCCTCAAGATACCATAGGTATTCCAGATGTGAGTCATTAATTTTAAATTAAATTTTAATTTATTGTTGGCACATGGTCCACCAAACCATGTGACCCAATTGAGCATAGTAATAACCCCCTAATGTTTTTAGGATGAACCCTATTTAGTTTCTTAGTTCATTTTAATTAGGTTTGATTTAATTTTTGGGATAATCAAAAAGGTTTTTTATGATTCATTGATATCACTTCATTTTATTTTGATAATAATTTTTGTTAAAAAAATTGTTTAAATCGAAAAGGGTAGGTCCTGAAATCAATCAATAGGTTTCCCAATATGTATTGAAATAAATTTTATATTTTGAAATTTAAATTTTATTTCAATAATGTGATAATGAATTTTAAAACTATTTTTTAGTATAATTTGGTATAAAAGAACCAATTTTCATAATTTTGAACATCATTATAGAAGGGTTTCGAATAAGAGGTGGTTTTGATAAGTGGTTTCATGGTAAAGATATTTTCCATTATTCTCTAAATTAATATAAATAATTTAGAAAAAAAAATTCATTCATAAAATGACTCTTTTGATTTTATAAAGTGTTGAGAGTAATAAAAAAATGCTTTTGGATTTATTTATATGCTTTATCCTTGTGAATTACAACTTTTTACTCATGATTATTTCGATTAAATAGGTTTGAATTTTGATTGTTTCAAATTGAGTCACATGTTCTTTTTTATTTATAATATGTGTCCCAAAAAATAGACAATGAATATGGTAAATTCTGTATCATGATATGTTCCTTCGATTAGTACCTCACAAGGTTTGGATGTTGTTTTTCTAGTAATCAACTCTACCCTAAATCTAGGTAGAGTGGTAGATCCAAACCCTTCAAGACACTTGGACCATACCCAAGAACTCTTAACTAAGAATTCACACATTTCTCATGCTAATAAAGGTACCTAAGAGGATATGGATTGTCGAGACAATATTGAATGATTGATCACTTCACTGGGGAAACCTGAACCCTTGAGAGTGAAGGACACCTAAAACTTGTTTGAAGGACTCATTCAGGAATAGTGGGAGACTATTGTTATACCATAGCTACAAAATGATAAATCATTAGAATTCATTAAGATCAAATTCATTCAATATCATTATCCTAAGAGAGTGAGAGTGTATATGATGATGGATCTCTTAATTCTTCAGGAAGGTGAGAAATATAGTAAGGGATATAATTATAATTTCACTAAGCTAGTTCCATCCCCCCTCCCCCTGAGTTATTTATTGAGGACTCAATTAATGTTTTTAAATTTGAAGGGGGGATATATTCAAATCTTGGTTCAAAAGGTTTTTATCCAGAATATATTTTTTTGAGGATGTAGTCAATAAGGATGTGATAGTGTAATTTACCTCTATAAGGGATCATGTGATGGTGGATACTATATACCATTTGATAATTGTAAAGGTACTATATCTTTTATTTAACAGAAGATTGATTAACCTGATTCGAAAGTTGGTATGATGTGGGTCAACCATCTTATTTTATTATCATTCCTCCTATGAAGTTTCGATCTCTTATATTCTTCCAATGTATGGTAATTATAAGACCTCTTGTTAAAATTTTTTAAAGACCTATCATCACTGTGGTCGATTGGATCATTTAGGAAATTCAGTAAACTAAAGTATCAACAATGGAAGAAATATCTATCGTATCCTAGATCTTGATAATAGCCATATAGAGAATATTTTTAACACCCATTATTCTCCTTATTCTTTTAATGGTGTTAGTTAATTATCTTATGCCACTTTCCTTGGCTTGTTCAGTACCATGTGGTGATTTCACTAGGATATATTAGTCTTGTTAGTTCCAACATGTTGGAATGAACCTTAAATGTCGGGGAGACCTATGGATGGTCTCATCCTTCTAATAATCTCGTTATAATTTACTGTGGATATATTTTTGTTTTGTAATTTCTTGGTATTATTGTGCATCATTTATGGATTTGTAATGGTAGCTTGACATATTTATCTTCTCGATTCCAAAATAGTCAAAGAACAATATCTCCCGGTGTATCTATTTTCCTAAAAAATTCTTTTTAGATTATTTATCCCAAATCGTAAATGAATTTATGGTGATATAAATTGATAAGGAAAGGATAATTTTCACACCATGATGTCATTTTTTGTATTATTAAATTTAATTATTGATTTAATGGGAATTTTTTATGCCTAGGTTTAAATTTCCTAAAATATAAAAAGTATTTACTAGTAATGAAGTGTGTGCATGTTTTTTTATTGATAATAGTAAATATGTGGCATTATATTACATAGGTAGAATCAAATTTCAGTGTTGGTTCATGGTTTGGATTTACCATTTTGATTAATATTACATAGGGTTCTAATAGTGAATCCTCATCTTAGATATGTCTAATACCATAAATTTATTACCTGGTTAGGGGAACCTATGTTATTCAATCGTACATAGTGTGAAATTCCATCCAGTGTTGGGAGCATGATTACTTCATGGTTTGCTAAACCAAATGGTAGTTTCTAGGTGAATTAGTTTTTCTCACATGGTCATTGTATGGTTTTGTAAACCGTGCATCCAAAAAATGCAATATCATCAGGTTTTTATCTTCTGATTTTTGATTTTATAGTTGAGTGGATCTTTTCCACTTTATTTAAATTATGTTTTAATAATAAAAAATACCTTAAATTACTAGGTTATGTATTGTAAATTATAGTTTTTTTCTCTTTAACATGAGTGAATAAATGTGTTTTAAGCTTTCACTACTTGTAGAAGAACAATATTAATGATATTGTTTAATCATTTTTTCTTAAAATTCATTATAAATCTTATGAACTGATTTGGGATAAAAATGAATTTTTTATGAGTTTGGTTAAGCATTATATACTGAATTTAAATAATTGGATAATTATAATTTCTCAAATAATTATTTGTAATTATTTAAATCATTCTTATTTTGTTTATTATTTTTTTATTTATAATTTGTTTATTTTTATTCACCACTGTTTATTCTAGACATTATGTGTCTATTTTATCAGTTGTGAAATTTTTTGATGTTTGGAATAACACATAGACGGGGATAAATGACACAAAAATGGAATAAAAGACATATATTATTAACTATATGACACATATTAAAATTAGATTCACACTTACGAAGAAGGGAATCAACACATGAAAAAAGGGGGGAAATGAATCATACACGTAAATAATTCATAACAATTGAGTCAAATGGAATGTAAAAAGTTTAATTTTTTTCTAAGTTTTAAATGACACAAAAAAAGAAGCTAAATGATACATAGGTAGAAATAATGACTCATACAAAGTTCATGCTAGATGACTCATATGTTGATTTCTTTTCTAATTCTGCAAAGAAACATATTCAATGTGTAAAATGAAACATATGAATCTATAGGGAATGACACTTATGAAAATGATAAAAGACTATTATGCATAGAAATATGGTTTTCTAAAATTGTTAAATATTCAGGTTTATACTTGTATGTATGAATATTGATTTTGTGTATGTTTATGAGGATGATTTTCATTGATTTAATTATTCCTTAATTATTTCATAATTATTTTGATGTTAGGAAAACCATTTTATAATGTTATATATATATATATATATATATATATATATCACCACATTGGAAAAATATTCATGCTTAATTTTTGGAAAATACACCACTTTCAAATTTGATTTGTTTAAAATATGAAATGTTTTTCTTTCATGAGATTTGGGAGTATTCCAAGGACTTTAATATATATTTAGTTAATATTTATTTAAGTATTTAATGTTCTAAAGAGGATTATTATATATCATGTTTTGTTTATAGATTAATAAGAGAATCTATTGAAGTATGTTTTACATTAATAAAAAATAAAAAATAAAAATGAATCATTTTATGGGAAAGTTGTAATAAATAAATATAAAAGAGCTAATTGAATTCACATTCACATGCTGATTCAAGAAAATAATAAATGATATTGAATAAAAAAAATTAATTTTGTTTTCACGAATAAAATCTTTATATATTTTTTGATATATCCAGTTCAGGTAGTGAATATTAAATTTATATTAAAACTATATTGTGCTTCACACATTTTCCATTATCACTACAACACCCATAGCAAGGAAACATCATACTGATCATTTTTTTGAAGAGATCATTGAAACCATGATACCTAACCTCTACGTGTCCAATAGGTTTTTAGTTTTATTAATTGTTTCTATCATTTATGTGTATTGTATTTTTTGGTTTATGATTTTACATACAAAAGAAAGAATGTAGTGGTAGGGTCACATTATCCCATAAAAAAAGGTATGTTCGGGTTGTTCTTAATCGGTAAAAGGTAGGTTTTTTTTTTTGAGTTGGTCTGGATAATGGTAAGGTTGGTGTCTTACACCACCTTATAATGAAGCTCGTTAGGTTGTGCCTCTTGGGGTTAAAAAGGAATGTCTTTGGTTGTTCCTCATTGGATTAAAAAATTAATTTTTAAAGAGTTTGAACTCTCCATAAAAATTTAGACATTCCATTTTATCGGTTTCCATTCTCTCTGTATTTGAGAGAAGTGAAGAGTATATTTAGAATCAGTTTAATATGAACTACTATAAAAATTGACTTCTTCTATTTATCTATATTTTTATTTTGTAAGTATTTTACTTTGATAATTATCTACAAAAATATTCTAAAATGGAAAATTTACCCCCCCCTCTTGACTATTGGTACATTTTATTAGGGACTCAAAAATTGGTATCAGATCTTGACCAAAGATTTGGTATATATATTATTATTTGTGATCACCATTTAAGGAATTAACCATAAAGAGAAAAAAAATTTAATATGGTGGAAATACTAATGGATGGGTTCCTCAAAGACCACCATTTTTCAATGGAACATATTATGGCTACTGGAATTTCTGGATTGAAACATATCTTAAAATTTTAAGTAGTGATCATTGGAAAACCATTGTAAAACTATATAAAATTCTAGATACTGATCTTGATTCTCATATTGGTGTTGATACATTGAAATATGTTCTTAACTATAAAACTATGAACATACTATATTGGGTTATTAAAAAAATGTATTTTTTCACATTTTAGAGTGTATAATAACTTATGATTTGTCGATGATTTTTAAAACTACTCATTATGTATCTGATAAATTAATTATAACTAATCTTTGGGTGTTAAGTGATGAATAACAAGATATAAAGATGGATTAAGAAGAAATAGTATATCAAATGATTAATAAATTTACTAATATTCGTAATGGTATAAGTGCTTTAGAAGAGATTCTAGATAATCCAATTTTAGGTGAAATAGTTTATAGAGCATTACATAACAAGTGGAAGGCGAAGAAAATTTTAATTAATGAAAGTAAAAAAATTATGAAAAATACACTTGATGGGCTTATTGGATATTTTTCAAAATATGAGTTAGAAAATAAAAATATTTCTTAATAAGAGATTTCAAAAAATAAAGGAATTACATTTAAATAAAACTATACTACTTATTATTCTAAATTTGAGATATGATTTAGTGAAAAATATGATGTTGTTCTTGTTTTATAGGGAGGTTATAGAATAAATAAAGTATACTCTCAAAGATTCATAAATGAGTACCCTAATAAAGAAAAAAAATTATTTAAGAAAGTAATGAAATGTATAATATTGCCTCTTATATAACATTCTATGAGTACACAAATAAATAGAACATCAAGCATAATACTCAAACACTAGTCATTAATTTTCTTCTGAAATATAAATAATCAATCATAATAATGAAATTAGATCCAGTATATACAAAAATATTAAGGGTATACATAAGGAAGTTCTTACTAAAAATGAAAATATAAATATATATTCCTTAGATTTTAGTGAAGAGAATTTTAAGGAATTAAAATATGCTTTAGAATCTTCTCATAAATATTTAAATTATGGTCACATTGAACAAAAAACTACACTAGATGAAAATGAAAAATTGATGAAACAAAATGAAAGGAATATTGATTACATGTCAATGTGTAATGAAGAGGAAGAAAAAAAATTCAATATTTTTCTTATTGAGAATAAAAGGATAAAAAATGAAATATAAAGGTTAAAGTTAAATCTCTTTAATTTTATTAAAGGATAAAAATATATGATAAAATGATCAGTTTCAATAAAATAAACAAAACAATGGTGTTCATTATGATAATATTTTCCCTAAAATTTTTAAGAATTTATTTGGTAAAGGTTATAAGGTAAATTTATCAATTTTTAAATGATTTAGATGTCAAATGAGGGAAAATTATGAAAATTAATGTTCACTTTGGTTCCCTTATCCTCTTGGTCACACTAAGGATTTTATTTAAAAATACATATCTTCTAGATTAATTGTAAATAATTGATTGAAATTATTTTGGGTTCTTGAAAATTCCATTTCAAATCTAATTGAAACCAAATTTTGATGGGTATCAAATATGTCTCAAAAATTTGTTTGGTAAGAAACGTGTCTTGGAAGAATAAAAAGAGATATATGGTATATAGATAGTGGATTTTTAAGACATATGATAGGGGATATCTCAAAATTTATATATTTTAATAAATATGATGGTGGAAATGTAACTTTTGTTGATAACTCAAATGGAAAATTAATTTTTTTCGGTGAATTTTGAATTTAAAATACAGTTATCATTTTTGAGATTTTATATGTTAAAGATTTACAACCTATTTTAATAATCATTTCACAAGTATGAGATGATGGAATGTTTGTTAAATTTCAAAATTATATGTGTATTATTTTTAACGATGAATGGAACCAATTTTATTCAAATAGAAATGAAAATATTTATTCAATTAATTTTTCTAAATTAAATATTCAAAATATTAAATGTCTAGATTCTATAAAATCTGATGAAATTTTGCACTGGATAGAATATTGGTCCATATTAATTTCAAGTATCTATAAAATATATTTAAGAACTAAACTATTCTATAATTACTTAAACTTAAAAATGATATCTCACATATTTGTGGTACATATTTGAAAATGTAAAAAACAAGAAAGTTCTTTCAAACCAATCAAAAACGTAAGCACTATAATGCCTCTTAAACTTATTCATTTATATCATTTTGGCCTATTAAAACTAATATTTTAGGTGGTATAAAATATGTTTTAGTCATTTTTGATGACATTACAATATTTATATGGGGATATTTCTTATCTCATAAATCTAAAAAAAATTAAATGATTTTTTCTTATTGTAAATAGGTTCAAAATGAAAAGGGACACTATATTTTATCAATTAGAAGTGAAAATGGTTGAAAATTATTAAACTAATAATTTCAATACTATTTTGAATAATTTTTTTTAATAATTTCACATATTCTAAGACACCACATAATATTGGTGTTGTGGAAGGGAAAAATATAACACATTAAGAAATGGATAATGAAATTTTTTATAAATATAATTTACCAAAATTATTTTGGGTTGATGCTATAAATTTTTCTTATTATATTTAAAATATGATTATTTTAAGTAGTATATTGATAAAGAATCTATATTAATTTTTTACGGGAATAAAACAAAAAATTGGATTAAATTGTTGAGGATTTTATAGAATTTAATTTTGGATATGATGAACTTAATGAAACAAATGAACCTTTTGAAGTGGATCATGAACACTAATCTACCTCACCTAATCTTAAAAGTTGTAAAAATCATAAAGATCATATAATAGACAATATATTTGGAAATATTAAATCAAATGTTTAAAATATGAAATCTTATATGAATTTGTGTTCTTATCATATCTTTATTTCTTATTTTTCACCTAGCAATGTTTTTGAAGATTTAAATGATTCTCATAGGATATTGGTCATGCAAGAATATTTAAAAAAAATATTAGGAATAATGTATAGACTTTAGTAATTCCATCTAATGATTTCCATATTATTTAAATAAATAGGGTTTTAAAAACAATATTTATGTATATCATCAAATAATTAAAAATAATTCTAGATTATTTACTCAAGGATATCTACCAGAGTAAGGTATTGATTTTGAAAAATCAATTTCACCCATATCAAGGATAGAAGCTATTATAATATTATTATGTTTTCCAGGTTTTCATTGTTTTAAATTAATTCAAATGGATGTAAAAAAATCTTTTATATATGTTTGTATTCTTATTTAAGTGTAGGTAAAACAAAAAATTGGATTTTATAGTGAACAAACATATTTTAAAATTTTCAAATGTTTTCTATTGATTGAAACAAGTTCTTCAGTCTTAGAATGAATAATTGTAGAATTTTATTTTAAAATGGTTTTGATAAAGGAATGGATGAACCTATATCTTTTATTAAGAATAATAGAAATTATATTATGAAAGTTCAAATCTATGTGGACGATACTATTTTTTGATCCTTATGTCAAAAACAATTTAATGAATTTTAATATTTGATGCATTTTAAATTTTATATGAGTATGATGGGTAGATTAAAAAATTTCATTGGTATTCAAATATTTAAAATAAATTATGATGTATTTATTTATCAATCAAATTATTCTAATGAAATTTTTAGAAGGTTTGTATTAGATTCATGTAAAAGTTCAAATACTCCTATGAGTACATCATGTAAACTTGGTCAGAATGAATATATATATTTTTTATGTTTTAACTTTTAGAGTTATTATTGGTAGATTATTATATTTAACTAATATAAGGCCTAATTTGATATTTCCAGTTTACATGTGTGCTATATTTCATATTAACACTAAATAAATTCATTTAAAGGACATTAAAATCATTATAGGACATGTTAAAGGATCTTTAAATCTTGGTTTATTTTACCCTAATAAAAAACATGGGATTAAATTAGCTATTATGATTCTGATAATGGTGGATAAAAAATAGATAGAAATGGAACATTATATAATAAAAAATTAAATTTTTATTTGGCTTTAAAGTTACCAAGAAACTGGAAAACAATTGCAAAGCAACTAAGGGAATCTAAAGTAGAAAAATAATATTATGTATATATTATTTACTTAGTAAATATTTAATTTCATAGAGTTAAATGAGATATATTTCATTTTTTATCTAACACTAAATGTGAATGTATTTTTTTTGTATTTTATTTCTCATGGCCTTTATGGATTAAAAAATCATTAAGTGATTTTAAATTTATCTTCGATAAGATCAATATTTATTATGATAATACCTCATCCATATCAATTTATAAAAATTACTTATATCAATATAAAACAAAATATATTTATATTAGACTTAATTTTCATTGATATAATCATTATAAAGTAAATATTAATGTGGAATCTATTTCTATAAAAAATCAACTTGTTTGTATTTTTACAATGCCTTTTGGATTTAACTAAATTTCAGAAAATTAATTTTCATCTTAGTATGATGGAATTCAATTTAATTATATTTGGAATGTGTTTTGGGGGAGTTATAATTTTAAATATAGAAATCATGAATCAATAATTTTAAATTAGAATTGGGAATTTTTATTTATAGCTTACTATATAAATAAATTAATGGTTTAGAAAATCTTTCAAGAACCTTTATATTAAAATTTTATTCTTTTCATTTCAATTTGATCTTGAAAAATTAGTTTATGGCATGGAATCTATTTGAATTTGTTAAATATTTTCTAAAAACCATTATATTTTAGGTCATATTATATTTTTTCAATGTCAAATTTAGAAGAGCTAGTTTCTTTCCAAGTTAATATGACATATTTTTTTATTTTTTTATAAAGATAAAATTTTCAATTAAAACTTAAACAATTATTATTAATTATAAAAGGAGAATATATTTTTGGTGGTTAATAAATAGTTTTGTAACTATCAAAATGTTAGATAATGTTGAGTGGTTCTTTGATTTAAATTATACTTTGATAATTATAAATATGTTTCCTTACTAGTTTATGTTTTATAAATTATTATTTAATTCCCTCCAACATGAGTGAAGAAATATGTTCAAATAATTCACTAATTATAGATGAAAAATATTATTAATATTGTTTACTAGTTTTTTCTTCATATTCATTAAGTGTATTTTAAATATATTTTTGATAAAATCTTTTTTATGTGTTAGCTTGGTTAAGACTCATATACTAATGTTTCATGATTATATTATTATAATTTCTCATATTACTAGTTCCTAATTGCATAAATAATATTTTTTGAAGTTATTATTTATTATTTGATTATTTTAATTAATCTTTTTTTATTCTGTACTTTACGTTCCTGATTTATAAGCACTTTAATCTATTTAAGTGTTTGAATGACACATATTATTGACTAAATAGCACATATTATACACTAAATGATACATATTCTAGACTGTATGGAACATATTTACATTAAATTAGCACTTACACATAAGGAAAATCGATATATATGTGAAGGTGAAAATGACTCACATAAAGCATAGGGAAAAAATACAAAAAACGATAGAAATTATTTTCTATTTTCTGAATGACTCATACATAGAAGCATAATGAAACTTTTATAAGACAAATAGATTATATGAAATTTATGACTGATGACTCATACATTGATAAATTTTTACTAAGGAATGACACGTACATAGAGTGAAAAATGATGCTTATGTGGGAGTGGGTAATGAAACATATAAAAATGAAAAGCTACTCATATTCAAAGATAATTTTTTTCAAAATCAAAAAACAATACATGTTTTTCTTATACTTTTGGATATTATTTATTTCCATATATATGATGAGTATTTACATTGAATTAATTATTTCATAATTATTTGAATTCTAGGGAAAATAATTTTAGAATGTTTTATATTAATTAAAACAATCATAATGTAGGAAAACTATTCACACTTCATTCATGAAAAAATATGAGTTTCAAATTTGAATTGTTTGAAATATGAAAATTTTATCTCACATGATTTGTGAGAGTATTTTTGGGACTTTAATATAGTTTTTTATGGAATATTTACTAATATAATTAATGTTCTAAAGAGTACCAATATAAATCATGTTTTTTACAGATTTATACGAGAAAATATGTGAGTATGTGTTTTATGTGTATTAAATGGAGAATAATATTGAATAATTTTATTGGAAAACTACATTGACCAACTCTAAAATAGTTTATTGAAGTCACATGCATGTTGTACTTTAAGAAAAGTATAAATACATCGAATTTCACTTTTAAAAGTTGTTGTTTATAAAGAAACTCTTTATCTATAGTTTGATAGATATTATTCAACCAGGGAATGTTAAGGATATATTAAAATTATATGATGTTATGCACATTTATAATCATCACTATAACACTGTTTGAGGGGATACATCTTTTAATGTTTTTTACAGAAAATATCATTGTTTCCTCAAAACTCATTCTCCCTAGCGACCCAAACACTCCATACATAAATATTTCATCTTAATAGATGAATACTCACTACATAACATAACAAAACATGATAGAATAATTTATGTTTAGTGCCTTTGGAAACTTGGACATATAAACAATTAGTCCATATGTGAGCTATGTTATCTCCCACTGTGTTCATCATAACTATCACTCTCCATAGACATGTCATTCATATTACCTTATATCAAGACCTAAGGAAATGAAACTTATTAAAGGAAGATATTGGATACTCAGTAAGGGTAAGCAAGTGAGATATCAAGATATCATAGGTTTAAGGGAATGAGAACATGATAATAACATTTTAAACCATACATTTTATTTCATAGATCATAAAACTGAGTCAAGGAATAAATTTTGGAAATTAATAAGACCTGAATCATAATTAAACTAAATAACATGATCCAAGACATTGATTTTTTTCATACACAAAATCTTATATCATTGTGGCCATGTACAATTAAAAATATGTTTACTCGTTAAGTTAAGGACAATGAAATTAGTCCATCACATAAATATAAGGACATGAAACCAAGTCCACACATAAATATATATCCCTGAAAGTTGTGTCTATGCATAACATTTTGAATATATAATTAGGTCAATGAATAACATTATGAACATATAATCAGGATCACACATGTCATATTTAATCATGATGTAACCATATTTACCCAATGCATTGGAGGGAAATATAGGTATCGCCCTTCAATAATGAAAATGATACATATGTGTTCCAAGAGATCATAAAGTATTAATCATATCAAAACCACGTAAAATAAATGGGTTTCACAAAGGTTTCATCATAACATAACCTTTGGAAAAGATATAGGTTTCAAAATCATTTAATCATTTCATATAAGAATAACCTGTGGAAAATAAGTGGGTTTCATAATCATCATGTCACCGTAATCGTAAACCATTCATATAAAGAAAAATAATGGTATCATTAAATCATATCCCTAGAAAATCATAAGTAACATAAAATGATTTTATAATACATGGAAAATGATTTTGAAAGAAAAATAATTGGGAACATTTTTGATGGAAATACCCTTTCCTTTTTGAAAAGAACTTTTTAAAACATAAACCATTTTCAAAATATCTTTCTTTGAAAATATCCATAGAAACTTATATAGGAATATTTTAAAGTAATTTAAAACTTTTCTTGAGGAAAATTTTCCTTTCACATTGAAAAATGATTTTTTAAAATTTAAAAAATTTTCAATATCCTTTTATTTTAAAATAACCTTTAAAACATATAAAGGAAGCTTTAAAATCATCAAAATGATTTTTTAAGGAAAATATCCTTTCCACTTTGAAAAATAATTTCTTTAAACATAAAATATTTTCAAAATAATTTTTTTTGAAGATAATCATTGAAACATATAAGTGAAACTTTAAAACAATTAATGGTCATGCTAGTGGAAAATTTTAAACATGTTGCACATGATTAAATAAAGATTCTATTCACATCTTTTTGGGTAAAAGACAAACATGCATTATTTGGAAAAAAAATATGAAGGTTCTCTTAAAAATTTAAAAAGTAATAAATGTGTAAAAATGTATTTAAATAATCATTTAGAAAAAATTTAAATATTTTTTTTGAAAACATTTTTTGAAAACATGGTTTTGGAAGAAAAATAATTTTCGACTGATAAGAGAAATAAATTCGAGTTTCTTTAAAAACATTATTTTAAAATCTTGAGTGCATATAGAGAGTAAAATTAAAGGAAAAAATATTCTCAGAACATAATAAAAGGATAATAAAATACATAAGTTTCTTCAGAGATATATCCGAATATTTCATCATTGGAAGCATCATTTTGATCAATCCTGATAAATGATGAAATTGTAACATAAAACCCTTACCACTTCGATAACATTGAATCATAAGTACCAAGAAATAATAACATTTAATAAAGCATGGAATATCATGAAAATAAATAAATTGATTAAATTTCATGTATAAGGGTCTGTATATGCACCTCTTATAATAATATAGGTGCATAACATAACATATGTCTCAAGGAAGGAAAAATTGAGAAACAAATCCCTTACTGCTTCGGTAACTTTTGACCCATAAACCCCTTGATTGAAATATCCTCAAATGAATATGTAAATAACAATAAATTTCCATAGAAGAATCATAAAATACATTCATGGGTAATATATACTCTACATAAATGAACAATGTGTTGAATATGGCATGTGTCTCATAGAAAATAAAAGTGAGATGAAAATCACTTACCTTAAGTCTTGAATTATTTTGTACACATTAAAATATCTTGTATAATAAATATATGTTTAATATACAACTTTTAAAGAATAATACATATATATATCATACCATTTATGATTTACTTATGACCATTTATTCCCCATTTATTAACAATTCCATGTTAAAGTAATATTTTGGGCAATAACTGCTTTGTTTTTCATGTATGTTTTAATTTTTTAATCTAATTAATATTAATTTGATCATAGTTACATAATATTCATAATGTAAACCATGACATAATTATCATATATATTCATTATATATATATTTATGGTAATTCATAAAATTTAGAGACAGAAAATGAAATACGATATTCATGGAGACAATAGGTCATACATATTCATGAATGTTGTTTCCATTTTCATAAAGGATTGAATGAAATAAATTTAAATTATATATTAACATTGTAGAAAAAAAAATTATTGATCACATATGTTCATTAAAATCATCAGTATTACCTTCCATTTAAAGCGTGATTGAATCACATCGATTTGTGAGGCGGTAGTTTTCCACACACACAAGAAACGTTATCATATTCCCATATAATGGAAAATAAGACCCTACTGGAAAAATAGATTATACCCATGATTAAAAATCAGTAGTATATCCCATAAAATTATGAGTATAGGCTATACCCATGGTTTTATGAACAATGGGTGCTCAAGCCATCGTTATAGGGCTATGCCCATAGTTTTTATAGAAATCATGGGAACCATCTATAAGATATTCATAATACCCATGGTTTAATTATAACCATGGTTGTATATCAATACCCACAATTAGAAGAACCTTCGGTATATATTTCCCCCCAACATATCATATACCAATGGTTCATTGAACCATTGGTATAGCTAACTATCCCCAATAGGCAGCACTAGCAGCCCATCCAGAACATATAAACAAAATACAAACCACATTACACATTCAATGTGATACATATATTTTATATTTAGTATTCAACCTACAAATTATAATATTTTTAAAACTATTTACAATATTATAATATACATATACATACACACAATCAATCAATTCAAGTCATTAAACAACGTCCACACGTCTCTTTACTACTAACTAAAAAATGGAGGAAATAAATATCTCCCCATAACCAATATCCTCTTTAAAATAACCATCAACAACATCCTCATCACTATAATCACCAAAATATTCATAAGGATAACCATAT
This sequence comes from Viscum album, assembly GCA_963277665.1. Taxonomy (NCBI): domain Eukaryota; kingdom Viridiplantae; phylum Streptophyta; class Magnoliopsida; order Santalales; family Viscaceae; genus Viscum; species Viscum album. Next base: position 1,019,040,332 of record OY728134.1, on the reverse strand, counting down.
AATCATCATCATCACCACCATAATAAGTATTATCATCTACTCAACCACCAATAGGATCCTCATTGACATCACTCAGTGCGTCATATATAAAGAAAAAATTTTCATACATGAATCAAAAATTAGGTTACTATAATGGAAGTGATGGATATATAACTAACATAGATTTTAGAAACTATTTGGTGACCATTTTACCACTTTAATGATCATTTATAGCTGTTTTTTGGCCTCATCTACTTCCACAAGTACATTTTTCATCTTGGTGGTGTGAGAGGTCTAAGAGATACCTAATGAGGGCCAATACCTAGTGGGGATTATTATTTTATAGGGTTTACATTAGACTCTCCTATAGTGACCCTCACCTAATACCTTTTTCAAATGATCATTTTGCATGAATTTATCACATTATTTATCATCTAGGGCATCCATGGAACACTTTAAAAAATATTAAAAAGTCAATTAATTATTAATTACATATCAAAAGTTAAAATATCAGTTAAAAATATTACATTATATTCTTTTTTTTGTGCATCTATATTACTTCCATCCTTTTTCTTCTTACTCAAGAAAATTAATTTTATTCGAGGCATAAGGCCTTTGATTCCCATTACCGCTTAATTCAAGTGAAATTGATTGGTATAATAGTACATTATTAAATAATATGAAATTGATAAACCTATAATGAATTACAATTCTAGCTATTGAATAAATCAATAAAATGAAGATGCATCAAAATGTATGTTTAATTAGAAATTTAATAATAGTGGCATAACATAATTAATAAATAATAATTATAATTCTAAAGATGGGTATGATATGTATTCCTCTTTTATGTACATTTTTGTCCAATTCTATTTGTGTTACATTATTTGGTTATTCAGTCACTAGGTAATTTTGATCATTTAGTCAGTAGGTTCATTTTTTGGTCAGGTTGTATGGTAATTTTGTAATTTAGTCATTTGGTCATTTAGTCATTTGGTCATTTGGTAAATTGGTTTGAGTATTTTGAAAAAAATTGGTTTGGTCATTTGATTCATTTTTTGTGAGGGAGTTTCATTCATAAATGAGTTATGTCCTTTGGTTCATTTTTGTGTAAGATCTTTTTTCATATTTGGCCATTTGGTCTTTTGGATAGAACATTTGGATAATTTTAAGTTAGGTCATTCTGGTTGATTTGGGTGTGTCCGTTTTCTTCATTTTTGGGTTAAGAAATTTTAGATTTATATAATTTGGTTTATTGTTGGAAATGATATTTTGTTCTCATTGGTTTAGGTCATTTTGGGTTTGGTCATTTTTTCATCTGTGGGTTATGTTATATTTGAGTTAGGTAATTTGGTTTATCATGGGTAACATCATTTGATTACTTTTAGGGATATTTAATTTTTTTAATAGTTCATTTGGTTGTTTGTTCATTTTTTTGTTATAAAAATCAGTTTACTTGAGTTCAGATTTTTTTGGGTTATGTCATTTTATTCTTTTTTGGTTAGGTAGTTTTAGGTTACGTTATTTTGATCAATTTTGGGTTATATTTTTTTATGTTAGGTTATTTGATTTATTTTGGGTTAGGTTGTTTGGTTAATTTTTAGTTTATGTCTTTTTTTGGTAACGATATTTGGTTTATTTTGGTCATTTGGTATTTAGTTTATTTGAGATTAGGTCATTTGATCAATTTTTCTTTTCTTTGTTAGTTTAATTAGTTTATTTTGGGTTGGGTTATTTATTTTTCTTTGTTTTATATTATTTAGTTCATTTTTTAGGTTATTTGCTTCATCTTGGGTTATGTCGATTGGTTAATTATATTTTTGGTCATTTAGTTCATCTTGGGTCTAGTCGTTTGGTTCATCTTGGGTTTGATCATTTGGTTAATTTTTTCTTATGTCAATTAGTTAATTTTATATTCAGTCATTTGGTTCATCTTTGGTTATGTCAATTGGTTAATTTTGATTTAGTTTTGAGTTGGTTCAATTGGTTAATTTTGTGGAATGTCAATTGGTTAATCTTGGGTTATGTCAACTGTTTAATTTTGGGTTATTTCAAATGGTTAATTTTGGGTTATTTCAATTGGTTAATTTTGGGTTATTTTAATTGGATAATCTGGGGTTATGTCAATTTTCTAATTTTGAGTTATTTCAATAGGTAAGTTTTGGGTTATTTCAATTTTTTCATCTTGGGTTTGGTCATTTGGTTAAGTTTAGGTTATTCCATTTTGTTAATTTTGGGTTTGGTTACCTTGGGTTTGGTCATTTGGTTTATTTAGGGTTTTGTCAATTGTTTAATTTTGGGTTATGTTAATTAGTTAATCTTGGGTTATGTCAATTTATTAATTTTAGAATATGAAAATTGCTTAATTTTTCATTTTTTCAATTGGTTCATCTTGGGTTTGTTCATTTGGTTTATTTTGGCTTCATTCATTTGGTTCATCTTAGGTTATGTCAATTGGTTAATTTTGGGTTTGGAAATTTCGTTCATCTTTGGGTTTTTTCATATTAGAGTTAGGTTATTTGGTTTATTTTGAGCTATTTGATTTGGTTCATCTTTTAGTTATATCATATTTGAGATGGGTCAGTTGGTTTGTTTTGGGATACGTCATTTTTTTCATTTATGGGTTATATAATTTTTGTTTAGTGTATGTAGTCATTTGTTCAATTTTTGGTTTGAATAATTGGTTTACTTGGGTTTAAGTTATTTGGATTATTTTGGGTTATTTCATTTTGTTCATTTTGGATTAAGACTTTTTGAGTTATGTTATACTATTCGATTTCTGTTAGGACTTTTTAGGTTAGATTGAATTATACCTTTACTCTAATATAATAGGACATGTCTTTTTTACAACCTATCTAATAAAAAACATATCATCCCTAAAAAAATAATTCATTTCCAGATCTAGGATTTAATGTATACCAAAATTATCATTCCTTAATTAAAACACTCACATATATCTCGAATATACAAAAATATTATGATGTGTAACTTCCAAAATTTAATTCAAACAAAAATACTAAATCCTTCATACCTAAGAGGTAAATAATATCCTACAAACTAGTATATAACTCAAAGAAAATATTAAATCTGTCTACATCATAATGTCTAAGGCATCAAATAGAATAACTATGACTTTACCTTTGCATTCCTACCACTAAATTTTGGTTTATAAAAAAAATAAACTACAAAATAGTTTCACCAAAGTAAAATTATTGTTTAAAATCCCTGAATAAAATTTATTTCAAATATATATTACATCTTAAATTCAAATTAATCTAAAATTAAAACTGATAAAACACTCTAAAAAATTACCTTACAAAAAGTAATCTTTTATAAAAATTAAATGTTTAAAGGTATTTAACCCATGTTAATACATTTTCCCCATTTTAAAAATAATCATAAAAATATATTATTTGATTAAAGGGGAATTTCTAGCCTTATATTAAAGGGATTAATGAGAATAAAAAATAAATTTCAACATGCAGATCTAACTAACTGAGGAATTTCCGACCATCTAAATTAAATTTAAACATTATAATATAACTATATATGTTTTTACACTTCTTGAAAAGCCAAATAAAATTAAATGGACACTGTAGTAATAATATAAATAAATATATTATTTCTATTCATATTAAAGTACCTAGAACATCTTATGATCGGGCATTGTAGTGCACCCCAAAATGTGAAAATATGTAATATAATCTTGGTTTTTTTGTTTTTTTAAATGAATCATAAAAACTACAATTAATAAGTATTAATTTTTTAATGAAACCCATTAGGTATTGAGAATACCTTAACCTAATTACACTTCCAATATGTGATCACTTCATTATATTGTGTTGTTGGAAAGTCATGGAAAATTAATACACCCTCTAAATTAGAAAAAACTCTACTCTTACAACCAACATACAACTTGTGCTTATATGATTTCCACAACTCCCCAAGATCCATCAACCAGGGAACCTTAGTAGATTCACCATCAGGAAAGTCAAAATAATTCTATAATGAACATGAAAATTCATATACATATAATAATAATATTGATATAAATTAAAAAAAAAATCTTACCCATATCTCCGCCCATTCTTTCTCCTTGATTTAATTACTGATATGCCTCCATGAGACTAGTTTCACCAGAATGATATCATTGTACTTGGCTAAAGTTCCCATAAAACTTCTACACTACCTGGAATTTCTAACTATAAATTGATTTTATTCATTATAATTCACCATTATTTTTATTTTAATATTCCAGGATTCATGCATATGGGTGCGCCCACATCGCCTATTTGAAGTTCCCACTAAATATGATAAAAGAAACAAAAAATATTTAATTTATAGTATAATAGGAAAAAATGATGTGATATAATTTGAAACATTTATAATTATAAAATCATATAAAAACTGCTCATTATGTTATGATGAATTCATTGGTCATCTAGGATCAGTAGCCTCCGAAGGATGTGCCTATTGCAATGTATGTATCAAGTCATCTGTATACACTAGAGTGGAAGTAAATGGAACAAAAACATCAGATCTTGGATGGATAGTAGGAAATGGGGTGGTGTAGACATGGTAGGATAAGGATAGAAGGAATGTGGTTACATCGTAAGATATAGATATGGTATAGGTGGGAACATCTCGGGAGGTGGAATAGACATGGTATAATAAGAAGAGGCTAAATAAGATGATGATAGTGCCATGGGTTGGAACATCCTTGGAGACTCAAGTGGAAGATGAAAATGTGTGGTGGATGGGGTGTCTGATAGTAGTTCATGGTGTGAATAGGTACAACGAGTTCTCTATGTAGCTCTCGAAGCACCCCCACTTAGACCCATACTAGTTGTATAAGGAGAATCCAACTCTGGTTCAAATGAATGTCCCTAAAAAATTTTAAAAATAATAATAACATGACTTTAAATGTAATGTAGGATAAAAATATTACAATTATTATTATCACTAAGGGAACCTAAGGACGCAACCCTAGTTGGTGAATCTGTAGATCATTATCAAATTATCTCTTCCTTATAACATATTAAATATCTTTAATAATTTTCCTAAGAATGAAATAAAAAAAATATAGAAATAGTTTTTAAAAATTATGCATATAACTTAGAAATCAAAGAAGTGAAAAACAATGTCGTAAAATGTTCTAGAAACTATAATTTAGAGCAATTTTATTTATTATTTTAAACCCGATTTTGAGGATTGAAATATATATAATTAAATTAAACAAAATCAAAAAATAATTAAACAAACATATCATTCCAAAAATGAAACTAAATCATTGTAATTAGAGTAGTTCCAACCTGAGAAACCCATGTCAAGGTAAATTGAGTAACCTATGAACATATATGGTTTGTTCTATATATTACCCATTACTGTATTAGATTTTATATTAATTCTCACAATGTGACAATTTGATAAATCAATTATAATATTTTGGTCAAAACCAATGGGAGTGTCAATGGTGTCTATATCATCCCCACCATCATAAAAAATATGTCTTGGGATTACCTCAATAATTACACCACAATTAAGTCTCAAATTATATTTCACATAAAAAACTTATTTTTCCATTGATTCAAAAATATATGGTTCATCAGTAACTAGTTATTGAGTCATGTTAATAACTCTAAATATATAGTCATTAATAAATATGACATGTCACATAATTTAATCAAACCATTTACATTTGATCATAGAGACTCAACTATGAGAGTATTAATGCAATATAAATATTTTATCAACAAGCCTATAATGATGCATTTTCATATCTAGGCCTACTATCTAATTCACTTTCATAATAGTCTGTTATAGAAATTACGATAATTCCATCATGTTGTGTTCTCATTTTCACCACTCATTCAGTTATAAAAAAAATTATACCCATTTATTATTTTATATTTTCCTTCATGAACAAAAAAATTACGAATAAAATCCAACACTCTTAATTCATGAGAGATAGAGTCAACATGTAAATTCAATACCTGAAATATAAATAAATAATATAATTAAATAAACATTTATATTTTAAATTAATTAAAGTAATGGTAATACCTTTGATTTTAACCAAGTAGGAACTCTTTTCTATGAAAATTATCTCTCTTTATCAAAGGAAGATATCAATGAACTTTACATATAATTTGTTTATGTTCCCTACATAAAATGATAATAAAGTTTTAACATATATGTGAAATGAAATATTGTGAGATATTATATAATTTTCAAATTACTTACTTGATATATTCATCAAAAAAACCACAGGTAAACAAGACTGTGCATTGTGTCATATCTCCATATTCAAGTCATAATGTAGCCAATGTATATGAACCAATAATTCCTCTTTTTTGGTAAGAGATTAAAATTAAGGCTCAATTTCCCCATAATACTCATCTTTATTTCTTATTGGATAGTCATGCCTTGTTCTCACATCAGAAAAATATATTGAAAAAAACTATACATTCTTGACCAAGATAACCTATCACTATGGAAACTTTAGGATGATTCTTGTTTCAGACATATCATGTCATTGTGCACATATTTATTTCAATAGGACGCACCCGTTGAAAAAAACAAGTCCCTAAAGAGTGTTTTAGTTGGAAGATGAACTGTTAAAAGTAGCATGCAAGTGAAAAATGATGGAGGAAATTTTTTTCCAACTCATATAAAATTAATGGCACCTCTTGCAACATTTTATCAAGAAATACATAGATAATATTTTAGCACAAAGTTATCTATAAAAATGGAATAATAGTATAACCATCTCTATTACATTATTTGATAGTAAATGTTGTATTTATATTGGAATCAATTCATGAAGAAGAATGTGATAATCATGAGTTTTTAGAGATTTTATTTGAAATTCCCTTCTATTGAATCATTTATAAATGTAACTTGAATATCCACAAGGAACCATGATATTATCCCATAATTCCTCGAATTTATTTTTTTAAAATGTGTCATCATATAAGAAGAACAAGTCACTTTCCATTTGATTTCACCAATACACATAGAAGGTTGTTCTAATCGAATACCCCAATCCAACATGTCTCAGTGAGATCTTAAGTCATCTTTGGCCTTTCCCATTATATTTAGAACAATTAAAATCCACATTTCATATATATTTTTATCAATGTGAATTACATCTGAACAATGATGTAACAAATTGGTAGTCTAATATGGAAACTCAAAAAAAGATACTTTTATTTTTTCAATTGTATGTGGCTTCAATGACAACATCCCTTTTGTTTTTAGATTTCATCTAAACTTTATCTAATGAAAAAAATGAAATCTTTCAATTCATTAAGAACATCAGATCTTAACATAAGTTGAGGTCGATCTTCAGTGTTAATAGTTTTATCAAACCTCCAACGATTCTTCCTTTATTCATGACCCTTTAGAATGAATCATTGGTCTCCCATGAAACTAAAAAATGGTGATATTTAAGTCTTCTCGATCATGTATTCTTCATAAAATAGGAAACAATATTTTTCCCTTCATGATCTAACTAGACATAATTATATAATCAGGGAAATAATTTATTGTTCAGTGAAGGGCATCACACATCTAAAATGTTTTTTTTGAAGAAGCGGAGAATGTGCGTACACTCATATCCCAAAGTTTCTTCAACTATATTATGAAAGGTTTCAAGTAGATTTCTATATCATTTCCAAGATCAGAAAGTCCATATATTATTATACTAATGAAATTTAAAGGGTTTTTCATACACATCCATTGAGGAAGATTATAAACTTGAATAGAAACTTTCCATGTGTTGTGATCATTAAGGATATAATAAACAAATTAAAACCATCATAGGATAGACCCAACCTCACATTACATACCTCAGCTAAAAAATTATTATATTATGCATCAAATTACCTCCATGATAATCCACCTGTACAATTAATCAACTCATCATTATCTTAAAATCACTTATCATCATTCAATCACATATTGGTTGAGATTTCTATAGATTTTAATAGATTTTGAAGCCTATGAATCAACTGATAGTTCCACATGACTATATGTGGAACCAGATATGGTATTGGATTTTCATTTTCCTTCAATAGAGATGTGCCACTTTCTTCATAATCATTAAGGTCTATTGTTTCCTCCAAAAATAAACTACAATCGTTCAGAAAAATATGAATTTTATTACTATAAAATCTAATCTAGTTAATTAACCTCCATGCCTTATAATTATTTGAGGTAATATCTATACCGTAAGGAAGAAATTCATTTAAAAAGGAAATAATATAATAATTATTTTTTAAAAAAAATTCCATACATGGTTTTTCCATGATATAAACACATTAAAAATTCCAAATATATCATTTTATTACATTCATAGTATACCGGATTTCTGGCATCATCCATTTATTTTTTCACACTATCAATGTCATCATCTTTATTCTTTTTTTCATGTGTATTAATATTGTTGTCTTCTTTCACTGGCATACTATCTATCTCATGGTGATACATAAAAGGAAACTGATCAACTATCAAATTCTCCAAACCACTTCTTTATTTCCATTCATGAACAGTAGAAGATTGTCTTGTCTCTCCATTGTGATACCAAACATTATAGTTTATTTAAAAAATATTTTTTTTTTATCGTAGGTTACTTCATCCCAACTTACCAATGGTATTACAGCACAGTTATAACATGGAAATTGTATTCAACCTCTATCTAAAGCATTGTTGAATAAAGAATATAAAAAAATATCTAAATTCTTTTGAAAATAGGTTGAATTTAAATCAGTATGATACATCTAAATTCAATCCAATCTATTAAAGGGAAAAGGTTATATTCAAATCAATAAAGTAAAAAATAATTAAAAAATTCACTAGAACCAATTTTAATATGAAATTAATCAAAGAAAACTAGTATTAAGAAAAACAAAGAATAAAAAAATAACATATTCTATAAGGTATTACAACAAATAATGAACCAGAAAAAGTATAACACATGTAATGGGAAATAATTATTACACATTCAAATTAAATACATATTCCTTCATTAAAAATTATTCTTAAAACTTCCATGTTCTGAATATGAAATTAATCCAATTAAATAAACTTGTCTCTATGATGAAAAAAATTTACTCAAGAATAGAAACAATGTTTCACCCAACATCAAAACCAAAAAACATGGTATAATAATATCAGGAAAATTCTACCATAATTTATATATATATAAATACTTATCTCATCATAATATAATAAAAACTATGATTTATAAAATAATAAAAATTTATCCAAAATGTAATAAAGGATATAGAAGCTTGAAGTTGTATTATATAGGAAATGAAATGAAAAATTTGTAAGCATAAACTAATCATCTCTAATTATAAAGGAAAATTGTATTACTTGTCTCCTTCCATAAGTTTGAATAATATCCATTAATTATCCACTAATGTAAAAGTAACTTTCAACTACCAAAATAAAATTTAATTGGGTTATAAACACATAGAGTGTTCATAAATTATAAAGTAAGTGCCTAAAAATAAGGTTTCACTAATGAAGAATTAGTTTTAAGTGACTCTTATGGATATCAAAGAAGATTAAAAGAACAAAGTATTCCTTAACGGTCTCATATATCACTCCACAAGGCAAGTGGTTAATGTTGGTGGAAGGTACCTCTATTGATTGAGGAAACATGTTGAATGGTGTATGAGAAATATATCAAAATAATAGAAAAGTATTAGAGGAATAGGTTTCATAATAGTGAAGGAACATGATAAAAGAAGGATAAATAATTTCATAAAAAACATCTCAAATAGAATCTTCGTGAGTGGTTTGTAAAAAAATATCCACTACTAAGGCTTGAGGGAAGAGTTGAAGAAAATATTTGATTCATCAAGAAAAAACACAATCATTAACATAATGATATCAGAGGCACCCCTCTCCCATTTTACTTTATTGTTAAATATGATAAATTGTCTTTGTGGTATGAAGGTGTAGATACAATCCATTGGGGGTATTCAGCAAGCATTCATTAAAAGGAGTATTTCAAATACTAGAGTAAATGAGGAAATAAAATTTCCAGATAATTTTGAAATTTTAAAAATTATTAATTTAGTGTAAAAAACTGTTAATTTTAACATACTTGTTGGAATATATGTGAATATAGTTAAATATTAAATATACAATTGGTTTAAATCCAGTTTTTGAGAGATTATATTTTCAAATAAAATTTTTAGTTTTACTAATGAATTTGGGCTATTTTTAAATCCTTTCAAGTGATTTATTATAAACTAACATGTTGGTATCATCTGAGTGAATTTTAGGATACTTGAAATCTATATGGAAAAATAATTCTACCAACAAATTGGTTTCAAAAAGTTTTTTTAGATGTTCAAAAAATAGGGGGAGATAAATATTGCCTCATAAAATCTACTTCGCCTCATTTGAAAGAATAATTCATCATAGATAAACTAGAAGAATTGTATTTCAACTGGTTTCAACAAGATATTCAAATGGTATGTTCCTCATCCATGTGTAAGGGTAGGATCATCCCATTAAAGAATCTATATATGTGGCATTCGAGATCTGTATTACCTGCATAAAGGTGGGAATAACTTTATAAAATGTGTAAGAGTACACTGACCTATGTAAAGGTGATTAGAAAATTTTTAAAGCTACTCAGGGGTAAAATGATCTAAGTTAAGCTAACTCATGAATTATTCTATATAATCACAGAATAACAAATGACCCCCTGATACATCAATAAAATAAACAAAATACTAGATAAATTAATTAAATAATTAGTTAATATATAATAAAAAAAATTATTGGATTTTATGTAAAAGTAGTGGGTAACTAAATTAAAATAGAAAATATATCTATTATAGTCACGTTTATTATGAAATACTATAAAAATTTTCTTAAAGAACCTTATTTCAATTAATCTGTAAGAATCGTGACCTAACTGTATCCTGGTTAGGTTTTCATAGATAGATAAAAATGAAAAAAAATATTCAATAAAAGATAATAAGGATTAGAAACACACTAATATAATTTTGAAGAAGATCGCAATAAAAAAAATCCACGAGTTATGGGAGAATTCAGGAGGAGAGGAGATTCAGCTGGCACTTAGGTGAGGGGAAAATGGGGCTTGCGAGTGAAGGGGGTGGGAGACTGAGGGAAATGATTGAAAGAAATTCCAATACTTTTAAAAAGACATTAATATAGCTCAACCTATAATAATGTTTTTTAAAACCATTGAGATATCCTATCTATAACAATGGCTTTCACAAACCATTAGTATAGACAGATTCCATCCAATCTATACCCACGGTTTCTATAAACTATGGGTATATATGTGTGGGTATAGGCAAAGTTTATAGTGGTGAGAAGGTATATGTGATATTATAATTATATAAGTATAATGATATCATATATATCATATATATATATATATGCGCATTTAATACATCATTATATTCTGTTTTGATAGGCGGTAATGGAAAATTAATGACATCAGTTCAAAAGGAGGTTGTCTCTATACACACGAATGGTGATTTTGTAACCCATTTCATGAAAGAGGAGAATGATTTAGGTTATGTCGATAACATAACAACATCTCAGTATATATAATATACTGATATTTTTATATCATCATGTTTTAATAATAATTTACGGAGTTTGAGGAAGAAATAAAATAAAACCCTTAGTTAGGTATGTTACCTCTTCTTCAGACAACTTCTTTTGGTTTCCACCAAAATACTTCATAGGTTGGCTTTCCAACCAAACTATGGCTTCTTAGATAAGATGAGGGAAGTAAGTAAGTATTTTGGGTAGGTATTTCTTGAACCAATGGGTTTTTTAAGTGTGGAGAGAAAGGGATATGTGGTCACCTTTTATAAGTGAGGTGAGTGGCACACTTTAAATATCTGAAAAGAAAAGGGTATAACCACATTTGTTGCATGCCAAAAGGCTCCAAAATGATCCATTATCAAACCTTAGAGGTTATAAGTTCAAAATATGGACATATAATTGGTTTTGGTCAAGTTTTTAAGTTATTATACCCCTTATTATATAATTTTAACCCCCTAATAAACCCATCTATTCAAAAGAGTGGAAAATTTTAATCTAAAATGAATCCCCTAGAAGCGATGGGAAAATGGTTTTCCAAATAGAAAATGTTCAAAAATTTAAAAGGTTTTTATATAAAAATTAATTATAAAATTGATTCTAATGACCTAAACTGGGTTAATAGATATATAATTAAACTAATTTTACTTTTAAAATCATATTAAAACAATTTCTGTGTTTTTAAATGTATTAAAAGAAATGATAATTCTCAATAAAACCAGTATTTTTTCACTATTCATTAAAAAAACTTATCTTCTCAGAAAATTTTGAAAATTTAACTCTAATATAATTTTTTAAATTATGATTTCAAAAATTAAATTGATTTTTTAAATTACATTCTCTAATAGTGGAAAAAATTTATTTTTAAATAAGTGGGAAAAAGGAAACAAAACTACTTTTTATAAAAATATAGTTTTTACGCATAAATTTGAATTTATTCTTATATATTGTCTAGAAAAAAATAATAAGAATTTAAAATAGAATATATAACATATAAATTTCCTTAAAATCATTCAAAAATCATTATTTTTTTATTTTAATGAGCTAAAATGTGTTTTTGGGAAAAGAAATGGTTTTCCAGAAAAATATTTCATTTATTTTCCAAAAGTTTTTTATTTTCATTTCAAATTAATTGGTCGCCATAGAATTCATTATATATACATGTGTAAACCATCTATATTCCAAATTTATTTAATACTGTTCATACATTCCATTCCAACATCTCGGTGATAACTATTGAATAAAAATATTTTAATTGTATTTCATGTTTAATTTAAACTCAATGTTGTATATAACACAAGTTACACTCAATGTTACGTATAATGAAATTTAAACAAGGTGTTGTGTATAACACAGAATATTGAAAATATTAAATTTATTTCAAAAATTTATTTCACAAAATCTCAGGGTGTTTGAATCTTTACTTTTTAAACATATTTTTGTGGTTCTTAATTCTTTCTATCATTTTGTATTATTAATTTATTATTTTATATGAAAAATTTGGGCCATATTAGAAGGGTTATATGGCCTCACACAAAATATATGTGAGGGTTATTGAAAACTATTAAAAGGAAGGGTATTTGATTGTTCCTTGGCCCAGATAAAGGCAAGGTTGGTTTCTTCTACCACCACAAAAAGAAGCTAGTTCAGTTGTTCCTCCAGGCATTCAAAAAAGGCTTATTTTATGCATCTAAATTTAAAAAATAACACTTTTAAAGAGTTTCAACACTCCATAGAAGTCATATAATCCATTTAGTATGTTCTTTTTCTATCTATATTTAAGATAAATAAAGATCAAACACATGACCAATTTCATCCCAACAACTATAAAAATTTTCTTTTGTTATTTATTTATATTTCCACTGTGTTAATATTAAAATCTAATAAAAATCTATAAAAATATTCTAAAAAGGTCATTTATCCCCCTCCAAACTATTTTTCCATATCACTTGGGATCTAACATTTAATGATTTTGATTTTATCCCATGATTTGGTTTTCCTCCTCACTCATTTCCCTGACTCAACTAAAGGGGATCCCAAGATGAGTTCTATTTTCCCAATTAAATTTTTTGATATCCTCCTCTTCAATTCTAAGTGATTTATTCAATGTTATATCTCTGTTACCCACTCTTTTATCTCTAATTGTATTCTATACTTTCTATTTATTTTTCTTCTTCATTATGTAGATCCATGATGACCAAACACCAGGTTAGGGTTTTTCAAAACCATAAGTATCATACCCAAAAAGATTTATAATCTTATATTTTCTTGATAAAATATTTTTAAATTCCTTTATATTTTCAAAATGAGTCTATTTTTCAAAGGATTGGTTCTCTTATCCATCATTTTTTAATGAAAATATAATGACACTCTCTAGTAAGCTTCACATTCCTAACAAACTCTGGATTGATATTTATTTATCACCCCATATCCCATAATCAATTTTTTTTGGGGTATTTGGAGGTATTACTTTATTCTAAAAAATAAAATACAAAGTTATGGTAATGTTTTGCGCCTTTTTTATTTATAGGGTAATAGTTTTTATATTTCCAAAAGATATTGAAAATTCTAGGCGCTTCGTTATCCAAGTTGGAGTTTGTGCCGTAAAAACATATTTTATTTACTTTATAATTAATATTATTCATGGTTTTTAATATAAATAAACTACTTTTCACATCATGAGGGTTCTTCTTTGTAACATTGAATGAGATAATGTTCTAAGTGTACTTATCACACAAAAAGGTCATAGCAGTTCTCCATTATGATGAGAAACTAGAAGATTCATGAAATAATTCTTAAATATATGTTCTATAACTAGACGATATCATTTTATGGGATAAAAATTATATTGATTATTAAGGGTGGAGACTCATAGGACTTTTTGACTCTCTCATGGTGTACACCCTTGGTAATTTCCAAATTCTGAGATTATGAGTCTATGGAAAACCAGTAGCAAATCCAAATTTATGTATTATTGTATATTCTTATTTTTGTATGTGTGTAATGGTATTTATACATTGAGATCATTATTAAAAAATATCCCGAGTCATGTACTTTGATGTATTGGTAAAAACTCTGATGATATATGTTTATAGAATTGTAGGATACATTGGGTACATCATGAATGATATTGCATTAATGAATAACATTAGAAAGTATTTATCCCTTCCGAGTTTAGTGAAACTTAATATCCCAGATCATTTTATGTGTAGGGAACTAACTAATTATGTCTATATATATGTCATAACATTGGTACGTTCATTTCCAAAAATTCAAAGAAAGAGACATCGAGAATATAGGTTGATGTTCCAAGCATACAACCTACTTCATTTGAGATATCAAGATTAAGATATTATATTACAAAATATACATTCATATATGGTTGTATATCATTCCGACATTTACTTCTTTAACTATGGGTTCCTTGGCATTTATCTATATTATAACCTTTGACATTAGGTTTTTCTTTCGAATACCACTGAGAAAGGGGTCTAGTGTGTCAAACACTAAGTATATCTGGAATCTCAGTTAAATTCTATTTTTAATTTAAAAATTTATGATAAATATTATTCTTACTTACTAGATTAATAATTATTCATGGTTGGTTGACTTCCAAGATTTTATCATGTGTTATTCATAAGAATGCATATTTGAGTAAAATAATAATAAATATTTATTAATAAGATTTAGTGAATATAATATTTTTTATATTAATCAGTAAATAATATAGTAATATTTATTTATTAAATAAATATTCATTATTAATTGTTTGAAAAATACGTGGGAGAATAAATGGAATGAGTTTAATGATTTGACTAGAAATGGTATATTAAAAACCATTTAAATAAATATTGATTTCTTTATTTAAAAATGATATTTATTTATCTTCAGGTATTTCACATTTCAAAAAAATAATAATATTTATATTATTTTTATACATGTAGTTCGATAATGAATAAGGAATTGGATGAGGGACTATGTGAAATTATCAACCACAACCTAGCTCTATAAGGACCCGGTTATATGACTTTCTAAGATTAACCACTTGTTATACCTGAAAAAACCTAGATAGAATCCAATCACTCCCTAGATATAATCCTCTCAAGAACAAGGTTGTTTATCCTCCTCCATATCAAGCCTTTGAGAGAACCTAAATAATCTTTCATCTTTGAAGAGATTCTTGATGTGATCAATGGAGAACAATGAAAATAGTTAAAATTGACAGTGCTAGCACGCTGCAATTCTACAACGATGTTTCAAGATTCTAGAGAATAAATGGATCACCACTAGATGGATTCTACCATTGGATCCTATGAAGTAATGATTTTATGATGAAAGAGATCAATTGAATCATCAATAAATAAATAACTAAAAGATAATGTAATTATCAAAATGTCTACAAATTAATTATAAATTATATGTGATGATTCTATCTTTTATTTTATGGAACTCTAACATCAATTAATCATTGAATTAATTAATTTTATTTATCAATTAAATCTTGGATTATCCATTGATTATGAAAAAATTAAAAATATACTATTGTCACAATGATCTTTCTCTATTCCTAAAACCTTTAATTGGTATCAAAGTTCTCACATAATTAAAGTATAATTATTTACTAGTCATTCATTGAGGATATTCATTTTGTGTTAGTTTTATTTTTTTTATTCATTCTTTAAATAAGGACATCAAATTATTATATTATCCTTCATTTTTCTCACTCACATAACCAATAACAGGTAAAAATATACACAAAAAATCACTAAAAATCCCATTATGAGGTTTTTAGAGTTTAGGAAAGATTACACAAAAACTATGTGGAATGTAGCTAATTGGTATATGTTTTGTACCCATTTTCACTTCATATAGATAAAATATGATAAATATAGATATTTATTCAATAATTACATGTGGAGTTCATTAATTCATACTATGTATTTATCAGGCCTGGCTGTAAATGGTTTGTTGAACTACATGTTGTGTAACTCACTTACACGTCATGCAGTCCACATGTTTTTGTGGTGAAAATGTGTGGTCAAATATACGTTGTGTATTTAATGCATGATTTGTGTGAATAAAAAATCATGAAACGTCAATATCACATGGTGTGTAGCTACTATACATTCCATGTACCTCAAACACATCTATGGTAAGTAAACACACCTTGTACCAATGTGTCTGTTTCAAACATGGTTTAATGGTGCTACATGGGATGTATCCTAATTAGATTCCATGTAAATATTTGTGTCCTATGTGATTAATTTAATACAAAAATAAAATTAATGATAAAATTGAACCTAATTAACATGTTTTCATGTTTCACTTATTGATAGTTCATGCCATTGATGGGTTATTTATTTATACATGAAATTCATTTCTATATTAAATTATAAACTACAAGTTCTGTCTGGTCCTACTGGTAGTGTACATTTTTTTAACTAATAGCATTACATGCCGCATAATTTTCATGTGTCCATGTTTTTTATTTATAGTACACACCTTGTAATTACATATCATTCAATTATGTTTTATTCCATTTAAGTGTATAATACAAGGACCATTCCTGGTAGTATGGAGAGGTATATGTTATTTCATACAAGTACTCATGTGTACTTTATTATTTTTTACATAAAATTATTATTTTTTATTTTTTTTAAATGATGGATTAGGGGAATTTCCAAGACCGCTCTGATAGATATTAAGACAAAATGAATAAATTAAATTAGACAACTAATAGGATTAATTCAAGTTTTTCATTTTAATTAAAGAATGAATTTTTTTGAATGATATATATATTAAAAATGTATAATAATTTCATGTGTGTGAATGATCATGATATTAGACCATACCTATGTTAATGAAGGATTTATTTGATTTATTTTTATTTAATTAAATAATGGTATACAAGTCATCCTCTCTTATCATTATGTTTGGGCATGCCTACCTATGGTTTCTTTATACAAACCTCTTAACCAATATATTGGTTCCCATAACCTGTGTGTGAGTAAACCTTATGTAATGTAAGTATCTCCAAAGTGAAAGTAGCTGGTCCAATTTTAGATCTAAGATTAAAACAATCCAAGGGATACATAGGTAGAAAACTTGATTTTTTTTACTATAAACCAAGTTATAGTTCAAGGTTTTTCCCCATATGGATGAAGGTTATTTTAACATTTCTAAGATAAAATGACCATTATAAAAGTCTCATGATCGCACCAATTTTATTATTATTTTGTAAAGTTTTATGGTTAATTCCATTACAGATTATTTGTCACAGTCACATAAATTAATGGATTAGAAAGTGTATAGGATATAATTACAATAAATTAGATTATACATAAATTTTATCTAGACATGTATAACCACTTACGTAAAATCCACTTAACTTAAAAACAATATGTAATTAGATAGAATGGAAAATTTATGCATAAAAGATAAAATTCCTAAATAAATATATTAAATCAATATCACCTTTCACTACATAAGCTAAAAAACATAATTCAAAGTGTTTAACTGTCCCAATTTGTAGTCACTTCAATTATCAGGGAATTTTAGCTTGATTTTTCGGTTGAATTGACATAGTTCAAATCAATAAAAGACTACCTAAGAAGGAATTAGTGTAATTGTGAGGAAATAATTGAGGAAATATTATCCAAGATTTCAATATTGGGATGTCCACTTGAAAAATCAAGGAACTACAAGTTAATGAAGTAGGTGAGTTACACCTACATAAACTCTTTTAAATAACTTTCCAGGCCCAATTAAAGGTTATGAGAAGGGGAATATGTATCCTTTATACTAGAATATGTACAATAAAAGATATTCCTAAATCAATGAGGATGTCTATGGGGTTTTGATAATATAGAGGGAGAATAATATGTACAAGATAGGATATTCACAATATAGGAACCTAGTATATTCTAAAAGATTTCAAGAGGAAAGGTGGATCTTCAAGAAGTAAATAGAGAATGACCTTCTACAATGGATATATGATACTACTAAATTCCATTTCCAACTTGTATGATTTTATTTTTAAAGAACTATAATTTTGAACCTATTGTTATTAAGAACATCATATCTATTTCTAATCTTGACATAGATGGATTTATTTTCAAATTTAGAAATAAAGAATACCACTTTTATAAAAATGGAAATTTTAATAGTATGGAACAACTAAATAATAGTCTTTTGTATTAGATTCTGAAAACAAGTATTATAAATTGATAATGAAATATGTTTTCATGACTCATATCACACATAGTTGCAGAATCACCATGTTGGACATGTAAATGAGAAGAATTTAAAAAAGATCTATCATGATGGTGGTTTAGAGATATTTTTGAGCTAAAACCACTTGAAAATTATCATGCCTATTTATAATGAATTATGAAAAACCCACCATTTAGTGGTTAACATGAAAGGGATATATATATTCTACATTTGGTACACATCTATATGTGTATACCTTTTCCAATTGAAGCTAGGGGTGAATATTCATACTTTATTACTTTTCTTGATGAATTGACTATATATGGTCTGGTCTACTTGATTAGGTATAAATAAAAATATTTTAAGAAATTTATTGAATTTAAAAGTAAAGTAGAAAATAAACTTGGAAAGAAGATAATGAATCTTTAATACTATCAAGGTGGTGTTTATCTTAATCCAGATTACATCAAAATTCAATGGGAGTTTGGGATTATATCTTGACTGAGATCACCATTTACACCATAGAGGAATGGTGTTAGTGAAAGGAGGAACCATACTCTTCCTGACATAGTAAGGCAAATTAGGAATTATGTAGATCTTCAGTTATAATTTTGGGGATATTTAAGTTTTACAAATGTTAATATAATAATTTATCATTATGTTATCATTTATTTTTTTCTCATAAATACCCTCATTTGTTTTACTAATGAAGCTACTTTAAATGGATTTTTGTATTATATTTGCTTTAATATTTTATTAATTTTCCATAGAATTCTAGAATTTCTATATTTATAATTTGACATCAATTTTATTCTAAAAAGTATTATGGATGTTCAAAGTAGTCTATAATCACTATTTAGAAATTGATGATACAACCTAACATTGGTATCCAAACCCATGTTTAAGCTGAAAGTTATATTTGGGAACCAAACTTCTAATAAGGAATGACACTTTTGGAACCTCACATTTGTATTTAATCATAGATTTGGGAACCTAATTATTATGATGTAACTCCATGTTTGAGTAAATAATGTTAGGTATGTTATACTAAAATTTGTATTTAACCTCACACTCTAGTATTCTACATTTGGAATCATTGATACATTATGAGTTGTACTTTTGGAGTTAACCTCATGAAGATACACTCTATGTTGAATCATTCACCTGGGGCTTTGAATTTTGGATATTTATGAGATTTTTTCTACTAATTCAATGAAGTAAATATCTCATCAAATCAATTCAAAGAAAATTTTAGAGGATCTTAAAAAATGGACTATTTTTTTATATTTCGAAGGGATGTTATAATTTTTCGTGGTTGATTGATTTTGATTTTTAAACCCACTAATAATTTTGAAAATTGGGTTTTATCTATCGATTTTTATGGTTTATTTTGACTAATATTTAATTGATATTTTTTTATTCTCAATGGATTTCTCTATCCGATATCACTTAGTCTAATCATTTGAAAAAATATCCAATTAAATTAATTTTTAAAACCTAAAACTATTTAAAATTACAATGTTTTTCAAGAATATTATTGTTAATATTTCTATTTTATATACCTGTTATTAATTTTTTATAGTTTATTGAATCATTTTCAGGACAACACTTTGGTGATATACATGTTATATTATGCTTTTGTGCGGTCATCCTATTGCTACGAAGTTTTCATTATGTTATTGTGTTATCTTAAAAATATCTATATAAAATCATAGATTATTTAAAAAGACTTTTTTTTGAAGATATTCATATTTTCCTCAGAGGATCTCTTCTTATTTTTTCAGTTGCATCCCCAGTATCTCAATTATATCATTGAGAATTTTTTTAAATCAAATACTTTTTTGGATGTTTCTAAACACTCATGGTTGTAGTGGTTCAAGGTCTATTGTTTTCCCAATTTTAAGCCCTGTAAAACCTTTTGTAACAAGTTAAAGTTTCCTGAACTCAACTTTTGAGATCCTTTGGAAAAGAATATACTACTGAAAATCACTAATCTTGTGAAGAGAGTCTTTGTGAAGTGCATTAGGGGTTCTTTGTTCCTTGAACCATTAAAAAAAATTATTTTGTCTCTTTTTATTATTTTACTCTACAAAATATATTTAAATAAATGGGAATGACATTTCTTTTCAAGTTCCAAATGAAATTGGTTTTAAATTATTATAGTATATTTAAAAGGACACAATTCACCCCTTATTCCTTCATCATAATTCAAACAATAATTTTAATCAATGTTGTGATTTTTTTATGAATCTTGTTAAGCTGTAGCAATTTTGAGTTAAATATCTAGGTGAAGAAAGATATCTATGGTTGATCTAAGAGAATGTATCTCAATTATCAGAGCTTAATATTTCAAAGGTAATAATTATGTATGCAAGAAAACTCGAGTGGTTATATATTCTAATAATATTTTCTTAGATGTTTATATAATTGTTTTTAATCCGTATGAAATTCCCATGGATAATCTAGAAAATGGGATATTTCCAAAGAAGGTAAATATGATCTAAATTCAAGATATATTAAGGCAATAATTTTTGGGATTAGGCATAATGAATTCAACTATGTCTCTCAATGTGCTACTACCTATGAAATGTAGCTAACAATAGTTGTTTCTTATGAACAGACTAACAATTCCAGGAAACTAAGGTAAAATACATTTAAATTAATGTTCAATATTGTTACAATAATGAAGGTTAAAGTATCACCTGGGTGAATGGAAAACTAAATGAAATTCTCAATGGTGTTACTTCCCTAGGAACTCAAAATATAGAAACAGATGATGAATTAAAGGTACTTAATTTTTTACCCTCTATGTGGAATGTAATATATAATACAATCAAACGGTCAACTTTGAAGAAGGAGTTAAAAATGGAGGAATTGATTGGAACTCTTATGATGTATGAATATAAGATACAAGATAAGGATAAAGATCATAGAATGATCTAAAATTAAAATACATATCTTAAATATTCTATTCCAAAATTGCAAGTAATTCAAAAGAGGATGTTATACTCTCCCATGATTCAATTTTTTTAAATTATAGAGAGGAACTTTCTCACATGGGCAGAAGATTCAACATGTTTTATAAAAGGAACACATAGTTTTTAAGAACCTTTATAAGGATTGAAAGAAAATTAGTTGAGGTCTAACAAAATTAGATGTTATTAATTAAATTAATTTTAGAATATTAAACCTACTTTCACATATATAAACAAGAAAATACAAATGGAGAATAATGGAAATATGCTCGATATGAAATATGTGTATGAATGAAAAGGAAAGAAAGACATGAAGGCTATATGGAGTGAATATAAAGAATCAAGAATATCTTCATGATCTAAGTAAGAATAGTATCAATCAAATCAAAATGAAAATATTTGTTTTATGGATAAAGAATATGAGGTACAATCTTTCTACTCTTTTGTTTCTGATTCTAATTTTGAAAGATTCTCATATGATCAACTAGTTAAATATTGTTTTATTCTAGAATAAAAATTTGAGTCTCTAAATAAAAAAGTACATTTCTATAAAAAATATTCACAATATAGTCTTAAGTGAGAAAGATACCATGTTAATGTAGCATCTATAATTAAAATAGAAAATATGCAATCCCACTTTCCTAAGAAAATCTAGGATCCAGGTGAAGTTGGTCCTAAAAATTTATTAATAGAGTAAACTGAAAAAATGAGTAATTGCAGGGGACCTTAAAAATCTAGGAGTGAACCACCCCTCACATGTCATAACCTACCAATAAAATATAATATCCAGGTTCTCTAAATTTCCACATCTTACTTGATTCAATTATCACTCTCTTTGAAATATCATCTTCCACCAGATTGGATTCTTTATATGCATGTGAGAAAGTCAGATTGAGTTGAGTGACATGATTCATACAATAAATCTAATGGGGTAGGAGTTTCCATGGAACATTCTTGGTTTACACCCTCATATCCATGATAGTATTTTCAGAATTAGATTCAATCCATAGTTAATTTCAATTATGATGTATAGCATGTTTGATAGAATACATCACTTCCCATAATTCATCTTTATATGCAGTTCATATTCAAATATAGTGATAAAGGAAACCTTTAACATATCCATGATGGGTTCAGAAAATACCTATATAGCCCAAAGGTCCTGAAATGAAAAATAACACACCGTCAACATTTTCTTTTATCCATAAGCTAATCGAAAAAATCCACCTCATTAATCTAAGAACCAAGGGCTGCTTCAGTCTACCTAAAAATCCCAATAATCTTAGAATTTTCAAGTCCTTCATTCTATTGTGCATTGTTCCCACTTGTACCTTTTTAGTAGAATAAACCATCATATGCATATATAATGTTCTAGCAGGATGGAGGGTTCATGATCATCAAAAATCCTTTCAATTCATACCCTCCATAACAATGAAAATATGGTTGCCATGGATTCCAATTGGATGTGCTAAATCTGGTCACCATATCCAACATTAGTGAGCAAGGACATGAGCTCTTCTAGTTACTTACCTATATTAATCTTAAGGAAAAATACTTGTCTTTTATACTTACACAGTTACCTTGCATACTCAAAGCTTATAAAAAAAGACATATATTTCCACCATCTCTTAAGCATAAATGACAAGTCGAGATAATGCATTGTCCATCCTTCCTCATTTTTTCATGTGTTGGTAATTTTTTAATATATTATCCATTGGAGAATAAATAATTAAGGCTATATTAAATTTATGTTTAATTTAGAAATTCATGATGGTATTCTAGTGGAGATCTCACTTTTAATCTTGTAGTATTCATTGGAATTAAACTGGTCATTTCTAGTAGGTCTCCACAGTAGTGTATCTATGTCCCCGAAAGCAAGGTTTTGAACTTACATTATAGAAACTAGGGGAGAAATGCTGAGTATACTATATTGTGAAATGAATTTAGAAATGGTTACTTGTACTCTGCCAGAAGGGATGATGAACATGTCCATAAGTGGTTGTTCAATCCAACATGTGTTCTAACAATTGAGATAAGATTTCTTTCTATCCATCTATTTGGTATTTTTCATGATGTCATTGAAAGAGTGACTTATTATAGGCTATACCGAAGACCCAAGACAGTGTGAGTTTCATCCCATCAGTCTTCCATTGAACCTTGTTGATAAAATATAACAAGAGGGGTCATTAGAGGTTACACTATTGGAAAAAGGTACTTCCACGTCCGTTTTTTTAAATTTTTACAAATGTTTCAATAAAACATTTATAAAGGCAAGGATAAAATATATGCTTCAGTGTCTATTTTAAGAAACCAAAACTAAAAATTGACCATCATGGTGTTTCCGGGTAGTTTATATGAAACATGATGTCGAAGACTATGTTTCGGAGTCGGTATTCATATAAACAGACGGTGAATATTTTCAATTCATCTATCTTCCGCATTGGTTTTCATGATTATTGACACCAAAAATTGTTGTTTGGTGGTCTTCAGCATTGTTTTACATAAAAACTAACACCAAAGTTCTAGTGTTCTGTGATTTTGGAATCGGTTTTAATATGAACCAATGTTGAATCTTTGGTTTTGGAATTCTTCAATGTCTATTTAAATAAAAACCAACACAAAATACCATAGTAATTCTATATTTTTCAATAGTTTAAATGAAAAATGAAATCGAAGTTTAGACTTCGGTGGTTTTCAGCGTCAATTTATATAAAAAACAATGTTGAAAACTCTTTCTGTAATGATTCAACATTATCCTTTTTATAAATCGATGTTTAAAGTTATATAATTTTTTTTAAAAAAATTATATATTTAAATTTCCCAAAATCTATAAATCTATAAACAGAATATACATAATAAAAATATAACTAAAACACTAACACCGACTCAACATAGAAAATAATCTTCATGAAACATACTCATACTATCCTCTCTCACACCATCAACTATTTTAGATTTACCTAAAATACAAACACAAATATAATTATAAACCATCTAAAAAAATGTAATTCAATTATCACATGTAAAATTAAATAAATAAAAAATGACATCAGTTGAAGCTCAATTGGTCCTTAATTTTAAAAACTATACATTCAAAAAGAATTTATAATAATAAAGATATCATTAACCTTTATAATAATATTTTCCCTCAATTGTAACTCATTCTAGAGGTAAGGAGAGACTGATATCATCTGGAGAAGAAACCACCTATCAAACAAGAAGGTATCCCACAACATTGAAAATTTTGTGTATACTAAGATTGTTTTTTTAATCTAAAGATATATATTCAAACTATATAAAAATGTTTAGGTGAAAAAATTAATATAAATTGATCAGTAATTCCACTTGGATGAGAGGATGACCAAGAAAAGTTTCCCCCAAAACAGAGCCCAAATGTTTCGGGTTCAAGCCCAAAATTAGCAAGCATGCATATTTAGATAGATTATACCTCAATGAATATGAAAAAGCCTTATTAGAATATTTTTGTGATCATATAGATTTAGAAATAGGGATATTCACTATTGGTATAATATTTTATAAATTTAAAATCATATAATCTCTAGAGAAAGGGGAATCATAGTTTAATTAAGAATGAATCTTTCTAAAAAACATAAAAAATGAGTGATCCATCAATGAATAATAGATATGAATCACTTGGAAATTTTTATAAAATTGTTAATGGTAATGAAATAAAGGATGTCATCATTATTATTTAAATATATGGATAAATTTGATAATCCATTCACAAAAAAGAGTCCAATAAAGAATAATGTTGGGAAGGAGATGGAACCCACTGATAAATGTTTCATTTATTTTTGATAAAGTGTCCCTATCATTAAAAACTGAATGATTCCCATGAATCCTAATGAAAAATAGGTAACGATAAATTCATAATAGTAATCTATCTGAGAGAGAGATTCTAAGATTGGATTAGTGGTTGAAAATCCCTATAAAGATGTTTAGAACCGTCCCAAGAAGGGAAAGGTAAAAGATGATGGATATTTGCGAGGAAGGAGAAAGAAATCTAGTTAGAGTAATATCAATTGTATTGTATGGCTACCACAACATGAAGAACTGATGAAATATAAATTGAAGTAACCATTTATCCCATTATATCATATATTTAATGCTAGAAATGCATAAAAATGGAATTTATGTACCAAATGATTTATTAATAATATGTCCTAACCTATTGGATGATTCTAAAAGGTTTTACAAAGAAGAACATAGTCAAACATCTCTTGAGAATCAAGTATGGAATCATATTCTAGCTAAAAATAATTTTTTTAAAAATAATAAGTGCATTATAAAAATAGAGGTTTAGATATGTGATGTCTTTAGAAGATACATACCTAATAATTTAAATCACAATCATACTTAAGAAATAGTTTTCAAACAAATTGCGAAGATGAATACGTTTTTTATTTGTATATAAATCAGTTTCATTGAAAAGATACAATAAAATAATGTTATCAAATTAAAAAATATATATATTTCCATATAAAAAATAATAATTAATATAACTAACCTTACTAAATTTAGTTTTTTCCCATGTTGTCATTATCTCATACATGAATCCAAAAACATAATAACCACATTCCAAACATTCTTTTATATGATGACACTGTAGTTATAAAATATTGAATTAAAAATAAAAACCAATATATATATAAAAAAACCAAATATTATCTAATATAAATAATTATTTACACTCACTTGAACATAATTGATTGTATTTGGATGCTTTATCAAAAATTGATCTTTGCTAAAAAATTTCCATGAACAAAATTTTCATATATATCAATTGAAAAATATGTATAAACAACAAGAATTTAAAAATAAATAACATATAAAAAAACTTACTTTTCAAAAAACGTTAACAATTTTTTCTTGAACAGGACCTAATAAAAAGAAAAACCAATATAATTTACCTTTATTTGAGAAAAATACACCCAACATCCAATGATCTCTACAATATAAACATTTCACAATTAATAAAATTTTAACTAATATTAGTTCATAATTATCTTAGTGTTATTACCCTTGAAGGAATGTAAAAAACCGGCACCCAATATCTATATTTGAGAATCTATCATATATATATATATGAAACTCTAGTAGTAGTAATCACATATTTCAAAGCCCTTGAAATTAATTATGGATCTATAAAAACTTAAACATCAATGGTCTCATTTTTGAATAGTAATAATGTGTATATACCTAATTAAATAAAGTAATATAGTAAGCCACTTAAAATCATCTTTATTTAAAGAAACAAATAAAAATTAAAACATAAATTTACTTACATGGAAAACAACTCCAACATAAAAATACTCATCTCATCAAAAATAATATAATACAAGATATATTTTTTGAATATTAACAATTGATAGTCTCATCCAAAAATATCATATGTCATCCAAAAATCATAAATTTTATTCAATGATGAAGAAACCTCAGTTAATCTTAATAATCCATCAGAAACTTAAGAAATATCTGACATTTCTGATTCCTAAAATTATATTTGTTTCTTTTGTATCCATTGTTTTTATTTTAGGTAGTATTATAAAAAGTAACTTTTTTAAAGTATTATACATTTTTTTCAATCAACTATAAATAATGTTTACAAAAACAATGCATACATTGTATGTTAGATAACACAAAAGGCTAGCCAACCAAATTAAAAAATGACACATAAAATCTCAACTTTGGTAACCTCCAAGGTAGGAAATGGAAGTAGACTATTTGGATAGATATTATCATTTATTGATATTCTAATCTAACACAATGACATGGGATGGTGATGTATTGAATACCCAAAAAGATGTATGACTTCATAAGCTACAATACGTACATGAGTATCTCTAGTATACAACTCACATTATATGGCCAGGTCCAAAGCAGAGGTATAGGATATATATATAGGAAGGGTTTTTAGGTATTTAAGTCTAGGACAGCTAGTAAGGTTAGGAAAGCTGGACTTGCTAGGAAGGATTGGTAGGCTGGGTCGGTTGGGAGGGTCGGGTCGGCTGGGCATGATCTATAGGCTGCGCAGGATATAACGACCCAACGTTTTATCAATGGAATTCCCTTCTCATAATTATTACTTATAGTATAATCACAATAGTGAAAAAATAAAATATCATGATAATAAATGCTATGTGACCATTAAAAAAATTTTCCACCTTTGTGTTTTGAAATTCAAAAATCTAACATACATGATTGCGTTCAGGGTGATTTTTGGAGTCGGATAAAAAAAATTATTTTTTGGTGAATAGTAACATACCCTTATGAATAGTAATGTTACCCTTATGAATATTAATATACCCTTATGAATAGTAACATCACCTATGATAATACATATATAAGATTTAAGTGAAGCTATGGTGTACCCATATCTTGGAATAGGTAAATAAATGTTTTAAATTTGTTGTTTTTCGAATAAATATTATTTTACTTAAAAATTAAATTAATCATATTTAGAAATTTATTTTTAAAAATGGATTTCATTATTCGATTCTACAAGTTGAAAAATGGTTGGGGTTAATTTTTGGGATTTTTCTAAAATACTTGAATTTTTGGTGAATAGTAAAATATGGTATTTTATCGCATATATAAAATATCAGTTAAATAAAAAATATTAGACATCATGGATGATGTAATCCCACTTGATTCAAACTCACAAGAAAAAATTACTATTTTGGGTCACATGAATAAAGACTATTCATTGTATAGCGAAAAATTATTAAACTAATGATTAAAATAGTGTAAAACCCCTCCTCCCCCTCCACTATATATACCACCCCTAACACTCTCATTTTTTCACACCTCTCAAGCTTAAAGACTTGTCCAAACTCTTCCCAAATATTTTACCTATCTTCTCCCCCACAAACATGAGCTCTTTTCCTCATAAAAATACCAAGCCTAGGCTCTTTAAGGAGGATCTCAAGTGAAGATTTCAAGTGCGAAATCCTCTCTTTTTTCCTTTCATTTTCCATTCAATTTCATTTATTTTATTGTTTCCTCCTCAACTCCTTCCATCCAAATGGAATGATAAATATAAAATGTTTTATATTCTGGTTTTATATCATTTTAATGGAATATTCTTCATTAAAATCATCCCTCACAGTCTTTTATTTTAAGGATGTAATCGTCACCCATGTTGGGTTAATTTACCCAACATCGTGGACAATGCACTTCCATTTTCCTTAAATGCCTTCAATCCTATCAATAAAACCATAAAATGATTCAAAACAGATTATAAATTTTATGTTTTATCCTATTTAATGTTCTGTAACTAACTTTTGTACATATTACTAAATGATTAGAAAAAACAAGTTTGTTGTGGTCGAGAAACCGGTCGAATTAACACAAATGATCATCATTAAATTTTATCTAATGATTAATCCTCATGGTACATAAAAAAATTCATTATAAGATAATTAATACCTATGTAATTTCACTAATAATATATCTTAACAATTATGGATGTTCAACCACATTTCAAACAAACATCCGTTCACGAATACAAGTGAATCGTTCATAAAGTCTATGAAAATTAACATTCCCAAACAATGAATTTAAGCTCTATAACTCATTAAAAGGCCCATAAAAGAACATAATGAAACCATAGTAAACCATATTCATATATTAAAGGTTATTTAATTAGTAATTAATGAATATAATGTCATTATATAGGACATTAGATTGAATAAAGAATTCAGATATGAGGTAAGGGGAAGTTCTCGAACCCAACACTCCTACTTTGGGTTTTCCCTCTTTGAAACCAAATTCTCTATGAATATGATTTAGAAATAATTTCTTCATAATAATATTACCTTTTATAGGATATACATTTTTTCTAATTGATTTTATGACAAACCCAACGTTTTCCAAAATAACTCTTCTTTTAAATAAACACTCCCTTTTTACACCTCAAAGATTGTTTGTTCTTAACTCATGGTTGATGGTTTTATGTCAAGAATGTTATTCCTTATTCATTTTTGGGAAATAAATTTTTATGAATTTATGCTCTATGTTTTGTAACCCATTTCTTTCCATGGTTTATTATATGTTAATGTTTTACATATGTACTATGTGGTGTGCATGGTAATGTAAATGTTATGATGTGATGGGTGCACCCGGAATTACACAGCGCTCTAATACATTGGGTAAAGTGATAAACCTAATGATTTGAAGTTAGATGATGTGTGAAAATGATGCTATATTTCTTCTCAATAATGAGTGTTAGTTTACCATTAAGATATGATGTTTCATTTTTATTCATTACCACATTTCAATTCTTTTTTTAATGACTCCTCTCATGTTCATGATCTTATGACTATGTCATGATTGTGATAACCCATTGTTATATTATTCTTATATACCCTCTTACAAAGATTTTAGCTCACCCATTTTAATGTATATCCTCAGTTGACTATGTGTACTAAGGATTTTTCAAGGGATAATAAAAAGTTTAAGAAGAGTGAATTTAATTAAATTGTTTTGTTTTATGTTGAAAATGTAATGTATTGTCCTAGTTTCCCAAAACACTATACCTATGTATACTCATTGTGTAATACTACTATGTTTTTTATATTTATAATGATGTAATAGTAATTTAAGAAAAGGTAGGGTCACTATAGTTGGTATTAGAGGCACGGTTTAGTTAATTTTGGAATTATGATTAGTGAACCTTAGAGAAAACCTCTAGTATGAGACTAAGCACATGTAAGCACACAAGAAGCTTTGTTGAACAAAGATATCCCATAAGATATTATTTTAGTGTAATTTTCACAAATCAATAAGTTATTTATTCATGACTTGATGACATATGTTTTGTTTTAACCTTTTCTATTTTAGAAATGGTGGGAACCAAGAGAAACCAGGCCAATGACCCATGTTAAGGACAACACAGTGATTGCCCAAACGACATCCCAAAGGATTTGGGAGGTGGAGTTAAAAATTTTTTTGTTATGCTTACTTATCTATCTCATGTTATGAAAAATTAACTGAATAATGCAGGACTTCCTCCTTCACCTAAGAGGGAGAAACTTGTTGTCGAGTGTTTTATACGGCAACGAACATCGACGTTTAGTGGATCTTCTGATCCACTAGTTTTATAAAAATGGGTCAACTCTATTGAGAAAATATTTTTTGTGCTTCATAGTTCTAATATAGATAAGGTGACTCTATCCATTTATCATCTATATAGAGAGGCCGATCAATGGTAGTCTTTGATTAAGAACACCATGTCAGATAATGAAATTGAAGAGATAGAATAGAAGACTTTAAGATCATGTTTTATAAAATGTATTTCCCAAGAACTCTTCATATGAAGATGGAGAGATAATTAATAAAGCTCAATAAAAAGGAAGGAGAATCTATTAAAACCTATGATGTGATTTTCACAAGGCTTTAAAGGTTCTCTTCAGGTTTTGTTATCAATAATGATATCAAAATTGATAGATTATTTAGTGGATTAAAACCACACCTTCGAAAGTCTCTTACAATTACAGACATTGGGAGTTATGAAGAAGTTGTTCATTGTGCTATAAAAGTGTATATGGAGTTTCGATAATGGTCTAATGGATATGGTTATAAGAAACAAAAGATGGAGTTTCATAATGGTGGATCTAATAGTAAAGGTGGAAAGAAAACGCAACCACCCAGATGCCAAAAATGTGGAAAATGCATCATGGGAACTAACTTAAAGGGATGAGGAAATTATTTATGGGTGAGAGAGAAGTCCTCCATGTTCAAGAGTGTCCAAAAGACATGAGAAGTCAAGATAATTTGGTGGATGAAAGGAGAGCACCACCCATGGTTCGATGCTACAACTGTTGGGAGAAAGGGCACTATGCAAGCGAGTGCATTAAACCTCGAGTCCTTGAGGGAAATCAGCATCAACAACCACCAAATCAAATACAATAAAGGAAGGATTATGCCCTCACTACTTC
The DNA here is from genome assembly GCA_963277665.1 of Viscum album. Lineage (NCBI taxonomy): Eukaryota > Viridiplantae > Streptophyta > Magnoliopsida > Santalales > Viscaceae > Viscum > Viscum album. The sequence goes on along the minus strand of OY728134.1, from coordinate 1,019,008,603 downwards.
AGAAATTGAGAAATAAAATGAATTTGTACAATGTACACTTCCTATTCACACAAGAATTGGAAAATTATTATTTGATTCTGGTTTTATGCATTCCTTTATATCTTGTATGTTTGTTAGAACTATAGAATCAAAACCCTGAAACCTTGAAGTAGAGATATCTGTAAAAACACCAAGTGGTGAAATCATTGCAACCAAAGTGTTTGACTCTTCTCATGATGGCCTATGTGGGAAGATTCTTCCAATTAAAATAATGATACTTCCTTTGGTGGAATTTGACGCTATAATGGGGATGGATTGGCTCTCTTTATATAGAGATCAGATAAAGTTTTACGAAAAGGAAGTATATTTTCATATTATGAATCATCCCATGCTCCTCTACAAATTAAAATAAGATCATGAATCTTCTTTAGTAAATCCTCCAATGGTGTGGGTAATGATTCCCTATGAAGAATCATACCTCACTCAAATTGTTGAGTCAAAGGAAAGTTACAACCTTGAGGAAATGCCTATCGTGAGGGAATACAGTGATGTATTTCCTGAACAGATACCCGGATTTCCCCTAGATCATGAGATATAGTTCTCAATAGAACTCATACCCGGAGCTACTCTTATCTCAAAATGTCCCTATATGATGGATCCTATCGAACTGGAGGAGTTAAAGAAGCAACAGAAAGACCATTTGGACGAAGGATTCGTACACCCTAGTGTATCACCATGGGGTGTTCTAGTTCTCCTTGTGAAGAAGAAGGATGGATCAATGTGGTTGTGTATCGACTATAGAGAACTCAACAATATCACCATAAATAACAAGTATACTTTTACATGTATAGATGACATGTTCGATCAGTTGTGAGGAGCTCAATACTTCTCAAAGGTGAATCTTCACTCTGGATATCATCAGTTAAAGGTGAAGAAAGAAGATATTCAGAAGACTTCGTTCCGTGCAAGTTATGCTCACTATGAGTTTTTGGTGATTCCCTTCGAACTTACTAATTCCCTTGCAATCTTAATGGATTTGATGAATAGAGTCTTTAGACATTACCTCAACAAATTCTTTGTGGTGTTTATCGATGATACTCTCATCTACTCCAAGAGAAAGGAGGAACATGAAGAATATCTAAGGCTTGTGTTGGCGACACTGAGGAAGGATAAGTTGTACTCCATGTTTAGAAAGTGTGAATTTTGGATAAAGCAAGTCACATTCTTGGGACATGTGATCACAAGTGAGAGAATTTTTGTGGACCCTTAAAAAACACAGGTGATTGAGGAATGGCCTAGACCCTCTAGTGTCATAGAAATCTGTAGTATTCTTTGATTAAGAGGGTATTACAGATGTTTTGTGAATAATTTCTCAGGATTTTATAGCTTGTTAACTAAGTTAACAAGGAAAGGGGTGAAGTATGAATGAATGGATGAATGTGAGGAAAGCTTCAAAGAGCTAAAGATAAGGCTGATCACTACACCTGTACTCACATTATCGAAGAGTGGAAAAAATTATATGATATATAGTGATGATTAAAAGAAATTCTTGGGTTGTGTAAGCATGAAAAATGATTATGTGGTAGTCTATGCCTCACAGTAGTTAAAGATCCATGAGAAGAACTACCTGACGCATGGTCTGGAGCAAGCAAGTATGATTTTTTCCTTCAAAATATGGCAACACTACCTCTATGGTGAGAACAATGACATATATACTGATCACAAGAGCCTGATGTATATATTCACACAAAAGGGGAACAATATGCATAAACGGAGATGGTTATAGCTAATCAAATATTACGATTGCTCTATTCAGTATCATCCTGTCAAGGCCAACAAAGTAATTACTGCTCTTATTAGGAAACAACTTGCTACTCTATCCATGTTGTAGATTGAGAAAGACCGTATCTTCAGGGATGTGCAATGGACAGATTTGAAAATCATAAGGGCCTAGAATAAATCCTAATTTTCCTAAATTATTTCCCAACCATCTATCCAAGATAATATTAAGGAGGCACAAAGGAATGATCCGGAGTTTCAAAAGAAGGTGAATGTCATAAAGGAAGGGAAGCTGCAAGAGTTCCATATCAATGATGATGGTGGGATTTGATTTGGAACAAGACATTGTGTGCCTTCATCACCTAGGATAATGGAGGATCTATTGGATAATTCACGTAGATCAACATTCTCTATCCATCCCATGAGTACCAAGATGTATCGTGATCTCCGAGAACACTTATGGTCGGACAACATGTAGAAGGATATTACTAATTATATCTCAAGGTGCTTGATATGTCAACAAGTTAAAGAAGAGATAAAAAAGTCCAAATGGATGATTCAACCATTGCCTATACCCATGTGGAAATGGAAGAATGTCACTATGGAATTTTCCATGGGTCTCCGGAAGACGTCCAAGGGAAATAATGTGATATGGGTTGTGGTTGACTTACTCACAAAGACTTCCCACTTTATCGCTATTCGGGAAGATATATCGCTTGAATAACTTGCAAAGATATATGTGAAGGAAGCGGTGAGACTACATGGGGTTCCAATATCAATTGTATCTAATTATGATCCCAGGTTCACATCTAAATTTTGGAGGAGTCTTCAGCATGCTTTGAGTACTAAATTAAATTTTTGCATGACCTATCATCCCCAAACTGATGGACAATCTAAAAGGACTATTCAGATGCTTGAATATATACTAAGAGCCTTCTCTTTGGAATTCAATGGTGGATGGGATCAACATCTCCCATTGGTTGAGTTCTCATACAACAATAGCTTCCACTCGAGTATTCAAATGGCTCCATATGAAGCTATGTATGGAAAGAGATGTAGAACTCCAACCTGTTTGGATGAAGTTGGAGAAAGAAATTTATTTGGACCTAATATTGTACAGGAGATGATAGAGAAGGGTCAGGCCATCCAGAAACATATCAAATATGCTCAGAGTCGACAGAAGAGTTATGTTGACAACCTTTGAAGGAACTTGGAGTTTGACTTTGGAGATAATGTCATCCTTAAAATATCACCATGGAAGAGAGTCATGTGGTTTGGATAAAAAGGGAAGCTAAGCCCAAGGTACATTGGCCCCTTTAAGATCATTGACCATATAGGAGTCGTAGCCTATTTTCTTGTACTTACACCAAATATGGCTCAAGTTCAGGATGTGTTTCAGGTATCACTCCTGAAGAAGTATATACCAGATCCCTCACATGTACTGAACTCATAGGTGGTACATCTGAAAGATGGTCTCTCTAATGAGGAGCAGTTGGTAAAGATTCTGGACAGGAGAGATAAGGTACTACAAAACAAGACAACTCATCTTGTCAAAGTGTTATGGAGGAACCAAAAGCTTTAAGAAGAAAATTGGGAACTGGGGGAGGTGCTGAAGGAGAAGTACCCTCACTTGTTTATGTAAAAAGAAATTTTGTGGCCAAATTTCATAAGGGGAGAAGAATGTAACAATTCAATGTTTTATTAATGGAATTCCCTTCTTATCGTTATGACTTATATTATAATCACAATAGTGAAAATGATGAAATATCATGATACTAAATGCTTTGTGACCATTAAACATAATTTTTCCACTTCTATGTTTTGAAATTCGAAAATCTGACATGCATGGTTGCGTTTAGGGTGATTTTTGGAGTCTGATAAAACAAAATTAATTTTTGGTGAATAGTAACATACCCTTGTGAATAGTAATAATACAATTATGAATATTAATATGCCCTTATGAATAGTAACCTCACCAATAATTTTATATATACATATAATATTTAAGTAAAACTATGGTGTACCTATAGCTTGGAATAGGTAAATAAATGTTTTAAAATTGTTGTTTTCGAATAAAATATTATTTTATTTAAAAATTAAATTAATCATGTTATGTAAATTATTTTTGAAAAATGGATTTCTCTTTTGGATTATAGAAGTTGAAAAATGGGTGGGGTAATGTTTTGGGATTTTTATGAAATACTTGAATTTTTTTTTGAATAGTAAAATACTATATTTTACAGTATATATACAATATCAGTTAAATACACTATTTTTGACAACATGGATGATGTAAGACTACTTTATTCAAACTCACAAGAACAAATTACTATTTTGGTCACATTAATGAAGAATATTCATAGTCTATAGAAAAAAATAATAAACTAATGATTAAAATAATGTAAAACCCCTCCTCCCCTCCACTATAAATACCACCCCTCACACCCTCATTTCTTCACACCTATCAGGCTTCAAGACTTTACCAAAATCTACCCAAAGAACTTACCTATCTTATCCCCCACGACTATAATTTTTTTCCACATAAAAATACCAAGCCCAGGCTCTTTAAAGAGGTTCCCAGGTGGATAATTCAAGAGGTAAATCCTCTCCCTTTCTCCTTTCAATTTCCATTCAATTTCATTTCTTTTATTGTTTCCTCATAAACTCCTTCAATATAAATTGCATGATAAATCCAATATGTTTTATATTCTGGTATTATATCATTTTAATGTAATATTCTTCATTAAATTCATCCCTCGCTCTCTTTTATTTTATGGATGAAATCGTCACCCATGTTGTGTTAATTTACCCAACATCATGGGCGATGCACATCCATTTTCCTTCAATGCCTTCAAGGCTATAAATAAAATCATAAAATGGTTCAAAACAGATTATAAAATGTATCTTTTATCCTATGTAATTTTCTAGAACTAACTTATTTACATATCACTGTATGATTAGACAAAACAAGTTTTTGTTGTCAAAAAATCGGCCGAATAACCCAAACAGTCATCATTAGATTTTATATAATGATTCATCCTCATGGAACATAACCAAATTAATTTCAAGATCATATATACCTCTGTAATTTCACTAAAAATATATTTTAACAATTCTGTATGTTCAACCAAATTTCAAAGGAACGTCCATTCATGAATACAAGTGAATCGTTCATAAAATCTTTGAAAATTAACACTCTCGAACAACGAATTTAAGCTCTATAACTCGTCCAAAGGGCCATAAAAGACCATAATGAAACCATAGTAAACTATATTAATGTATTAAAGGTTATAAAATTTTTAATTAATGAATATAATTTCATAAAATATGACCATTTCTTGAATAAAGCTTTCAGATATGAGGTAAGGGGAAATTCTCGAACCCAACACCGATACTTTGGGTTTTCCTTCTTTGATACCAATTTCTCTATGGATATACTTTATAAATCATTTTTTCATCATTATATTACCCTTTATGGGATATAAGTGTTTTATAATTGAGTTTATTACAAGCCCAATGTTTTCTAAAAGAACTCTTCTTTTAAATAAACACACCCTTTTTACTCCACAAAGATTTCTTGTTCTTAACTCAAGGTTGATGGTTCTATGTCAAGAATGTTATTCCCTATCCATTTTGGGGAAACAAATATTTATTAATGTATGATCTATGTTTTTAAACCCATTTCTTTACTTGGGTTATTTTATGTTCCAGTTTTACATATGTTCTATGTGGGGTGCATGATAATGTAAATGTTATGATGTGACGGGTGCGCCCGAAATTATATAGTGCAATATGAATGTTATGAAGTGATGGGTGCACCCAAAATTATACACTACTCCAATTCATTGAAATGATATATTAGTTTTGTTAATTATAAAAATACAAAAATTCATGGAAAATAAAAATTTATTTCTTACAGTTCTCTCAGCTACTTTCTTGGATTTCTCTGTATGATACTTTTTATTTTTATTTCTTCTCACTCATTTCAATTTTTTATGTTGAGTGGTGGGAGATGGACGACCAAATAGTACATATTTCGACCACTACTAGATTGAGCTCTTAATGCATCAAAATTTTATGAAATCATTTTATCCTCTAATAAGTAATAAAGTAATACCTAAGATTTTTTTTGCAATCAAACATTTATGCAATCATTTTCTATTCTAATAAATGATACTCTCCTAGAATCCAGTTATATAATAATAAACAAGTAAGTAATAAAGTAATATCTAAGAAATATTACAATATAAAATCATAATATTACCATAAATACTTCATTATGTAGGCTAGGGAAAAATTTCTTCCATGTGTTTTTGTTTAAAAATTGTACTTGAGACATCCATATTCGTTCTCTAAACTACCAAAAACATAATTTTTTCAATTTTGTTTTAAAATATATCCATTGAAACACCACCGAAGATGGGTGTCTTTTCTTAGTTTCTTTATTTGCTTCAAAAATGAATGTCATCTATAATAAAAAAAATATTATTCATATAAAATATATAATATTTAAAAAAAGAGATAAAAATCAATTAATAGAGATATTTTACTTTTACATACTCCCAAAACAATTCTTTTTACATCTTGTCGATAGATTTCAAATCATGATATAAAATTAAAATCCTCCAACAACTCTTCATGGCAATATAACTGCTAAACTGTGTTGTATGGGGACTAGTTGGGTTATTATTATCATGAAAAATTATATGTAATCTCTATTATTTATGTACAAGTGACAGTTTTGGTAAATGTGTAATCCCACATTTATCAACTCTAAAAATTTATTTTTTGTTAGAAGAAGGACAAGACTCCTCTATATGAGGCACATCGGTCATCCTACAATTTTTTTTTTGTATATTATAATTTTTATTTCTTGAAGAAAAAAAATATTACTAAATATTGAATAATAAGAAAAAAACATATACCTTGATAAATGTTCCTCTACTTCTATGTCTTTCATTTAAATAGGAAAATTTATTTATATTCTATGCACCTTCTTATTATTAGAAAAGTGAATATTTAAAAACATTGATAAATTAAATATGTATTTAAAAAACAGTTTCACACGTATATAAGTTTTAAAAAATATTTATGATGTCGGGATTCTTAATCAAAAAAATATTAAGCAAAATTATTTTATATAAATAGTAATTTTAAAATTATAGAAACATTTATAAATTTAAATATCACATTAACAAAAAAAAAATTATATACATAAAAATGACCAAAACATAATTACGTATGTCAGGTTTTTCGACCAAAAAATATTTAACCATAACCATTGAATATAAAATTTAACAAAAAAACTTATAAGTAACAAAATATATATAATTATACATCCAATAACTAATAAAAAAATAGTTTTTACACATATAAATTTCATAAAAGAAATAAAATATAAATATTCAACGTAATAATTAGGGAAGTAATTTAGAGTTTTCACATATCCCTTGATCATGATCATTTCATAAATCATGGACCATGTCTATATTATAGTCATTGATATCATCAAGAAATCACACAATAGATGAATAATCCTCATACAAATCCATAACATCATCACCATCCTCATCACCCAAATGAATCCATTTCCCTTAAAAACTATGGACCACTAATCATTCAATGGATCAATGACATAAATATTTTCTTTTCATGTGTTTCCATGAAAAATTGATCCTCTTTGCTACTAAATATTTTCAAATCAACCTGTGTAAACCCAAAATCATCATGTTTCATGCCACTATTACTATCATCCAATTTTCACTGAAACATTTTGACTTAAAATTTATTATAATCAATTTCCCAAATATCCTCAAGTACTCTAAAATATGTCATTGATGTAGAAATTGGGTTTTTATCTTTTTCACTCAAAAAAACACAACTTTAGCAATGACCATTACCCCCACTATTTTGAAGGTACTCTCATCATCCTAATTTTTTGAGTAAAATGTGTATCCATTAATATCAAAAGTAGACCATGTCATTACAATAAGAGATGATACCCCTACCATCAATTTTAATGTTCCTAATGCAGATATATATGTGATGAATTTGTTTTTAAACCCTGAAACAAAAGTATTTTGATGCTCAATCACTCTCCACTTTTCATTTATTTTTGGATTTTTCAACTTTAATTCAGAAATATGTGATGATATATATGGTTTAACCTCATCAATATTGTTCAAAATGTATAAATGTTCCTATATCACATCATCAAATGAAATTAAATTTACCATTAAGCCTTGAATCCCTCTACCTTCACTATCAACTGTCATATGTCGAGATATAGGGAGACCAACATGCTCCACTTCATACAAATAATTAGTAAATAAATAATTAACCTCTTTCAATACATATTTTTGAACAATAGGGGCATCCTATCAATGATAATTTTTAGTATATCCCTTAAAAAGTTTTAAATAACATTCAAAAGGATACATCCAATGTAAATAAATAGGTGGACATATTCTTATCTCATAAACCAAATGAATCACCAGATGGACCATTATAACAAAAAACATAGGTGGGAAATACAATTCTAGTTGAAAAAGTGTAAGAGAAGCTTAATTTTCCAACAAATCAAAAAAAATTTGATCAACGACTTTGCTATATATGGGTTTGAAAAAATTAAATAACCTGATGATAGTCATTCTGACAGGTGTCGGGAATATACCATGCAGTGAAACCGGTAGAAGTTGTTGCATCAATACATGATAGTCATGAGATTTCATACCAATTAATAAAAAATCCTTCAATGAAATTAAATTCTTCACATTATAAAAATATCCACTTGGTACTTTAATACCGTGCAGACACTAAAACAAATTCATCTTCTCACTCTTTCTTGACATGTGACAAGCCAAAGGTAAATGTGTTCCTCTTCCTTTCATAGTGGTTCTAACTCAAAATATATTCCCATTGATATCAAGTCCAATATATCATTAAATATATCTTTTGTCTTTACTTTAATGTCCGAAATAGTTCCAATCATTATAACATATGTTTTTCTCAACATGGATAATATCAATGTTATGTTTTATCTTAAGAAAATCTAATAAGGTAGTTCAAGAAAAGATAGATGGTTTCTTCCAGATATTTCTTTGATGACCATAACTTACTTTCTTTCCAAATGTGATATCAATATTTTTCACGTTGTCATAATATTATTCAAAATACAATGTCCATGGGGGAAGATTATGTTCCTGTAAACCATTAAATTCTTTTTGCAATCTATGATAAATATAATAAATTCACAAATAATCTTTGATGTCCCATGCACACTATCATTCTTCCATTATTCAGTTGATAATATGAATCATCTTTGTCACAAATTGGACATGATTTATGTCCCTTAACGCTATATCCAGATAATTTTCTGTATTCAGGAAATTTTTTATAGTTAACATTATCATATCAGGAAAAAGAAAATACTCTTTCTTATTTTCATGAAGAGCTATAAAACATATCTCCAATAGAAGTTTTAAATTATCAATCAGTGGGGAAAGATACACAAAAATATCATTTCCAAGATTTTTTGGTCCTTAAATCATCAAGATCATCATAACATATTTTTTCTTTATACATATCAATAGAGACAAGTTGTAAACTTCCAAACAAAATAGGCCTTCAGCTATGTTGGCTACTTAGGCTCTGATATGGATTCATTTCATCTTTGCACGGTACCATTTTGATATTTATAACTTCACTTCCAAAATCAATAAATTATTTATTAGATCTATTACTCTATAGTGTATCAGAAAAGTGACGTAAGTTAACATTAGATATTTTCTCATTGGTATTCCATCTTAACCTTTATTGATCATTTTAATTTGCATGTAGACGCTTCAAATGAGGAATTACTGGAATATACTAAATTTATTTAGTAGGAGGTTTCATTCTTGTACCTGATAATGAATTATATATGAATTATTGTAATTATTGGAAGGAATTATTTGAAGGTACTAAATTGATTTAGCAGGAGGTTAGATTTTAGTACCTAAAAATGAATCAGAGTTGAATTTTTCATCCATCTTATAGTGTGATGTCCCTCATTGAGGAAATTTGGATAAATATTCATATTCATAACTATACAACACATAATCATAGGTTTAATAATGTATATTTTTATTATCTAATACCATTGGTCATAATATTTTATTTGCCTCATAATTGGAATCTGGAAGCTGGTCTCCCTCTGAAAGTATCTCTTTAAAAGTTCAAGCAGGTTAGAGAAACTTCTATAACTCCACCCATTTCTTTATTTCAAGTTAATTATTCTTATAAGTACAAATAACATAGTATATTTAGTTTAACCTAAGAATAATGGTTTCTCAAAATATCTATATAATTTTTCAACAATCTCTGTTTTTTTAGGGTTTCAACACCTATATCATCAATTAATTCTTCAATAAGACCATATGTCCTATTCTGAATATTTTCATCAACATTATATGTTGAATTTTCATTCTTTCACCATTATAGCTACAATGTGTATAATTATACATAAAACCATAGAAAATGAAATTACCCTTGAATATTCTAGAATTTAACTTTCTCATTTTCAAACACTTCATGGATGGCCATAAAATCAAATCAATGTTTTAAAGACTTTGTTTAGAAAATTCCATGAAATTATCAACTCCCTTTTCATATTCATTAATGGTTCTTAAAAACATTATCCAATTATGATCCATTAAATACATAAGATCATAATATAAAAGTTGAATATATTAAATCATATAAACAATTAAATATATATATATGTAAACATATAATTTTTAAACATAAAAACATATAATAAAAATGTTTGGTGATCAGTTAGGAGATATCAATTATTATTAAGAATTGAATGAAAAATAAATTACTCAACATACTTATTTTATTTAAATAATTAATTATAAACTATGCTTGATTACCCTAGTAAATTAATTAAGATATTCCTTCCATGTTTAGATATATTTATTTTAACCGACTATCAGACAACACCGCTTGGGTTCTACCAAGATCCTTCAAAATATACATCAATATTAGTAAACCTAGAAAAATAACGTTTGATAAAAATTTCATAGGTATATATTCATGACTATGTTGGGTAATTTGTGAACTATTATGACCCTTTTTTTGAGTTTAACTCTAAGAAAAAATTCAATGCAAGAAGTTTTGAAAGTGTTTTCGATAAGTGTATGCCCATAATTATTATGGATAACAATGATTTTTTAATCATTATTCTTATTTTAAACCCCATATCCTCTCTAAATATCTTAAAATATTTTGATGATTATTCATTAATTATGGATAACAATGATTTTTTAATCATTGAAAGTGATGGTACACCATTTATTGGTTCTTTTAATATTACAAGAGGTGTTGTTAATTACAATGAGTGGATGTTGATATAAAATTTTAATAGTTTTTTGTTTTAGTATTTAATGCTTTTCTAACACATTTGAAACATATTAATCATAACCAAACACTTGTTAATTATAGAAGTTTCCTTATGGTAAATTTTATTTCAAGTTTTTAGATGTTACTGGTAAAGGAAATTAATTGAAAAATGATGAAAGAATATACATTTTGAGAGAAACAAGGAATTATTAGAAAAAACCATTTGATAATTCCATAAAATAAATAATTTATAGAATTAAATAAAACTTTACAAAAAATTATAATTCAAAATAATATTCATACAAACCAAGAAAAGAATTATTGAAATTTATAACTAAAAGATAACAAATTTATCTTAATTTTTTTTAAACACTTACAAAATTCAGAGTTAAATAATTCAAGATTGATCTGTATTATAGATTACCTTACTTGAATTCATTGGTCGAAAAATCACAAAATCAAATAATAAAAACATTTACAAAAAAAACAAACAAGAAAAACCCAACAAAAAACCTCTAATTGCAGGGTCAATCGATCATAATAGGGTTACCAGATATGAAATGTAAACCTATCTCATGAAACAAGTATGGAGTTTGAAAAATTGAAGGTCAACAATCGTGAAAATAAGATTCAAAATCAAACAACCTCAACTAAAATAACCTTCTAAGACTATCAGTAGCCATCAGAGTCTTCGTAGGTCCAGAGAAGAATGTCTAATAAAATAAGAAATTAGGGTTTTTTGGTGATATTTTTTTAAAAGTGTTCTGACATTAGTTTTCGTAAAACTAACGTTAAAATGGTTTGAAGATTCATTTAAGCATCAGCTTTTCAAAAAAATGATGATAAAATGGTTTCTTTTTGATTTTTTTGCATCATTTCATAGAAAAATTGATGCCAAATACAATTCATTTGACCATATATTCTGTTGGTTTTAGTAAAACTAACACCAAAAAATTAAAAACAGATGTTTTGGCATTAGTTTTTAATAAAATTGATGAAAAAAATGTTAGCATAAGACTTTTGGTGTTTATTATTATAATAAAAGATGCTAAAAATATATATGTTATACATATAGCATCAATGTATATAGAATCGATGTTATAAATGTGACATTAAAACCACAATTTATTCTTGTATTAATAGGTTCCATGTGAATGTGCCAATAAAACGATTATTGAATATTTTCTGATCCTTGATGCTAATTTCCCCCAATTGTATGGTTTTGATACACTTCTTCTAGGAAATAGTGATCAATTTTCTTTAATACATAGACCCAGTTCATATAAAATTCATAATCATACATTGGAGCTCCTGGATGAGACCTCTTGGCCACCTGTAGATAGAAAATGAGTAAAACAATTATACGTAGTGACTGAGTTAACCAAGAAAACCCTTCCATTATGATACATGTACTTCCCTTCCCATTTTTCCAGTATATTGATGATGCGATAAAATATTCTTCTAAGAAATTATCTCTTCACTTTTCCCCAAAATAGTGGAATACTAAGATAGTTAAAAAGGGAGGGATCTCCTTATCACCCCAAGAATTCTAGTGACCCTGTTCTGGTTTCCCATAGGTAAACCATCACTAAACACAATTAAAGATTTTCCCCATCTGATGGCATGTCCAGAAACTTCCTCATAGTGAGAAAATAGGGCCCGAAAAGTAGATATGTTTCCCTTTGAAGGCTACCAAAATAAAAGGTATAATCTGCATATAACAAGTGTGAATGAATAAGAAGATTCCTTACAACCATAAATTTATTTTAAATTCCAACCTAAGTAACATCATTAATACATTGTCTTAGGTAATCTTATGAAATATCAAAGAGAAGCCCTAAGAGTTTATGTCCTTGAATTACACCTTTTGTGCATTGAAAATACACTCTAGGGGTCCCATTGATTAAGATAAAAATACTTAAATATCAGATAATAGATCTTATAAATATCCCAAAAGTGTTTGAGAATCCATATTTGCTGAGGATAGTGAGAACCCGCTATTTCTCTTTTCTCTTCATCATGTTAACAGTTTTTGAGTTTGTTATAAGGAAATTCTATATGCTTCTTCCATGAAAAATACATAATGATTTAGAGTAATTTGGTATTTAAAATTCCCATCATCCTGGACATCATGAATTTATTGATTGATTTAGGAATAGTATTCCCAAGGTCCAGGGGTCTAAATTCCTTGATATCAACTTCATTTTACTTCTTGGGGATAAATTCCGTGAAGTTTGTATTGATTCTATAATGAAAAGGGAATGAGTAAACAATTCCATTATTTCACTTACCTAGTCATACTGTAGAATGTCCTAAAAACATGAAGAATTTATTTGTGAATTCATTTGGTCCAGCAGTGCTCTCCATATTGATAGAGAATAGTTGTTTCCTAATTTCATCTTTATCTGGTTCCCTGATAGGACTTTGGTTCTGTTGTTCATCAATGCAGGAAGAATTATTTTCAATATTCATCAATATACTATCAAGTCCATCATCTACATATAGTCCACTAAAATAATCTATCACTCCCTTTAAAACATCATTTTCAGAAGGGTACAATTCAAAATTATTTTTTTTGTCATTATTTCTACATTGTCTCTCATTTCCATGTGTGATCTGTGGAATAATTTTGAGTTACTATCACCTTACTTCAACCATTTCACATTCATGTTATTCATATTTAGAATTTATTTAATGGTTATAAGATCACAGAACTTTTTATGATCTTTCACTTCCTCCCTAGATGGTGATTCCTGGTTTTGATCTCTATTTTGTATGCTTTCAAGGTGTTGTTCAGCATTCTGTATGTTAAGATTCCTCTTTGAGAAGGAATTTTTTCTTTATTACCTTAAGATTATATTCATGTGTCTTAATTTCTCAACAAGCCTTCAGAGTGGGATTCTAATTAATACAAACTTCCAAGACACGAATACAGTTTCCCAACATCCAGAAATGACAACCCATCCATTATTGAAATGAAAAGTAGGAGGGGATAAACAAGGCATGGTAGATAATTCCATAACTATAGGGTTATCTTAATAGTGATGTTTGGGAAGGTTGTAACCTAATAGTCTATTGGAAACACTCATGTCATTAATTTTTACAAATAATATTTCATGCTTGCTTTCTTGACTTCTATTCAAAGTGTACCTTTTAAAATTAAAATAAACTCCAGCAAATGGAACCTCAGTAAGATTACTTGAAATTGAATCTAGTTTTTTTCATTAGGTTCCAAGATAGTGTTGAGGTCACCCATCACCACCCACTTGTGAACCACAATCCCAAATATTTCCTCTAGATCCCTCCACATATCTCTTATCCTAACATAATATGGTGATGCATACATAAAACAAATCTAAATATTATGTCCTAAACTATTGAGAGTAAAATTTATGCTCTGATTTTTGTAATTTCATGTGCCTATTTGGATGACTTCATGCCTAATAATACATAATTGATCCTTTCCTCAATTATAATTTTTTTTAGAAACAAATTGATATCCCATAGATGCCCACTTGAAGGTCCTCTAATTCTCAAAAACATTTTTAGTTATTATATTCCAAGAATCATTGGTTTGTTGGTAAAAATGAAGTTCCTAAGGGATTAGGTCATTAGTTTATTCCCTAGCCCTTGGAAATTATATTAGATGATATTCATTTCTTGGGGTCCCTACCCTAGTCGTAGTTCCTCCATTCTATGCCATCCTAAAATAAAATTCCCCCATATTCTTTCTACATTTCTTATTCCCATCTTATGGGTGTATTTCCATTCTTGGTCCCTTCATGCTTCTATATTTCCCTATGTTTCTCTTATCAGATTACACAGGGGGATGTTTCTCCTCATCCTCATCAAAAAAAATATTCCACTCAATGGGGTGAACGTTTTTTTTGGAATGTATATGCTTAGGTGCTTTGTTTTTAGTTGTCTGTCTCTTGATAGTCTTGGTGATAAGAACATATGAACATGGATTACTTGTATTATTGATATCATGATACTAAGAAACATACATTTCAGGATTCCCAACATAGAGTGATGTCTCCACTAGGCATTCTTGGTATCCCCATCATTTTCAGGTGCATTCATGTCACTAATTTAGAGCTATTTTTATGACTCTTCTACTAGATGAGAACTGTTTTCCTGTTTATTTTCCTCTACACATCCTTTCATTTAATCCCTACAAACCCATATATGTTTATACGCACACTGCATATTTACAACTCTTGAACAAAATTAGGTGATGGTAAATTCTTAGTGATCCCATCTTGATCTAATGTTCACCCATTTATCACATTATGATCCTAGTGTTCCTCTTCTAACAGAGCCCAAAAGATTCTATCAGAGGAAATCCCACAACAAAATGCATTGGAGTTCCACCAGGTTGGGTACTCCCTTGTGAAGTACCTAAATTTATAAGATCTATTTCTTTGTTTAGTTTGGGTTGCAGGCTGCATGTACCCACCTTAGTACAAGGCACATGATCTTTATCCCTTCCCTACACATTTCCTTCATGTTATGCCTATATAATATTCAATTTATCCCTAGTATTATTACTATAAGTGGTATCATAGCTAATATGAGGATTCCCAAAATGGTCATGAGTGTTCTCTATAGATAATTTCTCCATAATTTTCATAGAATGATTCATTTTCACATCTTTAACATCCTTAAAAGGCCCATTGATGTTGTCATCATAGGAAGAAATAGGATCACCCGAGTTCTCAGGATTTCCATTCATAGAGTTGATCTTCTTAGATCCATTTCCAATCTTGTCCACATTGGAGGGGCCAGTAATAATGTTTCTATTCAAATCAGAATGTAGGATTGTACCATTTCATTTACTCCTACAGTTAATGGCATCATTCCCCTTTATGTTGTCTAAAGAACAATCCTTTTCCTATTATATTCAGATAATATATGTCCAAAAACATACAACTTGTACAAAAATTTGGTTTCTTTTCATATTGGATCAACAAGTTGATGCTATCATTCTTTATAGTTAGCACCACTTCCTCTACAAGGGTGTTAAACATATCGACTTCCACTAAGACCCTCACATAATTCCCATATCTTAGATTTTCAATTTACCTGTCAATCCCAATTTAATTCTACATGGTATATGCTACATCCCAAATAATGCACAGATTCCAATATAGCTAGTTGAGTTTACACATACGGATCCAGACTTCCATGTAAGTGTTTCTTAACATATCTAGGTCAAAATTTATAACCAATTTCTAGATAATTAGGAATCCATGCCTCAAGAATTCCCATATTAGTTATGTTAATAAAACATATGTTTCCAAATATTTATCAATATTTATTTATTTTCAATTTAAAAAAAATTTGGCTACCATGATCTTTTCTCAGTCACAATATAGGACCCAAAATCATTTCGAAACCAAAATAAGTTTTTGATTGATATTTTTGTAGGTGAAAATCTATATGGATAGAAATGTAATGTGGTGTGGAAAGTGGATGTTCAGTGATCATGAATGGATATTTCTCAAATTTTCATTCATTATCTAAAGTAGATAAATGTTTAGTTACTTTTTGTGAAAATTCTAAAGGAAAGATCATTGGATTTATGTCAGTTAAAGATCCATGATCTAACCTAGTCAACAAGGTTCTCTATCTTCAAGGGTCTAGGAATATTATGATAAGTATCTCTTAACTCTATGATTGTATTTTTTTTGTTGATTTCTCAAATAATTATTTTTATGATCTTAAGGATAAACTACTTAAGTTTAGAGCACCTAGAACTAAAAAAATTTATACTTTGGATCATAATTCATTTTGTGAAAAGAAAGTGAGTAGTTTAAATGATAAAATAATTAAATCTTAGATATGTCATAGAAGGATTTATTATTATAATATATTTTTTATCTACATTATCGGTGTAGAATTTATTTTCTGATCCTCCCAGTCTTAAGTTTGATGAAAAAATAGTTTTTGATGTGTGTCAAATTCATAAGAAGAATAAGTCATCTTCCAAATAAATAAACAAGGTTATTACATCAAAACATTATAACTTATCTATATAGATTTTTTTGGACCTTATAGAGTAGTAATCTTGGAGGGTATAATCTTTGTCTTTTTGACAGTTGATAGTTTTTTTAGATTTATTTGTGTTTACTTTTTGAAGTATAAAAGTGAATTTTTTCATTTTTTGAGAGTTTCTGTAAGTATGTTTAAAATGAAACAAAATTCATTATAATTTCATTATTTAGTTATAATTGTTCAGAATTTTAGAATAAAAAATTTAATTTTTTTTCTCATACATGGGTATTAAACATACATTTTTTTCTCTAAGAACACCTCAAAAAAATGGAATTGTAGAAATAAAAAATATAAGTTTTCAAGAAATTGTTAGAACTATGTTTAATGAATATAGTTTACCTACCTATTTTTGGGAAGAAGCTATTTATATGGATTTCCATATTAAAAATATAATTTTTATAAGGCCTATTCTTAAAAAAAATGCACTTTATGCTCTATGTAATAATAGAAAACATAAAGTTAGCTGCTTTAAATATTTTGGATGTAAGATGTATATCATGAATATTAAATAAATCCTTCATAAGTTTGGTCCAAATTCTAATGAAGGAATATTTCTTGTGTATTATTCTACTTCCAAATCATATATTTTTTTTAATTAAAATTCAAGTATAGTTGAAGAATCTATTCATGTGAATTTTGATGAAAGTCATCTATTTGATCATAAAAGTATTAAAATAGATGAAGCTATTGATTCATTAAAAAATTTGAGACTTGATTATTATAATGCTATGTTTGAAAGTAAACTAGAATATGATCATAATCAATCCAGTTTTGAAGAATTTTATATTGAGGAACATAAAATTTTCTGACTTAGACAATCCATAACATTAAAGTACCATCATTTATAAAGTATTGTAGGAGACCTATATGAAGCAGTTACGACTAAGAGTAATGTTGGAAACCTAGTTAATATACCTACCTTTATATCCTAGTTTGAACCTGGGTCTGTAAAATAATCCATAGATGATGAGAGTAAGATATTGGCTATACAAGAAGAGGTAAATCGATTTAGAGAAATGAAGTTTTGGAGTTAGTTTATAGTCCCTAAAACCATCAAGTGATAGGAACTAAATGGATCATTTGGAATAATCTATATGATCAAGTTATAATTACTAAGAATAATGTTAGGCTAGTTTCTAATGGTTATAATCAAGAGGAAGGAGTGGATTATGAGTAAACATTTACTCCTACTGTTATTCTTGAATCCAATAGGATTCTTTTAGACTATGTATCTCATATAAATTTTAAATAAAACTAGATCGTTGTCAAATATTTTTTTTAAATGGTTATATAGTTTAGTAAGTTTATATTCAACAACCTAAAGGCTTTTAAAATCATTATCTACCAATGTTTTTAAAAACTTACTAAATCTATTTATGATCTTAAATAAGCACTGAGGGCTTGGTATAAAATATTGAGTTATTTTTTTTTAAAAAATGGTTTTTAGCAGGTTTATCTAACCCTACTATTTTTAATAAAACTAATTCTTATGATATTTTATTAATTAAAACTTATATAGATGAGGTTATTTTTTGTTCTACTAATCAAAAACATTTTAATTATTTTTCAACACTTAGGAAAAAAGTGTTTGAAATGTGTATGAAGTGATAATTTAATTTATATATTGGATTTCAAATTTATCAAATGGATTTTGAAAATTTCTTAAATCAAATTAAATATAATATTGGTTTATTGATAATATTTAGTCTTGAAAATATATAACTATATATAACTCTCATGTGTATGAATATAAAAATTCATTTTAATGAGGTTATAAAAATATGTGACAAAAATTTATATAGAAATATGATAGCTAGTTTTTTATATCTTACTACAAGTAGATGAGAAATCATGATTTATATTGTTTATATGAAAGATTTTGATCCAATCCAAAAGACTCACATTTAATTTCAATTAAATGGATTTGATATATTTAAAATGAATTATTTATCTATCTTTTTATTATCGAGAAACCACTTTTTTTATTTAATTTCATATTATAATATTGATTTTGGAGGGTGTAGATTAGATAGAAAAATCACCTTAGGAACTTGTTACTTTTAATGATATTCTCTAGTTACATGGTCTAGTAAGAAAAAACATTCAGTTGCATTCTCAACTACTAATGTAGAATATATATCTACTAGTAGTTATTTTGCACAAGTGTTGTGAATAAAACACACACTTCTAGAATTTAGAGTAAATTTTGGTCATGTTTCTATTTTATATGATAATACTAGTTCTATAAATATTTTTTTAAAAAATAATTCATTCTAGGAAAAAGTATATTGAAATTATGTATCATTTTCTAAAGATCATGTTCGAAAATAGGATATATCTCTATAATTTGTTAATATTGAGTGTCAACTTGCTAATATTTTTTCCCAACCAATTCCCATTGCATGTTTTGATTTTTTAAGGGGTGTTAGGTTTATTTAATTTTAAGTAAATATTTTCATATTGTTTCTAATCTTTGTTTAGATTAATAATTTTTTTTATTCTAAAGTATTTTTTATAAGTTTTATTCATTTATATTGTTTATTTGGTTTTTGAATTTATTTATTAAAATTTCATCTGTGTATTTTATTTTACAAAATATTCTTATCATTTTATAAAAACCTGAATGATTGCAATAAATAATTTTATTTCAAAATAAAACCATCACCTAAAATCATCAGATTTAATCATTATCCCTCTCCTTCCTTTGAACATTCATCCCTTCGATCTCTCAAGCTATCAATCTCTCAAACACTAGTTTTCTTTAACCCTTAAATTTATTCTTCTTACAACTATGAAGACTAAGAGGAAAATGAGGCTATTTCTAAAGGTGGTAAGAGGCATAGGCCTTGAATTTTAGAAAAGAAAGAGCATCAAGGAAAATTTTTCAATTTTGAGTGGTTATTTGAAACCAATTTGATACTGCAGAAGATGTTAGATTTTCAAGTCTTTGAATTCATGTTTAATGGAAGTAATTTTGATTATGTTTTTTAAATATAGGTGATTGAATTTTATGAATACTCTCAATATATACTTGGTTATAGTGAGTACATAATATCCACAAAAGTAAATGATATGTAATTTTAGTTTTTTTTGTAGCAATAGTGTAGATCTTGGAGTTTCCTCATGAAGGGAATTTCCATTTCGTTGTAAGAAATATCATATATGGTGTTTATAATTATAAATATATTATGTCCTTTAAATTTAAGATACATCAAATTAAGAAGGTGTTAGTCAAGGATCTTGAAGAATACCAGAAGGTATTGGCCAAATTTATTAAGAAAGCTATTGTTTTGAGTATTGATAAATCTAAGAAAACTCGTTTTCCAAACATTTATATCAGGTTTCTGATACTAATAAATATCACGTTCAATTTCATCCAATACATGTTAAGGTATAATAACCATCATTGTAAAAAAATATTCTCAGATTTCTTTTCATACCTATGGTAGATTGATGTGTCTTATTCTTTATTAAATAGGGATGATATCTGACATCAGGACAACCTTAAGATTTCATCACAACAATGTTTTATATTCTACAACTGTAAAACAATTTCTATTCGTTTAGAGTCTGACGAGCGGTAAGATGATTCAAGTTATAATAAAAGAAGAAGATAAATCGTGTTCTTGTCTGAAGGGGGATCACATAAGTTTGAAATCAACGGGTTCTTCATGGATTGGAGCTGAAGAGATTGATGAATATAATGTATGGGGATCTATAATTTTTCCATAAGTGGTTTCTAGTTTGGATGTTTCTTCTATTTTTTTTACCAATATTCCTACAATCACTTGAAGGAGGCAAGTCAAAGATCAAAATATTCAAATCAGAGTTTCAAGAATACTTCATCTTGTAATAGTCCATGAAGAATTCTCTCCTAAGGAAGATTCTGATTCTATTTTGGTTCCATGTCCTTGGATAAGATAATTTTTGTACTTATTGAACAAGTTGAGTAGTATATTGGGTTTGATCTATAAAAATTTGAGTATCCTGCTCCAACTGTTGAATAAAGATATAATAAAGTTATTAATTATGTAGAACAACTAGTAAAATAAATTTCCCATTATCAAGGATCTCTAATAACATAATAATTTTTTCAGGATGATGAACAACCTACTAAGGAAGTTGTTCTTTCCATAGGGTTGTAATGTACATAGGAAGCTCATTTTTCAGATTTTGTGAGTACCCTAGTTGCATCTACAACTGAATTTATTAGGTATCAATCATTTTATTTTATTAAAAGGTCTATGAAAAGGAATGTAGAATATAATGTTTAGGTTATAAAAATTCATGGAGATTTTCCTTCTCATTATAGTGAAGAGTAGGAAGTTCAATCTCTTCAAATGGTTAAAGTCAGAGAAACATCTAGTATACCTAATAATGTTTTATTAGTTTCTGATGATTCTTATTTTGAGTCTTGTACTCATTCCTTTTCTATGGATATGGTTTAAAGGATGAATTTGATAAGATATAAGGAGAGCTTCAGTATTATCAAGATTCTTCTATGGATTTGAATAGTTTATTTATTTCATTAACTTAGTGTGAGTCTCTCTAGACATAATATCAAAGTTTAAAATAATTTACAATTTATAAGAGATATTTTGATGCCCTTAAATGATATATCTTGGACTAGTTTAAAATTTTTAAAGGATAAATTATTTCAAAATCAAATATTTATTGTTTAAATATGTTCTTGGAAAGAAAGTTTGAAGGTGGTAAGGTTTCAAATTTATGTTATAGAAGTGCTACTACTTCATGTGGAGAAGGACCTGTAGATCTGTTGGGAAGAATATAGTTCTTCTCTATTTATCATTCATCCATGGATGAAAAGATTCGAGGTTTCTAGTGTGGTAGTGTTGTGCTACATACTCTATTTGAAAATTAGAAATATTTAGTTGAAAGGTTGTCTTTTGAAGAACAAAGAGTGATATTTTTTTCCATCCTGTTTGGATAAATTATGGATAAATATGCTAAGCCATATGAGAATTTTCATAATTTTCTAAAGGTGAATCTAATTTAAGTGTTGAATATGGTTCAATAATTAACATATCTAATAAAGGAGTGGGAAGACGCGGTGAACTAGAATTTCATGGATTTAACAGTGGAGCTTAAGGTGGAGCACCATACTCTTAGAGATTATTTAACCATTGAACCTATTCCTCTAAGGAACCTAAAGATAATACTTACTCTCACCCAGCACCGTAACCTATTTATACTTGGGAAAATATTTATTGTAATTAGGGATAATTTTTAAAAAGAAAATATTTTTTATGATCTATTCTACTGGAGTTTCTACTTTTTGTTGTTTTATTTTTCTATGCCTATCCATTTTTAGAATACGTTTATTTTTAGCTTCAATAACATTCACCTAATGATTTGTATTAAATTAAATGTATTTTATCTCTATTTATACTTTATTTTTAATCTCACAAATAGGGGGAGAAATTTGGATAAACACAAAATCCAAAATCTAAGTATCTTGGTTTTTTATCTTTTTTTATATAATTTAAACCTAAAATATTTTTTTGTTTCCATTTATATGGGTTTAGTGATCATAAAAAAGTGTGATATTTTTCAGTATAAATATGTTTATCTAACTATTTATCATTGATATTTATGCTCACAAATACCCAGATTTATTTTACTAATGATACTAATTTAAGTGGATTTCAGGATTGTGTCTATTTGAAAATTTATTTTATATTCCCTATAATTTTGGTAGCTCTTTATTTATAATTCAACAATTTTTTTATTCTATAAACTATTCTAGAAGTCCAATTTATTTTGGAATCACTATTCAAAAAGTGATTTTTCAACCAAATGTTGTTATCCAACCCCACGTTTAGGTTGAAAGCTATGTTTTGGAACCTAACATCTAATAAGAAATGTCACTTTTGGAGCTTTGCATTTGAACTGAACATGAGGTTTTTTGACCTAACTTTTTGAAGCAACCCAATGATTGGGTATCTAAAATTTGATATATTTTCCTAACATTGGTATTCAACCTCACGCATTGGTATTCTACTTTTGGAATCACCTCCACATTGTGAACCATAAATTTGTAGTTATTGTCGCATAGAGAAACCTCATGTTGAATCTATCATCTGTGGGGTTTGAATTTTGTATATTCCTGAGATTTCTTCTATGATTTCATGTGACTAAATATCTCACTTAAGTGATTCAAAGACCATTTCATAGGATCTGCAATAATGATTAATCCATTCACATTTCTAAGGGAAGTTATAACTTTTAATGGATGATTAATTCTGAATTTCAAATTCACTGAGCATTCTAAATATCTCATTTGATCTTGAGTTTTTTACATATCTATTAGATGAGGACTAAGTCAAGTTTATTATTTATTCTCAATGGATTTATCTTATTGACATCTCTGAGTAAATTATTTTTAAAAAATATTTGATTCCTTGAAGTTCAAAAATATGTATCTCATTAAAATTACATCTGGATTTTATAACAATATTCCTATTATTGTTTTTATTATTTTTTCTACCTTTTATTCGTCTGTTGTGGTTTGTGGAAATATTTTTAGGACTTCAATTTGGATACATACATTTTATAATCTATTATTGTGTGTTTGTCCTACTACTAAGATGTTTTCTTGATGCTACTGTGTTCTTTAGAAATTATCTACAGAAAATTGAAGATTCTTTAGAAGGACAATAATTTTAAGATATTCATCTATTCCTCTGAGGATCTCTTCTTCTTTTTCCATTTCCATCATTTGTATCTGAATGCCTTCAGAAATAACTCCTCCAACCAAATAATTTTCCTATTATCTCTTGAACACTTGGTTGTAGAGTGTTTCAAGGACTTAAATTTTACCTATTTGAGGCCTTATAAATCATTTGTAATAAATTTCAATTTCTTTCACACAATAGTTGAGACCCCTTGGAAAAGGATCTTCTAATGAAAATTACAAATCTCACGAAGAGTGTGTTGGTGGATTTGACTAGGGGGTCCTTGTACCTCAGATCACAATAAAACATTGTGTGTGTCTTTCCCTTATTTTTCATTACATGGTCTATTTAAAGAAAAGGGAACATCATCGCTTTCCATGTTTCAAAGGGGGTCTATTTTAAATTATTCAATTGTTTTTAAAAGGACATAATTAACCCCCCCAATCTTATGTCTTTTTCGTCATTCCAAAAATAGGATATAAGTTTCACACTAAATTATAAACATTAAACCATGTACTATGTAAAACAATCCTTGGTATTCCCTTTAAGCTCAAGAGTGAAAAAAATCCATTTTATCACATATCCATGCATGGGTTATTGACGTGTTTATTAAGGACAACTCTGGAAACAAACTAACACCCAAGGGATTTATGTATTCCTTATAGGGATCCCAATAAAATTATGGTATATTAACTATAAGATTCCTCTAATAATAAATTCCTTATGGAAAGTTGTGTTGTATTCCTTGAGATGGAACACATCCACAAGAGGGGTGGTGGGAGAAAGATTAACATTGATGAAGTTAGTTCTCAATATAAATAAGAGTTGGTTAAAGAATATATTCCATAGGTACCTATGTAAGATTTGTTTCCTAAAACACAAGTACTTCATATAATTTCCATAGAGGTTAGAGAACTATAAAGGTATGTTTTTCTAGTCACTGAGGATGGTGACTCATTATTGGTTTATAATAACAATCCACTTACCTAAAAGGAGGAAATAGAGATCTATGAAGCTAATAAATGGAATGAATACATTAATTATGAGATGTATTCCATGTATTAAAACCAATTTTGGTTTTGGTAAATCCTCTGGTTGAAGTAAATCCTATAGGGTGTAAATAGTTTTTCAAAATAAAATTTCATATTAAAGGTAAAGTGGCTACCTAAAAATCATGAATATTATCTAAATACTTTAAAAAAAATAAGGAATATACTATGATGAAACCTTTTCTCCAGTATCCATGTTTAAAGACATCATAATTCTAATTACAATAATAGCTTTTAATCACTTTGATATTTGGCATATGGATTTCATAATAGCTTTCCCTAATAGAAACCTTCAGTAAGATGTCTATATGACATAACTAGAAGGGTCTATGACTCCATGTGATGCTAAAATAGAATTCAAGTTTTATAAACCCTTTTATGAATTGCATAAAGTATCATTGTCATAGAAAATTCAATTTGATCAAACCATGAAAGAATTTGGTTTCATTAAGGGTGAATATGAACCATGTTTTGACAAGAGGTTTAATGGGAGTTTGGTTGTTATCCTAATAGTATATTTCAATGAAATATTTCTTATTATATTTTACATACCGGTCTTACATTCAGTTAATGGACGGTTGAATAAGTGTTGCTCCATGAAGGACTTATATAAAATAGAATATATCCTTTGTAACAAGATTATTTTTTATAGATACAAGAGTGTGTTGGGACAGAGAAAAGTTATATAAATTTACAAAATACTATAAAGAATTATTATAGAATGATCTAATATGGGATTGGTTATAACAACACATGGTATAAATCATTCCAAGAAAATGTATCTTCATAAAAAACAAGAAAGATATATAATGAGTAAAATCCCATAAGATTTTGTGATAGGATCAATCATGTATTCCATTTTATGTACTAGGATTTATGTATCATAAACCTTGATCATGTAAGGCATATAGAAATATTATTATGGTGAAAAGTATTGGTCTACTATTAAGGATATCCTTATGTATCTAAGGTGAATGAAGGATCTATTTTGGGTATAAGGTGGAGACCAGGAACTAGTCATCAGGGGTTATATTGATTCTAGCTTTTAGATAAATAAAAATGACCTAGAGTCATATTTAGGGTATGTATTTTTATCTCAAATAAGTAGTTAGTATCTATAAGAGATCAGATCATTCAATTTTAGCTTATTCTATAGTGGATTCTGAGTACATTGTGGCTTAGGATGTAGCCAACAAACCTATTTGAATATGAAATATCATTTAATAGCATGAAGTTGTGTCTATCGGAAAATACCATATTACATTATATTTTTATAAAACTACAGTGTTGGATCTTGAGAAGGATCTAAAGTCACGCCAATAGAAAAAGCACATAATCTTGAAGTATCACTACTTGAGGAATTTTTCTAAGAGGGGTGAATTTTTAGTGATAAATTTTACCATGGAGAAGAACATGGTGGACCCATTTAATATAGATTTATCTTAGTAGAAGCATGAATATCATGTGAGATCTTGCAGACTAAAGGTTATGAGTAGTTGGATCTAGTGAAAGTGGGTGTCTATTAGAGTTTGTCCCCAAGAACTAGCTTCTACATACATTGTTATTACTTTAATTAATGGTTTTTAATATTAATAACCTACTTATCCCATCATGATGGTTCTTATATCTAACATCGAATGTGATAATGTTTTGAGGTTACTTATCACACTGAAAGGTCATAACAGCTCTCTATTGTGACGATAACCTGGAAGTTCCCTAATAATATTCATAAATATATTCTATATAGTTTAATGATATCATTTAACAATAAAAAATTATATAGATATTAGTATTTGAGATTCATATTACTCTGAGACCCTCTCTTAGGTTGTACAGCCTTGGTAATTTTCCGATCATGATATTATGAGAACAAGACCCACCAGTATGAAATCCACATTTATATATATTATTGGATGTTCGTATCTACGGACAAGTGTAATGATGCATATATTTTATGATTATTATTGATCCATATCATGAGTCGTGTACTTTTATATAATAATGAAAACTGTGATAACATAGATCATGGTGAGGCAGGATACATTAGGTGTGTTACAAGTGATATTGCATTAATGAACTATGTGATAAAGGATTTGTAATTTACATATTTAGTCGAAGTTGACATATCAGGCCATATTATGGGATTTTAACTACCTAATTAAGTCTTTTTCCATTACATACTATTGAAAAGATCATTTCCAAAAATTCAAAGAAATAAACATCAAGCGCATAGGTTGATGATGTTAGTATACAGCCTTCTCACTTAGAGAAGTCGATATAAAGAGATTATATTGGAAATTGTACATTTATATGAGGTTGTAGGAAATTTGAAAATTTACTTCTTTCTCTATGGGTTCCTTAGCATGTTTATATATTCTAACATTCAACTTTAGGTAGTGCTACTGAATGCCAATGAAAAGGGGGGTTATAGGCCCACGCACTAAAAGTATCCATAATATCAATTAAATTATACTTTGAATTTAATAGCCTAAAATAAATATTATTCCTACTTTTTATTTAATAATTATCCAGTGTTGGTTGATCACCAAGATTTAATCACTACTTATTCCAAAGAATGAATATGTTAGTTTAATAATAATAAATATATATTTTTAAGATTTAGTGAGTACAATATTTATTACATTTATCAGTGAATAATGTAGTTTTATTTATATATTAAAAAAGTAGTCACTATTCAAGGTTCAGTAAATACCAAGGAGAATAAATGGATTGGGGTTAATGCTCTGGTTGGAAATGATATATTAAATATTATTTAAATAATTATTTATTTATTTATTTAACAAATGATATTTATTTATTCACATTCATTTCTCATGTCAAGAAAATAATAATATTAATACTATTATTAGACATGGGGTTTCCTAAGGAAAAAGAAATTGGATAAGTGGATATGTGTAATCACATAACCTAACCAGCTCTATAAATACATGGTTATATCACTTTCCGTGTTTAGTTTCTTATTGTTCATAAAAAACTAGTGAGAATCCTCTCAATAATGCACTCAATAATAGGTTCATTGATCCTCCTCTACCCTCACAATCCTTCAAAGGAACCCAAATAATGTTTTCAATGAAGAGATTCTTGGTACGATCAACAAAGAATGACGCATGTGATCATAATTGACTACACTATCACCCAACAATTATATGGTGATGTTATGATATTTTGAATCATGTGTGGATTAACTATAAAGGGATTTTACAATTGGATCCTACAATGGAACAATAGTATGTCAAAATAGGTCAATCTCATCATTGATAAATAATGAATTATAAGACATGGTAATTAAAAAACTGTCTATAAATTAATTATAAATTATATATGATGATCTTACTATTTATGTTCTGGTTCACTTATGTTAATTAATTTTTGAATTAATTTTGTTGTTCATGATGATCCTCTTCTTGAACATCCCAGATTATTCATTAATTATGAAAAAACATTAAATAGGGTATTTCCATAAGGTTATTCCACTACACCTGGAACCTGCATTATATGCTAAGAGAGGATGGTAATCCTGAAATGATTCCCTCTCCCTCTTCAATTCCTAAAGACTTAGTATCCCTTCATAGTTCAGATGGAGCATGTATGTTCCAAAAGCATTGATTTCTTGTAAATAAATATTTACGGGAGAAAGATATCACAAATAGATCCCAACTTCCTTGCCTCCAGGGAGTGGGGTTGGACATGTTAAGGCTATGGGGGCTAATGAGGATAGTGTTAAGGTGTAGGAGACACTTTTTGGGGTTAATAAAATAATTTTTATGTGTTTCGAAAACACAATTTTCATCATGAAACTAAGATAAAATTAAGAAATTCTATATCGGATTAGGGAATATTCAACCCATTACTTATTGAGATGAAACTACCAACAAAGGTGGGTATTTTACCCAGTATGGTGACCATTAACACTATATAACCAATGATTAGATAGTGTATATGGATTTTCTATAGTATGAATTTCCTAAGGGTAATTTGATTCAAAAGGTTTAGGAGGATCCCAACACTTTGGATGAGTTTGACTATTCTCTTGAAAAACTATTGAACTTTCTCCCCCCTATGGTGATATCTAAGATACCTACTGAGAGGCGGGATGAGTATGATGCTAGTCTCAATGATAGAAAATAAATTTTCTATAAAAACATGAGATATTAATATATTATTACCTAAAATATTTCAATATTTTTAATATCTTCCTCCACACACAACACCAAACTTAAACGGAACCATGATATATTTAGATAAAATATGACTATATAAATATCACTATTAAAACCTAGAAATTGAATTAGAGGAAATTAATATGAGCAATATATTTATTAAATATATTCATAATTAAAAAGTATAATTTTAATATTATTGTAATTCAATTAGTTTATATAAAATGACTAATAAAATCATTTATTGTTTATAAAAATATTTTTCTAAAAAATTACATATTTATACAATATGAATTTTTATTTCAAGAACCATATGATTAATGATGATAAATTATGTTTTATATTAATAATTGGTTAACATTAATTTATTTGGTAAATTATATGAAATAATAATAATAATAGCTAATATTTGAAAATTTCATTCTCTAAAAAAAATGGTTTTTCATTTTATTTTATGATTGTATTTAAAAAATGAATTTATAAATTTTATAATTCAAATTTTAAAATATGGAAATAATTTTTATATTTATAATAACAATATTTATTTAAGATGAAATTTATGTTTTTCCCACAAATTTTGATATTTAGTCAAAAAATACAGTTTTTGCGAAAATTATAATTTTTATTATTTTATCATTATAGAAATGTATCCTATAAATTTAAGAATCCTTTAAAGTAATAAAATATTTATTTAAGGAATAAAATTTTCCATTTTAATATATTATTTTAACATTTAAATCCTATGTCCAATATTTTTAGAACTAAATTAAAATGTTAGTTTAATAAGAAAATTGGTTTGTGTCTTTTCATTGAATCAAGTATTTTGAAGGTGATATTCACTTTTGGATTGACATGTAAGACAAATACCAATTATTTTATTTATGATAAACTAAATATACCATGTGAATTTATAATTTAAATAAATATGGCTTACACATAAATTTAATGCTTAAAAACACACTTTCTTCTGTAAACTATTTTTACACGTTATGTGCACTAATAAAAAAATTAACTTTTCAAAACCACAGAAATTTTATTTGATATAATTATTTAAAAATTAGAAATATAAAAATTCAAAATTAAGTAAAGGTATAGGAATTAATTTTTTCATTAATATTAATTACTAAGGAAAAAAAATTCATTATCATGGTATAAGTGAATTGGGGAAAACGTAAAAAAGTAAAAAAGAAGAGGCCTTAAAATACTCAAAAATATATAAACGTTGAGTGGTTGAGGTTAGTTTTAACCAAAAATCACATTAAAATTATCTTTTACCATTTTTTGGTCATAGAAACTTGAATAATAACCATACTATACTGAAAATGTAATGGTTAGTTCTGAAACTACCCTTCTCTTCACTTATAAACAATATAACACTTCCACCACTTCAAGACTCACCATCACTTAAATTTTATCCTACAAACTCTTAAAAATTAATACTACTATGAACCTATATCATGTTAAAAATCCTATTGAAACATTAGTTATCATATGGTCTTCATTTAAAAGGATATTTCTAAGAAAAAAATGAAGTCCCTAACATGAGTATCCACTTTATTTAGTGTCTATTTCTTAGTTTTTACTATCCTAGCCATATATAACCTCATTAATATAATGAAATAATCATAATTAGTTTGATTAAATTTCATTATATTATTTAAATAACAATTATTTATTACATTCCATACACTAAGAAAAAACCCAAACATCAATCGTGTGTACATACAGAGAGTAGCCTCCACGAAGCGATGTTGTTCATTTCTTCATCACCACCTATCCTGGTCAGTACCAAATAATGATTTAATGAATCAATGTTTTTTATATATCATTAATAAAATTATTAAAGGTTATGTTTTCATAATCCATCATTTCATTGATTCATTGAGAAATGGGACCATTAATCCTATGTATGTGCAGACTACCACTTCTGGGAACAATGAATTTTATTTTTCATCACCACCCTTTATTAATTATTTATAGATTTTATTTAATTAGGATATATTATTTTTCTTAAATGTTTAAGAATAATTATATGTCACATTATCATTATCTAATACATTTTGTTATTCATTAAATCATTATAACATATTACCATATGGGTCGAATTAACCACCTATGTAAATGATGTAATAACAATTATGTCAAAAATGATTATGGGATGTTATATAATGGAAATATAATTTAATAATGATAAATTTAATATTTTTAATGGTTTTATAAATGTGTTTTTAATATTTAATATATTTACTAATACATCACCAGTTGATTGTTAAACACGTCGAAAATCAGTTCATCATGATTTAAATTTTCATAAGCTACATTCATGTATTTAAGTGGAAGAAAATGAGAAAAAAATAATATTTCAAAAAAAATTATTCTATATTCAATGATCTAGTAATGATGAACTAGAAACCACTTAGTGAGAATATGGCACGTCGTCATAATGTTTATACGAAACAAGTACCTGAAAGTTCTAACACCTGAAAATGAAAATACACTATAATCAGTTAATATATATTTAATATATGGTAATAAATAATTTCAAAAAGGGTAGTATTTTTATATTAAGGTTATACGAGAGTTTATAGAATGATCTGGTAAGTGGGAACACAATGTGAGGGATTTCATCTAACATTTATCTCTTTGAGACAAGTTTGTTATTATGAACCTAATTTCATTTATGTGTTTTATATACTACCTATTTGAGATATCATGTAATGAATAATCTTTTAATAATGGTATTTTAATTTTAATTACAATCCATATCTTTCAATGGGTTTTGGATTCAAATTTTTATAATATAGTAAGGGTTTCTTGGATCTTAATTCTGATTCTTTGAGACATGTTACATGTTATGCACCATGTTTCCATTTTATTGTTTTTTGTTGATTTAATATCCCATAAATTTTATATACATTATATTCCTGTAATTCATGAGATATAAAAATCCAAATCAAGTTCTTTTCTAAAAATGTATTTTAAATCTAGTGTTTCTCCAGTTATAAGAATTTTTAATAACTCAATTTTTATTCATTGAGTTATGATCATTGTCTTGAACATATTTCAAATAAGTTGAGTCCATTATGCCATTTTTTATTATATTGTATTATGAAATTTTTTACATTTTTACAACATAAACCCCTTTCCAAATATTTCATTCTTCAGAGATTATTTTTCGAATAAGTTATTTCAGTAACTCAAATTTCATTTCCTTGAGTTATAATGCTTCATCTTGAAATTTTTATTTCCATGATTGGGTTATCCCACCTTAATATTTAATTATATGATAATTTATATAAATTTATGAGGAAGTGATATTTTTATTCAAAAGATATTAATTTTACTCTTTTTATAATGTTAATTTTGAAAAAATGTATTTTTCAAGACATTAAAAAGGGTTTCTCATTTCACTTTCACATGTTTTATCTTCATATACTCATTTTTCAGTGATAAAATTTATTAATTTTCAAGGATATATTAATTAATATCATTTTTATAATAAATTAATGGTTTTAAAAAAGTGTTTACTTCACTTTTTGAAAAATAATTTTAGAAGTGACCCGCAACATCCGCTTTTATATTATTGTTAAAAATGTTTTCTAAAATATCTTTTACATTTTCACTTGAATTTATATTTTCATTTTCAAAATTATTTAACCTATTAGGGCTTATTTTTAACTATTAATAATCTCATATATATATTCGTCTTTTTAGTAAATTAACTCATGATATGAAATAATTCAATTCCTAATCCCTTCTTGGGTAGTATCGTATAACATTTTTTTCAAGGATGTTTTTTCTTCTATGTGAGTATCCTTCTATGAATCCATTATTAAAATGGGGTTATGTTGTTTTGAAACCATCCACCTTATTTCTCTATATTTCTTATGATAATGTAATTATAGTATTAACGTATCCATATACCCATTGGTCTATATGGTGTGAACATCACATTTTAAAAAAATCATATTGGATGATTTTCATATAAAAATAATGTTATTTAGTTGACATCGGGAAAAGTATTGGTGTTCTATATGTTATTATTAAAATATGTATGATTATTTTCATTTTAACTACGTATTGTTTAAATATATTTATTCTTCCTCCTAATGGATTAAGATATGTTATCCCTTTTACTAACATGGTGAAAATTGTTGATGTTTCATATATTTTTATACAAATACAGATGATATTGCACAAGTGGACTATGTATTATTCAGCCTTCCACCTTCTTTATCTAGATAGGTTATATTCATGTTATAAATTTTATTAACAT
The DNA here is from genome assembly GCA_963277665.1 of Viscum album. Classification (NCBI taxonomy): domain Eukaryota; kingdom Viridiplantae; phylum Streptophyta; class Magnoliopsida; order Santalales; family Viscaceae; genus Viscum; species Viscum album. The sequence goes on along the minus strand of OY728134.1, from coordinate 1,018,975,203 downwards.
GGGGAAAAGTATTTACATTCTTGATGATCATTTACTGGTGACATGGGTAGTTTATGTATTGACATTTAGTTTTTTTTATAAGGATAAGTATGTTTTTATTCATATAGAGGTTCTTTAGGGAGTGGAATGAAATGTCTTGTTGAATATTATGGTTATTGTATTTGAATTAAATAATTGGAGGGTAAGGACTAATGTTATATATACCCATGATTCATTGATAGGTATCATAATACAAGATAGCTTAAGTTTTGATATATAACTCTCCATATATCAGTGTAGTGTGTTGGAACAAGGTCACGACCATAAGTTTTTTATGTTTGACATTATTTATTCTATCTGTATTAACTCAATATTACTTATTTATATATTTTCAATTATTATAATCAATAAATCATTCTCTTAGTTTTAGTTGATTATGAAATTATTTAGATTATTTATTCCTTCCATATTATGTATACCATGCTTATGTTTTTGGTAATTTCAGTCATATGTTTCCCTTACTCAGCATTTGATCTCACTAATTTCTTATGTCTCCATTCCCTAGGTTATGAAGAAACATAGTACACATTATATTTATAGAAGGATAACATGTGTGGAATAATTTTTTGGGAGATATTGAATACTCATTGTGGATTAAGTTTTTTTACATATATTGAAAAACATGTTTATTTGATAAAAATAATGTGACTCCCTACATATCATACATATGTCTAATTTTGTGGTTGATTTATCTATTTTCAGTTTCTATAAGATTTTGGGATTTGGGGTTGGAAAATTTTGCGATTTTAGGAAAACATTTATAGTGCACGATCTACACATGGTTATTAGTAATCATTTGGTAACCATGTGAAATGAATCTATACGTTCTAGAGGAAATTTTCATGGTTTTAGCACAGTTTTTATAACTTTGAAAGTCACCATAAAAACTATGTGGATGAATGGGTTTTCTATTATTTTTTTCTCATCAATGGAGCACAGTTTTTCAAAATATATGATCATTCCCAAGAAAATATGAATTTTGGATTTCATGGTGTAGTAGATATTACACTTTTAGTGCATGATTTCTCTAACCATGAGGTCTAACTATGTAACCGATGTTGGTTTATTAAAAATGAAAGATTCCCTTGATAAACTTTTTAATTTTTATGTATAATCTCCTCCTAATCTCTAATTCTCTTGAACTAATCCCTCTTCATTTCTCTATAGGGTTCTCTCTATAGATCTTTGGTGTTTCTCCCTCATTTTTGGTGGATCTCTCTAAGGTATGTTTTGATTTCAACCTATTTTATCCTCATATTACTTGATCTTATCTTGATCACTCTTTAGCTTGTTTCATTATAACTCGATTGTTCTATGATATCTTGATCTAGTGGGTTTAATGGGTAGTTGATGTTATTTCTTATGGATCTAGTCCTGTAAGTACATGATCTCTTCAATCCTAGTATATGTTTTCGGAGGTGACTATCTTTTCACTATTGATATGGTAGATGTATCTATAAAATGGTTCTATCATATGATATACTTGATGTACCTATAAACTTCTTTGGTATAGATCATGAAATTCATTTATTAAAAATTTATGTGGGTACTTTTATGAAATTTCAACTTATGTGGCATAAAAAAGGGTTTTTAAGTAGGATTTATTTAAAAATAGATTTATTCACTTCATTCATCTGATGAAATTACTCAAAGATGTTTTTTACTATAAATATAATTGTCAAATCATTGTATCTGTGATTCTTTGCCTGTGAAAATGTTTTATAAAAATTATGATCATGGTTTATATAATGTTTTTTGAAAATATATCATGTGGGAATATTTTGGTAACAATGGATAACTGAATATGTGAACCTTAGTGTGTGTGGAACTAATAGGGTTTATAATGGTGATATGGATAGAATATAGAAAGACATTATATCATTAGGATTCACATTATTCCACGAATTTTGTTCATTTTCATTTCCGGGAAATATTCATGTACGCTAGATCCCAATTGTGTTTTATTATCTTGGTTTCATTTATGTATTATTTTTTAAATTCTCACTATGTTATCATCTAAGTTATGGATTTTTATGATAATTATCAACTATATTCTCATTCATGTTTATTTACATATTATTGTTGCTTGGAATATGAAATATTTTTAAAGTAAAAAATCATTCTTTAAAAGAAATTCGTTCAAAATAAAATCTTTCTAAAATATGTTTTTTTAGATATAGATATTGGTTACAGACTTTTTATAAATTCTTCAGTGGTATCCTACTACTCATTAGTATACACACCCTAATTTATTACATTTTGGTGTTTGTATCAATGTTTTTTTTGGATATGGTTGAAGGGAATAAAATCATGTTTTTTGTTGGATTCTCATTCTTGATATCATCTTCATAGTAGATTGGGATGATTGTGATGGAAAGTCACATGGAGAAATGGTTTTATGTTGGTTTTATTCTGATACTTGTTTATTCTTTTTTTCTTGTTGGATATGTCTCATGGAATCATATCTTTTCTTCCACATTGTACTCTAATTGTTTTTCTTTCTCCTGTTATACATGAGAAATATTGTGTTGTCTTTCATGGTGAAATCATTCCCATGGATTTTTTTTTGTTTGATACCCAAGGGTTTGTCACTAGCCTATGGAAATTGTGAACACAGTTTGAGCCTTATGACAGGCCTTCTCGAGAAATTTTTTAAGCCAAACCGGGTTCGTTCATTAAAAAATGGTATCAAAGGATTTATCCAGCCATAATTTTGATGGAAATACCTAGGTTTAGTCTGGGATCTAGTACACTAGATCTAGGAATTTTTGGGGCTCAATGAGTTCATTAAGAGTAGGTTCTTGATCATTGCCTTTTATGATGCGACATAAGTTAGCATGGTCAATCAGTTTTTAAGTCCTCTCTTGTTCTAGATTTGGGGTGGAAACAGAAAGAGGAATCAAGTGGTGATGTCAATATAGATGGCTTGAAAAATCATTCAGTGATCAAGTACTTAATTTTAGCGATACTGAGGTGAATGTTGTCATGCTTGGAAAATTGTCATCAACCATATTTCTTGGTTGATCATGGATCTATATCATTTTTTATTACTATTTCAAACCCATGATTATTGGATTATTTTAGTGTCTCTCATTGATTGGAAAATAATAAAGGTCTTTTCTAGAATATTTTGATACTAATAATTAGTTTGATTAGCATTTATGTCAAGATTTTGTTTGTTCATGATGGGTATAACCGATTTTTTGTGTGAAAATTGGATTCCATAAAAATGAATTTGGTATGAAAAGTGTATCTTTGGTTCTTTCCTATGAAAATATGTTTGGTTTCTAACACAAATCATTAGAAATATTTATTTAATTATGAAAACATGGGAATGATTTTGTTTCCAAAATGGTTAATGATATACATGTTAGAATTTTACCCCTTGAATCATATCTTTAATAAATTTTATATGTTTTAAAAGAAATGGTTTTTACCATAAAGTTGAAAAAGGGTGGGGTTCGGATTTAGGTAAAACACCATGATTGATTTTAACTTGTAGCCCAGAAGATAAAATATTTCTGAAATAGAAATGATAAATCAAAAGTGGATTCTGATTTTTAAGAAAAACTAGTTTTTATAAATTGGATGGTTCATGAAAAAATGTCGGTTAGTTGAGTGGTGGCTTCTTTTTAAGATCTTCAAACACAGATAATGTAATTCAAGATGAAAGTGAATCTTGTTTAATTCTTTAGTTTGAAAGGTAATAGGTTTCATATTATAATGGGAGACTTGTGAAATGATCCCCTTTTTAATATTTCTAGTGAAACAAATGTGGTTCACTTATGAAATTGGTTGTTTGTATAACTTATTTTCAAATGGTGTTTGGATGTTTTTGAAATGAATAGTACTTAAAAAAGGTTTATTCTCTTTAGATGGGTTTGTATTGAATCTTCTTGGAAAGGGTTTTCTTGCTTTATTGATTTGTATGTTTTTTCAGACCCTTTCTTCTATGTAATGGTTCATTGATGAACTATAAAGGAAATAACTGGATGGAGTTCTCATCTACTATGGATTGAGTAGGTCTCCTAGAGAGATCATGAGTTTAGGTGATATTATTTCTTAAAGAGTGGTATTTCCACTTATATTTAGACCTGGTTGGGCTTTTATGGGAGTGGTGAGTGTTATCTTCTCTCTTGATGTTGTTTTTATCCCATCTATAGAACCATATATGTTCAGTTATGTAGATGGGTCATTAAGGACCATTTTTTCATGTTTCATATCTTTCATTATAAAGTGGGGAATCTTGGGTGCATCCTTTGATCAAGGTGTTAATCCTTATGAGTTCTATTTCTAAATTTTCAAAGAAGTAATGGTTTTAGGGAACCCTTATTTTTTCATTATCTTTTATATCTTCTTGTGATGCGATTTTGGGAGAAGTGTAATTCTTGAGTTTCTCCATACCTCATAACTTTGTTTCACTCTGTGATACTTTTTTCTAGAGTAATATTTGTGGTAAAACATATACCATATATTTTATCCTAGTGCTCTATACATGGTGATCGTTGTTTGTGTGCATGGGTAACTAGGTTTGGTTGAGTGACTCGACAGGATAAGGAAATACATCAAAGATATGCATGTTGAATTCTGGGATGAGATTGATCCATCAGTTTTTATTATTTAAAATTGAGTTACCATAGATATGGTTTCATGAGCTGAGACAAGATCCATGTTGTTTCTTATTGATTCTGGTTTCTTTATCTGTCTCTTAGTTATGATATAGGTGGAGGATCTTGTATTTTGTCATGAGACTTCCTAATTATTATTAGGGTGGTTTGACCTAATGATATTTTGAACATTTCTTTAGTATGGTTCCTTATATAGGCCTTATTTGGTTCCCAATTTTTTAGATGCAACATTATAGAGAGCATATTGGTTAATCTTTTTTCTTGGGTGTTTCCTTTAATTGTAATGTGAAACCTAGGTTGTCTTGATTATGTTCTCTGGTATTGATGCAGTTTCTCAGTCTTACACCATTTTTTGTTGAATATAAATGGTTGGGAGGAACTTTTAGGTCTTTTTTATCATTATAACCTAATTTTGGATAATCTAGAACAGAGGTATCCTTTAAAAGAATGTAAATGAGGTTAAATTATCCACAATTTGTATTCAAGCTAATCCTTGTTGGGTCTTTACGAAGTCATTTCGAATCCTCAGGTATAGAGTTTGGACATGTTTTGATGTTATAAAAATTTTAATTATCTTATGTATCTCACTAATTTCTCCTTAATAGAAAGAATATATCTCACCATAACCTTAGGTTGACAGCTGTTGTACATGCTCTAAGAACTTGGTGAAACTAAACCCTCATAAAGAAGTTTATGATACATTCGGATCATAGAAGATTTAAGTTTATTTTTACCCATAAGAATCTGATCCTAAGAAATAAATTCCTGCAAATGTGATTTTAGATCTTTGATATCAATATTTTGAAAAATTTTAGAATATGAGGTGTAGTCATAGAACTCTTGAGCAATAAAACACCAACTCATGTTGTAAAGGAGTCAAAGTAGGAGGGATCATTGATAAACCAATTTTTGAAATGATCTTGGTTGTGAATGAGGATTTAATTCACTTGTGTCCTCATCTTTTGACCAAAATGATTCTAACTTGTGAAATCAGATTCAACTCAATAAAGTAGTTGATTCCAGTTAGTAATGTTTTAATAAAGCCTTTCATGGTGATGAGACATCATGTTTCTCATTTTGGTTACCAGATGGTGGTTGTTTATTCCTAGTAAGTTAGTTGTTCTAGTTGATCTTAATTTGGGGTTGATAGATCATGAAAATATGTTTAGTTGGTCTATGAAATCTTGTGTTACTAGGATGTGTCATGATATAATACATCAATTCTAGAGGCAAAGAATGAGCGGGTTGATTACTAACGTTATATCATGACCCCCTTCCTACTAGAAAAGTGAAGCAGAACACCACAAACCAACTGGTTTGATGTTGACTTATCCACTTTTGTTTTGGAGGTTGGATGAACCACCCATAGATTATGAAATTGAACTATTCTAGAAAACATTTATAGAAGAATATATTATTTGGGTAGTCATTAACAGATTCAAAAAATATTTTTATATCTTTCTTACCAAGGAGGTGGTTATAGTAGAAGATAATGAAATTTTGTCTATTCGAGGGGTTATAAAGATCTATCAAGTTCATATGTTTTTAATTTTATATAGATACACATTACTTATATCACAATTTAATAAGGTATTCTAAATATAATGGGTTCTCAATCTAATTCTACCAAGACCTTAAATCTTCATATGGATGGTAAGATTAGACAGATCATCCAATTCTTGAGAATATGCTTCAGTTTTGTGTGCTTCTTTTCATTGTATTTTGGGTTTAGTATCTACCTTGGTATTTTATAAATGATATAATCTTTCAGTTGTTTTATGGGAAGCCTTTTGGATCTCTTTAATATTGGTATGGGGTAAGTAAATAGTCTCTAGTAGGATCGAGTCTTTTCTAGGGGTGGTTGGGAAATTTTCTACAGGACACTGTCTTTTTCTATTGGAGGTTTCAGTATGTGATTGATTTTTTCTTGGGGTTTCACCTCATTTAATACATCTTATTTTGGTTAATTAGGGTAATTTTTCACCATGTTTTTTGGGACCTTTCAAGGTCATCTAAAAATATATAAATTTGGATTATCGGTTTGAATTTCTATCTCACTTGACATTGATTCAAAAAGTGTTTCAATTTTCCCAAATAAGGAGGTTTCAACCATAACATTCACATGTTTTTTATTGGGAGGATATCAATATTGAACCTAATACCTCAGTGTTTGAGAAACCATTTCAGATAATGGATCATCAGGATGAGGTGTTTCATTGTAAACCGATTCTTTTGGTTCATAAAATATGGTTGTATGGATAAAATAACCACGAGATGTGGGAGTGGGACTCATTCATGAGGTACTAGTTTCCTTATATGTTCATAAATTCCAAATACTGATAAATTTATAGGGGTAAAGTTTTTGATTTTTGGGATAATTTTGATAACCTTCGGGTCACAGGTATGTCTAATTTTGAGATTTGTTTATCTCTTTTTAGTTTCTAGTGTATTTTAAAAGATGCGGATTAAAATTTTTGAGATTTGGGGAAAACATGAAAGGATCATGTTCTATGCATTGTTAGTAGTAACCATGTAGTAATCATGTGGAATATCCCTTTATGATCTAGAGGTAATTTTCAAGGTTTGGGAAAAAAATTTCTTACTCTGAGAGTCACCATGAAAACTGTGTGGGTGAATTGGGTTTTTTCCAAAGGTAATTACTTGGCTTGAGTATAGTTTCTCAAACTATGAGGATATTCCCATGTAACCTTATGCTTCAGTTTTCAAGGGTCAGTATCTCCAATATGGTTAGTATATGATTTTTCTAACCAAGTGGCCTAATCATGTGACCCATGTGGGATTCTTTAAAATTTAAAATTACCTGAATACCCTTGTTCATTTTTATGTCATATATCCTTCTAATATCTTATTAGCTTGACCTAACCCATCCATATAACTCAATAGGGTTTTCTCCTTGTAAATTTTGTGTTTCCCATTTTTTCTTGATGAATCTCTTCAAGGTATGTTTTAATGTCCCGTAGTTTTCTCCTCCTCTTCCTAGATATTCTCTTGATCTCTCATTACCTTGTTTCACTGGAACTCTATTGGGTTTTGATTGTCAGATATAGTTGTTTGATGGGGAATTGATGGTGATTCTTAAGGATTTAGGCTTTTGAGGACCCATTATATTAAATTCCAATCACTATTTTAGAAGTTTACTATGATTTATCCATTGATGAGGTAGGTTTCTATATATAATGGTTCTATTTCATTATATACTTGATGTTATTGTCAGATACCTTGGATTAGTTCATTAAATTCATTTATTTGAAATGTATGGGGGTCTTTTATGAAATTTCATCTTGGGTGGCATGAAAATGGGGTTTTTACCAGGGTTTTCTTTAAAAAAAACTATGATCTTAATGTGTTTGATAAGATGCCTCAAATTTGGTTTCCACTCTAATGTGGATTTTAAAAGCTTGTGATAGTTGATGATTTTCATGTGAAATTGTTTTATAAAATTGTGATAAAAATTTATAGAATTTTTTTTTGAAAACATAGCACATGAGAACATTTTGGGAACCTTAGGAAAGGAAATACTAAACTCTTATTGAGTGTGGAACCAATAGGGATTATGATTTTGATATTGATAGACTATGGAATGAATCGATATCATTAGGATTCACATTATTACTTTCTTAGTGTTCCTTTACATGTCATAGTCATATTCCCATAGGATATAGCCGAATTGTGTTTTGTTCTCTTAGTTTCATTTATGTATCTAGTTTTGTATGATCACTTGATTATCCTATAAGTTATAAATTCTTTTTATTATTTCCCTCTATATTTTCATTCATATTGATTTCCATATTCTTATGGATTTGAATATGAAATGTTCTCAAACAAAAAACAAATTGTGATTTAAGACAATTTTTTTCAAATGAATAACTTTGTAAAATCTATTTTGTATCTCCCAACCTTCTTTTTACTTTATTAATTTGTAGCTATAGTTTTATAGGATACAGGTGAAGGGGTGGTCCTCATGTGGCATGGATGATTATCATGCTTGATATCACCTTTGTAGTAGGTCAGGATGGTGGTGATGGATAGTCACATTGAAATTTTGTATTTTTATGGTTTTATTCTAATTGCATTTTAGCCTTTTGTCTTGTTTGATATGTCTGATATTTGTGTATCTTTTATTCTGTGTTTTATTTTGAGTTTTTTATTTCTCTTGTTAAACATGATACATATTATGTTATATTTTAGGGTGAAATCATCCCCTTGGTTTTATTTGTTTAATACCCATTTTATTGTCACTAACCAACGGTGATCGAGAACATTCTTCTGGTCTTTTGACAAGACATCTCATGTGATTTCCTAGGATGACCAGGCTGGTTTGTTACAAAGAACATTTTCCTTTCTCATCATTGTTTTATCCTAATTCTCTAAATCCATAAACCTGAAAATATAATTGTGATGTAAGAGATTAAATAATCATTTTTTATTTTGTAATTAAGGAAGGTTGTATCTATCCTTTTACAAATGATATCAAAGTACGTAAAGTGCATGTTTATGGCATAGGATCTAGGATTGTGGATCTAAGATGTCACATTTGTTATCAAAGTAAAGGTTTAGGAAACGTTTTAGGTTAATATGTCTATTGAGGATAATTTAAGGTTGATAAGTTAATGTTGATCACAATTTAAAAGTTTTGTATAACCCTTTTATTTTATTTATAATAAACCAAATATTTAATGGTAATTGATAATTTTAATAAATATTTCTATTACATAAATTTTATTCTTAAAACATACTTTTTCTAAAAACGTTTTTTACACATTATGTGCGTTAATCATAAAATTAACTTTTCAAAAACGTATAAATTTTATTTGATAAAATGATTTCCAAAAATTAAAATCATAATTTTCAAATTATTTATTGAGTTCATTGATAATTTTTTTATTAAAATTAATTTTTGAGGTAAAAAATTAATTACCAAGGTAAAAATAAATTGGGGTAAAAGTGAAAACGTTAAAAGAAAAATCCTCAAAACCTTAAAAATTGCCTCAAAAATGAGTGTTTGAGGTGAATTTCAACCCAAAATCACCTTAACCTCCATTTTTTCATATTTTTTAAATTGAACCGTCAATTGTAACCATACATTATTTAAACGTAAGGGTTACTTCCAAAACTACCATTCTCTTCACATATAAAAAAGTTAGCACTACCATCACTTAAGACTAATCATACCTTTGAATTTATCCTTTAAAGTCTAAAAACATTCTTCTCCTAAAACCCTCTACCACTTTAAAAATATTATATTAACTATTATTTAACATAAGGCTCTGGTTTAAAAGGATAATTCCTAGATGAAATCCAAGTCCCTGACATGAGTATCCACTTTTTCTCAGTGTTTCCTTCTTAATTTTTACTATCCTAACCTTCTATAACATTATAAATATAATTAAATACATTTCATTAGTTTAATTAAATTTCATAATATAATTAAATAAGAATTATTCATTCCATTCCATTCACCAAGAAAACCCAAAGCATGAATCGTGCATACATGCTGACAATTTCCTCCAAGAAGAGATGTTGTTCATTTTTCATCACTGCCTCTCATGAATGGTATGAAGGATGGATTTTATGAATAAATATGTTTTATATGTCACAAATACATTTATTAAGGGATAAGTTTTCATATTCCATCATTGTTTCTATTCATTGAGAAATAGGATTGTTAATTGTATATATGTGAGGACTACCACCTCCACAAATAATGAATTTCATTTTTCATCAAAACCTATCAATTATCATTCTTATAATATATTTAATGAGGAAACATTATTTTTATAAAAAATTTATTCTTTTGTATATGTCACATTATAATTATTTAAAAACATCCACTTAGTCACTAAATCATTATAACATGTTACCATATGGGTCCAGTTAACTGCCTATGTAAATGAGGTTATAACAGTTATGTAATAAATGATTATGGGGAGTTATATAATGTTAATATCTTCAAATAATGATATATTTAATATGTTTTAATGTTTATTGAAAGGTGTTTTTAATATTTAATATATTTATTAATACTTTGCCTTTCGAAGGTTAAACGCGTCAAAAACTAGTTCATCTAGATTTCCATTTTCACGAGTTGTACACATGTCTTTCACCTAATGAAAATGAGAAATATATAATATTTCAAAAAAAATGATTAGTATATTTTTCATAATCTTGGAATGATGAAATTGAAATCTCTTAGTGATAATTGATACCTTCTTCATGAATTTTATATGAAACAAGAAACCAAATGTTAAAACGCTAATAATGAAAATAAACTATAATTATTCAATATATTTATAATATATGTTTGAAAAATAATTATAAAATGGTATTATGTTCATATTAAGGTTTTTATATAAGTTATTAATATATTTATTTTTATTATATAGGTGGTTAAGGCACAATCGTGTAAGTAGGAACACAAGGTAAGGGTTTTCATTTCAAATTCCTCTCTTTGAGACATGTTTAGTATTATACACCTAATGTTTTTTATGTGGTGTATATAATTCCTATTTGAGATATCAAATAATGAATTATATTTTAATCATGGTATTTTATGTTCAATTACAAACCATATCTTTCAAGGGGTTTTAGATTAGAATGTTTCTAAAGCTGAGAGGTTTTTCTTCATCTCAATTCTAATTATTTGATACTTGTTATGTGATATGACCCACATTTCATTTATATGATGTTTAATTGATTTACTATCCCAGTAATGTGTTATAATTTATTTCCTTATAATTCATGGTATATACTAAAACAAATTAATTTCTTTTCTTTAAATTTATTTTCAGGTAAGTGTTACCCAAGTTGTAAGAATTTTTGGTACCTCAATTGTCATCCATAAAGTTCAGATCATTCTATTGAACTTATTGCATATAAGTTGAGTACATTATGCCCTTTGATTTTATTATGTGGTATTTTCACATTGTTTAAATTTTTACCACATAAAACACCTTTCAAATATTTTATGCTTTATATATTATGTTTACCATAAGGTATATTGATAAATCAAATATTGTTTCATTGAGTTATAATGTTTCATATTGAATATTTCATTTCCATGCTTGGGTTCTCCAACCCTAATATTTTATTGTGTGTCAATTTATATACCTCTATGTGTAAAATATATTTTGATAAAAAATATATTTTTTTAAATCTTTTTATAATGTGAGTTTCAAAAAATGTATTATTTAAGCCATTAAAATGGGGTTTTCATTTCACTTTAATATATTATGCCTTACTCACCTCATTTTTACAGGAAAATAATTATTTATTTTCCAAGACAAATTATTGAAGATTATCTTTAATAAAAATTAAAGTTTTTCAATGATTTTTCGCTTTAGTATTTGAAAAATAACTTTGTAAGTGACAAGTAACATTTTCTTTTATGATAACATTAAAAATGTTTTCTAAAATCTTTTTTAAGTTTTTACTTAAATATACATTTTAATTTTCAAAAATATTTAAGCTAATAGTGTTTAAATTTAAATAATTATACCCTAATATATATTTATAATTTTGTTGAATGAACTCATGGTACCAAAAAATCCAATTCTTGATCCCTTCTTAGGTGGTATGATTCAAGCATCATTTTGAAAGGATGTTTTTTTATTAATGTCAATATCCTCTAATGTTTCCTTTTTTGCATTGGGGTTGTGTCCTTTTGAAACCATCCACATTTTTTCTCTTGATGGATTGTGATTATGTTATTCTATTATTGATTTATCTATATACTCATTTCTCTGTACGTTGTGAACATCACATTTTAAATAATTTAGATTTAATGGTATTCACCTATAAAGAATGATAATTAATTGATATGGGAAAAATAAAGGATGTTCCATATGTTGTTATTACAATATAGATGATTATTGGAAAGTTGAATTTATATTGTTTAACTATCCAACTTCTTCCTCTATATGGGTTATGATCAATTTATCCCTTCATTAACTTGGGGAAAATCATTGGTGTTCTGTATATTGTCATTCCAATATGGATAATATTTGGAAAGTTGACTATGTACTATTTGACCATCCACCTTCTTTCTCTAGGTGGGTTTTGATCGGGTTATCCCTTTTATTAAAACGTGTAAAAGTATTTTAATTCATTGTGTTCATTGACAACTAACACGGTTTTATTATGAATTGACATTCCATATTTTTCATTATACGGGTCGTCATTTTTTATTTGGTCAGAGGTTTCTTAGGGAATGTTATGAAATGTATTGTTGAATATTATAGTGAATTAATTGTACATAAAAAATATATGGGTGTGTAATGACATTATATGTCCCCTCCATTTATAAACAGGTCTTATAATACAAAACATCTCAGGTTTTGGTGTGTACCCATCCCCATATTAGTATAGAGTCCCAGTGCAAGGCCTTGAAATCATTTTTTAAATGTCCAAAATTATGCATTCCATTAGTATGAGATAAATATTATTAATATTCATGTTTTAATTTATTATAATGAATATATAATGCTCTAAATTTTAGTTTATTAAGAAATTATTAATATTCTTTATTCATATCATATTATTTATATCATGTTATGTTTTAGACGGCTTCAGTTATATGTTTCTCATACTAAGCATTTGATTTCACCCCTTTCTTATATTTTTATTCACCAAGTTATGAATAAAAGGATTAAACATTATAAGTATAGAAGAATAAAATGTGTGGAATTATTTTCGGAATATATTTAAGACTAATTATATATTAATTAGTTTCATATATAATTAAAAATATGTCTATTTGATACAAAGAACATGGGATTTCCCAGTTATTTTTTTGTCTTAATTATCTACATCTCTAAACCAGAAAAGATCCTTGGTATGTAAGAGTTTAAATACTCATTTTTTATTATGTAATTAAGGATGGATATATCCAAGTCTTATGGATGGTGTCAAAGTAAGCATGTAAAAAATATTTTTATGGCACCAAATCTGGGAGTGTGGGTCTAGGACGTCACATTATTTTTCAAAATTTAGTACAAGATAATATTATCAGCATGATGAATGAAGTTTAATTAAGATGATAACAGGAATTAAATGTGATAAATATTTATTTTAAAAGGTATCTCCGGTAGTGTAATTCATTATCACTTGTGATTAAAGTGAGTTATTTTTTCAACTGGTGTTTTTTTGTCTTTTTTTAATGTTTTCTATTTTTCCTTGTTTTTCTAAGTAATTTTAAATTTTTGTTTCCTTTTTTGATATTTATATGGGCTAGTATCCATGAATATTTGTCTAACCATTTCCATCTATCCCCTTATCATAATGGATGTCATTGGTATTGTCTTTGGTCGGTTAGGGGAGTGGCTTAGTGTGTTTGTGGGATCATTGGTTTTTTATGGTTTGATTTTTAAACTTGTTAAAAAATTTATTTATCATGGGTCTTTATAATTTTATTTCTAATTCATAATAAAATTTTCAATTTGTTGCAAAAAAATCAACATTTAACTATTTTTTAATTGGATCATTGAATTCATTTTAGTGTAACAATAAAAAATACACTCCAGCATCAATAATCATGTGATCACTAATGTTTTTTATTTTTTCTTTATTAAGAAACTTGAAAGCTAAATTTTTTAATCAATTTAATTTATCAATTGTTAATGGTGATTTTTAAAACTGATTTTATGATTGTTAACTATAATTACTAAAATATTTAGTCATAGATGTTTGATGACCACTAGACTATTCATAACAATTATTAAATTATTTTGATCATAGGTAAAAAACTTATTTCTAATAGGGTTTAATTTATGATTTTTTTCTCTTGATTACTGGAAAAACAAAACCAGAGGATCAATACAACATGTTAATGTTGATAAATTACCTCTTAATGTCAATTTTAACAAATAAACTACTTGCTAATAAACATATTTTGAAAAATAACTTGTTGGGTCTTTTATTAACATTAACTTCATATATTAATCACCTATTGTCATTTTACCTTGTTTTTCTAAGTTAACTACTTAATTGTTTCTCTATTTTTTTATAAATACTAAACCATTATAAATTTTATCAAATTTATTTTTAAATTTGTTTTTGTTTTAGAAAATATATTTTTGACTTTGATAAATTGTATTTTTTCAAAGTTAGAATTTTTTTTGGAATATGTAAAAATATTTAAAAAATTTATATTTTATTTTAAAATATTTTTGAAAAAATATTTTTGATAAATATTTTTAAAAATATTAAAGAAACACTAATTTTTTATTAATTAATATAATTGTGGGACTAAGGTGATAATGGCTTATAATTCCCAACAAAGTCAGCTCATATGGCCAAATTTTAATTTCCCTAATTTTTGGAATTCTAACCATTTTATTTGACATATAAGATAGGGATTTATCTTTATCATTAACTATAGTCTCACATACCATATATATATATATATGTGTCACTAGGTCAATGGAATAAGATTCATTGCCCCTCAATATGTTTTCTATGCTTCTACTGATTGTTTATTTGCATCATTATTTATTGATCGACATCGATGTATAAAAGATTTACACATAATTACATCAGGAATACATTAAACCTACAATCAATCACAAATTTAAAAAATTTAAACGCTTCATTATGTCAATTAGTATTTGACCTATTTAAAAAAATGTTATCATCACTATCATCTTCTCTATATTGGGTATCACGAAAATGTTTTCTCTATCAATATTATTGATGTAAGATAATTCTTAAAGGAAAAAATTATGTCTCATTTTTTTTAAATATTATTATATTGACATAATCCAATTTTTGTGCAACTAGAGTACCAAGAAGGATAATATAGATATAATGAAAATCCATACAATCCATTCCAAAATAGGCCAAACTAAAAACAATGTCAAGCCTCCATGTGACCAATAGTCACCACCAAACAACCCTACTATAAAGGCCATGATGAAAGGAGAAGAAAACATTCGATAATATGTCATTACCTTTAACTAGATCCTATGATACAACATCTAAGAACTCCCATAGTAAAAATTAGTGTGTGAGAAAAAATACCAGTATGATAGCACCAAAAAGTCTATAACAAGGTATAATATCAAGAATACAATAGTTATATCTTTTAAAATAAAAATAGTTTTACAACGATTTTTCATAAAATCCAAACCCATTTGTAAATAATTTCTCTTTGGTTTTTCAACAAATAATATTGTATTCTGAAATCTAGGAATATAAAAAGTAAAAGTGATAAAATGGGAAAGAATTCCCATAAATAAAAAGGTATTAGTGTAAACTCGCATCCATAAAATTTCATCATGTGAAGCTATGTGATATATCCTCCAATAAAAAAATATGAGAATCCATCTATGGAAAAAACCATCAAGAAATAAAAATCCATTAATGAAAAAGAATACTATTATTTTGGATATAGACTACGGGAAAATATGTACTAGATATAAAAGAATCCAAAACTAGGCCAAACATTGAATCCAAGTGATATCGAGTCCTACAACAGCCTGTCAATATCAACAAAATGACCACTAGTGGTGCCACACACACTATGGTTTACTATGTCTATTTCTTGATGTACCCAAGTTTCCCAAAGGGAAAATATTGTCAAAATAAATTTTAAAACCATTATCGTGACTTTTTAAAACATTTTTCAAATACATTCTATATTACTTCGGTGTTTAAAAACCCATTTGTAAATAAAAAAAATCTTTTTTTAAAGAAAACCCCTTTAAAAACATTTATATTTTCAATAAATCCCTTGAAACCAAAAGCAATTCAAAATAATGAAAAATGTAAAGGAATTTATCAAGAATAATAATAAATTCATTGTATTAATCAATAGTATATAAACACCTTCCTCAAAATGATATAAATCTAACTGCCTTCGACAACAGTGATTGGAAACCATGAGATTGGACTAAAAAAGAAAGTAAATGATAAGAAACAACACAGTATCAATAGAAAAAACTAACCAATCATGAATCAAAATCATAAACATGGATAATGAAACTGTCATGATCAAAAGAAACAAAGGAAAGAAGGAATGCTTACCCAGAGAGACACACTACAACCACAATGATGATAAATCACTGAATAAATGATTTGGAAGGAGTGGAGATCTCAAAAATCATCCAAAATTGCCTAGGGAGAGATTTGGGTTGTGATATTGAAGGCTATAGGTGGAATGAAAAAATAAATAAATTCTAGCACAACACCCTAAAAAGGGAGAAATCTCAATCAGTACACGGTGTGTAACAAATTCATGGTATTAAATTCTTGATTAAAAAGTCCAATAAAAAAATTCATCATCTCAGATTAAAAATACAGATCTTCACTATTGCATGATGTTAACTTGTTTCATGGTGTGTAAACCCTTCACACTATGAACCAACTCAATACATCTACCTGGTGACAAATACAAGTCACATAACCCCTTCCACAGTTTGTAAATTCTTAGATGGAAATAAACACTAAAGGATAAGCGAAAAAACTCCAAACCCAACTATGGGTGTTCTTTAAACTTGGAAAAAATCCCAAAAATATATTTAAAACATTTATACCCAGAATCTGTTAATCCAAAAAACCAGATATTATCGTACTTTAGTTCATTTTCTTAAGAAAAGACTCTCCATCCCCGAGAAGCCTCCAATTGCATGAAAATATGGATGATGTGATAAAACATGGACAATGTAGTCCCTGAAAGTTGAAACACAATGTTACAATCTCTCCACCATAAATACTTTCTACACCCATAAATTCATCAAGATCCTAGATCCAAAAAATTAAGGTCACTACTATCTCATCAACAATTCTCACTACCACATCTCATGTTTATCCTATCTCCACTACCATAGTACCTGAACTAGAGGAATCATTTTATTATGCAGTACCTTATCCTGGAAATCCATAATCTGAATTGGTTCCTCAACAATAGAGGTATCGGTCTCAATATCAACATCACCCCATCTAATCACATGAGATAGATCTGGTATATACCTCCTCAAGTGGGAAACAAGAAACATGTAGTGGATACAAGTAAAATGAGTCGATAAGTCTAACCAATAGGCCACATTCCCCAGTCATCCAATGATCTCAAAGGGGATAAAAACCTTTGATGCCAACGTACCCTGCTTACCAAACCAATGATTTCCCAAGTGAGGTAAAAATATAAGAAAGACCTGATAACCAACCTCAAACTCTAACGGCTGATGATGACTATCTGTATAAGATTTATAATGACTCTATTTCTTAACCAATATATTCTAGATCAACTGCACTATATATATCTTCTCTTAAACAAGACTCATCCCAACCAAGGAACACTCTCCCAACTTTTCCCAGAACAAGGGACATCTACATGGACAACCATATAAATCCTCAAAGGATGTCATCCTAATCAAGGCCTAATAACTATTGTTATAGGAAAACTCAACCAGTGGAAAATTATTGTCCCAAAACCCATTGAAATCAAGAACACAAGCCCAGATCATATCCTCATGAACCTTGATTTCTCTCTCTCTCTCTCTGCATGTTCATCCATATGCAGATGATATGTTGTGCTCAATTTCAACTAGGAACCAATCACCTCTTTTAAACCTTTCCAATACCTGGACATGAACCTTAGGTACCTATGAGAAACAATCATAGAGGGAACCCCATGAAGTCTCATAACCTCTTTTACATACAAGTCCCAAATAGGTTCCACTTTATTCACCTCCTTGATATGGAATAAATGCATTTATTTCATGATTAAATCAATAAACACCCAAATAGAATCATCCTCACTGGGTGTCCATGGTAAAACCATGATAAAATCCATGAAATCCTCATCCCACTTCCATACTAAAAATGGTAAAGGGATTAAACAAACTAGAAAGTCACTGGTGTTCTACATTAATTATTTGAAAAGTAAGACATTGTGATACAAAATCCTCAATTGACCACCACATCCAAGGCCACCATTAACAACGTCTCAAATAGTGATACATCTTGGTATCCCCAAGGTGTATAGACCAACATGATTGGTGTGAACTTTCCATTAACTCCTACCTCATGTAAAAGAGAAAAACCAACCGTCTTTGATGATCAAAGCTCTGTTGGGAGACTGAAACCACTCACCCAAGGTCTCCCCATATAAAAGGATTTCCAAAAGTGTTGGCACTCAGTTTCTATCACCTAGTCGATCTAAACTCACTCATTGGAAGATGAGTCATCTTAAATCAAATACAATAACACCTTTCCTCCAACCTTTTCCATTCCCAAGCTCATATTGTCAAAAAAACTCATCAGATACCACTCTTGCACTGATTTCTTTACTTCTTGTGTTGGAAATTTCCTACTCAATGCATCAACAGCCACATTACTTTTTCTAAGAGTATATGTAATATAAAAATAAAAATTCTGAAGATACTCTACCCAATGTATCTATCACAAATTTAGATCCCTTTGAGTGAAAATATATTTCATGATCTTATGATTAGGATACATTGTAATCCAGTCCCTCAAGAGATAGTGACACCATATATTAAGTGTAGGAATAACCTATTCCAACTCAAGTTCATTGGTAGGGTAATTCATATCATGAGGGAATAACTATAGAGAGATAGGGTGCCATATATTTCCCCTACAACAAGACACATTCCAAACCCATACAAGAAGTATCACCAAAAACATCATCACATGAACCTGATTCTAGAAGAATCAAAACTAGATCTAAAGTCAATCTCTCATCCAGTTACTCAAAATATCTCTAACACTTCTAGTTCTACTCAAACTTTACACCCTTTTGGGTTAAATCTATCAATGGAGTTGTAATCTTGGAGAAGTCCTAAACAAACCACGTATAATAACCATCCAACCCCAAGAAGCACAGGATCTCAAACACATTTTTGGGACTCTCCCAAAACATAACTACCTATACCTTTTCAGGATTCATTGTGATTCCCCTATCATATATAACATGGCCCAAAAACATCACTTCTTAAATCCAAAACTCACATTTGGAAATCTTACCATAAATATTATATTCTTTAAAATTTTCAAGAATGATATCCAAATGGTCCATGTTCTCCTCCTCTGACTTGATGTAAACAAAAATATCATCCATGAATACCATAAAAAAAGACTTCAAGAACCGATCAAAGATTCAGTTCATCAAATCCATGAATACTAATATAGTGTTAGTTAGTTAAAATGGAATCACCAGAAACCGGAGATCCCCTTATCAACTCTTAAATGGTGTCTTAGGTATATCCTCTTCTCCAACTCTCAACTAGTGGTACCCTAACAATAGGTATATATTTTAAAACCAAGAAGATCTTATAAGTTGTTAAAAGTGAACATCAATCCTAGAAAATAGATATTTATTCTTGAAGATCACCTAATTTAACTTCTCATAGTCAATAAAAATTTTGAGGCTCGTGTATGCCTTCTTAGAAAAGAGGATAGGAGAAGTCCATGGTAACATGCTAGGATGAATAAATCCCTTTTCTTCAAGGTCCTCAAGTTGTAACATAAGTTCCACTAACTCATCAGGTGATATTCGATAAGATGGAATAGAAATGGGAATCATACTTGGGAGTAGGTATATGGTAAACTAAAACTCTCTCTAGGGTAGTAAACTAGAAAAATAATATAGAAAGAACTTGGGGTACACACACCATTGGAATTATCTAACTTCACAAGAAAGGGTCAATTGCATCAAGAAATTTCTCTGAAAACTAACACAAGATTACCCCAACATAAGGAACAAAATTCCCCTCCCTTTCTGATCTACAGTCCCACTCACCCTAAAAAACATGAGTGACCCCATTTCCTAATAAGAACTATATCCGATGGAAATAAAATTTTATCCTTGACTTAACACTAATCCTCTATCCCATGCCAATAATCAAGTTGAATATGTTAATATTGAGAACTAATAATTCCTACTCTACCTTAAGGTCAGGTATCACCGCCCAACATGTGGAACACTTCAAATATTATTCATATCTTCTTTTCGAAGCTATAAAAAATCAAATAAGAATGGAATAATATCTGAACATAATCCCATCATATCAATTAGTGATAATGATATAAAATAATGAGTATCACCTATATCAAACAAAGATAGAAAAATGTAATATGAAATGAATAGAGTCCCTATAACTATTGTAGGACTTACCTCAGATTCCTCTTCTTCACAATTCACTATATAATAAAATATGGTATTAACTCTTCCATGGGCTTTATTAGCTACATGAACATCCCCCTTATCCAAAGGATAAAACCCACCACCCTTGGAAACACTTTCAAAAACCGGAAATCCCTTGGAAAATGTGGATCCTACCTTAATTCCCTAGGATATCCTATCATAAAAATGTTTTAGATGGCCAAATAATTCATAAAGATGATAAGTCTTGGGATCCTCCACACAGTTAGTCTTGGTATGACATCACCTTCCACACTGGTAATAGAAAACCTGTTGCTACCCTGATGAAGCCCCTAAAACTAGTCCTAGAGAAAACATTCCACCCATGCATTTCCTCTTTTGGATAGTAGATACACCTTGAAAACAATATCACCAATCAAAGATCCACCCAAACCTATCTTCTCATATACTTATACCTCATCCAACACATCTATATAAATCACATAAAAAGGTCAAAAGGCATATGATAATAAACATTGACTAAATATTCTGCCTCAATACCAACTCAAACCTTCATGGACTAAGTTACTCATTAGCAATAAGATATGGTTTCAAATGCACTAACTCGGTAATATAGGTGGAACACTCTATAACAGTATGGTCCCCCTATTCTAAGGTTTGAAACTCATGGGTCTTCACCACACATAATTTCTCAGGGCAAAACTACTGATTAAATATTTTCATGAAAGAATCCCATGTAATATCCTCATGCAAATTTCTTGAACAATAGAGTCTCACAATCTCCTTCCCGAACCCCTGAGCATATAGGTGAAAAAACCTACCTTAGAGTATTTAAGAGTATCTAAGAAGTTAAATATCCACTCAATCTGATCAATCCACTCTTCAGATTCTAGGAGTTCCTTATCACCAGGGAAGATGGGTGGATACTACATAGTAAATTTAAATCCATGATCCGCTACACAAATTAGCTTCCTGACACCCATAAGACCTATAGTCGAAGTAGTATGGATTAACACATCAATTAAGGAAGCGTCCAACAAATGATTATCCTTTGGAACCTGTCTCATAGATTCCTCTGAAAAATTTTAAAGTTAGCTTTTTGGAGTAATTGTCTAATAAACACAATACAATACCCGATTAGATCATGATAATATTTAAAAATATTAAGACCACTTTCAAAATTCAAAATTTTGCTTTAAAACAATATGAATTTAAAGAAATTATGAATTATAAAAATGAAAGACATTAATTAAAGAGGAATAAGAAAATTTAAACAACCTTCTCATACAATTAATTCAAATGAACTTAAACAAAAAGTCTCAAACAGCGTAAAAAACCCTACCCACCCATGGTAACTCGGGTTCAATCAGATAAGTGATCTGGCTATGCCCCTTTTCCACACTTACTATATAAATTATGGTGCTTCTAACTCCTGTATATCCAAGACAAGAAACAAACTCAGGAAGTGATTGCACACTTAGCTGATTTTCCCTTATGATACCAAATTATAACAGACCAACCTGAGTCAACCAAAGTACCCTCCTGAGCTAGTCTATCATGTGGGGGAGGTGAAATAAAGATAACAAAAACAATTCTGAAATATAACCAAAATAAGAAATACAACTATAGTACAAAGAAGAAGAAAAGATATACAATTAAAAACCATACAATCTAATCCAAAATAAGCTAAAATAGAAAGTAGGTGAAGTCTCCATATAACCAACATTGACCTATAAACAACCATGATACAAAGGAAATGATGAAAGGAGATGCTGAAATTATACAAGATGCCCTTCCCTTTACCTAGATCCTACAATACAACGTTTATACCCACCCAAATTCAAAAGTAGTGTGTGAGCACAAATATTAGTAAGATACCACCATAGATTCTATACATGGTATAGTATCAAGAATGCAAAAAAATGGATTTTAAAACAAAAATATTTTTACAAAAAAAATCATAAAATCTAAACCCTTTTGAAAATCATTTTCCTTTTGTTTTTTATAAAAATAACTTATATTATAAAATACAAGAACATAAAAAGTATAAATGATAAAATAATAAATAATATCCATTTATTATAAGGTAATTAAGTAAACACACATCCATGAAATATCATCATGTGATGCTATGTGATACGTCCTCAAATAAAAAATGTAAGAAACAATACATAAAAATCATCATGCGATAAAAATCCATAAATGACAAAGAACACTATAATTTGGTCTCTAGACTATGGAAAAATACATATTTAACATAAATAAATCCTAAAAAAGGAAAACCATTGGATACAACTGATATCAAGTTCTTACATAGTCTATTGATATCAATCAAATAACCACAAGTGGTACCACACACACTAAGGTTTTCTATGTCTATTTCCCACCACACCCAAGGTTCCCAATGTTCTAAACCTATCAAAATACATTTCAAATCCATGATCAAAATTTTTAAAAACATTTTTCAAAGAAAATAAAAACTGTTTTGGTGTTTGAAAACCCATTTCCAAATCAAAACAAATCCATTCTTAAGGAAAATCCCTTTAAAAATAATTATCTTTCCAAGAAATCCCTTGAAACCAAAAATCGCTTCAATTTAATGAAAAAAGTAAAGTAATTTATCACAAATGATATGAAGTTCATTTAATTAACCAAATGTATAGAAACACATACCACAAAATCATATAAACCTAGCCACATTTGACAACAGTGATTGGAAACTAAGAGATATGACTTCAAAAGAGAAGGCATAATAAGAAATGGAAATGATCAATAGAAAACACTAACAGATCATGAATCTAAATCATAAATTTAACCAACACTAATTTCATGTCCAATAGTGATGTAGGAAAGAAGGAACTCTTCCACTCAAAGATTCACCGTAACATCAATGATGATCAATTTCTAAACAAATGATCTGGAAGGAGTGTAGATCTCTAAAATTGCCTAGGGAGAGATCTTGGTCACAATAAGGAAGGATCCAGGAAGAATGGAAAGAATAAATGCCCAACCAATGTCGTAAAAAGGATAAATCATGGTTAGTAAATGGTGTGTAACCAACTCACACCATGTAATTCCTAATTAAAGAGACGCACTAAAAAATGTGTCATCTTACATTAAAAATCTAGACTTCAAAAATTATATAACATGAACCTATTTCACATCTTGTAAACCCTTCATGCTCTGAAATAGATCATAAAATCTTCCCAACAACAAATACATGTCACATAACCCCCTTTTATTATGTCTAAATTTCTAGAAGATAGAAAACACCACAGGATAAGAAAAAAAACTCAAAAAAACTCTTGATGCTCTCTAAACTTGGAAAGAACCCCATAAATTTGTTTGGCACATTTATAACTATAATACATTAATCAAAACAACCATACATCATCAAACTTTAATCCATTTTCCTAATAAATGTATCTCTATCCCTGAGAATCCCACAAATGCATAAAAATAAGGATGAACAAATAAAATATGTACAAAGGAGTACCTCGAAGAAGTAATGGAATGTTACATAGTTGATATCAATAAAAAACATCATTCATAAAACAATAGGATGAATCGATTCCACTAAAAGTGGTTAAATGATAAAAATAATGTACATGTCATTTCTCAAACTTCTATATCTTTCTATGTTAATCATGTCTTGAACAATAATGATAACATTATAAAATTTAAATTATCTGATTTTATTGTACGCCTTAAAGGTGTTGAGCTTTATTGTGATGTATAAATACTCATGATGAAGATGTTATTTATTATGAGTAAGTTTAAATATTATATTTTTTTATTTACTTTATCTTCTATTTCATATCCTATATAAATAATATATGAAATTAATTATGTTTTCATGAATAATAACATAAAAATAATTTATTGGTTGTCATTCCTTGAAGTGGATGAAAATTTTGAATTTAAAATTCATGGTATTATCCTGAATAAAACATAAAACTCAAAAAAAATTATATGAAATGAATAATAATATTTGTTAAAAAAATTATTTCATTTCTCAAAGTAAATGAAAATATAAATGCTTTTACATTAAATTAAGTTCAGGGTGAATATAATATTTTAAAAATGATCATTGTAAAATATTTCTTATAATAAATAGTAATAATAAAACCACTGTAAGTTGTTTCATGAAAATAAATTTTTAAAAATCATAATGAATTTTATGAATATCTAGTGCATCTCTAAAGGATGATATGAAAATAGTTTCCTTTTACATTATATTAAATAATATCATCATTTATCAATCATCGCTCATGTAACAGCAATATCAATAAAAGAAATTATTATTATTTAACACGTGATTATGAATTTTCAGTATCATCTCATGAAATTCATTTGATTTTATCCCCTAAAGTGGTTGTTTTAATTCTTATAGTTCATAAATGAGATTATATTATTTTATAGTTTTGATAACATAATATATTTTATGAAAATAGTTTTCCCAACTTTAGTGGTTAAAATAATAATCAACATAATAAATAAAACTAGAAATTTTATATGATGATAATTACTCATAAATAATGAATTATAATTTAGCGATCATAAAATAAATTCATTCCCTGATGTGAATATAATTTCATTCACTTTATTTCATTGAAGATAATTAATTTTTTATGAAAATTTGTTATGATTTTGTTGAATCATAATTGAATTTTTTTACCATGAATATTTAGGGAACCATTAAATATGATCAAATGATTTCTCCTTCACTGAATGAAGTGAACGTTTTTATAAAAAATATATTACATTATTTATAAATTATAATCACAATAAGGTGTATGTTGTGAATATGGAATATTATTAGACATTAATTCTTGAACCATGTTTATCTACCTTAAAAATGTGTGGGATGACTCCCAAGTAGATGTATTGTAAAAAAAATATTTGGGCCATATGTTTGAAAACATAAAATAATATTTTTAGTGATGGGACTAACACGTTATGATTAGATTATGAATTCATTAATTGATGATCGACAACCAAAATTGGATATTGTAATAATAAATATGAGTATTTTAGTTTTTCATTATATGCCATGAATTTTCAAAAATGAAAAGATCTTAAAGATCGTATATACCTATATCTTGAAGTAAAATATTTGTAAATATTATTTTAATTCTACAAAATAACTCATATATGTTTATCATTAATCATAACTCATTAAGATTTTTTATATTCCCATGTAATTAAAATTACCACTAGTGAAAATTAATCAAATTCACTAGAATAGAGAATGTATTCATACATCGTGGTATAAAATTCCAAATAAATAATGATTTATTATATTTGAAGTCTAAATGAGATATATCAATGATATAATTGAAAAAAAATATCATATATAGACATTGGATAAAAGAGGAACCTCAATATATAACAAAAATTCATGATAGATAAAAATTGATTCTAAGAATATGTTATGTAAAATTGAATAATATATGGTAAACCTGAAGTTTACTGATCTTGAAACCTTAAATGAATGAAAGGATTGTTTAGGTTATCCAAGATAAATTTTGATATTGATACAAGTATACATGAGCATCAATTTAAGAATTATGAATTTATTCGATGGATGCAAGTATAATAAATTATCAGTCATCACTAATTATATTGGAAGTAAATTTTTAGTATTTATATGAACTAAAATTTATGAAATATATATATATTGGTTCATCCATTTACCATGTAGACCATTTAAATATTATAGGAATGACGCATCTACTAAATGGTCACAAATATTATTATTATTTTTAAGTATACATCACATGCTATGAATTTTGATTAAAATAAATATTGGGAAACATATATATAATGGTATATTAGAACAATTGATAAGATACTCGCAACACTTGTATGAATAATTCCATTAAAAGGAGATTAAATTCAATAGTTTGATTATTCATACCAGAATTATGGTTGAATTTATTATAGAAAATTATTGTTCAACATGACTAGAAAGTGATAAGTATAATTTCCCTGAAGAGGAAAATCAAAGTATCAACAGCAATATGTATTTTTAAATATTTCCCTAGAAGATAGACTATTAATTGATAAATTAAGAGAGTTCATTCAATGTTGTTTATGCTATATTTGAATTTATGATTTCTTTCAAAACTCATTGATGAAAATGGATTTTGATAGATGTATGCACCATAATAATTAGCCAAAATTATTAAAGGAATATATGATATGTTCAAAATATAAAATTTTATATTGGATACCCAAACTACCAAGAAAAATTAATATATATGATTTTATTATATGAAATATTATTCCTTTTAAAATTGGAAATTTATAAATGTTTGGATTATTTCAAATTTATGTTTTAACTATTTATTGATTACAACATCTATATAGGAATCCATAAAGGGTTAAAAATAATAGAAGCGTATTCAAAATTATCAAATTTTCACCCAAGTTGATAAATTATTATATGAAGTGAATTGAATAAGATGTATTTAATGTATCCATATTAAGATAAGAAAGAATATAAAATTTATTTTATCATCCCATGGTTTCTATGAATCATTTTATTCCAATTCTATCAAGATGTTTTGAAAAAAATCAAAACTCCGGAAGAGTTTCCTGAAAGCGATGAATTATTTGATCATGAAATTATATGGAATGTCCTTGTATTTTGAATTAATCATCAAGAAGATGAAATATAAAATTATGGAATCATATTACATAATCATGAAATTTCTCTTAACAATTAAATATCTTATTTCTAAGAGTTATATATATCATACATAAGGGGGTAATTAAAAACTGGATTATCCTAGAAAGAATAAATATAAATAAACATTTTATTTATTAATGAATAACATGTGCATATGTACCATAAAAATAACAAGAAATCGTATGATGATGAAAGGTAATGAACTTCCATACTTATTGAAATTTAATGATTACAAATTATTATTATTCAAAAATTCAAAACAAAATGTTTTGGTTATGAATTTATCATCTACATTCAATGAGTTAAATGATATTGTAATAACCATTATGGGAGGGAGATGTAATTGTTGTAATCATTTTCCCAACATCAATTTTTTCCATTGGGTTTTCTTAATAAATTTTTTAACGAGGCACCACTATGGGAACTTGTTGTTGTGGTGCACTTTTTCTAGAATCAAGTAGTTTCCCCCCAAAGGTTTTTTCCATGATGAGGTTTTTAATTAGAAACCCATACATTATAATGGATATCCAAGGGGGTGTTATAAATTATTATGGATATTTATATTTATTGGTAACCATTGGACTTCCCCATGAGTTATAATTTTCCATGATATCATTTGTTATTACCTATGGTCACCCTCCCATGCCTCAAATACATAATTAAATAAAAATATTAATTGATGTCCCAAAGACAAAATTAAATGACTTAATCAGTGGGACTTGGGAATGTTTCATTATTTTTACCTTTATCAAGTTTTTTCCCACTCGTTTTTTCATGTATCGTTTCTAATGAGGTAGTTTGATATGGAATTCAATTACTTTGGATTTACCTATTTTTCCTATGGGGTATTTTTAAGGAAATATTATATAAGATTCCATGAATTAATGACATCCAAGGGGGTGTTATTAAATTTTATAAATACGTGGATGTCATAATTTTCCTCACTTACCAATGCGATAATGACCCCAAATTCCTAAAAAAGTCCCCTCTAATATCCAACTTTCAATTCCCCTAATTGTTGGTATTCCAACCATTGGATTTTATATAAAAATAGGAATTTATTTTATCCATTGAATAATATCCCATGTACCTTATATATATGTCTCATTTTCAACAGAATAAGATTATTTGGTCAAATATATTTTTTCTACACAAATTTTTTTGTTTCTTTGAACCATTATTTATTATTCATCATCACTGTTTAAAATTTTAACACATTGTTCCATTAATAATACATTGTGCCTACAATCAATAATGAATTTATGATTTCAAAATAATTTAAAGTGCCAATCAATGTTCGGTCTATATCACAATAATTATTTATTTATTTATTTATATCATTATATAATTTTTTAGTTAAAGGAGTGGTCATGAATTTAAGATAACCCATCAATAATTGAAGCACTGATTAGAAAAAAAATGTTTATATTATATATATATTTTATCTTTTTAAAATATTATTCAAAATATGAGTGTTTTCTTTATCAAATTTAATTTTTTTTATTTTCTTTTAGACAAAAAAATGTTTTTATATTTATCTAACATATATGCATGTGAATTTTTTCAATTTATAAGATTTTAATTTATTTTTGGTTTTTTAAATCCATTTTAATAATTAATCACCTAACCCCTTGTAAGGGTGGTTTAGTGGTTAGGATCGTTTTTTTATATTGGAGAGGTGTGAGTTTGATTCCTACTTCATTAAAATCATAATTTCATGTTCATTGATTTATTATCCTCAATAGTGATGTTCAACATATGGAGGGGTAGTTTTTCTCGATTGATCATCACAAGAGTCATCTGGAACTTGAAGAGATTCATTGTATTTAATCTTTTCCCTTGAAGTTAACAACTAAAATAACATTTGATATGAAAACACCAATCCTCTAGGATTTTATTTTAGGATTTTTCATCCACCCCCCCCCCCCACTAAGATCATAAAATTTAATCTTTTATTATAACAAAACAATGAAATGAGGGGTCCTATTATGAATCACCTATGGTATACCAATTCCCTAAAATAATTTTATAATGAAAAAAATGATATTCAATTCATTTATGACATGTAACAACATAATGTGTATGGATATGATTTATGAGGTGTTAAGTATTATAAAAAAATCTTCTAAAAATTAATATCCTTTTATATCTACCAAGTAAGATTATAATGATAAAAAATGATTTTAAATTTTCAGATTGTGCTAAAAATCAAGGAAAAAAATATTTGAGTCATTTGTGACTTATAAGAAAATGAATCACTTGAATCTAAAATCTAGGGTGCTTAGAATTATTGAAATTACATGCCAAAAATATCAATAAAAAATTAGTTAATGTTAGGGGTTTATTATTTAAATATAGAAAAATTGTAATCAAGACATTCATGATATATAAGCACAAAATGTCCATGAATATGACATCTATGGTTATCATAATGAATAAAAAGTACATGTTAAAAATAAACATGTAATTTTAACTATGAAACTAGATTAAAATTTTCAAAATGATCAAACTATAATATTCTTCAAGGAAACTTAGTAAAATAATTATTGAGTCAGTTTTGAATTGTATGAATGAATCATTTGTGAATAAAACATATAATGTGCTCCTATAAATTCATAAGAATGTTTTTTCTGTAAAAATGAGTTATGTATACAAAATGAGTTATCTATATATTTTAAAAAACTTACCAAATGAGTTTTGAATTTGATGTTTTAGTCCTCCAAATTTAGTTTTTATATTACACTATAATTGACTTTGAAATGTGATCATATTTCAAGTTAATTAACCATAATAGTGTACAGGTTCACACTATTGTCTGGTAAGATATTTCAGTATTTAAAAAATTATTATATGATATTTTAATTTCTTAAAATTCATGTATGTTATAAAATTATGAAATTTTGGAATTATTAAATTATAAATTTTATTAAATTATATATAAAAATTACTAATACAGACTATAACCCTGACATGGTGAATCCATAGATGGTTATGGTTGTTTCAGTGGCCCCTTTTTGCTTTAGGATGGAGGTAGCATGATCTGAAGGCTTAAGTTCCTCATCAGTGTCATTGGTGGTTCGATTTTTACCATTCTCCCTAATTTATTCACTTCCTCATATCCCTCTAATTGATGCACACCCTTATGATTCGAGATTGTTTAAAGGTTTCCCTACCATCGATTTGTTAGAGATTAAACTCTCAAATATAGTTTCACTCCACCAATTCACTATGGTTGTGAAATTTTTATGCATCATCCCTAAATTGATTACTTTGGTAGAAACTTTAACCTATAATGGAGTTTGAAACATAGGGTTGTTGTCGGTCTACTTGTCCCTCACTTGATTTTCATCATGTGTTTGGGTGAGGAAGATTTTCCCACCACCTGGTCATTCTTTGGGGAATCATTCAAAACCTTCTGCTTATAGTTAATGCAGTTGTCTCCATTCATTTATGCATAGAAATATTTATCCTCCGTTTTTGTCTAGATAAAACTTGAAAACCAGCCTCTGAATTATCATAATGAGTCTATTCTTTACATTTTTGGACCTTATATCAGTCATTTTCTTTAGGAAGATCGTTATAAGCTTCCCATTCATTCCAGGATCTACATTAACATTTATTTATCTCACCTCATCCCAAAATTGATCTGGTTTGGGGTTTAAGGAGTGACAGAAATGCCCAACTACACACCACCTTTTCAATGGTGGTGAACCAACCTCCACCACACTAAGACTACGAAAATTGCTGCTACAAATTGTGCATGTGTAGTAATTGTTCTTTTGACAGCCATGAGATTTGCAATGGTAGGTGGCTTACTATTTAGTAAGTGAAATGGTTGGTGGGGAGATTGGTGGTAGTTGTGTCAAACTTGACACCTCCTACCATAACTATATAAGGAGGCCTTATAGAGCTTCCTTCCATTCATCATTTTTGATCCAAATAGCTCCATTATTAAATATCCTTGAGAGCTCCATGAGATAGAAAGAAAGGGAGGTGTTGTAGGGGTACATTATATCATTTGTTCTTGATGAAATAAAGAATTTTTTCATCACATTTCTCATCCATTATTTTCTCTTTATGATCAACAAATCACAACAAGTGGTATCAGATCCATTTCTGGTACAACGGTGGTGATCAGTTGAGTTTTTTCGATGACCAAAAAATCAAAATTTCTTGGAATCCTATTTTGAAGGAATATTATGAAATTTCCAAGTGAGGTTATTCTAATGGAACAAATGATGTAAAAAAAGATCTAAAATTAACTTCTTAGGCTCGTTCAATGTTTGGTCAATCATTGGGTGCTATTGTACCCCTTGCTAGAGAAGAAGGTATAATTGTGGCATTAGAAACATTTCCAATAAGTTTCTTGCAGTTTCTCTAGTGTGCCACATCAGTGCCACATCATCACCAAGACAATTCCACGTCATCACCATATCGTCGGTTAATCTCAGCCATTAACACTATTTTGGTCATATCTTGATCAATCGATGTTCAATTTTGAATATCCAGGATTAAATTCCACCATTTTTACCATACTGGATGCAATAATGATCTCCATTTTTCAAGAGCCTAAATAAATATTTACAAAATTGAAGTTAAATGGATGGACCACCCATATGAGGGATGGCCATGTTAACTTCTTTGAACTAATCCATTTGGAAGTCTCAAATGGAAGATCTATTAAATGAGATTGATATTTTTAACCTCATTGAGAATAAGGGAGTAAACCATAATGCCATCAAGGAACTAGAGGGGAAGATTCTAAACAAAAATATAATCAGCCAAATCCACCAATGGATAAATCATAGCATCTACTAACATGTTTCTCAAGAGAATGGCATATAAAAACATTGGATGAAGTTATAAAAATATGTACCAGTCAAAGAACACTTGAAACAAGATCCTCTTGTTGAAGTGGTTGATGAATATTTAACTATATAGTGGAAGCTCTATAGCTGATCACACCATCAAGTTTGAAAGCTTCATGAACCAATTGGTGGGTGCAGGTAAGACTCTAAATGATGATGATTATGAGAACCAACTTTTCTACACACTTTCTGATAGATGGGATATGATTTTCATCTCACTCAGAAACTCAGCTCCTAGAGGAAAACTTACCATGGAAATGGTAAAGGATGCACTGTTCTATGAGGAGGCCTAAAGAAAGGATGCGAGTAACAATCAAATGAAAGCTCGCGTTCTAGAGAAGCAAGGGAGAAGACAAAGAGGACATCAAGGGGTGGGAAACCGAGGCCGAAACAAGAGTAGAGGAAGTTACACAGATGGAAGGAGACCATAATACAAATACTACCATTGTGAAATAGAGGGACACATGAAGAAGAACTGCAGAAATTTTCTACAAGAAAAGGGACAATGTAGCAACCTGGAAAAAAGAAATGAAGATTTACATGTGAGTGTCATTGGAGAAGTTTTTCTTTGCTCCAATGATGAAGAAGATAAATTCTTTCATACATCATGCCATGACATAGAATTGGAATTAGATATTACATCCACATACCATGTCACTCTGCATTATGATTATTTATTGACTTATCATGATGAAGACTTTGGTGCAGTCAATATGGGGAAAACCAGTTTGTTGGAGATTGTTGGAATAGGTGAT
The DNA here is from genome assembly GCA_963277665.1 of Viscum album. Taxonomy (NCBI): domain Eukaryota; kingdom Viridiplantae; phylum Streptophyta; class Magnoliopsida; order Santalales; family Viscaceae; genus Viscum; species Viscum album. The sequence goes on along the minus strand of OY728134.1, from coordinate 1,018,942,081 downwards.
GTGCATGTTAAGATGAATGTTGAATACAATATCACCATGAAGGATGTTTGGAATGTTCCAAGACTTTATATCAATCTATTATCTGGTGTAGCCTTTTATCAACAAGGCTATGACAACATCTTCAGCAATGGAGAAATGAAAATTATGAAAGGAGCCAGCGTCATTTCTTAAGAACAATTTTTTTTGTAACTTTTAGAAATATCATGTGAAGATATCCTCAACATGGTGGAAGGAGATATTTCATCCAATATGTAGCATAGGAGACTCATCCACATGAGTAAAAGAGGGTTATCTACCCTGACGAAGAATAAGTGCATTAGTATTTACAAGGATTCAACACTTAATACTTATTAATATTTCTTGTATGGGAATCAGCATAGAGTATCATTCAATAATGCTTCATTAAGGATATCAGAGTTGTTGTTTCTTGTCCACTCTGATGTATACTAACCCATAGAGGTGGATTCACTATGAGGTAACTGAATTTTCTATCCTTTATCGATGGAGCATCTTGATGGGTGTGAGTGTTCTTCTTGTACAAAAAACGAACAAGTACTAGAATACTTCAAGATTTTCCATGCCATGGTAGAGTGTGAAACTATAATGAAGTTGAAGTATATTCATTCAGATAATGGAAGAGAGTACACATCCATGGAATCTGATGTCTATTGTAGGATTTAGAGCATCTGACATGATAGGATGGTCCCACTCACCCCACAACACTACGCAGTTGCAGAAAGGATGAAAAAAAATCATCATAGAGATGGTCAAACACATGATGATTTTGGATAATTTCCCTAATCCATTCTAGGGATAATCTATTCAGGTTTCATTCTACCTTTCAATAGATCACCATCAGACCCACCGAATTTTGAGATTTCATAGAATAGATAGTCTAGTAATTATCCCTCTTACTCCCATTTATGAGTATTTGGGTGTTTGGAATTTTCAAATATATCCAAGGAGATGATGAATAATATAGACAGTAGATCTACTCCATGCATCTTCATCAGCTATGGAGATGAGAAGTTTGGATACAAGCTTTGGGATTCGAAGGAGGAGAAGTTGATTAGAAGAAGAGATGTTGTGCTCCTTGAGAATGAGATGATCAAGGACATTCAAAATCCTATAATGTATCAAAGGGAAAGTCTTGATGAATAAATTGATGATACAACACCTATATCAGCACCACCTGTCAATGAACAGGAGGATGAGAAAGAAGAAACATCGACAGAAGGCCAGGAGACAGTGGAGGTTGATATTGAGCAAGGGTAGACTCAATCAGCTCCATAAGCAAGTAAACAAGTTCCTCGAGTTGGGTTGTCACATGACCTCAAGCATGCCTCCTCGTACTCTAGAGTCTTTTGACTAGAGGTGAGGGTTTAATTAGCCATGTGGGGAGCCTATACTTTATTTACCATAGTAGGCCACAATAGTTATCAATATAAATAGTGGAAAAAATATGTAATAACCAATAAAAAACCATAGCCAAACATATCTAAAAACTAGGTACAAACCACAAATCTACATTATCCATGTCATTATAATTGTGCCAAAATAAAGGAAACCCAAAATAAATACAACCAGATGAATTTATAAAATGGTCTTGACTCCAAGTTCAGATCCTCATCCATGCATATCTCAATCCCTACTTAACTCCAAGGCACTGATCCATTACCTCTATCCTAACCTAAAATCAGGAAAACTGCTCGGGTACTAAACAGAAATCTGAGCAGGATGTGAGTACAACTCAGTAGGCCACCACCAATGGTGTCTACAAATTATCCAGTCTAAATAGATAGTGTTTCGAGGTAATAAATAAATATCAATAGGAAAAAGACAACACTGATGGAATTAGATAACCAAGTGCACATAAAAAACTTCTATCATATTTACCATTTTCATCATTTATACCATCTTCACAACAAACACGTTGTCCTTAACATGAAGCCTCAACCCAGGTGGAATGCAACTGTTAAGGGAATAGAGCTTCGTCCCCTTCTTTAACACGTGCATTATGGGTGGAGTTGGAGAATCAGAACAACTCGAACTGTGATAGGATCCTCAGTCCTTTATCCCACACCTCAATCCATGTGCACAATCTTATTTATCCTTTCACCACAAACATACCATGTCACATCCAAACACAACCAATACAAATAGAAATCACATTCCATAACCATCAACTTGGGAATTAATAGTATTCCATAACCCATTAACACATTTTCCATTTACATTACATAGCCATTTAGCCCAATTTTCATTCTTGTCCCTTAAACCATTAAGTTTATTCAATAATTCCCATACATTAGCCAGTATTCACCAATTACCATAAATTAGACCATTTATACCATTTATCATTTCAAAAGCATTTTCCCACTTATGAATTTCAATTACAATTATTATATCACATATCAATACCACTTTATTACCTTCAACCCATTAGGTATATCCCATAATTCTCATATATTAACCCAGTCAACATATTCATCAATTCCCATATGCAAACCCGCTTATAGGTTCTTCAATTCACTGACTATTTCCAATTTATCATGATCATAATTTCATATATACTAATCATTTATGGCATTTAAACATAATTCATAATCCATTTAACATAATCTCAATTAAACCAATTAATGCATTTATCATTCATAAGCCTTAGACCATCAACCAATTATCCTTTGACATTTCATATCCCATTAACCCATTAAAAAATAACCAAACAACCCCTTATGAGATTATCCATGTCTACACACATCTATCAATAATACTCTTTTAACTCAATTTAATATATTAATATGATTATCATGGGCTATATGTTATCACACGACAACTGTACACTTAACCTTGCCAATTTCTATGTTCTGAAATGTCAATTCACCCCATGGTTGGCACTAAATTGGTAAAATAACACTCCATGCATCCCACAGGAATAATGAGGGGTTGAACATATCATTTATGAAACCATTATACCAAATATCAATAAATTCATAAAGAACACAACAATAAATAACTAAGAATCGCTACAGGAAAACGGGCATTTCGCGGCGGATTTTTCGTGGAGGTTTCAAAACCACTGCAAAAGGTGTTATTTTTTTTAGTATTTTCTTTATTTTTTCAAGGATTAGGGGCGGTTTTTTAAAAAACCGCCGCAAAATAGTGGCGGTTTGGGTAAAACTGCAGCGAAAGGAAAAGAAAAAAATAAAAAACATGAGGAACCCCAAAATCACTAAAATGACTATAACTTTTGATCTGGGAGTCTGTTGGAGTGCCACGACCAGTCAAATCGAAGCTCATGAAGAGATCTAGAGGCACGTATAATCAAAACCATGAGACGGTCTAAGGTGAGGAAGACATGAGATTTATAAGAATGTTGAAAAAGGTTCTCCTTCTTCAAACGACCATAACTTTCGCTCTGGGTGTCCGTTTGGGCTCTACCACATATCAAATCAAAGTAATCGAATAGAGCTACGCACTGGTTCGGCAAAAGAAAGATTTTTTCATGTTTTTAGACCCCAAAAACTCCTCTGAAGGCCTCTAAAACCCTGTTTTCGTCACCGGTGTCCCGTCGAACATGCCTTCAAACGGACCTAACTTTTGATCTGTGTGTCAGTTCGGACTCCTCCACTTGCCAAATCGTATTTCATTTCATGAGCATCAGTTTGACTAGTCGCAGTGCCCACATGGACTCGTAGATCATAATTTATTGCCTTTTTAGTGGGTATCGGGTTTGTTATGTTTTTCGATGCCTCGTTTCTAGCACTCGTTCCCCGTCAGCTTTTTTTTAAATGGTCGTAACTTCCGATCCATTCGGTCACTTTCACCTATCAGGTCAAATATCGTTTTAGGATCTTTGATTTGACTGGTCGTGGATCTGGAACGGACATTCGGATCATAAGTTATCTCTGTTAATGTGAGTCCAATGTTTTTGTCACTTTATGACCATTTTGGCGGGTTTTAATGGTTGCTCCATTTATTACTGTTTATTTGGGTTTCCATGACTTGTTATCTTTATCAATGGTTTTCTATGGGTTATTATGATGATTATGTTGAATTATTAAGGGGTTTTCCAGAGTTGTCATGTGTTTTCATGCGTTCTCATGCTTTCTAATGCTTCCTTCTTCATGCTTCTCCATCCGTTTTCATGCGTTTTCATGATTTTTCATCCCTTATCACGTCTTTTCATACTTTTTCATGTGTTTCATTTATTATTTATTATTTATTATTTATAATGTATTTTAATTTATTTATTATCTATTATTTGTTACTGGTTATTTATTATTTATTATTTATATTTATCTATTATTTATTATTTATTATTTATTATTTAATATTTATTATTATTATTAATAAAATATTAATAATAATAATAATATTTGTTACTGGTTATTTATTATTTATTATTTATATTTATTTATTATATACTATTTATTATTTATTATTTATAATTATTTATTATGTGTTTTTTATTTTTTTTATTTATTATTTTTTATTCAATATTTTTTTATTTATTATTTATTTATTATTTATTATTTATTATTTATTATTATTTATTATTTGTTATTTGTTATTATTTATTGTTTATTATTTATTATTTATTATTATTTATTATTTATTATTTATTATTGATTATTTATTATTTATTATTTATTATTTATTATTTATTGTTATTTATTATTTTTTATTTATTTGTTATTATTTATTGTTTATTATTATTTATTGTTTATTAGTTATTATTATTTTTTTTTTTTTTTTTATTTTTTTTTTTTTATTGTTTATTGTTTATTTTTTTTTTTTTATTGTTTATTGTTTATTGTTTATTGTTTATTGTTTATTGTTTATTGTTTATTGTTTATTGTTTATTGTTTATTGTTTATTGTTTATTGTTTATTGTTTATTGTTTATTGTTTTTTTATTAATTATTGATTATTTCTTATTGTTTAATTATTATTGAGTTTATATCTATTAGTTATGTATTACTTGTTTTTTCAATTAGTATATATAAGTATATTAAATTCCGTTTAATAACCACATGAAGAGCTTGCTGGAGTGGTAAAGTCTTTGGAAAATATGCAAGAGGTTAGGGGTTCAAATCTCACCAAATGCAGTATTTCTTTATATTGCATGTGCATGGGCATGGGCATGGGAATGGGCATGTATGGATAAAGTAAATAAAGTAATAAGAATTAAATAAAATAAATAAAATAAATACGAAATAAATAATATAAATATGAAATAAATAAAATAAATATGAAATCAATAAAATAAATACGAAATAAATAAGAAATAAATAAAATAAATACGAAATAAATAAAATAAATACCAAATAAATAAAATAAATACCAAATAAATAAAATAAATATGAAATAAAATAAAATAAATAAGAACTAAATAAAATAAATATGAAATAAATACAAAATAAATACGAAATAAAGACAAAATAAATAAATAAAATATGAAATAAATAAAATATGAAATAAATAAAATAAAATAAATTCGAAATAAATACGAAATAAACAAAATAAATTCAAAATAAATAAATAAAATAAATTCAAAATAAATAAATAAAATAAATAAATAAAATAAATAAAATAAATAAATAATATATAATAAATAAATAAATAAAATTAATTGAACAACTATGGGATATAACTTATAGAGAACCTACCTCGAATCTGATGATGAATGCACTCCCAATAATGGCCTTAGATCGGAATTCAAGGAACCCTTAAAGCCTCAACCTAAGATTCCACCGTAAAAATAGGGTTTTTGGGATTAGGAAGAAAATCCCAAAAATTAAAACCTTAATCCAAAAAAGAGATGAAAGGAGAGAGTTAGACATACCTGGAGCTTCGATCTGCAACCGAAGGTTCTCTAACCGGCCTAGAGACGAGGGAAATTAATCCCTGGAATCTCTTGAGGTTTTTTGGGGAATCACTAGGGTTAGAGGGAGGAAGAAGGAAAGGAAAGATGAGTGAGACTTTAAAATACTATAATGGAAATTTTGTAATTTTTTTCTAACTTTACTGGGATGTAGTGTTTGCCAAACTGTGCGCAAGACACTGTCCAAAGGGAGTTGGGTCACATGGTTTCCTATGAAGGCCATACTATTTAATTAACCATGCACCAACCATGTGTAATTCCACTGTCCAAGTTTGCACAATTTTTTTAAGAAGGCTGCATGGTTTACTTGGCCATGCACCGACCATCCGCCTTGTAAAGGTTGGCCTGGTTTTCCTTCTTTTCATGCCCCAAACCCCCAAAACACCCTCAACTATCCCTTTAATCCTAGAAATCATTTCATTAAGAAAAGAGATTAAAAAATTTAAACAAGGGCATACCTTCATAGAAACTAAGATCTTACATCTTCCCCACCTTATAATGGCTCTTCCTCAAACCTCATTCCCAAGAATTATTAAGCTTCCAAAACAAATATATCAGGCCACTAGGCATACCTAGCCATTTCATTTTTTTAAGTTTCTCTCTAAACATTACAATGCTACCATAGAATTCAAACCAAAGGCATGGTATTTTCAAAAAATACTTCCTCGCCATAACCCAAAAGATGGACTGGATACTCCTCAGAGGACATATCAACTTCAACCATACATCAACCATTAGAAATTCATATGGAAAACTTATGAAACAGTGCCTAATTGATAGCATAAGGAAACCTCACATGCAGCATCATACCATCATGGAGGAACTAATTGACACACAATTGATATGTTCCTATTCTCAACTCATGAACCAAATCACTTAGCATCATTTTACCAAAAGGAAAAAACATGGTCTTTCCAACCACATTTCCCAACATACATTGATCCACCACTCATGTCCCAATGATCCCATTCTATAATTCTACATCCAAATGAAACCAAAACTCTTGGGGAAATCAACCAATTAAACCCATGCCAACGCTTGCTATTAGGGCCAACCCACCCGAATAGTGATCACTGAAGTCTATAAAACTTGGAACTCTGATTACATCATCAACCAACCACTTTCCTATTATGTTTCTCTCCAATATCCTCCATTATTTGGCACCCCCACTATCGATAAAAGACTACCATAATATCATCTTAACACTCACATTATACCTGACATGTTTCCAAATCACTGCAGCTGAACACCCATGTGGACTTCTCCCTACACTGGACTCTAGCCTTGCTTTTGAAACCACCTGGGAGGACATTACTACACTATCCATTCAAGTAATAAGATCAAATTGACCTCACTCAAGTATGAATTTATTTTTGAATGTAAATTTCTACTAGAACATCATATTGGGGGGTGGGTCACTCTCACGACACCCATTTTTGTTTACCATCGTAGGTCGGACCGCCATCGACTGGCTTATCCCAGAACACCCATATTTCACTACTGGAATGCTACCCCTTTTTACCTTCTTAAGGATCTTATTAACTTGAATCCTTTCACTATCATCCAACGCGCCTGCTGAGGTCATTCCCTGACCTTCAATAAAATTCCTCTATCAAAATATCACTACCCTCCCAACAATCATCGAGCTCTACTACCCCCATCATCATTCCCAACACAAGAACTCCTATCATTCATACACTAACTAAATAAAGCTATGTTCTCAACCAAACCAATTTTTAAATTTAAAACATACTTATCACCCCAAAACATCCACTAAACGTGATTTACAAATTCCACATATATCCCCAACTCTTAGCCTAGTTAATCTATCCACAACTGACTCATCCTTGAATGCATAGATATACCATTGGCATAACACTATATCACATGGCGATGGAGCCCTAAAACTTCAAGACATTCCAATATCACCAAAAGAAACTTACCTGAGTATACTCCGATTTTAGTAGAGTTATAGAACCCAACCTTTATTTCCATAAACCATTGTTATGTCTTACCACCCCTGTAACACCCCAGGTAAATAAAGAATATGACATTTTCATATTTATCCATATTTTTGAATAAAATATTAATATGACTTTAAAGGGGACGCTATGCTCGATGGCGTACCCAACACGCAACAGCGAGTTTCTTGGGAATCTTACGTTGCACTCTAATAATAAAATAATATTATTTTAAATGATAGTTAACATGTAGCCGTTTTATTGGAGGGAATGGATATAAATAACTAAAATATGATTATATATGTTTTTAAATGTTTTTACATTTATCCAATAAAAGATAAAGGCTTAAAGTACGGAAAGAATTCAATTTTAGGCGTATATGCCCTAGTTTTCACTAAAGGTTCACTTATCACATTTTGATGGAGAACCGTCATTAAATATAGTGTTGTTCACTCTTATACATTATATTGGACCAAATAAAACTCTTCTTAAGAATTGGGACATCAAAATTTACTTTGTGTAATTTTTTGTATCTTTCCGATAAAGTTCATTTTTTAATGAATAGTGTAAAATGTTGTATTTTAATTCAAAACCGCTTTTTAATCTAATTTATTTATATGATTAGATTATCTTTTTAATTTTTTTTAAAGTGAAATTAGAATATATTTTTACCATTAAATCCAATAGTGGTCTTTGGAATTAATTTCACTTTGAAATCAGACTTAAACTAGTGTCAATCTTTTGATACTTATTATTTCAAAAAAACACGCTATTTGCTCTGACAGCAGGAATTAATTATTAAATTAATTAATGTGACTTATATGTTTTGAATTTTGTAAAATATACTTCATTTTTGAATTCGGAATATCAAATATATCTTAGGGTGAATTTTTGGTATTTTTCTGAAAAACTTCAATTTTTGATGAATAGTGCAACCACTAAGTGGTACTTATAAAAACTGATTTTTCGTTTAAATAAAATTTTACCACTTCTGTGTTTTGAATTTCAAAAATCTGACATACATGGTTGTCATTAAGAAGTAAAATGTGGTTCAATGGGATTAAAATAATTTTTTGGTTTAATAGTAACTTATTAAGTTTTTAATCGCGATTAGAGGTAATTAGTGTAGTTTAAGGTAAAAGTAAAGTTTTAATAATATGAAATGAACTTGAAACATGTCCTAACCTCATTGAATGTGTCATGGCCGACCAATACAAGCCATGGGTCAACTTTGGGACCCCATGGAGCCACTTTGGTTGGAAAATGACATAAATACCTTATTATTTAATGTTAAAGTAAAAATGACACAAACATGAGATGTTTTATTAAAAAAAATTTTACATGGGGTTATACAAGTCATATTTTTTACTATAAATAGTAATTGGAAAGAAAAAACGATTTCCTACATCATAGTATTTTTTTATAATTTTTAGACGTTAAATAAATTAACTTATTTATGACATCATGATGATGCAGTGATGACCTCATTATTTAACGATTTAAATAAAATGGGAAGATAATGTAATATATAAGACCTACACATGTCCAAAACTTATTTTATGAGTGGATTTAGAACCCTTATAACCTTATCCTAGAATTATATCATTGTGGGACCTCTTAAATCCGAATATCATTTTAAAATAAAGTGACGTTTCTTTACTTTCCAAGAGTGCCCCTCCTCTCCTCTTATAAAAGGCCCCCGCCTCTACCTCCTTACCCACACTCCCAACGCCTTTGGATCGGCCAAACACTGCCCATTTTGTCTCTCCACTTCCCTCTCTTACTCCTTGAAGCCTCACTTTGGGCAGAAGTCTTCCCAAGGAAGCCTTTGAGCTCAAACCAAAAGGAGTTACCCGATTTTAAGGTAATGTCTTCACTTGAGTCCTTTTGTTTTATTTTGCCTATCCAACCCCCTAAACTCTTTTTATTCATTTTTTTTGTAACAAATCCAGTATCTTCAATATACTAGGATGTTTTTATAAGAATGATTCGAGCTACACTTACACACACCTACATCTAATGGTTAAAGAACATATTGTTTCCGTGGATGGGGAATTTCTGCCTCACGAAATGATGATTGTTCAACACTCATATAACACCTTCAAAGGTGGCCATTAAGATGTCACTATATTTATATATGATATATAATATGTTTATGTTTTACTTAAGCTTCTGTATTTTTCATTTGTGTCTTAACTTTATGGCTTCCATTATGGGTATACGCGATATCTTCATTTTAGGAAGTGCGGACTACCGCCCCCTCAAAGTGATGTGATTCGTTAATGCCATATGTGGGACGTATAAAGGATGGATTTAATGTTATTATATATGATTTTATACTGGAATTATAATATAACTCTATATCATTATTATTTCTTTCCATTAAAGTATGAGATAGAAATGAAAGTAGTGTTCCTGCGTACGAACGGCTTACCGTCTCCAGGAACGGTGCATTTCATTTCTTACCTCTAAATGATTATGTGATATTATAAATACATTTATATTATAGATATATATGATATATATTATATCCAAATCAGGAATGTCATTCTGGATATAAAGAACCTTTGACCACACGAACAACATGTAATTGTAAGAAGTCCACTTTCGACTTAAGAACCAAATATCGACAAAACAAACATTATTAACTTAAATGATTACATAATGTTTATAACATGGAAATAAGTGATATAAAAGGAATAATTAACTTGAAAAAGGTTCTTAATCAAATAGAAATTAACTCAAGTTTATTATTCAGGACGTTAAAGAACGATCGAGTCATGTCGGACCCGAGGTAAGGGATCCTACACCTCTCTTTCTTTTTAAGTACACTCTTTTATGTCATTTCTTTTAAGATCATATTTCTTATGACTGGGATGTTATTTTATATTACTCCTACTGTAATTATTACTTTCATATGATGAGAGACCCTATTTCCTCTCATCAATCCATTTTGGAAGTTTTGAGTGGCACCGTTAGGCTGCCGAATTTTCGTAAGAGATCTAACCTCTCTCTTTCTTTTTAAGTCCTCTCCTTTATGTCACTTCTTTTAAGATCCCCTTTGTTATGTTGGGGGATGTTCTTTTATATTAATCTTTCTGTAAACTTTATTTTAATACGATTATAGACCCTATTTGATCTCATCAATCCATTTTTGGAAGTTTTAAGTGGCGTCGTTAGGCTGCCGAGTTTTTGTAAGGGATTTTTCATCTCACTTTTATTCCTGTGAGATTTATGCTACATTTGCCACAATTTCCTTTGAGTGGTATACGTACTGCCCATTATTTTACTCATTGTGTAATATACTTTCTTTTTTGAGTATTTACATCAATGTTGTATTGTCCTTCTTTCACGAGGTGTATGTTTCGAAAGATACCCATGTCGGTAAGGGAACCTTTCACCCTCCTCTTTTTAAAAGACTTCTTTTGTTGGGTCCTTTAATTTACATATTGTTATGTTGGGATATGTTCTCATATATCCTTATTGATGTAAATTTTATGTCCAAGTGACGAGATACATTTTTTTTATCTCTCATCAACTCAATTTAATGTGACGTCGTTAGGCTGTCAAGGGAACTTCTTAACCCAATTTTGATTTCTTTGGGTTCAACATGTAATTATTGAATATGTCATCTTTTGAATATGTGTGAATGACCTTCGATTATTTTACACTTAATATCCACTTATATTTGGTTTATTAGTTTTTCACACATAATTATTTAATTGATTTATCCTTAAACCAAGAATACTGTCTTTGTATGGGACTTCGTCTCAATCTCCTTTCATTGAGGCATATTTTGTTTTATACACAACCTTCTTTTATACAGTGTATAAACCCCTTTGAATTTTATGTTTATTCAAAATGAATATTTTATATACGAAGTGTTTATTGAACGACAAAAGGGAATGTTTTTGTCGTATGTATGCGGCGACAATGACTTCTCCACCGCCGTGACCATTATTTGAGTTTCGGCTTCCTCTACAAGCCATACAATCTTTTTAAAAGAAAAATAAATACCATGTTTTACTTTTCTTTTATTTTGGAATTGAAAATGGTTTTCATAATGTATTTATATCAATGTGTTGTATTGATATCTTGTTATTGAAAGGTGGAAATGTTATGTTTCCTTTATGCATGTTTTATGTGATAAGATTATGTTATGGTTCTTGGGCATTGTTATGAAGACGGGTGGTTTCATGATAAACTAAGGGCGGGTGAGCCCGATATAGCTCTCCAATGCATTGGGTAATGCGAAGGAGTGAACGTTAAGGTTTCTCCGAAGAGATTTAGGGAATATACTGTGGTGGGTATTCCAAACGTAACCAAGAGGGTTACTCCCTACATAAGAATGTTATGAATTCCTCAAGTTACCTTTTATGTCTTATGATTTCTATGATTTATTCATGATTTTATGAGGTATGTTAGATTTCTTATGTTTTATGGGTAAAGTATGATTTCATTCTTATGTATACATGTACTCATGTTTCCTTTCCATATTTTTATATCCCCTACTGAGCTTTTTAGGCTCATCCCAAGTTTTTGAAATGTTTTTCACAGGTCAAGGGAAGGGTACATGATGTGATGATAGTGTCAAGGATGTGTCAAGAAATAATCCATGTTTTATTTTAAATATGTTTCCGTTGATGGGAAGAATTAATACTGTCTTTTATGTAACCACTTTGTTTAAATGTGGAATGTAATGCAAGTTTCATGATCTAATTCTCTAAAACTCTAAACCTGAAAAGATCAGCAATGTGTAATATTGTAATATCTCAAGATTAAATAAGGTTTAAGGCTGGGGCCTTATAGTTGGTATCAAAGGTCGGTTTAGATCACTTTAGAGGTTAGGGTACTCTTTAAGCGTAAGTGACATTACCATAATGGTTAGGATTTCGGAAAGAGTCCTAGTTTTAGATAAAGTGAATGAGTAAGTATATCTTAGTGTTTATCTTCTTCATTTGTACATGATGGTTTTGTTGATATACTCACACTGACCATTTTGATTTTAGTAAATGGAAGGATCTAGCAGGCACCAAAGTAATAGTGGATGTGAAGTAAACTTTAACAGTTTTTTGAGAAAGCAACTGAATGATATGGGAGCTGCAATGAGAACCCTTGTGTTTATACTAAACCAACTATCAAGGAGTCATGATCAACCACTTGAACCTTGGTATGTTCTGTAATGCATCATGTATGAGATGACCAATCAATGTGGAAGTCCAGGTAATAATTATAAAGGTAACCATTAGGGTTTACATGATACTTACTTTTGAGGTAATTATGGGTTATTATATGTTATGATGGAAAATGAAAGGCATGAGATAAACTTGAGGTTAAAATATGTTATGATTATTTTTTAAGATTTTATCTCATTTAGGGGAATTTTTTTAAGAGTTATACAGTTTTGGAAAAAGGACAACACGCAGACCGTGTGACAACCCGTCGCGTCGGACAAAGCTGCGGGAATCGAACCCACAACCAAAGTGCGACAGGTATTTATCTCCTACCACTGGACTACATGAAGTCCCTAGTTAGTTTGACTGATTATTTTTAGTTATATGATTTTATGAATTAAGAGTAAGTTTATTTTGGGTTATTTATGAAAATGATTAACATATCATGGAGGATATGTGATTAGGTTAATTACTTTTCAATACGAGACTTTAGGAGCAACTGATGTTGTTTGGAGATAAATGTTACGATTTAACTTGGAAGACTATGTGACTAAATCCTTCAAATATTTGGGTTTCAATCTTAGTTTGGTTTACTTTGAATAATTTTATGGACAAATTGATTATAGAATGGTCCTCGTTGAACTTTGGGTTTTGTTGGACAAATTTTGGAGATTAAGAATAGATTTTCTTTTTATAAAGGGTTATCCTTATCTGGATTATCTGATCTTGTACTAACCTTTTGGTTTTGGTTTTGGTTAAAGTCTAAAGACATGGGAAGTATATAGTTCTCTTTTGTGGATTAGGTGACTCTCTAGAAGTTTATTATAGTACTCTTAATGTGAACAAGTCTCCCTAAATACTCATCTTTTAGAAAAAAATATGAGTTTGATTAAGGAATCTAGTAAAAGTTGAAAGTCAACATGATAAGTGATTATGTTTCCTTATGAATAAATTCCTCAATAAATAGTAACTTAAAACAAAAATTTTGTCAATTAAATTTTCCTACTGGGGAATCGAATACCATTTAACCCATCACAAGTTTGTGATTTTCTTATGGTTAAGTTTCTCCTAGACATGCTTACTATCACTCTCCCTCAAGAACATGACCCTTTTCTTTTTCTTCCATGTCCATGTTTTTCTACATGGAATCCTAGTATGGGTTAACTCGGGTGACCTCTGTACTTATCTTCCTTTATTTTAAAGTTATTGTTTTACCAACTCTTGTTCCGATGTGGGACTTTCAAGGATGTTTCCAAGCTCAATTTTAAAAAATTGCGAGGACGCAATTCCCAAAAGGGGGGAAGGATGTAACACCCCAGGTAAATAAAGAATATGACATTTTCATATTTATCCATATTTGTGAATAAAATATTAATATGACTTTAAAGGGGACGCTATGCTCGATGGCGTACCCAACACGCAACAACGAGTTTCTTGGGAATCTTACGTTCCACTCTAATAATAAAATAACATTATTTTAAATGGTAGTTAACATGTACCTGTTGTATTGGAGGGAATGGATAGAAATAACTAAAATATGATTATATATGTTTTTAAATGTTTTTACATTTATCCAATAAAAGATAAAGGCTTAAAGTACGGAAAGAAATCAATTTTAGGCATATATGCCCTAGTTTTCACTAAAGGTTCACTTATCGCCTTTTGATGGAAACCCGTCATTAAATATAGTTTTGTTCACTCTTATAAATTCTATTGGACCAAATAAAACTCTTCTTAAGAATTGGGACATCAAAATTTACTTTGAGTAAATTTTTGGTATCTTTCCGATAAAGTTCATTTTTTAATGAATAGTGTAAAATGTTGTATTTTAATTCAAAACCTCTTTTTAATCTAATTTATTTATATGATTAGATTATCTTTTGAATTGGTTTTAAAGTGAAATTATAATATATTTTTACCATTAAATCCAATAGTGGTCGTCGGAATTAATTTCACTTTGAAATCAGACTTAAACTAGTGTCAATCTTTTGATACTTATTGTTTCAAAAAAACACGTTATTTGCTCTAACAACGGGAATTAATTATTAAATTAATTAATGTTACTTATATGTTTTGAATTTTGTAAAATATACTTCATTTTTGAATTCGGAATATCAAATATAGCTTAGGGTGAATTTTTGGTATTTTTCTGAAAAACTTCAATTTTTGATGAATAGTGAAACCACTAAGTGGTACTTATAAAAACTGATTTTTTGTTTAAATGAAATTTTACCTCTTCTGTGTTTTGAATTTAAAAAATCCGACATACATGGTTTTCATTAAGAAGTAAAATGTGGATCAATGGGATTAAAATAATTTTTTTTGGTGAATAGTAACTTATTAAGTTTTTAATCGCGATTAGAGGTAATTAGTGTAGTTTAAGGTGAAAGTAATGTTTTAATAATATGAAATTAACTTGACACATGTCTTAACCTCATTGGATGTGTCATGGCCGACCAATACAAGACATGGGTCAACTTGAGGACCCCATGGAGCCACTTTGGTTGGAAAATGACATAAATACCTTTTTATTTAATGTTAAAGTAAAAATGACACAAACATGATAATTTTTACTAAAACAATTTTTACATGGGGTTATACAGGTCAGAGTTTTGACTATAAATAGTCATTGGAAAGATAAAACGATTTCCTACATCATAGTACTTCTTTTATAATTTTTAGACGTTAAATAAATTAACTTATTTATGACATCATGATGATGCAGCGATGACCTCATTATTTACCGATTTAAATAAAATGGAAAGATAATGTAATATCTAAGACCTACACATGTCCAAAACTTATTGGATGAGTGGATTTAGAACCCTTATCACCTTATCCTCGAATTATATCAATGTGGGACCTCTTAAATCCGAATATCATTTTAAAATAAAGTGACTTTTCTTTACTTTCCAAGAGTGCCCCTCATCTCCTCTTATAAAAGGCCCCCACCTCTACCTCCTTACCCACACTCCCAAAGCCTTTGTCTCGGCCAAAACCTACCCAGTTTGTCTCTCCACTTCCCTCTATTACTCCTTGAAGCCTCACTTTGGGCAGAAGTCTTCCCAAGTAAGCCTTTTATCTCAAACCAAAGGGAGTTACCCGATTTTAAGGTAATGTCTTCACTTGAGTCATTTTGTTTTATTTTGCCTCTCCAACCCCCTAAACTCTTTTTATTCATCTATTTTGTAAAAACTCCAGTATCTTCAATATACTAGGATATTGTTATAAGAAGTATTCGATATACACTTACACACACCTACATCTAATGGTTAAAGAACATACTGTTTCCGTGGATGGCGAATTTCTGCCTCACGAAACGATGATTGTTCAACACTCATATAACACCTTCAAAGGTGGCCATTAAGATATCACTATATTTATATATGATATATAATATGTTTCTATTTTACTTAAGCTTCTCTATTTTTCATTTGTGGCTTACCTTTATGCCTTCCATTATGGGTATACGCGATATCTTCATTTTAAGAAGTGCGGACTACCGCCCCCTCAAAGTGATGTGATTCGTTAATGAAATACATGGGATGTATAAAGGATGGATTTAATGTTATTATATATGATGTTATACTGGAATTATAATATAACTCTATGTCATTATTATTTCTTTCCATTAAAGTATGAGATTGAAATGAAAGTAGCGTTCATGCGTACGAACGGCTTACCGTCTCCATGGACGGTGCATTTCATTTCTTACCTCTAAATGATTATGTGATATTATAAATAAATTTATATTCTAGATATATATGATATATATGATATCAAAATCAGGAATGTCATTCTGTATATAAAGAACCTTTGACCACACGAACAACATGTAATTGTAAGAAGTCCACTTTCGACTTAAGAACCAAATATCGACAAAACAAACATTATTAACTTAAATGATTACATAATGTTTATAACATGGAAATAAGTGATATAAAAGGAATAATGAACTTGAAAAGGGTTCTTAAGCAAATATAAATTAACTCAAGTTTATTATTCTGGATGTTAAAGAACGATCGAGTCATGTTGTACCCGAGGTAAGGGATCCTACACCTCTCTTTCTTTTTAAGTACACTCTTTTATGTCATTCCTTTTAAGCTCATCTTTCTTATGATTGGGATGTTATTTTATATTACTCCTACTATACTTATTATTTTCATATGATGAGAGACCCTATTTCCTCTCATTAATCCATTTTGGAAGTTTTGAGTGGCGCCATTAGGCTGCCGAATTTTCGTAAGAGATCTAACCTCTCTCTTTCTTTTTAAGTCCTATCCTTTATGTCACTTCTTTTAAGCTCCTCTTTGTTATGTTGGGGGATGTTCTTTTATATTACTCTTTCTTTAAACTTTATGTTAATACGATTAGAGACCCTATTTGATCTCATCAATCCATTTTTTGAAGTTTTAAGTGGCGTCGTTAGGCTGCTGAGTTTTCGTAAGGGATTTTTCATCTCACTTTTATTCCCGTGAGATTTATGCTACATTTGCCACAATTTCCTTTGAGTGGTATATGTACTGCACATTATTTTACTCATTGTGTAATATAATTTATTTTATGAGTATTTACATCAATTTTGTATTATCCTTCTTTCACGAGGTGTATGTTTCGAAAGATACCCATGTCGGTAAGGGAACCTTTCACCCTCCTCTTTTTAAAAGACTTCTTTTGTTGGGTCTTTTAATTTACATAGTGTTATGTTGGGATATGTTCTCATATATCCTTATTGATGTAAATTTTATGTCCAAGTGACGAGATACCATTTTCATTATCTCTCATCAACTCATTTTGATGTCACGCCGTTAGGCTGTCAAGGGAACTTCTTAACCCAATTTTGATTTCTTTGGGTTCAACATGTAGTTATTGAATATGTCATCCTTTGAATATGTGTTAATGACCTTCGATTATTTTACACTTAATATCCACTTATATTTGTTGTATTCGTTTTTCACACATAATTATGTAATTGATTTATCCTTAAACCAAGGATATCGTCTTTGTATGGGACTTCGTCTCAACCTCCTTTCATTAAGGCATATTTTGTTTTATACACAACCTTCATTTATACGGTGTATAAACCCCTTTGACTTTTATGTTTATTCAAAAGGAATGTTTTTTATACGAAGTGTTTATTAAACGACAAAAGGGAATGTTTTTGTCGTACGTATGCGGCGACAATGACTTCTCCGCCGTCGTGACCATTATTTGAGTTTCGACTTTCTCTACAAGCCATACCATATTTTTAAAAGAAAAATAAATACCATGTTTTACTTTTATTATATTTTGGTATTGAAAATGGTTTTTATAATGTATTTATATCAATGTGTTGTATTGATATCTTGTTATTGAAAGGTGGAAATGTTATGTTTCCTTTATGCATGTTTTATGTGATAAGATTATGTTATGGTTCTTGGGCATTGTTATGAAGACGGGTGGTTCCGTGGTAAACTAAGGGCGGGTGAGCCCGATATAGCTCTCCAATGCATTGGGTAACACGAAGGAGTGAACGTTAAGGTTTCTCCGAAGAGATTTAGGGAATATACTGTGGTGGGTATTCCAAACGTAACCAAGAGGGTTACTCCCTACGTAAGAATGTTATGAATGACTCAAGTTACCTTTTATGTCTTATGGTTTCTATGATTTATTCATGATTTTAGGAGATATGTTAAAGTGCTTATGTTTTATGGGTAAAGTATGATTTCATTCTTATGTATACATGTACTCATGCTTCCTTTCCCTATTTTTATATCCCTTACTGAGCTTTTTATGCTCATCCCAAGTTTTTGAAATGTTTTTCACAGGTCAAGGGAAGGGTACATGATCTGATGATAGTGTCAAGGATGTGTCAAGAAAGAATCCATGTTTTATTTTAAATATGTTTCTGTTGAGGGGAAGAATGAATACGGTCTTTTATGTGACCACATTGTTTAAATGTGGAATGTAATGCAAGTTTCATGATCTAATTCTCTAAAACTCTAAACCTGAAAAGATCCTCAATGTGTAATCTTGTAATAACTCAAGATTAAATAAGGTTTAAGGATGGGGCCTTATAACCCCCCCTTCAACACCTTTAACATAGGAATCTCGAATTTCATTTGGAACTACCCTATTCCCAAAGATACTTCTCTCAATCAACCCCCATAATCAAGGACCACCTAGCCTCTCTGAGAGACCCAACATGCATCTCACAGGTTCCTCATTGGCATCTTGATTCCACTACATCAACTCAATATTATAATCTCCAAATTCAGGACTAACTTGTCACTTCCCACCTTAGGAATGTTGTTACCACTGCTTTCTATGAGGGATTCCAACCACCATGGCTTACATTCGATCACAAGTCGAACCCCAAAACATAGACATGGATATCTAAATTTTTCCAGAATAAGAAAATTAACTTCATCAAGTGATCATTTCCCAGCTTATGTGAATGGTACCCATGGTGTTCGTAGACACCTGGTCCATCCCGAGGACCTCACCCAAAACAGCCGATGGTGTACTTCCCATCATCCAACACCAGATAAACTACCCCCAAAAGTGTAAACTTATTTATGTCCCTCATCCAACCAAAACACTTTCAAGTCAATTGGCATAAATCTAGATCTTCTCAACATACCTGGGATGATGTCAATATGTTGGACATGATCATCACAAGATTAGGTACACTAAGAAATTTTCAAAGAACACTACCACTAAATTATAAATTGTTGATGTCACCTACCACTACGGGACACCCTGACCTACCAAGGATCATCGTATTACCTACTACACACATCTCATTAGAACTTAACCACCATTGATCAAGCGTTATTTCCAACCAAAACTAACCACCACTCCAGGACCTTCCACCAAGAAGTCGTGAACAAACGTTTTCTATGGAACTACTTCTACTACACCCCTAGAACTCATTTCGTATGCCCCTAGCAGTTAACAACTGAAAAAAATGGTCCACCAAACCAATCAATCCAATTTTATTTCTTATAACCATGCTTCTTACCTTGGTTTCATAAAGAAAAATGGATTCTTATCCCGATCGAAATCACACCTTTCTAGCACATTCCCATATATTGACTTTATTAGATTCCTCAAGAATTTTCACATTCCTATGACCACACTTACACCAACTTTAGCTCCCACAATCCCACCATCACCTGAGTATAACCCATGACCTTATTACTCACCTAACCATGCCTCTTGGTTAGTTAGCCTCGTCGGACCCAAAGCATTATCAATATCTCACCCAAAAACCAAACCATTTAGACAAAAAAGATCAGCCATGTGACCACCCTCACCTTAGGTGTCACCTTCAAAAAAAAATCATCTAACCATGCTTCAGTAACCCTTGTATGTTATACTAAAAACAACTATACCACCATCAACTATCATCCAAATAGATGGGTCTGGCATCTATAAGCCACCACCCTTCGAAAAAAACCTCACAACCTACCATAAGCACTCGATTACCCTTATCAAAGAACTAGGTAAAAACTGTATCATTTACAAAAACTAAACGGAACTCATTATACATAGATTCCACCTTCGAAGCATATCCTATGATTAAAATTCTAAGTCACTTTTTTCATTGGGCTCGCCATATAAGAGGTAACCCTTTATTTCCCCAAAACTATTATCTTGTAACCACAACTCAAGTCGCATCACCAACCCATCAACTTTCCCACTTATCCCTCTCTAGAATCCAAAACCCAACTCACAAGGTCACAAAAACCTAGGATCCATCCTTAAGGTCTAGCATGTGCTTTATATGGTCACAAACCATGAGAGTTTCCACACTCACATTACCAAACAACACCTCACAATCCAAAGGCCACAACCTTGCCAAGGGTTCCCTAAGAATATCTCCTATGAAATATCATAACCAGAAAGGACTCACAACCCAAATCCAAGGCCACAAACTAGGGCACTTTTACTGACCCAAACCACCCATACAAGGGTCAAATCAACATCATGATGAATACCCACAACCCATTTTTACCAAAAGTTCCATCACCACCCAACCTTTCATAATTAACTCCTCAATATTTGAACTAAAGCATTCACATTTTAAACTCCCCGTTCACTTGATGCTTCAAAAGTACCTACCTTATTCATGACCATAATCCATAACATTTTTCATTAATAAACACTTCAATGGATGATCGATGGGATTTAAACCATAAATGGAAAAGATCTTATACTATTAGCCTTAAACAAATCACATTGCATACACTATTCCCACAGTCATAATCACATTTAGAAAACTACCTTATTCTATCCATACCATGGGTCAAGGACAACACGTGGTAAACAAAATTACTTAATCCCAATTATTACATCAAACACGTTTTTAAACAATTTACTCTTTTATAACACAATTCTTTTTTCTTACGCACATTCCCCATTTATCGACTTATTATAATCATCATTTTAACTCATGTACACCTTTAATTAAACCAAATTTTTTATTTATTCTTAACATTTATTCCATTTTACCTATTTGCATCATCTTTATTAGATTCCATTTTTCTTCAAATTTTAGAAAATTAAAATTCATTCCACCCTTGATGTCTCACACACCCATCATGTGTGTGCCTATCATGATTCATGTCAACCACATCCATAGGTTCCTAAAATGATGCATGAATGAAAAACCTCATTCCATTCTAGAAATTAGAAAAATATCATAAATCAGTCACATCACACAACATGTTAATCACCAAACGGTGAAATATCCTTCAATTACAACAACACACAAAAAAAAACAAAAATTCTCACCATGAATGACTTGGGTTTTCCCTAGTACAAGGGTTAATTACTGCCAATAACGAGCTCATTACCATGGAACGACACATCCTAACCTCTTTTTTACCATCCAAAATAGACATTCCTCAAAAAAGAACAATTCTGATACCACCTTGTAACATCACTTACCTAGTAGCCATGAAATCGGTGCCCCAAACTGGTCGCCACATGACCTCAAGCGCACCTCCCCATATTCCAGAGGATGTAGACAAGTGAAGAGGTTCTAATATGACATATGGGGAGACTATACCCTCCTTAACAAATTAGTCCACAATAGTTAGTGAAGGGTGTTTTCATGGGAGCTATAAAATGATATTCAGTTTTTGGTTATTTAGGTGTAGCAGAGTGGCTGAACAAGGTCATCTCTCAAAGGAGGAAGTAATTTAAAACAACTTATTAAAGTTGTTTTGAAAATAAAATAAAATAAAATAAATAACTTAGAAGTATGGTGGTTGTTTAATGTTTATAAAATAAGTAGAAGAAGTATGTTGGAAGAATGTTATATTTTTTTAAATAAAATTTGATTAATAAAACACAATGAGAAGATTTTTTTTAGAAAATATTTTTAAAAGGCATAATCGATCCAACTCTACATCTTCACTTACTTATTAATCATTATTATTTAAATTAATATCTACTTAATTATTATCCCTTAATTTTTTTAACCCTCAAACCCTATGGGAGTTAACATGACCACAAAGATGAAATGAATTAAACTTGAGGCTAACTTCAGTACATTTAATCATAGCACCCTATTTTGATTGATGTTCTAAGTCTAGCTTATGGTAAATGGTAAATAAGGGCACATATCCATTCTGGAAAATGATGATGAATTTTTTTTAGTGATTATATTTTAACTCAGAAAATTTATCCCATGTTCTTTTGTTTCACCAGTTATGGTCGCGCTCTCAAAATTCACACATTACTCGACCTCGCGTGTTTTTGCATGAATCGTTCAATTGATTTATTAGTTTCAATTAAATTAACAACTAAATTCATAGATATTTTTAATTGAATTACATTATGTCATTGATTCAAAATAAAATAATGAATAAGTTAAGAGGTAGACCGGTTACTAAAAAGAACTACTCTTCCATGGGCGGTGTAGTCATCATAGAAACGTTTTGCATTCACAAGGGTTTAGAAGTAGTATAACCCAATATTTTTTCTACTCTTGAATTCAATCCCAAATAGTAAGATTAATAGAAGAAGAAATTTTAAAATAAAAAAAGAAAGTGAAGAGAAACTAAAAGTTTATTGAAATAACAACAAAATTAAAAAGTGAAGAAGAAGAATAAGCCTTCGATGAAGGGATCCTAGCTTCAAGATCTCTCCCTATTGAAATGGATGGATAAATAGAGTAAAACCAATTTTATCTGCCCTCAATCTCCCAATTCACATCCCAAACCCTCCAAATGATAAAAAAACCAAATTTTCAAGATCCTCTACAAATTAGGGCCCAATACAAGAACAGATGTAGATGTTATGGCCTGAATATAGAACTGATGACCAATCTGGAGAGTCCAGCCTGGCTTTGACTTCATGGCCCATTTTCTCCAAACCAAATTCATGATATAGCTCTGATGTCCTGAATAAAAGTTGTATCCAATTAGTTCAGGAACAAATTTAAAAAATATTAAGTTCAAGTAATTCAAATAATGTTATTTATGTTCCAAATACTACAGTGAATTTTTAAATGGTAAAACTGGAATTTTCATCAAATTTTAAAATGAATGATATAATCCCAAATATTTTATAAATAAACATATTTAACACAGTGTAAGGAAATTTTTTCATTTATTATCAATAAAACATTCAGAAAAATTGTGTTTTATCAACTCTCCCATGCTTACCCTTTTTCACTCCTTGAAAAAACCTCATATCAAGTATTCGAAAAAATTGTGACAAGATATGCATGTTCAATTTCTCAATCCACAGTGGAAATATAGGAAAAGTAAGAATCCCATCAAGAGTCAATATCAATAAATATTAAATTCATTGTCTCTTAAATTTTTTCAAAACAAATTCTAGTGAGATTCATAATAGTAATCATATCAAAACAAGTCATGGGTATGTTGTGCCACTAATTCCCCACATGTGTGTGTGCCAACCATTATAAGTTCATATCTCCACCCTTTATTCAGTGTATTCAGATCAAGTAAAACAATTATTCTTACCCGATTTAATTCACCAAACCTGTTCTGCATTCCTTTTTAATCAAATTTCAAGACCCACTCACTTAAGAATTCCCTAAAGTCAAACCTTAAGCTCTTGACCTATATATCCCCATATGTTGAATATTTAATCAATCCCCTAATTTATTTTTTTTATTTTTTTTAAGTTGAACTTAGAACAAATCTCACACTCATATCTCATCCTGTGATTGATCTACTCATGACACTAATTGAAATTGTTAAAACAAGATCAAGGGTAGAGGAAGAGTGATTTTTGACCTACCCAAGACAAAACTCATATTTTTGGAATTTTTTACGGCATACAATAGTTGAATAATAGGTACACATGCATAGGTCAATTCGGTAGAGTAATGAAACTGATGAAAGAGAAACGAACATACAGATCAACCAATGATTTTTTTACCTAACTTGACTATACCTAAAATTGAGTAGGAAAATTTTCATAAGTCATGGTTGAGTGAAAATTTGTGTGTATAAATTAATGACACAATTTACCATGAAAAAATATCACAAATAATGATGTAAAAATCTAAAAGGTTTTATAATGACCCAGCCAATCATATCATCAATGAGATAAATTTTTAAAAAACTCAATCCTTGATGATGAAATCTTACTCATTATTATCATTCCACTAATGAATTTTGAAAAAAAAACAATCATTTTCCATATATTCCACATGAGAATGCTACATGATATATTTTTTTTATTGATTTTTTTTTGTTTATTATTTTTTTATAAATTTTAACAAAAAAAGTAATAGAAAATACACACAAAACACGTAAATGAAATTACTAAATATCTAACTCAAAATATTTTCCCCTCCCCCACACATAAAATATTTCAATGTCCTCAATGTAAACTTACGAAATGAAATATACAGATTGAAGGTCCCAGGCGCAGCGGAAGCTCGTGGGTGGATGTGCCCACTAGGCTTTTACTCATTTGGAATGATTAATCCGGGATCAATACGATGATAAATTCCAAACTCCATGGATCGAATCACAGAAATAGAAAAAGAAGAAGAAAAGTCTCGGAACTATAAAATAAGGATCATCACATGTTGATTATAATTAATTTAATTAATCGACAAGAAGTACCTTTTATAGCGTTAATTATTCATTGATATTTCTGAACATGTTTCGATGTGATTCGTCATTACGTCGCAGAAGCCAAGTGTAGACTTCCTCTAGTGGTGATCCACACATGCACCACGTATCTCTGAATGTCGCCAAAGGAATCTTCGAGTTCTAGCGTGGATAATCCTTTGCTTGCATTTTCCGCCTTATATTGCCTCGATCTGATGGAGGTGGATCTCTCTCGGTCTTGAGAGTGTTCTCGGAGGACAGAGTTCTTTCGATCTTGAGAGAATTCTGCAGAATTTTTGTGCACAACGATTCTTATGAAAAGTGTTAGGGTTGTGAGAATATTTATAATCTTCTTTGAGGTTATAGACTTATGAAAATAAATAAACGCATTATGAATTTTATTTATTTCATTAACTCTTATTGAAAACCCCATGTCGAATCATTAATTCCTTGACATGTGCCCATGCTGATTATAATAAATATCATTTAATAAAATGGTATTATTTCCTCAAAATCCCGACTGGAAAAACTACATGGCGTGTAATCATTAATACATGGAGTGTACTCATTTTTCATTGAAAACTACACAGCATGTACATTCAATGTACACGGCGTGTATATCTTGTTTTTATTTTTTATTTCCTTTCCAAAATGAAAACTACACGGCGTGTATTTCTTGTTTTCATTTTATTCTTCTCCAACATTAAAACAATTTAGGCTTCCTTGAATAATTATTAAACCACGTATGGGAATAATCTTTATTCTACTTGAGATACTTGGATACACTTAGTGTGTGACCCTCTAGGCCTCTTTCTCGTTGGCATTAGGTGGGCTTGCCTAAAGTCCAAGATTACTATCTAGCAACGGGTCAAGGAACCCCAGAGGAAGAAGTTGATGCCGCATTGACATGTCACCTCATATGAATGATTACTGTGTAATTTAATCCCTTTATCTCAATATCTCATCAAGCAGGTTTCATGGTAGTGTCATAAACCTATATTCTTGATCCGTCATTCTTTGACTTCCAGAAATAAACTCATCGTGACACCATGGCCATGGAATTTGGGCGATAGTTCTATTTCAATCAAAGGGCCTGAGATATCTACTTCCATAAATATGTAATTGAAAATTACTTCCTCGACTTATCCATTAACAACATGTCATTCGTGACGCACCCAACATACCCTACTTCCCGCCAACTGTCTTCATGGTGGTTTTCGTCAGCAAATCTAAGTGTGTGAGTCATGACATGAGTTAATGATAATATTCCAGTCTAAGGACCGTTACACATGCTCGTAGATAGCAATGTTCGATGACACCAAGACATGTGGAATTACTACTGGCGAGTCTATTCTCATAATCTCCCATCTTGGAGGTTACCAAGTGCTAACTCCATGAGAGAGAATACCATCTTCTTACAAGTACTCACACATGACAGTCTATATACTATGTGTATTATCATAGTATGTCATCCAACCATAGAACGTTATTTAAGAATATTGTTATAGCATTTCAAGGTTCTCATCATTACGAGTATCTGCTATGACCTTATCAATGCAACAAATATTCCAGAACATTATTATATTATAGTCATGCAGAATAATGAATAATATATAATAGGTGTACATTCATGTAATCAAAGTACAAACATTTGGTTCTTAGGACACCAACTCTAACAAACTCCCACTTGGACTAGAGCCAACTGCCTACGACTTTTAGTCCGCTAGACCTCACATGATGATCATGTTTCTAGTGAGTCAAAGCTTTAGTCAAGGGGTCCACCACATTTTCTTCCGTGGAAATAATTCTCACAGAAACTTCACCTCTCTAAGAAAAATCCCTCAAGATATGATAATTCTGATGTATGTGCTTTGTATGTTGATGTGACCTTGGATCTTTTTCAAGTTCCATCGCTGCAGTATTATCACAATAGAGTTTGATAGGATCTTTACTGCTATGTACGACATCCAACTCTTGGATGAAGCTTTGAATCCATACAGCTTCTTTAGCTGCCTCAGAAGCTATGATATACTCGGACTCTGCTGTAGAATCTGCGACCACACCTTGCTTTGAGATCTTTCAGCTCACTGCACCTCCATTCAAACTGAAAATGTATCTAGTCTGTGACTTCATGTCATCTTGATCAGTCTGGAAACTAGTATCTACATTTCCTCTGATGACTAGTTCCTTATCTCTTCTATAAACCAGGAACATATCCTTAGTACACCTCAGATACTTAAGGATAGTCTTGACTTCTATCCAATGGCGGTCTCTTGGATCATCTTGATATCTACCTACCACACTTAATGCGTAAGCAACATCTAGCCTTGTACATAGCATAACATACATGACTAACCCAATATTTGATGCATAAGGGATCCTTTCCATTTTCTTTCTTTCCTCATGTGTCTGAGGACACATTTTCTTGGAAAGATGAATGTCATGTGACAATGGAAACAATCCCCTCTTAGATTGTTCCATATTGAATCTCTTCATTATCTTTTCAATGTATGTACTTTCACTTAGGTCCAGCATTCTCTTTGATCT
Source organism: Viscum album (assembly GCA_963277665.1). Lineage (NCBI taxonomy): Eukaryota > Viridiplantae > Streptophyta > Magnoliopsida > Santalales > Viscaceae > Viscum > Viscum album. The sequence continues at coordinate 1,018,914,427 of OY728134.1, read as the reverse complement.
ATCACGATGGATCTTGATCCCAATAATTTATGCTACCTCGCCCAAGTCTTTCATAGAGAATCATTTATCCAACCATGCCTTAACTGACTGTAAGACAGGTACTTCATTTCCAATTAGTAATATGTCATCAACATATACTATTTTAAAAACGACTGCACTTCCTCTAATCCTGTTGTAGACACAAGGCTCACATTCATTCTTAACAAATCCAAATTCCATTACGTCTTCATCCAAATGAATCTTCCATGACCTTAATGCTTTATTTAATCCATAAATGGATTTCTGTAACTTACATACCTTATTGGAATCCTTTGGAGTCACAAACCCTTTAGGTTGTGTCATGTACACATATTACTGGAGGTTCCCATTAAGAAATGATGTTTTGACATCCATTTTCCAAATTTCATAGTCATGGTAAGCGGTAATGGATAATAGGATTTTGATGGATTCTAGCATCGCAACTGGTGAAAAGGTTTCATCATAGTCAATTCCTTTACACTATTTAAAACCCTTTTCAAGTAGTCGTGCCTTATAGGTGATGACTTTTCCCTCCATGTCCAGTTTTTTTGAATACCCATTAATTACCAATAGGATTTACATCAACTGTAGGATCTACCAAAATACAGACTTGGTTTTGGTATAAGGAATCCATTTCAGAATTCATGGCTTCTTGCCACTTGGCAACGTTTGTGCCTTCAACTGCTTCCTTGTAGGTGAGAGGATCATAATTTTCAACCAATAATGAGTGTCCATCCTCAGGGACAATAAAACCATATCGTTCTGGTTCTTTTACATCTCTCATGCTTCTACGCATTTCTTGTGTCTCTTAAGCAGATTTTTCTTCCACGGGGCTTTGTGGAATCTTTTCTTGTGCCAACTCGTGTGTATCTTGAGCCTTGACTTCATCGAAGTCTATCTCACTCCCACTATCTCTTTTATATATGTGCTCCCTCTCAAAGAATATGGTGTGTCTTGCCACTGTTACCTTTTTATCTAAGGGGTTTTATAGGTAATATCCCCTTGTTTCCTTGGGATATCCTATAAAGGAACACTTTGTGCATCGGGGTGCAAGATTGTTACCAGAAGTGGCCTTAAAAAATGCTTCTCTACCACACACATGTAAATTTGATAACATGGCTTTGCGTCCACTCCATAATTCGCATGGAATACCATTTATCAATATAGTTGGTACTTGGTTTAGTATGTGTGATGTTGTTTGTAATTCATATCCCCAAAAGGATAAGGGAAGACTCGCATGACTCATCATTGATCTCACCATTTCCAACAGGGTGTGGTTACTCCTTTCACTTACGCCATTCCACTGAGGCGTGCAAGGAGGAGTGAGTTGAGATAGAATCTCATACACCCGTAAGAAATCAATGAAATACTGATTAAGATGTTCTCCTCTTCTGTTTGAGTGGAGTTTCTTAATCTTCTTACCAAGATAGTTATCAACATCATTCTTGTATTATTTGAACCAATCAAAAGAATATGACTTATACCTCATTAAGTAAATATATCCATATCTACTAAAATCATCAGTAAAAGTTATGAAGTAAAAGAACCCACCCCTTGGTTCAACTAGAAATGGTCCACATACATCTGTGTGAACTAATTCTAGAAGATATTTAGCCCTTTCACCATTCCCACTAAATGGAGCTTTGGTCATTTTTCCTTATAGACATGCATGACATACACCAAGTGGTTTTAGTTCGAAAGAATCTAAATACCCATCTTGATGTAATTTTTTCAAATGTTTCTCATTGACATGACCTAGACGGTGATTCCAAAGTTGGGTGTGGTATGAGTCATGTGAGTTAACTTTTTCATCTATTTCCATTACTTGGTTTGTGTAATCTAATGCATAAAGGTCGTTATATAAATGTTCCCTACCAAAACAATTGTTATCTTTATAAAAGTATCAACATTAATTTACAAACATGAAGATGAATCCATCAATATCTAATCTGGACACTGAAATAATTTTTTTGGTTATAGAGGGTACATAATAACATCCTTTTAATACAAGACCATCCCAGTAGGAAATGTGAGGTGGTAGTCTCCGGTAGCTACAACAACGAGTCTTGCTCCATTGGATGCTCACAGATCCACCTCACCTTGGTCATTCTTTATGAATCTACATGGTTCATATATTTGGATACATATATGAGCACCACAAGTAGTATCCAATAACCAATTGGTAGAAATAGATAGATTTAATTCGATAACAAACACACCTAAAGCTTCCCCTTGCTTCCTTGGCTGGGTGCAGTTTTTCTTCCAGTGGCCCTTCTCGCCACATGCGAAACAAACAGCCTCATGTTCTATTGCCTCCCCTTTGATCTTCCTTTTCTTGGAAGTCCTTGAAGAAGCTTTGGGCTTAAATCTCTTCACCTTCACTTTCCCTTTATTCACCATAAGGACAGAAGGCTTTTTACACTTCATATCATTGTCCACATGGTGAATGAGGATAGGAAGATCAGATAGAGACTTCTCAATGTTGTTCATGTTGAAATTTATAACAAAGATAGTGAACCTCTGGGGGAGTGATGCGAGAATGAGATCGGTACCCAGTTCTTCGGAGAGTTTAAACCCAAGAACCTCCAAGTGATCAATGTAGCCAATGATCTTGAATACAAGAGGCCCAGCTGGGGCACCCACTCCAAGATTTCTCTGAAATAGATCCATGGAGATCTCAAACCTTTCTTGTCTTGCTCTCTCTTGGTATAGACCACGGAGGTTCTCGATCATGCTATAGGCATCCATGTATTCATGAGACTTCATGAGATCACTAGACAATGATGATATCATCAAACATTGAACGTTAAGTGCATCGTTCAAATTTTTATCATAGACCAGGAAATCTTGATCACTCACCCCTTGGGCAGGAGAATCAGGAAGTGAGGACTCTAGCATGTAAAAATTTTGTTCATGGCATAGGATAACTCAAAGGTACCTAAACCATTCCTAAAAGTTACTTCCGATGAGGATATTGTCTTTATCCAGAATTGATTACAGAGAAAATGTGGTTGACGATCTTGTCATATTTATTCTACAAATTAAAAGAGTAGATTTATCAATACCTTTTTATTACATTTTCTGAAAAATAATAAATGAATTTATTAATTCTCCCACTTTTTTATCAAGTCCCAATGGCCCTCACCATTGAACTCGGAATGTCCAGTTTATATAACATTCTAGTGGAAAGGATCCATATTCCCCTTCTCATAACCCCAAAATGGTTGGTCAAGCTATTTAAAGGTATTTAGGTAGGCATATCTTTGCCAACTGTGAGCTTACAATTCCTTGATCTGTTGAGTGGACTTCCCAATCCTGAAATATTGACTTGGATTTCCTCAACACTTGCCTCCATTTTACAAAAATTCTAGCAAGGGATAATTCTCTTTATGTAAAATTTTTAAGACAACCTGAAACTTTCATAAGAGCTTCCTTTATAAAAGTAAGTGTCCCCGCAAGGGTTGTTCAAACACATAGTTTTATTGTTTCTTGCCCTTAATCAAGTAACAGAAGGCTTGGTCTGACTTAATATTGTATTTGAGGGATTTTAATCTTTTAGGCATTGTTTTTCATTATCACATTCTTGTTAATATTAAGTGATGCTTGATTAAGTGATTAACCATGTTCTGATAATGTTTACGCATAGTCCGGTTTTTATTTTATTCCATCTTTGCATGCTTGTTTATTTAATTAATTATGTGAACGCGACAACACATACATAATAAATAAACCATGCAATCAGATAGAAATAAAATAAGATGGCATGATCATGAGCTTCTATTTTTTACCTTATCTAGTAGTTTTGATAAGCTAACCCTGACCTAGGTAAAACAACCTTGAGTCTGATGGTTCGTGTTTTGCAGCTCCCACCTGTACACCTTTTTATCTTCTTGGGTTGGTTTCACCTCATCTTTGGATTTTGAACCGTCTCCACTGGCTTGGGAGATCCTCCATTACATGGGGTTTACATTAATGAAACCATGGGCACACAGGCCCTAAATTTTATTGGAAGAAGGCTTGCAAGCCAATGAATTTAAATTAAATAAATTTAAATGAAACCATACACACATAAAAAGGGTCTTTGGTCTAGCTCATTGTCATCCATAGAATGCAACGATATTTACGTATATTTCATATTCAAATTCTTTTAATTCTTCTTATATTCAAGATAATTCACACTTGAATTTAAATAATTATGATCTTATAGTTAATCAATTTTTTATCTTAAATTACAATCATAATTTCCTTGAGATTATTCTCATCCATAATCCTTGTACGGGTCTTTGTACTTTGGAGGAAACCTGGTGAAATTCAATTTCTAGACAGTACATGGTGTGTAGGCTATATTACATGGAATGTAGGATATATTACATGTCATGTATTTTTTTCACCCTTTATCCAAAGTACACTCCAGGGGCTTTGGCGTGTTTTCAGTACTTTAGAAATTTTGTAGTACATGGGGTGTAGATTAATCTAACACGGGGTGTATTTCTTTGTTATGCGGTTACCGGCCTGACAATCCCGTGTATGCGGTACACAGATTCTCCATGTACACGGTTTCACCTGAGATGGATCGGACTACACTGCGTTTTGATTCAACATACACGCCATGTATTCCAGTTTCCACGCGTCGTTCAATTCTGGTCAACACGGTGTAATAAAAACTCGGGTATACTCAATTCACACAGTGTTGTTTGGAGGACCAGTACTGGTTCGTTGAACCTAAGTACACAGCGTGCAGTTTTCACTACATGTTGTGTATTCTTGTGTTGTACAGAGAGAATTATCATCTCCTCCATATGAGTTCCTCGTTTTTATTTTAATAAAAATTAAAATTAAAAGGCCGTTTATGTGATGTGAATCGAGAAATGAAGGAGTAAGAACAGATCTCATTCATTCAGTTTTATAGAACTATTTATCTAGAATTGAATCAAATATAAATGCATAAATTATCAAAGAAAATTAAATAATTATAATCAATATTGTTACCCCCTATGATACCACTTTATGGTCCCAGGCACAATAGAAGCACATGGTTGGATGTTCCCACTTGTCTTTTAGTCATTTGAAATGATCAATCCGGGATCAATACGATGATAAATTATAGACTCCACAGATTGAATCATGGAAATAGACAAATAAGAAGAAAATTCTCGGAACCATAAAGTAAGGATCATCACAGGTTGATTATAATTAATTTAATTAATTAACTAGAAGTGTATTTTATGGCGTTCGTTCTTCATTGATATTTCTGATCGCGTTCTGATGTGATTCATCATTGCATTGCAGAAGCCAAGTGTAGACTTCCTCTAGTGGTGATCCACATGTGCACCATGTATCTCTTGACGTCGCCAAAGGAATATCTGGGTGCTAGCATGTAGAATCCTTTTCTGGTATTGTCCACCTTAGATCGCCATGATCCAATGGAGGTGTATTTCTCTCGGTCTTGAGAGAATTCTTGGAGGACAGAGTTCTTTCGGTCTTGAAATAATTCTATAGAATTGTTGTGTACAACAATTCTTATGAAAAATGTTGGGGTTGTGAGGATATTTATAATCGGTTTTGAGGTTATAGAGTTATCACAATAAATAAACAAGTTATGCATTTTATTTATTTCATTAACTCTTATTGAAAACCCCATGTCGAATCATTAATTTCTTGACATGCATCCATCTTGATTATAATAAATATCATTTAATAAAACAATATTATTTCCTCAAAATCCCGAATGGAAAAACTACACAGCGTGTAATCATTAATACACGACGTGTACTTGTTTTTCATTGAAAACTACACGGCGTGTAAATTCAATGTACACGACGTGTATATCTTGTTTTCATTTTTCATTTCCTTTCTAAAATGAAAACTACATGGCATGTACATTCAATGTACATGTCATGTATTCCTTGTTTACATTTTATTCTTAATCTAATATTAAAATGATTTAGGATTCTTTGAATAATTATTAAACCACATACGGGAATAATCTTTATTCTACTTGAGATACTTGGATACACTTAGTGTGTGACCCTCTAGGCCTCTTTCTCATTGGCATTAGGCAGGCTTGCCTAAATTCCAAGATTACTATCTAGCAATGGGTCAAGGTACCCAAGAGAAAGAAGTTTATGCCGCATTGATGTGTCACCTCATATGAACACCTACTCTTTAATTTAATCCCTTTGTCTCAATATCTCATCAAGAAGATTTCATGGCAGTGTCATAAACCTATATGCTTGATCTGTCGTTCTTTGACTTCCAGAAATAAACTCATCGTGACACCATGGCCATGGAATTTGGGTGATAGTTCTATTTCAATAAAAGGGCCTGGGATATCTACTTCCATAAATATGTAAGGGACAAATCCTTCCTCAACTTATCCAATAACAACATGTCATTCGTGATGCACCCAACGTACCCTACTTCCCACCAAATATCTTCGTGATAGTTTTCATCATCAAATCTAAGTGTGCAAGTCATGACATGAGTTAATGATAATCTTCTAGTGTAAGGACCATTACACACACTCATAGATTGAAATGTCTGATGACACCAAGACATATGGAATTACTACTGGCGGGTGTCTTCTCATAATCACCCATCTTGGAGATTACCAAGTGGGAACTCCATGAGAGAGAGTCTCGTCTTCATACGAGTACTCACACATGACAGTCTGTATACTATGTGTCCCATCATAGTATTCCATCCAACCATAGAACTTTATTTAAGAATATTGTTATATCATTTCAAGGTTTTTGTCATAGCGGGGATCTTCCATGACCTTATCAATGCAACAAATATTCCAGGACATTATTATATTATAGTCATGCAGAACAATGAACAATATATAATAAGTGTACATTCACTTAATCAAAGTACAAATAGTTGGTTCTCAGGAAACCAAATCTAACACACATGAAATGAGGAATTTTAAATAGGACAGAGAATATAAAAGTTAAAGGGTTAGGAATAGGCTTCATATTCTCAGGTGATGATGGGGTTATACAGTGTGATGAAATCCACTGTATCTGTAGAAAGTCCCTCAATGTATTTCCTCAAGAATTTTCCTTTTACTGTAAATATCCTTCCATTGTCCTCTTGTGTGATCTCCACTTCAATATAAGAAAAAAAATTAGATACAATATAAGGACCTAACCATCTGGAATGCAACTTACCAGGAATCGGCTTCAGTCATGAACTATATAGAAGGACTTTCTCTCCAAAATAAAACACTCTTTTTTGGATCATTCTATCATGAGATACTTTTGGTCTTTTATTATAGAGCCTTAAGTTCCCTAATGATTCAATATAAACTCCTTAATCTCTTTAATTGTAAGATTCCTTTGTATTTTAGCTTTGGCCAAATCCATGATTCATTTCTTCATATCCTAATAATCTTGATGCTCAGCTTCCATGGGTAGATGGCATGATTTCCCAAAAACAATCTGAAATGGGGACATACTGATGGGTGTCTTGTATACTATCCTATAGGCCCATAGCGCATCATCCAAGTGCTTTCTCCAATCCTTCCTATTTGGTTGCATGATTTTTTCCAAATTTTGTTTCAACTCCCTATTTGAAACCCCAGCCTGGCCATTTGTTTGGGGTGGTATGGTGTTGATGTTTTTTGTGTCACCCATACTTCTGAATGAGGGAATCCAAATTCTGATTGAAAAAATTATGTCCCTTGGTCACTAATGAGATCCTTTGGTACTCCAAACCTACAAAAAATATGTTTATTTACAAAGTACACTACAAGATGGGAATCGTCAGTCATTTTGGCCTTAACCTCCACCCATTTACTCACATAATCAACACAACCAAACTATACAAAAAAATGAAATAGGAAAAGGACCCATAAAATCAATTCCCAAAACATCAAAAACCTCACAAAATAATAAGGGTTTTTGGGGAATCTTGTGTCTCCTAGAAATGTTCCCAACATGTTGGTAGCGTGAGTAAAACTTTAAAAACACATGAGCATCATGGAATAAGCTAGGACGATATAATACAGGTTCTAAGAATTTCCTAACTATCCGCTGGGGTCCAAAGTGTCCACCACAAGCAAGTTTATGACAAAAATCTAAAACATACTCAAACTCATGATTAAGAGCACGCCTCCTAATAATTTGGTCACTACACATGCACCATAGGTAGTGATCATCCCACACATAAAATCTAGACCCACTCTTTAATTATTGGACTTGTTGTTTATTTAAATTTGCAAGGATTTCAGAGGAAACAAGGTAGTTAACTGAATCTGCATACCTTGGACGCGTACCTGAGATGGAATAAAGATGCTCATAGGGGAAAGTGTCTCGAAGTGGTACCAAGTCCAAGGTATTATCCTCTAGTGTGTGAGTAATCATACTCATGTGGTCTTCCACCAGGTTTTCTGATCCCTTCTTGTCCTTTATCTAGATATAAAATTCCTGAAGAAGGAGCATCCATCGGATAAGCCTGGGCTTTGCATCTAGCTTCTTCAAGATGTACCCCAAAGTCACATGGTAAGAAAAAAACAACTAATTTAGATACCAATAAATATGAACAGAATTTATCTAAAGTAAATATAATGGAAGGAAACTCCTTTTTCATGGTTGTGTAGTTTTATTGGGCGGAATCCAATGTCCTATATATATATTCAATCACATGTGATCATCCCTCCACCCTCTGAGATAAGACAGCTCCGACCACAAAGTTGGAGGCATCACACATAAGCTCAAAATGATGCTCTCACAGTGGGGTTTGTATGATTGGTGGAGTATTAAGAAGATTCTTTAGCTCATTAAAGGAAGTCCATCAATAATCCTAAAACACAAAATCAGAATCCTTTTGAAGTAATCATGACAAGGGTAGGGAAATTTTACTGAAATATTTGATGAGTCACTAGTAAAATCATGCATAGCCTAAGAAAGATCATCACACACACATAAAGTATAGGGTAAGGACGAAATAATATATACCATAGATCTATTGACCTCTATCCCATGTCTTGACACTACATTCCCTAAGAAAATGCCATTCTCTACCATGAAATGATACTTTTCAAAGTTTTAGAGCAGATTATTTTCATTACAATGATTCAAAACCTTTCCCAAACTAGAGATACAATCATCAAATGAAGACCCATACACTGTAAAATCATCCATAAATACCTTCATTCAGGTCTCAATAAAATCAGAAAAAATACTCATCATGCATCTCTGGAAGGTAACTAGGGCATTGAAAAGTTCAAATGACATCATCCAGTGTGCAAATTTACTGAATAGACAATTGAATGTTGTCTTCTACAGATCCTCTAGATATATAAGAACATAAAAATATCTATAAAATCCATCCAATAAATAATAATGTGTCTTCCTAGCTAGTCTCTCAAGAATTTGATCAGTAAATGGAAGGAGGAAATGGTCCTTGTGAGTGTATTGATTTAGTTTCCTATAATTAATACACACTCACCAACTGTTTTGGACCCTCATTAGAACTAAATCCTCTTTATCATTTTTAACAATTGTAACACCACTTTTCTTAGGAAAAAACTGAACAGGACTAACCCAATTTGAATCTAAAATGGGATAAATTATAACTACCATGAGAAATTTTTCAACTTCTTTTTTTACAACTTCTTAAATATTTGGACTCAGTCACCTTTGTGGCTACCACACTCATTTAGCCCCATACTCCAAAAGAATCATATCCATGCAAATTGAGGGGATAATACTAAATATGTTAGCCAAGGTCCACCCTATTTCCCTGTTGTTCTCCCTCAAAATATTCAAAAAAAATTATTCATGTTCAAAAGGGAGATTGTTAGCAATGAAAATAGGCAATTTCTCACCACTTAACAAGTATGAGTATTTGAGATTAGGTGGAAATGGATTGAGTTCCAATGAAGGGGGTGTAATATGGATGGAGACAATGAGGGAACTGAAATATGTTAACAATGACATTGGTAACAGAATAATCATCATCAAAAGCAAGGAATAATGCATCAAAACCATTAGCATATTCAACAGTCAAGTCATAATCAGAGTGAACATGATCAAAATAAGAATATAAATACATTTAAAAATCAAATATAAGAGAGTTTTGTGCATTGTAAATAGGTGTTTATGTACTCTTAGACATGAAACTAGAACCAATACTCATAATCTCCCTAAGCCTAGGACAAGCATATGAGAATAAAATTCCATGGGGTTATTATTTGGTTTTTCAAAATGGTAGATAACAAAAGTATAATGGTCCTCTGAGGGGTACTTCATGGAGTCCATAACATTAAATATCACAAATTCATCTCTAAACTCCATCGAAAGTGTACCCTTATGAACATTTATGACAGTTTTTTCAGTTTTGAGGAAGGGACTACCTAAGATAATGGGAGTATGAAAACTTACCGGATCATCCTCAGTGTTAAGAACATAATTTATACTAGAAATATCGTGTCTCTTACCTGAACAAGTACATCATCAAGGACTAAAAATGAATCTGTTGAAGCTTTATTTGCCAAATCTACCACTACTCTCATCAGCTTCAACTCACCAACCTATAAAGATAATAAAACATCATGAGGAATCACATTTATGGAAGCTCCTAAATCACATAAAGTATCATAAATGTGTAACTCCCCTATGGTGAAAGGTATGGTGAATTTACCTAGATCCTTTCACTTTTTGGAATTATTAGAGTTGGTGTAATGAGTACTGACACATTCCCTCTAAGATTGATCCTATAATTTCCCTTGATCCCTCTTCAATTGGTACAAAGTTATTTTAATAATTTTTCATACCTTAGGATTTCCTTGATGGATTCAGGTAGAGGGAAGTTGATATCCACATGCTTGAATTTGTCTAAAACCTCTTCTTAAATTTCCTCTTCAGCCATATTTTTGGTTTGAACAAATCTATTTGGGAAGGGACGGGGTTTAGGAGGAACATCATTAATATTTTTCTTAATTTTGTCCTTCTCCTTTGGTTTCTCTTCAGTTGGTAGGGAATGGAGATTCTCTGTAGTTGAGTTGAATCTTGGTGGAACAACAGGTGCCGATGTATTAGTTTTTTGCTTCCCACTTTGTAATGTAATGGCACTGACATTCCCCTTGGGATTTGGAGTAGGTTAGTAAGGTATATTTCTAGAATTCATACTTACCAGTTCATGGAGGGTAGTGGCAGTCTAGCTCATTTGAGTCTTCAACTCTCTTAACTCTAAACATTGAATCCTCAACTCATTTTGTTGATTAAGAACAATTTGTTTCAAATGGTCATTAGTTTTAAAAATATACCTTGGGTGGGGGATTCCCTTGTTTTTTTACTTGTTTATTCTTGGGCTTTATATCTCCTTTGGGGTTGTTGGAAACCCTACTGGTAACGTGGATGCTGGTGGAAATATTTTTGAAAAGGGAGAATTTCAAGTTTGTTTAGAGCCATACCTTATGTCTGATTGATCCTTCCACCCTTGGTTGTATGTTGGTGCAAATGAATAATGATTCTTTTGGGTATTTGGCTATTTTTGTAGCTAATATGGTCTCCTAGGGAATATTGTTGCAAAATCTTATGACTATTGTAATTGGGGGAAATAGTTGGTTTGGTGGTCTGTTTCAGTGAAAATGCCACATGGCCTCATAGGAGTGGGTTGGGATGTCTTTTGATCCAAATAAATATACCACAATATAGCGGTCCATTCTTCTAACATAGTATCAATAAAATGATTTTCAATAGAGGAAGGACATACCTAATCTACTCCTCTAACATGTGGTGTACCTCGATCACCAAATTGTTGGGTGTTTTGTGCCATCTTTTTTATCAACCCATGTGTATCTGCTGGTGCTTTTTCAACCAATTCTCCTACAACTATAGTATCCACCATGCTTCTCTCCATAGGTGTCAGTCCTTCATAGAAGTATTGGATGAGTAGTTTCTACCTATTTTTGTGATGTGGTCATATTTTACACAGCTTCTTGAATCACTCCCAGTACACATACATGACTCCCCTTGGGATTTCTTGATTCCTAAGATCTTTTTGTGAATGGATTTGGTCCTTGATGCTGGAAAAATCTCTACAAGAAAAGGCATTTCAAATCATTCCAACATGTTACAACTTTAGGTTGTAAGTAATACATCAAATCCTTTGCAGTTCAATCAAGTGACAATGGGAATGACCTTGGTTTTATTTTATATTGAGATAAATTTCTTGGTTTTAAGGTTGAGAAAACTACATTAAATTATTTTAGATGTTTATTGGGATCCTCACCATAGAGGACATTAAATTTTGGGAAGTAGGTGAATTGACCAAGATTTGTGTTCATAGTCCAATTCGATATTTGGATATGCAATAAAATTTGGTTAACAGTTAATATCTGGTGCATCCAATTATCGAATGGTTATATTAAGTTCATTGTTATTATTTTCAGACATTGGTTCTTGTTTTATATTTGATTCAAAATTATTTCCAATTTCAATGTTACCAGAATGGATTAATTCTCTAACTGGTGGAATGTTAAAACTTCCCGTATACTGAGGCTATCTGATTCGAGCTCAAAGGATATGTTCACGATTTGGGTCAATATCTAAGAGATCCTTAGGATTAGTTCATGTCATAAATCAAATAAAAATTAAAAGAGGAAGAGTGGACCATAATCAAAAGAAAATAAGTTTGAGTTGTTTCGATAAGAATAAAATTAGAGAGAAAAAAACTTGAGAAAGGGGAAAGAAGAAATAAAGAGGACAATAAAAGAATTAAATGAAAAATAAAAAAATCCTATAATTGGTTGAATAAATTACTTTTCTCCCCAAAAAGAGTCTCCAATTTGAAATCTTATGTTGTTGGAATTCTCAAATGATATTCAGTTTCGGTTTATTTAGGTGCAGCAGAGTGGATGACCAATGTCGTCTCTCAAAGGAAGAAGTAATTTAAAACAACATATTAAAGGTATTTTGAAAATAAAATAAAATAAAGTAAACAAAATAGAAGGATGTGGTAGTTAAATTTTTATAAAATAAGAAGAAGAATTATGCTGGAAGAATATTTTATTGTTTTTTGTTTTTGTTTTTGAAACAAAATTTGATTAATAAAACACAACGAGTAGATGTTTTTTTAGAAAATATTTTAAAAGGCGTAATCAATATAACTCTACCTATTCACTTAATTATTAATAATTATAATTTAAATTAATATCCAAATAATTATTATCCCCTAATCTATTAACCCTTGAACCCTATGGGAGTTAACATAACCACAAAGATGAAATGAATTAAACCTAAGGCTAACTTTGGAGCATGAAATCGTAGCACCCTGCTTTGATTGAAGTTTTAAGTATATCTTATGGTTAGTGGTAAATTAGGGAACATATCCATTCTGGAAAATGATGATGAATTGTGTTTAGGTATTGTATTTTAACTCTACAAATTTATCTTGTGTGGTTTTGTTTCACCGGTTAAGGTCACACTCTCAAAATTCACACATTACCCGACCTCGTGTGTTTTTGCAGGAATCGTTAAACTGCTTTATTAGTTTCAATTAAATTAAAAACGGAATTGATATATAATTTTACGTTAATTATAGTATCTCATTGATTCAAAATAAATTAATGAGTAAGGTAATAGGTAGACTAATTACTAAAAAGAACAACTCTTCCATGGGAGGTGGAGTCACTGTTGAAACTTTTTTTATTTGCAAGGGTTTAGAAAGGGTATAACCCAATATTGTTTCTACTATTTAATTATATCCAAAATATGAAGATTAATAGAATAATTAAATTAAATAAATTGAAGAAATAGAAGAGAAACTAAGAGTTTATTAAAATCACAACAATATTACAAATTGAAGAAGAAGAAGAAGGCTTCGATGATGGGATCCTAGCTTGAAGAGATCTCCTTCTTGAAATGCCTAGAGAAATGGAGTGAAACCAATTATCATCTATCATAAATCTCCCAATGCACGTATCTACCTATCCAAATGAGAAAAATCCAATTTAGAGAATAGAGGGTAGGCTTAGTTTCAATTTGTTTCAAGTGTGAATGGGGAAATTTTGCAAAATATTTTATTCCAAGTTTCACTGAATGTTTGACCTTTAAATCGCATGAAACAACTATCCATCCAGAAGGAGGATTTGTGAGATTTTTTTGGTCGAGATCCTATCCAAATGGGGGCCTACTAAAATCACAGATGTATAATTTATGGCCCAATAACAGAACAGATGTCCAATCTGGAGAGTCCATCCTAGTTTTGAATTCATGGCCCATTTTCTCAAACTGAATGCATGATTTAGCTCTGATGTCCTAAATAAAAGTTGTATAAAATTAAGTCAGGAACATATTTACAAAAAAATAAGTTCAAATAATTCAAATAACATTATTTACATTCTAAATACTATAGTAATGTTTTAAAGGTTAAAACTGGGATTTTCATCAAATTTTCAAATAAATGATCTAATCTAAAATATTTTATAAATAAACATATTTGAAAAAGTGTGAGGGAATTTTTTCATTTTTTATTAATAAAATATTATGCAATTTTTTTTATCAGTTAGAATTATAAATAGTGGAAACAATATATAATAACCAATAAACTTTCATAGCAAAACATCTCCCAAAACTGGGCAAAAACCACAAATCAACATTAACGATGTCATGTAATTCTAATAGTACCAAAATAAAAGAAACCCAAAATAAATAAAACCATATGAATCACCAAAATGGTCCTAAATCCATGTTTGAATCATCATCCATTCATATCCTAATCCTTACTCAACTCCCAAGCCTAGGGCCCTTACCCATGTCCTAACCTGTAATAATGAAATATACTTGGGTACCAAATAAGGGCCCGAGTAGGGTGTGATTACAACTTAGTAGGCCACCACCAATGGTGTATACAAAATATCCAACCTAAATAGATATTTCATACAGGTATAAATAAATTAAAAGATAATAAATACAACTCAAATTTCATTAGATAACCAAGTACACTTAAACCAATTATATCTTATTTACCATTTTCATTAATCCCTTTTTATCATGTGTTCCATGGGTTAGGCATTTAGATTATTCACACAAGGGTTCAAGGAATTCATCACAATGAATAAGGGATTAATTAAAGTTCTTATCTTACAAGGGATAACACATCAAAACAAACACAACGCCCTCACCTTGAAACCTCAGTCTGAGTGAAATGCTACCATTAGGGGAATATAGATTTTTTCCCCTTTCCAAAATCTTGCATTGTGGGTGGAGTTAGAGAATCAGTCCAACTCAAACTATCGTAGGAGCCTTAGTCCTTTATCACACACCTCAATCCATGTGCACATGCTTATTTATCCATTCACCACACACATACCATATCACAAAAAACAAAACCAATACAAATAGAAATCACATTCCATAACCACCAAAATGGGAATTAATACTACGATATAACCCATTAACACATTTTATATTTATATTACATAACCATTTATCCCAATTCCCATTCTCATGACTTAACCCATTTAGTATATTTAACAATTTCCAAACATTAGCTAGTATTCAACAATTACCTTACATTATCTGATTTATCCCATTTATCAATTCACAAGAATTTTCCCACTTATGAATTTCAAGTAAAACTATTATATCACATAGTACAACCACATAATTACCATCAACCCATTAGGTATACCCCATAATTCTCGTGTACTAACCCATTCACAATATTCATCAATTACCTTATACAAACCCATTTACAGGTTCTTCAATTCATATACCATTTCCAATTTAGCATGAACATCATTTCATATATACTAATACATTTAGGAATTTAAACATAATCCATAATCTATTTAACACAATATAAATTAACCTAATTAATGCATTTATCATTCATAAGCCTTAGATCGTAACCAATTACCCTTTGACATTTCATAGCCCAACAACCCATTAAAAATTAACCAAATGACCCATTATGCCATTATACAAGTCTAGAAACATCTATAAACACTCCCCTATATACTCAATTTAACATATTAACATGATAATCATGGTCACTATGTTATCACATGAAAACTCTACACTTAACATTACCAATTTCTTTGTTTGAAAAGTCGGTGCACCCCATGGGTGGCCCTAAATTGGTTAAATCATCCTTTATACCTCCCATAGGAATCATGAGGGGTTAAAATTATAATTTATACATCCATTATACAAAATATCACATAAATTATCAAGAAAACAACAAGATATAACCAAGAATGCAACCAAACATGCACAAATCAACTCAATGACTATGGGATATAACTTGTAGACCACCTACCATGAATCTGACGATGAAATCATTCCAAATAATGGACTTATATCCTGATTCAAGAAACCCTTAAATCATCAACATATGATTCCACCATACAAAGAGGTATTTTGGGATTCGGAAGAAGATCTCCCTAAATATAAACCCTAATCTGAAAAAGATAAGAAAGGAGAGGGATAAACTTACCTGGACCTTCGATCTGCAACCAGCAGTGACTAAAACATCCTATAGATGTGGGAGATTGATCCATGGAATATCTGGAAGTTTCTAGGGTGTCAATAGGGTTACATGGAGGAGGAAGGTAAGGAAAACAAGTGAGACTTTAAAATCCCATAATGGCAGTTTTTGTAATTTTTTCCAACTTTACTTGGCCAAATAGTTTACCCATACGGTTTTCCAAAATATGTGCAGACCATGTGAAAGCCACTATAGAAATGAATTTGGGTCACATGGTTACTTTTGTAGGGCACACAATTTATTTAACAATGTGCTAACAGTGTGTAATTCCACTATCCAAGGTTTCACGGTTCTCTTGGGAAGGTTGCACGGTTTACTAAATTGTGCATCGATCGTGCGCCTTACACAGTTTGGCCCGATTTTCCTTCTTTTCATGTTCTGAACCCACATAACACCCTCTTGGATCCCATTACTCCTAGGAAACATTTCATTCACCAAAAAAAGGGATTAAAACCAAAATTTCAACAAGGAAATACCTTCATGAAGATCATGATGTTACAATTTCACAGGTTCGAAGATCGCCATTAGGAAGGATTCCATCAACAAAATATATTTGGAGTCATAGCACCTATTGTTGATAGATGAGGGGGAGCCATAAGTATACTAGGAAGTAGTGTGTCATCCTGAAAAACTCAAATGGTTGCATGCAATGAAGGATGATTTGGATTCTTTGACGAAGAACCAAATATATGATTTCGTGGAACTACCCAAAGGTACGAAGGAACTTACAAACAAATGGGTATTCAGGTTGAAGAATGGTTTTAGTAAAAAGGATGTCTAAAAAAAATCTCAGATAGTTGTCAAGGGATTCCTTCAGAATAAAGGATTTGAATTTGATGAGATATTTTCGCTTGTGGTGAAGATGGCTTCAATCCGAGTCATTTACATATTGGTGGCTAGATTTGACTTATAACTTGAATGGATGGATGTGAGGATGGGTTTTCTTCATGGTGACCTCTCTAAAGAGATCTATATGAATAATCCTGAGGGCTTTGAGGTTTATGGATAAGGAAATATCATATTAAAATTGAAGAAGATCTTGTACGAACTAAAACAATCTCCTGGATATTGGTATAATAAGTTTGACTCATTCATGGTGAGTCATGGATACAAGTGGACATAGGCAGAACAGTGTGTTTACATCCAGATATTTCAATATGGTTACTTGGTTTCTCTTCTAATTTATGTTGAGGAAATGTTGTTTATTGGGAATGATGCAGCAAAGATCATCCAATTGAAGGAGTTATCTAAGTCTTTTCATATGAAGGACCTGGGAGGAGCAAAACAAATTTTGGGGACATATATCATTTGTGCCAGAAAGAGGAGGTTGTTATGTATATCTCTGGAGAAGTATGTTTAATGTGTTTAGAAACATTTCAACATGGACAAATCAAAACATGAAACACCCCCAAGCTTCCACGGTATGTTTCCCTTTGAATAATACAATAGCTTGCGTTGTACGCAACTTGGAGTTCTAACACACCACGACCAATCAAACTAGCCGTTATGAATAGTAATACCCACATTTTAGAATTTTTAAAATTTTATTTTCAAAATTAAATTCATTTTTGGATTCGGAATATCAAAATTAGCTTATGGTGAATTTTTGGTATTTTTCTGAAAACATTCAATTTTTGATGAATAGTGAAAAACAATGTGTTATTGTTTAAAACTGACTTTTTATTTAAATAATAATTTATTTTATTTAAATTAATTTTAAGTAAAAATAGATACATAATACCTATATTAGTTCAATGTAATTCATTGGAGTCATTGTATAATAAGACTAGATGTATAAAATTTTATTGAACTTTTTAACGTCTTTTACCCACCTAATAGGCACATTTGAAAATTTGCATAAAACATAATTTTAACACTTCTATAAATTGAATCTAAAAAATTAGAGAGACATGTTTGATATCAGTAAGTAAAATTTGGTTCAATAAGATGAAAATAATTTTGGTGAATAGTAACTTTTGACTTTAATTTACCACAGTTAAAAGTAAATAGGTTAATTAGAGGTAAAAATGATATTATTATTACCCTAAAACATGTCATAATTCTATGGGATAAGTACATTTAGACAAAAATAAACCTTATAAATAAAATATGTTCCTTTTGGTCCACTTGGAATAGATTAGGACATTTATTATTATTTAATTTTAAAGAGTTAAAAGTGCTAAATTCATGTTTTAAAAACTAAACCATTTTTAATATAGGGTTACACATAAGATAAATACGACTATACAAATTAACTATAAAGATAAAAATATTTCCTATATAATGGTATTTTATTTTTAATTTTTTGACATTAAATAATTTAATTTATTTATGACACAATGATGATGCAGTAATTTCCTTATTAATTAAAGATTAAAATAATTGATATTATTAATATGAAAATAAATGTAAATTGATACTTTTGATGAATTCATAGAATTTTCTAGATTAATATTACATGTTAGGGTTGATTCAATTTATTTTTCTCAAATTAATCATGTTGTTATTACTTTCACAAAAAACAAAATACCAAATAGTGTCAAAATTGACAAAAAATAAGTTTTTAAAACAAATACTATATTATTAATTGATATAATATTCCTATAAATCTAAGGATCATCCAAAGGACTTAGATAAGATTATATATATCAATAATTAACCCCTTTGTGTTATCTTGGATTTTTATAGTATGTTTATTAACCATTTATTATAATAATACAAGAAGACATTGTAAAAATTAAACTATTTAACTGAGAGTTAAATCTAAAAGATAAGGTTAATATGGTGACCTAAACCTGTCTAAAACCAATTGGTTGAGTGGTTTGCGACCCATCCCAATCTTATCCTTGGACTAAATCCTTTTTTAACAATTAGAATCCGAAAATGATTTTATTATAAAATAATATTTCAAGCTTTTCCTAAAGTGACTCTCACCTCTCTTATAAAAGGGTACTTTCCCTTCTCTTAATTTCACACCTCCAAAGCCATTTGTCTCAGACAACCCCTGATAAAAGATCCTCCAAATTTCCCTCACTTCAACCAAGTGTCCTTAATTTGATCATATATCCAACCAAAGGATCCCTTTTGATCAAATCAAAAGGAATCACCCGAAGAAGATGTAATAATTTCATCACCTCTTTCAAAGTTCATTTCATCTTCCACTTCCCATTTCTTTGTTGTTTCCATGCCAAAATAATAAATCCATTAACTTATACATAATTTTATGTTATTATAAATATGGAACAACCATATTCACTATTCTATCCATCCCATGAATGAGAAAGTCACCATACGTGCGTACGTACGGCTTACCGTCTCCACGTCGTGGTGTAGTTTGTTATTCAACACTTCATTATTTGGATGGGTATAATAATGATGATAATTGATTTAAATAATAAATATAACTTGTTAATTATTCTTTATATATGATATATCATCCAATTACATACGATTTCACCAGCAAAAGAATGATATTGTCGCTTGTGTGTGCGTACAGCTTACCGTCTCCACGACGCGATGAGATTTCATTCCCCATCATAACCATTCAAGACTAATTTTCATTTGATGATTAAAAATAATGTCTAATAACTTAATATAAATCTGGAAATTAATAAGATACATCCTATCCATAACAAAAATGACTTACATAACAAAACATATAAAGGAAAATGAATCAGTTAACACCCGAAATGATGATACTACTGAAATATCATTAACAAAGAAATATTATAAGATCATATATGATATCATATATGATATCATATTTATTTATGTGGTTATTGTATAATTTAATAACAATTTTTTAACTATTATACAAGAGTTTAACTTACCCTAGACTAAGGGAAAGTACAAGGTAAGGGTTAAATTTTACAATCTTTTTATTATCCAAGGTTGTTTATACGTGTGTGTCTACTGGGACCTCTTTATCATCCACATTCGTGTTTCTTAAAAATTCATTTCAAAACATTTTTACTATTTTCTATAATATGGGTAAATTAATTTATACCCTTGTTTGACTTTTTATAAAATGGGTTGAAAGGAATCTTTCTGTCGTTTTCCAAACAAGGTACTTTATGAGCTTTTCGACAAATTAATGTAAGAATGTTTTTTAACTTATACGGAAGGTGAAAATATTTTACACTGTTATAACACCTTCAAATATTCCCTTACAAGATAATAAGAATATTTTTGAAATAAATGTTTTCTTTTATAATTATGTGATTTTTAAATGATTTCAAAATAGAAAGAGATATTTCTCTCAAATAGTTTGGATTTCATCTATGTCAACATCCTTTGTTAGATTTTACACTTGTTCGAAGTTGATTTATTATGATACAATATTCCATATTGTATTGAAGGTTTTGTGATATTTTTTACTATGGATGTGTTATTTTTATACCATTCATGGTTTATAGTTCAATTATTGACATTTCTTATGCTAATTTTAATACAAATTTTTTTGTTATGTTTCAACATTCTCATATAAGGAATGCAGAGGACTTAGTAAGTGATGGATGGGGCCTGCTATAGCCCCTCGATGAATCGGTATGTCTCATGAGGAAAATTAGTGTCTTAGAACAAGGCCTTAACAAAAAATTTATTTGTAGTCTTGGCACGAGGACTTGACTATATAGTAATGATGTCCAACGTTAGGCATTCCCTCATTATGAAATTAATTATTACATGTGATTATTAGACTAGTATAATGTCCATGTGAATAATTAAATGGAATTATTTTGATTTATATTTTTCATATTATGCTGATGTTTAAGTTTGAAAAGGTATTTTTGTCTTATACATTGCCTTAAATGTTTATTCTTATTTATGAAATTTTACTCTATATTGTTATCCTTAATAAGCATCTCAGCTCACCCCTTTCTTATGTTTTATTTTTCCTAGGATGTGAAGAAGTAAATTATGATTGACCTATAGGATAGGATAATGGATATAAGTTTGTTTATAGGATACATAATTTTCTTGTTGTTTTTATTTCATGATGTAATGTAAAACTTATGTATGTATCTAGTAATTCCAAAGCTACTCAACTAATTGGTCTTTTGATACTTGATCTATTGTGATCATGCCAGTGTTATGTAATAATGCACTGAATCTAGGTAACTATGGTTGGGGCATTACAGTTGGTATCAGAGCAAGTTTAGTAAAAACCATGGAAGATAGATTTGTAAAAAATCTGATTAGAGAACATTACCCTAAGATAGACTTTGAGGATTAGTGTTGAAGAACATCCAAAAATTTTGATAATGTAGAGGTTTTGTGAGTCTTCCAAGAAAATACATTCTTGTTTGGATATGATTATATAGAGGTGGATTTGGAACAGATGTACCTAGGGGTAAAACCTGAAAACACTGCTTTGAGCTAGACTCGAACGGGAACTGGTGCATGACAACAGGCCTTGCTGCACTCTTGGTTATGACACTCCCGGGGGATATGATTAAGATAATTCACATTTTATTTACAATCCATTATGAAGGATTTATGAGTATATACTTCCTCAAAGAATAAATTTCTATGATTATGGATTATTTCTATAAAATATTGAACTTATTTTAAGTGTTTTACATGTTTGGAATTATGTATTACGATTCACAAATTAATCTAGTGTATGTCATTGTTTAGAAATGACGCATAGTGGAAGGAATGGAAACCGTATAAATGCACATAATCTATGTAGGGATTTCCATTCTACTCAGGACAATTATAGTGGATCTGGTGATGCAACTGGCGTTGATCAACCTATCACCATACTGGGCCAACTCACTCAGGTTATGAATAATAACCTTACCCATATGGAGAACCCTGATCCACAACTTGGAGGATCAATGTTAGACGGATTCATGAGGCAACAACCACCAACATTCAATGGGACTATAAATCCATTTTTAGTTGAGAAATGGATAAGTTCCCTAGAGAAAATATTTCCTTCTTTGGGGAGTATCGAAATGCAAAAAGTTGTCATGGCAGTTTGTTGCCTCACAGGAGATGCAGATCAACGGTGGTAATTAATTCAAAACAAAAAGGAGGATGAAGAAGTATCAAGTATTTAATGAAGGGAGTTTAAATAGATTTTCTTAGAAAAATATTTTCCTCATGACCATCATGCGGACATGGAAAGGAAATTTCTGAGTCTAAGGAAAAATGAGGATGATAATGTCGCAATGTATGAGGCTAACATTACAAGGTTAGAAAGGCATGCTACTGATTATATACGTAACCCAAGGAGTAAGATTGTTAGATTATTTGATGGTTTAAAACCATTTCTTCATCTATCATTAGTCTCACAATCCTTCTCATCGTACGAAGATATTTTCTCATGTGCTATCAAGATAGAAAAATAATTCTCCAAGTCTTACAACTTTAAAGAAAAGCAGGAGAAGAAGAGATATGTTGAACACTTTGAAAATGGAAATAAGGGGAAGAAGGAAAAAGCTGAATTTCCATATTGCAGTAAATGTGGGAAGAAACACCCTGGTACTTGCCTGAAGGGAATGGGAGTCTATTACAATTGTGTTGAAAAACACCACCAAGCTCATGATTGCAAGGGAAAGAAAGAGGATATCAATGTTGAATGATAAAATTATAGAGAAATGGGGAATTATACAAATGAATGCACTAATATCCAAAGAAACATTCCTCAAAAATGGCCAAGGGATCTGAGCCAAGCTTATGTAATCACTACTGGTGAGGTTGAAGCTCTTAATGACACGGTGGTAGGTAATTTAATGGTTTCCTCAAATTTTTCCAATGCTTTATTTGATTCTGGATTATCACATTATTTCATATCTTCCCAGTTTTCTAATAAAATTAGATATTTCCAATTTGATTTAACAAGGGAGTTGTTAGTAAAAACTCCTAAGGGAAGTATCATTGCAACAAATTTTTGTTAATCAGTTATCATTAGGGTATATAAATGTGCTTTATATACTGATCTCATCATCATACCCATGATTGAATTTGATATAATCCTTAGTATGGATTGGCTTTCGGATCATGATGTTAAAATTTATTGTAATAAGAAGGAGGTTACAATTTTTTATGATGATAAGGAGTAATTTATCTTTAGATCAAAAACTTCACCATCTAATTCATATCTAGATCCACCCCCAGTAGCTCTACTAAATTCAATTCGTGGGGAGGAAGAGAATGAAATAATTTTGGGTGAGGAAAGGAATGTTCCAATATAGGATGTACTTATTTTGCAACAATATGTTGATGTATTTCTAAAGGATTTACCTGGACATTCTCTAGAATGAGAAATTGAGTTTTCCATTGACTTAATTTCTGGTTCAAGGCCCATATCGAAGACCCATTATAGAATAGCCACTGTGTAATTAGTGTAACTAAATAAGAAATTAGAGTAATTGAGAAATAAGGGATTTATTCACCCTAGTGTTCTTCCATGGGGAGAACCTATCCTTTTTGTTAAGAAGAAAGATAGATCTGTGAGGTCGTGCATTGACTACAGGGAGATCAATGCTATAAAAATAAAGAACAAGTATCCCCTACCTCACATTGATGATTTATTTGATCAACTTTGTTGAGCTTAATACTTTTCAAAGATTGGTCTTCGATCTAGATACCATCGGTTGTGGGTGAAGAAGAAGACATTCCGAAGACATCATTTTGTACTAGGTATAGCCATTATGAGTTTATAGTAATGCCTTTTGGATTGACTAATTCACCCTCAATTTTCATGGATCTAATTAATAGAGTTTTCAAGGAATATCTTTATGACTTTGTGGTCGTACTTATCGATGATATCTTGGTATACTCTAAAATCAATGAAGATCATGAAAATCACTTGTGCATTTTTCTAAAGACTCTTAGAAGAAATGAATTATATGGGAAGTTTAGAAAGTCTGAATTCTGGATTAAGGATATTTCTTTTCTTGGCCATATTTTCTCTAAGGATGTAATCTCTATTGATCCTTCTAAGAAAAAATCAATCCACGAATGGCCAGCATCGACAAGTATAACTGAGGTATGCTATTTTATTGGTTTAGTAGGTTATTATTGGCGCTTTGTACAGAATTTTTCTTGATTGGCTAACCCATTAACCAAGCTCATGCGTAAAGGGGTTAAATTTTTTTGGAAAAAAGAGTTTGAAGAATATTTTTAAGAACTGAAGAAAATATTATTCAATTATCCTATATTGACTCTACCATCGGGGAATGATGGGTTTTTTATTTATAGTGATGCTTCAAAGAAAGGACTTGGTTGTGTCCTTATGCAGAATGATAGAGTTATTTCCTATGCATCACAACAGCTAAAAATTAATAAAAAAATAATACAAATCATGATCTTGAGTAAGCATCTGTAATATTTTCTCTAAAGATATGGAGACACTATCTATATGGTGAAAAATGTGAGATATATATCGATCAAAATATTTTAAAGTATATTTTATCACAGAAATAACTCAACATAAGGAAAAGGTGATGGATTGAAATACTCAAAGATTATTATTGCACTATACATGACCACCCGAGGAAGGAAAATAAGTTTTCAGATGCTTTGAGTAGAAAGGATCATGGATTTTTTAATAAGATGAGAGTTGAAATGGATCCTATGTTCATGGATCTAGTAAATATGGATATGGGAATTACCATGGAAGGTGAAACATCAATAATTTTTGAAATGTTTTCTAAACTATATTTACTATAAAGGATAAAAAGTTTTCAGACTGATGATGAGGAGTTTCAAAAGAAAATTAAAGCTGTGAATGATGGGAGAATGATCGACTTTATATATGAAGATGGAGTTTTGAAATTTGGGAAGAGACTTTGTGTTCCCAATATACCTAATCGAAAGAGTGAATTGTTGGATGATTCTCATAGCTCCAATTTCTCTATACACTCTGGTAGGACTGGGATGTATAGATATCTGAAGGAACATTTTTGGCGGGACAACATAAAGAGGGAGATTGCTGATTATGTGTCAAGATGTATAGTGTGTGAATAGGTGAAGGCTGGAAGACAACATCCTAGAAGAGTCATGAAACCTCTTCCCATACCTAAGTGGAAATGGGATGATCTTATGATGGACTTTGTCAGGGGACTACCAAATACTCCTAGAAGGAATAACACAATATGGGTCATTGTTGATCGTCTTAGAAAGTCAGCACATTTTTTGGCATTAAGAGAAGATTTAACACTTGAACATTTAGCAAGAATATATATTAATGAATTTGAAAGACTTCATGGTGTGCCCCTATAGATTTTTTCTTATCGTTATCCTCATTTTACATCAAAATTCTGGAAAATTGTTCAGAAAAACCTAGATACTGAACTTCGTTTGAGCACTGCCTACCACCCTCAAACTGATGGACACTCCGAACGGACTATTAAAACCTTAGAAGACATATTGAGATATTTCTCACTAGACTTTAATGGTATGTGGGATCATTATTTACATCTGGTATAATTTTCCTGTAATAATAGCTTCCATTCAAGTATTGAGATGGCACCATATGAAGCGTTATATGGAAAGAGATGTCGCACACCAACTTGTTGGAATGATTTTGGTGAAAGAAAACTCATAGGCCCAGATCTTGTTGAGGAAACAATGGAGAAGGTGAAGATTATCCAAACCCACATAAAAGAAGCTCAAATTAGGAAAAAGAGCTATGTCGATAATTGAAGGAAGGATTTAGAATTTCAAGTAGGAGATCATGTTTTCTTGAAGGTATCTCTATGGAAGTGTGTTATACGTTTCAGTAAGAAGGGTAAATTATGTCCTAGGTATATCGGACCTTTCGAAATTCTAGAATAAATAGGAGTTGCAGCTTACTGTTTGGAAATGCCTCAAAGACTCTCCAAAGTTCATGATGTGTTCCACGTATCACTGTTGAGAAAATACATTCCTAACACAACACATGTACTCACCTATGTGGAATTAGAAATGGAACTCGATCTGTCTTATTGCGAAGATCCTGTCAAGACTCTTGATACCAGAGAACAAGTGTTGAGGAACCCGATGAATCGTCTGGTAAAAGTTCTATGGAGAAACCATAAGATAGAAGATGCAACATGGGAACCTGAGGAACTTATGATGAAGAACCACCCGAATCTTTTTTTGTAGTAGTATTCTAGAAGTTTCGAGGAAAAAATTACTATAAGGAGAGGAGAATGTAACACCCCAATATTCCACGGTACGTTTCCCTTTGAATAATAAAATAGCTTGCGTTGTACACAAAATTGATTTCTAACACACCACGACAAATTAAACTAGTCATTATGAATAGTAATATCCACTTTTTGAAATTTTATAAATTTTATTTTTCAAAATGGACTTTGTTTTTGGATTCAGAATATCAAAATTATCTTAGGCTTATTTTTTTGTATTTTTCTAAAAACTTTCAATTTTTGATGAATAGTGAAAACCACTACGTTATTGTTTAAAACTGACTTTTTATTTAAATAATTTTTTATTTTATTTAAATATATTTTAAGTCAAAATAGATACATAATACCTATATTAGTTCAATGTAATTAATTGGAGTCATTTTATAATATGATTAGATGTATAAAATTTTATTGAACTTTTTAACGTCTTTTACCCACATAATAGGCACATTTGCAAATTTGCATAAAACGTAATTTTACCGCTTCTGTGAATTGAATTTCAGAAATTCGAGAGACACAGTTGATATCAGTAATTAAAATTTGTTTCAATAAGATGAACATAATTTTTGTTGAATAGTAACTTTTGACTTTTATTTACCACCGTTAAAAGTAAATATTGTAATTAAAGGTAAAAATGATATCATTATTACCCTAACACATGCCCTAATTCTATTTTATAAGTATATTTAGACCAAAATAAACCTTATAAATAAAATATGATCCATTTTTCCACTTGGATTAGATTATGACATTCATTATTATTTAATTTAAAGAAGAGTTAAAAGTGTTAAATTCAAGTTTTAATAAATAAACCATTTTTAATATATGGTAACACGTAAGATAAATTTCAATATAAATATTAATTAGAAATATAAAAATATTTGCTACATAATGGTATTTTATTTATAATTTTTAGACATTAAATAATTAAATTTATTTATGACACAATGATGATGCAGTAATTACCTAATTAATTAAAGATTAAAATAATTGATATTATAAATATCAAAATAAATGTAAATTGATACTTTTGATGCATTAAAAGAATTATCTAGATTAATATTACATTATAGTTATGATTCAATGAAGTTTTTTTAAGTAATCATGTTGTTATGACTTTCACAAAAGCAAAATATCAAATAGTGTCAAAGTTGACATAAATGAGTTTTTAAAACAAATACTATATTATTAATTGATATAATATTCCTAAAAATATAATTCTTGGACAAAGGAATTAGATAAGGTTAGATATATCAATAATGAACCACTTGTGGTTCTTTTGGCTTTTTATAGAAAGTTTATTAACCATTTATTATAATAATACAAGAAGACATTGTAAAAATTAAACTATTTAACTGAGAGTTACATCTAAAAGATAAGGTTAATATGGTGACATAAACCTGTATAAAACCTATTTTTTGAGTGTTTTTAGACACATACTGACCTTATACTCTAAATAAATCCTTTTTTAACCCTTATAAATGGAAAATTATTTTATTATAAAATAATATTTCTAGCTTTTCCTAAAGTGACCCTCACCTCTCTTATAAAAGGGTACTTCCCGTTATCTTAATTTCACACCTAAAAAGCCATTTGGATCGGCCAAATCATACTTAAATATCCTACCAAATTCCCTCAATTCAACCTATATTGCTTACTTTGATCATAAATCCAACCAAAGGAGCCCTTTTGATCAAATCAAAAGGAATCACCCGAAGAAGATGAAATAATTTCATCACCTCTTTGAAAGTTCTTTTCTTTTTCCACTTGCCCTTTATTTTTTTTTCCATACCAAAATAATAACTTCAGTGCCTTATAAATAATGTAATTTTATTATAAATATGTGACAGCCATATTCATTATTCTATCCATCCCATGAATGATAAAGTCACCATATGTGCATACGTACGGATTACCATCTCCACATCTTGGGGTAGTTTGTTATTCAACACTTCATTATTTGGATGGGTATAATAATGATTATAATTGATGTAAATAATAAATATAACATGTTAATTATTCTGTATATATGATATACCATCCAATTACATACAATTTCACCATCAAAAGAACGATATTGTCACCCGTGCATACGTACGGCTTACCGTCTCCACGACGCGACGAGATGTCATTCTCCATCATAACCATTCAAGACTAATTTTCATTTGATGATTAAAAATAATGTTTAAGAACTTAATATCATTATATATATGAATAAGATACATCATATTTATAACAAATATGACTTACATAACAAAACTTTTAAAGAAAAATGAATCAGTTAACACCCGAAACGATGATACTACTGAAATGTCATTAACAAAGCAATATTAGAAGATCATATATGATATCATATTTATGTATGTTGTTCTTGAATAATTTAATAACAATTATTTAACTATTATACAAGAGGTTAACCTACCCTCGAATAAGGAAAAGTACAAGGTAAGGGTTAAATTTCACAATCTCTTTATTATCCGAGGTTGTTTATACGTGTGTCTCTACTGGGACCTCTTTATCATCCACATACGTGTTTCTTAAAAATTTATTTCAAAACATTTTTACTATTTACTATACTATGGGTTAAATTCATTTATACCCTTGTTTGAATTTTTATAAAATGGTTTGAAAGGAATCTTTCCATCATTTTCCAAACAAGGTACTTTATGACCTTTTTGACAAATTAAGGTAAGAATGTTTTTTAACTTATACAACGCGTGTGGCTATTTTCTGTAGTTATAACACCTTCGAAGCTTCCCTTACAATATTATACGAATATTTTCAAAATAAATGTTTTATTTTATAATTATGTGACTTTTAAATGATTTCAAAATATAAAGAGATATTTCTCTCAAATATTTTTGTTTTCATCTATGTCAACATCCTTTGTTGGATTTTATACTTGTTTGAAGTTGATTTATTATGATACAATATTCCATATTTTTTTGAAGGATTTGTGATATGTTTGACTATTGATATGAAAATTTTATACCATTCATGGTTTATAGTTGAAGTATTGACATTTCGTATGCTAATTTTACTACGAATGTTTAGGTTATGTTTCAACATTTTCATATGAAGAATGCAGTGGAATTAGTAAGTAATAAGCGGGGCATACTATAGCCCCTCGATGCATCGGTAGGTCTCATGAGACAAATTAGTGTCTTGGCGCAAGGCCTTGACAAAGATTTTATTTGTAGTCTTGGAACGAGGTCTTGACTATGTGGTAATGATGTCCAGCATTAGGCATTCCCTCATTATGAATTTAATTATTACATATGATTATTCGGATAGTAGAATATCCATGTGAATAAGTAAATTATATTATTTTGATTTATATTTTCCATATTATGCTGAAGTTTAAGTTTTAAAAATATTTTGTTTTAGTCTAATACATTGCTTTAAATGTATATTCTTATTTATGAAAGTTTCTACTATATTGTTATCGTTACTGAGCATCTGAGATTACCCCTTTCTTATGTTTTATTTTTTCCAGGATGTGAAGAAGTAAATTATGATTGACCTGCATGATAGGCTAAGGGATATAACTTTCTTCCCAGGCGACACAATTTTTCTGTTGTTTTTATTTGATGATGTAATGTAAAACTTATTTATGTATCTATTACTTTCAAGGCTACAATACTAATCGGTTTTTCAAGACTTGATCTCTTGTCATCGTGCCAATGTTATGTAATAATGAATTGATTCTGGGTAACTAATGTTGGGGAATTACAAAACCAATGAGTATTCCTCTTCCCAACCATTTTAATTTGAGAAAGAGTTCATGCCTGCCATCCGAGGAAGAAATTGAGGTGATGGATATGATACCATACTTCTTAGTAGTTAGAATCTTGATGTATGTTATGGTGAGTTTGAGACTATACATTTCCCATGAAGTGGCTATCATGAGTTGATTTCTCTCCAATCTTGGGAAGTATCACTAGGATGCATTCAAGTTGATTTTGAGGTATCTTAATGGTACTTTAAAGCTATGTTTGTGCTATGAGGGAGTTAAACCTCTCTTAGAGGGAAATACAGATGTAGATATGGTTGGATATCCTGAGAGTAGGAAGTCTATGTTAGGATAAATCTATACTTTTTAGGAGGATATGTATCGTGGAAGTCAAGGTTTCAGAAGTGTGTTTCTTTATCCATGATGGAAGCAGAGTACATTACTGCTTCGGAAGCTGGCAAGGAGATTTTGTTGCAAAAGTGTTTTCTCCAGGAGATCATATTCAACCATAAGAAGTATAGGGTACATTTTAATAGTCAAATTGATTTGGAATTTATGAATAACTCCATGCACTATTCCCGAACAAAACACATTGACATTCCCAATCACTGAATACATGAAGTGATGGATTGACAGCTTCTGCAACTTGTGAAAATCCACATGAAAGAGAACCTAATAGATATGTTGGAAAATGTTGTTGCTCAAGAGAATCTAGGCCATTGAAAATTTTCTAGAGGATTATATATGGAGTGGAGAATGGATGGAAATGTCCATCATCACACCACCTATCCAAAGGTGGTGCACCTACCTCCTTCTACCTAAGACTTCAAACCTTACTGCTACACATTATGCATGTGTAGTAACTATTCTTTTAATATCCATGAGTGTTGTCACTAGTAGGTGCCTTCCAATTTTTAAAGTGAAATGGTTTGTGGGGGGATTGGTGGGAGTTGTGTCAAACTTGACACCTCACACAATGCCTATATAAAGAGGCTTTGGGGTGCCTATTTCCATTCAAAATTTTTGATCTAGAGAGCTCCATTATTAGTAATCCTAGAGAGATACATGATAGAGAAATAAATGGAGGTGTGGGAGAGGTACATTGTAACCTTTTTTCTTAGTGAAATAAATCATTTTTCTTCCAATTTATCTTTCATTCTTTTCTCTTTGTGATCAGCAAATGAAAATAGGGAGGCAATACTTTCTTAAAGAAAATAAAATACAATGGGTTTGTATAGATATGATCGTTTTGTGATTTATAAGGTCATGGTGTTTCTTCTTGTTGAATGATATTGAAAAATATGGATAATTATCGATGGTGGATGGT
The DNA here is from genome assembly GCA_963277665.1 of Viscum album. NCBI lineage: Eukaryota > Viridiplantae > Streptophyta > Magnoliopsida > Santalales > Viscaceae > Viscum > Viscum album. The sequence goes on along the minus strand of OY728134.1, from coordinate 1,018,882,707 downwards.
GGTCCTACACTAAATCCCTCTCCTTATATTCCTATTTACTTAGTGTCCCTTTATAATTCGGGTGAAGAATATGTGTTTCAGTAAGCTAATATTACTTGTGAAGAAGGATTTAAGGGTGATTATGATCACAAAATAGCCATGAACACCTTGCCTATGAAGAGTGACTTTGGATATGTTTGGCTTATGGGGGGTGGAAAGGTAGGTATTGAGGTACAAGAGATGCTTTTGAGGGTGGATGAAATTATTTATGATGTGGTTTAGAAACCAAATTTCCATCAAGAAACTGAGACAAAAATAGAAAATTCTACAGTAGATAAGGGAATCTCCATCCCATTACTTCACTTTAGAGTAATGTTACTTCAAAATGGAGTTTAAAAAGTGAAATGAACACCATCCCATATACTTCATTTTCCACTCTAAAAAAAATATTCCTTGGATATCAATTCATTTTATATACCAAAATAAATATAAATCATTTATTATAAAAACAAAATGAATAAAAGTAAAAGAAAAGATTGTGTGTCTACAGTACAATGCTAAATATGGAATTTTTCTATATCTTCCCTCTAAATTAGCATTAGATATAGTGCTGGTTGGAGGGAGATATTTATGATAAAATTGGAATTTTATTCTATTTTAGTGTTGGGTTGGATAAGGTCTAAGATGGGGGTATTTGGTGCTAGATCTTGTGTTTCAAAAGATTTCTTCCCCACTATGAACCTAGCTGAGGATGTCAATGGTGCTACCTAACTATCAATGGACCCAACTTAAGAATATAATATTACCTGACCTTATGTTAGAGGTCCTGGTCTCCCCCTAGTGACTATTAATCCTGGAAAGGATAATGGTAAACATTCATGAGCTTCTAAGGAGGGTTTAGTGGATGGTGCTAAAAGAAAGGAGAAATTTGGTTTTGAGGCATAAATTAATGATAAAGAGATTGGTTTAGGTCAATAATGTGATATATATTCCATAATTACTTCCCAAGAGACTCAAAAGTACTGAGCTAGGAAAGACTATTCAATCCGGGAATAATCAATTATCACTAGTTTGATTTCTAAGTCAAGAGATAAAACTACCAGAAAGGGTTTGTCTTCTACCCAGTAGAAAGGATATCAATGTTGTATAACCAATTATCATATAGAGTATGTGGATGTTCAAGATAATGGTGTTAGTAACGAACCAACTCAGGCTACCCTCCGACCCGACACCTGACCTAGACTGCCATAAGTCTCGAAGGGAATTCTAAATCCACATGTGATAAAAATTATTGTCTGGGTATCAGCAATGAATCCTTGATAATGATTTAAAACTCATATAAAAATACACATATAAATATAAAATATGTGAAATTAACTAAACAAAGTACATAAAAAAATAAGACAATAATTAAAACTGATCCAAAAGTAAGAAGGTAGGAACAATCAACAATGTAAACAATAAAAAAGCAAGAAATCCCTCCACTTCCCCTAACTCCCTCTCCTACAAAGAAGACAAAAAATCATCCTCAAGATCCATCTTGGACTCCTCTTTATAATGCACCACCAATACTAGGTACTAGGAACCATAACTATAAATCATAAAAAGAGAAGGTATAAGTAAACACACACCATTCATTAATCAAACAGCCTGAGTCCAAACTACGAGGGAGAAAACCAAGGGCAGCTGAAAGGAACATGAAGACTACATAAAACCAAAGGAATATGCAGGGTGTGAGAGAAAATAACCCAGTATGATCCCACCAAGTATTATATATAGACAATTAAATTAAAATTGTCACTTACAAACCATTTACTCAACATAATCCACCTTTGAAAACTTAAACACTCACTACAAATTCCTTTAAAGAGCCATCAAATGCCTTGGATTTAAAATAGTTTTTGAAAGCCTCTTTTAAAAAATATTTTATGTAAAGAGAACCAAATATCACAATCAAAACATGTTATAACTAGCACCTAAAGTCAAATAATTTAATCAAAGAAAGAATATTGAGGAAAGGGATCCACAAGCAATACAAGTGGGGGAGAAAGAAATCAAGCATAAGAGAATGATACCCTACATCAACCACCAATCAAGTAAGAAGGTATCATGGGCTCTAGTATAAGAACTCAGGTAATACTATCTTGAACTAACAACATGAATCCTAGGTTGGCACTAGAGAACTTGTCACATCCCAATAGTCTCATCAGACTATCTGAGAATAAACCTCTTAGGACCTCACTGGTACCCAAGGCCATAATAATCTCTCTTATTATCTCCCTCAGTATAACATTAATTCTTCATTCCAATAGGTTCCTCAGTCTAGTAGTCCACTCACACTAGTCAACACATAATCCACACAAGGTATTTCACTTATCTTAGAATCTACTTCGTGAACTAGAATTCCCATGACCAATTTAAAATTGTGACGGTGAGAAAACATACCAGGAAAAAATAGAGGAAAAGAATAATATGTTCCCGCCCTATCCTCTAATTCCCTCACATAGAAATATCCCCAACCACATTAGAAGTCCATCACAAGAATAAAAAAACCATAATAGGAATAATAGAGCAAGGTGAAACAAATGAGCATTACAATTATTCAAGAAACCATTTAAAATTTACAATTGGTCTTTTTAAACTTTAACCTAACATGGAAGGACAAGTCACTTTTTACTTTACAACCCCTATTAAAATAAAACATTCTTTAAACATCACACATTTTAAACCCCCCCCCCCCTCCCCCTTTAAAATTCATTTAGGAAACACCCCACCATTATAAAATCACTTTCGAATCTTTAAACACCAACCTTGATCTTCGCCCATGACCCAAAGAGGGTCAAATTATTTTCAAACCACCCAATTATTTAAAATAAACATTTAATTAATTTATTATTACTTGGTATTTCAAGTTCCTCTTGAATTTACAAGTAAAAAACCATTGAGCGAACAATTTTAAAAAAAATCTAAAACATTTTTATATTTCTTGAATATAGATTTTAAAATCCTTTTGTGAATTTTAACAAACAATGATTGGGTGAAGTTAATAAAACCAATTTTTCCGCAAAACTTTAAAAAATTTGGTGGGGGAAATCCCATTTAAAACCACAAAAATTTTACTCACCACCACTATTAAAATCCAACATCATCTTTTAAAATCCTTACTCACGCCAAAAAATTTCAATGGGGTATTTATACAATCACATGGCATGGAACTCATTCTATTCCAAGTGATGAAAACACCTTGAAATATATTTTTGATCCCATATACACAAACCTTTATAATAAAAAATTCAAAATGAATGAATTTATAAATTTTTAGCATCAAAAAATATATATAATTAATTGAAAACATGAAAAAGCTTACCCTGGACTAATGGAAATCGATCCAAAAGTCAACTCCTATGATGATGATGGTTCTCACAATCAAGAACACATCCCATTAAACCCTAAGCACTGAAAATTAGAATGTTAGAGCCATCCACAACCATAGATATTACCTATTTCTGATTAGGGTTCATCAAAGGGATAAAATCAAGGAAGAAGATAGTAGGAATAAAGGAGAGATTATTGCTTGAAGAGCGCAAGATAAATTGGATGGAATGGCTCGAAAATCAAAGGAGAAGGGAGGTCAGTGGAAAGGATGGTGTCACATGATGAAGAGGAGGTGTAATGTGGGCATTGATCAAGGTATATAGGGGTAAGGGGAGAGGATAGTTTGTAAGTTTTTTTGGGTTTTAATTAAATTAAATAAAAGTAAAGTAAAAAAATTCGAATTTTAAAAACCTGGGAAAACCACACAGATAGGCCACATGGTTTGCCTAATTGTGTTTCAACCAAGCTAGAGTACCCCAATGCATTTACTAGCATAAAATGTTATCTAGGAAGAATCACACAATTAAAAAAACCATGCATAGATCATGAAAACCGACACATCTAAATCGCATACCATATTCACATAGTTTTTAAATAGTTATTTAACCATTCAAGCTAACTTTATGACACCTAAAAAATAGGCCATATCCATGTTATAGTTGGTGTGTTGGGGCCAACTTATTCAACTTTTATTACATGAATATTCAATGTATTGAATATTAATTTAACATCTTCATATATATTGTTCATTATTTCTATATGGTATTGATGAAATAATGTCCTAGAGTATTTTTCATAATGATAAGGTCATAGAAATTATCCGTTAAGATGAGAACCTTGAATTTCTGTGGAAATATTATTAATATATTTTTGTGGTTGGATAACATACTATGATGGGACAAATAGTATTTATACTATTAGGTGTGGGTACTCATAAGTGGATGAGGCTTCTTCTCATGAAGTTCACGCTTGGTAATCTCCAAGACAGGAGATTCTGACAACAGACCCACTAGTAGTAATTCGACATGTTTTTTTGACAATGGATATTAATATCTGTAAGCACATGTAATGATCCTTATACTTTAAGAATATCATTTATTCATGTCATAACTCACGCACCTAAATTTACTGGTGAAAACTTAATGCCATATTTTGACAAGAAAGGGTAAATTGGGTAGGTCATGATAGACATTTCATTATTGAATAAGCTTTGGAAGGATTTCCCCTTCCATCTATATGGTATTTTATATCTAAACCCTTTGATCAGAATATAATCGTCACCTAAATTTCATGTTCATGGTGTAACGACGAGTTTATTTCAGATAGTCAAAGAAAGACATATGGAGAAAATATGTTTATGATACCATCATGTAACCCGTTTAATGAGATACGATGAAAAAGGGATTATATTATCATAATGATTATTCATATGTGTTCATCATTGTTATGAAATTAAGTTTTTTCTCTTGGGTTCTTTGACCCATTTCTAGACAATAATCTATGACTTTAGGTAAGTTGTCTAATGTCAATGATAAATAATCCTAGAGGATCATGCACTAATTATATCCATTGATCTCAATTAAATTCTATTTTAATTTAAATAATTTAAAAAATATTATTCTCAATCCCAATAAATAGTTTTATTTAAGTTATATTGATCGCATAAATTAAATAAATATTTATTCGACGATATATGAATAAAAATATATTTATTTATTTTATTGAATATTAAATAAATATTTATTCTTCGGTATGTAAATGAAATATTTATTTATGAATAAAATATTTATTTAGTTGCTCAATAAATGTTATAGGAGTTTGAACAGACCAAGACTGAGTCCAGTGACAAATATTAATTAATAAGACTATTACATAATATTTTGTTATTGTGCATGTTTGCATGCACCACAAAATAATAATAATGATATTATTATTTTGTGGAATGAGGATTATTAAAGGTTCAAAATGTTATTTAATGGATGACAATAAATTAGATAATATTTTAACCTAAACCCTAACTCTATTAATAGACGGTTATGTATATTGTATATGGTATCCAAAATTGAGAATAGAAAATTTTTGCACACAATGAATTCTATCTCAACTCCTCCTTCTCTCTCCCCCTCAAGAACGGGAGTTTCAAGAGATATTTCTTCAAAAACGAAGAATGGGAAATCAATAACGAACAATGAAATACATTATACTCCCCGCACTAGCACCCATAGATTGATTGGGGTTGCTCGGAGATCATATGAGTATGTGTAAATCATTTCTAGAGGGATTCTATTCTTGGATTATCACAGTGCAATAAAGGTAATCCAGAAGGGTATTTTTAGAATATCAACATTCACCAATGAATAAAGTTCCTAAGATAAAGTACTTATTTCTTCAAATATTAAATAAATTATTTATAAATTTGACATGAAAAATCTTCGCTCTTGGTTTTGGTAAATGATTATTAAAAGAAATTTTAATATATCACCGACCATCGCACGCTTCTACTGCACACGGAACCAATAGGCGGTATCAGAGGAGTCACGTTTAAATTTGTAATTATTTATTTCATTGTTTATATATGAATAATTTTGGTTAGAAATTAATTTCATTTTATTCGTTCTTTAATCAGATTTAAATTAAAATGTTATTGACATATTAATCATGATCATATAGTGTTTAATTTTCTTAAAGGTTTAAAAACAAATGAAGAACAACCAGAGATTCCATCGAGAAGTTCTGAATCATTGGATATTAAAACATTATTACACGGCGTGTATCTGGAGCTCAGGTCATGTACCCATTCTCATTGTACATGGATGCACCGAGAAGTTAATTACACGCAATCATTTATTACACACCACGTCTTGACTAGGACAATCTAGTACACTACAAGCATATACATCGATTTTACATGGAATTAACATGCTATGTAATCTGGCCAAGTTAACATGCCAAAGCCCTAGGTGTGTGACTCAGATACATGGAAACCAAGGTACACAATGTGTAACTGGATTTTACACACTGTGTAGTCTCCTACTTAATGGAATAATTAAATTACATTAAAATAAAAATTTCAGTATTAAAACCTTGATTTATTGATTGAAACATATTGTGAGTATGAAGATTTAATAACGGTTTTAAATATTTTTAAATGCTCAGTTAATTTATTGTAATAAATATTTCATTATTGGTTCTAACTTTTATTTACAATGAATTTCATCAATGATAGGTATCTCCAATTAAGTTTGGATGATCATTAACATGAAAGGGAATTAATAAATTAATTAATTAATTAATTCAAGTGATTTTATCTTAATATTAAAGAATGAATAAAGAAAATAATTCTAGATGGTTACTTTTTTGTATTCATTGTATATATGACCATTCATGAGTTTGATCATGAAATGTGTATGCATTGGATGTTTTAATTTAATTAATACATGGGTTTTCAATTATTTATTATTAAATTAAATATGATGGAATGTGAGTCTTCCCTCCCTCAATTATCGTGTAGGACCTATGTGTCCAAGGATATATATGTCATCACCTTTTAACTAATCATTTGGTTCCCCTCACTTGTGTGTGAGTCAAAAATACATGTAATTAATAGAGCATCCCAAGGTACATGGAGGTGGTTCATGACAAAACCATTATGATTCCAACTCATTTGATAAATAGGTGGACTGGTGGAATAGTGTAACTCATGGAAAGACCCATAATAGGATTCAATTCCCCTATGTAAAATTTTATTTAATGTCCACTAATTAAATCAACCATTAGATAGATATCATGAACTAATCATTTAATTAATTATTCATTTCTATCTATGCAATAATTTATTTTATGGATACATGACTATGATCACATAAATAAATGAATTAATGAGATAGATTTTAAATAAATGTATTACATGTAAATGTTTTTTCAAGCATAGTTAATTAATTAAGTTACATCCCCTTAATATTAATAAGACATGTAAAGGAAAAAAAAATTATTCATAACAAATTAAATAAATTAATTATGTGTAAATGTTTTATTCAACATGGTTAATTAATTAAGTCACATACACTAAATATTAAAAATGCATGTAAAGGATAAAACGAGATAAAATTTATGGATAATTAATTAAAATCCCTAAAACATAATAGTAAGTCAAACTTGGCCTTCCATTACTTGATTAGGAACAAAACTCCATAGAACTAAGTGTTTGACCAAACCCTATTGGGACACTTACTTTTATAAGGGGGGTTATTATAAAGATTTTGGATAAACTTAAACATTTTACATCAAGAGGAGTATACCTTTATATACATGGTGTAATTTGGCATCAAGTGTTGAGAAAATCCATGTTATGATTTTAGGATTGGGGAATCCAATCAATGTGTCAAGGAGCTACAACCCCATAGTTGGTAAATACCTGCCTTCCAAAATAACTTCAAGTAGCTTGACCAACCCTTATTGGGGTTATGTGAAGGGTAATATAGATCCTTTACACTAGAATTTCGTAGAAACTAGACATTTTGAGTTCAATGGTGAGGGATATTATGACTTGATAAAATAGTGGAAGATTTAATAAAATCAATTAATTAATTATTTCTCACATAATTTATAATCAATTAAAGTACTAATAATATTCTCTTTTTAAATTTTAGAATAAAATTTAAATATCTTCATACACATTATCCCTACAATCAATATTGGATAAAGACAACCTCATAATTGGCAGTAAATTTTAGGAATGGTACAGATGCCTTTGGGTTGTTCTAGGACATGAACTAAAATCTTACGTGCTAGAATCATCAATACATGATCTTCCTACTACATAGGAAAGTGATGAAGAGTTACTTTTCTATGAAAAAAGTTTGAGCGATGCAGTCGACGTTCAATATTTGATTATTTAATAAATGTCTAGTAAACTCATAAAGTCTCAACAAAACATGGATTCATATAGCATGCTTGATAACTTCTATGGTCTTTACCACGAGAGAGCTAGATAGGAACAGTTTGAGATTTCCAAGGTGATCATTTAGATAATTCTTGGAGATTGTTCCCCAACTGGGCCTCAAGTAGTCAAGATCACTCGATACATTGAGTGCCTAGAGGTTCTAGGGTTTAAACTCCCCAAAGAACTGGGTGTCGATCTCATTCTTGCCTCACTTCCTTAGAACTTCTCCAGCATTGTTGTGAATTTTAATATAAACAACATTGATAAGTCTCTACCAGATCTTCTCACTCTTCTTTTACAAGTAGATAAGGATACAAAGTGAAAAATTCCCCCCATCCTTATGGTAAACAAATGGAAACAGATAGTTAAGATCTTTAAGCCCAAAGCTTCTTCACACCCTTCAAAGAAGAGAAAGATCAAGGAGGAAGTAATGGAACATGATGTTGTATGTTTTTTAGGTGGCAACAAGGGCCAATAGAAGAAAAACTACACTCATCCAAAGAAGCATGGGGAATCTTTGGGTTCATTTTTTATCAAGTGTAATTTATCAATTTCAAGGTATTAGATACATATTAGGGAGCTCACTTATGAATTAAAATAGAATAACAAAGTAGATTCAGATATATTATCCAAGGGGAGATAGATCTAAGGGTAGACAATAGATCTAAAGTTGTTGTTGTAGCTATCGGGGACTACTACCTCAGGTTGATGACATAAATGATCTTGGTTTTTAAAGGTTTTTTTATGTTACATATATTACCAAAAACATAATTCATGCTTATAGACTTGATACTTAAGGATTTATTTTAAAATTTGGGAATATTTGTTACTTTTTGATAAAGACGGCATTTTTATGCTAAGGCGCATTTAAATAATGTTCTTTATGGGATGGATTACATGAACCAAGTAATGGAAATTGGTAAAAAATCCAATTCACATGACTCGTACCACACCCAACTTTTGCATCAACATCTAGGTCATATAAATGAAAATCACTTGACTAAATTACATCAAGATGGATATTTAGATTCTTTTGAAATAAAACCACTTGGTGTATGTCATGTATGTTTACAAGGAAAAATGACCAAATCCCTATTTAGTGGTAAAGGTGAAGGGTCTAAATAGATTCTTGAATTAGTTCATACTGATGTGTGTTGACTATTTCCTATTTATGTAAGGGGTGGGTACTCATACTTCATCACTTTTACTAATGATTTTAGTAGATACGGATATGTATACCTGATGAGGTATAAGTCATATTATTTTGATATATTTAAGGAATACAATAATGAAGTTGAGAACCGTATTGGTAAAAATATTAAGAAACTTCAATTAGATCATGGTGTTAAATATCTTAATCATGACTTCATTGATTACTTATAGAAGTTTGGGATATTATCCCAACTCACTAATCCATATATTCCTTAGTGGATCAGTGTAAGAAAAAGGAGTAATCTCACCATACTGTACATGGTGATATTAATGATGAGTCATGTGAGTATTCCATTATCCTTTTGGGGATACGCGTTACAAATAACAGCACATATACTAAACCAAGTACCAAATAAGTTTATAAATGATATTCCATATGAATTTTAAAGTAGAATAAAAACCATTTTATTGAATTTACATGTGTGGGGAAGAAAAGATTTTTTAAGGCCTCTTTAGATAACTAACTTTCACCCCGAGGCACAATGTGTGCCTATATAGGATACCCCAAGGAAATAAGGGGATATTATACATATGAACCCTTATAAAAATGGATAAATTTTAATGAAACACTATATTATTTTATAGGGAGTATATATCTAAAATATATAGTGGGATAAAGATACAATTTGATGAAGTTAAGGCTCAAGGTGCACATGAGTTGGTGCAGGAAAAGATTCCACAAAGCCACGTGGAAGATGAAACTGTTCTAGAGAGACAAGTACTGTGTAGGAGTAAAAGAGCATTTAATGAACTAGAATGGTATGGTTTTCTAGTAAATGAGATAAGTGACTCATTATTAGTAAATAATAATGATCATCTAACCTATAAGGAAGTAACAATTGGAAAAGATGTTGATAAGTGGCAAGAATCCATGAATTCTAAAATGGATTCCATGTACCAAAACTAAGTCTAGATTTTGGTATATCCTTTAGTAGATGTAGATCCCATTAATTGTAAATGGGTATTTAAGAAGAAACTAGTCATGGAAGGGAAATCTGTTACCTATAAGTCATGACTGGTTACAAAAGGGTTTAAATAGCATCAAGTTGTTGAATACGCCGAAACCATTTCCCCAGTCTCAATGTTTAAATCCATCAGAATTCTACTTTCCATTATGGCCTACCATGACTGTGAGATTTGTAAAATGAATATAAAAATAACCTTCCTTAATGGTAACCTTCAGAAAGATTTCTATATTATATAATCCAAATGGTTTGTTACTCCATATAAAGCTAATAAGATATGAAAATTACAAAAACCCATTTACCGATTAAAGAAATAATATTGGAAATGGAATATTCATTTTGATGAATCCATAACAGAATTTGGTTTTATAAAGAATTAGTGTGATACTTGTGTCTAAAAATAATTTAGTAGGAGTTCAATTCTTTTCTTAACAGTAAATATTGATGAAATATTACTCATTGGAAATGAAATACTAGTCTTATAGTCTAGTAACATGTGGTTAAATAAATGATTCTCCATGAAGGACATGGGTGAAGCATCACATATTTTTGGGAATAAGATCCATCATGATAGATCCAAGAGACTACTTGGCATGAGTCAAAGTACATACATTGACAAGATACTGAAAATATTTATTATCTAATAATCCAAGGGGGGATTGTTTCTAGCATCACATGTAATTCTTCTTTCTAGTGAACTATATCCACAAACACATAAGGAAGGAAGTAGAATAGAAAGGATTCCATATGCATCAGTAATTGGGTTAGTCATGTATGATATTCTATGTACTAGGATAGATGTCGCCTATGAATTGAGTGTAGTAGGTACATATCAATTTGATCCAAGTGATCTCCATTGGATGGTAGTCAAGACTATCCTAAAGTATTTGAGGCATAATAAGGATATGTTCTCGGTATATGGAGGACATGAATAACTAGTCATCAGAGGATATGTGGATGAAAGATTCCAGACATATGAGGATGACATAAAGTCAGAAATGGGAAACATCTTCATTTATAATGGAGTTTTTGTGATCTAGAAGAGCTCAAAGTAGGTTTTGGTCACAGATTCTATAGAAAATTATAAGTATATTTTAGATTCTAAGACAGATAAGGAAGTAGTATAGATGCAGAACTTTGTCCAAGATCTTGACATGGTACCTAGTAGTAAAGATCTTATAACATACTAGTGTGATAATACTGCAATAGTGGATCTCACAAAAGAGACAAGGTAAAAGAAACAGATGAATCACACACTATACAAGTATCATCTCTTGAGGAATTTTTCTCATAGAGGTGAGGTTGAATTTAGCCGTATTTACATGGAAGAAAATGTGGTAGAACACTTGAATAAATCCTTGACTCAGCAGAAACATGATTTTCATGTGAGTTCTAGTGACTGAAAGTAGTAGGTAGTTGGCTCTAGTCTGAGTGGGGGTTTGTTATATTAGGTTTCTAATGACAACCTGATTTTACTTTGATTACAGGTATATTCAATGTGTTGAATATTAATTTAACATCTTATTACATATTGTTCATTGTTTCTATATGGATTTAATGTAATAATGTCCTAGAGTATTTTTCACATTGATAAGGTCATAACAGTTCCCCGCTATGATGAGAACCTTGAAGTGTTATGAAAATATTCTTAATATAGTTCTATGATTGAATATAATACTATAATGGGACACATAGTATTTATACTGTAGGGTGTGAGTACTCGAAAGTGGATGAGGCTTCTTCCCATGAAGTTCTCACTTAGTATTCTCCAAGAAGGGATATTATGAGAACAGACCTGCCACTAGGAATTCAGCATGTTTTTATGTCATCATATATTCCTATCTGCGAGCATGTGTAATGATCCTTATACTTTAAGATTATCATTGGTGCATTTCATGACTTGTTCACTTATATTTACTGATGAAAATCTGCATGTCATATTTTGGTGGGAAGTAGGGTATGTTGGGTGCATCATGATTTCCATGTCATTAATGGATAATTTGAGGAAGGATGTGTCCCTTCCATATTTATGAGAGTTGATATCTTGTCCCTTTGGTTTTAATATAAATTTCACCTAAATTCTAGGGAAATGGTGTAACAATGTGTTTATTTTATATATTCAAAGAAAGACATATCGAGAAAATAGGTTTATGACACCATCGTGCAACTGGCTTGATGATATACAGTGAAAAAAGGATTATATTATCATAGTGATCTTTCCTTTTTGGTTATCATTGTTGTGACATTAAGTTCTTTCTCTTAGGTACATTGACCCATTATAAAAAAGTAACATTATACTTTAGGCAAACCCACCTAATGCCAATGAGAAAGAGTCCTAAAGGGTCACACACCAAGTCTTTCCATTGATCTTGATTAAATTCTATTTTATTTTATTAATGGAATAAATATTATTCTCAAAATCGAGAAATAATTTTATTCAAGTTATATTGATCACATAAATTAAATAAGTATTTATTCAATGACATGTGAGTAAAAATATATTTATTTATTTCATTGAATATTTAATAAATATTTATTCACCAATATGTGAATGAAATATTTATTTATGAATAAAATATTTATTCAGTTGTCAATAAATGTTATAGGAGTTTTAACTGACCAAGACTGAATCTGGAGACAAATATTAATGAATAAGACTATTAAATAATATTTGTTGTTTTTCAAGTTTATGTGCACCAAAAAAGAATAATAATATTATTATTATGTGTCATGGGGATTATTAAAGGTTTTAAATGTTATTTTATGGATGGCATGCAATTAAATAATATTTTAACCTAAACCCTAACTCTAAAAATAGACAGCTATGTCTAATGTATATGGTATCCAAAAAATTTATTTGATAATTGTTGTGTATAATGGACTCTCCCTCAACTCCTCATTCTCTCTCCTTCTCAATAATGAGAATTATAAGAGAGATTTATTCAAAACCTAAGAATGATCGATCAATAACAAACAATGCAAGATATTCAACTCACCATGCTAGAACCCAGAGGTTGAGTGGGGTTTCTTAGAGATCACAGGAGAATGTGTGGATCACCGCTAGAGGGATTATATCCTTGGATCCTCATAGTGTAATGAAGGTAATCTGAAAGGGTCTTTTTAGATGATCAATATTCACTAAAGAAGAAATTTCCTAAGCTTGGGTACTCATTTATTTAATTATTAAATAAAATAATTATAAATTTTACATGCAAGATCCTTGCTCTGGGTTTTAGGAAATGATTATTAAAATAAATTTTAATATATCTCCCACCACTACATGCTTCCACTGCACATAGAACCAACAATCCCAAGGTCTAAATTATGTAAATATAATAATAAACATCAATAAGGAATGAAGAAGAAATTAGTATTTCTGTGAAACTCAATCCTCTTCTCACTTTAAAGGACAAGAGACGTAAGAAAAATTTTAAAATCAAATGGTTAACTAATGGCGATAGAAAAAACAAATTATAAAATTCTTTGCAGAGAGTCTGGAAAGCTTCAAAACCTTTAGCCTCTCTAAAATATGGATACAACCTCTTGGATAAAGAAGAGTAAATTGTTAATCATGTTGTATCCTACTATGAGTGTTTATTTAACGGCCTTAGAACTAACAAGGAACTCATTCATTATACCATTCCAACAATTTTCACCGATGTTGATAACACTTTCCTCATAGGTGTTCCCCTTGATCATGAAATCAAAGACATTGTTTTTAGCTTGAATCCTAACAGTGCCCCAGGTCCTAATGGTTTTAATAATGGATTCTATCAGAAATATTAGGATGTCATCCAAAATGATGTTTGAAAACACATTAAATATTTCTTCTCTAGTGGCTTTATAACCCATGGGTTGAATGCCCAATTACTTACTTTGATTCCCAAGGTAGATAATGCCTCTGAGATTCATCTCTTTAGACCCATAGCTCTTATCAACACTCTCCATTAAATTATCACAAAACAGATTGTGAATATACTTACCACCATTACTGATAAAATTATCTCCAGGGATCAATTTGGTTTTGTCAAGGGTAGATCCAACTAGGACTACATTTTTCTTGCCTCTGAATGCACTAACATGATAAACAATAAAAATATAGCTGGTAATATTTCCATACATCTTGATATTAAGAAAGCCTTTGACATGATAGATTGGTATTTTATATTCAAATTTCTTCATGGTTGTGGCTTCAACAATACCTTCATCTCTAGAATTAAAACCCTTTTAAATTCAGACTACATTTACATCCTAATCAATGGTTCTCCCAGAGGCTACTTCAATTGCAACAAAGGTGTCAGAAAAGGTGATTCCCTATCTTCAATCCTTTTTTCTATTGCAGAGGACTATTGAAGTCATCTACTCACTCATTGGTGGATCAAAATAATCTTAAAACTATTCATTCTTACAAAAAATTTATTTCTCCCACTCACCTCATATACGTAGATGACATCATTTTATTTCTAAAAGGTAATAAAAGAAACATCAGAACTCTCAAAACTTCTCTCACTCACTATGAGGAGGTCTCAGGTCAATTCATTAGCTAGAAAAAATCCTCCATCTACTTTGGGAAAAACATTAGAGCTAGTAGAAAAAGTGGTATCATCAATGATCTTGGCATAAAATAAGGAGATATCCCCTTCAAGTACCTTGGGGTTCCCATCTTTTGAGGCAGGCCCAAAGCATGCTATTTCTCTAACATTGTTGATCAAATCATTAATCAACTTTCCACTTGTAAAGGAAAATATCTATCCATGGTGGGGAGAGTCTATATTGTAAAGTCCGTTATTTTCTGAAAATTGGTCTACTCTATGATGGTATATAATTGACCAGTTGGTCTCATTAAAAAAATGAATGTTTAGATCAAAAATTCTGTTTGGACTGGTAGTACCTTGGACAAAAAACTTGTCACTATTCCTTGGGATAGTTGTTGTAAACCTTTGGACAAGGGTAGTCTTGGTATTAAAAACATAAAACTCTTTAATGAGGCTATTCATGCCAGATTAAATTTGAACCTTATTTACAATGATTCCCCCTAGATTGCTTCCATCAAAATTAGGTTCCTTGATATATTGAAGAAAGGTAACATGAACTTTTTGAATTCTTCCATTTGGCCCTCCATTAGAAATATGTATGCCAATATTATGAATAATTCTAGATGGATGGTTTCTGGAAACTCCTCTATGAACTTCTGGTTGGACAACTGGACTGGTTCTCCTCTTATCTCAATGATCCCCCCTGACCATACCCATAAAAATATCAATAAAAGTGTTAGAAATGTTCTTAATTATCATATTCATTCTCTTCCTGAAATTGTTTTTCAAATTATTGATAAATATAATGTTTCTATCTCGAATGATATTTTAATTTGGGAACCTTCTCACAATGGTTTTCTGAATTCATAAAATTTCTAAAATCAATATTTCTATAACTTTTAAGATTAATTTAAATGGATCAACTTATTTGAAAAGTATTAGATTAAACCTTCAAGACTCACTCTAATTTGGTGTCTTTCCTATAACAGGATTCCCACTTATACTTGTTTGAAAATTTTTGGGATCCATCTTTGCTCAAAATTTCATCTATGTAATCATCATATAGAGGATACTAACCATTTTTTTCAATCTTGTGCTACCACTACTTCTCTTTAGAACTATATTTTTCAAATATTTGATTGCATATGGATGATTCTTGACTCTATCAATGCCCAGCTAAAACATTGTGTAGATGTGGATAACTCCCAAAACATCAAAATCTTGTTTCTTTCTCGGTTTGTGGAGATTCTTAATGTGATATGGTATGATATAAATGTAATCATTCACAATAATTTCTCACTTAACAGTAATACAGGTAGAATGTGGATCCTCATCGCTATTCGTGAAGCTACGTTGATTCAGAAAGGGTGCTGCAACAACTCTGTGGTAGATTTTATGATACTGATATGTCTACGGGTTGTTGCCTTATTCATCCATCTAAGACACATGTTTAAAGTTTTCTGGAGACCACTGCTCCCCAGGTGGATTAAAATCAATGTGTATAGAGCCTCTAAAATAAATCCGGGTCCCATAGTGTGTGGCGTCATATTCAGAAATCATCTTGGTCAGATCATTGGGTGCTTTTTTTGAGGTTGTGGTATTGCAACCTCTCTGGAATCTGAGATGTGGAGTGTGATTCATTCCATCTCTTTCACCAAGAACCAAGGTTGGAACAACTTATGGATTGAAAGTGATTCAACCACTATAGTGCAGGCCATTTGGAGTTGGGTGATTCATCTAGCTTGGCTGCTTACTACACAGTGGATGAATTGTCTCCATTCTTTCCAAGACATCAACTATATTGCAACTCATACCTACCGAGAGTTGAATATGGTGGAAGATGGTCTCACCAATAAAGGGGTTGAGCAGGACATGACCTGGTGGGAGGAGCTTCCGAACAACATGAATCCACTTCATGTGAAAGATTGTAATATGATCCCATCTTTTAGACTCAAATAAGCTCTACTTTTTTAAATAAATTTTTCTTTCGTCATTTGACCAAAGCACTACCTTAAACAATCAATAAGGAATGAAGCATGAAAAACCACAATGATCACTTCTCATCTATGATCAACCAAAGTACTCAAGAAAAGAATACAAAGGATTCCAGGAATGAAGGACATATCAAAAATCTCAACATCTCTAAGCTAAAAAAGATAGTAATCCAAAAAATAAATTAATCGCCATAATATGAATTCACATCTAACATCCCATGAAAACTAATCATTACTGATTCAACATTTTTTCCAAAGTTCATAGTCCTGTATAACTCAACATAGATAGTTTTCAACCAAACCATTTATTGAACATTTCCCTAGGAGATTCCAACACAGACCATAAGGATAAAAGAGAACAACTACTACCCTATTCAATGTGTGGATAGTGTAATAAAAAATAAAGAGGAAAACTTCTAAAGTCTGTCCACCTAACCTTTACTCAAGACCTTTTTGGAAGGCATACAATAAATAACACAAGTCATCAATCCATATTGTCCATTTCTTCCAAATCATATCAAACAACCCTAACAAAAAACGGATAAATACAAAACACAAAATCATCCAAAACAAAAAAAATTACAAATTTAGTTCAAAAAGCATATTTAGAAAACCAGTTTTAAAAACGAGAGGCCCAGATCAATTTCAAACAATTACCTAGTTTAATTAAAAACATTTATGTTTCATAAAATCTCAAATCACCCTTATTCTTAAATAACCTTCATTTTCCAACATCCAATAACCGTGAAATGTCATTTTGAAAACCATCATCTCTTACAAAGTGAAAACATCACTCATAAAATCCCCCTTTATTTCAAAATGTATCACCCTTAAAACATTTCATTACAAAAATACATTTTCACTTCTATAAGACCATGTTTTCACATAAAACTCAAAATCAAAAACACCACACACAAAAAACGTCATAAAAATCACTAAACCCAAGGCATATCGCATGCCTCAACCAAGAATCTCTCCAACTATATCAACACATCGCATGACCTACTTAAACCATTTCTCGTCCCTCGATCCACTCTAGGAAATATAGTCATCAAGGGATAAAAATATAAAAAATTATAGGGGATGTAGAACCATTCTTAACATTTCAACATTGCTTGACGGACCATGTTCCAATCGAGAAAAGGCTTCTATAATGTGTTAGAATCAAGTTATTAGTCATGGTATAGTTTTTTAGGCCTTGCATGCTAACCTCGCCAGTTGACTTCCCTCTTTGTTTCAATCCCAAAACCAAATAAATCATCATTTAAACTCTCATCATTTCAAATAATATCAAAATAGTACCATCATGAACGTAAAATATAAAAAATCCAACAACCCTCCATAACTCGAGACTCAGGGTGATAAGGAGTTCAGGACGCACTCCCCGCACCTACCTCCCGAGTCCCGAAATTTTTATCTCCCAACTACCACTTCTCAAATAATAGGAGAGTGATTGAAAAGAAAGGGAATTTTAAAAAATAACCTAAATCTATGATAAAATTTTATAATGAATCGGATCAAGCTTCCCTCCAACTTGGTACCCAACCAGACCTACTATAAAGCTCGAAGAGTGTTCCCGATCCACATGAGATGGGAACTAGTGTCTAGGTATCAATAATGAATCCTTGGGAATGATTTCACCCTCATATAAAAATACATAAATATATGTTAAATTAGAAAAATCAAATAAAAAAGTACATAGAAAAAATAAAAAATGACAATAAACAAAACTAATCCAAAACTAAGGAGGAAAAAACAACCTGTAATAAAAATAATAAAAAAACAGGCAATCCCTCTGTTCCCCCTAACTCCCACTCTACAAATAAAACTAAAAATACACCTATAGAGACATACCAGCCTCCCATATATAATGAACCACCAATTCTAGGTATTAGGAACCATAACTTGAAAGTAGTAAAAGAGAAGGTAGCTGGAAACACATAATAGTCATCAATCAAACAACCTAAACCTAAACTAAGGGGTAACAAATCTAGGTCACCTGAAACGAACATAAGGACTACATTTTCTCAAATTCACATATAGGGTGTGAGAAAAACACACCTAGTAGGATCCCACTAAAGAGTTTCTACAAACACTTACAATTTACATCCCACTAACACTAGTTTAGACTTACATATAAAAATATGGTTTTCCATATCCTTTCCATAAGGTAATTAGAAACACCTCAAATCTGATCAAAACCCTCTTTTTCTATTTTTACTAAATGAAAATAGTCACTTTGAAACCATTTCATTAGGCTAATTCACCTTTAGAAACCCAATAATCATTTCTAATCCATTTTAAAGTCCATAAAAATCCTTTACTTAAAACATTTTCTTAAAGTTACTTTTAAAATTCATTTTAAGAAAAGAAAACCAAAGATCTCAACCAAAACATGCTAGAACTGTCACCAAAAGTCAAATCATGTAATAAAGAAAATCAGAATTAGCTAGGGGTGACATAAGAAATACGAGCATGGGATAAATCAATCATGCACAAGAGAAGGATCCCCTACATCAACCAACAATCATGTATACAGGTGTGATGGGCACTAGTATATGTATTGAAAGAACCTAGAGTGTAGCTGAAGCATGATAAAAACATAATTTAAAATTATAGGTTTATATTCATTTTAAAACACTGAATCCAAAAAAACACTTTCCCAAATTTCTCAAATTATCACGTGCAATTAAATTTAAGAAGGAGAAACAAAATCGAATGAAATTTTAAACTGTGCATTATTCATTAGAAAATACCAATTTGATTCTCACATCATCGGTGTGTCATAGGTCGAAGGAAACAAGTAAGGAATCCTTTAGATATTCAACGCATGCACCATATCTTCTAGATAATCATTCTTTATTTATCATGTGTTATCATGGGAAATAAAAAATCTTTACAACATCCCTTTAATCACATGAAGAATTTGGACTCAATCGAAGAAGTGGGGTCAATATAACCACATTATTCCTTCGAATTATCTATCTCTAAGCTTGAGAGGAGAGGAGATCAGAGGATAGATCCTCTCTCTAAAATCATGAAAATTATGGAGTTTATTATTCAAGAGGCTCAATTAGTTTTTATACATAGGTTATACTTTCAAAAAATACACTTTGGTCCCTAGAAAATAATAACCTTCATTTTAAACCCTTATGCACACTTATGACTGAATTAAACTTTTCATAAATTTCATGGAAATTTTATCACTCACTTATAACACTTTAAAATTAAACACGATAAAATATGAACCAATAACTCAAATCATAATCTCCTCAAAAAATTTAACAAACCTTTAATGTGTTATGTTTGTTCGAAAAATTATATTTTCTCATATTCACTTTTATAATGAAACTACTTGAAAATACCTTGAGAAAATAATTATTATTGTAAACTTAAATAATAAAATTGGATTATTTCACTTGAAATAACTCACACTCAGATGTTAATTGGCCCCTATAAGTGGGTTCATCTTCATTCTAAACTTTTAATCATCAGAATGGGTGAAACTTATAGATACACTTAGTGTGTAACTCTCTAGACTCTTATCTTGATAATAGTGAGTCCTACTCACAGACCAAGAGTGAAGTATATAAACCTATCATGGCCCATAAGTGTAGGTATTAGGGTCGCAGTGGAAGACAGTGGTTCATGGATTTAAAATTCTTCATCATCGAGATGATAGTTCTTGTCGTCTTTGGAGATCCAAGCCCCGATACGGTCTGAGGATCTTGCATGAATTATATAGAGAAATAAATATAAAAAAATGCATATCTTGTTCAGAACCGAAGTGTGAATTCCTGTAGCTGATCAATAATGATAATTTCTTGAATGATCTGAAGTTGAACTCCTCTAGATCATCCACACATGCTCTAAGAAATTGTGCGCTTGTTGTTCATCAAAATCTAGGTGTTAGCGTAGAGATCTGATGAATCCTTTGGTGAAGTGATGATCACCTAAATTCATCACCCTTGATCCAATGAAGCTGCCTTAGATCAATCATCCAAAGAGAGACACTATCTCTCTAGATAGTGGGAGTATAGAGAGTATCTCATTCCAAATGCATGAACAATCCCTGGAATGAACGTCTCACCTGCTATTTAGAGTGGTACCTCTAAATAACCAGAATCGGTTCCCCATCCCCTCTATATTTTACATCCACTATATTTGCAATAAATAAATAATTATGATGAAATAAAATGCATCATAAAAATTATTTATATTTTATCACACATACATATTATATATTAAATATATTTTGTGATAAACTTGAGTTATTAACTCGACTCGTAATTCCCACTTAATATTAAACGAACCTATAATATTGAAAATAATATTCATTTGAATAATATTATTCCTCATATTTATTTAAACGTGTTTAAATGATTTCAATAAATAAATTAAACCCAATTATTCTTCAATTAAATAATAATGAATTTATTTATTATTTGATGATTGATGACTTGGAAACTCTTAGACCTCGTAGTTGGGTCCACTATATTCAATTTAAATATTCAACATAATATGGAAGATTCTTGAATATGCTATTGTTTGTGACCCTCTATGCCTTTATCTCTATTGCAGTGAATAGTATCCAAAGAGAAAGAGTTAAGTATAGCAACACATCATGGCCCCTAAATAGATAAGGATATTCATAGTAATGATAACAAACCTATTAACACATATTGTGTAATGTAATCTATTTGTCTCTACATATCTCATAAAGAAGGACACCCACTTGTGTCATTGTCCTTCCTTGATTTATTGTTTTTTGATTTAACTGCACGGATTTACCTTTGATTTCCTTGGCCAAAGAATTATGAAGGCACTACCATCATGATCAACCAGGCCTGATATATATTACTTCCTTAACCTAGAAGAGGAAAGTCTTTTCTTGACCATTCAACCAATGCCATACCACCAATGATGCACCCAACACAAGTTACCTCACCACAATGTCATTATCATGGTTTTTTTAATAAAAGTACATGATCAAATGGAACATATTGATAATTATCCCAAGTCATGAGACCAATACACATGTATGTGGATAATAACAACCAATGACACCCAAAACATGTGGTGAGGTAGCTCACCAAGTGGTGATCTCACTACTAGAGATAACCAAGTGTGAACTTCATGAGAATAAGTCTTGATGCTTATGAGCCCTCATCACCTGATGGTGAGACATCAATTGTATCCAGCAAGTATGATGTATCTCAACCATATGACCTCTATTTAAGATTAATTTCATGGTATCCCGAGCCTCTCATTATAGTCTATGATCTGCTATAACCTTTTGATACGACAACTAATATATGGACATTACCATTAAATAGTAGACATAGAAATTTCTACACTATAATGGTAAGTAAACATCATGCATATATCATTGTATACATGGTAATAGAAAATTTTTGTATAAGTTGTGTCCAGGGAACCCACTATTACAACACTCTCACTTAAACTAGAGATAACTTGTAAACCATCCTTATTATCTCTCACATTGTTAAGATCATGTTTCTACTAAGTCATGACTTTAATTTTTGGTTCTTCCGAGATTCTACTATGTGTCTATTCTACTATATAAAACCTCACCTCATTGAGTAAAACTTCTCAAGAGATGTTAACCTCAAGTGTATTCCATTTTATCATTGTCAAAACTTGAAATCTTGTCCAGTACTAGTAATATAATTATCATAAAGATAAAACTTTTTTTAATATACAAGAACTACAAAAAAAAAATCATTTAATTTAATAACTATTTCTTTGTTGTCTTGGAAGATGCATCCTACTCAGTATTTGTTGGTATGGCTATCACTGTCTTTATGATCTTTTCTTTCTAATCACCTTAGCCTAACTTTGATATTAGACCATGTTAATCTAATAATTACTTGTTTATATACCCTAAAAACTAGTATCATTTCTTCTCCACTTACCATTTACATATCTTTTGTACTTTCTCTAGTACTATTGGAAGGTTTTGACTGCTTCCATTGCAGTTCTCCTAGATTAAACTGATATTTTCCTACTTTAAAGTATATATTGAGAATATCATATCTTGTAAATATCATGAAACACGTGATTGATCCATCGTAGAAGCATGTGAGATACCAATCACCATATTAATCTCATTCCATGTCCTATTCATGTCATCTTGGATAGATTTATGTCATGTGAAACTGGTAACAATTCACTCTGAAATTATTTTTCCTTTTATTTTTCAATACCATTTAAGTATATGTATGATTGACTAGCTATAAGAAACCCTTTGATCCATCTCAGTAGTTCACATTCCCTATAACTTAGGTTGCTACTTTAAGTAAATATCCGGATAGATTCTTTAATTTTGGTCTTAACTAAATTTAAGACAAATAGATGTTTTCCATATATTGCCAAACATATTTAACTTGGAAAAAAATTGTGTCACCACTAATCTCTAGTAAAAATATGGAAAATATTTTTTTAAATGACTAAAAATTCTGTTTTTTAGTTCCAAAAGAGCCGCTTTGCGGATAAGCATTAACCAAATAATTCACATGGGATGTCGAACACGTTTCAGACCAAATTTGAAATTAAAAAAGGACACCCCTCTCGAGGAGGCCTTAAGCCAAGGGCCACCCGCGATAACCAGAGTATTGTAACCTATATCTTACAGCATCTCCAACAATCCCCCATCATTGAACCATTGTCTTCCTCAACACCATCCATCACTGCTGAAGCAAACGAAACTAGAGAACCATTCAATCTAAAATAAAAAACTACAAAAATCAGCAATGATATCAACACCTCCCATCAACATTATCAATACTTCCATCCAAACACCACCCAAGAGAGGACGTCGAAGCACATAAAATTGAAAAAAAAACATGAACAAAAACCTTCCAATGATGAAAGAGAACTTAAAAACCAAACGTGATCCAAAGTAGTCCCTGAGGGAAAATCCTTCAGACCACCATTCCAAAATGATCCACATGGAAAAGATTTATTCCAAATTAATATTCTATGATCTTGTTTATTACTTTATTCATAAACCATATTTCAGTAAATTTAAACCTTATTTGCATTCTATGATGTCATTATCCCTTTCTCGTTGTGTCGAATAGACATCTTCCATGATTGGTGGTCGTGAAATCAAATGCCCAATAAAATGGTCATAGATATTAACCATGACAAGTAAAATTCTAATGGATTTAGGAATAATGAACTAGTATGAAAAATAGATACTTATTGGTATCATTATTTTACCACCCATGTATCATATCACTTGAATACCCACAATAGTATAATAATATCCTTTTCACATTGATACATGAAATCCATTATTGAATTTTAATTGACCTTTTCAATCTTACTTGATTTCCATATATTTATTACTTAGAGGAATTTATATTCTCTATTAATGATGTATCATCGACCATGGTGAATACAAAATCATCACTATTGATTTAACCTTCCTACATTGCATGTTTCTTGGTAGCATTCATGTTCCACACCTCTTGTGAAACTTGTTCATATGCCAACTATTTTTTCATCCATGGAATTGACTAAACCCAAGTCAATTTGGATCCTATTATCTCTAATAAATATGTACACCCTTGTATAGAAATGTATTCTATCACTTGACTATCACCTTTTTCTCTAAGGTATTTCTATAATATCCTAAGAAACCTTAAGGATATTTACTTTAGATTCTCATTGTATTTTTCTTGATGAAAGTTTTTTTATATCATAACAAACTCTTTTAATCATAACACTTGTTCTTATGATAATTGATTTACATCATAATACTATTGTTATTATATCCATTTTTCATTATAGTAGGTATATGCTTATGAGATATGGACATTATTTTCATTTCATGTTTTGAAATATAATGAAAGTTTGTGCAAGTTGCAACATTAATACTCCTTACATCATGTCTATGATGTATAAAATGTGTATTTGGGAGTTTATCCACACTGTATTTTATTTCTAAATGATAACATGAAATACGTATCAATGATCCTCCTTATTAACATCATACCCTTAATGTGGATAAGGTATTATGCATTTAGAAATTGCTCCATGCTACATTTTTACAATCGATGAATGCTTGTTCAAGATATTCTTCAATAGATCAGACCGAAGAAGCTCATATATTCTGACCATTAATATACCATATTTCACCTTACCATTCCTTAAGTACATAAAGGAATTTTTATGAAGTATATTTACCACTAGATTACCCTTGGAATAGTTCAAGCTCTCTTGTTGAACTAATTCTGAAATCTTTGTGGCGCACCTTTATTTCTAAAGGCTTATTTGTCTAAACTAAATAAGTACATATGTCGATAATACCTAATGTGTTTAGCTCTACTGAGTATAAATACCAAACTAGGTATATCCTTGATTTCTACTTTTAGTTTTACTTGAAAACGAATTATCTTTCCATAACTAGGTAAATAAGTATTAAATTTTATATTCATCATGTATTGTCTATGATTCAAGTATCATTGAAAAATTGGTTGAGTATGAGACACCACAAACAACATTAATTCCTAGACTTGGAATAATGTATCCTTATGTACAATGGAAATGTGAGATAAATTTTTTGTTTATACACAGTAATACTTTGACTTAAATAATAAACTTGGAAATTAGAAGTTATGTGTTTCTCACTGCTGACTTTGGAATCACCCTTTATCATATACTTGGAGAATACACATGACTTATTGTAATGTTTTTATTACTTACTTGGTTAATGTATTTCATTACAGATATGTAATAAGAATATTTCATTTAATACCCATGTATTATGTTAGAAACATTAGTTTTAATTGATAAATATACATGGAAGAATAAGTGACTACATGATTCATTAATTCAGTTCATTGTGATTAACCATCCACAGATTTATTTCATGATATATGAAGAAAATAACCTCTTTCTTATTGCCTCTTTCTTTTAATGACATTGGGAAGGTGCCTTTGGCATTGGTATTTCCATTTTCCTTCTCCCCTTGTCTTTAAACTTATTCACCATAAGAATTAAATATTAATATGTATTTAATATTCTTATTTCTTAGTGAATATTACCTAAAATGTAATGAATCATTTAATCCATACTTTTCATTTTTCAATCTTAAAAAAACAGGAGAAAATGGGTGAAAATAATATTAGGATAAGATGTATTGAATGATTAGAATCCGCCTTTAAATTTTTACATATCCAGTATAATTGCATCTATTCATATCTTGTTTCATTATCTCCTTGCAAGCTTCTAGGAGATGAGATAACATGTAATATAATCTTTGTCTTGATGAAGTATTCACAATTCACATTAGATGTTGGTAATAGAATTACATCAGAACCATCATATTCATAAAACATTATTCTCTTGTAAGATTTTTTAACCCCCCCCCCCTTGTTTCCTAAGGTGGTTTAACATGTACTGGGGACACTTGCACCTAGAATTTATGATATTGTAGTATTGTGTGCAAGTGCCTGTACTACTCTTTGGAAACTCATACAGGATGGGACATTGACTTTTTCCATGATTATCACAGTGCTATGTAGTATTACTTTCCATTTTCTATAAAATTAAAATTTAATTGATATGTACATTTATCTTTGATTACCTAACTATACATTATTGATTAATTAATTAAATCATTAAATGCCACCCACTATTTTATCAAATTCTAGGAACCCTCTATACTAGAATTAGAATAGTATTTCACTTGAGTATTCTAGTGGAAAGGATCCTTAAACTTCTCCTCATAGTGTACATGTTTTGTCTTTGCCGATACTCAGAGAGTTCAAGGTAGGCATTTGACTGGCTAACCACATTAACTCGCGGTTCCTTGATCTGTTGAGTGAAGTCCCAATATCTAAAAGCATAAACTTTATTTTCTCAACACTAACCTCTAAAGATGTAGTAATCTATCTTTGGCTACTTATTTGATGCCAAATTTAATTAATCCAACCCACCACCCTCATAAAAACTCCCTCGTAGTAAGAGGCACTCTCAACTTTAGATAAAGGGCACCCCAAACACCTAGTTGTGTTCGAATTTGAATGATGGAAGGCGTTTAATGACTCAATATTTCTTGAAGTGTTTTTGTATTTTTTTCTCAATAAATGTAACTATTTCTATTAATATTGTTCATTATATTTTGTTTCACTCACAACAAAAATACATAAAATAATAAATAAATTCATAAAGGAAATTAACTACCTGACTGGTCTTGAGAATCTAAAACTGAATGATCCATTTAAACTCAATGGATCAACCACGGTGTAGGGGTATCATACCTGAGTAGCCGCTTGACTGAAATTCATCTCATCTATATTCTAGTGTGTCCAATACTCATCTAGATTTTTCCTAAACATAGTGTTGTTTATGTCATACACCATCCTTATCATGGAGTACCACCTCATCTTGGTGGGGTCTATGCCATATATCATCTACATCAAAGACACAAGTATACTCATGTGTAGGCAAAGGGAAAAAAGTACTAAATATAATAGATATAATTGGACGTGCAAGGACTTATACATATTAACTAAAAAATAAGATGATGCATAGACCATCAGAAATAATTAATTATTTTCAATTATCTCACACAGTTAAATAATTAATTAAATAAACCGGGAATGCAATGGTCAATGGTCAAGACCAATCAGTGGGTAAAATAATTAAAGCGTGATAAAAAACTAAATTTAAATAAATTAAAGTATGGGGGTATTTTAATTAAATTAAATTAATTAATTAAATTCAAATAATTTAATTATATTCAGTCTCGTAATTAATTTATTTTTAATTCCCAAATTTTTTTAATTAATTCAATTTAATATTTAAGTTAAATTAATTATACCCGGGTATTAAAATTATATTTAAAACCAAAATTAAGTTTCATTAATTTAATTAAAAACTAAAATTAAATTAAAAAAAATTGATTAATTTTGATTATATTAATTAACTCGGGCCCCGAAAACCTCGCACAGGGCCTATGCGGGTTGGACCGAACCTACATAGGCCCAGTTCTGGCTCTACAAAGCCCGTACATGGCCCATCTGGGCCAGAAAGGTCCACCCAGAGCCACACCATGTCAGGCATACCCGCCCAATCCTATATTGGGGTAGATCAGGTACGTGCAAAGCTATATCATGCAATAGTTCAAGGTTGGATCCACTGGAACTACGTAGTGGTTGTGCACAAGGGACGGAGGAGGTGACATAGGATCTGGTTGTGGTTGGAGGCCAGCAGGGTGAGGTTGCGGTAGGCAAGGGTGGGGTGGGGTATCGGTTGAGCAGGGAGGCGTGGCCTCGTCAAGGACTAGTGATGCTAGAGGGATCTGAGGTGGCAGCCTGGATCTAGCCATTGGTAATCCGGTGAGGTCGATGTCTCAGACGATAATGGTTCATAGTGACCGGCATGGTAGGAGGTTGGGAGCTCAGTCCTACAACCCTAGATCCAGTCAGTAGCCGAAAGGCCCCCGACACCATGTAGCTTGATGGTGACCATGACCTGGTGGCGCTGGATCCGGTGGGGGCGATGGGAGGAGCACTGGGGTGGCATTAGGTGGGTGTTGTGGTGGCGTTGATGGTGGCCAGTGTGGAAATTGAGGTAGTAGAGGTCAGCTTGTGGGTAGGTGGAGCTGTTGCGTTGCAGCTCACGATGGAGCGAGCTAGCTTCGGTGACGAGGATGGAACAGCAAGGGGATATGGCCAAGGTGGAATGCTGAAAAGCAGGTTCCAACTTGGGAATCTCATCGAGAGAGAGAGAGGAAAAACAAGGGGTTCACACAGAATCCTTATTTATTTATTTTTTTTCTTCTCTCCATATATCCATGTTTTCAAAGAGACCATTTTTCTAATTTCTAAAAGATATTTTAATGATTTTGCAAAAAAATCCACCCACCCCTTATTTTTAAAAAGTAATTTTATATTCAATCAAACAACATCAATTATAATAAATAACATTATTATGACATTATAATATTATAATTATTATATATTATAATTATAATTTCCACAATACTAGTAATATTTTTGGTGACTGGAAACCTATAGAATCTTGGCCTAATTTTTGGAGTTTATCAAAATAAAATTACAAAAAAAATATATTGTTCATATTTTTAGTACCTATAAAATGATCGATTTCGATCCATAAAAAAACCTCGGAT
This sequence comes from Viscum album, assembly GCA_963277665.1. Lineage (NCBI taxonomy): Eukaryota > Viridiplantae > Streptophyta > Magnoliopsida > Santalales > Viscaceae > Viscum > Viscum album. The sequence goes on along the minus strand of OY728134.1, from coordinate 1,018,853,539 downwards.
GGTTGTAACTTGGCCATCCAACCTATAATCAAATAGCGGTCAGATCTATTGGGACTGAGTTCAAACCCTCTACTTAAATTTAAAGTAAATTAATTTTTATTGTCTCAAATAATTTATGTGATCGCTCTAATACCAATTAAAGTTATCATGGTCACAAAAAAAGTCAGTGGGTCAGGTATTTAAAATATTTCATCATTGGGATGACGGTTCTTGTCATCCCTAGAGATCTGAGCCACGGTACAGTCCTAGGATCTCATGTGAATTATATAAAGAACAAAAAATAAAACAAACACATACTTTCTTCAAAACCAAAGTGTGCACGACATCAAATGTCACCGGCAATCATTTCTCAAAGGATCAGAAGAGGAACCCCTCTAGATCGTCCACACATGCTCCAAGAATCAATACATTTGTTGTTCATCAAAATCCAGGTGATAGTTTAGAGATCTGACGAATCCTTCATTGACGTGATGATGACCTCGATCCCTTATCTTCAATCTGAAAAGGGTGCCTTGGACCGATTTACCAAATAGAGACACTCTCTCTCTCTCAAAAGTGGGAGGATAGATATGCTCTCATTCCAAATGATTGAACAGTCCCTATGATGAGACACTCACCTGAAATTTATAGTGGATGCTCTAAATAAATAGAATGGGTTCTCTGACCCCCATATATTTAACGTCCACTATATTAGCAATAAATAAATAATTATGACGAACTAAACTCCATCATAAATATAATTTATATTTTATCACACACATTCAATATATATTAAATATATTACATGATAAACCTAAGTCATTTACTCGACTTGTAATTCCCTCTTAATATTTAACAAACCTATAATATTAAAAATAATATCTGTTCGAATAATATTATGCCTTCAATTTTCTTACACACTTGTAAATAAATTTAATAAATAAATTTAACCCAATTATTATTTACTTGAATAATAATGAATTTATTTTTCCTTCTATAATTGATGACTTGTACAATACTCAGACCCCATATTGGGGCCCACCGTGTCTAATTTACCTATTCAACAGACTAGGGAAGATTATTAAATACGATATTGTGTGTAACCCTCTAGGCCCTTATCTCGATGGTAGTGAATAGTATCCATAGGCCAAGAGAGGAGTATAGAAACCAATCAAGGACCCTAAAGAGATGAAGATAGTCATAGCAATGATAACCAACCTACAAGCATGTGATGTGTAATATAATCTCCTTGTCTTTACATATCTCATAAATCCAAATGTACACTTGTGTCATCTTCCTTCCTTGCTTTATTACAAGTTGATTTAACTGGATGGATTTACCCTCGACTACCTTAGATAAAGAATTTTGAAGGCACTACCGTCCTGATCAACCAGGCCAGAGATATATTAGTTCCTTAACACAGAAGTGACAAATCCTTTCTTGACCATTCAACCAATGGCATACAACCAATGATACACCCAACACAAGATACCTCCCCACAATTTCATTATCATGATTTTTTTTTCTTTAGATCAAAGTACGTAGTCAAATGGCACACATTGATAATGATATCAAGTCAAGATATCAATACACATGTCCTTAGATAGGAAACCCCAATGAAACACAAAATATGAGGTGTTGTTATTGGAGGATTGGTCCTCATGATCTCTCTACTAGAGATCACCAGTGAGAACTTCATGAGAATAAGTATCAATGCTTATGAGCCCCCATCACCTGATAGTCAGACATCAATTGTGCTTAGTCATTATGATGTATCTAAACCATATGACCTTTTTTTAAGATTAATTTCATAGTATCTTGACGTTCTCATTATATCCTAATATCTACTATAACTTTTTGATATGATAATTAATCTTTGGAAATTGCCTTTAAATAGTGGATGTAGAAATGTCTACATTATAATGGTAAGTAAACATCATGCATGTCTTAGTTTATACATGATGTGGTAATAGAAAAGTAATGTAGAAGTTGGGTATAGGGAACCCACTATTATAACACTACGAAGATAATTAATCTCATAGTTATGACAATCTCTTACGAATACATGTTGTGGAATAAAATCTCTTGGTATCATGATATATCATAAAAAATATGCACACAAGTGTAATTATCCTTTTAATGATTTATTTATTCATTGAACTTACTAAATGGACTTAACTTAAGTCATAATGGACATGGATTTAATAAAGGTACTACCAAACTGATCAACTAGGCACAAGATATCTCTTCCCTTAGGAAGTGAAAATCAGGTCTTGATCATTCAACCAATGTCATACCACCAATGACACACACAATGCAAGCTATCTCACCATAGATTCAATGTCATGATTTTATCCTTACATAAAAGTATGAAATCAAATGGTATACATTGATAATGATCTCAAATAAAGGTATAAACACACATTCTCATAGATAGGAACAACTAATGGCACATGAAACATGTGGTGTTCTTATTGGTGGGACAGTTCTCATGATCTCATATATTTGAGATCATTAAGTATGAGCTTTATGAGAATAAGTCTCAATGCTTATGAGCCTCCAGTACCTAATAGTCAAACATCATTTGTTTCATGTCAGTATTATATATCTAGAGCACATGATATCTTTTTAATATTGTTGTCATAGTATCTTAAGATTATCATTATAGTTGGGAGCTTTTATTTCCTTTTGATATGAAATATAATCTAAGGACATTACCATACAAGTAGTTCATGGGGAAGAAAAATTAGTATAACGGTAACAGAAACAAACATATATAACAAACTATATATATATAATGGTAATCAAAGTACATATAAGAGTTGGTTCAAGGGAACCCACTCATAACACTCCCACTTTCACTATATCCAAATTCTATAAACTTTTAACTTTTTAGCACTCACATGACAATCATAATTCTACTGAGATATCGATTTACTCAGGGGGAATGTGAGGTTTCCCTTTATGGACACTCTACTAACATTGACTTCACCTCTTGAGTAAAATCCCTCAAGTGATAAAAATTCTGAAGTATATTTTTTATCCTCTAGTGTGACCTTGGATCCTTGGAAAGAACCACTACTAAACTATTATCATAGTATACTGTAATAGGCTCTATAATAATAATTCCAATGCCAAGATTAGAAAAAAAAATATGTGTATCCAAAATGCTTCCTTAATTGCATCAAAATCCTATATATACTCATATTCTCCTATATAATTGGATACCATAGACCCCTTGTAGCTTCACCATCTCACTACAACACTATTCAGGAAAAAGACATATCCTGACTACTATTTCATATCATCTTGAACATTCTAGAATCTAGTATTAGTGTATCCCATCAAGAATAGCTCCACATCTCCTCCATACATAGGAATATATAATTTTTACTTCTTATGTACTAAAAGGTGGTTTTTAAAGATTCAAAATACAACTCCCATGGATTAGCTTGATATCTATCCACCATACTTAAAGAAAAGGAAATATTAAAATGAATACATATCATGGAATACATAATAGATCTCACTGAAAAAACATAAGGGATTCTACCCATTCTTTAAAACTCCTCATATGTTTATGGATGCATTTTCTTAGAGAGATTAGTACCATATGACATTAGAAACAATCCTCTCTTTTATTATTCTGTATTATACCTTTTGAGAGCCTTCTCAATGTATGTAATTTAGCATAGAACAAATAACCTTTGATATATATCTTGATAGATATTAACCCCTATAATGTATGTTTTCAAACCTAAGACTTTCATGGAGAATCATTTAGTTAACTAAGTCTTTACAAATTGTAAGAATTTCAATTCATTTCCCGTGATTAATATGTCATATGCATATAAAACTAGGAAAATGATGACATTCCCACTAACCTTATTATAGATATAGGGATTGATTTCATTATTAATGAAACCAAATTCTCTTATGGCAGCATTAAAATGAACATTCCATGATCATGATTCCTGTTTCAACCCATAACTGGATCACTCCATATTTCATACTTTACTGGTACAATATGACATTATAAAACAAGTAGGTTGTGTCATATAGACATCTCCAACCAACTTCCTATTTTGAAAATCACTTTTGACATCCATTTTATAAATATCATAATCATGGAAGGCTTCTATTGTAATTAATATTCTGTGGTATTTTAGCTTTGTGACTAGTTAGAAGGTTTATAGTAGTCTATACCTTGACATTTCCTCAAACCTTTTATAATGATTTGTGGTATTTAGGTTTTCATTTAACTATTAATGTCCAAATTTTTATTGAATACTCATTTACACTAAATTATTTTTACATCATCTGGAGGATCTAAAAAAAATCAAACTTGATTTTGGTACATGGACTCCATCACAGAATGCATAGCTTCTTGACATTTAGTTTCATCCTTTCCATCTATTACTTACTTGTAGGTTAAAGGTTCATTATACCAAAGGAGAAATGTTTCATCTGACTCAGTGACAAGGAAACCATGCCGTTTTGGTTCTTTAACATCTCTCATTGACCTACACAGTACTTGTGTATTGGGAACATCTTCATCTCCCATTGTATGTTGTGGACATTATTCATGTACTAACTCTTGTGCATCTAGATCATCAACTTCATCAAATTAAATATTTCTCCCACTATTTACATTGGAAATGTATCCCATTTCTAGAAATAGGGAATGTCATACCAGAATCAATTTTCTATCTGAATTGTTAGATTGGTAATATCCTTTAGTTTCCTTTAGATAACCTATAAAGATTCACTTTGTAATTAGAGATGCAAGTTTATCATTAGGTGTAGTCGTGATAAAAACCTCACATCCCGATACACTTATATGTGGCATAGAATGTTTCTTTCTATATCATAACTTATATGGAATCCAATGTTATAATTGATACTCATTCACTACTACAAAATAGACCTTTAATAGCACTGGCCTTTATCAGCACTAGTAAAAAGCACTGATAAAGGTCACCGTTATCAATGCTAAAAAGAGAACTAGTAAAGGGTACCTTTTATCAGTGCTTAAAAAACGCTGATAAAGAATACCCTTTATTAGTGTAGTTTTTTATCACTCATAAAAGGTATCCTTTATCATCACTTAAATGTAGCATTGATAAATGGTACCCTTTATCAACGCTTTATTTTTAGCGCTGATAAAGGGTACCCTTTCTGACCGCTTTATTTTTAGCATTGATAAAGGGTAGACTTTATCAGTTCTTTTTAGCGCAGATAACGGTTCAGAATAAAATGAAATAATTAAAAAATTAAAAATTAAAAAAATATTTACAATTTTAATTTAATTAAATAATTACTGATAAAAATGAGTAAATTGAATATACATATATATAAGTTATAAAAATTAATAAATAATATATATTAAATATATAGATATGTAAAATGTATAAAAAAAATAAACAAATAAAAATTAAAAAAAAGTAAATTATGAAAAATATTAAACATTTAATTAATTAAATAATTATTGATAAAAATGAATAAATTTAATACACATATATCTATATTATAAATATTAATAAATATTATATATTAAATATATATATATATAATAAATAAATTATAATAATTTTAAAAAATAAAAATGAATAAATTGTAATAATTAAACAAAAAAATTAAAAATGAATAAATTACAAAATTATTTAAAATTTTATTAACGAAATGATTATTAATAAAACTGAATAAGTAAAATATATATATATATATATATATATTATAAATTGTAATAAATAATGTATATTAAATATAAATATATATAAATTGAATAAAATCTAATAATTAAAAACATATTAATGTTTTATTCATTTTTAATGTTGATTGATTTTTCAGTTGAACATATACCAAACGTGTGTTACATTGATTTCACGTACATATATGTAATTAATGGATTTTTATATACAACGCACACACGCAGATATTTATCCAATTAATGCAATCTTATATAAAAACATATTCAACAAATATTTATATAATTTATTCAAAGTTTAATATATTTTATAATTTAATTATAACATGATACATTAAATATATTATGCTTTTAATCAGTCAATTTTATTTATATAATTTTAATATTATTACAGTTAGGTATTATTTATTCATTTTTAATATTTTTATTTGTATTTTCTATTTTATTTTTGAATTTAAATATTTTCTATTATCTATTTATATATATTTATTTACTATGTTTTAGTATTTTCAATATGTATTCATCCTTACTTCAACATATATATCCATATTTTTTTAATAATTTATATTTATTTAATAAAACGTATCCATATTTTCAATATTTGTAAAGTGTACTCATTTTTAATTATTCAATTTCACTCATTTTTAACATGAAAGTATTTAAGATTATATATTCATTAATAATATTAAAAATATATTTGTAAATAAATATATAAAAAATAAATATATTTATAAATTTATATTTACTATATTTATATATTTATATATTTATAATTATTATAAATAAATAGATATTATTATTTTTTTAAAAGTGTTTATATGATTATAAATAAATAATTGTACATATTTATATCATTATAAAATTATAATAAATTTATTTAAATAATTAATATAGTATATTTATATTTATATTTATAATATATATATATATAAGTTGAGGTTGAAGCCGTAGTTTATTCGGGGAAAGAGGAAATGTTACAAAGAAAATTAGGCAACATACAATGTAGGGATGTACTCAAAAAGAATCGAACTTGAGACCTCTTCGAGACCCACAGGGGCAGTTGCCACTGTGCTGCACCCTGGGGGCTATATATATATAATTATATAAATATTTTCTTTAAATTATTATTCATATATTTATAAATAAATAATTATATATTTGAATAATTATAAAATTATAATAAATATATTAAAATAATGAATATATTTATATTTATATATATTTATTAAATATATATAATTATATAAATATTTTATAATTATTAAAATTATAAAAAATATATTTAAATAATTAATATATTTACTATATTTATATTTATATATATTTATTAAATATGTATATAAATATATAAATATATATTGATATAAATATATTTATTATTATAAATAAATAATTATAAATAAATAATAATAAATATATTAATAAATGTATATTTACTATATTTAAAAAATTATATATTAATAATTATAGATAAAAATATAATTTTTTTTAAAAAAATATTAATATAATTATAAATAAATAATTATATATTTAAATAACTATAAAATAATAAAAAATATATATAATTATATAAATATTTTTACAATATTTTTATTTATAATTATAATTATAAATCCTTTATCAGTACTAAATTTTTAGCACTCATAAAGGTTCTTTTTATTTGTGTTTTTTAGCATTGATAAAGATCGAGCTTTATCAGCACTTTTTTGAAAGCACTAATAAAAGTTCCCCTGATCTATTTAAAAAACCCCTAATCATGAATCATTCAGTCATGATTCTCAAGCTCGCACGAAACTCCCTTGCTATTGGCGATACTCCTCTAAGTTCTATTAGATGAATCAAGGCTAGAATCCAAGGTATTTTATTTTCTCCTTTTCCTCTCTCGTTGTTTGATTTTTTGGGTTCTGAAGTTGTCCTTTTTTGCATTGTTCTTAACCATGATGAACCCTATATATCATCTCTATCTATCTATCTATCTCTTACCTATACCTACAAAACATGACCCCTACACTATAAACCCATTCCAGCTTCATACGAGACCACTGAGAACTGTGTCTGCATCCATTGTTGCAATCGATGTTGATTTTCTTGATGAAACTATTATATTTTTTCTTGTTACCATTTTGATAGTGTGTATTGTCATTTTTTGAATGTTTTTCCACAATATAGCATGCACATGAAGAAGAAAAAAAAATTTAAGATAATAAGAATAATTATGAATATATGTGTATCTGTTGAGCAAATCATCTTCATGAAATTTCATAGAATGATAGTGCGAATTTTCTCGTAATTAATATTAGATGATTACTGTTGCATAGGTGATGTTCTCGAACGAATAGATGAATTTTTTTACTTTGTCATAAAATTATATAATTTTATGATGGTTCCTGTATATTTTCTTTCATTTGATTATTCTTTTTTGTTCATACAAAATTTGAATATAAATCTGAATATAATTTCACATGATGAATATATTATTGAATAATGAGATAATGATATATCACATGCAATAATTATAAAAGGTGTCAATATAAACTTGTGTGATATGTTAGAAAATTTAGTGTTGGTTAGCCCTGTTATATTATATTTATGATGGCGGTAATTTTGAACATAAATGAATTTAAAAATTCAATCCAATTAAATGGAAAAGTGGTTGTTAGGCTTACATTGCGGTTGGTGGTATGTTGTGATGGAAATTCAATTATATTTTTTATGGAGGTCATACAACCGTTGAAACATTAGTAACAAGGACATGTTGTTTGATATTGTTCTTTGATTGTGATTATAGATTAAGAAATAATAATGATTGTTAATGCTACAAAGGACCCGGAGTTTCACAAATATGTTTGTGTAAATAAGGATTCATTTTGGTAACATGGATACACAATACAATACACTTCATGCATAAAAGTACACAATTTCAAACATCTTGCATGAAAAGTGTTTCTATCTTGAACAGAGATATAATACTTTAATACTTCAATACAACTAACCTTTCCTACCATTATTTAATCTGTCCCCAGATGCTTGATTGCCTTCCATCTCTTGATGATGGATTGGAATCCCTCTTTCAAACTATCCTTCCTCCCATCATTGTGGTTCCAAAGTTCCTTGATGATATACCTCCAACTCAGATTGTATTCATTCATATCTATCAATTTTACTGCCATGTATTTGAATACTATATCTCCCAACCCATTCTTCAACTCTTTTATCCTTTCATCCTCCTCATTTACTACTTCCCAAAAAAACAAAAAAATGACACCTAATAATTAATCAAAAAAAATGAATGAATTTTTCTATTTTCGTGATATTCATTTTCTTATGCGAGTCACTCGATTACTTTTGAAAACACTCCATCAAAAATTACTTTTAATTTGGGTACAGTCTCATTGGATCCTATTAGAACTCCACAGTTAGGCATACTTGTATTAGAATACTACTATGATGGGTGACCTCCTGAAAATATTTGTGTTTCACGTTTTTTGTGAAAAAAAACATTCCAAACGAACCTTCGTATTCTCTTACCATTCAACCTTGATAAATTTAAAATTCTTCCAATTGGAATCTCAATGGTATTCCTCCCACAATGTGTAGATCTCTCAGGCCACGTTTCTGGCTTCATCATATTGCCTTTTCAGAGAGTTTTAAGAAATTATTCACTACAATTGGAATCTTTGAAGGAAAAATATAGATGAATACATTTTCATCAGATTTATGTTACTCTAAAGACACCAATTACATTGAAAATGGTTTTCATAAAGTCTAATATAAGATAGAGTTTAGGTTATGTTTGGTGAGAAAAAATAGTAATTTAGAAAAATGAATGGATTAAGGAATATACAATTTTATAGATTAAGGGAATCAAAATTTATTTAAATTTGGATTTGAATGTTCATTCCTTTATTTACTAAAAGTAATTTTTGACAATCGATAATTCAAATTTCATTTAGGTTATTTTTTAATATGAGTGGTTTTAGAGTATACATGGGATAAATATTTTTTTTAATATAATAATTTTTAGGTTTTAAGTGAGGGATAGGTATAATATATTAGAATGAGAGTTATTATAGACATGTTAGTGATTCATTGAAGGCTAGGGAGAGGGTGATTTGACATTTGTTTTGTAGTTTGTTCTTCTTTATAGTTTTCAGAAGTTAGGTTTAAATATTGTATTGTAGAACCCATTGTTTGGTTCTTTCCTAAGTGAACCAATTATGTTAAAACTTCCCCATATTTCAAATGTACTTTCTAAGAAAATGGCTATGTTATACCCATTTCATTATTTGGATTCAATAAGTAAATGTGATGGCTATCCTTGAGGGATAATATTGGATGCTAGGGGTTTGAGGTCTCATATCATGGTACATGTGAAGCGGTTATTTTCAGAGCGAGATAAACAATTTTTTCTCCTCCTATAATTCAAATGGTGACCTCTTATTAGTGAAATTATTTGAATATCATGGAACAACCATGGTATAAACTTATAGTATGATTAGTATAATTCACTAGTATGAAATAATGTCTGTACATTTGATTATCATATTTTCTTGATTAGTACACAATGACTTGACTTACATGTGTATTTCGAGTGTTACTACTTTGAACATATACTCAAATATATAAATTGTATATTTTAGGGGTCATGTTAGTATTTAATTGTTCATTTTTATGCTCACACCCTATACATGAACCTAAATGGATATAGAGCTCTTATATTTAAGATATAGGAGAGGTAAAAGGAATTGAAACATATATTAGTGTAATGACTCAGATTTTTGTGACATTTTTTTAGAAAGTTTTTGGGAAAATTCCAAGACTAGGTGATGAGATAGCATGCGATTTTGAGGCCTGGTGTGCCAGAAATGGTTCATCGAAAAATTTTATGTTTTTAAATAGCGTGTGTGAGTGGTTTTTATGATAAAGTGGAATAAATATTAAACAGGTGACTAGATCATAAATATGATGTCACGACCCGTCCTCGGGGCCCATGCCGTGAGTACCCCAAGCCCGCCTTCCATAGGCCAAGGGCTGTCGACTAGCACCAAAGGCATAAATCCCGATAACTGGGAAGGCATTGCCTTATAAAACATATACACATCCAACCATAGTACAATAGGAAGTAATAAACTAAGTACAAAAGATATTGCTGAAATGTAAATGGGCCAGAATACAAACCCAACTGAAAAGATACAGCTACAACTGAACGAAAGTACAACAGAAAAGACAAACAGCTGGAAGATAGAAGCATCTCCTGCGTCGTCCACCTCAAATCCTACCTGAAGGGACATTCTAGATAGCCTCCTCAACACTCTCGCCGCCAACCTCCCCCGAGTACCATATCGTCATGAAGTCCACCTAGGATCCAACCTGAAGGGTAGGTATAGATAGCCTCCTCAACACTCTTGCCCGCCAACCTACTACGAGCACTGACTCGTCATGAGTTCCACCTCTGGGTACTGACTCGTTGTGAGGTCCACCTCCGGGTACTGACTCGTCATGAGGTCCACCTCCGGGTACCATCCAGTCCTTGTACACTTGGTCTTTGTCAGCGTTGTCCGTCGTCTGCATCCAACACAACGAGGTGTAGGCATATCCCATGCAGGGGTGAGTATAACGATACTCAGTAGGTACCCCGAGACCCTCTAGGTCTCACTAAATCCAAAAAGGATAACCACAAGAAGGATCTCAACAGATAACCCTTACTTAGGTATAAGACCATAATTATACCTAAGTTATCAAGTAACCCATCTCAATCATGAGGAAACACAAAGGTTATGAAATCAACGGATAACCACTTCTTAGGTATATGCCCATACATATACCTAAGTTATCAAGTAACCCATCTCGATAATGAGGAAAACACAAATGTCATTGACTCAGCTCAAACCAGGATTTTCATTATCGAAACCACAACTACAGGAGAAACTCCTCCTCTGTCGAGTATAGTGGAACTGTCACGACTCTGAGGCGCTACTCACTAACCATAGACTACTGAGGTACTCCTCCTGTTGAGTACTGTGGGTCTGCTGCCAACTACCAGGTGCTCCGTCCACTGAGGGTATGCCACTGAATACCGGGTTCTCTCCCTAATAGACTACAGAGGTACTCCTCCTGTCGAGTACCGCGGGTCTTCTTCCAACTACCAGGCACTCCGTCCGCCGTGGGTCTGCCACCAAATACCGGTCGCTCTGTCCACTGGGCTAACCGAATCACTACGATTCGAATCGGTCAAGCAGTCGTCAGGTCTACAGCTACTCGGTCTCCGCACTCCGTACACTCATCTCCGGGAGGGTCCACTCCACGAGCTACAGGTAGTTACTTCCAATTGTCACGAAGTTCCACGAAGAATTATCCCAAAGGACAGCCTCGTCATAGGGGTCTCATCGCAACAGACAGCGCGTCAATTGGATGGCCGGTCTGTGAGTTATTAGTATTTCTGTTCCAGGGGCCCGGTTGGATTCATGTATGAACCAACCCGACCGTATCTCAACAGTACCCTGAACTCTCATGGGTATACCCAAAGTAACCATTTCTCAATGAGATTACCAACGTCGCTGACGGTTCTTCAAACGGACGTCTGGTCTGAAAGTTATTGGCTTTTTCGTTCTAGGGGCCCGATTGGTTTATAAGCTAAACCAACCCAACCGTACTCCATATACATCCAAACCTCAAGTGGAGTATTCCAAAAGAATTGTCTCATCAATAGGAATCCAACAAAGTCGACTTCACATCAATCGGACGTCCGGTGGTCAAGTTATAAGTGTTTCCGCTCCGAGGGCTCATTTGGTTTCGAGTTCAAACCAACCCGTCCATTCCCAAACTTCGCGTAAACCTTGAGTTTAATATATTGAAACGACCTTCTCGATCCAAGTAATCCTACGCAACTGACGGTGCGTCGATCGGAGGTCCACAATGCAACTTATGTCTATTTAACCGAACACGGTCCGAAGATAGGGGGTCTGGGCCCGGTCCGACCCGGCCCAATACCCCCTAGGTCGACCCGAACCGTTTTGACCAGACCCGTGTCCGGGATTGTCCCGGTTGGGCGTGGCCCGGCCCGGCTAGCGTGGCCCGTCCCGGCGCTGGCGGCCCGGCCCGGCTAGCGTCGCCCGGCCCGGCGCTGGCGGCCCGGCCCGGCGCTGGCGGCCCGGCCCGGCTGGCATGGCCCGACCCGGCGTTGGCGGACCGGCCCGGCGCTGGCGGCCCAGCCCGGCTGACGTGGTCCGTTCCACGTGACCCATGAGGTTGGCCGCGTGGGTGGGAGACCAGGAGTGGAGCTGGCGGTGCCCAACGGGGCCCGCCCTAGCCGCAGGTCCGGGGGGTTACGCCCCCCCCCGGTTTCTTCGAAACGACTGGCCATAATGGCCGGCCCTTGAGTAATCGCATGACCCCCTCGGGTCCCACCTCTAGGTGGCGATGGCGGCCAGCACAGCCGGTCTCCCCTTTGAGTTCTGCCACAGCCTTAGGTCGCGGCTCTGTTCGACCGGCGCGGCGCGACGGCGCCGCGCCCCACCGCTGCGGCTTGCCCCGGCTGCGGACTCTTGTAGCTCTGGCGCAGCACGACGGCGCCGCGCCCCTCCGCCGCGGCCTTCCCCGACCGCAAACCTTTAGCTCTAACGTGGCACGACAGCGTCGCACACCTCCTCCGCGGCTCGGCAAGGCCGCGGTCCGGCTCTACTCCGCGCGGAACGACGGTGCCGCACCTTTGCGGTGACCCAACAATCAAGCGTTGACGATCCGCCCGTGATCGGCCCGACGCTGGACGGTTCTTCATAGTCCGCCTCCATCATCCATAATCAACAAACGAATGGGGAAGGTCCGGACCATGTTCATGCGGTCTGAGCCCTTCCTCGTCAAGATGGTATCAAGCGGCCCAACGAAACTCAAGAATTAAAGAACGTTGTTGAACGGTATTGAAACTTGAACATAACAACCCCTACCTTGATCATGACATTGCACGTCGTCGGGCCGTGGAAAGAGGCAAGAATCACGATAGAACGATGTCGCGGAAGAATGCTATTGATCTCGTCGACATCGGAGGAAGAAAGAATGTTGTAGTTGGAGACGTTCCCCCACGGCGGTGTCTTCTTCTTTGACGCGGAGGAAGAAGAAGGAAAGGCACGTCGTCGGTGACTTCGCGTTCTTCGAATCTTAAAGCATTCTTCATCGAAGGCACTCTTCGTCGGGAGAAAAACACATTTCTTTCCAATCCTCCAGAGGTTCCTCAAGTTTCTCCAAAATATTTTCCAACCCATATTAAAAAGAGGCTTCCCTTATTAATAAACATTCTATGCCTTTTCAAATTCAAAACACTTAATTAATTAAAGTGTTGGCACCATTAATGTGAGAGAGAGATGGTCTCTTTATTAAAGGAGTTGTCACATTAAATTGAAGGGGTGTTAAAGGGGGTCAGAGAGAGTTATGGGAAGATGAGAGGTTGGGGAACGTGTGGGCCCCACCTCTCATATATCCATACATGGGAGGATTTAACTTCCTTAGATAAAAATTTGTTTTAACAAATTTATTTAACTTCTTAACTCAACTCCAAAATAAAAATTCTCAACCCGCTTCAAACGCAACTGCGGTTAAGGTCCCCTTAAGAAATTAACGGCGCTGCAAGTTCATTAGTGCCCTCGGATTTCAATTCCGAGCACCGGTTCAAAAGATAGAAAGACCCACTCGTTCGTTCACTGAACGTACCTGAGCTAAACTTAGGAAATTGATTCCGGGCACACCGGGACTCAGAATCATGTGCCATCAGAAACTGCGTACTCGTAAAATTACAAAGAAATTAAGAAAAAAATTGCTTTGAAATTATCGGGTATTTACATTACTCCCACCTCAGGGCTTTACGTCCTCGTAAAGCTACAACACACACTAGGGAAACAAAAGAAGGTATTGAGCACGCATCTGATCCTTTCGCTCTCATGTGCTCTCCGGGAGGTTCCCGTGCTTCCAGTGAAAGCGCACCTGAGGAATCAGCCGTCCACGTAGGACCCACTCCTATCAGTCCTTGATCTCCACTGGAACCTCTGTGAATGTTGCCTCATCATCGATGCCCAGCTTCCTGTGATCGATGATGTGTGAGGGGTCGTGCACGTATCTCCTCAGCTGAGATACGTGGAGGACGTGATGCACCTGGTGCAACTGAGGTGGAAGGTCCAAATGGTAAGCCAACTTTCCTACCCTACTGAGGACCTAGAAAGGTCCGATGAACCTCGGATATTACTTTTCATCTCGGCCAAATCTCCTTAGACCTCGTCGAGGTGAGACCCTTATAAAGACGTGGTCGCCATCCTCGAACTCTAGAGGCCTCTGTTCCCTATTTGGAACTAAAAACTCAAAACTCATGTTGCCACGAGGGTAAGGTTGGCCGACTCAAGAGTGATCGGCCACACACTCCTATGCATGAGTTTATCCTGTAATGTCTAGGGTTTCTTTTTCACCAACCAAGGAAAACCCTATCCCAACGTTGTAGATAATATACAACCTTTTTGCCTAATACCGCCAATCTGTGTATGAACCGGTGTTTCTCAGTCCATACCCAAAATAACGTCATAAGGCCTCGATGCTGCCACAAAGAGGTTCCAACTGAAACTATCGCCTCTAGGGTCAGATCACATCGTCGGCGTAAGTGTGATTATCGAGTATCCTCTAAAGGTATCTCCAGGAGTGAGGGTCAAGTCAACGGCTTAACCGGAAACTCTAGGTCTTGGACAAGATTTGTGGAAGGTAGGAATGATTCAAATCAATGTATATTGTTACAGAATCTATTAGTAGACACAGATCGTTCCTCTAATCCTCCATAGAGCCTTTCAGTCGCACTCCTTGACCGCATGCAGCCACTCTCTACCTCTTCCCTCAAGCTCCCTGAGCCTAGCGGGGTCTACAAAGGCGGGTGGTTGTAACATGTCAAAATGTACACCACCACATGCTACTCTCCCAGCGCTGCTTCCACATCTGCGGCTCTGCAGATTCATTTGTCCTCAACACTTCCTCTTATTAAAACAAATTTCATGCCCAAGTCTCTAAGACTGGCACCAGTTTCCTGTTTTCCCACTGCTAACATTCACCGGCTGTATCCATTCATCCAAAGAACATCCAACCACAAAGGTTCCCTATAGAACCCTAGCATAAGTAGAAACGTATAGAGGAAAAGTGCTGGCTCAGATTTCCTTTAAACACACCTCGCTCAGAAGTCCGAGATCTAAAGCACTGATCGTATCGTATTCATCGAGTACCCGGAATTATCGGTACGCATCGATGAATACTCATCTTCTGACATGTCATCCTGCCGAAGCTTTATAAGCTCTAGAAAACTATCAGCCACCTTCTCAAACCAGTCCTTAGCCGCTTGGGAGCTGGGCTCACCTCGGAAACTGAGGGGTATCTGATGATGAAACACGTGTAAGGCCCTGAACCTACATGTGTCATCTACCAGTACCGCCGGTTTAAACTTCTGACCAATAGGTAGTGATATAGATGGCACACTACCCTAAGGTACTATCTCAGGCATCGGTCCATGTACCGAAGTACCATCACTATGCCGACTATCCTCATGGTCACTCACTGGTAAACACCAGTAGCTAAGATATCCATCTGCTCTACTAGTGTCTAAACTAGTTGGAAAACTCTAACAATCACCTCCATCCAGTCCACTACAACCTAGGAATCTGTCTCGCCTCATAACTTCGGAGGCCTCTGCTGCTAGGACTCGTGCAATGCACTCTGTAAGCGTGCACCATCCTCTAGTATGGCTGGTGGAATCTTCTGCCTAGCGGGTGGTGGTGCTGCTGGTACACCACCCGAAGGTGCCAACAAAGAAAGAGGGCCCTGTACCGGAGTCTCATCGCTCGTTGGGTCGTCATTGAGTACTCTCTCGGAACTCCAACTGAATATCTGTGTGGATACATCCTGAACAGATGCTACACGGTCAAACAATTTAAACCTAGGGAGCTGACCTGGTTTGAGCTTACTGAAAGAAAAACTATTGAAAACACACACGCAATAAGTGTTTTCATGTACTAAGTCGGAAATCAGTAATCAGGGTCTGGGTGTATAGATACGTCGGCCACCACACCAACACTGAACTCCCTGAACTGAAGACCACACATGGTACCCTTAACACTATTGCTTCACAGAAAAGAATTATCAGAGTCCTGAGTTCTGCGGTAGAACTGGCTCCTCTGATACCAATTTGTCATGACCCGTCCTTGGGGCCCGTGTTGTGACTACCCAAGCCCGCCTTCCATAGGCCAGGGGTTGGCGACTAGCACCAAAGGCATAAATCCCGATAACTGGGAAGGCATTTCCTTATAAAACATATACACATCCAACCAGAGTACAAGAGTAAGTAATACACTAAGTAAAAAAGATAGTGGTGAAAATTAAATGGGCCAGAACACAAACCCAACTGAAAAGATATAGCTACAACTGAACGAAAGTACAACCGAAAATACAAACAGCTAGAAGATAGAAGCAACTCCTGGGTCATCCACCTCGGATCCTACCTGAAGGGAAGGTACAGATAGCCTCCTCAATGCTCTCTCCGCCAACCTCCTCTGAGTACCATCTCGTCATGAAGTCCACCTCAGATCCTACCTGAAGGGTAGGTATAGATATCCTCCTCAACGCTCTCACCCACTAACCTCCTCCGAGTACTGACTCGTCGTGAGGTCCACCTTCGGGTACTGAATCATCGTGAGGTCCACCTCTGGGTACCGTCCAGTCCTCGTACACTCAGTCTCTGTCAGCGTTGTCCATCATCTTCATCCAACACAACAAGATGCGGGCATAGCTTGTGTAGGGGTGAGTAAAATGATACTCATTAGGGACCCTGAGACCCTTAGGGTCTCACTAAATCCAACAAGGATAACCACAATAAGGATCTCAATAGATAACACTTACTTAGGTATAAGCCCATACTCATACCTAAGTTATCAAGTAACCCATCTCAATCATGATGAAACACAAAGGTTATGAAATCAATGGATAACCACTTATTAGGTATATGCCCATACATATACCTAAGTTATCAAGTAACCCATCTCAATCATGAGAAAAACACAAAGGTCATTGACTCAGCTCAAACCAGGATTTTCATTATAGAAACCACAACTGCTGGAGAAACTCCTCCTCTGTCGAGTACAGTGGCTTTGTCACGACTCTGAGGCGATACTCAATAACCTTAGACTGCTGAGGTACTCCTCCTTTCGAGTACTACGGGTCTGCTGCCAACTACCAGGTGCTCCGTCCGCTGAGGGTCTGCCACCGAATATCGGGCGCTCTCCCTAATAGCCTACAGAGGTACTCCTCCTGTCGAGTACCACGGGTCTGCTGCCAACTACCAGGCGCTCTTTCCGCCATGGGTCAGCCACCAAATACCAGGCGCTTCGTCCACGGGGCTAACCGAATCACTATGAGTCGAATCGATCAAGCAGTCGTCAGGTCTACAGCTACTCGGTCTCCGCACTCCATACTCTCCTCTCTGGGAGGGTCCACTCCCTGATCTACAGGTCATTACTTACAAGTTTCATGAAGTCCCACAAAGAAGTATCTCAAATGACCACCTCGTCATTGGGGTCTCATCGCAACAGACGTCGCGTCAATCGGACGCCCGATCTGTGAGTTATTAACATTTCCGTTCGAGGGGCCCGGTTGGATTCATGTACGAACCAACCCAACCATATCTCAACAGTACCCCGAAATCTCATGGGTGTACCCAAAGGAACCGTTTCTCAACGAGATTGCCAATTCTGCTGACTGTTCGTCAAACGGACGTCTGGTTTGAAAGTTATTGGCTTTTCCGTTCTAGGGGCCCGGTTGGTTTATAAGCTAAACCAAACTGACCGTACTCCATCTACATCCAAACCTCAAGTGGTGTATGCAAAAAGAACCGTCTCATCAAGAGGAATCCAACAAAGTCGACGACACGTCAATCGGACGTCCAGAGCTTAAGTTATAAGTGTTTCCGCTCCGAGGGCCCGGTTGGTTTTGAGTTCGAACCAACCTGGCTATTCCCAAACTTCGCCGAAACCTTGAGTGTAATATACTGAAACGACCGTATCGATCCAAGTAATCCTACGCAACAGAAGGTTCATCGATCAGAGGTACACAACTCAAGTTATGTCCATTTAACCAAAAACGGTACAAAGATAGGGGGTATGGGCCCGGTCCGACCCGGCCCAATACCCCCTGGGTCGGCCCGATTAGGCGTGGACCGGCCCGGCCTGGCCGACGTGGTCTGGTCCACGTGACCCACGTGGTTGGCCGTGTGGGTGGGTGACCGGGGGGATCTGGCGGCGCCCACCCTAGCCGCATGCCCGGGGGGTTACCCCCCCGGTTTCTTCGAAACGGCTGGCCATAATGGCCGGCCCTTGAGTAACCACGAGACCCCCTTGGGTTCCGCCTCTAGGTGGCGCCGGCGGCCGGCACAGCCGGCCGCCCCTTTGAGTTCCGCAGCGGCTCTGTTCGACTAGCGTGACGGCGCCCCCCCCCCCCCGCCTCGGCTGCAGCCCCTTGTAGTTTCGGCGCAGCGCGACGGCGCCACGCCCCTCCGCTGCGGCTCGGCAAGGCCGCAGTCCGGCTCTACTCCACATGGCACGACGGTGCCGCGCCTTTGTGGTGACCCGACAATCAAGCATTGACGATCCGCCCGTGATCAGCCCGATGCTGGACGGTTCTTCTTAGTCCGCCTCCATCGTCCATAATCAACAAACAAATGGGGAAGGGTCAGACCATGTTTGTGCGGTCCGATCCCTTCCTCATCAAGATGGTATCAAGCGGCCCAAAGGAACTCAAGAATTAAAGAAAATTGTTGAACAATTTTGAAACTTGAACATAACAACCCCTACCTCAATCATGACGTTGCACGTCATCGGGCCGCGGAAAGAGGCAAGCGTCGCGATAGAACGGCGTCGTGGAAGAACGGTATCGATCCCATCGACATTGGAGGATGAAAGAACGTTATTGTTGGTGACGTTCCCCCGCAGTGATGTCTTCTTCTTTGATGCTGGGGAAGAATAAGGAAAGGCACGTCATCGGTGACTTCACGTTCTTCGAATCGTAGAGCGTTCTTCATCGAAGGTGCTCTTCGTCAGGAGAAAAACACATTTCTTTCCAATCCTCAAGAGGTTCCTCAAGGTTATCCAAAATATTTTCCAACCCATATTAAAGAGGCTTCCCTTATTAATACACATTCCATGCCTTTTCAAATTCAAAACACTTAATTAATTATAGTGGTGGCACTATTAATGTGGGAGAGAGATGGTCTCTTTATTAAAGGATTTGTCACATTAAATTGAAGGGGTTTTAAAGGGGGTCGGAGAGAGTTATGGGAAGATGAGAGGTTGGGGCTCTTGTGGGCCCCACCTCTCATATATCCACACATGGGAGGATTTAACTTCCTTAGATAAAATTTTTTTTTAACAAATTTATTTAACTTCTTAACTAAACTTCAAAATAAAAATTCTCAACCTTCTTCAAACGCAACTATGGTAAAGGTCCCCTTAAGAAATTACTGGCGCTACGAGTTCATCAATACCCTAGGATTTCAATTCTGAGCACCGGTTCAAAATATAGAAAAACCCGCTCGTTCGTTCTCTGAACGTACCCGATTTAAACTTTGGAAATTGATTCTGGGCACACCGGGCCTCGAAATTAGGTGCCGTCAGAAACTACGTACTCGTAAAATTACAAAGAAATTATGAAAGAAAATTCTTTGAAATTTTTGGGTCTTAACATATGAGGGAACCGTTGTGTTTAGAATGGCGGGTTCACCCTATGAGAAACTTAACTTTAGTCATTATGGGCCTCAAGTGAGAAAACCTGAAAATGGAATAACCATAAATAAAATTATTAAATAAAATTATTTTATTTTTCAAATCCATATAACTCTTGAACAGTGACTCATATTGAAAATATGATACGATTTTTGGGTTCTTAATGGTGTGTTTTCTTTAGGCAGAGCCTAACATTGGCCAGCACAGGTCAACTGTGGAAAGTAGTTTTTGGGAGGTGACCATAAATAAAATAATTAAATAAAGATTAATTTATTTTCAAATCCTATAACTCAAAATGATGTAATGGCCTGGACTTTCCTAGTCCATTAATTTGTCCAAATCTGGTGTTTGGGGTGTCCTGGACCCCATCGGTGAGTTTGGAGGGCTTCAGTGTTGGTGACAGGGTGTCGTTGTGGTGTCACATATCGGTGCCACCGATTGGTCTCACCAATCGGTGCCACCCGGGGGGTTTTGGGTTTCCTCCCTTAGCTTTCCCGTAACACCTCTTTTAACTTATATTACCACTTTTAAAGTGGTTTAAGGCTGTTTTAAGGACACTAAATGACGTTTTAAGACCACTAATAGTGGGACGACCTGTAACCTACCAAAATGTTAGCCTTTGAATGAGTTCCACACCTTTGTTGCATTCCCACTACTCCCCTGTTATGCATTTTTTTCAATTTAAATGTAACCTACGTCATGCGATGGTCTATCCCTACTGAAATTAATAAATCTTAATTTTTTCCAAAGTGTGCAACCACCCAACCGCATGGTTAAACCACGATCCACTTTTCAAACTCTTCGAGTTTTTCAATTTCTGTAACACTAGGATCGGGCCTTTTATCACACTAAGATCTTCTTCCTCAGTCTCTTTTGTTCCCTCTTGGTGCACTTATAGTTCCCCTTTCCGGAGACGAGTAGTGCTTGCGTAAGAGCCTTCTGTTCGGTTATTCTTCGAGTTTCTTATCATGCAACCCCAGTTCTTGGAACAAGTAGAAAAATTCAATCCTTGATCATCCAGGTAGGGATTCTTCCATCGTTTCCCCTTTATTTGTATCATGTGTGGTGGGCATAGTGATGTCTTTTGTGAATACGGAGAGATATGAGGAATAATAAATGAAGATATAACCATGTAGGGGTTTGAAAGCGGTTTGTTATGCTTGTTGTTCTTTACTTGTTATCTTTTTTCTTTATATGACTTGTTTTGGTTGAGTGTGTTCTAAAAATCATGTTCGTTGGTGGTCTTTGTTTGCGCATTGAGATGCTATGTTTTTTGGAAAATATTTTGATTGAATGGATAAAGCTTGAATCTGGTTAAACACATACACTTGAAAAATTAAATGGATGCCCAATAAATAAGAACCTGTTATGTGATCACCCCGGTTAACATAGTGGGATTAAAAAACGAGTTTGGCTAAATCTGAATATGTAGTTTTTGGTGACTATGGATATGTGATGTGTGTTGTGTGCAGGATGTTGTTTGGGTTTTGTGGCCTGTAGGGGATGTTTGAGCAGTGTGGCTGTGGTTTGGCCTAATTATGGACTTGTTTTCGAATTGTATGGACTTTTGGGTAGTGGGACTGCCTGTGGTTGTGTTGTGGTCACGTGGCGACATGGCGCATTGGGACTTTAGAATGTTTTGGTGTTGTTGTGTCGTGGGACTGTAGTTTCTGTTTTCTTTCTATGTGGTTTGTCTGTGGTTTGTGGTTTCCCAGTAGTGCTGGATTAATTTAATGTGAACTCCTAATTTAATTAATAATTTAATTTGGATAATAAAATAATGGGTTGGGTTTTTATTTTCCTTGCGGCTGTTTGTGTGGTTTTTCATGTAGAGGTAGCAACAACGTTGTTTTGAGTGGACTGGATGTTGTTTGAGGACCCATAGGTTAGGCTGAGTGTTGTTTTCCTATATATGTATAAAATTTTAGTTCTTGTGATTTCTCATACGCACACCACCCATGTTGATCACTTCATCCTGAACACCCCCACTTCATGGGAGAGGGTATTTTTTCCAACATTTCTATGAGTGGCTGGTTATTAGCCCTTTTCTGCTCCCTCTCCTAGGCATCCCAAGACTCTACGAGTAGGTTGTGATGGCCTAAGGTTCATTATCACAAAATACTCTTCGGGTAGGGTGTGTAGTATTTTTTTGGCCCAGATGTGTGCGGGTAAGTTCGTTTTCCTAAGTTTCTTCGGGATGAGGCCCAGTTGTTTCGCGAGATAGGTACTTTTTTTTTTCTAACGTGTTTTTAGGATGAGGCCTAGGTGACTATGGGAAAGATGTGTGGTTGTGGAGGCCCAAGTGTCTATGGGAAAATGGTGTGGTTGTGAAATCCCATATGGTTGTTGTTGGGGGTGGGATAGATGTGTGGTTAGGATAGCCCATATGGTTGTTGTTGAGGCAGCAATGGGACTGCAGTGAGATTTTTGGGGGAGGTTTGATGCGTAGGATGTCTTAATAACTAGTGGGGAAGTGGTGTGAGGGTACCCAAAAATTGATGTGCTTATAAAATTACTTTACATGACTTGCGTTATTTGGTGAGTGTTACTTGTTGAGGTTGGGTGGATAGTTTTCCTTGGTAGGTGATTTTGGGTTTCTGTTGTATTCACCAGAGCATTGGAATGTTCCCCCACTTGTGCACGAGTGACTTTGGTTTCCTGACTGAGTATACTTGTATGATCACCCTATGTATATAAAACTTCTTTCAGGTTTCCTGGAGGACTTAGAGGATCGTGCTATACTTTACTAGCTCGGGTGTTGGGATAGTTGCTGTCACTGCTTATTTTTCGTTTCTTTGGTGCCTTCTTTTGGAGTTTTCTTTCACTTGTATCTACTTTAATTTTTTACATGCATGTGGAAATGGAAATTTTTTGCTTTAATTTTTACCTTATACTATTTTTTGTTGCTTGGTATTATCACCTTATCTCTTGATCCAGTTTTACTAAAAGTGTAATGCATTCTATCTTGTGTGAGATTCTATACCCTTGGTACTAGTCACCACTCCTGTGCCTATTGAAGGCACAAATCGATGGCCATTATCTCTACTTCATCTTGAAGAAGAAAGGTTATGGCACACTATTGTACCTTACCTCCTCTTGAGGAAGGTGGGTCATGGAAAACGATAACTCTGATTGGAAATCCAAGTGTACTTTTGAGATCATGAGGGTGTGATTTCTTTAGGCGGGGCTTATCCTCGACCGGCGTGGGTCGAGGGTAAATGTTAATTTATGGAATTTTTAAAAGATAATAAAAAAAACTTCAAAAAAAGTTTATTTTATCTCTTTTAATGTTTTTCATAAATGTAGTGACACTTCAATTCCAAGACAAAGTAGATATTTCCTTTCATAAATGAAACTATGTGTTAACGCTGCAACATAGAGAAATGGTGATGTTGAAATGTGTTTCTTCATTTAACAACTTTACAAGGATACAAGATCAGATTAAAAATCCAGAAGAAACTCCCAAAAATATTTGGAAAATAAAATTCATTGGAAAATCCTCTCGGCGGTGAATGACCAGCAGTGACGAACGCCGACAAATCATGGATCACGAATTGCGGATCAAAGACTGAGGATCAGGGATCGACAAATGATGGCAGTGTAACTCCATTCTTCACTAATGACTGATCCATCCATCAAGGTAGGGGGTTAATTCTAAGTAAATTCCTTCTTTCCTCATTCTTTGATTTGAGTGATGATTGTGGATCAACCCAAGAATAGTTTGACCTGTGGATCGATCGCGTATGTGGGATGGTTTTGATTTTCAGTTTTTGAATCGGGTTTATCCATGTTTCTATGTGATCTATGCTTAGATAGTAATTCCCCCATCCCCATTAAATTTAAATTATAACGTGGATGGATCTGGGTCGACATGAACAAGGACCGGATCCATCTATTTTAGGAATTATTTGTTCTTCTATTCTTCGTGGTGTGGCAATCCAAGCCTGCTTCTCAACGGTCGGTGGTGATGGAAAACCGAGGTCCAGGAAGGACAGTAGCGGTAGATCAACCCACAACAGGAGGCCATGGGAGATGGTGGTGCTAGAAGATCGACCACCGGCATGGGAGCTGGTGGTGAAGATGGTCCGCAGCCAGGAAAGTCGTAGCAGTGACGGAAGGTTGTGGCTAGGAGGGTTGTGGTGATGACAAGGGTCGTCAGCTTGATGGCTGACGGCGGGGTGGCCCATGGAAACCTCTACGAGAGGCGTACAAGGGCCGCCAGTAGGTGGTTGCCAGTGTGCTTCTACAGACGCAGTAGTTAGCCACATCACACTATTGGAGAGTTGCAGTGCAACTAGACCACGGTGGGAGGAAACCATGGGGACCCGTTGGGTAGTTCAGAGATGCGGCGCCCACCGCGTCTTGGGTAGAAAAAACTAGCACGTTTCAGCCGGTCGGGCTAGGTAGGTGGGATGGCCTTGAGCTGGGTCAGGGTGGTGGACCGGGCTGAGCCTAGCCGTTGCTGGCTGGGATAGGCCCAGTGGGCCAGGCCCTGATGGTTCAGTCTAGGCCCAACGGGCCGGGTCGACCCGATGGGTCGTGTCAGACTCGGCATGTCGAACCTGACCCAGACCCCACCATCCCCTTTTCATAAAAAGGCTTGTAACTTCCAAAATGTAAATTTTATTGATGATACATTTATGGTGTTGGGACCCTCATGATGAGGAGGTCCTTTTGATATACTCTAAGTGGGTTTTCGTGGAAGTTGATATACAACTAATGGCTTGAAGTGTAGATTCTCCCAAAATCAAGCGCGCTACGAGTGGGAATCCTACGGATGGTTGTGACGAGGCCTCAATGACGTGCAGGTATAGGTGAAATAGCAATACTAAGTGATGAGCAGGTCTAGGTGACCCAACAGGCCTAAGTGATGAGCGGGTCTAGGTGACCTAGCTGTCCTAAGTGACTCATCTGGGATGAGTGCCTCAACAGTATAAGGTGTACAATGTTTATGATTGATAGTCTTACTTTTCATACCATAAATTATACCTTTGTGAGCTGAATCTAGTGACTCTCTTGACTATACTTCTTAGAGGCTACACTTCGTGTACCTTTTTGGTAGTCTTTTTTGTGTATTTCTCAGTGGTATACCTTTGTGGTTTGGGGTCCCTATTGAGTATTATTTTTCTCATGCTTACACGGTATTCTCCTGCACATGTCAGGTCTTGTGTAGATGATCGAAACCTTGATGGGGTCCTTGGTGAATATGGGTTAAGTGGTTCTTAGAGTTACCTGATAGACGAGATGTGCTTATGCGGCTTCAGACAGCTGTTTCTGTACCTACCCTTCAGGTAGGGTTTTCTACGGAGGAGTTCTAGAGAGTCATAATTTACTTCTCTATTTCAGTTAGGCTTGTATTCTGGCCCTGTTTACCTTTAGTTTTCTATTGTCATAAATTATTTTTTTTAGTTAGTGTTTTCACCTTCCAGCATATGCGACTTGGAGTTGTGTGTGTGTACAGGTACCTAAGAAAATGCCATCCATTTGTTTGGGATATGCCTACTCGGTGCTAGTTTCCAACCCCTGGCCTATGGGAGGCAGACTTGGGGTAGACATGGAATGGGACATGAGGGATGGGTCATGATAGAGTGATATCAGGGGAGGTCTATTCTACCTTAAAACCCTAGATTCTATGAGTTTGGTTTGGGGAAATAGTGTCAAGTGTTTCAAGTTCATCTTTCAGGATAGTGAATCCAGTGTTGGTGTGACGGTTGACGTATCCATACACTAGGACCCTGAATTCTGCTTTTCGAATCGGTACATGAAAACACTAGTTGTAGGGAAAAATTATGGTACATGTATCATATATAAATGGGTTGAGTTTTCTATGTCCTTCTTAAGTCAGCTCACCAGGTATACTCTATTGATTATGGTACATATTTTTTTGATTAAAGATTCTTCCACATAGACAACTAGCTAATATTCCACTGCATGATCATGAGGATGATCCACAGGGTGAAGATATGGGTATATAGGTTCATACCAGAGACAGAACCTCTGGGTGGTGTGCCAGTTATACCACCACCTGTGGAGTAGCACATGGTACTCATAGTGCCGGTGGATGAGATGTGCGGACTGAGTGCACTTCATGAGTTTCAGTGACAGAGACCCCTTAGGTTACAAGGATCACCCGAATCACATGCGGTTAAGGACTAGAATGAGGTGGTGACTGAATTTTCCATCTAGTCAGGAAACCATTAGATCATATGGTGGTCCAAGTAGTGAGCCTTCTACGTGGCTCAAAAGGGAGATGGAGGGGTTTGGATTACCCGATATTATGATGAGGTGACTCTTTCATGGATAGAGATTGAGAACCTTTCATGGAGAAGGGAATATATCCATAAAAGATAAGGGATATGCATGACCAAGAGCTTCTACAGCTTTGGCAGGATGACATGTTGGTAGCTGAGTATCCATCGAGGCATACCGACCATTCCAGGTACTCAATGAATATGATGTGACCAGTGATTCAGGGATCGGGCCTTTGAGAAAGGTGGTTTTAGGGAAATCTGAGCTAGTGATATTCCTCTATGAATTCTTGCTTATGTTTGGGTGATAGAGAGAACCTTTTTGGTTGAAATTACTTTGGCTGAGAGGGTTCAGCTAGTGGATGTCAACAGCGGGCAAACAGGAGCAGAGACCTCAGGAACAGGAATCCAACGTCAGTCTCAGAGACTTGGATGTGTGAGATGTTACAAGAAAAGATCCTAGGATAGGGTATCTGTAGTTCAGGTCTCATAGGGTGAGTCTAGTCATCCTAGATAGAGGCAAGGATTTTCATTAGACGGCATTGGACATCTCTCTAGATATTGTCCAGCCCATCGTGATGCTGATAGTGAAATGGTGGATGGGCCACCGAGGCAGAGACAATGATAGGAATAGATGAATATTTAGGGTGTAAAAAGTGATAGAGTATCTAGGATAGAAGAAGGATGTGGTATACATTTCACCATGTTACCACCACCACCACCACGTGGTCCACACCGGGCTCTGGGAGATGGAGGACAGGGGCAGGGGTAGTTGCATGCGGTCAAGGCATATGAACCAAGGGCTCTAGAAATGATTTTAGGTGTGGTCTATGTCTACTCATAGTTTTAATATTGATAGACATAGGATCTAATCATTATTCATTGTCACAAATCTTGTTCGAGACCTAGATTTTTTGGTTAAACCATTAACTTGACCCTTACGTCTCAAGATACTTATGGGAAGAGACTCGATAATCAAACTTATACCGGTAGTGTGATCTAACCCTTGAGGTGAGAGTTTCGGTTGGAACCTCTTGGTGGAAGCTTCTAGGCCTTACAACATAATTCTTGGTATGAATTGGTTATCGAAATTCCATGTCCATATTGATTATTTCTGGAAAAAGGGTGTGGTGTTTCCATATATATGGAATTGGGTTTTCGTTGGTCAGAGAACAAGGAAACCCAGGCAGTATGGGATAGACTCATGCATAGGAGGGTGAAACTAATCACTCTTTATTTGGTTATCATGACCCTCAGTGTAGTGGATTAGATGAGTCCCCAGTTTCCTGCAGTGGTGGATGTGTACAAGGATATCTCTCTGAAAGATGTTCCAAGACTACCTCCTTGTAGGGAGGTAGACTTCTGTATTGACGTATACCCCGGGACGACACCGATATCAACATAGTCATATCGGATGGCTCCAAAAGAGAATTGTGAATTGAGGGTACAATTGGAGGACTTTAAAAGGAAGTGCTTCATGAGACCTAGTGTTTTACCATGGGAATCCCCAGTATTGTTTGCGAAGAAGTCATACGGGAGCTTTAGGTTATGTGTGGACTTCTGGTGCCTGAATCAGGTGACTGTGAAGAATAAATATCCACTACCAGGGATTGGTGATCTCTCCAATCAGTTGAAGGCAGAGAGATGGTTCTCGTAAGTTGATACCACATGAGAAGAACTATGCAACCCACAGCCTTGATTTAGGAGCGGTAATCTTCGCATTGAAGATAAGGTGACACTACATTATGGGTTAATGGTTTATCGTTTACTCTAACCACAAGAGTCTCAAGTATATCTTCTCTCAAATGGATTTTAACTTGATTAATAGATGATGGTAGGATTTCCTCCAGGACAATGACTTTGAAATAGTCTATACTCATAGTAAGGGAAACATGATAGTGGATGCTCTCAGTAGAAGATACAGTTTATAGTTGCTGAATGAGGAAACATAGTATTTTTCCTCATTACAGTTATCCTTCGTGGATAGAGATGATGCAGATTACCTCTAATAGGTGGTTGTTACCCCTCCACTCTTAAATTGAGTCAGGGAGGCATAGTTTGATGACACCGACTATGAGTCTTTAAGTGATCAGTTTCCCACATGGAATACCCCTGATGGATATTTAAAAGGTGGGGAGCACACCATTCCTTTCAAAGGATGCATAGCAGTAGCAGTGATGCCTAGAGTGACGAGATGCATCAGGATATTCATGTGGGTGTCAAGAGGGACACTGGAGATGATGGAACTGGTTAAAGCCGGGCTTACCAGTTAATATAAAAGTTGATTTCTTGTTTAATTGGTTTCGTGGTCTGTCAACACACCATTTCAAGCCACTGTTCTCAGAAGGGTATTTCTATTTTGTTCCTTGGGTTGATAATAAGGGAGTGATAATGGATATAAATGGACTTTGTGATGGGTTTATTGCATCTTTCCAGGGGAAATAGTACCATCTAGGTGATCTTTGACCAACTCACCATGTCAGTAACTTCTTAGATTTTCAATAATAGAGTCCCGTAGAGAAATTGGAATGCCTCTATGTGAAATATATAGTTCAACTCAATGGAGTCCCATAAAATATAGTCTCTGATCATGATAAATTATTTACATCCCAGTTGTGGAAGGGATTGCTTGCAGTGTTAGGGACTCAGATCCACTTGAGCATAGCTTTCCAACCGCAAATTGATGGCTTGACGGAGTGGACCATTTAGTTCCTATAGGACATGATACGTGATTTCATATTTGATTTTGGCTATAGTTTGAGGATAACCTACCTCTGGTGTAGTTTTCATAAAATAATGGCTACCACTCCACCATTGGTATGGAACCTTTCGAGGCTTTGTACAGGCAACCCCGCAAGTTTCCACTTTACTGGGCTGACCCTGGAGATTCAGCGCTCATGGGCCCGAAGTTGGTACAGGCTACTACAGAGAAGGATCAGGTCATATAGGATCATATGAAGACTGAATAGAGCCATCAGAAGTCCTATGCTGATAGGATATGGAGACCCTTGGAGTTTGAGGAGGGAGACCATGTGTTCCTTCGAGTATCTCCTCGATGTGGGATACAGAGATTTGGTCGGGGTGTAAAATTATCTCTATAGTTCATTATACCTTTTCTGATACTACCTAGAGTGGGCGAGGTTGCATACCTCTTGGATCTAACACCGTAGCTAGAGTGGGTGCACACATCTTCAACGTATCCTAGTTAAAGATATATGTACACGATCCATCACACGTCATTGATTGGGGAGAGATGGATATTGATGGAAATGCGACTTTTGTGGATATTATGGTGGATATTGAGGATTGAAAAGAGAGGACCCTTAGTGGTAGATTGATTCCTCTAGTGCACATTCGGTGGCAGCATAAGAATCTCCAGGAGAGCACGTGGGAGCAAGAGGCTCAAGTTGATGCTTGTACTCTCATCTATTTATGAATCCATTGGTTTGTCTTTCAGTGACGTAAAGACTTAAGGTGGGGAGAATTTAGTGACTCGGATTTTCCCATTATTTTTTTAAAAAAAAATTGGGAAAATTCCAAGACCATGTGCTGAGATGGTGTGCGATTCCAAGGTCTGGTGTTCCTGGAATAGTCTGTCAAAAAATGTTATGTTTTTAAATAGTGTGTGTGAGTGGTTTTCCTAAAAAAGTGGAATAACTCTTAAATGGATTTTCAGATCATAAATCTTGGGGGAACTGTTGTTTTTAGGATGGAAGGTTCACCCTAAGCATAACGTAACTTTTGTTGGTGTGGGCCTCCAGTGAGAAAACCCAAAAATGAAAAAATAGTAAATAAAATTATTTTATTTTTTAAATCTTCTAACTAATGAATGGTGACTTAGACTGAAAATCTGAGACAACTGTTGAGTTCTTAATGGGGTGTTTTCATTAGTCGGAGCCTAATATTGACCAATGCGGGTTAACTATGGAACATAATTTTTGGGACGTGGCCATAAATAAAGTAATTAAATAAATATTATTTTATTTCCAAATCCTCTAACTCATAAACGGTAACTCGGATTGAAAATATGAGAGTACAAATGAGCTCCTGAGGGTGTGATTTCCTTAGGTGGGTCCTATCCTTGACCGGCACAGGTTGAGGGTAAAAGTTAATTTATTGACATTTTAAAAGATAATAAAATAAACTTCAAAAAATGTTTATTTTATTTCTTTTAACATTTCGTAATGATGTAGGGACACTAAAATGCCACGGAAAAGCAATTTTTTCCTTTAAAAAATGAAATAGTGTGTCGACGCTGCAACACTGTGAAATGAAGACACTGAAATGAATTTATTCATTTAATATCTAGATAGGGATACGGGATCAAATTGACAATCCTGTATAAATTCCCTAGAATCTCTTGAAAAGAAAAGGCGTTGGAAAAGCCTCTAAGCGGAGAACGAGTGGTGGAGATGAATGTTGATAGGTCATGGACCACAAATCGTGGATCAAAGGTCAGGGATCAGGGATCGATGAAAAATGGAGGTGCAACCCCGTTCTTCACCAACGACTGATCTAATCCTCAAGGTAGGGGTTTAATTCTAAGTGAATTCATTTTTTCCTTGTTCTTTGATTTGAGCAACGATCACAAATCAACCTAAGAACAGGTTAATCCACATAATCGATTGTTTATGTGGGATGGTTTTGATTCTGGGGTTTTGAATTGGGGTTATCCATGTTTCTATGTGATCCATGCTTAGGGATGTCATTCTCCCATCCCCCCTGAATTTAAATTCTAACATGGATGGATCAGAACTGACATGAACAAGGTCAGGATCCATCCATTTTTAGTTTTCTGTGTTCTCCCATTCTTAATGGCGTGAAAATTCAAGTCACTGGATTGATCGCTAGTAGAGAAGGAAAAGAGGTCCAGGTGGGACCGCAGTGGTAGTTAAACCTACAGAAGGAGGTCACAAGAGAGGGCGGCGCCAAGCGATCGACCACCAGCATGGGAGATGAAGATGGTGGAAATCTATGACTAAGCAGGCCACGACAGTGATGGAAGGCCATGGCCAGGAGGGCTGTAGCGATGTCAATGGCCACTAGCTCAAAGGCCGGAAACAGGGTGGCCTGCAGCAACCATCGCGTGCGGTGGACAAGGGCCGCCAGAAGGAGGTGGGCGGCCAAGGGTGGGTTTGACGAACGTGATAGAAAGTTGTGTCACATGGATAGAGAGCCGCAGTCCAGCTGGACCATGATGGTAGGACACAGTGGTGACCCGTGGGGAGGTTCGGAGATGCGGAGCCCACCACGTTTGGTGTGGAAGAAACTGACCCGCTTCAGCTGGCCAGGCTAGGTAGGTGGTTTAGCCTCAGGTCGAGAAGGTGTAGTGGGCAGGGCCAAGCCTAACCGGTTCGGGCTAGGCCAGCATAGCGGGCCAGGCCGGGCCTAACCAGTTTGGTTCAGGTCAGGTCAGTCCGGAACCAGAACCCACCATACCCTTTTTCTAAAAAGGATCATAACTTCAATTTCATACTCTGATTCAGGATAATTTTGTGGCGTTGGGACCCTTTTCACGTGTCGGTACTTTTGATATACTCTAAGTGGTTTTTCGTGGAAGTTTAGATATGACTGGTGACTTGAGGAGTAAATTCACCAAGAATCAAGCATGCTATGAGTGGGAATCCTATAGCTGGCAATGATGAGTCCTAAGTGATGATCAGGCCTAAGTGATGATCAGTTCTAGGAGACCCTATAGGCCTAAGTGACGAGCGGGCCTAGGTGACTCAGCAGGCCTAAGTGATTAGCGGGTCTAGGTGACCTATCATGCCTAAGTGAACCATCGAGGATGAGTTCCCCAGCAGTACAAGGTGTTTTGTGTTTATGAATGATAGTATTACTTTATATACCTTGGATTATACCTGTGTGATCTAACTCTAGTGACTCTCTTGACTTTAATTCTTAGATGATACATTTCGTGTGCCTCTTTGGTAGTCTTCATTGTTTATTTCTTTGTGGTATACCTTTGTGGTATACCTTTGTGGTTCAGGGTCCCTATTGAGTATTGTGTTACTCACCCCTTCACAGGATTCTCCCCACATTTCTTGTCTTGTGTAGATGATTGACTATTTGGTAGATTTCTTGGTGGACCAGGGCCTAGTGGTGCTTAGAGTGACCCGAAAAAAGAGATGTGCTTCTGCGGCTTCAGACAACTGTTTTTGTACCTACCCTTCAGGTATGGTTTTCTGTAGAGGAGTTCTAGAGACTTATACTTTACTTCTCTATTTCAGTTAGGCTTGTATTCTATCCCTGTTTACCTTCAGTTTTCTACTATTGTGTCGTGTGTTTTTTTTATTTAGTGTTTTCACCTTCTAACATCTATGGCTTGGAGTTATGTGCGTATGTATAGGTACTTAGGGAAATGTGTCCCATTTTTTGGGATATGCCTACTCGGCAGTAGTTAACAGCCCCTGGCCAATGGGCAGTAGGCTTGGGGTAGTCATAGAATGGTCCTTAGGTGACAGGTCATGAAAATTAGAGTTGTTGTAGCTCAGTGGGGATGATTTGATGTTCTCATGGTAGTGTCAAGGACCTTTTAGCATTTTGAGATGAGATTTAAAATTTTAAATTAAGATGTGGTAATTTAAAAAGTTTTAAAAAGACAATTTTCATCCTAAACATCTTCATCTCCCAAACATTTATTATTGCATTTTGTTTCTTGAGAATCATCCCCCATCTCTTCTATGTTTTTTGAACTACTCTGAGCATTAGTTATCCAAAATGATCACCAATACTCGGTATGGGATGACTTTTGGTTAGAGTAGATCAAGAAACATAGGTGGATGTGCACAAGAGATGTGGGATGATTATCAAGAAACAAAATGCAATAATAACTATTTAGGGGATGAAGCTTATGAGGATGGAAACCATCTATAACTTTCACCTTTGGATGAATTCTAAGGATAAAACCTACCATAGTGGGGTAATTATTTTCTTAAATTCAATTACCCATTTCCTTCAAAATGGATGCACACTAATAGTTTGAAAATATAGTATGAAGATGGGGTTAAATAGTTCATCAATTTTTCAATAGATTATGCATGTGACCCTTCTTAAATCCTTTCTCCATGTTTAAGTTGTTGTTATTCACGAAAAATTAAATGTTTGACTACTCATATAGACAATGTCTTATGCACATGATGATGTTACCAATCTCGAGAAAGAGCATACTGTTGATGATGAAACTATATAATTATTATGGGATCAACATCAGGTTGATGAAAAAATATAGGGTCATAGTGTTGAATAAAATTATCAATTTAAGAAGTCCGGTTATAAAATTTGAGGTCAGTTGTAATCAATACGGCCAACCCATTAACACCAAAATGTAAATGTTCATTAGTTATCTTGTGGTTACAAAGAGGATGAATGTGTTGATTGATATGGATTCAAGGTTCCATGTATGACCTATAATGAAGGAAATACTTTGGAAAGATATAAAGATAATGTTATTATATACATCCTCTATTTTACAAAGAAATTATATAATGAAACATTGATTTAATTTTCATTATTCCTTATAGAGTCTATTTATTATAGAATATTTCCAAAAGAAATATGTCTTAATGACCGCTATAAAAGAACATAGAGTATTCTGGACTTTTCTTATGATGTTACATCTTAGGGATGCTGAAGGGAAAGTAAATCCTCACCCACCAGTTAGTTATGCAGAAATTATAAAGCAGGAAAGATGGAATGCTTTCATCAATTTTCACAATGATAAATCATTTCAGGTGTATTGTAGTCGATAATATATTATTTGAAATTATTTATTTTATCTAACTTGATTCAAAACTATTAATTTATGAAATATGAAAAGAGTGACAGAAATAAATAACATTCATCAAAACCACTGTACCCTTATCACAAAGAAAGGATGGGGTAAGTTTAATTATATAATAAATTGGTATGTATTTTAAATCAACAATAAAAGTTTAATAATGTGATATGAAACAAAATATGTTTCTTTGTTTATATAAAAATTTATGAATCAAAATCCCAAGCCACTTCTATCCCACATCATGTCCTATGGAAGGAGGATCATGTAAATAAATATGGTAAACTAGTTGATAAAAACACAAAAACATTATGGGAAATGTGTGTAAGTATGACATAATTTTAATTTGTTATGATTTATAATAGTATTACATAAAAATATCTATTTATGTTTATATTGTTTTATATGGTTTAGACATAAGAATCGGTAGTGACTACACTAGAAGAAAAGCTACTTTCAGTAGCTTTCATGTGTCCATAACAATATAGTCACATTATAGTATTAGGTTTTGGAGTCTCTCCTCGAACAAATTTCTAGAAGATAAAACCACATGAAGATACATATAATATTATAAGGACCCAACCTTAATCTTGAATTTGAGTCAATAAATTACATTATTACTTGTTGAGGATATTTTTGGGTTTAGAGTTTTATAGAATTAGGATATCTTATATACATTACAAACCCTACTCATATAAAGAGGATACTACAAAATAGTATCCATTTTTTTCAAATATAATGATTTTCAAATAAAAACATGATTTCTTTGACAAATCTTCATAATATTTAACTTGGATTCCTTCCTTGTCTTACACATCCTTATAACCTCTGAAAATAATTTGGAAACTTGGGATGAGAACAAAATTCTCAGTAAGGTATATAAAATGGATGAAAGAAAACATTAGTCCATGAATACTTGACACCATATGAAATAATTTTCAAAATTACATACTTGTCACCCATATATACTTACATTGTGAAACATGATATTTCCATAAGATTTCCACAAAACATGAAGAACATATATAGAACCATAGAGGTATCTTGGGGAATCACTTAATTATATTGTAACCCCCATGGGTACTGATTATCCAATAAAAACATATATTTTAATTACATTTTAATGGTATTAAATGTTCATTTTTGATCTTATGGACCAGAGTTAGTGCATTTTCATTATGAACATTCATTCTCATCATTTGTGCACTTCATGCCTAATATACACCAATTTAGGCCCAATCAGTCATCTGATTATAAGGAATGTAATTATTAATATTTTAATTTGATATTTTGGGAACTATATCTAAACTTAAATGTGAACATTTTTTATTCAGGGATAAATGGATGATTCATAAACAATGATGGAGATATTTGGAGATGAATGGAAGCAATTCTAAGAGAAGGAAGATTGGAAACCATCCCACTTATGAGACTGTGGGACCCAACCTACAGGCCCAATGAATCCCAAATTTGGTGGGATTCTAGAATCCATGTATAGGAACAAATAACGCTTCACGATCCAATGCTAATTCAGCCTCTATGGTGGTCATTAAGGCGACCCAAGCTAGAGATACAATTCTGGGCCAGAATCTGTGGCCCAGAACAACAGCCCACTAATTTGATCATATCTCGGAATCCACAACTCCAAATGGTCCCAAATATTACAGGAGGTTATAATACATCCAGAGATATAATTTATTCTTATATGGAACACTCTGATTCAGCCATCTAGAAGGTCTTCCTGATGCGTCTGTTCGGTGAAGGAAAGCTGGATGCCACCTTGGGTCAAGGGTGGAAAAATCAACTCTCCCTTACTTTCCACCCACCCATAGCCTACCAAAATTAATTTAGGAGACTTGGACTGTTGGAGGCTCTACCCAAGGGGTCAAAAATTCCTATTTAATGCAGTGGCGTTGGAGGATTGAAGGATTTTTTAGCTTGTTTTCATCTTAATGTTATGCTGCCAATTTCTCTTTGTAATGTTCTTCCTTCACATGTAAGTTGTTTTAATTCATCATTATTTCTTAATAAAAGTTCTTCTTCTCTTATTATTATTTTATTCTCCTTATCACTTTGATACCGTTGTTTTAAGGTGTGAACTTTTTCCTACCAAACCTTGTGATATTATCACACAACGGTGGAGGGATTGTTATTTTATTGCATTTTTTTTTACTTCTCCATTTCCTCCCTCATGAGTCTACTTTCCGCTTCCATTGAAACCATATAATAAATGGAGGGCTAACCCACTTATGGGTTGATCCAAGGGAGTATAAATGCGCTGGATTTGATGTTATTTATCACCTCATTAATGTATAATCACTTCTTTAATTGATATTTTTATTTGATGATTTTTAAACTCCATCGTCCTTGTTGAATTTAAGGCCACACACTTCAAGTGCTAATACGAAACTTTACCTTGAAGTGCTCAAAACTTTGATCCTTCAAGTGTATAAGTGATTAGTATTAAAGGTTGTAGGCATTAAACCAGTAAGTGATGATGTTTTTTTATCTCCTTAAATGAACCCATCTCAAATATAAGAAATTGAAATCATTAAAAAGAAAATGCGTCCAATCCACCCCGAGCGATAAACTAGGATCAAATCACTCTTTTAAATTGAATTCACTTAAGTCTCTTATAGTTCCTTTAAACTCATCTAAAATCAACCCTAGTTGGCCACTTCATAGCCGAAAGCAGTCCATAGAATGTACGTGTCTATAGGTTTCTTCTTAGGTCTATGTGGATTCGATAACCCAAGCTAAACTATAAGGACCGTCTTACCTTCTTCTCTTGGGTAAATTTGAGCGAGAATCAAATTTTGGCACCGTTTCCGGGGACCTAAGTAAGTTATCTTAGACACTATCATCCTTTTTTATCATCCCACTTCTCTTTTCTCACCCCTCACTCCTATGGAAGTCAATTTTGAACAAGTCCAAACATGGGAAACCTATCCCCACTTTGATCACCCAACCTCATGTGTGATGTACAATGACCATCCTAATTTATACTTGTGGTATCATCAACAACCTAATGAAACACAATGTTTTTAATCCTATGATCCACAAAAAATTACAATATATAATGAGTTTCAATCCCCACAATGCCAATATGAACACCCTCGTGTGCAATTCCAACAACTTAATTATCCACTTGAAATAGACCATATTTCTCAACCCCTTACCCATCATGATCCACAACCATTACTTGAAAAATTGTGTCAACAAATGGAGATAATGAATTTTGAGGTTTCATCATTGAGGTTAGAACTACAAAGTATTAAAAATTGTGAGGAACCCATCCCTACACAAATTGTCCCTTCCATAACCTTATGTGAAGTATCTAGTTTTCCACAAACCTCTCATGAATTTAATGAAGATAAAACCTTTGGATTTGGGATAGATGAAGAGGATCAAGGAATTGTTGAAGGTTCTTTAAATCAGGAGGAAATTGAATTTTTGGATTCAAAAGAGAAGAATTTGACATCATGGATTTCATCTCCTAAGTATAACTCCATTGATGAATTTTCAAAAACACCAACCATTGAACCATTGGGAGAAATCACAAACTTTGAGTCCATACCCATTCCTGAAACTGATCTCTCCAATTTGGTGGTTGGATCTTCTATTAAAAAGGAACCAATTATGTTGATCAATTTTGGAAATGAAACTGAGTTCAATTCAAAGTCCCAACCTATGTTTGAAAGTTTTAGCCTACCTAAACTTGAACAAAAGGATTTTCCATCCACCCTCAAGTTTCCATTCATTGGGGGTAGCCAAAAAATTCCATTTTTCACCATTTATTATCTTGAAACCACTAAGGAGGTGATTATTCATAATGTATTAGGAAATACTACAGAGGAAACTGGATCAACCATTTTTGATATTCCTTGGATTTTACGACTCATTTTAGAACATAGGTTTGCATACAACAAAAATTATAAAAAAATA
This sequence comes from Viscum album, assembly GCA_963277665.1. Classification (NCBI taxonomy): domain Eukaryota; kingdom Viridiplantae; phylum Streptophyta; class Magnoliopsida; order Santalales; family Viscaceae; genus Viscum; species Viscum album. The sequence continues at coordinate 1,018,815,100 of OY728134.1, read as the reverse complement.
ATAAATCTCAATATAGTGGAAATAGAGAAACATGTGGTCCTTAAAATGTTGAAAGTTGGTATTGGATAATTTGGGGGGTTCAAGTCGAGCTAACGACGTTAAACAAAGCGCTGCACGGGAGGCAACCCAGGGTTTTTATGTTTCTAATCTTTCTGAATCATCTCTATTTTTCAAATTAAGATTAATTAATCATTTTTATATTTAAAAATAAAAAAATAGACTTTTGACCTATTCTTCTATTATGAGTATGGATGGGTACAAAAGGGCAGCACCATATTCATCCGTGTCACGTGGTGTGATCCTTGAGTAATACCTTACCCAGAAATTTAAAAAGAAGACAATGTATCATCAGTTTATTTTGTTGTATTTTTATTATTTTATAGGTTAAGATAAAAATAATAAAAATATTAAAAATAATATAATAATTAAAAAAGGGGAAACGCCATAGGCTGTGGGGAAAACCTCGTCACAATAGGCGAAGCCGCGGGGAATCGAACTCGGGACCGAAGGGAGACAGGGGCGCGCGTTTAACACTGACTTACGGCTTAATGGAACTTTGAAAGCGACATGGATACCAAAGGAATAAATTCGCCTGACAAGAACTTCAAACTTCAACCACCAGGTGACTTCATTCCATGATCCTCATATTTCAATTTCCTTATTGAACTCCCCTTTTATTCCTCTACCCCATTCTAAATTTTATTTTTACGAAACTAGGGACAGTTTCATTCTAAGTTGGGGGGTGTGGAAACAAAATGTTTGTTAAAAAAAATGAATAAAAAAGAAGTAGAATTCCTTTATCATTCATATAATAACATCTTTGCTCACATTAAAACTCCATAGAAAATAACTTTTATTTCCTTGACTCTTAATTTAATTCATGATTAAGTTTAAAAGCATTGATTTTGGAAGTTTGGTTGTCCAATGAAAATTTTCATCATTTTTATTTTCATCCATTAAATCAAAATGCCACAATGCACGTCCTCTAGATTGTGGGGTACTAATTTGAATTTTTGGGGTCCCATAATAAATAGCATACTCTGGTTTGATTTTTATGAATAATATGAGTATTCAAAAAAAAAATAAAAAAAATTGCGTGTAGAGCAATGGATTGATAAAATGCGAGGCTTTCGGCACTTGGCGATCGTGACTTCAGAGTTATCTAGCCCTGATTTTTTCAATCTATCTATATTTATGATAATATGACTTTGTTTTTGATTAAGTTAACTCGAGATGATGCCCAAGTATGTGGGCTTCACTTGGTGCCCTAAGGCCTTTGAGTCTGGGAGTCATCGGCAAAGTCTTGCTACATGGGTTAATTTGATTAACTGCAATCTCAATTACTATAGCAATATTGAAAAAAAAATCCAAAAAAAGAGGAATGAAGAATACTCATATTAGGATTAAATGTGATTCCACCTAGCGCTTCCATGATTTCCCCCTTGAATGAAAATCAACCCCCATATCTATTATGATTCACAACACATCATTACACCTAATTGAGTTGGATGAAGTATGATGATGGATTTGATCAAAGGAATGGGCTTGGGATTGGGATCTTCTTTTAAATTCATCTTGTTTTAAATTATCTTGATAGGTTATAAAAATATATTTGTGTGCAGTTTACATTGTGAGCATTGTTTGTTATAATGTGTTTGAAGAAAGGAATTCAAATAAAATCATTGAATTATTTGCTCGGGACTAGAAAATATCAAGTTGGGAGGTGTGATTATCCAATAAAAACATATATTTTAATTACATTTTAATGGTATTAAATGTTCATTTTTGATCTTATGGGCCTGAGTTAGTGCATTTTCATTATGAACATCCATTCTCATCATTTGTGCACTTCATGCCTAATATACACCAATTTAGTCCCAATCAGTCATCTGATTCTAAGGAATGTAATTATAAATATTTTATTTTGATATTTTGGGAACTATATCTACACTTAAATGTGAACATTTTTCATTTAGGGATAAATTGATGATTCATAAACAATGATGAAGATATTTGGAGATGAATGGAAGCAATTCTAAGAGAAGGAAGATTGGAAACCAGACAACTTATGAGACTGTGGGACCCAACATACAGGCCCAATGAATCTAAAATTTTGTGGGATTCTAGAAGCCATGTATAGGAACAAATAAATATTCATTATCCAATGCTAATTCATCCTCTCTGGTGGTAATTAAGGTGTCCCAAGTTAGAGATACAATTCTGGGCCAGATTCTGTGGCCCAGAAAAACAGCCCACTAATTTGATCATATCTCGGAATCCACAACTCCAAAGGGTCCCAAATTTACAGGCGGTTAGAAGACATCTGGAGCTCTATTTTCTTCTTCTATGGACCACTCTGATTCGGCCAACTAGAAGGTCTTCCAGATGCGTCTGTTCGGTGAAGGAAAGTTGGCTCCCACCCCGGGTCAAGGGTGGAAAATCTACTCTCCCTTACTTTCCACCCACCTATGGCCTACCAAAATTAATTTAGGAGACTTGTACTGTTGTAGGCTCGACCCAAGGGCTCAAAAATTCCTATTTAAGGCAGTGGTGTTGGAGGATTGAAGGATTTTTGAGCTTGTTTTCATCTTAATTGTATGCTGCCAATTTCTCTTTGTAATGTTCTTCCTTCACATGTAAGTTGTTTTAATTCATCCTTATTTCTTAATAAAAGTTCTTCTTCTCTTATTATTATGTTATTATCCTTATCAATTCGATACCGTTGGTTCAAGGTGTGAACTTGTTCATACCAAACCTTGTGATATTATCCCACAACGGTGGAGTGATTGTTATTTTATTGTGTTTTTTTTACTTCTCCATTTCCTCCCTCATGAGTCTACTTTCCGCTTCCATTGAAACCATATAATCAATGGAGGGATAACCCACATATGGGTTGATCCAAGGGATTATAAAGGGGATGGATTGAATGTTTTTTATCACCTCATTAATGTATAATCACTTCTTTAATTGATATTTTTGTTTGATGATTTTTAAACTCCATCGTCCTTGTTGAATTTAAGGCCACACACTTCAAGTGCTGATACGAACCTTTACCTTGAAGTGCTCAAAACATTGATCCTTAAAGTGTATAGGTGATTAGTATTAAAGGGTGTAGGCATTAAACCAGTAAGTGATGATGTTGTTTTATCTCCTTAAATGAACTCATCTCAAATATAAGAAATTGAAATCATTAAAAAGAAAATACGTCCAATCCACCCCGAGCGATAACCTAGGATCAACTCATTCTTTTAAAATAAATTCACTTAAGTATCTTATAGTTCCTTTAAACCCATCTAAAATCAACCCAAGTTGGCCACTTAATAGCCCAAAACAGTCCATAGAATGTCCGTGTCTATAGGTTTCTTCTTAGGTCTTTGTGGTTTCGATAACCCAAGCTAAACTACAAGGACCGTCTTACTTTCTTCTCATGGGTAAATTTGAGCGAGAATCAAATTTTGGAGCCGTTTTCGGGGACCTAAGTAAGTTATCTTAGACACTATCATCCTTTTTTTCATCCTAATTCTCTTTTCTCACCCCTCACTCCTATGGAAGTCAATTTTGAACAAGTCCAAACATGGGAAACCTATCCCCACTTTGATCACCCAACCCCATGTGTGATGTACAATGACCATCCTAATTTTTACTTGTGGGATCATCAACAACCTAATGAAACACAATGTTTTTACTCCTATGATCCATAAAACATTCCAATATATAATGAGTTTCAATCCCCCCAGTGCCAATATGAACACCCTCCTATGCAATTCCAACAACATAATTATCCACCTGAAATAGACCATTTTTCTCAACCCCTTACCCATCATGATCCACAACCATTACTTGAAAAATTTTGTCAAAAAATGGAGATAATTAATTTTGAGGTTTCATCATTGAGTTTAGAACTACAATTAATTAAAAATTGTGAGGAACCCATCCCTACACAAACTGTCCCTTCCATAACCTTATGTGAAGTATCCAGTTTCCCACAAACCTCTCATGAATTTACTAAACAGAAAACCTTTGTATTTGGGATAGATGAATAGGATCAAGGAATTGTTGAAGGTTCTTTAAATCAGGAGGAAATTGAATTTTTGGATTCAAAAGATAATAATTTGACATCATGGATTTCATCTTCTAAGTATAACTCCATTGATGAATTTTCAAAAACACCAACCATTTAACCATTGGGAGAAATCACAAACTTTGAGTCCATACCCATTCCTGAAACTGGTATTTCTAATTTGGTGGTTGAATCTTCTATTCAAAAGGAACCAATTATGTTGAGTAATTTTGAAAATTAAACTGAGTTCAATTCAAAGTCCCAACCTATGTTTGAAAGTTTTAGCCTACCTAAACTTGAACAAAAGGACTTCCCATCCACCCTCAAGTTTCCATTCATTGGGGATAGCCAAAAACTTCCATTTGTCACCATCGATTATCTTGAAACCACTAAAGAGGTGATTATTCATAATGTATTAGGAAATACTACAGAGGAAACTGTGGTCCTTAAAATGTTGAAAGTTGGTATTGGATAAGTTGGGGGGTTCAAGTCGAACTAACGATGTTAAACAAAGCATTGCACGGGAGGCAACCCGTGGTTTTTATGTTTCTAATCTTTCTGAATCATCTTTATTTTTCAAATTAAGATTAATTAATCATTTTTATATTTAAAAATAAAAAATAGACTTTTGACCTATTCTTCTATTATGAGTATGGATGGGTACAAAAGGGGAGCACCATATTCATCTGTGTCACGTGGTGTGATCCTTGACTAATACCTTACCCAGAAATTTTAAAAGAAGACAATCTATCATCAGTTTATTTTGTTGTATTTTTATTATTTTATAGGTTAAGATAAAAATACTAAAAATAATAAATATAATATAATAATTAAAAACAGGGATAGGCCATAAGCCATGGGGAAAACCTTGTCACAATCATCGAAGCCGCAGGGAATCGAACCTGGGACCGAAGGGAGACAGGGGTGTGCGCTTACCACTGACCTACGACTTAATGGAACTTTGAAAGCGACATGGATACCAAAGGAATAAATTTGAGCGACAAGAACTTCAAACTTCAACCACCAGGTGACTTCATTCCATGATCCTCATATTTCAATTTCCTTATTGAACTCCCCTTTTATTCCTCTACCCCATTCTAAATTTTATTTTTACGAAACTAGGGACAGTTTCATTCTAAGTTGGGGGGTGTGGAAACAAATTGTTTGTTTTTAAAAAAAACAATGGAAAAAAAAGAAGTAAAATTCCTTTATCATTCATATAATAACATCTTTTTTCACATTAAAACTACATAGAAAATTACTTTTATTTCCTTGACTCTTAATTTAATTCATGATTAAGTTTAAAAGCATTGATTTTGGAAGTTTTGTTGTCCAATGAAAATTTTCATCATTTTTATTTTCATCCATTAAATCAAAATTCCACAATGCATGTCCTCTAGACTGTGGGGTACTAATTTGAATTTTTGGGGTCCCATAATAAATAGCATAGTCTGGTTTGATTTTTATGAATAATATGAGTATTCAGAAAAAAATAATAATAACAAAAAATAAAAAAAAAATTGTGTGTAGAGCAATGGATTGATAAAATGCGAGGCTTTCGGTACTTGGGGATCGTGGCTTCAGAGTTATCTAGCCCTGAGTTTTTTAATCTATCTCTATTTATGGTAATATGACTTTGTTTTTGATTAAGTTAACTCGAGATGATGCCCGAGTATGTGGGCTTCACTTGGTGTCCTAAGGCCTTTGAGTCTGGGAGTCATCGACAAAGTCTTGCTACATGGGTTAATTTGATTAACTGCAATCTCAATTACTATAGAAATATTGAAAAAAAATCCAAAAAAAAAGAGGAATGAAGAATACTCATATTAGGATTAAATGTGATTCCACCTAGCGCTTCCATGATTTCCCCCTTGAATGAAAATGAACCCCCATATCAATTTTGATTCACAACACATCATTACACCTAATTGAGTTGGACGAAGTATGGTGATGGATTTGATCAAAGGAATGGAATTGGGATTGGGATATTCTTTTAAATTCATCTTGTTTTAAATTATCTTGATAGGTTATAAAAATATATTTGTGTGCAGTTTACATTGTGAGCATTGTTTGTTATAATGTGTTTGAAGAAAGGAATTCAAATAAAATCATTGAATTATTTTCTTGGGACTAGAAAATCTCAAGTTGGGGGTGTTATTATCCAATAAAAACATATATTTTAATTAAATTTTAATGGTATTAAATGTTCATTTTTTATCTTATGGGCCTGAGTTTGTGCATTTTCATTATGAACATCCATTCTCATCATTTGTGCACTTCATGCCTAATATACACCAATTTAGGCCCAATCATTCATCTGATTCTAAGGAATGTATTTATAAATATTTTAATTTGATATTTTGGGAACTATATCTACGCTTAAATGTGAACATTTTTTATTCAGGGATCAATGGATGATTCATAAACAATGATGGAGATATTTTTAGATGAATGGAAGCAATTCTAAGAGAAGGTAGATTGGAAACCAGCACACTTATGAGACTGTGGGACCCAACATACAGGCCCAATGAATCCCAAATTTTGTGGGATTCTAGAATCCATGTATAGGATCAAATAACGCTTCACGATCCAATGCTAATTCAGCCTCTATGGTGGTCATTAAGGCATCCCAAGTTAGAGATACAATTCTGGACCAGAATCTGCGGCCCAGAACAACAGCCCACTAATTTGATCATATCTCGGAATCCACAACTCCAAATGGTCCCCAATTTTACAGGCGGTTATAAGACATCCGGAGATATATTTTATTCTTATATGGCCCACTCTGATTCGGCCATCTAAAAGGTCTTCCTGACGTGTCTGTTCGGTGAAGGAAAGCTGGATGCCACCTCGGGTCAAGGGTGAAAAAATCAACTCTCCCTTACTTTCCACCCACCTATGGCCTACCAAAATTAATTGAAGAGACTTGGACTATTGGAGGCTCGACCCAAGAGCTCAAAAATTCATATTTATGGCATTGTTTTTGGCGGATTAAAGGATTTTTGATCTTGTTTTCATCTTAATGTTATGCTGCCAATTTCTCTTTGTAATGTTCTTCCTTCACATGTAAGTTGTTTTAATTCATCCTTGTTTCTTAATAAAAGTTCTTCTTCTCTTATTATTCTGTTCTTCTTATAATCACTTTGATACCGTTGGTTTAAGGTGTGAACTTTTTCATACCAAACCTTGTGAGATTATCACACAACGGTGGAGTGATTGTTATTTTATTGCATTTTTTTACTTCTCCATTTCCTCCCTCATGAATCTACTTTCCGTTTCCATTGAAACCATATAATCAATGGAGGGCTAACACACTTATGGGTTGATCCAAGGGAGTAACAAGGGGCTGTATTGGATGTTATTTATCACATCATTAATGTATAATCACTTCTTTAATTGAGATTTTTATTTGATGATTTTTAAACTCCAGCGTCCTTGTTGAATTTAAGGTCACACACTTCAAGTGCTAATACGAACCTTTACCTTGAAGTTCTCAAAACATTGATCCTTCAAGTGTATAGGTGATTAGTATTAAAGGGTGTAGGAATTAAACCAGTAAGTGATGATGTTGTTTTATCTCCTTAAATGCACCCATCTCAAATATAAGAAATTGAAATCATTAAAAAGAAAATACGTCCAATCCACCCCGAGCGATAACCTAGGATCAACTCATTATTTTAAATTGAATTCACTTAAGTATATTATAGTTCCTTTAAACCCATCTAAAATCAACCCAAGTTGGCCACTTCATAGCCGAAAACAGTACATAGAATGTACGTGTCTATAGGTTTCTTCTTAGGTCTCTGGGGATTCGATAACCCAAGCTAAACTACAAGGATCGTCTTACCTTCTTCTCTTGGGTAAATTTGAGCGAGAATCAGGTACCTTATGATTTGTTACCCTCATGGATACCTTACAATGTAACCCTCACGGCTACCTTATGGTGTAACCATCACAGCTGCACATGGAGTAACCATACGACTGACCTCCAACTTACACATACTCAATTTATTTAAGGGAGATATAGGTACCACAATTCATCATAAACAATTCCCAAGAACTAGAACATAATCATAAAACATGAATAATTTCATAAAAACTTTCACTTTGAATTTTATAAAACAAGAAGTTTAAAAGAGGATTTTATAAGAAAACTCACTTACTAATAACATATAATTTATATGAGAATCAAAATAATGAAAGGAATATGTGTATAAACTGTAAATACACATAATTAAACATAATATAAACAAAAATTCACCACACTAATAATTTCAATCCCACATAATCAATGAAGTATAAGGTTAACCCAAAGAATGGAAATTGGGTTAAGAATTCCCCTGCCTCAGGGGTGTCTTACTCCAATATTTTCTAAACATCCTGTATAATGGTTAAAATAGTGTTATTATGATTTTATAGAAACATTTTAATGATTATAACATCTTATATGACCACTTTAAAACATTATTCCACCCATTCAGTAATAATACTTTGTTATTTCCCTTGATTTAGGTGTGTGCATTATAAGGTTTTCATGAGTGGGTTGAAATGGATTTTCATGTCGATTGTAAGTGAAACTCCAGAATTGGAATGAAATGGTATTTATATGTTTCCATAACCTTAAATTAATCCATTTATCATTTTGAATTCTTATGTGAGAATGATTCATTAGTTAAAACATTAATGATTCTCGTTTAGATCATTTTGGCGGTTCTTTGATAATAACGACCTCATTTTGTTTTATAAATTAAAACCATGTGTACAAAAGGATTCTAGAACCATGGATGGTACATAATAAATATATTATAACCTAGTTCAACCATAAAAATGGATTCATGACCAGACTTTAAAGAATTAAAACAAATTGAAATCACAACATCTATGATGTCAGTAATTCGACACGTCACGGACAATGTTTTTATTCCTAGAATAAGTGGGAGAAGAGAAGAATAATGATGAGTAATTTTCCATGAACATGGGAAAATCCATAATATAAAAAATTCTGGAGCTTCTATGCCTCTTGTATTAGATTATGGGAAGAGAGTATAAGAAAAGAAAAGGAAATGAAAGGAAAACACATGAAAATGAAAGGAGATTCTTTCCCCTTGATCTCTTCTCCTTGAGATCCTCCTTGAGGCATTTTGTTTTGGGATTTTGGTGAGACCATAAGGTCTTGAAAGTGGGGGAGTATCTTGGGAGGATATTTTGGCAGAATTTGGAGAAGTCATAAGGCTTGACGGGTGTGGGTGGAAGAGGGGAATGAGGGTGGAATTTATAGTGGAGGAGGGGACTGATTTTACATTATTTTAATCATTAGTTTAATTTTTTTCCCTAGACTATGATTAGTCTTAATTAATGTGACAAAAAATAGTAATTTATGAATGTGAGTTTGAATCAAGTGGGCTTACATCAGCCATTATGTCAAAAATAGTGTTTTTAACTAATAATTGGAATATACGGTAAAATACCATATTTTACTATTTATCAAAAATTCAAGTATTTCATAAAATTAGCATAAATCCACCCCAACCATTTTTTCAACCTGTAGAATCCAAAAATGAGTTCCATTTTAACAAAATAATTTTATAAATATGAGAAATTAATTTTTTAAATAAAATATTATTTTATTCAAAAAATAAAAATTTTAAAACATTTATATACTGATTCCAAGATATGGGTATATCATAATTTCAATTCAATATTAAATATATACAATAATAATTGAGGTTACTATTCATAAGGGTATGTTACAATTTATAAGGGTATTTTACTATTCATAATGTTAGATTACTATTCACCGAAAATTATGTTTGTCTTATCAGACTCCAAAAATCACCTTGAACGCAGCCGTGTATATTAGATTTTCGAAATTCAAATCATAGAAGAGGAAAAATTATGTTTACTGCTAGTTAATAACTATATACTTAAAAAATTGTTGTTTCATAGAGTCATAGTGTTGCATCCATTTCAATTTATTTATATAACCTTGGGGTGCTACATTCTCCCCACCTTCTGGAAATTATGTCCTCGCAATTTAAATTTACTTATTAAACAAGTGACAGTACCTATCCCTCGTAGCATTTTCATATTCTCATGTTTCTTTTTCAACCATGTGGTTTCTCCACAAAACCATTACTTGGTGGATTACCTTATTCTGTCGTACATTTTCTCTTCGATCAAGAATATAAACAGGTTTCTCTTCATAAGAAAGGTTCTCTTCTAGCTGAACTACTTCTGGTCTCAAGACATGAGATGAATCTTGCAAATACTTTCTCAACATCAACACATTAAAAACATTGTGTACCTAAGACAAACTCAGAGGAAAAGCTACTCGATAGGAGATTGTTCCAACTTTCTCTAGGGCTTCATAAGGTCCAATGAATCCTGGACTTATATTTCCTTTCTTACCAAAAATCATTACACTTTTCTATGGTGAGATTCTAATAAAAACATGAACACCTACCTCAAAAGAAAAGTCTTTCCTCCTGTTGTCTGCATAAATTTTCTTCCTGCTATGAGCTATCCTCATGTGTTTCTAGATCATCTTCACTTTCTCATCCACTTCCTCTACTAATTCTGGTCACATCAACTTCCTTTTCCCTGAATTCATCCCAAAAATCTACAGTTCGACACTGCTTCCCATAAAATTCCTCGAAATGTGCCATCTGTCTACTGGAATGAAAACTTTTATTATAAGAAAACTCAATTAAAGAAAGATGTTAATCCCAACATCCTTGGTAGTCCATTGAAAAGCTAGAACCATACCCTCCAAAGTCTGAATCATTCGTTTTTTACTTACCATCTGACTGAGGATGAAAAGTTGTACTAAAATTTAATTTTACGACCAATGACTTCTAAAGTCCTTTCCAAAAGTTATAATTGAACCTAGGATCATGGTCTGAAACAATGGAATGAGGAACTCCCTGTAACCTGAAAATATCTTTGAGGTACAATCGAGAAATATGATCTAAAGACACAGTATCTCAAATAGAAATAAAATGTGCAGATTTAGTCATCTTATCAACAATAACCCAAATCACATTGTTACCTTGAGAAGTCTACAGTGGTCTCACCACAATGTTCATGGATACATTCTCTCATTTCCACTCTCGCACTGGAAAAGGATGAAGCATTCCTTTCGATAACTTCCACTCTGCTTTAACCTATTGACATGTTAAACATTTCATGCTAAAATCAGCAATATCTCTTTTCATTCCATCCCACTAATAATACTTTCGAAGGTCTCTGTACGTCTTAGTACTTCCAGGATGAACTAAAAATGGAGAACTATGATCTTCACACAACAATTGTTTATTCAGCTGGGAATCACAAGGCACACATAATCTTTTTCCAAATCATAAAACACAATCTTTATCAAGGATAAATTCTAGAATCTTACCCATTTTAACCAATTATACATTTTTCGGTAGCTTATGGTCATCCTTATATGCTTACTTAATTATTTCTAACAAAGATGATTGCACTGAAACATGAAAAAAAATAGAAGTATCTCCTACACCAACAACATCTAATCCAAAATTCATCAAATCATCAATCCATGAATCATGTTCCAAATGTAACATGGTTAATGATGCATGATGTTTTTGACTCAAGGAATACACCAATTTTTTTTCCTTTTCCTGGATGGTAATTGATCGTGCAATCATAATCTTTTATCAATTCAATCCATCTTCTATACCTCATATTTAATTCCTTCTTTGTGAATATATACTTCAGACTTTTATGGTCAGTATATATTTGACATTTGTATCTGTATAAATGATGCCTCTATATTTTCAAAGAAAAAAACCACAGATTTCAATTCAAAATCATGTGTGGGATAATTTAATTCAGGATTTTTTAGCTGTCCTGAAGAATATGCAATTACCTAATCATTTTGCATCAGAACACAACCAAGTTTCATCAATGAAGCATCATTGTATATGAAAAAGTCACCATTTCTGGAATTTATATCCAAAATTGGAGCATTCACTAATCTCTTCTTCGGTTCCTAAAAAAACATCACGTTCTTCTATCCAAACAAATTTAACCCCTTTTCGTGTTAACTTAGTTAGAGGGCTAGATAACCGTGAAAATTTTTTAACAAACCATCGGTGGTAACCTACTAATCCAATAAAACTACAATTCTCTGTAATATTTGTAGGTCTTTTCCATTCATCAACCACTTTTGTTTTGGCAGGATCAACTATTATTCCATCATTATTTACAATGTTCCCAAGAAAAGAAAATTGTTTCAATCAAAAACCACAGTTGATGAATTTTTTGTAGAGATTATTTTCCTTTAAGGTTTGAAAAACAACCCTTAGATGTTTTTCATACTCCTATTTAATTTTATAAAATACCACAATGTCATCAATAAACAAAACTACAAACTTATCCAAGAACTCATGAAATATTCTACTCATAAGATCCATGAATATAGAAGGTGCATTATTAAACCCAAATAGAAATACAACGAAGTCATAATGACCATATCTAGTACAAAAATCTATTCTTGGGATGTCATCCTCCTTCACCTTCTGCTGATGGTGTCCAGATCTCAAGTCAATGTTGGAAAAATACTGAGCTCCCTAGAGCTGATCAAACAAATCATCGATATTAGACAATGGATACTTGTTTTTAATAGTAATGTTATTAAAATATCTATAATCAATGCATAGTCTCATGGAACTATATTTATTTTTAACTAACAACACAGGATCAACCCATGGTGAAGTGCTAGGGAAAATGAAACCTTTATCAAGAAAATCTTGAAACTAATTTTTCAATTCAAGAAGTTACATTTGATCCATTCATTAAGGGGGTTTTGAAATTGTATTAGCTTCAGGAACTAAGTAAATTTTGAATTCAACTTTCTAATCAGGTATAACACTGGGTACCTCATCAAGAAAAACATCAAGGTATTCATTTACCACTGGTACATAATTAATCTGAATAGTTCCCTTATTTTCAATAATATGAGCAAGATAACTTTCCTTTCAATATTTCAAAAGTTTCTCATCTTCCTGATATGCTATCAATTGAATGGGTTCATTCTTGTATACAAACTATAAGCCTTTATGAAAAACAAATTATTTTTCTGTATTGTTAATCTTAACATGATAAACATAAATACAATACTTTCCTAGAATAACATTAAACACTACTAAGGGAAAAACAACAAGGTTTGTAGGTAATTTCTTTCCACAGAAAACAACAGAAATATTCTTAAAATGTATTTTTAATGTAATATTTCCCCTGGTATTTTATCCATAAGTTCTGGTCTCATTCATTGAGGTGAAATTTCCAATTTACTAGAAACATTCTCAGAAATAAAGGAATGTGTAGACCTAGTATCAAGTCATACTTTAGAAAAATATGAGTAAACAAACAAAGTACCTGATACCACTTTGTTGTATGGATCGAAATCTGTTGACGTAGTCATAAAGGATCTCACTACACCTTTCTTCTTATATTCTGGCTTCTTTGCATTATTCAAATCTTTCTTTGGTAATTAATTTGCATAATGACCCATCTCACCACATTTAAAACACTTTATAGTTTTCTTATCTGTATTAGTCTTAGAATCAATTTTATTACAATCTCAAGCCATATGTACAAAATTACAACATTAAAAACACATCCCTATTTTAGTAAGGCATTCTCTAGGGTTCTTTTTTCCAAACTTTTCACAAACAGAAAACTAGAATTTCTTACCATCAAATTTCTTTGATTGATTCTTACCCATCGCTTTCCATCTGGACCTCTTCTTCTCCTTTTTTTCAAAATTCACATGATCATTAGAAAACTCCATTTCTACCTTCTCAGCACATCGGACTAGTTTCTCATAACTTTTCAATTCACGGGAGGCCAATTCCCTTCGATACCTTGGATTTAATCCGGAGTAAAAGCGTTTGATTTTACTATCAAGATCCCGAATAAGATTTGGAGCATACCTCACCGGTCGAGTGAATTTTTCCTCATACACAGCCACTAAATATTCCTCCTTTTGCTTAAATACAAGTAATTTATTCTCCATCCTAAGTCACACCACCTTGGGAAAATATTTTTCAAGTAATATTCTTTTAAATTCATCCCACTCCAAGGCATCAATCTCCTCTCTATCCTTGATATTCTTGACCATTTACCACCATTGATCAAACTCACCTTCAAAATGATAAATGGAAAGACATACCTTTTGATTATCTGAACATCCAATGACATCGAATATATTTTCTAGGGATTTAATTCATCCTTCATCTACCACTAGGTTAGAAGATCCACTGAAAGAAGGAGGGTGTTGCCTCATAAAATGTTCCACTATTATCATGTTCTTTTATGGTACCTCTGGTTGGTCTCTTGAATGGATGCCACCACCATTTATTTCCTGCATCAGCTGAGCCATTACTGTCACAAACTGATCGGTTCCAATCCCTACCAATCCAGGTTCCATGTTCGGAAGGTTATCATTTTTTTATGCCTTTCCACTTCATCTTCCCTATTTCTTCTATGCAAAACCTTTATGAAAAAAACATCTTAGTCAAATAAATACGGTTATCTTTAAATTATATATCATTTAAAATTAACCATTGTATAAAAAATCATTTATAGTATTGTATTAACATCTTCCTAACCCCTAATTTTATCTAAACTATCCTCTAATACCAACTTTAAGGACCTAGCCTTAAAGCATTACTTAATATTGAATTTTAGTCAAGAACTTACATTATTACATGTCAAGGATATTTTTGGATTTATAGTTTTAGATAATCTGGACATCTTACATACATTACATACCACATCTATACAAAGAGGATACTACAAAACAATATCCATTTTTTCAAATACAAATCTTTTCAAATAAAAACAGGATTTCTTTGACAAATCTTCATAACATTTAACTTGGATTCCTTCCTTGTCTTACATATCCTTATAACCTGTGAGAATCATTTGAAAACCTGGGATGAGAAAAAAATGCTCATTAAAAGATCTAAAATAATGAAAGAAAACATTAGTCTATGAATACTTGAAACCGTGTGAAATCATTTTCAAAAAGACAAACTTTTCACCCGTAATACTTACATTGTGAAACTTGAGATTTCCACGAGATTTTCACAAAACATGAAGATCATATATAGAACCATAAAGGTATCTTGGGTAATCAGTTAATTATATTTTAACCCTCATTTCTACCTTATGATTTGTAACCCTCACAACTACCTTACAATGTAACCATCACGGCTACTTTATGGTGTAACCATTGCAGCTACACAAGGAATAACCATACGGTAAACCTCCGACATACACATAACCAATGCATTGGATGGAGATATAGGTCTCGCCCTTAATCATAAACAGCGACCAAGAACCAGAAAATTATCATAAAACATGAATAATTACATAAAAACATTCACTTTGAACTTTATAAAACTAGAAGTTTAAGAGAGGATTTTATAAGAAAAGTCACTTAATAATAGCATATAATTCATATGAGAATCAAAATAATTAAAGGAATATGTGTATACACTATAAATCCAAAAAATAAAACTTAATAAAAAAATCACCAATAACTAATTTTAATACCATATACTCAATTAAGTAGAAGGTTAACCCAAAGAATGGAAATTGGGTTAATAATTCCCCTACCTCAGGGTTGTCTTACTACAATATTTTTTAAAACTCATATATGATGGTTAAAATAGTGTTATTTTGATTTTATAGCAAAATTATAATGATTATAAAATCATATATGATCACTTTATTACATCATTCCAGCAATTCATTAATAATACTTATTATTTCCCTTGTTTCGGGTGCGTGCATTATATGGTTTCCATGAGCGGTTTGTAATGGATTTTCATGTAAGTTGTAAGTGAAAATATATAAGTGGAATGAAATGTAATTTACATGTTTTAAAAACTTTAAATTATACCATTTATCATTTTGAATTCTGATGTGAGAATGATTCATTAGTTAAAACATTAATTATTCCCCTTTAGATCATTGTGGTGGTTCATTGATAATAACGATCTCATTTTGTTTTATAAATTAAAAAAATGTGTACAAAAAGATTCCAAAACCATGGATGAGACATAATACATATATTATTACCTGGATAAACCATAAAAATAGTTTCATGACTAGAATTGAAGTAATTAATTCAAATTGAAATCACATCGTCCACGATGTTGGTAATTTGACACATCACAAACAATGTTTTTATTCCTAGAATAAGTGGGGGAGGAGAATAAGAATGATGAGGAATTTTCCATGAACATGAGAACATATAGAATATAAAATATTCGGGAGCTTCCTTTCCTCTTGTATAAGAGGAGGGGAAGAGAGTATAAGAAAAGGAAAGGAAATGAAAGAAAAACACATGAAAATGAAAGGAGATTCTTACCCCTTGATATCTTCTCCTTGAGATCCTCCTTAAGGACAATGGTTTTGGCCATTTTGTGAGACCAAAAGGTTTTGGACGTGGATTAGAAGCTTGGGAGGATATTTGGGCAGAATTTGGAGATGGCACAAGGCTTGGGCGGTGTGGGAGGAAGAGAGGAATGAGGGTGGTATTTATAGTTGAGGAGGGGAGGGATTTTACATTATTTTAATCATTAGTTTAATATTTTTTCCTATACTATGAATAGTTTTCATTCTTGTAACCCAAAATAGTAATTTGTGCATGTGAGTTTGAATCAAGTAGTATTACATCATCCATGATGTCAAAAAATAGTGTATTTATCTGATAATTTGAATATGCGCTAAAATACTGTATTTTACTATTCATAAAAAATTCAAGTATTTCAGAAAATCACCAAAAAATCATCCCAACAATTTTTCGATGTGTAGAATCCAAAAAATAAGGTCCATTTTATCAAAATAATTTTTAAATATGGGAAATTAATTTTTTAAATAAAATAATATTTTATTTGAAAAATAACAATTTTAAAACATTTATTTACTAATTCCAAGATATAGGTATATCATAAATTCAATTAAATATTATATATAAACTATTATAATTGATGTTACTATTCATAAGGGTATGTTACTATTCACAAAAATAAATTTTGTATTATTAGACTCCAAAAATCACCCTAAACGCAACCGTGTATATCATATTTTTGAAATTCAAATCATAGAAGTGAAAAAATTATGTTTAACACTAGTTAATAACTATCTACTTAAAAAAAGTGTTGTTTCATAGATTCATAGTATTTCATTCATTTCAATTAATTTATATAACCTTGAGGTGTTACAAATATGGTGAGATGATTACATGCACAAATAAACTCATTGTAATATATTATTGTTCGGTCTGGTTTTGCAGACTAATGTATGAGAAATGATCAAATCAAACTGGTGGTGGAACAAAGATCCGCACATGAACAAAATGATCCCACTATCTTTAAAGATAGTGATCCCCCCCAACTTCATACCTTACCTGGGGTAATTAATTTTTCCATTACTCTTTCTCTTAAATTTGAATCAAACAACTTCTGATAAATTTATATTACTAAAATTCTGTATGGTATAGTTGTATGTGATTTGTATTTTTCAATGCCCGCGCACCATCTTGTTGCAATGGGTATAGTGTATAATATCTAGGGAGACAATATACACCATAAAGACCACCCAAGGGATCACATGAGAGTGGGTATTGAGGTAGCTCATGAGCCGACTACTGAGTTTCACGTTCCACTTGATGATCTGAATATTAGAACAGCCAATGATGCTATTAGAGATTTCATAGAATGGACATATAATCTTATAAAGATAAATGAGGTATGTATTTACCAAATTATTTCATATGAAAAACCTTTAACAGTTTAGGATAAAAGCTCTCAAGTGAGGTATGATATTATAGATGGATAAATCGATGGGGGAAATGGAAGGTCAGATCCAGAAAATCTAGTGAATCGATCAACAAATCAAAACAACTTTCTGAGAGTATCATCTCCCCGCCAGTTCTAGAGCGACATTTATTATCATTACAACATTATACAGAGAACAAATTTAAAGATACAAATATTTCTTACATTCCATATGAAAAATAAATATATGTTGCTTCTATGATAGATGTAATCGATATTGAGATTATAAATGAGATTCTCAAGTATAAATGGTTGGGCAGCTCGGTTTTGAATAAATTCATAAGGTGTATTTCATAATACGTCTATCCAAATAGTGAGATAATATGTTTATTAAATTTAATAACTATTCATATTTTCTAAAGACTTTTATATTACTACTATATAAATGGAAAATCATAGGAATCGTGATTTGGATTAAATAATCATTGTATCATTTGTATGGAAAAACATGGTTTGGAAAATGAAGAAATTGAGAAGAAAAAAGATGAGTTACTTAAAGCGTCTGATAAAAAAACATCAGAAAATGAACTCTTTTTATTCCTATAATCAAGCGATAAAACTCTACACTCTGGTCACATTAAATATATTTTTAATTTTTACATTATTTATTTTTTTTAGGCAGCATTGGATGTTGATCTCAGCCAATATGGATACCGTAAATATTTATTTTTTGGATCCAATCCATGGATACCCAACCAAAAGACCACACAAGATGTGTATTGTGAATATGAAATACATTGAAATCAACATTTTATAGATAAACATTGAATTATATGTTTCAATCTATTTTTTAATAAATATTTTGTTATGATAGGGTAGTCACAAAATATAGGCTCAAACATAACATGAATTCAGTGTCTAAAGAGATAAATCATCTGGATTACTAAAAATGGAAATAAATAATGGTATATCTAGAAATATTTAACTATAAAAACATTTCAAAAAAATTTACTTATTTGGGTCAATTTTTTTCAGTGTTTGAAGTAAGATAATGGCATCGATTGTGGATATTATGTTTGAAAATTTATAAGAGAGATCATAAAGTATCAGAAGACCATCACCCCCATTAGGTAATTTCTGAAGGTAATTAAAATTTCATTAAATATATTTCATAATCATTTTCCTTCCTATATTTTATCAATACTAGCAAGATTGTCGATAACCTTCATACCCAAAAGAAGAAATAAATTTTTTTAGAGATGAGTGGGAAGCGTTCATGTTTTAAGAATGTATTCCAACAACAGATTTTGGTGATTACTTGCTATTCATGTGATAAAATATTATTTATGACCTTAGAAATATGTTTTGGGTGTGAAACATTAGTTTCATAATGATTATATATTATTTTTGATCTTTTTATCAAGGAGAAGTACAATGGATAAGATCATTTTGTTTAGAAGTGTTGACCTACAAACAATAAAATTTTTGGGAAATGGCGGAGGCACAGGAAGAGGCGGATTCAGATTCGGAGTTGAAGAATGAGGTGGAGGAGGAAAAGGTAGAGACCAAGGTAGAGGAGGATACGAAGCAGTGGATTTCATACAATAAAATTGTTAAGCAGTGGAGTGGAATGAGGATCATACCAAGATTGTGTTTGAGAATAATTGTTGAAATGTACACACAACAATTTTCACTTAAGATAAGATCCATTATGCAAGTTTTCTTGGTGTCTTATTGAAAAAATGTTATTCACCACTTATTTAAGTGATTGTATGAAGGAATTTAAATAGAGGTATTTTTTCAAAAATAAAATAAAAACCAATTATTTTTTCAAACTAATTATCATAGGATACAATTTCTATTAACACAAATTCTTGTGAAATACATATAATTAATAAAAAATTTTATCAACCAAATCATGAATTTTCATAAAATAACAATATAATAGTTTCACTTTAGTGGGTGGTGGAATTATTTGGGCTATTCGATCATTAATTAGATTCATGATATAATATCACAAATGCTTGTGAAATTCATTCAAGAAACATTCATTATGCATGTGCACATTCATTATGTAAAATTATCCATGTTCACAAGATCATTAATAAAAACCTCATCATGATTCTGAGTAAAAAATACATAAGAATATGGATATTCCCATTTTTATTAACAGAAAATTATGATGTTATGTTAGAGTTTATCATCACCCATAAAACACATTCGAATTGTTTTGAAATTGACATTAATTTTAGTTAAAAGGACAATTGACATACTCAAAACTGAGTAACCATATTCGGATTATTTTTTACTTTAATAAAATTATCCATAATTCATTTTTTGATGTATAGGAATCATCTACACCTCAATTCGATATATGATGTGCCTTGTATGAATCAAAGAGTATGTTATCAGTTTAAAATTAACATTTTAATAAAAAAAGTGGCACTTACTAAAACTAAGAAAACACACTTGAATTGTCTTGATGATTTACTATAATGATAAATAATTCATTTTTGATGCATAGGAATTAGTCTCATGTCAAACCCACACATGATGTGACTTGCAAGAATCAAAGTGTGTGTTTATAGTTTAAAATGAAATTTTATTAAAAATGAAGTGTCATACACAAAACTAAGGGAAAACATTAAAATTGTTTTTATACTTTAGTAAAATTATTCATAAGTCATTTGGGATGTGTATAAATCAGCCTCACCTCAATCTGACACACGGTGTGACTAGTATGAATCAAAGTGTGACTTTTTATTCAAAATTCACATTAATTTTAGTAAAGGAGACAACTAACATACTCAAAACTAAGAAAGTGAATTAATATTATTTTGTTAATTTAAAAACAATCCATAAGTCATTTTTGATGTGTAAGAATCATCCAAACCTCAGTTAGATACATGATGTGCCCGATATGACCCAAAGTATCTGTTATTAGTTTGAAATTAAAATTTTAATACAAAAATTTTTACTCACTATAAACTAAGAAAATGTGCTCATATTTTCTTGATAATTTATTACAATGATTCAAAATTCATTTGTGACATGTAGGAATTAGTCTCATGAATGCGACCCGTGTGACTCAATGTGTGTGTTTCCAATTTAAAAGGACATTTTAGTAAAAACAGAAGTAGCGTACTCAAAACTCATGAAAAATTATAATATTTTTTTGATACATTATAAAAATAATCCATAAGTCATTTGATACATATATGAATTAGTCGTACCTCAATCTAACACACGGTGTGATTGGTATAACTCCAAGTGCGCTATTTTATACAAAATAGACATTAATTTTTGTAAAAAAGAAAAATGACATACGCAAAATCAAGAGAACACATTTATATTATTTTGGCACTTTAGTAAAATGATCCATAATTCATTTTTGATGTGTATGAATAAGACACACATCAATTGGATACACGATGTGTTCGATATGAGTTAAAGTGTTCATTATCAGTTTAAAATTAACACTTAAATGCAAAAAAAGTGTCACTCACCGAAAACTAAGAAAACACACTCAGATTGTCTTGATAATTTATTTAAAAAATTCATAATTTATTTTTGACATATAATAACTAGTATCACATCAGAGACACATATGATACGACCTCTATAACTCAAAGTGCATGTTTCTAGTTTAAAATGAAATTTTAGTAATAAACACAAGTAGAAAACTCAAAACCAAATAAACATTTTTCGATTGTTTTTATAATTTATGAAAATGATCTATAAGTAATTTTGGATGTGTAGGAATCATCTGAACCTCAATCTGATGCACAGTGTGACCGGTATGACTCCAAGTGCATCTTTTTATTCAAAATTGACATTAATTTTAGTAAAAAAGACAACATACATATTTAAAACCAAGAAACAACATTCATATTGTTTTGGTAATTTAGGATAACTATCCATAAGTAATTTTTGATGTGTAAGAATTAGAAACACCTCAATCTGATACATGATGTTCCAAATATAACTCAAAGTGTCTATTATGAGTTTAAAATTGACATTTTAATAGAAAAAAGTGTCACTCACTAAAAACTAAGAAAATAGGCTCATATTGTCTTGATAATTTATGAAAATGATTAATAATTTATTTTTGACATGTAGTAATCAGTCTCACATCAAACCCACATACTATGCGACATGTATGACTCAAAGTGCATGTTTCCTATTTAAAATGACATTTTAGTAAAAAACATAAGTGGCGTCCTCAAAACTGAGGAAACACATTCTTATTATTTTGAAACATTATTAAAATTATACATAAGTCATTTTGAATATGTAGGAATTATCCTCGCCTCAATATGACACACAGTGTGACCGGTATGACTCCAAGTGAATCTTTTTATTCAAAATTGAAATTAATTTTTGTAAAAAGACAACTAACATTCTCAAAACTTAGAAAACACATTCAGATTGTTTTAGTACTTTAGGAAAATGATACATGATCCATTTTTAATGTGTCCGAATCATTATAATCTCAATCTGACACATGATGTCTCTGGTATGACTCAATGTCTCTGTTATCAGTTTAAAATTGAGATTTTAATACAAAAAAGTGTCACTCACTGAAAACTGATCAACCATTCTTGGATTGTCGTAATAATTTCTGAAAACTATTCATAAATAATTTTTTATGTGTAGGAATCAGTATCGCGACAAACCCAGACATGATGCAACCTGTATGACTCAAAGTGTATGTTTCAGGTTTAAAATGATATTTTAGTAATAAAAACTAGTGGTGTACTCAAAAATGAAGAAATTCATTTGGATTGTTTTTATACTTAAGAAAACGAACCATGAGTCATTTAGGACGTGTAGAAATCAGCTACACCTCAATCTGATGCATGGTGTCACAGGTATGACTCTAAGTATATCTTTTTATTCAAAATTGGATATAATTTTAGAAGAAATGACAATCGACATACACAAAACTAAGAAAACTCATTGAGCTTACTTTGGTACATTATTGAAATGGTCGATAAGTCATTTATGACATATAGGAATCAACTTCACCTTAATCAACTATGTGAGTGCCTAGTATGAATCAAAGTGTCTGTTATCAGTTTAAAATTGACGTTTTAATAAAAATGGTTCACTCAGTTAAAACATAAAAAATGCGCTCAGATTATATTGATGATTTAGTAAAACAATTTGATAATTCATTTTTGACATGTAGGAATCAGTCTCACATCAAACCCACACACAATGTGACCTGTATAACTCAATGGGTGTGTTTCCAGTTTAAAATGACATTTTAGTAAAAAACAAAAGTGGTGTACTCAAAACTGTGGAAACACATTCAGATGGTTTTATACTTTAGTAAAACAGTCCATAAGTCATTTGGGACATGTAGTAATCATCCATACCTCATTCTGACATATAGTGTGACCATTATGACTCCAAGTACATCTTTTCAATATATAAGTGTCATTTTTGTTTAAAATGTACATCACATCACCAAAACCGGGCAAACAATCCTATGTTGTTTTCTCATCATTTTATCTGCTATTAATTAATTAATTTCCATATAATTTTTATCTTATACATATTTAGTTAATTTTCATAGATATAATGCTTGTATATGAACAATAAATTACATGTGATGTGAAAAAATCTACCACAATGCAATCCAATGCATAGTGTTCCTAGTATGACGCAAAGTTTAGTTTAAAATTAACACATTCTATTTAATTTATTTCTTAATATTATTACATACATAAGAATTTTTTTCTTATATAGGTGTGTCCTTTTTCTCAAGCATGAGTGGATTTTTCTTTTATATAGGTGCGTTCTTTTACCCTATAATAGTTTTTTCTTGTATTTGTGTTGGAAATTTTATTTCATTTAAATTGTTTATTTGTATCTAATTTTGAAAATTTATGGTGCTATTTATGGTGTTGTAGTGTTATATTATAGTAAATTATAATAATCCCTATTTCTGGTGTTGTAGTGTGCTATAATATCACATTGTTTCATTCCCCTTTAGCAGCGTTACTAAATGCATAGATAAAGGACTCATTTATCAGCACATTAAGAAGTACTGATAAAGGTACCTTATTCAGCAGTTTTAGAAGTGCTGATAAAGGTCTCCTTTATCAGTGCTGATAAAGTATCCCTAAATAAAAGTTATGATAAATTTTATCTTTTATTAGCGCTTCTAAAATCACTAATAAAAGGGTGTTTTAGTAGCTCTTTTTTAGTGCTGATAAAGAACCCCATTATCGATGCTTTTCTAGAGTTGATAAAAACCTTGACCTTTTAACCACACTATGGTAGTAATCCCTTTTTTATCACTGATAAACGTCTATTATTGCATTGTTAAAGGCCTCTTTTTTAGTAGTGAGTTGAGTGTATATTCTGCAGTCTACAGTGCGTGTCACCAAAAGGATAATGGTCGAATTTCATAAATCATGATTGATATTACCATGTCAATAATGGTAAAATTTCTCCTTTAACAAAAACCATTAGACAAAGGTGTATAAGGAGTGATCTAGGAAAATATCTCACATTCCATTGAGTCTTCAATGAATGCTTGGTTTAGATAATCCTCTTCGTGGTCTAAGCATAGACTCTTAATCTTTTTAACAAGCTGATTCTCTACTTCATTTTGATATTCCTTAAATATTTAAATGGAATATAACTTATGCCTTATTAAGTAGAGATAAACATACCTACTATATTCATCAATAAAAGTTATGTATTAATAAAATCCAACCCTATATTCTACTGTAAATGGACTGCATACATCATTATGAATCAATTCTAGTAGTTTTGCAGCCTTTTCTCTATTCTGATTGAAATGTGTTTTGTTCATTTTACCTTACATACAAGTGTGACATATATCCACGTGTTTTAACTCGATGTAGTATAAATAACCTTCTTGATATAGTTTACTTAAACACTTTTTGTTTACATGACGGAGTCTAAAGTGTCATAGGTGGGTAGGATATGATTCATTTTTTCAAGATTTTTCATTGATTGTCGAAACATGATTTTCAAGTAAAAGTTTATAAAATCCATCATTAATATGTTCCACAACATAACACATGTCATCCTTATTAAAGTTAAAACCTTTATTTCCAAACTTGAAATAAAATCACAATGTGTATAAGCTTTACACAAAGATTTTTTTTGGTAATCGAAGGTATATAATAATAATAATTTAATATAAGAACCAAACCACTAGGTGAGGTGAGATGGTAATATCCCACTATTAATGCTACTAGTATTACACAATTTACTAATCAGAGATACACTTCACCCATTTCAATATTGTGGAATCTAATTTATTTCTATATTTAAAAAACAATTTATAGGCTATGAAATCCCACCTTTTTTATAGATAAAAATTTCCCTAGCATGGAATAACATTTAACAATACATAGGATCTTATATTGTTTAGTGTCTTGTAAATTATGATCATAAAACGTGGAAAAACATGAAAAATTCTTCTAATTCACTTGAAATTATTTTTAATAGGTTCATCCTAAGTCACTTTTATTGTATCTCATATCCTGAGGACATACATCCAAATAAAGTGGTGATCGTAATGCCCAATAAGGTAATAAACAAAGGAGATATTTATCATGTGTCCATAAGGCATATAAATTTGAAATGATCATAAGATCATGAGACATATCATAATATAAAGTTCATGAATCTTAACTTATAAATGTGACTACAAAATAAAAATGATACATTCATAATCACATCACTAAGGTTTATCACCAATGTTTCATAAATCATAATTACCATGGTTATTCACCATGGCATCGTAGAACATAGTGTATCTAGAGATTAATTATTTACCAAATGAATTGGAATGCAATCGAGTAACACCCTTCACATGTCTTAATTCATGTAAGACACATCGATCATAATAAATCATTTCACCAAAAACCTAAGGAGAATAAATAGTGGGCTTCATATAAAAAAATGAGTATATAATGAGTGCTTCAAGACTTGAACATACTTCATTTTTAACCCATGGAAAGGGAATGTGGGTTTTGTAATTTAAATATCTAAATAAATGAATTATTTTTTCATCTATGTGAATAACCATAGGAAAATTATGGGTTTTTTATTTAAAAAACTAATAATTTCTCATTTAAAAGATAAAAATTCAAGAAATGAATTTGGCAGCATGATGGTATATAGCGTGGATTACGAAAAGGGAATAATGGGATGTAATAAAGTTCTACCATTGATAAAATGATATTTTGCTAGTAGAGGGACAACAAAAATGGTATAAAAATAAAGTAATTCAACACTTATAAAACATACCACCAAATAGGTACTAGAATGGAAAATAGGAAGCAATGAATTCTCTGACCTTGAAGAGTTGCTTCTTAAAACTTCAAGGTGGAAACTTGAGGACTTAAGGACACCTTTTAGGGACTCTTTGGGAGGTTTAATTACCATAAATTCATGGACAATGAATTTTTATTGGACAGGAATGGGGAATGGGTGGGTATTTATAGTAAAATGGGAGGAATTGTTTAATAATTTCCAAAAATATGTCTTGGAATTCTATGTTGTTGAAAAAAACATTGGATTTACTATGGTTTTTTCTCATGTTTTTAGACAATTGAGTTAAGTTTTAAAGTATTTTAATCTATTGAAAACAAAATCCTTATTTTAATATTAATTTGTACATGGAAAAGTGATTTTTTTACAAAATATAGGTTTCAAATTCATAACTTCTATTTTTTAATTTGAAATGTCTTTTATAGGTTTCGAAATTGATTTAAATCCATTAAAATACATAATATTAAAAATAGAAAATTTTATGTTGTTTATTTTGTTTAATTAATTATTAAATCATTATTATATATATATTAATTCATAAAAACATACAGAAAACATAAAATTGTATTTTTACTATTCACTGAAAAAAAAGTATTTTAAAAAATTCCCAAAATTTAGCCTAACCTAATTCCAATGTTCAGATTTAAAATATAATGTTTATTTTATCAAAATAATTCTATAAATATGTTAATTTTAACTTTTAAGTAAAAACCTATTTATTTATTGAAAAATAAATTTTTTTACGACATAGTAAAATTATTGACACATATAAAAAATTTATAGGCCATTGTAAAATTATATTATCATTTATATTCAAATAAATAGTGTTTCAAAAGTATATTTCATGAAAATAAAATTTATATAAAATACATGATTTTATTATAAAATTTTATATATTCTATGAGGATATAATTATGGTTTATCTGTATAGAAAAATATATTTATCAATTTCATATTATATTCTTGTTTCTTTATAAAATAATACCAAAAAATGGATGGGTGATTTAAATATTTCACCTATACAAAGTAAATTGAACTTTTATGATGTTAATTCCTAAATGAATAACCCCTTATTATCACATTATATGACAAAAGATTAAGGTGGGTGATGGTGGTAGTTTATGGGGTGGCTCTGTTACCATTGACCTAGTGGTGATCTCCACTGACTAAACTTATCCCATAGTCAATTTTTTTAAAGCCTCACTTTTTGAAGCTCTACTTGGGCTTTGTCAAGGGAAAACCCTACTAACTTTATCTCCCTATCAAGTTCTAAAACATGGGCTTCAAAAGATATGAATCTACTATTTGATGCCATCAATTATCCTTTCTACATCAATTATCATTTTCCATTACATTTTGTAAACACTAAATCAAATGGTAACATTATCACCAATGATCGCAGTTCCCAACTGTCATATTGACCCATGGTTATATTGACCAATGGTCAAATTACTATTCCAATATTCATATTAATTCCTATAAATACCTCTTCATTTCTTCATACATTATTCACTAAACTTCCTCTCAAGGTTAGATATTTTTTCCTTTTTAAAAAATTTTCAATTGGTTTACTAATATTCTATTAATTTTCTATATTGTTGTTCGTGGAGGTGAAAATTATACTAGATTGAAAATATCTAAATTTTCCCATTCTATCATTCTTTTTTGATCTCATTCTAATTTTTTCCATTTTTATGGGTTTAACTAATGACTAATGTAACATTATTCATTACTAAAATAAAGTGTTATTTTTTTATGTGTTGTATGAGTATAATTCTATATAATATAAGATAAATTTATTCAGGAAAAAATGTAACTAATAAATTCTAGGTTATTACATTATTTCCCCTTGATAAATTTCATCCCTAAAATTTCAACTCATATTTTCAGTTGAGAATAGATAAGGGAACTTCTGTCTCATTGTTTCCTCAAATTCCAATGTTTCCTATTAATATTTATAGTTTTTCCATAGTACTTTGACAAGGTAAGTTTTGTTGTTTTATAGAACTTTGTCTCTATAGTCTAAGATCTTTATTAGCCACTCCTCATAAGAGAGGTCATTATCCAGTTATACCACCTCTAGGTTTAGTACATGTGAGGGGTTGGGTATATAATTCCTCATGATTGATACATGGAACACATCAAGAACTCGAGTCATGTTTAGTGGAAGTGTCAGCTGATAGGCCACTACTCCTATGTGATCAAATATCTCAAAGGGTCCAATGTACTTAGGGCTAATATTTATATTATTTCCAAATTGCATGACTCTATTTCATGGTGATATTTGAATGAAGTCTTTATCTCCAACATTATACTATAATTCCCTTCTATGTTTGTTAGAATAGATCTTCTTCCAACTATGAGTATCTCTTAAATGACTTTGGATGGATTAAACCATTTTTATCATCTCTTACACAAGATTGAGTCCAAGAATCATTCGTTCACCAACTACGTCCCAACAAGTGGGAATTCTACATCGCTTCCCATATAGTTCTTCATATGGAGTCATTTGAATACTTGATTAGAGATTCTATTATTTGAGAACTCAAATAATGTTAGATATTGATCCCATCCACCTTTAAATTCCATTGATAATTATCTTAGAATATATTTGAGTATATGAATGGTTATTTCATGTTGAACATCAGCTTCAGGGTGATAGGACATACTGAAATTCAATTCATTATTTGAGGCATGTTTGACTTTTCCAGAATTTTGAAGTGAACCTTGGATCATGATCAGAAATGATTGAAATTGCTTCTCTATAAAAGCGCACCACTTCCTTTACATATATCATCACAATTTTGTTAAGAGAGTGATATCATCCTTGAATATTGATGAAGTGGGAAGTCTTGGTGAGTTGATCCACCATAAAAAATATTTAATTTTTTCATTTGGATGTTTTTAGGAGACCAATGAAAAGGTTAATGGGGATGTTCTCCCCTTTCTAGGTGGGTATGGGTAATGGATGCATCATCCCTTTGGACTTTTTTTGCTCTACTTTAACCTATAGATATACCAAGAACTTTGTGGTATACTCAAAAATCTTCTTCTTAATGTTTTCCCACCATAAGTTCTCTCACATATCATGTTACATATTGGTACTTCTTGAATGGGTGGAGAAAGATAATCTATGTGAATTATCCATTATCACTCTCTTTATCTCAGGTGATGACGGTGCACAATTTCTAGTTCCAAACTGAATGAACCCGTCTTCATTGATATGTAATTTCTGAATTTTTCCCTCCTTTAATACTTTTACCATTTTTGACGCTCTGGATCATCCCTTTGTGCCTCCTTGATCATATCTTGGAAAGATAGTTGGGAAATTATTTGGGAAAAGTATGATGCATTCCCTTCCATTATGATATCCAGATTCATCCCTTGCATATCGAAGAAGATAGGTTCTTTATCAATCCACATCATGGATATAGTAGTAGGTTAATTTATACAAAGATAATCAACTACCTTATTCACCTTTCCCAGATGGTAGTGATAAAGTGATTGTAGTCCTTTATTAGCTCTAACCATATTTTTTTATGAATGTTAATATCATTTTGTGTGAATGTATACTTTACCCTTTATTGTTCTAGGTGTATATCATATTTTTTCCCATACAGATAGTGTCTCTGTATCTTTATAGAAAACATGACTATAGCTAACTCCATATCAAGAGTAGGGTAATTATGCTCATGGTACTTTAACTATCAAGAAGAATAAGTGATCACCTTTACATTTTTCATAAGGACAAACCCATGTACTTTAAGAGATTCATAACTATAGAAAAAAAATCATTCCCCATTATATGGTAAAGTTAGAATAGTTGTATAAACCAACCTATTCTTTGGTTAATGGAAAATTTCATCACACTCCTTTATCTAGATAACATTAAATCCCTTTCTATTTAACTTGGTTTGTGGATTAGAAATTTGTGAATAGTTTTTAACAAACATTATATAGTATCCTTATGGACCAAGGAAACTACAAATATCAATTATATTAGTTGGACATGGCCACTCCTAAATAACCTATTCCTTGGTAGGATAACCTGAGATTCTATCATTGGTCGCGATGTGCCCTAGTAATGCAGCTTCTTATAACCAGAACTCACATTTGAAAAATTTAAAAAATATTTTATCCTAACAAAGAGTTTGTAATATGACCCTTATATGATCCTCATGCTCCTCATGACTTTTTGGAATATATCATAATATCATCAATAAATACCACCACGTATTTATCAAGGTTGTCCTTAAACACTCTATTCATCAAATCCATAAATATAGCAGGATCATTAGTCAATCCAAAGGGAAAACAAAATAAACTCATAATGCCTATATCTTATTCTAATGGTATCCTTTGTAATATCTTCTTTATTCAACCTTAAATGATGATACCCCGATCAAAGTTCAATCTTGGGGGATAATTGAGCCCTGGAAAGTTGTTCAAATAAATAATAAATTCTTGGAAGAGGATATTCATTATTTATAGTGAACCCATTAAGTTCTCTATTATCAATGCATACTTTCATTGATCCATACTTATTATTTACAAAGAGCACAGTTTCTCCCAAAGAATACACACTTTCTCGAATAAAACCCTTCTCCAAAATATCTTGAAGTTTCTTCTTTAATTACTCTAACTCCACATATGTCATTCTATACAGGGTCTTCAATATTGGCTTGGATCTGGGTATGAATTTAACGTAGAACTCTACCTCTATTTTTGTTGGATGTATAGGTAAGTCTTTAGGAAATTAATCATTATATTCCTAAAAAATGGGTAAATTTTCAATCTTTAGACATTATGTTTCTTCTTATTCTTTACAAATCATTTCTATAAAGAAATCTATATGTGGTTCTTCTAGACATAGTTCAGGCTACGATATCTCTCATTTGAAAATAACTCTAGGTGTTACATTAATTACTACTAAAATTTCCTTTCGTATGCATTTTATCTTTACATTATACATTAAGATCTAATTCATCCCTCGTATAGCGTTGAATTCCACCATGGTAATGAATACTAGATTTTTTATGAGATTAAACTCACCAAAGTTGATACTAGAGTTTTTATAATCCTTTGATGCTTGGATAATTCCTCTATGTGTTTTAACTGATAGGTCTAATTCTAGTTATTTTGTGTTTTATTCTATATTATTTTCAAACTTATATGAAATAAAATAATTTATAGTTACAAATTCAAACAAAGTATGTTCTGTCTTTGAGAACATAATGAGTGTACCTTACACCACATAATTTAGAGCTTATACTTCCAACATTGTGATTGTGAATGAACCACCTTTATCCCTTGTCCTATTCTATGATTTATGATGGTTTTCCTCCATTATATTCTAATTTGGAAATTTATTTGCAAAGTGACCAAGATTTCCCCACTTAAACTATTGAACTTTAGGTTGTGATTGCAGCATATTCCCTTTTTTGTTTTTATTGAGGTGTTGAGGCTTCTCCTCTCTATGAAATTTTTCATCTTTATGGTCATATATTCAACACTTATAACATTTCCACTCCTAATAAATTAGTTCCTAAAATTTTACTTCCAACATTTATTGCACGTTGGATGTTTCAGTTTCTTTCTCCCTCTTCTGTGATCAAAATTATTCTCTAAGTTTAGCTCCATTGCTCTCTTCTTTTCATTTGGACTATATATAACCACTATGTCTCACAAAAATTCATTTCAACCTTCATAAAACTCTATAATCTCTCTTAATATCTTTCATAGTATTTATTTTTTAGATTCCTCTATAGATGGAGTCCCAATCCACTAAAAACCTATCAAAATTTCCCTTAGGATCTATAACAAAGCTATAGGTGCATCGTCAAATTCTTGTAAATTTTATTTCATAGCATCTCATTGATTCATTTTCCTTCTAATTCATCTCCAATAATTATTTCTCCATTTTTTCTCATTGAATGTGGAAAATATTTTTTAAAAAATATTCTCTATAACTTTTCCCACTACATAGCATCAATATTCCCTATTAGCATCATGTTCTTAATCAGTATCCACCACTGATCAACTTCCCCTTCTAAGAGGTATAAAACCAAGGTTAATTTCTCTAACTCTAAATAATAGAGTGTAGAAAAAATATTTTCTATAGAGGAAATCCATTGTTCATCAATTAAGGAAGGTGGTCATTGACGCATTAAGGACTCAACTAAAAGTTGTTCCCTTTGAGGTGAGTCTATCCAATCAACATGATTCGTGTTATTATTAATTACCCATGATAGTTGATTCATCATAATAATGAATATTTCTATTACAAATTATATCATGTTAGGAAGTTCATCAATGCATCATCTGTTGCACTCATTATTTATGTGGTTCCTCCTATTTCCCACCATTTTTCTAAAAGAAGAAAACCTTAGTGATAAACAGTTTACATCTAAGGAGCATGTAATTCTAAAGGGATTTTAAGTCCTAAAACAATATTATTAAAGATGTTATTTATTAATATCCTTTAATAATAATTACATTATCTATATATCCTTCATAATTGTTCATAAAAATATTGTGATTAACCAAATATATCCCCTGGGAGTGTAAAAATAGGTGTAAAGAAAGGCTCGTTGTCATGAACCAGGGGATGACTGAGTTAAACCCTAATGATAACTTTTTGGGTTATTACTACTAGGTACAATTGTGCCAGATCCACATCCACTTATATTATCCAGACAGATATTTCACTACATGGAAACCATGCGCTTAAATCTTTACCAAAATTTTAAGATGTTTTATTATATTTAGACTTATCCATAGGGTTTTTACTAATGTTTTCTAATCCTAGTCTCCAAAAATAACTAAACATACATTTGATACCAACTATGTCATCCTTCCTTTTTAATACATAAAAATTTTCATAAATAGTACAATTTTTAACAATACATAGGATCTTTTAAGGTTTAGTGTCTTGTAAATTAGGATCGTAATACATGGAAAAAACATAAACATTCTTTTAATCCAATTGAAAGTATTATTAATAGGTTCATCCAAAGTTTCTTTTACTGTATATAATATCCTAGGGACATACATAAAAAAAGTGGTGAGCATAAAGCCCAATAAGGGAATAAAAAATGAGATACTTAGCATGTGACCATGAGGCATATCAATATAAAATGGTCACAAGAACATGAGTCATATCATAATAGAAAGTTCATGAATCATAACATGGAAATGTGTCTACAACATAAAAATGAGACATTCGTAATAATATTGCCAAGGTTTATCACCAAGGTGTCATAAATCATATTTATCAAGGTTATTCAGCAAGGTATTGTAAAACATGTCTTCTTTACAGATTAATTCCTTACCCAATGAATTGGAGTCCTATAAAGGATCAACCTTCATCTGTATTAATTCATGTGATCCACATCAATCATAATAAATCATTTCATTAAAAACCTTATAAGAATAAATAATGGGTTTTATATAAAAACATTGAGTGCATAATGAGTGCTTAAAGACTTGAACATTCTTCATTTTTAACCCATGGAAATGGAGTGTGGATTTCATACAATTAAATCACCAAACTAATAAATTTTGTTTTTATCTAGGTGAACACCCATAGGAAAGTGGACGGTTTGGGTATTCACAAAATAATAATTTCTCATTTAAAAGAGTTAAATTCAAGAAATGAATTCAGCACCATGATGATATATAATGTGGATTAAGTAAAGGGGGTAATGAGAGGGAAATAAGTTATCCCATAGAAAAAACATTATTTTGGAAAAGTCGGTACAATAAAAAGGTTATAAAAAGAAATTAATATGACACATAGAATATATACCAAAAAATAGTTACTTGGACAGAAAAAGGAAGTGAAAATCTCACATACCTTGAAGAGTTTCTTCTTAAAACATGAGGGTAGAACCTTGAGGACTTAAGGATGCCTTGGAGGGAATATTTGTGAGGTTAAATTAATATAAATTCATAGGTAATGAATTTGGGGTGGAGAGGAATGGGTGATAGATTATTATTTATAGTAAAATAGGAGGAATTGTTTAATAATTTCCAAAAATGGGTCTTGGAATTCTAGGTTGTAGAAAATACAAAACCATCAGTCTACCCATAGTTTTTTATCATGTATTTAGACATTTGAGTCACTTTTTATAGTATTTTAATCTATTATAACCTAAATACATATTCTAATATTACTTTGGACATGAAAATGGTATTTTTTCACAAAATATGGTTTTTAAATTCATAATTTCTTTTTTAGACAGTGAAAAGTCATTTGTAGGTTTGGAAATTTATTTAAATACATTAAAATACATAATATTAATAAAATAAAATATTTTAATTCATTTATTATATTTAATTAATTGTTACATCGTTATTATATATATATATATATGAAGTCATAAAAGCATAATGAAAACACAAAACAATATTTGTACTATTCACTAAAAAATGTATTTTAGAAAATGATCAAAATTCACCATAACCTAATTTCAACTTGATTATTTCAAATATAATGTTTATTTTATCATATTAATTATATAAATATGAGAATTTTAACTTTTAAATAAAAAAATTAAATAAAAGTTTTTATGATATAGTGAAATTTAGGACACATATAAAAATTTCATATGCCATTATAAAATTATATTATCATTTATATTTAAATAATGGTTATTTCATGAAAATAAAATTTATATAGAATACTTGAGTTTATTATAAAAGTACAAATATTTTCTGAGGATATAATTATGTTTTATCTGTATATAAAAAAATATAAAATTCATTCTATATTCATGTGTATTTATAAAATAATACCAAAATGGGATGGGTGAAATGAATATTACATTTATAAAAATGAATTTACACTTTCATGATATAAAGGTATAGACACATAACCCCTTATTATCCCAGAACGCGCCCTAAGGGTAAGGTATGTGATGGTTTCAGTTTCATGGGGTGGCTCACCGAACATTGACCTTGTGATGATCTCCACTAACTTTAACTTATCTCTTATTTGATTTAATTCAAGCTTCACCTATTGAAGCACTTTTTATGATTTTTGAAGGTATAACCCTTGTGAATCTACCTACCTCTCATGTACTGATAAATGGGACTCAAATGGCATAACTCTACTGGTTGAGACCACCATTTACCTTTTATGCATCAATTATCATTTGTCATTACCTTTTATATACACAAACTATAATGGTAATATTATTACTAATGGTCATAGCTCTAAATGGTCATATTGATCGATGGTCATATTCATCAATGGTTATATTGACCAATGGTCATATTAATATTCTAATGGTCATATTAATTCCTCTAAATACCTATTTATTCCTTCATATATTATACATTATAATTCTTCTCATAGTCCTATATTTTTGCTTTTAAAAAATGTTTTGATCAGTTTAATTATATTTTGTTTCTTTTCTGTAGTTTTTTCATAAGAGTGATGATTCTAGTATATTGGAAGGATCAAAATTTTCCCATTCTACTTTTCTTATTTTATTTTTTTTCCATTATAATGTTTAGAATTTTCATGGGTTTGGTTTCTAACTAGTATAACATTTATAATTAATGAAATAAAGTGTTGTTCATTTTTATATGTATTGTATGAGTATAATTATATATTATATAAGACACATTTATTCATGAAACAAAAGTCACTAATAAAGTGTGGTTCGTTACAAGAGCCACGTGTTATATCCAAGACATGACTTAAAGATATATATAGAATATATTCAATGGAAAATATACCTAAAGCAGAACCATTGCCTGAATTCCTCTTCCTAGTTATGTAAGTATTCTTCTATTGGCCTTTCCTAACACATGAAAATTAGAATACCTCTAGCTCATTTCTCTCCCTATATATCTTTATCATCTTATAAGGGCAATGTGTTGGCTCCATTGACTTAGACATGGCCTTTAACACCTTAGCCTTTCCTTTCATTTTCTTATTCACCATAAGGATGGAAGAGTTAGAATTATTCATATCCTTATCATCTTGGTGGACTAAATCCAATAAATCTAGGAGTAACTTATTCATTTTATTCATATTATAATTAACGACGAATGTAAATAATCAAGGTGGT
Source organism: Viscum album (assembly GCA_963277665.1). Classification (NCBI taxonomy): domain Eukaryota; kingdom Viridiplantae; phylum Streptophyta; class Magnoliopsida; order Santalales; family Viscaceae; genus Viscum; species Viscum album. The sequence continues at coordinate 1,018,778,825 of OY728134.1, read as the reverse complement.
AAACAGGAAAAAATGAGAACAGTTTCTAGTTCTTTGTTCAATTTGAACCCAAGGGTCTCCAGTCTTTCAATTTACCTAGACATATTGAGTATATGAGGTCCTTCGTGATTCTATTTTTTTTTCTTGTATCTATACAAATCATGATATATCTTATATATTTCCTTTATATGTCTATCTTGATATAAATCTTTGAGATAAGTAAACATTCGGAAATCATCTTTTCCCTCATACATTTTATTAAACATATTTTACATAGATGACAACATGAAGCACTAAAAATCTAGTGCATCAACCATATTATTCTTATATTTATCATTATCCACCTTTATTTCACCTGGAGGAGGCATACCAGGTAGTGGGTATTCTATCACAAAAATCTTTTGATATTGGAATATTACTAAGGACAAGAATATGTACTACTCTTGGATATTATGGTCGGTTGGGATATTTTATTTATCTAATATCAATCGCAATGAAATTGAATTGGTGGAAGTTTCCACTTGATCTATAAAAATTAAACTAAGCATATTAATAGTGTAATTTTTAAATTATTAAATTTAAATGTTTCCTACTATTTTATCAAATCCTACTAGCCCTTAACTATTATATTAATAATACTCAGCCACTTGAGTATTCCATTGGAAAGGATCCTTAAGCCTCTCTTAATATCGTAATATTTTCCATCACCACTACTTAAAGAGTCTAAGGTCGGATTTTGGTTATCCAACCATATTAACTCATGGATCCTTGGTTTTTTGATTGGAGTCTTATCTTTTATAAAGGATTATATTGCATTGTTCAATGCTTTATCTCTAAAGTTACAACAAGCTAGAAATGACTGCATATTTGCATCCAAATTTAGTTAATTCAACCAAATTCTCCCATAATAATTCTCTGATAATAAGATACACCCACTACTATGGCTGAAGATTTCCTTGAAAAATCAGTTGTGTCTGAATTCATGCGATGGAATACGTTTAATGAGTTAATATTTGATTTCATAGGTTTTCTAATTTATCAAGGTGAATGAAATCATTTTATATTTAACATTATTATTCTATGATATCTCACTCACAACTTAACCACCATTTAAATAAAAATCATTCACATGACATGGTAATTTTATCTATGCATTCTTGTTTAATATAATACTACTATATCATACATAATAAATACACATTCACAAAATAATATATCATATAAACGATAAATAAATAAACAATGATGTGATCATGATCCATTCACTATTGGTTAATCCATCAAGATAATAATTGATTAACCAAGACCCTAGGGAAATTTCTTGAGCAGATACCTAGATCAAATTATAGCACCCGCAATGCCTTTGCATTTCATTTATTTGTTTTGCATCATCTTTGGACTTGAAATATATCCCCACAAACTCATCTGATGTTTACAATGTATACTCATAGGAAGGTAATAGGAAATCAAGGCGGGAAATTAAATTTTATTACTCAAATCTGGTCACATGGTGTTAGATCGGAGATAGTGATGGCAGACGGTTTAAAGGGGGGTAAATAAACTAGATTTAAAAATTTAACAAGGTGATTTTTTTATCTAAATTAATTCTCATAGTTAATTAATAGAGATAAATAGGAATGGAAAATAAATGAAAGGATATGAGAAATTTTTAGAGTAGTTCGGTCTAAATTGGACCTATTATACTCTTATACCTCTCTACTCTATGAGAGATATGTTCTACGCTGTATATTTTTTAAGGGGAATAACTCGATTAAAACTAACTTTTTCTAGTGGAAGTATAAATAAGACATGTGAATTTTGTATGGGGAGTTATAACACAATTGCAACACTGAATTTAAACTTTGGGAGTCACAACCTGAATAGTCCAAACATTAGAATCTTGGAGTCACAACCTGAAAGAATCACACGTACTAGTTCTTGGGTATTTTATTATCTCATCTCATCAATGTAGTAAAATTTGAATTAGTTTAGGTATAGTCCTTGAGAGATCATCCGGTAAAAGAATATTTGTTTGCATAGGATCACAGAATTATATAGCCCTTGAAAATATGTTGTTTCACATAGCATAAAAGTAATATTAGTATATCTATATATGCATCTCTAAGCAAAGAACAAATAAAAAAAGAAACAAAACAATATAGCCAAAGAAATCATTAGGTAATACGAAATTTAAAAATATAACAACTATATTAGTATTATCACCATAATTGTCAAGGAGAGAGAAAATATCCAAATAAAAAGTACCACTTAAATTTAAAAACACTTGAAAAAATAAAACCAATTCGAAATCATCATTATAGAAGTATGAAAATAACTCCATAAAATAGGAAAAAGAGATCCCCATGAAAATCTTGCATGTTTCCATTTTGAATTCAAAATTCAAAAACTTGCAGAATACATCCATATGTGTATATAATTTCAAAAAAATGAATAATATTGCATTATAAACTATCAAAAAAGTTATAATGATTTTATTAACATGTAATACGAATTTATAAAGATTAAAAATAAACAAATCAACTAAAAATAATAAATTATAATTTTTTAGTTTCATATTGTATACATATGCTTGAAAAATAAGAACAAATTTGATCTGCATATAAATCTGTTTAAAAAACCTAAAAACAATTCTCATATATTTTATATAATTAATAATAATTTATATAAACAATATAAAAATTTTAACACTTGAAAAAAACATGCACTAAATCAAAATACCAAGGAAAACATGAAAACTGAGCATATTTTATAATGTAAACTAGGCAAAGATGAAATAATATGTTTTGTAAAGGTAACAATTAGTTTGTATAACTTGTGTAGAGTAACAACTAAATTATATAACTAGTGTAAAGGAATTATAGGATGATGTGTTAGGGTAACAAATGATTTTCATACCATTTGTAAAGGTAACATGTAAAGAAACTGACATTAGTAACCTAGAGTCGATGGTTACTTTATTAAATCAACCCTAGATACAAGTGATCATGTCTCAAATGACTGAATATTTTATTAGTATTGGTAAAATAGATACATAATTGAATCTGAAATTGCATTTGAAAACATAAAATACAACATATTATTTTCTTTGAGAATAACATTATTACCTCTAGCATATTGTTTTGCATATTAATCATAATACACTTCCTAATATCATCAGTAAAGGAGACATAATAAAGGGGTGATCTTAAATTCTTAGTGAGGTTATGTATATAGCGGAAGATAATATGGAATAAATAAGGTAAGAATAATATGGTACGAATAAATTATTATCAAATAATTCAATAAAAATAATCACGTGAACTTGAAACTTTCCATGGATATCATAAAAATTAATAAAATCATATGGACATCAATAAATTATTTTTTAATGATGGAATTCAAAATATTGGACATCTTAAACTTATCTTCGAGGCCTCATTCCAAGACATCTACATAAATGGGTAAGGCCCCGGTCAAATGCCCAACATATTTTGTCTCATAATACCTATTGATGCATTGAGGATATATGTAATTTTAGGCCCCACCCATCACTTAATAAGTACAATACATTCATCATATGAATAAGCAACACATCCTAATCAACATGACTTAAAAATAAATAATTTTTAGTGTTGGAAGAACTAAAAAATTGAATGTTAATACTTTCCTTGATTAGACTGATCATAAACCATCCATAAAATATGTTGGATAGTATCATTAGAGTATATACTCAGGAAATAATAAGATTCAATAAATTATGTTTACATAGATGAAAATATTTTAAAAATATCATTGGAAATTATCTTGAGGGAAATGCCATTTTCACTTTGAAATCACTAATTTAAAATTTTAAAACACACTAAATATTAAGGAAAATATTTTATTTGAAAGGAATATTTGAAAATTTTAAAGGAATCAACAAATCACTTGGTATTCATGACAATATGAGATTCCTTTTATCCATTTTATGTTAAAACAAATATTTCTTTCACATTTTTGGTAAAAAGTCAAAAATACCTTGTTTGGAAAAAAACAAGAATATTTCTTTTAAACCATTTTCTAATAATTAAAACATGGGTAATAATTTAATCAATAAATCATTAAATAATATTAAAAAATTATTTAAATCATTTTAAGTAAAATAATGATATGGAAGAAAAATATTCCCATTTGAGTAGAAAAAAGAAGTCGGTTTTCCTTAAAAACAGTATTTCGGTATCTTGAGTACATAAAGAGAATAAAATGAAAAGAAACTTTTAATTTACAGAAATAACCAAAGGATAAGAAAATAAATTGGGATTGAGACAAAAAGATCAAATAATTCCCCTAGAGAGACTTAATTATAAACAATCATAAATAATGATGAGATTGTGAAATAAACTCTTACCACTTTGGTAACTTTGAATTATAAGCCACATGAAAGAATAACTTCAAATGAAACTTTAAATGTCAATAAAATATGTATAATAATGATATAACATGTTAAAGGGGCAGTATATACACATTATAAACATAAATAAGTGCATAACATCAAACATGTCTCAATGAAACAATATTGAGACAAAGAACCCTTACCTCAAGTCCGACTTCCATAGTGCATGTTTGAACCTCCTGTATAACAAATATATATTTATTATAAATATATTCCAGAATCATAATAATATATATAATACCATATATGATTTACTTAAAATATTTTATCAGTCATTTCTTAATAATTATTTATTAAAATCGTTGTTTAATGTGATAACTGTTTCGTTTTTCATGTATGTTTTGGTTCGCTAGTTTTGGTCCTTGGAATTTGATCAAGGTTCCATAATCTATAGAATTTTGTTAATGATATAAATATCATATATATTAATTATATATGTATATATTTAAATTCATCCATAAAAGGTAGGTATATAAAATTGAATTACACCATTCATGGTGATAGTAGGCCATACGTACGCATGAACATTGTTTTCACTTTTCGATGGATGGAACAAAAGAGTGGTAAAAAATAATGAATCTTTATAGAACTATAATAATATTATAAATAAAATATATATTTATTAAATCCATAATTATAATCATCCAAGTACATTAGTGATGAAAAACAAATTACACCCTTATGTGGAGATGGTAAGTCGTACGTACATACGTGCGATCCTTTTGCTTTTTATAGGATAAAAATAACGTGGATAATGGCTGTTAAAAATAATTATAACAATTAATTCTATTAATTATACCTAATTAATTATTTTATGATGGATATGAATAATTTATAGGAGGTAGTTTAGGAAAAAAAATTGAAAACGCTCGGTTAAGAGTTATACCTCTTCATTGTGAAGCCTTCTTTGGATTACAAATTAATCCTTAAAAGGATAATATTTTTTCAAACCAAAGATCTATTGGATGTGGTTAATAAATATATTAATTTATTATTATAGTACCTTTCATAGATAAGAGGCTCAAAATGTGTGAGGAAGATATAAGAAGAGGTGTCCTTTATAAGTGAGGGGAGGGGCACTCTTGGGGTTACTTAAAGTATTAAATTAATATAAATTAGTTTTCATTAAAAAAATAGCTAAAAATTATATAATTAGAATATAATACTAGTATGAGTAGAAATAATATTATTAAATAAAATTTTAACAAGTTTTTATTATGTTTTTACTCTTATCTCTCAATTTTAACCCCCTGTTAACCCTTTTGACAATTACCGCAAAATCAAAGTTTTCAACTCGTTAAGGGTCAATAATGTTTCCTTAAAAATAAAATGGACACATAAATGGACCATGGTTTATATTTTCAATAATATACCATTAATATTTATGAATATGGTATTTTTATTAAATATAAATCATTTAATAAAATATTTTTTATTATAAAATATCATTAATATCATCTTTTGAACTATTCATTTGTTTTGACTTTGAAAACAACATTATAGAAAAGGAATATGAATATAATAAATTAAAACATTCCTAATATGTTATATTTATCTAAAATATTTTTAGTGAATTATAATTAATCCAAATTATATTAGTTTAAAAAAAATTAAAATAATTTATTTTATCTTTCTATTAATTGAATAAATATTATGTTAGCGTTGCGTAAGCATTTAAGGTAATTATTAAATTACTAAAAATTAATAATAAATTTCCAAGATAAAAAATAAATTCATTATTTTGAATAAATATTTAGAACTGAACTTATCCTCTTTTATCCTTATGTAAAAAATTTAGAGATATTAAAGTCGAGAGTGACATTTTGTATTTATTCTTTTCTAAAAGTAATATAAAACCTATAATAAAATAAAAATGGAACCAAGGAGAAATATATTAAATAATTATATGAAACTTTTCTAACTTAAATCATAAAATAGTATAAGTTCATGTTTTATAGAAATTTTTAAGTCTTATCCAAAAGTTTTAACCCTGTTTTTCCCGCTTAACCCATATCAAGCTAATAAATGTTTACCAAAGTTAGTATTCATAATGAACAAAAATAAAATGTTACTATTTAAAAATAATTATACATGTAGATTAAAAATATTGAGTCAATTTTATGAAATTAAACTCATATAAGTGGTAGATTTTAATTTAAAATAAAAACACAAAATGCAACGAAAAACATTTTTTCTAAAAATGCCTTTTTGAGTATAAAACTTTTTTATACCAAATTCAACCATAAAATTGATTCGAATGAACTTAGTTGGATTATTAATAATATAATAAAAGTAATTTTACTTTTAAATCATTTTAAAATAAAATTTAACTTTGTAAATTCTTAAAATAAAAATACATTCTCAATAAAAAATGGTATTTTTCACTATTCACTGGAAAAACAATCTTTTGAAAAAACACCAAAAAAATTAATCTAAGATAATTTTCACATTATTATTGAAAAAGTTAAGTTAATTTTGTAAAATATATTTAATAAAAGTTTCATAAATTAATTATATTAGTTTCTCACATAAAGCAAAAAAACCAATTTTGAGGAAAATGATTTTTTGAAGCCTAAAATGACTTCACTAAAAATTGAGTGTGTATTTACTAATCATTAGTCAATACATTTATATTAATTAGGTCCATTATAAATTTATTTAATAATTTTTTTACTCATATTCATTACCTCTAATTCAGTGGCTATGTTATAAAGGTCACATTTAAATAACAATAATTTTATAATATATCTTAATTCTCTTAAGGATCAATGTCATGTGTTAAGAAAGATATTGAGTTATTTTAAGATAAATTCTCAAGGAATTATATTCTACCCACTGAAATATGATTTTCCACCAATATTTTATCTCAGTCTTTAAAGTTTCAATATTTTAAAATTCCATTATTGGAAACCCACAACGCCTAGACAAATTATACACCTTCCTTTAAAAAGGTAAGGTGGTAAACATAAATATTACATGAAATAACACATAATAATATATTCAAATAAAGAGAAAATTTTTGGGTAGTTAAATATATATATATATATATATGGATGATATTACTAATGCCTGAGGACTAATTGAGAGTGATAGAGAATATGGTCTTGAGAAAGTTAACGACCACAAAACCGTAAATCATTGAGAGGTGAAAATACAATCGATTCATAAAAAATAAATGTAAATATATAAATTTTTTTCAAGATCCTTTTTCTATCGTTGAGGGATAATTTTACTGTTAATATAGAGAACATAAGAAAATATGCTTACTCAATTTATTTCCATTTACTAAGAATAATTTCATCCTTTGGATGTGCTTAGATTAATTTCCACTTAAACTCTTAATCTAATAAATGAAGATAAATTTTTCTTTTCTGAATCACTAAAATTAACTTTTAATGGATCATAAGATCTAGAAAATAATAATAATTCATTCCTTCTATCTCTTGATATTTACCAAAATGATTATCATAGGTAATCTAATATGGATAAATCATACATTAATCATTAAATCCTTAACAATAATTCCCAAAATTCAACTTAAGAAATTCTATAAGTAGTTAACCATAAAACACTTAAAAATATGTCTGAATATATTCAAAATCCAAAAAATTAGTGAAAAAAAAGCATAGAATTTTCAAAATCAACTAAACATTAATCCTCCAAATTATATGAAGTAGTTATTAATGTCACATACCAATTATGTGAATACTTTGATCATATATTCTCCTAAAATTTGGTAATTATCTAAATTATCATAAAACTCAATGAAAACATACATACTTCAAAAAATTAACTGTAAAATCCCAAGTAAGTAATGAATAATAGATATTTTTATCTATGTCTATTAATGATTAAGATAGTGTTATAGAGTCTTAAAATGAAAATAAATACAATCTTATGCATGGAATACGCTAATATTCTTAAAAGATTATTTTACTACCTTTTGATGGCAAACCATTTTTGAATCTATATTTTGACAATTTTATAAACTATGTTTGTCAAAATAAACTTATTATTTCTGATTGGGACATCAAAATTTACCTTGTGTGAATTTTTGGTATTTTTCTGACAATGTTCATTTTTTAATGAATAGTGAAAAATACTGCATTTTACATCAAAACTGCTTTTTAACCTAATTTATTTATATGATTAGATTATGTTTTTAATTGGTTTTGAAGTGAAATTAGAATATATTTTTACAATTTTATCCAATGGTGGTCATTGGAATCAATTTCACTTTGAAATTAGACTTAAACTGGTGTCAATCTTTTGATACTTTTTGTTTTGTAAAAACACGCTATTTGCTCTGGCAGCGGGAATTAATTATTAAATTAATTAATTTGACTTATATGTATTGAATTTTGTAAAATAGACATCATTTTTGAATTCAGAATATCAAATATAGCTTAGGGTGAATTTTTGGTAATTTTCTGAAAAACTTCAATTTTTGATGAATAGTGAAACCACTAAGTGGTAATCAAGCAAACTGATTTTTCAGTTAAATGAAATTTTACCACTAATGTGTATTTAATTCTGAAAATCCGACATACATGGTTGTCATTAAGAAGTAAAATGTGGTTCAATGAGATTATAATAATTTTTTGGTGAATAGTAACTTATTAAGTTCTTAATCGCGATTAGTGGTAATTAGGATAGTTTAAGGTATAAATAATGCTTTAATAATATGAAATGACCTAGACACATGTCCCAACCTCATTGGTTGTGTCATGGACGACCATGACATGCCATGGGTCATCTTGGGGACCCCATGGATCCACTTTTGTTGGGAAATGACATAAATTACTTTTTATTTAATGTTAAAGTGAAAATGACACAAACATAATATGTTTTACGAAAACAATTTTTAAGTGGGGTTATACAAGTCCGAATTTTGATTATAAATATTAATTGGAAAGATAAAACGATTTCCTATATCATAGTAGTTTTTTTATAATTTTTAGACATTAAATAAATTTAATTATTTATGACATAATAATGATGCAGCGATGACATCATTATTTGACGATTTAAATAAAATGGAAAGACAATGTAAAATCTATAAACTACACATGGACAAAACCAATTGGATGAGTGGATTTAGAAACCTTATCACCTTATCCACGAATTATATCAATGTGGGACCTTTTAAAACCGAAACACATTTTCAAATAAAGTAATGTTTCTTTACTTTCCAAAAGTGCCCCTCCTCTCCTCTTATAAAAGGCCCCCACCTCTACCTCATTTCACACACTCTTCAAGCCTTTGTCTCGGCCAACCCCTGCCCATTTGCTCTCTCCACATCCCTCTCCTCATCCTAGAGGATTCCCTTTGGGCATAATCCTTTCAAAGGAATCCTTTAGGCTCAACTCAAAAGGAGTTACACTTTTTAAGGTAATTCATTCTCTCATGTTCATTTGTTTTATTTTGCTTCTCCAACCCCCTAAACTCTTTTTATTTAATTCCTTTGTAACAACACCAGTATCTTCAATATACTAGGATTTTGTTATAAGATTTATTTGAGCTACACTCTCACACAACTACATCAAATGGTTAAAGAACATACGGTTTCCATGGATGGCGAAATTCTGCCTCCCAAAACGATGATTGTTCAACACTCATTTAACACCTTCAAAGGTGGCCATTATGATGTCACTATTTTTATATATGATATATAATATGTTTATGTTTTCCTTAAGCTTCTGTTTTTTTTTCATTTTGGGCATACCTTTATGGTTTCCATTATGGGTAAACACGATATCTTCATTTTAGGAAGTGTGGACTACCGCCCCCTAAAAGTGATTTGATTCGTTAATACCATATGTGGGATGTGTAAAGGATAAAGTTAATGATATTATATATGTTATTATACTGGAATTATAATATACTCTTATATCATTATGATTCCATTCCAGAAAATATGAAAGAGAAATGGAAGTAGCGTTCATGCGTACGTACGGCTTACCGTCTCCATGAACGGTGCATTTCATTTCTTACCTCTAAATGTGATGTAATATTATAAATTCATGTATGTACTGGATATATATGACATATATGATATCTACATCATGAATACCATTCTGGATATAATGAACCTTTGACCAAATTAACAACATTTAAGTGTAAGAAGTCTATTTTTGACTTAAGAACCAAATACCGACAAAATGAACATTATTAACTTAACTGATTACATGATGTTCATAACATGGTATAAAAGGAATAATGAACTTGAAAAAGATTCATAAGAAAGTATAGATTAACTCAAGTTTATTATTCAGAAGATTAAAGAACGGTCGGGTCAAGTCGGATACGAGGTATGGGACTTCGTCTCAATCTCCTTTCATTGAGGCATATTTTATTTTATACACAACTTTCTTTTATACGGTGTATAAACCTCTTTGACTTTTACGTTTATTCAAAAGGAATCTTTTTTATACGAAGCGTTTACTAAACTACAAAAGGGAATGTTTTTGTCGTACGTATGCGGCGACAACGACTTCTCCGCCGTCGTGACCGTTATTTGAGTTTCGGCTTCCTCTACAAGCCATACCTTCTTTTTAAAAGAAAAATAAATACCATGTTTTACTTTTCTTTTATTTTGGTATTGAAAATGGTTTTCATAATGTTTTTATATCAATGTGTTGTATTGATATCTCGTGATTGAAATGTGGAAATTTTATGTTTCCTTTATACATGTTTTATGTGATACGATTATGTTATGGTTCTTGGGCATTATTATGAAGACGGGTGGTTCCGTGATAAACTAAGGGCGGGTGAGCCCGTTATAGCTCTCCAATGAATTGGGTAACGCGAAGGAGTGAAACGTTAAGGTTTCTCCGAAGAGATTTTAGGGAATATACTGTGATGGGTATTCCAAACGTAACCAAGAGGGTTACTCCCTACGTAAGAAAGTTATGAATGCCTCAAGTTACCTTTATGTCTTATGATTTCTATAATTTATTCATGATTTTATGAGGTATGTTAAAGTGCCAATGTTTTATGGGTAAAGTATGATTTCATTCTTATGTATATATGAACTCATGTTTCCTTTCCATGTTTTTTTTATAACCCATACTGAGATTTTATGCTCATCCCAAGTTTTTGAAATGTTTTTCACAGGTCAAGGGAAAGGTACATGATAAGATGATAGAGTCAAGGATGTGTCAAGAAATAATCCATGTTTTATTTTAAATGTGTTTCCATTGATGGGAATGAAGAATACTATCTTTATGTAACCACTTTGTTTATATGTGGAATGTAATGCAAGTTTTATGATCTAATTCTCTAAAACTCTAAACCCGAAAAGATCCTCAATGTGTAATCTTGTAATAACTCAAGATTAAGTAAGGTTTAAGGCTGGGGCCTTATATTTGGTATCAGAGGTCGGTTTAGATAACTTTAGGGGTTAGAATTATATTAAATGATTATCCAAAAATATTTTTTTTGAAATGATATAGCATTTACGGATTACCATGTTGCTTCATCTAAGACATGTTTGTTCAGAATGGTTTTCCACAGAGGAAACAGGGAAGCCGTGCTAGGAAGGCATACAGAAGGAAATAACCTTCCGAATCAGCATCCAGAAATGGTCGGAATTGGAACTGAACAGTTTGATGCAGTGATGGCGCAGTTGACTCAAGCGATAAATGGCGGTGGTGTCCATGCACGAGATCAGCCAGATCAACCGCAGAGGAACATGTCAGTGGTGGAACATTTTATGAGGCAACATCCACCATCATTCAGAGGATCATCTGACCCTGTGCTAGCTGAAGTGTGGATTAAAGCACTGGAGAAGATTTTTGATGTCATGGGGTGTTCAGACAATCAAAAAGTTAGTCTTGCTATTTACCGTTTGGAGGGTGAAGTAGATCAGTGGTGGTCTATGGTTAAAAATATCAGGGACGCCGATGAGATTGATGCTCTTGACTGGGCTGAATTCAAAGGTATGTTTCTTGAGAAGTATTTTCCTAAGGCTGTTTGACTTAGGATGGAAAAGCAATTCTTGGACTTGAGGTAAGAGGAAGACTCAGTGGCTGCCTATGAAGAAAGGTTCACTCGATTGGCAAGGTATGCTCCAAATTTTATCCGGGACCTTGATAGTAAAATCAATCATTTTTACTCAGGATTAAAACCAATGTATCGAAGGGCATTAGCTTCTCGTGAGTTTAAAAGTTATGAAAAGCTTGTTCGATGTGCTGAGAAGGTGGAAATAGAGTTTTCCGATGACCAAGTGTTCTATAACAACCAGCAGAAGAAGAGACCGTGGTGGCAGGAGAAAGGTAAGAATTCTTCAAAAAAGTCTGATGGTAAGAGAGCTAAGTTTCCAGTTAGTGATAAATGTGGCAAAAGGCATGTTGGGGAATGTCTTCTGAATTCTGGGAAGTGCTACCGATGTGGTAAGATGGGACATAAGGCTCGTGATTGCACTGAAAAGGATCAAGGTGAAGGTAAGAACAAATTTGATTTACAGTTAGTGAAATGTTATAAGTGCAATGAGATGGGTCACTATGCAAACGAGTGTCCGACAAGGAGCTTGAGTGATGGGAAGTAGTTAGACTACAAGCAGAAAGGGGTGGTGAAATCCTATGCAACTACTTCAGCAGATGTCGGGCCATCAAATGAAGTTGTATCAGGTACTTTGTTTGTTTTTTCAGATTATGCCAGTGTGTTGTTTGATTCGGGGTCTACACATTCTTTCATCTCTGAAACCTTTTCTAGTAAAATGGGAATACCATCTCAAGAAATGACTCATGAACTTTTAGTAAAAACACCTGGGGGAAGTGTCGAGGCAAAAAGAATTTATAAGAATCTTCCTATCTTTATCTGTGGAAAGAACCTACTTGCAAACCTTATTGTTCTACCTCTAGTAGATTTTGATGTTATCCTGGGTATGGATTGGCTCTCTATTTACCATGCTAAGATTGACTGTAGAGCTAAAGAAGTTTCTTTTCAGAAATACTTTCAGTTTGTTTACAAGAATGAACCCTTACTTTTGATAACATATCAAGAGGCCGAGAAACTTGTAAAAGATGGAAATGAATGTTACCTTGCACACGTCGTTGAAAATAAAGGAACTATTCAAATTAATGATGTGCCAGTGGTAAATGAGTATCCTGATGTTTTTCCTGATGAGTTGCCTGGAATAATACTAGATCGGGAAGTTGAGTTTACTGTTGACTTAGTTCCTGATGCTAAGCCAATTTCAAAACCCCCTTATCGAATGGAACAAATTAAACTTTTAGAGTTGAAGGAGAAATTGCAAGATTTATTAGAGAAAGGTTTCATTAGACCTAGCACATCACCATGGGGTGCTCCTGTTTTATTTGTTAAAAAGAAAGATGGTTCTATGAGACTTTGCATTGATTATAGAGCCTTGAATAATATCACTGTTAAGAACAAATATCCTTTGCCTCATATCGATGATTTGTTTGATCAGCTCCAGGGAGCTCAGTTTTTTTCAAAGATTGACTTGACATCGGGGTACCATCAGCTGAAGGTAAAGGAGGCAGATATTCCGAAGACCGCGTTCCGTACGAGATATGGCTATTATGAATTTGTAGTAATGCCTTTTGGGCTAACCAATGCACCTGCTGTATTCATGGACTTAATGAATAGAATTTTCCATGAGTTCTTGGATAAGTTTGTGGTGGTTTTCATTAATGATATTTTGGTGTTTTCTAAAAGTAAAGAAGAGCATGAAAGACATTTAAGGGTTATCTTGAAAACCTTAAAAGAAAAGAAACTGTATGGGAAATTCAGCAAGTGTGAGTTTTGGTTGCAACAAATTTCTTTCCTTGGTCACATTGTTTCTAAAGATGGAATAACTGTTGATCCTGCAAAAACATAAGTTGTGGAAGAATGGCCAAGACCCACAAATGTAACCGAGATTCGTAGCTTCCTTGGTTTGGCGGGCTATTACCGAAGGTTTGTTAGAAATTTTTCACGGTCATCTAGTCCAATGACTAAGCTAACTCGGAAGGGTGTTAAGTTTATCTGGACAAAAGAATGTGATGATTGTTTTCTGGAATTGAAAAGAAGATTGGTGAATGCTCCAGTTTTGGCACTACCTTCCAGGAATGGTGAGTTTGTTATATACAGTGATGCTTCATTGAAAGGACTTGGTTGCGTCCTAATGCAGAATGATCAGGTAATTTCTTATGCTTCATGACAGTTGAAAACTCATGAGGTAAATTACCCTACACATGATTTGGAATTAGCTGCTGTTGTTTTTGCTTTAAAAATTTGGAGGCATCATTTGTTTGGAGTAAAGTGTGAAATATATACCGATCACAAAAGTTTAAAGTATATATTCACTCAGAAAGAGTTAAACATGAGACAAAGGAGATGGCTGGAATTAATCAAGGATTATGATTGTACAATTCATTACCATCCGGGAAAAGCAAATAAAGTGGCTGATGCTTTGAGTCAAAAAAGTAATGCTTCATTAACAATGTTGCGTTTGGAACGTGATCCTTTGGTTAAGGATTTGATGAACTTTGGCATAGAAGTTGTTGGTGCAGGGAGTCCTTCTGTTTTGTTTCAGGTATCAGTGAGATCTTCTCTATCAGATAGAATCAAGCAAGTACAGAAGCAAGACAGTGAGTTGTAGAAAAAGGTAGAGCTGGTTCAGAAAGGTAAGTTGCCTGAATTAAACAATGATAGTGATTGTGTTTTGAGATTTGGGAAGAGATTGTGTGTGCCTTGTGATTCACAGTTGAAGAGAGAGTTGTTATGTGAAGCTCATAGTTCTCCGTTTTCAGTTCATCTGGGCAGTACTAAGATGTAGAGAGATCTGCGGGAGTATTACTGGTGGGATGGAATGAAAAGAGATATTGCTGATTTTACTGTGAAGTGTTTGACTTGTCAGTAGGTTAAAGCAGAGCGGCAGTTACCGAAAGGGATGCTTCAGCCTTTACCAGTGCCAGAGTGGAAATGGGAGAATATATCCATGGACTTTGTTGTTGGATTACCGAAGACATCTCGAGGTAATAATGCAATCTGGGTTATTGTTGATCGCTTGACCAAATCTGCTCATTTCCTTGTTATATGAGATACTTTCACTCTTGATCAACTTTCCCGTTTGTATCTTAAAGAGATAGTCAGGTTACATGGAGTTCCTCTCTCCATTGTATCGGATCGTGATCCCAGGTTTACTTCTAACTTTTGGAAAGGCCTTCAGAAGTCGTTGGGTACTGAATTAAATTTTAGTACAGATTTTTATCCTCAATCAGATGGGCAGTCAGAATGAACAATTCAAGCCTTGGAGGATATGCTACGAGCTTGTTCGATGGATTATCAGGGAAGTTGGAACCATCATTTTTCTTTGGTTGAGTTTTCTTATAATAACAGTTTTCATTCCAGTATACAGATGGCACCATTTCAGGCATTATATGGGAAGCGGTGTCGAACTCCAGCTTTCTGGGATGAAGTGGGTGAAAGGAAGTTGATGGGACCAGAATTGGTAGAAGAGATGGCAGAAAAAGTTCAGCTGATTCAGAAACAGATGAGAACAGCTCAGAGCAGGCAGAAGAGTTATGCAGATAACCGGAGGAAGGATCTATCTTTCGAGGTAGGTGATCATGTTTTTCTCAAGGTTTCTCCTTGGAAAAGTGTGATGAGATTCGGTAAGAAAGGAAAGATGAGTCCAAGGTTTATTGGACCATACGAAACTCTGGAGAGAGTTGGATCAGTTGCATACCGAGTGGATTTACCTCCGAGTTTATCTCAGGTACACAATGTTTTTCACGTTTCGATGTTGAGAAAGTATATGCCAGATCCATCTCATATTTTCAGTCCAGAGGTAGTTCAGCTGGAAGAGAACCTATCTTATGAGGAACAACTGGTCCCGATTCTTGACCACAGGGAGCAAGTGTTACGGAATAAGGTGATTAAGCAGGTAAAGGTTTTGTGGAAAAACCACATGATTGAAGAGGAAACATGGGAATCTGAAAATGCAATGAGGGATAAGTACCCCCATTTATTTGATAAGTAAATAAATTGCGGGGACGCAATTTTCTAAAGGGGGGAAGGATGTAACATCCCAAGTAGGTAATGAATAATAGATATTTTTATCTATGTCTATTAATGATTAAGATAGTGTTATAGAGGCTTAAAATGAAAATAAATACAATCTTATGCATGGAATACGCTAATATTCTTAACAGATTATTTTAATACCTTTTGATGGCAAACCATTTTTGAATCTATATTTTGACAATTTTATAAACTATGTTTGTCAAAATAAACTTATTATTTATGATTGGGACATCAAAATTTACCTTGTGTGAATTTTTGGTATTTTTCTGACAATGTTCATTTTTTAATGAATAGTGAAAAATACTGCATTTTACATCAAAACTGCTTTTTAACCTAATTTATTTATATTATTAGATTATGTTTTGAATTGGGTTTGAAGTGAAATTAGAATATATTTTTACCATTTTATCCAATGGTGGTCATCGGAATCAATTTCACTTTGAAATTAGACTTAAACTGGTGTCAATCTTTTGATACTTTTCGTTTTGTAAAAACACGCTATTTGCTCTGGCAGCGGGAATTAATTATTAAATTAATTAATTTGACTTATATGTATTGAATTTTGTAAAATATACTTTATTTTTGAATTCGGAATATCAAATATAGCATAGGGTGAATTTTTGGTAATTTTCTGAAAAACTTCAATTTTTGATGAATAGTGAAACCACTAAGTGGTAATCAAGCAAACTAATTTTTCAGTTAAATGAAAGTTTACCACTAATGTGTATTTAATTTTGAAAATACGACATACATGGTTGTCATTAAGAAGTAAAATGTGGTTCAATGAGATTATAATAATTTTTTGGTGAATAGTAACTTATTAAGTTCTTAATCGCAATTAGTGGTAATTAGGATAGTTTAAGGTATAAATAATGCTTTAATAATATGAAATGACCTAGAATCATGTCCCAACCTCATTGGTTGTGTCATGGCCGACCATGACAAGCCATGGGTCAACTTGGGGACCCCATGGATCCACTTTTGTTGGGAAATGACATAAATTACTTTTTATTTAATGTTAAAGTGAAAATAACACTAACATAATATGTTTTACGAAAACAATTTTTAAGTGGGGTTATACAAGTCCAAATTTTGATTATAAATAGTCATTGGAAAGATAAAACTATTTCCTATATCATAGTAGTTTTTTTATAATTTTTAGACATTAAATAAATTTAATTATTTATGACATAATAATGATGCAGCGATGACATCATTATTTGACGATTTAAATAAAATGGAAAGACAATGTAAAATCTATGAACTACACATGGCCAAAACCAATTGGATGAGTGTATTTCGAACCCTTATCAACTTATCCACGAATTATATCAATGTGGGACCTTTTAAAACCGAAACACATTTTCAAATAAAGTAATGTTTCTTTACTTTCCAAAAGTGCCCCTCCTCTCCTCTTATAAAAGGCCCCCACCTCTACCTCATTTCACACACTCTTCAAGCCTTTGGCTTGGCCAACCCCTGCCCATTTTCTCTCTCCACATCCCTCTCCTCATCCTAGAGGATTACCGTTGGGCAGAATCCTTTCAAAGGAAGCCTTTAGGCTCAACTCAAAAGGAGTTACACTTTTTAAGGTAATTCATTTTCTCATGTTCATTTGTTTTATTTTGCTTCTCCAACCCCCTAAACTCTTTTTATTTACTTCCTTTGTAACAACACCAGTATCTTAAATATACTAGGATGTTGTTATAAGATTTATTTGAGCTACACTCTCACACAACTACATAAAATGGTTAAAGAACATACGGTTTCCGTGGATGGCGAAATTCTGCCTCCCGAAACGATGATTGTTCAACACTCATTTAACACCTTCAAAGGTGGTCATTATGATGTCACTATTTTTATATATGATATATAATATGTTTATGTTTTCCTTAAGCTTCTGTTTTTTTTCATTTTGGGCATACCTTTATGGTTTCCATTATGGGTAAACACGATATCTTCATTTTAGGAAGTGCGGACTACCGCCCCCTAAAAGTGATTTGATTCGTTAATACCATATGTGGGATGTGTAAAGGATAAAGTTAATGATATTATATATGTTATTATACTGGAATTATAATATACTCTTATATCATTATGATTCCATTCCATAAAATATGAAATATAAATGGAAGTAGCGTTCATGCGTACGTACGGCTTACCGTCTCCATGAACGGTGCATTTCATTTCTTACCTCTAAATGTGATGTAATATTATAAATGCATGTATGTACTGGATATATATGACATATATGATATCTACATCATGAATACCATTATGGATATAATGAACCTTTGACCAAATTAACAACATGTAAGTGTAAGAAGTCTATTTTTGACTTAAGAACCAAATACCGACAAAATGAACATTATTAACTTAACTGATTACATGATGTTCATAACATGGTATAAAAGGAATAATGAACTAGAAAAAGATTCATAAGAAAGTAGAGATTAACTCAAGTTTATTATTCAGGAGATTAAAGAACGGTGGGGTCAAGTCGGATACGAGGTATGGGACTTCGTCTCAATCTCCTTTCATTGAGGCATATTTTATTTTATACACAACTTTCTTTTATACGGTGTATAAACCCCTTTGACTTTTACGTTTATTCAAAAGGAATCTTTTTTATACGAATCATTTACTAAACGACAAAAGGGAATGTTTTTGTCGTACGTATGCGGCGACAATGACTTCTCTGCCGTCGTGACCGTTATTTGAGTTTCGGCTTCCTCTACAAGCCATACCTTCTTTTTAAAAGAAAAATAAATACCATGTTTTACTTTTCTTTTATTTTGGTATTGAAAATGGTTTTCATAATGTATTTATATCAATGTGTTGTATTGATATCTCGTGATTGAAATGTGGAAATTTTATGTTTCCTTTATACATGTTTTATGTGATACGATTATGTTATGGTTCTTGGGCATTATTATGAAGACGGGTGGTTCCGTGATAAACTAAGGGCGGGTGAGCCCGTTATAGCTCTCCAATGCATTGGGTAACGCGAAGGAGTGAAACGTTAAGGTTTCTCCGAAGAGATTTTAGGGAATATACTGTGATGGGTATTCCAAACGTAACCAAGAGGGTTACTCCCTACGTAAGAAAGTTATGAATGCCTCAAGTTACCTTTATGTCTTATGATTTCTATGATTTATTCATGATTTTATGAGGTATGTTAAAGTGCCAATGTTTTATGGGTAAAGTATGATTTCATTCTTATGTATATATGAACCCATGTTTCCTTTCCATGTTTTTTTTATAACCCATACTGAGATTTTATGCTCATCCCAAGTTTTTGAAATGTTTTTCACAGGTCAAGGGAAAGGTACATGATAAGATGATAGAGTCAAGGATGTGTCAAGAAATAATCCATGTTTTATTTTAAATGTGTTTCCATTGATGGGAATGAAGAATACTATCTTTATGTAACCACTTTGTTTATATGTGGAATGTAATGCAAGTTTTATGATCTAATTCTCTAAAACTCTAAACCCGAAAAGATCTTCAATGTGTAATCTTGTAATAACTCAAGATTAAGTAAGGTTTAAGGCTGGGGCCTTATATTAACACTCTCCACATTTCTTAAATAAAATCACAGATTATCAAAAATATTCAATAAATGAAAAAATGAAGAAAAATCAATCAAATATAACATAAACCACTTTTTCATCAAATCAGTTCCAGTGTCACCAATACTATATCACTTACTTTCTCCATGTAAATCATATCTTTATGTCAGATAAACATTATTATCTCAACATTGGTCATATATTAAGGATTATCTTTCCCTCAATCACGTATTTTTCCTTAAAATATCACTTTACCATTAAATCACTTTTATAAGTCATCAGTACCATTCAACATATTCTTGTAAATCATTAATGAAAATTTATTGTAGATTAATCTTTTTATGTTTCATGATTTTTATAACAAGAATATCACTAATACAACACTTCTACAACATAATTCTCAAATCCAAATGCAAAAACACTTCAATCCTTACACTTTAAAAAATAAAATGGAATTGGTCCTTCCTTGGTCTAGGAGTTATATCTTGGATTGGGGCATTGAAATGGATAATTACCATAATCCTCATGCCTAAGACATTGAAATCCTTGGTAATTCATTGATCTGTGACCTTCATTTCCACATAAAAATCATCTTCCCCTTCATTTTAGACATTATCCTGGGTGCTTTTTCCCACATTATTGACATGAATAAATTGTAGTTTCTTTCTTCTATGGTAATTACCACATGAACTTCTATAAAATTCCATTTTTTCTTTTATTAGGTTTTTTGGGAAACTCACCCAAGTTGAAGTTGTTAATAATATAATAAGACAGGTGATTAGAAATAATCACAAGGTTTTGAGTTCCAAATTCCTTTTCCCTTAGTTTCTCATGATGACATTTATTACATTATCTATCACATTCAGTGTTAACATAATTACTTATGGTTCAATCCATAGACTAAATCCAAAAATAATAGTGTTAGAAACAATAATCATAGTAGGAAACCAAATAATTATGGAAAATCATTTATAGGATGTCTAAATCATGACACCTTTTTTTCAATCCATGACATCTTAGATTTAACATAGGACATCCATAATCATCATCTATTCCAATAATTTAAGATTTTTCATAAATAAAATGCGAATTTACCCAAGAAAATCCCCCAACAATGTCAAACTAGGTGTGTAGTAAGCAGACACTCACCGTGCACCAGAATGATGGTCGAGATATACTCGACCAACTATTTTTGGGGTTATTACACCAAGATTAATTTATTCCAAAACCAAATCCACTTACAGTATCCATATATGGATCTATTACTAGTAAAACCATAAAATATCTACATTATCAAAACCTTAGGATTTTATCCTATAGTTAAGATTAATCCTCAAAGTCAGTCGTAGGGTTGTTTTACCTAATATATGTTTTCTAAAATCTAGTTCCCAAGGTTTCTACTAAAATTTCTATGATAATAACTATAAATAAGTTGACCCTAGTAACCCATAGTTAGTTATTACATTATTACCTTGATAATTGATACAAGGGATCTCATACCAATGGACCAAATAGTTTAGTATCCATTTAAAACTAGATACATAAATGAATCTCGCATTATAATTCAAAAAATAAAATACAACATAGTATTTTCATTGAGAACACCATTATTCCCTCTAGTATATCTGTTCATATCAATCATAATACACTTCCTGGAATCTTGGGTAAGGAAACATAAGAAAGTGGTGAGCTCAAATGCTCGGTAAGGGTATGCGTATAGTGGAAGCTAATATAGAATAAATAAGGCATGAATAATATGTTAGGAATAAATGATGATAAAATAATTTCACATAAATAATCACATGATCTTGAAAATTATCCATGGATATCATAACTACTCAAATAATCACATGTACATTAATAAGTGATTTCATCATGATGGAATGCATTCTTTTGGACATCTTAAACATACCATTGAGTCCTTGTACCAAGACATCTACCTATATGGGTAAGGCCTCAGCCAAGTACCCAACCTGTTTTTTATCATGAGACCTACAAATATTTTGAGTGGATATGAAATTATGGTCCCCCTTGTCACTTAATAATTTCAATGCATTCATCATATGAATGAATAATACAACCTAATCAAAAAGCCTTAAAAATAATAACTACATATATTAAAAGAATTAATATACAAAATGTCAATAATTTCCCAAGTCAAACTGTACATAAACCATCTAGAGAAATATTTTGGATGTTATCATTATATTATATCCTTATTTAATCATAATATCCAATAAAGGATATTGACATAGATTAAAATACTTTAAAAATATCACTGTAATTTTTTTTGATGGAAATACCCTTTTCCCTTTGAAATCACTTATTTAAAATACAAAAATTTACCAAATGTTAAGGAAAATATTTTATTTAAAAGGAAACTTTTAAACCATTAAATTATTCTTAAAATCATTGAGTATCTATAATGGTGGAAAATTATATTCATTCCATGCGTCTAAAAACAAAGATTCCTTTTACATTTTCGTTAAAAAGTAAAAAATCTCTCCTTCATAAAACACCAAGATGATTCCTTTTAAACCACTTTTTAAAAAATGAAGCATGTTTAATAAGTTATTAGAGTATATTAATAACATTCTTTAGAATATTTAAGGAAAAATATGTACATGCAAGAAAAATATTCCTCATCGAGTAGAAAAACAATGTAGGTTTTCCTTAAAAACATTATTTTGGTATCTTGATTACTTAAAGATTGGAAAATGAAAGGAAAACTAATAATTTATATAAATAACAATTTTATAATAAAATATATTGGTTTAAAGACAAAAATATCAAATAATTCCCTCATTGGAGACTTAATATAAATAATCCTGATTAATGATGAGATTGTGAAATAAACCCTTACCACTTTGTTAACTTTAGAATCATAATACCCATGAAATAATAACTTCAAATAAAAATTTAAATATCACTAAAGTATGTATAATCATGATATAAAATGTCAAAGGGGTATTATATACACCTTATAAATAGAAATAGCTGCATAACATCAAACATGTCTCAGTTAAACGATATTGATATGGAGAACCCTTACCTCAAGTCCCACTTAATCCGTACGTGTTTGAACCTCCTGTATAATAAATATATATTTGTTATAAATATATTATAGATCTAATATCATATCTATAATACCATAAATGACTTAATTATAACCTTTTAACACCCGTTTATTAATAATTATTTATTAAAATCATTGTTTTATGTGATAACCACTTCATTTTTTATGATTGTTTTGGTTCGCTGGTTTTGGTCCTTGTACATTGATCATGGTTACATAATCTCAATAATAATATTAATGATATAAATATCATATATATTCATAATATATTTTTTTAAATTCATCCATATAAGGTAGATATATAAAAATTAATTACACTATTTATGGAAATGGTAGGTCGTACGTTCACATGAATGTTGTTTTCACTTTTCGATGAATGGAATGAAAGAAAGTTTAACCAAAATTAACCTTTAAAAAAATAATAAAATAATAAATAAAATATATATTTATTAAATAAATTATTATAACCATATAAGTAAAGTGGTGATGAAAAAAAGATTGCACTGCTACATGGAGATAGTAAAGTGTACGTACGCACGAGCGATGTTTTAACTTTCTGTAGGATGAGAAGAAGAAGGATAATGGTTGCTGCATAATCATAATATAAATTTAGTATAATAAAGTTACTTAATTAATTATTTTATAATGGATACCAAGTATTTATAGGATTTAGAATAAGAAATAAAATTGAAAATGCTTAGTAAAGAGTTATACCTCTTCATTGAGAAACCTTCCTTGGCTTACACCTTAAGCCTTGAAAGGATTTTCTTTTGAAAATAAAATAAGATCTAGGGTGTGGTGAATTAATATATTAAGGTATTATTGTGGTTATTGGATGATCTAGAATGCTCAAAAGTTGTGAGAAAGAGAGAATAATAGGTTTCGTTTTATATGTGTGGGGAGGGGTACTCTTGGGATTACTTAAAGTATTAAATTAATATAAATTAGTTTTAAAGAAAAAATAGATTAAAATTGAAATAAATAAAATATAAGATGATTATGAGTCTAAATAATCTCATCCAATTAATGTTTCATGAATTTTGGTTATTATTTTACGCTTATCCGTTAGTTTTAACCCCTTGTTAACCCTTTTGACAATTACCACAAAATCAAAGTTTTCCACTCTTTAAGGGTAAATAATGTTACCATAAAAGGAAAATTGAAATGTAAATATACCATGGTTGATATTTTAAACCATATCACATTAATTTGGCCGAATACAGTATTTTTATGAATTTTAAATCATTTAATAAATTATTATTAATTATAAGATATCATTAATATCATTTTTGGACCTATTCATTTATTTTGACATTCAAAATAACATGATAGCAAACAAGTTTGAATATAATCCTATAAAAAAACCCTAATATCTTATCTTTATCTAAATAAATGATTTTACATTATAATTCATCCAAATTAAATTAGTTTTGATTTTTTTTAAATCCATTTATTTTATTTTTCTATTAATTGAATAAATATTGCGTCAAAGTCACGTGATAATTTAAAGTAATTGGTTAATCACTAAAAAATAAAAATAAATTACCATGATAAAATAAATTAATTAATATTTCAAATAAACATTTATATCCAAACTTATCCTCTTTTTATACTTTTGTAAAAAATTTAGAGATACTAAAGTTAAGAGAGTGACATTTTGAATTTATTATTTTCTAAAAAATATAGAGGTTGTAATCAAAGAAAAATGAAATATATTATCCATATATTAAATTATTTTATGCAAATTTTTGAACTTTACTCATCAAATATTATAATGGGAAGTTTTAGACAAATTTTAAATCCTTATCTCTAAGTTTTAAACTTATTTTCCCCATTTTAACCTTACCGAGGTGATAAATGTTTACCAATGTTACTATTCATAATGACCAAAAAATTAAAGTGGTATCATTAAAAAATTTGTAAATGATAACTCCAAATATTTAATCTGTTTTATAAAATTCAATCCATATAAGTGGAATGTTTTACCTTAAGATAAAAATGCATAATGCAAAGAAAAATAGTTTTTCAGAAATTTCTTTTTTTAAGTATACAAATGATTTTATACCAAATTAAACCATAAAATTCATTCCAATGAAATTAATTGGATTATTAATAATATAATATAAATTATTTTACTTTGTTATTATGTTAAAACAAAATTTATCTTTGTAAATACTTGGAATAAAAAGAAGGTTTTCAATAAAAATTATTATTTTTTACAATTCACTGGAAAATCAACCTTTTCAAAAAATACTCAAAAATTCACTCTAAGATGATTTTTACATGTTAATTTCAAAAATGAAGTACATTTTTTCAAAAAAATCTACAAAAATTGTAGAAATTTACTATATTATTTGCTCACAAAAACCAATAATAACCATTTTTAAGGAAAATGCATTTTTGAAGCATAAAATGATTTAATTAAAAAAAAGTGATCTCATTTCCTAAGAATTAATCAATAAATTTGAAATTAATAGAATAATTATAAGTTTATTTAGTAATGAGTTTACTCGTATTCATACCCGCCAATTATATGGCTAGGTTATAATGATCATATTTAAATAATATTATTTTTATAATATTTCTTAATTCTTTTAAAGCTTAGTGTTGTGTGTAAGAAAGATGTTGAGCTTATAATTCTTCTAAAAACATTATTGGGGCATTACATAACACATATTATTCATGCCTTGGATAAGTATAAGCTGAATAGATACATAAAGGTAAAATATACTTTCTAAATAATACGTAAAGGTAAAACTGAATTTGCATAGGTTTCATGAAGGTAATACAGGATCTATATAGCTCGTGTAAGGGTATATGAATCTATGCATAAAGTTAATAAGAAAAAGATAAGAGTTTTATATAGGTAAAATAGATTTTACATAAGGGTAACATGCAATTTATATAAGTTTCATAAATGTAATGAGAAAGTTTAAGTGCTACCTAAGGGTGATACAAGTGTTATAAAGAATGTGTAAGGGTAAACTACAAATTATAAAGGTTGTATAAGAATACTTTCAAGCTTATGTAAAGGTAGAAACATGTTTTCAAAACTCAAATAAGGGTAATGAAAAATAAATTGAAATAAATTAAAAACTTAAAATACATAAATAAAACTATTTTATACAAAATAAAATAATTATAGAATAAAAAAAATAATATAAGAATGAATAAATAAATAATTAAAGATAAATTTATAATTAAAAAAATTATTTATAAATTATTTTAACGATTAATGAAGGAATGAATAAAAACTATTAATTTCTACAAGCAATTCAAGCTTTAAATAAAATAAACAATGAATTTTAAAGTGACAACGGAATCCTTTATAATATATATATATATATATATATATATATCTGTGTGTATGTGTATGTGTGTGTGTGTGTGTGTATGTATATATTTAACCATAGAAAAATTAAATTTCACATTTACATATAACCAATAAAATTTTGAACATAAAATATAATTATGAAAATATAATTGACATCAATAAAATATAATTACAAAAATATTGCCTTGAAAAATTAAAAAAAATTGTGAGGCATTTTTAATATTCATAACATAAAATATAAAATCCCAAATCGGAAAAAAAACTCCCAAACTCTAACATGAATTCCCTTATACATTTTAAATAGGGAGGTATGATATGTTGGTAGTCAAAATTTAAAAATAATTATTACATTTTAAAAATATAATTTAATAATTAAATTAAACAAATAATAAACCAAACATGCATAGGTTAGTTTCACCTCATGATCAATAAACATGCAATTATTCCAGGACGGTTCTGGAACCGAGCATGCTCATCCCCTTAAAACTTATTAATAAAAAGAAACGTGTAGCAAATAAAAAACATGTGACATAACAAATGCCACCAAGACATGAAAGTGGAAATAAGATACCACCGAAAGCAACAACAAAAATGTTCTGAAATAAAATGGTCATATGACCCAAAAAAATAAAAACCTTAAGAGTCCATCATCAATCACAACTTATTTTGCCTTCAGCATGTGAGCACATCTCCCCCATCTCAAAGCACTGTGACAAAACCAGCCTGCATAGGCCCAAACAGAGACCATCCGAAAAGACCCCCTCACCAAAGAGGTTATCTCCAGCCTGAAGCAACCTAGGTCATCCCCCCGCATTCTGATGTCAACAGACATAACCATCACCGGGACCAGACTCGCAACACATCCTGAGGGTCACCTCCTAGAAATGCGGAACGATCAATGCCGATTATGCCGGCCCTCCATCCTCAACGACACACTACAACAGTCTTCTCCGGTGATCCATGAAACCCCACGGTCCACGGAGTCACACCTACAAAAGCAACGTCATCCAGCACACCAGGCCCGACGACCTTCCCCCTGAGAGAATCAGCGAGTAGCAAAACCCCAGTGACACCACCGAGCTTCCAAACCCTCCCTGCGATGAATTCCTCATCAACCCTCTAGTGGTCCTCCGCCGTCGTACGCCATCGCTAGGGTCCCAGCATCTCTGGTTCTCGAAATTTAGATGCCACCTAGAAAACAAGTCACCCAAACCCGCAATCTCAGGTCGCCTTAGCCCGCGCTTCTCCATCATTGGCACCCATGTAGCTCTGTGATCCACCGTCGTATTTTTTTTTACGTTTTTAAAAAAAAATATTTTACAAAAACATTCCAGGTTAAAAATATTTTCAAAACTGTTCCTTAAAGGCGGCATCGCGGATGCCGCCTTTGCAGTTCAGGTGCAAGGCGGCATCCGCGATGCCGCCTTTGCACTTCGGGTGAAATGCGGCATCCACGATGCAGCCTTTCCCCTAATTTTTTTTAAAAAAAATTATTTTATATATATATATATCTATATAAACAAAACAAAAACATTCAGCAGAATTTCTCTGCTATTAAAGATCTAGCGCTACAGCCATTACAGCAATTCGGATTCTGACAGAAACCCTCACTCATTCCTCCCTTTTATAATAGGGTTTGCCCTGAAAATCATTCTGCATTTTCGATGTGGAATTTAGGTTCTCCCTTCCATGCGCAGTACATTCTGCATTTCCGATGTGAGATTCTGTTTCAAGTACGTGACTTTGAAATACAATAAAATACAAACTATAAGACCAATATAAATGAAATTTTAAACATTGATTAAACATATAATAAATAGTTGAAAACAAAAATAATTTCCTCAAAAATGTTAATGAAATATAATCTATAACCATTCAAAACCACCTACTTGAAACTTAAAAATGTTTTTAGTACGTGAATTTGAAAGACTGTAAAATATAAACTATAAAACGAATATAGTTAAAACTTTAAGAATTGATTAAACATATAGAAAATAATTGAAAACAAAAGAAATTTCCAAAAAAATGTTGATGAAAAGTAATTTATAAGCTTTCAAAACCGCCTACTTGAAACTAAAAAATGTTTCAATTACGTGAATTCAAAAGTCTATAATTATATTACTAATTAACTAATTAATTATTATATAATTAATAGTAATATTAATAATTAATTAAATAATTATTATATAAGTAATAATTAATGAGTAATAACTAATAATTAATAATTAATAATTAATAATTTAATGAATAGTTATAATTAATATTTATATTACTAATTAACTAAATAATAATTAATAATTACTTATTAATAATTATTAATTACTAATTAATAATTATAATAAATAATTATGATTAATATTTATATTATTAATTAACTAATTACTAATTACTAATTAATTAGTTATAATTATTAATTATATTACTAATTAACTAAATAATTATTATATATATAATAATTATATTACTAATTAATTATTATATAATTAATAATAATATTACTAATTAAATAATTAAATATTATATAATTAATAAGTATATTACTAATTAACTAATTAATTATTATATAATTAATAGTTATATTAATAATTAACTAAATAATTACTGTATAAGTAATAATTAATAAGTAATAATCAATAATTAATAAGTAATAATTAATAATTATAATTAATATTTATAATTAATATTTATATTACTAATTAATAATTACTAATTAATAATTACTAATTACTAATTAATAATTAATAAATGTAATGAATAAATGTAATTAAAATTTATATTACTAATTTATTAATTAATTGTTATATAATTAATAATTATATAACTAATGAACTAACTAACTATTATATAATTAACTATTAATAATCACTAATTAATAATTATAATTTATAATTATAATTAATATTTGTAATAATCACTCATGTGGGATTCTGTTTCAAGTACGTGACTTTGAAAGACTAAAAAATATAAACTATAAGACCAATATAAATCAAACTTAAAACATGGATTAAACATATAAAAAATTGTTGAAAACAAAAAAAAATCATAAAAAATGACGATAAAAAATAATTTATAAGCTTTCAAAACCACACACTTGAAAGTGCGTTACTTTAGAAGCCTATAAAATATAAACTACAAAACCAATATAAATGAAACTTAATACATGGATTAAACATATAAAAAATTGTTGAAAATAAAAAAAATCGTAAAAAATGTTTATGAAAAATAATTTATAAGCTTTCAAAACTACCTACTTTAAACTTAAAAATGATTCAAGTATGTGGCGTTGAAATACTATAAAATATAAACTATAAGACCGATATAATTTAAAGTTAAAACATGGATTAAACATATAATAAATTATTAAATTATTATATTAATATTATTAAAAAATAATTATATAATAATTATCCAATTAATTAGTAATATAATTATTCGGTATATAATAGTTAATTAGTTAATTAATAATCTAATTATAAATTATATTTATTCATTATACTTAATAATTAGTAATTTTAAAAAATTATTATATGATAATTAATTAGTTAATTGGTAATATAATTATTAATTATATAATAGTTAATTAGTTAATTAGTAATATAATTATAAATTATCATTATTCATTATAATTATAAATTCTAATTATTCATTATAATTACTAATTATAATTATTAATTATAATTACTAACTATAATTATTCATTATAATTACTAATTATAATTATTAATTGTTAAATAATAATATAATTATTAATTATATAACTATTATTTGTATAATAATTAGTTACTTAATTACTAATTATTAATAATTAATTATATAATAACTAATTAGTTAAATAGTAATATAATTAGCTAATTGGTAATATAATTATTAACTATTTAATAATTAATTAGTTATTTAGTAATATAATTATTAATTATATACTAATTAATTAGTTAATTAGTAATAGAATTATTAATTATATAATTTGTAATTAGGTAATTAGTAATTATTAATGTTTTATTATTATTGTTGGTCAGAGTGGATACTCAAGAGGGTGGTGAATTGAGTTCCAATTAAAATTTCTGTTAAAAACTTTTAGGATTAAAATCCCCCAAATTAGAACAGCCCAGTCAATTAAGGCAGCAGAGATATAAGTGAGTTATTGTTCAACAGGTTTCTTAGAGGTTGATTACTCCTCAGTTGAATCAGTATGAGAACTAATTCGACTTTTGAAACAAGTTTACTAAACAAATCGGATATACACACTAACCAGAACTAACTATCAGAGTGAATGTAAAAACAGATTTCTGTCTTTGAAAATATAAGCACAGCGGATAGATGTTAAACAGAGTAAAGAAAAGATGAACACAACCAATTTAAACAAGAGGTTCAGTCTTAAGTCAAGACCTAGTCCTATCCACCTGGTGATCACCTGCCACCAAGCAGTTATATTAAAAAGTGATACACAGCCTGTATCGGGATTTACAACAGCTTTCACAAACTATACAGGTTTTTCAACCTCTACCACAGTTCTTCATGGGAAAGAAATAAACTACCAAGCCACACCAGGCTTCTTCCACAGTTATATGTGGGAAACAAATGTAAAAATAGTTTGGTATGGGGATTTTCAGTATCCCTCAGTTCAAGCACAAGAGTCAGTGTGTGTAACACAGAAACACTGCTCACAAATGTAAAGTATTTAAACATAGTAGAGCTAAAGATAGTAGGAATGAGTTTAGAATGATCTGTTGTGTTGGAAGATCAGCTCTGGACTCGTTGGAAAGAATGATATGAAGATTTGGTCCTTCTATGCATGTTGTCTCCAAAAAAAGAGTGTCGCAACTTCCAGGTTATGACTTCCAGATGTAGAGATGACTAGCTTCTAGGATTCAAAAACTCTTTACAGCACACTACTATATCTTGTAGAAGGTTCTTTCAATAGATCTTTGTGAATCTCTTGTTCTCCTGAATGAGTGCTTGAGAGGTTCCTTCTTTTTTTCAGTATGTTCGGGTGCTCACGCTTTTGTGTCTCTCTTCTTTGTCTTTTATATAGTCTCTTGTTTTTGTGTTTTGTTGTCTAGTAGGGGCCGACAAGAGAAATGTTTCAAACACGTGTGGTCTTCCTCGTACATCGTACTTTCTCGTAATATCCCTGCAAATAACATTAAATAATAATATATAAACAAAACTTAATTTACCCCCTCTTGAGATTCCACTCCGACCGACAAGTAATAATAGTATTTTGATTTCAGTATACATAAAACATGTAAACAATAATGTACAATCAATGCATATGTCTGTGGCGAGAAGAGTCTGTCCCACATAGTGGTCTGTGAATAGGACGTTCGCGTCGAGTGCGCAGTGGAGTCTGATGACCTGGAGAAGGCTGATCCTCGGGCACTGAAACGTCGACTGTCGCATCCTCCATCTGTATGTCAGTGAGAGGAGCAGTCAACTGCATCTTGTACTTCCATCCGGATCCTTCTCCCACTAGGGTGGTAGAAGGACCTGCCTCCATCGCAGAGGGGAATGAAGCCTGCGATGGAGATATACCCCAAGACGACAACGGCTCCATAACCCAAGGTTGTGAAGGATCTGGAACCCAAGATGGAGAGAACTGCAGATATCCTGTCAGGAAAGACTGATCCCATGCCACCTGAGGTACATCCTAAATAGGCTGATCCTGGACTACTAGAGGGCCGACCTCTTCCTGTGGAACAGGTGAGGCCTCACGTGCAGCACGACGCTGTCTACATCGCCGTGGTCATGGCTCCTCAGCACCAGCAGCAGCTGCAGGATGTTCCTCTGGGGAAGGAACCTCCTCTCTCCGAGCCAGACGTGCGAAGATTCTCTTGGAAAGCATACGAAAAGATGTCCTCGCCTCCAGCGTTGTAGCATGGACGAATTCTCGGCTAAAGACCCCCTCCTCCTCTTCATCACTCGTGCGAACAAGCTGGTCTATGTGACTTCCCTGTAAATAGATTCAAATGGAATTATAAAATAATTCAATAAACAAACTAATAGAAATTTATTGACTTACCATCCTCTATATATATATGCCAGCTTGGGTAAGATACATTACATACTTCAGTATATACCATGGCGCATAGTCAACCTGCTCTGAAAGAGAGAATCGATTTGTAGGAACACCCTTAATACGTAACTCTGCACGTCTGTGCCAGCAGTCGATAAAACCGGCATGTGCTTGGGACCAGTCATCATCCTACCTCCCTGTCAGCTTCATCCCATGAAGCTGGTCTGTCTGTCTCGATGGTAATGGAATCGGCTGAGTACGAAAAAATTGGCGCATGACCCTGTCAGGCTGCTGTCACTCAATAATATGGAAGTGAATGAGGGGTACTACAGCCATAGCATCCTCAAGCCCAACAGTGCAGTATGCTGGCAACTGGTCCCTAATACTCCAGTATGGAAGCTATGAAATCTGAAATCACAAGTGATTTTGTCAAAAAAACACCCAACTAAAAACCAAAATTGATGTTATTATTAAATATGTAAGACAGTGATAGATTGTATATACATACCCGATCAAGTAAGAGACAGTCCAACTGTAGCCGATATAAGCCCCAATACTGTCTCGGAACTATGTCAAAATTGTGTCGTTGACACCACCTGTAAAATACAAAGATAATGACAAATAATGAGAAATTATAGTCAATAACTCATAGTAGAATCAAAAACCAATAGAAATGACTTATCATACCAGCGTCCATGTGGAGCGTCATGCAGAACCTCCATCTCGACCGATGGACCAGCAAGGTGAGGGCGGAATGCTAGGATGCGCTCCCATGCCCACATCTGAATAAGGATGACGCATCCTCTAAGACCCGTACGGTCCCTATGGGATAGTCTGCATAATGATCTATACGTGTATGCCAAGCAGGCTGATCCCCAACTGTACGTCACTACCTGATCAAAGTCCTCTAGTATGGGTAGATACATCATATGCACGTGCATCCCCGATTGATCAGTACACATGGTCCCACCAATGAGTCGTAAGATATATGCACGGGTGTAACGCATGACGGTCTGCTCATCGTCATCATCCTGTAAATGTTGAATATGCGACTCCAACCAACGCATAGATATGGAAAATCCATCTGTAGCCCTACGGTTAGACAAAATATCGACGCCTAACAAGCGTTGAGCAAGGTCTGTCCAAGCTGCACGAGTGAGTCCAATAACGGGTCTCCCCTGGATAGGCAGACCGAGATGCACTGCGACATCCTCGAGGGTGATGGTCATCTCTCCCTCAGGCAAGTGGAATGTGTGTTTCTCTGGTCTCCATCTCTCAGCGAGGTCAGTAAGTAGATAGTGATCTTCAAATGTGAAATCTGATACGGCAAGTCCATAGAAGCCATCACGGTGCAAGTAAGGTCTAATGGCATGTGGAGGCTCCATGTGGTGAAAATGGTGTGCTTGAGGCACCTTCACCAATCGATCTGGAAGACCCTCTAACATGGCCTGTGAAATATATGTAGGCTTCTTAGTGAGTATTATGGTATTATCCATCTGCATATAAACAAATAAAATGAGTCGTAAGTGTAAAATGTAAATATAACATTATGATGTTTTTAGAATTTATCTAATTGTATGTATTCAGTATCTTATGTTAATTATTATGATACTATAAATTTGTTATAGAACAGTTTTCTAAAATATCCTTCATGTTTAGATTGGGGTTTAGGCTGGAGGGTTTAGGGTTAAAATTTTTAATATTAACGTCCAGGAAACATGTTAATGGGTTAACTGACATTTACTTTTCAATATGGGTTAAGTGTTCCACTTTCGGATTTTTGAAATAAATTCTATTATCTCAGATTTAAAGTTATTTCTTAAAAGTAAGAAAATTAATATGAAATAAGTTATATTATCTAAAATATTGAGTCTTGAATTTGGTTACACATATTTTGGGGGAGCTTTATGATTAACTACTTATGGATTGGATTAAGATAAACCATGTTAATTAGTAATGATGTTTTTAGAATTTATCTAATTGTATGTATTCAATATCTTATTCTAATTATTATGATACTATAAATTTGTTATAGAACATTTTTCTAAAATATCCTGCATGTTTAGATTGGGGTTTAGGATGGAGGGTTTAGGGTTAATTTTTTTAATATTAACGTCTAGGAAACATGTTAATGGGTTTACTGAAATTTACTTTTCAATATGGTTTAAGTGTTCAGATTTCGGATTTTTGAAATAAATTCTATTTTCTCAGATTTAAAGTTATTTCTTTAAAGTAAGAATATTAGTATGAAAACTTATCTCAGATGTTTGGGGTTTAGAAAACTGAGGAATAAAGAAGAGATAACAACATTTAGTTTACAATATGGGAATTTCACAATGAAGACAATACAGCATTATGAATGAGACTGTGAAGTCGACCCAACAACGTTAGGGCATCGTTTCTGGTTATGACCTTCTTTATGACATATTGTGCATCGCAAACTCTGTCCTTGTTCTTTAGGCCAGTCCATCTCATTATGCATCCTACTCGCCTTTGGTCTCCCACGAGGACGTAACCGATTCATGTCAGGTATCACTATCGGCTGGCCTTCAGGCATTGGGAAATAACGATACTCCCCAATAGGTGTCCATGGTGTAGCATAACAGTTAGAAATGATATCCATCTGGTACATTGGATCAACATATGCTTCCCATGAGATGTCCATATAGGCACATGCTGCGATGGAGTGTGTACATGGAAACCGTATGGCCAGAAAGTTTCCACATTGGCATTGCCTTATTTCCAGTAATACCACCATTTTTTCACCAACGTGATTTGTGATGGGGTATGAATGCTCTTAAACTTCAAATTGGGAGTCTTCTCTTCGAAAGAGACAGACGTGATAACCAGAAGCTTCTTCAATATTTTTTTCAATCTCTCATTGAAAGTGTCTTCCGTATCTTAGCCCTTGGTGTATTCCGTGTGATGCTAGTTTTTTTCTATCCACAAAGTACTTCACGCATCAATATAATGTCTCCTGAACTAAGGCGGTTATAGGTAGCTTGTGAATTCCTTTAAAGATACCATTGATTCACTCCACAATGTTTGTCATCATGTGTTCGTACCTCTTCCCCTCGTCGTATGCCAATGTCCATTTCTCTTTTGGAATCCGCATCATATAATCATAAACATCTTGATTAGCCTGACGAATTTTTTCAAAACGTTCTTCAAATCACCGTTTGTCCGACTCATATGCTACAAAACATAGATGATATTTTACATAAATTGATTTTATCTTTATATTGAAATAGTAAAACAGAATGAATAAAATACGTGTCAAGCCTCGTGATTTCCTTCTTCATCGGTTCATTGTGGAATTTTTTATGCACATTGCTAGCAATGTGTCTAATGCAGAACCGATGATGTGCATTTGGGTATCTCCATGTATCAGTATCTGCATTAATTGCCTCATTAATTTCTCGATGGCGATCAGATATCAAACAAACTCCCTGAATGTTGGTGAAATGGTTGCTGATACATTCCAGAAACCAACTCCATGATTCATAGTTTTCTTTCTCTACAATGGAAAAGGCAAGCGGAAGAGGTGAATTGTTTCCATCTTGGGTTTCCGTAATCAACAATACGCCCTTGTATTTTCCATACAGAAATGTTCCATCAATCTGAAAAAACTGTTTGCAAAAACGAAATGCGGAGATACAAGGAAGGAATTCCCAGAACAACCAATGAAATTGAACCCAAGATGGATCAAGTCGATTATCATGAGACACATGTTCATTTGTATAAAAATGGAAAACAACTTGGTAATGATGCCTCGGTATGGCTAGAAATTGTGGAAATACTCAATATGAGTCATCTCAATCACCATATACCTTCACAATTGCCTTCTGTTTCGCCATCCATGCCTTATTATAGGAAATCTTATAATCGAATGTCTGTAGAATCCTCTCTTGAACAAGGGATATTGGAACATCTTGACATGTCCTAATCATCTCAAAAACAATAGAGGGCACAAATTCTTCATCCAATGAAGTATGATCTTGTGTGAGACTTGGCTGAATGCAAGTATGAGCCGCCTCAATCCTTGAGGTTCTCCAACCTCCAAATGTAATGTCTTGAATATCCCTTAAGAAAAATCTACAATCATCCCCATAATTCACGCACCGTATAACATATTTACTACGACATGATTCGTGAACTACATAGTTGGAGTGTCTCTCAGTATGAAATATCTTTAACGTGATTTTTAAGGCATCTTTACTAGGAAAATTCCTTCCAATATATAAGGTTTTTTCCACCTCACTAAACTTATCTGGTACAACTCTAGGGAACTCAGTTGTCGGTGTGAGAACAGTATTATCGAATTCAGGCACATGTGTCATTGCTTCTGACCAAGATGAAAAGAGTGGTGGATGATTTATTGACTGAGGTTGATGTACAACTATTGCATTTATCAAAAACCTCCTCTCTATCTTCTATTGGTCCCTCCTCATCAGCACTGTTGTCACCATCTGATCCATCATTACGAAACTCCTCATCGGAAGTCGGATTGACATGTATATCCAGGAGATCATCTAGGTTGTCCTCTTCTGCTGCATCATTTGGAATAGGCTCAATTTCATGGGGTAGACTGTCTTCAACCACTCTTGTAATTCTACGTCTTCGTACAAGTGGAAGATATCGTTGTACAGTAGAAACAACAACGTATAACTCCATCATGGTACCATCTAACCGTTGAGAAAATAAATTAATTGCTTGGACCCACTACGCATCAGCAACCATGGACAAGCTATATGCCACAGTGTTGTTGGAAATTGCAAATGTCTATAGCTCATAGACATGATCACTTGATCGGGTCCCA
The DNA here is from genome assembly GCA_963277665.1 of Viscum album. Taxonomy (NCBI): domain Eukaryota; kingdom Viridiplantae; phylum Streptophyta; class Magnoliopsida; order Santalales; family Viscaceae; genus Viscum; species Viscum album. The sequence goes on along the minus strand of OY728134.1, from coordinate 1,018,741,567 downwards.
GATTTAAGGAAACATGAATTCTCTCTTGAAGGTCACTTATGGTAACACAATCAACAGTACTAACCACCGTAATTGGTTGTGTACTATAAGAAGCTCCTTGCTCAGTTTGAATAATCTCTACATAACAGTACACACAGGCAAACAAGTCTCTCTACGTCAAAAATGTTTCTTTCATCAAAATTATGATAGTGTAACAAATATTAACAATTATTTTTGACCATATGATATTTATTAGAATGTAATTTTAGGGCGCCTTTCTATACCCTAAACTAAGCTACTGATGTTTGACCATATGTTATTTATTAGAATGTAATTTTAGAGCACCTTTTTATTTACTGTGTTTGTTCTTCTTCATTTCACTTTATATGTTCATCAGTATCGTTAGCTAATCATTATATGGATCCATGTTTTAATCCTATGTTATTTATTAATTATTCTAAAATTAACTAATAATAACTACTCGTTAATTATTCTATAATTCTATAATTAAATAATAATAACTTTAATTCGTTAATTCTTATGTCCTTATTTGATTCTATAACATTATATTTATCATTTATCATTGATAAATATACTGATTTTCTTTTTCTTCTCTTAGATATTTTAGTAGTTTATAAAGAAAATATGAATCATCTTAAGCATATTCCCCAGGAGTGTCAAACCAGGATGCAGCAAGGCCCGTTATCATGCACCAATTCCCGTTCGAGTCTAGCTCAAAGCGGTGTTTTCAGGTTTTACCCCTATGTACATCTGTTCCAGAGCCACATCCACTTGTTTGTATCCAGACAAGAATTTAATTGTGTAGATAACCACATAATCTTTAAGCTACCAAATTTCTAAATACTTAATCTTAAGTTAATCTATACTTAATCTATACTACCTAACAATAATTATTTAAAACTATATATAACTAATTACAGAAACTAAATAACCAAATATTAAGAACTACCTAAACTACTTAAGAAATGAAATATTTAAAACTAAAAAAAATTAAATTAATTAAATAAAAACATTAAATTAAATAAAGAAACATACCTCTAAATGAAGTTTCGTAAAAACCCGCACAGCAAAGGAATTTTTTAGAGAGAGAGATAAATTTGGAGAGAGGAAGTGAGGAGGGAGAGAGGAAGGCAATGATCAAGGGAGGATAGGGGGTGGCCGCCCTTTTATAGGGAGTTCAGGCCAAGGCGGCAACACGGAAGCCGCCTTTCGCCTCTGCCTATGGCCAAAGGCGGCATCATAGAAGCCGCCTTTCACCTTACCCTGAGGCGAAAGGTGGCCTCCCCTCGGCCACCTTTTCCATGTCATCGATCCAGGCCAAAGGCGGCTCTGGGGAGTAAAGGCGGCATCTGCGATGCCGCCTTTGTAGCATATTTTTAAAAAACAAATTGACCTAGGTAGTTTTTCAAAAAAAAAAATATAAAAATGTATTTAAAAAAATCATCCACTGTCACCGGCCATAATTCCCCCTCGCCATCTTCTGAGAATCCCAACTTAGATCTCCCCAAGGAGACACTTCTCCAAACGTTCAACTTCAAGTGTTGAAAAAAACATTTAGATCTGTAGATAATGCAAGACTTCCACACGATTCCACCGTGTTATCCTGTTGGTTTACACCACAGCCAGTAAACATTTCAAAATTTCCAACCATTGTTTCCCTGTGTTTTGAAGCAACATCAAATATCTCAATCCTCTTGCATGGGCAGCAAAGATCAAAGAGATCTTTGTTCCCAACCACATCAAAATCATCCACCCATTTTAAGCGATCTACATGATCTCCATAGATCGAAAGAGAGAGAAACTCTCATGTAGAGAGAGAAGATCTCATTCTACTCATTATATTTATTATTATCAACATGCAATTATATAGCATAAGAAAAATTAAATTTTCTAAAATTCAACTCAAGGGTATTTTAAATGCTTTAAATTTTCATTAAAATAATTTTTGATTAATTAACAATATTTCCCGAAGCACCTGAAATAATTTTATTAAATATCAAAAAAATTAATTTAATTTTAAAAAAAATTTGGGTCTATTTGGACCTGAAGAAGATCCCAGGATATTAATTTAGAAATTATGATGGGTCTACCAGGTCGGAAAGGTTGGATCCAGAACAATTCGGCCCAACCCAGGTCAAGGAGAAATGAGGCGCTCCTTTTTGTAGTGTCGTGTATATATATAACTAATATATTATATATATTATATAATAAATTGTAATATACAATATATAACATATTATATAATATACTATATATATAAGGAAGAGGGTCACCCCAATCAATGGGGTGGCCACGATTCATATGAAAGTGGCAATATGTCACCCACTGTATCCCATTATTATTATTATTGTTGTTGTTGTTGTTATAATTTTCATTATTATTTATATATATTAATTAAAACATATCATTCGATATGGAAGGATATCCTTAGCTCCCCCCCCCCCCAAGATTTTGGGCTTATAATATAGGCATGTACATAAAGTCTTATAGACAATGGATTATCCATGTCGGCAACCAGTATCTCTGGCCAACAAGTAGCATGCTCACAACACACCCTAGCTAGAAATCCATCACACGAGTAGCCATAAAAATGGAACAAAAATTAAATATTCAATTTCCTTCATAATTGATTTTTAAAACCCATCAATATTCAATCATACATATCTTGGTCATACACACTTGGATCACCATCAGTTGCATTATGACTATATCAAAATTATCTTTCCAAATAATATAAAATTTAATCAAAATTTTGAATTTTTTCAACTTAAATATTTTCATGTTCGCATTGATATAAATTAAAGGAACTTGGGGGCACAACAGAAGCATGATAAATACATAATTTAAAATTTTTGGTTCGGAATCATGTTAAAAACACTGAATCTAAAAAATACCTAGCCTGAATTTCTCAAAGTATCATGTGAAATTCAATTTAAGCATGAAGAAAAAATATTAATAAACTGATAAATGAAACCTTATTCATTTGAAATCATTGATTTGATTCTCTCACCATCGATGTGTCGTAGCTTGAAGAACACACGTGAGGCATACTCTAGATCTTCCACACACGCACCACTGCTCTTAGATCATCATTATTTGATTCCTGGGTTCTAGAATGAGAAATTAACGTTCTTTATGATGCCCCTTCGATCTCGTGAAGAACACATACTCAATCGAGGAAACGAGATAGATCCAACCTTATTCTTCCTTTGGATTCTCTCTCTCTCTAAGCTTGGGAGAATAAGAGTAGAGATATCCTCTATCTAAAATCATGAAAATTATGAAATTTACTATTCAAGAGACTAAAATTAGTTTTTATACCTAATTTATACTTTCCAAAATTTCAATTTAGTCCCTAGAAAGTAATAAGATTCAATTTAGACCCTTGTAAAAACTTATGAATTAATTAAACATGTCATAAATTTCAAAAAAAAATTATCACTCACTTGTAACACTTTAACATGTTATGTGATAAAATATAAACCATTAACTCAGTTCTTAATATCAAAAAATAATTTAACAAACCTTGAATGTGTCATGTTCATTTGAAAAATTATATTTTTCTATATTCACTTTTGTAATGAAACAACTTGTGAATACCTTGATAAAAATAATTTAATCATTATTATTCTAACCTTGAATAATATAATTGAATTATTTTAATTGAAAATGTTCACTCTTGGATTTTCACCATCCCCCACATGTGGGGGTGGGTTCATCCTAAATTCTTATTTATCTGAATAAGTGGAACTTGTGGATACACTTAGTGTGTGAACCTCTAGGTACTTATCTTGATAGAAGTGAGTCCTACTCTCATAAAAAGAGATGAGTTTATAATTCCATCATGGCCCCAAAGGAGATAAGTAATTTTATAGCCATGACTACATCCTATGAATATTCTCTCTCTAATATAATTTTTTTATCTCATGATATCTCATAAAGTAGTATGCACACTAGTTTAATCATTTTTTTCGATTTATTTTTTCATTGAACTTACTAGATGGGATTACCTTGAATCACCATGTAAATTAATTCAATAAAGGTACTAAAAACCTAATTAACTAGGCCCAAGATATCTATTCCTTTCGAAAGAGACAAAACCTTTCTTGATCATTCAACCGATATCATACCACCAATAGCACACCCAATGAATGATACCTCTCTATAGCTTTAATGGTATAATTTTCATTTTTCATCAAATTATGTAATCAAATGGTACACATTTATAATGATATTAATTCAAGAGACCGATACACATTCTCATTGATAGGAACAACCAATGGCACATGAAACATGTGGTATTCTTATTGGAGGGTCATTACTCATGATCCCATCTACTTGAGATCACCAAGTATGAACTTCATGAGAAGATGACTAAATCCTTATGATCCCACAACATCTGATAGTCAGAAATCATTTGTGTCAAATCAATATGATTTATCTAGACCATAGAAATGTGTTTTATATTACTGTCATAGTATCTTGAGGTTCTCATTATAGAATGGAACTACTATAACCTTTCGATTTGACATGTGATTTAAGGAAATTACCATAAAAATAGTACATTAAGAAGAAAATTTATTATGATAGTAAGAGAAAAAAATGCATATATCAAACTATATAATTGTAATGGTAATAAAATTACATACAAGAGTTGGGTATAGAAAACCCACTCACAAAAGGAACTCAAGTAATATTATCCTGAACTAGCGACATGAATCCTAGGTCATCACTATAGAACCGATCACATCTCTGATCATCTAGTATACCTTTTTGAGAAGAAAACCACTTGGGATCTCACTACTACCTTGGTCCACAAGACACACTCTTCTTTTCTCCATTAGTCTAACTACAATGATTTTTTCCAATATCTCCCTCAGTCTAGTAGACCACTCTCCCTGGTTGACACACCATCCACACTAGGTCTTGTACTTATCTGAGAATCTACTTGGTGCCCTAGAATTCCACTTATCAATATACATATGTGAGAGTGATAAAACATATAAGGAATAAATAAGTAATAAAATAATAATATGTTCTAACCCTCACCTATAATTTCATTGCATAGAAATTGACCCTACCACATTATATGTCCACCACAAGAATTAAAAACAACCCATAAAAGGCACAACATAGAATGGGGAAACAAATGAGCATCACAAAAAATTGAGAAACCATTTACGATTAATAGCCAGTGACTTCAAAAAATAAACCAGACTAGGAAGGACAAGTCACTTTTCTATTTTCAAACCTATTTAAAATAGAACATTCTTTAAGAATTACACTTTATAAAAACACTTTGAAAATTCATTTAGGAAATGCCCCACTTTTATGAAATCTATTTCAAAACCTTAAAAATCAAACTTAAATTTCACCCATGAACCAAATTGCGTCAAATTACTTTTTAAAACCCCAATTATTTAAAATAAAACTTTAAAAAAATTATCTATTCTTGGTTCTTCAAGTTCCACTTGAATTAATAAGTAAAAAAACCATTGAGTGAACAATTATAAAATGTAAAAAAAATTAATTATTGAATATAGATTTTAAAATCCTTTTGGGAATTTAAACAAACAATGATTGGGAACATTTAATAAAATAAATGTTTTAAAACACAATAAAATATTTTGGAGGGGGAACACCCACTTAAAACCAAAACAGTGTGCTCACCACCACCTTTAAAATTCAACAACCTCTTTTAAAATCCACACACACACCCTAAAAAGGTCAATAGGGAATATATAAAATCACTTGGCATGGAACCCTTTCTATTCAATGTGATGGAAATACATTCAAAAATATTTTTGATCCCATATACACAAACCTTTATAAGACTAAATTGAAAATAAACCCATTTCAATTTTCAAGCATCCAACGACATGTAAAATTAAGTGAAAGCATTTAAATTCCTACCAATGGAATAAAATCTAGAAGTAATATCTTTTAACGGTGAAGGTTCCCATAAGAAAGTACATGTCCCACAAAACCCTAAACACAGAAATTTGGAAATTTAGACCCATAAAAACTATATATATGAACCATAAAAGATTAGGGTTCATCAGGAGGAGAAAAATAAAAGAAAAATATATGAGGAATAAAGGATATCATACTACTTAAAGGTCGTAAGAGAAGTTTGAAGAAACAACATCCAAAATCAGAGGTTAAGGGAGGCTGAAGGGAGGGGATAATGTCATATTATGGAGAGGAGGGAGGCATGGGGGTGTCATGAAAGGGAGAGAGGGTTAAGGGGGATGAGATTTTTTATTAGTTTTTAGAGGTTTTAATTAAATAAAACAAAAACTAAAAGAAAAATAAAAAATTTTAAAACCAGGGAAAATTGAATGTTTAGGCATCATGGTTTTCCTAACTGTGCACCAACTGTGATGGAGTAACCCTACGCAATGACTAACCCAAATGGTTACTTAGGAATATTTTCATGGTTAAATAAACAATGAATAGACTATGAAAATAGGAACTACCAAAACACAAATCCTATTTAGATGGTTTTTCATGGTTGTATAACCATGTGGGTAATTGTGTGACACCTAGTAGATTCCAAAATTTTAAAATTTTAATCCCAATAGTTAAAAAAACTCTATCACCTAAAAATAATATTAAAATAAAATTATCAGTGGCATGGGATTTTCATAATGTTCTACAGGGAGATTAAATTCATCAGGTTGAGAAGGATTATAACTCTTTGGAAGAGTTTGGGTATTCTATTAAGGAGTTGCAGAGCTTTCTGACCCCTGTGGTGATTTATGAGATATCTACTGAGATGCAGTAGGTGTATGATACTTGTATCAAGTATGGAAAGTGTGATTTCTTGGAACCAGCTTCCATGTAACCCGTTCCCTGATCCAAGTTGGCCACATGACCCTTGGCGCGTCTCCCCATAAGCCCAAGGCAATTGACTAATAGTGGGGGGTTTAATTGTAAACTTAGTGGGGAGACTTTTACCCCATGTCAGAGTACACAGTGGTGTAATAGAAACATACAATAGCGGAAGAATAATCAAAAGACAAAATAAATGAACAGTTGAAGTATGAATAATAGATATATCAGAAGATTAACAATGTATCCAAAATCCTCATAGGTGGTGTCTGATATAAGTATGTATGCATGGAATGCTAGTGCAAAATGAGAAAAAAAAGCAGGAAACAGGAACACATGGTACAGTACTACAAAAGTGAAACAAAAACCAAAATTTCCTCCATAGAATCTTAAGCCTAAGACCAATCCTCTACTCCCAAGGTCCATCTAAGAAAAGAGTCAACAAGTAGAAGAGTGGTGTTTCCTCTATCCATACCTGCAGGGAAAAAATCTGCTCGAGTGCCAAAGGTAGCCCGGATAGGGTGTGATATAAATCTCAATAGGCCACCACCAACGATGTCTACATGTAATCTGAGTGGCCCCTGTGTAATCAGTGTTCAACTAATAGCAGTAAATTAAAGCAATATGGAATTAAACAATTACCCTCTCACTCAGGTTTCTAAAGGATTCTTGGAGGGTCTACATGCTTCAGCTCAATGCTGGGAATTTATGTGCATGTCACGTAGCACATATGCATGTTGATATTGAAGTCATGGGGATATAATGCCTATCGCCCACATTTAATAGAATTTCTCAGGGATATATGCCTACCTCCCACTTATAACAGAATGGCTCAGGCATATATACCTACCACCCACTTATAACAGAATGGATCAGGGCTATATGCCTACCACCCACTTTTAACAGAATAGCTCAGGGATATATTCCTACCGCGCACTTTCAATATAATGGCTCAGTGTTATCTGTCTACCACCCACTTATAACAGAATGTCTTGGGGCTATATTCCTACCACCCACTTATAATAGAATCCACAAGCATACCAATGATAGAGGCATTCATATATTATATAAGGTAAGGCAAACCATCTAACATCATTTTAAATTAAGAAAACAACCAAATGTGTAATGCATTTATAATAATCCCAAACCAATGGCAAGGCTTTTCCATCCCTTGAATACATTCCACTTTTAAGGAATTTCATTTTAGTAAGTTTAGTCTATCTCATCCTAAAAACCCTATAAGGTCTACCATTCAAGTTTCCAAACAAGCCAAATCCATTTCAAAGGGGCACAAGCCAAGGAAAAGGTCATACCAAATAATCACAGGGTCAAATTGGAAATTTCCAAGACTAATGGTCCAAACACCAATGATATGTCTTGGGTTGATCAAAATATAAATGGTATAATTTTTAAGTCAATTAATAACCAAATTGGGAGCTACAAACCATAATTTGACATTTTTTGGGAAAATTGGACTAAAAGGGCCAATTTGGGTGGCACACCCCTTGGGTGTCCATATGAAGAAAGGGTGATCTCTAATCCCCTAACCATGATTCAATTAACCTCAGTTATAATTTTAGGTTCAATTAGACATGTAGGAATCGGCACATTAAAGGAGCTCGGTAAATAATGGTCCACGACAAAATGAGATTAAATAAGAAACGGCCAAATCTCAAAGGGAAAACTACGTGACCACCTACCTTAAGGCCATAGATGATGACTCATTGAGTATTGACCTCAGATTCAGAGTAGGTTGGAGTAGATCTGAGTTTTTTTCCAACAACCTAAAAATAGGGTCAATGATTCTACACCTAAATAACACAACTAATGGAAAGATTCAGAAACGGAAGAGGGGCACTAGTGGTTATCCTTACCAAGGCCTATCCAATGCTTCTAACGGATTGAGGATTGGATACTGGATGGAGGTGAAACAGACGACTGAATTAGATGGAGGGTTGAGAGATCAAGGAGGTTCATAGGGAATATTATGCTCACATGGGAGAAGAAAAGGGAAATAAGAACTTAAAAGGGAGGATGGGAATTTTGGTCATTTTTTCCTTAAAAACAGGTTCTCACGGTTTCTTTACACTGTTTTCCAAACCGTGCACACACCTTGCGCACCCCACTACCTCACTGGACACATCACATGGCCTCTAAGCATGGTTTCACTAATAGTGTGTAGACCATGTAGAGGAGCTCTGCAACCCCTCTACAACCGGCTGCACGGACGTGTGGACTGGGTTGCATAGTTGCAGACAAACCATGTGGCCCATCCTATTTTCCCCTTTTCAGAGCTCCGGGCTCTGGAACAGTCTCAAACACTCTCGTGACCTCCTTATCTTGATTAGGTGACTTTATTAGAAACATTTAATAAATTTAAAAAGAAAAACTAAAGATCCTCACCTTGGTCAAAGTGTTGGGTTATTAGAACCTCCCCTCCTTATAGAAACCCATCCCCAGGTTTCCCTTTCAAGGGTAAAGTGGTACTATCAGAAAATAGTTCTAGACATTTATTTCATATATCAGTATTCTTTTCCAAGGTCTTTTCATGTACTCGATTTTTCTTCCATATCACCCGTACAAGAGGAATGGACCTACCTTAGAGTGCCTTCACACTTCGCTCAACAATAGGAACTGAATACTCCTCGAATGAAGCATACATATCTAGCTCAACCTCATCAGGCTGAAAGACATGAGATGCATCTAGATAATGTTAGTTAATATGAGATACATGAAATACATCATGCATTGACCGATATCTCTGAGTAAGTGCCAACCGGTATGCCACTGGCCCGATCCGCTTCACAATATTGAAGGGTCCAACAAATCTCAGTGATAGCTTACCATGCTTCTGAATACGTCTATACCCCAACCTAGACGAGACTTTCAAGAAAACCTAGTCTATGACCTCAAAATCAAGAGTTCACCAGCACTTGTTGGCACAAGACTACTATTGGGACTCATCTATCAACATATATTTTCGAATCAGTTGGACCTTCTCGAAAGTCTCCTGCATGAGTCAAGTCCTAAGGAAATCTACTTCCCCTACCTCTAACCAACACATAGGAGAGAAATAATTCCTACCATAAAAATATTAATAGGGATCCATATCAATGGTTACCTAGAAGCTATTGTTATAAGAAAACTTGATAAGAGGAATGTGTTTCTCCCAAGAACACCCAAAGTTGAGAACACACGCAAGAAGCATATCCTCTAGCACCTGAAGAGTACACTCTATATGCCCATAATTTTGAGGGTGATAGGATATGATCAAAAGTACCTACGTACCCAAGGCCTTCTGTAACCCCTACCAGAACTGTGAAGTGAAACGAGCATCTGTGTCAGAAACAATAGAACGAGGTGCTCCATGAAGACGTATCACCTCCTTGACATACAGTCTTCATGGTTCATCAATTGATAAAGTCTCTAATATAGGTAAAAAGTTTTTGAACTTATTCAAACAATCATTAATGACCCACACTACATCGTTTCCATGAGGTGATCTGGGTAGACCAGTCATGGAGTCCATCGAAACATCGTCCCATTTCTACTCGGGAATTGACAATGGCTGAAGTAGCCCTGCCAGAAGTTGGTGTTTCTCCTTCACCTGCTGATAGGTGGAATATTGTGTAATGAAATAGGATATCTCACTTTTCATGTTGGGCCACCAATATTAATGATGTAGATCTCAGTATATTTTGGTGACACCAGGGTGAACTGCCCATGATAAGGTGTGAAAATCACTCATAAACTCATCTCTAATGTATGTTGGGACCCATACATGCCCACAAAATAGAAGAGAATCATATCAATCAATTTTACAACCAGAAGAGATATCTTCATTCGATACACTCTCCTTTAGGACAAGACCTTCAAGATCATATAGTTTCCTCAACCTTACTCATTCCAAAAGAGAAGATGTCACTGCTACGGAAGATAGAATAGTCTGAACATGGTTTTCCTGAACCTCAATGCACATCTCCAAGAATAAGGCCATAAGATTCAATTCATCGCCAGACTCCTGAACTACCTATGTATGAGTCTTTTGGTTCAGAGCATCTTCCACTGAATTCCCTTTCCCTGGATTGTAGGAAAGTTTAAAATCAAAAGATTGTAGGTACTCAACCCACCTACGCTTCCTGAGATTCATATCCCACTGTGTGAAGATATATTTGAGGCTCTTTTGATCTATAAACACCAAAAAATTATCTCCCAATAAATAGTGTCTCCAACAGCGTGAGGCATGAACAACAGCAGCGAGCTCGAGGTCATGTGTCAGGTTATTCTTCCCATGAGACCTCAACTAATAATAAACATATGCAAAAACTCAATCATCTTACATCAGAACAGCTCCAAGACTGATACCTAATGTGTCACAATAGAATGTATAAGACATTCCTAGCCATAGAAGAATTATTACTGGTTCTAAAGCAAGTCTTCCCTTCAAATCCTGAAAGGCTGCTTCACAAGATTCTGACCATTCGAATTTTACACCCTTTTTTGTCAAACCCGTTAGAGGCATTCCAAGGTGTGATAAATCATGAATAAAGTGTCTATAGTATCCATAAAGCCCAAAAAACACGGGATATCAAATACATTCTTGGGTTTCTCCCAAGAAACCACAACCCTCACTTTCTCTGGGTCAATAGAAACTCCTGACTCAAAGATGATATGACACAGGAAGTAGACTCTATCGATCCAAAAGTGGCATTTACTGAGCCCATCATAGAGCTGATGCTCTCACAGTGTATTAAGAACAATATCAATATGGGTTGAATGGTCTCATATCAAATGAGAATACACCAAAATATCTTCTATGAAGACAACCACAAATGAATTCAGATACGGGTGGAAAACCAGATTCATAAGAACCATGAAGACAGTAGGTGCATTCGTGAGTCCGAACAGAATTACCAGGTACTCATAAAGACCATACATGATCCTAAAATATGTGAAAGGTATGTCTAAAGTAATGAAATGCACCTGATGGTAGACCAACCTTAGATCTATTTTAGAAAACACCTTTGCTCCTATAAGCTGATCAAAGAGGTCATCTATTCTAGGAAAAGGATATCGGTTCTTGATAGTTAGCTAATTCTATCGACAGTAATCCACACAAAACCTAAGGTTTCCATCCTATTTCTTGGAAAATAGGACAGGTGAACCCCAAATTGATTTACTGGACTATATAAAACATTTCGCCTCCAGATCCTCCAACTAAGTCTTGAGCTCTAGAATCTCCTTAGGTGCCATCTGATATGGAGGAATGGTCACATGTGTTGCTCCTGCTACAATCTCAATAGTAAACTATAACTATCATACTAGTGGTATGCTAGATAATTCTTCAGGAAAAATTTCTCTAGAGTGATCCATGACGGGAGTAAAAATGGTGGGTTTCAACCCCTGATCATCAAAATGAAGACTGGAAACCTGTGTTATAACACTACCCAGCCTCTGCAGCTCATGTCACACAAACATCCCCTTCTCCCTTATTCACATGTGAAACTCCATATGGTGATTTAAACATCACCCTTCGATGATAGTAGTCAATATGGGCTCTGTAGGGAACTAACAAGTACATCTTGAGGATCATTTTGAAACCTATCATATCAAGAACATACAGGTTCCATTCAAAATGGTAATCGCCTATCTCAAGGGGATAGTTTTGAAAACAGTGAACATCCTCTAAATGGATACCTAAGGTTGTATCTATAATCATAACACCATAATAATACTCAATGTCAAGGCCCAAACTCTTAGATAGATTCAGATAAGAACGAGTGAGAAGAACCTATATCAAACAAGGAAGACACTAAAGTGGAGGCAACTGGAATAATATGATGTATAGTATAAGGTCAGGTGCTCTGCTCTTATAGAGTAGGTTGAACTACATGTAACTGGCCTATATCGTGGCCCTATGTCACTGGTTGATTGCCCTGAGTAGCCCTACTCTGCTGGAGCTGAGAATCATGCGTCTGATTTACTCTTCCTCGACCACCACCAAGGCCTGATCGACCGGTGGTATTCCAGTTGCCTGAATGTCAAGATCCTGCTGACCCTGCTCCTAACCAAGGGGAAGGTGAAGATACTTTCTCACTAGGCACTGGAAGGGAAAATCTACAGAAACAGTGGAGGTGACCCATACTAAGACAACCTCTGTATTCAATGGGATCCCATGTGAACTTCCTTTTTTAATGCCCTGGTGTTCCACACTTGTGACAGATAAGAGATAAGTAAGTGGAAGGGTCCTGAACACTACCACTTTCATAAGATTCCCTGAAAAATCACTTTATCCCCAAAAAATATCCACTAGAATCTTTCGGTGTCGAATCTCCCTAGCTTGCACCCTCAGTATCTCTTAGATTCTTCTCTATAATTTAGGCTTGGTTGATGATCTCAGAAATAGTTGTCAACCTGAAGAATTTGTCCTGGGACCGAATGGCATAACATATCCCATCCTCTAATCACCTAGCATCCATAAGGTCATCAACAGATTGAGAAGGGGAAACCCATTATAGCTCAGTGAATCGAGATGAGTAGTCTATAACCGACATGGTCCTATACTATAGATTCTTTAATTCTCTAGATTGGTCTGAACTCAAAGTCTGGGGGAAGAAATATTCATAGAATATATCCTATAAGTCATCCCAAACCATCTCTCAATACTGACCCACTTGGGTGATGACATCCCACCACCTCTTGGCTGAGTTGTAAAACGTGCAAGCAGCTAGCTTGACCCTATACTCTAGAGGCATATCTAGATCCAAGACTCCATAGTGAATAGTTCTACATCCCCTGAGAAAGTGGGAGTATGATGATACTGAAACTCATGATTCAACTCTTCCATGCTTAAGGAAGGTCACAGTCCTCCTTTCATATTCTGCATCATATGCAAGAAACCCTCTCAGAACTGGGTATTAGCACCCAATTCAGGTATAAGAGGAGAAACCATAGGTGTCTCTTCTAGAAGAACAACTAGCAGTATAGGGCCCATCATCTCTAGAACATAATCATCACCTCCTTTAGGGCACACGACTGGAGGAAATCATGGAGGTATAATGTTACAATTCTAAACGAGCATCTCAGAAGAGATTTAAGCAATTCAAGGGATTTCATTTAAGAACTATGATAGGTATGGAAGCCTTCCTATAAGAACAAAAAATCATCTCTGCCTGCTTCTAAATCTAGGATTAGATTCTAGAACAGACCTTAACAGGAAACAAGAAGGAACAACACCCCCTACCCACTACTATGGTCAAGTTTGGGTCAAGCTTCTATGTTAGGCATGTGTAAAAAGGACGGTTCTCAAATTAAAAGTCATTTTAAACATTTTATTACAATGATATGTAATTTTTCGGACCATTAGAGTCCAACACCTTATGAGTCAAACATTTACACTCACTTTAATATCATGTCCATTTTAAATTTCTTATACATGTGATTATACCATTCCTCAAATGGTTGGGCTAGTTGTAATGTAATTTTCTGATCCATAAGAGCCTATACACCTTATGAACCAAAGAGTGTCACCCACTAGTTACACCATAGGACAATCCAAATTAAATATAAAAATGTTAGAAAAATTGAATATATGTAAAACAAGGCATAACAATAATGGTTTCAGGAAATTTAAATGTGTCATGATAAAATGCAAGGCCTACTCATATTGTGCCTATTGTGATGCATGTTCTAATTCATGACCCTCATCTCATCGGGTCGAACAATGAAATCCCAGGTTCCAATATCATCAATACCAATAATATCACAAAACATGTGAATCACCCAACAATAAAATGACATCAATAGTAATAGAAGAATCAATAATAACAACAATTCATGAAACTTTGTCCTTACCCCGTACATGGGTTCGTGATTCCCAAGAATGTCTTGTGACCAAGTACCAAGCATTCTTAACCTCTAAACTATCATTTCCAAATATTAAATAAAGAAATTAACCCCTCTGATACCACTTTGTGACATCCCAGACCCATCTGCCACATAACCCAAGCCCCGACCCCGGTTGGCCACATGACCCCTAGAACGTCTCCCCATAAGCCAGGGTATTTCGAATAGTTGTAGGGGTTTAAATGGTAAACTCATTGGGGGAGAATTTACCCCCATGTCAGAGTACACAACAGTGTAATAGAAATATACAATAGATGTATCATAATCAAAACACCGAATAAATAAACAGTGGAAGTCTGAATAACAGATACAGTGGAAGACTAAAAATGTAATCAAAAGCCTCATAGGCAGTGTCTGATACAAGTATACATGCATGGAATGTTAGTAAAAAATGAGAAAAAAAGAAGGAAGTAGGAACACCTAGTACATTACTACAAAAGTGAAACAAAAACCAAAAGCTGCTTCATAGCATCTCGAGCCTAAGCCTGGTCCTCTGATCCTAAGCTCAATCTTGGCAAAGAGCAAACAACCATAAGAGTGGTGCTTGCCTCTATCCATATCTACAGGAAAATAATATTCTCGGGTGACAAAGGCACCCTGAATAGGGTGTGAGATAAATCTGAGTAGGCCACCACCAACGGTTTTTACGTATAATCTGAATGGAACTCGTAAGTAATTAGTGTTCAAGTAATAGAATAAAAGTAAAGCAATACAAAATTAAAAAATTACCTCCCATTCAGGTTCTTAAAGGATACATAGTGGTTCTACCTGCTTCATCTCAATGTTGGCAAAGTCCGTGCATGTCACCTGGTACATATACATGTTGATATTGATGTTGCAGGGCTATAATGCCTACAACCCACATTTAATAGAATGGTTCGGGGATATATTCCTACCGCACACTTATTATAGAATGGATCAGGGATATATTTATACTGCCCACTTATAACATAATATCTTGGGGCTATATTCATACTGTCCACTTTTAACAAAATGGCTCGAGACAATATGCATACCGCCCATTTTTAATAGAATGGCTCAGGGCTATCTGCCTACCGCCCACTTATAACAGAATGGCTCAGGGCTATATGCCTACCTCCCACTTATAACAGAATCCAAAAGCATACCAATGATAGAGGCATTCATATGTTATATAAGTTAAGGAAAACTATCTTACATCATTTTAAATTAAGCAAACATCCAAAAGTGAAATGCATTTATAAAAATACCAAACCAAGGGAAAGGCCATGCCATCCCTTGAATCCATTATAATTTTAAGGAATTTTATTTTATTATTTTTATGCCATCTCATCCTATCCATCCTACAAGTTCTACCATTCAAGTTTCCCAACAAGGGAAACTCATTTCAAAGGGGAACAATCCAAGGAAAAGGTCAATTCAAATAGTCACAGGGTTAAATTGAAAATTTCCAAGCATAATGGTCCAAACACCCTAGGGGTGTATTGAGTTGATCAAAATACAAATGGGACAATGGTCAAGTCAATTAATAACCAAAATAGGAGCTACAAACCATTACTTAATATTTTTGGGAAAATTGGCCTTCAATGGCCAATTTGGGTGGTACACCCCTTGGGTGTCCATATAAAGCTAGGGTGATCTCTAATACCCTAACCATGATTCAATTAACCTAATTAATTATTATAGGGTCAATTATACATGAATAAATCAACACATTAAAGGATATAGGCAAAGTCTTTCCCACGACACAATGATATTAAATTCAAATCGGTCGAATCTCAAAGGGAAAAGTACATGACCACCTACCTTAGGGTCGTAGATGATGACTCGCTGAGTACCGGACTCATATTAGGATTAGGTTGAAGTAGATATGATTTTTCGTCCAATGCCTTGAAAATAGAGAGAATGATTCTACACCTCAAAAGCACAATCGATGGAAAGATTCAGTGAAGGAAGAGAGGCACAAGAGGTTAGCCTTCCTGAGACCTATCCAACGCTTCTTACGGATCGACGATCGGACATCGGAAGGAGGTGAAACAGACGATTGAAGGAGATAGAGGGTTGATAGATCAAGGAGGTGTGTAGGGCCTACTGTGCGCCCAAGGGAGAAGAAAATGAAAATAAGAACTTAAAAGGGAGGAGGGGCATTTTGGTCATTTCCCCTTAAAAACAAGTTCACATGGTTTTTGCGCATGGTTTGCCAAAACATACACACCCCACTACCTTTCTTAGCACATCCCATGACCTCTAAACATGGTTTCACTAACCATGCGTAGACCATGCATAAGAGAACCGTAACCCCTCTATAACCGGCCAAGAGGCCATGCAGATTGGGTCACATGGTTGCAGACAAACTGTGTAGCCCAACCTATTTTCCTATTTTTGGAACTCTGTGCTCCGGAAAAACGTTGGAAACTCTTGTGACCTTTTTATCTTGATTAGGTGAACTTATAAGACCATTTAATACATTCAAAAATAAAAACTAATGATATGCACCTTGGTCAAAGAGTCAGTCGTTATAGAAAGGAACTTGTCCTTTAAGATTTAGTCTAGGATAAAAAATTTATTGTAGTTAATGAAGTCAATAGGATACTGAAACGAATTCAAAGCAAGGAATATTTCTTTTCATAAGTATCTAAAGTATAAAAATGAAAGATCAATTTCAATAGACTAAATTTTTCCTTCAAACTCATCGATGAATGAAGAATATCTTCCTGAAGCTGGTTGATTGATTTTGATATGGGTTTTTTAGCTAGTTCTTTTTCCCTTTTCATTTCATCTTGTTTTTCTTTTACCCTTATTTTCTTGAGAAATGATTATGTTTTATTATATTTGGTCATGTTTTTTTCTCTAATATTCATAACCCAAAGTTTTATAATTTCAATCTATCACTTCATCACAATAGATGACTATAGTAGTCACTTTGTTTAGTAAGGGGAGTGGTCTTGTTTTTTTTTATGATCATTGGTTTTTTGTGGTTAATTTTTCATGCCCATTATGAATTTTCATTGTTTTCTATTTGGAGAATTTAATTTTATCCCTCCAACTGATTTTTATTTTATTAGTGGTGGCTTTTATTAGCACTAATTTAAATAATTTATAAATTTAACTTTTTTCGATGCTAATTAAAAGCATTGATAAATTTTTCTCTTTATCAGTGCTGATAAAGGACTCAATTTTATTGGTGGTTTTTTGGGTGCCTATAAATGTACACCCTTTATCAATGATTTTTAGCATAGTTAAAGGATGAATTTTATCAATGATGAAAAAGTGTTGATAAAAGGAATTTGGAATAATTTAAATTGTGTTATATATTTATATGTTTTTAAATTTGATTTATATAAAAATAATTATATATTTTTATAAATACAATATATATACATGTTAATTTATAATTATTTATAATTATATATACATTAATTATATACATAATAATCAGATAGAAACACATAATACACTCAATTACATGAATTAAAGGGATTTTTATAAAAACTTCTCTAGAAATCATGTTCTTATAGTTTTACATTGTGTGAATCCGGACCGTCAAAAGATCTCCCTATACTCTCCCGATGCACTTGCATATTCCTTCCCTCTATGGTTTCCTTCGAGGATCTCAAGTGGTGATGGAGGTCTTGAATTTATTATCCACCACTAATATACACCTCTTATCCCTTACATTTGGTTTAGTTCTCAATAGTCTTGTTGATGATGGAATCCGCTTCTTATTTTCTTCATCTCCCCCTTCCTATATTTCCCTCTTTCATTCCTATTCTTTTTGTTTTCTTGGGTTGGATGGTTCATTGTGCTTTGGGATTTCTTCATTCACTATCAATTATCTCACTCTCCTTAGGTATACCCTTTCCATATTACCCATCATTCTACACCCTGTTATTGGTCTAGCATGATGGAGTTATATCCATTTTGGGATCGTGACATGGGGTGGTCTGGGTTTTTTGGTTACCTGAGATCTGATTTTTTTTGGTTTTTATTTCTATGGTCATGGTTCTATAAGGACCTATTCATTATATTCCCTACTCTTTCTACCTATACTATCATAATTAACCTTGTTTTGTTGTAATGTGGTGTTTTTCAAAGCAGTTTTGGGATGTGATGGGTGAGAGATAGTGTTTTTATTTGCTGATCATGAAGAGAGGTGATAGGGGTAGAAAAAGGCTTTATTTCATCATGAAAAAAGTTTTCAAGAATCCACCCTCCTACACCTCCATTTATTTCTCACACATGGAACTCTCAAGGTTATCTCTCAAATTCAAGGTCTCTCTTGTCTCATATCTGATCAAGGTGGAAGGCTCCCCAGGCTATCATTTTATAGAAAAGATGGGAGGAGTCCATATTTGACATAACTCCCACCTATCCCACTTACACCCACCAGACATTGGACTTGAACCATGTCATCCTATAAATTCAACATGTGAAGTACCCTATGTTGAAGAAATCTAATATATGTAAGGATTGGTGCACCAACCACTAACCAAAGCAGCTAGATCCCTTCAATTATCCCCCTATAGTTGTAATCCATTGAGGAAACTTAAAAGGTACAACTTATCTTGAGAAAACAACTTTGTTAACATATATATTAAGTTTTAATTTGTGTGGATCTTCACAAGTCATAGAAACTATTGATACATCACCTCATGTATCTAATGATAGCAAATATCGATGTGTTTTTTATAGGAATGGTAAATGGAGTTCTTTATCAAGTCCAAATAACTTTGACTTTCACAAAAACAAATTACTCCTTCTAGATGAATATGAGATCCTAGAGAAAATTATTTATCCAAAAGATCTCTTTTCTAGATTATGAAGCATTAATTTACTCTAATTCTATCATGGAAAAAGTGACACACTTTTTCAGCATTAACTACCATGATACATCTACTCCTACAAAAGAACAGATGTATCATTATGTAGATTTCAAACTCTCAGGATCTAAGATTGTATTTGTATCTATATATCTATCTAAGTTATGGTTATCTACCCTATATCACAAAAATATATTTGACATACCTTTAAGATACCTCATAATCTACATGATATCATCCTGGTGCTACTTCATAGGATTAGACATAAATCCACTCATGATCGCCACCATATGGGAAATGTCTGGCCTTGTACTCACCATAGTGTATATCAAGCTTCCAAATACTAAGGAGTATAGTATCATCTACATCACCTCAATTTCATCCTTGGATAATGTAAATGAACTATTTATAAACTACAGATGATCAAGAAGAGGAATTATCACTGGTTCAGCTCTATCAATGTTGAAACATTTCAAAACTTCTTCAAAATACTTATCCTAAGATAGCCATAACAACCTAATATTTCTATCATGAAGTATTTGCATCCCAAAAATCTATTGATCCACTCTCAAGTCCTTCATATCAAAAAAATTGGATTACTCATTATTAAAATGTATGATCTTAATTGAATCATTCCTAATGATCAAAATGTCATAAAAATAAAGTAGGAGAGAAACAAATTTATCAATCTAAAATCTCAAGAACATGAAATCTCTACTTTATATCACCTTATTCTATTCCAGGTCACAAATATTGTATTTGAACTCTTTATCTCCAAGGGCAATGAATATTTATGGAGTAGATCTCTCATTTAGCTTCTTCCAGAGCTCTTTAGAAGCATGTTATAATTACAAACATCCCAATACTCATAAATAATAGTAAGACGAAAACTTACAAGACCATATATTCTTTGGAGTCTAATAATTTAGTGGGACCTATGGTGATGTATTGATGAGGTAAAATTTAACCTGAACAGATTCTTCCCAAAATGGAATAGGCAGCTTGTCCAAATTTATCATGCTTCTGATCTTCTCTATAATGGTTTTGTCCATCCTTTCCATAACTTCATTGTGTTTTGAGGTGTGTGGGACTATCCTCTCTTGTAAAATTCCTAAACTCCTATAATAGTCATAAAATTCCCTAGATGTGTACTCTCCTACATTGTCTAAATCAATACACTTTATATTCCTTCAAGTTTCACGCTACACCATGGTATGGAACATCTTGAATTAGTCCAATACTTGATCATTTTTCTAAAATAATAACACACACACACCTTCCATGATTTATCATCAATAAAGTATAGGAAGTGTTTGTTACCTCTTAGTGAATTCACCTCCATAAGACCACATACTTTAGAGTGCACCAGATCCAGCATCTCTGATCTACTTGATGAAGAATTATTGAATGAGACTCTATGTTTCTTCCCATATAAGAATTATTTTCAAGGAACAAGTGATACATCCATATCAATACTTATATTTTTTTTAAGGGTATATAACCATATTTCATGTATGTTGTCATGTTTCCTATGCCATAAATTGGATGATGTCTCCCCTTCCACCATGTTGATATTGTATACACATATATTCACATATTTTTTGTATAATGTAAACCATATGTTTCCACGGTAAATTAATATGAATCATTTCATCATCTTCTATGCTCCATTACTAAATATGTTCTCATAGACTTGTTGATAACAGGATATCCCTAATAACAAGTTAAGTTAAAGCCTTAGAACATGTTGAACATCCATTAAGGTGATTGTGTATCCAATATTTATCTTAACTTGGATATAACCAATTAAAATGATCACAACTATAGTAACCCTAGACTTTTATACATATCATTACATGATTTTAATCATAATTAAACATCATATTACTTGACAAGGATCATAAATTCTAGTGTCTTAGAAGAATAGGTACATAAAACTAAAAATATGGGAATAAATAAAACATTTCTTTATTTAATATTCATATTGAGCTCCTAAATTACATTTTTGTCATACATATGAATAGTATAACTTAGGGATAACATGAAAACAGTTATGAGTTAAAATCCTGGTAAGGGAATAATCTTAAGAATATTGTTTAGTACATGGGTTAGAAGGCATAACATAATGATATAAAAAGGAATGGAACATGATTAAACATAATTAATCATAACATATAGAAAATGGGATTATATAATCATGGAATAATATTAATGTGAAAGAAACATAAAATATGACATTATCAAGATTCAAGGCTCATTGCACATAAAGGGGCACAAGTCAAGGCTAACCACCAAGACTGTTGCAGATGGAGCACAAGTCACAGCTAACCACCCAAACCATTGCACATAACGTCTCTTGAGACTAAACTTTAACCAATGAATTGGAGAGATATCAAGTTTCACCCATCATTAAATGTTCATGAATATTATTTCCATATAAATAATATTACATAATCAATCAAAGATAAGCATAAGGGTACCCGTGGAAAGAAATGGGTACAATAATCATGTCATAAAGCATAACCAATGGGTGTATCATAAAAGTGTCCATGAAGGAAAGAAATTAGACCATTAATGGAAAATAATAAGGTATAATAGGCATATATAATGATAATTTATTTCAAATTAAAGTGATAACATTTAAAAATAGTATTTAAAAAACTTTAGAATTCCAACATTTTAGTGGGTTTAAGGGAAATGTCAAAGATCATTTAAAATAGAAAAGGGCATAATATTTTATAAAAACCCATAAGTGAACCAAGAAGGTTTTAATAATAAAAAGTATGGTTTTATTAAAAATATGTTGACTTAAAATATATTATGTATCACATTTAAAAATGGGTAATAATTCGGTAAGTTTCCTTAAAACAGAATTGCTTAACGGGAAGAATTGAGAAGGGAACCACTTAAAAACATGTATATCCCCAAAATATAATGATGAAAGGATATTGATACATGAGTTTGGAACATGTAAACAGAATTTATAAGATGTGCATAAAAGTAAAACATAATTTAATTTGGGTAAAAATAAATATAGATCAACCCGAAGGAATAATGAAGGTTCGGATAGAATCACTTAGGAAATTTTGGCATGGTAACGGGTGTACTTAAGAGGTCTTAATGGGAAATAAATGGGTTTATAATAATTTATATATCATGAGGGTATTATTGGGTAGGTTTTAAAACATACCCAATTATTAGTAATTAAAAATAAAATGGTATAACATAGCAGAGATTCTTGAATAAAAGTGAGAAAGAGATGATACCTTACCTTAAGTATGAAGGTGTTATTCACTTGATCTTAATGTCATGGATAATCAAATTAAATTAATTAATTAATAATTCCAGAACCTCTTATACATGTAATTTATTTATTATAACCTTATTGCGTTCATTAATGTCCTTTTTTATGGGTTAATAGGTTCAATTTCATTGTTTGGGAGCGTTTATTTCCTTGGTTTTCATGATCGGTTTATTTATATACATGTGTGGATGAACATGTAAGATGAGAATGGTTATATAGAATTGAATTTATATGTTATTAGTGAGCATACAGATGATTACATATTTATAAAATTCATTTGGTAATTTTGAGTAAGGATGAATCATTATATAAAACTTTAAGGATAAGTGTTTGGGATAATTGGCAGTTTTTGATCACAATGAATTCATTTTTATTTATAAATTAATATCATGTGTAAAAATAGATTTAGGAATATTAAATAAGATATAATAAATATATAATAATCTTGTTCAACCATAAAAATTGTTTCATGTCCATAATTGAAGATGGTAATAGAAATTGAAAACCCATCTCCCTTGAATGTGATAAATCAACACATCTCGGATGGTGTTTTCATTTCTAGTATAAAAGGAGGGAAAATAGAGATAATGAATTATTCAATTATAATAAAAAATTATAGTACATGTATATTACTAGATTTATCATACCATTTGGATGAGGAGAGGTTAGGATAAAAAATAAAACAAATGAACTTGAGAAGAAATCAAAAGAAAATGGAAGAGGGTTTTACTTCTTGATTCCTTCCTCTTGAGGACCTCCTTAGGGGTTTGGTTTTGGTCTTTTGTTAAGAAAAAAATCTCCTAGTTGTGGAAAAGGGGATTGAGAAGATATTTGAGTAGAAATTTGGAAAGGCACAAGGCTTGAGAGGTGTGATTAGAAAGGGTGGTGAGGGTTGGTATTTATAGTGGGGGGTAGGGGTGTTTTCTCAATATTTAATTCATTAGTTTATTATTTTTCTCAAGTCAAGAAATAGTGTTGATTCTTGTAACTAAAAACAATGACTACAGCATGTCTGTTCGAACTAATGGTTCTTAAATCAGCATAACATCATCCATGACTCCATAATTCATGTATTTAGAATTTATCATAAATTATCGTATTTTACTATTCACCAAAAATTCAAGTATTTCAGAAAAATACTAAATATTCACCCTAACTATTTTTCGACATGTAGAATACAAAAATAAACTCCATTTTATGAATATAATTTTAAAAATAAGATAATTTTAATCTTTAAATAAAATCACAATTTACTTGAAAAATACAGATTTTAAAATTATAGCTTATTTTATAACACTTTGAAAAATGAACTAAGGTCTCATAAAATTATCATATAATCATAAGACATCAAAATACTTGTTTATAAATACATTTTATGAAAATAAATTTTCTTTTAATTTATTAAATTAATCATAAAATTGTAATTAAATATACATGACTTACAAAAATACCAACACTTATACTATGATCATATTGTCTCTTACAAGATGCTTAAATTTTATTTATACAGACATGGGTGAGGTTACTATTCATTTGGACAATTTACTATTTATAAGGGTCACACTAATATTAATAAGGGTAATATTACTATTCATAAGAGTAATTTATTATTCACCAAAAATTAAGATGACCCTAACGAACTCTAAATATATTACTCATTGTAACCGTGTATGTCAGCTTTTTGAAATTCAAATCATAGACGAGGTAAAATTTATTTTAACAATTATGTTAAAACTATATCCTTAAAACAACGTGTTGTTTCGTAGAGACTTATATGTTCATTCATTTTATTAAATTTACTTGTAAAGCCTTGGGGTTTTATATCCACTAAACCGGTATTCCCCATAAAGATTGTACCAAAGTCACCATCTTGATAAGTTAATAAACAATCAGGATGCAGAGTGACATGGTACAATGTTTTAGTATCGACCACCCATTTTGTGTCCTATCATGATGTATAAAAGCATTTATCTTCTTCATCTTTGGAGAAAAGTACAACTTCTCCAGTGATGTTCATGTTCACATCACTATTTCTTCTTTGTTAGCTGCTACTTTAGCCCTTTTATTGTAGAAACTTTCAGAATTTCTTCTTCATGTGTCCCTTTATGCCATAATGGTAGCATTTTCATGTTGGACTCCTACTATATTTAAACCTTCATGTACTATTTCTTTGACCTCTACTTCCTGCCCTTAAACCACCTTCTTGTTGTCTCTCCCACTTCTTTGAAATGAGAGTCTATGTCTGGTTGTAGCTTTCATCCTTCCTTTTAGCCACTTCATTGAACAGTGTATCCTTTAACATTATCATTGTAATTTTTCCTCTAGGCACAAAATTATTGAGGGACACCACCTTTGTATCCCAACTATCTGGGCGTGTGCACAATAGGTGGTTCAAATGATCTTCATCATTAAAAGTCTTACCAACATCCACCAATTGATTCATTGCGGTTTGGAACTTGCTAGTGTGTTTGGTTATTGAGATTTCACTCTATAGTCAAAGATTCTTCAACCTATTTGACAATATAATCTTGTTTTATTAGTATTTTATTGGTACATATTCTCTAACTTCATCCATATTTCATATGCACAAGTCTCCTGAGCAATGTCGTGGTAAACTCTATGATCGATCCATTGGTGGATTTGACCAATCATCTTCTTGTTCATCTTATTCCACTATGCTTCCTTTTTAGAATCATGGTTGACTCCTTTTTTCTCAATAGGGTCAAATATGTCCTTATAATTAAGTATATCTACCATTTGAGGCTTCCAAATGAAGTAGTTTGAATAATTCAACAAGATCATCCCTCATGTGGATGGTCCCCCTCCCCATTGAATTTCGATTTCATAAAACTTGGATCATAATTTGGAAAAATAGAGTGTACCATTGCATCTAGAATAGTCTAAAATTTTGGAATCATCTCATGGATTAATTAAATCATATTATTATTTATCAATATATGATTAAACCAATGTCAATGTTTCAGATCAACTAATGACATGTCAGTGATGTGGTGATGATGTGATGCTGATGTGGTGCACTAAAGCAGCTGTAGGAATCTCACTAAAAATGATGTCATCACTGGAATAGTAGTGTCTTATATACAAGGGGGTATTATAGAACCTTAAAATTTGACCAAATTTTTATCTATCCGAGGTATATTTTTCATCACCATTTACAATTTCATTTGCACTATTGGAATCACCTTAACATGAAATTTAATAATCTATATTCAAAAGATAAATTCAAGAACCTTGAATTTTTTGGTCCCCATAAAATATTCACTACTCACCATTGTTTCTCCGCCAATCCAAATGATACTATTTATTATGATTCACAGATAATATGAGAGATTAATGGAGGGAGAAAATGACTTTATTTCAATAAGAAAAAATTTTATAATAATTCCCCCTCTCACACCTCCCTTTATTTCTCACAAATTTAACTCTTAAGGTTCTCACCCAAAAAAGAGCTCTCTTGGCTGAAATCTAGTCACGATGGAAGGCTCCCAAATCCCTCATTTTATATCCAATATAATAGGAATCCGTATTTTACAAGAGTTCCACTTGTCCCACCTGCACCAACCAAACATTGGACTTAGACCATGGAATCATGCACATTCAATATGTGAAACAACATATGTTGAGGTAGCCTAAGGATTGGTGGGGTTGGTGCACCAGCCACCAACCAATGCAGTTGGACCCCTTCAAATAAATGGTGTCTGTAACGACCCAAAATTTTGAATAAATCTTGTTTCCTAATTTTATGTGTTATTTTTATTTTGTTTTTTATACTCAACAAAAATTTTTCGTTTGATAACATGAGTATAATTAAAATGATACCATTGGGTTTTGACTGTTATATGACCATTGGTCAATATGACCCCTGGAAACTAAATGTTTTGATTATTGTCTCTAAATACAAGTAATCTTGGTTAATTATTATAGAAAGAAGATTTGATGGCCTCACCCAATAGTCTTGGACCGATCGAAGCCCATCTAACAGAACTTGGGAAGGAGGTAGCACCACTGGGATTTGCTCTGGACCAAACCCAAGCCGAACTTCATCGTGTGAAGCTAGAACGGAATCGCCTTTGCGAGAAGTTCAAACTGATAGAAATTTCTACTCGTGCGATGTTAGCCGAGCCTCCCTTAGATTCTCTCACCTTAGAACACCTTACACTTAGGTCCTATGCTGGTGTGATAAGGGGCTATGTAAGGAGACCGTAACTGCCTTGTGTAATCCTTTGTTTTAAATAAAAATTGGGATTTCTTCTTATGATGAAGTTTATGAATTTTCAAATGACTGGATAAATATAGTATGCATATTTTTGATTAATTTTAGAAAAATGATATTTTAAAAATGGTAATGTAAACCTTAAATAATTAAAAATGTGTAATGATATTCAAAAAATGGTCTTCTACAATTATGCTCAGTACGAAATTTAGAGTCTAATAAGATCAACTTAATTTTTGATGAATAGTAAATTATGAATAGTGATTTTATGATTAGGATTAGTAATGTGTCCAATTGGATTAGTAATCTCACTTAAAGAAAGTATTAATATAATCTAGGCACCTTGATTAAGTAATGTGATTCAATAAAATGGTTAAATAACGATTTCATAAATTATTATTCAAGTATTAGTTTTTTCAAGTGAATAGTGTTTTTTAATTAAAAATTAAATTAAAAATATTTAAAAAATTATTTTTATAAAATGGATTTCATTTTTGAACTCAGAGCACTGATATTATGTTATGGTAATTTTTGGGGTTTTTTAAGAAAAAAATGAATTTTCGGTGAATAGTGTATTTATTTAAAAAATAAATTAAAAATATTTAGAAAATTATTTTTATAAAATGGAGTTCATTTTTGAAATCAGAGCATTGATATTTGGTTAAGGTGAAATTTTGGGATTATTCTGAGAAAGTTGAATTTTCGATGAATAGTGAAAAATACAGTTTTTAAGTTACAGGTGTTTAATGACATCATTAAATGATGTATTATGTATGTAATCAATATGGTCGACTTATGAATAGTAAGATAAGGTATGAGGTGTCCCTTGGCCATTAATGCCTTGTCCCCTCACTTTCCCTATAAATACCAAGCCATCCTCTCATCCATTCGACTCCCCACTCTCCCCCAACGATGTTCTTGTCTCATTACCTCCCAAGGAGTCCTCCCAAGGTGCCCCCAAGCCCTCAAGGTCCCAACCTTTGAGTTTTAAGAGTTATGTTTTAAGGTAATGGATCCGATCTCTCTCTTTCTTTTCAAGAAATATATTTTATGTAATTTCTTTTATGCTCCATGTTCTTATGTTAAAGGGTGTTATTTTATACTCCTCTTACTGCCCTTTTCATGTTCACATAATGAGAGATCCCCTCTTACTCTCATTATTTCGTTTTATGAAGTTTTAAATGGCGCCGTTAGGCTGCCGAAATTTTTGTAACAGATTCTTTCTCCCTTCTCATTTTTCAAGATCTATTTTCATGTAAAGTATTTCAAGTTCCTTTTTATTATGTTGGGGTATGATCTCTAAATTTATCATACTGATCTTTTATGATCATATCATGAGAGACCCCATTTGATCTCTTCAATTCAGTATTTTGAAGTTTTAAGTGGCGTCGTTAGGCTTCTGAATTTTTAAGTGGTTCTTCACCCTTCTCGTTTTGAAGTTCTACTTTCATGTCAATTCTTTCAAGTTATTTTTTGTTATGTTGGGGTATGATCTCTATATCTATCATACTGATCTTTTATGACCATATGATGAGAGACCCCATTTGATCTCTTCAATTCATTATTTTGAAGTTTTAAGTGGCGCTGTTAGGCTGCCGAATTTTTAAGTGGTTCTTCACCCTTCTCGTTTTGAAGTTCTACTTTCATGTCAATTATTTAAAGTTCTTTTTTGTTATTTTGGGGTATGATCTCTATATCTATCATACTGATATTTTATGACCATATTATGAGAGACCCCATTTGATCTCTTCAATTCAGTATTTTGAAGTTTAAGTGGCGTCGTTAGGCTGCTGAATTTTTAAGTGGTCCTTGCACCTTTCTCCCTTTTCAAAGTTCTAATTCCATGTCAAGTATTGCAAGTTCCTTTTTATTATGTTGGGGTATGATCTCTATATCTATCATACTGATATTTTATGTTCATATTATGAGAGACCCTATTTGATCTCATCAATTAATTTTTGGTTGAAGTTTATGTAACGCTGTTAGGCTGCCGAATTTTCATAAGAGAAATCTTATTTTTGTCTTCCTTTCATGTTCTTCATTTCATATGGTATATTTTCAAATTTCATTACCATGTTCTTAAATCCCTCATATTCTGTCCCTCTACTTTTTTATGGGTCATTTATGAATGTTTGACCCATGTCCCCTCTCTTTTCAATGTTTTCTAAAAACCTTGTAACATAGCCGTTATGCTGCAGAATTTTCGTCTCAAAATGTCTCTCTCTTTTTTCTAAAGATATTTTATTTTATTAAGTGAATACTCAAAGCTCTTATTTCTATAGGGGTATTCACATATATATCAAAATGTTCTATTTTAAATTCTGGGATTTACATACGTGAAACCCGCTTTCCCTTTCCGTGGGTTTAAAGTGACATAAATATCATGTCTTTAAAGCAGTTTTTAAACGTTATGATTATGAAATGAAACCAATTTATTTTATGCTATATGGGTTGTTTATGAAATGATTGATGATTATATGTGTGGCTCACATGATAATAAAGACATGTCAAGGGTGCGCCCAGATAGAGTTCCAATGCATTGGGTAAAGACTTAATCTCTAGAGATGACTTTTTAGACTGATACCTTGGTGAATAACCTTGGTAATTTTTAATGACACCTTGGAGATGGACCTTGGTGAAACGAAATGATTGTCAATATTAAATTTTGTAGCCACATCTTCAAGTTTTGAAAAATGTTATTTTTGTTATGATATGCCTCATGATTTATTTCTCATGCCTTAATGTTCTTTTCATGACCTTATTGAAGTATCTCAAGTTCACATGTAAAATGTTTCTCTTGTTTCCCTTAATGGGCCTTCTGCTCACCCTTTCTTTTGATGTATGTCCCCAGGTTATGAGATACAGTAATGAACCTAGGATGAACATGAGGAGAAGCCTTTCAAGTTTTTAAGAAGAATCTTTTATGTTTTCATGTTTAAAGTTCCTGGTTTCCAAGACACTAAACCTTAAAGATCCTTGGTTTTGTAAAATGTAATGAAAGTTTATGTGATAAAAAGGCGGGATGCTATAGTTTCCAAGGAGGTGCATCCTATATCAAGCTTCGGTGATGGTTTTCATTAGTGATGATTATCTAGAGTTCCTATTTCTAGATTTTCTTCAAGGAGGAAAGTTTTAGGTGATGAATTCATATGATGGTGGTCTAAATAAAGGATCTAATGATCCTAGAAAAGGCTATAGATATCCATTGAGGCCTAGACCTCTCTTACTCTACTCTTGATTCATGATCCATCATGCCTCTCCCAACTCATCCAGGTGTAGTGATTTTCAAAGAGGTCTTGGGAAGTGTTGTTCAAATGGTCGATGGTTCTTGGAGGTTCATTATTCATCAGGTTCATTCCGTCGTTTATGTTTACATTAGAGTTTCTCTTCATGGTGGTCATGATGGTCTGAAAACTATGTGTTTTTTTTGTTTTATTACTACTCGAGAGCAAGTTATAAATGTCAAATATAGAGTTTATTAGTTCAAATGGGTATTCATGAAGTGATACTTATGATGTGATTCATATTAACAATGTTTCTAGATTATTTAATGTGGATTATCTGGGAAGTGGATGTCGGTGAAGACTTGTTGGTTCCCATGATGGTGAAGAGGGGTCTTCTACAGTGAGGTTTTCTAGTGGGTTTTCAGATCACTTTTGTTGGTTTCTTATGGGTTGTGGTCTAGATGTGAGGGAATGTGGGTGTGTTTTTATCAGTAATAGGATGATACAATTCTCTAAATGATACATTTCACCTAGATCATAGTCAATGTCTTCAAACCTTTCCTACCTCCATGTTTTCTTTTCAATTTTTAAATTTTTTAGTTTTGAAATCGAGTTTTTTAGTTTTTATTTTTCTGGTACTGGGTTTCATTTGGTTTGGTTTTATTTGTGGTTACCAATTAACCTTAAAGTGGATTATTGGAAAATTAAAAATGTATTTGGATAGTGTTGTATAATTTCTATGTGAAATTTTTATTCTATTTCTACCATTTATACATTGTTATCCATGCATGAAAATTCTAAATCTATTAATTCCCATATAATTATTTTATACAAATGTTATTTTTGTTTCTTTAGGTTTTACGATTATGTTAAAAAATTATTACCTTTACATGGGTTTGGGTACCCTTACATGAGTATCCCTTACCCTTAAGTATCAGGGATTTACCCTTACATGAGCATCCCTATACCTTTATGTGGATCATAGTACCCTTATGTTAGTAACCTTATGTGGAGTGGTACCCATACATAAGTACCCTTACATGGTGTGGTACCATTACTTGAGTACCCTTACGTAGGGTGGTACTCTTATATGAGTACCCTTACGCGGGACGGTACCCTTGTGTAAGTACTCTTACATAGGGTGTTACCCTTATTTAAATACCCTTATGTTGGGTAGTACCCTTCTATGGATACCCTTATATGGAGAGGTACCCTTACATGGGTACCCTTACATATCGATGGTACCCTTACATGTATACTTACACATTGAATTTACCCTAACATGGGACACTTATGTGGGACCTTTACACAATGGGATTTTTTACCCTTTCATTTCCTAGACCATTTTCAAATATTCAGTATTCATGGTTTCTTTCTGTTTAATAGGACTCCATCTCACCTTCTAATTGGTTGGGTAGTTGTTCTCACCTCTGGTATTTTTAAAGTATTTAATGACTCCTTACATCATTTTTTTCGATAGATAAGAAAATAATTTGATATTTCTAATCCCCAGTGCTCCCACTCTTGTTCGGTGAAGGGAAAACCTATTTACCAATGTGATCTTCATTGAGAAAACTCCATTATTTGGATTTTCTTAATTTCCTGGATGATCCTTTGATAATAAGAAGTGTTTTCGATCCACCTTATATGATTCCCAATGTATAATCTGACTAGGTAAACCTATGGTGCATGTCTTTAGATTTAACGCAAGGAGTTTTACATTTACCTATCATCAATGAAGCTTTCTAATCTAGAGGTAAGACTGTTCAGGTTTTGTAAGATCTTTTATGATCTTTTGGAAATGGTTCTTGGTTGTTGTTTTATTGGTTTATCTTTTGTATTTTTTTATCTCCCATGTTTTGAGAATAATAAAAAACTGTGTGTGTGGGTGGTGTTCTTGTCTTTCATGTAGGATCCTAATGGATCCTAATCACATTAAATCATGTGTTATCTCTTGTTTTCTTTTTTTATTTTTTTATTCCATGTTTGATCTCAATTGAACTCACCAAACAATCTATAAAAAATATTATAAAAACAAATAATACATAAAATGGTGATCCTAGTATTTTCTTGGGAGCGTATCCATTCTGATTTTCCTCAAAAAATGGGTATCAGAGCCATCATTTTATTAAGATATCATCCAATAAATATAAAATAAAGTGTTTTGATGGTGAAAATGACTCCAACCTTTGGAAAATAATAATTAGTTCCCTACTCATACATTAATGAATTTTCAGTGCTTTACATGGTCTTAAAAAACCTATAGTTTCTCATTATGATGATGTACTGACTACGGAAACTTATCAAGATGTCTATGTTGAGAACTCGAGAATGGACCATAACTCAATTCTTTTATCCCTAGGTGATGAATTCCTTAGGGAAGTCTCTTATGAAGCCACTACTTTTAGTATGTGGTTAAAACTTGAAAAACTATATATTTATTCCTCACTTATTGGTCATCTATATAAGAAACATAAATTTTTCACCTTTATAATGTTCTTGGGATCCTCAATTTAAACTTACCTCAATGAATTTAACCATATTCTATTTGATCTTTCTAAAATTGATATTGAAATTGATTCTAAGGACCTAGAAATAATCTTTTAAATTTATCTTTATATTTCCTATAACACCATGGTAGAGACCATGATTTATAGTCGAGTCTCTTTATAACAAAAAGAAGTTAAATTAGATCTTCTTTCTAAAGAGCTGCATGCTAAACCTAAAGTGAAGTTAGAGTTAGAAATCCTTTTCAATAGGGGTATATCTAAAAATAAGAATAAAAATAAAGACAAGAATAATTAAAGTTGAAATAACACTAAACAACCCAAAAAATCAAATATTAATGGAAATAATGATACATACAATAATTATGGCAAGGTTGGACATATTTCTCCTGATTGTTGCAATCCCAAGAAAAAAAATTTAGACATGATGAACATGTTGATCAATCTTTAATAATTAATGATATAGTTTAAGTGATAAATATTACTACTAATAAAATTTATAATGAATTGGTTCTTTATTTAGGTTGTTTCTTTCTCATTTTACCTATTAAAGAAGATTTTCTTGATCTATCTGAGAGATTAGATGGAGAAGTAGTGATAGGTAACAAAAAGAGGTGTAAAGTTCAAGGTAGAGCCTCAATTATATTAGAGCATCATGATAACTCATTAATAACATTACTAAATATAAGGCGGGCCCCTAATCTATATAGAATCCTCATTTCTTTATCTGTATCAGACCATAAATTGTACACTTTTAGTTGTGATCATGGAAGTCTAAGGATCTCTAAAAGATATAGGACTGTAATCAAAGGAAGTCATGTAAATTGGTTATATGTTTTATATGGAAGGAAAAACCATAGATATCTAGGTATTATATATGTCAAAAATTCATACGGTATTATTATTTTTCATAGAATATTGGGTCACGTAAGCTCTAAAGGTTTAGAGGAGTTTAGTAAGAAAGGGTTGTTGATTAGTATAATGACAAAGAACCTTCCTTTTGGGAAATATTGTGTTCTAGGAAAGTCTAAGAGAGTCGACTTTAATAAGTTCTATTTTAAATTGGTTCACCCATTAGATTATTTCCATTATGACTTATGGGGTCTATCTAGGACTTCCTCTCATGGTGGAGGTTCATATTTTATAACCTTTATCAATGATTACACTAGAATATTTTGGATTTATTTCCTTCAAAATAAATCTTATGTATTTAAAACCATTAAATCCTGGAAATCCATTATTGAGAAAAAAACTATTAAAAAGATGAAATATTTAAGAATATATAATGGATTAGAGTGTCTCTCATCTAACATCATCCAATTTTGTAAATAAGATGTTGTTTTTAGACATCAAACTATTAGGGAAACACACCAATAGAATGTTTTGGCAGAGCATATGAACTGAACCATACCTGAAAGGTTCTGAGGTATCTTAACATACTCAGGGATGCCCATATATTACTAGGTAGAAGCTATATCTATATCAGTTTTCCTTATCAACCAATTTCTTTCTGTAAATTTCTTTAAGACTTCTCAAGAGTAGTGGTGTAACAGACCCCCTTATTATCACTATTTAAGAGATTTGGCTACACGACCTATGCTCATATTAAAGATGATAAGCTCTAATCGAGAGCCCTTAAATTCATATTAATAATATATCTGTGAGGGGTTAAGGGTTATAAACTTTGGGTTGACAAACCATGTTATGAAAAGTGCATTATAAGATAGGATGTGGTTTTCCATGAGTTTGTAATTCCTATATCTAAATTTGTAAATAGTGATAGTGATGACATTCCTAAAAATGAGTCTATCAGGAATGATAATCAAACCCATGTTGAGGATTCAACTAAGAATCTTCTACCAGAACCTAACCCTCAATAACCTAATGAACTTGATTCTCTAGTTGAATCACATGGTGACCCAACAGAGGATCAGAATGATTACCATCTCACTATGTATAGAGTTCGGAGGTTCATTATGCCTCCAATCTCAGTTCAACTGATATGACATGGCATCATTTTCTTTCTATGTTTCAAAAGGTCTTGAACCAAGGATCCCCAAACCCATAGGAAAGTTATAAATGACAGAGACTCTAAGGAGTGGGTCTCTACAATGGATGATGAAATGAAATCCTTAAAATATAATAGCACATAGAATGTTGTTGCTAAGAAAATGAATTCTAAATTAATTGGTTTCACGTGTATATTTAAGAGAAAAGAAGATAAAACCAATGAGAATAAAGTCAATTTTAAGGATGGTATTATAGCCAAAGGTTTCCTCCAAAGGGAGGGAATTAATTATTCTAATATTTTTTATCCTGTGGTAAAAGAGTTATCGAACTATTTATTAGTTTCTTTTTCTACTTATTATGATTGGAAAATTGAGTAGCTTGATGTAAAAATAGATTTCTTTCATAGTGATATAAATGAGACCATTTATATGCAACCACCTGATGTTTACTCAAATAATTTCAAGGTCAATTAGGTATGTATTCTGAATAAATCCTTGCATAGTATAAAGCAAGTGTCTAGGTAGTGGTATTTTAAGTTTAATATATCCATTCTAAATAATTATTTCAATATAAGTAAACATTTTTTTGAAGAAGGTGGAGCCTGTCCAGAAGACCAAGGAAAAATTATTAAAATGAAAAGGGATACAAGAGTCTAAAAGAAGGAAACATGTTACAATCTTTGTGATTAAAGGGGATTAGATCAACATGAAGATCGTCAAGCCAGGTAATACCATGGTTAATCTCCTTATTCGCAAGGCCATCGGCAACCATGTTGGCTTCACGATAAATGTGAGTGATGATGTAGTTTCTATCAAGAAGATTATGGAGAAATCTCATCCAGTGAGTGGTGATCGGCCATGCAAGGTGAATCACGCCATTCCAAACAGCTTACACAATGTTGGTCGAGTCACTCTCAATCCAAAGGTTGGTCCAACATTGTTTATTGACAAAGGAAACAGCAGGAATCATGCTCATCGTTTCAGCTTCTAGCGAAGTGGCAGTGCCACAACTCCCATAGAAGCATCCAAGGATCTGATTGTCAGGATTCCTAAAGATTCCTCCATAACCTGCAGGGCCTGGATTTCCCTTAGAAGCGTTATACACATTAACTTTAATCCAGACTGGAAGAGGGGAATTCCAAAATACTTCTAAAGTGAGACGCGGTTTGCAGAAATTTCCATCAATACAGAGATGTCGTAGAATGCCAAAATCATGCACCGAGTTGTTGCAGTGTCCCTTTTGGATCGAAGCATCTTCACGTATGGCAATAATAATCCTCATGCGCCCTGCATCACGACTTAATGAGAAATTATTATGAATAAGAGCATTTCAATCATACCAGATCACATGGTGGAGCTCTGCGACAGCAGCAAGGAAAATTTTCTTAATCTGTTGAGAATTATCCATCTCTGGACATCTCTTTAGTTGATATTTTATAGAGTTATGTATCATCCACCTACAGTTAAAAATGTCAAAAATATAATTCCAAAGAGCAGAATCAGTGGCATAGGAAAGAAATAGGTGGTTGGCATCTTCTCTATGTTGGTTATAGAGACAACATTTAGAAAAAAGTTCAATACCATGCAATTTAAGGCAATCATCAGTTGGGATATTTTTGTGAGTAAGTATCCAAATGAGGGTAAACCTTGAAGGTTTTATCCAAGGTTTTTCAAAGTGTTTAATCTGCCCAAAATCAATTTCAAAGTTTCCAGAAAGGTGTTTGTAGTAGTTTTTTGAGTCAAGAATGCCATTGTAAGACGGTTCCCAGACTAAGAAATCATCAGAGATGGAGAAAGTATAAGTATCAATTACATTCTTGATGTTTTCAGGAAGATGATCATGTTGAGAGTAAAGGACATCTCTAATGGGTATTGTGGTGTTCTCAGGATTTTTTTCAAGAATAGTTTTGGATATTAGGGGAATTCCAGTCCAATTATCCAACCAAAAATTCAAGGTAGAGTCTCTAGAGACCATCCACCGAGCATTATTCATAATGGATGGAAAAGGATTGTTTTATAGAAGTCCAAATAGAGGAGGCAATAAAAATTGGTTGACATTTTTTAATATTTTCAAGAAATCTTTTTTTAAGGAAACTAATTGAATCAGAGTTGCTATGAATGAGATCCTAGGTGAGTCTGGCTTGAAGCACCTCATTAAAATGTTTGAGATTTTTTATTCCAATGCCTTGTTTATCAATGGGTTTGCAACAGTTTGACCAAGGTATGGTGATAAGTTTCTTTCCTATTATGCTACCTGTCCAAACAAAATTTGTAATAGAGGTGTTATTATTTTAATAAGAGCAATAGGCCATTTATAGACCACCATAGAGTAGACAATTTTGGAGACAATAGTATATTTAACAATACAAATTCTACCTACCATAGAAATAGATTTTCCCTTCCAAGAGGAAAGTTGGTTTATGACCTGAGTAGAAATTTTAGAGAAATGTGAAGCTCTAGGTCTTCCCCAGAATATGGGGACACATAGATATTTGAAATGAGGAGATCCTTACTTTATACCTAATTCAGTTTTAATGCTTCATTTTCTATTATGAGGAAAATTTTTTCCAAAGAAAATAGAAGATTTTTTCCAACTAATCACTTGGCCAGAGATCTCCTCAAAGT
Organism: Viscum album; assembly: GCA_963277665.1. Taxonomy (NCBI): domain Eukaryota; kingdom Viridiplantae; phylum Streptophyta; class Magnoliopsida; order Santalales; family Viscaceae; genus Viscum; species Viscum album. Next base: position 1,018,704,126 of record OY728134.1, on the reverse strand, counting down.
GAGCAAGAGTTTTTTTTGAGGATTCTAATGTTTCTTTTATCACCTTGAAGAAAAATAATAATATCATCAGCATAAAACAGGTGAGTGGGAGCGTTCAGATTGCATGACACATGAATGGGCTTGAGTTTATTTTGATCAGCAAGATAAGTGAGTAATCGACTAAGATAATCCTCTACAATGGAGAAAAGTATGGCAGAGAGGGGATCCTCATGTCTTACACCTTTAGTGAATTTGAAGTAATCTATGGGGGATCCATTGATCAGGATGGGAATGGAATCCGAATTGAATAAGGTTTTAAGAGTAGTGAGGAAAGTATTAATAAAGCCAAAATATTGAATCACCTTAAAGATAAAACTTCAGTCCATTGTATCAAACGCTTTTTAAATTTCAAGCTTAATGGCAATATTACCTCCTCTATTAACTTTGTTTAAAGTGTTAAAACACTCTAATGCAAGAAAAATGCAATTTTGGATGGACACACCTTTGATAAAACCAAATTGATTCCAGGATACTATTTTATCTGTGACGAGCGAGAGCCTATTGGAAATTATTTTTGTAATAATTTTGTAAATAGTGTTGATGAGAGATATGGGCCTAAACTGGTTAATCTCAGAAGCATTGCCAACTTTAGGTATTAGAGAGAGGAATTGGGCATTTATACCATGAGGAAGCAAACCATTTGTGAAAAAGGATTTGATAAGTTTGCAAACATCATCTTGAATAATATTTTAGTAGTGCTGGAAGAAACCATTATTAAAGTCGTCAGGGCCAGGGGCACTATCAGGAATTAAACTGAAGACCACATCTTTAATTTCGTGATCTAGAGGAGTTTTTAGAAGAAAGGTGTTATCATCATCATTGACTACCGTCGGAATGATCCCTGGTAAGAGATCCTTGTTGTTATTAGGGCCATTGAAAATAGATTCAAAGTAAGTGACAACATGGTTAGAAATTTAATCTTCATTGTCTAAAATGTTTTCTCCATCATGAAGAGTTGTGAGAGGCATATAGGCTTCACGAGTTATTTGAAGAGAGTTGTAAAAATTTGTATTTCTATCACCGTCATAAGCCATTTAACCTTGAAGGATTGCTTCCTCATGTTATCCTTAAAAGTGAGCAAGGAATTGAGCTTTAAAGAGGTGTTAATTTCAAGATTTGGATCAATGTTAAAATCAGAGCTAGTGTTGTGGGTTTGGATTTGGTTGAGCTCATTCTCAAGGAGAATGATATCTTTATTGATTTTCTTAGCATGCAGGCTACACCAGCTTTTAAGCATCTGTTTAAGAGATTTTAGTTTATAAGAGAGAAAAACGCATCATTGTAGTGAGACATAGAGAGCCAAAAGGTTTTCATGATGACGGTGTATTCAGTGTTGTTGAACCAAGAATTGTTAAATCTAAAAGGAAGAGTATGTATAACACTGTCTGTTGAGAGAATGAGAAGAATATGATGATGGTCAGAATGTAACTTGTGAAGTGTGGTGCTAGTGATGGAGTTCCAAAAATCTAAAGCAGCAGAATTCGTGAAATCTCTATCCAATTTTGAGGCAACCATTCTGTTGTAATGTTTCCTATACCAAGTGTATTTGGCACCCGTAAGATTTATATTAATGGTATTTTTGTTCTCCATAGTGTATTTGAATTCTCTTGTAGAAATCGTAGCATGGGAGGGGCCAATTTTTTCATTATAATTGAGGATAGCATTAAAATCTCCAATAACTAACCAAGGAGAGTTGATGATGGCGCCAAGAAAAGTGAGACAATCCCATAGGGGCCTTCTATCTTGGTATCTGTTCTTGGCATAAATAAAGGAGAAAAAAATGGGAGTGCCTTCAGAGACAAAATCACAGGTGAATACTTGCTCAGAGATGTTAAAATTATTGACCTTCTAAATAGAGTAGTGCGAAAAAATCCATAGAGTATCAACTAAAGAGGAGTTTTTTGCTACACCAACAAAGGAATATCCATGATGAAATAAGTGCTGAAATTTATAAGAAAATTTGACTTTTGGTTCAGCAATAGCAAATAAAATAGGGTAGTGAGTGCTAACCATACTTTTTAAGATAGATAGGGTGTCAGAGTTGGCAATACCCTGACAATTCCAGAAAATGATCTTCATTTGAACCTAGGTTTGGAGTTAGAACTCCCTTTTTTTGTATTCTTCAATCCTTTTTTCCTAGTAGATCTTCTGTTCTATTTGGTAGGATTTGTGTTATTATTATTTTTTGACTACTTTTGGAATCATTTGTAGGGATAATTGAGGAATCAATGTTATTTCCACCCTTCATCGGTGAGTTCAAAATGTTATTATTGTCATTTTTTTTATTTCTAACTTGACTGTTCTGAATTATAGTAATTTTAGTCAATATAATAGTCTAATTTGACTGAAATTGATCTACTAACTGACTATCAATGTGAAGAGGGGTCATACATGAAGCGGTTTCTATAGAAAGTCCATGATGAGAAGTACCTGAGGAATTTTCAGAGTTCTGCTCTGGGCTTGGAGGAAGTGCAGAGGTGTGTTCCAGATCCCTGCAGTTCTGTTGCAACACCAGTGAGGCAGTAGTGTTGTCTAGTAGATCAGAGCCATATAGATTTATGGGATCCACCAGGGGGAGATCCGAATTTTCAACCTCCATTGGTTCGGGTGACTTGAGTGCTTTCAGTCCTATTGTTTGTTTTGGACAACCTCCTCTACAACAATCAAGTTTTGCACCCACTTTGGAATTTTTCTAATTCTGCCCAGGATCAGTCAAATTTTGCTGGGCCGCATTCAGAAGGGACTTTGAATTTGCACCTGATTCTTTTGAGGATCCTGAAAGTGAATTACTTGGATCCTTACCCAGATCAGTCACTTGTTGTTTTTTTGTTCCTGCATTAGTTAGAATACTAACAAGATTCCCATGATTATTTTCATATTACTTGTCTACAAAAAAATCATTAGTTGTTTGTTGAGTGTCACCTAAGGCCATAAGATTGTATATAACATAGTCATTGAGTTGTGAGGAACCCTCACCTGTTTATATCTTTCCATAATCAATTTCTAATTTTTTTTTTCATACTTCCATGACCACTACTTCTAGTTCATTAAGAAGATGTTGTTTATTGTTTTCTTCTTCTTCTACAAGTTCATCCCATGAAGGTTTTAAAATATTTATTGTTTTTGATGGTTTATTAGTCTACTTTACCAAAACCTCACTCCCTTTTTTAGATGTTTTTGGAAAATAAAAACTGGATGGATTACCTATTTTATAATTTCTTATTTCCTTCCATTCATTTTCTAGTGGTTGGACCACTTTTTTCCTAATCACCCTACAATTGGCTATGGTACAACCAATGAGTTTGAAAATTTAACAAAAGGGTGGATTTCTTTCATATTCTATCTTAATTTCTATTTTATAGTCTTTTTCATTGAATCTTATTGAATTGGGAAGGGGGTAGCAAGGTTTACCTCTACCATAACCCTCGCAAATAGTCCCAAATCAGCATTTAGAGTTTGTTGGTCAATTTTCAGGGGTAATCCAATACAAGAGAAAATATCATTTAGTATCTTGGGGTGCCAAAAATACCAGTTAAATCTATGCAATCTAACCCACACCTGTGCCATTTTCCTATGAGTGTGTGGATTAAAGGAAAAATCCCATTCAGAGATACTAAGCAATCCAGGCTTAAGTTGGATATTGCCCAAATTCCATACTTTTTAGAGATCATATTGTGAGTGGAATAAGATATGAAAGTACCCACGTCCTATGGGAATCTGTTTCCAATTCGAAAAGCCCCAACAGCTAGCAATTCTAGGTTTTAAATCAGGTAGAGTCCAGGGGTGATCGCCTTTCAAGTATGAGACGCAACCCATGATGGAGAATTTGCAGAGCATCACACGCTGTTGAAGCGCCTCGGGGTTTGCATCAACTGAGTATCCACCATCGTCAAGCTTCTTGAATAGAGGCGATTTTGTTGATAGAATTTCATTATTCAGGTCACCCCTTTTGAGTGCATCTAGAAAAGATATTACTTTGATTATACTCATCGTCGAAGGATTAGTAGCTTCAGCATTAGGTCTTTCATCGTTGTTCATAGCATCAAATCCCCATCGCTCATGGACATGACTCTAAAAAAGGTGGGAGTCAAATCTCTAAGGTTCAAGGAAACTATCGTCCATGAAGGAAGATGAAGCGAGGGGAGTGAACCCTAGCTTTTCACAATTCATAGAGAGAGATAGTCTCCCCTCTATACTTATTCTATTTTAGGAAGCCTTTCAATATAGGTAAACATGATGCACGTGTATATTTCAAAACAATAAAATCTATTATTATCTATTTTCTGTTATATGTTAATGAAATTCTTGTTATTTTCAAGGATATAAAACTCATCATTACTATTAAGTCTCAATTGATGGAAGTTTTTAAAATTAAAGACATGGGAAATGATAGGAAAATTTTGGGGATGGAAATAATAAGTAAAAGTCATAATAATTTTATCTTCCTATCACAACGTGTTTATATTTTAAAAAATATAAAGAGGTATATGATTGGAAGCTTGAAACCTGCTAATATACTGATAGCACAACATTTTAGTCTCTCACTGTATAAACCTCCGGTTATAAAATCTAATGTTGAATTTATATCTAAGATACCATATAATACTGCAATAGGCAACATCATGTATGCCATGATTTTCACATGAACAGATATGAAATATACTTTTTGAACTCTTAGTAGATTTATGAGTAATCCTATCAAGCCACATTGGAAAGCCTTAAAATGGTTACTTAGATGCATTTCTCAAGCTCCAGAATTGTCCTTATGCTATAGAAAAAATGTTGGTATTATTGACCCTATTGTTAGTTATATAGACTCAGATTATTCAAGGATTATAGATACCCTTATTTCACTAACAGGGTGTGTATTTACAACTTGTAAAGGACAGGTGTCCTGGAAATGTAATATGTAATCCATGGTGGCCCTATAAACCACAAAATCTGAATATATATATATATATATATATGTATATATATATATCTCTCTTACTAAGGATTTCAAAAAGGCTATTTGGATCAATAGTTTGCTTTGTTAACTCAGTCTTAGTAGCTATGTTATTACTATATATTCTAATAGTCAATCTACCTTACACCTATCTAAAATTTTATTATTCCATGGTAGGCCTAAGATTATTAACTTTAGATTGCATTTTATTAGAGACTTCATTGAATTAGGAACCATGTGTGTCAATAAAATACACACTAAAGATAATCTGGTTGATAATTTGACTAAGATCATGACATTATCTAAGTAAAATCATTGTTTAGACATATTAAACTTAGTTCTGATTCAATAACAATATGTTCAAGAATGTCAACAATTTTATATAAAAATGGTGGGGATTTGTTGTTAAATTTCCAGATGAAATTGTTCCTTTGTTTCTACCATTTATACTTTATTATTCATGCATAAAAAATGTGAATTTTTTTAATTCTCTTCTTATTATTTTTCTCAAATGTTGATCCTGGTCCTTTAGGATTTACCCTTGTATAAATTTATTACCTTTACATGGTTTGGGTACCCTTACGTGGGTTTCCCATACATTTGAGTAGCATGGATTTACCCTTACATGAGGATCCCTATACCTTTACATGGATCCTGGGTACCCATACGTGGGGTGGAACCCTTACACGAGTACCCTTACGTGGGGAGGTACCCTTAGGTGAGTACCCTTATGTGGGGTAGTATCCTTAAATGAGTACCCTTATGTAGGGTGGTACCCTTAAGTGAGTACCCTTACGTGGGGTAGTACACTTCCATGAGTACCATTACGTGAGGAGGTACCCTTAAGCAGGTACCCTTACACATAAGTGGTACCCTTATGTGTACCCTTATGCATTTAATTTACCCTAACATGGGATCATTATGTGGGACCTTTATATAGCAGGATTATTTACCCTTTTGTTGCATGGACCCTTTTCAAATATTTAGTTTATTAGGTTTCTTTTCTATTTTTTAGGACTCCTTGGCACCTTTAGATTGGATAAGTTTTTATTCTCTCCACTAAAATTGTTATAGACTTTAATGACTCCCTATGGAGTCATACTTTTGATATATAAGAAAATAATTTGATCTTTCTTCTCCCTAGATCCCTCGATCTCGTTTGGTGAAGGAAAAAACCTAGTTCCCTGTGCAATCTTGAATCAAAAAGCTCCACGATTTGGTATGTCAACATTTACTAGATGATCCTTTGATAAGAAGAATTGTTCCCAAGCCAAATTAGATGATTCATGGTAGAGACACTGATCAAGTGCACCTCTAGTGCGTGCCTTCAAATTCAGCACAAGGAGATCAATATTTACTTATCATTAACAAAGCTTTCCCAGATAGCAGTAAGATTGTCCAGGTTTTGTAAGATCTTTTCTGATATTTTGGCATCAGTTCTTGGTTGTTTCTTTCTAGTTTTATTTCTGTATTATTTTGATTTCATTTTTTTAGTGTAATAAAAATATTTGTGTGAGGGTACGGTTCTTTTTGTGAACAAAGGATCATAAAGGATCTGAAGCATGTTAAATCCCATGTCCTCTCTTCCTTTATGTTTTTCTTTTTTTCTTTTGTGCTTTATCTCATTTTTAGTCAAAAAACATTCTATCAAACATATTAGGGAAAACCAATCTGTAAAATGATGATCCTTGACTTTTCTTGGGATCATATCCTTTTTTATTTTCCTCAGAGGATGGTAATGGATGGTGTCACTATTCACATCTTAGACAGGTTGGGGCAGGTCAGTGAATGATGACCCATCCCACCATGCATGGGGTTTATACCCACTTAATATCTTTTATGAGTTTATGCGTATATGTAAATATATATGTGTATAAATATATAAGTAATTGAAAAATGAAACTTCAAATGTTTAAATTAATTTAATTATAAAATGAACTAATTATAATTTAAGTAATTTTTCTAATTAGTAGTTTATATTTTATGACTTTTTGTATGTATAAATATTTATACATTTAATTAAATAATAATACTTTCCATTATAATTAAAATTTTAAAAGTTAATAACTAATTTTTATATATAATAAATACAATACATACTTCTATAATTGGTAATAATAATATATATATCTATATATAAATTTCAAATATATTTAAATAAAATACTTAAAATTCTTTTATTTAATTTTAGATTTTTATAATTAATTAATATATCATGAGAAACATTTATACATAATATTAATATTTATAGAATTATATTAACAATATATTTATAAAACTTTTATTCATTTGTGTAAAAAATATATTTTTAATTGTAATTAGTACATTCATTGATACATGTATTAAAAATAATTTTTATAATATTAATACATTTATCATAATATTAATACATTTTTAACACATTTAATATAATTAATTATATTTATTCATTTTTAATATTTTTTAAATTTATTCATTTTCATTTATTATTATAGGTAGATGGAATTACAAGCAACCAAATAATACATACACTCAAGCTCCCCTATGGATCAAGACTCATTCCTCCCCAAAAGGAATAAAAAACACCCACAAGACCTATTTTATTATAATACATGGTCCAAAGGCCTTGAGGCATAGAGGCCTTAGAACATGGGTGGCCCAAAGGCCCCGCAGCCTAAAGGCCAAAAACAAGGTTTCACCTAAATGAGCAGTCTACATCGTGTCATGTCACCTGTCTTACACCTCGTTGTCCCCCTTTTTTATTCATTTTCATTTATGTTTTTATATAAAATATAGTATATATGAACAATAAAAATAAATATATAAATATATTAGAAGACAATATAAACATCTAAACAATTAATTAGAAATAATAATATATTTATATTTGAGAAACTAAATATATATATATATCTATACATATATATGGATATTAAAATTCTTACTTTTAATTTCATAGTTTTTAAATTAATTATATATTTTGAAGAATATATATACATAATATTATTATTTATACATTTATATATAACATTTTTAATATGATTGTAATTTATATAATTAATATCTATTCATTTATAATATTTATTAATTTTATTTTAATATTTATTTTATTTAAATCCTTATAAAATTATTATTTATTTATTTTAAAATTGCAATTTATTGTAAATATTTTGAAATTAAATTAAGGTTTTATTATTAATTTATTTTTAATATTATTCAAAATCGTGTAATTAATGTTATGAATTCACTTTTTTAAAATATTTTTGTAATTTATTCAATTCTAATTATTCATTTTTAATATTTTTTCATTCAATATTATTTATTCATTTTTAATATTTTTTAACTTTTAAAAAAATTGGAATTTATTCATTCTTTTATATTTATTTATAGATATTTATTTATTAAGTTTAAATATTTTTAATATGACTAATATTTATTCATTTCCATTTAAAACGTTTTAATTATTTTAATATGTTTGAAATTTATATAATTAATTTATTTAAATGTAGTTTTTAATAATTTTTAAATATAAATAGTTAATAGAATTCATTTTAAATTTATTATTTATATAATTAATAATATTTATTTAATCATTTTTTATGTGTTTTTAATTTATGTAATTAATTTTTTGAATTACCTTTATTAATATTTTTTAATTTATTAAATTTTATTTATTCATTTTTAATATTCATTCATTTTAAATACATGTTAATTTTTAATAGTTTTGGCATTTAACCATTTTTTTATATTTATTTATTAAGTTTTAATATTTTCAATTTTTTTCTAATATATATGATTAATATTTATTCATTTTTATATATTGTTGGACTCCTCATGCATTAATCATGTTTTAATGATCCCAAATCCTATTCAACTTGGTTAAATCATGTAAATTATATCTCAATCATGTGTATTATTGTTTAAGTAGTCTCATGCTTTAAGAAGAGCCATTAAAGATCTCAATTGCTCTACATTAAATTTACTTACTTTATACTATCTTTAATCTACTCTCATAATACCTTCTTTGACAAATGCTTAAGTCTAGTCCACTCTATTATCATCATTGCTTAAGTCTGAACACAGTTACTTTGAAAAGTCTGAGACACCGTGAGTCTGCCACTAGTTGTGTTTTTCTGACACTGTGAAGGATGCGACACCGTGAAGGATGAGACACCATGAATCAGACACCGTGAAGTAGGACACCATGAAGCAAGACACCGTGAAGCAAGACACCATGAAGCAGACACTCTGAAGCAAGACACCATGAAGCAAGACACCGTGAAGCAGACACCGTGAAGCAGACACCGTGACCATGACCGTGAACATGAGACACTATGACCGATCCAGACACCATGACCATGAGACACCATGACCAATCCAGACACCGGTTCAAGTAGACACCATTTCCATGACATACTGTGACACTATTTCTTAAACTATTTTGTTGTTTTTCAATTTAATTTCTAACGGTCATATTTGAATATTTTAAATGCACTGACATAATTAATGTTTCTTGGTAGACATATCAAATGACAGTACGAGGTATGAGGTGTGGTATCCATGCAACCTGTCGGATCCAACACATGCATTCGAAGATAAAAGCGAAGTGTGGCCAAGAATCAAGCGGCATGATACTGAATGAAAAACAAGGTTGTGAGCACGAAAACGAAGAACACTGAGAGGATTTTTAAAGGAAATATTATCACATCCATGCGACCTGACACTGATGAAGAACACATGAAGCATATTTGAAGTTTAGAGAACATCTTCCCTCTTTCTAACCTCATGAAGAACACAATTCGAATCGCAACACTCTGTTTTACAGATGAGGACTCGAATTCTGCATCTGCATCATCTCAGAAGTCAAGAGATGCAAAGAACAACACTCAGAGCATTTCTAAACCCATCTCAATACTTCTCTACTGTGTATCTATTTATTACCTTTCGATCAGAGTGTGTATATTTATTACAACACACTCTGTCTCCTGAATTAAACTGAAGGATGCAAGATATCCTTACTCAAACATTATTTTACTCTTGTGTATACCCACTGATAAGTATGGAAGAGTTCCCTGTGTAACCCGGTAGTTTGTACCCATGAAGAACTATGGAAGAGGTCCCTATGTGGCCTGGACAGTCTATGTACTGTTGTTAACCCCGATCCAGGGTGTGGATCAAAGTTTATTTATATAAACTATTTGGTGGCAGGTGATCACCAAGTGGAGTGGATTAGGTCTCATCTTGAGACTGAACCACTTGTTTCATATTCGTTGTGCTGGTTAAATTAGTTTTCTCTATTTTATTTCTTCACTATACAATTCAGAAATCTCTAATTTCACTTTGATAGTTAGTCTTGGAAAGAAGTTATAACTGGTTTTTCTTAGTAGAGTAACATCAAAAGTAATATTAATAACACAAATTAAAGACATTACTGAGAATTAATCAATCTTCTAAGAAGTTAATTAAAAATTAAAACTCTTATAATAGTATAACCTTGATTAAATCAGTTATATTTAATCATTTGGGAAACCTTTTTAGAAATAATTTTTACAGAAATTTTTATATTTACTCAATTCACCCCTCCCCTCTTGAGTAATATACTCCGACCAACATTTGGTATCAGAGTCTGTTTAATAGGACTCTGTGTAATCTTATGCAACTGTGATTGTAGTTAAACTTTAGAGATCTGTAAATTTCTGTTAATTCTAAATTTCTAGCTCTTTTAAAGTAATAATTTATTATGGATAATAGATTGGAAGGTTCTCTAACCAAAAAACCACCATTATTTAATAGAACCAACTATGTTCAATGGAAAATTAAAATGAAAATGCACTTAGAGACTATGGGCTTTGAAATTTGGTCATCCATTATAGATGAATACAAAATTACTGCTACTGATAGAATCACATGGGATGAACCAACCAAAACTGCCTAAAATAACAATTGCAAAGCTATGAATGCTTTATACTGCTCCTTATGAGATGAAGAGTTTAATAGAATTTCTGCTTGTAAAACTGCCCATGAAATTTGGGATACTCTGTCTGTCTCACATGAAGGAACATCTAGTGTGAAAGAAATGAGACTTAATACATATACTATAAAATATGAAAATTTTAATATTAAACCTCATGATCCTATTTCTAACATGTATCTTAGGTTCAATGAGATTGTCAAAACAATGATTTCTCATGGGAGAGAAGTCACTACTAAGGAACAAATCATGATACTTCTCAGATTTCTGCCTGACAGATGGAGGGGAACCTCTGTCTCTATTAGAGAATAGTGCGACATCAGCAAGCTACCTATAAAAGAACTCATTGGGAAACTAATGGTGTATGAAGAATAACTGAAAGTAAACATGGAAGAGGAGGATGAACCAAAAAGAAAATTTGTTGCATTCAAGACCACCACCTCCAAACACAAAGAAAAAGGTAAACTAGAAGCTTCTGTAGAAAGCTCCACCAGTGATCAATAATCATATGACGGTGATGAGGATATGGCTCAACTAGCCAGAAGATTCAAACGATTTTACAAAAAGAAGAACTTTTTCAAAAATCCTAACTTCATGGGTAAATATGACCAAAAAGGGAACTGGAAGAAGGATTGGAAAAGAACTGACAAGACTGATGAAATTGTCTGCTATGAATGTAAGAACAAAAGACATATCAAGGCTGACTTTCCTAAGCTCAAGTATAAGAAGAAATATGAGGACAAGGACAGGAAGTACAAAAAGGCTATGAAAGCAACCTGGAGTGATTCTGAGGACAGTTCAAGCGACCCAGAGACATCTCATGATGAAGAGGTCAACAAATCCAATATGTGTTTTATGAAAAACACATCTGAGGTAACTCTGGACTCTTCTGTACATAATTTATACTTTTCTGAAGATGACAGTGACTCTGGAAATATGACTAATGGAGAAATGTTTGAATAATGTAACATGCTTGAGGAAACATTCAATAAACTAAAAGACAATTATAAATCATTGAAGAAACAGAATGCTCTTAATGTGACTATTAAATCTGAACTCACAACTGAAAAGGGAAAAAATGATCAACTGCTCAAAGAAAACAATGAATTAAAAATGTCTAATGAGAAATTGAAGAATGACTTGGAAAAGTTTACCAATGGGAAAAATACTCTTACCCAAATGCTAAGAAAATAAATTTCCCCTAAATACAACATTGGCATTGGTTATCAACTTGGTAAAATAAACCTTGGTAGAACAAATTTTGTATCTAAATCTAGGACATACAGTTTTACTCCTAGTTCTGGACACAAATCAACTGATTCAATTGATGTAATTTCCATGGTTTCAAGTTTTTCTGGACCAAATAGAGTTTACTTTTTGAATACTTTACATAATACTTATAGGAAACCTATGAGGCAAATATGGTTTCCGAAAGCACTTATTACTAATGTCACCGGACCCAAACAAGTATGGGTACCAAAATATGTTTTTACTTGACCATTTTTATAGGAAAATTGTTTCAAGAGTTCCTGTAAAAGTTTAGAGTACTTGGACAGTGGATGATCAAGACACATGATAGGAGACTACTCATGCTTCAAAAACCTGATAAAAATAGATGGAGTACATGTCACATTTTGTGACAATGCCAAGGGAAAGATTATTGACCTCGGACAAATCAGTAACTCTAACTCAGTTTTAATTTCTAAAGTACTGTTTGTTGATGGATTAAAATATAATATTCTTAGTATTTCGCAATTATGTGATGATGGATTTCATGTTATAATTGAAAATGATGCTTGTAATGTATTTAATTATAAAGATGAATTATAATTTTCTATATTAATAAATGAAAATGTTTATTCTGTTAATTTAGATTCTTTATCTTCTCAAAATGCTTCATGATTAAGTGTATTTCATAAAAAATCTTGTATCTGGAATAGGATACTAGGACACTGTAATGTTCAATCCCTTAGAAAAATAACTAGAAAAATTCTTGTTAAATACTTACCCAAACTTGAGTTTCCAAACAACAAAGTGTGTAATCCCTGTCAAAAGGGAAAACAACACAAAGTTTCCTTCAAACCAAAGAAACAAGTGTTAACTTCTCAACCTCTCTAACTGGTTCACATGGATTTGTTTAGACCATCTAGAGTTTCTAGTTTAAATGGGAAGCACTATGTTTATGTTCTTGTAGATGACTTTTCCAGATATACTTGGACCTTCTTTATGGATCACAAAAGTGAAGCATGTTCTTATTTTAATAAATATTCCAAGTCTTTTGAAAGCCTTAGTGGACTTACAATTAAATCATTAAAAAGTGATCATGGTCGTGAGTTTGAAAATCAAGATTTTGAATCTTATTGCTCACAAAATGGTTATAGTCACAATTTCTCTACCCCTTGAACACCTCAACAAAATGGAGTTATAGAAATAAGAAATAGAACACTACAAGATATTTCTAGAACAATGCTTAGTGAATATGACCTACCTATTTATTTTTGGGTAGAAGTTGTCAATACATCGTGCTATATAGTCAATATAGTGTTTATCAGACCTATTCTTAAGAGGACTCCTTACGAATTATAGAACAATAGAAAACCCAAGGTTAGCTACTTAAAATTCTTTGGTTGAAAAGTCTATATTCTTAATACCAAAGACAATCTTGACAAATTTGCATCCAAGAGTGATGAAGGTATATTTTTAGGATATTCCACGACCAGTAAAGCCTATAGAGTGTTCAATAAAAGAACTAAATGTGTGGAAGAATCTGTTCATGTAAAATTTGATGAAACAGATCCACATGAGTCGAAAACCATCCTAGAAAATCTGGAGGATGATGTATCAAATCTTAACATCAATCCAAAATCCTCAAACCATTCTATGAAAGAATCAGTCAAAACTTCCAGTTTTGAAATTTCCTTAGAACCTTAACCTACTGATGAACCTGAAATCACTATTACATCCTTTATTAGAGCTATTAGAACCCTTAACAACCATCCCTTAGATGCAGTTATAGGAGACTTAGACAAAGGAACTCAAACTAGAGCTTCTATAAGAAATCAGGTTGAACATCAAGTCTTCTTGTCACAACTTGAACCTAAAAACATTAATGATGGTATCAATGATGAATTTTGGGTGATGGATATGCAAGAAGAACTTAATCAGTTTGAAATAAAAAATGTTTGGAAACTTGTTGAGAGACCCAAGGACACTTACACCAAAGGAACTAAATGGGTTTTTAGAAATAAGGTAGATGAAGCTGGTAACATAGTTAGAAACAAGGCTAGATTAGTTCCACAAGGCTATAGTCAAGAAGAAGGAATTGACTATGAGGAGACCTTTTCACCTGTAGCCAGACATAAAGCCATAAGAATCCTTCTTTCCTATAATGCACATCTGAATTTCAAACTATATCAAATGAATGTTAAAAGTGAATTTTTAAATGGGTATATAGCTGAGGATGTTTTTGTTGAATAACCCCCTGGATTTACAAACCCCCATTTTCCAAATCATATTTTTAAACTATCAAAAGCTCTATATGGTTTAAAACAAGATCCAAGAGCCCGGTATGATAGATTGAGTACTTTTCTTATTTCCAAAGGTTTTACAAAAGGAATAGTCGATCCTACCCTTTTTATAAAACGAATTTCTAATAATGTTTCAGTTGTTCAAATCTATGTTGATGACATTATTTTTGGATCTTCGAAGAATTCTTTATGTGTTGATTTTTCTAAAATAATGAAAAATGAATTTGAAATGAGTTTAATGGGTGAACTAAATTCTTTCTTGGATTTCAAATCTTTCAAAATAATGATGGAATTGTTTTAACTCAAAGTAAATATACTATAGATATTCTAAAATGTTTTGGATTGGATATCACTAAATGTAGTGAAACTCCCATGAGTACCACTTGTAATTTGGATCTTGATGAAGATGGAAAATATGTTGATCAAACCACTTATAGAGGAATGATTGAAAGTTTACTCAACTTAACTGTTAGTTGTCCGGACATTATGTTTAGTGTGTGTATGTGTGCTCATTTTCAAGAAAATCCAAAGGAATCTCATTTAAATTTTGTAAAGAGAATTTTCAAATACCTCAAGAAAACATCCAATCTAGGACTATTTTATCCTAAAGGACAATCATTTGAATTAGTTAGTTATTCGGATTCTGACTTCAGTGGTTGTAAGTTACATAGAAAAAGCACCTCTAGAACATGTCACCTTTTAGGCAAGTCACTAGTATCATGGTGTAGTAAGAAAAAAAAATTTGTTAGTACTGTCTACTGCAGAAGCTGAATACATAGCTGCTGGAAGTTGTTGTGCACAAATATTGTGGATGAAACACACATTACTAGATTATGGATATCAATTCAGGCATGTACCTATAAACTTTGACAACACAAGTGCTAATAATATTTGAAAAAATCATGTTTCACATTCTAGGACAAGGCACATTGATGTAAGATATCACTTTTTGAGAGATCATTATCAAAAAGGTGATATCACTTTGGAATTCATTGGTACTGAATATCAGCTTTCTGATATATTTACCAAAACATTAAATTCTGAGATAATATACTACATCATACATGAATTAGGCATGATAAATCTTAAGTAAATGTTATATTGATTTTTTTATCTTACTGTTTCTTGTTTATGGTCTCATAGTTAGAGATTAGTGACTACTGTCTGATAGTTACTGTCTCACCGTAACGCTCTATTACTGTCTAACCGTAACGCTCTGTTATTGTCTCACTGTAACACTCAGTTACTGTCTCACCATAAAATTCATGCTCGCTGTCTCACCATAAAATTCATGCTCGCTGTCTCACCATGAAGACCACTCGCTGTCTCACCGTAATAATATAACACGGTCTCACCGTAAAAATTATTTATGTTTTCCTTTTCTAAATAAAAACTTGTATCATGGTAATTACACTTTTCCCATCTTTTCTTTCCCACGTTTTTACTTTTGTGATTTTTGACATTCCTAAACGATAAAATAAAGAGAGTATCACTTGATTCTTCACTCGGGATTCCTTATAGTCACTCTTTTTAGAACCCTCCTTCAACCCTTCAACCCTTATCTCTCTCTAACCCTCAGTGAATTCCAAGGATGAAATGCTCTTCATCGTCGACTCCTGAGAAGCACAGCTCCAAGAAGAAGAAGGTTTCACCTAAGCTGGCACCTGGAGGACCTCTAAATCCGAATCTGGTAAACCACGTTTTTGTACCAAAGAAATAGATTTTCCCCAAATGGCTTCTGTCTAGTAAGTCTCTGGTATTGGAAGTGTTAGAATATCAAGTCTGGTTAGGGTTGTTCTTTAAGGAAGAAAGACCCATCTACCATAAGTTAGTGGCTCAGTTTTACCAGTACGTGGAGTTCTCTTTTGATTCTAGTGATAGTTATGTTGTAAGAATCTAGGTCAATGGACAAAGATTCTCATTCTCTTCGAGGCTATGGGTTGCATGCCTTGGGATACCTCATGAAGGAATCTGTGAGAATTATCAGAGAGGACCTCCACCTTCAACCGAACTCTTTGATTTGGAAGATGCTCTGAAAGACTTAACAGGAAATGGAACCTAGAGGAGAGCCATTGCTACTAAATTAGATAGAGAATCAAGACTCATGTTAAAGTTTATTCAGAATCTGGTTATCCCCAGAAAAGGTGATTTTTCTTTTTTGAAATATCAAGATGTGTTTCTAATCTACCTTATGAAAAATGGGCATAAGATCAACCTATGAAAGTATATCATACACCATATGTGTGAGCTTATCAAAGTCACATCCAAGTCAACTTCCCTGTTTTACTCTCGTCTTATCTCAGCCATGTTGCATGCCAAAGCTTTGGTTGGAACTAATGAGGAAGTTATTATGTATTGTAAATTCTGCCTCTCAAAAGACACTGTCAATAGAATGAAGATAAAATCGAATCCTTGGAAAAATGAATGGGTGGAAGACAATGATAGAATTTATGAGAAATTAAATCTAGTGGAACATCCCTCAAGACCAAGAAATATTTCTGATCCTGGTTTGTAACTAGATGAGATTGTTGGGTATCTTGAAGAAGAAGAAGAAGAGTCTGAGGTGCCACCTAAAGAAGTTGTTTTTGTTGTGGAATAAAGGACTATTGTTCCTCATGAAGTTCTTGAAGAAGATGTCCCTACTCCTAAAGAAGCTATTAATATGGAAACTCAACCCGAGGCTGAAACAGAATCAGTTTCCAAAGAATCTTAAAAGCATGCCATGGAAGAACCTATAGTGGAAGAGCTACCTGTTATGCAAGAATCCAATCTTGAGGAACTCCCAGTGGAACAATCTATTCCTGAAATCATCTCTTCAGCTGAAGAATGAATGGGGCTATCTTTTCAGCTGGCTATCCAGGAAATGGGATAAGAGTTTAGAGATAAGTATGTGGAATTAGATCAAGATAATAAACCTCTCAATCCTGAGAAGGAGGCACCTGTTGAGGGGGAGAATCCCCCAAGTCTGGAATCACTGAAGTACCTACTCTAATTGAATCAAGTCATGTAGACATTCGATATAAGTTCCCCAGTTTCTATGATGTGGATGTCTCTCAGAAAGTTTCAGTAAAAGGCCTTGACCTTTCTATAATGTTCCAGCTAAAATCTATCTCTAACCTTGCTCTTGAGAAATAACCTAAGATGGTATCAATTCCTATCTCTGAACCTTCACCATCACAACCTTCCATGGTAAGTAATGATGATCTGAAGGAATTTGGAGCCACTATATTGTCTAGAGTTTAAAAACTCTTGAATACCCAACCCGAACCTATAACAAATCTACGTGAGCGAGATGCCTCACTGTTGGTGGAAAAATTTATTTGGAACATTCAACCAAAAATGGTTCATGAAATTCAGGAAGTTCAAGTTGAAAATAAACTGCTTAGTGATGAAGTGAAGACTCTGTGATGTATGATTAAGGACATGAAAAAAGAGATTCACAAGAGATTAGAGATAGTTTCTCTTCCTATAGAACCTGCAGTTACTCAAATCCCACAGGATGTTGTGTCTTAGATTCAACCTTATCTATCTTCCTTAGATGAAAAGGTCGCTAAAAGTAACAAACAAATTGTGAAGGAAATGAAAGAGATTTTTGTAAATCTTAACAAACTCACTGATGAGTATATCGGGTGTCTTCAAAAGGTTCTAAGTCAACTCAAATCTCTGTCCATAGATATCAATGCCTCTAAAGCTTCTGGTCAATCCTCTGAACCCTCCTTGGACACTGATCTACTCAGAACTGTAGTCAAAGAAGAGCTTCAGAATGTTCTCAGTGGTTTCAACACAGATTCTCTTTATGCAGTAATCAAGAACAGTGACTGAGTTCTTGACTTAGTCCAAATCCACTCAAAAATTTCTAATGATGCTCAGCAAGAGATTACTAATAAAGTGGATTTATAATTTATCAGAATCTTCTCCAATACTGATATGACAAATCATTTCAAGTATCTAGTAGAAAATCTGTGGATTCCTCCTGTGAATCAAGCTTTCAAGACCCAAGTCCAGAAGATCACAAAGTTTACTAGATTTTTGGACAAGTTTATGGAGAACAAGGATGATTTTGAGAAAGCCATGCAGTATGGTGGAGAGATCATTGCAGATTTCAACAAACTCATGAGGCCTTACCTTCATGTATATAGTACATCCATTTTTGCTCCTACGGCTGCACCTCTACGACCTGGGATACCTACCTTCACTTCTACCCTAGCCTCCACCACTATGTCTCTTAGTCAAGCTCTGAGTCAGATTATGCTTGTGATTATCGATCAACAACTACCTCAATCTTCTATTGTTCCTACTTTGGCTCCATCGGTTTTTTAAGGTCTTCCTTTACCTTCTCTATCATCCACCTCACTCCCTTCTTCTACCTCGACCACTACTTCTATGGCTTTGTCTTCTACTGCTGCTAAAGGAAAAGAGAAGGCCAGCCCATGAAGAAGCATAGTGTTTACTCCTTTTTTATAGGGATTTTGTTGTTTTGTTTTGCTCTTTTACATTTGTGCTGACCCTTATTCGCTATTAATGGAATGTGCACTTTTGTCTTCTCTTATTTCATCTTTTTGATAATCCCAAAAGGGGGAGAAATTTCTATATGCCTTTTATCTCTATAGTTGAACCCAATATACACTTTGACTGTACATGATTTTTGATCATCAAAAAGGGGTAGATTGTTGGACTCCTCATGCATTAATCATGTTTTAAGGATCACAAATACTATTCAACTTAGTTAAATCATGTAAATTATATCTCAATCATGTGTATTATTTTTTAAGTAGTCTCATGATTTATGAAGGTCAATTTAAGATCTCCAAATTTCTCTACATTTAGTTTACTTACATTATACTATCTTTGATCTACTCTCATAATACCTTCTTTGAAAAATTCTTAAGTATAATTGATTCTATTATCATCATTGCTTAAGTCTGAACACAGTTAATTTGAAAAGTTTGATACACCGTAAGTCTTCCACTGGTTGTGTTTTTCTAACACCATGAAGGATGAAAAACCGTAAAGGATGAGACATTGTGAAGCAGACACTGTGAAGCAGGACACCATGAATCAAGACACCGTGAAGCAGGACACCGTGAAGCAGACACTGTGAAGCAAGACACCATGAAGAAAGACACCGTGAAGAAGCCACCGTGAAGGAGACACCATGACCATGAGACACTATGACCATGATCGTGACCATGAGACACTGTGACCGATCCAGACACCGTGACCATGAGACATCGTGACCAATCCAGACACCGGTTCAAGGAGACACTGTTTCCCTGACATACTTTGACACCATTTCTTAAACTATTTTGTTGTTTTTCAATTTAATTTCTAATGGTAATATTTGAAGATTTTAAATGCACTGACATAATTAATGTTTCTTGGTTGACATATCATCTGACAGTACGAGGTATGAGGTGTGGTATCCATGCAACCTGTCAGCTCCAACACATGCATTCCAAGATAAAATTGAAGTGTGTCCAAGAATCAAGCAGCACGATACTGAACAAAAAACAAGGCTATGGGCACGACAACGAAGAACACTGAGATGATTTCTAAAGGAAAGATTGTTACATGAATGCAACCCGACACTGCTGAAGAACACACAAAGCATATTTGAGTCTTAGAGAACATCTTCCCTCTATCAAACCTCACGAAGAACACAAGATGAATCGCGACACTCTGTTTTACAGATGAGGACATGAATTCTGCATATGCTTCATCTCAGAAGTCCAGAGCTACAAAGAAAAACACTCAGAGAATTTCTAAACCCATCTCAATACTTATTCTTTATTTTATATCTATTTATTACCTTTCGAGCAGAGTGTGTATCTGTATTACAACACACTCTTTCTCTCGCATTAAACTGAAGGGTACAAGAAATCCTTACTCAAACATTCTTTTACTCTTGTGTATACCCACTGATAAGTGTGGAAGAGGTCCATGTGTGACCTGGTAGTTTGCACCCATGAAGAAATGTGGAAGAGGTCCCTGTGTGGCCTAGACAGTGTGTGTACTGTTGTTATCCCCGATCGAGGGTTTGGATCAAAGTTTATTTATATAAACTGCTTGGTGGAAGTTGATCACCAAGTGAAGTGGATTAGGTCTCGACTTGAGACTGAACCACTTGTTTCAAATCCATTGTGCTACTTAAATTAGTTTTCTCTATTTCATTACTTTCCTGTACAATTCAGAAATCTCTAATTTCACTTTGATAGTTAGTCTTGTAATGAAGTTATAACTGGCTTGTCTTAGTAGAGTAACTTAAAAAGTAATATTAATAACACAAATTAAAGACATTACTGAGAATTAATCAATCTTCTAAGAAGTTACTTAAACATTCAAACTCTTATAACAGTATAACCTTGATTAACTAGGTTGTATTTAATCTTTGGGGAAAGCTTTTTAGAAATAATTTTTAGAGAAATTTTTATAGTTACTCAATTCAACCCTCCCCTCTTGAGTAATCTACTCCGACCAATATATATTAATTTTTAATATTTTTAATATATTTTTAACTTATATAATTACTTTATTTAAATTCATTTTTTTGATATTGTTTTATTTAAATAGTTAGTATATTTTTTTTAATAATTTTTTTTATATAATTAATATTATTTATTCATTAATTTTTATTCGTTTTTTACATTTTTGTCATCGCTAGATTATGTGCTAATAAAAGAAATTTCGTTGGTGCTAAAAAATAAATGCTCGTAAATACTTGTTTTATGAGATTTTTTTAGCAATAATAAATTTATTGATTTATCTGTGCTAAAAAAGTGCTAAGAAAAATATTTATTTATAAGCACTTATACTTTTATCATTGATAAAATGATAGCATAATTTTGTTATTGTAGATAAAACCCTTTTCATTTTTTAAAAATATTTCTAACAGATCCCTTCTCTCTCCGTGTCATGTTCAAACTCTTGCGGAACCAATCTTTTACAGCACCCAAACTCAAATTTTTTAGACAAATAAAAAATCAAAACTGAAGGTATGACATTTCAAACTTATTTTTAAAGATTTTTAGTTAATATTTCATGTGCATTTCCTAATTTCATGAGTTTATATTCCCATGTTTGTCTGTAACTATTATTCCCCTAGGTGTTCATCTATAACTATTTTTTTGTATCTTTCTCTACTATTTTTTTTGGATAAATCTACCCTTTTAGGCTTCTTACCATTTTTGTTCACTGATCTTGCTTGATTTTCCTGATTTTTAGGTTGTTTTTCATGTTTGTATATATAAATATAGACTATAGATATGTATTTACTACAAAATAACTAAAAATATTATTATTTGATATTTATTGAAATTTTAATTGGGTTTTACTGGAACGAAAATGGTTTTTATTGATTAAATGAAATTTAGTAGCCACATAATGAAGAATTAATTGATCAATTAGGTGGTGAATTAATATCTTGGGTAATTTTTAAATAATAAATCAATGTTAGTAATTTTATAAATATGTTTATTCCTTATAAATATTAATGGATTCAAGATTATTCATTGGGAGTGTAGAATGGGAGTGTTGATATGGATATCACATGATATATACCATTTTCTTAATGTAATTATTTTGAGTTTATTATGTGTACTTTTTTATCATTGGGTTTTGGTTTGGGTAAAAATATTAACTACTTAAAATGGGAATGATTGAAAAGTATTATTAATGGGTTTTTATATAAACATGACATGAGATATGATATTTTCTTTTATATATGTGTGTGTGGGTGTGTGGGTGTGTTTCTTTTGTTTTTATATGTTGAAGTATATTTGTATAAATGTTTTTTCTATGTGTTTGAGTATTTATAGATCTATATGTGTGTGTCTATATATATATATATATTTATTTATTTATTTATTTATAAATTTATATGTTAATATTAGTTTATATTATATTTAAATCCTTAAATTTTGAAGATCCTTTGGGATGTTTTTGTAACATGTTTTGAATTTATTATCAACATATCTCATTGTAAATTTTTTTGTATCTAGGGTAAGAAAATGTTATTAGAGTTGTTTAGTAAGTTTTTTTATGAAGTGATGGAGGAGGATAAAAAAGTTTCTTTAACCATGTTAGGAAACTTTCCTTATGTCAGATGATGATGTGCTGATCTATAAGTTTCTAACATCAGGAAGAAACTCATGATCCAAGATGAATTTGTAAAAATGTTGAGAATACATAATGTTACTGAAAATGATAGGTATAATGTGATCAGATGGATGATTGCAAATTTTCTATATTATTGAGTTTGTATGCATTTTTACAAATTAAAATAAGTACAAATTGGGTGCACTACAAAGTGTGTGGAGCCTAAATTTTATTGGTGGTATAAATTTCTATCCAAAGTTCCATATGGATAGGGTGAGAAAAGTTGAAGGTGAAAGTGTTATGACATTGAATCTTCCTGATGTACAAAGTTTGATGTTATGAAAATCATGGAGGAAACTGCTGAATAAAGGCTATTAGAATGAGTCCACTAAATAAAGATCCACCAGACCATGTTTTTATTTTGAAAGAGGGTTTACTAATTCATGTGAAGAAGAGTTCTTACAGATCTTTACAATTTCAATCAAACAGACAGACTCTCAGTTGCATCAGATAGACATGTATCAAGTCCAACAGCTGGAGTTTTACCAGAAAGAAGTGGATAAAGTGCATGGTGTTGAGTTTTTATTACGAGTTATACTTAGTTTAATATCATATAGTCATAAAGGGCACTGTAATATGTATTCTATTAGATCGAATCCATCAGTTGAATTTCTATTAGTCGAATTGGTTGATTGGTCAAACACTGTAGAAATATTCATATAACAGATGAACATCTAAAAGATAAAGACAATTTCATTGGATGGGTGATCCTATGAACTTGTAACTATTTGTGATTTTTTAATCATGTAATAATTTTCAGCTAAGGTGGGACAAAAGAAATGGAGATATGTTGACTCATCAAATAGAAAAATTCGAATAAACAGATGTGAGTTCATCAATTAGAGGAAGCATATAAAGATCAGTGGTCAAAGAAGTAATAAATCCATTAAAATGAGTCAATGAGTCAATTTAAATCAGACAAAATAGAGAGATATAGAGAATAACTGGATAAAGAAGTTCTCAATAAAGTCATCAGACAATCCTTTATTGGATAGAGTTTTAATAAGCTTTACATAACTTTGTAAATCCCATAACATTGATGATGCTTAATATGGTCTTTCAATGCTTGTTTATCTTTAAAAGGTTAAGGAAGTTTGATTAAGTTCATTAACGATGAGTTTATGTAATTTTAAAGAAGGTTGTAGATGATAAGTTTTCTAAAATCTTCAAAAAGGATCAATAAAGTTTGAGTGGTGTCCAGTGAATTTCAAATGAGTAGGAGATTTGAATTTTGGGTTTTTATTGAGTGGGAAATGACATTAGAGTTCTTACCTTTTCTCCTGGGAAACCATTTATATAAAGGGGTGTGTATATAAATTATAACAAAATTATTTATACATCCAAAAGGTGAAGTGATAAATAATTCTGAGAAGACTAAGTTTCCAACCAAAAAAACTCCTTGATGAAATAGAAGTACACCAAATAGATGTGTAGTGACAAGTGAAGCTGGATAGAGGAGTCGATCAAAGACAATATTTAGAAGCATTGGTTAGAGATATCCAATAGAGGTACTGGAAGGAGTTATAAGTGTAATATTTTATTCATTGGATATAATAAAGATTAAATCCATAGTCTTATGAGGTATACCAGAAGGAGTATACCGAATGAAGACAGAAGGCACACTAGATAGAGACATCATATGGAGAATTTCTAGATGAAATTTAGTGAGTTGTTAAGAAAACTTTCTTATCTTATTTTTTCTCATTTATATAATAAATTTTTTTAATGAATGGGTGTTATTATAATTTCCTATTGGGATATTGAAGGAGTTTAACAGGATTTGGATCAAATTTTATACACTTTATTTCATAGTGGATTTCCATGGACCGATGAGAGTCTCTATGGAAAGGATATACTCACCCACACTGGGTTATAACCTTATAAATCTTGTGTGCTCTTCTTTACTTTCCTAATATAGTATATAAAGTTTTGTTGAGTTTTATAAAGTTGAAAACAGATAGAAATATCTAAAAAGTTGCAAGTATTAATTTTAAAGATGAAAGAAATTTTAAAATATTACCACTGATTCACCCCCCCCCCCCACCTATGGTTATTATGATCCTAAGGAAAGTAAAGTGGTATGATAGAAGGTTAACATTATTTGATCCCCATCATGGATAATCACAAATCATTTGACAACAGAGTCATTTAAACCTTTTATTGAAAACATTATCATGGTTAGAAAAATAGAAAGATACTATATCTTCTATCTCTTGACCAAGAGGTAATTGATGCAGCTAAATTTGGGTTTCCACACATTGAAAAATATTCTCCTGTGACATTCACTAACAAAAGAATTTTTTTGGTTGATCGGAAATATAGAAAGTCTATTTCAATTTCTTTTTCAAAAATATTTTATATGAAGGTGATTGATATCAATATAGATAAGGAAACTTGGGACAAAATCGAAAGTATCTTCAAGGAAAATATTAAAGTTAAGCAATAAAAGATACAAATTTGATGAAGAAACTTAAAATATGTCATAATGGAAGATGATGAAACTATTGATGATTACTTAACCAAAGTTAGTGATGTTTTTAGCAACATCAAAGTATTCTGATATGTCTTGGAATATTCTACCATAGTTAAGAAACTTATTAGAAACTTTACAGAAAGGTTTGATCCTAAAATTTCTACCTTATAAGAAAAATATTATTTATCTCTTGATGAATTTCATAAGTTTTTTATTCCTTATGATATTAGTAATGCTCCAACATTCAAAAAGAAGATTAATGAAGAAATAGATTTTCAAGCTATGAAGAATCTTAATTTTCAAGAACCAGAACATAAGTCAGTGGAATTTAGTGAATTAGAAGATAAGGAAGTTGATGTTGAAGAAAATTATAGAATCTTGTCTTTTATCACTAAAAATTACCAGAAAGGTATAGGAAAGTAAAAAAATAAATCCTCACTTAAATGTTTAAAGTTTGAAAAAATTGGGAATTTTTCAATGAATTTTCCTAAAATAAAGTTGGATATTACAAATATGATTATGAAGAAAGACCTTAGTGGAATAAGTGGAGACAATCTCAAGGAAGATAAGAGATATATTGTAAGTAAGAAACATTTCACTATAAAATATATAAGAATTATACTGAGTAAGAAAGTTTAATAGGACTCTACTGACAATAGTTCTTCAGAAGATGGGAATTTGAAGAATTTCAGAACCATTTTTTCTAATGTTGATAGAAATTAAATTCCTTAAATAGTGAAGAAGAAGAAGGTGAAAAACCCTACAGAGACTATCAGCTGAGATAAAAACTTGTGGCATGTTTTGAATAAAACACAAAACTCAAGAAATCAATTAGAATGTTTAAGAAATAAGGTTAGAAAAATAATGCAGGAAAATAATATATCCTTAAAAGGAAGATGTGTACATTTAGGGGATTAATAACCTCAAATCAAAAGTTTCAAAACAAGTATGGTAGAATATCTAAGTAAGAAACTTACCGCTAATAAATATAAGTTTTGTATAACCCAATTGAGATTTATTTAGGTTGAAAGTAACTTAAAGAATATATAGGAATAATTTAATAATGGTCCATATCTAAGGTCTGAAACTTCTAAATTTTATGAGAAAACTCATTCCAAGAACCAAGTGAAATATATACACACTAAATATAAAATTTTATCTAATTATACTAACCATGAAGGTGTTATAAATAATGTTGGGAAAACATGGATTGATAAGGGATGTGATAAACACATCACATATACATAAGTTGGAAACAATATCATATAAAAGTGTTCCACACACCTGGGGTAAAAAGGCACTGGAAAGTTTTTTGAACCTCAAAAAACTCACTATTGGGAAAGATCATTTGTTTACATAAGATCACAATTTAGTGGATATTGGTGGTGTTGTGTTATATATGGGAATAAGGCATATATTTTTTTGGAAAAACATATCTCTCTATTAATAGTCATGTATTGAGGGGTAGAAATGGTGGAAGAAAAGAGAGTAACTTCCTTAAGTTGTGTGATGAAAAAAAAGTCATCAGATGCTAGAAAGTTTATAAAGAAAAACTGCCCAGAGGAAGTTTTTTGGAGGTGTGACCAACCAGGTCACTATATTGAAGAATGTATGAAAGCACTTCTGGGACAAGTTTCGTACGCTGGAAAAGAAAATAAAGTAGAAAAGAATAAAATTCAGGAAATATATTTTTTTGTTGAGACTGCGCTAAAATCTAGAAAAAGGAACAAACCTTGGATTCTTGATAGTATTTATTCCTAGTATATGATAGGTGATATAAATATCTTAAAATATTTTGAAGAATATGAAGGAGGAGCATTTAATTTTTTCAATATTGGATCCTTAAAAATCAGATGAATTACAAAGGCTATGATCAAATCTCAAAAACATAAATTGAAGGGTGTTCTATTTGTTTATGGGATTAAGAATAACTTGATGAAAGTCAGATAAATTTTTGATGACGGTAAGGAAGTTATCTTTAGAAAATATTCTTGTATAATAAAAAGTGTAAGATTTTGAAAAGTTTTTACTAATGGAGAAATCACTAGCATCAACCTATTTTAGATTATAGATATTTGTAACTCATGTTACTTAAGTGGTGAGGCTGAAAATAAGTTATAGCATTAGAGACTTAGGAATATTGGCCAGAAAAGTATGAGAACAATTTATAAGGAAGTTTATGTGAGAAACTTACCAAAACTAAAAATGAAATATGATTTTGTTTGTACAACTTTCCTTAATGGATGTATAGTTAATGATAGACATTGGAAAGTTGAAATCCAATCCACCAGACCCCTTGATCTTATTCACTTTAATCATTTTTCGATGATGAGACATCAATAAACAAAAGGTGATTTTTAATTTATTAATTTCATTGATGAATTCAATCAAATAACCGAAATAATTTTTAGGAAACATAAATCAGTTCAGTATATATTTTTAGAAGTTTCAAAAGAGATGTTGATAAGGAAATGAGTTTTTACACACTAAAGTTGAGAACTAAAAATGTAAAGGAGTATACAAGAAATTCCTTTGAGTGATGTCTAAAAAAATGTAATCAAAAACCAAAATATTTATCTATGAAATCTATAAAAAATAGATTAGTGGAGATTAAAAACATAATTTTAGTTGAAATGGGTAGAAGTATGTTTGTTGAATACAATTTTCTAAATTCTTTTAGAGAGAATTTGTAATTAATTTTGTTTATGTACAAAATAGGTGTTTGTTATGGTCAAAATCAAACATTACTTTATATGAAATTTGGTATAATAAAAATTTAGTAGTGAGATGCTTCAAAGTTTCTGGGAGTCCTTACATTCTAAGATAAAAAACCTAGATCTTGGAAAGTTTGATGAATAAACTGAAGAAGTAATTTTCATGGGATATTCATCAGATGGAAGAAGTTACAAGTGTTTGAATAAACATATAAAAAATTTGTTTCATTAATATGATGTTAAAGTTATTAAAAATAATATTTCCTTAAAAAAATTAAATATGTTATAAAAGATAGATCGATGACTTCCAATGAAGATAGTAAAAGTGAAGATTATTGCATGGAAAACATGTACAAGAGGATTCAGATGGATCTTATAATGAAAAAAGTGTTATTGGAAGAAAATTTATTAAAAATCATAATTTTAAAAATTTGGTTGAACCTAATAATATAATTATAAACTAGAAAGATCCAGTTATGATCATAAGGAAACTAAGATTAGAGAATCATACATCACTTGTCTCATAGGTGCAACCATAAGTAGTTTTATAGGAAGTTGAACATAAAGAGTGGTAAAATTCTATGAATGAAGAGTTATATCAAATTAATAAAAATGGAACCTAGGAACTTATTCCAAGACCAGTAGGAATTAATGTTATTGGAACAATGTGGGTTCTTAGAAACAAGCTCAATGAATATGGATAAATTTCAAGAAACTAATCTTGACTTGTTTTCAAGCGTTACTCATAGTTGGAAAGTGTTGACTTTGAAGAAACTTTTTTGCATATTATGAGACATGAAACTATAAGAATGTTCTTAGATGTTGTTTTCTCATCATTTTTATAAATTATATCATATGGATATTAAGCCATATTTATTCAACATAGAAATTGAATAAGAATTTTATATTGAGAAACCTAGTGGGTTCATACTTGATAAAGATGAAACCATGGTGTATAAGCTGAATATTTCTTTGTATAGGTTTAATATTCGCTTTGTTCCTGGTAATTTGAACTTAAAATTTACCTAAATTGGTTAAACTTTTCTAAAGGAAAATTTCATAGAAACCTATATGTTAAGGAGATTATAATAGGTACCCTAATTGTGATTGTTTACATCGATGATATAATTTTTATAGGTTATGGGGATAAAACTTGTAAAGTATTTACTGATAAAATGAAAAAAAAACTTTGAAGTGACTATTCTCTGAGATTTAACTTTCATTCCATGCTTATAAGTTCAGAAAAAAGAGAGATACATATTTATATCTTGGGAAAATTATTCCAATAATTTGTTATAAAAGTTTGTAATGGAAGATTCCAAGGAAGTTTCTCCTCCTATATCTATTGGCATAAAGTTGAGTAAAGATGAAGTTGGAAAAGGTGTGAATTAGATATACTTTCAAAAGATTATATGAAGCTTACTCTATCTTAATACTTCAAGGAAAAAAATTGTATATTTTGTTACATTATGTGCATGATATCAGAGTTATCCAACAAAATCACACATGTTGGTAGCTAAAAGAATTATCATGTATGTTAAAGGAACCACAAATTATGGTTTGATGTATAAAAGAGGCAATGAGATAAACTTTCTTGGGTTCACTGATGCTGATTGTGATGGAGATTGTAATGATATAAAATCAACATTTAGAGGAACTTTCTTTTTTGGAGAATTTTGTGTGAGTTGTCATGGTAAGAAAAAATTTTTGTTACTTTGAACATGACGGAAGCATAATATGTTGATTCCACCCAACCTTATACACAAATATTTCAGATGAAAGTTTAGTTGAAATATTTGAGAATGAATTTTTGTAAACCATAAAATATTCTTTGTGATAAAAAAAGTGCCATTGATCATTCCAAAAATCATGTACAACATTCGATATCAAAGCACATTGATATTAAGTATCATATTGTTAAGAAGAAATGTTTTTGTTGAGATATTATACTTGATTATATTTCAATAAATTATCAAATTTATTATTTTTTCACCAAATTTATGCCAAGTGAAAGATTTGAGGAATTGAGACTAAAACTACATGATCATCCTCTAGTAATGAATTTATAAATTTCATAAGGAAATATCTATAACCTTGTTTTTAATTATGTAATCAAAAGGGGGGAGAAAGTAAAACTTTGTAAAAAGGTGTACAACTCTTTATTTTATGAATATTTAGTTGTTTTTATCATAAAAAGGAGGAGATAAAAATATTTAGGGGGAGTTTATCTTGTCATGGATACAAAATTTCTTGTGGCTGAGGGATATAATTAATTCAAAAACATTGTTTTATCAAAAGTGTGGTGTTAGGGAATTCTCTATGAGAAATGTTTTGGTTTAAAAAAAGTTAATAAAAGAATTTTTAAAAAAGATAAAGTTATTGTGAATGTTTCCGATAAATACAAATGGGAAGATTAAAGATCCTTTGGGATATTTTTGTAACATGTTTTTTATTTTTTTCCCACATATCTTATTGTGAATGTTTTTTTATCTTAGGTAAGAAAGAGTTGTTGTAGTTATTTACTAAGCTTACTTATGATGTACTAGAGTAGGATAAGAAAGTTTCCTTAATCATGTTAGGAAAATTTCCTTTAAGTCAGAAGATTTTGTGTCGATATTCAAGTTTCCAAACATCATGAAGAAACTCATGATTCAAGTAGATTTCATATAAAGGTTGATAACATAAAATGTTAAAACAATGAATAGGGCTTATGTGATCAGATATATCATTTCAAGTAATTTGTATTACTTATTTTGTACATAGTTTTTACCAAGTAAAAAAAGTATAATGGGGGTGTGGTAAAAAATGAGATAAATAAAATTTCAATCGTAAGTATAAAGTTCTATATGTTGTTCTAGATAGATAGGGTGAACAAAGTTGAAGGTTATAGTGTTTCAAATTTGAAGCTACATATTGTACAAATCTTGAAGTTATAAAATAGAGGATTTTACTGAATAAAGGCTATCAAATCATGTCCATTGGAAAAATATCCATCAGACCAGTTTTTGTTTAATATAGGGTTTTCTAATCCATGTGAAGAAGAGTTTTTATAGATCTTTGGAAATACCATCGGATAGATAGAATCTCAATTGCATCAGATAGACATATATAAAGGCTAATGACTATATTTCTACTAGATAGAAGTAGAAGAAGTAAAATTTGATGAGTTTTTTTTTTCAATATGTACCTAGTTCAATGCCATATAGTTATGAAGGGAACTATGGTATATATGCAATCGTATTGAATCCATCGGTTGAAGTTTCATTGATTGAATAGTTTGATCAATTGGATGTTGTAGAAAGATTCATCCAATGAACTAATGTTGGATTGATTAAGATGATTTCATCAGATGGATAATCCTATGATGTGGTACAAGTATGTACTTTATGAATCACGTTTGAAGTTTGAACTAAGGTAGGATGCACTCGATAGAGAGATGTCGACTCATCAGATAGACATTACAAAATGAAATATGTGAGTTCATTAGTTAGAGGAAGAAATTAAAGAGAATCAGTCAAAGACGTATTGAATCCATTAGACCGATTCAATCAATTGATGTATATTATACAAAACCGAGTTATATAGAGCACAACTGGACAGATAAGTTATTAATAAATTCATCATAAAATCCCATTTCAAATAGAGTTTTGAGAATCTTTTCATAAATTTTTAAATACCATAACATTTATTTTGTTGAAGCAAGTCTTTCAATGTTTATTTATCTTTACAAGGTTAATGAATTTTGAAGACATTCCTTAATTATGGGTTTAGGGAAGTTCAAAGAAGGTTCTAGATGCGAATTTTACTAAAATTTTCAAGAAGGATGTAAAATTTTTTAGAGGCATCCAAAAATTTTCAAATGAGTTGGAGATTTTATTTTTGGGTATTGGTTGAGTATGAAAACACATTTGAGTTCCCACCTTTTCTCCCATGTGAGTGCCTATATAAAGGGGTGTGCATAAACTCATACTAATATTGTTCATATATGAAAAAGGTGAAGTGTAAAATTATTTTGAGAATACTGGGTTTCTAACCAAGGATATACCAAGTTGAAGTATAAGTACACCATAAAGAGGTGTAGTGAGCAGTGATATTATACAATGATGTTAATCAATGACACTGGTCAGAAGAATCAACCATAGATACCAAAGAAAGGTACCGGACAGAGTTAGAAGCCTAGTGTTTTTTCATTAGAATGAATATAGTTCAGAGGTGCGATATCAGGAGGCACACCAAACGGAGTATACATGATGAAGGTAGAAGGTGCATTGGATGGACATACTAAACAGAGACATCAGACATAGAATTTCTGGATGAATTTTAGTGATTTGTTAAGAAAAGTTTCTTATCTAGTTTTAGATCATTTACATAATAAAAATGTGTAACTAACGGGATTTAATATAATTAACTATCAGGGGATAGAAATATTCTAATGGGAGTTGGCTCAAATTGTACTCAATTTGTTTCATAGTGAATTTTAATGTTTCGATAGGAGTCTCCATGGAAAAATTTAGTCACCCATACTGGGGGGAAACCTTATAAATCTTGTGTTCTCTACTTTACTTTACTAACATTTTATAAAAAGTGTGTTTGAGTTTTATAAATTTAAAAAGGATATAAAACTCTATAAAGTTGTAGGGGTTAATTTCAAAGAGAAGAGAAGTTATAAAATATTACCACTGATTCAACCCTACCCCCCTCAGTGGTTCTTATGATCCTAAGTAACTTTAAAATTCCATGAAAAAAACCATCTCATTATACCATCATATTGTGCATGCCGTTTCCTAATTCACACAAGGTAAAAAATATATACTGTAACGACCCGAATCTGGAGCCACAAAATTGGTGCCCCGTACCCAGTTTGCCACATGGCCTCAAGCGCGTTTCCCCAAATGCCAGAGGCTACCGACTAGCAGCGAGGGCCTTGTTGAGTCAGTGGGGAAACTATGCCCTCATTTGGTAACGTATGAAGTGGAAGAATAAACATAATCAACAGTGGAAGCAGTAAACATCATACGAAAACTGAACTAAAGTAGAAGCAAAGTATGATATAACAATGATGCAGTATGGTACATGTATCTATGGAAAGCAATAAATAAATCAACGTGCTGAAATACAACTGAAACCAAAGTACTAAACGTAAATAGCAACTCCAGTAGCATCGCGAGCCAAAGGCTGGTCCCATGCTCTCCAGCTCCAACCAGCAATCAAGTACCTGAGGTAGAAGGACCACAATCCCTATCTACACCTGCAACTATATAATCTGTTTGGGCCGAAAAGCAGGACCCAAACAGGGTGTGAGACTAATACCAGTAGGCAATCACCACAAGATTTGTGCCCTACTATCAGTGAGTAATATAGCAAAAGTAAAGGGAAATAAGTATAGTAATGGACTAAGAGTATACCAATATATGATCCCACCAATTACCATTCACATTTATTTAATTAAAAAACCAAGGAAAACTAGCAAATCTTTCTATTCCAAGGTAAGCAAGTAACACAGCAGGTATCTAAAAATACTACCTAAACACATGTAGTAAAAAACCCAAGCTTGTTCTTTGGCTTGGTGGACTCATCACAACCAACCATCAAAATTCACACTGACTCTCTAGGTGGCTCAAACTAGCAGACCCCTATAGTCCAGTAATCAAACAAGGCACAGACACTCTGGGAAGCTCTCACGTCAATTCCCCTATGGTCTTGCAATGATAGCTACATACTCTTTAAGGAAGCACTTACGTCTAATTCCTCTTGTGGTCTCGATGCGTCAGTAAAATAAGAACTCTATTGGTAAGGAAAAATTCCTATTACCGTAGGTCCTGCATACAAAACTAAAACCAACAGACTCTCTAGGGAAGCACTTAATCATTTATTCCCTCTTTGATCTCCCGCACCAGGTTCTCACAGCCCTGAGCAGTCCAGTCGTGCGTAATCGACTGTCAGCAGCCCTAAGTAAGTTCAAAAACTACTTGGATAATATCTACCATGCATCAAAAGCATTTAAACAGCAGGAAACACATGCAATCTGTGATAACAAGTAAACTAGCAATTGCAATAGGGTTTGCCTCACATGCAAATGGTGCCAAACGGCGATAAACAGCCAAACAGGGGGAGAAACACCCGTGGGGTGATCCTCAATCATGAAACCAAGCATATATTAACAATAATTAAACATAATCTAACAAGAAATCTAGGGAAAATAAACAATAGGATCAAAATCCTAAACCCGGGATACCCGATACATGGGTATCTGGCACTTTTGCAACCAAAACTCAAAGAACTTCAACATAGAGAAACAAACCACCTACCTTGATCATTGAAGATCGATATACTTGAAACTAGGCTCATGAATCAGCCTATAATGTATTAGATCTGCAAAAATGTCTAAAACATTCAACCTTAGATAAGTCACAAGAGAGAAGGAATCAGGAAACGAGGCCAAAGAATAACTAAGAACTCATCGCTGCGATTCTTCTGCAATCGACAGAGTTCGATTCGGAAAACCGATGACGGGTCAGTGTCTTGGAGAAGAATTGGCCTCCTAGGACTCTCTAGATGGAAAAAAGCAGAGAAGAAGACGTTTATGATCATTAGGCGCGACCCTGGTCTGATTAATGAAAAAAAAGATGAAGTACACGACGTGTACTAGGTCTTTCCGTACTCCACCAAAAATCGGCCTCCACGTCACCCCTACACACCGTGTGTGTGGCCCGGGCACGACCAGTACATGGCTTCGAGTGGGAAAAGATTACACGGTGTGTACTCAGAAAGTACACAGTGTGTACATCAAAAATTTCCAGAAACATTATTTTTCCCAAAAACTCCAGAAAAAGGAAAAACATACCTCAAACGAAGATCCGGGTTCTTACATATACCAAGAGAGAAGACTCAATTATTTCCAAAACATAGGATTTATTATATGTATATATTTTTCATTGTATTATAAAATATGTGTTTTATATATATTCTCTTAAAGAATTTATATATGTATATATTATAATTTATAGTTATGTTTTTTAAATTTATACCTGGAAGGTTCAATATCTAGGAGATCTTGGTCCTAAAAATTCATTAAATAATGTAAACAAGAGATTCAAGCATTATAAGGGGGTTTCTAAAGGTGATAGTGGATATCACCCTGTATATCAGCATCAACCGAGGGTGAGTAGAAATCAAGGATCCAAAAGTACCACATCGAGCTCATCTCCATTATCACTATCTTGAACAGGGAATATGCAACTAGATTGGCATACCTATAGGGATTTAATATAATCATGTTGATATGAATAGTGGATTTAAGACATTCAATCCAATATGGGAGCAATTTTCATGGAACATTCCTAGTTCTGGACTTTGGGGCTTCAACAATAAGTTTTGTGTATGACTCAATCTAGAGAAATTTTTATTCATGATTGATTTCATGCTTGATGGATTGAATCATGACCCCTAATCAACCCTCATAGACCATTACATTACCAATGTAATGATAGAATAAACCTTTGATTAATACATGATGGGTATGAAAGACACCTCCATTGGCATAAGGTAATGACTCAAATTTTTGCTTGTATTTATTTAGAATTTTATATGAATTATTTGTAGAGCTAGGCGTTGAGACTGCATGAAATTCTGAGGCCTAATGATCCCATCATTTATTTTTGAAATATATTAAATATATTAAATTCACCTGCAAGTAAATCTCATGAAAAAGTGGAATAAACATTAAACAAAGTCTTGAATTATAAATCTAAGGCATGTGTTGAGTTCAGAGAATGGGTTTTAACCTAGGTGTAACATAATATTTTTTAGCATTGGGTGTTTTTATAAAGTGCAGTCATGGGAGAATTAATAAAATAAATTAATTAGATTTTTTTGACGCTGCGACCTAAAATCCTATATAAATTCATGGTTATGAGAAGATATGAGGGTTGTATTCTTAACCTTGGAGACCTAGAGGACCATTAGAGGAGAGTGTTCTTAGCAGATGATGTCAGATAAGATCATTGATCATTGATCGGTGTGTAATAGGATTCAAGGATCACTCCAATGGTAATGATGTGTATTTTATATTCATTGGTGATCAATCCATCTTGAGGTAGGGTGTTTTTTTTATGTGGATTCATCCCCATTGTTTATTTTCTATAACATATTTGAATCAATCAACTAACAAATTGATTCATATATCGTACGCATTATAGGTATGGGATAGATATTATCTAGGATTTGGGGTATCTTTGTTGATTATTTTACTATCTCTTCATTATTCATTCTAATAGCGACGGATTGAGGCCAACATGAACATTGTACAAGGTATGCTCCTCATATTTGTGTGTTCTGCATTTCTTCCCCCATTCTTTGTTCATCACATATAATTCCTTTATGTTTTGGTTCAACGAATACTTGGAAATCAATCATTGCACACCCCTTTCCTAGCATAATAGATGAGTACTGCAAATATGGGTTCGGATTGATGATGGAATTGAGCTACAATAATAGATGATCGATTGAGGATAGATTTATGGATACTCATTCTTCTTATTATTCGACATGTGATGATGGATGGTGTGTGTTCATTATCTCTGAATGGATTATAAGGCTAGAACTTGATGATTGAAGATGGAAAGGGTCATACAATCTTAGATTCATGTTTTCTGGTGAGATGTATGGTGGTGATGGCATGAACAGAAATGCATGAATCGGATTTGGGATTATATGAAATCTTGAGTTACATGGCATGTAATTCGTAATTATAAACTGTGTAGAGCCCTAGAAATGGAACTAGGGTTTCCATAGAGGAGATAAGTATCACATGGTGTGTGATCCCTGTAACTCAATGTGCGACACTTACCTGGTGGCTTGGTGTGTACCTCAAAGGGTATAGAGACACATCCGGGAGTAAACAGGCTCGTACATGCCATGTACTTAGACACAGACATGGATATGCTAGGTGTACATAGGCAGAGTTGTGTACTTGGATATAGTTTGAACTACACAGCCTTAGAACTATTGTGTACTTAGACACAAACACGGGCATGGGTTGTGATACACGAGTAGAACCCTATACTGAGGTAAAACACTATGTACTACCAGTACACGCCATGTACTCCATCAAGGATGGATTAGAGGCCTTTTCCTCTTCATCATAGACAATTTTCGTTAGGGTAAATTCCCTTGCTCAATTCCCTGAGAGTTTAGTATGGAGTCTCATCCTATTTAATAGGTTGGTAATCCCCTCTAAAGAAAATTAGTCTTGGATAGATTTTTTGGAATCCTTCCATGAGGCCCAGAGTGAGATCCTCTATTATCATCATTACCCTAGGTGAGGTTCATGCTATTGTTGTGACCAACACTATATGGGAATTGATTCCCTACTTAACAGGTTAATCTAGATTTGGTTTTTGGTATACCATATGTCCTTAGGTGTGATTCTCATCTATGTATTGACCTATTCAGACTTCCAGCGTTCACTTCTTATGGTGATACCCAAGGAGCATGACATATTTGATGGATGTCATCAGTAATATCTGATTCATGGAGTGTGTTCTCCTAGATGATTGTTATGTGGAACCTTTGAACAGGAATCCTAGCCTGGATTTATGGTTGTGACCTTACCCTAATATTTGTTAGGAAACAATCTCTCAAGGTAACATTGAAGTGTTTTTGGGTTGACTGTGTTTGTTGACAAGGTAGGTTTACATGGTCATTTTTGAAGTTATAGAGATATTTTTGGCATGTTATGTTGAAAAATATCCAATAAAAAGTAATGGATTCTCTAGAGGTGGTATAGAAAGATGTGTACACAAGGTGGTGTCATTTCCCATTGTTTTCCAAATTTTTAGGGTCCAAAATCTGGAGGATGGAAAAATGTGTTTTTGGAAAATTATTTTTGTGTAAAAGTAAAGAGTTGTGAACAAGGTTGATGGTGACTCACAATGTTGCAAGAAAGACAAGATTTGGAATCGCCGTATCAAAATATGGATAAGGAAAAATGTGCACGTAAGTTATCAAATTGAGATAATGATGGGTTTTGCATGACAAAAATGTTGTGATTAGTAGTGGGCATGAAATAATATTATGTTCCAAATACGACATTAAAATGTAAATTTCAGTGCTGAAAGGAAGTTGCGCACAAGGAAGGAGTTACATGAAAAAATGGATTTCTCTTTCATGCAGTGGAAGGATCATAAGAAGGTTTCACACAGGGTTGGTTATATCTATAAATAGGTGGATACCCCCCTTATTTCAAAAGCTCAACCCTTAAAGAAAATCATGTCTCTAAATCACATAAGAGTTGCATGTAATGAATAAAAATAGTGTGCAAACTTATTTGCATAAAATAGTGACTCAATTATTATTTTCATAATAAAATAGAACTTTTATTTTCATGACCAAGGGAGTTACGCACAAAGTGTAAATGTTGCATGAAAGTTTATAATGTTTCATGCAAGACATCCAAAGTTTGTGTGAAATAATTTTTTTTTGAACATATAAGGAGTTTCTCAGTAATTATGTGGTAAAGGTGTATTCGTCGAGTGGATGAAAGTAGAACTTAATGATTCACTAAATTAGGTGTAGAATATACTGGTTCAAGTGATCAAAAAGAGTGTCATCTTAAGGATAAGTGACCACACTTAAATTGAGAGAGAAGTGATCTTTCAATTTTTAATGGTTGTAAACTAGTAGGGATAGTGAGTTCACTCCATACTTTGTAAAGGTATTAAGCCTGATCATAGAAGTGATCTAGCCCAAACCTTTTTGGTAGTGAGCCTTAGTGAATTTGGTACATCAACACATTTTCATTGTGTACTCCTTAGACGTATCCTAGTGAAGGTG
The DNA here is from genome assembly GCA_963277665.1 of Viscum album. Lineage (NCBI taxonomy): Eukaryota > Viridiplantae > Streptophyta > Magnoliopsida > Santalales > Viscaceae > Viscum > Viscum album. The sequence goes on along the minus strand of OY728134.1, from coordinate 1,018,665,491 downwards.
AACCAAGTAAAATTATTGTGTATCATTCATGATTTCATTTCTATTAATAAATTGTTATGGGAAAGGGAGAGAAGAGTGTTTTAATGAAAAAACAAGATCTTAAGGGGAGGTTTTTTTAATCTATCATCCTTGATTCACCCCCCCCCCTCTAAGAGTATTTAACCTAGTTGGGATAACAATTTTTATCAGAGAAAAAGGTTAATTTTATTGTTTCTCTCTAAGGGGTTTCAATCGTGCCTTTCAATCATAAAAGGATTCTGATCTTTGATGGAAAACATTTTCAATTATGGAAGAATCATATGCATTACTACTTCCAATATTTAGGAATGGATGTGTTTATAGAAGTGATGCATGTAATTTCGGCTAGTGTGGAGAGTTGGGATTTATCAAAAGCTGGAGGAAGGCAATTAGAAGATGACACTAAAGGGATCAATGCTTAGGGGGATCCCTATCTAATGAAATCTATATGAAGGTGATGTTGTTTAAGTCATCACATGCTATGTGGGAAAATTTTCTAACTATTTATGAGGGAAACTCAAAAGTAAGAGAAGAAAAGTTACATGTTCTATGGAACAAGTATACGGATCTCATAATGCACACTAATGAGTCTATTGATGCATTATTTGACTGGGTGAATGTTGTTGTTGAAGAAATGCATGGTCTCATAAAAATTATTGAAGATTTAAAGATTGTTAAGAACATATTGAGAATACTTCCACCTTAATTAAATCCATAAATTTCTATATAAGAATATAAATATCCAAAGGAGATGACATTGGATAGATTTCACAGTACTCTTGTCGCATATGAGATGGGGAATGAGGATGCTGATTCTATGGAAAAGGGGAATTCCAAAGAGGTGACATATGAGGCCATGAAGAATCTCACCATTGAAGATTTTCAGGAAGAAAAAGAGATAGATGAGGTGATCTCATTAGTTTCTTCAAATCTAAAAAGAGGAAAAGGAAAGTTCAAAGGGAAACTTCCACTACCATGCTTTCTATGTGGAAAGGTTGAACATCTTGGATGAAGGTACCTCAAGAAGTTTCAAGACGATGATGAGGATGAATTCGAAATTATCATAAATAAGTCATCATCCTTTGTGAAAGGTAATAAAAATTTTAAGTGGAATTTCTTTAAAAAGAAGAATCTTTTTTCACAATAATATGATAGTTTAGAATAATCTATGGTTAAAGAGATAGAGAAAAGCAAAGATCATGGAGAAAATGATATGGTGGTAGTTATAGGTAGATCCTAGAAAAAGGAAGAAAGAAAAAAATGATGAATAATAAGTAGAAGGAAGAGTCGATATGCAAGCTGAATTATAATCCACTCTTGAGGAGATGGATTTTTGGAGATCCAAAACAAAAAAAATGAAATAAAGTGGTTCATGATGCCAAACTATATATGAAGCAATAGAAAGAAGATAAATCTGAGATAATGGAAGAAATTGAAAATCTTAAGTCTTCATTACTATTGGACTCAGAAACAGTTGGTGAGTACATGATCAAAGTTGCAAAATAAAAAAGGGTGATTGATGGTTTGAATAATAAAGTGAAAGAACAAGTCAAATGCATTGATGAACTTTAAGAAGAATTCATCAGCCTGTGATGAAAAATTAAGGATCAATAAAAACTATTTACTATCTATATGACATAGTGAAATAAGATCATTTAGAATATAGAAAAGTTATAAGTGGATCATAGAGTTACAATGGAATAGAAGAAATAGTCAAATATAAATAATAAGGCTGGTATGAGGCTTGATCAAAAAAATAGTCATGGTTGAAGTCAGACCTCAGGCACCCACTCTGAGATTCAATATTGATTTGTGTATAAGTTAAAACCATAATATTCATAGAACCCAAGGGAAAACCTTTAGTGTAGTAGTGAAACACAGGAATGTACCCCGCATTAGATGTTATTGTTGTAGAAATATTGAACACTCACAAAATGTTTGTTCCATTTCTGAGAGAAACAAAGGGAATAAGACCAATAGATAAATTCAAATAGATCCAAATATTATAGGATATCATTTTATAGTTACTGTTTCAAGTGTACAGGATTCAAACACATGGAAATATATTGCTCATCAACAATGCATAGAAATGTGCTGAAGCAGACTAAGTGTGGTCATAAGCAGTAGCTCAATGTATCATCAAATGATTTGAAAATGAAAAATTGATTTTAAACTCTATAAGATGAAGCTAGTCCATAATACTATGAGGAAGATAAATATTATCAATCCATACTAGTTATGGAGACAAAAACATGGATCAAAAAGAAAAGAGCTGAACAGGTAGTGGTTATGGAGATTTATCTTAAAGCATCAGATTATTCTAGTGTAAGGATCCTTGATAGTGGATGCACATCCCATATGATAGGTAATAAGGATCTTGTTACATGAATAAAATATGATAAGGAAGGTGTTTTAAAATTTGGAAATGATTAAGGCCTAAAGAATATTGGATCAAGAAAAGAAAAATTTGGGGGAAAGAATTGAGACGTGCTGATATCTTAGTTGTTGAAGGAATCAGGCACAACTTTATTAGTGCCAGTCAACAATGTGACTTGGGGCATGCTATAATATTTACTAATAAGATTTGTATCATCAAAGTAATATATGATGTATTTTTTATACAAGGAAAAATAACTAGGGGGAATCTATACCTTATAAGTTGAGAAGAAGATATGCGCTTTTTATCTAGGTAGGAAGACTATAGGTTGTAACATAAATTACTTGGATATCTATGCCAACCAACCCTAGAAGATCTGGTTAAATGTGATGTATCTTAGATCTCCCAAATCTATCATGTGATCGTACTCATACATTTGATTCTTTTCAACAAGGGAAGATCATCAAAAATATGTACAAGGTAAAAGAACAAAAGTCAACTAGAGTGATTGAATTGGTGTATACAGATATATTTGGACCTATTTCACCAAGATTCATTGATGAGAAGAGGTATTATGTTCTTTTAATTAATTATTCTAGTAGTATGGCATGGTATTTTTCATTTCACACAAGTCTGATGTGTTCAGTTGCATAAAATAGTATCATATGGAATCTGAAAGGACACTTGGAAAAAATATTCTGAAGTTTAATACTGATAATGGTATGTTATTCACAAACAAACAAGTGGAATATTATCTCAAGAAACTTGGGATAATTCATCAAGTTTCAAAAATGATAAATCCTAAAAAAATGGAGTAGTTTAGAGGAGAAACTGAATCATAAACAATATGGCTAGAAAAATGCTTATGGAAAAGGAACTACCAGAGAAATTCTAGAAGGAATCAGTTTTGACATCGGTCTACATATCTAAAAGGTATATATAATGTTTTATGGAATAAAAAACTCTATATAAGATGTGTTATGAGAAGAATTCAACTTTTAAATACTTATGAATATTTGGAAGTAAGTGTTTTATTATCAATAAGGAGAAACACAAGAAATTCAAATCTCATGGAGATGAAGGGATATTTCTTGGATATTCAGGAAAAAGAAAAACATATAAAAGTTTCAACAAGAGGCTTGGAAATTTAGTTGAAAGCAATGATATAACTATATTAGAGAATAAACAAAATCTTCAATAACACAATTATTAGTTTTCTGGTGATAGTGATGAGGAGGTATACAGCTTAGGAGGAGAATAAGTGGAAAATGATGATTCAGAAGAAAATAACAACGATGAGCAGGAGGAAGTCAAATCTGTATCTACATGGAATTCTAAGGGTTGAGAAAAATTGATAGAAAAAATATCATTGGTGATCAGGAAGTTCTAGTTTAAAAATGAAGAATAAAGTCATTACATCAGGCATCCTTCCTATCTCGGGTAGAGCCTAAATGTTTTGATGAAGGAGATGGAGATGAGAACTCAGTTTAGGCTATAAATGAAGAGATTGACCATGTTGAGAAGAATCAGACATGGGTTATTGTTTCAAGAGCAAATAATAAGAATTTCATTGGTACCAAATGGGTCTTTCATAAAAAGTTGAATGAATATGGCACAATGATTAGAAGAAAAAGCATGATTAGTCTGTAAATGGTACTCTTAGATAGAGGGTATTGATGTTGATGAACATTTGAACATGTTGTGAGGCTAGAGACAATCAGATTATTCTTGGATATTTCATTGCAAAGAAAGTACAATGTTTTCCAGATGGATTTTAAGTCATCATTTCATAATGGGGTTCTGGAAGAAGAAGTGTAAATCAAGTAGCCATATGGTTTTATAATTCAGGAAGATGATAACATATTTTTTCAGTTGAGTAAGGTTCTATATGGGCTGAATCAAGCACCGACAGTGTGGTATTCAAGGCTTGATTAGTTTTTGAAGAATCTCGACTATCAGCATGATGGAGTTGATTACAATCTCTATGTCAACAATGATAGTAATCAGAGCATGATGGTGTCTGTGTATGTCGAAAACATAAAATTTGGTGGATAAAATGAATCAAAATGCAAGAAGTTTGCTGATTTCATGAAAAAGTTAGTTTGAAATTTCAATGATTGGTGAACTGTCCTTTTTCATTGGTTTATAGGTGACAAATATAAGGAATAAAACATTCATTCCTTAATCCAAATATTATGAGAACATTCTTAAAATATTTGGAATGGATAATTCCAAAGGGATGAAAACTCCAGTGGATACCTAGATAAAACTATCATGGGATGATGAAGTAAATGTAGTTAATTTCATATAATACAGGTAAATCATTGGCAGTCTATTGTACTTGACAGCAACAAAACCTAATATTGTTTTTTCCACATTCTAAGAAGCACAGTATCAAAGAAATACTAAGGAAACCCTCTTAATTTTTGTTAAAATAATACTTCATTATATCAAGGGTGTTGTAGATTTCGGTTTGTTTTATAATCAAAAATCTCAGTAAGAGTTTTTGGGATATACAAATATATATTGGTCCGGTTCAGCAAATGATATAAAATCAATGTCAGGTGGTGTATTCTATCTTGGTGGATTGTGTATTTCTTGGATAAGAAAGAAACAATATTTCATTTCATTGAGCACCATAGAAGCTGAATATATTGTGGCTACTCAAGCTTATGCATAGTTATTATGGATGAAGCATCATCTTGATGATATGGAAGTTTAATTGAAGTCTCCAATTGGAATCCATTGCGATAATTCAATAGCTGTAAATCTTATAAAAAATCCATTTGATCACTCACGGATGAAGAACATTGAAATAAAGTATCATTTTACCAAGGATAAGTTGGATCAAGGGATTATGAAGTCGGAGTATGTTCCTACAGAACTACAGGTTGTAAACATTAAGACAAATTCCTTACCCAAAGAAGAATTTGAGCATCATCAACTGGCTCTTGGAGTTCATTCGACTCCCCACACCTGAACAAGTATAGATGTGGTACCCCCTCTCCCTTAGGTATGGTGTGTTTTTTCTTAAAGTGTTGATCTATGTTCTTTACCATATTATATACCACAAAGGAGTGTCCTTCAGGTTCGTTGACAAAGGGGGAGAATTTGTGGCTATTAAAGGGGGATAAAATGTCTTAATTGTGACAGGGGATAAGTTGATAGGGGGAGCAAGGAGGTATGGGGAGTTTTAAATCTCATGATGCTAAATATGATCGATTAAAGGATATATATCATGACATATGAGGTTCATGATGAAATAATTTGATTGGTTTCAGGAATGAAGTGATTCATTGATGAATTTTTTATGATACTCTTGTTTATCACATTGAGCACTGATCATATGGGCTTAGAGTGTGTGTTGGGTAAATCTTTGATCTCTATCTGAATCACAAGAAGCAAGTTTTTGTTAGAATATAGATGAATATTTTTCAAGGTATCAAAATTATAAGAGTTGTTAACAAACCCAAAGAGGGATATTGTCGTGAAAAATCCCTCAAGGTAACATTGAAGCTTTTTTAGGTTGATTGTGTTTGTTAACAAGGAAGGTTTCCATGGTCAGTTGTGAAGTTCAAGAGAAATAATTGACATGATATGTCTAAAAAGATACAAGATAAAGTAATGGATGCTCTGGAGGTAGTACAGAAAGATGTGTATAAAATGTGGCATCGGTTCCCAGTGTTTTCCAAATTTTTGGGGTCCAAAATCTGGAGGATGGAAAAATGTTTTTTTGGAAAATTATTTTTGTATAAAAGTAAAAAAATTTAAAACAAGGGTGATGGTTACTCGCAATGTTGCAAACAAGAAAAGATTCAGTATTTCCGCATCAAAATATAGCTAAGGAAAAAGGTGCGCGTAAGATCTGAAATTGTATGAAAGTCGGTTTTTGCGCGATATAGAAGTTGTACACAATAGTGGGCATGTTAAAATCTTACACAACAAATAAGATGTCAAAACATAAAGTTCAGCACTTTAAGGATGTTTCACATAAGGTAGTAGTTCCATGACAATATGAATTTCTTAAGTGTACAGTGGAAGGCGCACAAGAAAGTTTTCCATAGGGTCGGTCATGTCTATAAATTGGTGGCTACCCCCCCTCATTTTTGTAGCTCAACCCTTAGAGAAAATCCGGGCTCTAAATCATGTATGAGCTTCATGAAAAATTATTTGTGTGAAACAACTCAATTTTTAGTTTCATGCAAAAAGAGAACTTGTGTTTTCACTACCAAGGAAGTTGTGTGCAAAGTGTAAATGTTGTGTTCATGTTGCTAAAGTTACACACAAGACATCATAAGGTTTCATGAAATAAAAAAATGTGTGAACTTATAACAAGTTTACTAGTAATTATATGGTAAATGGGTATTCATCAAGTGGGTTAAAGTGGAAATTAATGATGCACTAAATGAGGTGTATAACATATTAATTCATGTGATCAAAAGGTGTATCATCTAAAGGAGCAGTGATCACACTTCAATTGAGAGAGAGGATAGATTTCAATTGTGAATGGTTGTAAACCAGGAGGGACAATGATTTCTCTCTGACCATTATAAAGGTAGTGAACATAGTCATATAAGTGATCTAGCCTAAAACTTTTTTACAGTGATCATTAGAGGATTTGGTATAGCAGCACATTGTCATTGTATTCTCCTTGGACTTATACCAATGAGGGTGAACCAAGTAAAATTTTTGTGTCTTGTGGATGATTTAATTTCAATTCATACATTGTTATGGGAAAGGGATAAAATAATGTTTTATTTAATGAAAAAACAAGATCAAAATGGGTAGTTGTTTTAATCTGTATTACCCTGATTCATACCCCCCCTCCGGGTATTTGACCTAGTTGGGATAATGATATTATGCATCTATTATGAGTATATCAAGATTTTATGGTTATATATGCCTTCATAATGTACCTATGATGACCTGACTATTATTCTTGATTCTATATGCTTAGTGATTTAGGTATTTACTACTGGGTATTGTTATACTCACCCCTGTATGGGATTTTCGTGCATGTGTCGTTTCTTATGAAAACGAACAAAATTTTGACGGAGACTTAGAGAGACCAGGACTAGGAAAATCTTAGTGAGCAAGACAGATCAAGGTGTGTTCTAGTGGTTACATTAAGAGCAGTTCACTCCTACTTCACAGGTTGGACATGTTTACAGCTTTTTTTGGTGGTCTTGTATTTGGAATTTTTTCTATCCAATACTATGTTGTACTCTGATGGTGGGATTCTAGTTGTATGCATGTATGGTTATTGGTTGTTTTATATTTCGTCATTGTATGGGATTGTACATGTGTGTGCATGTACATGTACATTAGTCTAAGGCCTCCCATGTTAGTGATATGCCTATGCAGCACTATTCTCCTGCCCCTAGCCTATTAAATATGGTCTTGGGGTAGTATCGGCTCAGGCCCTATTGGTCTGGGTCATTACAGAGTGTTATCAAAGTAGTTGGTTCTACCTTAGTACTAGATTCTATGAGATTGGTTTGGGTTTTATGGAAATAGTGTTAAGGGTTTCGAGTTTGGATCTCAGGCCAGGGACTCTAGTGTTGGTGTGTCAGCCAAAATATCCATACACCAGGCCTCTAAAAACCTACTTATTGACTCAGTACATGTAGACACTAATTCTAGAGAAAACATTGGTATATGCATCATATAAGAATGGGTTGTGTTTTCCATGTCTTTCTTGAGTCATTTCTCTAAATATACTCATTGGTCACGGTACATCTTATCTATTTCAAGATGCCTCCATGATGTTTTCCAACTTGGATTCAGTAGTAGTATCATGAGGTTGATCCCCTAAGTTATGAGGCTTCAATATAGGGACATGTTCAAGAGGTGTTAACTCTAGATGGTGCACCGGTATTACTACCACCTATCGAACAACATATAGTACCAAGATTATTGGTAAATGAGGTGTACAGACTAAGTGATCTTCATAAGTTTCAGCAATAGAAACCCCCTAGGTTCCAAGGTGAGCCTAACCCCCAGGCGACTGAGGAATGGCTTGAGGTAGTGAAATGAGTTTTTCATCTTGTCAGGACAACTGCAGACCGTATGGAGGTCCTGGAAGTGAGCCTTCTTCGTAGATCTACGGGTGATTGTGGGGTTTAGTGACCCATTAATATGATGTGGTGACTCATACATGGTCTCAATTTGATTAACTTTTTAAAGATAAGTTATCTTTAGCTACCCTGAGGTTTGTGAACATTCAGGAGCTTCTAAATCTTCAGCAAGGAAGTGTGACTATGGCTGAGTATTCATCAAGGGTCACTAACCTCTCTCGATAATTGATGTATATGGTTCGTGATCAGTTGTTTTGGGATCGAACCTTCGAGTGAAGTCTATGTAGAGACATCCAAGCCATCATTATACCTCTATTCATTCCTACCTATTCTAGGGTATTGGAATTTTATTTGGTGGTCAGGGGTTTCCTAGATAAGTAGATGCGGATAGTTGGTGTCGACAATGGGCACATAGGATATGATAATTTGGAAGTATGGATTCAATGATAGATGTAGTTACCTAGAAATGTATGATGTTTCAAGAGGTGATCCCATGACAGAGGGTATGTGGTTCAGGGCCCACATGGTGGATTTGGTCATCCAAGAGAGTGGTGGTGCTACTATTGTGATTGATGGGAACATCTTTCACAAGATTTTATGACCTGACATGTGGTTGATAGAGAGACATTGGATAGGCCACCTAGGTAGAGGCGGTGGTAGGAGAAGGCAGGTATGTAGGGTGGTAGATGTGGAAGAGGAACTGTGGGCGTAGCTGGAGGTAGAATTCATTTTGACTTATTGCCAAACCACCCCTAGGTGTTCTCCGCTGAGATCAGGGATCTAGTGGTCAGGGGTGAGGATAGCTACAGGTGGTCAAGTCTTATGATCCAAAGGCTCCAAGGATGATATGAGGAACAATCTATGTCTTCTATACTTTATTTATAGTTTTTATAGACACAGGTGTGAGCCACTCCTTTCTTACCACTACCATATTTTGAGAATTGGAGATTATAGTTGAGCCCTTGGCTTAACCCTTGGGCTTCGAGACTCCTCCTAGAGGCAACTTAGTGATCACAAACTTCTGTCAATGGTGTAACCTGACTCTTGTAGGTGAGAGTTTCTTTTGGGATCTATTTGTAGCAGTGATGAGGCCTTATGGAATAATCTTATGTATGGACTGTTTATCTACAGTTCATGCCCATATAGACTATTTTAGGTGGAGTATGTGGTGTGTCTATAGTTATAAAATGGTGTTTTTCTTTGTGGGTGAGGAGGAAACCCAGGCAGAGCAGGATGGACTCATGTGTAAGAGGGTTCATCGGATTACACACAGGTTGGCTATAATGACCCTTGGTGTAGTGGTTTCTATGAGTTTTCAATTTCCTAAACTGATGGAAGAGTATGAGGAAGTTTTCTGAAGGAAATTCAAGTCTAACCTCCCCACTAAGAGATAGACTTCTGCATTGATCTTTACCCCAGGATGGCTTTGATATCTATGCAAGAATATCATATGTCTCATGAAAAGATTCATGAGCTAAGGGTGTAGTTAGAGGACTTTCAGAGGAAGGGTTAGGCCCAGTGTTTCACCCTGGGTATCCCTAGTACTATTTTCCAATAAGGTGAATGAGATCTTGAGGTTGTGTGTGGATTACTATTGCCTAAACATGGTGACTTAAAATAACAAGTATCCACTATCGAGGATCAATGACCTCTTTAATAAATTAAGAGGCATGATGGTTTCTAAAGATTGACCTCATATCATGCTATCACCAATAGTGAGTACGGGATTAGGATATACTGAAGATTGAATTTAGATGTTGTTATGGTCACTATTAGTAATTGGAGATGTTGTTCAGTATGAATAACACCCCAACAGTGTTCATGGGACTCATGAACCGAATATTTTATCCTTTCATATACCAGTTTGTGGTGGCCTTCATTGATGATAACCTAGTGTAATTGGCTCATAGGATGATCACACAAGTCACTTGAGGATAGTCTTAGATATACTTTGAGATCATAATCTTTATAGGAAGCTTTCGAAGTGTCAATTATGAATTCGGGAGGTCCACTTTCTGGGATATGTTATCTCAGCTGACGGTGTAGTAGTGGACCCAGTGAAGGTCAAGGTAGTGTTATCTTGGGATCCACCCAAGAGAATGATGGAGGTATAGACATTCCTTGGTTTGAAAGGATACTATTATATATTTGTAACATATTTCTCTAGGATATCATCTCCCTTTATATCTTTGACCTGAAAGAGGTATCCTTTCATGTGGATAGAGAGGTTCCAGCAATATTTTTCGGAGTTGAGTTAGATATTGAATAGATCTCCCATCTTGAGATTTTCATAGGAGGGTGTTGAGTATGTAGTGTTCTAAAATGCTTCAAGGGCTGGGATTGGTTGTGTTCTGATGTATAGGTAGGTGGTGATTTCATATGGTTCAAATCATTTAAGACCACATGAGAAAAACTACATGACCCATGATCTTGAGTTAGCAGCAGTAGACTTCGTACTAAAGATGTTGTGACACTGCCTGATGGATAAGCAATTTATCATCTATTATGACCACAAGAGTCACAAGTATATCTTCTCTCATAAGAATCTTAACTTGAGATAGAGGTGATAGATAGAGTTCCTCTAGGAGTATGACTTTGATATTTTCTATACTCCTGGTAAGGGAAACAAGGTATCAGATTATCTCTGCATGAGATCTTGTTTTCAGTTACTGATTAAGGAATTGGAGTTGTTGGACTCATTACAATTATCACTTTTGAATGGGGATATAGTAGCTTACCTACAATCAATGGTTGTTACCCCTTCACCTTTACATTAATTCAAGGAAAAAAGACTTGGTGATACCGACTGTGAGACAGTACATACTCAGATATCCATTGGATATGCTCCTGATAGATTTTATGAATGTGGGGAGCATGTCATTCATTTTAGAGGATGGATGATGGTACCAGTTGTGATGAGAGATTAGGTGTTGATTTAGTTTCATACTTCATCCTTATTGATACATCCAAGTGTGGTGAAGATGTACCCGGACCTTTAGTGGTAGTTCTGGTGGCCAAAGATAAAGAAGGGAGTTACAAAGTTTATCCATTGATGCCTCACTTGTCAATGAGTGAACCCTGGGCACTAGGTTCTAGTGGGTTTAGCTCAACACCTATAGGTTCTAGATTAAAAGTGAAATGGGATATCCAAAGAATTCATGATGGGGTTATCATGGATATCTAGAGAACATGATACCATCTAGTTGATTATAGAATGACTCACCAAGTCCGCCCACTTCCTAGTTGTTTGAGAGTAGAGTCCAATAGAGAGCTTGGGACACTTGTACATATAGGACATAGTCTGACTCTATAGAGTTTCCTAGATGACCATTTCTAACTATGATGTTCTCTTCACATATTGGTTATGGAGAGGATTGCAGGTGGCCTTTGAGACTCAGTTGTGTTTGAGCATGACGTTTCACCCCAAGACTAATGTCCAGATTGAGCATACTATTTAGGTTCTGTAGGATATGTGGTAGGATTTCATGTTAGTCTTTGGTCATAGTTTGGAGGATCACCTACCATTGGTAGAGTTTTTGTACAACAACAGATACTGTTACACCATTGGTATAGCACAATTGGAGGTCTTGTACAGGTGACCTTACAGGTTACCACTATACTATACTGACCCAGGATATTCAAAACATATGGCTCCAAAGTTGGTGTGAGACACTAAAGGAAATATACTGATCATCCAAGAGTAAATTAAGGATTCACATAGCTATCATAATTCTTATGTGTATAGATGATAGAGGCCTTTCAAGTTCAATGATGGAAATCATGTGTTCCAACAAGTCCCACTTTTTGTGGGTTGTAAAGATTTGTCCGGGGCGGGAAGAAAACTATGAGATTCATTATCCCATTACAAATACTGCATGGAGTCAGCAAGGTGTTGTGCCACTTGGCTCTACCCCTACAGTTATACTGGGTACATGATGTCTTCCATGTGTCGTAGCTAAGGAGGTATGTGCATGACCCATCATATATTATTGATCGGGATGAGCTGTACATTGAGGATAGAGCTACTTTTTTAGATTACATGGTATATATTGGGGATCGATAGGAGGGGGTCCATCGTGGATGATTGATTCCCTTGGTGTGTGTTTGGTGGAAGTACAGGAATCATTAGGAGAGTACCTAGGTGTGGGAGACCTAGATTCATGCTCAATACCGACATCTCTTTGTATATCCTTTTATTTTGGATTTCTAGTACATAAATCCCCAATGTGGGTAGAATATAACGACTCTAATTTTTTCATGTATTTATTTAGAATATTAGATGGATTATTTTCAGAGCTATCTATTGATATGGAATAATATTCCAAGTCCTAGTGAGCCCGTAATTTATTTTTGAAATATATTAAATATATTAAATGCAAGCACATGCAGTTTTTATAAAAAAAAGTGTAATGACTCTTAAACATTAGCTCAAATTAGAAATAAAAGGCCTCTATTGAGTTCATAGCATGGGTTTTACCATAGGTACAATATAATATTTATCATTCTTGGGTGTTTTTATAAATTGCGGTCGTGGTAAAATCAATAAAATAAATTAATTAAATTATATATTTTATTTGTTTTGATGAAACAACCTGAAATCCTCTATAAATACATAGTTATGAGAAGATATCAGGGTTATCCACTTAACCCTGTAGACCTAGAGGACTGCTGTAGGAGATCATTCTTGGAAGATGATGTCGTACTAGATCATGAATCATCAATCGGTGTGTAAATGGATTTGAGGATGTTTCCGATAGAAATGATGTGCATTCTTTCTTCACCACTGATCAATCTATATCGAGTTAGGGAATTTTTTTCTATGTATTTATCCTTGTTTTTTATTTTCTATGGTGAATGTGAATCAATCAACTAAAGAATTGATTCATGAATTTTACATATTACGGGTAGTGGATAGATATTATTCGGGATTATGGGTTTCTTTATTGATTATTTTATTATCTCTTCATTAGTCATTATAATGGAAAATAAATCTAGTCTAACACAAACATTGGTTGAGGTATGTTCCTCACATTTATGTGTAGTGCATTTATTCCCCCATTTTTCATTCATCGCAGGTAATTCCATTGTCCTATGATTTATTGAATACCCAGAAATCAATTTTCATTCATCCATTTCCTCGTAAAATGGATTGATACCATAGATATGGGTTTAGATTAATGATGGAATTTAGCTACAATGGTGGATGATAAATCAGGGATAGATTTAAGAATACCCATTATTTTTATTCTTCTACGTACGATGACGGGTGACATGTGTGGACAATTTATGAATGGATTCAAATGCCATAACTCAGCCCATGGGGTGTTAGCCGAGTGGTACCCACTGGTTGTACCCCTTGCTCTCCGTGGGAACTGGCACAGGATCGAGTCCCACTAGGTATGAACACTGTTCATATTATGAATAGGGCAATTCAAATCCATTTCTTAGCTGGGGAACGTGGTGCGCACTTGGGCCAGTGGGGTCCCCCCCTCTGGGAGTCGGTGTTTGCAACACACATTTTTCCAACGAGCCCGTACCCAAGTGGTAAGGGCTCCCGCTTGGCATCCAAGAGACCCAGGTTCAAAACCGGGTGGAGGCAAGTTTTCGGGTATTGTAGTAGTACTGTAGCAGTCATTGTAGTAGGTACTGTAGTAGGTGCTATTCGGTATTGTAGCAGTCGGAACTATTCACTTAATTTGGGCCTTCGGGCCACCAGTTTGGGCCTACAGGTCTCAAGGGCCTTCGAGCCATCAAAGGCCTTCGGGACACAGGGACTTTGGGCCAATGAAGACCATGAAGTAGCCCAGTTCACACAGAGTAGGCCCCAGCAGAGGATCAGAGCAACAATAGCAGTTACCAGAAGCAGAGCTAACTGAATTGGAATAATGAGAATGTATGGCAATCGCCATCAGAACCAGGTACCGTGCAGCTTTGTACGGGGCAATGCTAGCTGATCAGAAATGCAGGTGGGGAGATAAAGACGATCAATTATGCAGAATCTAGGGGATGGGCAGTTCTATTGGGATGGTTCTATGGGTCATGTTTGGGCATGGTATGCCTCTGGGCCTTTGGTTCATGTATTACGGGTCATGTCAGGTTTTGTGCCTTGGGCCTACGGGTCATGTACGGTTTCCCCTTCAACCCTTAAAAGGGGTATTATCTATAATAAAATAAAAAAATAAGGCCTTCGGGCCATTCGAGCAAATTCTGGAACTTAGTGATTGGTGACGACAAGGGTCGGACGAACATAGATTCATGTTTTCTAGTGATGCATGCGATGGTGATGGAATGGATGGAAATGCATAAATAAGATCTAGGATCTATGAAATCTTGGGTTACACGGTGTGTAATATAGAATTACACGCCACGTGGGACCCTGGATGCAGCGCTAGGGTTTCTATGGAGGAGATAAGTATCACATGGTGTGTGACCCCTATCTCATGGAAAGTGACCATTAATTGGAGGCTCAGCATGTACCTTGAAGGTTATATAGACATGTCCAGGAGTACACAAGATTAGAAACTCCATGTACTCACACATAGAAATGGATACGCTAGGTGTACATGGGAAGATCCATGTACTTGGAAATGGTTAGGAGTACATGGGCTCATACACATTGTGTACTCAGACACGGACCTGGGAATGAGCTTTGATACATGGGTAGAAATTAGTGCTAAGGGAACACATTGTGTAATATTAATACACATCATGTACTCCTTCAAGGATATATTGGATCCCCTGTCCTCTTTATCTTGGAAAAGTTTCATTATGGTACATTACCTTGAGCCATTCCTAGAGGTTTTATTATGGATTTGTATCCTATGTAATAGGATGGTGATCCCCTCTAAGGAACTTCAATCTTAGATAGAGTTATTGGAATCCTTTTTTAGGACCGGAGTGAGATCCTCTATCATTATCATTTCCCTAGGTGGGGTTCTTGGTATCTTCGTGACCAACACTACATAGGCGTTGATCCCCTACATAGTGGGTTAATCCAGATAGGTTTGTTGGTATACCCCATGACCTTGGGTGTGATCTCCATTTGTGTATCGATCACTTCAGACTTTGAGTGTGTACTTCTTATGAAGAGACCTGATAAGGACAACATCTCGGATGGATACCATTAGTTCTATCTTACACATGGAGTGTGTTATCCTAGAAAAGTGTTATGTGGAACCTTAGAGGAGGAATCCTAGGCTAGATTTATGGTTGTGACCTTACCTTGAGATTGTGTGTCTATTATGAGTATATCTATATGTTCTTGTTATATATTCCATTGACATATAACTGTGATGAGTTGACTATTATTATTGATTCTATATACTAAGCGATTTAGGGTTGTTCTTATTATTATTCTTATAATCACCCCCGAATTGGATTTACCCATAGGTGCTATGTCTTATACAGATGACTGGCCTTTTGATGGAGTCCTAGAGAGGCCAAGACCATGAAAATCTTAGCGATCTAGATATAACGATGGGTGTTCTGGTTCTTACATTAATATTAGTTCACTCCTACTTCACAGTTTATACTTTTTCTTAGTTTCTTTTAGGGGGCTTGTATTTTTTCCTTTTCTTTCCAGTACTTATGTCATACCCTGATGGTGGGACTCTAGATGTATGCATGCATGGTTATTGGTTGTTTTACATTTTGACATTGTATGGTCTTGGAGATGTGTGTATGTGGGTGTGTAGCTAAATTAGTCTATGGCCTCCCATGTGAGTGATATACCTACTCGACACTAGTTCCCAACCCCTGGCCTATTGTAGGTGGTCTTGGGTTAGTCGCAGCCTGGGCCCCGTTTGGTTGGGTCATTAAAAAGAGTGTCCTGCTGTACTAGAAGCCACACCATCAACATTAACCTTGATCCATTATTGGATTGTGGTAATACAATGGATGGATTTCAAAACTAAAGGTATTCTGATCTACCATGTACACCAAGAAACCATAAGGTGTTAAGTTCAGAGATATTATTTCTCATCGAAATTGTTTGTATTTTAGAGGTAACAAATACGAACCTGTGAATGGAAGTGATACCTACTTGAATAGAGAGAGTATGGTTGTAAAATACCAATTAATTCTAGAAATACAAGTGTATGAAATGGTTAAGGTAGTGGAGGTAAGGAATAGGTTATGAACCTGTTCACTCTGGACAACAGTAGTGATTGATAACATCAAGACCACAAATGTAGATCTTGATGTTGAACATTTCTTGTAGATAGTCACAAAGTTTGGAGATAAATATGTTGTTTTTAAAGATGTGTTATATGTTCTTTGTATCCCGCATTCATAGATGGGAGGCTGAGGCTATCTAAATACCATCTCTTTAAAATTGATCATGATAAGGAAGCAAGCCTCTCCAAATATTCTAGAGTATGATGGAAATAAATAAAAATGAAAATGAATCTAAAATGGATATTGTTAAACCAAATTGGGTGGAAATGAATCAAAAATGGATGGGTATTAATCATATTAAAAATGGAGTATGATGATAAGGTTAAATATTTTATCAAGTTTGAAATAGATCATGCATATGACCCTTCTCAGATCATGTGTTCATGTTTATATTGTTGTTATTCAAGAAAAATTTATGCATAGGATTTGGAATAAAATTTGATCTACCATATAATAAATCAAAACTATAAATGTAGGACTAAGAATGGGGAGGAATTGAATATAGATGCTGACTGGGATGATACTATGAGTTATGGATCATCTGATATGATTATAAGTGTAAATGATGACAGAGATCATATTGAATAAATGGTCATGGAAATTGAAGATTACCTTAATGATTTTATAAAGTTATATGTGATGTTAAAGATATGTGTAAAGTGAACATTGTATACTAGTTACAATAAATATACAATATTTTTAGTCATATTGAAGCTATATAAATTGAAATGTGGAAGAAGATGGAGCAACACCATCTTTACAGAACTACATGGTCTCATGAATGATATGCTGCCAAATGAAAATGAGATTTTATGTCTAATATATAATGAAAAATGAATTCTACATTCAATGGGTATGATCTTTAAAAGAATATGTATCTATCTAAATGAATATGTATTATTTCACAAGGACCATAAATCACTTTAAAAAATTTCGAAGTATGGTGTGGCTTGATACAATAAATATGACTCTCAAGTCTTTTAAAAATTTTATGGTTACTTCCAATCATTCTAAGGTTTATAAAACTATATATATGTGAGGAAACATCTAGAAAATTAATTTTTTGTATAAATACAAGAATTCAATATGGTAAACCACATCACCCAACAGACTCTCCTCAATGAAATATAATTAATCATGAGTATCCTAGATTTGGAAATGAGCCAAAAAAACTCTTTATTGTGCTATTTATAGATGGAATTAATCCATTTGGTGTAAAAATTAGTAATCGCAATACATGTCCAGTTATATTGGTCAATTATAACTTTCCTCTATGGTTATTCATGAAGTGAAAATAAATTATATTGTCTCTACTTATATTGAGACCAAAACAACTTGGTGATGATATTAATGTTTATTGGCTCCATTAATCTATGATCTAAAATTGATGTGTTATACAAGGTTTTAAATTGTATAATTAGTATATAAGGGAAGAGTTTATATTGAGATTCATGTTTTATGGGATGGTAAATGACTTTCCTATTTATGGAAATTTTTCAGGATATATAATTAAAGGAATTTTTGGGAGTCACATTCGTGAATAAGGTACACACTCAGTTAGTTTGGAACATTCCTAAAAAACTATGTTTTAGGACATCACAAATTTTTACCCCAAACACATTAATATTGATCCTGGATGACATCATTTGATGGAAATATAGAACAAGGTACAATAGTATCTCCATTATCAGACAGTTAATAGTTCAAGAAAGTAAAGGATATTGTCACTGTTTTTGGTAAAACTTTTTAAAAATACCTTATGAAAATAGGTTAGAAAAGGTCATCATATTTTTAATTTCCATACTCAAATTTTTTGTATGTAAATAATTTTCTTGATGTCATGCAGGTAGATCAAAATTTATATGATAGTATCGGTGTCATGTTACTAAATACGCCAAAAAAACAAAAATGGAATTATGGATAGGTTGGACATTATTGACATAGGGATAAGCGAAGAAATGGAACCAGTAAAGGGTGAAAGACATACTTTTCTTCCTCCAATGACATACACTCTATCAATGCTAGAAATTTTTTAATTTTATAACTTTATTGTGGTGTAAAGGTTCTAGAGAGTTATTTATCAAATATTAAGAATGTCATGTTGATGAATAATTATAAGTTAAAGGGTATAAAATAACATGACTATAATGTTTTGATTTGGGATTTAATTCATGTGTATTTACATTGAATTCTTACTAAAAATGTATAATACTCATTAACTAGGCATTAATTATTTTTCAAATTCATATGTAGTAAATTTATAGACCCAATGAAGTTTCCTACCATGAATAAGGAAATTTTATCCATATTATGTGAATTGGAGATGTAATTTTCCACCTAATAGTTTACTTAGATAAAGAGATTCAACTATATAGTCATTTACATTATATATGGATGTACCCCATTGAATAGTATATGAATCTTTTGAAAGGGTATATTGAGAATTGAAGTTTTCCATAATGTTATATTATAGAGTCATATATTGTTGAAGAATCTTTTGAATTCTATACTGACTCCCTATTGGATGTTGACAGCATTGGTCTCCTAAAATATTATCATAGTGGATGCCTTGTAGGCAAAGGGATGTTCAGAAGGTATGTTCTAACAGTTACCATCATAGAGTAGGAACATTCTCACCTTTATAGTTTATATAATAGTATAGAGGTTATTCCATACATTGAAACCCACAAACTAATTATTATTAATTTGAATCCATAAAGTTTTGAAATATAAATATCAAATAAAAATAATAAATAGTTTATAGGATGGTTTCAAGATCATATTTTTAAGTAGTTATTTGTAAATATGAATTCAATTTATGAACATCTTTTATGGATAGCCCGAGGACTAAGTTTACACAAATTATTATATGATGGTAATGTAGTTAATGATTATACATTATACACAAAGTAACATGATGAATGTAGTATGATGAAAAATTGTGGAGTTACACTTATGGAGGAAGTGATTTATGTATCTAGTACAAAGGAAAAAATACAATTTATTTGGAATATGTCATAATTTGATATCATTGAAAAAATATGTGATTTGGATTATACAACATTCAAAGTGCATACTTTCCATTCAAAATGGGATTGTGGTAAAAGTGCAGTTAAAGTTGATGAATTGGGATTCATGAAGGTGAATTTCTGTATAGAGGGTACAAAGATGAGCTATTAATAATGGCATCATAGGTATTTCAAGTGTTTTATGTCCCGGATCCTACAAACAAAAATTGGTCAATTGTTCTGTTGGTGACTAAAACAACTATAGGATCAGATGTAAATTCAATTAAGGATGGAACTTTCATTGGAACATCACAATAATTTCATGGTGGTCCCAATATAGACAGTGTCTTGTATATCATAGTGGGCCACGAGGAGGAGATTTGGATTCTCGATAGAGGATCCAAATCCATTCAAGAAATGAAGAAAAAAAGAGATTTTAATGAACAATTTAATGTTTTTTTAATATATTATGATTTTCTTCATAATATTATGCATTAACTACTATATTTATGTAATCTAAAATAAATATTTAAATAATAATAAATAAATTGTATTTTCCACATACTGATGCTACAAATCCCGAGGAATAAGACACCAATGATGTTGAAATTGATAAATTATTAGGAGTTCAAAAACATGTGGATGAAAAAACAAGATCAGTGTAGAACCACTGTGTTAATAAAAGTTATTAAGGTAAAAAGAAAAGGAATAAAATTCAAGGTTAGGTGGAATCAACATAGCCACCTTTTTGATCCCAACAAATCAATTTTCATTAGTTACATTAGGGTCACAACTCGAATGCATGTGTCGATTAATATAGATAGTTTCATAGTGTTCCTATTGTATTGAAGATAATCATTTGAGAAGATGTTAGGGTAATGTTATGATATAATTTCTCCATTTTAATTAAAAATCATATAATGAAATATTGATTTTCTTTTCATTATCACATGTGGAGTATAGTTATTTTATATTATTCCTATAAGAGATTTTTATTAATGGTTTTAAGAAAGGATCATAGAGTCTCTTAGACACTTTTAATGAAATGAAATCTCTGGGATTTTGAGAGGAAAGTTAACCCCCACCAACCATCTTTGTATGTATACATGATTAAAAAATGAACAAATAATTCTTTCATTGGTCACCATGAGGATGGATCATTTCTGATGCATTTTAATTGGTAATATTTTATTTGATATTGTTTGTATTATTTACTTTGATTAAAAATTTCTAATTTATAAAATAGAAAATTTGTTTTAAAAATAAAAAATGTGCATAAAAACTAATGTAAACTTACCATAAATCAAGGATGAGGCATAATTGACTTGAAAAAAGTGGTGTGTATTTTAAATATAAAGTAAAGATTTTATGTGATGTGAAACAAAAACATAATTATATTCCTTTGTTTATATATATATTGAAGAATCAGAGTCTAAAACCACTTCAATCCCACATCATATTATATAGAAGTAGGATCATACAAATAAAAAAGGAAAAATAGTTGATAAAAAGACACAAAAATTATGATAATCATGCGTAAGTATGACATAATAGTAATTTGTTATTCTTTATAAAAGTATTACATAAAAATTTATACTTATGTTCATATGTTTCTTATATGGTTTAGACACAATAATAATTATTGGTTCTACCATATGAACAACTACTTACAATAGATTTGAATCATCTAGAACAATATGACCATATTAGAGTTGAATGTTTTGGAGTTTCACATCAAACATATTTTGGGAAAGAAAAGTCATATGGGAATAAAAATGAGAAAATGAAAGACATATAGGAAAAACTAAATGCTCTAAAAGAAATTGTTATCAAGTATATCTTGATGGACCAATATATGAAAAGGGGTAAAAAATTAACCAATAATATAACTAGTAATACTACATGAAGAACCACACTCAAGTAGATTTGAGGTTATCCATTCCTATCAATTGAATGTCTTGCCTGAGGTAATCAATTTAGTAATATTTTTTTCTAAATGTGAATCAGAAAACTACCAATAACTTTCTTATAATAAAATTCGGATGGTTGAAAGTGATTGTGAAGTGTATCTATCAGCACCCACCCATCTCCTTGTTGCAAGGGGTACAATATACAATATCCAAATATATATGCTAAAAAATAACAAAACTCCCAAAGGATCATTTTAGTGTAGGCATTCAAGTATCTCATGAGACGATCATTGATCTGTATGTTCCCCTTCATGATCTGAATGATTACATGATCGAACATAAAATTGGAAATTACATAGCATATTTGTTTAATTTTATAAAGATATATTATGATAATATGGTATACCATTTACAACTTTTTTTAAATAAAAAACCTTATTTGATGAAAAAATTTCTGAAATGATGTATATTATTACAAAAAAAATAATAAGAAGAGTAAAGGAAAGGTCAAATAAAAACAATCAAGTGGATCAACCAAGAAATCAAAAGGGCCTTCTCAGAGTACCTTTACCCCACCAATTCCACATCCATATTTACTAATATTACAAGTTCTTACAGATACAACATTAAAAGATAAAACCATGGCCTATATTTAATTTGAAGAAAAAATTTATGGAGAGGTCATTATATACATAGTTGGCATTAAGAGTATAAATGAAATTATCAAGCATGAATGGTTACGACTCTCGAATATGAATGTACAAATGAGGTACATTTTCATAATATATGTGTCCAATAATATATCTATTATGTTAATTATAGTTAATAACTATTAATATTTTATAAAAGTATATATATCACTACTTTATAAAGGTAAATCCCTCTGAAGAAAAATTTGGAATCATTAATCCTACTACCATTTATATAGAAAAAATTACAAACAAATAGAAAAACTATCCTCACCACATGAATAGAAAATAACAGATGAAATGATCTTACTGATACCAACAATGCAAGGATAAAACTCTATAATCTAATCATATAAAATATATTTTTATTTTCTTTATTACTTGTTCCTTTTTTTAGGAAACACTGGATTCTCATTGCAGCCAATTTGGATACTCTAAAGGTTTTTCTATCCAAAGCATGGACTTCCAAAAAATTAACCACACATGGTTTACATTGTGATTCTAATGTACAAAGTAAAAAATTTATAGATAAACTTCAAATTATAGGTTTTATATTATGTTTTAATTGGAATTTTTTTCTATATAGAGATCATTAAATATTGGCAAAATCATAGTGTGAGGATGGTGACTGAGAATAAAAGTCTTATCAATTACTATACATGGATATAGATAAGGGTATATGTAATAATATTTCACTATCAAAACTGATATCAAAATAAATTACTTATTTTTATTAATATTTCTACAGTGTCTCTAACAAAATAATAACATGATTATGGATATTAAATTTGTTAATTTATGAAAGATATTATATTATGTCAAAATACTATCATACCCAATGAGATATTTTTTAAGGTAATTACAATTTTATTTGATATATTTATCAAAAAAAAATTCTCTATATTTTTACAATACTACTAGGATTTTAAAAAGTCTACATATTCAAAATAAGAAACACATTATTTTAGAAATGAGTGAGCAGAGTGAGAGGTTTCATATTGTTTACATAAATCATGAAGAGGTGATTTATAATATGTTTGTAATTGTGTTTTTATTTTTTAGAGATCATGATGAGTTGGTTTATTAAAACTACGACCATTTATTTATTTGTAAAATTTAGGAATGGATACATGTCACTCTGAGTTGTAGTTTGAAGGTTTAAATAATTTTTTACATGCATTTGTGATCTATAAGAATTAATTGTGCATCAATTTGAGGCTCAGGTTGATCGATATGATCTAAATTACTATTTCACATTTCTATTTTTACTAAAATGAAATATCACCTATTAAGAGGAAAACCCAAGCAGGAGAGTTCATATTGATGTGAGAACATGGGAAAATTATCTTCGAATCATTTTTGATCTATTGAAATAATCATCAAATCAATATGATGCTTTAATAGCTTGGTATTATGGAAAATATGATTTCATATTGTTAACACTTGTTGATAAATGACAAATCACCTATGTAGGTATAGAACCCCTGGTTCTTGGTACGCTTTTGTTTTATGATTTTCCTTTTTAATTTGAAGATGCCAGAAAAATGTAAAAGAAGTGTTCAAAGGATAATCTGGACAAGAGTCTCGAGTTTGGATGCTAGAATTTTATGCGTAGGTCATTTACATAAAAATTTATTATTTTACGACTTAAGAATTTTCTACCAGGTCTTTGGTCAAGACATTTATGATGTAAATAAAAATTTACATTGAAAAACCAGTTTTTCTAGAATATATGTTGATGTATCGGGTTTTTAAATGTATGCATCCCTTGGGGATTTTATGGTGTAAACTCTTAATTTACTTTATAAACCTGGTGATTCTAGTGAAGTTATTTTCCTCCTTCACCTCTAAACTCCTCATTTGGTTTCTCTTATTTTCACTTGACATCCATGGAACCCTTATGTGATTCTTGATGATCTTTGATTTTTGGACTCTGATTCCAATTAATATTTGAGTGTGCGGTCATGGAAATGAAGTTTTGAGTCTCACCCTTTCTTCTCATCTTAGATCTCTTTGTTTGTCTAGAACGAAACCATAGATCAGTGTTGTGACACCTAGATCTATGCATTTAGATGATTTCAGATGATATGTTCTTAGGTTCTATTTGATAATTATAAGGAATAATTGACATCATGAGAATATTCATAGTACCCTTGTTCCAAAAAAAATGTATTCGAGGTAGGTGGATTCTCTCCCACTCTATAGTTCTAGAATTGGAAGGATTGGTTTTGTTAAAAAAATCTGGGTTTTTCATTGGTATCGCTATTTGATTTCATAATGGAAACTATTTTATTTTTTGTTTGTAAAATTGGAAGGCTTATGAAAAACCCTAATGTAATATTATTTTAAAATTATAAAAAGGTTTGGACACATACAAAATGTTTGATGAAATTTGTAATGACCCAAAATTCTATTAATGAAATTTTCCATTTTAATAATTATTTTATATAGTATAAAGCACATAAAATCACTTAGAGATCAGTATAAATTCTTTATAAATGAAGAATGAATGAAATAGGAGGTATTTCTAGAAGTTAGGGAACCTATACCGATGAAATAATAACTTGACCATAGGAATAGTAATATGACCCGTATGAATAATAAACCGGCCAAATGAATAGTAAATTTTCCCATGAATGTATAAATAAAATTTATGCATCTCATAATGAAAGTATGATATAATTATATCATAGTATAAGTAGATGAATATTTTTAAAATTATTAATTAAGTGTTGGTATTTTTGTGAGTAATAAATATTTAATTAGAATTTTATAATTAATAAATTTATTTAAAAGAACATTAATTTTAATAAAATCTATTCATAAATCAATATTTTATTGTCCTGTGATTTTAGTATAATTTTATGATACATTACTTAATTTTTGAAATTGTTATAAAAACGGTTATAAATTTAAAATCTGTTTTTTTAAGTAAATGATGGTTTTAATTAAAAATTAAATATCTCATATTTAGAAAATTATTTTCATATAATGGAGTTTATTTTTGAATTCTACATGTCAAAAAATGGTTAGGGTAAATTTTTGAGATTTTTCTAAAATACATGAATTTTTTGTGAATAGTAAAATATGGTAATTTACGGTATAAATACACTATAAGCTAAATACATTATTCCTTAATTGATCACTGGTGTAATCACTATAATATCAAACATTACTTAATTATTATAATATATTTTATGATAATTCTCAATCTATTCATAGTCTTGATCCAAAATAATAAACAAATGAATAAAATATTCAAAAAACACCCCTCTCCTCCACTATAAAAACCACCCCTCACCACCTCTTCTCCTCACACCTCTAAACCTTAAATCTTGTAAAACTTATTCCCAAATACTCATCCCTAGTCTCTCCACCATGTCCTGGAGATCTTTTTCTTTCCAAAATACTAAAACCCCTTTCCTTAAGGAGGTTCTCAAGGAGGATAATTCAAGAGGTAAACCCTCTTCTTTTTTCTTTTAATTTCATTTCAATTTATTTTATTTTCTTAACCTCTGCTCACCTCCTCTATTAAAATGATCATGATAAATCTATTATCATCTATTTATTGGAATGATATCATGTTAATATAATATCCATTATCAATATCCTTACTCACTCTCTATTTTTTATTTTAAAAATGAAATCATCATTCGGGAGGTGCCGATTTACAACCTTCGTGGATGATGAACTTTCATTCTTCAATTTATCCTTCAAGGAGGGTTATGAAACCATTTTTTTGTTTGAATTATATTATAAAATATTTATTATATGTTATTTAAGTATTTGGAACCATTTTATATACATGATATTAAATAATAGAACAAAACTAGTTCATTGTGATCAAAAACCCGCTAAAATTAAGCTAAACGGTTATCATTAACATGTTATCTAATTATTCATCCTCATATATGGAAAAAATAATAAATAATAAAAAATAAACTTATTTTTTTCATTAATAACATTTAATTCTAATTCTTTAGAATTATACCCATTTTACATGAACTCCGTTACTTTTAATCAAGCGAACCGATCATGAAATCAGGAAACAAACACTCCGGAATGACGAAATTCAATATTATAACTTATCAAAATGGCCATAAATTAACTTAATAAAATTATAATAAAATAAATACATTTATAATAGGTTATTAATTAAATTATTAATGAGTCAAATTTTATATTCTAGGACCTTAAGGTCAAGTGAAGAACACATTTGGATATAAGGTAAGGGTTTCTACTCGAACCTCCATTTTTTTGGGTTACTATTTTTCTCTCCTTACCCCAATGAAATTCTTAATAATTACTATTTAATCCTCATAAATTCTGTTTTAATGTTCTATATATATTTTCCAATCATAATCCTTCTTTCTTTTATGGGGAGTTACATGTTTTAAAAGGTTCTTTCTTAAATTCTTCCCGATAAACAAACCTGATTCAAGGGAACTTCTAGAATTCTTACCTATTTTCATGTGCACTCTATAATATATTTTATTCCACCATTATTTTTATAAAATAACTCATTTAATTATGAAAAAACTATCTTAGTTCACTTTTGGTTTTATACAAAGACCAAAATAACTCTTCTTTGCAATGTAAAAGAGTATTTCTCTCAAGAATTACTCGGTGATTTTAAAAGAGTATTTTCATTTATTTCAACAATCTTGTTGATTCTTATGTTTAATTGTGATTAATATTTTATTACATCTTCTACCATATTTTATTTAATTATTTATGATTATTTTGACTATGGATGTTCTATCTTGATCTCATTCACCATATTACTTCGAATGGTTTGTGATTATGTTTAATAATTGGGGAAAGTTATATACATTTCATATGTTAGTTTCAATATGAATTTATATGTTGACTATGTTTCACCCCTTTCATATGATGAATTCATTGGACTTAGTAAGTTTTGGGTGATGCCTACTATATCCCCTCAGTGCATTGGTAAGTCTCATGAGACAAACTAGTTTGGGTTTTTATCCATTTATGTATGGTCTTGGCACGAGGCCTTGATAGTATGGTTATGATGTCCCACATTATGCATTCCATCATTATGAAACTAGTAATTGATATTACTTGTGATTATTCAAATAGTAGAATATATGTGGTTATATTTTATTATAGCATTATTTAATTATCTTTTATTCCTACCATATTATGCTCAAGATTATGTTTTAATGGAATGTGTATTATTATTTATTCATCGTGCCTTATTATTTATGTTTCTGCAGTATTTATTACCCTTACTGAGCATCTGATATCACCCCTTTATTATGTTTTATTTTTCCCCAGGATGAAAATAAGTATATTATGAATGACTTCATGGATAATCTAAGAGTTGTGGATGCTTCCAATGGAATTTATATATTGTATTTCCTTTCAAAGTTGTAATGTAAGACTTATGTGTGTATCTTGTTTTCTAAAGATACTATACTATTCGGTCCTTTAGGATGCGTCTTCCTTATTTATATTCCATTGTAATAAAATAATTCACCAGCTCTGGGCAACTAGGGTCGGGGTATTTGCAAAATTCTTTTGTTTTGTAAAACAAAATTGGCATGGAATTTTGAATAATTGGGTTGGAGTGTGTTCAAATTGGATGGGTTTGGTTGAATGTTCTACTATTGAGGTTGGACAAATTATAGTCATAGAGTACCATTTTAAATGGAAACACCAAGCTTATGTGTAAGGTTGAGAGTATTGTATATGTGTACAGATGGATTGTGCATGTGTGTATGAATATGGGAAAGGTTATTCCAAATGTTAAATGATTATTATAATATTTCTTTTGATTTTTCTCACATGGATTTCATTTATGTACTTGTATAAAATATTTGTCTATTTATTTCCAATTGTTTAATATAAATTGTGCTAACTTGTTTTTTCTTAGTGGTATGAGTTGGAAAGTCTCTAAGAGAAATCATA
The DNA here is from genome assembly GCA_963277665.1 of Viscum album. Taxonomy (NCBI): domain Eukaryota; kingdom Viridiplantae; phylum Streptophyta; class Magnoliopsida; order Santalales; family Viscaceae; genus Viscum; species Viscum album. Next base: position 1,018,637,303 of record OY728134.1, on the reverse strand, counting down.
CTGAGTTTATTCTCACCCCCTTCTTAGGCACTTTGGTGTGTTTTCAGATGTCATGCACTGAGATATAGGGAAGGGAAAGGATTCATATTTTTTTAGTTCTTTTTCTTGATACCTTGGTCTTGGCACGTGGTGTTGGAACTTAGATTTTATTCATGTGATTCTTGGGATTGTGACTTAATGTCTCTGAGTCTATTTGTCTTTTGTATTATTATCTCTTATTTTTGTTATCAATCTAATATTTTTGTACTATTAGTTTATATTTTGTTTTTATTATTTTATTCATGCATCATATAGTGGTTTGAATGTTTATGTTGTATTTTTCCATGTTGTTTCTTTTTAAAAGGTAAATCATCCCCCAACTATTCCTTAAGCCCTTGGAATTTATTTCTAGCTTTTTTTCTTAGGGATTTCACCTAAGGTTAATAGAACCGCTGCCTCCTCCCAAGACAATGGGTGAGGGGAGGGATATTACAAATGGTATCATTCTTGGTTAGTCAATATGTCTTATAGGATGGTAGCAAAGAGATAAGAATGTTGGAACTTGAAATTAATAGATTAAAAATACATGTCGAACCTTTTTATATTGAATTTAAAACTACTAGGGTGGTTGGGTACGCAAGTGTTCTAAGAACTTCTAGGTGTGTTATCATATCATCATTGTGGGTTTAGCTGATGAGTGTTGCATATCATGCATTGATAGTGAGACTTCCCACTAGGACTGTATTGTTCATCTCTTATTAAATGATTTTTGAACATGGTTAAAATGGTCTAATTTTGGGAATAATAATTATTCCATGTAGATTATGGTAACTTGGAATTTTTCTAAGCCTTTAGTTTCTAAAGAGAGTCAACTAAATGATGTTTCATTCGGTTTATAGAAAATGGCACCTGGTAAAAGCCATAGAAATCAAAAGGAAGAGGTAATAGAGAATGTGGTTTCACCTGAGCCATAGGTTAACCAACAACTTGTAAAGAGTATTGTACAGGCTTTTCAATCCATTTAAAAGGGAAATCGAAATAATTCATATAGAAAATTGGATCATTTGATATAGCTTCAGAAATATAATCCACTTTTTTTTATGGGATTCTGAACCTTATAAAGAGGAAGTGTGGCTCAACCGAATGAACAGAATTTTTGATTTTCTTAGTATATTGATAGATTTAAAGGTGAAGTTGACAACATATATGTTGAAGGATATTGTAAAAAAGTGGGGGGGGGGGGGTTAGCTGTCCCAGCTAAAAACGTCCAAGGACTATTATGGGAGGAGGTTGAGGAATTGTTCAACAAAAAAATCTATCCTAACACATTCAAGATAGCAATAAAAATTGACTTTTTCATCCATAAGTAGGAAACTCTATTAGTGACACAATATGAAACTAAGTTTAGGAACTTAGTATACTTTTCTTTGGAAGTTGCCGCTAATACATCCATGAAGGCATGAATATTTGAATCTAGATTATAACTGAACATTCACTCTAAAATACTCATTATTTGAATTATATACAACGTGGAAATGGTGAATAGAGTGATAGTAGATGAAAGGGTTATTTTTAGAAATCTCACAGGAATAATCTTATTTATCACTACAGGAAGAGGTGGGAACTCAAACACTAAGAATAAGCCGGAGAGGGACAATTACATCTAGGGAAGTGGACTGTCTTGAAATCAAATGATGGGATCGAATAACTTTCCTCCAAGACCCAATATAAATCCTGGTTATTTCTAATGTTTTTCTAACTCTCATAAGAAGTGAGATTGTATAGCACCACCTTGAGCTTGTCATAACTATAATCACATGGGACATCTTCAGTGTTATTATCATAATACTCCAAATTCTATTACTGGTAATCCATCTCATCTTTCTCAGACATATTATGCTTCGATGGGATGATCTCACTAGAATAAATCTCCTCCTCATAGCTGAGTGATCCAAGGTGATTCTAGGAATAGTATGACTCCTCAAGTTATGAAATCTCAGTAAGGGAAAAAAGATCAGGTAGGAGTGAGTAATAATATATACAGTGTTGAACAGATGATCATGGATGATCAATCTAGTCCTTAAATGGTACAAGGTGTGATTCTTTTGAATTATACCCTTATGTAAGCTTTGTTTGATATGGTTGCATCCCACTATTTTTTTATTTCTTGTGTTGTTGATCATATGGGTTTACATGTTGAGATAATGCCTTCTATTTTGAAACTACAAATACCCCTTAGGAAATTAAAATCTTGAGCCTTCAAGTGTGAAGTTTTCTCTATAACTATTAATGGGGATGATTTGTTTTGGGATTTCTCTATTATTGAGATCGTTATCTATGACCTGATTTTGGGAATGGATTGGTTGAAATAGTTCAAGGACCACATCAACTGTTATTCTAGGAAGGTCAGTTTCACATATTTTGGTGGTTTTAAACATCTATGTAAAGGATATTGGGACATAAATTCAAGTAGAGAAGTACCTATGGTATCAGCGGTTGAGACTATCTCTTATCATTTGTTAATGGTTACCTTGTCATGATTTTATGAGATCAGATATAGAGAATTTTCAACCATCGTTGCCCAATGTTCTAATGTTTTTTATGATAACTTATTTAGGTTTCAACCTAAAAGAGAAGTGGAATTTACGATTGATCTCTTAATAGAGACAAGCCCTATTTAACATTGGTATTATGGGATGGGGCTGATGAAATTTAGGAAATTGAAAGTGCAGATGAAATATTTGGAAAGTAAAGGGTTCATTCGACTTAGTAGGTTTCCATGGGTAGCATAATTTTTTTTGTAAATAATCTGGATGGGAATATTAAGATCTTTTTAGATTATCATAATCTCAACCAAGTGATGATAAAGAATTGGTATCCTCTTCCATGAATTAATGATCAGTTTTCTCAATTAAATGAGGCAACATGGCTCTCTAAAATTTACTTACGGTTAGGGTATCACCAACTCCAAGTGAAAAAGGAGGATATTTTGAAAGACTTTCTAAAGTCATTATGGTCATTATTAATATGTATTTATGCCTTTTGGTCTAACAAATTCACCAATGGTGTTTATGGAAATGATGAATAAGATATTTCAGAGGTATCTAGATTCATTTATAGTGGTGTTTATTGATGATATTATGATATATTCTAGGACCAAAATTTATCATGAGAAACACTTGGATCTAGTGTTGAGTATCCTATGGGAACATTCCCTTTATGTTAATCTTTCAAAGAGTGACATTTGGATACAATAGGCACGCTTCCTTGGTCATATCATTTTTGAAAAAGGAGTTTATGTAGATCCTAAAAAGGTTGAAGTTGTTATATCATAGAAACCACTGAATAATGTCTTTAAGATATGTAGTTTCCTCATATTATTATAATATGAATGATAATTTTTATAGGATTATTTATGAAATGCCTCACCAATGATAGATTTGACAAGGAAAGGTGTTTCATTCTGATAGAGTGATGAATGCTAGAAATCTTTCCAAGATTTTTAGATTCACCTAACATCATTACTAATCCTAATGTTTCCAGTGTTTGTATATGGGTATGTAGTCTATTTTAATGCATTTGGATTTGGGTTGGGTTGTGCTCCCATGCAGGGAGATCATGTTGTTGTATATGGATCACAATAGTTATGGGTACATGAAATGAACTACCCAACAGATGATTTGGAATTGGATATTTTAGTTCATAACTTAAAGACTTGGCATCATTATCTTTTTTGTGAAAAATTTATGGTGTTCATGTATCATAAGAGCTTAAAATTCATTTTATAAAAAATAGATTTGAATTTAAGGAAACGTAGATGGATAAAATATTAATAGATGTTTGACTTTGACTTAATGTATACACTAGCGAAAGGAAATTAAATGGATGATGCATTGAGTATTAATTAATATAATCAATTGGATAAAGAGGCTTTAAGTCAATGGAATCTAATGTCAGTTATAGCTGATATATATCTGGATTTTGTATAGTAAGGTAATGTTGCCGTTTTCTTTCCAGTTTTTTTTGTTCCGAATTTGGTTGAGCAGGTTAGAGTGTCCCAAACATATGATCCTTAATGTTAATCCATGAGGTCAAAACTAAATGGTGGGGAGAACATTGAAGAATGGACACTGAATGGGAGATTAGTGATGTGTTTTAGAGATCAGATTGTGGTACCTTTAGCTTATCAGAAACAACATATTTCTACCTGAAACTATTCAAGATGAGACATTCATCTTGGTATCCAGAATATTCATAGAGTAGTGAAAGAAAATTTTGGTGGGTAGGAATGAAGATAAAAATGGAAGAATTTGTCTCAAGATGAATCACTTGTCAGCGGGTCAAGGAAGAGCACCAATGACCGATTTATATTTTTCATTCTTTACCAATTCCCATATGGAAATAGAAGTAGATAGTTATAGAATTTGTCACAAGCCTACCATGAACTATTTGGAAACATGATTCTATATGTTTGATTATGGATCATCTCATGAAGTTAGGTCACTTCATCATTATTTTTGAATCCAATATGGTGGAATACTTGTCGAAAATCTACATTAAAAAAGTTATAAAGATACATGGAATTCTAGTATCAATTGTGTATGGTTGGGACCCTATGTTTACATCTCAGTTTTGTAAATCCTTGCAGTAAGAACTCAGAACACAACTTACCATGATCACTGCTTATCAGACTCAAATGGATGGACAATTCAAAAGGGAAATCCAAAAATTGGAAGAAAAATTTATAGCCTTTATAGTGGATTTTAGAGGATCATGGGAGGGGCATATACTGTTAGTGGAGTTCTCATACAATAACAATTATCCTGCCTCAATTCATATGGATTCTTTCGCAGCATTGTATGGTATTCCTTATTGTTCTACACTTTATTGCATAGAAATGGTAGAGACTTAACTTATTAGACATAACCTAGTGCATGATACAATGTAGAAGATTTGGATGATCAGGATGAGAATGGATATGGCTCAGAGTGGTCAGAAATTCTATGTGGATCAACATCGATGACTATTATCATTTGTGGTAGTTGATCAAGTATTCTTAAGGATCTTTCCAAAACCATGATAGTGTCATTTTAGTAAATAATTAAATTATCAATATTGTTATCTGTTATTCATGGAAAGTACCCCTATTTTAATTCAAATACCGGGTAAAATAGTAGTTTTTGTGATTTTTAATAATTTGGAACTTAAATGATTAAATGGCTAAATTACTGGTTTTATTAATATATTCCTTTCTTTAAATTAATTTGGTAAATCCATACAATTGGATTTTTATTTAGAACTAGAAACAAAATGGTAATAATTCAATTCTAAAATTAATATCTTAAAAAAATAAATTGAGATTGAGATTTATTTTTTATAATTCCGAATTTTTTAATATGAAAAAAATTATTAGAATTAATTTTCAAGTGATTTAAAATTTTAATTATTAAAAAACTATTTTTAATTGATTTTAAATTTATTATATAAAAAATACTATATTAAACTAGAATTATTTTTTAAAGCAAATGCAAGACGAGAAATTTTACAAAGACCCTGTGTAGTCAGCAGACTGATCCTGCACAACTAACCACTCCGTATGCAACTACCTACCAAAAATCATCTCCACAGTCAGTTTATTGATTGTGTACATCCCACTACCCACCAAACCTTTACTCATGGTCATCATACTGACCGTGAGACACTGCTTGAATCTTCTTCTCATAGTCTCCACAGTGACTGAGATCATTCTTTTGCCACCGTTGTACCCCCACTCTCACTGTAGGCATGCCTACTATGAGACCTTCATCATAACCAGAACTCAACCTCCTTCATGGACACCCTACCTACTGCACCTCTCTACCCACCTTTTCACAATCACCTGCAAAGAATAAATCAAATCAAAACTCAATGGAAGAAGAAAATTGTTGTTCGTTGTGAAGAAGATGAAGCACACCTCCATGGATAAGAAATACAAAGAGCCAAACCCCTCCCCCTCGATTTCAACCTGTAAAAGAAGAAGCCAAAAAATAAAGAAAAATAAATAAATAAATAAAAACATAACAATGATAAATATGTGTGTGTGTGATAATAATAACTATATACATAAATATTTATATAATATAATGTATATAATATATATATATATGTATTTATTATATAATAAGTATATATATATATATGATAATATTGATTACTGCATTTTTATGTTCACAGTAACGATCGTGCCCAGGCCCAGCTACAATCCAAATTCAAAGCCTAGTTCTCTAACTCAACAAGCCTAGTTCTCTAACTAAACAAGCCTAATTTCTAGAACATGTAACTGCCACCTCAAAACACGAGAACAAGTCTAAATATGCCTATAATCATAGGAATGTGACATGTCAGTAGAATGAATCTCGACTATTCCCTGCAACACACCGCATCCATCCAGTGGAATTCAAAGCTCCCGCCTTGACACTGAATATGAGGAAGAAGTCTCTATTTTACCTGCTCTATAAATATCTGTCACTCTCATCCAGTTTAAACATTAGGCCTCCACTAATTAGGATTTTCCTCTATTCTAATTTCTTTATTTTTTTTCATTTTGAATTTAATGTTTATTCTATTCTTTGTTCAATATAATTATTTTTTTCTTTACCTCCTTACTTTCTTTGTGTTTCTCACTTTTCTGATGTCCTGGAAAATTATGTCTCTATGATTATGGAAAGCTAACCCATTGAGGGTGGTCGAAATGGTAATCACAGTGACAATCATGAATTTATGCATTTAATTGTTAATCTATGTCCTCTCTAATTCTAGTGCGATAGTGAAAGTGGAATGTGGAGGAGGTGATTGTTACTTTACAGTCCATTAACAACATCACACTCTAACAACTATAACACTTCAAAGTCTCCCTCCAATTTGGGTCACACTTTATACCAATGGATTAATGTGGTTCAATTAGAAGAATGGTATGCAATTGCTTCTAGTTGTGTGAGTGAGTTTTTTCACTTTATTGAGGAATTATTTTTACACATTCACCCAAGAGAATACATGGTATGGTTGGTTTGTTTAAGTATATCTTTAGAATATTAGTGGTTTCATACCAAATAAATCATTGGAGGATGAATAGGTAAATGATATTGAACATAATCATTGAATTGGATGATTTAGAACAAAAGTAAATAATGATAGATCTCATTGGAATTCATCCTCAGGTCTATTTTCATTTCTTGCATCTATCCTCTGTGTGCATAGGCATTCCCTTTCCATTTCCTATTTCCATTCAATCAAAAACCAAATAAAAAACTCTATCTAATTTCAAAATTAAGAAGAAAACCAAAACACATAAGTTTTAGGATAGTGGTACCCTAACCCCTTTCTGCATGAAAGATGACCATGGACAGTCATTAGGCTACATTAAAAGTAAAGTAAAAATTATGTTTGACCATGAACCATGAAAATCATGTGATTAGTAAACAAGTAAAGTTGTCTCCTTGGTACATTTTCCCTCTTGAGATATTTGAAAAAGTGGGTGATGTGGATTATCAGTTGGATTTACCTCCAAGATTTAGTTTAGTTCATAATGTGTTTTAGAATCTCAATTGAAGAAGTATCAGCATGGTTCTGACCATGTGATTCAATGCGACCATGTCGATCTTGAACCGGATACTATTTTGATTTATGTGCTATTATGTATTATATATAATAAATAGAAACACTTATGTAGGAAAAGAATTAGTTTGGTAAGGTTTTTATGAAAGTATGGTCAGATTAGGGAAGAAACATTGGAGCGTGAAAAGGAAATGCAAGAGCAATAGTCTCAGCTCTTCCAGAACAACACTGGTTTTCCACTTTCTGAGGATTTAAATACTAATGGTGGGGAGAATGTAGCACCCACAATTTTTAGTTATTTCATTGTTTATTCTTTTCCTTTTTTATTTTAAGTCACGGGTAAAATGTCCTGGAAGTGTTCAGAGGATAAATTGGAGAAGAGACTTGAGTCTCTACTAGAATTTTCTACATAGGAAATTTACATAGAAAATGATTATTTTATGATGTAAATGTTTTCTTCTAAGTATTTGGCTAAGACATTTAGAATGTAAATAAATATTTGCATCATAAAAATAGTTTTTTCAGAATAATAATCCTATGTGTTGGGTTTTTTGGCATATGAAAAACTTGTGGATTTTATGTTGTAAATTATTAAGTTATGTAATAAACTCATTGAGTCCAGTGAAGTTATTTTCCTCCTACACCCATAAAATCCTCATTTAGTTTCTATTCTTTATTATTGACTTCTAGAGTCCCTTAATCAATTCTTGGTGATCCTTTATGTCCATACTCTGATTCCAAGAGATATTCAAGCATGAGATCATGCAAATCAAGGTTTAATTCACATCAGGAATGTCATTAGGGAAATCATCACATTTCCTATCACATTGGTTGTTGGAACGTGTTCTTATATTTCCCGCCATTAACTAAGAGAAAGAACGTATAATTAGAGGTCTTGAATACTTATCTATTGAGCATAAAAAGGAAACTTTGAAGATTAAAGGATAAACTTATAAAGAAGAAGTACATCCTAACTTGTGATTACTTATGTTTATATCTAGGTTATCCTCGATCTATTTCTTAACTTATATTCTTATGGGCTTTTTTTTGTCCCTTAATACTGGTTTTTACTAAGCTCGTGAATCTACCAAAGCATATCCCCCGGGAGTGTCGTAACCAAGAGTGCAGGAAGTCCCGTTGTCGTGCACCTGTTCTCATTCAAGTCTAGCTCAAAGTGGTGTTTTCGGTTTTTACCCCTAGATACATCTGTGCCAGAGCCGCCTCTACCTGCTCGTATCCAGACAAGAATGTATTTTCTTGATAAACCACTTACTCTATACTCACCCAATTTTAGGACTGTTTTCTTATACTTAGTATCATCCTTAAGGTTCTCGCTAAGGTGTTCTATTCCTAATATCAAAAAATAACTAGACCATCCTCTGATACCAACTATAGAAACCCAAGCCTTTTACATAAAACAATTCATGGTTTTAAGCATAATTTTTCATCAGTGTACAAGCCAAGGATCATTAAGTCTAGTGTCTTGGAAGACTAGGTACATATAACACAAAACATGGGACTAAAAAAACACTTCTTTATTTAATCTTCATAATGAGCTCTTAACTTCCTTTTAGCCCTTATATCTGCATAGGGTACCCTGGGGAACACATGAACAAAGGGATGAGCTAAAAATGCCCAGTAAGGGAATGAACATAAGGATACATCTCAAGCACATGAGTTAAGAGGCATGACATAATGATATCCAAAGCATGAAACTTATGAAATCATTTAATATAAGCATGTGATCATATAAACATGGAATCATATAAATGTGGCAGAATCATAAATCATATCTTTTGTACGGTTCAAGGCTAACCGCCAATCCCGTTTCCCATTTCAGTACGGGTCAAGGCTAACCGCCAATCCCATTTCACATCGCATCTCATGAGACTTAAACTTACCCAATGCATTGGAGAACTATCTAGGCACACCCATCTCAACATATTCATGAATATCCTTGACACATAAATATTCTTACCACATATACAATCATACGTATTCAACCATACACAAACATAAGGGTACCCATGAAATGAATTGGGTACCACAATCATGACATCAATCATAACCAATGGGCGTATCATGAAAGTTTCCATATAAGGAAATAATTAGAAATACATGGGATTTCATTGGGTAGAATAGGCTTATAACATGGTAAGTGGTGTCAAACATAAGTGACAACATATGAGAGATGTATTTTAGAAACATTAGCATTAAAAAAAATTGTGCGGTATTATGGAAAAACGCTCTAGAGATTTTCAAATAGAAAAGAGGACATTATTTTAGATAAAACCATAATTGAACCAAGAAGGTTTTCATAATTAAAATACAGAATTTACCAAGATAATGGTGTATTAAAATAGAAGATACAGTACTCTTGAAATTGGGTAAAAGTTCGGGAAGTTCCTTTAAAACAAGTGTGCTTATTGGAAAGTATCGAAGAGAGATTCACTTATAAGCATGTATAACCACGACAGAGAGTGATTGGTGGATCTTGTAACATGATATTGGAGAATATAAATAGAATGTTGAAGTTCTGCATAAAATAAAAGACAACAACAAAAATAAATATAGAGCAACCCGAAGGAATAAAGGAAGTTCGGGTAGAATTCATCATGGTTTATTGACATGGTATCGTGTATAATTAAGAGGGATTGATGAGAGAGATAAGGGGTTTCTAATAACTTATAAAACATTAGGGAAGTAAGGGGAAGGTGTATAAATTTACCCCATTACTTGGTATTACACAAAAAGGCATAGCATAGAGATCAATCTTTATTCTGAGTAAAAAGGGCAGGATCCCTTACCTTAAGTCCATTGATGTCCTCCACTTGATATTAATGACCTGAATAGTCAAATTAGGTTTATTAATAAATAGTTCCAGAACCTTATATACATGTAAAATATTTAGTATAACCTTTTTAAGTTCATTCATACCCATTTTGATTGATTATAAGGTTCAATTTCATGGTTCGGGTCCATTTGTTTCCTTGGTTTTAATGATAAGTTCACTTGTATTTAGGTTCGGATAAAATGTAATATGAAATTGGTTGTCTAGAATTAATGTTATATATAATTAGTGAATATCCAGAAGGTTAAAAAAATCATTTGGTTAATTGGTGTGAAAGAGAACCATGACATAAGACATTAATGATAAACGCTTGAATTAATTTTAGCGATTTTACCCATAATTAACTTGTTTTGTATCATTATTTGATATCATGAGTGTAAAAGGATTATAGAACCATAAATAGGATATAAAAAATACATAATAATCTGGTTCAAGCATAACATAAATGGTTTCATGACCAGAAACAAAGATGATAAAAGAAATTGAAAACACATAATCCACGATGTCGATCACATACGGTGTTTTAATTTTAGAACGTGAGGGAGAGGAGAAGAAGCATGATGCTTGAATTTTTTTACATAAACATGATTAACATCCATAATATATGAGATTCTGGAGCTTTCATGCCTTTTGGATAAGGTAAGGGGAATACGGTATGAGAAAAGAAGGAAATTGAAAACAAAACACTTGAAAATGAAAGGGGATCCTTACCCTTTGATCTCCTCTCTTTGAGATCCCCCTTAAGGCCTTTGATTTTGGCCTTTTGGTAAGACCATCAGGCCTTGGACGTGGGGAATGAGCTTGGGAGGATTTTTGGTCAGAATTTGGGATAGGAACAAGGCTTGAGAGGTGTATGGGAAAGAGGTAAGGAGAGGGGGTATTTATAGTGAGGGAGGGGAGGTTTTTCCCATTATTTTAAGTATTAGTTTATTATTTAAGGCCAAGACTATGAATAATTGAGAATTATAATCAAATATACTAAAATAATCACGTATGCTTCGGGATTATCATCTTACATCATCCATACATCACCTATGATGCAGTATTTAGCATTTATTGTAATTTATCGTATTTTACTATTCATCAAAAATTCAAGTATTTCAGAAAAATCCCAAAAATTCACCCTAACCATTTTTCAACATTTAGAATCCAAAAATGAAGCCCATTTTTCAAAAATAATTTTCTAAATATGATTATTTTAAAATTTAATTAAAATAATAATTTATTTTCAAAAATCAGATTTAAAACATGCATTAACTCATTCTAAAACATAGGTATATCATACTTCCAACCTGAATGTTATTTTTATACCACCATAGATGAGGTTACTATTCATTAGGGTATATCACTATTCATAAGGGTATGTTACTATTCATTAGGGTAGGTTACTATTCACCAACAATTATTTTTGTTTTATTAAACTCCAAAAAACATCTTGAACACAACCGTGTATGTCAGATTTTCAAAATTCCAAACACAGAAGTGACAAACTTATGTTTTGAGGTCACTTATCACTTATTATTTCATTATTATGTGATTTTATGGCATATTTATAATAAGGGAATTTACATTCAAAACATTGGGTTGTTACAAGCTTTCATATTGGTTTTTTCAGTGGTCATGTGTGCCATTGGTGGGAGGACTGGGTAAGCCTCCAATATATTTTCTAAGGGACCAAGAGAGCCTTTAGGTAGAAAGACCGTGTGAGCTTCCATGTTGGGCCCATGGAAGACCGTGTGAACTTCCATTTCTTATCTAGATAGCATACTGGTTTACTCACTCACTTTAGTCCTGATGGTTAGAGCCCCTGTGTTCACATTACTCATATCGTATTGGTTTATATTTTGTATGCATTTTATTAGTTCCATTCTGATGTGATGAGATGTATTATGACGATTTTTTAATTTTCCATTTATATGGTTATATGATGTTGATGTTTACACCCAACTTTATTATGCCTTATTGTTTAGGTTAATCATGATGTTCCTTGTGGTCTTGTTTATTTTTTTGAGCCATGTTTTGAAATTGTTTTGGGAAAACCATGTTTTGTTTTGAATAGGAAAACAAAAGCGGTTTTAAAGTTTTAATTGAAATTGGTTTGTTTTCAATTGGTTTAGTTTGGAAAAAAATTTCAAGATAGTTTATTGGTTTTCATGGGTCAAATCCTTAAATATATTCATGGTGGTATCCTCTTAGTTGTTGTGCCTCACACCCTGCTTGGGCCCTTTTGGGTATTATCATATTTCATTTTTTAGGAAATAGGTAAAGGCAAGGGATCCACGTTCCAGGGTGGATCTTCTTAATTACCATTATCCGGTGTTTGGTGGAGGAGATATGGTCTCGCTGGGATGGACTCATGTAGAGTTGTTTTTGGTATTTTGTACCCATTGAGTTGTATTTTGTCCCTTGTTTGGAATTATACACTTTCTTATGAGTTTGGGTTGTTTGTTTTGAGATACCATGTATGTGTATATGTCCTTTTTGGTGTGTTTCTACTGTGATGTATGTTTTGGTTTATGGTATCTTCTCTTCTTCTGTTTTTGACTCTAATGATGTTGGTTTTTCTATCCCATACTACAAATCGGTCATGTCAGTTCACCTATGGAAAAATCATTCCCAAGTGATAGTTTGTTATATATGGTGTTAAACTCTAGCCCATGGTGACCGGGAATGTGATTTGGGCCATGTGATAGGACAACTCGAGTGACTGGTTAGGTTGACCCATATTGGTTCATTACAAAGTGGTATTAGAGTGGAGTTTGTTATTTGGGATTCAGTGGTAGTTTAGGGCTAGGACCATCAGGATGTGAGAGGTATGAATGAGGGAGTTCCTGGCCATATCTTCTTTATGTCAACCCTCATGTTTACATGGGTGGTTTTGGATTGAGGTTATGTTTTGAGCCCAGTTATGAGTTGTTTTGATGATATTTCAAGGTGTGTCCCAATTGGTGGAAAGTCTCGAGGTAAGCCTGGGGGCCAGTTGGGTTCTAATGGTGATAAAATGAGGTATGTAGGAGGCTCGTAGTTAGTGTTCATGGTTAGTATTATCCACATGTATCCTACGGGGCCTTTCCTCTAACTCCAATTACACCTTCATGATTGGTGCACGATTTTCTAAACTGTGTGACCAAACCATGTAGTGTAAGAAATGCTTAAAATTTTTGATATTTTGGTTTCTTCATCATTTGGGATTTCTTGTGATGTTAGTGGTGCTTATTAATACACATATTTAGGGTTTATCATAACTCATTGTTGATGTTTAAACATGAATTTTTCTTGATAGAGATTTATTTTGTGGCTTGTAGATTATACCTCCTATAAGGACCTTATCTAGGTGTAGAGAGGGTGGAGTGAAGAGTAACCCATAGGAGAACCCTTCGGTTGATCTAATTTCGGTGGATTCGGTGATCTGTACAATTCAAACCCTGGTTTAAGTGGGAGGTCATAAGTATAAATGGACCATGGACCATTCTCAAGAGTTTTCAAGGCCGAATACATCAGTGCTTCATGGCTACAAGGGACCTAATGAGATCGAGGAGTTCTTGGATCATATTGAACGGATATTCAATTTTTTGAAGAACCACAAGACCTCCAAAGTAGGATTTTCCGCATACATTCGAGATGGACCGGGTGAGAAGTTGTGGGAGTCAATAGTGATTTCGGGAAAGCATGATAATCTCATGTGGAACACTTTCAAAATAGAGTTTAATCGGTAATTCTACCTGATGACCTTGAGAGAAGAAAAGGCTCGTGAGTTTCTAAAGTTGGATAAGGGTGATCGTTCGGTCAAGGAGTATTCTACCAGATTTACTAATTTGGTTCATGTATCTTTGGATCTCCTTGAGAATTATTGTCTTAAGGATAAGTGGTTTCATATGGGCTTGAGGCCAAAGATCATATATATGCTTATTATTATATGTTTACTGACTTATTTAAAGGTGCTTGAAAAGGTAGTGATGGAAGAAGTAGATTTTAATAGAAATAAAAGTCTCAGTGGGGTTCCTTTAGTGGGTGGTAGCTAGAGTTCTTCTTTAGGATAGATGTATAAGTGGGATGAGTCTCAAAGAGGCAGTGGAAAGAGTGTCCAGTAGTCTTTGGGATCAGCTCGTGTGGTTTATACGGGGTTTAGACTAGTTTTCTGTTATCAGTGCGGGAAGACTGGACACACCATGCCTCAATTCTTAGAGAATCTAAGGACATTCCATCAGTGTGAGAAGTTAGATAATATCCAGCACTTTTGTCCATTGGCTTCATATGGGAGCAGTTTAGGATCCATTTTTTTAAAGGGATCTCAAGTGTAGTCAGAGGCTTCCATGGGGGGAGGATCTCATCCTCATGGAAAGGGGGGTTCTCACTCAAGGAAGAATACTCAGAAAATATTTGGGCCATGGTGACTCCATATATTAGAGGTCATTATAGAGGACTTATATTATGGGCTAACCATTATTCAAGGTATGGTGTTTATTTCTTCTTCTATGACATTGGCTTTATTTGACATGGGTGTATCCAATTATTTCATTTCAATTAAACTATTTTATTTCATGGTTATGATAGTTGAGTTGATTTCATATGTTATAGAACTTCTAACCTCATTGGGTAGGAAGAATGATCAAGGTTTTAAGTTCCCTGAGTGTCGTGTTGTGTTAGCTGGCATGGAGGTTGTTTGGGACTTCCTTGTTTTGAACCTTGATGTTTTCAACCTCATTATCGACATGGATTAGTTGATAACCTTTAAGGTATTGGTCAACTATTATCATTTTAGGGTTCAGTTCCTTACTCCTGATGGGAGCACGCACATCTTTCAAGGCGAGTGGAATCCATATTCAAGGAGGGAGGGACCAGTTTCTTTTGATTTGGATTTGATATCATGCTAGGATTCCAGGTTGTTTCTTGAATTCATTGAGTAGTGTTCTTTGAGATAACTTCCAATGGTCGTGGATAGGTACCCAGAGGTGTTTTTAGGGGATTTCTTGGGATTTTTTCCTCAGTGAAAGGTCAATTTTACTATCAATCTACTCCCTAGGATGAGCCCTATTTCCCTGTCATCTTATCGAATGCTCCAATCAAGATAAAGGAGATAAAATTTCAGATAGAGGATCTTGAGGGAAAGAGTTTTATTCATCCTAGATTGTTACTATGGGATCCACTAGTGTTATTTTTAAATGATTCAGATAGTAGCTTTCGACTTTTCATAGACTATCTTAAGCTTAACCAGGTGATAGTAAAGGATAAATACATGTTACTCAGAATTGATGATTTTTTTAATATCTCAGAGGGAACCTTTTTTTCAAAAATCAACTTGGGTTTAGGGTACCACAAATTGAGGTACTAAGAAGAGTATATTCCTACTTTTCGAAGCCATTATGGACATTTTGAGTATTTTTTATGCCTTTTGGGCTTACCAATGGTCTAGTTGTTTTTATAGCCCTAATGAACCAGATTTTTCACTTGTTTTTGGACGCCTTCATGGCCTTGTTTGTAGGTGAAATCTTGATGTATTTCAAGATGGAGGATCATGTTGACCATCTGGAGTTTGTTTTGGGTGTTTTGAGAGAGCATCATCTATATTCTAAATTTCCTAAGTGCCAGTTTTGGATTTAGGAAGTGAATTTTTGTGGTCACGTGATTTTTGAGGAAGGGGTTTTAGTGTATCTAGAGAAGTTTTGAGCAGTCATGTCTTGGGTGAAACCCAACAATGTGTTCAAGATCTATATATTTTTGGGCTTGGCCGGGTATTATATATGTTTTTTTAATACTTCTCCAAACTAGCTTCTCCCTTGATATCTTTGACTAGTAAAGGGGTGAATTTATAGTGGGATGAGAAGTTCCATAGTGCTTTTGAGAAGTTGTAGACCCATTTGAAATCCACTCTTATTTTGAATCTACATGAGATTGAGAGAGATTATGTAGTGTATTGTAATGCTTCTGATGTGGGTTTGGGGTGTATGATGATGTAGGATGACCATGTGGTAGCCTATAGATCATGACAGCTACACCCACATGATCAAAATTATCTCACCCATGAACTGGAGTTAGCAGCTATTATGCATGCACTAAAGACATGGATACATTATCTATTTGGTTATAATTTCATAGTATATTTAGATCATAAGATCCTGAAGTAAATTTTCACCTAGAGGGACCTGAATCTCAGGTAGAGATTCTTGGTATAGTACCTTCAGAACATTGATTTCGAGATTTCATATATGCCCAGGAAGGGAAATGTGGTCACTAATGTGTTAAATAGGAAACTTCTAGTGTAGGCAGTTCAAGAATTAGTAGATGAGTGGGGTCTGATGAGATTGTTTATTGATCTGAGGCTGGATGTAGAGGAGGATGGATGGAAGGTGTTTTTTGATAGTGTGTGGGTTATGCCTTCTCTCATCAACCAGATGAGGGAGATGCAGGTATCCAGTCCCAAGTTACAATGGATTAGCAGTGCTTTAAATAGAGGGGAGACCTTGGGTGGTTGGTATTGATCTCACAATGGTTCTATTCACATTCGAAAGCAGCTAGTTTTTCCTTTGAATTTGAGGAAGGAGGTGATGGAGGATGAGCATCATTCTAGTTGGTTCATTCACCCTAGGGTGACCAAGATGTTTTATACATTGAGAGGGAGATATTGGTGACCCAGGATGAGACATATTACAGTGGAATTTGTTTCCAGATGCTTGGCCTTCCATAGGATCAAAGTTGGGAATCTGAGACCATCTAATTTTTTTTCGCCACTTCCCATGTCAGTGTGAAAGTGGGACAAGATGTCTATAGATTTTGTGATTGAGACACCTCATAATCTAAGTGGTAAATATGGCATATAGGTGATTTTGGATTTTCTGAAAAATCATCCCATTTTCTACCCATTGGGGAACTGATAAAGGTGGAGGAAATTAGATTCATTTATGTTTGGGAGTTTATTTGACTTCATGGAGTGACCTTGGTGATAGTTTCTGACCAGGATTTCCATTTTACATCTCACTTTTGTAAGGTACTCTAGGAGGCTTTGGGAACCCAGTTGAGGTTGAGCACCACATATCGCTCACAGATAGATGGCCAGTCTAAGCAGGACAACTAGACTCGTGAGGATATATTGTGGTAATGTGTGCTTGATTTTGGTGGTTTGTGGGAAAGTAACATTCCATTGTTTGATCTTTTGTATAATAACAGTTATCAAGACTCAATCAGGATAGCCCCATTTTAGGTGTTATATCGGCGGTTGTGATAATCCTTATTGTACTGGGTTGAGGTAGGGGAGCGTTCCTTGGTTGGACTGAGACTCATCCAAGAAATGACCAAGACGGTGTGGTTGGTTCAGAAATGATTAGATACTGATCAGAGTTTCCAAAAATCATATGTCACTCATCTTCATTGCCCGTTAGAATTTCAAGTTGGCGATTAGGTGTTTTTCAGGCATCAGTTCAGTTGGGTTGTCATAGTTTGGGAAATAAGATGAAGTTTGTGTCATCTTATGTCATGTTATTTTGTGTTGTGGATCATCTTGGGAAGGTATCCTATCGTTTGGAGTTTCCATCATGGCTGGCCTTGATTCATGAAGTCTTCCACATTTCCCTTCTGAAGAGATACCATCCAGACCCATCTCATGTGTTAAAGTAGGAATATTTGGAGTTAGAACATGATTCCACCATTGTGGAGCAACCTATTCATATCATGGATGTTCATAACATGGTGCTCCATGGGAAGGTAATATCGTTGGTCTATGTGCTCTTGTAGTGTGGTGGAAATATCCATGACACATGGGAGTGGGAAGGTTGAGTGAGGGAGAAGTAGCCTCACCTATTTTTTTCTAGTGAGTTCTAAGGACTTTTGGGGAGAAGAAAGTGGCATGGTAGGGAGTTTATGCCACAAACCGAGTCATTGGTACTTGTTATTTTGATTTTTATTTATCCTTGAGTGCATTCTTTGAGTTCTTGGGCACCATGGGTCAAAAATAACAGGTTTTTGGGAGATGGGTTAGGGTGCAAGGTTAGCACATGGTTTGTCTAAACTGTGTGGAAAATGTGTGAGGGGTGCTGTAGTTTTTGACAGTGTAGTTTTTCATATTTTGAGCATGGTTTTTCAAACTATATGACTCCCTAGAGAAAACCATGTGGCCTATTTTTGGTGGATAGTTCCACCTACATGGTTAGCGCATGGTTTACCTAACCATTCGCCCAAATTGTGAGAACCTATCAAAATTATTAAAAAGTTTGAATTTAACCTTTTTACCTTGTGTATTTCTTATGTTTGGGGGGTTATTTTTTCTTTCCACAAGTGTAAAGCACCTCCACATTTGTCTTTGAGCTCTCCCACTCCTTTCTGGGTGATTTCCTATTTGATTCTTGGTGTTTTCTTGAGGTAAGTCGATTTCTTCCTTAATTTCTTCTTCTTTCCCCTTCATCAAGATTTGTTATTCCATTTTTTGGATGTGTTAAACCCTAGGGGTGGTTTTGGATGAATTTATGGTTTATAATGGGATTTCTTTTGATTTATTTTGTATTAGGTGTGTGAGGCATGGTTTTACCTCTTTCAGGTAGGATTCTTCAAAGGTGATGAGCTTTGAACCGAATCTGAGCTAGTTGTCTCTTTTTAATGGTGTTTTCCATGTTATACCATTAAATTTATAATTGCATTAGGTTTTTTATGTTTAAATTTCCATTTATATGGTTTATTCTTAGTGATAATTCCATGTTTGATGTGTTTCATGGATTGATTTTGAAAATTTGGTGTCTAAATTGGCATTTTCCAAATGGGATTGGCTTGTATGCTCACCAAGTGTTTTATAAAATGGGTAAAAGAGGTTTTTGTAATTTTAAATGGATTTATAAAGTGGTTTATAATTGGTTTTTACATTATAAAATGTGTTTTTTTAAAATAGAGAATGTTTTCCTATGAAATAGATTATGTTATAGCATTTTTTATATGGGAAATTGTTTTTGGATATGTTGGCATGGAGTAGCACATGGGTTAATCGAGGTGTGACTGGGGGGTTAGTTCAAGGGACCATGTGAGTCTTTAGAGGGAAGACTATGTGAGCTTCAATATTGGTTCATCTGAGTGGTCATTTGTTCCATCAGATAGAGGACCGTGCAAACCTTATATCTAGTTTCCAAGGGACCGAGAGAGCCTTTAGGTAAGAAAACCATGTGAAATTCCATGTTGGGCATGGGGAAGACCATGTGAGCTTCCATTTCTTAGCTAGATGTCATACTTATTTACTCACTCATGTTAGACCTAATGATTAGAACCCCTAGTTTCACATTACTCATGCTAGATTGTTCTATATGATTTATGCATTTGATTAGTTCCATTTTGATGTGTTGAGATGTAGTCTTACCATTTGTTCATTTTCCATTTATATGGTTATATGATGTTGATGTTTACACCCACCTTTATTATGATTTCTTGGTTATGTTGATCATGATGTGCCATGTGGTGTTGTTTATTTATTTGATCCCTGTTTGGAAATTGTATTGAAAAACCACGTTTTGATTTGAAAAGGAAAACCAAAGGGGTTTTAAAGGTTTATTTGAAATTGGTTTGTTTTCAAGTGGTTTAGTTTCGAAAATGTTTTTAATATAGTTTATTTGTTTTAATGGGTAAAATCCATAAATATATTCTTGATGGTATTCTACTGGGCTTCATGCCTCACACCCTTCTTGCTCCCTTTTGGGAATTTTCAGATTTTGTTTTGCAGGACACAGGTAAAACCAAGGGAACCACATTTCAGATTGGCGCTTCTTGATTATATTCATCTGATGTTTTTTGTAGGAGACATGGTCTCATAGTTATGAACTCAAGTAGAGTATTGTTTTGTTATTTTATAATTTTTGGGTTGTATTTTGGTCCTTGTTTGTAATTGCACCCTTTATTTTGTGTTTGGTTTGTTTTTTTTAAATACCATGTATGCATATATATATTGTTTTGCATGTTTCTCCTTTAATGTATGTTTTGGTTTATGGTATCTACTCATCTTTTGTATTTAACTCTGATGATGTTGGTTTGGAAATCCCGTTTTATGGATGGTTCATGCCGTTTTACCTATGGTGAAATCATTCCCAAGCGATAGCTGGTTATGCCCAGTGTCTATCGTCAACCCATGGCAATCAGGAACATGCTTCGGGCCCTGTAGAAGGCCGACTCATGTGATGGGTTAGGTCAAATCGGGTTAGTTTGTTACAGATCCAAATTATGATTTCACCTTTCTATTTTTATTAAAATTATATATCACTCATCAAGAGGTAAAAACCGAGCAGACGAGTTTAGATTGATGTGAAAAATTATGACAGTGATCCTTAAATCATTTGTGATCCATAAGAATTAAATTTTCATCAATATAATTCCCTAGTTGACTATTTTGGTGGAAAATATGATTTCATATTATTAATACTTCTTAATAAATTACAAATCACTTGTGTAGGGGTTATAACTGAGAAAAAATATCAGATTGATGTGAAAACTTAGGGAAAATTATTCAATCCATTTCTGATCTATTGGAATCAACCACACGTTGATGTGATACCCTAATTTATTAGCATGATCAAAAGTGTTGTTTCACCTTCACATTTTTATTAAAGTAACAAATCACCTAAAAGGGGGGGAAAGTGAGAAAATGAGTTTATATCACCATGTAAATGTAGGATAATGATCCTTGGGAAATTTTATAATTATAGGAATCTACTACATGTCAATTTGATGCTCAGACTTCTCGGTATGATCTAAAGTATCATTTCACCTTTTTATTTTTATTAAAATGAAATAACACCCATTAAGAGGTTAAAATAAAGAAAACTACCTCATATTAACATTAAGACTTTGGAAATTGATCCTCGAGTCATTTTTGATTTATAAGAATCAATCGAGCATCATTCAAATGCTTGGATTTCTTGGTATTATCCAAGCATAATTTCACCATTACATTTTTATTAAAATAAAATTTCACCCATCATGGGGTCAAAATAAAGAAGGTAAGTTTTTATTGGTTTAGAAACTTAGGAAAATTATCCTCAGATCATTTTTATCTGTAAAAATAAATCATTGGATTTCTTGATATGATGGAAAATATGATTTTAAATTGTTAACACTTATTAATAAATGAAAAATCAATAGTGTATTGGTCAAAAATGAGCAAACAAGTTTTCATTGATGCAAAAAAATAAGGACAATGATCTTAAAGTCGTTTTTGGATCTGTAGAAATCAAATTCATGTCAATTCAATACTCAAATTTCTCCATACGATTAAGTGTTGTTTGACCTTTATATTGTTATTAAAGTGTCAAGCCACTTAAATAGGTCAAACCCGATAAAACGATTTCAAATTACTATGAAAACATAGTAGGGGGTCCTCAAATAATTTTTGATTTGTAAGAATTAATTTCACATCAATATGATGCTCAGATTACTCGATATGATTCAAAGTACCATTTCATCTTTCTCTTTTTATTAAAATGAAATATCACTCATCAAGGGTTCAAAAATGAATAGACAATTTTGGATTGATGTGAAAATTAGTACAATGATCCTTTAATGAATTTTGATTTGTATGAATCAACTGCTCATCAATCTAATGTTCAGATTACTCGGTATGATGAAAAGTATTATTTTATATTGTTAAAAATTATTTATAAATGAGAAATCAATTGTATAGGGGTCATAACTGAGAAAACCATCTTATATTGGCATTAAAACTTAAGACAATAATCATTGAGTCATTTCTGGTATGTTGGAATTACCCACATGTCAATCTAATATCCAAATTGATCGAAGTTATCAAAAGTTTTGTTTCACATTTACATTGTTATTAACCTAAAAAATCACCTGACATGGGTCAAAAATAAGAAAATGAGTTCGTATTATCTTGTAAACTTAGGATGATGATCCTTGGAACATTTTTTATTTTTAGTAATTGACCGTGCAACAATCTGATGCTCATATTTCTCATTATGGTCCAAAGTACCATTTCACATTTTTATTTTAATTGAATTAAAATATCACCCATCAGGGGGTAAAAACCAATAAAATGACCTTAAATTGATATAAAATCTTAGGAAAATGATCCTCGAGTCATTTTTTATCTATAGAAATCAATTGAGCATCAATCTGATTTTTAGGTTTCTCATTATGATTCAAAGAACAATTTCACATTTTTATTTTTATTAAAATGATATGTCTTCCATCAAGGGGTCAAAACTAAGCATGTGAATTCTCCTTTTCATAGAAACTTAGGACAACAATCCTAGAATCATTTTTAATCTATAAGAATCAACTGCGCATTAATATGAAACCTGGATTGCTCGGTTTGATGGATAATATAATTTCAAATTGTTAAAACTTATTAATAAATGACAAATCACCAATATAGGGGTCAAAAGTGAGAAAACAGTTTCATATTGGTGAAAAAAAATTAGGGCAACAATCTTAAACTCATTTCAGATCTGTGGTAATCAAACACATGTCAATTCAATGCCTGAATTTCTTGATATGATTAAAATTTTTTGTTTGTCCTTCATATTGATATTAAAGGTTTGGGTCACCTAAAAGGGGTCAAAACTTAACAAACGAGTTTGGATTACCATGAAAACATAATCGGACTATCCTCAAAACATTTGTGATCTATAAGAATTAACTGTATGTCATTCGATGTCGGGATTCCTCTATATGATCCAAAGCACCATTTCAATTTTCTATTTATATTAAAATGACATATCATCCGTCAAGGGGTCAAAAATGATTAGACAAGTACAGATTGATGTGAAAACTTAGGACAATGATCCTTGAATCATTTTTTATCTGCATGAATCTATCAAGAATCAATCACATTCCTGAATTTCCTAGTATGATGAAAAGTATGATTTCATATTATTAACTCTTATTAATAAATGAATAATCACCTTTGTAAGGGTCATAATCAATAAAATAATCTTGAATTGATTCAAAAACTGAGGAAAATAATTTTCAAGTCATTTTTTATCTATAGGAGTCAACCATAAGTCAATTAGATATCCAAATTTATCAATATGATCGAAATTGTAATTTAATCAAAAATGTTGTTTTAAATTTATCAAGAATTATATAACATTACAATTATAATTTGTTTTTAATTTTTATGTTTTTTACTAATAAAATTATTGTTTTTATTGAAGGCACACACTTTTGTGTGAGGTTTGGTTGATTGTTGGAGAAGGTCTACTACGGGGGTTTTGTTTTTGGATTGGCTGTAATTATTTTTTATTATAATTAAATTTTACATCAATTTAATTGTGTTGTATAAATTCTTTAATGTAATATTTTAATTGAAATTATGGTACAATGTAAATTTAATGATGGTGCACTGTAATTTTTTTTGTTTCATATGGTGCAATATATTATATGTACTGCATTAATTGTATTTATTTACAACATTTGAATTGTTCTTTTTATTTTTAAGATGCAATATTTTTTTATGTTAATATTTTTACTACAATTTTTTTTGATATTTTATTCTTTAAAATTTTTTTATACTTTATAATTGATGTCGAGTTGTTACAAATGTAGCAACTCTGCATTGACGGTTAAGGTTTTATGAGTGCTAGTTTTAGTACTAATAAAGTCTCTCTTTATCAGTGTGAAAAAAAAGCTTAGCACATTAGTGATTTTTTAATGATGATAATGCCTATTTTGAATGATGATAATGAACGTTTATATAGTAGTGAATTTGGTTAGAGTATAAAAAAACAAATTAGCATCAACAATCACTAATGTTTTTTTTATTTTTCCATTATTAAAAAAGTGATACTTAAAACTGGTACTCAATTTAATTTAATTTTTAAGACTGTTTTAATGGATTTCAATGATAATCATTAACAAATTTTGTCATGGATGTTTTATAGCCACTAGATAGTTCATACTATTTATTAAACATTATTGACAACAGGTAAAAAACTTATTTTTAATGGAATTTAATTTATGATTGATTTGTTTTGTATTGCTTATTAGAAAAGTGATACTTAAGGATTAATACAACATGTTAATGTTAATAAATGACCTATGCATGTTAATTTCAATAAATAGACATTACATTACTTCCTTCAGGTACTCCTTTGATCTCATTTTTTTATCATCTTGTTTGAATGTCTTTGTGGGGTTCTCCCTGAGTTCAGAGAACACCAGATTTGGTTTTTGAGTTTTTCTGTATAACCCATACTGTCTGATGTCTACTGTAAATTTTCACATCAATATAAGGGGTTTCACAATGTGTATTTATTTCTTGGAAAATATCGTGACTCCGGTTCAGAGAGTGAAAGCTTTCACGTTGTGAAACATGTTCACGTCATGAAATTTTCAAAGTAAGAATTTTTAATTCGAGGCGACGCATTTTTCAGAATGACATTTAAATTGTGAATTAGATTATGTGAAGTGTTTACATGTCATGTATCAATCGAGGCTAGTGGGTTTTATAATGTTGCATGAATGATTTTCTTTTCATTCCATGTGTATCCATCTCTCTCATGATCTAGATCTCTCCTAGGAATTATTAGGGATATCTTCCTCATGCATATTGTTTTCTTGATGTGGTTGATCACTAGTGTGGTTTCCTTTGGATATGTGTGATATTCCACTTTCTTTTTGGTTTCATTGATCTCAGTTTTTCTATGGTGTGTACCTCATTTTTGAAGGTCTAATAATTAGGATGTGATCCTGATCAATCCTTTGTAGTTTCTTACCATGCCTTATCATTTGATGGATGATTTATGGTTTCTCAATCTTTATTGTTGATGGCGGTTAGGTTTTCTTTGTTCTTGAGGTAGATGGATCAATCCAAGTGGTTTTAATTCTTGAATTTCTATAGGTTCTTTTTAATTCCTTTGGATTATTGAATGAAAAGACATGTTTTGAACTTTAAAAGTATTTGTTAGAAAAGTTGCATATTTTTAAAGGGGTTTGGATTTAAAAATGGATTTTCTTTAATTCAGAAATAGATTTTCAAACAATGAATAATATTGTATTGGATTTGAAATTTTTTTATAAAATGTGAGCATTGGTTTTAAAAATGGTTTAGAAAACATGGCACATTGGTAACCTTAGGTGCATCAAGAAATGGTCATGGGTAACTTGAGTGTGTGTGGAACTAGTAGGGGTTATCTTGTGATATTGACAGACTGTTGTAGGACTTGATATCAGTTGGAACCAACTTATTTCTAGTTTAGGCTTATTTTTTGTCTAATATTTATTCCCATAGGCTAGTTCCCAATATGGTGTGATTTTTCATTCATTCTTTGTTTATTACATGATGGTTTATTTCATTTTTATTTTGGATCACATGTTTATACTATGATGTATCTATAGTCGGATTGGTATTCTTACCTACTTTAATTTTTACCTAAAATATTCCTAGATTTGGTGAATATGGTTGGAATTTATGGAAAAATAAAGGAATGCTTATAAATTGTTTTATTTATGGAAATGATTTGTAAAATTGTTTCAGTTTTAAAGGTAGAAATTATGCATTCTTTATATTAGAACATGTATAGATTCTTTGGTGGTATCCTACTGGGCCTCATTATCAAACCCTAATTTTTTCTTTGGGTGGTTGTTGACCTTGTTTTTTAGGACTTAGGGAAATAAAAGTACATCTTGAAGAATGTAGGCTTATCTTTCCATCTTTTACCTCTATAGTGGGATGATTTGGTGGTAATGGATGGTCACATAGAGACTTGTTTTATTTGTTCGTGGCATACTTTTCTGGTTTATCAAATTTTTCTTGGATTATATGTACTATAGTTGTATGTTTTTTTATCTAAATACATTAATTGGTTGTGTTATCTTTGTTATATATCACCATGTGGTGCCTAGCTCAAGTGTCTTATTTATTTTACCTAGGTTGGTTCATTACAATTTGGTATAAGAGGGGAATACCCAGCCTGATATTTTGGTACACTGTATAGGTTTTGGATTGGTTTCTTGGTATAAAAGATTTAGAACCATCAGAATTCGGATAATAAGTGTGGAAAAGGGGACTATCCAACTAACTTTCATGATTGAACCCAAGTTACCATGGGTTTTCAGGGATTTTTTACTAAGTTTAAGACTTGGTGTTTAAGATCATTTGAAATAACCGAATGGGGAGCTTATTTAAATTGACCTGTTCTTTTTTTGTTAATGTCTTTCACCAGTAGAATTCATAATTGCTTTAAATTCTTATTATTTTAAATCATTTTTCTATATTTTGAATATGTTCATATAATTTTGGAATGTTCTCATAAGATAATGTGTTATTGTATTTTGATTATTAGGCAATGCCTCTGAGAAGAGTTCTTCTAAATCCAAAAGAGGAAGCTATGAGACAGGATCCATAGGTGAACCATGCAGTGGACCATTTATTGTTTGAATCTATTATCCGTAAAATTCAAACTCTAGGTCAAGTGGGTGTTAGTAACCTCGTACAAATAGTGGATCGTGACTCAAAATTCACCAAGAAACATCTTCCCATATCCCATGGTGATAAGGGACCCCAGGAATATGAAGAGTGGATGGAATGGATTAAGAGGATATTCAACTTTATGAAGACTTATGAGGACTTTAAAGTGGTTTTTTCTATGTATATTATTGATGGACTGGGAAGGATATAGTGGGACTCTATTATGAAACCTAAGAGAAACAGGGCTCTGGATATATATTGTTCATGGAGTGGACAAATCATTAACAGATCTAAGATTAACATTTACATTTCTAATAAATGTGGAACTAATTGGGACTCTGCTTTGTGAAATGAGTTTAATATGAAGAAAGGATATTTTCCTTTGGATTACCTCAGTGCCCTGATTTCTTCATGAAGAACTTGTATTAAAGACTTTGATCGGATAGTGAGCATAATTACTAGCCATGTGCTGAATTGGAAGAATCACTATCTCTCCTTTGGGGGTCATATTACCCTTGTCAATAGCATCCTATCTAGAATTCATTTCTATGCTCTATCGTTCATTAAAGTGTCGAAGGGGGTCATTGTTATAATTAATAAAATATTGGCTCGGTTCATCTGGGATGGTTTATCCGAAAGCAAGCATCATCAGTCCTCATGGAAAAGGATGGAGATACTGTTGACGTTCCTTTTTCGTCACATTGTCTAAACGAATGGAAAGTAAAATTACTTAGCACATGTTGATTCATCCTTTGAAGAAACATCAAAAAATCAACAAAGGGATGAACAAAGAGAACATTGCCCATAGGTCGCGCAAGTTCCCTCATGGTCGCGCAATTCCACTTGCGCGACGCCTAATGGTTGCGCAAGTGACTTGCGCGCCCCAAATGATAACCGCCTGGGGTCTTCTCCAGCCTATAAATAGACCCTGTGGGCCACCCATTCCGGGAGGAATTTTTCTAGAAACTCATATTTGAGATCCCGGTGCCCTAGTCTCTTCTCAAAGCTTCTGAAACACTTCTAAGGTATTTATTACCTAGAACAGAAGATCTAAAGAGGGGGAGGAAGGCCTAAGTGTTGAAACTCATCAACACTTACGCGCCTGAGTGGTCATCCCTTAAGGGAAATGGCCACACTTGTGTGTCACCTTACTCCTTCGATAGAACTTGCGCGCCCCTCTTCTGGAAGAACCTTAAGATGATTCTAAAGGCTTTAACCAAGAGCCGCTCAAGTATTACCCTGCTGATTAACCATCGTGCAAGTACCCATGTGTCGCGCACGTATACTTGCGCGACCAGGACTTGCGCGCCCACGCAGTACCTGAGCGCCTGCTAGGACTTGTGCGCCCCTGCCTTTTTGGGTGCCCTTCTTTCCCATTTCACCCCTTTTAAGCCATTACACCTCTCCTATTCAAGATTCAGTCTTCAAGACACTCTTCAAATCCATTTTTGGCATGATTTCTTGATTTGACTTCCTTATCTGGAAGGAATTTTGTGGAATATTTCTCAAAACCTAGTGATTTACACATCTTTATGTCACTAAAGATTGAGATTTCATTCATTCAACCTCATCCTTTACGATGAGAGAACTCATTAATCTAGGCCTCCTTTTCAGGAGTAAGACCCCGTCCCTTAATATGGGAATCCTCCTTAGGAGTAATCCCCAACCATAATTCTCTTAACCTAGGCCTCCTTTTCAGGAATAAGCCCCAGTCATAATTCTCAAATCTGGGCATCCTCCTTTGGAGTAAGACCCAACCATAATTCTCTTAAACTGGGCCTCCTTTTCAGAAGTAAACCCCAGTCATAATTCTCAAATCTGGGCATCCTCCTTAGGAGTAATCCTCAAGTACTCATTAAACTGGGCCTCCTTTTCAGGAATAATCCCCAGTCGTAATTCCCAAATTATGGCATCCTTCTCAGGAGTAAGCACCAACCATAATTCTCTTAACCTCGGCCTCCTTTTTAAGAGTAAGCCCCAGTCCCCTAATTTGGGCATCCTCCTCAGGAGTAAGCCCCAACCATAATTCATTAACTTGTTCCTTCATTTCATGATTAATCTCCAGTCTCAAATTTGGGCATCCTCCTCAGGAGTAAGCCCCAAGTCCCTTAATTTTTCAAGTCCCTTAACCTGGACCTCCTTTTCAGAAGTAATCCCCATTCTTAATTCCTCTTAACCAGTCCTAATTTAACTTTGATCTAGGATTCCTTCTTAGGAGTAAAAACCCAATCATAAGTCCTCTCCTAATTTGGGCCTCCTTTTCAGGAGTAAGCCCCAAGTTAGAGTATTCAAATCTTCGTGAAGCACATATACCTTTATGGACCATGTTCCTGGATTTCCTCCCTGAAGTAAATCCAAAACTTCATTTATCTGGGCAGTCATACATACATAAGTCCCACCTTATTTCTTATGATTACATCTTTCATGGCACAATTTTCTGATTTTTTACCAATACCTCTTGTTTCTCACACCGAGCATGACTCACATGAGCTTAGAGTGTAAAAGTAATTATGACATTCTTCTTTGAGCCATCAATCATAAACATCATACTCCCTTACTCGAACTACGTGGGTTCTGATTCCTTTTCTAAACAAAGGATACGTAGGTAGCCCATCTCCGGGTTTGATCCCAACTCTGAAATAATCTATGTCCTTCTGAATAACAATAAACTTCAAGTGCCCCACTGAGTGGCTTTAAAACCATCATGGTCATCAAAATGACCAAGAGACTTTTACGTATCAAAGGATACCATTGACTAAGAATCTCTAACAAATATAGATGATTCTCTATCAATGAAGAACCTCGAATACATATAAAAGATTCTCTAAATTTCCTACATATTGATCATTGATTGTCAGATATAAAGGAAAGATTATTTTATACTTGGTAATGTAATAAGGATTCATGAACATAACTTAAATCTATAAAGAGAGTCCCGGAATAGACAATAATTCCCCTCAAAAAGGTGTGATGAGTCTGACCTCCCATCCTCTCGACCAATGCAAATTCCTAAGCCTCATCAGTCCACAAACTAATGAGCGCCTACCTTTGGAAAGTAGGTCCAAATGTATGTGGAATCATTGGATGTTTCTGGTTCTACGAACAAACCCGTTAGAAACCGATCAGAATGTTTGAACCTCCCATCAAAGGAGGTCATCTCGGAATTCCCAGGGAACAAAAATGGTGAACCCGACGTGAATCCTT
The DNA here is from genome assembly GCA_963277665.1 of Viscum album. Classification (NCBI taxonomy): domain Eukaryota; kingdom Viridiplantae; phylum Streptophyta; class Magnoliopsida; order Santalales; family Viscaceae; genus Viscum; species Viscum album. Next base: position 1,018,607,286 of record OY728134.1, on the reverse strand, counting down.
AACCAAGTTAAAATGATGTTTTACCTATTTGTTAGTCCCCTATTTAGAACTCAATGAGAGGGACAACAAAAAAAATCATTGAAATATGTTCTCATCCAAAAGATGTAGTGGCTGAATTTATCTTGATTGCGTCTGTTATATCAAATAGGCACTCTTTTTCCAAGATTTTTTGCATTCTAAGAAATGGCTGCTCTCAAGTTCACACCTGTGAATACTGCTGCTGCAAATTACACTACTGCTACTCCTGCTGGATCGTCGTCCGCTATGAGGACGATATCACCTACTCAGCGTCTTCAACGTTGGGTATCAAATACGCTGGTTAAGGAGTACCGTCAACACGGTACCATCCCAACTCTGGTGGCTGCCCGACAAGACCTCCAAGTGAACAACTCACACTGGTCGTCCGGACAACAACGACCAGTGATCAAGAAATAGGCGGTGCTAACTACCGTCTCCAACCGTTTCGGGTCGTTATCCCTGGAACCCAATCACCATTCACTCCCAAATTCTGGGGAGGTGAATGAGCAGGTCCCTCAGGGCCTTAATTCAAGTAGGCAGGAGTCCTTCCCGAGGGTTCCCACCAACAATCACTGCCAGACTCGTGTGGCAGTGTGCCCTCAACATGATGAGGGTACCGACTCCAGGCATTCGGCTCAGGTTCCTAGAACCCGAGCAGGCAAGACGAACCACCAGAGGCGGAATCCGGTCAACAGTGAGCAGGTTCTCATATCTTCTATCTCCGGAGAAGTCCACCAACCTAACTTGGTGGCAAGCAACGAGCGGGCACACACACCTGCCTATTTTAATCTCTCTGTCCAGCAGACTCGTCTGGTAGCAGCACACCAATCCTGTCAGGCAATTCCGGCGGAGTACTATAGGCAGGAACATACACCTGTTTATACATCATCAGCTAGTCAGTATACTCGTCTGACTACATATGATGGATCTCGTCAACTACGTTCGGCGAAGTGCAATCACCAGGCACATACACCTACTAGTATTAATCAAGCCTACCAACAGTCTTTCTTGGTAGCATTCAGAGAAGTTAGTTGGAAAGACCTGACAACAAATAGGAGGCAGACTCAACTCTCTGCCCCCACACTTGAGTACTGTCTGGATTCACTGACAGGAAAAGGAGGACAGGAGAAGGCACATACACCTACTCCAAGCCCAGAATGGACGTATATCCCCGTTCCGGTAGCTGAAGTCACCAAGCATATTCTATCAATGGTGAAAGAGCAGAAGAAAATCCCTGCTCATATTCTGGATGCCTTCCAGGATATTATAACAGCTTCAGCAGCATCTCATGGAAAGACACATAAATATATCCCTACCAGTGGAGTGACACATCAACAATTCAATCCGAAACAGACACACACATCTGTTCTAGTCCAAGAGGGTTGTGGGGAATACTCCCCCATATCATATGGACAACCAAGTCAGGCACATACACCTGATTTGAGTGGAGATCGTCAGCCTAACCTGACCATCTTTCCTGATCAGGAACATACACCTTCTCAGAGTAGCCACTTTCATCAACAAGTGGTTTCCAAGGTGAGTAAGAAGGCGTCTAAGAAAAAGACCCGCCCAACACAGTCAGGAGATCAAGAGCCAATCTGTAATAAGGCCTTGATCGATGCTGGAGTTATTGAAGCCCTCAGACAGTTATCTGTTGAAATTCAAGATTCTACTCCCTCATTTTCCAATAGTGGGAACATTAATTCTGAAGGTCTTCAATATACACTTCCTCATGAAGGCTTGCTTCATGAAAATTCGGTCGATCTCGAAGTTTCATCTTTAGATGAGAGCCACAGGAGCCCTCTATGTGGTCAGAAGACCAAGGAGCAAGAGATCTCATCTTTTGTTGTAACCCACCATGGTGGTCCTCCCCATGATGATGAATTTCTCTGCGAAAGTTCTCTCCACAGTAGTGATGCACATTGCCCGAAAAATGCTGCAATGGACAATGTAGTGCCGAGAAATCCCTCTTATCTTGAGGCACTTGAAAATGTGAAACTAGTCATGTCTGATGCTTCATCGCTAGCAGGTGAAATACTTTCTCAATTAGAAGATAGCCCAGGGTGCAGGTCATTCTCCGAACCACCCCTAAGTCATGCATCTTCTATTTTGATCAATGATTTCTCTACCAATCTTGTTGAATCTGATGAAGCAGTAAGGAAACACCAAATCTAGTCAAATCAGGTAGAAGAATCTTCATCAAATGATAAGGAGGAAATGCTGAACATGAGAAAACAACTGGCGAAAGGTGAAGTGCCAGTCATGTTTTAGCCTCTGGCTGACTCTCAGTATGACATTCCAGAAATGTTGACGGAAGATGAAATTCATGATATTCATCTCAACATATGGAAAACTCTTTGTTAGTTGAAAAAGAAAGTATTATTTTATGATGAATATGAAAATCATCTTAAGATAATAGAAGGGTTACAACGTCATATTGATTTGGCATCTCTATCAGTCTCTCGATATCCGAAGGCTGAAAAGCAGCAGAGAGCCATTCAGCGTTCATGCCTTGGCGCACTAAGAAGATTGCGTCAGTTAATTTCCAATGCCCCATCTGGTATTCATGTCAGAGTATGGGGTGTTCATGGAGCACTACATTTCACGGTGCTCTCCAGTCAGCAAAGCCCGCCAAAAATGGTCTCATGCAATGTTATTGCCCATGGTCGGCCACAGTCAATGGGATCTGTTTGTAATCAAAAGCTTGACCAAGAACAAGCCTCAACTAGTTCCTCTAAAAATCAAGAATACAGAGAACAAGTTGTTGAATTACTCCTACATCAAGCAAACAAGAATATTGAATAGGCCTCTCGTTTGGAGCAAGCACATCACCAAGTGATAGAAGTGTCAGAAATCATCCAACGGTCTTTTGAACCAGGTGATAAAAGTGGATACTGGTTAATGCATCCAGCTAATTTCCAGAATAAGGTTCACAAGATCAGGAGATATTTTAAGAAAGTCTCAGACATAGCATTTCAAGAGCCACCCCAGCTCACCAGACTGGGGACTCTTTTAAATCAACCCTCGAAATCAAAAAATATGATTCGAGGAGTTGAGCGGGAACAGTAGGAACAACCCCAGTCCACCGAACTGGGGACTTTTTCAAATCTTCAATCCCCTCCTCAGAGAAAGTCGGTATTTTATCGATTTGGGAAGAATCCTCAAGAGGAACGAAGAGCCAAATTATCAAGAGATTCCATCCAAATTACGGTTCGTCAAGAAGTTCCTAAGAGGTCGAATCAACAAAAGGCAATGTCTCATCAAAGACATGGAAGAATACAATATCACAGAAATGATGATTGAAGGGATGTGATGCGTTATGCATCAATCAATGTCATCAATGTCGTTGTTTCTGATCCACCAGATGAGGCTCACTCAGGGGACTCAGATGAAGAGGTTCCTGCTCAAGAAGATGTATACACCGACACAAATGAAGAAGGTGTGCGTACACAAAATCAAAGGGTTACTCAGAACCTAGGTAATCCTTCGAGTAACCCACTTCCCCCTCTCTAAAAAGGATCCAACAAAGGGAGGGGAAATAATCAGGTTACATATCCTTCCTCTAGAGAAGTCCAATCTCTCTCACTAGAGCAAAGGTTTTCACAATAGGAGGAAGAAATGAAGGAATTAAGAAGGTTGAATGCAGAACTACTTCAGAGTAGTCTTCTTCTTAAGCGTGCTGGAGTCAGTCATCCAAAGGAATTTGTTGCAGCTATTGAGATGGATCAAGAATATCCTCCTCTATCAGTACACCCTCACAGGTCTAATCCTACGGGTCAAGTGCAACAACAGTTGGCAATGATACCATCAGTTGCATCACCAACCACCACATCTGTCCAAGCTCTAGTCATTTCACCTACCCAAGTCCAAGTTCATCCTGATTTTTCTCAAAAGTTAATAACTACTATTGAGTTATTAACAACTCGGTTAGAAACTATGGAAGGGAAACGTGCACAGGTTCAACCAGAAAAGAAATTTTACCCTGAATGGGTAGACTCAATCTCTCCTCCATCCAGTTTTGGAAACCCTGTATTCCCTATTTTCAATTGATCGGGCAATCCTGAACAGCATTTGACGCATTATGTGTCTTGTTGTGATCCTATGATGGGAACTCCGGAGTAGCAAGAAGCATTAAAACTCAGATGCTTCGTGCAGACCTTGCAAGGACCAGCCTTTGTCTGGTATACAAGCTTGCAATCCCGGTTAATTACTGGATGGGAAGATCTCTGTCAACAATTCCTTCTTCAGTTCAGCTCAACTTTTCCAAATAAAATAGTTTTTGATCTTACAAACTGTAAGCAAAGGGATAATGAAAGGGTCTCAGATTTCATTGCTCGCTGGAAGGGATTAACATATTCCCTAAGATTAGCACTCCCTCAAGAAGAACTGTTGCTAATATGTGTGGAAAATCTGCGTGATGAATTACGCACGCCGTTGATCCCTGTGAAATACACAGGAGGGTTTCGAGACCTTACTTCAATCGCTCAGTAGATTGAAGACTCCCTTATACAGGCTAAGGCTAAATCTCGTGTAATTCCATCAGCTCCAGGATGGAGAATGGGTAAAGCAGAAACTGCTACAGTTATGCTTAAACAAGCACCTATACCCGTTTCTACTTCAAAACCTTCATCTTCTCGAAGGGCTCCACCTCCTGAGCGTCAACAAAAAAGGTCGTTTCATCCAGATGATCAAAGAGATCAAAGACAAAAACAATTTGAGGATCTGAAGAGAAAAACATACTCTTTCCGAAATGAACAATTTTCTGGTTACTTCATTTCGGCTCTGGAAAATAATCTGGTTCAATTGCCAATACCCAAGAGGCCAAACAAGAAAGGAGATGAAGACCATCCCAATTATTGCCCCTTTAATCAAATGTTGGGGCATCCCATTCAGGAGTATTTTGTCTTCAAAGACCTCTTGCAAAAGATGGTCGACTCGGGACAAGTCAAACTAAAAGGTTCTTCAGCTCAGGTATCATGTGTTACTGCTACAGTTCTAGAGGAGGAAAGCGAATGGGAAGAAGTCAAAAGCAAAAATTCACAAAATTATGATGATTGGATGGTCAGAAAGACAATCAACCGAAATCATGCTATTTTGCGAACACAATTAAAGAAACCGATTGTGGCTTCTGCCGTGAATGTTGCGGAAAAACCCTCTTCATCAGAGGGGAAGTCCTCAAAGAAACGTCATGATTCAAAGAAAGAAAAATAATCATAAGAAGATGAGTATGTGTATGTGTCAAAGCCTAAGTTGTATTTTACTCTGGCAGACTTCATGCCATCTACTTCAAATCCACGGGCACTACCCCACCAAACGGCACAGCCTAAACAGGCTAATCAGGCAGAGTCTTCATCAGATGAAGAGTTAATCTTCTGTTCTGTTAATATGATTCAATTAACAGATCCATATGCTAGTCGCAGTTTTGATTTCGATGAGCCTGAATTCCCTATATCAAACAGGGGAATCGAAGGAAGTTCCAGAGGCTTAGGATACAGGGGAAGACGTGGATCTTTCAGAAGCCACTACTCCAATTCTACCCTTGTTAGAACTGTGTACGCAACAGAAACTCATGGTAGAGCCCTTCAGCGAGCTCAGCAAGAATAAGCCATTTCTTCTACCAATATCAAATTCAGTCCTGGCACAGTTATTTTGGAAGACCAGTTGAAGGTTCCATCTTCTTCCTCTCAGCAAGTAAATTTATCTAATCAGTCTAATCTTCCAAAACCAGAGATATTGCCAATTCCTATCCCGATACAAGATGCATCAACTTCCAAAACATCTGCTTACAAGGTACCTGCTAAACCACATATTCCTGTTGGGAAACGCAAACCTCTAGATCAAAAATATGATGTATTGAAACACTTGGCCCATGTACCAGCCAAGTTATCAATTCTGGATGCTCTAAATCTGTCAAAAGATCTTCGGGAAGCACTCATCGAGGCTTTGTCAAGTCCTCAGGAGTTTGAAACTGAAATTACAGCAGCTGAAGTCTATCACATAGAGAATAATCCTACAGAATTCCATGCAATAATATCTTTTACTAATGAAGATGAAGATGATTTTGTGCATGGTCATATTATACCTTTGTACTTATCTGGCAAGGTCAATGGTGTAGACGTTCGAAGAGCTTTCATTAACAATGGTTCAGGATTCAACCTCATGCCCATTCGTACACTTCGTGGATTGGGCCTCACAGAATCTGATTTATCTCCTTCTACCATGATGTTATAAGGATATGATAAAAATGAACAAGAACCACTGGGCGAAGTTACACTCAGAACTCATTTTTGATATCTTGTATCCAATTCAGATTTCATGGTTGTTGATCAAGACTCGGCCTTCAACATCTTGCTCGGAAGACCCTGGCTACATCAACATGCATTTATCCCTTCATCATACCATCAATGTCTCAAATATTGTTTCGATGGTCAAGTTGGGACATTGTATGGTGATAAGGCCCCGTTCAAGACATGTCAGTCTCAATACATTGAGGCGGAATTCTATCACATAAAGGGAAGGGAGAAATCCACAACAAAGGAGATTACCAAAGTTAATGCTCCATATGGTTTGGAGAAGATTCAAATAAATCCATTTACACATGTGAGTACAGATTATGTGTTGCCTATCAGTCAAATTGACAAGATAGACCCAAATCAAAATACTCTTATGGAAAGATCCATAATGTCAATTACGGCAATCAAGACGGACAACATGGGAGAAATTGGTAACCCACCAAGCAGTGATGAAAGCACAAATGGTGATGTATTCATTTCATCTACTGAAATCCAACATGTCTATACTTCGCCAATTAGGCCAGAAGAAGTTATAGCAACATTAGAGGTGAACAATGATGTCGATTCTCAATGCATCACCCCCTCTTTATTACCCAAAGAAGACCCTTCATCATCAATCGGGTCAGAAATGGAAGCTTCTTCTTCAAGATATGCAAATTTTTACATCTCTTCTGATCATGAAAATCTGCTTTATCATCTACTATGAAAGTATAAATGGAAGAAATAATACATGAAGAAGAGGAAGATCTCAGAGATGCTCCTCCAGCATTTGAAGAGGGTATCTCTACCACTGTGGATGAACTCAGAGAAATAAATCTGGGTACAAAATAAGATCCACACCCCACTTTAATCAGTGCAGCCATGACTCTTGAAGAGCAAGATATGTATATTTATTTTCTAAAGCAAAATAGAGATATATTTTCTTGGAACTATATAGAGATTCTCGGGCTTGATCCTGATGTTGCTACTCATCATTTGGGTTTACCAGAAGAACATCGAGGATTTAAGCAAGCCGCGAGAAGAACACACCCAACTTATGCTTCCAAAATTGAGGCTGAAGTGGATAAGCTTATCAAAGCTACCTTTGTCAGAGAAGTTCAATATCACAAGTGGTTGGCTAATATTGTTCCTGTAAAGAAGAAGAACGAACAAATTAGGTTTTGCATCGATTTCAGAGATCTTAATCGGCATTGTCCTAAGGATGACTTCCCAGTTCCGATTACAGAAATTTTAATTGATGCAACAGATGGCTATGAAGCACTTTCCTTCATGGATGGATATTCCGGATATAATCAGATCTGAATGGCCCCAGAAGATGAGGAATCCACAACCTTCAAATCCACTCAGTGTGTGTTTTGCTACCGGGTAATGCCCTTTTTCTTAAAGAAAGAAGGTGCAACATATCAGCGTGCCATGCATCGTATCTTCAAACCCTTCTTAGGGAAGTTTGTTGAATGCTATGTAGATGATTTGGTGGTTAAATCCAAACAACGTTCTAATCACTTGGCTGATTTGGAAGTCATATTCCGCAAGCATCAACAACATAATTTGAAGATGAACCCCTTAAAATGTGCTTTTGGGATAACCTTAGGAAAATTTCTCGGCTTTGTTGTACGCCATCGTGGTATTGAAGTCGATCCTGAGAAGACCAAGTCAATCCTTGGTATGTCACCTCCTCGAAATTTGAAAGAATTAAGAGGACTTCAAGGACACTTATCCTATATTCGGTGTTTCATCGCTAATTTAGCAGGAAAAAGTTTACCCATCACCAAATTGATGAAGAAGGGAGTCACTTACCAGTGGAATGAATAATGTCAAGAAGCATTCAATATTCTCAAGAAATACCTATTGAGTCCACCGGTACTCATGCCACCTGTTGAAGGAAGACCAGTTATCCTCTATGTGACAGCTCTAGAGCGATCATTGGGTGCATTTCTTGCTCAGAAGAATGATGTTGAGAATGAAAATAGCCTCTACTATCTCAGTCAAACTATGATTGAAGCAGAAACCCGGTATTCAAGTATTGAGAAGTGCTGCCTGGCATTAATCTTTGCAGTTCAGAAGTTGAGACACTACCTGCAACATCACAAGGTCCAATTGGTATCTCACAATAACCCGCTCAAATTCATCCTTAGTCGTCCAATGCTTACAGGACGTTTGGTAAGGTGAGCTGTTATTTTGCAGCAATTCGACATTCAGTATGTGTCTCAAAAGGCGATAAAGGGCCAAGCTCTGGCTGATTTCCTGGCTGAACACCCTTCAGTGGAATACACATCTTCATATATTGAACTCCCTGATGAGGAAGTCTTCTCTATTCAAGAAATTCCTCAGGCATGGGAAATGTATTTTGATGGTGCTTCCAGAAGTCCAACAGGGAGGGAAATGGAAAATTTTAAATTCAAAAAAGTTGGCTTAGGAATTGTGCTCATTTCTCCAGAAAAGGCAGTGTTACCTTATTCCTTCTTATTGTGGGAAGGTGGTACCAATAATGAAGTAGAATACCAAGCTCTCGTCGTAGGCTTGGAATTACCACTTCAAGTACAAGTGAATCACTTAAAGGTGAAAGGTGATTCAGACCTGGTAATCAAACAAGTCAATGGGGATTATGCCATCAGAAAAGAAGAACTAATCCCTTTATATGATTACGTCAGAGAGTTAATGGCGGAATTCCCTTTGGAACCGACATTTTCTTATGTCCCAAGATCACAAAATGCTCAAGCTGATGCACTGGCTAATATAGCCACAGCTCTGGCAGATCCAAATCGGGATGAGACAACCATCAATATTGCCCACCTTCGTGCAATTTCACCTTATGTTCGAATCAGAACAGAGGAAATTAATGAAATTAGTCCCATTCTTGAATCGTATGGTCATACTACAGGATGGATGTCACCTATCAGGGAATACCTTCAAAATGGAACACTTCCACCTGATAGAGCCAAGAAAGAACAAATCTGGTGACGTGTGGTCAATTTTACTCTTTATGATAGCCCAGATCACGTAGAGAAAATTCTCTACAAACGTGGTTTTGATGGAGTTCTCTTCAGATGCATTGATGGTGAAGAGACAATGGTTGTCATGAAATAAGTGCATGCAGGAGTCTATGGTGCCCATCAGTCTGGACATAGACTATCTGATCAGATTCGAAGGCTTGGATACTTTTGGCCTTCAATGATACAATATTGTGTCAATTTCACAAAGAAGTTCCATTCATGCCAAGTACATGCCAACTTCATTCATCAGCCTCCAGAGTTGCTTCATACAGCTAAATACTCATGGACATTTGCCACATGGGGAATAGATGTGGTGGGACCCTACCCTTCGGCTATGGCCAAGCAGTTTAAATACATTCTTACTGATACTGACTTCTTTTCCAAATGGTCAGAGGCAATATATCTCAAGGAATTCAGTTCTAAATGCGTTTTTAGATTCATCAAGTCTAACATCATTACCAGATTTGGTGTCCCTCATACCATATTGACGGACAATGGAACCAACTTCTGTTCATCTGAGGTGAAGAAGTTGTATCGAGAATACAACATCAAATCCAACCATTCATCTCGGTATCATGCAACGGCCAACGGCCAGATAGAAGCCTTTAACAAGACTCTGTCAAATATACTGCAAAAGATAGTGGATAAAGATAAGAATTCATGGCCTGATAAACTCTTTCATACTTTATGGGCTTATTGGACTACCACCCGCACTGCAACTCGGTCAACTCCATATTCATTGGTATATGGAACGGAAGCAATCTTCCCAATTGAAATTCAACTACCCTCACTCAGAGTAGCCATTTGTGATTAGTCATCTACATATGAACAATCTCAAAAGTGATTGAATGAATTGGAACAGTTAGATGAGAAAATATTGTGCACTTTGTACCACTTGGAAGTCTATCAGAATCGAATAGCACGAGCTTTTAACAAAAAAGTTTGTCTTCGTTCATTCACTCAGGGAGAATTGGTATTAGTTCTCAGAACTCCAATGATACCAGGAAAGAAACCTCCCAAACTTGATCCAAAATGGGAAGGACCTTACTCAATACATAGGGTCTACTCTAATGGAGCTTATTCATTAATCTCGATGGATGGAGAACTCATCACTACTCCAACCAATGCCAGATTTTTGAAGAAGTATTTTGTATAAACACAAAATACATCAACAAGGTCCAGTATGACCTTAAACTGCAACATGGTCCGGTATGACCTTAAACTGCACAACCGTCCGGTATGACCTTAAACTGCATAACCAATGGTCCATACATATGACCTTAAACTATTTGTAATTTCGTCCCACATGACGTTAAACTGTGAAAAAGTTCCCTAAAAGGTCCAGTATGACCTTAAACTGCAACAAGGTCTAGTATGACCTTAAACTGCATCATAAATGGTCCATACATATGACCTTAAACTATTTGTAATTTCATCCCACATGACGTTAAACTGTGTCCCCTTCATCATCCTTGCTATATGACGCTAAATTGTACAGCAATGGTCCATACATATGACCTTAAACTATTTGTACATTCATCCCACATGACGTTAAACTATGAAAAAGTTCCCTAAATGGTCCAGTATGACCTTAAACTGCAACTAGGTCATGTATGACCTTAAACTGCATCATCAACGGTCCATGCATATGACCCTAAACTATTTGAAAGTCCCTTACGTCCAGCAAGATGCTAAACTATGACGTCCTAACTACATGACGCTAAAATGTATAAAAGTCCCTTAAGTCCAGAAATACGTTAAACTACATAATCATCAAAGGTCATGTATGACCCTATACTACACCACCGTCCAGCATGACATTAAACTGCACCATCCACAGTCTATGCATATGACCTTAAACTATTCGCACTTTCGTCCAACATGATGCTAAACTGTATCGTCCCTTTTTCATCCAACATGACATTAAATGATGTACTCTTTTGTCCTCACTGCATGACATTAAACTGCACAGTCCCCCTTTAGTCCAACATGAAGTTAAACTATATTGTTCCCATCATCCTAACTACATGATACAAAACTGTACAGAAAGTCCGTGATACGTCCTACATGACATTAAACTGTACTTTGTCCCTGCTACATGACATTAAACTATGCAGTTCCAATAGTCATAACTGCAAGACTTTAAACTGCATAGTCCCTTCATATGTCCTACATGACATTAAACTGTGCATCATTAAGTTTGTTGTTACCTCTTTTTTCTCACACCGAGTATGACTCACGTGAGCTTAGAGCAAACATCAACCATAACACTCTCTCTAGGCTACTAACCATGTGTAAGTCCCAACATCATTTTTAGGTCATTGTCCCCAAGAACAACTTGATCATTAATTCATTCTTTAATTGAACTACGCGGACTTTGATCCTTGCCTTCTAGGCTGGGTACGTAGGCAACCTCCCAAGGTTCAAGCCCAAAATCAATCTCTTCACATCGGTTCATCTCTATCTCATATGATGTTGATTCATGGAACCACCCCTAGAATCAATACCTTTACATTGGTTCACTTTCGTCCTTGTTATACGACGTTAAACTATACAACACTTTTTTTCAGTATGATAATAAACTACAATATTCTTTGATACCCTCACCAGAGAGGGAATCATTATTTACATTGATTTTCAATCATGTTTCATTTAAAAGACTACGTGCATACATGGCAATGCCCAAACCTTTTATCTTGGGTTAAACCATCATTGCACTAAAGTCCCCTTTCACCCTTCACATGTACGAACCAAATTTGTACAAAGGGTATTTCTAGAACTACGTGGGCTTGATTCCCATCCTTATGGGATATATAGGAATGTTCAGGTGTCCCTCGAATCCAGCCCCAAGTCTTTGGGCCTAACCCCAAATTCCACTTTCAGTTCCCGGGCTGAAAAGTCCCCATGAAAACACACACTGTGTATTTCTTACAATGGTCCAAGCTCTATGACCCTAAACTAAGATCTCTAATCCTTTTTGTCCCACACGACGTTAAACTGTAGTTTAAGAACTATGTATGGCTTGATTCTCATCCTTATGGGATACGTAGTGAAGTCCAACATTTCAATTCAGGACCCAGCCACAACATGATTATGGTTAGCATTGATTTGTGTATCTCTGTATACATTGGACAATACCCATCTTTATGTGTCATAATCCTAACCTTAAATATTTTCAGATCTTCATAACCCTTTTCATGACTTCTAGTCACAAAAATTTCAAACTTCTAAGAATTCTTTTGCCTGCCTATGCAGCACGTTCCCATAGGCGGCCTTGCATAAACAGTCTACATAACAGATTTGTCAGCCAAAAGATACTATTATCTGATTATGCAGCCAATACCCTTAGGTGGCCCTGCATAATTCAACCCCCTAACGGGTTTTTCAGATATTGGTAACTTCATTCTTAGGAAGAATGCCTCTTTTGTCCTTATTTGTCTTAAATGATAGTATGCAGGGATCCGAAAAAATATCCATCCTTAACATATTTGTCCCATATCCTTTTTCATGATCTGAAAGTATTCATGTCTATGGTTTATATTCTCCTTCCCTGCGTTTGGATCAGTCCTTCGTAGGAGTAATATCCATCCAGTTCTTCGATAATCTTGTTTGGAAATATCTTCTCCATATTCAAGTAACTCTTTCCATACAGAGAACTCTATACTTTGGATGATTTGAATCTCCATAAATGTAACACCCCAAGCTTCTATGGTACGCTTCTCTTTGAATAATGTGATAGCGTGTGTTGTACGCAACACCGAGTTCTAACACACCATAACTAATCAAACTAGCCGTTATGAATAGTAATACCTACTTTTTGAAATTATATATATTTTATATTTGAAAATGGACTTCATTTTTGGATTCGGAATATCGAATTTAGCCTAAGGTGAAATTTTGGTACATTTCGGATAACTTTCATATTTTGATGAATAGTGAAAATTACTAAATTTTAATTAAAAACAACTTTTTTAATAAAAATAATTAATAGTGATAAATTATGAATTTGAGTGGTTTTAAAGTATTTTTAGAATATATTTTTACCATTTAATATAATGTTGGTCATTGGACATAATTTTACAATTAAACCGAACATAAACGAGTGTCAATCTTTTGATAGTTATTATCTCTTAAAAACACGCTTTTTGTTTTGACAGCGGGAATAAATTTTAAATTAATTTCTGCCACTTCTGTGTTTTGAATTTAGGAAAATGGATTCCATATTTGTAATCAGGATGTCCAAATTATGTAAATAGATAACTTTTATTTTTACACATTTTGAATAATTACTGCGGTAAATATTTTATTTACCATGGTTAAGGGTAAATCCGGTAAATAAGGGTTAAAAAAAATAATATTATAATAATACAAAATTACCCTAAAACGTGTCTTAACCCTATTGGTTGATACATGTTCGACCATGGGCATCTTTGGGTCAATTTGGGGACCCCATTGATCCACTTGTAAGTGATAATGACACATTATATTAATAAAGTTAAAATAAAAATAAAAATGGCATAAGCTTACATCTTTTAGAAGAACAATTTTTACATAGGGTTATACATGTTGGATTTTCGATTATAAATATTCATTAGAAAGCTAAAAAGATTTCCTACATAATGATATTTTATTTATAATTTTTAGACATCAAATAATTTAAATTATTAATGACACAATAATGATGCAATGTTTACCTCATTAATAAATCATTTAAATAAATAAGATTATAATGATTAAAATATTATCTAAAACCTGTCCAATTCTTATTGGTTGATGTTATTTAGAATATGAGTCATCTTATCTTCGACCTCAATGATTTTTGGACCATTATAAACCGAATACAAATATATTATAAAGTAATACTTTCACACTTTCCTAAAGAGCCCCTCCTCTCCCTTATAAAAGGAGACCACTTCTACTCATTCCTCACACCTCTCAAGCCACTTGGCTCGTCCAAACTCTGCCCAACTAAGATCCCCACATCCCTCTCCTCCTCCTCGAAGCTTCCCCTTAGGCATAAAGCATTTAAACAAGTCCTTTGGTTCTAACCAAAGTGAGTTACCTAAATTAAAGGTAACGATTTCTCTTAAATTATTTTCATTTATTTTGCTTCTCCAACCCCCAAAATCTTTTTATTTCCTTTCTTTTGTAACAACACCAGTATCCTCCATATACTAGGATGTTGTTATAATAAGGATTCAAACTACACATACACACAACTCCATCTAATGGATGATGAACATAATGTTTCTGTGGATGGCAAACTAACGCCTCACGAAACGATGATTGTTCAAATACATCTTACCGCCTCTCATGGTGGCCATTATGATGGCACTGTAATTAAATATGATATTAATGATATATATTTTATATATAAGCTTCTGTAATTCCATTTTATTTCATACCATTATTCGTTTCATGTTGTATATACATACGATAATTTCATTTGAGGAAGTGCGGACTACCGCCCCCTTAAAATGATATGACTCGTTCATACCACACATGAAACGTATAAAGGATGGTGTTAATGAACTTAAGTAACATATATAAAATATTATATTATACTGGAATAGTAATATACCTATGTATCATTTGTATTCGATTCTTTTAAAATAAAAATTAAATGGAAGTAGCGTTCGTGCGTACGTACGGACTACCGTCTCCACGAACGCGATGAGATTCATTCTCCATCGTATCCATTCAAGTATAATTATCATTTAATTATTTAAAAATGATGTTTAGGGACTTGATATCATTATGGATATGAATAATATACAACAAACATGACTTATGTAACAAAACATATAAAGAAAATGAGTAAGTTAACACCCGAAACGGCGATAATACTAAGATATTATTATCAAATCAATATTAAAAGATCATATATGATATCATATTAATGTATATGATTCTTTTATAATTTAGTAACAATTATTTCACTATTATACAGGAGGTTAACCTACCCCAACCAAGGAAAAGTACAAGGTAAGGGTTATTTCACAATCTCTTCATTATCCGAGGTTGTTTATACGTAATAATCTACTGGGATATCTTTATCATCCACATCCATGTTTCTTAAAAATGTATTTCAAAACATTTTTTCTATTTACAAGAATATGGGTTAAAGTCATTTATACCCTTGTTTGACTTTTTATAAGAGGTTTATAAAGGAATCTTTCCGTCGTTTTCAAAACAAGGTCCATTTTAACCTTTTCGACAGAATTGAGGTAAGAATGTTTTTTTTAACTTATACGGCGGGTGCGGTTATTTTACGCTGTTATAAAATCTTCAAAGCTTCCCTTACAAGATTATAAGAATATTTTCAAAGAAAATGTTTTATTTTATATGGATCTTAAATGATTTCAAAATAAAAGGAGATATTTCTTTTAAAAGAATTTTGATTTCATCTATGTCAACATCCTTTGATGGATTTTAAGATTATTTGAAGTTGATTTATTATGATACAAAACTTCTATATTGTATTGAAGGTTTTGTGATATGTTTGACTGTGGATGTGCTATTTTTATACCATTCATAGTTTATGGTGAAATTATTGACATTTCGTATGCTAGTTTTAATACGAATGTTTATGTTATGTTTAAACCTTTTCATATGGGAATGCATTGGACTTAATAAGTGACGGGTGGAGCCCGCTATAGCTCCTCGATGCATCGGTAGGTCTCATGAGACAAACTAGTGTCTTGGCACAAGGCCTTGACAAAATCTTATTTGTAGTCTTGGCACGAGGCCTTGGCTATGTGGTTATGATAGTCTGGCATTATGCATTCCAACATTATGAAAGTGGTTATTGATATTGCATGTGATTATTCGATTAGTAGAATATCCATGTGAACAAGTAAATGGCATTATTTCATTTTACTTTTGCCATACTATGTTGAAGTTCAATTTTAAAAGGCTTTTGTTTTAGTAATTCATTGCCTTAAATGTTTATGCTTATTTTGAATGTTCCGCTATATTGTTATCCTTACTGGGCATTTGAGCTCACCCCTTTTCTATGTTTTATTTTTCCCAGGTAGTGAAGAAGTAATTTATGAATGACTTGCAGGGATATTATGAGGGGTTAATAGTGTGGATATGAAGACTTTGTTGTTGTAGTAGTTTTTCACTTTGAAATGTAATGTAAAACTTTATGATTATATCTAGTGTCTCCAAGGCTACTAAACCAATCGGTATTTCGGGATTTGATCTTTCTTGTGATCATGCCAATGTTATGTAATTAATGCACCGACTCTGGGCAGCTGGGGTCGGGGCGTTACAGTTGGTATCAGAGGATGTTTAGTACAAACCTTGGAAGCTAGATTTAGATAAACTCTGATTAGAGCACGTAGACCTAAGATGAACTTTGAGGATTAGTATAGAAGAACTTCCTAGAATTTTGGTATTGTAGAGATTTTGTGAGTTTTTCGAGCAATACATCCCTGTCTGGATACGAGCAGGTAGAGGCGGGTCTGGCACAGATGTACCTAGGGGTAAAACCCAAAAACACCGCTTTGAGCTAGACTCGAACGAGAACTGGTGCACGACAACGGGCCTTGCTGCACTCTTGGTTACGACACTCCCGGGGGATATGCTTAGGATAACTCTCACTATCTTTACAAATCATTATGAAGGGTTTATGAGTATATACTTCCTCAAAGAAAACATTTTTATGATTATGGATTATATCCATAAATAGTTCAATTTATGCTAAGTGTTTTATAAGTATGGGATTATGTATTTTGATTCATAAACTGATCTAGTTTATGCCATTTTTTAGAAATGGCTCCTAGTGGAAGAAATGGAAACCGTATCAATGCACGCACTCCATTTAGGGATTGCCCTCCTGCTCAAGATAATTATAGTGGGGCTGGTGATGCAACTGGTGCTGATCAGCTAATCACCATACTGGGACAACTTACTCAGGTTATGAATAATAACCTTACCCGTATGGAGCACCCTGATCCGCAGCGTGGAGGATAAATGTTAGATCGATTCATGAGGCAACAACCACCAACATTCAATGGGAATAAAAATCCCTTAGTAGCTGAGCAATGGATATTTTCCCTAGAGAAAATATTTCAGGCTTTGGGGAGCAGTGAAAGGGAAAAAGTTATCATGGCAGTTTACCGCCTCACTGGAGATGCTGATCAATGGTGGTCATTGATTCAAAATACGAAAGAAGATGATGAAGTATCAAATATGGAATGGAGGGAGTTCAAAGATCTGTTTTTAGAAAAATACTTTCCTCGCGACCATCGAGCAGATATGGAAAGACAATTTCTGAGTCTGAGACAAAAGGAGGATGAGAATGTCACAAAGTATGAGGCTAACTTTACAAGGTTAGCGAGGTATGCTGGAGATTATATTCGCAACCCAAGAAGTAATATTGATCGTTTCTTTGATGGGTTAAAACCATTTCTCCGCCGAGCATTAGTCTCACAATCCTTTTCATCGTACGAAGACATTGTCTCATGTGCTATCAAGACCGAAAAGGAATTCTCTAAGTCTTATGACTTTAAAGCAAAGCAAGAGAAGAAGAGACCTGCTGATCAATCTGGGAATGGAAATAAGGGGATGAAGGGAAAGGTTGAATATCCATCTTGTGGTAAGTGCGGGAAGAAACACCCCGGTGCTTGCCTGAAGGGAATGGGAGTCTGTTACAAGTGTGGTGAAAAAGGCCACCAAGCTCATGATTGCAAGGGGAAGAAGGAAGCTACCAACGTTCAGTGCTACAATTGCAGGGAGATGGGGCATTATGCAAATGCATGCCCTAAGCGTCAGGAGAACTTACCTCAGAAAAGGCCAAGGGATCAAGGCCAGGCTTATGCTATCACTACTGCAGAGGTAGAAGCTCCAAAAGACGTGGTGGCAGGTAATTTAATGGTTTCCTCAAGTTTAGAAAATGCATTATTTGATTCTGGATCATCGCATTGTTTCATATCTTCCCAGTTAGCTAAGAAAATTAGATATTTCCAATTTGATTTAATAAGGGAGTTGTCAGTTAAAACTCCTAAGGGAAGTATCATTGCAACAAAGTTTTGTGAATCAGTCCCCATTAGAGCACATAAATTTTCTTTATCTGCTGATCTCATCGTCATACCTATGATTGAGTTTGATATAATCCTCGGTATGGACTGGCTTTCGGACTATGATGCGAAGATTTATTGTAAGAAGAAAGAGGTTACGATTCTTGATGATAATGATAAGGAGCACCTTATTTTTAGAGCGGAATCGTCACCACCTAATTCTTATTTAGATCCACCCCCAGTAGTTCAACTTAATTCAATTATTGGGGAGGAAGAGAATGAAATAACTGTCGGTGAGGAAAGGAATGTTCAAATAGAGGATGTACCTGTTGTGAAAGAATTTGTAGATGTATTTCCGGAAGATTTACCTGGACATCCTCCAGAACGAGAAGTTGAGTTTTCTATTGATTTGATTCCTGGATCAAGGCCTATATCAAAGACCCCTTATAGAATGGCCACTGTAGAGTTAGTCGAACTAAAGAAACAACTAGAGGAATTGAGTAATAAGGGATTTATTCGCCCTAGTGTTTCTCCATGGGGAGCCCCTGTTCTTTTTGTTAAAAAGAAAGATGGATCTATGAGGTTATGTATCGACTACAGGGAGATCAATGCTATAACGATAAAAAACAAGTATCCCCTACCTCGTATTGATGATTTATTTGACCAACTTCATGGAGCTCAATACTTTTCAAAGATTGACCTTCGATCTGGATACCATCAGTTGTGTGTAAAGAAGGAAGACATTCCGAAGATAGCATTTCGAACCAGGTACGGGCATTACGAGTTTACTGTAATGCCGTTTGGATTGACTAATGCACCCTCTGTATTCATGGATCTGATGAATAGAGTTTTCAAGGAGTATCTCGATGAATTTGTGGTGGTATTTATTGATGATATCTTGGTATACTCCAAAACCTACGAAGATCATGAAAATCACTTGCGCATTATCTTGAAGACTCTGAGGAGGCATGAATTATATGGGAAGTTTAGCAAGTGTGAATTCTGGCTTCAGGAGATTTCTTTTCTTGGCCATATTGTCTCTAAAGATGGAATCTCTGTTGATCCTTCTAAGACCAAAGCAATCCAAGAATGGCCAGCACCTACGAGTATAACTGAGGTACGTAGTTTTATTGGTTTGGAAGGTTATTATCGACGTTTCGTCCAGAATTTTGCCTGATTGGCTAACCCATTAACGAAGCTCACACGTAAAGGGGTTAAATTTGTTTGGACAAAAGAGTGTGAAGAATGTTTCGAAGAACTGAAGAAAAGATTAGTCAATGCTCCTATATTGACTCTACCATCGGGGAATGATGGGTTCGTTATTTATAGTGATGCATCGAAGAAAGGACTTGGTTGTGTCCTTATGCAGCATGATAGAGTTATTGCCTATGCATCACGACAGTTGAAAATTCATGAACAAAACTATCCTACTCATGATCTTGAGTTAGCAGCTGTGATCTTTGCTTTGAAGATATGGAGGCACTACCTCTATGGTGAAAAATGTGAGATTTATACTGATCACAAGAGTTTGAAGTATATTTTCTCACAAAAAGAACTCAACATGAGGCAAAGGAGATGGATTGAATTACTCAAGGATTATGATTGTACGATACACTACCACCTGGGGAAGGCAAACAAGGTGGCAGATGCTTTGAGTAGAAAAGACCATGGAGTTTTGAACAATATGAGAATTGAAAGGGATCCAATTTTCATGGATCTAGTGAAGATGGACATGGGAATAACCAGGGAAGGTGAAACATCAATGCTTTTTCAAATGGTTGCCAAACCATCTTTACTAGAAAGGATTAAGAGTTCTCAGACTGATGATGAAGAATTCCAAAAGAAGATTAAAGCTGTGAATGATGGGAGATTGAGAGACTTTGCGTATGAAGGTGGAATTTTGAAATTCGGGAAGAGACTTTGTGTTCCCAATATACCTGATCTAAAAAGGGAATTGCTGGATGATGCTCATAGTTCCAATTTCTCTATACACCCTGGGAGCACCAAAATGTATAGAGATTTGAAGGAACATTTTTGGTGGGACAACATGAAGAGGGAGATTGCTGATTTTGTGTCAAGATGTATGGTTTGTCAACAAGTGAAAGCTGGAAGGCAACAGCATGGAGGAGTCATGCAACCTCTTCCCATACCGAAGTGGAAATGGGACAATATTACGATGGACTTTGTGATAGGGCTACCAAAGACTCCTAGAAGGAACGATGCAATATGGGTTATTGTTGATCGTCTTACCAAGTCAGCACATTTTCTTGCTATAAGAGAAGATATACCTCTGGAACGTCTAGCAAGATTATATATTAATGAAGTTGTGAGACTTCATGGAGTACCCTTATCAATTGTTTCTGATCGTGATCCCCGTTTTACTTCAAGATTTTGGAAAAGTCTTCAGAAATCCCTGGATACTGAACTTCATTTGAGCACTGCTTACCACCCTCAGACAGATGGACAATCAGAACAGACTATTCAGACCTTAGAAGACATGTTGAGATCTTGCTCACTTGACTTTCAGGGTATGTGGGATCAATATTTACCTCTGGTAGAATTTTCCTATAACAATAGCTTCCATTCGAGTATTCAGATGGCACCATATGAAGCGTTATACGGAAAGAGATGTCGTACACCAACCTGTTGGGATGACGTTGGTGAAAGAAAACTTGTAGGCCCAGAACTGGTGGAGGAAACGGTGGAAAAGGTGAAAGTAATCCAAAATCACATCAAAGCAGCTCAAAGTAGGCAGAAGAGCTATGCCGATAATCGAAGGAAGGATTTGGAATTTCAAGTCGGTGATCATGTTTTTCTGAAGGTATCTCCGTGGAAGGGAGTCATACATTTTGGTAAGAAAGGTAAATTGAGTCCCAGGTACATCGGACCTTTCGAAATTCTAGAACGAATTGGGGTTGTAGCTTACCGATTGGCAATGCCGCCAAGTCTCTCCAAAGTTCACGATGTGTTCCACGTATCTCTGTTGAGAAAATACATGCCTGACCCAACGCATGTACTCACCTATGAAGATTTAGAACTGGAACCCGATCTGTCTTATTGCGAAGAGCCCATCAAGATTCTTGATATGAGAGAACAAGTGCTGAGAAACCGGACGACGCGTCTGGTAAAAGTTTTGTGGAGGAATCATAAGATGGAAGAGGCAACGTGGGAACCTGAGGAACTTATGATGAAGAACCACCCGAGTCTTTTTATGCAGTAATACCCTAGAAATTGCGAGGACGCAATTATTTGAAGGAGTGGAGAATGTAACACCCCAAGCTTCTACGGTACGCTTCTCTTTGAATAATGTGATAGCGTGTGGTGTACGCAACACCGAGTTCTAACACACCATAACTAATCAAACTAGCCGTTATGAATAGTAATACCTACTTTTTGAAATTATATATATTTTATATTTGAAAATGGACTTCATTTTTGGATTCGGAATATCGAATTTAGCCTAAGGTGAAATTTTGGTACATTTCGGATAACTTTCATATTTTGATGAATAGTGAAAATTACTAAATTTTAATTAAAAACAACTTTTTTAATCAAAATAATTAATAGTGATAAATTATGAATTTGAGTGGTTTTAAAGTATTTTTAGAATATATTTTTACCATTTAATATAATGTTGGTCATTGGACATAATTTTACAATTAAACCGAACATAAACGAGTGTCAATCTTTTGATAGTTATTATCTCTTAAAAACACGCTTTTTGTTTTGACAGCGGGAATTAATTTTAAATTAATTTCTGCCACTTCTGTGTTTTGAATTTAGGAAAATGGATTCCATATTTGGAATCAGGATGTCCAAATTATGTAAATAGGTAACTTTTATTTTTACACATTTTGAATAATTACTGCGGTAAATATTTTATTTACCATGGTTAAGGGTAAATCCGGTAAATAAGGGTTAAAAAAAATAATATTATAATAATACAAAATTACCCTAAAACGTGTCTTAACCCTATTGGTTGATACATGGTCGACCATGGGCATCTTTGGGTCAATTTTGGGACCCCATTGATCCACTTGTAAGTGATAATGACACATTATATTAATAAAGTTAAAATAAAAATAAAAATGGCATAAGCTTACATCTTTTAGAAGAACAATTTTTACATAGGGTTATACATGTTGGATTTTCGATTATAAATATTCATTAGAAAGCTAAAACGATTTCCTACATAATGATATTTTATTTATAATTTTTAGACATCAAATAATTTAAATTATTAATGACACAATAATGATGCAATGTTTACCTCATTAATAAATCATTTAAATAAATAAGATTATAATGATTAAAATATTATCTAAAACCTTTCAAATTCTTATTGGTTGATGTTATTTAGAATATGAATCATCTTATCTTCGACCTCAATGATTTTTGGACCA